>OX387659.1:16577122-19183127 GCA_947568875.1 Fissipunctia ypsillon
ATCGTGTTAAACATTTGAGAGGTACATAATGATATTATTAAAGTATGGGTACCTACATCGCCGTGTTGCTCGCGTGCGGCACATTAAAATTTGACAGAACACGACACAGCTCAAAATTATTTACTGAATCACCCAACCAACCACATATATTATCTATCTGATCAACATATAAAACGCTCCAATTTTATCATCGCCTTGGAAAGTTTGAATCATCATAATATGCAAAACAGATTTATCATTAAATTCAATGAATACGTGAATTATAAAATTTAGTTTGCGATGCATTGAAAACCTAACATTATACACATTTAAAAGACGTGAAACGCTCTAAGAATACACTGATAGTATTTAATTAATAAAGACGGATCTTCAATTTGTCTAGCCAACTATTAATAATGAATTTTTAATTAGTATTTCGTTTAAAAGCGATTATCTCATAACGGCGTTTGGCATGACATCACGATTCGAAAGATCTACATAATTAAGAGCTACATCATTATTCTATACAAATTTTGGAGTGGGTTTTTACGATGAATAAGAAAAAGTTTCTGATGGTAGCAATTAAAGCAATATCTTTCGGTCATTCAACAAAAACCATGTTTACAAAATGAATCTCGAACGATGCCAAAAACGAAATGAGAGACATAAAAACAAAACACTCGGCTATTAGATTACTGACAATGTTGCCAGTTACATAAATAAACACACTTTCTATGATACAACCACAAGTCTGATTACAGGTTTCAAGGAAAAAAATGTGTCTCCAACCACTCCAACTGCGATCATTAACATAACCGTTGATATTCGTGCTAATTATGTTTTCCTGTTAGCTTTGTAATTGAAACGTGTTTTTTGCACATCTATTTACCGAGTTTATTTTAACCACATATTTAATTAAGGATCTTTTATAATCAAATATTTGACCATTCAGCTGAGCAAGGCCGTTCTTCTACAAAATAGGTACCTAATCGTATTCTCGATATATTCATGAAGAATTTGGATGGCAAGATCTTTTGTTTGCCAACTTATGACATCTTAGATAAGTATGTGTGTGAAAAATGTGCCTAGGTGATAAATTAGAGCTGTCACCTGAAATCAACTCCCGACCTGTTACAGACAGATATCGGGGACATGTTATTATTTTTAATTTCTACACGCTGATTATTTTAGAGAATTGGAAATTTTACGTGACATGACAATCTAGGTTTAAAATATTTATATGTAGACCCTGGATAGACGACTATCGATAAGTATCAAAATACTTCGTTATACCACATCACTGTATTGAAGTAGGTACTTTAGGGCTCCTACTGATGCCAGAATCGAAACGGCAGAAGCAATACTGAATTTTAGATATTTATTTCAAGAGGACGTGTTCACTTTTACGCGCCTCAAATAATAATGTCTTGTTATAAAATAGACGCTTCGTTTATAATTATGAAACTGTTTCTAAATTCGCTTGGGTGATCGAATCAAACCAGAATCAAGTCAAAACAAAATCAAATCATATAATTTAAGTAATACCTATATGTAGACTCATAATAAGAATCGAGAATTATTTTTCTGCCAGCCTGCATGATGGTTCCCTTTTGCAGACAACCTCTTACAGTATGTTACATGTCGCAGATGGATTGTAGAATCTGCTGTTTAAAAAAAACCGCTAGTAGTTGTACAAAACAGCTCCGTTATGTAAAACAACTGAACGACGTGTAGCGGCTTTACATAATTACTGAACTTAAAGTTTAGTAAGTAAACGCAAAACGTTTAAACATTCTTGCGTGTTAAAGTAACACGCAGGGTTGTTTAAACGTTTTGCGTTTATCAATGCAGCGTGTCAACGATTAGACGTTATGTAAAACAGCGTGAAAAGAACCGTCGGATTGTAAATTTTAGTTCTAAATTTTGACGCTCGTGGCTCTGTGGGTCATGATAACAATAATGGCGCTCGAAACAAAAGAGCGGTGAGTGAAGACAGTGATTGGACAATTTTAATATAAAGTTTCCACTCAGAGTTTTATAAATGTTAGTCCTAAAAATACTAAATAGTCAGGGTGCCCTACCTTACCTTAGTTATTGCGACCGATTCGGCATTGCGGATTCGGCACCAAACGCTTATTGTGACTGCAGATAAGCCATACTGCAATACCTCTATACGTGGGTAGCAGTATTGTAAAACGTAGCGCAATGACAATCCAGCTGAACGTTGTTCAGCTGTTTTACATAACGGCGCTGTTATGTAAAACAACTAGCGGTTTTGTAAAACAGCGAATTCTACAATCCATCTGCGACATACACATTTACACAAGTCAATGCATGGACTTTTAAACTATGACCAATGTTCTGTGTTGGCCATTAGTCTCAACATTTAGGAAGATCGTTTATCTTACTTCTCACATATCGTTACATCTCGCATAACACTTGCACATAAAGACTGCAGATTGCAACGTATGCGCGCGTCAAATGTTATCACCACATTATAATCAAAGAGATTTACTCCACGGCTCACAGAAGACATAAAAACGCCCGTTCCTTAATTAAGTAATATTTATTTATTACTATTTTATAATTACGCAGGTATTTATGCACGGACAGTTTTATTGCTCAGTTAATTGATTCGGCATTCAAGTTGGGGCAATTAACGAATATGTTTTCTTCTATTCTGGTATTTTGCCTGTAGCTCAAGTGTGAGAATATTCAAATACATAAAACACATTTGTTTTTGGTCCATTGTAGTTAATTAAAACGGGAAAAAACCTCGAATATGTATTGAAGAGCGAGATAAACTATCAGAAGGAAATACAATACATGGTTCAATTATGTACCTACTCGAAGCTAGTACATAATAAAAATGTATTTGTTCTTATCACGTTATCATATCATTATTTACTAAAAGTACTTAACACACAACAAAACAAACAGAGTGACACGACTCAGATTACAGAATGAGTGATGAGCACATAATCCAAACATGAGCACCTCAGGATTATCAGCACATATTGAAATCTCTTTTCATATACCTAACGTTTTTATACAGAAAGCAGCCGAATCTAAAAGGTATAATAAATTATGCCTATCCCTTTCATTTCACACACATTTCACGAGAATAAAAGAGAAAGGGATATGAGATAACGCCCGCAGGGTTCTTGACTATTTTATTTTAAAGGTGAACGTAAATTTATTGAATCAGATGGATTGGATCCGTCACCTTGTAAGCTGCTGCTAATAATAAGTCACGCATTCAAAGAATCCAAATATAAATATTTTAAAATATCGCCTTAACGTCAGGTATTAGGGAGCTCCTAATCTTTTTATTTATAACGCTCATATTTTAACTGAAAATAGAACTGTCAACCGCCATTTCAAATGCTAACGATTATAATAGTCTACTACAGGAAAATATTGAAATATAATTATAAGGTGAATGGAATACGATAATAGTTTTTACAAAAATAACGGTAACCTTGCGAAGTTTTACGAAGGCAATAATAGTAGAGATAACTACGAAGGAAAAAGCTTGAAATAAAACGAGTAATTACTTTATGACAAATGAATAGGATTATAAATCATTGCTTCATCGATTCCTTCCCACATAACAGTGCGCGTATCTGTCTCTAGAAGCCGCGGAGACACCACTAATGTTCTATTGTGATTTAGAAGATATTTATGAACGATAAAATCAGTTAATACCACTACCGAGCCCATTCAATTTATAATCGAATCCATTAACCAATAATTGATTAAAACACTCATAAAACTTGATATCTCTCGAGCTTGATATTTTCACTTGATTATTCTAAAACATTTTAATTCGTACAAGAGATTCGGAGCCACGGCAAAAGAATATAAATCGTTGGTGTGTTCAGTGTAGCATATTTTTTGGTCGAGTCGATTAGATTACTCGAGTGGCTGAACTCGAATGATTCTCAATCAAGTCTCTGTAGGATAGACGTAGCGAATTACTTTAGTAAGGGCACGTAGTTGTACGGAGGTTATCTCAAGTTTACAAGCAAATAAGAAAAACGTTTTGTACTGCAATTTCCCTTGAGAAACAATTTTCTTAGTCCGTCTTAGCCGACGTTCGCACGGACGTAAAAATATCGCGGCGGGATTTTAACACACACTGGATTTTCAACTCTCGGTGTTGAGCTGAGCATAGAGAATCCAACGTGCGTTCCAACGCGTCGAAAAAACACACTGTTGGATCTTCAACTCTCGGCGCTAAGCAGAGCGTTGAAAATCCAGTGTGCGAAAATAAATAGCCGCGATATTTTTACGTTCGTGCGCGCGACGTCGGCGTTCACGAGTGTTGATTTGTTAAAGCTTTGGTTGAAGTTCGAATAGGCATTCCTGGTTGTTTTGAACAAATTATAAGTACGTAGTTTATTTTTTTAATGTTAGTAAAACAGACATTAGAGATTAAATGATGCAATTTGAGCTTATTTATTATATTTTTAATCATTACTCAAAGGTATTTTGCGAACAACAATAGATCTCTAATGATAATGAAAGATCATTTATATTCAAATGTAGAAGGTGATTTCTATGGAAACCGAATTCATGAATACGAAGTACTTACTTACTTGCCTAATGTAATTTGAGAGGTATTTCTAGCCACCATTGCATTCACAATGAATATGTCGCAGATGAATTGTAGAATCTGCTGTTTTAAAAAACAGCTACATTATGTAAAATAACTGAACGACGTTTAGCGATTTTACATAGTTACTGAATTTTTACACGTAGGTTTGTTTAAACGTTTTGCGTTTATCAATGCAGCGGGTCAACGATTAGAGGTTATGTTGAAATTAAACGTCAGATTGTAGATTTTAGTTCTAAATTTTGACGCTCGTGGCTCTGTATGTCATAAAAACAAGTCGACAATAAAGGCGGCCAAAACAGAGATAAACCATACGAGTAAGTAGGTAATATGAGTGAAAATGACCCTAACTCGAGTGAAAACAATGATTGGACAATTTTATATAAAGTTTTCAGAGTTTTATGAAAGTCAATCCTAAAAATACTAAATAGCCAAATAATTGCGACTAACTTAGAAGTGGCGCTCGCTGGCCGCTGCAGCGGCACCGCTCGCTTCGCTCGCGCCTGGTTGGTCACAGTTCTAACCTAACCTAAACTAATTGGTCAGGGTCAGCTTAGTTATTGCGACTGATTCGGCATTAGAAGCCACACCAAACGCTTATTGTGACTGCAGATAAGCCATTCTGCAATACACCTAAACGTGGATAGCAGTATTGTAAAACGTAGCGCAATGACAATCCAGCTGAACAATGCACAGCATGCTGAACAGCTTTTATGTTTAAAAAATACTGGCGGTTTTGTAAAACAGCGAATTCTACAATCTACCTGCGACAAATACACGATGCTAGAACGGAATATTTCCGTTTGCAAAACGAATTTTGATGAATTCGCTTGCGGTAACCGACAGTCAGTCTATTAGTAATACTTGTCATGCTTACTTTAATGCTCATTTATTTTTATTATTTTTTATGCGTAATCGGTTCTTTTTATTTTATTTTCGCATGCAAGTTTAAGTGGCACAAGGCGAACAGAGAATGAAATTGAATGAATGTAAACGCAGCATCAAAAAATACTTACTCGCGTAATTCAAAAGTAGGTACTTACCTACTCAGATATTTCCAAACCAATATTTTATTAAATGGGTATTTTATGTATTTTTGTATATTTGATGAGTAAGGTAAACCAAATGCTGGGTTAATAAAGGGTCCTGCAAACAGGCGCGACACAAAGGCACCGCTCGTCGCCTTTGTGTCGCGTTGCGTGTCGCGCCTGTTTGTGGGAGCCTTAATTCGTAAGTACCTGAGTATAATTTAATGTGGATACTCTCCGTAGAATGCACGTTTTTGTATGTTTTTTCTCTACTATTACACATGTTTACGTGTATGTACAAGTGTGCACATATTTCACTTCAAGAATTGAACATAATTTTACATCGCTGTGTCGAACGCACGTTCAGCTACATAAATAATCACATAGTTTTGTAAAAATTGGCCTAATGCGTGTTCAGCGAACATTATTATGGTATTCCGTAGTCATGAAACTGAATAAGTTTTTATAATTTGTATTTCCAAAACTCGTGTTGGGTAAACTATAAATAATTTTAGTAGGTAGCATTTTATGAATACTTTTACATAATAAAATGGCAAGGAACCTTGTTCAGTTAGTAAGGAACTTCTACGTGCAGTGTCCGATTAATCGGTTTCTACTTGAAAAACGTAAAATAAATATGCGTACCTATTTAATTAACATAGCTCACAAAATAAAGAAATCAAATGAAAAAAAAAAACTGATTTCAAAATCAGTTACCGTCTGTAAAGTTGAGGCGTCATAAAAACGCTAATCCAATGAATACTATCAATAAATCGATGAATATCAATCAATTAATAAATTATTATCTTCAAACAAGTTCTATAGATACATAATATTTAAAGTTTTCGCAACGCAATGAAAGAAATCCTAATCAGAACAAATTAATTGCTGTAAGCCACAGATTAAAAAGTTGTCAGTCCGCCAAGTACAGTAAAAATACATACTAGTTCCATGCCGCCAAGTCTTATTAGGACCAATTTAGGTGTCTATGGTCGTGGTACTTTTCCTTTTCAATAAGGTACTGCCCTTTCACGTCGGCATACACTAAACCATAATGGGCCCGACCCTCCTTGATGTCTCAAAATAAACAAAAGGGTCCGTTTGTTGACGTTCCAACGACGAAGTCTTTATAAGTAAGCTTTTTATGTGCAAGTTTTATTAGCTCCTGGTTTTAAAACACCTTCTGAAGACACTCAAATACATATATGTCGTCATGTTTTTTTTACGTAGATGTCTTAATAATTTAATACGTGAATATTTTAGATTTTGTTTATATTAATTACATTTAGGGCCGATTTTTCAATCCTCAGATAACTTTTATCTGAAGAGTAAATATGGCGGTCTGACATATTTTCTATACAAAAGCTGTCAAAACGTCAAACATATTCCCCAGATAAAATTTATCTGACGATTGAAAAATCGGCCCTTAGTGTAATTAACTTGTAAAGTTATGTCTAACGCGGATAAAAAATGGAGAATTACGCAAAAACTATCAAGCGTATTTTTATGAACCCTTCACCATTTTAAAGATAATTTAATAATTTGTGGGCGTCCAAGCAAAAAGGGTCCAGTTCTCGGCATTTAGTTTCCGAGATATACGCAGTTTTGTAGTGAAAAAATTTCATTTCTCGATTTTAATTGATTATTAATTAATGCTCAATTATCTACAAGTTCATATAGTAAATGATTTTATATGATGTTTCTAAGTACCAGAAAAATACGTAGAAGCATCGGAAAATGTACTAAGTTTACCAAAAATCAAACTTTGAAAATGCTTTTCCTCAAATCAAGTTTTTTTCAGTTTCAACTTCAAATGTCTGATAAAAAAATTTGCCAGTTTATGAATATTTTTTTAATCCTTATTATCAATTGACTATTCCAGACACCGATTCTGGTCTTAACTCAATACCCCACTACTGGACCCTTTTTGCTTGGACGCCCACATTTATCTTTTAGTATGCACATGTGTATGTATGTGTATATTACCTTTTGTTTTGTATAAATAAAATAAAAACGCCGTCTATTTCCTGCAAACTATAAAGTATCCTAATGAATATGGTTACTTAGTTATTTTAATCTGTGTTTTCTTTTTTTAATATGGTTAGTTTTAACTTAATGGTATGTTGTTATTAATTACTCATCTTAGTCTGCAAGAACCCTTGTACGGGTAAAGGCCTCCTCCAAAGATGCGGGCAATTGGCCATCCTTCTCTGTCTTGTGCTACTTTAGTCCACAATGGGCCAGCTATTTTATCCACTTCATCTTCCCAGTGTGTCAATGGTCTACCTCTACTGTGTTTACCTGGTGGACCGCTACATAGTTTCGTTCTAGCAGTTCATCTCTGGGGGTCTACTCCCTAAGCACGAAGTCCGTAGTTTCGGCCGAAGTTACGGGCGTTTCCTACTCCGTATCACTTACGGACATAAGATTAGTTCGGTTTCTGAAGTAAGAATGAATGATAACACGATTTTACAGTTGTCCCTACGCCTGATGTATTTTTGCCCGTCCGAAAATTTCAATATTGCACTTGTTTTGACGAATTAACTACTTTCGGAAGGGCCCGTATCTTCGTTGACGGACTTAGGGAGTAGCCCCCCTGGTCCGTAAGTCTTGCCACATGGCCTGCCCATGTTTTATTATGTATAATGGATGATTTTTTTTACCGTCTCAAAATTTTTCAGGGTGCTCTAACCATGAATATGAACAACTTTCACTATGGGACCAACTATGAGAACACGAAAAAAATCAGCTGTTTGTCTGTTTGAATTTAGGTCAAGTAGGTAATTACCTAGGTATTGAACTTTTACTACTTAATAAGGTAGTGAACGTTGTTCATATTCATGGGTAGAACACCCTGTAAAAATTTCGTGACGGTAAAAAAAAAAACATGCAGTATAATAAATTAATAATTCGTCTAATTTGGGACAGCGCTCCTTGATGGACGAGTCCTATTAGTGGGTGGACATACGACGCGTTGCGTGAGCTCAGCACAGAACACGCAAGCTATGCACTCAAGGTCGTTGGCATTTATCTGCGTCTTAAAAGATCATGGGGTAACGAAACGTAATCGAATGTAAGTGACCGTGACGCGATGCGACGCTAGTTTGACAGTTCTTACTCATCGCATAGTGTCATCTCGTTTTTATGTAGTACAAAAGGCAATGTTACTGTTACCGTTACTAGGATGCAAGAGCGAGCGAAGCGAACTCGGGATTTGGGGCACCCCGACTTGGACAGGTTGGATACGAAGGAGATGGCGGGGTACTAATACGATCGTATGCAAATATGTACGGAATATCGAAAAAACAAGTCAAAATATATCAATGTCTCATAAAATATGTCCCATTTGTTTCCTCACCAAAGCTAACACAATGGCCGCCGAATGACGACAATGAATGCGCATCTTTGACGTATTTACGTACGCACGGTACGCATGTTTGAAAAAAGATCGTGTACAAGTACCTACATGAACTTTTAATAACCTTACTTTGTTCTTCATTTGAATGGGGAACCACTGCACTTTAACACCCGGCACTTTTTTAGTGCTATTTTTTTAATGGTAGAATAGAACCTTTTTAGTGTATTTTTGAAAACTCCGAGCGCAAAACCATAGGTGAGAAGATAAAAAAACCGGGCAAGTGCGTGTCGGACTATGCACAATGAAGGGTCCCGTAGTTGGGATGAAGAAAGAAGAGACAGAATTATCCCAAGAACAAACTTAACATTGTAGTTGAAAAACATGTTCTCCCATACATTCCAACTGCAAATGTAAGTTTGTACGCACGATATCGAGAGATTTACCGTGTAAGAAGTGTGTAAGACCATAGACTTCTTATATTATTATAGAATTTTTATCAAAATTTTTGGCTCAGTAGTTTCAGAGATAAGGGGTATGGTAAATTTTCGTCTATTTTCTTAAGTAACTTTAAAACTATTTATTTTAAAATTATACAGTAAGCCCTTTCATTAGATATGTCACACAGTATAGTTTGCAAAACTTTTATTTTTTATTTGCCCCCAAAAGTGACCCCATATTCAAAATTCATATGTAACACGTACGTGTTTGGGTCACAGAAATTGATATGTGTACCAAATTTCAACTTAATCGGTCCATTAGATTCGGAGCAAATTGGTTGTGACAGACAGACAGACTGACCACTCGTGAGTGTCTGTCCTATAAGGGTTCCGTTTTTTTCTTTTTGAGGTATGGAACCCTAGTAAAAACGGTAAATTTTGAAGTTTAGACTTAGCTACGAGCAATTCAGATGTTGTAGATACCTATCTATACCTAGGTACTTATTTTATTTCTTGTTGTCTACCTACTTTAGTAATAAATTATTTAATTTAGTACCTAGCGTACCTAAACTCATTAAAATTAGGGTAAAGCCAGCAGTATAAAAGGCAGCTTTGCACTAAGTACGCATCCGGGTCTAAATTGTATACTGACAGACGTTAACTTGCTGAGAACTGATTTAGGCGTGTAATAAGGTGTGCCCCTACTGTGACACGGGCACTTAAGCTGTCCCCAGGTTTTACTGCCATGGAAATAGGTTACCTAGGACTTGTCGACACTGATATAACTTCGTAACTATATATCACTGTGTATTGAAGATAAGCAGGATGTATTGATAACATTTTATAATCATTTATTGTAGGTATTTAATAGCTATTAGCGTTAAGCCTCCCGCGGACTAGCGCGACGCGACTAGTAGAACAATTTTCTAAGAAAACTTCATGGAAATTGTTCTACCAGAATCGCGTCGCATTGCCGCGTCGCGTCGCGCCTGTCTGCGGGAGCCGTTACAGGAAGACGTTATACTTCGCTCCAGATACAAAATTATCAATGTTGATAATGATAAATCAAGACCAATACCTACCTGCTTGTTTTAGAAGTATCTACAGAGAGGTGATAGATACCTCATACGAACAAAGTTATTTATCCAACCATCTCAAAACTTAATAAATAATATGTTACAATCTACATTATCAACATAATTATGCAAGAATTGATACAATAAGCAAACAAAACGTAATTATAATACATTAACTCTTAAACAAATACTTAAACTAATTAAACGTAAATACATTAAGCGTGTTATCGCGATCGACGATCGTGTCTGTTATCTGAACAAATAAAGATGTCATATAAGAATGTCTCACCGTTCTCAAGTTGGTCTATCGATGACTCTCGATGGCAATCCAAAAGACACAATCCATTCAGCACTGTGATGCACTATAGTTACACTACACTACGGGACCGGCACGATCTCACACTAGCACTAGACACGCTGCATCCCGGTAGCGATCCTCGACTGCGGCTCCGTGCTCGACACACCTACGGAGAGACAAAGGAAGCTATCAGCACACCACAAATACCATAACATGAATTTTGTAGTCACTCGATACACGGCAGTGTGTACAAGCGACGGTATCACGGCACCTTGCGACGACAAACAGACGAGCGGCGTAACCGCACGCTACACGAACACTGACGACTTGGAGTTGGATTGGACAGCAGCGAGCGGCCGCGCGCTCGACTGCGGAATTCAAATCGTGATGTTCAGCGTGCGGCAACAATCATTTTCACACTTCACTAAGTGGAAGAGTAAAGTGTAAAATCACACGCAAATACTAACATGTATTTACGCCCTTAAAGATGACAACATTTTCCAATTTTAATCACTTTTGAAACTTGTGGTAATATTTTTCACAGCCACGTACCGAGCTATCGAATAAGAGGCATTGGAATTGAAGTGCGAGGAACGCGCTCGTAAAGTTTCCTTATAAAGAATGTGATGAACCGGGCGTCATTCGTAGTCGTAGCGCATCGTATTCACAAAACTAAAGTTAGAAAGAGAAATATGAAACCGAGCAATGCAACGTGGCACGGGAGGCGAGGGAGAAGGGGCGACACCGCTTCCAAAATATTACAAAAACATTTATGCATGAAGGGATAACAAAATACCGGCGCTATTATGCCTGCCGCTCTGATTTATACATACCTACTGTATTTCAATGATGGATCACGTCGACCACTGACGGCCTTAATGGACAAATTATTGAACACCATGTAATGAGACCGCGTGCTCGTTCACGGGCGCGCGGTAGGTGGTGATAATTTTTTTTTCCCGTGTGTGCGTTGAAGAAAACATGTGAGATAATAAAAAGTTGTGTTTAAACGTTGGAATCGTAAAGTTTATTTGTGTAATACATTCTTTAAACAAACGGATAATTACAAAGCGTTTTATGGCGAGTTACAGCGCTCGTTGGAACAAATAATTTATTTCACTGAATTGCCTCTAAATAATCAAAATTTAGATGGCTACGCTGTCGTTACGGCTTTCCTCGAAATTAATTTGTAGTCATAACGAATTAAACGCTAGTCATTGCCTAAGGCCACTGCAGAGAGTATAAAAGAACAGAACATTTAGAAAAAAGTAATTATAGGTTTTCAAACATACAAATTCATTTTACAACTTTTACAAATTCATTTTGAAGTATCTCCCAGTTTAATATAACAAAAGACTACACTGGGTTCAGACATATAAAAAGAAAAATACAACGAAGCATTATTTTACGACAAAAACAATCTTTAAAGTACAATTCAGCGTAATAAGTCGAAAAAGTCTCTGTAAGACAGAGGGCTCTTTAAAATAAATTATCCTGTCGTAGACGAGTACTTTTGTGTCGCAATAGAAGTTACTGACAACAAAGAGACCTTTGGAGCGGAAGAAATTTAATCAGAGCATCTGGGACTTAAATATTATGAATGGGCTGCGTATATCTTCGAACTAAACACACGTCAAACTAGCAGATTAGATAAAACTTTCCATAAAGCCCCAGGAGAGTTCAGAAACAGTATTATTTGTATATGGCTCGGATATCAACATTTACAGTCATGCCTTTGCCTTTGATAAAATACAGATTTTAACTGGGTATTCGAGAGGCAAGAAATATTTTCCAATATAACCGAAGTAGTGATGCGGTTCGGATTGTAGAGGCGCAGATATTTCTCATATTCTTTTGTTAGGATCTCTCCAGCCGGCTCTTTGTTGTTTGAGTTATAGGAAGACTTACTGAATAAGAAAAACTGAAGCATTATTCAAAAGTCGCTCTCACAAACTGGAATACTTCGAGATTCTTAACTACGGAACTTTGAACTGGTATAAAATAAGATGGATAGAGATTTCATGGATTTGTAAAGACAACTTAATTAATCTTTCATTTGTATGGATAATGTTATCCAAAATTGATAGTCTATACTTTTACAGATTTTATGACACACGAAAAAAAAGAGATATATATGTTAAGATATAAGATACATATGTTTAAATATTTTATGTATACCTTTTACGCATAACTTTCTACAGAGTAGTCCGATTTGAACGATTCTTATTTTATTCGGGACGGTATATACGTCATATACCTCGAAGTTGGTCCCATGTAACATTTATTAACTTTGCTCGAGTGGTTTTTGAGTTAGCTTCAATAACACGTATTTTTCCCACTTAGTTAATGTGGATGATGTTCTAAGTTATTAAACTTCCTGTCAATGTAATTTACACAGCAGGTAGTGGTAAGTAAGTATTCGATTTTGTGTGGGGTAGGTATACCACAACTAAAAAGTGCAAAATAAAAACTTTTTTACAAAAAATAAAACCGACTTCCCAAAAAAACACTACAAAATGAGAAATAACTTTTATTTCGGAAGTCGGTGGCAAAAACGAAAATACTAAACCAAACACACAAGACACCGACTTCCGAAATCAAAGTTATTTTTCACTTTGTAGTATTTTTTGCATGCCTGAATGGTGCAACACAGTGGACTGCGCATTCACTTGACATCTAGAAATGTATGATGATTATGTACCGTATTGAGCAATAAACATTTTGAATTGAATTGAATTTTTTTGGAAGTCGGTTTTATTTTTTGTAAAAAGTTTTTATTAGTGTCAAATATCCAGTAGTTACAGTACGCTTTTCATACATAAGCAAAATTTAATAGTAGTGATGCTGAACTCCGTTTGAAATAGGTACATAATTATACCGGGTGTAAGGGACAGCCCTCCGCAGTATGCGGAAATTATTTCAGGAACGTTATGGGAATCCAATAAACCTGATTTGTTTTATTACCTCACACGCAATGTATCGTTACCGTGGCAAAACGCGCGTAGCGAACGGCAGCGCGGAGAGCCTTTTCGGCCGCCGAGTATTTCAACATCCATTGCTGATTTTTTTATTTTAGCTGTTTTATTTACATAAATGGAGTGCTGCGTACAGAGAATGTAATTTTACATTGAAATAAAGGAACAGTAACTGAAAATACGATAAAAAAATGAAAATTTTCCTGAGAATATTTTCGGTGGAATATGATTCAAAATAAGGAGCTGCATGCACCCTGTTAGTTTGCGGGAGGGCTGTCTCGTAAACCCTGTATAGTTTGAATACATTTCGGAGAAATATAATTTGTATTAAAAGCATGATGCACAAAATTTCGTGGACATTGGCATTGTCTCGAGAATTGTTATCTAAGTAAGTACTCGTTATCTAAAGAATGTTGTTTAAAAAGACGAAAGTTCCCAGCCAAGCGAGCGATTCAATAGCCGAAACGTCTATTGACATTGTAATCTTAACCCGGCGAGACAGGGAGCGTTCGCGTTGGGAACGACACGCCACCAGCTGGCTTTCCGAGAACCAACCTTATAGCCGACGGATGAAGCCGAGCTTTCACAGCCCCCTCGGCCGACAACAATACACACAATAGAACGTAAGAGATACCGGAAACTATAATCGATATGGGCTTACTTTTAAACGCGGGATTGTCACATCCTTTATTTCTACTTGTAAACCTGTCCACACAGTACTAACGCGATCGTTATTATCAACTTCTATTCGAGTACCTCCGCTCTGATTGGTTACGGGCTGAGCTCGGATTGAGCGATTCGATTTTATTTCACGATATATAATACTTTACGCGTTATTGTTACACCGGGTATTATGTTTGCCGCCTCGCAAGCATTCCATCGACTTTATTCATACGGTTGTGCGATTGTTGAAATCTATTTTGCTTTTTATTTATTCGTGTTTACGTACGAGTCGTACATTGTTAATCAGTGGAGCGACAGCAATTTGTAGCCGATAACCACAACTGCAACGCGACACCCGTACGCTCGGCCAGCCCACTCACTCCAAAGTGATTGATGGCGCGGTGTCAATTTCATGTTATCGCTGGCACCCCGAACCCGCGGCCGCCTCGATGAGATTGTTGCATAAATTTACACGGGAGATAACACTACGGGTCTTAGTTAATAACTTGTACAAACATTGCACCGCCCGCGCCGAGCTGCGGGAATCACTCGCTATTTCTTCTCCATTCTTTTGTTCTTTGTATAATGTAAAATGTCGAAACTTCTTTGAATTTAATGTCTTTGTCTTCATTATTTGTAACAATAACAACGGCAGTGCATCATTCTGACATGTTTATAATATCACTTAGCTAATATTTATCTACTCACTTGATTTTTATCTCTTTAAACATTTTATATTTAAGCCATTAGCATCGATGAATCGATATTCATATTCGATAAGATCGGTACGGAGATACTGGGCTACAAGAAATAATCCGAGCGCGTGGGATAATCGATTCAATGAACAAAAGCAACAACTCTGATTGGGATCGTGTTTGTGTCTTATTTTATATTAACATTGCGCATTTTGCCTATTATGGTGACCAATTATAATACATAATTATACTAAACGTTAAGATTATCTTTTTTGCTCTTGTAGACGAATATTTAAAATCGGTGGTAAGTATTTATTTAATAAAAGTAGAAGTAGAAAGCAAAGCCATTATATTAAAGTATGGATGGCAGCACATCAAGCTACTACAATCTTTCAAATTTCTTTAATAGATTTTCAACTTTACTGCTATAGCATTAGGTTCAAGATTGATTGGGAAAATTTTACAGTTTCGGGTAGCTTGACCTGCTGGCGTCTGTACCAACGTCTGTAACTTATTGACAAATAAAATCATTGATTGCATAGTCAATTAGTCTGGTGTTTGCAAGTAGTATCACATGAAAATTAAATGCCAGTTCTTCGTGAAACCCTTTACCTAATTCTTTTATAATAATCTTGGATACCCAGCACTGAATACAAGACGAGACAAGGCAAATAATAAACACATATTTGGCCTAGAATTTGAAGACGGAGCCTCGAGTGTACAATGTTTTCCCCAGTCTCGGCGCAAAACAAATACTAAAACTAAGTAAAAGCTTTGCTGGCTTTAACGTATGGCCTTTGAGCTCCTCGTGTAGAACTTAATCAATGTAATCGCTTTCACAATGTTTATTCTCTTTGTTTACAACAACGATATTATATTTCAATTTAGCGTATGCTCACAGAAATTTGTATTATTTTATTGGCAAAATTATTACTTCATACGGTGACGGAATTGGCACTGAGCTGTTGTTTTTGGGTTTTATAGAGACAATACCATTGCTTCGACCTCATTGAAAAATTACATGGCTACAGCAGCAAAAAGAAATTATAAATTACAAAATGTCACCTGCAGTATGCAAATGTTACCCTACCGCTAGTGTTCGTAAGTACGCGCGTGCACATTGCATGTAAGTCGCTCGTTATTTCATTTATTACCGCGTAAAAAATAACGATGTTTCGTACACACCATTCCCCTCTTTTGATTATTTGAAATGACTACGTACGTACCAACCTACACGACTGTTACTCACGTTCATAATCATTTACGCCCGCCTCGAAAAGATCCGGCTCAATTATTTTATGAAAATAATAATGCTAACCTCGTAATATCGTAGATCTATTACGTGTTTTTATTTACGAGTTTAGATATAAATAAACTACGGAGAGTAGGTACTCTAAACAAGTTTTATAATAATTGAGAGTTGTTTTAATTCAGCTTTGAAACATTT
Source organism: Fissipunctia ypsillon (assembly GCA_947568875.1). Lineage (NCBI taxonomy): Eukaryota > Metazoa > Arthropoda > Insecta > Lepidoptera > Noctuidae > Fissipunctia > Fissipunctia ypsillon. The sequence goes on from OX387659.1 coordinate 16,593,697, forward strand.
AGGCATCAGATGCATTTTATATTTGAAACGTTCTCTATGTAGATAAAATTCTTTATCTAGTCACTGCCAATATTTTTGATGCTGGGTGTTTAACCAGTTAACTTATAAAAGTCGTAATAATGTCAACAACGTCCGCTCATGTTAATTTGTTTAAAAAAATAAACAATTTACAACAAATATGACAGCGGAGACGTAAAAGCTCCCACGCTGTTTGGTCCGGAGCCGTCGTAAAACGTATTACCTATATTTGAATTCTGTATTCATGTTAGATTACAATATTTCCGACGCGCCGCTATATCGTATAAGTCAACTCATAACATCAATGCGGGGACTCGATAAAAATCCCTCACCGGTCCCTGTTCCCCTATTCCCCCTACTCACTCCTTCGAGTGGTTCGCGGTCGTGCGCTCTCATATTCGCGAACACTTTTGATCTTTCTTTTGATATAATATAAATATTTTTTGCCTCTAAGGCTGAATCCATTTTGAGTGAAATGAAATACGAGAGCGAGTTAGAAGCCCTTTATCCGAGACGGTCGGTGGTCCCCGCTCGGCAACCGAACTTGAATAATCACGAATTCGCCTCAACTTAATCTCACTTTATTTATGTGAGTGGCTCTTTAGTTTTAATAGCACGTATTCCATGGTTACTTTCATAGCGGGTTGTCCGATGCGTGGGAAAATTTTGAAAGAAGTAGGTATAATTTCGCACTACATAAGAAACGGTTAGGTGCTGTCTATGGGTACAGTGATACGGTAAGTATTTATTATGATTATGATGTATGTAAACTTGTAGGAAGTCTACAACAAGAAATTCTTGTTACAAACCGTCTACAGCGCAGCACTACTATTATACAATGTAGGAGAGATGTAGGAGGAATTTACAATACATTAACGTTTTATTTTCTCGTCTACAAATGATACGTCTTGTTATTTTAAAAAGACTCGAGTTTCCAGTTCATTTCCAGTCTAAATATTGAGAAAGAAAGCGATCGTTTGACAGCAATATGTAAGTACTTCGCTGCGAGTGCCGAGTCCCCCACGCGCGTCAAGTGAGCCACAAACGACATTATTAAGCCAAATCGTTCTCTTCAGTTCTATGCCCGCCTAGTACCCAACTAATAGATGCGACAGCAGCAAATAAATAATATTGTCTATCTCGAATTCTCGACACAGATAAAATAAAATAAGAAACGACCTCGCATGTTTGATATACGGTAACCTTGTTTCTTTTTTTTTCTATTTCAATAAGATTAGATACGCAGCTTATAATGGATAAACTTATTTGAGATTGCATGTTTTCCAGATACAGCTCATAAATACATTAAATCTATCGATCGATAAACAAAAAAATATGTCTCATGTCATTATTTGTGTAGTCTCCGTTATAATCACTGCATTATTATTATCATTGCATGCGTTGCATATATTGTGTTATTGATCGCCTTCCATAATGGTCTATTCAAAGCAAACACAGCTGTGCTATGTATGGACTAGGGAACCATCGGATTACCAAGACGGGCATGACTATTGAATTTTTTGTTACAATCGTCCGCTATAGCAGGGGATTGAATTCGGGTAAATAGCAATAGGTTCGCACCTCATCGCAAGGGATGGGTCCCGTCCTAATGGCGAACAGTGGGTAATACGTTGATGATAGCTTTACTTGACCCTTCTGGGATTACGGGCTATTTAGAGTTGGTGGTAATCTTTATATTGTGGTTTTGAATTGAAACCAAGGAGCTGCTTACTGCTAATACATCTTGTGTAGCATATGTATAGGTAAGCTACGAAATGTAATGTAGGTACGGCTGTGTAGCAGGCACAAGTTGACAGTTAAATTTTACGCACCCTAGCTTTGTCTATGCAAATAAATAAAATTGAAGTGTCTTTTTGTAATGTCAAAATAACAACTTTTTACTAAATGCATAAGAAAGTATAAACGGTACTTATAACAAAAAATCAATTTTTAACATTTTTGTCTGTCTGTCTGTTTGTTCCGGCTAATCTCCGAAACGGTTGGACCGATTTTGACGGGACTTTCACGGGCAGATAGTGGAAGTTACGGCGGCTAACTTAGGCTACTTTTATTTTAGAAAAATAATGTGAACAAAATCCGATTCAAATATGGAAGTATTGACATCCACGCGGGCGAAGTCGCGGGCAACAGCTAATACTTAATAAAAATGATCTGCAATAAAAAGTTCTCTGCATAAAGAAACTGCTGAAGAGTCTCATTAATTCAAGAGACGTATCTACTTGCCGTTGGTACTTACCTACCTATAATTCTAATTCTATGTATATCTCCCTACTTTCAGGACCTATCACTTACAAAGAAAACTTCAGAGCGCGTCTCCTTCGTAACACTTAACGTCACTAGAAAAGGTAAAAGTTACAAGTAATTAACGGAGAGAAGTTGTTCATTGTAAGTCCATCAGCAGCGAACCACAATAAGAGGGCTATAATTCTAGCTGGTTCCATCACAGCACGTTCCCGCCGAACAAAAGCAATTTGTGTCCGCACGAAGTGGCTTTGTACGTGCGTAGCGTCGTAGGTGTTTATTAGCGCCCTCTAGCTATGTTAATACGTACGTGTACTTGCTTGCTTGGTACCGTGACACGGCCGGCCGCCTGCCGGCTGCCGGCTCACCCCGCGACCCTCTGAGGTCACTCGATATCGTTTCACTGATCACGAATTCCCGCCGACACGTGCTCCTACGACGGTACTGCTCCATCACAATTACGATTTATGACCCAATTATGAACCTCTAGAACTTTCTAATCTAAGCACTTTCCATGCAGCACTAATTCGATTTACATAATTACTCATACCATTGTTAATTTAACAACTTTCAGTATGCTCACAACTAGGTACTTGCCAGTCGTAAGATACCGAAACCATATTTCGATTAAGGCAGATATGAATACTTGGAAACAAAGTTACATTGGCGGAAATCCAACGGCATTTACAATTCTGATTTAGTGTACTGCGTGAACAATTTAAAACGAAGTTTTGCGGTAGGCGAACGAGTCTCTATTTTTTATTTAACAACACCAGTAAATAAATAGTGGTTTGTTTGACAACGGTACAAGGTAATAAATGAAGCAGAAGTGAATCACCTCGTGCCGCGTAAAAAGGTTTTCTTTAGAATGTTTTTGGAAGTGTCTGTAACATAACTGGCGCCGATCCAAGAACACGCTCATCACAATCACGCGACACGCCGACATCATTTAACGACAAATTTACTGTCACAGAAACTACCCATCGTGATAGCTATTCACTGTTCTAACTGAGCCAACGTATGACGTCGTACTTTATCATAAAATAGTGAACGTTCCGCTTCTATTCACATGTAGGTATTAATAAAAGTGCGTGCAGCTCTCGCAATCCGCCACGTTCACTGACAATTTTAACGACTGACGTAATATCGCAAATAAAATAAACCGCCGAAGAGCTCCGTCAGTTTTGATAAATATCCTTTCAGCGCTTTTCCATTATTCGGGGAGAGACAAATGTCCCGTTTGGTTTACTCGAGTCGGCATCACGGCATTCCCTCATTAAAATGTCCCCGAGCGATTGCGGTCCCTCGGCCGCGAGCGATCCGATACGATAATCGATTTTATTGCCGATCGCTATAAAATCTGTCCACGTAGTTGTTTTAGTTCTGTCACACATTCCACGTCGCGAATCAATCACTGTACTATTTAAATAGCGAGTTATTCATTACGGACAGTAAAGTGAATAACAGCTCTAATTTGTTGGCAATACGAGCGAGAACTTGCCGAATCAATGTCCGATTGTTGTGTAAAGCGGAACCAATCGACGTCGAGCGTATTGCAGCCATTCGATTGAAATAGAATTTTGTTTATGTTCAGAAGGTTGTTGATCCTTTTTTCCTGAAGTTATACTTACTTCCTACAATCGTTATTCCATTACTTTTTCCTTTTATACGCGCACTTCCAAGAATAAGATTAGCCAATTATTGGCAATTGGCACCTTTTTTCAGTCACGATAGATAGAAACGTGATTCGCAGAGATTTAAGTGCCGAAATTACAGTGATGATTAGATTATCCCGTTCCATGACTACCTAGGACGTATCAATAAATGTACCAAAATGGTAAGGTAGGTCCAATCTAAAACGTTAATTAATTAAAGGTCACAAAGGATGTTCAAATATCGTTCGATCATATCGTGCTAAATCGCCCGCCAACGTCGTCGTAACGTGTAGGTACCAATTTGCAAACAAGCTATTATAGGGGGCCGCAGTCAAAAGCGCGCCAATAGAATTAAAATACTATTACGGCAATACAAAGTTGATTCAGTGGAGGCGAGCGTGCGGCGCGAGGACGGCTCTCGCTCGCTCCGCTCCGCTCAGGCGCTCACCGCTCGCCTGCTCGTGCTCCTGTAATTTGATTTGGAGTGGAGCGGGGAGCCGGGATCGATACTACGCGGGAGGGCGGGGGCAGAGGTGCAGGCGGGGGGGACAACCACCAGGCGCGTGTTGTTATGGAAACCGTAGCTACCCTCGCGCCTCCAGATTTCGTCGGTTGTACCGGTAAATTAAACAAAGGAGATCACCTATATTATTTTCAGGTACTCTCCGCATTTGAATGGATCAGATTTATGTTAAGAACATTTATTAAATTATAGTAGGCGTGTATTTTGTATACAGTCTTATCTCTGCTTGAGGATATTAGTAGTTACGAGCTATGTACTTTATTATTACCGACTTCAATGGCGTCGTCGTAAACATGGTAATGGCTGCTTAAAGTATTCAATTTTAATGTCTGAGCAACTCTTAATAAGTACAAATGGGTAACTTACGTAGATGTTTATGATATAGGTAGACGTACACGTACATAAGTATGCAAGTTATATGAGAACTGAACGTAACTCGCCTTTGTTAAGTAAGTACAAATAAATAAGCACCAGTGACATGTGTGCGCTTACTTTGTAAACAAAATAAAGCAGTATTCTGTGAAATAACGCGTTATTTTCTGCGAAATGTAGAAGAATAAGCGTTTAGAATTGCTTACGTAACATGAACCATGTCGCTTTCAGGCGGACAATTTACGATAACTACGAATCTGAAAAGATACTCACTTTAAAAAGCAAGATGTTTTAAGTTTGCAATTGTGTAAACTTTCATCTCTTTCCCCCTTATTAATAAGCGTGGAGTAAAGTGACAACTAGTATGATCTTCATCAGATTAATTAACCACACTTACATTTTTCAAAGTTTAAGTTTGGCATAACTTAACTTTAAGCGTTTATTATAAAGGGCGTTTGCATATTATTACATCGGTTATGTTATGGGTCAGTAGTTAACGAACGGTTGCCACCTGACATAATCATTCCCACCCTCACATCTGTTCCTATTTTGGCCGATGACCGAAGTTATAAACCGACTAGGTAATTGGTTTACAGATCGTTTAAAAAGTACAAAGCCAAGAGAAGTTAATTAACTGCGGTTATACAAACCACAAGTAGAATAGCTGTATTGTAGTATTTGTAGTGTAGTTGTAATCTAGAAACTAACTTCAAGTACTTATATTGTCGTGGAGAGCCATTATCTTGTTAAACGTTATGAAACACTACACTCACTAAATAGCCCCAGCTATTATTATTGTACATAGTTTTATCTTTATTAGAAACAATTTCACACTTACAATATAATTATTGAAAGTACTTAACGCATAATGAGTGGAATGGTTGTTGTATTAAAACAAAAAACGTGGATTGTGGTTGAAGTTGACAAATACAAACTAACCATTTGCGTTCGCATACCAAACACGACTACAGATTAGATTATTTTTGATAATAGGTACCTATATCGATAACGTAGGATCTATTAGGCATCAAATAAAAATAAATTCGCTTTTGTTTTTCTTTTACCAATTTAATTAACTGTATCAAATAGAGTAGATTTATGAAAGAAGACTGTTTTTTTATATTTCTATGGGTGATAGATACATTTTATAAATAAACCGTTCCGCTGTTGGCTCACGAAACAATTTTCAATAGGCCCATTTAGATCGCCTAGACCAGGAGATAAGCAGACATGAAAGGGCGGGCGATGATGCTAATACAGTGCACTTAACCTGGCCCGCGGCACCTTGCGGCCGCGTCCAGCTAAACTGGTTTCAACGTCGACCTTCGTGTCGTCTCGCTCTGCGCGCCTATGGTACCTTGGTACCGCCGATCGCTGTGCTTGATTGATTTTGATTCGATTTTATTACAATTCGATCGGAAACTTATCGCACACGGTATGTATTATTAAAAAAGGTTTTATAATACCTAAGCTATATCACCTACCGGTAATTTAGAAAGATAAATAATTATTATTTTTCCGTTTTTCCCAGGTTACATTATTATGTCGTGTAAGTAGTTTGGTTGTTTGAGTGGTCATATTGAATTTACTACAGCGTAACAAACACACTATCAATCACAATTTGAATGATTTTGAAGCAAATTGTTAATCCATTGCTTCTTAAGTTCGAATAATTTGTCTGCTCAACAACGTAAATAACGCAATGAATGTTGTTGAACTGTCAAAATGAAACCGCTTCCTACTGTGTGTTACGCAATTGCTCCGCAGGTTTGAATGGAACGTTTGATAATAGGATTTATTTTTACGATGATGTTAATTTACGGCAGTCATGTATGAATAATTAATTAATACGACCATTTAATTTTAATTATTTTAGAAGCATAATAAATGGGATTTTACTCCTGGAAAATTGTTAACTTTTTTTTAATGGCATTTCGAGTTTCATTTTTGTTTTCTAGCAGTAGGTAGATCAACATTTATTAGAAGTAAGAGTTTTCGTCGCAAACTTGGAATATGAGTTTATTTGATAAGCGTAAAACGGTCCGTCGAGAGTTAAATCGAAATGAAATGACAATCAGTTTGTATGCACGATAAGCAAGCGTGTTATCGCGGCAATCTATATACAAGCTCAGTACTTATGTAACTTTATGTAGTCTGCTGGTATTCAATTAGACATTCGGTTGTCTACTGAAATGAGTACCTACAGGTTTACCGCTCATTTAGTACTATCACACAGGTTTTAAACGACTTCTGAGATGAAAGAGGCGCAATATTTTTGCCGTAATTGTACATTTGTAATTTACGAAGCCGGTACTCATAATGCGACTCGACGATTAAATTCATCCACGCTCGTGGTCATTAAGCTTTCGAACATGGAAATGGCATGGCAATTCATGGCATGCAAATGAAAGAGGCGTCTCTCTCAAAATGGAGGGGTTATCCGTAAATCGCGACAGTATAATCGCGTGAAGACTATATTACATTAGGTTTAATCAAGCGAGATGGCGTGCACCACAACCCGTATTGGTGCTGTGTTCGACCAATTGTATCGGTAATAATGATAAATTACTTATGTAATTGTATTTGATGTCCAATGCCTAATAACATGTGGACAGCTATCGCATATTTTTTTATGTAGGTACAATCCATTTAATTTTTCAATGGATTTTAGAAAACGACAAACGGACATTAATAAATCACAGCGTCGTCGTTGTTTCCGCGAAAGTTAACGTCTACGGAGATGACAAATCTTTGAATACTTAATGTGTTTTGTATAAAAGAATAAAGTGCCATGCTTGCGGAACTTTATGAAAATGTAAAAACACTAGGAATTCGCGTGAAGCCGGGGTAATTGCTCGTTACGTCATACGCCGCGCGGTAATGTCGCTAAGAAATTTCTCTGGGGAAATGGGAAAACAAATGAGAGAGCTCTTATCTACGCATTACCGCCGCGTTCAGTGATTTACGATCTGGCTACCTACTCCACACATGCGAGGCTCCGACTTACATTATACCGGTTTTACCGAGCGAAAAGACATAACCTGGTTGAGAAACAGACGTGAATTGAGTGTTAAACATGCCAGTTGAGACGTTGCATAAATGTTAAACATAAACAAGATTGTCGGTTGATCGGCTGTCATACGAAATGGCGCGCAATCGAGATTATAATAAACGCTGAGTGGTCGTCGATTATTATCTGTTTCTCAACGCGAATACCAAAAACATTTCGATCCCTTTGAAACCCATTGGATTAATATGCAGTAGGCAAATCGGAAGTTCAACGTTGCTTGTCGAAATAGCTGCGATAGAAACGCTACTCATACAAAACTACGTCACACACAATGGCTGTCAATGGCATGCATGACTAGTAGGAGCGGTGTTTCCGGGAAGATCCATTATAGTTTCCGCAGGTAGGTTCACTCAAATCAAAGGCACCGTGTGTGGCTGTGTCACTGTGTGGGACTCACCAAATCAAGAGTCACAAAAATATTATCGTTCATTTCAAGGTGTCACGATAAAAATAAGGAAACCTTTATCATATTAGTTGATTAACATCTTAACAGCACGTCAAGTAAGAACAGCGATTAAAATGCCGCAACAATAATATTATCAACTTTAACGTTAAACCTTCCTGTGATTATATCGCTTTAATAATAAAACTAATCACCTAATAAAGTTGCTGCCACAGACGTCTCATTGAAAATTTGAAATTAGCCGTGGGCTGTGATCAAATGGAGCCCCATTACATTAGCATAGCGTTTAGTTTGAGAACATGTCTTACAGCTCGCTGTGAGCCTGTGAGTGCGCGGTGCGGCGCGCCGCGGGCGGACGGCAAATTGCCAGTGGGCGGCGCGGCGCGCCGTGATCCCGCGACCCCAGCGATAAATATTCTATCTATCGTGTAAGATCGTGTACGTTCTGCCACGAAAAAAGTAATACCTAACCACTTTAGAAGATATTTGATGAGTTGATAACTTTCCAACATAAAATATTCAAAGCAAATAAAAAGCGCAAATATTGGAAGAAGTCTTTGGATTCAAATTAAAATTAATCCACCCGGAAAACAGAAGGATATGAAAAATCCAACAAAAGGGACAAAGGAAAAAATACGAAAACGAATCGGACGAGAGATGAAAGTACAAAAAGAAATAACTAAAGACGTCATCGTCGTCGGAACGTTCTCGTTCGGCGGCCCCGGTTTGTATTGTGCAGCCTGTACCAGGCGTGCATACCACGGCTGGAGTGTTCAATTAAACCGCGCTGAGATCTAATCAAGTGTGATTTTAATAGAGTGCTGCTCTGATCGAGCAGGCAGCAGCCCCCACGATTGACTACATAATAGATAACGGTTTAGTTAACAATTTATTAAATTAATACCTACACAGTCCGTAGCCGATATCATTATCCAATCTCCGAAGACCGTTACAACTTACAACTGATAAACGCCGATGATAATATTGGTAGAGCTAAAGAAATAAAGATTGCGCAGTTAGCTATAATTTTGGTAGATAGGAGTGTTAAACAAGCGAACAATAATAAAGGCCTGTTGGAATAGCTTGCGGGCTATCGCAATTCTATTCCTGAACAACATTCGTGCCACAAAGAGCAAGGCAATAAGTACGGTGTACAATAACCAATGCCATGAAAGGGAACAACGTACCCAGTTCGTGCACAAAGCGAGCAGTGTTTCGCGGACCGCCCGCAGTGGCTCCCGCGGCGCTGCAAGCGTCCAAAAAACTTACAAATTGGACGCGAAGGAAGAGCATGCCACGAACACCACTAACGAGCGACAATGTTTAAAACATTTGCTCAACTTAGCACTTGCCTCGTCTTGAATAGCTCATTGTTCAAAATCATTTGTTACAACCGTGGAAATGAGACTGTACAGTTACACCTATTCTATTAACTTTACATTTGGTGTGTGAAAAATCGATTTTATGATATTTTTCGCATTACGTAGACCTACACGTAGTAGATACCTACCTAGCAAACTGACCATAATATTCTACCATACTATCATATGTAAGTACATACTGTACTAACTAAACATTTAAATTAGTTCCGTGTTGCTTACTAACAGTAACTTATCTCGCCAATATTTTTTGATATTCTCAAAGAGAAATTGTTAGGGCGTGTTTAGAATATAGTTACTCGACGCTATGCATTGCCTTTACTAGAGTCGGCAAACACAGATAGTGGTATTATGGTCATAATAAATCCGGTTTTCTATTAGCATTAGCAAGCACGCGCGCGACTTCGTAAAACACGCTTTTGAGAAGCAATTTGTCATTAGTTTTGTTTGATCGTAAACGATACTGAAATGTTGAGCCGCTTTTATCAGCTTTACGTTGAAGTAACTAATTGCAAAGTTAGATTTGATTGTTTTTGGTTCTTTGCGTTTATTTGTAGCTGAGACTTTATAAAGTTCGAAATAAATATCAGATCTTGATTATTGATGCCTTAGTGCTGCGGTGAAGCCTGTTTAATGTAAAAGGAAATGAGAAAACTGTAGTTCAGTATGCGAGCCGCGTAAGTACAGCATGCCGCGTGTCCGGTACTCCGGTCAGTCTGTCGTCAACTCGTCACCGACACACCCTCGTTATTCTTAACCCCATTGAGTGGGGTGAAAACACGTAAATGTCTTTTGTTTACATAAATCTGTTTTGTTACATCTTTCAAGAAGGTAGGTGGTGGGTGTTTACTTATCATTCTTAAGTGCCATTGAGCTCGACAATGTAGTTTAGGGCCCTCGAGGCACTTCAATGTCCCTTTGTGAATCGTCGCTTTAATGTTTTATAGAGATTTTGTGTGGTGCCTTGTTGCCTTAAGAGCGGCCAACCCGTCATACTTTTCATACAAACGCTCGTACGTGATTATGGCGTTGTAAGGCTGCAGTTAGACGACGCGAAAAAATTCTTGCGGCCGCCGCGCGGCGACCGCGCGGTGGCCGCGTACTAACTGTTCAGTTATAGCAAATTTGTTTTATTAACTAGGACGTAAAGTTGAAATTAATTTTGAGTAACTAACTGCGCGGTGACCGCGCGGCGTTCGCTCCTCGATCACACGGCGGCCGCGCGGCGTTCGCTCCTCGATCACACGGCGGCCGCGCGGCCGTCTCGCTCGAATGAAAAAAGTAATATGCAATCATAATTTTATTCTTCTTAGTCAAATAGCTCATAACGAACACGTGTGAATTTTAAGAAAGACCAAGATCAACTGGAAATGGTTCGGGTTCGCAGTGGCGTGGCCACCAGGCCTGACCGCGCGGCCGCCGCGCGGTCACCGTACTTTCGCCGCGCGGCCGACACGCTGTAACATTCCGTGTCATATAAACGCGCCCTAACCCATCTTTCTTTGAAATATTTGAACTAATAGGTATCTTGTGCACTATATCTAGGTTTCTATGGAAGAAAAAAAATAAAAATATGGAGAAACAAATTCAGTATAAGCCTCCAAAAATCTGCTATTTTGAACAAATATTAACTGAACTTAGGCCGTTCATAATGTACTCATAAATTGTAAAAGTAAAGAAAACATCTTCACGAAAACCTCGCATATGTAATGGAGATTCTAAATGACGAACATTTATTTTACAAACGGAACGATTTTTATGAAAATTCCGCACACTATTTTTTGTTCAACGTTATCGCGTTCTTACTTGCTTGTTAGTAGTTCTGACTTGCGCTGTATGAAACAACAAGCTTTTCGACCATGCTCGCGTTGACGATAGACGAACCGGGAAGTGCCCTCTTAAAGTTGTTTAGGTACTAGCTTTGTTACGAATTTTGCCTTGTTCTTTTTTTTTTTGGCTTGGACTAGAATTACACACAATAATAATATTATGCCATTGAGTTTCGTAGCAAAGCGCCAACGTTGCGCAGATGACGTTAACGTCGCGAGTTTCTAGCGTTTTTTGGCAACAGGTACAACCACGCCGTTCGTCAAATGTAGTCTCCGGCATTCGCAAATATTCATAAAATTCCGATTCATTATTTTTAATATTATTAGAGTACCTACAGTGCGAAATATTCACTTTCTTGTAATCGATTGGACCATAAAGGATTTTCCCAAAATTGACGATGAGACTTTCTTTTTCTTTTACGTAATTTTCGTCGAAGTAGCAAAGCCAACTACTTAGTGTTTTCTCGTCGGAATCCATTTTGTCTCCGATTATATACCTCAAACGTTGCGTTCAGTGGATGTAACGCTTGCCACTTGAAACTCGCGACGTTAACGTCGCGTTTGCGCAACGTTGGCGCTGCGCAGACGTTGGAGAAGCGCCAACGCTCGTAAAACGCCAGTGGGATAGCGGCTTAAGCCACTGTCATTGTCGAAGCTTGCCTTATCGGCACCCTTGCCGACCCAGTGTGTCTTAACTAAATAGGAAAGCAAACAGTCGGATGGCTGTTGACACGGCGCGATTCGGCCGCTTTATAAATATTTCGAACGCGGCGAGCAGCGGGCCGCCATTATCCCATTAGGGAAGGGCATTACTCACTCAGAATGTGAAGCTATTAGGCGCTGTTCACATCGGCGAGCCGACGGTCTACACGACAACGGATCAGTTGCAGTTGGTTGCTTCGACGCCATTGATAACAGGCTATGTTGACATAGTGTGTAGTACTGGATTCGACAAATAGGTTTCTATACCCATGGACACTATTCGTACGAACTTATAAAGCTTCTGATATGTTTAACTTATCATTTGAGTGCTTAAGTATGTAAATAAGTAAATCTTATTGTTAGACACGACACATGGATTTTTAAAAAAACCTAGCATCTTTTTTACCCGACTTCGCGACAGCAAAGAGAGAGTTATGTTTTTTTTTAATTTTATCTACTGAATTGGACTGGTGGAAACTAGCAGTAGGTTACTTATTAAGTATTTATGCCGATTAGTAGTGGTACAGTCTCGTGCGTCGGCAGGCTGTTGGACTACGAAATCCGCCCTTAGTGCTACGAAATAAAGGCACTGTTTGCTACTATGGACATGCGGTTGACTGTACAAGAAAAGTTTGCAACATACTGAGCTAATTAAAATACCTACTATGTTCTATGTAAGTAGGTATATATAACTCAATAAAATTACTAAGTACCTACATTGATTAAACTTACATGCATGTGGGTACAGTCAACCGCAAGTCCATGGTAGCAATTTGACATTGACAGCGCTTTTATGTCGTGGTGCGTGCGATTGACTGTACTATGATTGTTTGAAGAGGTAAATAAACTGAACTTTTCTGTTTTCGACTAGATTGAATTGAGCCGTGTTTTACCTACTATACATCTTTTATCAAGTTACGTCAAATCTTTGATTTCAATACTAAAATGCTGCTCTCACAAAGCTTTAAAACACGTGCTCGTTACTAAAGGGGAATCTATAATACTTACCTGCGTGGGTATAGTAAAGAATTGATAGTGATTTAAATGTTTATCTCACCGTTCTTGTTAAGAAAGTTAGCTACCCAAGGGTTATTTACTCAGGTATTTAATCCGGTCGTTAGTTTACTGGTTATGGCTAGTCTGTGGCTCGCTGTTGGCCGTGCCGCCGCATCCTCGCGCCGGCCGTCTACGTTAACTTACATGGCCAGGCCGAACCCATTGCCACAACGAAACGAAAACACTTATCATCACTCACCTATCGCTGCACCGGCCTCCTCCACGCCACAATAACAATCCACCGCTTTGTCTTTCAATATACGATCGATACGCACCGACCCTCAACACCGTAAAAGCAAAGTAAATTACTTTTAATCACCATTCAGCACATAAACGAACACGGCCGACCCGTTTCACAATAGTATTCGCTTCGGCTCTCACACAAACACGTACAGTACACTACACTGCTAACGGCAGATCCAGTGAGCGATGTGGTTCAATCCTTGGGCTATGTTATAAAATATAAACAAAATATAACACTGGTGATTTCACAGTAGAAACACAAAATTGTCGTAAGAGCGTAACGCACGTCAGCGCCGCTAAGAGTCGGCGGACAACCGCGGAACTGGCTTCGAACGGGCAAAGCTACGTGTCCCCCCTGTGAGCGTGTGCGAGCGAGCGAGACGCACAGCGCGGCCGCGTGCGAGTGCAAGGGAGAGGTCGCGGTTTATGAGGCGGGCGGCATAAAAATGTGAGAAGGGCGCGTACATACAGAACAGTACGATCGGCGTCGCCACAGACTACTGCTATCTTGGATTGATCCACCGAGTGAATAGATAATGATTGTTGTAGCATTTGAGCCGGCATCAGCACAGCCGCCCATTCATTACAATAATTATCCGACAATTAAACATTGCGACGGAGGTCGTTGCCGTTTAGTTCTGTTACTGTACTTACCTCACTAACTGCCGCCGCAGTAATATACTCTGCTCGAATAGCTTCGTGCTACTTTTTCTATTGTTTTATAACTTCCTGCATTTGGATTTTTTAAGACTGAAGCTTTGATTTAAATGTTTGATATTCCGGTTGAAAGAATATGATTATTCTATCACAGCTAGCTTGGTCGCCGCAGCCACATGATTGTTGGTATTTTGCTATTATAAATGGTGGAGAAGAGGTGTGAATAATATACTATTAAAATGCAGTAGGACAATATTTACATTTATTATTGAATGACAATATCTTATCCTAACATTCTTAAATTTGTATCGCATTGTGGTCTACAATGTCGACAATCACCACAATATTATAATACAAGACGTACACATTAATAAACTACATCTTAGTTATAAATAAATTAGATGCATTCTCAGTGGCGTTAGAAAAATTTATATTATTCAGTAGTAGTATTGTCTCGGCAACGTGGTTTAGACTTAAAAGAAATCATTAGTTTGAATACATAAATCATTATATCGAAGATTATTTTATTGAATACTAGCTGTGCCCCGCGACTTCGTTCGCGTGGAAGTCGTAAGATACACAATATACTAAAATAACAGCCACATTTTAATTAAACTCCCTCGTCCCCCGACCCGCCGCATTGCATCGTCCGCCCGCGCTATTACTTTGTTTTTGCTTAGTGTTTTTTCTTTTTTATTTTTGCTCGGTTCCTAAGGGTCGTAACGTCATGTTAATTAGCCTATATCTATCCTTGAGAATTGGGCTACCTAATGCAAACAGATTTTTTTTAATCCAACTTTTTGTTCACAATTTCGTGGGTTTTATTTTTTTTGCGCGGAACCCCAATTATTTTTCTAAAATACGTAGCCTAAGTTACTCCCCATAACATCAGCTATCTGCCAGTGAAAGTCCCGTCAAAATCGGTCCAGCCGTTTCGGAGATTAGCCGGAACAAACAGACAGACAGACAAACATTTAAAAAATTGCTTTTTGTTATAAGTACCGTATATACTTTCTGCATTTAATAAAAAGTTGTTATTTTGACATTACAAACAGACACTTCAATTTTGTTTATTTGTATAGATAAATATTAACAAGACATTCAAAAGACCAATCACAGTTCGTATAAAGAAACATCACTGTTACCACAGGAAATTAACAGTAAAAATTAAGCAATATTCGAAGAGAACATTGTCGTGGGTTTATTATTAAACTAAGTTATACTATAGAATGATAACGAGTCAAGAGCATTTGAGTCTAACAAGAAGTTCACGTACGGATGCTGGATTTGTAGCAAAAATATTCATTTCTATAATCAACAAGTTGCGTTTTCATATAGGGTGACTCAGTCAACATAAAAGCTTTTTATCACTAAAAGGATTATTAAATTAAAAATTTGGTTTAACATAAGTACTATTTTTACAACTAGAGGTGTAGAATTAAATAATTTGGTAAACATTTACATCCAGTTTCGATAACAAATTCTTGTAACTGGTTAAGGCGAGTGCAAATCGAATAATAATAATAATAGTTGATACTAATCTCACGTTCGTCTAAGTGACACCAACTCACATCAACATTTAAGCTAAATAAAGGATGCTATAATATACACGTAGAACTAGGGAATGCAATTTCTAGTCGAGATTGTCAACTCGAGATCTCGCGTGCTAAGTCTAGCGACATTTTCGAATTTCGCCTACTTTTTGAACCAATGCGTTTTTTAAATAAAGTCTGTATAAAAATACGATTTCAAGATTTTTGAAAAACACATGATGCCAATGTGCTCTCCTCGATTATCTAAATTGAAAGTACTCTTATGGTTTTTTCGATTCAACCCCAATTTAGGAGTAATTTAAGGAAAAATATAGTTAAAAAATGTTTTCCTGCGATTCCCGCACATTTTCCGTTTTTAACGCATATATTTATGCATAATATTTAGGCGATTTCGTCGAAACATACTATATCCTCTAGTGTACCCTGCTTGGACTTATACAACAAATATATGATTTTTATTTTTTTTATCAATAACTCGGTCTTGTTATATGATTTTAGTGCGAATGAGGTTTTAGTTTTGTACAAAATATAATAATCACAATCGCACCATTACACCATGTGAGTATTTATTATTAGCAAATAAGTATGAATATCAACGGCTGCTAGTAAGATAATCATCGCAAATAGTTAATTGGATATTATACCATCATTAGTCAACTTTACATTACAATTCCTTACAATCCATTAAAAATACTTAGATAATTACGCATTTCTAGTAATAGTAAATGCGATAAATGAGGACAGTTACGTATTTTAAAACTTAAGGCTATAAATGGGTCTTGTAATGAATAAGTGTACTTAGGTAAAATTGGAATTTCCTCCCAGTAACGTCATTATGGCCTTCTGTGGTTTTTTTACTAACCTGGATAGTTGGATGGTTGCTTTACAGAATCACGAAGACATTCGCGATCATTTAAAAAGGGTTTTTCAACAAGAACTTTATCATGCACTTGTAGCATAAATAACTATTTTAGTATATTTTTCCATACATTGCAATCAGTTTTACTCACATTACTCCTAAAATTGGGGTTTAATCGAAAAAACCATAAGAGTACTTTCAATTTAGATTACAGAGGAGAGCACATTGGCATCAATGAGTTTTTCAAAAATCTTGAAATAATATTTTTATAGTCCTATGTCCGCCAGTTTGTATGGAGTCGATCCACTGTGCGATGCACGACTGGAGTTTACTTTGTGAAAGGTGCGCAAGGTACGTTGCGCAGAAAAACGTAACGCTTTTGAGTTAACGCTTGTATTAATTTCACTCCTCATAAAATTTCCATACCGGGAGCCTTATAAGAAAATTGATTCTTAAGGAGTAAACTGTAAAAATTCTTAAACTTAGGTAGGTAATTAAAATGAAAACTGAACCTACTTAGGGTAATTCTGATATATATTTAACAAATAATAAGGCTCAAGATCTCGCGAGATCGAGATTGTATTCCCTAGGTGGAACTGTTGGACTGACGCAGGATCACTATCGGATTCGCTACAGTCTGGCTGTGCCAGTCTACTGTCCACAACACATAGGTATTGCAGGTACACTTGTCTTATGAGACGATTTCGATTTAACAACATACATTTATGTTTGTTTGAAAGCATAATTTTTCGTCAGTGAAAAACATGTAGTCTGTTTAACATCGAAATGATTTTACATACTAAATCTTGCTTGAAAATCCTCATGTAGAGCCCCAAATAAACTCTCGAATTATATTTTGTGTGAATTATCAAAATAAAAATTTGCCATCAGAGCTAAAGCTAAGTAATGAATTTGTATTTAAAATGATAAGTGTGCAAAGCAACAGATAATTCGTTATTTTCATTAAGAAAATGGATAGTCGTTACACGACATTGACTACCTAAAAAAATACAAAATTACGAAATACTTGCGCATTCAAAAGTTTGAATCCTAAGGCCTTCTATTTAAATTTTATAACTATTTTACAACTGATCTCATTCACGCATCAAAATCACACCATATTCATACTTGTACGACTCATTGAGATACACACAGATCATGTAATACAAATACTTTAAAACTATAGTTTGTAAAAATGATTCTATATTACACTATGCTCTTCGGATATTTAAACAATTTTGATATTTATCATGACGCAGTTCTATACTACATTGAATCTAGTCAAATCAAGGCCCTTACATACTAAAATATTTGATCTCGCTAGCTTATTCTGCAATACTCAAGGATTTATTTAACAGATTTACACATATTTGGTGAACAAAATGCATGTTAGTCACAATAGTAAATGAGTTCACTGTTCGTGTGGAACACGGAGGGTTCATGTACTGGGGTTTGAGCAGAGAGTCAAGTGGAATGTGACTCCCGCAGTAGTACTCGAGCGTCAGACTTTATATACAATATGAGCAGCCTGCTCGTGTCCTCTGGAAGATCTGCTTTGGCAGGGGTGGTGGCGGCCGCCCGTGCTCGCTCCAGCCCCGGTGTGCAGCTCTACGGCGGCGGCAACAGCGGCACCTCTGGGTACGACGCCTCCGGTTCTTCCTCTGAAGAATGGTCGCTGGTATATGAAGTGCGGCCACTCTTCTCCCTCAGTCAGTATCTGGATTGAGGAATTACATTTTGTAAGATGTTTAATTATTGGTTATTAAGACTAGCTTAAACACTGGAAAGAAATTATGTTCACTATCACTATTGTGGCGAGCCGCCTATATGAAAGAGTTTCAACAATGTATTTGAATGAGGTTAATGAGACGTCATGCATCATCATTATTGACCTGCTATATGCCAGAACGTAGATCTACGCGAGACACAATGGAGCTTTCTATCCAATATGTCTATGATTGCAGCATTCAACTGGGATACTGGGTCACCAAACGATGTAAGATCTGCTGCAAAGTGTAAACAAACTCAGTTCAGGTTAAATTCTTATGCAAGCACTCACTAAAGGGAATTAGAAACACATTCATGTGTATTTAGAAGATTCCAAAATTATTATATCTCACCAGTTTTTCCAACAATTCGGTATGTAAAGTTTTTTTCAGATACTATTTTTTATATTTTTAATTTATAGATTTAGATATTTTAAGCAACTAATTTCAATATTTTGGTTTTCCGAGCAGTCATTAATTTTAAATCAATTTTCTAAATTCTTCGTAAATTATTGCCATAAAAATCCTAAACACACAATAATAAAAATCCTAAATTTGACGTTTTTTGCTTGACATCAGAAGCTTCAAGCATGATATTTGACAGTGGGACATAAGAAATGTGGAAGGCAACTGTCAAAATAGCGCTGTGGTAGCTAGTTCCTAACACAAGCCAATAATACAAGGCGTGAGGTGGTTTTAATTTATTTTTGTGAAAATGATTAATTGTTGTATTACTAAATACTCCGAAATTGGAGTCCACCATTTCCCGAGAGACCCTAAAATTAAAAGATGGTGGCTTAAAGCTGTTCGTAGAGATGTTTTATAAATTAAACAGAGTAGAAACATTTTGAAGAAAGTGACTTTGAAAGCAAACTCACGAATGAACGAAATGTCAAAGTTATTATTAGGCCGTGGGGACCTAGCTATGACCACGCCATCTACAATTAGCTTTGCCCGACCTTCCCCATTAGAGGTGGGAATGATCGAACATTTACATAATAATTTAACCTGATAATCAATTTTTAAATTAGTAACTCGATTATAGTTACCTACTAATTTTGGATTACAAATCTGTCCTTACTAGTCGTTAGAATTGCGACTTTACTAGTCTTGTCTGTAGTACCACTACCTACTATGTGGTGCACGACTGTGAATGATTTGTTTCTAAACTAATAGCAAACCAATAAATAAGTAGCAGTTATATTTACAAGTTTCCAACACCATTAGTAGTTACAAAATAGTTCGAATGATTTTATAATGATTATATTTTTTTTTTATAGAGAATGGATTTTCTGTAAGCTATCGTTATATTGATTAACGATCATATCATTCAGGCTTCGGGATTTAGATTTTTTGTGTGAATTGATTTTCGACGTTTGATTTGAATCGATTCAAAGACCGAATTTTTCACATGACTGCATTATACATTATAGTCATCCTTAAAGTTGACATTAGACGACTTGATTTTTTTATCATGGGAGGCATCGAAAATAGTCCCACCAATTGGGCTACTTTGTGACGTCATTTGGAGGTCAAATGAAAGTCAAGTGGTTTCGTGTCTTTATGTTAAAATAAACTCCATCTTATAATTTTAAGCGCTAAAAATACAAAAATAAGGTTAAGAAACCTAAAAGCTCGAAATGGTTTTGGAATCAGCGTTGGACATTTTTACTTTACACACCGAATTATTGTATGAAAAACGTTATTAAATTCTAATTGAAAAATCATCGACGAAAATTGAGGTTATAAAATTAACCTCAATAAATTGAATGAAAAATATCCTTAATGTGATTTAAAATTAGAATTTGGGGTTTAAGTATTCAAATAATAAAAGCAGTCAATTTGTACAAATGACATCCACATATGTATACGTTTTTCCGATCCATTTGTTTGCATTTTCATTCGATACTTTATTACTTTTGATTAAGACATTACAACAGTATTGTGACCTGCTGAAATACTCACTTCCTAAAGTTATCATCCCTGTCAGAGTCAGCATAGGGCGCCCAATGCGCCGGCGTCGCCTCGCCGTCGTCGCGCTCGGCACCCGTGCTCGACCCTGAACCAGTGCATAGTTTGTGTGTAAATACACTTAAAATATAATACGATGCAAAGACACAATCTACTTATTACAGTAAGATACATGAACAGCTTTTCGAACAACTTGTGGATTTTGGACTATTGGAGGTAACACAAGTTACTAGAACTAGATAAACGTTTTCTCTATGTAAACCATTGTTTTCTTCAAAAATTCCACGCCAATTTTGCCCCTGAGAAACGCGATAAGACGACTTATTGCAATTAAACAGTTTTTTTTTAGTATTCCGATTTCAAGTTTGGAACAATGACAAACGGAAATCACTGGCTTCAAAACCACATTTTTTTACCGACTTCAAAAAAGGAGGTTATGTTCAGTGGCGTGCACTCCATACATGCAAATAAGCTCTGCATACCCTGTAGTCCTACACATACATGCCCCTCTAAATGATAAATAACTATAATTCAAAAAAATCATGCTAATTTAGCTTACGCGCCATCTATTACCTTTTATTTGAACTAACTCGTTGGGTCGGCGAACATCCACCGCCGCGCGCACCGCGCATTCAGCGCTCCCGTGAGCAAAAGCATTACTACGCCTTGCTTATTCTTCATACAACGCATCTCGTGTAGTACACAGCAAAAGTGTGACTGTGTGCGTGAAAATGTGTGCGCGTGTTGGAGTTTTAGAAGCATAGCTTACATTGCAACCCGTCCAAATTGAGAAGCCGTAAAAGCACCGCTTAATTGTTCATTGCAGAGGGTCGACTTTTTTTAGTCGGATTGACCAAATGACCGACTACCAACTAATTCATTCTTTCGTATTAGTTCGTAATGTAATAAATTGCAGGTTTTTCGCCATATTGTTTTTCTTGGCGCAACTGTCGAGTAATTATTTAGCAAGTTTATTGTAAAATATGGAAAATTATACATGTGAGACCTGTGCTGGCGAAGTGTGTTTATATAAATTAAAATCCGCCGCGTTTTCGTCGTTATCTTTTGAGGAAAAAGTTAGATTGATTGCAAAGGGAAGGTGTGTACCCGGGTTAGATTTAACTCAAAGAAAAGGTAATACTACTCGTTATTTTCATAAAAAGTTTTATGATAACTATTACTGGCTAACTGGTTTTGTACACACAAACACATTGTATTGTTTCCCTAGCATTTTGTTTACTAATCAAGATAAAAAGAATGTTTGGACCTATAGCGGGTACTCAGATTTAAATAATTTTTACAAAGCGGCTGCTAAGCATGATTCTTCTGAAAAACATCTAGAATCCTGCTTAAAGTTCCAAACTTTTAGTAAAAGAAGAATAGAGACTAGTTTGAATAGCCAGTTAAAGTTAGATATTGAAAGGCACAACGCGAAAATTGAAAGAAATAGAAACATTTTCAAACGGTTGATTGATGTAGTTTGTTTTCTAGGTAAACAAGAATTAGCATTCAGTGTTCATGACGAATCCAGCTTGTCGTTTAGTAAAGGCAATTTTCAGGAACTTGTAGATTTGTTGGCTAAATAAATATGATGGGAATTTGGGAACCCACTTAGGGTAGGTACAACAAGCTGAAACTGGTAAGTTTTTTTTTCTTGTGCATACCCTGTCTGAAATCTCTGTGCACGCCACTGGTTATGTTTTCTTTATACTACTGTGGCGGCATATCTACATCGCCACAATGGAACGCGTCACACTGACGTCACGCAAAATCCTGCATCGCGTATTATTTAAAAAAGACCTTTAAACAAAAATATGCAGGGTGGCTCTATTCAGGTGTCAGGGACTGTATCTTTCACATGAGAATAAGCGCAACAATTATACCTATTTGTTTTTCTATTTCTGGTTTAACTAATCTATACAAATAAATAAAACTGAAGTGTCTGTTTGTAATGTCAAAATAACAACTTGTTATTAACTACATAAGAAAGTATAAACGGTACATATAATAAAAAAGCAATTTTTAACATTTTTGTCTGTCTGTCTGTTTGTTCCGGCTAATCTCCGAAACGACTGGACCGATTTTGACGGGACTTTCACTGGCAGATAGCTGATGTTAGCGCGACGGGTAACTTAGACTACTTTTATTTTAGAAAAATAATTAGGGTTCCGCGCGAAGAAATTAAAACCCATGAAATTATGAACAAAAAGTCGGATTTGAAAAATTCTTTTTGCATTTGGTAGCACAATTCTCGAGGATAGTTATAGGCTATTTAACATCACGCTACGAACCTTAGGAACCGAGCAAAATGAAAAAAGTCAGAAAGAACACTAAGCGAAAACGAGGTAAAAGCGCGGGCAGGCGATTCAACGCGTCAGTTGGCGACGGTTCGGGGGACGAGGGAGTTTTATTAAAATGTGGCTGTTATTTTAGAACATTGTGTATCTTACGACATCCACACGAACAAAGTCGCGGGGCACAGCTAGTAACAATATAAAAGTATGAGTATTAATTTTTAATTTCGTATTTTTGAGAAAAAAAAAAATATGCTGAACACTCAAAAAGGATAAATTAAAATAAAAAAGCAACGTACTGAACTTAACCAGTGGCGCAGCTACAATTATGATTAGAAGGAAGCCGATGAAAAAATTGTTCAGTTCTCATAAACCCTGACAAAAAACTGTAGGTTTTAAATATAATCTTATGATGTATTAAACTGGTATTAAATATAATTATGTAATGTGATGTGATACGCAGTTACAGACAAAGGTGTACCATATTATTTGGCAATAGGAGACATTAAGAAGAGTGGTTGTTCCGAAGAGAAGCCGATAGGAATCGGGTGGTATGAAGGCTGCGCCCCTGCTCTTTACTATCATCGAAAGAAGATTTATTACCGACCGTATTGATAGAAAATAAGAAAGAATCTGATTATCGTGATGATACAAACTGTGAAGAATTAATCTTTAGTCAAGTTTCAAAGGGTTTGACGCAAAATGTGCACTTCTCAAAATGAGCACATCTCAAAATGAGTGTGAATTTTATCACAAGGGGTCAAAATAAAAACCGTTTGCTTACATTTTTTTTTTAAATTGTTTAGCACGATTTTTAGGTCGATAACAGTAGTTTCTTTGTAAAAAATAATCACGTTCAGGAAATGTTTGACTATGTATTTTTAGTACACGTCAGCTATACACATTGGTAATATAAGCCATTCATTGTAATATGTTGTGCACTGCATCTATCTGTATTTTTTTTAATCAACATAAATATTATTACATATTAATTTAACCTTATTTTAATTAATCGTATTGATCACAACTGTTCCAATCAATTGTTTATTTTTATATTAGCAACACTTAATTAATTCGAAGAAACATATATTTTTCTGAGGGTAGAACTGAAAGTTTTTCAAACTGACAGTATTGCGAGTAACGTATCAAAAATTAGTACTGGTGTTGCGTTGGTTCGGTTGTGTGTGTTGTGATCGCGTTTTATGGTTGTAAAATACATGAACGTATTCTCATAACCATTTCTTGTTATGTTAAGCAGCGAGAATGATGGATGAAGAACATTTACAAATTACTACCAATCATAAAGCTACTGTCACTCTTTTATATGACAAACAAAGACATTACAAAAAGAAGACAAATAAAAACGGGACCATTTTGTGGCAATGTGTAAACAGGAAGAAGTGCAGTGATTCCATAACGTACAACGAAACAAGGAAAACTATCGTTAGACAATCTAGGCATACTTGTGAACAAGAAACAAAATATTACAAATAAAATACGTCAACATATTGATTTTCTAAAAAGGGCAGTGTGCGATGATTTCCGGCCAGTACAACAAATATTCGAGGAAAATAACTTATTATAATTTAATGCCATCATTTCATTCAGTCAAGGACACATTATACAGGGCGCGCAAAGAATTCTTGAACACTAGCCTTTTACACCATCTCCTGAAAATGTTCAGATACCTGAAGTTTTAGGGAAGAAGTTTTTCTTTGTGAGGACGGTGAAAAAGAGAAAATGATTTTATTTGCGACTAATAAGGCAAAAAGACTTTTAAAGACACCTGGATCATATTACGGAGATGGTACATTTCAATCTGCTCCCCATCCATTCAATCAACTATATACCATACATTTAGATATAAATTCAAACAAAAATATTACTAATATAGCACTTGTAATTTACGCTTTATTACCCAAGAAAACGCAACAAACTTACACTCGTCTATTCTTTATATTAAAGGAAAAATTGGGAATGAACATCAAACAATTTAAGTCAGATTATGAAATAGCACAGCAAAATGCAGTTAAAACAGTTTTCCCGGAGCTTATTTCCCTTTCCGTGTTCAACTGGCGACACCGGTCTCGCGAAATCCACACGCTTTTGTTTTACTACGGAATCCTACGATCCCGTGTTCAATTCGCGTCAACTGAGCACGCCTTTGTGATCAAGTGGCGCTGGGTAAGGTTTAACAAAATCGTGTGCAGTTGAACTGAACACTTTTTTGATTTGACTCTTAGACTGTTTGAGTCTTCAAAAGCGTGTTGAATCAGCGACGGTATTATTCTATAGTAGACAGTAGGTTGTATTATTAACTCAATATGATTTCAATGAAATATTACATACAATACAATTAATGAAACATTTATTATCAGCACAAAAATAACAAAAAAAAAACACCGACAAGACAACTATTTTGCGGAATGTTCGTTTTGGTCTATGTTCACAGCGATATTGTGTGCACGTTTCTTTTTAACAGGACGGCCGGACTGAATTCTACCACTGCTGGGTAATTGTTTTTGATGCCGTCTCGAAATAGATGTAGGTTGGACCTTTATTTTTCGTGAACGTCGTATTTTCTTATCATGCATGTATGAAACAATAGAGGAAGGAGTCTGCAATCGAGATAGTTCAGATGAATATTTTTTCAGTATTTGAGTGTTTACTGGATTTGGTTCTTCTTTAAGTACTTTGATTATTCTAATAAACTCAGACTCAATTGCGTCTACAGTAATCATATAATTTTCTTGAATTGAAGACTCTGTGGAAATATTATTTTCTGTGTTATCAGGTTCATTAATCGGCAACGTAAACTGTTGCTGTGAGGTGCCTTGACTTTTTTCAGCCGTCTCCACGTCATTTGAATCCAGTGTTATATTTTGGAAGAAATAGGGGTTATATTCGTCTCCCAATGCCAATTTGGCCAAATCTTGGCGACAATCTTCAGTCAAATTTAACGATGTAGTAATCGTTATGCCAAACTTTAGTTCCACAGCACATACATGCTTGCAGTAGCGCCCACCTTTCCCTGATAAACAGTCACACGTTCCCATTTCAGAATCAACTACATACACGGTCTGTTTTTTCTTTTATTAAGTAAGACGTGTCATCAAGTGGTGATATTTGAGTTATCGACTTACTTTTCTGACAAAATTTTTCGTAGCTTACTGTTAACTTTCGCTCTCTCCCATTAGCAAATTGCAACAATCTTTTTTTGTGGTAATTTTCAAACGTGTCAGTGATAAAATCCAGCAGGGCACACATATTGAAAACTTTACATCTTTGCAATATAATATCTTTAAAAATTCTTATAGACGCCCCGCAAAAGTTGTTTGTGTTATGTCCTCTATTGATAATGTCATGCCTATATGACAAACAGTGGCGTGCACAGAGATTTTAGACAGGGTATGCACAAGAAAAAAAAAACTTACCAGTTTCAACTTGTTGTACCTACCCTAAGTGGGTTCCCAAATTCCCATCATATTTAACCAACAAATCTACAAGTTCCAGAAAATTGCCTTTATTAAACGACAAGCTGGATTCGTCATGACCACGGAATGCTAATTCTTGTTTACCTAGAAAACAAACTACCTACATCAATCAACCGTTTGAAAATGTTTCTATTTCTTTCAACTTTTGCGTCGTGCCTTTTAATATCTAACTTTAACTGGCTATTCAAACTAGTCTCTATTCTTCCTTTACCAAAAGTTTGGAACTTTAAGCAGGATTCTAGATGTTTTTCAGAAGAATCATGCTTAGCAGCCGCTTTGTGAAAATTATTTAAATCTGAGTACCCGCTATAGGTCCAAACATTCTTTTTATCTTGATTAGTAAACAAAATGCAAGGGAAACAATACAATGTGTTTGTGTGTACACAACCAGTTAGCCAGTAATAGTTATCATAAAGTTCTTTGAGTTAAATCCAACCAGGGTGCACACTTTCCCTTTGCAATCAATCTAACTTTTTCCTCAAAAGATAACGACGAAAACGCGGCGGATTTTAATTTATATAAACACACTTCGCCAGCACTGGTCTCACATGTATAATTTTCCATATTTTACAATAAACTTGCTAAATAATTAGGTACTTGACAGTTGCGCCAAGAAAAACAATATGGCGAAAAAACTTTGCAATTTATTACATTACGAACTAATACGACAGAATGAATTAGTTGGTAGTCGGTCATTTGGTCAATCCGACTAAAAAAAGTCGACCCTCTGCAATGAACAATTAAGCGGTGCTTTTACGGCTTCTCAATTTAGACGGGTTGCAATGTAAGCTATGCTTCTAAAACTCCAACACGCGCACACATTTTCACGCACACAGTCACACTTTTGCTGTGTACTACACGAGATGCGTTGTATGAAGAATAAGCAAGACGTAGTAATGCTTTTGCCCACGGGAGCGCTGACTGCGTGGTGCGCGCGGCGGTGGATGTTCGCCGCTCCAACGAGTTAGTTCCAAAAAAAGTAATAGATGGCGCGTAAGCTAAATTACCGTGATTTTTTTGAATTATAGTTATTTATCATTTAGAGGGGCATGTATGCGTAGGACTACAGGGTATGCAGAGCTTATTTGCATGTATGGAGTGCACGCCACTGATGACAAACACCATTCTTCTCGTCGGGCCCACATATTTGTTAAATAATTTTGCAATTTATAATTTGTCGCGACTTTTACATCTTCATTCAATATGGACATATTTAATTCGGCCTCTGCTATAGTATTTGAATACATAACTTTGCGGAACAGTTTCATTATGTATTGTTTGTCATCTTTATTAACATTATGCTCTGTTTGCCAAAGCCAACGCCATATTGCTTGATTAACGTGAAATATGCAAAGCAAAAGCCGGGTGTTAGGTAAAACTGACTTCAACGCATTTCTTTCAGCTCTGCTGTCATCGGTCATGGCTACTCTTTCAGAGTTTTGAACGCTAAACTGTATTGTTCTTCTGTCTGATTAGCGTGTAAAATTATTGCAACAGGCAACGCACCAATATTAGAAGCTGCAAAAATAAATGTCACACATGTGTTTGATTGATCACATGATCCGCTGGTATCTATAAAAACTATTTCATCGGCTAATCCTTTAGTAAAAACTCGCTGCATTATTGGTGTAATAATTACACAAATAGTAGGATTCTCCAGTATGATCAAGTCTATACCCAATTTCCCTAACTCGTCTTGTTTTCTTTTCAAAATTTGTAACACAGTCTGTTCATTTCTATTTCCATAATTTTGTTTACGCCATTGTTCGTAAAGATACACAACTTGACGATCTAGAGGGTTATGCTGAGCGTTAGCTAAGATTTTGTAGGCATCGCTTTCATAAGTACTTATAATATTTAATTCATGGTACATCTTAGCGGCCGCGGCAGTCATACCTCTATCGAAATAAGTTATAAATATTTGTTTCGTATCGTTCGAACATCGGAGCAAGGATAACGATTGAGCTACATTAACTCTGTGGGAATGATGGAAGTGGATGTCAACTATAATATTATATCCTTTTCTCAGCAGGGCTGAACTTCTCAGAGTACTTGGTGTAGTTTTCAAAAATTTTATATTAAGAGACGACTTGCAATTAAAGTTTCTGTTAACACCTTGCGTTTTATTTATCAATTTATTTCTTTCCGAAAGATGGCATACAAACAATTTTCTGAATTCATAACGTATGGGTTCTGCAAACCGTCTTTTCATAACCCAGTTAGAATTTGTTTGTTTTGAAAAACATTCCACAAATCTAGCACATTTTTCGTCGTATTCTCCGTCATAATGTAATAAGCACTGAACTTTACACTTATAACTGTCACTCGACTGTCCGTCATAGTTGAGTATTTCAAAATCTTTAGTGAGTTCACTGAAAACCCTTTTAAACTCTTCCATTATGCACTATGTAAACAAAACATAACCTTGAACGCACAGTAACAAACAAATAACAAATTGCAATGAGAAGCGCGCGAATCCAACTTCGGACGCTCTCGCCTGCTTCGGCCCGCACGATTTATCCCGAACATTTACGAACGCGCTAAATCAGTACGGATTTGTTTCGAATAGACAGATTAAAAAACCGTGTTCAATTCAATTACACACTGTTTTGTAAAACTTCTTTTAACGTTGCTTGATCGCAAAAGCGTGCTCAGTTGACGCGAATTGAACACGGGATCGTAGGATTCCGTAGTAAAACAAAAGCGTGTGGATTTCGCGAGACCGGTGTCGCCAGTTGAACACGGAAAGGGAAATACGCTTTCCCGGATGTAGAATTGACTTGATGTTATCGTCACTATAATGCAGCGATATGGAAGAAGACCAAAAGCATCAAATTATTGAAAACAAAAGTGGGGCGAAATATTACTAGGTTGTGCTCCATATTACCATTAGTACCAGCAAACCATATTCCTGCCGCATGGGACTAGATTTTGAACATTGCACCACAAACTACACATATGATGCGATTTCAAAATTACTTTGAAAACAATGGTATCCAAAAATGTTGCCATCTATTCTGAGCTGCGCATATCAGAGACATAGGACAACAAATGCAATTGTTTCTTCATTGTATGAAAGGAGGCCTATTCCCTGCAGTGTTGTTATATCATGTGCAAGGATAAGCACAATCAGCCTATAACGTTCCCACTGCTTGGAAGTATCACAAAACGATCAAAGCAGTCCCATGTGAGGTCATGTTCGGGTATAGACTACGTACCGATAGTGACACCTTCGGGCCTGAGGTTGAGCATGATGACGAGCATAGTACGGATCGGATGTAATGAAGTTGCGTAAAAGAACGGTAGGAATACACATATCAAACCTAAATAAAATAGACCACTCTTTGAACTGACAGACTTTTGACTCCCTCATTGTTCTAGTGGTAGCAAGCGCTACTGCTGAGCATGAGGTCCTGGGTTTGATTCCCATGTATTATTATATTGTATTACTTAATATTATACACATACTTGTTGTCTTAGATTAAGAATGTCCAGATTCTATGTTCAATACAAAACGCAATGTTTATCGTGTTTTATACGTGTGAGTGAGCGCCACGCTTTTCGCTTTTGCGTTTGTGTGCAACACGCGTGTAATAGGTACCAGCGCATAGAGATTACCCTAAAAATGTGGGAATTTTAAAACATAATATGTAAAGGATAATTTTCATCATTAATGTTGATGATTTGTTATTTGTTTTCTTTCGAATTTGGTCAAAATGAAAATCCAAGATGGCTCCGAAAACTTTCAAATTTTTCATTATGGTTGTCGTTTTCATGGTTTTCGAGAATGCTAAAGCAGATAGTGACGTTAAAATGTGAATCCAAAATGGCGGGTGCAATAATTTTCAAAGTTTTTCATCCAAGTTACTATTTTTGAGATATAGAGCGTTTTATACAATGTGGATCTGGACGTACGACATTAAATTAAAAGGAGCACAGTACATCGAAACATCTTAAAACACGAAGATTAGTAGTTAATGAAAAATGTGGATCTGGACGCACGACATTAAATTAAAAGGAAAAATTTAGAAATTTTAGTTTTCAAACAAAATAAATAGCAGAATCAACTGCTTAAAAAGTAAACACGCTAGCATCTACGAAAATTCACTAACCAACGGTGCGGTGCGGGGTGCAGGGCGCGGCGGCGGCAATGTTACCTATTATTACGGACTCAGATCTACATCATGTTGAAAAATAAGAAAATGAAAAATAATTTCCTGCGGCTGCAGTATTCTTGGATTTGATTGATTTTTTGTATACGGGTAAAGAACATGATTCTCTTTACGTAGTTTTAAGGAATGTCAATCGTCCTGGAGCTAGACCACCACCTCTTAAAGCAGTATTATTTTAATGTTACTTCAGTGTGAGAAAGAGATGGAGCTATACAGGGCGTGGTGGTTGGCCCCCTGTTCCACCTTGTATATATAAAAAAAACAAAAAAAATGCTATGGAATAACCGCCACGCACGTTGCTAAATGGTGGCCGAATGGCACAATCGGTACTTGAACAACCATTAAACCATGAGCTCATGAGGAAATGCCAGTTTGTAACATTAGTAAAAACAGCCAGGGACGATTATTGCAGCAATGTAAACTGTTGGTTTGGAATGAATGTACGATGTCCTACAAAAGTGTAATCAAATCACTAAATCGAACTATCGAAGATATCAAGAGCAACCAAAGTATCACGGAATATAAATGGTGGTAGGTACTGCTAGAAGGCGATTTTAGACAGTCTCTAAGGATAATTTCCGACCTCCACTCGGGCGGAACCGCGAGCAAAAGCTAGTGAGATAATATAACTCACGTATGATTTAAAACAAAAAACAAAGAAGGTTTACGAAAATCTCCACGCGTTCAGTATTAAGGTTATAAGACCGGCCTCGCACAATGCTCGTCTGATCAAATCGAGATACTCGCACGCGCACACACGCACTTGTATAAAATAGAAAGAGACGGAGAGGGAGAGAATTAAGGGGAAGAGAGAGAGAAGAGAGAGGGGAAGAGAGAAAGAGAGAGAGAGGAGAGAGAGAAAGAAAGAGAGGAGAGAGAGAAAGAGAGAGACAGAAAGTCGCATGGAGGGGACATAACGCGTTTTCGTTACGTGACGATTTCTACCAGTCAACTCCTACCGCAAGCCGCGTTAAGGAACTTTGTTCCAAAAACTGGTAGTTTTTAGTACCTATCAACTTCAGTGATCTCGGAGAGCACGTTATTTAGAGAACAAAATATGAAATAAAAATTTGTTTATTTCTGTAAGTAAATCTTTTAAGTGTAGGTACACACAAGTTAAGTTTTGGTCAATATTTTAAAACTAGATGGCGCATAAATGATTTATATGATTAGTGATGAACCATTTTCAGTTCTTATTGATATGATGATAATATTTACCAATAAGATGCGCCGCGGCCGCAGTTGTTGTGACAGGTGTGATGGACAGATGCGGGCCATCCGTCAGGACGTCGTGTGGGACTGCAGCAGCCAGGCGGGAGGCGGCAAGGGGCAGAACATAGCAAGGTTAGTTAGAGTGGAAGTATTAGCCAAGCATCGACACCAGGTTAGATAGAGGGATGATTTAGTTTACCTAAATCCAACGGCGAGGGCGAAGATGGCGCTAGCAGCGAGATGGATAAGTGCGGCATCTTGCGCAGCAGATCTGAAAGGTGGCGGGCGGCGACGGGCATTGTGTATTCATACTTTATGACGCTGTCAGTTTAAAAGCGGTTGATCATTTACCTGTTAGTGGAAGGCAGTTTTGTGTAGGAAACTGGATATCTTTATGGTCATCATCAGTCTCTTTGGCCCTACGAGTTATACCTGTTTCCTGGTGAAGTCAGCGCGTTCGGCACCGGGGTTTGGTTATCTATGCATAGTATATTGATAATACGGCACATGGAGGTTTAGAAAAACTGTTTTAAAAATCAGTTTCTTTGAACGGTGGTCGGTCCCCAAACTTGTATCTTGGGGACATATTAAGTGGTAACATATTCTTAGTATCCGATTGACGTCGGTCCGGTTGCAACATTACTCATACATGTGTGACAGTTTCCTAAACACTCAAATGTGCCGTATTACCGTGCGGATGATAAGGATAATGGCTTATATGGATAAGCCATGTGTGTACCTATGTGGTGCGGCGTGGTCGCGGGCGGCGCTACCGGCGTGATAGACAGGTGCGGGCGCTCGGGCGCGGGCGGCGACGCGGGCGCGGGCGGCGACGGGCTGTCCAGCGAGATCACGCCGCACGCCGCGCCCGGCACGCCCGGCGAGCGGTAGCCGCTTGATGATACTGCCTCTGCCGCTGGGGGGACAAACATTATTAAATATTAAATAAATATCCTCAACGGACACTAGCCACCTACGGCAAAAACAAAGAACGCCTATGTTATCATAGCAGCACTGCTGTGTTCCGGTTTGAAGGGTATGCGTGCAGGTATAGTTACAGGCACGTGAGGCATTTCAGCGTTGTCTATGAGATGGCAATATGCATCTGGTATTGCATGCAGACATCTGCATGCAATACCAGATGCATATTGCCATCTAAGGACATCCTTATGTGCGGCGGTAACCATTTAACATCAGGTATGACATCAGCTGTTTGACTATACAGTGTAAAGACCCATTACAAAGCCGTTATCTACGCATTCTGTACATCAAACTGACCAAAAATTATTGCTGGGAAACAACTTGTATTATCATTTTTCCTATCATAAAAGCTACCATTTTCTAGTTTTCCCGTTAAACGAACCTTACAATCAAATCCGCCAACGAATCGAATGGTTGTGAATAGGTGTGCAGATATCCATAAGCAAAAATTAGATGAGGCACGAGTTCGTTGGCCACACGAAAGAAAAAAAAAACAAAGTGCTCAGCTCACCGCTAGACGAGGAGTAATTATCATCGCTCTTAACGCTGGACTCGGAAGCCGGAGGCGTGGGTTTGGGCTGCGGCACCTTGCGCTTGAGCGGCACGTCATCGTCGGAGTCTGACGTCAGATCTACCATGACGTCAGCCGAGCGCGGCGCGCGCGCCTCGCCCACGGCCGCACGCTTCCCTGAGCCCACGCCGCTGTCTACTGGGATCACTTCTGTGTAATAAGCAATTAGTATTAGCTAACTTGTGCGGTCGGTGTGGCGATGCTTGGAGTACACCTATGTCCAGGAAAGAAAGTTTTTCGGTTAAATGATACTGAATATAGGAACAACTGACCGAGATCATCGGAGATGAGCGTGACGGGCTCGGCGGCGGGCTGTGCCTGTTGCGGGGCGCGCGGGGGCGGCGCGTGCGCGGACCAGTTGCCGTCCGCGTGCAGTTGGATCTCGTTGCAGTCGCTTGATAGCCGGCTGGAAGTCAGCACCTCTTGGAAGTACCTGGACAACAATCGAAATAATCTATACCTACTAATAATAAAGCTGTAGACTTCGTTTTTTTGTTCGTATGTTTAAACGCGCTAATCTCTGAAATTACCAGTCGGACTGGAAAAATTCCTTTTGCATTTGATAGCCCAATTTTTAAGGAAGGCTATTTAACATTACGCCAAGACCCTTAGAAGCCGAGCAAAAAGAAAGCAAAAGTCAGAAAGAACGCTAAGCGAAAACGAAGTACATACATACATAAACTCACGCCTTCTTCCCATGGGGGTAGGCAGAAACCACAGAACGCCACCTGCTACGATCCTTACATACTCTTTTTGCCTCGTTTACATTCATACATCTGGTCATACAGGCACGCCGGTTGCGAGTACTACGCACCTGACCTTTCTGAAGAACATCACCAATAAGGTCACTATATGTCTTCCTAGGGCGTCCCCTTCCGGCGTTTCCACTCACATCTGCTGTGTAAATACCTTTTGTTAGTCGACTTTCATTCATCCTCTCAACGTGACCAAACCATCTAAGCATACTCTTTTCAATTTTTGTCACTACATCTTCTTTTAAACCGCACCGTTGCCTTATCACATCATTTCGAAAACGAAGTAATAGCGCGAGAAGGCGATGCGACGTGACGGGGTGGGTCGCGAAGACAAGAAATTTCACGCGGACGAAGTCGCGGGTAAATCTTTGGATCTGTATTTTAGGTTCTTGCCACCGACTTCCAAAATTAAAGTTAGTTTTCACTTTGTAGTGTTTTTTTGGAAGTCGGTTGTTTTTTTTATTTTGCAAAAAAGTTTTTTATTTTTTACTTTTTAGTGGGTCGGTTTGTAATTTATCTAAGTTACAATAGCCTAATGACAACTGCTTATTACCTTTACAAAATATTGCTTTCCCGATGCAAGGACGTTAATTTTTGAGGAGTTCTCCTGGTACTTCACCATCAGCTCCACTTCACCAAATACATTGTGACGAGCTTATATTGCTTAGCAACCATATTAACGTAATCGAATCGCAACCCGTGAAATACTTATTATTGAGTTGTTCCGGTGGCCATCTGTGGTCTTCATCATCAGTTCCACATAACCAAATGGTGCTTCCCGAGAGCAAATGCAAAAGTTACTATAAAAAATACCCAAATCGGTGTACCCGGTACCCTATAGGTGTGCCTACAATATTTGAAGAGTTCCCTCGATTTCTCCAGGATCCCATCATCAGATCCTGACCTAATGACAATGGGTTCACCTGTGAAGTATACACTTTCAAACAAAAAAGAATTTTCCAAATCGGTCCAGCCATCTTCAAGTCGAAAAATTAAAAAAAAAAACACTCCGACGCATTGCGAACCTCCTCCTTTTTTGAAGTCGGTTAAAGCGAAAGCGCCACGGTAGCCCGCGACATTCAAATTTTATGTAATGCTGCTTTTATTGTTGGGCATTAACTTTCCCTTTTTTTGCAGATAGTAAAGTCATAGAGAGTATGTCAATGCCAGAAAGTTATATCTATACAAATAAATAAAATTGAAGTGTCTGTTTGATGACAAAATAACAACTTTTTACTAAATGCATAAGAAAGTATAAACAGTTCTTATTACAAAAAAGCAATTTTTAACATTTTTGTCTGTCTGTTTGTTCCGGCTAATCTCCGAAACGGCTGAACCGATTTTGACGGGACTTTCACTGGCAGATAGCTGATGTTACGGCGGGTAACTTGGGCTACTTTTATTTTAGAAAAATAATTAGGGTTCCGCGCAAAAAAATTAAAACCCATGACTTTATCCTTACCCTCAGGAGCCGAGCAAAAATAAAATAGTCAGAAAGAACACTATACATATAAGCGAAAACGAAGGTACCCATGACTTTATCCTTACCCTCAGGAGCCGAGCAAAAATAAAAAAGTCAGAAAGAACACTACACATATAAGCGAAAACGAAGGTACAGCGCGGGCGGACGATGCAACGCGGTGGGTCGGGGGACGAGGGAGTTTTATTTAAATGTGACTGTTATTTCAGTATATTGTGTATCTTACGACTTCCACGCGAACGAAGTCGTTGGGCACAGCTAGTATTAAATAAATAAGAGGAAGCTTCCTTTAATTTAGAGCTATTTGTGACAAGAGAATCGGCACCAATATTTTTTTAACACAGATTTTAATTTTAATAAAAGATTATAACACCATCCCGCTTTGTCCTTTATGACATAAATGTAATAATCTGTGTTACAGTGTTCATTATAATAATAACAGTAAAGGAACTACTCTAAAATTCCACGTGTGACGTCATGGGACTGTCTTATCTAGACTGTGGCGTCCCGGGCACAGACAATACAACAGTGTGATAGAGATGGGCACCACAGTCATTACAATTTATCGATAATCGAACTTTTAAAGAGCGCATAAATCAGTATTATAAAATTTTCTGATTTCTCAAACATAAAAACTTCAATATCAAATATTTTATTTATTTATTAGTGCAGAATTCAGAGTGAATTAAATATAACGTAGGTTGCCGTCGAGGTCGATATTTTCGCTATATTGACTGCTACCTACATCACTACGTGTCATGATATGGTGACTGTGCGTTGAGGGCGCTATGTTTTCGAACTTTATAATTGGTATTAGTTTTTGTCATATGTTAATATAGATATAATGTAATTCACGTATAAAAGTCTGTCACGCAGTCGTGACCGTGGCGTGCTGGGCACATTTTGGTCATTTATACATGACTGTGGCGGTCAAAAGGTTAAAAACATTAACAAGTTTGTGTAATATAATGTGTTTTTATTACTATAGTGTTTTTGTCAGTGCTACAGTGTCAGGGATTGGGAAAATGTAGTAGGCATAATATGCCTACATATTATGTTAACTATAAATTCATTGTTCAAGCATGTTCTTAGCTTTCCATTACGTTTACTGTCTACTTACAAGTATGTTTAAATTAAATGACATTAATGTATTTAATCATTACGCCCAATCACTTATTGTGTTACTACCAGCAAGCGGTAGCTTTTGGTTGGTAAAAAGTGGATGTACAGATTGACTATTTAGTCAGCTGCCACTCTCCCATGTTGTAGTGATAGGTATAATATATTTGTTTATGTATATTTATTTTATTACAGATAACAACAGTAAACTCTCCAGTGAAGTCCAAGTGCAGGTAAAGCGGTGCAGGGAGAATATAGAGCAGGATTTAGAATTGCATAAATGGAGAGTTGAGAGGGAAAAGATTCTGATCAAAAAAGAATAAATAATCATTGAAAGAGAGGCACAGTTAACCGCTTTTCAAGAGAAAAAAAATATTTAGAAATTAGAAAACTTAAGATAGTAATAGTGGAACAAAAATTAATAAATTGAATTAATCAAAATGTAAATGTTTATTTCTTTTTGTTTTGTAATATTTATTTTCATTGTTTTATTTTTTCATTTCTGAAATGTTGTTCAATAAACATTCTCCTATAAAGCAATCCCTGTCTGTTGGACGTATTTGCATTCCTTCTATTAATCCTTCTCGTAACTGGTAGTTCTACATTCTCCTCAATTTTGTTATGACAATGACAAAATATTGTATAAAATGGCTGTGGCTACTATTATATGGCATGTTGTTGTCAATTTTTTGGACAAACCTATTGTTCTCTCAAAAGTATTTCTGGTTTTGATTTGCGATTTGTTGTAGTTTTCTTCAGCATTTGATTCAGGTCGCAAAACTGGTGTCAGTAAATATGTTTGGCAACCATAACCACTGTCTCCTAAAAACAATCCATCTATTTCTCCTCTTTCCAGCTTCGCTTTTAATGAACTCGCTTGGAACATGCGGTTATCATGGAATGAGCCTGGTCTATCAACCACAATATCATATATTTCAAGGTCACATACAAGTTGTGTATTATTGAAAAAAAATTCTTCCTGTTTCGGAAAACTTCTGCAAAACGTCCTCTAGGGCTTTGGATAGCAATATGTGTGCAATCTATGCATCCTCTTACACCAGGAAACTGCGCAATCTGGTAAAATTGTAGTTTTATATCGTCATCATTTTCTGGGAATTTTATAAATCGTTTTATTTGCAAATTAATCAAACGGGATACTCTTTTAACGATTCTTGAATCGGTTGGTTAGCTAACGCTAATAAGGTCCTGGCTGACGCACAAAATCGGAGTGCAATTAGCAACTGGTACACAGGGGGAATTGGAAGTCCTCTTGTTGTAAATTTCTCGGGATGGTGAGAAATTAGCGGCATGAGTACGTACGTATAGTACTGTTTGTTTGCGAAATCTATATCGCTGTTTAAATTACATTTCATTATAATATTCAAAAGGGTTCTGAAAATCCCCGATAACACGCCTTATTGTCACCCTTTCTTGGCGCACCACTTGATCGTCTAAATAATTACCAAATTCCTCCTCACTAGCACTCATTTTTATTAAAATAACAGAAATATACGCAACAACAACAATGTTTTATTATTTTGAGGTTACGAATTTGACATTTACGGGACACTGTGTTCGCTAAAGTAGCTACTGGGTAACCTTGGTCAAAGGTGCCCTTAATTAGTTGCATAGTGTCGCTCAACACAAGTGACGTTTATGAAACCAAATTTCGTCCACTGTGGGTTACAGCTTACTGTGCGTTCTCACAGTATCGTTCTTGAATACGGGTGTAAGTAACACCGAAACTAACTCGGAATATTAGTGAATTCGACTCATCGATTGTACTGCTATTTACTAAACAATCATACAAAGACAGAGTTCTGTCTCATCGCATGCCAATGCATTCAGCTGCTACCAGCTATCCTGCGATGATTGCTGTTCCACCTAACCTGACCATTCTACTTCACATCTCCCAATTCAGTTTACATTGCCTAACAGCAGTGATATGATTATGGTTGGTGCCCTAATTAAGTTTTTATGGTGTCTTACAGCAAATATACACTGAAAATGTGTAAGAATTTGTTCATTTACATTCATCTGCCTAGCCTTTTCCTAACTAAGTTTGGCTTGGCGTCCAATCTAACCATATGCAGCTGAATACCGGTATTTTACATGAACCAAATGCTTATGTGACTTTCACAACCCAGTTAGTGGGTAACACGATACCCCTTGGTTAGACTGGTTGTCAGACTTTCGGGATTTTGATTAACCGTGACAAAGGTCAAAGACCTACAAATGGCAGCCGGAATCAACAGCTTAACGTGCTTTCCCTGGCTCGGAGTGGTCTAGGTATGTAGGTATGGTACAGCGTTGCCTAACCTTGAAGATCGGCCAGTTATTATTTAGCCACGAGCCCTTCGTTCAGCCCCTTTGTTCATCTGCATTAACGCCACAACGCCACAAAAAACTTCCCACAATTTCCCTAGAAAATTGTACAAAATCCAGTCTCTCACCCGTCAACTACCAGGGAGTCGTAGGGCGCGGGGCGGTCGCACACCGGACACAGCCAAGTGGGCTTCCTCTCGTTCATCTGCAGGAATAGCGAAGCGTCGAAGCACTGCAGGTGTGGGCAGTTGGCGGGCCGGCACGGGCAAGACATGCGCATCTTGCCCAGTGGACACATCAGTGACACGCGGAGAGATGTCGTCGCGATCTCGCTGTCGTAGTCCTCCGACAGCTTCTCTTTTACTGTTGGGTAATGGGTAATCATGAGCGGCATTTTTAACTATAATAATAATAAATTTATTTCGCTCTCAAAGTAAAGAAAGAAAGACTAGAAAATAAAAAGTTTGAGGGGTTGTATTGACATACAACCCCTCAAACTGCTGACGCACTTAATCATCAACTTCCAAATAAATTCAAGCATGTATTTTGGGATTTATTGAAACTATAATTAAGCTATTGTCTGTAGTGCAATTGCTTGTACATATACCTATAAACTAATAACTGTTGTCTATCCTGACTGCACGACAAGACAACAGACCTCTGCAGTTCTCAGACTCATAAGTATATGAGTCTGAGAAGTTTTCGTTATAGTATTAACAGAGCAGTTTTCCCCTGACACAAAGTACAAATTGCCAGTTGCATTGTAGTTGGACTCAATGGTAGATCCACTCAATCTGTGAGGATCTTTCCTCAAAAGACCATTTCAGGCGCCAATCTACATGGTCTTCACATGATATGACCAAGATTTTGTCTGGACTTTTAAAAGAGATTGACCTCCGAGTTTGTTTCGGCCTTTCTTCTCAGAGTAGTCAGATAGGAAATGCCAAACTCATCTAGTTTTTAAAATATGATTGATGTGTAAAAGTGTTTGTAAAATCTACTTATATAACACACAACATAACATCACGCCTTGTTTCCCCGAAGGGTTAGGCGGAGGTGTACTTATAGTAACACCCACATTTCGCCAGTTATGTTTAAGTCCCATGTAATAGGGGGCGAGCCTATTGCCATCTACCGGGCACAAATCCAGACTCCGGGCTGCTACTGAGAAATTCCAGATAGATAAACCCAATAACACTGCCCGACCTGGGAATCGAACCCAGGACCTCATGCTCAGCAGTAGCGCTTGCGACCACTAAAATCTACTTACAAAAATAAAATCATTTATCAATTAGTCAGTCTGTCTGTCTTGACCCTAGTATGCATATTCAGAAATATTTCAATGTAAACCAACCTACATAGATAACTAACTATACAAGGTGTAATTTTAATCAGTATTAATCTCTTAAGGGGTCATTGTACTCATCATTATGAACAACTTTTATTATGGGACACAACCTGGAATCGCGAGAAAAAATCTGCTTATCCCTACATTTATATTATGAACACCTGTTTTTTTTCGCGATTTCGGGTTTGACCCATAGTAAAAGTTGTTCATAATGATGAGTACAATGACCCCTAAAGAGGTTAACAGTGATTAAAATTACACCTTGTATAAGAATAAACACAGTGGATGCTTGAAGACGGGTGTCATTGCCGAGCCGGCCTAGGAAACGTTGGCGTGACGATCTGGACTCGTTCTTGCCAGATTAGCTGGAGAAGACGAAAAAAAAAAATGGAAAAATACGAGGGAGACCTTTGCCCAGCAGACACCATCGGTTACTAAAAAATAACTCACTGAGTGATCGCGTGTAGTCAGGATTCTTGGTGCCTTTATTCTTCAGTCGCTGCAGCAGTTCGGCTGACGTGAGCTTACGCACCATGAAAACGCTAAGCACGTACGCACGCGTGAAGTCTGCGGCCCACGTCACTTGTATCGTGTTCGCGACCGTGGGCGACAGCTTTACTAACGACGATATGTTCACTGGTCGCGGTGGCCGCTTCGGCTCTGGTGTTGGCTTGTTCGTTGGTATTGGGTTCTGTTGGTATTGGAAATGAATGGTCACTTAAGGGGGAAGCTTCAGGTAGCCCGCGAATTCAAACTTTCTTATGTTTTTTGCAATTTGCAAGTCCGTATTAAGTTGTATGTTGATTAAAGTATCATTCGCGACCGTAACAAATATGAACTTACAGAATTATAATCATCAAAATCAGTAATACAACTATGGAGTTGACAAATCTTGACATTTAGGATTTTACAAACTTATGGAAGTTTGTAAAATCCTAATAGTTCCTGTAGGTCCTGTAGTTCTGCTACAAAATAATTCAACCAAAAAAATAAAATATAAATAAAAATACAAAATAATTCAGCCCATTTTTTTAAATTACACGCCATCTATTGGTCCATCTTTGTAGTCGTAGGGCAGTACTCGCTCACATCTGTGTGTGTAAACGACTTGTATTCTATGGCAGATGTTAATATAGAATTATTTGTCGAATTGGTGTTTTGAGACAATGTTATGACCAAGTTCAACAAAGTGTAATGTCAGATTACAGCATAAACTAGTTCTACGACTTACTAATGTTCCAATTACACATAAAGCAAAATAAAC
The DNA here is from genome assembly GCA_947568875.1 of Fissipunctia ypsillon. Classification (NCBI taxonomy): domain Eukaryota; kingdom Metazoa; phylum Arthropoda; class Insecta; order Lepidoptera; family Noctuidae; genus Fissipunctia; species Fissipunctia ypsillon. The sequence continues at coordinate 16,635,030 of OX387659.1, forward strand.
TAAAAATGTTACTTACAGCGAAAAATGGCCACGAACAGACCGTATGTGCCGCCTTAACCAGAAGAATTGACAAAATGACAGATTGTAGAAAGATTTCTAACGTCTAAGCATGGCGATGTGTCATTTTATCTATTCTTCCGTCGACAAACCCCGTTTCTATGGAGGTCATGGTCATGCTACGCGTGTTGGAAGTGTTACTTGTCGGATGCACATGGTTAAGCTTAGTGTGAGATATTTAGTTCCGCAACCTAAAGATTCCTTTTCAAATATGTATTAAGGAGTCACCTCTGTGATCTTTTCTATCTTTATAGCTTTGAATATAATATAATGTCTAGATAGAGCATCAAATGCGCGCAAACGTATCAAAAAATATCAGCCAACTGTTGGCTTATAAGTTCTTACCCGCTGATTAGTGCCGATCGTGCCGCTTTGGTGTCACTAAGTATTACGCGCGCTAAGTAATAAAAAAATAACAGCGATAAAATGACGGTATGTGCTATTAAACTGTGCCGGAATTACAAAGGAAGGGTAAAAAATACCAAACACATCACCTATCATCGGTAAGTAACCAAAAAACCAATAAATAATAATAATATTTATTTTTTGTTTTTATGATTACCAAATTGCGCCATGTTTTATCAGTGTTACCAGTTTCTTTTTTCATTCTCCCAACTTAACGTCATTTTTTGTGTGTATATTAGTTGCTTTATGGTTATGTTTATATTATTTAGTTGGTGTACATTTATTCATCGATTTAAAAAGGGTGGAGTTTTTCAATTCGTCTGAACTTCTATATAATAATATAATGTTCGTGTATAACTTTTTTCTTTATGAGCCCATTTTAATGATTAAGTATGTTTGCATTGGGTCCAATAAACCGATTCAAAACCCAATAAAAAGAGATGGTCACTGACTTTGGTTTTGTTTTATTTTACACTAACGATCGCCCACGTCTTTGTTAAACGTGTTGATTTGTAATTAAAAATTCATTCCTAATATCTGTGAAAGATCATTTCAATTTTCCAAATACAAACTGCTGATTTAATACAACATTCACACACCTCTAATTAAATAAAATAGTGTTCTTTATTTAAGAAAGTAACTACTTAATGAAAAGACACTACTTAAACTGAATAATACTACATACACCTAAAACTTATTTCATTAGTTATTTTTTTAATATGTGATTTATGGGTGAATTGTAGTAGCTGGTATCATTATTCACGCACACAGAGACATAGACACACAGTGTAAAACACCGCCTGCACGCACACATGCTTGAAATTGTTGGCTTGTTTTCTTTGTTTTGATTGTAGGGAGATGCTCCATCTAGACATTATATAATCAAAGCTTTATAGGTATGATGAACTATTAGAAAAGTATTTCTTTGCCTAAGAGTTTTTTTATTAATGAATAGGTCTGCTTTTGACTCCGATTTCGCATGTTACAATACAGTGTGTGTGTAATATAACAGAACTCGATCGCCTGCACTATAACATCAGTTTATTGATTATTTTATAAAAATTACAAGAAATCAAGAAATATTCATAATAAATGATCAACGCAAAGATTAGCAAGTAAGGTTTGAACTTGACCTTTCATTGATTTATTATTTAGTAAATAAACATACTTACTGGCAGTGGACACATTTTGTTGTTAACTTTGACATTAACGCTAGGCGGGAAGTGGTCCTCTTGTTCACATGAAGTTTCTAGGAGACAAAACCGGAGTTGTGCCTGAGAACAAAGTTTATTAGATTTTATTTTTATGAGCGGTTGGAAGTCTTACTGGGTTTTCAATGGAAAACCCAAAAAAAAACAACCAACCCATCTCCAATCCATTCTGGAGTCTGGATTTGTGTTCTATTCTCCTCTGCTTACTCCTTTGGGGAAAACAGGCGTGACGTTATATGAACAACGATCAAAACTATAACAGATCAAGTATAAAGGAAGTGTGTGCATGACGAGAGCATAGGTACATGAATGTAAATGTCAAGGCTGACGGTTTTGTGGGGCATAGTTCTAAGTATAAGTCAGCTGTAAACTTGTATAATTGAATAAATCATATATTAAACTAGCTTCTGCCCGCGACTTTGTCTGCGTGAAATTTCTTGTCCCCCGACCCACCCCGTAGCATCGCATCGCCTGCCCGCGCTATTACTTCGTTTCCGCGTAGCGTTCTGACTTTTTTCTTTTTGCTCGGCTCGTAGGGGCTAGCGTGATGTTAAATAGCCTATAGACTTCCTCGAAAACTGGGCTATCAAATGCAAAAAGAATTATTCAAATCCGACTGGTAGGTAGTTCGAGATTAGCGAAATTCAAACAAACAAACTCTTAAGCGATTAGGGTATTTTTTATAGTAACTTGTGCATTTGCTCTCGGAAAGCACCATTTGGTGAAGTGAAACTGATGATGAAGACCACAGATGGCCACCAGTACTACTCAATAATAAGTATTTCACGGGTTGCGATTCGATTACTTTAATATGGTTGCTAAGCAATTTATGCTCGTATAGAGGTATGAGGAACAGGGTATAGAGTTCACTCATCCTCCATAGAAAAGGGAGGATCTTCCGACCAGACGGGTGTTGTGTCTGGTGGGCTACTGCCCGACGGTTGATGTCGGGATGTTGTAGATGCTAGTCGCGCGGTAAACTCTGATTACGCGATGCAGGATTTTGCGTGACGTCAATGTGACGCGTTCCATTGTGGCGATGTAGATATGCCGCCACATCACAATACATATGGTGTACCAGGAGAACTCCTCAACAATTAATGTCCCTGCATCGGAAAAAGCAATATTTTGTAAAAGGTGATGAGCATTATGCTATTGTACATTAGGCTATTGTAACTTTGATTACACCGACGGACGTCCGAAATTAAAGTTATTTCATAATTTTGAGTTAATTTCTTTTTGAAGTTGATTTAATTTTTTAAAATTACTATTTTATATCGTAATTTTTAGTTTTAAGTAAAAACTGGAATATTTGTTTTTAATAATAAGTAGTTAATAGTTTTGTTGTAAATATTGCACTAGAATTCGACCAAGGTTTTGAGATGTTTTCCCTTTGACACCACACCCGTAGCTCGTTTTGATAAGCCAGGCCGTTACAGTTATACATATTAGTCCGTATCTTAAAAACTACTGAACCGGTTTTGATGAAACTTGCACTCTTCCCTATGTTGAAGAAAATGTAAGCCATTATAAGTTTCACAATCTAATTAATAGTTTCGGAGAAACGCGTGGACAAACATAACATAACATCACGCCTTGTTTCCCCGCAGGGTTAGGCAGAGGTGTACCTATAGTAACACCCACATTTTGCCAGTTATGTTAAAGTCCTATGTAATAGGGGGCGAGCCTATTGCCATCTACCGGGCACAAATCCAGACTCTGGGCTGCTACTGAGAAATTCCAGATAGAAAACCCAATAACACTTTGCCCGACCTGGGAATCGAACCCAGGACCTCATGCTCAGCAGTAGCGCTTGCGACCACTAGACCAACGAGGCAGTCCATATACAAACATACATTCACCTATAAAATTTTGTGTATTTGATCGGAAGCCCTATAACATTATCATATTATGTCAATATAGTGCAGTTCCAATAATATTACATACATACGTATCGAATTGATAACCTCCTTCTTTTTTTGAAGTTTGTTAAAAACACTACAAAGTGAAAAATAACATAAATTTCGGAAGTGGTAGCAAAAAAACTAAACACAGATCCAAAGACACCGACTTCCGAAATTAAAGTACCTAATTTTTCACTTTGTAGTGTTTTTTTGGAAGTTGATTGTTTTTTTTTTTTTTGTTGTAAAAAAGAAGTTTTATAATGTAGGGGAATAAGGAGTTTTTGGAAATTCGACTTTTAAGGGGGTGAAAAGGGAGGTTTTGTTTTGTATGAAAAATCTTATTTCTTGTGTTGATACACTTGGAACTTCGCCCAAACACATTCTTAAACAATCAATACTAGTTTTTCATAATTAGTTTTTCCAATTTTCCCTCAAATGGATGTTAGGGGGTGATAAAGTTAATGTATGGAAGAATCTTAACGCGCAGTCCGATTACCTCGAAACTTGGTATTAACACTTTTGACAGAAAATAAAGACTTACAAGTTTTTAGTTTTTTGAAAATCGGGCAAAAGGAGGTTTTAGTTTTTAGGGGAGGATTTTTACTGCGCGTCTTAATAACATCAAACATTAAATAATCTAAACATTAAACAACAAGAAACATGATTGAAGATTTTTTCAAAATCAACCCCGTTTGGGAATACAGTTTATATGAAAATTATGCTTTCTTTCATCGATAATGTGGAAAATAGCCCTGAATACTTTTCTTCTATACAAATAAATAAAAGTGAAGTGTCTGTTTGTAATGTCAAAATAACAGCTTTCTACTAAATGCATAAGAAAGTATATACGGTACTTATAGTAAAAAAAAACAATTTTTAAAATTTTTGTCTGTCTGTTTGTTCCGGCTAATCTCCGAAACGGCTAGACCGATTTTGACGGGACTTTCACTGGCAGATAGCTGATGTTACGGGGAGTAACTTAGGCTACTTTTATTTTAGAAAAATAATTAGGGTTCCGCGCAAAAAAATGAAAACCTATGAAATTGTGAACAAAAGTCGGATTTAAAAAATTCTTTTTGCATTTAGTAGCCCAATTCTCGAGAATAGTTACAGGCTATTTAACATCACGCTACGACTCTTAGGAGCCGAGCAAAAAGGAGAAAGTCAGAACACTAAGCGAAAATGAAATAATAGCGCAGATGGGCGATGCAACGCGACGGGTCGGGGGACGAGGGAGTTTTATTAAAATGTGGCTGTTATTTTAGTATCGACTTTCACGCGAATGAAGTCGCGAACACAGCTTGTTTATACTAATAATAAAGCTGACGAGTTTTTTATTTGTTTGTCTGAACGTGCTAATCTCTGGAACTACCAGTTGGATTTAAAAAATACTTTTTGCGTTAATTGATAGCCCAAATCTTGAAGAAAGCTATTAACATCACGCTGACCCTTAGGGGCCGAGCAAAAAGAAACGAAAACGATGTAATCGCGGGCAAGCGATGCAATGCGACGCGGTGGGTCGGGGGAACAAGAAAATTATGCGAACGAAGTCGCGGGCAGAAGCTAGTAATAAATAAAAAAGATGTAATCTTAAATTTTCGAAAACTACAATTTAAACGGTGTTGAATATTGTTGGGGAAACAAAATCCACGTGGACGAAGTCGCGGTCTCACGGGCAAAGTGCTAAGAAATAATAAAACAAAAGTGGCGTATTACAAACCTGTATGACATAATCGAGTTTGTTGCTGGTTCCGACGAGATCCTTCCCTGATGCTATCTCAGTAGCTTGCTGTGGCGTAAGGTGGAATACGTAGGTGCCCTCCTGCATGCGGCCCGCCTGCATTGGCATCATTGTGGAAGGCTTCATTAGTTCCGCTAACACGTCGTAGAATGGTAGTCTGATGGAGAAAATCAATTTATAACACGGCTTGTTGAGATTCTCTTAGTTTTCCTAATTAAACAATGTATAGGTTCTCTAGTGCTAGTGGTTCTCTAGGCACATCGCGGTAACATCGCGACTTAAACCTGGATGACAGACTGGCACAATCAAGTACTATTATCCATTCTGTGCCTATGGCCAGCAGTGGGTGAAGTCCAGATGTGGATAATATGATACATCACTGTCTGATATTAAAGGCAAATGCTTAGACAGCTGAGCTAAGTACTGGGTGTAATTTATTATGCAAATCAGTGGAGGACAGACTGATTATTCTTAGTATCTAACTAAGAATATCTATCTGGACATGGATCTCCATGTCCAGAAAATGTTGTACATCAATGCTGAATTGGATGCAATGAACTCAATTGAATGCTGATGATAGTCTAGCAGTCCTTAATTAGATAGCGTCAACGGTTCTATAATGGGTAGTGGGCCTTTCTACCACTTTGCTGACTGCCTAATGCAAGTTTGCGCAACCTGAGCTGTTTTAACAGTTCCCCCCAATAATAAGAGAAAAGAATCTAAATAAAAGATAATAAAGGTCATTAGAGTACTCACTTCCTAAACTTAACGTCTGGGTGTACCGGGAAGGGCGCGAGGGGTGCCGTCGGCGAGGGGGATGGCATGGGTGCGAGGGTACCGCCGCCACCACCACCGTAACCGTGGTACATGTTAGGGTATATCGGGTTCTGCCGTGCCTGAAAGTTTCTCAACTACTCTTACTCCATCTCTGCTGATAGCTTCAATAAAGCCTAGATCATTAATCAAGTCTTTAGGGTCCAAAAGCATCAGAGCGATGCAAATTTTCAACGCGTTCGAGTATCTACTTACGGGCGTTTAAGCGCCGAGCTCGTAGATATGGCGATGTGACGTCGTGCGGTTTGTTTTCATCTTTAAAAGGCTATACGTTATCTTGTTAGCTAGCAATTAAATGTTAGCCAGCTCTGTGTTGGTCAAACGGGCACTTTTTTTCGAAGCATTTGCGCTTTTAACCGAATTCATGGCCCTCCTTTTGATCACAGCTATTTTCGTGATAAGAAATCCATAAAAGTTCTCACACACTGGCAAAGTACTTTGACTAAATCAAATATTGGCTATGGTGATTATTATAATGTATTAATATACTCCACATTTTCGTAAGCTTCAAGTCAAAATTACCGAGACAGGCATGTTTTGTCCGCGTGAGTCCTGAGTGTTGTAGCCGCTGACCGCCGGGTGCTGGTAGAGCGCACGCGAGCCGGGCAGCGCGGGTGCCAGGGGGTCCTTGCCCTGCGACCCACTGCCCGGGCCCACGCTGCCGGACGACAGCGACTGATTGTTCCTACAAAACCATCAACACTTACACTTCTCACCCTTTTCACCAACAGTAATCAATTACATGTAGACTTTATCCAGGGAAAGAACATCATGCAACAAATGACCGCACACGTTGGTCACTAACATTAAGTTGAATTGCTAACGATTATTCGTTCATAACAAGAACCATCACCCAAAGCCCCGAGACTCATGCTTCAACTGCCTCCGGCTCTCCGCAAGTAACGACTGCAGTAGCAAACAGAAACGACAATGGTGACTGTCGGACAGAAGTGAGTTAGCAACTATGCTTGAGGCAAACGCGACAAGAACTGAAACTTGCCTAGTTTGATTGTAGGGCCTTTGCGAGCGGTGACCGTTCTCAGTAGTTTTGAGCCGCGATCGAAGTTCGGAAGAACTTCCATTTTCGGCGGGCGCACTGGGGGCCGCGCTTCCTACCCTCGCTGAAGATCGTGTTTTAACCATTGTTGACGAACGACCATCTCATGTCAACTGAAATTCACGAGTCCAAAAATGGACAAACTAACATCAATTATCAATTATCTGTATAAAATTTAAGAGATTTCTGGAAAATTTCTTCATGTCGTGAATGAAATGGCACCACGCAGACCTTATTTCTCTTACATAACAGACTGGCAACTGACTGGGAAAGGGGCAAGAACTACTGAACATCTGCAATTGAATAATTATCCATTTTAGTCATCAATGGTTAAAACATGTCTTACAGCTTTAATTTAACAACTAGATAAACCATAAAAGTACTTAAACTAAGAAATTGTTTAATTGGTTGTAAAATTGTTGGTGATCCTTTAGTTTTAAATAATTTGAGAAATTATTCCACTGCAGCTGTGAACGATCATCGCTAGGGAGAGAAAAGTTTATTAACAATTTGTTAACATGAGAAACCCACAGTTGTAGAGAATACAAATGAACTGGTTGGTAAGAGAAATAAGGGGTGTCCCGTTTATGAAATTTTCCAGAATATTGACAACAATTATTATTAAATAATAAAGAAAACAGAGAAAACAGGACCACTCCATCATACTCATTTTAAAGAAATAATGCATCATTATAGCTGCCTCAGTACATGTAAAATAAACTAGAGCTATACAAAACAGAAATGCGTATTCTTTCAGACTAACTATTATTTACATTGGAATAATGTTATTGATTCTTAGTTATGTTAAAATAATGCATTCTGAATGTGTATCCATAGCATAGCTTTATTTGAAGGGCATTTCAACTTATTTGGATGTTTGTGGATGAAATGCTGATGTGTTTATCAACAAACCAAAACAAACAGTGTCTAGATTTATCAAGTTGTAAAAATAAAATCATACTTATATTTTGGAACTTTGCCCTATTGACACCCGGGTTCCGGGGGCTTTATTAAAATCGATAATAGCCTACGCATTACATTCATTAGTGGGGTTAACATTTGCTACATTTTGTCTTAACTCTAATGGCAATGACAATCCTTCCATATATACTTGTGAAGGCGAAAGGAACACTTGATTTGGCAAGTTCAATTACTTATTTTACGGCCAAAACCACGTTAAAATCGTAGGTTGGAAACTCAGTTAAATTTAAAAATCCCGGTTAATACAAGAACAGTATGTTAAAGCCAAAAGTATTAACTACCCATTGATTTAACTAAGTTTCAAGTTATTTGGCTATATTGATAAATAACGACATTATTAGGTCCTAAAAGAAAAACGTACACAAAATCTGAAACAATATGGTTGTCATCACTAAAAATCAAAGTTTACTCACCATGATATCGCATTATTGTAATCGTAATATCTACTCATATTAATTCTAATTTATAAAAGTTACACTGACATTTAATTACAATTTAAATTATTTACGTGTTTTTCACAAAACGCCATACCTTGACGCTTACAACTACACGGCCGCCACATTGACCATAGACTAAATTTATTTTTATTAACATGTGTATAAGCCTTTACATAATTTCTACGTTTTATTTATGTAAATTCTAGAAATATATGATCTTCTTTAGTTTGTTATCTTAGTGGTCGTATTCAATATTATTCAAACACTTAAGAAATACAAAAAAATATTGAAAATATGTTCAGATAAAACAGATGCGCTTTGACAAAAAAATACGAGAAATTGTAAAGCTGAGTACACACCAGCGATACCATACATATGAAACGCAAGTTCCGTTTCCTAGTTTTGTGTGCTGTGCATAGTTTTGGTTTGGATATTCTCTCATCTGTGAGCTCAAATAATCATACGTGTTGCATGAATCAGAAGTATGCACTTATGCGAACATGTAAATGCTTCATTCCGAAGTTACGGATCCAATTATTCTGTTACATAAATTAATATAATATTATTGTTTATTTTTATTTAAACAAAAAAAAAATGGATCCCACCGCAGTATGAGGGACAGTGAATGTGTTGACGAACACGTCCAACGGTACTCGTGGTGCGGGTTTTTAGACCAGTCTTCGCAACTATATTCTACATGGTAATTTCTCTCATATTCGTCACAACCATTTTTCTTCTTATCCTACGGCTACATTGTCACGTTATCGCGAACTACACTTGGCGCGCTCTCTCGCACACCGTTCGACGTCTCGCTGTAGAGAGCGTGCGAAGTTTAGTTCGCGTTATTGCAACAATGTAGCCGTGGCATCACCCTACAGCTACACTGTCGCGATACTCGCGATATCGCGAACACTATATATACACTTTGCGCGGTCTCTGTTGTACAGCGAGACGTCGACCAGTGTGCGAGTGAGAGCGCGCGAAGTGTAGTTCGCCTTATCACGACAATGTGGCCCCAGCACTAGGGAGGATGTGCATTGTGGGGTCATGGATTAGCCATACTTGGTGATGGAGCACGGTAGGCATGGCGGGTTGATACCAATCAGGGGTGCGTGCGAATTTACGAGTACCTCCCGGGTTTTAGTCGGTAGGAGTCCGACATAATTCTCCGTTCTGCCCAGGCGGAGGATATCTATGAGGATTTACCCACAGGGCCACAGCAAAAATGTATGAACCTATGTAGAGACATTTGTTGTATACCGGTAATAGACGGGCATGCATTTGAAAGCACACACTTGGTTAAAAATGTGGTGTTACCGTCCTTCCTCTGATCTCAGCAGATAAGCTTCCTCTTTCATTAGTTAAATTATGGCGGTACGCACAAAGAGACCATGGACCGCAATAATGAAATATTAAAAAATCTAAATTGGAGAACATAGTGGGATATTCGGGCTAAATAAGAGTATAGAGATTCAACAAACTACTCTTGTTGTGTATTAAATGTATCCGAACGTGAACTGTTCAGATACTATAAAAACTTATATTTTCAATACGACGGTTGTTATCTGTTAATGTTATAAATATTATCAATGCATTAGATTTTAATTTATTTATACTTATTTAATTACTATTAACCACTTCAGACTACAAACCGACATCTGATATATAACAACAATGTCATAATACTCATATTATTGGATCAGCAATTTTTAAGTTTCAGAACGCATGTTAAGTGGAAGCTTCTTGGAAACGGAAACATTTTTGTTTATGATTATGTTTCCGTTTCCTATTTTTTTTAGATGTACCTACTACACATTTATCGACGTGGATCTTTTTATCGATGCTACTCTGAGGAGGTCCTTACTTAGGCGCCCACCACACGGTAGGTTTTGCGTCAATCTTTTTCAAAAGTCATGAATGACGAAAGAATGATGGTGAGTGATGGAATTCAATCGACATTAGACGGTTATTCTGACTGATCGTCAGTCATACCCAAGATTTTACACAGAATACACGTGTTCATTCAAGATTATAAATGGATATTCATAAAAGCCTGTCTTAACAACGTACTTTTTCATAAGCATACTCTATTCGTATACACGTGCTAATCGTATGCTACTAAGTAGTACCTGAGCTAGACCACCACATCTTAAAGCAGTATTATTGTAATCTTACTTGAGTGTGGGAAAGAGATGGAGCTAGACGTCTTGTATAGCTCCATCTCTTTCTCACACTGAAGTAACATTAAAGTAATACTGCTTTAAGAGGTGGTGGTTGCCCCCTGCTCAAAACTAGCATGCTTTTTTTTTGTTGAGAGGTATTTTATGGATCGAAATGATAAACTCAAAACTCAAACTCAAAGCATTTATTTCAATTAAACCAATTACAGGCACTTTTGAATTGTTAAAGAGTCAGTCAGTTAGTCAGAAAATTGAAGCTAGTCGCCCATTCCAAAACGTAGATCTCTATGGAGAAGAATGGGCAAGAAACTCCATGGACACTCTTTTAAATCAAAATTATTACAAAATCCTGGGTACATTGTTCTTGTTGCTTCTATATGTGAGAACAATGTAAAAAACAAATAATTAAAAACAACCCAAAACATAAGATCAAAAATAAGCCCAACTGCCAGGGCTTATTTTTGATCTTGACCAGTCTCCACTGACGGCGCCCGTTCACGAACATGACGCGTGGATCAGCACCATCCAGCTCAACCATTTTGTAGGGAACCGAGATAATACTTACGTAGTTCATGTTGAAAATATTCTTATTGACATAACAGGAGTGACAGGACAAAAATAAAATAGGAGTAGCTACTCATTGATGATATTGAAAACATTTTTTGCAAAAAAAACCGACTTCCAAAAAAAAACACTAAAAAGTGAAAAATAACTTTAAATTCGGAAGTCGGTGTCTTTGGATCTGTATTTTAGGTTTTGCCACCGAACTCCGAAATTAAAGTTATTTTTCACTTTGTAGTGTTTTTTGGACGTCAGTTTTTTTTTTTTTTTTTGTAAAAAAAGTTTTTTATTTTTCACTTTTTAGTGGGTCGGTGTGTAATTTATCTAAGTTACAATAGTCTAATGACAACTGCTCATCACCTTTTATAAAATATTGCTTTTCCCGATGCAGGGACGTTAATTTTTGAGGAGTTCTCCTGGTACTTCACCATCAGCTCCACTTCACCATATGCATTGTGACGAGCTTATATTGCTTAGCAATCATTTTTAATTATTGAGTAGTTCTGGTGGCCATCTGTGGTCTTCATCATCAGTTCCACTTCACCAAATGGTGCTTTCCGAGAGCAAATGCACAAGTTACTATAAAAAATACCTAAATCGCTATATGTGTGCCTATAATATTTGAAGAGTTCCCTCCATTTCTCCAGTATAACATCAGATCCTGACCTGATGACAATGGGACCACCTGTAAAGTATACCCTTTCAAACAAAAAAATAATTTTCCAAATCGATCTAGCCGTCTTCGAGTAATCGGGGAACACACTTAGACAATGTATCTGTACACGGTGTGACGAAAATTAAGGGTGAGGTACAGACCGTCAAACTGAACAACTTTTTCCCGGGGACCAACATCGTAATCGCAAAAAAATTATCAGTCATCCTGTACATTTGGTCGAGTAGGTATTGAAGTTTTGTATGGGACGACAGATTTTTTTTTTTTCACGATTACGATGTTGGTCCCCGGGAAAAAGTTGTTCAGTTTGATGGTCTGTACCTCCTCTTTAAGTTTTTCTATTCCGAAACCGGGCACTCTGTATAAAAGAAAAAAAAAAAAAAAACATTCCGACGAATTGAGAACCTCCTCCTTTTTTTGAAGTCGAAAAAACTATAAAGCTAACTAATTATAGACAAATTATAGAAATCAAACACCTTTTGTATTTGTTTTTGTATTGAGGAATTGTGGTATCCCACAAATGTCAAAATGTCAAAATAAAATCTTTCTCTGGCTGTAGCACATTACGCGGACGGGAGTGATGGTGTTTGGCTGCGCGAGTGCGCAAAGTGTCTCTTTACTTTAGCTTCATCTGTGTCCGACTCCATCACTGTCCGCGCGCTGACAATGCGCTGAAATGCCATTACACGTTCACTCAAAAGTCATGATTGATGGTTACATGATGAAAAAATCAAAATATTCAGATTTTCGTCATGCAACCATCAGTCACTGCATTAGACGGTCAGTCAATCCTTGATTGTGGTAAAACTGACAGCAAAACCTACCGTATAATGGGCGCCTTACTGAGGACCTCCTTACATCCGATGCATCGGTTAAAGCCCACCTACCTCACTCCATCGAAATCGAACTACAGTTAGCTTGTGACCTCTCGTTAGAGAGTAGTACATTCTTTGCTTGTCTTATTATCACCCCGCTACTGGCGGAGGATAATTTATTAGTGCTACATAAGTGTATGTTTAGGTTTTTTTTTACTTTTAAATGAAAAATATGTTATTATAATACGTTATATCAAACTTTTATAAATTATGGTAAAAAATACAAAAAGTTCTGAGAAACTTGACAACGAAGGTATTTTAATTAATGAACGCTTAATTCAAAAACTACTCACTTGCTCTTTGGTTTCATGAAGTTGAGAGCGTGATTAAATCGTGTGCGATTAAAGCAAAAGAAGTCCTGCGCTGACATCAAGATTAAATTAGGATTAGGGTGTGTTTCTATCGAGGCGGAGGCGAGCGGAGCGGAGAGGAGAGGAGACGTGCAGGAATTGAGCAAGCAATCACATTGGTAGAAATCCAAATCTCCTCTCCGCTCCACTTCAATGGAAACAGTCACAGCCCAGCACTCCTAGGGGAGATCAGAGGAATTATATCAAACTGTATGACTGTATGGCATGCGAAGTAGAGCGGAGCGAAGCACGGCGTCGAGAAGCGAGGTATAGCTTTACAGATCCATTCGCCTCCACTTTAGTGGAAACACCACCTCTCTTCGCAGGTCCGCTCCGCTCATCTTTGCGTTGTCGAACGCCTCAGTGGAAACGCACCCTGAGGGCAGGAGGATGATGTGCTAACCTCATTAGTCCCCACATGGAAATGACTAGATATAACTCAGTATTTGGTATGTTACGTACAAGAATTACACAGACTCATCCTGAAGTTTTAAAATTAAGTAGGTAGGTAAATAAACTTACTGAGGAATTCTTCATATATTAAAAAACCTATAACCCAAAATCATCAAAAATGTTCAATTCGGACATTTTTATCGGGTGATTGACTGAATTATACCTATCATGTTAAATAATCTGGCTATAGAACCTAGCTGCAGGTAAGTGTATTTTGTGTGCACCACATAGACCATATCGGAGAAGGCTGCATACCGCGTGCGATGAGCCGGGAGCGGTGGACGTCCAGCCGCGCGTGCACGGGGCGGGTGGCACCCTCGGGCCGGTCGGTCCACAGGCGCTCCGCCAGCGCCGCCGCTCTCGGCCACACACGCGCCATTAATCCTCCTTCACTCAATAATGACGACCATACCGTAGCCTCTCCGCCTTCTACGATACCCGAGGCATGTTTGACCCAAGGTCGATGTTCGTACACTCGTTGCCACGAATTGTACTGCGCACCACTGTTTTCTTCATACCACGCTCCGAATCCCGTATTCAAATCCCACGCATTCTCATGAGACATAATCGTTCGAAGACCGCTGACATATGTTTGAGCCCATGCAGCGTTTCGAACTTGAATGCCTATAAGATGAATGTAATCTCTTAAATCAGCTTTAAATCGTTCACCCAGATGAGACATCCAAAAAATTATAAGATTGGGTAATGTCCCGGTCCGCTTTTCTAGGCGTGTTAGTAAAGTGCGCGTAAAATGCAGCCACAGGCCCATGGTGTCGTTTTGAGTGTTATTAAATTGTTCTTCCCAGCATCGCAGGGAAATTTCGTTACCTCCGAGATGTACAATGTCTTCGACTCCGGTTAGACGCAGGATTTCGACAAAAAGGCGTTCAAACAAGTCGTACATCCGTGTATTAAATGGGTTTAACTGTCCACATGGCGGCTCGTCACAATATTGAGTCCAATGGTCGACATCAAGGCAAAATGCTAAGTCCCCCTGCCGTGCCGCAGGTCCCCAGCTCCACGCGTGGCCGACGTGCGCTGGCGCGTCTATTTCCAGCAGTACTCTTATCCCCCGTAACCTCGCCCTGCGCACGACTGTTCGCACGTCGTCAGGAGTGTAAACATCTCCGGGAGTGTGCGCACCATAATTAGCTAATTCCGGAATACTGTTCATATGTAGTGGAAATGCTTGGGAGTCGCTAATGTGCCAATGAAATGTATTCAATTTAGAAGCTGCCATAGCATCTATATTCATCATCAGCTCTGCAATAGGAAAATAATTGCGCGCAGTATCTACAAGTAACCCTCGATATCGAAATCTCGGTGCATCGTCTATCCTTGCTGCTTCTAATATCAGAAGAGTTCCCAAATACGGGTCCAGCCATACTAGTTGCAAAAGCGTTTCCATAGCATGTCTAGCACCACAGAATGAGCGTGCAGCAATATCTGCCATTAGTGCACCGACGGTACCGTCTACTGGTCGTAAGGATAGACTGTAACTTTCATCAGTATCAATACGAAGACGTGGATCTCCGCTGCCGTTAACGACGATGCGCACAGATACACTGCGCCACTCTGCGAACCCCCGCGCTCCATGTTCTAGAATCCGAAGGTCGTCGCGGAGCAACAAAAACGCATCTTGAAGAAGTTTATGAACTATCCTGGATGGAGCCTGGATCATTTGCAGCTGAACCATATCTGCGCGCATTGGCACTGCGGTGGTAGACAGACTAACCGTCCCGGTTGGTTGTGGCCAAATCTGCATCGATGAGCAGAGCATATTGCATGTTTCCAGGGACTGCAACTTTGATATGTGCGTTGCTTTTAATGGTAAACACTTTTCATTTATGCATTCCCAATTCCATAGCGGCAACGAATTTCTAAAATAAACAGATTGCTTACATTTTTAATTTCCATAAGTCGTATAAATAATATGCCCACATAATAATATAGTTAAATGAATACGTTATACTTAAAACAATCGATTTAGAAAAGCTGCTTACCTAGTAAAAGTTGTCTGACAAACGCTTGCTTTTAAAGCTAATAGACTCAATATGAGTAGTATGTTGTCAGGTAAAACTTGGATTACCAGCCACATTACTTCTTAATTTATATTTTTCTATAAAATAATCCATGAAACAGCTACGAGTACCTACACTTCCAAAAACATTTCTAAAAACCAATAATTCCCTCCTATTGCTTTTGATTTGTTTTGACGGTTTTGACTCTACGTTTGACAGTTTATCTATCAAACACAGAGTTTTCATGTGGTTTTCATCAAAAATTGCGTTTGTGATTAATAGAAGGGGTCATAGGAATGGATCATATTAAATAGGGTAGATGATCTATAGAAGGATGATGATATGAAAACATGACTTGTATGTACAAACTTTTTTACCGTATGGCACATAACAAGCGTTTAGGTCCCATGTCAGTAAAAGAGATACATAATAATAATATAATAATAGTTGATCGCGGACTGTTCACACCGCCGGCGAGGATTCTCTGTATTGGACGTTTCTTGATAATAATTGGAGTACCTGTCTCACACGGTAGGCCGGTAGCAGTAGGTAGAACATACAATCGCCTCTCTTGCATATACTTAGTTTGACTTCTGTAGTTCAGTACAAGTCTGCAAGTACTAATTTTATTAGTTCTAAATGTTTGTTTTTACACAGAATGTTTCCTACTTTTTATATTTTTTGGACAGTACAGTTAAAGCTTTAGGTATAATAGCGACATCTATCGGTTCAGAATAGATACCGCTGCAACACTGTTGCTCGGCTAATTTAAGAAGACTTTTCTCCGCGTGCAATCCTAGCGAATCAAACACCACTTTATTTTGATAGGTTTGCAGTAAGAAATTATTTTATTGTTTTCTCTCCACTGTCTCCGAATGAATCACATTTATGTTTTCGCAGTTTCCTAAAAGATACTGGCTTATTTGGCTGCATTAAAGCTTTTTGCAATGGTATAGTTAATAACAATAGCTTACATTCAATGTACTCCGTGCCTACTACCTACCATCGGCAGCGGCCATATTGTATTTGTTTTAGAGTGACAGCTTAGTGCAGCTGATTGTTTACGAAAACATGGAGCGTATATTTATCGAATGTGTTAAAAACCACCCGTGTTTATGGAAAACGGACACGGAAGATTATAAGATAAGTGCACTGAAGGACGAAGCTTGGAGAAAAGTAATAGAAGAGAGCGAAGTATCAGAGAACGGTATTAAAACTGGTAAGTTATCAAATAGCGAATCGAATGTCAATGAAACTTCATCAAGTGTGGTGTATTTTTATAATTTTTTGATTGTCAAAGTTTGACAGTATAGTACAGTGCGCCAAGTATATATGT
This sequence comes from Fissipunctia ypsillon, assembly GCA_947568875.1. NCBI lineage: Eukaryota > Metazoa > Arthropoda > Insecta > Lepidoptera > Noctuidae > Fissipunctia > Fissipunctia ypsillon. The sequence goes on from OX387659.1 coordinate 16,652,106, forward strand.
ATGATCTCTTGGAAATAGGGATCACCACAATTAAGTATCTAATTCTTCGAACAATAGCTAATGAAATGTTTGAATGTGATGTGAAATCGTAGTATTCGTAGTAAGTGAATAGGTATTTTGTCTATAGTCTTTTCACAGTTATTTTACCTCTGATTTTGCATCACAGTGATCTTTAGTCTCAGTAATAGGTATGTATGGACGGCAGCACATCAAGCTACTACAATCTGTCAAATTTCTTTACTAATTTTCAACTTTACTGCTATAGCATTAGGTTCAAGATTGATTGGGAAAATTTGACAGTTTCGGGTAGCTTGACCTGCTGGCGTCTGTACCTATACCTAATTTCATCAAGTGTGGTGTATATTTATAATTTTTTGATTGTCAAAGTTTGATAGTATAGTACAGTGCGCCAAGCTTATAGGTATTTATTGGAAATAGGGATCACAATAAAATTATTTGTGAGCGTCCAAGCAAAAAGGGTCCAGTTCTTGGCATTTAGTTTCCGAGATATACGCAGTTTTGAAAAGTTGGGTGGAAAAATTACATTTTCCCGATTTTAATTGATTATTAATTAGTGCTCAATTATCTATAAGTTCATATAGTAAATAACTTTATATGATATTTCTAAGGTCCAAAAAATGTACTTAGAAACATCAGAAAATGTACTAAGTTGTACCAAAAATCAAACTTTGAAAATACCTTTTCCCAAATCAGGTTTTTTCAGTTTCAACTTTAAATGTCTGATAAAAAAAATTGCCAGTTTTTTTTATTTTTTTTAAAATCCATATTATCAATTGACTATTCTAGATACCGAATCTGGTCTTAACTCAATACCCCACTACTGGACCCTTTTTGCTTGGGCGCCCACATTTATATCTTCGAACAATAGTTAGTTAGTTTGAATGTGATGTGTTTTATCATTTTAATGGCAAAGGTATCCTACAAGATAATTCGTAGTAAGTGAATAGGTAATTTATCTAGTCTTTTTTCAGTAAAGTTAGTTTACCTCTGTTTTTGCATCAATATATTCTATCTATATTCTCAGTAATAGTTAAACAGTTCTACAAGGATTTTTAGCACTTGAATGACATTGACAGGGTGTGTTCGTGAACATTTGAGAAAGTTTTGAAAAAAAAATCAAGATGGCGGCGTTAGTTCCGATTTTGGCCACGCGCCAAAAAATCCTTGTTGGTTGCTGTTAGGTCGACACCGCGCGCGCATTGGCGCCCTCATCGTTTGTTTGGTTATTTCTTTTATTTTTGAATGAAAATGCAGAAAATAAGCATGCTACGTTGTGCTCCACAATACTATACGTTATTTACTTTGATAAATATTCACATTTTAGTGAAAGAAGCGAAATACTTCTGGAAGAAATTAAGAGATATGCATCGACAATCTGTAACTAGACAACGAAAAGATATGGGGACAAAGAAGTGGAAACACCAAGATCAGATGGAATTCATACTGCCTTACTTGAAACGGCCGAATGAAAGTAGAAATTCTACTGCAGACTCAGATATTTTAAAAGATGAAACTGAAATCGATGATAATGCAAGTGGCAGTACGACTCCCAAGCAGCCTCGTAAGACGGAAAATGTATTTGTTAATGAATTTGGCAGAGAAGACAGTGATAGTAATACTTTGGGCAGAAACCAAGCGTTCGATGATACACGAGTAGTAGATGTCTCTTTTTCACCAAGACCAGCTCTGGAGAGTTTCTTCGCCAGCATGTGTGAGATGACGAGTGCTTTACCAGAACTCATACAAATAAGAGTCGAAAGGAAAATATTTGATGTAATCATGGAAGCGCGAGAGGAACATTTGCAAAATCAGACCTACTTTGGTTCATAAAAACTTTTTCTAGTTTATAATAAAAGTCCTCTTGCTAAGGTGAATCCGCAATGTTAGCTCGCGAAATTCAAATTTTCTTAAGTTTTTTGCAAATTTGCAGGTCAGTGTAAGGTTGTATGTTGATCAAAATATGATTCGACCGTAACAAATATGTGTTTACAGAAATAATCATCAGAATCATCAATAAAACTCTTCTAAGTTAGAATTGGCCTCAAATGTCATAATTTAATTAAATAGTCATTCAATAGGGTAATTTGAAGTTAAGAGAGTTATAATGATGATTTTAATGTAAATACTTACATACTTGTTACGATCGCGAGTCATATTTTAATCAACATACAACCTAATACTGATCTGCAAATTGCAAAAAACGTAAGAAAATTTTAATTTCGCGGGCTACCCTGGCGCTTTCGCCTTTCGCTAAGTGCTCATATACACGAGCGGCACGCGTCGACGGCAGCCAACGACGAGTGTCGACGGCTGCAGTTGCTTAGCCGTTGGCAAAGTGCCGCTCGTGTATATGAGCATTAACTCTTAAGTTTAGCCGCAGCTCAAACCTTCGAGCCCGTTATTTTATTTTGATTGTTATTCCGACGAGCATAAAGCTTTTATTAAAAAGCTGACTTTGGAACCGAGTGAACTAAAGTAAGAACTCGTTTTATATTAATGACGGTAGTAAACTATAGGTTTTATTATATTTATAAAAGTACTAGTAGTAATGTATTTATAATTTAAACTAGCTAATTGTTGGGTGTCAGTGTCAGAGTTACCCAAAAGGAGATCCCTATACTTACTTAAACAAAAAGTGCGTAGACTGCCGTACCCTAAACCTTATTGATTGGAGTTCGGATCAATTATATAATATTGGTCATAACGAGTTTCATGATTTACGTATTTATTCGACATTTTCGGATCATATTCCTGAAGTTTAATTTTGCGTTACTCTTACTTCTACCACTACCGACGACAACGTGACTTACGGGCAAATATGTTACTGTGTTGTGGAAATACCTACTGGGTATCATTGTTGTTATCAGCCGATATAAAAAGACTTGTACAATGTAGTAGCACCTCCCGTAGGTACTAGGTTTATACCAGCGTGTCGCTCTAATGGCGATATTAAAACATAAACGGTTTCGCGTTTTCGTTTTATTATTATATTTTACCAGAGGTCATTTGCCGGGATCACGGATCATAACATCGCATCAATGAAATTTGCGAAGAGTAGGTGAATTGAAGGAAAGAGAGCCCTATGTCGGCGAGCGGCAGGTGGCGCGCACCCTCCCTTCCACCCGCCACGCGCTTCTAAGGGGTCCCCGAAACGATCAATTGCGATTGATCAATTGCCAATCAATCAAATATTGTAGTAATATTGACAATCGCTTCAATTGCACTTGGTAGACAGTAAATTTGCGCATCAATGTGTATCAATCACGTAAAAATTGACAATTGATCGTTTCGGGGACCCTTAACTCTTCTAAGTTTCTAAATGTTTCCGCGAAAAAGACTCCTACCTATTGTTTTATTTATCTTTGTGTAATTAGGATAGTAATTAGATGAATGTACTGCGATAAAGACGCTTTGATTTGTTTTCGTTAGTTTTCAACCTAGTAAAGGGGGATTCCCATTAAGGGGTAATTCAGAAAAAAGATGACAATCTTTATAATTAAGGGCGAATTCGACCAAACTTTTATACCTAGTATAAGTGTAATCCAGCGAATATTTTTTTAAATTTTTTGGCAGATTTTCCATACAAAAACTGTCAGACATCAGTCTTATTCCGTGGATAAAAGATATCTGACTTTGGTTATAACAGCCCTTACTAAGATAAGTATTCCTGTCAAGTTTCAAGTTTATTAACCGAAGGATTAAGATTTTTCATACAAACAAAATCCCCCCTTTTTGGAGTTTTAGGAAATTCGATCTTTAAGGGGATGCCCTTAAAGGTCGAATTTCCTTAAACCCCTTCTTAGTGCTCCCCTATATTATAAAAGGAAGCCGTGTACAAAATTCCAAGTTTATAGCTCTAGGCGGTTGAGGCTCTGCGGACTGCAATCAGTCAGTCATTCGGGACAAGTAATTATATATTATTTATTAATTATGATTTATTAACGCTTTGAAGGACACTACGGCTGTAGCAGTACTATCAATGAAACTTATATTGTGTCTCGTTTGCGTCGAATAAATTCTGAATGATGGTCAAAATGAAAACGCTTCAAAATCCATTGTATTAGAACCAATGATCGGAAGAGGTAGTGCTAATTTGCCTAAACTTCGAGGAGGGAAGCAACATAGAGTGGATAATACCTCCTCTAAAATCCCGGAATAATTTTAATGACGTTTAAATCCCGGGATTTAAAAACCACGAATTATTTATTGGACTTTATTTATAGATAGATAGAATACTCTTTACTATGTACACCATAAAAATTACAGATATAAATGTGTGTGTGTGTGTGTGTGTGTGTGTGTGTGTGTGTGTACCCCTAAAAAATGTTATGATTTTTCAAATCAATAATTTGCAACTACAAATAAAGTCCAATAAATAATTCGTGGTTTTTAAATCCCGGGATTTAAACGTCATTAAAAATTTTCCGGGAAATTAGAGGAGGTATTATCCACTCTATGCTACTTCCGTCCTCGAAGTTTAGGCAAATTAGCACTACTTATTCCGATCACTGATTAGAACTAAGGAAAGGACTCAAACACGAAAAAAGCGACTTTGTTTTATATATAAGTATTTATAAATATTTAAAACCGTGTACTGTTTAATAAAACATATTTCAAGGAATTGCACATTTTATTCCCAAATCAGATCACAATATCTTTTAAACAAACAAAAAATACTTCAAAAAAATCCATTGTTGTTCGGGGAGTACTGAGATAGAATTCGTATGTGAATAAGATAACCGCAATGATATACACCAAAGACAAAAGAGGTTAATCCTAGGCTTAGGATGAGGAGGTCTATGTACATGTGGATGTTTCTGTGGCCGTAATTATTAGGATACCTCAGGCAGATATCCATTAAAGCTGGGAAAACCAGTTGCAACATGGTGGTGCATAGATTCCCCACAAATGCTATGAGCGGTCCTTGGAACGGTACCATGTAGCTAATTATAACTGAAATGAAGTAAATGTTGTTGGAAGTTTGAAAAGGTAATAATAGGCATAATACCCGGCTGTAATGGCAGATAGAGTCGGAAAGTGACGTCACAGCTGTATATGACTGATAGAGATGACGCTCTATAAACCCGCGTGTTGTCTAAGGCATCGTTCACACTAAACGTATTGTCGGCCGCTGACTGTGAGCGTTACGCAGTTTATCGCTTTTCCATATACAAGGTGTAACATAAATAACGCACAACCTTTTAAGGGGTCATTGTACTCATCATTATGAACAACTTTTACTATGGGGCCAAACCTGAAATAGCGAAAACAAAACAGGTGTTCCCTATATTTTGACGAGTTATGCGAACATAAATGTAGGGAGCAGCTGCTTTTTTTTTTCGCGATTTCAGGTTTGGTCCCATAGTAAAAGTTGTTCATAAATGATGAGTATAATTACCCCTTAAGAGGTTGTGCGTTATTTATGTTGTTACACCTTGTATATTTAACTTCTCGTTCACACCGAACTGACTATACGCTATTACAAAGTACGTTCTCGCTGACTCTCGGTGGCTGATTATTGTACTTCGCGTCTATGCACGGCGGACGCGGATTGGCTACGTTGCCGAACGTAACAGCGTATAAAGCTGCGTCTAGGCTAGGCGAACCGAGCATGAGCTGAGCATGAATTCTCGTAGCGTAGCCATACTTAGGAGCCTCGAACGAGAACGCCTTACTACGCTATTTCGTGCTCCGCTGAGTAGGGATGTGACAGTAGGTATACATAAAAAATCGATTATTTATTAATCGATTGTTTTGCCTAGTAATAAAATCGATTAGAAAATAATCGATTTTTTTAATAAAAATTATCGATTTTATTAAAATAATCGATTTTTTCCTTATTTTTTGATAGATTAAATTAAACGCCTGAAATATCGATAATCACTGTCACAGCATTTACAGTTTTATTAATAATAATAATATCAACAAGTTATACATTAATTTTACACAAAAAAGGTTTTTTTTTTATTTCTCCTTTCGCAGGAAGAAATTTCTTAAGGTGAATATAATGTAGTGGTAGCCCGCCAAATTCAAATTTTCTTGGATCAAAAAAGGACAATAATTTAGAGAGATGTATTGATGATTCTTATAGTTATAATTATGTAAATACATATTTGTTACTGTCGAGCATCATGTTTTGATCAAGATACAACCTGACCTGACTTACAAATTGCCAAAGACGCAAGAACTACCACTACCCATTGAACTTAAGAAATAGGCAATAGTTCAGTCATTGAATGTGATGACGGTAAAACTGTTCTTCTAGTCGCGGTAATACAGTTCTTGACGCCATATTATCAGGTTTGATTACTTCAACGTAACATTCTGTTCAACATACAATGGATGACGTCGCGTTAAATGTACAGAAGGCGTTAGCGTCATTCATTTATTAGTTCAGTTCGCTTCGCGCTACTTTGCGGCTTCGCGCTCCTGACTAATAAGCTGTGTGTTGCGGCCGTTCCAGGTGAAAAAAATCGGCAGTGAATAAGAAATCGATTTTTTATTAATTGATTATTTTTTCACAAGCCTACCGCTGTGCTTGGCTCGTGCTTAACTCGCTTAGCGTAGACGTATGTAGCTTTAGATTGCAGCGCCGCCCGCCGCGCCGCGGGCACAACTCGAGAAACTTCAATGAGTACAGACGTGTATCTCGCATTGATCGACATCGAAAAAAAAACGCTAGTTGTATGTAATGAGAACCACGAGCGAACTCAGAGATCGTTTGTGAAATACTACGAGCAACTTCAAATCCTATTTAGTCGGCCGCTCAGCGTACGCATCCAGTGTGAATGTGAACGTACACAAGCCTACTCCTTTGTTCACACAAGTAGCTGAAGTAGCGCATTGTACGCTATAGCGTATTGTCGGCTTAGTGAAAACGCATACTGCAGACTGAGTCCATGTTCACACTGGGGCTGACAGTGAGCATACTCACAGTCGGCGGCGGACAATACGTTTGGTGTGAACGATGCCTAAAACTAGTGTAATATTAATCGCCGCGTAGGTACCTGCCAACCTACCGACTGTACAGTCCGACATGGATCTGACGGCATACTGAAAACACAAGCGCACACAAACAGCGCTGCCTTCCACATTCATTTAGTTACTAAAGCCGCGGACCCACGGCCCGCTTTCTCACAGGCCAGAGCGCGTCAGGCCAGGCCGACAAGCGGTGGGAACAGTCGGCCTGCGGTGGCCTGTCTTCGCCCGTCCGATCGAATATATGCGATGATCCGTGGAAATGCTCGGCACGGGCCGCGAATTTTATGTTACTTACATAAATAGCTACAATTATCTACTAGCTTTACGTAGAACAGATTTAAATAAACTTCGTTAAGTACTTATACTAACAAGATAAGGTGACGAACAAAGGCCTGGCAAAGGCTTGAAGTAATGCAATTGTTCTTTCGGAAGGAGGTCTCATTTCGTCGTGGTACTTAACGACTTCAACAATCGTTGATATAGCTGGGTAACATTGGATCGGGTAAGCAAACGCCACAGCTATTAAATATAAGGCGACTGAAGCCATCGTTGAGCTATAAAAGAAAACCATAAACGTCTCTAATGTATAAAATAAAATAATTGTGGGAGAATCAGTGGGGTAATCCGTAACACTCATAAAATGTAAATCGATCGCATTGCCTTACATTTTGGCAGTTCAGCCACGTTCATTGCGTTGGTTACGTTGCTGAGCAGACGAATTTTTCAAACCTGTGAAGCAATGGATGTCAAACTGAAAGGCATTGCGATCGATTGCCATTTCCCTTTCGCCACTAGTCACTACCATATTAACGGCCGGGGCGTACCTAATGTACTTACTCTTCATCGTACGGCAAAACTCTAAGTACATTTTCTTCCATTGTTCCAAAAGCGTAGTATCCTAGGGTTCCGAACACTATCCCTAAAATAGTTGGGCAGGTTATACCCACATTGAGAACACCAAATTTGTCCGTGATTTTTCTGGTGTTCACTAAATTTTTGTCGATTGACAAGATCTGAAATGTTACGATAAAACGATTACGATAAAAAAAATTCTCAGGCCGTAGAAATACGAATAAAATAATTAGGGGTGTCACAATCAAAAAACAATGCACATAAACATGTAGGGTAAAATAGGGAATATGCATGTAATATTTTTTTTTTCAGTTAAACCAATAAAATACAGTAATATACTTAGTCTGGCCATAAATACTGTTACAATTAAAAATAAACAAAATATTACATTTGAATTTAAAATCTGTCATTTTTATATGATTGTTCATTGAGTTTTCTCATTTTGGCGCCAATACATTGTACAATATTTTGCGATATTAAAATGGAGTGGGGTAATAAAGAGAACCGAATCGCTGTGATTGCATTACACAAAGTAGGTATGGAGCCAAATGTAATTTTTAAAACTCTCCATACGCTTGGTATTAAATTAGTAAAATGTTTGTGTACCGGGCTATTAATAGGTACAATGAGACCTCCTCTGTTTGTGACAGAAAAAGATCTGGCCGTCCACGTAGTGTTCCGTACGAAAAAGGTGGTCAAAGCAGTAAGGGAAAGAATTCGAAGAAATCCTGTCCGAAAGCAAAAGATTTTATCTCGGGAGATGAAGATAGCACCTAGAACCATGTCGCGTATTTTAAAAGATGACTTAGGACTTGCAGCCTATAAGAGACGTACTGGTCATTTCTTTTTTTAACTGATAATTTAAAAAAGAATAGGGTGGTAAAATCGAAACAACTACTGAAGCGGTACGCAAAGGGAGGTCACAGAAAAATTTTGTTTACGGATAAGAATTTTTTTACAATTGAGCAACATTTTAACAAACAAAATGACCGCATTTATGCTCAAAGCTCTAAGGAAGCTTCCCAATTAGTCGACAGAGTGCAACGTGGGCACTATCCGACTTCAGTGATGGTTTGGTGGGGTATTAGCTATGAAGGAGTGACTGAGCCATACTTTTGTGAAAAAGGTATCAAAACATCGGCACAAGTGTATCAAGATACAATTCTTGAGAAGGTAGTGAAGCCCCTTAACAACACCATGTTCAAATTCCATGTTCAAGAATGGTCCTTCCAGCAAGACTCGGCGCCGGGTCATAAAGCTCGGTCTACGCAGTCTTGGTTGGAAACGATCGTTTCGGACTTCATCAGAGCTGAAGACTGGCCGTCGTCTAGTCCCGATCTTGATCCGCTAGATTATGATTTATGGTCAGTTTTAGAGAGTATGGCTTGCTCTAAACGCCATGATAATTTGGAGTCCCTAAAACAATCCGTACGATTGGCAGTGAAGAATTTTCCCATGGAAAGAGTGCGTGCTTCTATTGATAACTAGCCTCAACGTTTAAAGGACTGTATTGCAGCCAATGGAGACCACTTCGAATAAGCTTTTTATTTTTTAAATTGTTTTATATTTATTATGTATTAAACTAACACAATGTAAAAGTAATAAATGTTATTTGCAATAGAAAATTTTTTTTCTTTGTTTCAGTATTTATGGCAAGACTTGGTAAACCCCAGAAAAGTATTAAAAGGTAAATTCAACTACTGCTTGTTGCTAAAAAAAAAAATGAAATTCCAACAATTTTCTACTACAGTCCAAACGTCCGTTTCTGTCGCGGTCATGATGTGACGTCATTTAACACGTTCTTCTTTGTTTACATCGGTTTTTAGCCCCAAATTATATAATTTTTTTTTGCGCTTTATTCAAGCAGAAATCACTAACTTACCTACATAATGAGATTTCAAGCACTTGCAAATAATAGATTTTTATTCACATAGTTTTTTACGTCACTTCCGGCATTGTCCATTGGCAACGCGTTTTGAGTTTGCTTTCTATTCCAACAAAACAACGGAACATAAAATAATTAATTGTAAAATAAGTAATGCATTAAAAATGTAAAAAAAAGTTTCTTGATTCCTATACAATGTAGGTAGGGCAAAACTTGGGTAATCGGTGATAGTTTTGTTTTTTACTTGTAAAATTCGATTCATTGATCAGACTATTTTTTAAATTTACTGTGATATAGTAGACAAAATAAGTTTTGCTAACTTATATCTAAAAATGTGGCAAATACTATAATGATTGAAAAATGTACATTTATCAAGTCAGTAGTAACTTGGTAATAAAACACAATTATCTATCACCGAATAGCTGCATATCACGAATTAGCCAAGTTTTGCCCTATATTTAATTAATGAATACGTTTTGAATTACGTGCATATTCCCTATTATAAAGATTATGATGTTTCTAAGTGATTTTTTCTCTGGAACTACCAGTCGGATTTTAAAAAAATTGCCCAATTATTGAGGAAGGTTAAAGGCTATTTAACATCACGGTAGGGCCCTTAGGAGCCAAGCAAAAATAAATAAAAGTCGGAAAGAACGCTAAGCGAAAACGAAGTAATAGCGCGGGCAGGCGATGCGATGCGACGGACGGGGTGGGACGGGGGAACAAGAAACTTCACGCGAACGAAGTCGCGGGCAGAAGCTGTAGGTATGGGATATTATCTGTTACATCCGCAGAAATAACTTTCTTTTTCATAGTTTTTATTGAAATTTAACTGTGCAAAAAAGACATGAAGGCACTTTAATGAGTTTAAAAAAACATCTTTGGCTAGTATACATAGTTATACACTAATCCGGGAATGCAAAGTGAAAACGGTGCAAAAAGAGCTTACCACACCGACGTTGCTCAGATTAAACAGCAGTATACCAAAACTAAATAGAACAGCCAATAAAGACGATTCGGTGCTCATTTTTTCCCCATTGTTGTCAATGAACATGTGCACGAAAACTATAATCATTCCCGCCAAATTTAAAAAATTTCCTGCAATCAGAATGATAATTTACATTGCAGTCGATCATGAGCGTGCGTCATGCATGTAACATATGTCAATAATGGTTTAAATTGCATTGATTGACGCGCGCTCATGCTGACACAATGCAACATGCAACACAGAAATTAATACTATTTACGAGTATCTAGCTAGTTTCGCGGTGCGGCGTTACGGTTAAGGGGGAAGCGCTAAGGTAGCCCGCGAAATTCAAATTTTCTTACGTTTTTTTGCAATTTGCTGATCAGTGTTAAGTTGTACGTTGATGAAAATATGATTCGCGGTCGTAACAAATATGTATTTACAGAATTATAATCATTACAATCAGTAATAAAACTTGTTAAGTTAGTATAATCCCCAAATGTCAAGATTTCATGAAATAGTAATTCTTGGGGTTTACTTGGTCTTAGAGAGTTGTGTTGATGACTTTAATGATTATAATTCTGTAAATACATATTTGTTACGGCCGCGAATCATATTTTAATCAACCTATAACTTAATACTGACCAGCAAATTGCAAAAATCGTAAGAAAATTTGAATTTCGCGGGCTACCTTGGCGCTTCCCCACGGTCACAAGAGTTCTCGACATGGTTGGGATAAGTCGCCAACTCTTTCAACAATCTTTTGTCTCATCTGCATAGCTACACAGTACGACAACGTTCAAAGGCTCCATTGTATATCTTCTGAAAAACCTAACCTATAGCTAATAAAATATAATACTTAGGTAATCGACCATAGAAATTGATTTATATTTCCACCTAAATTATTTATTATAGGCTAAGTAGCACTTCCCACGCGACTTCGTCCGCGTGGATTTCGTACTTTGGCACCCCGTCAGGAGTAGATTTTCAAAAAATCCTGATACATGTTATTCCTCATTTTCGGTCTTAAGTATAAATACCGAGTATCGAGTTAATCGGACCGCGCGTTAAAATTCTTCGACACAAACTTTGATACCCCTTAACCTTGTAACCGCCTACGTCGGATTAATCCGACAAATATTTTCGGGCCTATTTCGCCAGAGTCGTATATGTACGACCAAAATATCACTGCTCTCTTAATCAGCTTTTTTATTTAATTACGCTGTATTCTATCAAAAATATGTTTATATTAGGTAAATAGTTAACTAAGTAATCATTTACAGTTAAATACACTTTAGTCACTTAATTAGAAGTCCTAAAAAAAGGTCCAAAGTTAGATGACTTACTAACATTATTTTTAGAAAATTGTATTGATGTGCAACGCCCATGACGACAAAATCCGACATGAGGGACGGGACATATGCCAAGATTTACCGATACAAAAATAAACATAAATCAAAATATTTCTCGTTATACTGACTAATTATTAACTTTAAAACAAATACAGCAATTGTTAATAAAACATTTTTTTACAAATATTTGTATTTCATTTAATTTCTTTAAAATTAAGTAAATTTACTTGTGAAATGTCAGCGACTGAATTGATGGTCATCCCATCCCTAGCCTACATGTTCCGAAACTTACTTTGTTAGTACGCCCTGCGCCACGGTCGTATAAAGACGACCGCTTCTTACGTCATAAACGAGTGCCGACTTCTGGAATTTTCCATTAGTGTTGTGCTTGTGCATGTAGTTTTACGTTCGTATGTCGATAAATGTACATGTCAGAAATTTATCATGACGACTACTGAAGAGTTAATTAATACGAATTCTAGAAGGCGATTAAAATGAAGAATTTTTATGAGACGAAGAGTTTGACATTGATGTAGAGGTAATTATTTTTTTTTTGTTACACACCTAGTTATATTTTAATTTATTGTGTAGTATGGTGGTGATGTCTGAATGAAAATTTTAAACTTAATTAGAGTGAGTGAGATGGCGAGAGCGCACCGTGCGATAACTTAAATAATAATAATAATAGTTTTTCTTCTCTGGACTGATTTTATTGTGAATAGCCTAAGTACTAATTAATAAATCGTTCAAATTTTTAAACACTTTTTGATTTTACTGGATTACGAAAAATGCCGAATAATTTCGTAAGGTAAGTAGTATTCAAGTAGGTACCTATATCTCCACCAAGCTAAGTTTGCACCTCACTGGAATGCGGCGTGTACCCGTGTACCTATGTATAATATAATGTTAAAAACAATAAATGCAAAGTAAAATCTAACAAACATTTGTTTACATTTTTAAAGTCATAGCGAATCCTTTTTTGCAGCCCGTACCTAAGCGTTAGTGTGACGTAATCGACGCGAGGTGCAAACTTAGCTTGGTCGAGTTGTAGTTGTTAGTTAACCACGCTTGCAAATGCAAATATCGTTATTAAAACGAAATATCGACATCGAAAAGTTAAGTACTGCACATCCCTCTTTGTTGTAGGTATATATTTTTCGATTCACTGTGCTAGGCGAAGGGGGCACGCCAACTGATATGAAGTCAGGCGGTTAAAAGGTTAATCCCCTTTTAGGGGTTAGTTTAGAAAAAAAAAACATGACAAACTTCATAATTTACTTAGGTAAGTATTCGTGCCAGATTTCAAATTATATTAACTCAAGGACTAAGATTTTTCATACAAACTGTACTTATCCCCCCTTTTCACCCCCAAAGAGATAATTTTTGAAAAATCTTTTGTAATGTTTCTATTATTTGACTTACAGGTTATTTTTACCAATTTTCAAGTTAATCAAGCCACGCAGTGAAATCCTCCGCTGTAAAATTTACTACTTACCCCTTTTTATCCCGCTAAAGGTTGATTTCCGAAAAACCTTGATACACGTTATTCTTTATTTTCGGTTTTAAGAAGAAATACTGAGTTTCGAGTTAATCGGACCTCGCGTAAAAATTCTTTTATACAAATTGACACCCCCCAATCCCCCTTTATGAGGCAGTTTAGAAAAACTAAAATTGACAAACTTTATAGTTTAGGTACGTATAAGGTATAAGTCTTGTATTCGTGCCAAGTTTAAAATCTTTCATACAAATGAAATCCCCCCTTTTCACCTCCTTAAAGGTTGAATTTCCAAAAACCCCTTCTTAGTGCTCATTACAAACCGACCCATTAATTAGTGAAAGATAAAAAACTTTTTTGGAAAAAAAAAACAACCGACTTCTGAAAAAAAACACTACAATGTGAAAAATAACTTTAATTTCAGAAGTCGGTGTCTTTGGATTTGTATTTTAGGTTTTTGCCAACGACTTCCCAAATTAAAGTTATTTTTCACTTTGTAGTGTTTTTTTTGGAAGCCGGTTGTTTTTTTTCTTCAGAAAAGTTTTTTATTTTTCACTTATTAGTGGGTCGGTTTGTAATTTATCTAAGTTACAATAGCCTAATGACAACTGCTGGACTTGTGATTCGGGACAGTTCTTACCACATTTCAAACTATGGATATGAGATGATGGAAGAGATGGATTAGATTATCACATATGTATTAACAAAAGGCCAAAAACCGACTGCGTCCTTATTTTTTATACGCCCACGAGTACACAACACAAATGAAGAAAATAGATAGATAAGTATCCTGATTGTGATGAAGATGAGCTGCAACGTCCTCCTGCCTGCTAATAACAAACTGCGGTGAATTATCCGTGTCCCAAGCCTCAAAATAACATAATTAATTAAAATTGTTTTAAAAGCTCTAAAAAGTGAGAAAGTTAAATCAAGTAAGTAATAAAAAAATGTGATCACCGGACATTGCAACATAGCTGATAATCGATAAATCTTTCATGAAGAATTCCATTATCAAATAGGGAAAAATTAACCATGCCAAGGCCATCTCCCTAGTCTGCCAGTCCATTAGCTAGAAAGAAGAAGAAGATAATAGGTATTACTAAAATGATCGTGCGCGGTTCCAGAATCGACCCGTTCCCGCCGAGTCTGCAAAACACACAGATAACGGATGCTGTGCGGGCCCGTTGTGTGTCCTTATATAAATACAGGACCTGCCGTACTCCCGACCGACTCGCGCCCATTCACTATGTATTTTGTGCTTAGAGCTAGTTGCAGACGGTCGTCAACAAGCCTGTCTGCAGAAGTGACCTTGCAGTTGGAAAGAAAAGAAAAGTGGATGAAGCGTTGGCGAAGGAAACGGCATGAGAGGTATTAGTGAAGTAGGTACAAAGAATATGATCCTAATTTTTTAAAATTTTGTAAGTTTGGGAGCCGTTCAGGGGCGTAGCTACCGCGGTATCAGCCGTATCAAATACGGGGCTTACAAGCTTCAGGGGCCTCCCAGGCGCAGTCCATTTCTCAAGCTCTTGCATTCATTTAGTGGTCACACAGAAAATCCAACCTCAGGGTGCTCCTAATTCACCATTGTGTGGATCGCCCGGAGGACACGGTGGAGCATACGGTGCAGGTCTGCCCGGCTTGGGCGGAGCACCGTCGTCGCGGAAGCGATCGGCGGCGGCGATCTTTCACGTCCGGCCCTTGTCCAGGCCATGGTACAGGGCGAGAGTACATGGGAAGCTATCACCCCCTTCTGCGAAGCAGTAATTCTAGCGAAGAAGGAGGCGGAATGCGTGAGGGAGAGGCAATATTTGCGCCCTCACGCCCCTAGTCGCCGCAGAAGACGCCCTGGGCGTCGGGTATTGATAGCCGATTCCCGACCACCGTAGGCGCGGGCTTGCGGACAGCGAGCAATGGGTAGCTCGCAGATCCGGGTCGACGGCGCGTTGTGTTCCACGCGCGCCTCAAAGAGATGTCAGCACTAACTGACGGGGTCCGCTAGGGCCGATGGCCGCCAGGGCCGCGGGATGTTTGAAAGAGTTACCGTGCCCCCTGGCACAGGCAACTGAAGGAACATGGGTGGGTTTTCGTCAGTAAAAGTCTGACATGCCCTCCCGCTCCGCCCAGAGAGTGAGAAGTCATTTGATGATTTCCCACCCAAAAAAAAGGAGAAGGTTCTCAGTTCGTCGGAATCTTTTTTTTTTATGTGTTCCCCGTTTACTCAAAAACGGTTGGACCGATATGGAAAATTCTTTTTTTGTTTTAAAGGGTATACTTTCCAGATTCTTTCGTTTAACGCTGTAGCAAGCGGTCATCTGTTGTAGCATGCGCAACACATGTCACAAATTGTGCCTTTGGCATCGGCCATCGAAATTGTGCAATGTTTCTTTAATGTGTTTTGTGTCGCGAAATAAAACTCTGTGGTGCTGTGTGCAGTGTCTGCAAAAGTGGGGTGGACTAAACCTACGTGCCCTCCTGTTCCTTAAGAGGGACTAACTGCCTGCCAAAGGATCAAGAAACAGCTGGGATCGGGTGATTTGGATTAGCGTTATTTCAGACTAGTGATAATTCGGGACACAGATAAATAATTTATACAAGGTGGAACAGCACGATTGACATTATTTAAACCACGTAAAGAATCATGTTCTTTACCCGTATACAAAAAATCAATCAAATCAAATGAATACTTTAGCCACAGGAAATTATTTTTCATTTTCTTATTATTCAACATGATGTGGATTACGTAATAATTTACAAAAAAAAAAAAAATCCTGTGGCTAAAGTATTTATTGGATTTGATTGATTTTTTGTATAAGTATGGGCAAAGAACATGATTCTCTCTAAGTGGTTTAAGGTGAAAGCGCCAGGGTAGCCCGCGAAATTCAAATTTTCTTACGTTGTTTGCAATTTGCAGGTCAGTATTAGGTTGTATGTTGATTAAAATATTATTCGCGACCGTAACAAATATGTATTTACACAATTATAATCATTAAAGTCATCAATACAACTCTCTAAGACCAAGTAATTCTATTGAATGACTATTTCATGAAATATTAACATTTCAGGATTATACAACTTAAGGAATTGTATTACTGATTCTAATGATTATAATTCTGTAAATACATATTTGTTATGCTCGCGAATCATACTTTAATTAACATACGCCCAGACACTGAGCTGCAAGTTGCAAAAATTGTAAGAAAATTTGAATTTAGCGGGCTACCTTGGCGCTTCCCCCTTAAAGGAATGTCAAACGTCCTGTTCCACCTTGTATAATAAAAAGTAAGAAAAAATACGTGATGTAAGATGCACAATATATTGTTTTACTGACATCTCTCAAACTGTCTGATGTAAAAACAACAAACACCGCGCATGTTCCGAGCTGACTGGCAACCATAAAGATGGCTATGATTGTTCTGAAAAGAAACTAATTTGTGATAAGTAGGTCAGTAATAGCGTTTTTTAATTTTTCGAACATAATCAATTATTATTTACTTCCAAAATTAATACTCACGGACCGCGTCTTCCTATCCAATGAAATGCAGGTGGCCCATGAAGTAGAGCCATACGGAACCCATATCGATACGATATGTAAGGTATTTTCAACTGCCGAGCGATCTCATACAGTGAGCCTAACTGAAATCACATGTAAAATTTCAAATTTGTAATGCTCGCGCCCGCCCTCGCGCTGTGGTGGTAGAACGTTGAACGTTGACCACGACCACAGAACACAAACTCGAGCGAGACGTTGAGTAAATGTATTTTAAAGATAACAAGCACTTTGCCTTCGATGCTAAAAATAGTGAAATAGTTCACTACTTAAACTTTATTTTAACACCAAAACATTCACGCCAGTATACCCGAAGGGTTAGGCAGAGGTGTAGGTACCTAAAGTACACCCTTATTTGGCCAGTTATGTTTAAAAGCCCATGTCACCCAAGTTAAACTTTGTTTTATAAATTGACTAGCTTTTGCCCGCGGCTTCGCCCGCGTAAACATCGGAAAATAGCCCTCAGGAACGTACTACCGGGATTCAAAGCGTCCTATGACCTAACCCAGGTCATGGTATATCCATGTCATGTTCGTGAACGGGCGCCGTCAGTGGAGACTGGTCATCTCTTAGCTGCCAGGGCTTATTTTTAATCTTATATTTTAAATTGTTTTAATTATCTATTTTTTACATTGTTCTCACATATAGAAGCAACAAGAACAATAACAATGTACCTACCCAGGATTTTGTAACAATTTTGATTTAAAAGAGTGTCCATGGAGTTTCTTGCCCATTCTTCTCCATAGAGATCTACGTTTTGGAATGGGCGACTAGCTTCAATTTTCTGACTAACTGACTGACTCTTTAACAATTCAAAAGTGCCTGTAATTGGTTTAATTGAAATAAATGCTTTGAGTTTGAGTTTGAGTTCCATATGCCTTTCATCTAAATCTGTTCAACCGTATAGGCATGAAAGGTAACAGACAGACAGGCAGATAAAAATTCACATACCTAATCTTTTTTAGGGTTCCGTATCTCAAAATGAAAAATTGGATCCCATATAGAATGACTTCTTTGTTTTTCAAGACCCTTTTTCTCAGGAACGCGTGGAGGTATCGAGTTGAAATAGATATCAAAAGCGGTCCCTTAAAACTGTAAAGAAAATCAAACCTCCAAGTCAACGCAATCGAAAAATATGGCCATATTTTGACACTCTCAAATAAACCAAATTGTACTTCCCGTTGACCTAGCAGCATAGAGTTTGGCGAGAAGCAAGGTCTTACAGTTCAAGTAAAGAGAAAATTCCAAATTTTTTAAATTTATCTAGATAGCAAGTTAAGTTTGTTCTTCAATCTGGGATCGGAAATTCATAGGCCGTGTCTTGAAGTAACTTTTAGGTCCTCTCTACTCTGTTACAAGTTCTTTTCCAAGTTTATCCTGAATTAGAAAGGGCAGCCGAGCGAGAACAGCTTTGAAACGGAACCCTCAGGACTCTCACTTCTCCGGTTTAAAACAATAAATAAAACGGGGCTTTATGATTCTAATGTTACTTTTAAAATAATAATGACCAATTTTAATTATAGCACCATTAATTTTTACCTACTCTAGTGCCATGAATTTGACCACGTAATAGGTACCTACATGTTAGAAAGGTTATTTTATTACTTTATATTGTGATAACTTTTGATAGAGTGGCACAATTTTAATGAAATAAAGGCTGAAATAAATATTACCTCAACATACGAACTATGACTATATTTCCAATCCGTTAATCTCTTGAAAAGAAGTAGGTACTTATAAAAAAAAACAATAATACATTGAGAATAATTTTAAAATCATCCCCTATTTTACCCCATCGGGGGATGATTTTACAAAAACACTTAAACACGTCATTCTTTATTCCTTACCAAAACCATAAATTTGAATTTTTATATCCCTAACTTATGAAATGGTGGGTTTCCCATGATACAAGCTTTCATCCCCTACACCAGAGACCAATGTTACGAGACAAAATGTAGCCTATGTCCTTCCCCAGGAAGCCATCTATCGCCTTGCCAAATTTTATCGAAATCCGTTAATCAGTGGTTTAGGCGTGAAAAGGCCACATACAGACAGACAGACAGACAGATGACGGAGTTACTTTCGAATTTATAATGTTAGTGTGGATATTGTACCAGCAAGTTGTGTGTGCCAATAATTAGGAATCCGGTGGCCAGCGTAATGATTGGTCCCAGCAAGATGCCCATTTGACTTATAACAAGAGGCATCGCCAGCATACCAGCGCCGCACATCGTTCGCAAAATGTTGAAGTAAGCCATCCAGAGCCTGCACATAGGTACAAGAAGACAGTAACGTAAGTACGTAACATAGATTAACACTAGCTGTGCCCCGCGACTTCGTTCGCGTGGAAGTCGTAAGATACACAATATACTAAAATAACAGCCACATTTTAATAAAGCTTCCTCGTCCCCCGACCGACGCGCTGCTCCCTATATTTTGACGAGTTATGCGAACATAAATATAGGGAGCAGCTGATTTTTTTTTGCGATTTCAAGTTTGGTCCCATAGTAAAAGTTGTTCATAATAATGAGTATAATGACCCCTTAAGAGGTTGTGCGTTATTTATGTTACATCTTGTATATGTCACCGTATGATTGTGATCATCGTGCCGATAAATTGTGAACCGTACCATACTGCTTACAATGACGTTTTCATTTTCCATAGTTCAATCTATCCATGTCAAACCGTCAAATCGGTTTCATTTTGACAGTTCAACAACGTTCAGGGGGCCAACCACAATCTCTTAAGCAGTATTATTTTAATATTACTTCAGTGTGAGAAAGGGATGGAGCTATACAGGACGTCTAGCTCCATCTCTTTCCCACACTCAAGTAAGATTACAATAATACCTACTGTTTTATGAGGTGGTGGTCTAGCTCCTGTGCGTTATTTACTTTGTTGTGTTGAGCAGATCGTGTTGTGTCGAACATTATGAAGCAAATTCCTAATCATTGCTTCTTAAGTTCGAAAATATGGTCAGCTCAACAACGTGTAAATAGCGCAATGAGTGTTGTTGAACTGTCAAAATGAAACCGATTCCTACTGTATGTTGCCCCGCGGTTCAAAATTTGTCGGTTTGCCGTGGATAGATTATAGACCTATCGAACAATAATGCATTACATTGTAAATAGTTTGTTGCAGTAAACTCGCGAGATAGATTATACTGGATGATTTTTTTTACCGTCTCGAAATTTTTACAGGGTGTTCTACCACACTACAACTTTCACTACGGGACCAACTCTGAAATCACGAAAAAAAAATCTGCTGTTTAATAGAAAAGTTCAAACCTACTTGACCAAAATGTATGAACATAAACATCTAAACATCATATCAACATCTATACAAATAAATAAAATTGAAGTGTTTGTTTGTAATGTCAAAATAGCAACTTTTTACTAAATGCATAAGAAAGTTTAAACGGTACTTATAACAAAAAAGCAATTTTTAAAATTGTTGTCTGTCTGTCTGTTTGTTCCGGTGAATCTCCGAAACGGCTGGACCGGTTTTGACGGGACTTTCACTAGCAGATAGCTGATGTTACGGGAAGTAACTTATGTTACTTTTATTTTAGAAAAATAATTAGGATTCCGCGCAAAAAACAAAAGCTTTACGTAGGTATTATAGATGTTACGTATAATAGAACAGGCCGTAGCTTATTATAGGACTCGAGCTTTAAGCCAAGGATACACTAGGGAACAAATGTCCTGCAACAAGTGTCGCCATCGCCAGCGACATTGGGTGCAGTGGTGCAACGTTGCCAGACTTCGAACGACATGTCTGGCAACATCGCGCGACACGTGTCGCCAACGACGCCGAGTGAAGTGGCGCAACGTGACTGTATGTCAGTCACGTTGCGCCACTTCACTCGGCACGACTTCGCCTGACGTCGCAACGGCATGTCGGCGATGTCGCCAGATATGTCAGGCGAAGTTTCGCGAAGTCGCACGACTTCGCCTGACGCCGCTACTGACATAAGTCGCGCGATGTCGCCAGATATGTCAGGCGAGGTTTCGCGAAGTCGCACGACTTCCCCTGACGTCTCTACGGACAAAAGTCGCGCGATGTCGCCAGATACTTATGTCATGCGAAATCGCCCGGCTTCGCTTGACATGTCGTGAGACATTTGTCTCATAGTGTATCCCCTGGATTTACTTATTATAGGTCCAGAGCGTTACGTATAAGTAATAGAACAGGCCGCAACGTATTATAGGACCCAAACTTTACGTATTATATGACCAGCGGTGTAATAGCGTAACACACTCACAGTAGAAATCGGTTTCATTTTGACAGTTCAGCAACATTCATTGCGTTATTTACGTCGTTGAGCAGACAAATTTTTCGAACATATGAGGCAATGGATTAGCAATAAGCTTCAAAATGATTAAGACTCTGATTGATAGCGTGTTACGCAATTAGGGTGCAGAGCGTTACGTGTAATAGGATAGGCCGCAGCGTATTATAGGACCCGAGCTTTACTTATACCTAATCGACCTCGTAATTGTTTTACTAGGTACCCAAAAGTTGAATCTCACTTGCATGCCACGAAAACGACATCCATTTGTCTGTGTGACAGACGTCAATTATTACGAGCTCGACTATACAATACGTACTTAATTTTTTCTGGAGGATTCCTATGGTCCCTAGGATTATAGTCGTTAAATTCGGGCCTCTCAGCAGGTAACAGAGTCCTTCTGATGTCAATCAGCGTTGTTGCTTTGTGCGGTCGGATGTGAAGTTTACTGACTATCTCCCTGTAATAAATACCACAAACTATCAAAATTATACATAATAATTGCATTATGCAAAGTGTGGCGAGTTAAAAATTAAGTATCAGGTTGGCACAAAAGTAATGAGACACTCTAAAGGTACATTTCTCTTATCAAGTTAATTGTTTTCGATAATATTCTAGAATGTTGTAGAACATTCTAGGTACTTGTGATGTCGGGGTATATAAAGCCGCCGTCGCGATCAGTTTAGTCTTTAATCCGATCTAGCATGTCCCCTTGCTGTCCTCTCCCAGCGACGCCCTAAGCCGAGGTCCGTACCCCACAGGGAGTGCCCTTAGCGAGTAATCGCTTAGTTTTAGTTTTATGCCTGGCTGGAGGCCTCAATTTATTGAGGCATCCACAGGAAAGCCCGGTTAAGCAGTCGACAACCTCCTATAGGTTGAACTGCGAGATGCCATTTCCCAAAACCAAAAAAAAAAAACTAGGTTTAGTCAGTTTGATGAAAAATGGACGAGCGACAAGTTCGAACACTATACTTATACGAGTACTTGTTAGGCCACAGTGCGCGGGCTGCGGCTGACAATATCAAAACTGCATTGGGCGCTGGAAGTACAAGCCATGCGACGGTGTCCCGATGGTTTGACCGTTTTAAATCAGGAGACAGGAGCCTTGAAAGTCAGCCATGCTCAGGACGACCACCCGCAGTGAATGATGACAATTTACGCCGCAAACTGCAGTCGAATCCGGATGCTACCACTCGTGAATTATCGGAAGCACTTAACTGCAGTCACCACGCCGTGGAATACAATCTGCATGAGCTTGGGTATCGAAAAGTTTTGGCTCGGTAGGTACCGTACATCCTTACAGACCCCAGTCGTGCAGTCCGTGTCGCTATCTGTCAATCACTTTTGCTACGACCCCGATGTAAAGAGATTTTCATCTGGTTACTGGAGATGAATCATGGATTCATTACGAGAACGATACACGTCGTGCTTTTTGGCTGTTTCGAGAAGAAACGCCACCAACTCAACCGAAGCTGAGTCAAAAGAACCGCTTAAAAGTTCTGCTTTGCTGTTTCTGGGATACGCAAGGCATGCTGTTTTATGAACACACAATGAAATTATAAACGCTGGCAAATATTCAACCCAGCTCACCTAACTATCTGCTGCTATCAAGAAAAAACGACGAAGACGAGTCAAGTAGCTTTACTACACGATAACGCTCGACCTCACGTCGCATCTGCCGTTCGCCAACAGTTGGTGAACTTGGGCTGGGAGACGATACCCCACCCATCTTATTCCCCAGACCTCGCCCCATCAGACTATCATTTGTTTAGAGCCCTGAAACAACATTTGCGGGGTAAACAATTTAATGATTTCTCGGATGTAGAGGCGGAGTTGAACAACTTTTTCGAGGCACAGCCATTAGAGTTCTGGGCGAAAGGCATCCAAACTTTGCCAGATCGTTGGCAAGAGGTCTTAGATGCCAATGGTGATTACATCATTGACTAAGATTTTTGTATTATAATAATAATAAAAAATATAGAACGTAAACTAGCTGTTTCATACATTTTGGCCGAGTAGGTATTGAACTTTTGTATGAAACAGCAGATTTTTTTTTGTGATTTTAGAGTTGGCCCCACAGTGAAAGTTGTTAATATTCATGGGTAGAACACCCTGTGAAAATTTGTCCGGTTATTGAAAACTAACCCTGTATAGCGGCGTTAAGATTTTAAGTTTAATACCTTGTTATCAGTGTTGGCATTAATCAATTAATTTTTTAATCAATTAATTAATTTGATTTATTTTAATCAGATTAAATTAATCATGATTAGAATAATCATGATTAAAAAAAAAATCTTAATCATGATTATTGACGTTAATCATTAATCATTAATTGATTAACTTGATTGTAAACTAATACATCCATCAATGTTATTAATTCTATATAAAAGAAATGATGGAAAATAATGACAGTGACACATTTATTAAAATATTTTTATTAATTATTCAAAGAACAAAAAAAATATTTATAACTTTCAAATACACTGAATTCTAATTTTGAAGAATATTTTCAATCAACTAATCTCCGATCTTTACATTTCTGATTTCTTGATGTTCAAGTTACATTTCATAACTACTTTTTTTTCAAATAAGTCGTCAGATAATTTGTGTGACCTAGGTTTATTTAGCATAGTTGCAAAAGAAAACATTCTTTCTACCGAGCCAGAGGACAGCATTGGTGTATTGTTCTTAAGGCGAGGTAGACCCTGCGAAGTAGGTATTTAACGCTACCAACCTACCCACGGAGCGAGCCGTGCGCTTACCTCGCCAGCGTGAACTTGCATGAACCCAAAATGTGTCACAGTATAGGTAAGCGTGTCGTGTAGGCAGTAGGTCAACTCATTGGAACGAAGTTCTTTGACGCGGCTTGGCAGAAATCGTCACTAACGAAAATGCGCGTTCGTACTTTCTTCTTTGAAATTCACACTTTCACTCACTCTCTCTCTCTATCAAGAGACAAAAATTTCAAATTTTCCTTCATGGGTGTCGTTTTCAAGGTTTTCGAGGGTGCTGAAACCGATAGTTAAGTCAAAATGAAAATCCAAGATGGCGGCCGTGAAAATTTTCAAATTTTCCTTCATGGGTGTCGTTTTCAAGGTTTTCGAGGGTGCTAAAGCCGATAGTAAAGTCAAAATGAAAATTCAAGATGGCGACTGTGAAAATTTTCAAGTTTTTCATCATGGGTGTCGTTTTCGTGGTTATCGAGGGTGCTGAAATCGATAGTAAAGTCAAAATGAAAATCCAAGATGGCGGCTGCGAAAATTTTCAAGTTTTTCATCATGGGTGTCGTTTTCATGGTTTTCGCGGGTGCTGAAACCGACAGTAAAGTCAAAATGAAAATCCAAGATGGCGGCAGTGAAAATTTTCAAGTTTTTCATCATGGGTGTCGTTTTCAAGGTTTTCGAGGGTGCTGAAACCGATAGTAAAGTCAAAATGAAAATCCAAGATGGCGGCTGCGAAAATTTTCAAGTTTTTCATCATGGGTGTCGTTTTCAAGGTTTTCGAGGGTGCTAAAACCGATAGTAAAGTCAAAATGAAAATCCAAGATGGCGGCCGTCAACATTTTCAAATTTTTCATCATGGGTGTCGTTTTCGTGGTTATCGAGGGTGCTGAAATCGATAGTAAAGTCAAAATGAAAATCCAAGATGGCGGCTGCGAAAATTTTCAAGTTTTTCATCATGGGTGTCGTTTTCATGGTTTTCGCGGGTGCTAGAGCCGATAGTAAAGTCAAAATGAAAATCCAAGATGGTGGCCGCGAAAATTTTCAAATTTTCCTTCATGGGTGTCGTTTTCAAGGTTTTCGAGGGTGCTGAAACCGATAGTACAGTCAAAATGAAAATCCAAGATGGCGGCTGTAAAACTTTTGTTTTTATTTAAAATCATGTAAGAGTCATCACGTAACAAGAATCTTTGGTCCTTTCGGAAGTCCCCGGAGGCACTCGGTTTTATAATGTACACTATGGGACACTTAATTTCGACAATCGTATCATTTCCAATCAACCTATTAGGCATGGCCCCAATATAACACTGGGTTTCGTCAATAAATAATCCGTTATAAATAATAAATATCCAAAACTAATTTGTAAATATATAGGTACCTAATTTAAAATAAAACCCCACCATCAGCATCACCTTTGTACGTATTTTTCTGTTCCTTTCTTCTGGTCTATTTACATGTGTGTACGTAAACTGTTAAATAAATAAATAAAAATCATGTGCAGTCGGGAGACATCGTCAGTAACAAAGTTCATCTCACATATGATTTAATACAAAAACATAATTTTAATTTTACATTTTGACCTCACTGTCGACTTTAGTATCCTCGAAAACTAGAAAAACTACACCCATGACGAAAAATTTGAAAATTTCCGCAGCCGCCTTCTGGATTTTCATTTTGACTTTACTATCGGCTATAGCACCCTCGAAAACCTTGAAAAAGACACCCATGATGAAAAACTTGAAAATTTTTACAGCCGCCATCTTAAATTTTCATTTTGACTTTACTATCGGTTTTAGCACCCTCGAAAACCTTGAAAACGACACCCATGATGAAAAACTTGAAAATTTTCGCAGCTGCCATCTTGGATTTTCATTTTGACTTTACTATCGGTTTCAGCACCCTCGAAAACCTTGAAAACGACACCCATGATGATAAACTTGAAAATTTTCACAGCCGCCATCTTGAATTTTCATTTTGACTTTACTATCGGTTTCAGCACCCTCGAAAACCTTGAAAACGACACCCATGATGAAAAACTTGAAAATTTTCGCAGCCGCCATCTTGGATTTTCATTTTGACTTTACTATCGGTTTCAGCACCCTCGAAAACCTTGAAAACGACACCCATGAAAGAAAATTTGAAAATTTTCGCAGCCGCCATCTTGGATTTTCATTTTGACTTTACTATCGGTTTCAGCACCCTCGATAACCACGAAAACGACACCCATGATGAAAAATATGAAAATGTTCACGGCCGCTATCTTGGATTTTCATTTTGACTTTACTATCAGCTTTAGCACCCTCGAAAACCTTGAAAACGACACTCATGAAGGAAAATTTGAAAATTTTCACGGCCGCCATCTTGGATTTTCATTTTGACTTTACTATCGGCTTTAGCACCCTCGAAAACCTTGAAAATGACACCCATGATGGAAAATTTGAAAATTTTCACGGCCGCCATCTTGGATTTTCATTTTGACTTTACTATTGGCTTTAGCACCCGCGAAAACCATGAAAAGGACACCCATGAAGTGAAGGAAAATTTGAAAATTTTCACGGCCGCCATCTTGGATTTTCATTTTGACTTTACTATCGGTTTCAGCACCCTCGAAAACCTTGAAAACGACACCCATGAAGGAAAATTTGAAATTTTTCTCTCTTGATAGAGAGAGAGAGTGAGTGTGAATTTCAAAGAAGAAAGTATGAACGCGCTTTTTCGTTAGTGACGATTTCTGCCAAGCCGCGTCAAAGAACTTCGTTCCAATGAGTTGACCTACTGCCTACACGACACGCTTACCTATACTGTGACACATTTTGGGTTCATGCAAGTTCACGCTGGCGAGGTAAGCGCACGGCTCGCTCCGTGGGTAGGTTGGTAGCGTTAAATACCTACTTCGCAGGGTCTACCTCGCCTTAAGCATACATGAAAAGGTTTGCCAACTTAAAATCGGTAGAAAAATCGGGAGAACAATTAAATAAATAAATGAGTAGTTAATAGTTAATCAAATAATCAAATTAACGATTAAAATTAATGATTAAAAATCATCATCATCATCATCATGATGATGATGATCATCATAATCAAATTTTTTGATTATGATTTTTAATCACTAATTTTTAATCGTTAATCAGATTAACTTTGGGCCTACACTGCTTGTTATCAATAGGTAAACAATTCTAAGAAATTAAAATGTGTTGCGGCATAATAGTTGTTTCTATTATATTTTATCTCGCCAGTCACATTTACCTTACTTTTTTTTTAATAGATCACTTATAGTTTTTTGTTTTACCCTCGTCGCCAAATGTAGTAGCTAGTATAGCTACACAATATTAAGATGGTATTTGGCTCGCCTACGCACCACCACGTGCTTTCGATCAGACGGTTGGGCATAGGCGTGTGTTCCAAAATATAACATATAAAAATCTGTGTAACTCTTCAAAATGCCATGTAACTCTTTACGGAGCCGACTCATTGATCCGGATCATTGAAGTGATTCAAAAGATTGGTTCAGTAGCAACATTTCAAACGCATCATTTGGATCTGAAACATTACTTTGCTCCGTGCTCTTTCCGCGCGACGCGTCGCTTGCGAGGCGACTAAGCAGTGAGCGAGAGAGGGAAACTGAGACACACTGAGTTACTTTACTACTGACTCTCGAATCGCGAGTGAGCGGACGATATATTACAATCTATACAAGTCGGAAAGAGATATCAAATGAGATGTGTATCACTCATACTCTCACATTTTTTTGTTGTCGTTATCCATGCACATAAAAATGACCACTAAGGCGCTTACATATCAAATACTATAAGGTCGTTTTTTGCATAAAATGTTTGCACTAACAACTACAAAGCCGATGATACAAATGATCCAAATGAAACATATCAGTGTTTCGGATCATTTTAGTGAGCCAGATGCAAATGTTCCAATCGCAAAAATGATACACTTTGCCCACGCCTAGTTGGGCATGGAATGTCCCCACTCAGCCCGCACCTTGTGACGTGTGCGCAAACAAATCATAAATATATCCACATAAGTACACTACACTGCTGATGCTGGGTGTGGGGACTCTTAACAAACCACAACTAGCCAATCTACGCAAACTATCTAGCGTTCTATTTAGTCGCGGTGAGTGAGTCGTAAGTTAACAGCATCTGCCTACTTTATAATTTATTTATTTACGTTTCTGTGGATATAATAATAAAATTTTACGAGTTAGTCAACAAGACGAACATAAGAAGGAATAGTCAATAGCGTGATTATTCGAGTAAATGTTATTTAGATGTAGGTTAAGATTTAGGATACAGTCTAAAATTTTATAGATGTGGATTAAGGATTTAATATGTAGGGCCACTCTATCGTAATGGATCGCAGATATGTAATGGTAGTTCTAGGTAAGATTTATGTAAATAAATAAAAATATTAAAACATTAAAAAAACAATACAACGTGTTTCTGTATGTACGACATTAAATGAAAACGAGCACAGTACTAATCCATTGAAACATTTTAAAACACGAAGATTAGTAGTTAATGGAAAATTTAAAAATTGCAGTTTTCAAACAAAATAAATAGTAGAATCAACTGCATAAAAAGTAAACACGCTTTATCTACGCAAAGTCACTGACCAACGGTGCGGTGCGGGGTGCGGGGCGCGGCGGCGGCAATGTTTACCTATTATTACGGATTCAGATCTACATCATGTTGAAAATTAAGAAAGTGAAAATCATTTCCTGTGGCTAAAGTATTCATTGGATTTGATTGATTTTTTGTATACGGGCAAAAAACATGATTCTCTTTACGTGTTTAAAGGAATGTCAATCCACCTGTTACACGTGGTATAACTGCGCGTGAGATTCGAACCCACGACGCCACGGCTCGCTACGCACTCAGATACGCTAAGCTCATCATCATCATCATCCACAGCCCCACTTCACCCACTGCTGAGCATAGCCTCTCTTTCGTTCTGTGCCAACCTCATCCAGGTTCTACCCGCCATGGTAACAAAATAAAATAAATGGTACCGCTAAGCTACCATTTATTTATTTAAAATAGGTACGCCAACAGCATATACTTTGTATGGACGCCAGTACATCAAGCTACTACAATCTAACAAATTTCTTTAATAGATTTTTGACTTTATTGCTAAAGCATTAGGTTCAAGGTTGATTGGGAAAATTTGACAGTTTCAGGTAGCTTGATATGCTGGCGTCTGTACATTAAATACTAAAAGTTAACAGGTAGGTATGGGTTCTTATGTATATACCATACCAATTACAGATGTACCTACACGACATTTACATAAAACAAAGCAACATTTGTAAATTATATAAAATTAGAATATAAAAAATATTCATTAAAATGAAAACAAAATTATAAACAAAAACAGCTTTGACTTAGGTCTAAAAGAGAAAAGAAACTGACTTACACAAATATCAATAAAGATAAAAGGATATAAAATAACAACTAAAATAAGCTTTGTTATGTATGACATTGGCCATTTAAACGTTTGTTTAAATGACTGCGCAAGAGAATGGGTTTTGAATTGCGGCAGGGAACCAAAAAATATTTGCAAATCAGGTTTTTTTTTGTTTTTTTTTATTTGAGATAGGTTTGCTCTTGACTCTAGTCTAGGTCAGAGATGACAGAGACAAAGTCGACGATGGAGCGAGCTTACCCAGAAGAAGCCTGTTAACTCTCACTTTGAAGAGATCGGGGTTATATGCGTTCGGAAACATAGACGCAGGCAGAGAGTTCCACTCCTTTGCTGTGCGCATCACAAAAGACATTTGGAAACGACTAGTGCGAATTGGTGGAATAGCAATTAGGTAGGGATAGGTAACCTGCAGTGCGTCTAGATGTCCGATGGTAGAAGGGGTAGGCGGAATGAGGTCGTGGAGTTCTCGAGCACACTCACCGAAGTACAATCTGTAGAAGACCGACAAGCAGGCAACCTTGTGGCGATGAGCCAAGCTGTGAAGCTTGGCATCCACCAGTCTTACGTCGCCAATGACCCTCTTAGCTCTGCGTTCCACCGAATCAAGCGCGGCAAGTTGATATTTAGCTGAGCCATCCCACAGGTGGCCGCAATACTCCATGCAGGATCGGACTTGCGCTTTGTAGAGAGTTAAAAGCTGGCCAGGCGTAAAGTATCGCTTCACCCTATTCAGGATGCCCAGTTTCTTGGCCGCAGTTTAGGATTTGTACTCGATGGTGGCTCCGAAGTTGAGGCATGATGTCAACTCCATGCCTAGGAGCTCGAGCCGATTATTTACAGGAACAGATGTACCCCGAAAAGTAGGAGTTTGATCGAAACGACTCCTTTTAGCGGCAAAAAGGCATGCCTGTGTTTTGGTGGCGTTAAAAGAGACCAGATTATCATCACCCCACTGGGAGACAAGACTTAAGGTCAAATCTGTCCGGTCTACCATGGCCTCTCTTAAGGAACGAACTTCGGCCCCACTGGTTTTTGCGCTGGCCAAGTATCTCTCTGAAACTGTACTGTCATCTGC
Source organism: Fissipunctia ypsillon (assembly GCA_947568875.1). Taxonomy (NCBI): domain Eukaryota; kingdom Metazoa; phylum Arthropoda; class Insecta; order Lepidoptera; family Noctuidae; genus Fissipunctia; species Fissipunctia ypsillon. The sequence continues at coordinate 16,682,728 of OX387659.1, forward strand.
GTACCCAACAATACTAGGTTGAAGTAGGTCATTGATGTGCAGCAGGAAAAGAGTTGCAGAGAGAACAGACCCCTGAGGAACTCCGGCATCAATAGCCATAAGGTCGGAAGAGCAGCCGTCAACGACTACTCTGATCGACCGTCCACTAAGGAAGTCTGATATCCAGCTACAAAAATCAGCTGGGATGCCATAAGCAGGAAGCTTGCTGAGTAGACCAGCGTGCCAGACCCTGTCAAAGGCCTTCGAGATATCAAGCGATATAGCAAGTGCTTCGCCGTGGTAGTTTTGAGTTGAGTTCGTTGAATTGAATACACATCCTAGATGTTGGCGAATGTCTCCCAATGTTATTTCTACAGATGGGCGGTTCAAAAATATTATTTATTTATTCATTTATTTATTTCAACCAACCTTGGATCATACAATTTAAACTATATTACAAAAATTATAATACATATTTATATATTTATATATATATTATAAATTATTCATCAAATTCACGGATATCTATGATCAAATTCAAGAACTATATAAAAATTTTAAATGAAATACTGGCTGTCTAGGAAGATTATATGGGACTGAAAACTTGACACGTTCAAGCAATTGCTCGCGTTCTATTTGTCCTTTAATAACTTTATGAATAAAAACTAAGTCATGGACAGTTCCGAAGCGACTCAATGCGAAAGAAAGCCAAACGTTGTTCGTATGGGCATCTGTGGGATATTCCTGAGGACACGTACCTAAGCAATATGTCTTGTAAACGCACGCTAGATATTCCCAAGACGCTGCGAATATACAGCGTACTCACATGGGATTCCATACTATACTGGCAAATTCTAAATGAGAACGCACCAAAGCATTGTAAAGAATAATTTTAGTTTTGGCCCCAAATGACTTGCATTTCTTTTGATGAAACCAAGCAATTGAGCTGATTTTTTTTACAATTTCAGAGATATGAGAGGTGAATTTTAGTTTTTGGTCTACATTACTTCAATTACGCCTAGCTCACGGATTTCAGAAACCTCCTGCAAGGTTATGGTGTTTATTTTGCCATATACCTACACTATTGGTTGTATTTATGTAACACAATCAGTTGCATACGAATGTGAGTGTGTATAATATAGAAATTACTTATTATAAGAAGGTCGTACGTTAAACCGAAGCGTCAATCTATTGCTTTATGAGATTGCTACTCCACTTATGACCGCTACTGACCAATGATTTTGACCATGGCATGAATTATCCTCATAGGTACTGCCTACCTACTTACTTCTATACAAATACATAAATATACAATAGAATAAGAAGCAACATTCTGTACGAAAGTAACCAAGAATTACGTCGCCAAGGGTGTTCTTTAGATAAATTTACTACAAGAGGTATTTTGAGATCATACATTTTGATATAGTTTACTGGTCTGTATTCTCCGGTAATTTTAGGGACTTATTAAATCCACTTCAAATTTTCTTCACACATTGAAATTAACATCAAATTTTCTTTTCTAAAGTTCGTAAGTAATAAAAAACCAACGATCACACCTCAACATTGAATAAAATGGAAATGAAACCCAATGAAACCACTCAACAGTGATCGACACAGACTGCTGGCGGCACAGAACATATATATAGGTACTCTAGGGAGGCTGGCGGCTGCTGCCAGCATAGATAATACACTAAAGTAATAGCTGCCAGGCAACGACCATTACGTTACAGTCAACGACATCCATTTTTAGGGTTCCTTAGCCAAATGATTAAAACAGAACCCTTATAAAATCATCCTGTCTGTCGTATGTCACACAGCTTGTACTCGGAGACTATTGGCTCTATCTCAATGAAATTTTTGAAAGAAAGGTTCTTTTGGCCAGGATGTTTTTTTTTTGAGGATGATCTTTTGACATTTAACGTAATCACAAACTTATAACTTTTATTGTCCACTACAGTACAGTTTACACTTGTTATCTACTTCGCTCAGTATTCTACTTCATATAAATATTAATCTATGTGTTCCACTCCACAACGGCTGCCCTTTTAATGGCGGACGAAGAGATTACACGATATCATTTTACCCCACCACTCAGTGGGAGAAGCTCTAATCAAATTAGTGACCCTAAGAAATACTTTGACAAACTAATAAATTCGTACCTATTACTCTATTATATAAACAGATTAATTAATAAGTCATTAAAAACTAATAAATTCCAAAGTGTATGACTTCTTGACACATCAATTTACTATCATTTATTTTTACAATATTTACTAAAATACTATACGACCTAACAGATTATTCTAACTGCTATTTATTGGTGTAGAGTGCAATAACAAAAAAAAAATAAAACAGGAGTGGCACTGCCCATAACCGAGGGATTAAAGAAATTCTGTGCATATAGCGGTGAGGTATTTTTGGATCTCATGATTTAAAAGTTTATGATGTTACTAAGTGACTTTTTTATTTAAGTCAACAAAAAATGTGTCTTCCTTCCCCCTGTAAGTTTATTAGTTCAGGTATATGTTATAAAATACTTTCAATGAAACTTATTTCATGTAGTTTTTGAGATATGGGATATTTAAGGCTCCTGCAAACAGGTGCGATACGCAACGTGACACAAAGGCACCGCGTGCCCAGCGAAGAGCGGTGCCTTTGTGTCGCGCGCGATTCGCGGCGCACGTCGCGCCTGTATGTCCATCTTGCCTTTAAGGTTACAAACTCAAAAATAATTCTGAGTTTCACAGAGTCTTGAGAAATACTATGAAAGAGTGAACAGGCATCTTCTGGGCACGCTCGTTCCATCATATACGGCATATACCTCGACTATCGCTTTCCATCAGGCGAGATCGAAGTTAAGAACAAGCCCATCAGGCAATAAAAAAAATGCAATGGGGCCTTAACTGTAGGTTTCCTAGTTTCAATCTATACATAAATATACATACATACAAATAAATAAATAAAATTTAAGTGTCTGTAGTGATAAAATAACAGCTTTTTAATAAACGCTTAAAAAAGTATATACGGTACTTATAACAAGAAAACTATTTTTAAAATTTGTGTCTGTCTGTATGTACCTATCTTTGTTCCGGCTAATCTCTGGAACGGCTGGACCGATTTTGACGGGACTTTCACTGGCAGATAGCTGATGTTATATGAAGTAACTTTTATATTAGAAAAATAATTAGGTTTCTGCGCATAAAATATTAAATCCCATGAAATTGTGTACAGACGTCAGCACATCAAGCTACTACAATCTGTCAAATTTCTTTAATGGATTTTCGACTTTAACGCTGAAGCATAAGGTTCAAGGTTGATTGGGAAAATTTGACAGTTTCGGGTAGCTTGATGTGCAGGCGTCCATACAAAATCCGATTCAAATAGGGAAGTATTGACATCCACGTGAGCGAAGCCGCGGGCAATAGCTACTTAAAAATATAAATTAAACATTTCTAAGTCTTGTAATTATTTTTGAATCGGATTTTGTTCATAGTTTCATGGGTTTTAATTTCAATAAGTCCGATATTCTATCCAAATTTAATTTTAACGTTTCCGGAAGGTCGAAGCGATGGAACGCACCATTGCGTGTTCCATTTATCTCTACGAATTACAGGCAAAATTCATATTATAGTGCGTGCAAGTAGAAACTTTAATTAAATGTGTAACAGTGTAAGCAACATGATTTTGATCCTTTCATAACAGGTGTGTCCTCGACTAGAAAGTGCCTGAGCCTTAGTTTTTTTAATTAAGATTTTGTATGTTCTTGTTATTCTTGTATTGAATTTGAAATGTGAATTTAGTTTAAGCTTGAATGTTCTACTGTTTTTTTTTTCTTGTTTTGGTAGCTGTGTTGTGTTGTTCACATTCTTTCTTTCCAATCAGTTTTTAGAAGTGATGACTTTTAATTGACAGTCTCCCACATTATTTTTTGTCAGAGTCTCACACATTATTTTTTATTCTGTTTGTTTCAGCTGTAAGTCATCCAGAAATAAATAAATGTATTTTGCGAAGCAGACTTGCTTTTACTAAAACAATATTGTGCATGCGTAAATATTCTTGCTGACTATGGAACCCTTCAGAGTGCGTGGCCCGACAGGCACTTGGCCAGCTTTGCATTCAAAACTTTTTCAAAACTTCCCGCCTTGCACCCTGCACTATGCATTTTCATGTGGAATTAAAGATAGCTTTGATTTTATTTAGATCAAAAGTCTTTGTCCACACAATGCCAAAACATAAAGATTTTAAAAGACTGCGTTAGCTTATAAATTATGTTTAAATATCACTGTAAATAAAATATTTTTTAACATCTAGGAGTAAGATTGCATGTACTGATTGAAAGGGGCTACCCGCTAAAGGAAACAAAGAAATTCTCAATTCAAACTTAAAAACTTCTTGAATGACCCAAGGCTAATTCCAATTTTCATTTAGCAAAGCTTACCCCTCGTTGACACTAAGGTATAAATCATTTACATAGGTACTTATTCTACATGTTATGTACCTATAGGTACTGGTATACTGTCTTCATTTATCGTTTTACTAAACATGTCTGAAATAACATCATAACCAGGTACTAAACTTTTTTTAGATAATATTTCCTATTTAAACGTTATCAGTAAAAAAATAATAATAATATGTACATATGGACGCCAGCACATCAAGCTACCCGAAACTGTCAAATTTTTCCAATCAACCTTGAACCTAATGCTTTAGTAATAAAGACGCAAATCTAGAAATTTGACAGATTGTAGTAGCTTGATGTACTGGCGTCTGTACATACAAGTATATACAAAAACATCAATATCAGTTTTATACATGACATGTTTGTCTTTTACATGTCAAAAACAAGTTTCACACACACTTGTATCTGGGTGAAAAATGGTCTACAGTGTTAACGTGGGGGGGTTAGACATCTTTCGTGTCATTAAAATAAAACGTACTTCGTAAACTATGTTGTGTGTGCCCTGTGTGGGTTGTTGACATGTTGACAGCTGGTATAGAAACTCTACCTTGTCTTTTATTAAAAATGACAGCAGCTAGGTAGTCGAGATTGAAGGTGGAATTGCTGTATTTCGTTAAAATCCTTTCATGATCTTTTATTTTGAATCTTTAAACTAAAGTGTTGAGTATGATGTCAACGACTGAAGGCGAGTTGGATGTTGAAGTTTCCCTTGAAAGGGAAGACGGGGAGGTTAGAATGAACTTTTACTTTAAACATTATAATTTTAATTACATAGCAGTTTTTCAATGATGCCTTGCCATTATAAACAAAAACATGTTCTTTTAGTAGGGCCAAGTGACTTTAACTCTTGTATATAACTATTATACAATTATTACAACAAGAAAATGACTTATGACGTCTTAGGGCGTACTCGATAACCAGTGATTTTATTGCGTTGCAGTTGGAAGATTCGGATGTGGAAGAGGGTACTTATATTCCTCTGGCGCGGCCAGAGGCGTTTAACCCTCCTTCGTTAGTGCACATGCAGATACAGGACGAGCAGAGCGATGAGGGGTCAGCGCAGGAGTCGTCAGGCTCGGAGTCGGATGATGAGCCGCGGCGCCGCGCCAAGCGCACCAAGCTGCGGCCGCGCCGCCCGCTGCCGCAGCCCGGCAAGAAGGACAAGTATAACATCTGGTGCAAAGCCTTACAGGTTTATTTATTTTTTATAAAATAATTAGGTTGTAGAAGGCCATTGACATACTCATTATAAAGCATTTCTTGTTCAATGTTTGTTCACTCTTTTCTGCTGTAATTACAGTACTTACTTTTCCAAGAAACAAAACTACTTCTACCTGTTGTGATAGAGATTGGCCTAATAAATATATTTGTTTACTTTCATTACAGGAAGACTTGTTAACAGAGGATATGGTCAGTTGTGATGTATCAAAGAAAAGCAGATATGGCGTTGAATCTTATGATTATACTATTAAATATAGATTAAATGATGACTATATATCTAAGAAGAAAATTTTTACCACTAATGATGATTATGACGATAGTGAACGTTTGTCTAATAAACGGAGACACGTGGATCGATCAAATGTGAAGTTACGGTTGGGGAAAAGAGCAAATAGTCACCATTATGATGATAAACTGAAGCCTAGGAGCCTTCGTGATCTAATAGTGAATGGTGAGGACACTGCACAAAATGTAGCAGACGATATTGCAGAAAGTCTTTCTGAAGATAAGAAGGAATTGCTGGGTATGTCATGTTCCTCATGTTTGTTAATCCTTCTGTTAAAAGAACAATATAAATATTAGGGCTCCCTAAAGATCACTGCAATTGTTTGTTGTAATCTACTTAAAAAAAATCTTAAATTCATTCACACACTGACAGACAATGCACAGCCTAAACCGCAGGATCTAGCACAATCTTGATCTGAACAATACAATTGATAAAACTGAACAAACTGAACCTTAAAATGATCTGACTGAACAATCTGAACATAACTAAACAAACTGAAAATGATCTGAACTGAACATAAAATCACTTTTTTTTTTTTTTCCTAACTATGGCATCTCGTAGTTGGCCAAGAGTGGCCGTGACTACTTAACCGGTCAATCCTGTGGCTGCCTTAAGCTAACTCAAAGCCTCCAGCCAGGGGCGTGTTACTTACAATACTAAGTGACTGCGCGCTATGGGCACCCCCTGTGGGGTACGAACCTCGGCTTAGGGCGTCACTGGGGGGACAGCAAGTTGGGACAGGCTGGATCAAACTTGGATAATTATTATTTATCTGGGGAATTTAAAGCTACAGGCTCAGCTTCGGCGCGGGCTGGCGCTTCTTCGAGCAAGGGTCGGGGGGAATTATTAACTCGGGGTTTTCGCGCTGGACCTCGGCGGCGGGGTCGGAATGTCGGTTTTTTGTATTTGTATACTGTACTAGAAGCCCTATTGCTTTCCTGGAGGAGAGTAATAGGGTCGTCTGGGTCTAACAGTGTATGCCTCGGACGGCGAACTTTACTTATGTTGGAGGGGGTATAATTTGTGGCCTTGACAACTAGGGGGTTGCGATGTTTGGCGGCGGTATCAAAGAAGATAAAATCACTTTTTTTTTTTTTTTTTTTTTCCTATCAATGGCATCTCGTAGTTGGCCAAGAGTGGCCGTGACTACTTAACCGGTCAATCCTGTGGCTGCCTTAAGCTAACTCAAAGCCTCCAGCCAGGGGCGTGTTACTTACAATACTAAGTGACTGCGCGCTAAGGGCACCCCCTGTGGGGTACGAACCTCGGCTTAGGGCGTCACTGGGGGGACAGCAAGTTGGGACAGGCTGGATCAAACTTGGATAATTATTATTTATCTGGGGAATTTAACGCTACAGGCTCAGCTTCGGCGCGGGCTGGCGCTTCTTTGAGCAAGGGTCGGGGGGAAACCCAGATAAAATCACTTTTTTTTTTTTTTTTTTTTTTTCCTATCAATGGCATCTCGTAGTTGGCCAAGAGTGGCCGTGACTACTTAACCGGTCAATCCTGTGGCTGCCTTAAGCTAACTCAAAGCCTCCAGCCAGGGGCGTGTTACTTACATTACTAAGTGACTGCGCGCTAAGGGCACCCCCTGTGGGGTACGAACCTCGGCTTAGGGCGTCACTGGGGGGACAGCAAGTTGGGACAGGCTGGATCAAAATTGGATAATTATTATTATCTGGGGAATTTAAAACTACAGGCTCAGCTTCGGCGCGGGCTGGCGCTTCTTCGAGCAAGGGTCGGGGGGAAATAAAATCACTTTTTTTTCCTAACTATGGCATCTCGTAGTTGGCCAAGAGTGGCCGTGACTACTTAACCGGTCAATCCTGTGGCTGCCTTAAGCTAACTCAAAGCCTCCAGCCAGGGGCGTGTTACTTATAAATACTAAGTGACTGCGCGCTAAGGGCACCCCCTGTGGGGTACGAACCTCGGCTTAGGGCGTCACTGGGGGGACAGCAAGTTTGGGACAGGCTGGATCAAAATTGGATAATTATTATTAATCTGGGGAATTTAAAGCTACAGGCTCAGCTTCGGCGCGGGCTGGCGCTTCTTCGAGCAAGGGTCGGGGGGAAAATAAAATCACTAGAAATGCTCTACTATTGTACTATTTTACATAGGCGCAAGTAGCGGCTGGGGTAATCTATTATACAGTTCAATATACCAATCACAGCCCTACTTGCCTGCGCCCCACTCTCGATCCGAGCGGTTTGTTTCCAAACCGGTTCGAACTGGTTCTGACTCGTCGAGAATGGAGCGCGATCGTACTTACTAAGAACTTATGACTAGAAACTTATACACTATTTACAAATCCATATGAATAGGCCGTTCTTCATTCATACGGGTGTGGGCGTCCTGCACACATAATTATAATTAAGGGGGAAGCGCTAAGGTAGCCCGCCAAATTCAAATTTTCTTACGTTTTTTGCAATTTGCTGGTCAGTGTTAAGTTGTACGTTGATGAAAATATGATTCGCGGTCGTAACAAATATGTATTTACAGAATTATAATCATTACAATCAGTAATAAAACTTGTTAAGTTAGTATGATCCCCAAATGTCAAGATTTCATGAAATAGTAATTCTTGGGGTTTACTTGGTCTTAGAGAGTTGTGTTGATGACTTTAATAATTATAATTCTGTAAATACATATTTGTTACGGCCGCGAATCATATTTTAATCAACCTATAACTTAATACTGACCAGCAAATTGCAAAAATCGTAAGAAAATTTGAATTTCGCGGGCTACCTTGGCGCTTCCCCCTTAAGGATAAACTAAAAAAGAATTTTTGAAAATAGGGGATGACAGTTTGTATGGGAAGTCCCATCAGCATGGCCTGTCTACCTATAAATACATAATTATCAAAGTTTTGTTTACCATATCTATATTGGACCATAATAAAATTGGCCAACCTCTTACCTACTAAAAAAAAATAGTCTTAGTCTGTTTAAGGTTCACTTGTACCATAAATTGCCAACCATCACCACCATTTAGGACCAATGAAATTCCATGATAATATTTTTCAAAAATGAAAATTTTTCAGGTCGGATTGTACAAGTTGTTGGTGCTAACAAAGCTATAGAAATATACATAGAAACACAAAAGCTGGAAGCAGAAGGAGGCATGCTTGTCATGGTAAGTGTAATTGTCAGACTAAGCTTGAGTACTCATTAAAATTCTTAGAGCCTATCAACATAACATAATATATTTATTTATACATATATATAAAAATCTTGTGTCACAATGTATATGTCCTGCATGAACTTCAAAACTACTGAACCAATCTTGACGAAATTTGGTCACTATGTGTAATTTGGTCCAACATAAAATAGGATAGTTTTCATCTCGATTGTTGACCTCCATAACTTTTATCTATATATATAAAAGGAGAAACTGACTGACTGACTGACATCAACGCACAGCCGAAACTACTGGGACTAGGAACGTCAAATTTTGCACACGGCTTCCTTTTATCATGTAGGGGAGCACTAAGAAGGGGTTTTTAAAAATTCGACTTTTAAGGGGGTGAAAAGGGGGGATTTCGTTTGTTTGAAAAATCTTATTCCTAGAGTTAATAAACTTGAAACTTGGCCCAAATACTTATCTTAGTAAATTATGAACTTTGTCATTTTTGGTTTTTCTAAACTACCCCCACGAGGGGGATTGGGGGTTGTCACAATTTGTATGGCAGAATTTTAACACGCATTCCGATTAACTCGAAACTCAGTATTATACTTAAGTTCAAAAATAAAGAATAACCTGTATCAAGGTTTTTCGAAAATCTACCCCGGACGGGGTGAAAAGGGGTTGTCAATTTTACAGGGGAGAATTTTACTGCGTAGCTTGATTAACTCGAAAATTGCTATGAATAATCTTTGAGTCAAGTTTTGGAAATATCCTAAACGTTTTTTTTAAATTATACTCCTGTGGTGGTGAAAACCGGGGATATAGTTTAGATGAAAAATCTTATTCATTCGGTTAATAAACTTGAAACTTGGCACGAATATTTGCCTAAATAAGCAATAATGTTTCTTACTATTGGTTTTTCAAAACTACCCCTGACGGGATGAGAAGGGGTAATTAGATTTTTAAGAGGAGGATTTTACTGTGTGGCTTGATTAACTCAAAAATTGGTATAAAAATCCTTAATTTCAGTTATGGAAAAATCCGAAACGATTTTTCGAAATTCCACCCCTGTGGGGGTGAAAAGAGGGGATACAGATTATATGAAACATCTTATTCCTTTGGTTAATACACTTGAAACTTGGCAATATTTGCCTCAGGAAATAATAAAAATTGTCACTCTTCGTTTTTTAAAACAAGTAAGGAACACTAGGACCATAAAAACAGTAAGGAACAGTAAGGAAAAATTTTAACGCGCTGTCATATTAACTCGAAACTCTGTACTAATACTTTTTCGGAAGTTGGTGTCTTTGGATCTGTATTTTAGGTTTTTGCCACTGACTTCTGAAATTAAAGTTATTCTTCACTTTGTAGTGTTTGTTTTGGAAGTCGGTTGTTTTTATTTTTCACTTTTTAGTTGATCTGTTTGTAATTTATCTGAGTTTTACAATAGCCTAATGACAACTGCTCATCACCTTTTACAAAACATTGCTTTTCCCGATGCAGGGACGTTAATTGTTGAGGAGTTCTCTTGGTACTTCACCATCAGCTCCACTTCACCATATGCATTGTGATGAGCTTCTATTGCTCAGCAATAATTTTAAAGTAATGCAATCGCAACCCGTGAAATACTTATTATTGAGTTGTTCCAGTGGCCATCTTACCATCTGTGGTCTTTGTCATCAGTTCCACTTCACCAAATGTTGCTTTCTGAGAGCAAATGCATAAGTTACTATAAAAAATACCAAAATCGCTATAGCTGTGCCTATATTGAAGAGTTCCCTCGATTTCTCCAGGATCCCATCATCAGATCCTGACCTGATGACAATGGAACCACCTGGAAAGTATACCCTTTCAAACAAAAAAAGAATTTTCCAAATCGGTCTAGCCGTCTTCAAGTAATCGGGGAACCATAAAAAAAGATTCTGTAGAACTGTGAACCTCCTCCTTTTTTGAAGTCGGTTAAAAATACTAACGAACTCAGAACTGTGCATTGCATATATTTGAAAAGAAGTGATTGAACGAGTCTGTTGCACACACTATAGTTTTTATAATTTTTGTCCGTTTGTTGTTTGTCGGGATGTATGTTCCGGATTGGCGCAAAAACGGTTGATTAAATTTAGAGGAAATTTGGCATCAGACGTTTTAGAACCTGGATTAACACGTAGGGTAGGTACTAATTTGATATATTCCGAGACACGCGGGCGAAGCCGCGAGCAAAAGCTAGTATATTATAAAAGAAAGTGTGCAATGTGCGTGCCGCTAAAATTCAGAAATGAGTCCCGGTAAGATCAAGGGAGTTATATGTTATGGTAGCCCTCTATCTCTCATCCATGAAGAAGGTTCCCGTTTTTACCTGAAGGGCGTGCTTTTGAAGATATAAGGGCTGGAAGTTTCGCCCTCTAGAAATTTCTAGAACAGTCCAGAACATTCGAGAGTATTCGAGAGAATTCCACAACATTCTGGAATGTTCGGGAACATCCCGGATCATTGTGGAATATTCCAGAACACTCGAAAGTTTTGGAATATTCTGGAACAACTTCCTGATAAGTAATAACGAGGGCAGGTGGTGCAACGCGGCGGGTCGGGGGGCGAGGGAGTTTTATTAAAATGTGGCTGCGATTTTAGTATATTGTGTATCTTACGACTTCCACGCGAACGAAGTCGCGGGGCATCAGCTAGTTTATTTATTAAAACTTTATGCACACGTAAAAAAGAATATCGTACAAAGGTGGACTTAATGCCTTAGGCATTTTCTACCAGTTATTCTTAGGGTAATGCAGAGAGAAAACATGGCAGGTACAACATAAGGGATAGATAACACGAAAATGACTATAAAATACAAGAATAAATACATAGATATATACACACATACATATAAATGGAATAAACTTCGTCTGGAGTAATAACGATCATAAGAGGAGAAACCGAATCCAGCAAATCAGCGCTGGGATGTTTCTGCCAACTTCTTATGTATATGCTCACTTGCCTTCACTTTAAATGACAACAAATTGGTTACCATCCTGATGAATTCCAAAGAAAGACCATCTGGACAAAGGAAGAAGAGTGAATGAAACCAGAGCGGTGAGAAGGATATTGTAGAAGACCATTGTTGGTGGAACGATGATTTTTTCCTATGGGCAGAGCATAAATATGGGAAGTCAGGTAAGAAGGAGACGTGGGTTTGTCGAGAATAGAAAATAACATTGACAGAGCCACCTCTCTGCGCTGATGAATGGGTAACCATTTTAAAAGCAATCAGTGCACAGATACATGGTCATACTTACAAAGATTGAAAACGAATCAAATGCAATTATTGAGAAGGCGATCAAGTTTATTGAGGAGATCTGCATTCAGCTCATAGTAACACACATCACCATAGTCAATTATGGGAATGATTAGGGACTGTACAAGCATGGCCTTTATGTGTGATGGGTGAAGATTTTTCAAATGATAGAGCAACCAAAACGTTCTGGTGACTGTTTTACTAACAGTTGTGACCTGACAAGTGTCGACATGCAGACCAAGATCCTTAATATTGGAGCTAAACGGAATGACGGAGTTATCAAACATTAAAGGTGGCACAGTTAAGCCATCCAGCTTTCTTATGCTGTAAGGGCTCCCTATTATGATAGCCTGGCACTTGGTAGGGTTAACCACCACCCAAAATCGTTCAGACCAGTCCTTGACCACACCTCAATCCCGGTTTAGCTCCTCAATCGCATGGAAATGTTATCAGCACTTGCCTGGCTGTAAAGCTGCAAATCGTTGGCATAAAAATGATACGCAGTCTGAAGCACGGTGGTAATGAGATTAATCAAAATCAAAAGTCATTTATTTAAATTAGACTGCGAATCGGCAATTTTCGAAAGTAAAAAATTACATAAGACAGTCCCCCAAAACGCCGGCCCTTCACCACTTCCTAGTGCTTTAGCTGGGAAGAAGAAGTGGCGCAACAAACTCCCCAGCAGCACAGCTGTCTGTTTAGTTAGAAAAACTTGATTCTATACAATAGTATGCAAAATTATCTACATTACGCAACACAAAAACATTAAATAAAATTATTTTCTATGTGTCAGCTAGCACACGCCAATATACCAATAAAAAAAAACACCGAAACTATACTCAAGCAGAAATAAAAATTAAAAACTAAAGACGTAAAAGAACTTTATACCTTAATGAAAGCCTCCAGGCATAAAGGGCGTGAAAAAAAAATCAGCTGGTCCCTACATTTTAACGAATTATGCGAGCATAAATGTAGGGAGCAGCAGATTTTTTTTTCACGATTTCAGGTTTGGTCCCATAGTAAAAGTTGTTTGTTATCATGATTACAATCATGTGTTTAAGTATTGGTCACTAATTACCAGCCACGCTATATATAGCTGTAACTCGAAGTCACAAATGATAAACTAGGACCATCAAAGTAAAATAAATAAGCAGTTAATAACTAATAACAATAAAAAAACCATGATCAGCAAGATGACCAGTCACCACAAGCAGCACCCGTTCACGAGCATAACGCAAAGATCAGCCATTGCCCCCTTCACCATATTTGAGGGAAGGAGGCAACCCGAGCCCCGACGCTACCGCAAGCAGTGAGCATGACGAACTTGCTGCCGCTGGGCAAGTATAATATGATCAATTGTCGAGGTTGCTAGCTAATCGCGTACTGTAATACAACTAAAAAAAACAGTGATTGTAATGAGTAGATCAAGTCAATAATAAACGAATTAAAATTAAAATAAATTGACTGATACTGTCAAATAAAATAAACAATTATATGAACTCATCCTGTCAGTAGGTAAGCTAATTCTGGAGAAAAGACATAAACATTGTCTTGAGTTAATCACAGCAACCAACTATTCTTATCGTTTAGAATAGTATGCCTTTGAACAAAGGTTGGATTTTACTTTAGCTTTAAACGTATTAAAGGGCAAATCTAGCAAGGAAGAGGGTAGCTTGTTATAAAAGGTTATACCAAGTCCAACAAATGAGTTATGAACCTTATGAAGCCGGTGAAATTGAGCGCGTAATTTGTTCTTAATTCTGGTGTGAATATTGTGAATATCACTGATTTTAGTGTATAAATGTATATTTTGACTAATAAACTGCTGGCGAAGATGAATTGTGCTGCCACCGTGAGAATACCAATATCTTTCAAAAAACTCTCAGAGAAACTCTGGCACCTAGCTGATAAATTGCTCGAATAGCTCGTTTTTTAAGAACAAATATATTTTGAATGTCAGTGGTTTTGATCCCCACAGCAGAATATCGTAGGACATAACGCTATGAAAATAACTAAAATAGACTAACCGAGCTGTATCAACGTCAGTGTATTGTCCTACTTTCCTGACGGCGTAGGCGGCCTAACTGAGCCTTCCCGCTAGGCTTGATATATGTGGGCCCCACTGAAGTTTGACATCTACTGTTATGGCCAGAAAAACTGCCGAGTCTACAGTTACAAGGACCTCTTTATTTAAGACGATGTTAGGTCCGAGATTTCTAACATTCGGTAAGGCGAACTTTATACATTTTGTTTTTTTGGCATTGAGCACCAAGTTATTTGTTGTAAAGCTCTCCGTAATCATTGAGAGTGCACTGTTTACGTTAATAAAAATGGAAAAGAGGAGATAATACCGCCTTGAGGGACGCCGGCTGCAAGATCCACCAAATCGATGAAGAGTCTCCAGCAAAACAGACTGCTGACGCCCCCGAAGATAAACCATTCCAATACATCTGGAGAGACCATAAGATAGAAAAGGATGGAGAAAAGGACTTCGTGACTAACGGTATTAAAAGCTATGGAGAAGTCAATTAATACTAAGACTGTAACTTTAGTGTCTTCCATTCCCCGCCTAATATCGTCACTCACTTTAAGGAGAACTGAAACGGTACTGTGCCCGGGCCTGAAACCGGATTGAAAGGGACTAATGAGGGAGTTGTGGGAGAATTGTTTATGAACACTGGCCACGAGCACTTTATACAGAAAGGGAAGCATGGAAATTGGGCGAAAGTGACGAAAGCGAAAGGAAGAGAGAAGTTGGGTATCTTAGGCAGGGGCCGAACAAGGGCTTTACGCCAAAGGGAATCGCCGCGCTGCTTCTGTAATGTGCGCTTAGCTTAATACCAATACGAGTAGCTTCTCAGCATAAAGGCGTTGACAAAAAAGTTTATAATATGTGTAAAACTGCCAATCCTATATTCTTAACTCCATATGAGGCTTTTGTTACTACTCCATAAAACCTGTAAATGCCAGCCAAAAGTACAGAACAGAAAAAAAATAGAAATATATTTATTAACTTGCGCGCAGTGGCGCTCTCATCATTTGTTTGATTATTTCTTTTATTTTAGAATCAAAATGCAGAAAAGTTATTATTATAACAAACAGTAGTTTTACATTGTTAAGTTTTATTACAATCCTTAAAACGGTGCTTAGTGGACACTATTTTCCGTTTTAAGGATTATAATAAAACTTAACAATGTAAAATAAAAGAAATAACCAATCAAACGACGAGGGCGCCACTGCGAGCGTGATCGCACACGAAATAGTTTGGTGGGCAAGTTACGCTACCCGCCGCTAGATGTCACTATAATAAATTAATTCAATTTAAGCTGTATTTCGTTACAATTAAGATTGATATTTCCGTAACGAGATCATTACTATTTGTCCTCCTCTAGGGATGTACCACTGTCGTTGCCTTATTTATCGACATTCCGTTTTATTTTCAAACAAAATACAGTCAATAGCTAGAGTCGATAAATATTATTATGTTTGAAATCAAGTGTTTATATAAATTTATTGTGACATAACACATAACATAACAACACGCTTTGTTTCCCCGAAGGGTTAGGCAGAAGTGTACCTATTTAAATTTATTGTAATACTTACGATTTACAGAAAGTATAATTAAGAATTGTTATGTTAAATTACTGATCTGATTTTGAAAATTATTCAATTGATAGAAAGATACACAACAGATTAAACTACACGATTCGTGGATACTTCCTACTGACATGGGAAGCCTGCGCTTTCGCTTGCGGCTACACTCGTAATATTTAGCTTGGTTAACTCCGTAACGGACTTTGATGAAATTTGGTACCTGTATAGATAGATCTTAGATGTCAGACATAAGCCACTTTTAAACCGACTTCAAAAAAGAAGTAGGTTATCTGTATCTATTTTTAACTTTGTCGATTTTTTTAGGGCTGACTGCCTTGTTTGTCTACTTATCTACTATTACCATGCATGGACGTGCAGTCTACTGAACATTCACTCACCACTGCCTATCCGTTCGAGGAATACTGTCGTTGTATTATACAGGGTCACAGGGGTGGCAGGGACATCGACGCGCTAACTATTACCAAGAATTCAGTACATGATTCCCACCAGCGTTGAAATTCTTTATCGGCATTTTTCTTTTAATCAGCTGTTCATACATTATTACCGTGTGGGTATTGCACTTTTGGATGAAACAGCTGATTTATTTTTGGAATCATAAATCATGTGCTGAATTCACGGTAACAGTTTGCATGTCGACGTCCGTTACACCGTGTATATGTTAAATGTTGAAAAAAAAATCTTAGAATGGCGCGCGGCGTCGCACCCCCGGCGGTGTTTACTTCTTCCTGCTGAAGCGCGATGGCGACGTGTCTCAGGAGATGGTGAACCAGATCTTCACGGAAGACCGGAAGGAGACGCAGCGCAAGGTCAAGCGAGCGCGCGCCAAGAGTCGCCAGACGGTCATGGAACAGCTCAAACAGAGTCTCACAGGTTTGTCAATGTTATAGCAACTATAGGCGTCTATTAGTGAATATCACCTATGCTCATCCATTTCATTGTCTGCGACGGAGACACTGCATTGACGTATTGTAATATTTTCTATTATATGGGCGCTAATGTCGTAGGGGCAGTTCTCTGAATTTAAAGGGTACTTACTGCCAGGTCTATAAATATAGGCCTTTCCTAATTTGCGCCAAAACAGACACGAAAATATTTCGCTCCAAGTGCGTTGAACGGCCTAAGCTAAAAAGATTCGGCTCAAATCTCGTAGCTATTACATATCAACTCCCACGAATTGACCACCCGCAATAAGCAAGTGTGGTGGCTTTTGCCTTCTTGTAAGATATATCAATAAAATATTCCTTTCAGATTCAGAACTACCATCTCTGTTATCACGCGGCGAGGCGACCGCAACGTCGGAGCACGGCAGCAACCCGCCGCCGTCGCCCGCGACCGACGCGCGCGACTGCTCGAGCGACACTGACGCACACACGGACGCGCTCGCCTCCCCCGCGCGCCCGCTCTCGCCGCTGCCCGACCGGACCGACCCGCACCACGCGACCAACGCCGATCCGCGCCGCTTGCACGACTACGACGATGATGACTTTCTCGAGGTCATGTGCAACGATGACATGGACCTGTTCTAGGCACAACGTCGCACTGACCACGGACACGCGTCACTCAGCGAACTGCCAATTTAGGTTTAAGGTCGCCGGTCAATCCAAAGTTCTGTATTCGAATAAGCGCTTACTCGGTGAGGTCTGGTGTGATCTGTGTTTGCCTCTCGATGAGGCTCTGCCTGGTGCTCGTCTCCTTGCCCCATCTGAACATCATTGTTTCATTCCTAAGGGCGAGTGAATAGGTAATATAAGCCGTATTAGGATTTAATGCAGTTGTACCGCAACAACGACAAATTTTAACGTTTTTCGGTGGATCCTACACATTGCAATTCTAATGTAAACAGGGAGTATAATCACAAATATTAATATATCGCAATTGGAATATTCGGAAAATATCTGCATGGCCGCGTCCTGTTTAAAAGCGATCGTCGCGCGAATACGCGATTGGTCGCGTGCATGTCACTGTTTGTTCCCGGAACCGGAAAGCGCCCTCTGTCGGTGCGACCACGTGTTCAAGTTCACCGAAAAAAAAAATTCGAACGATCGTGTATTCGCGCGACGATCGCTTTTAAATAGAACCCGGGGTTAGGATTTAAAAACTAATTGATGTAGTTTTACACTTGTGTCTACAATCACTGACAAGCCAGTTAAAGAGAATCTTGCTTGTCTTACGACTGCTTCCTGATATTAATCTCAATCTTGATCCCGATCCTTATCAGTAACCCATTAACGGCCGAGTTTGTCAATCTGAGTCTGAGAGGGCGAATCACAAACAGCCGTCAAAGACTGCGGATCAAGATAATGCGATCACGAAATGAGTAGATAAGCTCCTTTGAACTCTGTGTAATGACAGCAAGAGTACTGCATTGTGTCCTTTATTTACTGACTAGACATTTTCATATTTGCGCAATAGTATGTCCTCAGACTAAAAGATAATGAAAGTGAGACCTTTGTGTCAGCTAAGCCTGCTCAATGCAGATGGTGTGGCAGCTGTTAACTACAAACTTTTGTATTAGCTGTAAGTACGTAAACTGCCAATTTTTAAAGATAATAGTGTACAACTCTGAGAGCTCAAGAGTTTGTCATCTCTAATGGTGCAAAGAAAAATATACAAGGTGAAGATGACAATACAACAATAAATTAAAACTTCATATACCTAATGACGTTCCCAGTCTGCATACAAAAAATCAATCAAATGTATCCAATAGTTAGTCACTG
This sequence comes from Fissipunctia ypsillon, assembly GCA_947568875.1. Lineage (NCBI taxonomy): Eukaryota > Metazoa > Arthropoda > Insecta > Lepidoptera > Noctuidae > Fissipunctia > Fissipunctia ypsillon. The sequence goes on from OX387659.1 coordinate 16,701,411, forward strand.
GACATTATTTTTCATTTTTAAGATTTTCTACATGATGTATCTGTTAACAGGCCAGCACCGACAGGTTAAAGACATCTGCAGTAATGTGCATCTGTATAAAGGCAACATGTTGCCAGCTCGCTACCCCTTCGCCAAATTTGTTCTTAAATTTTATTTCCCGATGCGAATTAATGCATATTATACATTTGCTAGAGGCATAAGAGTCATAAAACGTGTCATAATAATGCATGCGGACGTTATTACTACAAATATTACGCACTCATGTCAATCGAAAATTAAGTATGTGCGAAAGAGACAGATGATAGATAATCGTTCGTTCGTTTCTACTTCACTTTTGCCGAAACCTGCAAAAACTGGTGTAGGTCACTGTACTGGTCAGTGTGTCGCTGCAATCCTGTCATTTTAGTTACACAGCTTCGGAGTACACCGACATGATTTTAATTTATGGGGAATGTCACGGAAACGCCTCTTTAGCAATACTTATAAATATACCGAGAGAGGTATGGGAACACCCGTGTGCCCTACCGATGGCCGCAGCGCGACCGCGATGGTTCAAGCTGTCCAGAGGATGCCGGAAAATGTACCCTTAATCCCGCATTTGGATAGTGCTACTTCAGTCTGTAACAGTGACCCGAGACGAACGAATTATAAATTATTTTGGACACAACCCAACATCTGGTCTGTGTAGAACAGCTCGAAATTGGAAGACTTGCTAAGTGATTGAACAGTGATTGTGATTAATAATTACTCGAAGGTGACTGTGACTATTCGGTTAATAATCTGTGATTCGTAATTGTTTTTATTGAGCATTAATAATATTAAATATGGCGCTAAAAGACCACGTCGGCGCGCGTCTCGTCAACGCGACACACTACCGATACACATGACACCGCACTGTTGCCGTTCTTCTCACAAGTTTTATGCTATTTAATTTGTTCAAAAAAATCTGTTTTATTTTCAACGTTTGGATTTATTTGACAGTTCCTAAATACTCTTATGCATTAGTATTGCTAGTGTTTTTATTTATTGTTGTATTGTCGTCTCCATCTTGTAGATTGGGTTAAGTTCCTCAGTACTGAGTGCTCACAATGTGTACGGATGTAATGTTTTAAGATGTTTAAAAGAATCGGCGCGTCGTAGGTATTATTGAAAACCGAACTTTTAAATTCCCTCATAGGATAGTATTACTGCAATACCAACTTAAATTCCGAGTAAGACTTTTCGTTTCTATGGGTGCTTACAAAAAAGAAACTGGTTTCCGGTACAGACAAACCCGTGCGGGTCGGTACCGATTGGTTCAGGGTTAATAAGGTAGTCGGCACCGACAAGTTTAACCCTGTTTCTTTATAAATGAGCACATGGGAATATTATACCTGCACGGATCGGTACCCACCCGCACAGACACGTCCGTACCGGAAACCTGTTTGTTTATGTAAGCACCCTATGTCGTGAAGTCAATCATTTTTTGTCGCCCAACTCCATAACGATAAAAATATCAATTTGTAGCTTCTGGAATAAGCAAAGGAAATGGGATTTTTTGGCAGTCACATCACCTTAGTATTGATTTTCATGATGCACCTCAAGCGTGATACACAAGCGTGTTTACAGTTTAAATATTATTGTTATTAGATTTTAAAGTGTGGATTATAGATACCTTATCAAATAGCAGTATCGCAGGTGAGTTTTTAGTCTTTATTCTCTTTCTTGAATATTCTTGGTAATGTAAAATTCACTACTTTTAGCCCCATTTAGACCAAGTCAATTGACGAACTACTTTTTTTGCAATATGTAATGTAAGTGATTACAAAAAAAGTATTAGAAATTATTATTTTTACTTGATGTTTTTGTAAACTCAAGATTGTTTTTGTAAAACCTTGGTCAAATGATCATATAACTCAAACAAATCTGACTATGTGAAAATAGTGTTTAAAAAAGCAATATTAACTCTTCAATTTAATTTCTAAGCAAGAAATGATTCTTGTTTGTTGGTTTTAGTAATTTCGTAGGGTATTGAACTTTCTACTATATTCCAGTAGTATTGCAAATGGAGCTGAGTTTTTGTGCCTAAACCCGTTATTATGTGATATTTAAATGCATATATTTGTGTGAAAAGCGCCTAAATAGGTATAAAACTAACTATCTTGAGTATTCCTTTCGACTATCCTACATCAAAATATTTATTATGGTTGATTTTTCTTTGATCTCAAAAACTGAAGAGGAATTGGTTATTATTATGTGTAAAAACTGTACTTAGCAGATTTGAAACCTAGAGAAGCTAATAAGATTCGATAATATAAAATTATATGTAAATAAATATAAAACCTGGGCATTATGGTGTTCATATCCGCCTAAAAAAATATTTTTGTTACTGAACTGATTATCTCTGGTTCAATAAATGGGCTGTATAATAGCTGTAGAAGTAGACAATAAATAGCTTACTTTTTGTTTATGGCAATCAATTCCAAGAGTGTGGCAATACTTTGTTACTTATCCAGCTACTGTATCGTATTGCTGTTCTTCTTGATCATGCCTTTGCCTGGAAATGCAAGTAATAAAGGTACTTGCGTGTGTTAGGTTGACCACAAGTTTTTAAGTAAATTGACTAAAGTTGGGCATGATCTAGGCAGGTCAATACGAAGAAATATGTATGTAAGATAAGATTCTTGCTGGTTAGCCCAGTATGGATTTGTCCTCAGTTGTTGGCAATAGGCTTGTCCCCTATTACATGGGACTTAAACATAAGGCGCGCTACATCTTGTTCTGGTCGGCATGATTCGGCACAACCGGCTGGCAAAATAAACAGTGTGTCCGGTAAAGAATGGATAACCTTGAAATAACATAATATAATAGACCTTATGATCTTTTTAAAAAAAATTTTTTTTTTTTTTACTCTCGCCTCGCTCGGGCGGTCTCATCGCTAAGAGCGATCTACTACTGCTGTAGTAAATATCGCTCATAGCGATAAGACCGCCCATTGTGTCACCCCTTGTAAAATTTTTACTTTTATATCTGTAATACTTATGGTGTACATAATAGAGAGTATTCTATCTATCTAACCACCTACCTAAGATTTTTTTACATTCTTCGTCACCACGACCACAAATGAATGAATTCCATCGGTTATTTTGTTATAATAGTGTACGTTGACTATGCCGATAGATAGGCAGTAAATAATGTGACTAGAAACTGCACAGTATTTTTTTCTAAAAAATCGTATCTTAGGTACTTTATTTTTTTTTATTTTTTTTTTTAACTCACACACGGCCATCTGATCCCAAGTTAAGCAGAGCTTGTGTTATGGTAACCAGACAACTGATATACATACTTATATAATTTATAAATACATACATATTATAGATAAATTACACCCAGACACAGAACAAACAATATGCTCATCACACAAAGTTTGTCCTGGATGGGAATCGAACCCACGACCTCCGGCTTTGCAGTCAGGGTCACTAACCACTAGACCAACAGGCCTGTCAACTACGAGTACTTGGGATATATATTTTTATTTGTATTTTTTTTAGAACGGCCTTAGAGTCTATTATACAAGGTGGAACAGGACGATTGACATTCTTTTAAACCACGTAAAGAGAATCATGTTCTTTACCTGTATACAAAAAATCAATCGAATCCAATGAATATTTTAGCTACAGGAAATTATTTTTCAACATGATGTAGACCTGAGTCCGTAATAATAGGTAAACATTGTAAGGTCAAGAACCTGTGCAAAATACAAGACTATGTTTGAAATACATAGAAAGGTGTCATACGATTCCACTCTAACGCGCCCCGCCCAGTCGCACAAAATCCTACAATTAGAAAGAAAAATAAATATTACTTATGCAAATTATGCATTAGTGGTGCATAGCATAGACAATTGCGAGTGTGTGAGCGGAATTTTTTCGGCAAAAAGTCTCGAACTCGATAATAAAATTAGGTCAGCCAGTGCACCGGCGGCGCCCTTTGAGGAGAGCACGTGCTATTTTTTTTATCACGAGATTTTGTTGCTATTGACCTGACACCTGGATTTTTTTTTTTGTGGGGGGGCGTAAAAAACGAGGTGTATGCACGAGAAGTGAACACTGTGGACGATTTAAAAATTAAAATAATTAATGCCTTCGACAAACCAAAAATAATGGCGGATGGGGGACTTGTTACGTTACAACGAGTCCATGAAAATTTAATAAAACGATGTCGCGTGGGCATAATTAACAACGGACACTTTGAAAATTTAAGAACTTAACTCTATGATGTTAATTCTGATTGTGATTTGATATTATGTGATTAATCATTCAATCAGTGATCTTTTAATTAACACCGCGCAACTATGAGTTTGTATTGTTCTCCGATTAAAGTGCCTGCGCCCCGCATCGCCGCCGCCACGCCCCGCACTTCACCGTTGGTTGGTCAGTGACTTTTCGTAGATAAAGCGTGTTTACTTTTAATGCAGTTGATTCTGCTATTTATTTTGTTTGAAAGCTACAATTTTTAAATTGTTCATTAAGGTGAAAGCGCCAGGGTAGCCCGCGAAATTCAAATTTTCTTACGTTTTTTGCAATTTGCAGATCAGTATTAGGTTGTATGTTGATTGAAATATGATTCGCGACCGTAACAAATATGAGTTTACAGAATTATAATCTAAGTCTATTGAATGACTATTTCATGAAATCTTAACATTTCAGGATTTTACTAACTTAAGCAATTGTATTACTAATTCTAATATTATAATTCTGTAAATACATATTTGTTACGGTCGCGTATCATACTTGGATCAACATACACCCAGACTCCGAGCTGCAAATCGCAAAAATCGTAAGAAAATTTGAATTTCGCGGGCTACCTTAGCGCTTCCCCCTTAACTACTTCGTGTTTTAAAATGTTTCGATGGATTAGTACTGTGCTCGTTTTCATTTAATGTCGTACATCCAGATCCACGTTGTATGCTATTTCAAGGTTATCCATTAATTACCGGACAGTCTGTATATTAGATTGTCGCCCGGCCTGTGCCGAATGATGGCGACCCCAAGATGTGTGTAGCTCTGCTAACTGGCGAAATGTGGGAATACCAGGTACACCTCTGCTTCACCCTTTGGGGAATACAGGCGTTATGTTATTCTTGTTGGTTTTACTGTTTGATACAACTTGTATAAATTATAGATTGTTGTGTTAAATATTAATTAATATGTATATATTATGTATTGCCAAAATATTAATTGAAAAGGTCTGTGCGATTGAGATACTTGAAAGGTACTGACTGTCTTTTATACAATGAAGATGCTTTGAAGTGTTGTGATGTTGAAAAATGTACAGTTATCTGAATGTTACTGATAGACGGACTCTCAGAAATACTTTGTATAATAAAACCGATAAAAAACAGACCTTGTTTCATTTAAAACGGAGGTTCCCAGACTTTTTTCTCATGGACCACTTTCAAAATTTAGCTGGTTCCGGTGGCCTGCAGCTACATTTCTACCTACCATATTCCCCAAAACTCGACAAAAAATGTGAAGATACACCCCCGTCGGAACTCCCGTGGACCCATGGGGTCCACCTAGACCACTTTGGGAACTAAGGATTTAAAATACCTTTTTTTTTGTATTTTATATCTTTATTTTACAAATAGGTACTTAGCATATATTCTACTATTGACATAATTTAAAACCTAACAATCTTAATTATCGCCGTATCTCTACGTTGACGTCGTGGTGGGGCTTGCGCGCTTCGAACTCTAGGTCTGTGCCGGTAGAGGTTACTTTGCCGGAACAGGTCTAGGATGAGGAGCCAGACCAAGAGAGATACAGAAACCCGCAGGGCAGCATGTGGCGAGCTGCTGGGCAGTAGCGACCCCACGTACCCTATCGCCCGGGAGAAGTCATGTTCCTCATCTCTGGCTTGCCTTTATTGGCCGGCTGGAGTGAACACTGACGAGAACTGACCTCCCACCCCATTCTTGCCTTTATTGGCTGGCTTGAGTAGAGATTCGCAAGAGCAAACGTGCTCGGAGGAAGGAAGTAGTCCAGTAAGATGCTGGTAGGGATCTTGACCGTACTTCCGGGATTGTCCTGATAGCCGTGGTATACCTCTCCACTCCTCTTAAGCACCTCAAGACATGTTGCCCCCTTGTCGCTACGACACTATGTGCTAGCGACCGTTTCCGGGGGCCCATTGTTGAGTGTGCAAGTCACCCCCTGCCATTTTATCCGTGTATTGTATTTATCACACATTGGTCAGGCAGGGGCCATAGTCCTTCCATAGTTTTAGATAACCAGTCCACTTTAGCCATCCAAACCCATAGCCCAATTATTTTTTGTCTCCATATTCTGCAATAGTCCTACACCATCCGGGGGTTGTCCTTGGGTGCACTTGCATAGTACGCACAGGGATAATCGTCGGTTAGTGCCTCATTTCCATTGAAAGCGTCTAACGGGCCTCTGCGAGTTGGCTTCGGCCCCTCATATGCCTTCTAAAGGTCCGGGACCCTGGGGTCCCGAGAAATATAAAAAAAAAAAAAATAATAATATGTACAAGTATATAAAAAAGGGAGGGGGTAAGTAATCAGAGGGCATCAAAAAATTTATCCGCATCGCTGTCAACAGGAAAAGTGCCCAGAAGGCTGGCAGCATTGCCACGTGCAATGCTGATTCTTTGGCCAAAAAATAGGCCAGCCCTCTGGTCACGTGTGGAGTCGACCAACCGCCTGGCGATGTCTCGAAAAACTAAGTGGGCACTCGGACCCCATGGCCCAAGTGTTTCAACCCCAAACGGCTCGAACATATAAGTCCCAATAATACTGGAGTATTTGCGCCGTTTGAGGTTTTCCGCACCCGCAGCAGCCGCTCCAGCACAGCTCCAACAGACATTTAAAATACCTATTTATGAACTTCGCCTTGCCAGTGTTTCTACTAGTAATGAATGAATATGTTGCTTCCAGGCACGCGTGCAACTATACGAATCATCATGTGAGGGCAATAAAACAAAGAACCCGATTTAAAAAAAAAAGATAAAATAGGCAGTCATGGGGCCTGCCAACAGAAGTGAAAACTTGGTAACGGTTGCATGCGAATATGACATCTTTTTCAAAGACATTAGCGTGTTTATTAATTTGGTTACAACGCCCTTTAGCGTTGAACTCGCGAACCCGTAAGATTTTCCCATAATAAAAATATGAGTCAATAAACAAATAGCACGGAACTGGTCACTGGTTGAAGTGGAGGTGCTTGGGGGAGGCCTATGTCCAGCAGTGGACGTCTTTCGGCTGTAATGATGATGATGATACAAATACACACATCAACAGAATCTAGGGATATTTATATTTCATCAAATATCTAAAAATCTATGATATAGTAAATAGAAGAATGATAGGTTATTTTAAGGTCTCTAATATAAAATAAAACTGTTTAACTCTGTAAACAGGGACACTTTGTTGGCTGAAGTCAAAAAGGAACTACCCGAAATTTATGGTTTTATGTGGCAATGTTACAGGTACCCTTCCAAATTATTATACAAGGACAATGTTTTGGAATCTGCAGTAGGATGCCAACAAGGTGACCCTCTCGGGCCAGTCATTTTCAGCTTGGCTATTCATCCAATTATCCAGAAACTAAATTCAAAATTTAACGTGTGGTATTTAGACGATGGAACTCTAGGAGGTGATGCAGACACCGTTTTGAAAGACCTACAACTTCTCAAACAGGAATTTAAATCTATTGGCTTGGACCTTAACCCCTCAAAATGTGAAATCTATCTTCCTGACATTACTGACAGACAATTGACCCTAGATAAATTTAATGCAATAGCCCCACAAATAAAAATTTTAGAAAAAAGTTCACTGCATCTCCTAGGTTCCCCAATTTTAGAAGACAGCTTTTCTCCTTTTATCGACGAAAAAATCAAAAACTTCAACGACATTTCGGACAGACTCTCCAAAATTAATTTACATTCGGCATTCACCTTGATAAGATACTGTTGTTTTGGCCCAAATTTTATATATTTTCTACGTTCTTCCCCTTTATGGAAGCAGCCACATCTGTTGGACAAAATTGACCAAATTATTCGCAACACGCTAACATCTATTTTAAATGTGGCCTTGGACGACCGAGCGTGGCTTCAAGCCACACTACCCATCCGTTTTGGCGGCCTCGGCGTCCGCAAAATTACCAGTATTAGCTTACCGACGTTCCTGTCCTCTGTCCACAGCACTGAAAAGTTGACGGGGAAAATTTTAGCTCCCTCCCTGGTCGACTCTGAAGTGCCATGCTTGAGTGATGCGGTGAACGCCTGGATAGCAACTTGCCCGGATACAGATCGGCCCGTGAACCCATCTTCCCAGAGACAGTGGGATGAGCCGCTCTGCAGGTTGGTACGGAATAATCTTATCAATACGTCCACCAATACTGCTGAGCGTGCCCGCCTGCTGGCTGTGAGTGAATGGGAGTCGGGCCTCTGGCTTCAAGCACTACCGTCACCCAACATAGGCACTTTGCTGGGTGACTCCACCTTCCGGCTCGCTACCTGTCTGCGTCTGGGCGCTCCTTGCGGGGCTCCACATCGCTGCCAGTGCGGTGAAGCCGTTGACTGCCTCGGACATCATGGCCTGTCTTGTAGTAAGAGCGCAGGCCGGATAGCACGGCACGCCAGCATTAATGACATTATCCGTCGTGCTCTTGTCACCGCCGGGGTGCCAGCTGTTTTAGAACCCAACGGCTTGGCACGCGACGATGGCAAGAGACCAGACGGAATGACCATAATGCCTTGGAAGTTAGGCAGGCCTTTGGTGTGGGATGCAACATGTGTCGACACCCTTGCGCCATCCCATCTTCCTAGTACGGCGGGCTGTGCTGGGGCGGCTGCTGCAGGTGCGGAAAACCTCAAACGGCGAAAATATTCCGATCTTTTTGGGAGTTATATGTTCGAGCCGTTTGGGGTTGAAACACTAGGGCCATGGGGTCCGAGTGCCCACTTGGTTTTCCGAGACATCTCCAAGCGGTTGGTCGACTCTTCACGTGACCAAAGGGCTGGCCTATTCTTTGGCCAAAGAATCGGCATCGCCATACAACGTGGCAATGCTGCCAGCCTTTTGGGCACTTTTCCTGTTGACAGCGATGCGGACGAATTTTTTGATGCCCTATAATTATATAAATATATATATTTTTTTACATTTGTACATATTATAATTATTATTTTAAGTCTGTTAGCTTATATATTATGTAAATATTATGTATTGGTTTAATTGAAATAATAAAATTTCCATCATAAAAACAAAAAAAAAAAATAAAATAAAAACATTTCGTGATTTTTTTTTGTTTTAAATAAAAATGTTAATTTTTTTAATCGCCGTAGAAAATTAGTATGATAAAAAAAAACTTCATTTCTTCTTCTAAAACTATTAATCAATCAATCTGCCTAGCCTTTTCCCAACTATGTTGGGGTCGGCTTCTAAAACTATTAATAATAATTAAAATTACCCCATCGCCGTATCTCTACGTTGACGTCGTGATGGGGCTTGCGCGCTCCGAACTCTAGGTCTGTGCCGGTAGAGGTTACTTTGCCGGAACAGGTCTAGGATGAGGAGCCAGACCAAGAGAGATACAGAAACCCGCAGGGCAGCATGTGGCGAGCTGCTGGGCAGTAGCGACCCCACGTACCCTATCTCCCGGGAGAAGTCATGTTCCTCATCTCTGGCTTGCCTTTATTGGCCGGCTGGAGTGAACACTGACGAGAACTGACCTCCCACCTCATTCTTGCCTTTATTGGCTGGCTTAAGTAGAGATTCGCAAGAGCAAACGTGCTCGGAGAAAGGAAGTAGTCCACTAAGATGCTGGTAGGGATCTTGACCGTACTTCCGGGATTGTCCTGATAGCCGTGGAATACCTCTCCACTCCTCTTAAGCACCTCAAGACATGTTGCCCCCTTGTCGCTACGACACTATGTGCTAGCGACCGTTTCCGGGGGCCCATTGTTGAGTGTGCAAGTCACCCCCTACCATTTTATCCGTGTATTGTATTTATCAAACATTGGTCAGGCAGGGGCCATAGTCCTTCCATAGTTTTAGATAACCAGTCCACTTTAGCCATCCAAACCCATAGCCCAATATTTTTTTTGTCTCCATATCCTGCAATAGTCCTACACCAACCGGGGGTTGTCCTTGGGTGCACTTGCATAGTACGCACAAGGATAATCGTCGGTTGGTGCCTCATTTCCATTGAAAGCGTCTCACGGGCCTCTGCGAGTTGGCTTCGGCCCCTCATGTGCCTTTCAAAGGTCCGGGACCCTAGGGTCCCGAGAAATATTAAAAAAAAAAATCTTATAAAATCTAATTATTAATAATCAGTGTTGCCACCTCTTACATTAATTACACATCGACATCGATTATTCATACTTAAAATTAAATCGTCAATGTCTTGCTGCGGTATGAGATCCCATGTTCTTTGCAAGTGTTCGTAAAGTTGTTCCGTCGTCAAATTTGGCGGGAAATCTCTCAAAGCTTTTCGTTGTAACATGTCCCGAGCATGCTCGATAGGATTTAAGTCGGGCGACTGTGCAGGCCAATCCACAACGTGAATATCGTGGTCTCGGAGAGCGGCCGACACCAACTTCGCCGTATGGGAAGGAGCATTATCGTGCATGAGTAGAAATTCCTGGCCCATTTGGATTCTGTGTGGGACAATAACAGGCTCTACTACCTCCTCGTGGTATTTTTGTTCAGTCATGCTGCCTTGGATCCAAACGAGCTCGGTACGTCCGCCAAGACGAATTCTTGCCCACACCATGATCGTCCCCCCTTGGTATGAGTGGACCTCCTGAGGGTGCCGTAGACGGCTAACTCTCCCTAGAGTTCTCCAAACGCATGTTCTTCGTGAATCCGGGTGAAACCCAAACCGGGACTCATCGGTGAACAGCACCAAAGACCATTGTTCGTCACTCCATGGTAAATGCTCCCGAGCCCACGAAAGCCGCCGACCGCGATTGCCCCGTCGCAATGCTGGAACACGTAGCGGTCTTCGACAATGAAGACCAACTTCATGCAACCTCCTTCGCACGGTTTGGTCGCTTACCAGCAGCTGGTGACCCTCCTGGAGCCTTTGTACTAGTTGCATCGCTGTGATATTGAGTTGTCTTCTGGCGGTCATTTGGAGAAATCGATCCTGTCTCTGCATAGTAACACGATATCTACCCGTGTGCCGTTCAGCCACATCTCCAGTACTGCGATACACCCACAACCTTACGTACCCCACACACGTTTTGGCTGGTGTGTAGGGCCTCAGCAACGACGCGACGCGTTGAATAGCACCATTTTCTAACATGCCCACGGCTCGTAATATTTCATCTCGACTCAAATGACGACGTGACATGACTCTTAAAGCTCACACGACACTTTAAATTAAAAAAGAAAAACAATCTAATCCCTTTTCATTAATTAATATCAATAAAACAATTTTAATTATCATTAAGTACTTACTAACAATTTTGCCGCCGTATTTTGTTTTTTTTATTTACATTTCTAAATTTTGAATATAGAATAAAAGAGGTTTCAATCTGTATATAAACTTTTTATGGAAACTAAAAAGATTTTAAACTATAAATTCCTAAATAATTTAGGCTAGATTCTGTTGATGTGTGTATATTGACGTAGGTAGAAAATAGAAACTAAACACATTTTTAGGTTAAAATACTTTTTATTGCTTTCATCAATTCATAACAACCAAATTATTAGAACAACAGCATTAGATAACTTTGTTCCTAATACATTACAATTTATACATCTAATGAACAATTTGGAAGAAATATTTAAAAAATATAGTCTTTTTTATATGAAATGCATGAAGCTAATACTTAGGGAGGTAGGAATGGGCAAAGCAAGCAAGGTTACATTTTAAAACTTGTAATGAGTTTCAGAGTACATGATCTCCATAAAGAATAAAGCGGCTCCAAATACTATAATATTATGTTCTTTACTTATGGAAAGTCCAGCATCTGTAAAGAAAATAGCATATTTAGTGACTGTCACATAGGTTTGAATGGGTTATTCCGTTTTCCACCCCAAAGCATCCTCCCTAAGCTGGATACACAGAAACATATGTCTGAGAATTCTCCCTAGGCCTAGTTGGATAAATGGAATTACGGTCTTAGGGTGGATTCTCGGACAGGTGTTTCTGCAAATTGATTTTTTGGGGTGGATAAATGGAATAACTCATATGAATGACGGAAAACTTTTACATTTAAATATAAATACAGTCAAAACCTGTCAAATTTCTGTTTATAATGAATTTGAAGAGACTGTCGGATTACAGTTGTTATAGCCGATAGTCATTATAACTAAAAGCTATGTTAAGTAGACAGAAATGCTAGGACCTCAAAAGTTCGTCATAATAACCAGTACATCGTTTTAAGCAATCGTCAATGTCGTTACAAACGGTTTTGACTGTACTATTGACTATGCATACTTTGTCAGCAATACTTATGTACATTCAGCAACAAAAGTCACTGATTACTTTCGAATTTTGATAATTCAATATCTTAGAACCTTAGTATTATTTCTCAAAGTATTCCCTACTGTTCAGTAATGAGTTCAAGCAAGTAATAAAGCAATTATTTCCTTTCATTCATAAAACACTTCTGAGAACCCCTCCCTTCCTTCCCTTCCTTCCTTCTTGCCTTCTTGTAAATTCATTGCTGTCAGAACGCTTTACTAATGTGATTGCTCATAAGTGTTAAAACAAATATAATTACCAGCTGTGGCAGGCACTTCTCAATGTGTTCAATATCGACTCTGTCGCAACTCTCGCGGAGAGCGTGGCTGGAGGCACGCAAGCAAGTCTCGGTTACCAGACATTTGGCCACCTCCACCACCAGTGACAAGGCATCGTTGCCCAGCTTTGTTTTATTGTCTTGGAATGAACCGTTTAGAAGCTCTTTGATTACTTCCTGGGAATTATGAAATATATAAATGTGATTATTATTTAATGGCAATAGGCTCGCCCCCCATTACATGGGACTTGAAACATAACTGGCGAAATATGGGTGTACTATAGGTACACCTCTGCTTAACCCTTCGGGGAAACAAGGCGTGATGTTATGTATGTATTATTTACATCTTTTTTTACCATACCTTATGACTTTAATTAATAATGGTATTGAATTACTGGTGAATTAGTAGTCTTATTAAAACAATATTTATTAATTTATGAGGTAGATACTTGAATCATAGGCCTTCGCGATCAGTTTAATAAAACAGTAATATAATATGGCTAATTAATGCGTAATACGTACTTGTTTTAGAGTGTTCTTCACATTCGATGTTACAGACGCGGGGTCAATATTGTCGTCATCATTCTCGTTACTATTACGAGCCATTTTCAATGTTTTTTCACTCACGAATTTTGGTAATTATTTTTTTTATTATTTAAACGCAAACTTCATTCTCTTGTTAAAATAATTGACCCGATGAATAGTCCTAATAAAAAACTGCTTACATTTACAGCATGGCCGTTTCGAAATGAATTCGATTTCTGCCCAGCTTGTAACGGGTGTAAGAGAAATAGAAAGAATAAAAATTGCTTTTCTCACCTTTGAAAAACATGGAACGCAACCAGAAAATTGACATCTCTTGATCGGTTTAGAAATCAATTTCTACGATCTTTCATCTGGAGGCATAGACTAAGAGATTCTTTATAAACCAGTCGGGCCCTGAATCGTACTATGTCTAAGGCCTGCTGTACTGTAATGGCATAAGTAGGCAACGTTCAAAAACTTAAATCTTATTCTATTTTCACTTTACCGGTTTTTTGAAAATAATAGAAACATGATTTTTTGGCTTTATACATACAAGTTTTAACTATGATTATGAATAACAAGTTACCTTGATACATTATCTAAATGCACTAAAAAGCTCAATTTCCAGTATACTGGAGGGAAATCCCATGTTCAAAGATTAGCTTTTACCTAGTCCATAGAATTAATAGACTGTCTAGTCTAATTGCTCTCAAGTTTTAGTCATTGACTTTCAGCGGAGTTTTCCTTACCTTCGAGTAATGCCGTCGTTGAAAGAGATTTTAGAGTAATGGGTATGATACAGACAAAATTAACGAACCGAAAGCAACTACCCATGCTGATCGACATTCTTAGAATTCGTACTGATACGAATGTAAGAAGTATCTGCTGCAACACCTTCAACCAAGCAATCACATGGTGATGTACGTATCCAGTTGAGCTTGAGCCAGTATTGTACGTACTAGCACAATAGCTGACACTGACGACGTTGACGGCGAGTCTTTTTATATGCCCTTAGTATTGGTAGCAGCTGACGAAGCTGTGTGATTGTACAGATGCCACCACATCAAGCTATCCGAAACTGTCAAATTTTCCCAATCAACTTTGAACCTAATGCTTTAGCGATAAAGGAAAATATATTAAAGAAATTTGACAGATTATAGTAGCTTGATGTGCTGCCGTCCATACACACTTTTAAGTTTCTAGTGTTTTAAAGTGGGCATAAATAAATTAACATAAACTACATTTTATTCATAGCGATATTTTGGGCTACTTTAGGCTACCCTATCTGACTGTTCTAATCTATCTAACTAGCCTGTATTGGCCCACTGCTGGGCAAAGTCCTCCCTCTCCCTTTTCCACACAATTCTGTCTTGCTTGTATCGGCCAGTTTTTTCGGTAGGAGTGGAGCTCGTCCCGCCATCTTCGTCTCGGCCTGCCGCGATGTCGTCGTGCGGTTAGTGGGACCCAATCGGTGGTTCTCTTAACCCATTTGTCGTCTGACGTGCGGCAGACATGTCCAGCCAGTCTCACATAAGCTTAGCGGCTTTCTGGGTAACGTCCGTGATCTTGGTTTTGGCTACATTAGAATAATTTTATTAAGCTGTGAAAAAAAGGGGCAACACCTGGCCCCGCGTTGTTGGCAACACTGCGAGGGTCTGCGTGTTAGACGAGTTATTTATTTCCCTAGTGCGACGCCTCGCCGTCGTCGGTTTCTATTTCTGTTCGATATTCACTCTCCAAATGTTTCGTACTCGTCACACATCTACAAAACTAGAGAAATAATAAAAAAGTGTTGTATAGACAGATAAATTATCTCATTACAACCTTCACTTAACGCCTATCACGGCTACGTAGCCTCTGTATTGAGGTACGGCTTACTCCTATGGGGTAACTCATCACATATCCAAAGAGCTTTTTTTAAGTTGGTCAGATTGAAAATTGTCAATAATTCAGAAAAAAAATGATAACTCGAAAACTACGAAAAATCGCGGAACATACATGGGGGTGATTCGGATACCCCACGATACGAGGGATCTAATTTTTTTTTGGACGTCAATGTTCCGGCCATTGTATTATTATATTGTAATTGTAAAAAAATCTGCTGTTCCTATACATCAACAGCTGTTCCCTACATTGACGAGATGCGAACATAAATGTAGGAAACAGCTGATTTATTTCGCGATTTCAAGTTTGGTTCTTTAGTAAAAGTTGTTCATAATGACCCCTTATGCAGTTGTGCATTATCTAAGTTACACCTTGTTTATGGAAAAGTATTTTACTTTGTCTTTAAAATCATGAAAAACTTCAAATCGTAAAATATTCCTTGCTTTTACTACGTTACTTTTGTTTTCATATATCACAGCGACCACTGCCTAAGTAAGTCGTTAAGTGACTGAACAAGCAATGTAAAAATCATAAAACGATACTTCGTTTATGCGGATGCATCGCGTAGTACGGCCGCTGCTTCTTGCGACGAGTGTGATGTGCTTGTGCAGATCCACTAACGTAGGCTCTATCGACAACAATGTCGATTGCCTAATTAATATATTGCTATTAAATTTTATTCTTCAATTTGTCAATCGTTTTAACCCGGTTGGAAGACCCACATGAAAGAATGTTTTTTACTATTTTGATATTCACATATTCTTTTTTTTTTTAATTTACTTAATAATAATTTCGTTTTAGCTACATATTGTTTATTTGTATTATATTAGTATCTGTATATTATCGTTTATTATTTATTTTCAGAACTCCACAAAATTTTAAATGAAATAATAAATGGATGAATCGATAACTTTCCGATTTAGCCAGTCACTAGTGTATATGTAAAATAAATGGCTTTTGCACAGCACAACGATAGCGACTGATGTTTTCATGTGAGTAAGTGGTGAATGGTAAATGCACGCTGTGCTTGATGGGATAAGGTCTATAATTGATTGTGCAGTACTTTCTGATTTATGAATTGCTAGTGTGTGCGCGACTTCGTATCTATTGCTTTTACTGAACTGCATGTGTAGTTGTAGCGAGTGATAGCGCCAAACTGGAGACACCGGGTTCCGATACATTTTCAACAACCGTGCTTGGTAGTTGAAAACTCCTTCTTATATACTCAGCAGCATACTCTATGCTGCTGATTGTAACATTACCACATTTACCAAAGCTTTTGCCACAAGTGCTAGCCTGTTGGATATGGATTGATAGGATAGGAGAAAATAATCATCGCCAACTTACACAGGATCAAACGGAAGTTAAATAACACTATGTAAGATTGATTATACACTTATATTATATCATTCACACCAATAACACACATAGACATACCCCCCTCTACGTAACCCTTAAGGAAATACAGGCGTGCTGTTATGTTATTAAATCATAAAATGTCACATTTCACTTAAGCCGGGTTCACAAAAGGGTACTAAGTTGTAAAAAAAAAAATTAAACTATTTACATTAACGGTAAGTTTACTTTTTACCCGACTGCACAAGAAGGAGGGTAATGATTTAACCAATATAATTTTAACATTGAAACGGATCAAGTGCTTGCGTTCATAGAATAGAATAGGTTCATATTCGTACCCTTGAAACGTATTATACGAAAGTAGAACAGACAACGACAGCGATTTTTTTCTCTCACACATTTGACATTATACACACTCACGGCTCAACACCTACCACTTTACTAAAACGTTATGTTATACAGGGCAATTTTTTAATCATTAGCCAAATTTTCACAGGGTGATCTACCCATGAATATGAACAACTTACACTATAGGACCAACGCTGAAATCGCGAGAAAAAAAATCTGCTGTTTCATACATTTTGGCCGAGTAGGTATTGGACTTTTGTATGAAACAGCAGATTTTTTTTTCGTGATTTTAGAGTTGGCCCCACAGTGAAAGTTGTTAATATTCATGGGTAGAACACCCTGTGAAAATTTGTCCGGTTATTGAAAACTAACCCTGTATAACTAATTGCTCATGCTAGGACTAATAAGGCAATGGTTTTCTACAAGAGCGGTGGTCGCCACATAACGTCTGCAATTTACCGGCGAGTGACGTCACTGAAATGTTATTTATGAAAGTTTGTGTGTTTTCATCGAGAACCATGTTTTCACCATTTTCATGCCAGCAATCATTGATAAATGATTTTATTTCTGTAAGTAGGTTTGTAAACACTTTTACACGTCAATCATATATATATTTTTAAACTAGATGAGCCCGGCGCCTGACTACTCTGAGAAGAAACGCCGAAACAAACTCAGGGGTCAGTCTCTTTTAAAATCCAGACATAATCTTGGTCAGATCATGTGAAGACCATTTAGATTGGTGTCTGAAATGGTCTTTTGAGGAAAGAACCACACAGATTGAGTGGATCTGTCCAGTCAGTGCACGCATTTATCAGTAATCGTACAGCTCAACTCAGAACTTAAGGAGCTCAACACAACTAATTGCAACCGTTATGTTGCGGCCACCGCTCTTCTAGGAAACCGTAACTTTACACTCGACATTGCGTGACCCGGCTACAACTTAACAGATTCGTAATAAATACAAAATGCGTGTTCCAATTTCCTCTTGCGATTTATCTGTCAAACTGTCTGATATCATGCCGATAATATTTTTCTCGTCTACAATTTCTAGGATAGTTTTGTCTTGACGTTCTTCCGGTGTTAGTTGTTGCTTCAATATTTCTAGTATAAGTTTATCTTCGTCTCTTTTCCACTCGGGGTTCTCGGTCTTAACTGTTTCGTCTTCGAACATGATCTGCATAGATGAGTTGGAACTGTCGCTGAACTCTTGCACCTCAGTCTTACTTACTGTTACGACTAGTGATACACTTTCAGATGTTGGTGTTACATATTCCACTGTTGTGTTTTCCTGAAATTAAATCAATGTTTATGTGGGAGTTGTTAAAATACGACCACCAAACTTGGGATTAGAATGTGACTGTCGTGTGATTGAAAAATCGTGTATATTTTACAGTTCTGCATAATTGTCATGCAGAACTGTAAATTATATAAGTTTTTTCTGGTGAAGATACAATCAAAGAAGATATGGCCAGGTGTCGGCGCAGTATATCATTATTATATTGCCAGTGGAAAGGAGAAAACGCTAATGCGCTCAAATGGTACTTTTGGGAAAAGAGGTTTAAAGTTTTTTTAATTTTGTTTTAAATTTATATCGTTTTTTATTTTCATTCCGATTTTGTTCATCTAAAAATATGACATTATTAAAAATATCTATGTAACTATATGTACAAAGTATTTATGATATTTATCACTATTTCGCGAAATAGCGAGTCGCTTTAGCAAAAGTATTTTGAATAATAGGAAAATGTTAGGAAAAAACTGCTAATCTACCTCGAATGTAATATGTTCTTCGAAAAATGCTTATAGATGGTGAAAACCACGACTCTTGGAAACGAAAAATGCTTAACTAATTCAGACCGTATAAATCTTGTAAATAAAAGTTGTTAACGATTGCTTATGATGGTTAGATGCCGTGAAGAAGAAGTACTAAAGAAGCGATTAATTACTCCGGCTATGCAAACAACATTGCTTACGTGCACAAGCATCTGAATAAATGCAAGCAAACGTTACTAAAGGTATATTACAACCATTACTTTATTCGATCATACTACTTGTCTATGGATGGGTTTTAAATATTAGTTCGAAAAAATTGCTTAATAACCTCATTATGTGTGTCATCTATACTAATATACAAAGGGTGAGTGCGAATTTTGTGAGTTTGTGTTTATGTAGAGGGTTTTCTCCGGAACCACGCCAACTATTTGAAAAATTCTTTCAACATTTGAAAGGCACATTATTCTAGACATAGGCATATTAGGTATGTATTGTTCAACCCGGGAAAGGCTGGGCGGGCTGCTAGATATTCCATACAAAGATGGTCAAAGTTCTTTGTTAATATAAAATTATGTCTTGACTAGAACTAAACTGAATCTGTTGTTGGAATTTGTATTAGAAAAATGCCTTCCTTATTCTAATAAAAATGTTTTTAAATAATTAGCACAATCTTATTTTCTCTAACGAAATTTAAAAAAAAACAATTAGCAAAAATGCTAAGTTGCCAACCATATTTAAATCATGCGAACAGTTTTGCTAAAGCACCAAACAGTAATGAATAATAGCTAACAGACTGCTGAACAATAAAATTCAAAAATTGCTAATGTACCAATATCATCCAAATTCCAAAAAAGAAAAAATGCTTATGTTGCTGTTGTGAAGAGAATGTTGAAAGGAAAAACGTTCTAAAGGATCTCTGTCCTAAAAATGTGTTGCTAAAGCGACGTTTAAAAACATCTGAAAACTGTCGCTTCATAAACTGAAGCCCAATTCCCGTAAATAAAAACGTTCAAAATCTAGTCGCAATCTCATCTCAGCGACAATCAAATCTCAAAAATGTAGGGAAACTATAGGTATTTTTGACATATTGAGACTGAGATCAGAAGCCCAATTCCCGTAACTAAAAACATTCAAAATCTAGTCGCAATCTCACCCCAGCGACAATCAAATGTCAAAAATGTAGGAAAATTATGGTATTTTTGACATATTGAGACTGAGATCAGACTGTGAATGTTTTTAAAATTATGAGAATTGCCCATCTGATCTTCAAATCCGGGACATCCCTACAATTTAACAAATGGTATAGCGCCGAAAATGGGCTCCATTTACCTTGAAACCTAAACAGATCGACGCAGAAAAATAAATCTAATGCAACGTTAAATAGAACTCCTTATGGCCCAAATGGCGCTTTAGCATTTTCTCCTTTCCAGTGACGATATATAACACACAAGAGATGCTTGTTGCTGATCCTCTTGACATGTCTTTTGTGATGCGCACAGCACAGGAGTGGAAATCTCTACCTGCGTCTGTGTTTCCGAACGCATACAACCCCGATCTCTTCAAAGTGAGAGTGGCTTCTTCTGGGTAAGCTCGATCCATCGTCGACTTTGTCTCTGTCACCTCTGACCTAGACTAGAGTCAAGAGCAAACCCATTTCAAGTAAAAAAAAAAACATAATCCTTTAGTCGCCTTTTACGATTTAAACGGGTTGAGACGTGAAGGGGACCACACTTATACATTATCAGAAAACATAATCATAAATGCTGTTTCATGTTACAGAAAGTACGTACTTCTTTAATAGGTCGGCAAACATCCTGATTAGTCTCCGCATCAGAATGACTATTACTCCCACCGTTGTCTTCTTCCTCACTGCAATGATAGAAAAAACATTAGTCTTTATCAGTACGCAATCAATGTTCATATTTTTCCATAACGTTGCCGATGTATGTGTTCATAGATGTAATTGGAATAACTGAAAACCTCTTAGGGCGTCATTGTATTCATCATCATGAGCAACTTTTACTAGGGGACCATAATCGCGAAACAAATCAGCTGCTCCATACATAACTACATGACATGTTCGCATAACTAAACAAAATGTAGGGAACAGCTGATTTTTTGGGTTTTTAGCTAGGTACTACAATTACATGTATGTCGACAGCGCTTCTATTTCGTAAGCAGTAAGAGCGGTTTTCATAGTCCAAGTCTTACTACTGTATAGTCTGTGCCAAATGTATCTGATGAAAATGTAAGCAAATGGAACAAAAAACTACCTGTGGAAGCCAATTTATAGTGCCACTTACAAACTGATTGCTTTGATTTGATTATTTGAATACTTAAGGTTGCACTAGTCGACGGCTCGAATTCATTGGTGGGCGTGGCTAATATGCATGCTATTTAGTTTATTTGTTTAGTTTTATTTATTTAGTGAAAGTGACTATGATTTATAACGAAAATGAGCGCGTAAAATTTCATGAACATACCACTGGGCGAATAGATTATTATGAAAAAACTACTGGATGTATTTATTCAAAACAAAGTTATTTGAATTCTTGAATAAATTATCTATCCCCGTACGGTAATAATTGCTATTATCATACTCCGGGAGTTATTTATTTACGCCCAAAGATGCGTTCAAATTTGTGCTGAAATATGGAAGTTTCGACGGCTATTATTTTTCAAACCAATATATTTTTTTTTTCCGAACAGGGCTAGATAAAAGTAGATACATATAATTTTAAATGTACACTGTCAAACAGTGGAGTAAACTCCATACGTTAGTATGGATAAATTATTGACTAGGGTAACCTTAAACCCGAAATTATATTATTTTTTAAAGGTTTTCATTTGACAATCGAGGTTAATTTTATAACCACAATGTTCGTCGATGTTATTTCACTTACAGTTTATTAATGCTATTCAACCAATAAATGTTGGAAAAAGTGGTGAGATATAAAGTTAAAATCTTCTAAATACAGATGAATGTGCTACTAAGTCCAGTTAGTTAGTGAATACCTAAGAATTTAACCTGAACAGGATTTATTTATGCTTTCGTCAGATACTTTCGACCATAGTTGACTTTTACCGTAAGCCCCCGTATATTTTTAAGAACCATCGCATTCTAATCTCAGTCTCAATCTGTCAAAAAAAAAACCTTTTATTTCCCCACATTTTTGTCAAGTTTTTGACATTGATTGTCGCTGAGATGAGATTGCGACTTGAATTTAAACGTTTTTTAAGTACGAGAATTATTGGCCTTCTGACCATAGTTGACTTTGACCGTACCTCATAGACATGTCAGCTTCATAGTCTGCAGTAAGTGCCTCTACCACAGTACTGTCGTTACAGTGAGTCTTATCTGAAGGGTTCTCTGCCGACTGCGACACTTCCTGTGTTGGCGACGTCACTGCCGTCTGTTCCGGTCTGCAATGTATCAAAAGTTCATTTACCTTTATAAAAGTGCCCGAATGAATTCGAGAAGAGCTCGTCAGCGCGCATAGGAAGTAACACAGGACATTAAAGCCTCTGTTTAATCATTCAAGTTCATATTTGCATATTTTACAGGGTCGAATTTTGAGACGGGACAGTACTGTAAAGGTTACATGCAAAAGGCGACCTTATGTCGTATAGGCTGTTAGACAAATAACTAGGATTGCATTCGATCTTTCAAACGAATTTAGAATTAATTTTAAATATAAGTTATTAGGTTTTTCTTTCCGAAAAAAGAACAGTGTAGACGCGTAAAGAGTGCACGTTTTATCTGACATGATCTGATAAACATAAATAAGTTTATCATCTATTATGCTAAGCCCCCACAGTCCATAATATCTTAGCTAGCGCTCTTCTAGCGCTACTGTACTTACCTTTTCTCTACTCTTTCTTAACCTCGAAAAATTTACTACGAAATGTATGGGAAAAGGTTTCCGATTTGTGGCTTTTCTAGTATAGTATTGATCGACATCATAGAAATAAAATGTGAGAATTAAGATTTTTCTAGCTGACTGTACCATCTTTCCTAAATCTGTGAATGCAATTAGCAATTACTCCAAAAATTAAGGACAGTCTCATAAGATCGTTTTCCTGTAGCTACAAAGGTTAAGGCAAATCTAAAAAATCCACCCTGTTTACGTCATGTCTAAGAATCTCGGTATGAATGAAATAGATTGACTACGATGTTGCAACGCTATTGGCCGCTGCGTTCAGAAGCGATTCCACCCGCGCCGATGCGCTCCATCAGTTGTGAATCGTAAGACATTACAGGTAAACCAGAAAAGCTATGCGGTTCAATAATCTTCGTGTCTCCGAATTAGCAAGAATCTCGCGCCACAGAGTAACCACCTACAGAGGCAATGCTTATAAGTTTTGTACTTTGACGCACTTTGTAGTAGTGCACCCATCATTGCGCGTTTATATAGATTTCCTTCTATTGGATTAGTACTCCGATTGCAGACCGTGTTTTGTAATTTGTTAATCTACAACACGTCCCGTAATTAACCTTTTGAACACCATTGTCACATATACGTGACAAGCAAGCGCGTGCCCTGTACGCCAACGACACAAATATGTGACAAAAAATGCGGTGCACTTTATCACGACATAAACAATTAAATCATTACTTTTGTGTGTTTTTATTTGTATACCTTAAATATTTAAGCTCTTGTCTATATTTAATTGCTTGAAACGAATTAAATTATACCATGGATATAGAGAAATTTAAAGTGTGGCTTGGCGTGGAGGGCACGCGCGTGCGTTTATGCTCTGGCGTTCAAAAGGTTAACGCACAACCTCTTAAGGGGTCAGTGAATTCATCATTATGAACAACTTTTTGAAATCGCGAAAACAAAATCTGCTGCCCCCTACATTTTGACGAGTTATGCGAACATAAATGTAGAGAACAGCTGTTTTTTTTTCGCCATTTCAGGTTTGGTCCCATAGTAAAAGTTGTTCATAATGATGAGTACAATGACCCCTTAACCCCTTGGTGCATTCATTTCGGGACATGTTGTATAATTTTGTAATACAAAACATGCAAGTACTTGCATGGTTGTAACAGCTCTATATTAAATCTCATTATCGGGCGTTCGTATTTCCGAAGATATACGATGATTCCCGAAGCGCATACTTTTCTTAGGATAACTGCACACAATCTTACTGCTATTAGATAAAATATCTATCAAACTATGAACTAACCTTTTTTCCTTCCTATGCGGGAACAAAGAGTGTACATATTGCGCAAGCGTGGGGTACCCTTCTACTGTGCACAGTATATCTGTGCAAATCTCACAGGCCGTGGATAAGTTCTTACTAAACACCTTGTATAGCTCCTTTAGAATTATATGACGTCTCTCTAGGTCCATCACTTGTTCCTGAAATGGAGTGAAATTTTATGAAGATTTTTTCGACTACTGAACATACCTGTGTTTTCTTTGCTTACATACTGTGAACGAATATTCGCGTTATTTCGCTTATATAAATTGAACTTTATGTCAATCAACATAGTGTATATTTTGTACAAGCCAAACTTCAAACAACGCACACATGTGATCAAATACGCCAAGTACCAACATTTAAGATACAACGCTGTCAGTTATGCGCGATCACTGGATTAATGAAAACGAAATACTCACTTCGACTTTCTTAATTAAATCCATGATACAATTCCTCCTGAAATAATCTTTGAACGCATCGATTTTGTCCGCTTGCTCCGGTGTGAGGAAACATAAGAACTCTTTGTAGAGGTCCACAAAGTCGGTGCCACATGCCTTCTCCACCTGCGCCGCTAGTTCTAACGGGTCGTGCTCATAAGTATTGAACTTAGCAAGGAGGGCGTAGACTTTTCTCTTTGTGCGCGAGTAAGCGGATACGGACGTCTTTAAAACGAGTTTCAGGAGAAAATTTATTACGTATACTGAAAAGTGATAAGGAATTAGTTAGGGAAGCAGACTTGGCGAAGCGCGGTTTTCACTGGAGACCACATATCAGCCTGGCGGTTAATTGAAATACAGTTGAGAATAAATAAACTTGCATTAGTCCGAGCGAGCATCAACGCGGACAGAGGTATACAGTTAAGGTTATTTATTGATATTTGATTAGCAGAGGAAACCGCGCTTTACTGTGCTTCTGACTCTTCCGCAGAGAATTACACAAAATTTAAAACAAACGCCTTTTACGGCTCACGCAAGATCACGAACTGATGTCAAGATCTTACAGTTCCCTGCCTTATACAAGGTGTAACATAAATAACGCACAACCTCTTAAGGGGTCATTGTACTCATCATTATGAACAACTTTTACTATGGGAGCAAACCTGAAATCGCGAAAAAAAAAATCTGCTCCCTACATTTATGTTCGGATAACTCGTCAAAATATAGGGAACAGCAGATTTTTTTTTCTGGGCACAAAGGAGAATGGGCGGTTCGTCCCCAGTGGTGTATCAAGATGTGCTAACTGGACGAAGAACAGTAGGCACACGTGCTCATATAATGAGTATTATATGGTATTTGGGTTGGGCGAGGCATCAAAATGACATCTTATTACCGGCAACTTTTCTAGACGAAATTATTGTAGATTTAGATGAATAGTGTTATTTTTGAATAATAAATATAGTAACTGCCATTGTTCTTGTTTTATTGCATTATTTGTTGAACTTACATGACATAGTAAAATAATAATAATATAAAAATAAACTAAGTGAACACAGGAAACAGCGATTAATTCATTTTAAAACTAGGTATTCGATAAACCATTTTGCGGATGTGGCGGTAAAGGCGCAACATAAGACAAGTAGCTTCACCGTAAAGAACACTATACAACATTATTTTTTGTTTACATTAAACCCGAAAAGCGGTCATTGTACTCATCATTTTGAACAACTTTTTCTATGTGACCAACCATGATATCGCAAAAAAAAACAGCTGTTCTCTACATTTATGTTCGCATAACTCGTCAAAATGTAGGAAAAAGCTGTTTTTTATTTTCGAGATTTCAAGGTTGGTCCCATAGAAAAAGTTGTTCAAAATGATGAGTACAATGAATGACTCCTTTTCGGGTTTAGTGTAAACAAAAAATAATGTTGTAAATTAAATAATAGGTAGGTACGAAAAACTGTTTATGATAAAAATAATATTATTACGAAAAACAAAATCGCTGTATTTTCTTTGCACGAGTTTCGTTGTTGGTGGCATACAATAAGCTACTGTCATAACACTCATTACCTCGAGGAAACACACGATAGGACTTCGATCATAGCTCTCTCCATCGCACTTTGGATGGATAGAATAGTCTATAGTCGGACTTTTAATTTCAATTCAATTTTAATACTGATTAAATATTATTATTATGATTTAATTAGCTGCAGTAAAATGACAGCTAGCGAGCTAAATGACAGTATCAACATTTTTCATACATTTTGACACATAAGTGACACTAAGATGTGTCATTTTACTGCAGCTAATTAAAAGTCGGAGTATAGGCATACCCCCGGATATCGGCAAGTCAAAAGAATTGGACGATGTTACCCAAACCGAAAATGACATTTTTTTGAAGCAAAATGTTTGTTTGTTTGTATTTCTTCCCCCGCACGAGTGCGGTGGTTGGTGTCATAGAATAAAATAAAGCCATTCTAACAAGCTTTAAAATGACGTATTGTTCAATTTGATACAGTCTGGGGATGGAGGCCATTCAAAAGCGCCCATTCTCCTTTAGACTCCAGGCTGCTACTGAGAAAATAAATAATATAGTATTAAATAGCACTTACCTATATCATCTAAATTACTATCGTTATTACTAGTGTCACTTTCAATCTGTCTTAAACTATCTTTTTTGGCTTGCTTTAAACGACTAATCTTCGTCTGCAGCTCTTGCAACGCTCGAGTATGATTATACTTATAATTATTAATTAACAGCCTTAATCTGCTCGATACCTTTGGATATCTTTTTTCTTTACAAAAACATATCTTTTCCTTTCTTTTACCAAAGTAATCAGTTATGACAGTTTGTCTTTGTTTGCATATCTTTCTTAGTTGAACACAACAAGTGCAGTGTTCCGATTTCTGCTCATTTGTTTGCGTTGTTGTTGATGTTTCTGGGTGATTGTTAGCGATAACAGATTCCGTTTCTGTTGGAGTTGTGATTGGTCCGGAGTTAGCGTCAACTGTCATTGTAACATTGGTAAGAGGTAGGAGGTAAGCTCCAGTGCTTGTCTCGACCAACTTATAGCAATTTGTTGTTTGATTTTGTGCGTTGTCCGATATTTGTATGTCGAATTTGTCAGCTTGCTGTGGCTGTGCGACGATCGGTTTGGTGAAGTGTATGGGTAGTGGGGTCTTGCTGGGCTCGATGACTGCCTGTCCCATTTCTATGTCAACGCCGTGAGCCGGCACGCCTGTCCTGGTTGTTCGTTTATATAAGTAATTCTGAAAGTAAAGGGTTAATAAGTCTCGTTAATATTCGGGCTAAATGATTAAATAGTTTCTTTTTTTTTTCTTATTTTATGATAGTAATTTCAAATGCTCCTTTGGTTTTTTTTGTAACGATTGCAATAAAATTTGCAAAACGTCAGCACTCTTTTAAGATATTCATTCTCATTCGGTTTTTTATTTACATAAATAAACACACGCCTTCTTCCCATGGGGGTAAGGGGTAGGTAGACCTGCTACGATCCTTACATACTCCTTTTGCTTCATGTACGTTCATACATCTGGTAATACACGCACACCGGTTGCGAGTACTACGCACCTGACCTATCTGAATCTGTCCCTATATTTCCTTCTAGGGCACACATTTTCCCTTTCCCTCATTCGTCAATTTCGCTGATTGGTCAGTTTTGCGGATTAGTCAGTTGCGTCAACTCGACAGTTTCCAGTGTTTGCCAGTTTCCTTGATTCGTCAGTTTGCTACACTCAAGCAAAGTCTATGTTTAGGTTTAAACAAACAAAAGTAGATAATGTAAGGAATACCTTACTTACCATACCATTTTAAATTAAATAAAACTTTACTTCTATCATCATATAACTAAAATCTGTTATCTAGACTTTAGTAACAATATGACGAGATGAGATTTTGTTATTTTATTTGGCTATGTTGGTCTGGTGGTCGCAAGCGCTACTACTGAGCATGAGGTCCTGGGTTGGATTCTCAAATAGAAAAAAGTGGTATTAGGTTTTTCCAGTTGCGGCTCGGAATCTAGATTTCGGCCCCCCTAATGGCAATAAGCTCGCGTCCTTGTTACTTACCACATAACTGGTTAAATATGGGTGTACTCTAAATACCCCTCTGCCTAACCCTTTGAGGAACAGGTGTGAAGTTATGTTACGTGATACATAATTAAATTAACAGACGTGTGTGCAGGAAACTGGCAAACACTGGAAGCTGTCGAGTTGACACAACTGACTAATCCGCAAAACTGACCAATCAGCGAAACTGGCGTATTAAAGAAACTGACGAGCGAGGGAAACTGCCCAGTGATACACGGACTCATATATTGTGCTGTTCAGCTAAAACGGAAAGTAAATACTTATTAGTCTGCTTACCCTGAACCGCTTGCTAGTCTTGGCGAGGTAGCGCACCCAGATGCGAGGTACCTCGTGTTCCGGCTGCTCGTACAGAGACAACTTGGGGTTGTACGGCAACAACTTGTGCTTCACAGGCGTCACCGTACGATTCTGCAGGTATTGCTGAAAATTGTAGGCACGTAAGTTACAGTAAACTTAAACAATCATCATCTGCCTAGCCTTTTCCCAACTATGGTGGGGTCGGCTTCCAATCTAACCGGATGCAGCTGAATACCTCCGCAACCCAGTTACTGGGTAACACAATACTCCTTGGCAAGATTGGTTGTCAGACTGTCGGATTTCTGACTACCCGTAACGACTGTCAATGATCTAGGAATGACAGCCCGGAACAACTGCTGAACGTGCTTTCCGAGGCACTCCTTTGTGCCTCGGTGTGTAAAGGTAAACACCATGAAGGAAAGAGAAACAATTCATAATTTTATCTTAACTAACAAAGAAGTTAATTTTAGAATAACTACGGAATACTCCTTACAAATTAAATTAGCTAGTGAAACTCCACAGATGTGATGGATATCGAATCTACATGATGAAACAAAAAAAAAACTGATTTAACTGACGTTGACCCAAATATTTGACCTTGTAATAAATTATACAGATCACTTTCTAACCCCATTAAAAAAAAAAGGTTCTTTTATTTTGAGAAAAGGTTTAGTCCAAGGAGCGAATCGTTCTGTCTCTGTCTGCTTCAAACGATTGACAGCAACAGAACGATCTTTTATATACGCTAAGCGTTTAGTGATTTGTGGTGTAAGAGGGCCTTGGATTCGGGATTAAAATCAGTTTATATATTTAGAACTTCAACGTTGTCGGCATAAAGTTCAAAATACGAAAACTGGCTTGATGGTTCAAACCATTGTTTATAGAAATGCCTTGTTTTGTAAGAGAATACCTACACCAATAGGATTTTCCCCTTGCTTCCTGACATGCTGCACGTGACTGTACAGCACCAGGAAGGGCAGCCAGGGCAGCATGTGCTTGATGACGAGATGCAGCACCACACTGAGGCCCCAGTTCCCTTGCCGCACCCGAGGCTTGTACAACTCAGGGTTGTCCGACACGTACTTCCAGAACTGCTCCATACCTAAGGCTATGAGTCTGTTGGAGGTATGGAGGACCGTATTATAAGACCAGCTTGCACCACAAATAGCTAAATACATAACTTCACGCTTGTATCCCTTGAAGGGTAAGGCAGAGCCGTACCTACACCCATATTTCACCAGTTATGTTTAAGTCCCATATAATAGGGAGCAAGCCTACTGTCTTCAGCCCGGCACAAATCCAGACGCAGGGCTGTTTCTGAGAAATTCCTGATGGGAAAACCCAATAACACTTTGCCTGACGTGGGAATCGAACCCCGGATCTCATGGTCCGCAGTAGCGCTTGCGACCATCAGACCAACGAGTCATTAAGTGATTTGTGGTGCCAGCGGGTCTAAATATCACTTATTCGAGAGCCATTTTTTTAAAGAATTGTCAAGAAT
This sequence comes from Fissipunctia ypsillon, assembly GCA_947568875.1. Taxonomy (NCBI): domain Eukaryota; kingdom Metazoa; phylum Arthropoda; class Insecta; order Lepidoptera; family Noctuidae; genus Fissipunctia; species Fissipunctia ypsillon. The sequence continues at coordinate 16,731,102 of OX387659.1, forward strand.
ATCAGGAGAAGTCTTATCGTTTGATTTGGATGAAATTTGGCAATATCCTCCGTAGGATATAGGATAATTTTTAAAAGCTTTTATTATAACATCTAGAAGTCCAATTCAAAATCATGTATTGGAACAACAAACTCAATGTATACATGAATAAGTTCGAATTCCTTTGCAAGAAAATCTGAAAAATCAACTTAAAATACAGAACGCTAAAGTAGATAATCAAGTTAATGGCAATAAAATTAAATGTAAATTACCTACGATTCTAAATTCAAGTATATTATAATAACACTAATATTAAACTTACATAATTATAATAAAGACATCTCGATGTTTTATCAAGACGTAAACACCGTGCGAACATGGGCGGGTCGCAAGTTATCTATACAACTATACATACATCAATATCTAAACAAATAAATAAAATTGAAGTGTCTGTTTGTAATGTCAAACTAGCAGCTTTTTACTAAATGCATATCAAAGTATATACGGTACTTATAACCAAAAACCAATTTTAATTTTTTGTCCGTCTGTTTGTTCCAGCTAATCTCCGAAATGGCTAGACCGATTTGGACGGGATTTCCACTGGCAGATAGCTGATGTTTAAGGAGTAACTAAAGCTACTTTTATTTTAGAATAATAATTAGAGTTCCGCGCAAAAAATTAAAACCCATGAAATTGTGAACAAAATCCGCTTCAAATAGGGAAGTATTATCGGTAGTATGTTCCCGTGGGATAACTTCCAACTTCCACGCGAGCGAAGCCGCATAAGCTAGTGTGTAATAATGATACTCACTCGTCCTCAGAATGCAGGTAGCAGAACCGTCGCGGGTGGTCGCCGCGGTACGGCATGGACGGCAGCAAGTACGGGTACAGGAACACCGGACTGTTCGCCACCACCTTCTTGAATGTCTCGTGAAATTCACCCACGTAAAGGTGCTTGTGAAAGCCGCGCCGCATGCTAGCAATTTCAGGGAGATATAAATACTTTGTATAAAGTAAAAGTCAAATTATTTATTTCAAATAAAAGGCACTTTTGAATGTAAAAATTTACAAGAAGAAAACAGAATTGATTTTAGTTGCCCCTTCCAAAAGGTAGTTTCGTATGGAGAAGAATGGGCAAGAAACGTCATAATTACTCTTTTTAAAATGTTTTACAAAATTTGGTATACATTATTTACATAAATATATGTAAAAAGGAATAGACGAATATTATAGGCAAAAGGAGTATGTAAGGATCACAGCATGTGGCGTTCTGTAGTTTCTGCCTACCCCCAAGGGAAGAAGGCGTGAGTTTATGTATGTAATGTGTATGTATTATTGGTACACGTATTACGTAGGTAAGGCACTTGCCCCACCGCCGACGAGGCAGCGACTAGCTACGGACTATTTTTTCGCTCAAGAAACATATGACTTTGATCCCATGTCAGTAAAAGAGATACATATTATACATATACAATGTGGATTTTTGAGACGGGGAAGTAAGGGTAACTTTAACCGTTGTAGTTCCGGAAAACAGCTAGGTCTTAGGGGACTGTCCCTATTTTTTTGAGAAGTTTTGATACCTTGATTCCCATACACAATTTTGAAAAAAAAATTACAATCAGCAAAAAATGGGCAATTTACACAAAAACTTTTGTGTTGCCAATCGATCCTGAATATAAGAATCAAAAAACTCGATCGGATCTACTGAGGTTTGAGAGTACTAGAAAAGTTAGAAATCGCAAAAAAAAAATCCCATGCATTTTGTAGGAAATGAGATTCCCAACATTATTTTTTGGAAAGACTGGCGTTTTTTTATCGTAGCATTTTTTTTTGGGTAGAATAGACACCTTTTTTAGTGTATTTTTGAAAACCCCAAGGTGAGCCTAACCATAAGTGCCGATAAAAAAATCGCCATAAACTTTTTTCGGGATTGGTGGGCTAGTGGGAATATTAAGGGTGGGGAAGATCATCTAAGCAACAATAATAAGACTTAGTCAACGGAGCCCCGCTAAGCGGAACTCCTATTTCTGAATAAGGGTTAAAAACACGAAGTAGTAGTAAAAAATATTGAAGCTTCTAAACCGCGGGCGGCTTTTGACTTACCATCGTTCCGATTCGCTTTGGATAAATCTGTAAAAAAAAAGGTAAGAAATTACTAAATACGTAAATAATAATAATAACAATGGCGGGAACAACAGAGACAAAGCTGAAGTATCTTTCGTTTTCTATGTTTTGGTAAAAACAAAAAAGCCTTCAAAAAGTGTGTATAGTCTGTTCCGAAAACGTACTTAACTGTGGATGCCAATTTGTAGCGCCACTTACAAATTGATTGCTTTGATTATTTGAATACTTAAACCCGAAATTATAGTTTTAAATCACCTTAAAGATGTTTGTCATTTGACAGTTGAGGTTAATTTTACAACCTCAATTTCCGTCGATGACTTTTGAATTACAATTTAATAAAATTATTAAATAAATAATTATTCGAAAAAACTGGTGAAATATAGAGTTGAAACCGAAGAGATGAATGTGCTACTAATTCCCTTCAGAGCGTGATTGCGTAAGAATTTAACCAGCATAGCTGTTCACAACCATTCGATACGTTTCCGTGCCGATTCGAACATCAATCAATGGTATCGAAGGAGTCCTTTAAACACTGTTCACAAATCGAAAGCCCGAAAGTTTTGTCAGTTTAAATCAAATAGACGACTGCTATTCTTCCGACAGCTGTTTGCTATCGGGAGCCTGTCGAATGGTTGTGAATAGCTATGCTGAACATGATTTGTTTACACTTCCAGGAGATAGTTTTGGAACAGACTATAGCTATGTAAATGTATAACTCACTGGATCATCTCTCGATTCTCAGGCGTGTTGTCTGCCACGGTCTTCTCCCACGTGGTGACCAGCTCAACGGCCGGCTTCAGGTTGCATACGTTCACTACTGACTTAGGATTCGACTCTGCCATCTTGGAAAACGCTTCCTGAATGAACATGAACAAACATGAACAAAGATCTGCTACGGCATCAACTTTGATAATAACTTAAACAGTACAGTCGCGCCGTAAATCATTTTTAAATTGGCTTCAAATGATTTATCTGGGATTTTTATAAAAAAACTAAAAATCTAACTAACTCAAAAACTAGTGAATTTCGGTAGAACATTTGGTGGCTTAATTTGTTGCACTTTAACCCTACTATGACGTCCTGCAAGGAATACGTCGAGTTACCAGTAACCCTGTATTTATTTGTTATTTATATAAAGTATATTAAGGTCTATCTATTCATACACGAAATCTCTTAGGGGTCATTGCACTCTATATACAAGGTGTAATTTTAATCACCGTTAACCTCTTAACAGAAGGAACACGGGTGGGTTTTAGTCAGTAAAAGTCTGACACGCCCTCCCGCTCCGCCCAGAGCGGGAGAAGTCATCTGATGATTTCCCATCCACAAAAAAAAGGGGTCATTGTACCAGGGGCGCAGCGTTCATACAACCCGATTCCTATCGGCTTCCCTTCGGAAAAACCATTCTTCTTAAGGGCCTATACTACCTCAAATGGCTTAGCATGATCCTCCGTTATGTCGAAAATACTGCAGCATTAATTTATATATAAATATATAGTAAAGTTGAAGATTAATGTTAAGTACTATGTTTGCCGAAAACACGATTCCATAAAATTTTCTCGATAGAAAATAATTCCAAAGTTACCTCCAAACCGAACAATAAACCGCTGATATTCGAAAAATACTTCAAAGTAGATCATGAAACTTTGCATACTAACTGAACTAACTATAAAGCAGGTCTTATGTTTTTTTATTTTTTTTAATTACTTATTTTCACCGTAAAAAGCAATTACCTAAACTATCGGCGCTCCCTGCCGCCCAGCACCGCTCTCAGTCCCGCTCTCACTCAATCCGCACGCAGTATCGTGCGAGCGAGATAAAGAGTCAATTTTAGCTGAGGTAGTATAGGCTCTTAATGCTTACTATTGCCAAATAATATGGTACACCTGTGTGTGTAACTGTGTATCACATCACATTACATATATTTAACACCAGTTTAATACAGTCATCATAAGATTAAAAACATTACAAAAATGCCTGCAATTTTTTGACTGAGTTTATGAGAACCAAACAATTTTTTCTTCGGCTTCCCTCTAATGATAATTGTAGCTGCGCCACTGCATTGTACTCATCATTATGAACAACTTTTACCATGGGACCAAACCTGAAATCGCGAAAAAAATTCAGGTGCTCCCTACATTTTGACGAGTTATGCGTACATAAATGTAGGGAAAAGCTGATTTTTTTTCGCGATTTCAGGTTTGGGCCTATAGTAAAAGTTATTCTTAAATATTTGTGAGACCATCCTCTGGTTTGACGTCACACATTTTGCAATTTTAAATTAAACCTTATAGTAATATTGGTAGAGTTGTTAATATTTTAAAGTTTTCGTGTCAGTTGAAGTTTAGAGCTTTAATACTATTGTTGACCCACGTTAACTCGCGGGCGCGGTGGCGGGCGCGGTCGCGAAATATCAAACACTCATAATATGCAAGTGTTCACACACCGCACCTGCGTTTTGTACGTGAACACTTGCATAGTATGCAATGTGTTATATATGTGACGCTTTATATGTGACGCTTATGCTTTATACATGTGACGTCGGTTATGTCTCGTCCTCTCCTCCTTTGTCACACAACGTCAAACTTTGTAAATAGTAATTTAGGGATGGTCCCTTAGTTTGCGCAACCTTTGTATTATTCTTTTAACGGTTACTTACTAAGTACTCCTTGTACTTGGACGCGTAGCTCCAGTGTATGGGGTGCACGTACAGCTGGAGGTAGGACGACGTCGCCAGCTGCACGTGCTGCCTTAACTGCTGCTGCAGTATCTGGATTTGTTCAGGGAGCATCTGCACAAATATCACACCTTCACTATAGGATACGTCTACACGGTCAAATTAAATTAGCTAGCAAAACTCCGCAGATGTAATGGGTATCTATATCTAAACAAGATAAAACAAAAATTAAATGAATTAGATGATTTTTGTGGGGTCATTGACCGCAGTTAGTTTAGTCACGTGAAATATCAGTTTAAAAACATTTCTTCTTTTTGTAAACTTCACAGACGTGATGGGTATCGATATATAAACGAGACAAAACAAAAGAAAACAGTTTTTCTCAACTAATACTTCAAATAAAAATGCTCCAGCGTTCCTTGACCCCCAAAAAACATCAAATCTTTTTAATTTTTATTTTATCATGTTAAATATAGATACCCATCACGTTTGCAAAGTTTCGCTAGCTAATTTAATTTGACCCTGTATGAAGCCTAGCGAGTTGCGGAGGGGTAATTCTAACGTTATTTGTCTGTTAATTTGTCTCTGCATTACCCTAAGTTTGGCTGGTATAAAATGCCTGAGACATTAAGTCCGCCTTTGTACAGTATTTTTTTTACTAGAGCTTAAAGTTTTAATGAATAAATAATTCCGTAACACATTGACAATCCCATTCATTTTGACAATTTAACAATATTCATTGCGTTATTTTCATTGTAGATCAGACGAATTGGTCAAACCTATGAAGCAATAGATTATGAACTTCCTTGTCTTTCAGATTGTGATAGAAAGTGTTTTTTTTTTGTAATTGCGGGATGGGCCTGCTCTTAACTTCGAATAACTGTGTCTAACGCAATTGGGATGCTGGTTCAATAGTCACATATTTAGCGCCACTCAACATGTGACGCAAACGAACGTTATGAATATGAAGCAATGTGGGCTAGATTTTAATAAAACCGCTTTATGTAGATAGGTTTAAAGCAGAGGTTCCCAGACTTTTTTTCTCATAGACCACTTTCAAAATTTAGCTGGTCCCGGTGGACCCCCTGCAGCTACATTTCTACCATATTCCCAAAACTCGACAAAAATGTGAAGATAGACCCCAACGTAGACCCTGTCGAGCCTCCCGTGGACTCCCAGGGGTCCACCTGGACCACTTTGAGAACTAAGGGTTTAAAGTTAAGTTTGTGGTGTCTGGCTATTCTTTTTTGTTTTTATAAACTTTGAGTAGTAATGTAAACTTACATTGACAGCCTGGTTGACGTGTATGTGCACGAACTCGGTGGTGTGTGAGACGGTTTTCAAGTTTTCCTGTATCAATGGCGGTGCGGTCTCTAAAGGGCTCGACACATCCTCCTCTTGTACGGAGACTCTCACCACCGTGGACGCCTTTCTGGTAATAAATACGTGTTAAACATCGAATCTCCTTAGGCCGGACGTCGGTTCATAAGGATACGCGCCATTTATCGGGTTTTTTATTTACAAAATATTACAAAACTCTTAAACTGACGAAATGTGGGTGTACCATCGTGGACATTTGTGGGGAACCACTTTTCAACCTTATTGCCTTAGTAATAAGGTCGAAAATTGGTTCACCGCAAATGTCCGCGATGGTACTATAGGCACACCTCTGCCTAACATTTCGGGGAATGCAGACGTGATGTTATGTGTGTTCTAAACTGATAATACGCAAACTAATATGTAATATGCAAACTACGATCGAATTAACGCCGTTACATAAACACATAACATTACGCCCGTATTCCCAGAAGGGATCAAGGGACAGACTGGACTAATTTAGTACATCGAGATCCCACATTCCACCAGTTTTGATCATTCCTGACTGAGCCACCACTGCTCTGCTATTGCCATTAACCGGGCGCAAATCCAGGCTCCAGGAAGCTTGAGCACGCCACAATTATGGCGATAAGTCCCCTCTTTGAGGAGTGGCTGGAGAGGCGCCACGGCGACCTCACCTTCCGCCTGACGCAGGTCTTCACCGGACACGGGTGCTTTGGGAGGTACCTGTTCCAGATAAGGCGGGAGGAAACACCTGGGTGTCACTACTGTGTGGATCGCCCGGAGGACACGGTGGAGCATACGGTGCAGGCTTGCCCAGCTCGGGCGGGGCACCGCCGTGTGCTCGTGGAAGCGATCGGCGGCGGCAATCTCTCGCGTCCGGCTCTGGTCCAGGCCATGGTACGGAGCGAGAGTAAATGGGAAGCCATCACCTCCTTCTGTGAAGCAGTAATGCTCGCGAAGGAGGAGGCGGAACGCGTGAGGGAGAGGCAAGCTTTGCGCCCTCACGCCCCTAGTCGCCGCAGGAGACGCCCTGGGCGTCGGGAATTGGTAGCCGATTCCCGGCCACCGTAGGCGCGGGCTTGCAGACGGCGAGCAATGGGTAGCTCGCCGTCTGGTAAGGATCAAGCCCGAGTCGACGGCGCGTTGTGTTCCACGCGCGCCTCAAAGAGATGTCAGCAGTATTGACAGGGTCCGCTAGGGCCGATGCCAGCTAGGGTTGCGGGATGTTCGAAAGAGTTACCGTGGCCCCGGCACAGGCAACTGAAGGAACACGGGTGGGTTTTAGTCAGTAAAAGTCTGACACTCCTCCCGCTACGCCCAGAGCGGGAGAAGTCTTTTGATGATTTGCCATCCAAAAAAAAGGCTCCAGGAAGCTATTGAAAATATCTTAATGGAAATACCCAACATCTCTTCCCCAGACCTGAGGATCGATCCCAGTATACGCTCAGTAGTTGTGACGACTGTACCAACGAGGCCACCCAATGTACCAATAAGCAATGGCTGTACCAATAGGGCTACTAAGGCCCACTTGCACCACACATCGCTAAACACATTTAACGTTAACCGAATTTAAAACATCGTTGTGTTTCTGACAATCGTTTGAAGATGACAGAGACAGAGATAAGACGTTGAGCTCCTTAAGTTCTGAGTTGAGCTGTACGATTACTGACAAATGCGTGCACTGACTGGACAGATCCACTCAATCTGTGGTTCTTTCCTCAAAAGACCATTTCAGACACCCATCTACATGGTCTTCACATGATCTGACCAAGATTATGTCTGGATTTTAAAAGAGACTGTGACCCCTGAGTTTGTTTCGGCCTTTCTTCTCAGAGTAGTCAGATAGGAAACGCTAGCCTCATCTAGTTTAAAAAAAAATTTGATTGACGTGTAAAAGTGTTTGTACAAACCTACTTACCGAAATAAAATCATTTATGTTTAAATACGTTTAACGTTTTATTGATATGTGCTGCAAGCGGGCGTAATTCTTACTCACGTAGGCGACACTATTCTTTCTTCTGGCTTTTTCTTTTCTTTATTGGCATCCTTTTTGGCACTTATTGCTGTCTCATTCACTCTTGCTACCTCTTTGTCTTGTGGCTCACTCTTTCCTTGAGAGACCCTTGAGTAATTCTTCTTCTCAAATGTGATTCTATCAGATAACTTCTGCCCATTTCCATTTTCATCGTCTGAAATTGGCTCTTGTTTGCCTTCCCAGCGAGTGGTCACCTGGTATGAAATAGTATATTTAAGGCAAGTAACTGAGTAATAGTGAAAAAATTGATTTAGTGAATATTTACTCCTCTTTAAAATTAAAGGCATTTTTAAAGCGCACCTTTGTGACTTTCAAATAATTGAAATGTGAGCTTTATATCGTTACATACAGAATATGTTTTTAAATACTCGGTTAGCATACCCTTCGTAGAACTCGCGGGCAAAACGTCACTGTTATACTACAAAGTGGTAGATCCGATTCACTTCATAACATACACATAAAATAAAATCTTTTTTGCAAAAAAACAACCGACTTCCTAAAAAAACACTACAAAGTGAAAAATAATTTTAATTTCGGAAGTCGGTGTCTTTGGATCTTTATTTTAAATTTTTGTCACCGACTTCCGAAATTACAAGTTATTTTTCATTTTGTAGTGTTTTTTGGAAGTCGGTTGTTTTTTTTGCAAAAGTTTTTTTTTTCACATTTTAGTTGTGGTACCTACCCGGAGGAGCTCGTGGCTAAGTAATAACAGCCGCACGGGTCGATCCATCAGGTTAAGCTACGCTTGCCGGGGTTGGTTCGTGGATGGGTGACCATCTTTACATACCGAGACTCCTCCGTGCCTCGGAAAGCACGTTAAGCCGTTGGTCCCGGCTGTCATTCGTGGATCTTTGACAGTCGTTACGGGTCGTCAGAAGCCCGAAAGTCTGACAACCAGTCTTACCAAGGGGTATCGTATTGCCCAGGTACTGGGTTGTGGAGGTCAGATAGGCAGTCGCTCCATGTAAAATACAGGTATTCAGCTGCATCCGGTTAGACTGGAAGCCGACCCTAACATAGTTGGGAAAAGGCTAGGCAGATGATGATGACCTACCCCACACAAAGTCACAGTCGTATGCGACTAGTGACTACAAGTAGTAGTAGTGATTGCAAGTAGTGACTTGCATTGTAAATAACAGTGACAGGAAATTATTATAACATCATCAACACACCAAGTGGAAAAAATACGTATTATTGAAGCTAACTCAAAAACCACTCATCAGAACTTGACCAAATTTATATTAAAAAATAATTTTTCTAATTTGTTTATAAATGATGGAGTTCTGAGGTAACAAATATTAAAAAAAAGTGCAACCGAATTGAGAACCACCTCCTTTTTGAAGTCGGTTTATAAGGCTCACATTTCAATGATTTACTTAGAGTTTGCGTTCAGCTATTAACGTGTCCGATGGTCTGGTCAGCCATAATTAGTATAAATAGTAATAAGTGTGTCGTGAGTCGTGACGCGGGCGCAGGATACACCAAACAAACTATTATGTTCAGGGCTCCGTCAAATCAAAACGAGTTTTGATTGGCTAAAACTACGCCGGAAGGCGTCACGACACGACACAACACAAAAATGTGAATCCAGCTTAACACAGTCAAAAGTACCTCTCCGTGACTATGTTCAGTGAGCACGCTGTTAGCTATAAGTTCCTCCTCAGTAGTCGTCTCAGGAATTATGTTGAACAGCTCCGTCACCAAATCGTTGAGCTCCTTTTTAGAAATTTTGATGATACTGTTGCCTAATGACTCCTCGTCTTCATCGTCTACAAATGCAATAGAATTATTTTATACAGGGTGGGTTTTTGAACAAAGATTTCTATGTCAAATATGGGTGTCAGTCTTTCAAGCATTTTAAATGCATTATGCTTCGTATGTTACGTGTAGATAGAATCAAACTAACTTATCGTGGCGTTTCGTGTCGTGTTCTGTCGTAACGAACAGTGTACACACTAATCTGTCGTGTTAACTCGTGTTGGGCACGCTCTGGCGTTATTTCTACAGTATATAGGATTATTTAATTATGCTCCTAAGGAGCACGGATTTAAAGCAGTACAGTCACGAGCATGAATACCTTACTCCCCATTCAAAAGCGTTTTTATCGTGAAATTAAAATAGCAACTTTGAGAAAAGACCTATTTCAAAATAGTATTTTTTTTTGATAGTACATAACACCATAAATTATATTAAATCACCTTAAAAACGTTTTTCATTTGACAATTGCGTCTAATTTTCGTCGACGATTTTTCAATTACAATTGAAATTTTATTTGAAACAATAATTGTTGGAAAAAGTGGTGAGATATAAAGTTAAAATCTTCTAAATACAGATGAATGTGCTACTAATTCCCTTTAGTGAGTGATTGTGTAAGAATTTCACCTGAACAGGGTTTGTTTACACTTTCATCAGATGCTTTCAGAACACACCATAGGTATGAAACAGTATTTATCAACTCACGCGCATCAGGATCAGCAGCTACATTATACTCCGGATCAGCCTCATCATCATCTTCGTTCTTCGAAGTAGAGGCTGGGTTTAGGCACTCATTTAAGAACTGGTTCCAAAGGTCATCGACCGCAGGCATCGGAATATCGTCGGGAGGGACGAAGGTACTCTCGATGTGTTCTATAGATGTGGCCGAAAGACTGAGCTTGGATCGAGTGCGGAGCGCGATTGTCGCTTCTTCTTCAAGGTCCACTTTCCTCCGTGTGGGAGTTGATATGTCCTGTCAGACAAGGTAAATGAAAAAAATAAAAAATCTACTTATACATAGGTTGAGAAGGCCTTTCTTTTATAGCTATTTGAGCATTTTTTTACGTATGTGTTGAAAAACAACATCCAAGTTCCTCTGTGTAACATAACCGCACGGTTGCACACACGATCGCCGTGCGGCCGAAAGCCACCTGTCCGAAGTTATATTTTTATTTGCTAATTTAATTTTAAACTTTGTTGCCAAGGAAATATAATTTATTTTTCTATAGCAACACCTAGAATTCGACGCACGCTAGCCGCGCTCCGGGCGCAAGGCACTTGCGCGTAGGAATTGGTGGTCAAATAAACGCGCCCTTATGCCGAGTACAGATTAGTGAAACGTAACATGAAATGTATAATACCTTGAAATAAATTCGCTAAGTTTTTGTTACATGTAACGTTTCACCAATTCGTACCAGATGTAGTCGATCAACAACATTTTGACATATTCTGGGATTTATTACATTTCAAACCAACAGCCTACGTCATTCGATCTATACCCAGAAATGGAATTCGAGATCAAAAATGTAAACAAAGGTGTTGCCAATTTTAAATAATAACCTCCAATGTGCAGTTTGCCGAATAGTACTATAACATAGTGCTAAAATTGTAGGCATATTTTAAACAGGTAAAATATAATATTGCACACAGTTTTCAACTTTAAAGTGACGTAAACTACGATCTATTTGAAATAAAATCGTGCAAATTACTTTTATGCTAATACTGGCAATAAGGCAGTAGTCTTAAACATTTGGACTTCATTTAGTGTTTTCTACTAGCGAAACACCTCGGCTTCGCATGGGTGCTTTTCACTAATGAAATAAATGAGAATTTTCTTACACACAAACCTTGTCCAGACATTATTATGAACAGAACAAAAAAAAAAGAGGTGACGCCGCAGCGGTGGAGTGTTTGCGTTAAACATTTAATAAAAGAAGAGGATAAAATGTGTGATCTCGATCACATTATAGACAGGGTGACGGATCAGTTCATAATTAGTGTAACTGATTCGGACTCTTCATCAAGCTCATCAGAGTCCGAATCACAAAGTGAATAAATAATAATATTATACGTATAAGTCCTTATTTGAAATAAACGTGAGCAACTTGTTCATAATAATATAAAGCTTTTATTTTCATTTCGTTTACCTTACCTATAATATTAGGACTTACCTTAGGCTACCATATTTTTAATTTTGACACGCTGCTTTAACGCTCTTCCAAAAACACTAAATAAAAAAATAATTTTAATTACTAGGGAAATGTTGACTACCCCTTTTTTTTGTGGATGGGAAATCATCAAATGACTTCTCCCGCTCTGGGCGGAGCGGGAGGGCGTGTCAGACTTTTACTGACTAAAACCCACTCGTGTTCCTTCTGTTGCCTGTGCCGGGGCCACGGTAACTCTTTCGAACATCCCGCAACCCTAGCTGGCATCGGCCCTAGCGGACCCCGTCAATAGTGCTGACATCTATTTGAGGCGCGCGTGGAACACAACGCGCCGTCGACTCGGGCTTGGTCCTTACCGGACGGCGAGCTACCCATTGCTCGCCGTCCGTAAGCCCGCGCCTACGGTGGCCGGGAATCGGCTGCCAATTCCCGACGCCCAGGGCGTCTCCTGCGGCGACTAGGGGCGTGAGGGCGCAAAGCTTGCCTCTCCCTCACGCGTTCCGCCTCCTCCTTCGCGAGTATTACTGCTTCGCAGAAGGAGGAAATGGCTTCCCATGTACTCTCGCTCCGTACCATGGCCTGGACCAGGGCCGGACGCGAGAGATCGCCGCCGCCGATCGCTACCACGAGGACACGGCGGTGCTCCGCCCAAGCCGGGCAGACCTCCACCGTATGCTCCACCGTGTCCTCCGGGCGATCCACACAGTGGTGACACCCGGGCGTTTCCTCCCGCCTTATCCGGAACAGGTACCTCCCGAAGCACCCGTGTCCGGTGAGGACCTGCGTCAGGCGGAAGGTGAGGACGCTGTGGCGCCTCTCCAGCCACTCCTCAAAGAGGGGACTTATCGCCGCAATTGTGGCGTGCCCAGCGCTGGGTTGCGACAATCGCACTCTCCATGCCGCCATGAGATCCTGCCGGAGCTCTGTCCGCCGTGCCACGATTTCTCGCGGCAGCGGGGTTACGCCCCGGCGTTTTGCTTCCTCGCGCCACTCCCACATGTGCGCGAGGAATGTTGACTACCCCTGGACTGTCACTTTGACAACGACATTTCTTTGTTTACATTTTTGATCTCGAATTCGATTTCTGGGCTTAGGTCTGGTTGCACCCTTATACGACAGCGAAGACAGACGTGCAGGGGCGAAGCTCGGCTTCCCTTCGGAACAACCACTCGTCTTAATGTCTACTATTGCCAAATAATATGGTACACCTGTATGTGTAACTGTGTATCACAACACACACAGTTATATTTAATACCAGTTTAATACATTATAAGATTAAAAACCTACAGGTTTTTGTCTGAGTTTATGAGAACTGAACAATTTTTTTTTCGGCTTCCCTCTAATGATGATTGTATCTGCGCCACTGCAGACGTGTCTTGGCTGTCTTACGAATACACATAAAGCATGTTTATACCCTTAATAAAGCTAGAATGATGATCTTACCTGAGGTACTTTGAAGGGTCCATCTTTAATGACTTTAGGACTGGTGGAGTGTTGGCTTCGAGGTGTAGCCGGGGTCCTTGGCTGGGAGTCCAAGTCACTGCACGACTCCAGGCCTTGGTCATCATCACTCTGAAAATGACAACCATCACAATCTATAGAAAATAGATGTTGGTATACAGGACGGCGAGGACATCGACGCACAACCTGTTTACTTTATTTTATTAATTTTAAGAAAACTTACAGCTAATACATTCGAGTAGTCAGAAGTAATATGTAGAAGAAGGCCAATTACAAGTTTCCACTTACGAGTATATTCTGTTATAATGGATTCAGTACACGATTCTGGACCCCCCTCTGCTGAAATTTTTGGTCGGTTATTTTTTTTAAATCTGCTGTTTCGTACAAAAGTGCAATACCTACGCGCTCAAAATGTATGGAACAGCAATTTTTTTTTTTTTAATAACCGACGAAAAGTTTCAACGCAGGGGGTCCAGAATCATGTACTGAATCCATGGTAACAAGTTACGCGTCGATGTCCCTGCCACCCTGTATACGAGACTGATAGACTCCAACACCGTTTGACCAATCACCATATTTTGCAATCCTGGCACATATACATAATTGGTTTTTACATAAAGGTTTTTTTTATGGACCTCTACGCGGGCGACACCGCGGTAAAAAGCTAGTTATAATCAAAACTAATTCAGGATTAGCCCTTTTATTATGGGACGAAACCTGAAAACGCGAAAAAAAAATCTGCTGTGTGCTTAGTGTGAGTTTTTTTAACTTCACCATCGCTTTAGAGTATACTCAGATTTGTATGGCGTTGAGTTAGCGCCATCTGGTGCCATACGCGAGAATTAAAAATTGTGAGTGTCAGTTTTTTATTTTACTTTGTAGATGGTGACGATCGATTCCCACTCGAAAGTGAGCTCGTAAATTAGCGTGACCCTATGATATCGCGAGTGTGAGTTACAATTTTGACAGCTTTGATAGCTCCTGTAGGAAACTTGTTCACTTTCGATTAAGTAAAGTGTTCACTGAAGGATTTGTAGTGAGAGCCTTGTGAGTGTGGTGAATTATCAAAGTAATTTTATTTTAATTCGTCGTGTGGATTAAAGACATTATGGCATCACGTTTATATTTTGCTTAGAAGATGTTTGAGACCGTTAGTGTTCGTGCCGGCCCGTGCTTGTAACAATCCTCTAATAAATCTTCCGGAGGCCGAATTTAAGAGAAGATATTGGCTTCCGAAGAAAACGATCATTTGTCAGTTGTTTTAGTATCACCACTACCATCACAGTCAAGTACCTAACAGAGTTAACTCTTCCCAATTCTTCATGCGTGACATCCTAGCTCTAGCAAAAATCCAAACAAACTTAATTTTATTTCTGCAAAGTTTACAGATCATAAGTTCGCTAAACACCAAATAATTTGAATTTCACTTACTGCTCTATAAATGTTACCATCATAACAAATTGGGACGAACTTGGGTTCATTTTTAATTAATAGAATATTAGAATCCAATAAGTATTAATACCAATCACAATTTTCAAACAAACACGAAATATAAACAAAGTCGTTATATAACCAACACAATTTTGATAGACAGCCGCTTTCATTAGGAACACTGAATATAAATGTCATTCTATTTGATCGGTTTATCAGACGTCGCGTACATGACACCAACATAAGAAAAATAATGAACGGAATTCACGTCACAGTGACCAAACGCGTATTGGATGGTTAGCTTTGATGGTAACTCGCCTTAGAGCATTAAACCAACCGGAGACGCCATTGTCAGGCGTTCCCCCCTGCCAAAGGTACGAGACCGCCGGTCATAGACGTTATATAAAACTAGTTGCCGCGCGTTCCACGTCATTCAGCAAATCACAGTAGTGCGGAACGACCGTAAGTGAAAAATGCCGAATTGCAGTGTTTTTTCGTGTAAAAAGAGATCGGAAACATCTAGTAAACAAAAGGATAACGTTACTTTCCATCTGTAAGTATTATTTTGTCTTAATATTAACAAATAATGCAATAAATTAGCAAAAAACCAAGAAATATTGTCGGTCAATAAGTGTTGCCACTAAATCGTACAAGATCTAATTTTGAGTAATTTTTAAAGTTGTAATTTATAGAGCTTGACAATTATTTCAAACTTCTATTTAGCATTTGTTATTGTTATTACTGTTTAAAATCTATTTTTTTTTATTTTATAGTTTTTTTTTACTAAACCCTTTAAAATTGCTATTTATGATCAAATAATTGATTAATAAATTCAAACTTTATGTTCCACAAATCTCTTATTATTTTCTCGTATCGTTATTCTTCATTACTTTAAAATATTTGCGGGTCTAGTTATCCCGAAAATACGCAATTTTAATTTAAAAATAGGCCACACTGGAGCAAAATGAGAGTTGTGACAGCAAAGAAACAAATATCGATATCGACTTTATGAGTATGTTATTCTGACTATTAATTTTTCAGATTTCCAAAAGATGCAATGACTCGGGATGTCTGGATTCGGGCTTGTGCAAATCATGATTCGTGGACTCCTAAACGTACTAGTACAATTTGCTCACAGCATTTTGAAGCTTCATGTTTTATATTACTATCTAATAACAAGAGGAGACTAAAACAATGCGCTTTGCCAACTTTGAAATTAGCAAAGGTGATTTTTTTTAATTTAAGCACTAGGTTTTGGTTGTGACTTTGTCCATGTTTGACGTCTCAACTGTTTAAAGTGGAAAATTGAGATGGCGCACTACCAGAACTTTTATAAGATACAAGAAGTCAAAAAAATTATTTAGGGTTAAACCCCTACTTACCTACGCGCTTCCGCATTTTTACGTAGTTTTGTTTTTTTCTGTTGCGCAGACGCTTTAATTGTTTACGCGAAGTAACCACTTATGAACATTTGCACTCAATATACAATGCAAAAGCGCGTATACTCGCGCAGGCCGAGAACAACGAAAAATGTAGACGTGTGCTAGTTAATGGATTTTTGGAAAGTTATTATCTACTTTACTTTTGTATTCTCGGTTTTTTAAAATCCAGGTGTGTTCATCGAGAGTTACAGTAACTAGTAGGAGAAAGGATAGGTAAATATTGATATTTTTTTCAGGTTGACCCAGAGAGAGAAGAGTCTGAACCAGAAACTTCTTCATCTAAAATAAGAAAGGTTGAAATACATGAAGATCCTCAACCTACCCAAACTGGAGAATGCAAAACCACTGAAGATCAGCCCTGTACATCGCCATCAAGAATTAATATTTGTAAGTCACCTACATTGACTTACAATCCACCAATACAAGATACACCAAGGAAAAGAAAACTAAAGCAGCGTCTACAGATGAAAAATAAACAAATAAAAAGACTTCAAACTCAAAAAAGATACTTAAAGAAGAAGGTTGCAGGGCTGCAAGAACTATTAAATGACCTGACAGAAAAGTCCTTAATTAATAAAGAAGATCGTTTAGTGTTAAACAAAATTGGTGTGGAGGAAAAAGAGCTTCTTACTAGACAGCTACTTAAAAGCAAAACTGGAAAAATTCCTAGAAACAAATATTCCCCTGAACTTCGATGTTTTGCATTAACTCTAAATTTTTATTCTCCGAAAGCATACAGATATGTGCGAAAGACTTTTGGAACATGTTTACCTGCTCCAAGGACTCTAACAAAATGGTACAGTTCCATCGAAGGGAAACCAGGGTTTACAAAAGAAGCTTTAGTTGCATTAAAATTACGAGCTGAAAGTAACCCGGACAAGAAAATTTATTGTACTTTGGTAATGGATGAAATCAAAATAAAACAATTGACGGAAAGTATAGCAAGCACTCAAAGACATTATGGTTACGTGGACTATGGATTTGATTTTACATCTGATAATTCTGAAGAAGCAACTGACGCTTTAGTATTTTTATTAGTAGGTATAAATACTACTTGGAAATTACCTATTGCGTACTTTTTAGTAAAAGGCGTAAAAGCTGAACTAAAAGCTCGACTTGTGACACAAGCTTTTCATTTAGTTTACGAAACTGGTGTCGAAATAAAAGCATTGACGTGTGACGGTACTAAAGCGAATCTTGCCATGGCTGAAGAGTTGGGCTGCTGTTTAGATGTAAACAGTTTACAAACCACAATTCTAGACCCTCAGACGGGGCAACAATGCTTTTTCTTTTTAGACCCCTGCCATATGCTCAAATTAGTTCGTAATGCATTCGAGCATTTTAGCTTCTTTACCCAACCAAACTCTGGAAATAAAATTCAATGGACATATATACAGAAATTACATGAATTACAGGAAAAGGAACTATTTTATATGGCAAATAAATTAAAGGCAAATCATATTTTTTTCAAAACAAAAATAATGAATGTTCGCCTTGCAGCTCAGCTCTTCAGTACAAGTGTAGCTGATGCATTAATTTTTTGTAACAATATAATGACGTTGCCCATGTTTGAAAATGTTGACGCGACAGCAGATTTTCTAAAATTAATCAATGATTTATTCGACATCCTCGATTCAAAAACTTGGGGCAAAGGTTTTAAACAAGCCTTGAATTTAAAAAACTATGAAACTGCTTTTGCGAAATTAGATGAAGCAAAAGCAGTACTGCTGAATTTGGAGACTGATATGAAAAATCGCAAGAATAACTTCAATAGAATCAATCTTTTAAAATCCCCTCGTTACACAGGGTTTCTCGGATTTCTTGTATGTATCGAAAGTGCAAAACGTCTATTCGAAAACTTAGTTTTGGCTTCAAATTCACAATTAACTTATTTACCGTTACACAAAATAAGCCAGGACCACGTTGAGATTTTTTTTTCAGTTGTCAGAAGCCACGGTGGCTATTCTGACAATCCAACTGCTCGTCAGTTTGAATCTATATATAAAAAGTTATTGGTCCACACAGAGTTAATACGAAATGAAAGGGGTACGAACTGTATCCCATTAGAAAAAATTTCTATACTCAACTGTACATCAGCAATTGAAAAAATCAATTCTACCTCCCGACAACAAGAAACAGAAATATTTTTAAATGATAACCCCATGGAAGAAAATAATATTATTTCAGAAATAGAAATCGAAACATACTTGTCCCCTTTTGGAGAAAAGGTTGTGGAATATATAGCGGGATACGTAGTATTTTCTACTATTAAAAAAATTAAATGTAGTACATGCGTAAAAGGTTTATGTGGAGAGCCAAATGAAAAAAGTTTAACCTATCAAAAAAGTAGAGGTGGGCTTAAGTACGCATCGAAAGAGGTTATTGATTTATGTCGCCTTTGTGAAGTGCAGATACGGAAACACTTAACTGATGACAAAAAAGTTAGCCCCTCTTGCTCGCCGCAAAGTGTTACAAACAAAGTTTTAAAACATTATGTTGGCAGACAATTGTTCCCAAACATCGAGAGTCATTATTTTGATAATGATTTTACTGTGCACAATATTGAACTTGCGAAAACGGTAACACAAAAATATACCAATATTAGAATAAACTATTTGTCTAAGAAGACTGACCCCAAGAAATGCATTAGGCATATTTACACCAAACTTATACACTTTAAAAATCAATAGGTTTTCATACATAGATTTTTTGTTTTAAACTTTTAAGTTCTTTGACAAACTTATGAGGCCACTCATACTTCGCAGCTTTCTCGCACATGCTATATTTTCTAAAATATGACAAAAGTAATCTATTCTCGTGTATAATCTTATTTTAAAGATAATTTTTAAATTTCTTGTCTCAAAAGTAAACTTATTCTTTTTGTTGCTAGTTCGAGCGATAAGGCTGCGATAAATGACAACGCTCTGTGTCATCGCATCTGCAGACTCAGCCGAGTTGATAATCTATAATCGTTAACGCTAGTAGGAAACTAATCAAATGTATGGAAGTGACATCATCTCAACGTTAAGTCGCGTGGTCAGAATAAACAAATAGAAAATTCGTAGCCAAGTTAACATCGTTCAAAATGATAGACAATGTCCATCGCTACATCCTGTAGTTTTATGGTATAAATAGGAACCAAGTTACAATATTTGTAAAACAAGCGATTGACTCAGGCGCGTCAACATGACTACCAACTAATCGTTTTCTAAAATCATTTACGCACCTCGGCGTTACCGATTGTAGAAAGAGATTCGACACTAAACTTGGCTAGACCTGCTGGTCTTCTTGTGAATAAAAGTATGTGCTAATCAAAATTTCTTTCAAATAAAAATTTACAAATCATTTATTCAGTTTATTTATTCATTCATCATTTATACTTATTCAATTTTTTCTGCAACCTAAGAAATCATATCTTGATTGTCGAGATTATGAAAAAAATAAAATAAAGTCCAGATATAGAAAAAGCTCCCAGCTTTTTTATCATATCTATTGGCTGAATTCATCGATAGCAAAATATCGATAGTGTCAAGCACTCTCATCGCTTACATAAAAATGACGTCATCCCGTACACTGACAAGGCGTCTCTGTGTGTGTTTGTACTTGTGTGCTTATATTTTTTGTTTGTATTTGATTATTTTTCCGTGTGCGTGCGTAACGACGCGATCGAAATTGCATTAGTGTATTGTCACTATTTGTGTGCATTGCCTCGTCCCCCGCGATGAAAGTGACAGACTTATTCGCATAGATATTAGTGCTCGTGGCGTCTCCGGTTGGTTTAATGCTCTAAGTAACTCGCACTCGCTTGCGTACTGTTGTCGATGCGTTTAATGTCATCTCGATTTACTCGATGGTGAAGTCATTCGAACAATGTTGTCAAACCTACAATAAGCATACTTGTTCCCTACATTTTGACGAGTTATGCGAAAACAAATGTAGAGAACAGCGGATTTTTTTTCGCGATTTCAGGTTTGGTTCCATAGTAAAAGTTGTTCATAATGATGAGTATAGTGAACCCTTAAGAGGTTGTGCATTGGGTTTTGTGTTATTTCAATAACACCTTGATTAAGCAGTCAGATATACATTACACGACTGCCTCGTTGGTCTAGTGGTCGCAAGCGCTACTGCTGAACATGAGGACCTGGGTTCTATTCCCGATTTCTCAGTAGCACCCCGGAGTCTGGATCTATGCCCGGTTGATGGCAATAGGCTCGCCCCCTATTACATGAGACTTAAACATAACTGACGAAATGTGGGTGTACTATAGGTACACCTCTGCCTAACCCTTCGGGGAAACAAGACGTGATGTTATGTTATGTATGTATGCATACCTACATTACATATTGTATTTATGAAAAATAAAACGTATTTAGGCAACTCCAGCCTGAAAGGTATGGGTGCCAATGTAATATAGCACACGTGACTTTAGCTTTGTGTCTGGGATGACAACGCATTCGCAATGCCTCTGGTTTTGCAGATATCCATAGTGGCAGTTACCACTTGAAATAAGGAGCGTCGGCTCGTTTGCTAAACTCTACTACTTGATTAGCACTTTAACATGGTACTTAACAGGAAAGAAAAAGCTTTCAATTTCGAATAAGCGTAAGCATAATCAGCCTATAACGTTCTTACTGCTGGGACACAGGCCTCCATCTGTGAGTGGGAGTGGCGCAGTGCGGGTTGGGGAGAGTTACATCTCTTTCCGAATTTTTGGTTCTATGACATGCCGGTTTCCTCGCGATGGTTTCCTTCACCGTTTTGAGAGCAGCGGTGATGTAATAAATTACACAAAGTAATGTGCCTGTCTGGAACGATGCCGTTGTGAAGGCCGTAGAAATTCACTGGATGTGGGAAGCACAGAACCGGTCGAAGTGGCGGTGCTTAGGGGGAGGACTACGACACGTAAGTCGGGGGCGTTACTACTGGACTACCACTGCTCTGCCAATTCAAATACTAGTTTAAAAATACTAACGGGCACATCATCATGGGTAGGCTCATACTCCTCATCATCCTCGTCTTCCGGTAACTCCTGGGCGATGAGAGCTTTCACTTCAGGCCTGGTCTTCACTGGGATGTGCTTGATGGGAGTCAGCTCCAAGTTCTCCAAGTTCCAAGCTGTAGCCGAATGCGTTTTTGGGGACACTTTCATTAGCTCCCTGAAACAAATTTTTGTGAAATGATTGTATAGGATCCACTCATTGTATCTTTCTACGAGTTGAAATTCTAACTCACGAGTACAAACAATTTTTACTAAAGCAGCAACTTATGAATTTTCGAAATAAATAATGTGTTCTTTCACAAGACACAAGTGTATTTTCTTGCTAGGTATTTCAAAGTTGGTACCATAGTAATAATTGTTCGTTCTTTCTTTCACCCACTGGAAAGATGCCGACGATTTCAAATACACTCAATCTATAAATAAAAATGAAATGCTGTTTATTGGTAAGCGCATCACTTGAGAACGGCTGGACCGATTTGCCTGAATTTTATTTTAAAATGTTCGTAATGGGCCAAATTCGGTTTTTAGGAAAAGAAAAATTTGACAAGTTGTCCGGAAAATTGGAAAATTCGGAAAAAAACTTAGTGTTTTTTTCTATGGGGTTTTTGTAAGAATTATTGAAAGGACAAGACAACGTCGCCCGGGTCAGCTAGTACATGAATAAAAAGTAATGTGATACTCAATGGCTATATTTTTTATCCATCATAAACATTTCAAAATGTTGCCAAACATTGATGCTTGCTAATCTCAATGTCATTTGAAATATTAGTATAGCCAATTAGCCAGTTGCAGAAAGCATTATAAAAAAAACTTATGTCACAAGCCGTATGCCCGATGGGATTTCTCATCGGCAATCTCTCAGGAGCATTAGGGGATAAGTTTCCGAAAAACGATGATGCAAAAAACTTCTATATATATTATAAGTTAAAGTCGATATTCGTGTCTGTCTGTGTGACCGCATTGTTCTTCTAAACTAGGCAACGGATTGTAATGCGGTTTTCACCATCATATAAAGAATTTATTCTGGAACGCTTATGTGTATAATACATTAATATTAAACTTACATATAATAGAGAAATCTCAAAGTTTTGTCAAGTCACAAAAACCATGCGAAACAGGGCTGGGTCGCCAGTTTACTTATAAACAGAAGTCTAAGTACCAATTATTTAATTTCTACCTTACCTTTTGTAAAGAAGATCCATACAAACTTTCTTTCCCTATTTTAACCCTTAAGGGGATGGATTTTCAAAAATGCTTCCTAGTGGTCACTTTCATGCAGATAGATTTAGACCTAACAAAATCAGACCGTGCCTTGTTCGTCATGAATGAATTTAAGATTTTTATTAAGTAGATAGTTTACATACTTGACTTTAGCTCTGGTAAGTTTTGGCCGTAGGCTGTTCTCTTCAGGACCAGAGTCTTCTTCTTCGCGCATCTTGACGAGGGCCAACACACGGTCATTTGTCACCACTTTCTATAATACAGACACATAATACATGACGTCATATTAAAGCCTGAGATTATTTTTCTCTTGTATTGGCACAAATTAAACATTAAGAGTTGTTCATTCAGTGGCAAAAATATTAGCCAGCCAGCAAGGTGGTAGCGAAGCTGACTGTCCAGAGTACGCCATGTGTCGAGATTAAATATCTCGACTAAAGACTGTGATGTAATGTTTGATCACATCATCATCATCTACCCAGCCTTTTCCCAACTATATTGGGGTCGACTTTCAGTCTGCAGCTGAATATAATATCTGTCATAAAATACTTGTTTTTATTTTAAAATGAAAAACTCTCTCTTACTAAGACACCCCTTATTATAAATGTGAAAGTAACTGTGTGTCTGTTTGTTTGTTATCTTTTCGTGCCTAAACAACTGAATCAATCATTATAAAAGACAGACAGGTAGCCTGGAACCTAGAGAAGGACATGGGCTACTTTTCATCCTGGATATTTGTATTGATAAAATATGAAATACAAAATACACACAGACAAAGTTGTGGGCCGCTTGTTATTTATAAGCATAAAGTTTACGTTTATACAAGATGTAACATAAATAACGCACAACCTCTTAAGGGATCATTGTACTCATCATTATGAACTTTTACTATGGGACCAAACCTGAAATCGCGAAAAAAATTCAGCTGTTCCCTACATTTTGACGAGTTATGCGAACATAAATATAGGGAGCAGCTGATTTTTTTTTGCGATTTCAGGTTTGATCCGATAGTAAAAGTTGTTCATAATTATGAGTACAATGACCCCTTAAGAGGTTGTGCGTTAATTAAATTACACCTTGTATACAAGTACTGGTTTCTACTTTTCAAGTCTTTATTAAGCATCAACAGAACGCATACCTTTATAATTTTCCTGACACTAGTTTCATCTAAATTATTTTTTATGGCCGACGCATGAAGGCTCCTGTCTACCTGCACAGAGTTCTCTGCAAGTATATCCTCATATTCACTGCTACTCTCACTGTTGCGACTGAAAAGTACAGATGTTAAATTATTTATTACATAAAAAAATTAAATTGCGATAGGTTCCAAACTTAGAGCATTTAAATGCTCTAAGGTTCCAAAATTCATATTTATTTGGTGTCTGCTGCTCATAGTATCCCTTAGCGTATAGTCCAACTCTTACACTCAGCTGCTAAGACAATCCTATGCCCAATTAGTTTTTTTTAAGTATAACCATTACTGACTCAATTTCTAAAAGGCTTGTATTTAATCAGCCCTCTAATAATTCTCATTTTGAGCTCCTAAAAATATTACTGAACACTCTAATATAATGGTTACGCATATTTTTGTGAACCTCAAATAATTCCTATTTAGGGGTCCTACATAAACTCACGCCTTCTTCCCATGGGGGTAGGCAGAAACTACAGAACGCCACCTGCTACAATCCTCACATACTCCTTTTGCCTCGTTTACATTCATACATCTGATCATACACGCACGCCGGTTGCGAGTACTATGCACCTGACCTTTCTGAAGAACATCACCAATAAGATCACTATATGTCTTCCTAGGGCGTCCCCTTCCGGCGTTTCCACTCACATCTGCCATGTAAATACCTTATGTTAGTCGACTTTCATTCATCTGCTTAACATGACCAAACCATCTAAGCATACTCTTTTCAATTTTTGTCAGTACATCTTTTTTTAAACCACACCATTGCCTTATCACATCATTCCTCAGTCTTTTTTTCTTCTCAGTATGTTTAGGGGTCCTAAAAATACTAAATAGTGAAGTAATTGCGACCAACTTGGATGTGATGTAGCGCTAACCTGCTCTAACCCAACCTAACCAAACCCATTTGGTTGGGGTGCCCTAGCTTATACTGCGACCATTTCGACTCGCGCGTCACAGTCTAACCTAACTAAATCGTTAAGTAGTGCAATCAACTTTGAGAAAAATCCAGAAAATTGTCTCAATTATTTAAAAAAGTGTTGATTATTAGAAGCACAAAATGTTTTTAAAGGTTCATTAATTTAAACAAAGTGTCCATCATTAAGAGGATATCGTGCGCACAGTGGCGCGCTCATCGTTTGTTTGCTTATTTATTTAATTTTAGAATGAAAATGTAGAAAATAAGCATGTTATGGTGTGCTTCACAAGATTATATGTTATTATTATTACAAACAGTAGGTTTACATTGTTAAGTTTTATTATAATCCTTAAAACGGAGCTTAATGGCCACTATTTGCCATTTGAAGGATTATAATAAAACTGCACATGCAAGTTATCAGTAACTTAGAGATTTTTGCAAGTGGACTATGGATGGACATAGCGACTTTTGCAAGAGTATTGAGTTTTCTATTCCATTTTATTCCTAACTTAATGAGTTTTGACAGATTATGTTAAACACAGACATTAATATTTTAAATCTTCAACCAATTGCCGTAATTGAAAAAAAAAAACTTTACTTTTAACATAACGTGGTTTGCAAGTGGACTACTCACATAAATAATTCTGAAAATAAAGTCAAAACAATGAAATTAAATAACACACTTTTTCATTATTTGTGATGCCAAAAATAAAATAGTGTTAAGTAACTAAACGTCTGTCCATTGTGGTTTATTAGCTAGCTTCCCTACGCTATTACCTAAAAAGCCACATAAAATAGAATGAAGGCCTTATACAGCTAGTCGTTGTACCAAGTTTAAAAATAATATAGCTCATAAAATTACACCATCTATAGTAGAATACGAGAATCCTAATGAAATCTATGGGGCCCTTTTTGATGTAGTGCAAAAGATTGTACGACTAAACGCCGACAGACTGAACACCGACAAGACTGCTTCGACGGGACTCTTCCGAATTATTTGTTTTATCCAGAGAGTAATGGGCCTACCACACGCACAAGCTTCACCACAGTTCTGCCTGCGCAAGCTTCTCGCATGAAAAAACTGTACACGGACGGCATTACCACACGGCACAGTTAAGTACGCGCAGGCCACATTCTTGTCGAAATCGTCGGCGTGGAAACAACAATGTTTCCCAGTGAAGAATTATTTTTTCTGCTACTATTTTTCAAGTGTTTGCTAGTGAAAAAAAAGACAATGCAAAAGTCAATGCGTAAACGGTCAACGTGGACAAAAAAATGGTTGTTGAAGAGAAAAATTCATTCACATATAAATCTACTCAAGGATTTAAGAGATGATCCAAGCGATTGGCGGAATTATTTACAGATGGATGAAAATGCCTATAATGAATTGTTACATTTGGTCACGCCTCTCATTCAACGACAAAATACGGTAATGCGTGAGAGCATATCACCTCACGAACGACTGACGGCTACTTTGAGGTTTCTGACTACTGGAAGATCATACCAAGATTTGAGATTTTCTACAGCAATTTCTGAACAAGCTTTATCTGAAATTATTCCGGACACATGCAGAGCCATTTACAAGGTTTTACAAAATAAATACATGAAGGTGAGTTTAAGTATGTATAATAAAAGTAGGTACATATTACAATCAAAGTTAATAACAGTTCAGAACCTGCAATCAAAAATTAATGATGTATTAATTATGGCACATAACTGAACACAAAATTTTTGAGTGACGGACGTCCACAACCTCACCAAACGACAACTAGCCTCGACTGCGGCTTGAACACTGAACGCCCAACCACACACACAGGCAAGTACGCGCAGGCCGGGCTTGCGCAGGTAAAATTTCAAGCAAGTCGAAAAATGCGCAGGCCGCGCTGTGGGGTTGGCGCGTGATACAGTTTTACCAACCGCACGCACGGTGTTCCGTGTACAAACCGGCTTGCGCAGGCAAAACTGTGGTGAAGCTTGTGCGTGTGGTAGGCCCATAAAACTACACTACACACGGTACGGTATTACTACTACTATATACGGTTAATATATTCGACGGTTAAGTGGATAATTTGGATATCCGGATAGCATGCCCTACGAGGCTTCGAGTAACCATTAAAACATGTTCTCTTGTACTGAACACTGCAAATAGCGATCTACAATACGGTCTCATAGTAGCGTAAGTTCATGTGAGAAAACAAAGAATATTTCAGTCGGCAATTATGGCAAAATAATACCAGCGTTGTTGTTATTATGAATAAAATCATACCGTTTTCGTTTCTTCCCGCGACTTCTTCCTTTACTCTTCACAGAAGTACTTTCCTTGTTAGAACCAACACTTTCAGTCGTTGTAAGTTTACCGTCTTCTTCGTTTTTATTCATGTTGTCTAAAAACGAATAAATCCTGCAACAGGATTTGTAGTTTTGTAGCCAAGAAAAAACTGCACTTGGAGTAGGTATGCAGGCAGCAACGATAATCTGACAGTGATGACAGCAACTGACTGGAAAGAAAATGACAGATGACACTTTGACTGATGTCAAACGTCAATCGATCGAATGGGTGCTGCAATGTTGCCTATAACAAAAGTGAGTCACTGATCTAGAATCAAGATGCAAACATACGACTGCACTAGTTGAGATTTTTTTTTTATTGTATTTTGGGGTCGTGGGTATTGCACTCCCTGAGCTGAGGCCATAATTTCAGACCCCTGAAGAATAATGTTTTTGTAATTTTATTTTATAATCTGAGCCTCATTATGAAGGCTATATTTATTTATTATTATTACTAACCAGTTGTCAGCCAGAGCCACCAAGGCACTGACCATTGCCAAACAATATATTTAACATACTAATGGAAAATTATTTCGCATTTCTCCTATACAGGTTTCATCTTTGTAACACAGAAAAGATGATAACAGAAAGGTCAGGGTCAAGCGTAAAATGGCACCGAACGGGTGTGGCTGCTACGCAGTTAGATAGTCTTTACATAATTAATGGCATAATAAAGATTAATGTACCTTTGACAATTTTCTATTAAATTATTGCACTGGCGATCTCTGGCATCCGTCCAACCGTGTAACCATATAAAGTTATCTGTGCGTGTAACGAACGACAGAAGTTAGTTTTATCAGTAAATAAACGCTGTACAAACTAGCCTCTTCGCTAGACTCCTACTTTTGAGTTATTTGTCACAAATAAAATCGTTGTAAATTGAAGAGAAGCCCAGTATTGTGGTTTGTGGCTGCCGCCTGCCGCCAAGGTACCACCTTGCCTGTCCACGATATAAACATAATTATTGTAGGCATACATGTATGTGTATGTATATGAGGCGCGCAATTAAAACCCAGTTCACGTTGACAATAATTCTGCTCGGCACCGGCTAAGAGTATAGGCACCGGTATATATCTACATATAACTTTACGTGAATCTTCAATATGGAGATTTTTTTTAAAATACCTATTGGTCATCCGTAATTGGGAGCTTTTAGAATTGTTTAAGAATTCATACAATGTACTTCAAGATTTAGAGACGTTTTTTGGCTCGTTACTTTAATTGAACTTTTTTATAATACAGGAAGCAACAACATCCAAAATGCGTGATCAACCAAATATAGCCGTAATTGGAGGAGGAGTGGTCGGCATAACAGTGGCTAAACTGTTCCAGAACCGACTCAAGAATGCAAAAGTAACAGTTCTCGCTGAAAAATACACACAAGATACCACTAGCCACATTGCTGCTGGTATCTTCAGGCCGGGAACCAGTTTTAAAGGACCAACGAAGGCAATTACGAAGAAATGGCTGAACGAGTCCTGGCAGTTCTGGCAAGATATACTGAAAACACCTGATGTTCAACAAATTGGTGTTATGACCTTAGGAGCCTACATATTTTCAAAGGAGAACTATCATGTCACTAGAAATCACCTAATTGAAGATATAGTGCCAATTTACCGACCAGTCAATAATGAGGAATTAAAACTAGGTCCTCAAGGTACAAAATTTGGATCTTACTTTTCGACGTTGAAAGTTGAATGCGAGCACTATTTGCCATGGATGGGAAAAATAATAGTTGAAAAAGGCGGAGAGTTGATAAACAGAAAGGTGGAAAGTTTCGTGTCCTTATCAAATTATGATCTAGTTTTTAATTGTGCAGGTTTAGGTGCAAGATATTTATGTAATGATTATGATATGGTGCCTATAAGGGGTCAAGTGATAAAAGTGAAGGCACCATGGGTAAAGTCAGCGTTTTATGGGGATTATGATACGTATATTATACCGGGCCTTAATGGGGTAGTTACATTGGGTGGCTGCAGAGGATATGACAGTTATAATATGAATTATTGCAAGTATGACGCAGCGTCCATAATGGAGCGTTGTTGTGAATTTCTCCCGAACTTGAAAAATGCGGAGATCATCGCACATAAGGTTGGTCTGCGCCCGCATAGAATGCCGGTTCGTGTTGAGCCGGAACTGATTGATGGCGTAAAGGTCGTACATTGTTATGGGCATGGCGGTTATGGAGTGATGACTGCCCCCGGCACGGCAATCGACGCGGTCGAAATGGGTCTCGATTTCTTACGTAGCAACGTTAGAAATAAATTGTAAACACTTAATATATTTAAAACAAATAGATATGTGAATTCTAGGATTAAAATTTATCAATTCATGATTTTAAATCACACTTATGTTCCTTAATAGTTACTTAGATTAAATATTTACTAAATTAGCTATCTATTTTTATTTATTCTTTGATAATTTAGCTACATAATTGGTGTGACGACAATACATTAATAAAGCCACCATAATAAGTAATTTATAACTACAATTACTCTATCTATAGGGAGTCGCGGTGGCACAAGCATCAGTCGTATCGTACTTATGTCGAAGTTTGTAGTTGTGGATGTGTGAATTATTCTCACATTTTTTTTTTTAAACTTTTTATCCTCATTACGTAACGCTGCAACTCTTTTCATAATCGAAAATACGCGGTTTGTTCCCAATCTTAGAGCGTTGTAATGATGAATTTAAAGATTATTATTATTATGTGTAATACAAATTCGTTAGTGTCCCGGATAACATTTTGATCAACATTATAACTTGGTACTGAGCTGCAGATTTGAATTTCGCGGGCTACCTTATTAAATTGGCGGCACTTCTGTTGGCTTGGCTGGCTTCCGGCTTGGCCAACATGCGGCATCCGTTACACAATGGTCAAGCCGGAAATGCTCGTAGAGGGGGGGTGTAGAACCCCCCATGAAGGAAGAGTTGCGGAGCCCCCCCCCCCCCCCCCTTTTTGAGATATGATTTTTTTAATATTCTAACCTAACTGTACTATAACTAAAAAAAAACGTAGCGGGTCTAAATTCGTTTCCAAAATAATAAGATCAATGATCGGTTAGTGCCTCATTTCCATTGAAAGCGTCTAACGGGCCTCTGCGAGTTGGCTTCGGCCCCTCATATGCCTTCTAAAGGTCCGGGACCCTGGGGTCCCGAGAAATATAAAAAAAAAAAAAAAGGTCAATGACATTTTCAAGGTCAAGGTCAACACCCCAAAAGTCAAAGTTAAACCAAAATATAGTCAAATCATGGAATATTACCTATTGACAAGCACTGAGGTCAAAAGGGCATCAAGGTCAATAACATACGTCTCGAAGTAGGGCGTGGTCGACGGAGCCCCGTTCCACGGGGCTCCTATTTCTGATTCTGAGTGGTTTAAAAAAATTTACCACCCATACCCCCCCCCCCCCCCCTATTACTTCTAACCTAACCTGTCCGAGTCGGGGTGCCCCAAGTCCCAAGCTCGCTTCACTCGCTCTTGCATCCTAAGTTCTCATTTTATACGTAAACGCTCTCAACTGCTAGGGACAAAACGTTGACCAGAGAGTAGTATATTCTTTGACTTTGACCCTCCGCTAGGAGTATGTGTTCAGTGACTTTGACTGTCAGGACGATGACCATGTGGAGTGACACTGTGACAATGACAACACAAAATGGCGTAGTTTTACGTTTAGTTTCACATACCGGCAATAATCGGTAAATTATTATAAGTGTTAATTTAATAGCACTAATTTAAATCAGCGAAATGTTTATAATGAAATATTCGGCTAAGTTTTACTTTACCAGCCGTCGAGTTGGGAGTCCATATTTTTTTTACAGAAAGATCATATTAATAGAAGCCCCCTCGTAAAGTTTTAAGTTGCGGAGATAAATGGTTTACGAGAAAAAAATAATCAAAATCGTAAAACTTTAGCAATATTTTGTCACTTTTGACATTTTGTCTCACCATTAAACGTTTCGTTTTACCTAAGGTCAACGCACTAAAATGTTTTACTTCTTATTAATTATGAAATAAATACGCATATTTAGTGATACTTTTTATGAATATTTTTACCAGCCATCGATTTAAGGGGTGGGAAGGGGTGGGGGGAGGTTGAGGGGGGGATGTAGAACCCCCCTATGAAGGAAAAATTGCGAAGCCCCCCCCTTTTTAAGATATGATTTTTTAATATTCTAACCTAACTTTCAAATTTTTTGCACTATAACTAAAAAAAAAACGACGTAACGGGTCTAAATTCGTTTCCAAACAATGATAAGATCAATGACCCTTTCAAGGTCAAGGTCAACACCCCAAAAGTCAAAGTTAAACCAAAATATAGTCAAATCTTGGAATATTACCTTTTGACAAGCTCTGAGGTCAAGGGCATCAAGGTCAATAACATATGTCTCGAAGTAAGGCGTGGTCGACGGAGCCCCGCGAAGCGGGGCTCCTACTTCTGAGTGATTTAAAAAAAAATAACCACGAAAGAGATGGCGGGGTCTTTCAGACCCCGCCATCCCCTTCTAACCTAACCTGTCCGAGTCGGGGTGCCCCAAGTCCCAAACTCGCATCACTCGCTCTTGCATCCTAAGTTCTCATTTTATACGTAAACGCTCTCAACTGCTAGGGACATACGTTGACTATCAGGACGATTATACGTTGACTATCAGGACGACGACCATGTGCAGGAGTATTAGTGTTCTGTGACCATGTGAAGTGACACTTGACAGTGACAACACAAAATGGCGTTGTTTTACGTTTGGTTTCACATACCGGCAATAATCGGTAAATTATTTATAAGTGTTATTTTAATAGCACTAACTTACATCAGCGAAATATATGTTTTATAATGAAATATGCGTAAAATGTATCTAAATCACTACAATGCGTGTTTATTTCATCATTAATAAGAAGTAAAACATTTTAGTACGTTGACCTTACGTAAAACGAAACGTTTAATGGCGAGACAAAATGTCAAAAGTGACAAGATATTGCAAATATTTTACGATTTTGATTATTTTTTTCTCGTAAACCATTTATCTGCGCAACTTAAAACTTTACGAGGGGGCTTCTATTAATATGATCTTTCTGTAAAAAAAATATGGACTCCCAACTCGATGGCTGGTAAAGTAAAACTTAGGCAGCTAAAGTCCTATACCAGACCCTCCCATATTTTTTTATTGACTACTGTTAGTGTCAGTCATCATCATCATTCTCCTGCCCATATCAATTTATTTGGGATCGGTGCAACATGTCTATTTCTTCCATACTTCTATAGTTGTTGTCATCTCTGTAGTCGCCCCCTTTCCTAGCCATATCGTCTATCATGCAGTCCATCCATCATTCTTGGTGTGCTAATTTATATCCATACAAATAAATAAAATTGAAGTGTCTGTTTGTAATGTCAAAATAACAGCTTTTTACTAAATTCTGAATGAAAATGTATGCAGTACTTATAACAAAAAAACAGTTTTTAAATATTTTATCTGTCTGTTTGTTCCGGCTAATCTCCGAAACGGGTGGACCGATTTTGACGGGACTTTCAATGGCAGATAGCTGATGTTATAAGGAGTAACTTTGGGTAGCTTTATTTTAGAAAAAGAATTATGGTTTCGCGCATAAAAAATAAACACATGAAATTGTGAACAAAATCCGATTAAAATAAGGAAGTATTGACATCCATGCAGGCGAAGCTGCGGGCAACAGCTAGTTATAAATAAATACATACATGCTACTACTTGTGGTCTATCTGCACAGGTACACCTGCTAGACTTCATACTTTACCATGTATGGTTTGCATAATTCCTGTAGAGAGGTAGGCAGGCAAACTAACTACAGTACCTGACATGCTATGATCCTTACCTTTTCCCCCCTTTTGCTTTGTCCACATTTACTCATACATAAGATGCACACCAAACAAGTTAGTCACTTACATTTAATTGAAGAAACCTTTCTATTGACTGTACTGCCAAACCTCTGCATTCCTGTATTCCCTGAAGGGGTGAGCCTTCAGCCATACATACATACATAATGTTATGACAAAATAATAAATTGCATTTGTAAAAATTAAATGACAACAAGCTTTCATTTATTATTTATTTACAATCATCCAATAATACATAATATTGCTAAACAAGGCATAGTAGACAGCAGTATTTCAACAAGACAAAACTGTTGCTTTCTCGTTGAACTCTAACAAAAGTTGTTTCATATCGTCATATCCTGATATTTCTTGTGCTTCTTTCAATGGAAGCCACTTCAGATCTTGATGCTCATCAGACAACAGAACCCTTGTCTCTGGATTCCTTAGTTTTGCCAGCCAGTACACAACCACTTTTGGTTTACCTTTCACTTCATAGTTCAATACTTTTGAAACATCTTTGTAAACCTAAAAAATATTTTTTGATTTAAAAAAGTATTGAGACTCAAAATATATAAAATATATGCTTTTTGACTTACTTCTAAATCATCTTCTGATAATCCAGCCTCTTCTTTTGTCTCTCTTAAAGCCGTTACCCAATCCGATTCACCGGGGTCAACATGGCCTGGGTAAAAATGAAAAAATGTTAGTTAAGTACATAGAAACGTTTTGGCCAGGTAGTTTTTGGAGTATCGAAAAAAAAAAGTATCTTTGATGTGTGGAACACTGAGAGAAGAGTTATTAAAATACAGCTATAATACAAAATTTACCCTTTGGTGGAGTCCAGTGATGTTCTCCGTAAGAAGTTTGTAACATCAAAAACTGAACTGCTTGATTCATATTCCTAAATATAACGAGACCAGCAGCCCGCTTAGCAGACATTATTAGAAGAAACAGTGACCGTGGCTTATATTTACAGTATGTTCCACAGGTTTTCTTTACTTATTTACAGGTATGTGTACATCTAAATTAAATTACAATAGCTCGTTTTTGTCTAAAACTTTTTGTTATGACAAAAGGCTATACTTACTAGTCTGTGGACAACAATTGACATTGTCATCTGTCTGACACTGACAGTGACATGAAAACAGCAAACGGTCAGTAAAAAAAAATACAGCTGTTCGTCCAGAAAAATAATTTCTAATTTAGTTTTTATGATAAAAGCTCTCAATTTGCATTTTAGTTCCTTATTATACAAATTAATTGTTGTTTTCATCAAATATTTTTTTTTGCTATATTTTACGTAATTTTTTTTATTGTATCAAGCCGCTAAACTCTGAAGAAAATACTGACACTGACATTTCGAAACCAACGGCAACGGTGAAAAAAACTGGAATTCAAACTGCAACGGCAAATAACAACATTCTCATTATTTTTATTCAGTGAAACGACAGTTACGAAATTGTTTGTTTATTAGTGTTATCGTTGTACACACATGTGATTTTTATCAAGGCTTCCGGAAACAAAAAAAGTGTTAAAATATCATACCATGTTACAAAAATGGAAACATATTATTAGAAACTGGGTAAGTAGCAGATGTTTTTCAAATGTCGTTGATGATTATTTGGTGCTTTGTTTATTACTTTTAGCTAAATACCGACTGTCTTCTTGTGTATTTTAGATAAACTGTTATTTCAATGAAAGCAACCAAGATGAGAGGTCCGTTAACATAGAGTCGTTACTAAACATAATATCTCATTTACATGAGAATCTGAACTTAGACGAATCCAAGTCGTCCATACTAGAAGCGCATACAGTGGAGGAGTTCGTTTTGGAGAAGTATCCAAAATTTAAATTTGAAAATGAAACAGCCGAGGCATCCAATGAGGATGAGATATACCTTGTGGCATCATTGCTGCTATTCTTTGTGTGCGTAAATTCTAAAGATGTGGACATAAAGAGTGCGATGTGCAGCAAGCTGAGTGGCGATGACCAGGAGACCATACTGAAGTTCAGTAAGAGCCTACTGGAGTGCTCCCCTATCACACGCAGGGATGTTCAGGCAGCTATTACAGGTAACCTCGATCATTATTATTGAATTTACAATGGTACCTACCTAGCACATCTTTCCAGGATTCAAGCCTATTATTATTTATTGCATAGCTAAGGCAATTTTCAAATAAAATGTGTTTGCTATTTTTTATTTGGTTTTTTATTTATGCTAATGTTGAAACAGCTGTTGGTTTGAAAGTAGCAGCTGTTATAAAGGGGAGGGCCACATGTCCTACTCTAGAGGCAACATAGAAAGTTGCTACTATAATAATTGTCAGTCACTATTTAGAGAATATTATGATATATTACTTTATCAGTTAACTTAAAAAAAATAGCATGCAATGTAAATGTGAAATAAGCTCTTGTAATTTTTTTTTTCACAGAGGCATGTGGTTTTGACATGGCTTCTGGACAGGCCAAAGTGGCAGAGACACCCCCAGCACTGCGCTCATTGCATGGAGAAGTGCGGAGACTGCAGGCCTCTCTAGATGCCGAGCGATTTGACCGTAACTATCTGCAGGATGAACTGGCTAGGACTAACTTGAGGATGGATAAATTGTGTATGTATTTTGTCATTGTTTATATGGATTGTTTATAATTAGTACAGTCGACAAAAGAGTTGGGTATACAGGAGGTATACAGGCTAAAATATTCATTCTTTCACTACATGGCAATTTTTTTTTCCTGAGCATAATAACTTTTTATATTGATGTGTAAATGTGTTTATAAAAACCTGTTTACTGAAAGAAAATCATTTATATTAAAATGCCACACTTCCAAGAATTTTTTATAGTGACACCAATATAACAATGCTTGTTTGTCACAAGTGAAGTCTAAACAAAAAACTAGGGTGTTATTGATATCACAATATTCGATTATAAAGATTTATTGTACTTGTAACTGGAGTCTGTACGTAAATAAGTAGTTACCTTTCTCAAGGTGAAATAAAGTAGGAAAACCTTGGTTTTATACCAGACATGAATTTAAACAGTTTTTGTAACACAGCACAGGAAATATATACTTTAACTATTCTAATAATTAAGCTGAAGAGTTTAGTTTGTTTGAACATGCTAACTAATCTCTAAACCAGTCGGATTTGAAAAAATATTTTTGGATTTAATAGCTGTATACGCAATTTAACGTCACGCTAGTTGACGCTAGGACCCTTAGGATTCGAGCAAAAAGAAATAAAACAAAAAGAACGCTAAACGAATGCGAGGTAATGGCATGGGCAGGCGATGCAAGGGGTGGGTCGGGGAACAAGAAATTTTATGCAGACGAAGTATGCGACTTCGTCCGCGTAAAGCAGAAGCTATTACTTGTATAAGATCACTTGGTTGGTCAATCAAGTCTATACGTCTATATAAGTAAATAAAATGGAAGCATCTGTTTGTAATGTCAAAATAACAACTTTTTACTAAATGCATATGAACATATAATATGGTAAGTACTTAACAAAATTTTGTTTTTTAAATTTTTGTCTGTCTGTCTGTTTGTTCCGGCTAATCTTCGAAACGGCTGGACTGATTTTGACGGGACTTTACTGGCAGATAGCTGATGTTACGGGGAGTAACCTTAGATAGTTTTATTTTAGAAAAAAATTAGGGTCCCGCGCAAAAAACCTTTGAAATTGTGAACAAAAAGTCGGACTTGAAAATTTCTTTTTGCATTTGGTAGCCCAATTCTCGAGGATGGTTATATGCTATTTAACACCACGCTGCGACCCTTAGTAACCGAGCAAAAAGAAAAAAGTCAGAAAGAACGCTAAGCCAAAATGAAGTAATAGTGCGGGCGGGCGATGCCACGCGGCGAGTCGGAGGACGAGGGAGTATTATTAAAATGTGACTGTTATTTTAGTGTATTGTGTATCTTACGACTTACTTCCACGCGAACGAAGTCGCGGGGCACAGCTAGTTTGTAGTTTTTTTTATATTTTGTAAATATAATAATACACATTGATAATGATCATTATTAAATTCAAGTCGCGCCTTCATTGTGTCCTCGATACGCGACTCTACATTGGATGACCTATTTCATTGCTGCCAAAGCTAAATATGATTTTTTTTGTTCTTATGTACCAAGTAGGTACAATAAACAATACGTTTCGCACGAGTATGGCAGAGCCCGGCCACACGATGCGTTGCAGCGCCGCACCGCAATGATTTCGCCGAATGGGGTGCCACACGGGCGGTACGGCGCCGCAGCGGTGACCCTGGCATGAATCTAGTGTTAGGCAGTTAATTATGGAAAATCGCACGACGTCTCAACATAGCGTGTGGCATGTCAATTTGATTTAAACTATGAAGGACGAAACAGCGCACAGACGGGTATTAGACCCTAAAACGTGGCCAAAACTATTAAACAATATTTTTTGAATATTTCGGTGCTTATATTGCCTAATTTATTGATAAATCATTATTCAAAGCCTAGTTGATGGTAAAATATCAATTGGAAAGGAATCTAGGCATTTGGAAAAAGGTAAAAAAAAAATATGTCAAATTCTTACATTTTTATTTTATTAAACATTAAAAACAACTATAAAACGGTATGTTAAGTACTCTTAATCTTCTTTATTTTCCTTGTCCGAGTCACAACTGTCATGAAATGGCAGTAACATTTCTTTTGCCGAAGAGGAAAAAGGCTTAGAACTTTTCTTAGGTCTAGGCCTAATTGAACTAAGATACGGGTCTGATGTGAGCAGTAGCCTATACAGAATATCCCTATTACAATCTTCACGGGAAAACTTTCGCGAATAATTTTCCCTATAATCTCGAAAATGCTTGTTCCTAACTTCAGCTGCTTCTTCTGACAAAGTTCCGATTGGGATCAGAGCGTTTTTCACAATGAGTGGCCCGTGCATCAGCACTTTGTGTACAGTGGGTGTCATCGGATGCCAGCTGTATAAGCTAACATAAAGTTCTGCTGTATTGTCACAATATGAAGAAAACTTTTCAAAATTTATATCATATCCACTTGAAATAACTTCTAAAATTGTTGCGAACCTTTTTATCAATTCTTCATTGATGCCAGTTATAGCGGAAGCTTCCGCAGAACATTCAAAAAATCTCCTACTCGTATTTCCATTATTGGTATTTCCAAAACCAGCTTTTGGAATATCAACCAAAAGACCAAGTTCTTTTCGAAACCTTTCTTGGATTTCTTGCTTTTTAGTTTTTACGATATCTTTTTCCATTTGCGACCTAATTTGCCATTTTCCTACAGGAATCTTATATGCGACATGAAGAAGGCTTTCGAAGAATCTGATTCTTGCATGAAGAATTGAAAGTCCAAATTTAAAATTTTCCTTGGCTACCTCTGAGCTCCTCACTTTATCGAGATTGTTAAAATCTGTTGAAGTTAATTTGCAGATATAACACCTCATTGTAGATTTAGTATTTGTGGCAGCATTACACACCTTACCATCAATCATTGTGAATAATAAGGTGTGTTTGACAGAAACTTCGAGTCCAGCACTTGTTAATTTGGTAATATCCAAATCTTCAATTTGATCTTCAAAATGCTTAATTTCTTCTTTCGTTATTTCGGGAGTTTCTTTGATAAATCTTATCCTCATGGGCCTGCAAAATCTGTGTGAAGATGGAGAGTTGTTGCGCCAAATGACATTTGCATTTGTCTTGTCAGAACTAAGGTCATTGTTGCGTTTGCAAACCAATTGAACAGGGACCAAACTTGACTGGAATATATTAGCATCTGTACTGCTTGAGTTTTCAAACTTTTGATTATATTCAGCTTGTTGTGATCCATCACATCCCCACTTATATATAAGTTCAAGTGTTGACAACTCCTCTACTGATAAAGTAGAAATAACTTCCTCTAAATACAGTAACAATCGCTTAGCTGTGTGGTCCAGTAATGCTTGCAGTTTTATTTCAGCACAGGTCTCAGATATAGTAATGCTTTCAGGATCTGGATAGCATTGCTTTTTTTCTTTTTGGAGGATGGTATAGCAAGGATAGAACTTTTTATTTGTCTCACGCACTATATCGTACTGTCTCCTTGTTAAATTAGCTTCGACGAACATGGATAACGCTGCAGTTGGTGTTATTTGTGTTGCTGGTAATGATGACGTGTCACTTTTGTGCAAGGCGATGCGGTTCTCATGTCCACGGCCACGTGTCGATGATTCTGTAATTTCCTTCACAACATTTGCTCCATCAGTATCTCCACGCTCTCGAAGTGCCATTTGACCTGCATATAATAGCTCTCGAGCTTCGTGGCTTTCACGAAGATTTTCAGTTTTTCTGCGTTTGCTTCGTTCAGACAAATCGTTGAATATTTTTTCTGGGCGCCCTGTATTACCGCTAGAGAGTCTTTTCCGAGGTATTTCAAGAGTGCCTTGAAGCCATTGTTCGTTGTTTTTTAAAAATTTCTGTTTAGTCCTGTTTGCTACTTGCCATCTTGACTTAAAATCATGCTTGAATGTCGCAAATCTACGACGAAAAGTTTCTTTTTTTTCGCCAATAAAAGAAGAGTCATTTATTAACTCTTCTTCAACTTCATCAAGTTTTTTCGTTGTAAATCCATCAGACGAACTATGGATCATGTTGAAAATATCCATTCGCGTCAAAACTCGAGCCCCTGACGTCCCTAGAACAATTAAAACCCAAACATATAATCACAGCCGCAAAACAAAGTTTGTTTTATGGAGATCTTAAAACATAAAAATAAGAGAAATCCATATAAGGGGCAAAAAGTGGCAATTTTTCTTTCTATATAATATATCACAAATATCTGTCCTACCAAACAATAAACTAGACATTATCCGATAACGCCCGATTATCTTACTTTTACTCTTTTCTAAATTTGATTGAGAAAATGATTAATGAAAAATAATGCAGTTTTAGAAAAACACCACAACTCTAGATAAAAACAAATTATTCTAGAAATAACAATTTATTTGAACAATACATACCTGGTTCTGCAATATCCATGTTGAAAATCTTCGGTGGAAACTGTATTCATCAATTTTATCAATTAATGAAAACTAGAAACTTTGCAAACACTCACTACAAAAATAAACGTGCAACCAACAGCGCAGTCGGAACACGTCTGACTAAGTGTGTTCTGACAAAAATCAGGTAAAAAATATGGCTGCCTATTGTTCCTTAATCCCTTGAGTATTGGCAGTTAAGGGTAATTTCTAGGAAGAGGGACCTTTTTAAAACTGACTTTTGGCCACGTTTTAGGGTCTAATACCCGTCTGTGCAGCGTCCGTGCTCAGGCGCCGCACCGCAGCCACACCACAACATATCATCCGTGTTTTATTTTATATAGTACTAGCACTTCCCGCGCGACTTCCTCCGCGTGGATTTCGTATTTTAGTACCCCGTCAGGGGTAATTTTCAAAAATCCCTGATTTGCATTATTTTTTACTACTGAGTTTCGAGTTAATCGGATCACGCCGCGCGTTACAATTCTTCCATACAAACATTGACACCCCCCAATCAATGAAAATAAAGAATAACGTGTATCAGGGTTTTTGAAAATCTACCACTAATGGGGTACTAAAGTACGAAATCCACGCGGATGAACTCGCGAGAAGTGCTAGTTTCTTATAATTAATGAATCTAAAGGCATATCATTCATCAAAATCGGTTCAGCCGTTTAGTAGTTATGAGGGAACATAGGGTCGGACTTACATACATACATACAGGTTAAACACCTCTTTTTT
Organism: Fissipunctia ypsillon; assembly: GCA_947568875.1. NCBI lineage: Eukaryota > Metazoa > Arthropoda > Insecta > Lepidoptera > Noctuidae > Fissipunctia > Fissipunctia ypsillon. The sequence continues at coordinate 16,771,761 of OX387659.1, forward strand.
GGCTTTGCCGCAGTCGGGTAAAAAACAAACAAATTCTTCAGCTTTTTTATTAGTATAGATATAGATTACTGGTCTGTTTACAGCAAAGGACAAAGAACAATACAAGCTGGAGATAGTGAACCTCAAGGCGAAGATATCGATGTGTTGCGGGCAGGAGCATGACACGCGGGGGGCGGAGGCTGAGGCGGAGTCCTCGGGCAAGCTGCTTCGACAGCTGCAAGACATGGAAGAGCGCCTGGTCCGCACTCAGGAGATGCTGGATGACGCTGTCTACGAGAGAGACTCGTACAAGATTAAGGTATGAAACACTTGTGTTGGCACGAGTATTACGAGAATCTATACATACAAAATACAAAATGTTTATTTCTGTACCAACTAGTTTACATTAGTTTATGATTGGAGCCTCCTTTTAAGCATATACATATTATTATAAATTATAGTCGGTTTTTGTGTGTCTGACTGTGCTGTCTTCTAAACTCTGCAATGGATTTTGATGCGGTTTTAGCATCATTTAAAGGATTTATTCCAGAAGGTTTCTGTATATCACATTAATATTTAACTTTGATTTAACACAGAAATGTCAATGTTTTAACGTCGCCATTGCACCCGTGCCAAGCAACGTCTACCTATCCCATCATCACTAACTTTTTAAGGATATCTGGTTCCCGACGGGCAATGTGACCAAAGTAACCGAGAATCCTTTAACCAAAAACAGATTGTGGATAGTCTATTTCTTATGCGCTGTTATTCGAGGATAAATTTGTGCGTTCCCTTGGCGGGCCATGGTATGCGGAGCATTCTTCGCCAACACTACATCTTGGTAGCTTCTATCTTTTTCCGTTCTATCGCCCGAATCGTCCACGGCTCTGAGCCGTAAAGGAATATTGAGAAAACCAGTGTCCGGACTAGTCTCATCTTGGTGACATTGGAGACCTTTCTGTCCTGCCAAATACGTGTCAGCTAACTCATCGCAGCTTTGGCCATTGAAGTCCTTCTCTTGATCTCTTGGTCAGTAAGTAGCGATTCGAGGAATATAAAACTCTCTGACAAGTTCTGGATCTGCGAGTTCTCCCGTTCTGGAGAGTTGATCGGTTCTGTCAATGAGTATGACTTTTGTCTTTGACTTATTGATAATTAGTCTAACCAGTCCACTCTCCTATCTAACGACATATTATTCATCAAAATCGGTTCAGCCGTTTAGTAGTTACGAGGGAACATAGGGACGGACATACATACATAAGTACATACATACACAAGTACATATATACATAAGTACATATATACATTACATACAGGTCAAACACATAACCCTCCTTTTTTGGCTTCGCCGCAGTCGGGTAAAAAGGACTTTTCTCATGTAAATATAATACATACACGGCATTTCCCCTTGGGGTAAGCAGAAATATATGGAAAATCACGTGCTGCGAACGTAACTATCATCCATTCTCCTTTTTCACACATTCTTGCATCTGGTAAAACACGCGCGCTGGTTTTTCAACTGGCAATGTCATCAATAAATGATTACAATCTATGAGTTCTCCTTATTGATTTCTTATTTCCTACCGTGTGCCCTACGAAATAATTTCTAAAGGGCTACACGTCTCTTCAGACCGTTTTCGTTTTAAATACTCGGTCACAACTAATGCAACAGGGTTGGCTAACAGTTAAAGGAGGGTAGGTACAGGAAGCCTTAAATCTGTTTACGGATCCTGTCATCCTGTGGGTGACCTAAATAATACCAGTGATGCCGCAATCAACGTGACCACCTACTGGGCTCAAACAATATAAAAAACTAATTAAGACGTCTTCTTTGTTTTTCTTGCGGAGTAAACGTAACGTAATTTCGAAAGATTTTAAAATTGATAATACTCGTTTCGTACATGATAATATCAGGTTGGCACAAAAGTAATGAGACACTACAAAATTCTATACGTTTCCTTTTTCAAGTTAAGAGGGTTGTCACATTTTACACCGCTCTCGCTCACACGGGACCAAATTTTTAATAATGTTAAATGAAAAGATGCATTTTTGAAAAATGTATTCAATGGGCGGTCTATAAAATAATATTAATTTAATAGGTAATTATTAAAAACACATTTTTATTGCGGCATTTATTTACATCATCTTAAAAACAGATCATAATACTTAATTACATATGTTTATTAGATAACACAATAGAAATGTGTTTTTGATAACTACCTATTAAATTAATATTATTTTGTAGACCGCCCATTGATTACATTTTTCATAAAAGCATTTTTTCATTTAACATTCTTAAAAATTTGGTTCTGTGTGAGCGAGAGAGGTGCAAAATGTGACAACGCTCTTAATTGTTTTCGATAATATTCTAGAATGTTTTAGAACATTCTAGGTACTTGTAATGTGGGGGTATATAAAGCTGCCCTCAAGATCGGTTTAGTTTATAATCCGATCCAGCATGTCCCATTTCTGTCCTCTCCCAGCGACGCCCTAAGCCGAGGTCCGTACCCCACAGGGGGTGCCCTTAGCGTGTAGTCGCTTAGTTTTTAGTCTTAGTTTTAAGCCTGGCTGGAGGCCTTAATTTATTGAGGCATCCACAGGAAAGCCCGGTTAAGCAGTCGACAACCTCCTATAGGTTGAACTGTGAGATGCCATTCCCCAAAAACAAAAACATCGGTTTAGTTAGTTTGATGAAAAATGGACGAGTGACAAGTTCGAACACTATACTTATACGATTATTTGTTAGGCCACAGTGCGCGGGTTGCGGCTGACAATATCAACACTGCATTGGGCGCTGCAAGTACAAGCCATGCGACGGTGTCCCGATGGTTTGACCGTTTTAAATCAGGAGACAGGAGCCTTGAAAGTAAGCCACGCTCAGGACGACCACCCGCATTTACGCCGATTTACGCCGCGAACTGCAGTCGAATCCAGATGCTACCACTCGTGAATTAGCGGAAGCACTTAACTGCAGTCACCACGCCGTGGAATACAATCTGCATGAGCTCGGGTATCGAAAAGTTTTGGCTCGGTGGGTACCGCACATCCTTACAGACGCCAGTCGTGCAGTCCATGTCGCTATCTGAATCACTTTTGCTGCAACCCCGACGTAAAGAGTTTTTGCCTGATCTGGTTACTGAAGATGAAACATGGATTCATTACGAGAACGATACACGTCGTGCTTTTTGGCTGTTTCGAGAAGAAACGCCACCAACTCAACCGAAGCTGAGTCAAAAGAACCGCTTAAAAGTTCTGCTTTGCTGTTTCCGGACACGCAAGGCATGCTGTTTTATGAACAACACAATGAAACTATAAACGCTGACAAATATTCAACCCAGCTCACCAAACTATCTGCTGCTATTAAGAAAAAACGACGAAGGCGAGTCAATGTAGCTTTACTACACGATAACGCGACCTCACGTCACATCTGCCGCTCGCCAACAGTTGGAGAACTTGGGCTGGGAGACAATACCCCACCCACCTTATTCCCCAGACCTCGCCCCATCAGACTATCATTTGTTTAGAGCCCTGAAACAACATTCTAGGCACAGCCATCAGAGTTCTGGACGAAAGGCATCCAAACTTTGCTGGATCGTTGGCAAAAAGTCTTAGATGATAATTGTGATTACATCATTGACTAAGCTTCTTGTATTGTAATAATAAAAAAAATATAAAACGTAAACCAAGTGTCTCATTACTTTTGTGCCAACCTGATATTTACTTAGTTTTAAGGGCCTATACTACCTCAAATGGCTTAGCATGATCCTCCGTTATGTCGAAAATACTGCAGCTTTAATTTTGAAATATATGTCATATATTTCAAAATTAAAGCTACAGTATTTTCGACTTACTTTAATTACTATACAATGTATAGTAATTAAATTAAAATTCATTTATTTCGGGTAACTAGACCCATAGAAGGCAATTACAAAACAATCCACACTAATAATATAATATAATCGAATAAAATAATAATAATAAAATTCATAATAAATGTCAAAAATTCAAAATAAAATAAATTAAGTTAAATAGCGTTTAAAATTAAAATTATAAAATTACGATACTTTACAACACATAACTACAAGACACTCAAGAGTTAATAACGCCTGCAAAACGGCCTTGCCTGAACATGCCTGCTGCAGCAGTGCAGCATGTAGGGGCAGTCCAGTCTGTCAGCAATCATCGCCAGGACTGCGCATAGTCGCGTGAAAACAGGCGGTGCGCTCCTCCGCGAACATGCCCGAGGCGCTGCAGAACCGAGGCAGCCCCACCACAATCCTAAACGCATGATTGTAGAGAACGCGGAGGTCGCTATAGCACTTTGTGTAACGAGCCCACAGGCTGCAGGTGTAAAGGGATGTACAATACGCTCTAAATAGTGTGACTTTCACCTTCCCTGAACACCTAGCAAACCTGCGGGCAGTAAAGTTGAGAATTAATGTTAAGCACTATGTTTTCCGAAAACACGATTCCATAAAATTTTCTCGATAGAAAATAATTCCAAAGTTACCTCCAAACCGAACAATAAACCGCTGGTATTCAAAAAATACTTCAAATTAGATCATGAAACTTTGCATACTAACTGAACTAACTATAAAGCAGGTCTTGTCTTTTTAATTTTTTTTTAAATTACTATTATTCTCACCGTAAAAAGCAATTACCTAAACTATCGGCGCTCCCTGCCGCCCAGCACCGCACTCAGTCCCGCTCTCACTCAGTCCGCGCGCAGTATCGTGCGAGCGAGATAAAGAGTGAATTTTAGCTGAGGTAGTATAGGCTCTTAAGACTTCACATCTGTGTGTGCCTACTAATTGTGCAATATGTGCATGTCGCAAAAATTTACACCAAAATGCTGCAGCGTTTACGTGGCGCGTTCGTATTAGGGCTTCTGTAACCATGCTCCAATCGTACAGGTGGACGAGCTAAAGCAGGACCGCGACAAATGGCTGTCGCTGAGCCAGCAAGAGAGTGGTCGCGCCGCACAGCTGGCCGAAGAGTTGGAGATGGATCGACGGCACATGAACTCACTCAAGGAGCTGGTCGCCGAGCTTCGACAGCACAACCGTCGCAATGGACTAGACTCCAGCCAGCTGGAATGTGATGATCCTGATGCTAGCATACAGTCCTTGCAACAAAATTTATGTATGTTACATTATCATCATTTTTATTTATACATGTCCTGTGTCAATTGTCTGTGTGACCGTAGAGTTCTTCTAAACTACACAATAGGTTTGGATGCGGTTTAAACCATCATTTGGAGAATTAATCTGAAAGGTTTGTGTATAATACATTAATCATCATTTGCCTAGCCTTTTCCCAACTACTTTGGGGTCGGCTTCCAGTCTAACCGGATGCAACTGAATACCAGTATTATATGGAGCAACTGCCTATCTAACCTCCACAACCCACTGGGTAATACGATACCCCTTGGTAAGACTGGTTGTCAGACTTTTCGGGACAAAGATCCAAGAATGACAGCCGGGACCAACGGCTTAACGTGCTTTCCGAGGCACAGAGGGGTCTCGGTATGCAAATATGGTCACCCATCCACGGTAGGATCGCGGTTTGGATATTAATGCATAATACTTACTTAATATTTAACTTAAATCTCGATGTTTTGTCAAGTCGTAAAAACCGACCCCTCCTGCTTCGCACGGGTGCAATTTACTGATGTCCGTACCGTCATGACAAAACATCGATTTCTGTTTTACGAAACGATACGACTGCAATTTTGGTAAATGGTGTATTTCGTGTTGCAGCTGTTTGTAGCGAGGCCTGCGCTAATGTTATCGAGGTACAACTGTCGGAAGAGAGAGCTAAGGTCGATGCTCTTAAACAGCAGGTCGAAGCTCTTAAACAGCAACTACAAAGAAAACATGTAAGTAATTAAAGTAACCAATTATTTGTCAGGAGCAGATCAACATAATTCCTCAAATCCTAGGTTTAGTTGTATGCATTAACACCCTCGTATTTATACACATGCTTCAGAGAGCACGTGTATAAATACGAGGGTGTTGAGGGTGGTGGAGGGTGTGTGTTGTGTTTTAGGGTGTACTGCTCAGAAGCAGTCAACTGTGATGTGCTGGTGTTAAACTTGTTACTTATCATAATAATTTTATTGTAGGACGACATGAATGAACACAGTCAGAAATCTGAAAATGATAAACAGAACTTGGAAAGAGTGCTGTCAGAGCGAGAAAATGACATTTTTAATCTGAAACACCGCATCAATGAGGAAATTGAAGAGAAAAATAATTTGAAATCTTATTACGATGATGAAATTAGTAAATTGAATAATGAAATTAATGAACTTGAACAAAAGATTAAAGAAAACAATGACTACTCACGAGTAATAATTGATAAAAAGACTCAAGAAATTCAAACACTACAGGAAGAGAAGTTCTCTCTTCTGCAAAGTCTTTCCAATGAGACTACCAAGTTGGAAAATATAATAATGGGGCTCAAGGCTGAAGTAGCAACAGAGAAGCAGGCAAGGCTCACCATGAGAGACGGCTATGAAAACCAAATGATGAAGTTAAATGAAAAGATATTGAATAGAAACGATGACCTGGTTGAGCTACAAAATAACGTTTTTGAAAAAGAGGAGATGATTGAAACTCTTCAAATGGATTTAAGAAACGAGAAAGATATTTCAAGCAAGTATCACATAAATGTGCGTCAACTGCATGAACAGAAACGCGAAGTCGAGAATAAATTACAAAATAAAAATGAAGAAATTACTACAATGCAACTAAGCCTGGAACAAAATATTGCATCTTTATTGAAAGAAATTGAACATTTTAAGGTTTTAGTAGCTAGCTTGCAAGGTCACTGCAGGGATTTGGAACAAAACAAAGCACAGTTGGAGGCGGAGCTAAAAAACCAAACTACTAGATTTGATGAACTTCATAAAGATGCCGAAAATTTAAAAAATACTTTCAGTGAGGAATCCGAAAAACTTAAATTTGACTTGGATGAAAAAAACGCAATTATAAATACATTACAGACACATTTACATGACGAAATACATCATAAAATCGGATATCAAGAGGAACTACAGAAACTACAGGCGAACAAACTACATTTGTCGGAAGAGTTAAACAAACTGACTGTAGAGTTCTCTAAACAAAAAATTGAGTTGACCGGCAAGGAGAGGACCCTAGAGTCACTGGAATTGTGCTTGAAGGAGGCTAAAGATACTATTGGAAAATTGCAAGCAGAGAATGATAAACTAAATCTGGTTGTGTCGAGACTGTCTACTGAGATTGAACTCAAAAATAAAAATATCGAATTACTCGACACTACACTGGAAACCACTAAAAAGTCTTTGGAGGATGAGCTTTCTGATAAGATAGAAACTATCGATTATAATAATCATAAATTAGCTAATGTGACTGCTAAGAAGCAAGCCTTGCAGAGCAAAGTAGATTTAATGCAAACAGAAAAGACTAAACTGGAACAGGATCTTGTCGAAAAATCTAAACAAATATCACAGTTGCAGGCAGATAATGAAAAAATGACAAAAACTATTGATGAGAACAAGAAAGGTATGTACAAACTAAGCAGGGCTTGGGGGTCGGTGTGCGATTGGGCAGAAAGAAGGTGATGAATAAAAGTATTTTAGATTTAGATGTGAGCTTAGCCTAGTTAGTTCTAATGTTATTAGTTTTGTTTCAGCAATCCGAAGTTTGGATCAGAACATGACTAAAGAAAAACATAAATATACAGCACTTGAGAAAACCTTTGACTCAGAAATGTCTAAACTAATGGGGAAACTAACCGAAACTGAAAAGACCATAAAAGAACTAAGCCTAACTTCTAAGAAAACGATTAAAACCAAAGACCATCATATTCGTACATTTAATAGCGAGGTTGAAAACCTCAAAAGAGCTTTAGATATTGATAAAGAAAATATGAGTTTAGTACACAGGGAAAAAGAGGCGTTGACCCAAAAATTGAATGAAGAAATTGCATTTAAGAACGAAATTGAAAAAGAATATCAGAATTTGTGCACGCAACTCGGAAACATCACATCTCAACTGAATGGAGAAATATCTACCAAGAATAATGAAATAATAACATTAAAAATGGAACTTGAACTAGCCATGAAAACTGTTGAAGGGAAATGTAAAGGTCAGTTTTGTTTTCGTAATTGAATAAATATTTGTGGAACCTAATATTTTAATAGAACTAACAATAACATTATTTTCTTTTAGAAATCCGAATCTTGGGAGAGAGATTGTCCAAGGAAGATCATCTAATCAGAGATTTGGCTCACCAGAAAACTGTTGAGACCAAAGATTTACAAAAAAGGATTAGTCAGTTGCAATCATTAAACTCTGAATTGGAACAAGAAGTCAAAAGGGAATGCGATTGTAAGAAACAAGCAATAGAAGCATTACAAAAAGAAAATGAACAGTTACACTTTGTCATTGAAGAGGATAACAGTAGCCACGAAGTGATACTGAAAGAAAAGGACTGTATCATTGACAGACTAGAAAGGCAACTGAAAGTGCACACTGTTCAGTTAGAATCCATCAGGAAAGATTACGAAAATATTACATTAACTTGGGAGATATACAAGGTGGAGACGAAAGAAAATATTGAAGCAAAAGAAGAGCAAATTAAAAAATTAACTCAGGAAGTTGTATCATTACAGCAAAATCTTTCTAAAGTTAAAAACGAGAGAGACGAACTTATTAAACAACTTGAAGTGATGGCTCAAGAAATGAAAGATATCGAGATAAAGAACAGACAAGAAGTAGATAAACTTGTAGAGACAATAGCTCATGAAGAAATGAAAAGTGCAGTTACTTTGAAGGAAAAAGAGGTTTTACAAAACCAGCTATTAGAAGAAAAGGCTACTAGAGACAGTCTTCAAACAGAAAAGAAACAGCAAAGTGAAGATATGAAAGTTCTTGTTGCAGATAAAAATGAACTTTTAAATGAGAAGATCGAACTGACACAGCACCTAGCAGAAGAAAAAACGATTAAAAATATTTTTGAAGAAGAAAGAAATGCACTTGTATCCGAAAAGACAACACTTGAGAGAAAACTATTGAAACAAGTGACAATGACGGAAACTCTACTGGAAGATAAAGAATGTCTCACGCAACAGCTTATCGAAGAGAAATCCGCGAGAGAACTAGCGGAAAAGGAAAAGGAGAATCTTTTATTGGAGAAACATCTTATAGAGCAGAAGATAACAGAAGTAGAAAACAATAAAGTAGAAATGAGTAAAGAAATAGACCATCTTGTTAAAAAACAATCTTTATTAGATCAACAGTATGTAAAAGCGAGAACTACTAGCGAGATTTTGGTAGGAGAAAAGATACAGTTGGTTCAAAACTTGACGGCACAGCAGACATCGAATGATGTGCGTCTTAAAGAAATGGACATTCACATTGCAAATTTAAATATTGAAGTTGAAAATCTGCAACATGAGCTGCATGACCAAAAAATTGTTCAAGAAGTGCTTATAACAGACAAAGAATTATTACTTGTTGAAAAAGAAGGACTTGTGAGAGCTTTGGTTGTTGAAAAGTCGGCTCATGATGAAAAGGAAACAGAGAAAGATCAAATGATCACGAAATTGTGCGATTTGAATGAAACTTATTCATCTAAAGCTATCAGTGTACAAACAGAACTTGAAAAAGTTACTCAGAAAATGAATAGCTTACAAATGGATATTAAAAGTAAGTTATATAACATCTAATATATTACTTATTCAGGTTAATTTCAGATGAGAGTATCAGGCACAAAAACTATTGTTGAATAATAATTGTATTATTTCAGATCAAGAAGAATTAAATAGCAAAATAACGGCAACTTTAAGCGAGGGGCTGAAAAACCTTGTACAAGAACTTCAAAAGAAAGGAACTGCCAGCAAAGAGTTACAAAATGTATTGCAATCTGCCAATACAGATAATACAGCCAGGGACAAGTGCGATATGCTTATAAACATTGCTAACACGATATTTACTGAAATGGAGATGAGACAGAATGTAGAGAAAGCACTCGCGCATAGTAATAGCTCATTGGCCGAGCTGAAGAACGAGTTGAAGCAGAAACAGACTCAGTTGTTTGAACTACAAACTGAGGTCAAACGGCTCCAGCAAGTCGTCAATGAGAATAAGATTGGTGAGTAATGAATTTAAAGTCTATCTCCAGTATTCAGCTGCAATGCTCTGTTGGGGAAGTTAAGAAGATATTTCAATAGTGTTCCTCAATTTCACCTTACATTGTTTTACCTAAGACTGTTGGTCCTGTTTCTCTCTGGTATACTAGAATAATTTTAACAATTATTATGCATGACGATTACCAGTAAAGCTTTGGTCAACTAATGCTATATAATGTGTAGTAATTATCTGTGAACTTTACAGCGCTCATACCTGCAGGGGACAGTCGTGAGAGCTGCAATGTTCTCAAACATTTATATGTGCTCGTTTAACTAACCATCGCGACTCCGATAGCGTGGATCTTTCAACTGGATACTAAACATTCTTCGAACTATCAATTATCTTTCATGTCAGCATTAAAAATCTTCAATTTTGCTTAAAGTTGTAATGCTAATCTTTTTCATAATGTTAGAATTATGTATTTTATTTGTAGAATTATCAAAGCGAACTGAGACTCTCAACTCTACGTTAGATAACAAAGTAAGAGAAATGCATGTGATACAAGAAGAGAATCAATCTCTTACTAATAATCTGAACGATGTCAAACTACAGTTAGAGGTCAAAGTCCATTCTCTAAAGGAAAAACTTATCGACAACGAGAATTTAACAGACAAACTGAAGAACACTTATGAGTGTCAGATAGATAACTTGAATGTTATGATCACTAAGCTGACGAATTATTTGAAAGATAAAACTGCGGAGTTAGATGTCGTCAGGAAGGAGAAAGAACGGCTTATGCAAAACATTGAAGAAAATAACGAAGGTAATCACTGTTACTTATCTGTTTTATTCAATGTAATATTGCTTCTTAGTTAATAATTTTCTGATTTTTACTCTTATGCATTTGATTGTGTAGGCAACAAGATTATGACTGAAAATTTTTAAGCTGCATAGTGGTTATTAAACAATTTATAAATGTCATTAGAATAGTATTTAGAGATCAGTTCATAAAATGTTTAGATTTATTGGAGTATATTGTGGCTTCCTAGAGAGGTGTTCCTCAGGGTTCCTTACTAGGGCCGGTAATACAGAACCTCATTCAAGACATTACTTAAAGCTAGTTTAAACCCTGGTAAAAAGATTGGTTGAAAATAGTTTGAAGTAATGCTCGAGTCTTAAGTGAGGTTCTGTAACTGGGCTTAGTCTGCTTAACTTCTAAATATGGCCTTACTATGTAGGAGAACATACAAGAAACTACAAAGATAACCAGAGGGGCAATTCTATAATATTAAGAATGTTTGCATTCTAATCTCGGTCACAATCTGTCAAAAATTGTATAGCGTATACCTAAATTTTTGACATTTGGTTGTCGCTAAGATGGGAATTGGCCTTCTGGTACTATTTAAAAACACAAACATGATTTCGATATTTTTATGTTACTTTAAAGAGTCATTCATCAAATATTACGAAAACATAATTGCACAACATATTTTGTATGAAGTGTTAATTTACAGCGATAAAGGCGTTAGAAGAGGGAGTAAAAAGTGAAATACAAAACCAACAAAAATTGCTCAAAGATTTTGACTCGGAAAGACAGATACTTAAAAACATGGTGACGGTGACAGAATCCATAATGGAAGACCAGAAAATAACACTAAATAACATAATATCAGAACATGTGCGAGCCAATGAGATATTACAAAAAGAGAATAAAACTCTCACGGAAGAGTTGGAGAACGAAAGGAAAGATTTTGAAGCAAAACTTCAGGAAAAATCAACTTCTTTGGAGTCACTATTTAAAGAAATGTCAGAAATAAGACTTGAAAAAGAAAGGTTCGAAAAAGAAATAAATGCCCAAAAAGAGGCTTTCGAAAAAGAAAAACAGAAATTAGAAGCAAAAATAGAAGAAAAGGAATCTGCATTAGAATCAGTATTTAAAGAAATGCATGACAAAGGGAATCGACCCAAAAAAGCGAATATAGCTGCAGACATAAAAAAAATGAAATCTAAGTTGCAAACTAAAGTTGTTGAATTTAAGGAATTGCAAGAGGAGAATAGAAATCTATCAACTACCATACAAAAATATAAAACTGGTAAGTAGATTAATGTTTTAGGATTCCGTTACACAACGTTACAATCAGTGCGTACAAATAAATGGTGGTCGTAACGTGTCCCAGAGCATCCAGTTTTAAACATTTGCCAATTATAATAGACTGCTCAAAGTTATGATTTTGCCAATTAAAAAAAAAAATATACTGTTGGCTGGCTACGCGATTATTAATTTTTTCCTGATTTCAGATGTAGATTCAATGGATAAAAGAAATAAAGAGCTTGCCGCCGCTGAAATACAATTACGAGCCGAAATTGATGAATTAAAACAATCATTACAAGAACTAACAAAAACGAACAAGGAATTCGAATGTACACTTAAAGAAAAGACTGAACATATTAAAGAAATGGAGGAAAAAGCCCAGTTACTTCACAAGCTAATAAAAATGCTGGAACAAGATAAAATACTTTTAGAAGAAGAAAAAAATGCTTTAATAATGGAGAATAAAGGAACCAAATCTAACATTTGCTTTTTGGAATCGAATATTACTACATACGGTGAAGAAATAGCTAAATTGAATATTGAAAATCTAAATTTAGTTAAAATCATTGAAGAAAATACAAATGGTAGGTGTAATAGTGTGTGAAGTTGGATTATTTGCTATTCGGGTTTAAATCAACCATCGAACGTCCCTACTAATTTCATCATTTTGCTTTTCAGTGGTGTCGAACCTGGAACAACTCCTCAAAGAGGCGCAGGATCAGAATAAAAAACTGCGTGACGAAGTCAACAACGAAAAACTACATCTTGCCAACAAATGTGCCATCTTACAAGAATATCACGACAAGGCTGAGATAGAACTCGAAGAAAGGCGGAAAGATATTATATCTACACAGAAAGAACTTAACACCTTGAAGTGTAAAGTGGAGTTATGTGAAGAAGACTCTAGAGCCAAAGACGCGATCGTATCTAAAATAAGTAAAGAGAAAGATGCTGTCATTTCTTCCATAGGCAAGGAGCTACAAGACGCTAAGGAAAAGTACGAGAAGGAAATACAAGAAAAGATGACGGCTATTCGCGAATTGAAACAACACTTAGAGGATATTAACAATGAGAGAGAAGCGTTGCACATTCTGAGAAAGGAAAACGAGGAGCTTATCAAGGCTGTTGGACAGAGAGAGACATGTACGTAGTTAATCATTCATTCATAAATGTTGGAGCAGTACAAATTTTAATGTGTTTGTGGCTCGCCCCCTATTACATGGAACTTAAACATAACCGGCGAAGTGTGGGTGTATACTATAGGTACACCTCTGCCTAACCCTTCGGGGAAACAAGGCGTGATGTTGTGTTATGTGTTATGTTTTTGTGGTTATATTGAAGTCATGCTTTATTCATTCAAATATTCTGTGGTATAAAAATATTTGACTAATTAACGTGTATCTTTCGTAGTTGCAGTCGCACAAAGCCTAGAAAAGATGTCGAGCCACAAGCAGTCGGGTCAAGCGGAGAAGGAGCTCCGCGACCTTCAGCATCAGGTAGATAACATATCCTCAGACATGTCACACTCATCCACGGAGAGCCTTAAGACCATCTCAGACTTAGAAAAGATCATCCTCGACAAGAACCGCTCGATCACGATGCTGCACAGCGACGTCACCTACCTCAAGACGTTGCTGGCAGAGTCCGAAACTAAACTTCTCGACGTCACCAAGGACCTCGAACTGAGCAAGGAGAACTGCCACCAACTGTCCACTCAGCTCAAGAAAATTGTGCACCAGAAGAACGAGGAGATCGCGGACCTCAAGAGACAGGTGAGCAAAATGAGCGTCAACGAGAACAGAGCGTCGCAGATCATTAAAGTGTCCGCCAAGTACCACGCGATCATAGTTAAGAGGATCGCCGAAATAAAGACCAACACTGTCCTCAAAGAACTCACCAACTTCGGCAACTCGAACAACTACGATACCGAGGTGAAACGCAGCCTGAGCGCTGGAACTGTCACCATGGAAGACTTGGAGAACTTCCTGGAGACCACAGACAGACATCTGAAAAAGTGCTCAGAGAAACAATTAGCTCTACAAAAAGAGCGAGACAGACTCACGGAAGTGAACAGGATCCACGAGACTGAGATCCTCAGCTTGAAGAAGGTTCTGAACGAGCAGGCGGCCAGCTTCAAGACGTTGTGTTCCGCCCGGGAGGCGTACGTGCAGAAGCTGAGCGCAGTGACGTCGCTGCAGCGCACGGCGCGGCGCGAGATCCTGCGCGCGGAGAGCGCGGCGGGCGCGGCCGGACTGGCGCGGCTGGAGCGCGCGCACGCGGCCGCGCTGCAGGACCTGGTGGAGTGCGCCTTGGCGTTGGAGCGTTGGCTGGAGCGCGGCCTGCGCCGGGCTATGGGACCGGGCGGCGCGCCGGCCGCGCCTGACGCTGCGCTGGACGTGCAGCTGGACGAGCTGGCGCAGAGCTTCGCGCGCCTGCTGGAGAACGTGGCGCGCGCGCGCGAGGCTGGCGACACGCGCGACACCGTGGCCGAGGTGCGCGCCGAGTACGAGGACAAACTCGACCGCATGAAAAGCAAAATGGTCAGTATCCTCCCCGTACTGTTGTTGATAATGCTATACCAGCTGGTGTGGTGGTGCTACCTTCTCATGGATCACTGAGTGTGGCTTGTGAAGTTGATAATTTATTTACTTATATTGTTTTCAATAAATTGTTTTAATGGATGCTTTTGTTTTATTTCAAGTATTTATTTTCGCTAGAGTGTTCATTAAAACATTATTTTTGTAGTTTGCTGATTCGCAAGGTAATATGTTTGTATATATTTATGTATGCATGGCCTGCTGCACGCGTTGAAATGGATGCATGCGGTTCGGGGCTCGGACGCGTGCTGACTCGTGTGACCGTTTTCAGAAACAACTCTACAGTGAGCAGATCGCGGTGTTCAAGGAGAAGCAGCGCTCGGAGATGAACACGCTGGAGCGCGAGCTGGAGCGCGCGCGCGAGAAGCTGGCGCAGACGTCGCGCGCGTACGAGGCGCACATCCGCGGGCTCACGGCCGAGCTGTGGCGCGCGGGCGAGAAGTTGCTCGTGACGCAAGACGAGGCCGACTGGCTGCGCCGCACGCAGCGCTCCGGCAGCCTCATGTCGCTGCAGCACGTGCACTCTGTACGTACAATCATTATAAGTAAAATACGTTATACACATGGAACATTCTTTTTCTGTCGACAAACGTTTTGTGTCGAGGCATGTAGTTGTACTACTCCCTGACGCTTTCATATGCCAGTAACGGAAAATTAAGACTCAAATGTTGTTGTCGTCGTTGTAACCTGTCTACCTCAATTTACATATAACATCATTGCTCACATAACTACGCAAACTTCAGATGGTACTCATTCGTGCCACCGCATAGTGTGTTGTCGGTTGCTATAATAACGTTGTGTTTCGTTTGCAGTCCGGTCTCGTTCCGTTCCAAGAAGAGCCGGCCCGTCCGTCCGACTCGCACTCACTACGATCTCTCCCTGTGAACAACAACGGGACTAAACGAGGTAAGACAAGCAACGAAATGCTTGAGAATGATACAGGGATTGCATGGATTCATATAATTGAAGGGTTGAAAATCTAAAGGGTCTAAGTTCCAATTGTATTGTTTGTGGGTATAACTAAAAAACTGAAGCGCAAATTCACTAGTACTTAGACCGCATGCCTACTTTAATCCTGTGTGTGAAAAATTTCATAGAAATAGGCACTTGGACCCTGGTGTCTGTGTGTGCATTTAGTTCTTCTAAAATTACACGTGGATTTTGTTGCGGTTTTCACCAGAAGATTTATATGCATTTAGTACAGACATCTCGATGGATTGTCAAGTCGTAAATGAGTGTCTTTTTAGTTATTTTGGATGTATGTCGTCAGAGGGTCGCGCAATGCACATGTCGGACGAAGAAGGTGAGGTTTTCGACAACCGCTGGCTGAAGGAACTGTCAGCCACGCCGCGCCGCGAGTCCGGGGCCCACCGGGCCCGGGAGACTGGCGGCCCGGGGGCCCGCGAGTCCGGCCCACCCGGCTTGCGCCTGTCCGAGCTGCGCTGGCGAAACTCGCTGTGTCCGCCGCACCTCAAGAGCTCCTACCCCGCTGAGACGCAGTTCACGCAAGCTGTCGATGAGGAAGATATCAAGGTAGGTTTGAAATGGCTTTCCTCTGAGTAACACACTCGGAGAAACGATACTACTTTTCAAATTCAATATATTTCATTTCACATAAGCCTACATGGGCACTTATGAAACGTCAGAAGCTAGGTGCACGGTTCCAATTGGTCGTTACTCTTTTAAAAATAATTGGCTTTTACAATGTTTTCAAATTACAGTGTTTTTAAGTATGGGAGGACAGTGTAGGCCTGTCAACAAGTACCAGGTACTTAAAAAAATAGAAAATGGTCTACAAATCTACAGTCTATTAAGCCTACAACGTTTTCACATTCACAAAATTTAAAATAATCTATTTAAGAGACAAGACTATATAATGTAAAATAATGAAAAGATCATATCATGGAAGCATGTAAAAAAACAATAAAATAAATTAATTTGGGAGCAGTTAATAGACATTTACATAAATAGTTATGCTGTTAATGAGGTACCAGGGAAGCCACATATGCAGAAGGAATTAGCGCCAAACTTCCCTGTCTTCAATGTAGTCTACTTTGTCAGTAGTTAGTATGAGGATTGACACTGTGGAAGTTGCTACTCTGGTAAAGTGTATCTAGAAACGGGAATCGATGATTATGCTAACCCAGAAAAAAAAAACGGTAAAAAGCCGGCCAGAAGAAAAAATAAAACTGGACTTGCGAAAACTTCGTTAACAGTTGGAACGAAGTTCCTTAACGCGGCTTGCAGTAGGAGTTTACTGGTAGAAATCATCACGTAAGGAAAAAGCATTATGCCCTCTCCATACGATTTTCTCTCTCTGTCTCTATTATATACGAGTGTGTGTGTGTGTGTGTGTGCGTGCGAGTATCGCGTAAGGAACTTCGTTCCTGTCGGGGTCCCAGAGATTTTTACAGAATAGATCGGCTGAACACGTGTTAAATAATAATGGGTAATATTGCAGTGCATCGGCGCAGCGGCGCCTGGCGCTGTGAAGGCGCAGCGCAAGGAGGTCGGCATCACGGCCTACAAGAAGCCCGGCCCGCCCACACCCAGCAAACAGGCCGGGAGACTATCCGCTACCGTGAGTTATTACAGTTTTGCTATTAAATAGTATTTATTCATCTTAAGGTATTATTTACAAGGCAGATGTGAGTGGAAACGCCGAGAGAGTATGCCCTAGAAGGACAATTATTATAGTGATCTTTTTAGTAATGTTCTTCGGGAAGGTCAGATGCGTAGTGCTCGCGACCTGCGTGCGTGTATGACCAGATGTATGAATGTAAAGGAAGCAGGAGTATGTAAGGATCGTAGCAGATTTCGTGCGTTCTGCCTACCCCCATGGGAAGAAGACGTTAGTTCATATATGTATGATATTATTTAGTGATGAATAATCCAACCAATGAGATATCATTGGTTGTATAGGTAGTTACATTATATTCCAAGTACTGTTTAATTTATTTTACTTTATTACCTATTTGTTTAATCTGTACAAATCCTTAAACCTGACTTGGTTTCCGTACGTCGTTTTTGCATGACCACTGAGAACACTGAACAAGAAGGCTGATTTTACATTACTGTCAAAATCACAAATTGTTTGTACAATAAGGTTGCTGTTAGGTTGCTGCTGTAAGATGTAAAATAATCGAAAGGACTGTCATGACAGATACGATGCTGTACCTACAAAGCGGAACTTTTTCTAAAACTCGCTGGTGGTGCTCGGGTGCAGAAATACTCTGTGATCGGGCTTCCTGAAGCCCCTTCTTCTTGTTAGGGTGTCGATGGCAATTGGCAATCTAAATGGAGTCAGTCGAGAATTCGGCTACAAGTTTGACGCCATCAGTAGCGCCTTATGTATTAATATACACACCAATCAATCTGCCTAGTCTTTTTCCAACTATGTTGGGGTCGGCTTCCAGTCTAACCGGATGCAGCTGAATACCAGTATTTCATATGGAGCGACTGCCTATCTGACCTCCACAACCCAGTTACTGGGTAACACGATACCCGTTGGTAAGACTGTTGACTGTTTGTCAGACTTTTGGGCTTCGGACTACCCATAACGACTGTCAAAGATCTACGAATGAAAGCCGGAACCAACGGTGCCTCCGTGGTCGGAGGGGTCTCGAAATGTAATGGATGGTCACCCATCCACGAATCGACCGCGGCAAGTGTAGCTTAACCTTCGATCGACCCGTGTGGCTGTTATAATTTAGCCACGAGCCCCTTATAATTAATTTACACACCAAAATCTGAAAATAATGCCAAATGGAAGAGTGCAAAGGTCCTTAGTGATGTATTGTAAATGTAACCGTTGTTCACAGGACTCCGACCTGCGCGAGTCGCTGCGTGTGGAGGCCGAGCCGCAGCCGTCCCGCAAGACTAGCACTCCGTCCCGGATCCGGTCACTGTTCCGATCCAACAAAAACGATACCGCCGAAGTGAGTTCAAATCTTGTAAACCTACGTCATTAGATTAAGCTAAAGCCCGTTTGCACCACGAAACACTAATACAATAGCGCTTTAAAAAATAATGTGTTTTTGGAAAAATAACTTTGATACCCACACATAAAGTTCAGTTTGCAAAGCATGAAAGTGTACCCACTTTCATGCTTTTTGACGACTTTACACAATAGTAGTCATTCTGAGTGGAAATTACACCAATTTGGGAACAATGATTTGAATATAAAATAGGCATAAATTCCCCTTTTTATGTCGTCTGTATATTATTTTGTATTGATGATATATTTTGGACTTTTGGTGGGTGATTAATTTGTCGTTTCTAATCATTCCAGGGAACCCCACGAAGCAGAAGGCTGAGTAACATTTTTAGAAAGAAATAAGTAGTGCTATTTTTACGAAATTTGATATGTCAACGAAATTGTTAATAAATAAATTAATTTATTGCTTTTTTATAAGTCCGTGTTTTATTTAAATAGGCATCTATGAGAAATGGATAAAAGCGCTGGACCAAAAGGTGGGAGCTGTGCAGACTGTAAAGCGGGTTGCAGACCAAAAGCTAAGCTAAGTTAGTTTAGCTTAGCTCACATAGCTGGCGTAGTTTTTCACTCTTGTGTGCAGACCGCAAACTATGACACAAGTATGAAAAATTACCTCAGCTGTGTGAGCTAAGCTAAACTAACTTAGCTTAGCTTTTGGTCTGCAACCGGCTTAAAGCTTTAACTATTTCCCACACTGAAGTAAGATTAAACATAATAGTGCTAATGAGGTGGTGGTAGGCCCCCTGAACACGGAAGTACACGAGACAAACAAAACCATTGATTAATTTCATATTTTCTTTAATTCATCGAAGTACACCACGAAAATCACTATAGCACCAAACATTACATACAAAATGTACAAAATTGTGCCAGTTTACTCATCACATTTGTTGGGGGAATGAAATCTAGCTCATTAACACAATGCGTTAAACTTATCATCTATCTCGTATTAAAAGACATTTTCCAATATAAGGAAAATCTCTAGCAAAATTACATATTAGTTATTTTGAAATTACATTCAGTGATAGTAAATTTTACTAAGGTAAGGCGACCGTTGCAACCGCTGCGAGTTCGTCATGGAGTAATGTCCAACAGAGTGAGGTTCACGCAATCTGGCTATGACAGGTCACCTGCAAGGCTGTTTACATGAAGCTCACTCTCATTGATTACGTCGCACGCGCCGCGGTCGCTCACGGCGAGCTTCAGTCACGCACGATGTAAACGAGCCAGTCGGAACACAGATTTATAATAAATTGAAAATCGATTTCTATTAAGACAATGAACTAAACTTAAACTACAAAATAAATAAAACCATAAATATGATCGTAATATACAAAATAATCGATTTATTTACAAAAAAAATCGTAAAATTATTTATGACGTTTCAAAATGATATTAGAAAAATAATTATTAAATGTGTAAATGTAAAAATATTGTTGACTTCTGAATAGGATGACCATTACTTTGTATGAACAGCAGACTGGTAAGTGCTCTGTGCTCTCATTTAGCGGAAATACCACGACAAAAATTGAATATCTCTACAAAAGTTTACAAGAGTAAACAAGTATGTAATTACTATACCTTACGCCAGATAAGCGTGGAATAAAAGTCATTAACCCCACTGGTACTAAAAATTCTCGAAATTTAAATGCAAACAAATAAAACACGCCACGTGCACGCGTCAAGGACGCCCCGTACCACGATAAGTTTGTTTTGATCGTGTTAGCGACACTGCCTTAACATTTTTTCGTATCGTTTTGAAATATTGGAATACATTGGTAGAAGGCGTCAACGACTTTTATTCCACGGTTATCTGGCGGAGGGTACATAGCTTTTACCCGCGGCTTCGCCCGGCCGCGCGGAGATTGGTAATTATCCCACGGGAGCGTACTACCGGAATAAAAAGCATCCTATGTCCTAACCCAGGTCACCCATGTGCCAATTTCATCCAAATCCGTTCAGCCGTTTTAGCGTGAAAACGTAACAAACAAACAAAACAAACTCACTTTCATCTTCTTTCATTTACAAATATTAGTTAGGATTAATTTTAGTTTAGGTTCTATTTAACCGCATATGATTAAGTCCCCGTTATCCAACTTGGCAAATTCATACAAATTCTGTTCCACTTCAATTTATTTGGTGATTAGTGGCTATTATTGTAATAATTGTGCACAAGTACTAGTAGACGAATAATTCTGAATTGATTCAGCAAAAAATACCTGTATATGGTATACAGGATGTTTTTTTTTTCTAACCTGTTGGTAAGTTCTAAACTACAGGTCATAGAGAAAAACGCTAAAATTCATTAAAAAAAAAATCTTGTATTGTCGAAAATTTTTAACGTGTTGTAAAAATATAATTTTTTTTATACTCTGCCTTTACATCACTTTAAAAACTAAATCATGTAACAATCTCACTCAGGTCTAAAGTTGTTAGAATTATCTAAAATATACATTTACATTTGCCTTGACCATGATCGTATAAACTATTTGAAGTGACCACCATTTTCATGTTTTGTGCACAGCTGAACTCTTTTTTAAACTCGCACACCACATTTAAGAAAAAAAAAACTAAGTTTATTTTTGTTTTTCTCTAGAACCTAGTTCAGAATCTACCCAAACTGGGTTGAACAAACAATTCATCTCTACGTCTCCGCACGCTATAGAGACTTTATCATCATGGCTTAAGGACTATTATGAGCTCAAAAAAGGTTAGTATTGACCTTCAGGCCGCGTTCAAACCAAAAGCGATCGTAGCGTTCGTATGTCACTTTTTGTTCGGTGACAAGGAGTTAGACCACCACCTCTTAAAATCTCTCTCTCACACTGAAGTAATATGAAAATAATACTGCTTTAAGAGGTGGTGGTTGGCCCCCTGGTCGCGGCGGAAAAAGGGCGCCTTCCGGTTTTCCGAACAAAAAATTATATACGAACGCGGCGATCGTGTATTCGCACGACGATTGCTTTCGCTTTCGCGGGGTCACGGCATATTATATAGTTTTTGACTGTCAAACTAACTTCTCTAACCAACCTTGGTGTAAAAGCGGGGTAAGTACTATGCGTGCCAAATAAGAATAGGACTGTTAAGACGCCATTTTTTCAGCAATACGCGCAAACTTCATTACCAAAGTGTACGGTGGGCAAAAAAATGAATAAAGAAATTACTCAGTTTAATTATTTAATGTACGCTTTTTTGGTATTTCTAATCAATTTCACGCCAAATTAATTATAAATGAGTAGGATTTGAAAAAAAAGCATGTTAATAAAAATATTTTTTCAGCATTAACTATATTGGTTATTTTTTTAATGAATACCGTTTCCATACCTATATAATTAATTTATCCAAAATGATCTATTTATCGAATTCAAGAAATAATATTTTATAAAAATGAAAGTAACTATACAATAATTAAATCTATGAATAAAAAAATATAACATTTCTTTTTCGCATTTTTTTTTTGCTGTCAGTACTAATTTGACAGCCATCGTGTGAAGTTGACAGCAAGCGCGATCCTATTCTTAGTTGGCACGCATAGTACGACCCAATTCAAGTTCAGTTTTACTTTCAGCATAGTACCTTTATTTCAGTTGACATTGGGTTAAATTGACATTATACATCGTAAGAGCGAATTTGACCAATGAAATGGAACGCGATCAGCATGTCTAAACTGCGTTCAAGAGCTGTCAGTATTATCATTGTTGTAGAAAATTAGCGGTTTCATGTCACAGTTCATTTTCGTCGTGGGTTTTCGTTATTGAACATCAAGTTAACATTTCCTATGTACTAAAACAGTTAATTCTCAAGTTATTATATAAACGCATACAAATAACGCAAACATCCAAAGTATTCCGTTTTCTATGCATCTATTATCTTACTATAATAATTAAACAATTCAGTACCTAATAAATTATCAACACAAAGCCTGTGCGTTTACGTAATTTCATTGTTGTTATATCAACACAATTGCTGGATGCTTTGCAAATCCGAGATGCGTGATACTTATAACATTTTGTTACTGTGCAATACAACTAACCGATATTCTCATAGAGCACGGAGCACCTCGGCGGGCGGGGCGACTCCGTGCTCTGTGGACTTGCTAGTAAACTAAAGCTGGCTCCACACACTATAATACATATCACATTGTGTGTCATAAAGTTATAACATGTGCGCAGTATGTAATAGCGTTATTAAACAACAGTTGTGTAACATGTTTTACATGTTGTATTGTGTGAGCCACTTTAAGGTTGCACTAGTCGATATCTTTTCCATACTAATTACAGGAGAGTATTACGTCACTGTTTGACATTGTACATCCAAAGTTAAAAATGGTATAGTTTTATCTCATTATTAATTTTGTCTGTGTGTCCACAGTACAATTAAAAAGTTATGAGCCAACAAAGATTCGTTTTTCTTGCTAATTTTAACGCAACTTTGGGCGTAAATCTATATAAATAAAAATGAATGTTTGTATGTTTGTCCTCTATGCGTATCTTAACCATTGATCAGATTGTGATGAAACTTTGGTAGGGTCTTATGAGCACGCCCACGAGGGTTTCTGGTCCAAAATATTACAACCAAACCCAACCAAACACTTTTTGTGGCATTGCAACGCATGGCCAGTACAGCTAGTAAATAATAAAAGAAGTGTAAAATCTCCAAAACAAAGTCGGCGCCAACAAAGCTCTGAATTTTATTTGTATTTGATTCAGTGGTTTTTTCATAAAACTCTATTGTCCAAAGGACTTTTCGTAATTTTTTACGCGCTCGTTTTACTATGAATTGATACCGTTCCAATATCTCTGTCGGACACGATGCCAGGTGAGACAGCGTGCTTTTTGGCCACGCCCAACAGTGAGTTAGAGCCCGCGACTAGTTCAACCTTAAGATATTATGATACTAAAAAAAGTTAGCAAAACAATGTGAAATTGATAAAATTAAATTTTGGTGCAGGCACTTCATTTAAATGTGGTTAAAGCAACACAGAAAAAAATGATTGAAGTTGCATGAAATAGTGATAAATAATTAAATACATTTGAACATATAAATATTTGCCCTGGTTTGTTACATTACAATATTAAAGCTTCGAGCTCCGACACAAAGACCTCGCTTACAGCACAGCTGGTACAGCACTGACTAAACAATCATTTAAAACTTATCAGTAATTTCAGTAATTAACAATAGTCGATCTTAATGTTCAAAGACAAATTTCAAAATTTTATCAAAACAACAATTGATTACAGAAACAAAGCAACTTTTATAGATTCGTTATTATTAAAAGAGAAAGCTCAACACGTTATAAAATGCGATTTAATTTAAATGAGTGATTCTATATCACCATCCGCTGCAGGTAACAGATCTTTCATCTCGCGAACACTCGTTACTATTTTCGCCTTAATTAATACATTTTAATAAGTTATAGTCTCTTATCAGTTATCACATACATCATCAGCCTAGCTATGTAACACGTTTTATTATGTAACTACTTATAAAGTCGAACATTAGTGATCGAATACTTGTGACTCGATGGCAGTAACCCGCGTCGCGGTGAACACAACAATCGTATCGACACGTCTCCGGGCCCGGGTAGGCGGGCTAACTAATCAAAACGATAACAGAAAGCGCTGTACAATTACTAGCTACTCGTGTACACTAAGGATGACTCGCCACTACAACAACAGAAGTACCTCCGGCCGGCTACAGGCGCTACAGGCGCTAGAGGCAGGCGTGCGGGTTGTGGCTGCACCAGCGCGGCCACAGCGGCGCCGCGTGGATCCCGCGCGCCACGAGCCGCGCGCGCTGCGTGTCCAGGCGCAGGTACACGTCGCTTTGCGCGCCCTCCGCGCGGTCGGCCCACAGGCGCTCGGCCAGCGCCGCGGCGCGCGGCCACACGCGCGCGTCTAGGCCGCCCGGCGCCAGCTGCTCCGTCCACTGGCACGCCGCGCCGCCCTCCACGCGCCACGCCGCGCTGCCCGCCGCCGGGCCGCTCGCCGCCTCTTCCGTCCACGGCCGGTGCTCGTACATCTGCTGCCACGAGCGGTAGGGCCCGCAGTGCCCGTCCGAGCTGTCGCGCCACGAGCCGAAGCCGCAGTCCAGGTACCAGGCGTCCACGTGCGACAGCACGGTGCGGAAGCCCGCGTCCAGCACGGCGCGCGACTCGGGCCAGCGCGACGAGCCCCACACTTGCACGCCCACGTGCTGCGCGTCTAGGCGCTCCAGGTACGGTGTGCGCGTGAGGCGCGACGACCACAACAGCACGAGCTCGGGCGCGCGCCCGCCGTTGGCGTGCTCCAGCGCGTGCAGCGCGCGCCGCGTGAACTCCAGCCACAGCTCCATGGGGTCGGTGTCGTTAAAGTGCTGCGCCCAGCAGCGTTCCGACACCTCGTCGCCGCCCAGGTGGAACAGGTCGTCTACCTCCGTCAGCTGGATGATCTCAGCGTAGATGCGCTGCAGCAGCTCGTACACGTGCGGGTTGCGCGGGTTGAGCTGTCCGCAGGGCGGCTCGCCGCAGTAGGCGGCCCAGGGCTCCAGCTCCACGCAGTGCGCCAGGTGGCCCAGGCCGGCGCCGGGCCCCCAGCTCCAGGCGCGGCCCACGTGCGCGGGCGCGTCCACCTCCAGCAACACGCGCACGCCGCGCAGCTTGGCGTGGCGCACGACGGTGCGCACGTCGTCGGGCGAGTACACGGCGCCGGGCCCGTACGCGCCGTGCGCCGCCAGCTGCGGCGCGCTATCCAGGCGCAGCGGAAACGACTGCGAGTCGCTCACGTGCCAGTGGAACGTGTTCATCTTGCACGCGGCCATTGCGTCTATCGTTCGTAAAATATCAGCCGTAGGGAAGAAGTTGCGCGCAGTGTCGAGAAGAAGGCCGCGATAGGGGAAACGTGGCGCGTCCACCACGGTGGCCGCCTCTAATATAAGCAAGGAGCCGGCGTAAGGGTCCATCCAAACTATCTGCGAAAGAGTTTCGAAGCCGTGCCGGGCGCCGCAGAAGGAATGCGCGGTGATGTCGGCCACTAGAGTGTTCCTGGCGGGGCGCAGCGTGAGCTTGTAGCTCTCGTCGGTGTCGAGGCGCATGCGCGGGTCGGCGCTGCCGTTGATGGCGACACGTACGACTACCTCACGTGGGGAGCCGTAGTCGGCGGTGCGGTGCTCGGGCTCGCTGCTGCGCTCCAGCTCGCGCATGTCCTCCTTCATGAGCTCGAAGGCCTCGACGAGGTGGTCGGACACGTCGCGCGAGGGCGAGGCTAGCACCTGTAGCGTGAAGGCATCGGCGCGCACGGGCTGCACGGCCGTGGCGAGGCTCACGGGCCCGGTGGGCTGTGGCCACAGCTGCGTAGAGTCGCACAGCATGTTGCACGTGGGCAGCGACTGCAGCGTCGACGTCTCCGAAGCCAGCAGGCGCTCGCAGCGTAAGTTGCGGCAAACCCAGCTCCATTGCGGCTCGACACCTCTGTAACAGTTATAAGGAATAGTAACTAAAGGCCGCAGTCGACTTATTTAGAACTGCTGGCTTATTGGCCAGAATTATCTTCGACGTGTATTCTTTATCCTTTTCTCTTTAATATACAGGATGGCCGAAACATTGACGTCCAAAAATAATTTTTGTCCCTCGTATCTTGGGGTGTCCGAATCATGTATGTCCCGCGAATTTTCACAGTTTTGGAGTTATTAATTTTTTTCTGAATTTTTGAGAATTTTCGACCTGACCAACTTAAAAAAATTCTAAAAAAAAGTAGAAGCCTGTCGAGATTTTTTTTTTGCAACTGAATCTTCATGAGTAGTACTTTTATGCATAAAATAATCAGCTTCATAACTGTGATGAAAGTTATGAAAATGTTGGTCTAAAGTGAAAAATTTACGTTCGGTGAATTATGACATAAATTTTCAAATTTAAATTAAACTCTAAACAGGTGACCTCATGGTTCCTAAGTAGGCCTTAAGAATGCGCCAGACTCTCAGCTTTCATAATCATTCAAAAAAGAACTAGTACTTAATGGACTACTTTGGCTAAAATCGGCCTTCAAAGACAGCGAGGTGGAAAATTCTTAAAATTAGATAGGTATCGCATTTAAAAAAAGTTTTTTGGCCATTTACTCGTTCCTAAAGTTAATTAATGATAAGAATACTGGAAACTAACCAACAAATAGCCTCAGAGGTTGGGTAAGAAAATTTTTAAATAAGAAGTATTTTTTTTAAATAAATCACAGATGATAATGTGATTTTTTTTTTTTAACATTTACAAAAGGTTTTCAAAGTGGCCACCTCCAGTAGCAATACACATTCTACACCTACGTAAGAAATTGACTGTCAATCGTTTAAAAGCTTAGATAAGCTTTCAGTGTGTAGTGTTGTGAGAGAGAACAGATGTTCTCTCTCATCACGTTTGGCTTCGGCAATCTTCTGCCTCGGCTCTTGTTCACTTGAACAGTCCCGGGCGTATGCTATTTCCTTGTAATAGCCCCAAATGAAGAAATCGACGGGGTTGAGGTCAGGTGAACGTGGAGGCCACTTAATTGGTCCGCTGCGTCCGATCCATCTGTTGGGGTATGTTTCATTTAAGTAATTTCGGACTTGCGTTGCGTAGTGACACGGGGCGCCGTCATTTTGTAACACCATGGTTTGTCTAATGACCCTTTTTTTAGACGTCAATATTCCGGCCACCCTGTATATGATAAATACATAATGATGAAAGCCTTAGAAAAATGGGACGGAGGCGTCTCTGTCGCGGGAATAAAGACCAGCAACCTGAGATATGCAGACGACACTACACTCTTTGCATCTTCAGAAATGAAACTAGCTGATCTGTTTTACAGAGTAGAATACGAGATGGGCTGGTTGGACTCACTATCAATAAGTTGAGGAATAAGTCCTGCTCATCGACAGAACCGGTCAACTCTGGAGAACGGGAAAACTCGCTGATCAGATCTAGAATTATTTATATACCTCGGATCGCTACTTACTGACAGGGAGGAACCGAACGAGAGTCTCCAGTGTCACCAAGATGAGACTAGACCGGACACTGGTTTTCTCGATATTCCTTTACGGCTCAGAGTCCTGGACGATTCGGGCAATAGAACAGAAAATAACTACAACAACTACGCATAAGAGACTATCCATGATCTGTTACCAAAGGATTCTCGGCTACTTTGGTCACATTGCCCGTCGAGACCCAGATAACCTTGAAAAGTTGGTGGTGATTGGTAAGGTAGATGGGAACAGACTTCACTGGACTCTCAATTGCGACCGCCCTGAGAGATGCGGAGAACCGAACGAAGTGGAAGAACATCATACATAAAGCCACGAAGGTCTTTCAGGGACACGACCTTCAGTGATGAAGTACGCGACCAAGAACATCTTCGACAATCTACCTGCACCCTCCAGGATTTAAATGAGAAAAGAGACTTGGAGCGTTTTCAGCGTCATGCGGATTTGTTCACGCGCGGCGGATAGGCGTGGTACCCTCAAGTAGCGAGTAATAAACAGGTCTCTAGTGTCTGTACATACCCGTTTGATCCGATCCAGCCTGTCCTTTGCTGCCCTCCCCAAGCGACGCTATAAGCCGAGGTCCGTACCCCACAGAGAATGCCCTTAGCGTACAGTCACTTAGTTTACAAGTTTTATGTCCTGGCTGGAGGCCTTAATTTATTACGGCAACCACAGGACAGCTCGGTTAAGCAGCCGAAATGAGAGATGCCATTAAAAAACAATGTACTTACGCGTAAAGTGCGTGCAGTGGGCGATGCGCGCGGTCGTCGCTCTGCTGGCGCCAGTACAGCAGCGCCGCGGCAGTGCACGCCGCCGCTGCCAGCAGCAGCAGCGCGCGCCGCATGCGGGCCACGCGC
Organism: Fissipunctia ypsillon; assembly: GCA_947568875.1. Classification (NCBI taxonomy): domain Eukaryota; kingdom Metazoa; phylum Arthropoda; class Insecta; order Lepidoptera; family Noctuidae; genus Fissipunctia; species Fissipunctia ypsillon. The sequence goes on from OX387659.1 coordinate 16,800,383, forward strand.
GACAGGTGCGCCGACGCGCCGCGCCCCACGCCCTCGCCCCACCATTTCATCGCGATGACTAGCTAAGCACCTGGAAAAACATTATTAAAACATCTTCAAAATTGGAGTGATTTAGTTACTTTTAACCCCGTATTAATAATTAGGAAATAGAAAATAGTTTAATTTCCAGGTAATACAGTAGGTAAGTAGGGACATAAATAAAATACAGGATGAGACAACATGAGTACCTAACTTAAAGTATTACCTACTAATAATAAAAAGTATTACTAGTCTGCTTATTGTTGAAAACAAAAGTTGCACAACATGGGTTCAGCATCATGGTTTGTATTGCGGGAAGCGTGTTGCTGGCAACATAGTTAACAAAAGTAATGCAAAAATGTTGCCAGCAACATGCGATGTTGCGGGACATAATGCTAAATAACCGTTTTTCCATGGAAACGGGGCTTTAGGTAGGTAAGCATGCGTGACCCATCTCTTAACATCAGGCGCAGTATTTTTATATCACGAAGCGACACGCGCTTTAACGTGAGGTTAACAAGTGTGCAAACACGCCGTGTATGTGTGCGTAAGCGCAGGAGCTCTCGGTACCGTCCGAGACAATGGCGAAGTCGGAAGTATGTGTGTGGGGGTGGGGGTGTGTGTGTGTGTGTGTGTTATGTGCTGACGCTACTCCTCTTCGCGTACACATTCATAGCGTGTTTGTACACTTGATTAACACAAGTCTTCTCTTCGTGAGGTAAAAGTACTACTTATAAGATTCGTGTTCAAACGTGAGCTATGAAATATAATAAAAAAAACTTAAATTCATTCATTCATTCACTGACAGACAACGCACAGCCTAAACCGCTGAGTCTAGAAGCATGAAATTTTGCCCAACAGTTTCTTTTATATATAACAAAGGTGAGCACTGAGGATGGATTTTTGAAAATTCATCCCCTAACAGGGTTTAATAGGGGAAGAAAGTTTGTATACAATTTCGTCGCGGAAATGTTGCACATGGCTTGTCAAATATTAAAAAAACCGGCCAAGTGCGTGTCGGACCACGCACAATGAAGGGTTCCGTAGTTGGGATGAATTTATTCCAAGAACAAACTAAACATTGTAGTTGAAAAACATGTTCTCTCATACATTCCAGATGCAAATGTAAGTTGGTCGACTATTACTCGTAAACTTGTAAAGCCTACTTAGCTGTGAAAGTTTTAACTTCGTTGTATACATGTTGTAAGAGGTAGCCCTCCGCAAACTAACAGGGTGCATTCAGCTCCTTATTTTGAATCATATTCCACCGTAAATATTCTCAGGAAAAATTTCATTTTTTTTTATCGTATATTCGGTTACTAAACCTTTATTACAATGTAAAATTACATTATCTGTACGTAGCACTCCATTTATGTAAATAAAACAGCTAAAATAAAAAAATCTGCAATGGATGTTGAAATATTCAGCAGCCGAAGGCTCGCTGCGCTGCCGTTCGCTACGCGCGTTTTGCCACGGTAGCGATACATTGCGTGTGAGGTAATAAAACCCATTTATTTCAGGAACGTTATGGATTCCCATAACGTTCCTGAAATAATTTCATGTACCGGTCATCTTAGTATGACATATTCATGAATTCACCCCATCAGTCTGCGCAGGGCTGTCCCTTACATCCTGTATACTACTACCGTGATTTTTTTCACATATCCAAAACTAACTGTTTAGCTGGCAGGATGGGGGGGACACTTGACTCTAACAAAAATTAGCACTTTAAAGCTTACATAACATAACATCACGCCTTGTTTCTCCGATGGGTTAGGCAGAGGTGTACCTACAGTAGTCACCCACATTTCGCCAGTTACGTTTATGTCATATGTAATAGGGGGCGAGCCTATTGCCATCTACCGGGCATAAATCTAGACTCCGGGCTGCTACTGAGAAATTCCAGATAGAAAAACCCAATGACACTGCCCGACCTGGGAATTATTTCAGAAAAGGATACTTTAATCGAAAAATTGTTTTAACAAACCCACAATATTTTTTAAATACGTATCCAACAACACCTCACACTATGGGGTAGACGAGAAAGAAAAAACATCCCCACTTTGTGTGTAGGTACCCTAAATTTTTTTTTTTTCATGATATTATTTTACCACTTTATCTTTTTATTTATTTTATTTATTTGGGAAAATATCTTGTTGACTACGGAACCCTAAAAAGGAGGATCACTGATGTGAGACTGACAAGATAACGTAAATCTATCGGAGACTACTGAGAACATCAGTTTTTTTATGGAGTGCCCAAATCTATAGCAGTTGTGGCAGTATCCTTGATCCGAACTTCGGCCGCTTGTAGCGTCGTAGGTTCTGTAGTAAGACATAGAAATCAAGGGCCAGTCCCAAACACACATGCTTAACAGCGACCCACGTCGACCTGCAGCATTTTCGGTGACACATGAAGAGGTCGTTGAACGTAACTGTAATCTAAACAAACCCGTCAAACCAGGCACGACCAGGTCGGTACCTCGCGATCTAGACCGGAACTGTCTTTTGTCAATACCATTGTATTTTTACCTCCCGAACTGTTTCGTTGTAACATTACCGGTATTCCACTTTCGTTCCGATCTTTGGATTACAAAACCTTTTTTTATCGTTGCTAAAACAGCAAGGGATTAACCGGGATCCCTTCCGTTTTTATTTGTTTGCTGATAAGTATTATAGAACATGAGATTGCGTACCTACGTTAAAACGAATTTTTGAATAGGTATTTTTGAAGGGGACCCACGTAATAGTATTGTCTCCTAATGTCACGTAGAGCTGGAGCGTTTTCTTAGAGCTTCTTCTACCTCCACGACATTTAGCTGGGTCACAACAGGTACACAAGACTGAAAAAGAAATTGATAATTGCGGCACCATGCGGCTGCACGCTATGCTGGCCGTTGACATCTGTGATTGACACATTTATTACTATACTCTATGGGTTGACATCCAAAGAGTACCATAGACTATACGCTTGAGTATACTACCTACATTAAGTACAATTTCATTGTGTAAAACGTGATCTCTTTCATAATATTGAACCGTTCTGGTCACACCCTTTTCCCAGTCCGCTTTATTTACATATTCGCAGGCTTCTTTTAAGAAATAGTTTTAACATTTTTGCTGAGGTAAATGGAGGTTTTGTATTGTGTTTTGCAGCATACCCATAATTTGAGCCCACACAGAAATATTATAATGCACAAGTGTGTCCACTATAATGTTTGCCGAAATGTATGAGGGAAGGTGCATTCCCTCTTCTCTCCTCATAGTCCGATGGGACGGCAATTAGGTATGAGCATGACCGGGGAGAGACAAACATACTAAATGAATGTTGGTGTTCTAGACACTACATCAGTACATCACTATTAACAATAAAGTAGCTATCAATATTTACGAATCTTCATTAGTGATCTTCGTGGGCGGGCAAAAGTCAAAATGGCCTTCTTAGCTTGCCACGATTAGTAGTGAAAACTCTGTTCTAGTAGATATCTAGATCAAACTCATCTTAGGGCCCGAACACACGTACAACCACACCACAACGAACGACAACTCGTGGACAGGCGCTAGTTTGTATGAAAATGAATAGTTTATTCACACGGACCACATGTGGCCGTCAAAATCAACCGTGTGGCTGATACCGACCACATCAAGGCCACGTCGCAGCTACAACGCAACCACCAGCGAGAGCGCGCACTAGAGTCGAACAGTCTGTCTGTAAATACTAGCCACAACGTAACCAAATCGCAACTACTAGCGACAACGCAACCACACCGACATTTTGTTGTTACCACAACGCAAGTGCAAGAAGCTGTAGCGACACTATTAGCACGTAACCACTGCTTGCCCACATTTTCTCGCTGCGATATAGTGTGGTTGTAGTACGTGTGCTCGGGCCCTTCGAGTAACACTACGGCACTTTTCACCCGGAAAAGCGTAAGATGTAAATAATCAAGTCGGCTAAGTCATAAAAGTTAAGATAATCCATCCTATAACATTCCTCTGGATTAAACGCTGCAAAATTAAAACTTCTCTCTAAAACTTATAAGGAAGAATAACAATAGCAGTCGTAAAAAAACTAGTTGATGCAGTTAAAACAATCCTCTCCGGGCATCGGCATTCGTTTTACGAGACAGCGAGGTGTCTATTTCGAAAGCGAGACGAGTTAAAAGGCGCCAGACGTTCAGCTTTTAGGTCACTTCACTCTGGGAGCGTATACAGGGCCTTGCTTCTTGCTTCTGATGTTGTATTTACTGATGAGGCTAGCTTACTGCATAGACCTGTGGACGTTTATATTGTGGACAAAGTGGGTCGAAGGTGCAGAATCGGCTCATTTACGTGTCGTATCATATTATTGGTAGCATTGGGTATTATAAAAATTGTTTGCGTCAACTTTGACATCGCAGATTTCGGTTGCAAGCTATCACCCCAAGGAGTTTTCCTATCATCGCGATACCAAGTAAACATTTTAGTTTTATTGTTATCACATAGCTAGCTTGCTGACGATCGAACTGCCATCGCGATAATGTGCGCCTTTATTGTTTACACCATGTACAATCACGAGCATACATTTATTATTATGGACAGCTCATCAATAATAGATTTGATTCTGATTTCATGATTCATCCATTAATATTTGTCGTCAAGATGACGACAATGGCGACATTAATTTAACAGAGAACAAAAAAAAACAAATGAAGAATTTTCCAAATCGGTCCAGCCGTCTTCAAGTAATCGGGGAACATACATAAAAAAGAAGATTCCGACGAACTGAGAACCTCCTCCTTTTTTGTAGTCCGTTAAAAATATAATAAGATACAATATTTCGTAAATTGAAAAATTAATATTTTTAAGCGTTTTTACAAAACCATTACAATTTCTGCATCGGAACTGAAAAAAACTGCATCGATATGGAGCGACGACATCATTTGACACGAAAATAAATGATGAGAGCCGTGGGAATGTTGGAAGCTGGTTCTCGGCTACGTGCTGTGGCAATTGCTCTGGGCACTACGCAGAGGTTATAAGTCGATTTTGGACACGTTACCGCATCACTGGCAGCGTGGCAGAGCGACATGGAGGACGAGCTCGCATCACCACACGCAGTCAAGATCGTTACATACAAATTACTGCTCGACGAAATCGTACAATGACCGCGATGATGTTGGTTACGAGGCTTTAATAACTCTTTAGGGATGGCAATAAGCGATCAAACCATAAGAAATCGCTTACATGAAGTTAATCTCCGTTCCCGAAGGCCGCTACATGTACCACCTATTGAGTCCTGCAATCGCAGAGCACGTTTACAATGGGCTCGTGAACACAGAAATTGGGCAGAAGAAGAGTGGCGTTTTGTGTGTTTTTCTGACTCGCTTTGGTATGAGGTCAGATACTAGGTATTGGAGGACCCCTGGACGCCAATAACGTTTAAAATCATGCTAGGAAGTCCATACATACAGTGGTGGAACAATCATAATATGGGCGGGTATTTGGATCAGCGGAAGAACCGAACTGATTTGGATCAGAGGCAATCTCAATGAACAGATTTACGCTGAAACGATTGTAGATATTGTCATTCCTTTGCAAACCCAAATTGGTGCTTCATTTCTGCTAATGCATGATAATGCACGTCCACACACTGCCAGAGTCGGTGCAAACACACTTGCCGCAGCTAATATCAACGTCCTACCATGGCCTGCTCAATCGCCAGACTTGAATCCCACTGAGCACGCATGGAATATGCTTCAAAGAAAAGCTCTGCCAAATATGAATGCTGTACACGTACCAGAAAATCTTTTTCGCCTGTTACAACGGACGCGGGGGGCCATTACGCAACGTTATTTGGATGAACTCATATTGAGTATGTCGGAATCACTGCGGAAATACAGACTACTAATTTTATTGCAATTAAATCAGCAACTTTGATTCGTCACTCCAAAGGACATTTTCCAATTGCTCTATTGTCCAGTTTTGGTGCGCTTTTGCCCATTCTAGTCTATTTTCCTTATGTCGAATTGAAAACTCAACAATAGAGCAATGGGAAAATGTCCTTTGGAGTGAGGAAGCAACGTTTTAGATTTTCGGATCCAATAGAGGTGTGTTTGTACGCCGGTCATAAGAAGAGAGGGCTTCAGAGGCATTTACTGTGCCTACTATCAAACATGGTGGAGGTAAAGTCATAGTTTGTGGGTGTTTTGGCAACAATAAACCCGGAAATCTTGTCAGGATAACCGGAAAACTAAACAAGAAAGGTTACTTGAAAATTCTCCATAATTCCGCCGTACCCAGTGGACTAAATCTAATTGGTCCTGGATTCATTTTCCAACAGGATAACGATCCTACGCATTCTTCTAAACTGTACCAGACCTTTTTGAACAAGAAAAAATATGAAAAACTCTTAAATTAATTAAATTAAATTAGTTTTTGTTTATATTTTATTTTTTTAATTAAGTACATTGAAATTGAAATGACTTTGTTTTGTTTTATTTGATTTTACCTCGCTGCTTCCAAACTTTTGGACGGTAGTGTAATGATACGAAAAATAGTTTGCCAATGCAGTTTTTTAAAGCCAGATGAACATGTTTTTTTTTACAGAGAATCTACCTATCCAGTCTATAGGTATATAGAATATAAAAAGTCAAAATCAGTTTGTATAGTTGTTTCGAATTGAAAAGTTTGCGAGAGGAGGCCGAATGAAAAACGGGCCTCAGATAGATTTTATTCAAGAGTACATTTGTAGTTGGTTGCACATCCGCTCTACATATATGGATGGCTTCCTCAATGTTGCGGAGATTGATACGCCAATTCGTTGTACGATGTGGCACGTGTATGTGATTGTGATAGCATTTATATACTATTGCTATTGGGGTGAGGTTTATAACTTTTCCCCGAACTCAAAAGTCGAAGTATGGCAACATTCAAGTGTAGACTCAGAAATGTATAGGAAAGTTCAGAATAATGCATTTAGTCAGAATTGTTGATAAACAAAACTTTAAAATATACCTAACATAACATTACGCCTGTTTTCTCCCAAGGTGTAGGCAGAGGTGAAAAAAAAAAAAACTATATTTAGAAGTGGGATAATAATATGGCAGTAAGCCATTGATATATGTTTTGTATATTTCTATGCAGTCATCAAATGTGCTGTGCAAAGCTCGGCATCAATGCCCAGGCCAGTACTACAAGAAAATAGTACCTAAGCAGTTATGTTTATTTTCTTGTAGTCGGTAAAATATTGGGGACTGTCCTGCTTATCCTTTAAAGCATAAACTTGATAGTACATTGTACTCTTCTATCCCATCTGAATTCTGCCACACAGTCGTTTAACTCCGAGTTAAGTTAGAAACGTGTGTAGGTATTATGTGAATTTATGTATACCGCTTTGCGTAGTATCACGGACTCTCGGTGCGTAATTATACAACACTTTGCTGTGGTTAGTTTCACTGTGTGGTTCAAGAATCCATGTTAAACGCTTTTCATTCGCGCTGCTGACTGCCACATGGGCTGTTATCGTGAGAAAGTTTTAAAGCGTTTTTAAGAGACGTTATCTTGTTACTTTACTACAAAACATTGTAGAGTGAGATCATGAAATGTTCACCAACGTGTAGTTCTTAAAAAAAAACGACTTCAAAAAAAACATTACAAAGTGAAAAATAATTTTAATTTTTCACTTTGTCTTTAGATCTGTATTTTAGTTTTTTTCACCAAATTAAACAATAATTTTCAAAATCGGTCCACAATTGAAGAAAATATTGATTAATATACATTTAAAAAAAATACATACAGACGAACATAAAAACTTCTTTTTTTGAAGTTGGTTAAAAATAAAAAGGCATTTTAATCAACCAGAACAGTATATTTTTAACAAAGAAAGCTTTGATAAACCTTTAAATGGATTCGACAATTTCAAACAACTATGTAAGTTATACGGAAGAATAGCAAGCAAACAATTTACGATAACAAGGACACCAACAGAGTCGGTCGTTCCCAGCTCTTTAATACACAATTCCATCATTCCGTTTGATTAAACTTTTCATACAGTTTGCTGTCGTGAAATGATGATAGCATGTTATATTTACTTGTCTTCAGAACATATCGCTCCAACTATTACAACTTTCGGGAACGTTGCAACATTTTCAACATTTGCAATTGGTATAAGTGGTTTGGGAGAGTCTACGAAGTTGCATATTTGATATCCGAATTCACTGACCCCGGCCCGCATGGCTCCGCTCTGCTCACTTACAAGTACCAACTGGGCAACGAAATATCAGCCTTATTCCATCGTTATAAGGATCATGTATGCAGCGTCTGACATAGATACGTTTGCAGCACTTAATTCAATTTCCTGTAATAGGGAAATAATCTGTACGAAATTATATACAGAATGGGCATTATTAAGTTTGTTCGTGAACTCTGCTATTTTCGTTATCATAATAAGGCAGGGTATTCTTTATTCAATCATAATTCGTCCGTTGTAAAACTAGGGGCATTCTTGGTTAATAACCTGAAAAGCATTTCGCCTTCTACATATTTAAAGTATTCCTTTGAAAGTGTGTGTTACTTGCTATTTTTTGGGAACTGAGGGACTGAGGACTCTTTTAAGTTAAACTTTCCATGAATACATCAACCCCTTTTCATTCCCTATTATAATGGGGTATTCATAGGTTTTCGTGAGAAAGTTACGAGGCGTAGGTACATTAAGTATGCAACGGTAGCAAGAAGGTAAGTTTCACGAAGTGACGTAGGACGCTTATAAAATATATGCTAGACCGAGTGTATTGCGTTCGGCAGGTTTTATACAAAACAGTGTGAGTCTTCATAATGTGCACATATCGAAATGAGGGAAACTATGCTTAATTTTATCGACGGAAAAATATTTCAAAAAATCTAAAAAAAAAAAAAATTGCTTTTTAAAAATTCTTGTTCGCTGTTGTGACCCCTGTGTAAACAAAACGGTATAACTTTTAAACTAAAAGATCTATCACGATGGAACAAACTCAGTAATGATTGGAAATAACAGGGCGTCGTCATAAAATAAAAAAAATAAGATTTTGTGTTACTTAGTATTACCACAAATCGGCAAATTCATAAGAGATCAATAAATGTCGCGTCTGGAGTGCCTTTCTTTAACAGATAATAACAAACGTTGTGATTGTGTTATAAACGTAGTATTTTTACTTTTAGAAAGATAATACGATGTAGAATAATTTAAAGTAATAAAACACGTAAGTAATAGGGCTTTTATTCAGAAATTTTACAATTATTGTAAAAATTGATGAAAAAAATACCAGATTTTTGTATAAAAAACAGCTTAATTCTAATTGAGGGCATTTTTTTTCTTTAATTTTTATTTTATGAGGACGCCCTGTTATTCCCAATCATTACTGAGTTTGTTTTATCGTGATAGATGGTTGAGTTTAAAAGTTATACCGTTTTGATTACACAGGGGTCACAGCAGCGAATAAAAATTTTAAAAAGCTTATAATTTTTTTTTTAACAGATTTTTTAAAATATTTTTTCCTTCGATAAAATTAAGCATAGTTTACCTCATTTCGATATGTGCACATTATGAAGACTCACATTGTATCAACTATTACTGTGCTTGTTACCTACATTGTAATTGACATAAGTTAGAAAAGAATCAATGGAAGCATATATTTCCGCGTGTGGTTGGATCTATCGATGATGACTGGAATTAGTTACGCCATAGCAAAGCAGAAGTTTGATATAATAGTTATTGATATTCATAAAACAGTACAAGGACTATAAGGGCATGAAAGCTTCACAGCCGCTCCTGTAGTAGCGTTGTTGTCTCTATTTTATTTATACGGCTAACCATGACGCAGGGATCCCAGCCTGGCACCTCTCTAGGGAACCACCACCTGTGTTGCCACTCAATATATTCAAACGGTTGCATTAACCCCTGACAGATAGGGAATACAAGTTTGGCAATATGCTCAAACTATCATGAAGTAAAACTTTATTAAACATAAGTTTCAAGACTTTCAAGAGTATTTACGGTCGATGACATCTAACGTCTTTGCTGCAGTTTTCAGCCTTTAATGTACCTACAGGGGGAGAAGCGCACACAAAACAATACTTTATCTAAGTACGTGCCCTATCAGCCAGCAGTGTCCTAATACAGGACTAATGACTCCCTCTTCCTCTTTATTTTCCGTCCACCAAAGCCAGTCTTTTCAGTATTTCAAAAAGATAATAAATAAACTTATAACCTATAGAGGAAGGGAATTAGAAGGCTCGTGTATCTAACCACTGAAGTAAGTAATAGTATTTGTCTATAATAAGAATTTCGTGGTTGTTGGTAACATGCATGAAAGCAGTTTGTTTCCACCAATCGCGTGTTACGGCGGGTCGCCGGTCGACGTCACAAGAACGTGGCCCAACAGGCTTCATCGGAAGCTCTTCTATAATTCAATGAAATCGATCAAGTGCCAAGACTTTATTACTACTGCTGGGTCATATACACTCGATGTTTTGTTTAGTTGTTTTAAACGTATACTATTGTTAATTGATTTTATACTAGCTGATTCAAAAAAGTATTTCTATTAACGAGATCTGGCAAGAAACTCTAGATTATTTTAAACCTCAGTAAGTACACAATATAGGGTGCAGTAGACGGTTCAGTTGTTTGACGGTAAAACAGCTAAGTTGTGGCTTTTCTAGTCTAGGAGATTACATGTGAAACACACAAGTTACGAGCTTTATGGAGACACGTGCAAAAACTATTACAGATACATTGAAAGCTACGTGGCCATGGGCATGGTTATACGCAAACGGTCAGTTTCCACCAAATAGAAAAATCCTCTCGGATGCTCGATCACTTTTTAAATTTCATTGAAAAAGTAACTGTATCAATATTGACTTTAATTATAAAATTCGACGCAGACATCAAGCGTTTATCTAGCGTGACGTCTGCGTCCAATTGTATACTTAAGTTAAAAAGTGCTCGAGCATCCGCGAGAATTTTTCCGTTTGGTGGAAACTGACCCTAAGGGATTGCAGAGTGATTGAGCACAATCGGTTTTAGATGTTTTTTGACGGTTAAGCGAGGAGTCAAAGGACCAATATCTGTCAGCGTAATCTTAAAGATTTTTAATACATAATCTAATGCTTACGACGCCTACAAGAAAATGGTTCCCATAAAAAAGTCTGTCGTCTGCTGTCTTCCTAATTTATTATGCTTTGGTTTCCTACATGGCGTTTCATAATTGGCGGTCCGAATACAGAGCGTTTTTTGACACCTTAATGTCAAATACTGATGAAAATGACAGATTTTCATGCCGGCCGTTATAATATGATGATATCGCTCTTCTAGGTAACCGTAGCTTACCTAACACTTTTCTTTACATAACTCTGCTATAGGGTTTTGTCAAAGAAAGTTGTGTGTGTCCCTATGACGTATGTACTCGTACTTCCACCCCGTTTTTATCGTCTCGTCTCGTTAAGCGTCCTATTACCGGGCTGCCGGCGCATCTGAGTTATTTTAGGCCATATAGAAACCTTTGAAGTTTAACAAAAACCTTTCTATCTAAGGGACAAAGGAGGTTTTGATCCCGGCATTATTATTTTTCGTTACATTGTCAAATATGTATGTACATGATAAATGTTATGGAGATAAAGAATTGACGCCATGCACTGGCAACACTTTGTCTGTGTTGGGGTTGCAAAAAAATAGATAGCTCGTGAAACTGATTGACGCTCCGTGGTATTACTCCACAAGCACGATGTTACCTTTAATTTACTTGTGCTTGTAGAATAAGGATCAATTCGTAATAACTTTATTCAATCTTCCCTGAAAACGACTCAATTGAATTTAGTTCGATAGACAGTGGTGCCGATTCTCTTGTATGTATATATGTTACGGCTAAAATCCGAAGTGCGGTTACACCTAGTTTTAGCCGGATACAACTAGTTGTGGCCGGTAGCAGTTGGATAAACTTAGATGTAGGCTGAAAGGTTGGTTAGGTTAGAACTGTGACGACACAACGGCTGCCGTAGCACCGCTCGCTCCGCTCGTTCGGCTCGTACGTTGTGTAGTCAGGTCACAGTACTAACCTAACCTAACCTACTTTTCAGCCCACACCTAAGTTTAACCAACTGCTACCGGCCACACCTAGTTGAAGCCGGCTAAAACTAGTTGTAGCCGCACTTCGGGTTTTAGCCGTAACATATACACTGAACTAAACTAACTAAACTATCACTAAAATTCCTTACTTTTGGCTATGAGGAGAAACTTAAATCTATTCTGCAAAAAATATCACTAAATTTAAAAATAATTTGGACAGAACCAAAATCGAATTTGACAATCGCGACTCCACGTGGTACTTGTTTGCCGTGAATTTTTTTAGAGCCGGAGGCGCGCAGGGGGGGAGCCTCAACGTGTTTTATATAGAATTTTTCACTTTTTGTATGGAAAATATGAAAAATTATTACATACATGTTGAGTTTTAGAGTTTATGCTTTTTATTAAAAAATTAATAATAAATAAATTACCCCATCGCCGTATCTTTACGTTGACGTCGTGGTGGGGCTTGCGCGTCCGAACTCTAGGTCTATACAGGTCTCTAGGCCGGTACAGGTTACTTTGCCGGAACAGGTCTAGGGTGAGGAGCCAGACCAAGAGAGATACAGAAACCCGCAGGGCAGCATGTGGTGAGCTGCTGGGCAGTAGTGACCCCACGTACCCTATCTCCCGGGAGAAGTCATGTTCCTCATCTCTGGCGTGCCTTTATTGGCCGGCTGGAGTGAACACTGACGAGAACTGACCTCCCACCTCATTCTTGCCTTTATTGGCTGGTTTGAGTAGAGATTCGCAAGAGCAAACGTGCTCGGAGGAAGGAAGTAGTCCAGTAAGATGCTGGTAGGGATCTTGACCGTACTTCCGGGATTGTCCTGATAGCCGTGGAATACCTCTCCACTCCTCTTAAGTACCTCAAGACATGTTGCCCCCTTGTCGCTACGACACTATGTGCTAGCGACTTTTTCCGGGGGCCCATTGTTGAGTGTGCAAGTCACCCCCTGCCATTTTATCCGTGTATTGTATTTATCAAACATTGGTCAGGTAGGGGCCATAGTCCTTTCATAGTTTTAGATAACCAGTCCACTTTAGCCATCCACACCCATAGCTCAATATTTTTTTTTTGTCTCCATATCCTGCAATAGTCCTAACACCGACCGGGGGTTGTCCTTGGGTGCACTTGCAAAGTACGCACAGGGATAATCGTCGGTTGATGCCTCATTTCCATTGAAAACGTCTAACGGGCCTCTGCGAGTTGGCTTCGGCCCCTCATATGCCTTACAAAGGTCCGGGACCCTAGGGTCCTGAGAAATATCAAAAAAAAAAAATAATAATAATTATTCTTATTCTTTTTAAGGGAATCGAAATTTTCATTATTTTTACGATAGGCCACACCGTTTTCGAGATATAAGCATAAGAAAAAAAAAGCTATAGTACTGTTTTTGCACCTGAAGTCGAGGTGTTGGTATGCATTTTATTAGATTCATGCCAACTAATTATATTCCACACCTTTTTAATCGCTATTAAAAATAGTCAGATTTAATTAGAAAGTCTAAATTTTAGGTGAAGAACGTCAAATTCAGAATAGCAAAATTACAACTAAACTAATAACTCAGTGCCATCTTAGTGCTGTCAAACTAAAATATAGTTGTGTCACTATAGTCAATTCAGAATGGGAAATTATCGTTTGACAGGAATAAACAAAATTTTGGTGATTTTTAGTGTAGTTTAGAGGCATTTGTGACAAGAGAATCGGCACCAATGTCGCAATTTGCGAGAACATCAATTCTATTCTTATTTCGACTTTTCATGCAACCTCCGAGGATAACAACTTTTAACCCACATTATATTGTATTTCAGTGGACATAAGTCCGTATCTAATAAAATGTGTATGAATGAATACGGTCATCGTACTCATCGCACTATTTTTGATAGATAATACAAAGGAAGTGCCGTTATTTGGCTGATAATAATGATACTAACTGAATTACAACTAAATACAAAATGATCATTGTAAAATTAGTAAGTAACTATAAGTTTATTAATAAAGGCAACTTAACGCAGATAAGTGTCAAATATGAAGTGGAATCATGCTGCCTTAATAATGATTCGGTACAGTTCCCGCGTTGTTTTTTCTATCTGAATTTTTACATGTAGGTTTATGTTACGTGACGTCTCATATCGATAGCGGCTCTACAAGCACTGTGGATGGATTAAATTTCTTAGTGGACATTCCCCAGCGGCTTTAGTCTTTTTGATGTGATTCTGTAGTTTCACAGAAGCGACGGGTCATTTGATTATAGCAACAGATACACAATCAACGTCTACAGTAATTTCATTCCTTTCGTGTATTCTATTTCCATATGTATTATATATTTATGGTAAACAGTTTACAAATTGGATTGACAAGTTTCAAATTAGGTCTTCAAATACTCGTGATTTCAATCGTGACGTCGAATAGAGTAGTACCTATATCCATTTGAGGTTAATACGTGTTCGCTCTGTAGTATTGTGAACGACAAGTCGTGTTAGATCTGTGATAAACTCGTGAATGTGTAATGAATCCGCCACCATAGGGCTGTCACAAGTCAATCTGTGTTATGCATTATCTAAATTCATCATTGTCTATTTTCAACATAATGCGTAAAATCCAGAACCTACTGATTGGAGAAGACACTGGCTCCTGTAACGGCTGTAACACAGGTGTTTCTACTTAGCGCAGAAATCAGGACACTTTGTTTGTAAATTAATAATTAATTATAATGTTATAAATATTATAATCATAGATCTATGTTTGTTGGTCTGATGCTACGATGCTACGAAATGAGTGCTACAAAAATTGGTAAGTATTCAATAATAAATGATGATTAATTTTAAAAGGCACGATAATGTAAAACTGTTAATGGTGTATTTAAAGTCATTATTAACATAGAGTGCGCTGCACATGCAAATCTAAAATAACGCGACCTTTCCCGTTTCTTGGCCGAGACGTCCTTTATTTGCACGCTACTATTCGCAATTTCCTTTTTAGTATTACAAAGGCCTTTGTACATGTTATATTATGAAACATTATGTGTGCCCTGACAGCCCTGCATGAACCTTAGCAAATTGGCTCGCGTGACGCACGGGTGTCGTCGCCCTGTGTAGTTGACATGCATTATACAAACCATATTATATATATTATACTTATTATTGTGATTTTTGTCCGACAAAACCGGTATTCTGTATTTTTGTCCGCTTATTAGCATAATTTTCGAGTAAGAACTGTGTCAAATGTTCGAATTAACGGCTAACAAAAGGAGTATCATTGGAATGGCGATGGCGTCATCAAACACGGTTATTTTTAAACGATGTGCACGTAAATAGCATTCTACAAACATCGTGTCTGGTTCCTAATGGACCTTTACACGATCAAAAGGTACGGCAGGTTAATTAGGTTAATTCTCTGTCGCCTACCTGTTAACACTCAAAAAGCGAAAGTAGCTTGTAGCTTGATTACACAAAACAAAGTAACGAAATGTATCTTTAAAATAAAAACTTAGTAAACCTGAATTCAAAATAGTTTCTGACGCCGCAAAGTAATGGTTGGAGGAAAATATATGGCAAATAGTTTAGACGTGTAGTACCAATCTAGACTGAATCTCACCTAAACTCTTGCTATTTCGTTACCACCGGGTTTAAACCTGTCATTACATTATCTCGCAAGCGATTGCGGGTAATACGAGATTTATGCAGTCACTTCACTGCCAAGCCTTTGTGTCGACTGTGTCGTTACATAAACCATTATAAGGGTGCGCCTACCCTGTGACACTAAATAAAAAGATTATAGAAGGTCTGCTGCTTATAAACAAATATAATAATGGAAAATAGATTTAACTACCATATGCCCAATACCTGACTGCCTCGTTGGTCTGGTGGGCGCAAGCGCTACTGCTGAGCATGAGGTCCTGGGTTCGATTCCCAGGTCGGGCAAAATGTTATTGGGTTTTTCTATCTGGCATTTCTCAGAAGCAGCCCGGAGTCTGGATTTGTGACCGGTAGATGGTAATAGGCTCGCCCCCTATTACATGGGACTTAAACATAACTGGCGAAATGTGGATGTACTATAGGTACACCTCTGCCTAACCCTTCGGGGAAACAAGGCGTGATGTTATGTATGTATGCCCAATACCGTGGCGAGTTTTAAAGGATTTTTCTTTCATCCATAGAGAAATGTGACCCGTCTCTTCACAATTCCATTGCCTACTGTAGGATGTATATCCGGTACGGCTCTACGTGTGCTTACATAAAGAAACAGGTTTCCGGTGCAGGCGAGCCTGTGCGGGTCGGTACCGATCGGTATGGCTCGGTCCAGGTAGTCCGCACTGACAAGTATAAACCTGTTTCTTTATAAGTGAGCGATAAGATATGGGAATATTATACCTGCACCGATCGGTACCGACCCGCACAGACTCGCCTGTACCGGAAACCTGTTTCTTTATGTAAGCACCCTAACAATCCTTCCATATCCTAAGGGCACGTCTTGCCTACCATTATCGTGCCCCCCGTCGACTCCTTGATATGCAATGGTCTCTGTTGCACCATGAAGCATGAGGCTACAGGGGCTAGTGTGAATCTTTGGGTTCATTCGAGTAATCGAGTCTGGTCAAACCACACTGGGGTCGGTGCATTTCATTCATTCATTCATTATGATGACGATGACGAGCAGATGAAGATCTGTTCAACAGTGTTATCAGATTTCTTCTATTTATGGCCACGTTTCTACTATCTAACACATATTTAATTTATGTGTCAGTGCTTAATTTTTAATTGTGTTTACCTATTGTGGTATAGTAATTTTGTTCTAGGTGCATCGTCTTCACATATAATTATCTGTACCTACAATAAATGTACTTATACAAAATATTGTAAAACATTTTACAAGAATAACGGTGGATTTTCTTGCCCATTCTTCTCCATACGAAACTACCTTTTGGAACCGCGACTAGAATTACTTTTGTAAATTTTGACGATCAAAAGTGCCTTATACCAGATGTAACAGGAGGATTGACATTCTTTTAAGCTACGTAAAGAGAATCATGTTTTTTGCCCGTATACAAAAATCAATCAAATCCAATGAATACTTTAGCCACAGGAAATTATTTTTCATTTTCTTATTTTTCAACATGATGTAGATCTGAGTCCGTAATAATAGGTAAACATTGCCGTCGCCGCGCCCCGCACCCCGCACCGCACCGTTGGTCAGTGACTTTGCGTAGATAAAGCGTGTTTACTTTTTATGCAGTTGATTCTACTATTTATTTTGTTTGAAAACTGCAATTTTTTAATTTTCCATTAACTACTAATATTCGTGTTTTAAAATTTTTCAATGGATTAGTACTGTGGTCGTTTTCATTTAATGACTTAGATCCAGAAACACGTTGTATGTGCCTATTTGAAATAATTTGACTTTACTGAATTTTGTGTTAGGCTACGAAAGAATAGCGAGGGCGGTGCGGTCAGCCAGGGTTGCGGGATGTTCATGCAGCCAGAGTTGCGGGATGTTCGACAGCCAGAGTTGCGGGATGTTCGATAGCCAGGGTTGCGGGATGTTCGAAAGAGTTACCGTGGCCCCGGCACAGGCAACTGAAGGAACACGGGTGGGTTTTAGTCAGTAAAAATCTGACACGCCCTCTCGCTCCAGCCAGAGCGGGAGAAGTCATTTGATGATTTCCCCTCCAAAAGAATAAAAAAAGGGCGGTGCGGTGGACACGCGGCCATAGTAAATGTAGGTATACAAGGTGTAACATAATTAACCCACAACCTCTTAAGGGGTCATTATGAACAACTTTTACTATGGGCCCAAACCTGAAATTGCGAAAAAAAAAAAATCAGCTACTCGCTACATTTATGTTCGCATAACTCGTCAAAATGTAGGGAACAGCTGATATTTTTTTCTTGATTTCAGGTTTGGTCCCATAGTAAAAGTTATTCATAATGATGAGTACAATGACCCCTTAAGAAGTTGTGCGAAGAGAAGTGATGTATGTATACAAAATGTAACATAAATAATGTTACATTTTGTATACATACATCACTTCTTCGGCGACGTTACCGAGAAACGGGACTCGAACCGAACGTGACGTCCCGGTGATGGCTGCGGTGGACAAACACACTAAAGATTCCCCTAAAATACCACGATGAGCCTTCTTCACTTTCTTATTGTGTGCAATAAGGGCGTGAACCTAGGACATGACAGATGACGTCACATAGATGAGTTTAGTTGGAATTTTGGTTACAATGCTACAAAGAGCCAGTGTTGATAAATAAACCTTCATTGTTCACAAGTGTCATAAGAACTTCTATGAAGGAATCAAGTAGAAAGGAACCTATATTTCAACATTTGTTTCTCTCATTGGTTTTCTTTTCTTTGATGAGTTGGGTAAACTTAGCATGCCGAATCGATTTGTTCTGTTCTGGATCGGTATATTATCGATATACTAATGTGTTTTGTGTAGGAACGGTTCAGTGATTGCATTATTTTTTCAGTCTGTTGCACTTTATTACAATGCATTAGTTATACACAAAGCTGCTGCAGCAAATTGTATGCAAACGTGATATTAAAACAGGACATCAACAGAGTGTAATTCACGTACAAGTTAATGTTAAATACCAGTTTCTATCTAACAGTATAAAGGCTCCTGCAAAGAGGCACGACACGACGCGAATGTCACGCGATACAAAGGTACCGCGTGTCGCGCGACGAGCGGTGCCGAGCCTTAAAACGCAAAGTATTGGACGCGCCATTACGAAGGATAATACGTAGTTACGTACCTGTGTCCGTAGTTATCTTTAGTGCTTTAATGAATGTGTTGTAGTTTCACGTTTCAATTAACATAAGACTGACCAGCTTTCCAGGCCCAACAGTTGTCTGAATACATGCCGTATGTTACCGCGGTATATTTAGGACGGTTCATTATAATAATATAGAGCATAACGTTGTGCTCGCAGATAGAAGAATAGAGTAAATGCCTTTGTTAATATTATTACATTCCGCATTTCTATACAGTTTTTTGAAGCTACCAATTTAGATGGCTCACCAACAATTCAACGGACACGATCAAAAAAGCTCACAGGGCAGTGATGATTAAAATAGTGACGCTGTATCATAATTTCGAAATTGAGTAATAATTAACCGAAGCATCAAGTTATAGGCACAAAAATGACCGAGTTTACATTATACGTAAATAATACATTTATGTATATGTTTTTGTCTTTGACCGTTTTAACTTTTGACTCATTTTATACCGAGACTTAGATCGTACATAATATAATATGTAGGACTTGGTAATGATTTCGCTTGCGTGGGTCTAAGGTTTCGTTACATCTCCTGGGGCTCGTGGAACCCTAGTAAACGCGAGATGCTGCCGCCCGCAAAATGAGTTACGTGAAAAATTTCAGACGCATCCGTCAATCCCCGATATGTAAATAAATAATATTTTTTGAATAAACCTACAAAGTTACACGTAAAATAGAAGGAATGAAGAATCCATGGAGACCTTTCATACAAGAATTACTTGACGCATGTTTCGAGTGTTTAAAATAGACACTTTTACAGTAACATCTTTATCTTTTATCATTAAAAAGCCATGAAAAACAAAACATTCAAACGTAGTTATTGTACAGACACAGATAACCATTGATTGTCTCATGTCCGACATAATTTCCATAAAAATCAATAAACGCCATTGACACGCCGTGCTAACCGTGTTGTTTTATCTTTATTAAGTTGTCCGGTTAAATTAGTAACGTACGTTTCAATATAAACTCGGGAAGTAAGTTCAAGCTGTTTTGACAGGTTTTATGACTACGCTCAATTTTGGGAAAAATACGATTTAGGTAAAGAAAATTGTGATTTAAATAACTAGGTATGACATTTACTAAGAAATTAATTACGTTAAAATATACATATTTTACTGACAAGTACTCGATCAATCTATCATTCTAAAAGAAAGAAATCTCGATGCAGTAGATCGGTCATAATTAAATATCTATTACGGTTCATGACATTTCGCTTCCCGCGCAAAAGTACGGATCAAAAATAAACAAAAATGGAAATGTCAACGAGTGGCCTTCTAAAATGAAATACCTTTAGCATAAGGTGCAAATTCGCGTGACAAACAACAATAAATGAAATGTACGAAGTTACTACGAACCTGTTGGCGGCGTGACGGGACGAACACGGTCGAGGGAGTGACGGGAAAGACCCAATATTGGCCCGCTAATGTCATTAATGTTGGACCCAAAGTTGGGCTTAATTGGCATTTGGATTGTTTTTGTTTTAACATATTTGTATACTAAACATATAGTATCTAGTAAGTACTATATGTTTAGTATACAAAATCAATTATGTGATACCGTAAAGGTACGTGTACCGGTCACGGGTAGTAGGTTAATTAAGACAAATTAATGCGAAAAAAATATTTTTCTTGTAATATGAAGAATATTTTATTTAAGATTAGGCTGAACAGTGATGAGGAATATTTGTTTTGAAATCGTATCTAGAGCCTTTTAGCTTATTACACTTCCGGGCGTAAACTCCCAGATTTTTTAAGTAGAAGCTAATACAACAGCAATGAAAGCTACACAGCCAAATTGTTTTTAAACCATTATATAGAAGTAAACAAGAATCAATTCCATATAACAAGTCAATAAGCACCTGAAAGCTGTCAGAATAAAGTCTTCAATAAGTATGTTGAACATTACACAAAACTAACGTAGCACAGCACCGAAATCGCTATTTCCACTGCAAACAAACCGCACACAGATGTAGTTGGAAAACCGATCATAACAGTTGGGGGAAGTTTAGGGCCAAGCTGGGCTGGCTGAGTTGGGTTGGTGTATGTGGCCAATGTTGGGGCTGGGGCGGGCAGACGAGCCTCCCTTCACTCCACGAGCTGACGTCGGGGGCTCGCGTCGTGTCCGCCCGCCCAGGACAAACTTATCACGCGATCGATGTATATTGTGTCTAAATTCAATTATTGTGAACTAAACTGCAGTGAAACTGATAAATAATACTAGTTTCGATAACGTTGATGGTTAGCGGAAGTTTGACGTACTTTTTAAGGTATGTTGATACGGGATTTGTTGAAATAAGTGCTAAGTTTAGATATAACATGCATTTTGAAAGTCTTAGTCAGTCTTAGAGTTTGTGGTTCAATGCTACTAAATAGCTTGAAAATCTATTTCTAAGTTTAAATTATTAAATTATTATCATGTATCTAAAGATGAGATGTGATAGAGCGGTAGATTTTCCCTTGGGTGATTATCTGTTTTGCACAATTTAAAAACATTTACTAAATGGTAATATTTTGTACTAACATTATAGCATACCTACTAGCATTAGACTGCATTTGCACAAGCTGTATTCATACGATGGCCATTGGTAACTGTTAAACAAAATCATAAAAAATTAAAGTAGGTACTTACTTCAGACTTTTTAACTTTGAATAAAAAAAAACGGGCATTAATCATTGATTCATATTTTTTACCCATAACATTTTTGCTATTCAAAGAACAAAATAGTTATTTCTGAGACTTCGCGAAGCACATTAATAAATTATTCGCATGTCTATTACTGCTACGCCAACGTGCTACGGCGCTACGCCAACGGACTACGCCGCGTAGTTCGTAGCTAGTCTACGATTCACACGGAAATAACTCCGAAATAAACTACTGTCGAGAGTTTAAATGAAACCGGTTTGTTTATCCAGTTATTTTTGAAGTTGAAAACAGGTTTACAGATTTAGGTAGAATACACAATATACAGGGTGTCCGGTAATTAATGGATAACCTTGCGATAGCATATAATAGACCCTATGGCCGTTCTAAAAAAAATACAAAAAAAATGTATATCCCAAGTAGTAAGTACCTAAGATATAATTTTTTTAGAAAAAAATTCTGTGTAATTTCTAGTCACATTATTTATTGCCTCTCTGTCGGCGGCATAGTCAACGTACAATATTATAACAACAGATAACCGATGGAATTCATTCATTTGTGGTTGTGGTGATGAAAAATGTAAAAAAAGTTAGTACCTATTCTTTTTCAAAAAAATCTTATTTATTACTTGGGATATATTTTTTTTTGTATTTTTTTTAGAACAGCCATAAGGTCTGTTATATGCGATTTCAAGGTTATCCATTCTTTACCGGACACCCTGTATAATGTAAGTTCACGAGACGAATGAAACGATTATTTAGTCAAGAGTTTTTGTTTTTCTCTGAAACGTAGAAACGCTGAATTTCAGTAAAACTTTTCTTTACTCCGAGCAACCAATTCGGCATGGATATTTCCATGCCGAATTGGTTGAATATGTTCTTAACTAGCATGTTGAAAGTTATTACTTTCAACATGCTAGTAAGGTCATGTTACATATACGAATTAAAATAACTTACCAGTTTCCTTTATGGTTGGTTAACAAATTAAATGGAGGTTTATAGAACACGTATCAATTGTTACAGATGTGCCACGGCCGATCGTATCTCAAAAATATGCCCAGCTGATAAAATACTTGTAAATTCAATTAACACTGGCTGAAAAGTATATTATGGTGAAAGCCACCAAATA
Organism: Fissipunctia ypsillon; assembly: GCA_947568875.1. Taxonomy (NCBI): domain Eukaryota; kingdom Metazoa; phylum Arthropoda; class Insecta; order Lepidoptera; family Noctuidae; genus Fissipunctia; species Fissipunctia ypsillon. The sequence continues at coordinate 16,823,039 of OX387659.1, forward strand.
AAACAAGGAAAAAAAATAAGAATTGAAAGAAAGTTGAACTAAGAACGCACAAAATTTGTGGCGGCAGTCGCGCAGGCGGCGCCGCGTGGTGCGGTTGTGGCTCGCTGGCGCCGCTGGTGCCTGGTGGCGGGCGCGGGCGCTGCTAGTGCTCAGCGCAGCCCGCTCGGCTGGGCAATGGGCAGCTCGCAGCGACTGGCTGCGGTGGCGGCCGTCTCGCACGCGCGACACTATTACAATCACACGCAGCCCGACGTACAGCACACGGAACCCTCCTCATATAATATCAATATATTCTTCGTCAGGTAGGTTTGTCATATTGAATTGTTATCTGCTAAGGTAATTTCAATAGCCAATGGAGTACATGCGGAGATTATTCAGTGATAATTAAGGATGTCAAGTTGAAACTTGACATGTTAATAAACTGCTCCAATATCAAACCCTCGAGAAGAGGTCGGAATAACATTCTGTTATAAATTCTAAGCTCATAAAAGCGAGCATCTACACTCATCGTGATTGAACCGTAATTTAAACTATAACGTGTATATGAGTAGTAAAGCCAGGGTTAAAAGTACGTCGTAACTGGTTTATGGTGATAACGAGACTTCACCACCATATTTCAATCTCTGATAACGACTGGTCACCTTTAAAAGTTTCATGGATGCACTAAAGGTTATGGTTCTACTCATCGAACCGTTTTTATGAATATGTGACAACGTGAACTGACAGCTGTTTACTTATTAGTTTCTATTCACTGAAATTGGACAGATATCATCATTACTTACAAGTTGAATGAACTTTGTAAACTGTAATTTAGGATTTATGAAAGGCTCAAGCGAAAGGGTAAGTGGGGATAATTCTGTATCATTTTGATGTTACCTAGCAGGTGGGACCTGCGACCTTTTACAATTACATATACTTACAAGAGAGTTTTTTTTGGATTAAGTGGACTTTTTATGATTCATATCAGGGATGTTGAAGCATTCACTTGATTATTTATTGTTGGAAGTTGTATTTCTTTTTACGAATTATTCCTGTAAATGACACATTTAGCAGTCTTTAATCTCCCAACCTTTCCTTATGCATTCAAACCTCGTTTTACTAAGATCTTGTAAGAAATTATTCATGTAAATTTGAGGAGACATCGTTTAGAGAAGATTAACTTTACAAAATATAATTTACAGTCTATATAGGGTGACTGGTAATACTTAAGCACATGATTGTTCTCATGATAACAAACAAGAAAATAAATCCACACAATAAATAACATTTGAAGACAAGTAAATAGCATTGTACAAGAGAGCGCAAAAGATCTCCGTTTACCTATGGGACCAAACCTGAAATCGTGCAAAAAAATCAGCTGTTCCCTACATTTATGTTCGCATAACTCGTCAGTGTTTGTTATCATGAGGACAATCATATGTTTAGTATTGGTCACTAATTACAAAACCAGTCACCCTATATAAGTAGCAGCAGTCCCGCGTATCGTTTATGATGTGTCGCCAAAGGGAATTAATTACCTCTCAAACTTAGTTTCAGTTCTACGTCCGACGGTGAATTCTAATTTGACGCGTGATATTAACACGTCAGACACTTTAGGTAATAGATAGCGATTTGATTTGATATCAGCCGATACGGAACCTTATTACCACGACAGCTTCATCAAAGTGACCGATAAATAATGATTTCTTTCTATTTACAGGTACTTAAGCGTTTCATTTATTCTCATGCCACTCTTTATTAGGGTGAATTTGGAACGAGTCTCGATAATCATATTTTAATTGGTTTCTTAATTTATGAAAATGATCGGTTCGTTAAGGCTCGTAATTCGAAGCACACAAATTAAAGTATTAATTGAGATCATTTTTATCACTTGACCCAATTACGACCTACTTTTAGCAAACAGACGTCAAAAAGACGTAAACGCTCTATAACTATTTTTAGGATTATTATAAAAATAAAGTACCGTAAATAAGTTATGTAAAAATTCTAACAACTACATCTCATGTTATAAATCTACGAGGGATAAACATTAATTACACGTTCAAGAATATATTGCGGGGTCCGTATATTTGACATGTATTCCCCGGATACATTTTACAGTAGGTATAAGCTAAATGTCGAAAAATATAACGTGTACCTTTTTATTTTTGCGTAAACGGCCATAAAAGAGATAAGGATCTACGTACGGTGTATGCTAAAAGGATCCATTCGCAGTTCCCGGCTTGGGAAGCGAAACGCAGGAATTTATTAGACAAGTTAAGGGGATAATTCTTATAATTAATTCGTATAATTAAATGTTTTGAAACAAAATGTTGTGCTGCTGCATTAGTCCTGCTGTGTAAAGGCTCGACACAGCAACCGCGTGTCGCGCTACGAGCAGGGTGCCTTTGTGTCGTGTCGCGCCTGTTTGCAGGAGCCTTAAATGTATTAATTTTGTTTAGATTACAAAAAGAGCTTTTCAGGAAGCACGTTACAAACGATCAAAAGAAATTACAGTTCAGTGGAGAAAATAATAAAATTAACATTTGAAGACAAGTAAATAGCATTGTACAAGAGAGCGCAAAGGATCTCGCTTTAGTATCTTCCATTTTCTTTCTTCTTAGTTTTCAGTAGGTAACAGATATAAACCCATACGTAGCACAAGGTCACAGCGAAGTGTGCCGAACCAAAAGTTATTTCGGGACGCAAGAAAGTTGAAGGCTTACAAAATTGAATACTTCGTACATTGTTTCCAGTGTAAGTAAATTATAACTAATAATTTCATGAAACTATTCTGGGTGTTTGTTACATAGAATTTCGAATAGGCTCGAGTGGGGGAATAGGTAGCATGGTTTTGGTAGTTGTGATAAAATTTTCAACTCTACTTCGCTGGTTTGGGCGGAATAGGTGGTGGGTTGATTGAAAAGTTCGCGACCTGAATATGACAGACGAAATTCAGGATATGAAACATTTCAGGTGTTTAGTATAGTTGATTCTACGTTTGGTGAATCCCATTAATATGATTTTTAAATTATTGTGCCTAGTCCTTGAAAAATATTTCGTAAGTAGATCAGAAGGTGTGTATGTTAACTAACATTAACTACATATATTTTGATTGAGATTTGTAAATGTTTTTTGGAGAATAACAATTCTTTCCTAAACTTTTTTAATTTGGCATCTAACTTATCGTTGAATTACGTGCAGTTGTTTTCATTTCAGTTGTACCTTAATGTACAGTCACATATTTTTAAGTTTTTTATCGAGGCACCAGTTTACAGTTCGTTTAATATCTGTAAGTGGATATAAATGTATATGTCGTGGCCAGATCTTAGAATTGATCATTTCATGAAGTGGTCGACCATTTCCTGAAATGGTTGTATTTCATGTAATAGAACATCGACCGCTGGTCACATCATGATGTGGTCTGGCCAGATCATTGAATACTCAACGTTTGACGATATGAACAGTTAAACGCACGACTACTTCATGATGAGGCCAACATAAGTGATCATATCGTAAAATAGTTAAATTATCCACCGGTAGAGGTGTTGATGTCGCTTTGTTTTTGTTGTGCATCTCATCCTACTTGAATAGTTCCCAAGTAACTGAGACCAACTTGGATGTAGCGCTCGCCGGCCGCTGCCGCGGCACCGCTCGCTTCGCTTGCTCAGCTCGTGCGCGGTTGGTCACAGTTCTAACCTAACCTAACTAACCCATGTGGCGGGATGCTACTAGCGGCGTGAAATGTACCTACTTTGCGATATGCCCAGTGGTCAGCTGGAAATATCAATAAATAGGTTTCTTTCATCACGATATGGCCATTTCTACGATCGGACCACGACAGATACCCCAAATTAACGGTATGGCTAAACGTCGACTGACATATCATTAAACGTTGACGTGTAGGCGATATGGCCAATTTTAGCTGGAAATGATCAATTCTAAGATCTGGCCACGACATATTCTAATGAATATTAAATTAATATTTAAATATTGATCTATGTAACATCCTAGTCACCAAATAAGACCACAATGATAGTTAATATGTTTAACAGTTAGACAGTATACCTACTGTAGATAATTACCTGTAACATCTAAAAATCTTTGGAACGGTTGCATTTAACTGCATAAACAATTAGTTGCATAAATACACTACTGTAAGTACTATGTAGGTCTAGTCTGTGTTGTGTAAAGCTCAATCATAATTAACAGAATTAACTTTATTAAGCAGCTAAATAAAAATGTTAAAATAAGATTACTATAATTTCGTAGCTATGAATAAGTCACGTAAGCACAAACATTGACAGAATTATTACATATATCTACTTAATCAGACGTAAACAAAAGTCCACAAATGTAAATACCGCGAAAAAATACGAAATTTTCCGAGATAATCAGCTGGTAACATATAATATGACGAGTATCCGGCACCCACAGATATCACACACCCTATATATAGTTCAGATAGTCATGTTAATTAAGCTATCACTAGCTGATCGAGCCCGATTTATCTCCCCCTGTAATCTACGCCGATGTTGGAATTAATTTACCAGCGGAGATACTGTGAAAAATTTAATTTCAATTCTCTAATTATGTGATAGTCATTTATTTTGTACTTGAGGTAGCTGCCTGACTTCGCTTGCCTATTACAAATATTAAACAATTTAGCTAACTGAACTCGTTTTGTAATTCAATTTTCTTCAGCCTTTTGGGCACTTTTCTCACTGACGAATTTTTTTGATGCCCAATGAGCTCTTCCCCTTTTTTACATAATTGTACATACAATTTTAATTAAATTGATTATCGCTTTTATAACCGAAGCCTAGAGAGATTTGAAGAGGGATTATTTATTAATTAAGAACATAATACATATTAATGTAGGCATAGGTATTATTCTGTTTGGAAATACAGCTTAAAACGTCGGTGTTTAAAAACTTTATAATCGGCTTCGATCAATAATAGCACTATTGATCGAAAATAATCGGTATAGTTATTTTTTCTATATTTTCTATTAAATTATAGGGTTATCAGAATAATTATAACCAAAAATCAAGTAAAGTTAACACAAAATATTCCCTGAAAAAATTACAACAGCCTCATCTGCCTAATCTTTTCCCAACTATGTTAGGGTCCGCTTCCAGTCTAACCGGATGCAGCTGAATAACAGTATTTCACATAGAGCAACTGAAAAATTTACAACATCCTCTAACCCCGTAATGTGTACTATCGAGGAAACTTATATCTGACAAATTTTAAATAAAATCCCGTGCACACGATGACCACATCGCGCCAAGCGTTATTATAGCGGCCAAGCGCTGCAAGCAACAGTAGTCATTAGGGTGTATAGATGTTCATTTCTCCTATGGTACATGGTAGTGTTTTTTAAGCACGTATTAAGAGTCGCGATGTATTGAGTTATCAGTGCTTATCGTATCGCGTTCAAAAGTAATGAGCAGAGACGAAGACCGTATAGCAGGAGTGAGGGGACAGGGGGGGGGGGGCATCATAGCTTACAAAATGTTTAATCTGTGACCCACTTCAGACAATACCTTCAAGTTCTCGGAAGGAATTCCGAGTTCAAGTCACGATAAGTTTCGCTGGAAGCCAGGACATATTTTATTCTTACCGGTCTTTTGTATCCGGTGTATCGGAGCGATACTTTAGATGGAATGCATCCGGAATATTCTAAACCCTTTTCTGAGAAGACATTCCAAGTCAATGAAATGTTTTAGAATAATCGAGTCAATATCGCTTTCTTGTTTAGTTATAGTTCCAAATTCAAACTCAGCTATTTTATTGCAATCGTGTGGTATGTAGATGTCAAGGGGTCCAGAACCTGACATTGGGCACAACAATTTACAAAGTATTAAAAATATGAAAAGACTAATACAGAGAAAGTGCCTAATTATCTAGTTCTAAATACAGGGTCAAATCAAATTAGCTAGCGAAACTCCGCAGACGTAATGGGTATTGATATCTAAACATGATAAAACAAAAAAGAAATTAATTTGATGATGTTCTTTTTTTTTGGGGGTCATTAACCACCGGTAGTGTAGTCACTTAAAATATCAGTTTAAAAATCAGTTTTTTTTGTGTAAACTTCACAGACGTGATGGGTATCGATATCTCAACACGATAAAACAGATTTTATCAACTCGCACTTCAAGTAACAACACTACCAGCGGTCATAGACCCCATTTTTTTAAATTAAATCTTTTTTATTTTTCGTGTTTCGGTATCGATACTCATTACGTCTGCGGAGATTCGCTAGCTAATTTAATTTGACCCTACATTTATCTTCGTGTTATCAAGTGCACCGAGTACGACATCTCTGTCTATTGCTATTAAGTTTTAGGTTAGTGAGATCTAAGCCGACGTGGCACGGACGTAAAAATAACGCAGCGGGATTTTATCGCGCACTGGATTTTCAACTCTCGGTGTTGAGCGAGCATTGAGAATCCAACAGAGTGCATCCCAGTGCGTCAAAAAAAAAAACACTGTTGGATTTTCAACTCTCGGCGGTAAGCAGAGCGTTGAAAATCCAGTGCGCGAAAACAAATCACCGCGATATTTTTACGTCCACGCGAACGTCGGCTAAGGCTAATATCCCAGTCCTAACAGACCTATCTTCTTCAGTGTAACGCTATGTGGCGTTTTGGTGGCGGTCTGTGCGGCATGCTGGCGACGGTCGCCAGCGAATGACAAACCTGAGGACAGCACCGAATGCCGTGGAGTATACACCGTCAGCGCGGACTCCAGGCTGCATCAGGTCAGTGACTATGGTGGAATTAATGATGATAGTCGCCTTATGACAGATGCAAAGATTGCCAGTTTTCTCGTACGGTGAAATTTAGATTTACGGGGACTTTTTGTAGATGATGGAAACACGAACAGATATAAGTTTCATTGCAACATTAGGACAAGCTTTTATCCTGATTTTTATTAACGCCACGCTAGCGAATTTGATGATAACGATACTGTTCACCTAGACTGATTTATTGAGTTTTCTTCAGCATTCTTGCCATTTTAGGTTACAAACAACCACTTCCCGCTTTGTTAGTTCTAAACCGCTTTAAGACTGTAAAACCAACTTCTTTTAAACCCTTCTAACACCTTACGTGCTGTGTTAGTAAATTAGACAAGTTTGCAATTCTTTACTTAATAATTTAACCCGTTAAGCGATCGCAGTCTTCTTGTAAGCATTATATTGGTTGTCTTTTCGAGTGCAATTTTTTTATGCACATGCCATAGGACATTTTTTGTGTTGACGATTTACGCGAAGTCAATATCTAAAGGAAAAAGTAAAACGTTTTTTTATTAACTGATGGAGGCAACCGTGTTTTATTTCGAAGAAAATATTATTGGCTCATATGCACTTTTTACCGTTCGGGGATATTATGTTATGCACTTTTTCAAAGAATTCTAAGTTGGTATTGGTATTAGTATTGCTGCGGTCTCACGGTCCGCTTTCTCACAGGCCAGATCGAGCCAGACTAGGCCGACAGACCGTGGCTGGGAACCGTCGATCCCATGAGGATTGTGGTGGGAATTGCTCGGCACCACGAACCGCGACAGCCATCGACAGGCCGTGGGACCGCGGCATAAGACGGGCTGATGTCCGCAACTACACGTCAAAGCGCGTATTTTACGTACGAATTTTAAATTACTTGATTTTATGAAAGAAAATTTTGAAAACCGACTGAACTGAATTATTTAAATGCGTTAAAACGTACCTACATATTTAATAAAAACGTCATAAATGTAATTTTAAAGTTATCATATCATGTCCATAAATAAATGTGAAGAATTATTAACATTACAGTAATTATCGACATTGCAGTCATATACTATATGCTTTCTTCTTTATCCAGTAGAAAACCAAATAAGACATCAACTTATTTAAATTCACTTGAAATACATTTTAATATCGTTCAAACTTCAGTCTTCCCACATAGATGGTTTCCCCTATTATTGCAGCTCCCTGCCGCAATTCCTTTGTGATCGGCATAGATTGAGATGCACCTTGAAGCCAATACAATCGCAGCCGAATGCTGGGAGTGTATGCGAGATCAACACAACAATGCATTCTGACAACTCAATGTATACGTACACTTGGACAGCCATCGTTTGGATACAAACATATTTGTAGTAGATGGTAATTGTCTAGCTAAACTGTTGAGTTTATGAACAACTTAAAATATTTAAACGTCCTGAAAGAAGAATTATTTTAGAAGCTCTAGAGGACAGAGATGTTAAGTAAGGTCTCATTCGTAAAAATGCCGCGGTTTTTTAATTACTTTTCCAACGCGATAGGAGTTTTCAAGTGTTGTGATTGTGAACCGTATGTCCAGCAGTGGACTGAAAAAGTCTAAACAAATTGAAAGTCTAAAGAAATCTACCTTTCCTCCGTAATTAGTACAGAAACAATTAACAGCCATTATGTCTCGCATAACTTGCGCGACCGATTTGGAAAATTATTTTTTGTCTGAAAGGGTACCTATATAATTCTTAGGTGGTCCCATAGACATTTAATTAACTTTGCTTGGGTAGTTTTTGAGTTAGCTTCAATAATACGTATTTGGAACTTATTGTATGTGGATGATGCTATAATAACTTCTTGTCACTGTAATTTACATAGCACGTAGTGGTATTCGAATTTGTGTGCGGTAGGTACCACAACTAAAAAGTGAGAAATAGAAACTTTCTTACAAAAAAAAAAAAAAAAATAACAACCCGACTTCCAAAAAAAAAACTACAAAGTGAAAAATACTTAACTTTAATTTCGGAAGTCGGTGGCAAAAAACGAAAATACAAAACCAGACACCGACTTTCGGAATTAAAGTAATCTTTCACTTTTTAGGGTTTTTTTGGAAGTCGGTTGTTTTTTTTTTTTGTCAAAAAGGTTTTTAGATCACTGAAACGGTTATGACAATAAAACTTGGGGTCTCATCGTGTGTCCGGTTTTTATCCTTCAAGAGTTTTTTGATCATTATAATGCTGATTTGTAAAGAACATATACATGAGAATTTTGCCGTGTGACTGAAAAGAATATTCTTGCACGCTGTAGTCAATTTGCTGTCAAGAGAAAGATCAGAAATTCATAATATTGCCGAGACATATTGCCAAGTTAACACTTCATTTCATTGCATATTTCTTTCAGTTTGAGGATTATTTTAAGTGTAATTGTTCCCTACTTGTAACGTTTACTTAAGTTACGTCATTATATTTTTAAAGTTTATAAATAGATACCTAATGTACCTATGGCAAAAACAGCTTTTATCAAATTGCTGACAGATAAATTAAATACTTAAAATATACATATTTATTAAACGGGATTCGCACATTCCAAGTATAATTAAAATTTGCTTCCAGTTTGAATAAAATACAACATGTTTTTACAAAAAAAAAGGCCAAGGAAATATTGGATTTTGATGGGTAATGCGTTTCACGTGTGAAGGCTTTCCTAACCACTGAGCCATGCATGCATATTGCATACTAGCTTCCGCCCGCGACTTCGACCGCGTGAAATTTCTTGTTCCCCCGACCCACCCCGTCGCATCGCATCGCCTACCCGCGCTGTTACTTCGTTTTCGCTTAGCGCTCGTTCTTCCTTTTTTTTTGTTTTTGCTCGGCTTCTCAGGATCCTAGCGTAATGTTACATACCCTATAGCCTTCCTCAAGAATTAGGCTTCGTAATGCAAAAAGAATTTTTCAAATCCGACTAGTAGTGACAGAGACTAGCCCGTTCAAACAGTCAATAAAAAAATAAAATGTGTAGGTAACTAATAGACTAAGCGCACTTTGCTTACTCTAAGCATTTTTATACCCGTCGTAATTTCTAAACGAAAGGTCCAATTTGAATAATTTAAAAAGGAATTTACATGTACTTAATCAACCTTGATTATGAAACTATTTCTTTGGATAAGGATTAATACCATGTTTATGAAAACACCTTCGCAAATAATGCATTATTTTATAACAAATTTGATTACCATTAAAAAAGTTATAGTGAGCCAACCTTAAAAGATAGACATATGCTATCGCGGACTTTTTTTAGAACTTCGTAAGAGGAACAATTCCGTCATACGTCATTTTTGCATAACATTAAGCGTTTACGCAGCGCACGCAACGGAAGCTCTCCAAAGGAATAAATTTTCCCAGTTTTTGCAACATTTTTCATTGATGCTCCGCTCCTATTGGTCGTAGCGTGATGCTATATAGCCTATAACCTTCCTCGATAAATGAGCTATCCACCACTAAAATAATTTTTCAGTTCGAACCAGAAGTTCCTGAGATTAGCGCGTTCAACCAAACAAACTCTTAGATAATAATGTTTTTTTTTACAATAGGTACCTACATATTATCAAAAGTTTTACGTTATGTTATCGAATACGAATACTCCAAGACTTGCAAGTAGTTAAGAGGGTTCATTTTGAACGCTGGGAACGTGTCTTAAACACTTTTCAAGTATTTCGCTGCATTGATTAATTCGCCAATATGGTCTGTTTTTTAATCTCAGAGATTAAATTGATTAGTGCAAATGGCAAACTGACTTACATATTACAATTTAGTCTCCGTGATTAAGAAACAGATTTTAAATAAAATTATGAAATATCGCTCTGCAGTGCACTAAAATATTGATGAATTGCAATAATTAGTATTATTAGGTACACTTACAAAACTGTTACATCACACTTACATAATCAGTCTATAATGTTCTCACTGCTGGGACACAGGCCTCCTCTCGACGAGAGGGAGTGGGCTGTAACCCACGACGCCCAGTTGGTAGATGTCACACGTCTTCGAATTTTTGGTTCTAGGACATGCCGGTTTCCTCACGATGTTTTCCTTCACCATTTTGAGAGCAGTGGTGATGAAACACATCGCTTAATTGAGTGTTATTATTGCAATTATATTTATTTTCGATTAATTTGCCAATTAAAACTCAATGCTGCGGTAAACAGCTGTCAAATAATAGCTGTTTTGATTCAAAATAGCGAAATATTTGGCAGCCATTTGCGACGTTGCCAACATTCGAAATGCGCCCTTTGAAAAAAGTGTTTGTAAACATTAACGATTTTAAACTGATAAGTAATTGCCATGCGAGTCATGTGCATTCGTTATCGCAAAGTTATGTCACCAAGAGTCATTACGTAGTTAACTACCTACTTAAGATAACCTTAATTTTGTTGTCTACGGTCACACCGATAACGCAGAACTGTTTTAATGATTAGCATTGTGGTTTGCACTTTACTTAAGTATTCCTTGGCGAAAGCGCCACGGTAGCCCGCGATTCAAATTTTCTTACGTTTTTTGCAATTTACAGGTCAGAGGTAGTATGTTGATTAAAATATGATTCGCGACCGTAACAAATATGTATTTACAGAACTATAATCATTAAAGTCATCAATCCAGTCCAAGTAATCTTATTGAATGACTATTTCATGAAATCTTGACATTTGAGCACTACATTAACTAAAGGAGTTGTATTGCTGATTCATATGATTATAATTCCGTAAATACATATTTGTTACTGTCGCGAATCATACTTTAATCAACATACACCTAGACACTGAGCACAAATTGTAAAAATCGTACGTAAATTTGAATTTCGCGGGCTACCTTAGCGCTTCCTCCTCAAGTACTCAACTGTCATGTTAGGAGACCCAATTAAATCTATATTGTTACCCAACTGAATCAGCTTGTTGCGTACCGGATGAGGAGTAAAGCTATTAAGTAAATAATGTGTTATGAGTAGGTGCCCGTCAATAGAGCTGCGGGTAGGAATTAAACTCACGAACTATCACTCGTAAGTCCACTCTTTAACGGCTTGGCTATTGCTATCATAATTCTCTTTCGAGATTACTCGAATCGAAACAGAACAAAACTAATACAAAACACGCAATGATAAAAAAAAAACTAAATTGTCATGTCACTGTTCAGTTCGGGAAGTAATACAAGTGTCGTGTCGTGAATGGGGGGACTTAGACAAGTCTACAGTGAATGGCAAGACGCGGTGCGGCACGTAATGCGTTTAGCCGGCACTCCGGCAGCCGGCGGCGCGGCGGCGGTTCCGGCACGGGATTGTTGTTCCGGTTCCGATTCCGTTCCCTGCCGCACTGTCAATAGGGGGCTCCAATAAACGTTTTTATCGCCTTTCGAGTTAAGCGTCTGGATTTGTAAGAAGTGTTTTATTCGATTTCCTTGAAGCAAACTGGCTTAATATGCTTTAAAAAAAAACATGTTATGTTAAAATTAAGTCTGCAAACCTTCGTTTCTTATCACTTTTACAACCTTGATTACTATGCTGTTGACGCACTCGGACGCAATAAAGAGATTTTATAGGCGATTAGCATCGGTTTAATTAGTTGACACCCGTTTCATTAACCCTAGCCGGTCGCTAACGCACTGTTCATTATGAGTATCGTTTTCCACAAACGTATGTAGGTACATAGCTCTGAAAACATTTTCTAAAACGTCAAATTATGGCTGACGTGACCGCAACCCGCAATGTATTATCAACAAAATAATTGCTGTCTATTTGAATGTATTGTGAAACTTTTAGCCACATACAATACTGATGTTATCGAGAACATTGCATTATGTTAATGATGAATAGTTCATATTATTGTTGATCGAAGGTTCATATTGAAATAGTTTGCGAGAGTTTTAAATGTTTCTCGGCTTCTGTTGATCTTACATAGTATCTATGTAAAATAAGAAAACAACTCAGCCTATCGCAGTCCACTGCTGGACATAGGCCTCTCCCAGGCTGCGCCACAACACCCTGTCCTCCGCCTTCCGCATCCAATCTGTCCCAGCCACCTTAAATAAGAAATAACAATTGGAAAATAAATTATGTTATTCATTCATTCATAATTTATTATCCAAATTGTTGTTTCTATTATTTACAAACTGCGACCCGCCCCGGCCTCAGAAGGTTTTTACGACATGAAAAACATCGAGATTTCTTGTGAGTTATGGAAGTTTAATATTAATATAGGTACACTATCCGGAATAAAGTCTCTAAATTACGGTGAAACCCGCATCAAAATCTGTTGCCTAGAAGAAGAACGCGGTCACACAGACAGACACGAAAAGCGACTTTAATTCATAATTTATATAGATAACTAACGAGTTAGTTTAATAATATAACTAACGGCCTTGTTGTTCAGAAGCTGAATCCTGAAATACCCCTAGTTACAAAGTCTCCTTTATTAACCTTAAATTAAAATTAGGCTCTTTTTAACCCACTTCAAAAAAGGAAGAGGTTCTCAATTCGTCGGAATGGTTTTTTTTTGTAGCTGTTTTTGGTCAGCTACTATAAATACCGTTCTCATTTATAAACAGAATTATCAATAAAGACGAACTATGTTACAAGTTAGTTTGAAGACTCATTTATTATTAACCTTATGGCTATCGTAAGTCGGAAGCGTGCTATACCGGCACACGTCAGTGGCCGATCCTGTAGGGGCCTTCTAACTGTATTCATTAGGAGCAAAACTATATTTATCAAAGGGTACTGTGAGTCACACAAAGTTTATAGAAATAGTTTTATTTTATCTCTGACGTTGTAATATTTTGTACAGTGATATCAGATTCAACATTAATATTATCCTTAGAAGCTGTGTAGGTACTAAGCAGAGATTATTTACAGCTTTTTACCTCTTTCAGGAAGTGGGTTCATTTATCAGTAGACCTATTCAAAACAAACGGCTATACTAAAGTTAGGAAATCTTATCATGTTCATACTACAACATGTCCCGGATTTAACGCACAACCTCTTAAGGAGTCATTGTACTCATCATTATGAACAACTTTTACTATGGAACCAAACCAGAAATCGCGAAAAAATCAGCTGTTCCCTACATTTTGACGAGTTATGCGAACATAAATGTAGGTAATAGCTGATATTTTTATTGTGCTTTCAGGTTTGGAGTTATTCATAATGATGAGTACAATGACCTCTTAAGAGGTTGTGCGTTAATTCCGTGACATGTTGTATATGTTCCATTTGTCAGACAGCAAACTCCTGACAACCAAAAGTAAATGATCTAATGTAATATAGTTTGTCAACAAATCAATCAAAACAACTCAGTCTATCGCATTCCACTCTTGGACATAGGCCTCTCCCAGGCTGCGCCACAACACCCTGTCATCCGCCTTCCGCATCCAGTCTGTCCCAGCCACCTTCTTCAGGTAGTCGGTCCATCTAACTGGGGGGCATCCCACACTACGCTTGCCGTTTGTACTACTAATCAATACTAGAATTAAGTTAAGTACTCAACATGGGGCAGTAGTTAGCGAGCAATGAAGACGTATCTTCGAAAACGAGCCGTAATTCGTAAGCGACAATAACAATATATTCCAGTTGACGATTTACTGTACGATGGGGCCCGATTGCAGTAGTTCGGTGATTACTTAAAGTATGTTGTGTATTGCGAATAAATTAGTGAAAATACCGAGCTTAGCTGTGATTAGCTGGATAACATTCAATCATCATTATTATGAAAGCCCTATTTCATGATGCGAGTTTCTTGTCTGTGGCATAATGACTTAAACAGCTTTCATTGTTGCTTCGACTTAGGGTATGCCACAGGCTATTAAATCGCACCGTGTAAATCAGGCTCAGTCTTTTTTGATGACTGAGCTCTACATTTTGGCATAATTAACTCATAATTTTCAACTTATTTTTGTTGGAACTGTTTAATATCTTGTGTTTGTGTTATCTTGTGTATGTTTATCTTGTGTTTTTATGTAAGATCAAGTTTCCTGAACTTCATATATAGGCAGCTAATCGCATGTTTTGAGGCACTCACTCATGGTGACGTGACAACTGCATGAGGCCACTACCGTGACGCCCTCATTTGCTCACTACCAGCGAGCCAGGGACGGACGCTGAACAGAACACTGACAGGTTAAGTTAAGTTTATTTTTTTCGGCACTAATGGCAATATTTGCCTGTTGGACACGATAGATACAATTCTAATATTATCGGAAGTCCGAACATAAGTTACATAGAATATCCAATTTGAAAGGCTTTCAGACTTGCTGCATCATGAAGTGTGAACAAGATTAATGATAATGTACATAAAAAGGAAAAGCTAAATAAGTCATTTAATTTTGGGTCATTTCGCAATAAATCAAATTGGCATTTTTATATCGAGCCCACTTTACGAGTGTCATTTAATTTCTCATCTGTTGATCTTTCTCGGCATAAAAGTAGATTATTTTCATGTTCGTACGTTTATTGTGTTTGCCATACAATAAAGAGTGGTCGTAAAGTGGGTGAACTGGCCGAACTACACGCGAGCGTCCGACTAATCGCAGCCGGGCCAATTAAGGCTAATGCGATTTTTATCAGCGATTCTGCGCAGATGATCACATCTCGAGGGACTGCCGCGGCGCGAGTTATCGTCTAGATGGGGAAATCTTACACGATAGTTATTGGAACAGCGAAGGCGGTACAGAATAGCAATGAGCGATGTTTCTTATTGTTTTAGCGATGTGTAATATCGCTTGCGGAGCAAGAATTCTTGAGGCAACGTGCAGTTTCAGACAAAAAATACTCAATTTGACGTCCAGAAATATTCAGCTTCCAAATAGGGCAAAGTGATGATGTAATTAAAAATCAAGAAGTTTATAAAAGCCGTTATTTGATTTAAACTGTGTCAAATTGTCTGGAGACGGCACAATGGATTGTTACATACAATCGCGAAGAAAGTTTGTAATTAAAGTACATCGTTACAATAATTTGCTTCGACAATTTACATACGATTGGACTGAGGATTCTAGGATAGCGATTTTATTGCGTTGCTATCTTTTCTATAAAACTAAATGATGAATGGAAAACCATTTGTTTGCTTAGGTACATAATTAAAACTGTTTTAAGACCAGTCTGCTAATCATAGAAAGACATTTGAATTATACAAGCATGCAAGTTATGTACTCGTTCTTACAAAATAAATTTTAATTTAATGAAAATGGTCATGGCTTTCAGGAATAATGTGTTTCCATAATGTAAAATTAAATTGAATTACAATAACAATGTGAAGTTGTTTGTGTTTAGTGGCCTTGAAGAAACTTGGAATTATAATGAGTTAAGACTTGAGTAGATGCTGAATACGTACTGACGTGTTTATTGTTTATGTAAAACCTACAGGCTACTCAAAGTATAAGATAGGTTTATTTATATACAGGGTGTAAGGGACAGCCCTCCGCAGACTGATGGGGTGAGTTCAGTATATCATACTAAGATGACCGGTACTTGAAATTATTCCAGGAACGTTATGGGAATCCAATAAACCTGGTTTGTTTTATTACCTCACACGCAATGTATCGTTACCGGGCCAAAACGCGCGTAGCGAACGGCAACTCTGCGAGCCTTCGGCCGCCGAGTATTTCAACATCCATTGCTGATTTTTTAATTTTAGCTGTTTTATTTACATAAATGGAGTGCTGCGTACAGAGAATGTAACTTTACATTGAAATAAAAGAATAGTAACTGAAAATACGAGAAAAAAAATGAAAATTTTCCTGAGAATATTTCCGGTGGAATATGATTTATTTATTTAAAATAAGAAGCTGAATGCACCCTGTTAGTTTGCGGAGAGCTGTCCCTTACACCCTGTATAAGCATAAACATAATCAGCGTATAATGTTCCCACTTCTGGGACAGGCTTCCTCTCGATGAGAGGGAGTGGGCCGTACGTAATCCTCCAAGCGGGCCCAGTGCGGGTTGGTGGATGTTACATGTCTTCGAATTTTTTGTTCTAGGACATGCCGGTTTCCTCACGATGTTTTTCTTCGCCATTTTAAGAGCAGTTATGATGAAATAATTTATACAAAGTGCCTGCCTGGGTTCGAACCTACGACCTATAACTCCACTGGCCACCACTGCTCTGTTATTCAGCTCATTTTATTTATAAAACCCATTGTTTTGCCCACTTTTAGTATGTTTACGGAACTCGTAACCTTGACCTTCACTTGATACGAACGCCGGCCAAGGTTGACAGGCCCCTTGAATGTCCTTCCCCTTTTGTTATGGTTTCCGACATTGACACTATTTTTACCCGACTAAGGCAAAGCATACAAGGATTTATACTGTGGTGTTATAGTAATCATAACCCATGATGACTATAACACCACAGTATGAGTAGTTTGTTTTATCTCATATTTTTCAACTAGCTGTGCCCCGCGACTTCATTCGCGTGGATGTCATATAAAATAACAGCCACATTTTAATAAAACTTCCTCGTCCCCCGACCTGTCGCGCTGAATCGCCCGCCCACGCTATTACTTACATCGTTTTCGCTTAGTGTTCCTTCTGACTTTTTTCTTTTTGCTCGGCTCCTAAGGGTCGTAACGTGATGTTAAATAGCCTATAACTATCCTCGAGAATTGGGCAACCAAATGCAAAAAGAATTTTTCAAATCCGACTTTTTGTTCTTAATTTCATGGGTTTTAATGTTTTTGCGCGGAACTCTAATTATTTCTTTGAAATACAAGTAGCCTAAGTTACCCGCCGTAACATCAGCTATCTGCCAGTGAAAGTCCCGTCAAAATTGGTCCAGCCGTTTCGGAGATTAGTCGGAACAAACAGACAGACAGACACACGACAAAAATTTTAAAAATTGCTTTTTTGTCATATGTACCGTATATATGTATACTTTCATATGCATTTAGTAAAAAGTTGTTATTTTGACATTACAAACAGACACTTCAATTTTATTTATTTGTATAGATACAATATATCTTTCTAAATGGCTTGGTACGCGACGATGGGAAGAGACCGGACGGCATGTCTTTATTTCCATGGAAGGTGGCTAGGCCTTTAGTGTAGAATGCAACTTGTGTCGACACTCTTGCGCCATCCCATCTTCTTGGCTCGGCGTGCTGTGCTGGCGCAGCTGCTGCAGCTGCGGAAAACCTCAAGCGACGAAAGTACAATAATTATATTATCAGTAATTATATTTTCGAGTCGTTTGGGGTTTAAACCTTCGGGCCGTGAGTGCTCATGGTTTGATCAAAATCTCAAAACGGCTGGTTGACAATTTCCGTGACATAAGGGCTGGCTTTTACATTGGCCAGAGGCTAAGCATTGCCATATAACGTGGCAATGCCGCCAGTCTCTTGGGTAGGTACATTACAATTCGACAGCGAGGCGGAGGGATTTTTCGATGCCATATTTTATTTTTTTATTGCTTTAGTAAGGTTAGGATATTATATTTTTATGTTAATAATCTATTAATAAAATTCTTTTAAATATAATCTCCATAACACATTAGTTTTTTCGAACTCAATAAGCACATATTTTCAGAAGGGCTGAATCTCGGGAACGATATATTTTCTGTCTACGTGCCTTGTGTGATAACAGTCCTTCATATACGAAGTATCTATATTATTGCTAATAAATTACTCGAAATTACTGCGCTCTATAAAATCTGAAATGTTTTATGTAATGTTTATTGAGTCCATGAATTGTATATAGTCTTCCTGTACTTTCGAATATGTGTGGGTATTCGTAGCGCGTAGCGATCTCGTAGCGGCATGGGCGTAGCCCGTAGCCCAATGCAAACGCTTCTCTATGCATTATGCAGGACAAAATAAAATAATATACCGTAATTAATATTATGATCGTTAAGTCAATTTTAAAACTCATCAAAATGTAATTTTCTCAAAAATAAAGATTTTCCTCTTGGATATATTCATAAATCCCTTTATATACCTACAGAAAAGCACAAAAAATAACGCCAATATAATTATGCATAACGACTGAATTTTAAAACGTCTTAGTCCGATATAGTGGTTCCAGTGTTGTTCGCGGCCACTTGCCGCTCCGGAATGCCCATGAGTGCAATTATGTAAATAACCCCCCTCCCCCCGCTGGCATCTCTCTCGGGACTTCAGCTGTCGTGGTGGCCGCTAGCTATTCGGGAATGGAACTTAACAATTTTCCTATTAACGGTATTACGGAAAAAGCTTGGAATACTTGAACGTGACAATTAAATAAGTGTAGTATTATTTTATGAATTGAAAAGCCAGATGTAGTGACGAAAATTGAAAAGAGTATGCTTAGATGGTTTGGTCATGTTGAGAGGATGAATGAAAGTCGACTAACAAAAGGTATACGCGGCAGATGTGAGTGGAAACGCCGGGAGGGGATGCCCTAGGAAGACATAATATAGTGATCTTATTGGTGATGAAAAAAAAAAAAGGACAGAAAGGTCAGGTGCGTAGTACTCGCAACCGGCGTGCGTGTATGACCAGATGTATGAATGTAAACGAGGCAAAAGGAGTATGTAAGGATCGTAGCAGGTGGCGTTCTGTAGTTTCTGCCTACCCCTATGGGAAGAAGGCGTGAGTTTATGTATGTATGAAAAGCCAGATACAACCGGTTTTGCAGATGAATTTTACACACCGTGATTTTCTTTATGCGGAGGCATATCATTAGAACGTCCTATTATGTGCAAAAATACTCCTTTATTTTAATAAAAATGAGTGCTTTAATCCAATAAAATAAATATCACTGACAATTCCTAATTGTCCATTTGCCCCGACTCCGTAACGTAGCCATTGTGTAACTCTCAGCTTGAACTGGCATGTTATCCCGGGGAGTTCAAGTTGCGCCCACAAAGCCTATAACTCAGTCAAAACGCTCACAATTCTGGCAGTGTTAATCTGTTTAAGTATTTACGTCGGCCAGCCCATTGGATTGCAACTGGCTTCACCGGCTGTAAGTTAGACTGCACTTACCTACGTATAATTATTCTATTCAATGTGATGTTTTGGTGTTTAGTTGTTAGTATTTTAATATTTTCGCGATGATTTTCTGTAGTTAAAATTAATTCTGTGGCTTTGTGACTGGGCCACACGTTTAGGCATTATTTCTTCTCTTTTCTGTTTCTATCTGTCTACGGCCTGTTATAGAACTTTGTATAAGTTTTACGTTGTGTTACCTGGATAACATATCATAACATTACGCCTCTATTCCCTGAAGGGTTAGGCAGAGGTGCACCTAGTACACCCACATATCGCCAGTTATGTTTAAGTGCCATGTAATAGGGGGATCAATCGGGCACAAATCCAGACTCCGGGCTGCTATTGAGAAATTCGAGATGGAAAAACCCAATAACACTTTGCCCGACCCGGGAATCGAACTCAGGACCTCACGCTCAGCAGTAGCGCTTTCGACAACTAGACCAACGAGACAGTGACGTGCCTACCTATGCATCAGTGACTTAAAAGTAGCTACTTGATACTTGCTCAACTCTACTTGTATTAACTCTCAGCCTTATGAAGCTTCTAGTATTACGTCGAGATCAGCTAGAAGTGATAATTGGTAATTAAAACGCTTGCGTACCTATTCCCACGTGCGAAAGCAAACAGCTGATTCATACTCATCGCTATACAATCGAAGAACATTGTGTAACCACCTAATCATAGTCATTGTCATGTATTGGTTAGGGATTCTTACAAGTCATTACAATGAACATCATAATATACATATTACAAGTACCTACACCTTATCAACATCTAGTTTGACTAAATTGTTGCCAATTGTGGGATTCCAATTATTCTCAGAACCGTTTCTTTCCATTTGCAATATGCTGAGACCAATTGATTTACATCTTTCATGTAAGTATCACGCATCAAGCATCTTCGTCAAAAGTGACGGGTCGACCAGTATGAGGAACATCTTTTGACTTGTGTCTCCTTCATTAAAGCGTTGAAATCAATTTCGTACTGTGCGATCAGTAGTAGTATTTGGGCCAAAAACGGTGTTGATCTTATTTGCCGTTTCCCTCGAACTTCCCGATTCGTTCCCAATGTGTTCGTATAAGTAAATCGCTCGAAGATGTTGTTGATCCATTTTGCCAATTTTAACTAAATTCCAGTAACGAGCTCGCGCTTATATACCCATGTGAAAGATACGAGAACATTCAACCATGTACTAGATTTATTCTAGAAAATTTCCGAGACAACTGGAAATATTAAGAACATTTAGAAGTGGGAAAAAAATTATGCAACAACTCAATAGATCGAATATACTGATTATGTGTCAGAGCGACCTTCTCTAAGACAGGTGACGTTATCTGATCTTTTGTTACGTAGCTATCCAGATTTGATATTCCACGCAGTGTCGGGATACACCACGTAATGCGTATATTATTGTAATGAATATGGCGGGAGGTACCTCGTTACCATTTCGTCGTGGATTATTCCTTTGTATTCGGTGTGAACATTGAATAAGTTTCTTATATTTCGATCTGGGATGCGTAAATTAATCATTACTGCTTATTGGTATATTTTTATTATTGCTAGAAATATTTAGTGGAAAAAGTCCACCGACAGTCAGGCCTGTAGATTGGTAAATAATCGACAGCTTGGTACTTGTAACAATGATCACTTAGTTTTAGTGCTGGCGATGGTACTTTATATCAAGCACTTTTATTACAGGAATTTTAACGAAATTGGCTATTTTCAGTAGGATTATTATTTACCTTACATACATATTATAAAACATGGTCCCACCGCGTCTGAACGCGATAAACTCAAAAACTACCGAAAGGATTTTCAAACGGTTTCCACCGATAGATTGAGTGATTCATGAGGAAGGTTTAGGCGTGTTAATTCATTAAGGTTTTGTGTAAATTGGCTGGAATATGACGATTATTGTTGAAGATGTCGAAAAAAAATTATGCCGACTTGGACCTTACTGCGTGCGCCGCGTAAGAGTTACATAAAATTAATATTCTACAGTACATCTTAAAAAGCTCAATAAAAAAGTCCGCGGGTGCATAAGTATGTCTATATTCTAAGGATGACCCAAAGTAACCATTTTTATCTTTTAGAATTTGATAAAATTTAATTGTTATTTCCGAAGCTGTTATATTTAATTTGGCTTTTCATTTATAATAAAGTATGCCTTGACTGATATCATTTAAATGAATACTTACTTTTTTGAATTTCTAGTTTATACCTATCTGTAATATTTATGGTGTGCATAATAAAGAGTATTATATCTATCTACTTTAAAAGATATCACAGATTCAAAATTACGCGTAACAAAATAATTATGGCTGACGGCGGCGCGGCGCAGCGCTAGGACAAAGTCAATGTCAAATCATTTATTTCTGCACATAAAAGACACTTTTGAACGACAAAATTTACAAAATTGATTCTAGTTGCCCCTTCCAAACGGTAGTTTCATATGGAGAAGAGTAGGTAAGAAACTCCACCGTTACTCTTTTAAAATGTTTTACAATATTTTTTTTAAGTACATTTATTATATAATTATATGTGAAGACGATGCACCTAGAATAAAATTACTATACCACAATAAGTAAACACAATTAAAAATTAAGCAATGACAGATAAATTAAATATGTGTTAGATACACGGTGCTCACATATTCACAAACATTGTAAAAGTGTACGATTTTCCTAAAATTTTAACAAGTAATAAGTCAGTGTGTGAGTGAAAGTAATCACAGAATGTAAAATCAGTGTCATAAAACATAATAAATTATACAAT
This sequence comes from Fissipunctia ypsillon, assembly GCA_947568875.1. Classification (NCBI taxonomy): domain Eukaryota; kingdom Metazoa; phylum Arthropoda; class Insecta; order Lepidoptera; family Noctuidae; genus Fissipunctia; species Fissipunctia ypsillon. The sequence goes on from OX387659.1 coordinate 16,845,554, forward strand.
TAAATTAGCAACCAGTTTGATTTTGTCTAGACTCTAGATTGTCCGATTGACTGGTCCTGCGAACAGCATGTTTCCAAGCATTCTTATCTTGGATGTAATCCTCTAATTTGTAATATGCTTGTTTACAAAGTGTACTCTTAATATGAGTTTGAAATTTTCTTTCATTTAATTGCAATATATCACAAGGTATTTTGTTGTAACATTTAACACAGTACCCCATATAAGATGTATGTACTTCAGATAATCTGAAAAATGGTTGATCTATTTTATCTTAATTTCTAGTATTACAATTATGTCTGTCCCCTTCTGTGTCTTCTGTTTGTTTTCTTCTTTTTGTCTGTGACCTTTTCCTCAGCTATTAGGTATGCGATCATCGCTTCGCTTTGTTTTAATCCCGGTAGTACGTTCCCGTGGGATATTTCCCGACATACACGCTGGCGAAACCGCAGGCAAAGGCTAGTACTTAATAATAATACTGATAATTGCCAATTTAACACTTAGAACCGTACTCGGTTCTAAGTATAATTTTATTGTACTAATCAACTTCGCAAACCTCTATTCGAAGAAATATGATGAACTAACATTCCGTAGGTGCGGTAATACATAGGTAACACGACTTTGTACCTTCATTCCTAGAAATTAATTACATTTTTTGTTATCTATATATTTCCTTGTCAAGTCGATTACGAGTTTATACGACTTCTTAGTATACACAGCTTGTAATGTTATTGAATAGAACAATTCTATAAATAATTGAATTTTTTTAATTTAGCTACTTAGGCCAAGTAGGTGCACCGTTTGGAAAAAATCAAAATCAAAAGTCATTTATTCAAACTAGGCTGAGAATCAGTACTTTTCGAACATCAAAAATTACATAAGACAGTCCCCCAAAACGGCCGCCCTTCACCACTTCCTAGTGCTTCAACTGGGAAGAAGTGGCGCACAAACTCCCCAGCAGCACAGCTGTCTGTTTAGTTAGAAAACTTGATTCTATACAATAGCATGCAAAATTATCTACATTACGCAACACAAAAATATTAAATAAAATTATTTTCCATGCACACGCCAATATACCAATAAAAAAAAATGAGAAATGGAAATGATTGGAAACCATTATTTCCTTTTAAAAGTTAGTTTGAGAAATTGAGAAAAGATGAAAGTAAAAGCAAAATCAAGATCATCTTAACCTCGTTATTTGTAAACGATTACTTTATTTAATACAGAGGCAATACGTGTCACTTCAGCATAAAATTTTGTGAAATTACTAAACTGTACCCTCAGTCAGTAAGCCGACATACGCACGGACGCGAAAATAACGCGGCGTGATTTTATCGCGCACTGGATTTTCAACGCTCTGCTTAGCACCGAGAGTTGAAAATCCAACAGTGTGTTTTTTCCATGCGTTGGAATGCACTCTGTTGGATTCTCAATGCTCGGCTCAGCACTGAGAGTTGAAAATCCAGTGCGCGATAAAATCCCGCCGCGTTATTTTCGCGTTTGTGCGAACGTCGGCTAAGGGTAGCAGTTAAACTGTCAACTATTTAAGCGTGTGCAAATAAACAGTGGTCCAATCGGATGCTCACACCGAAAGCCTTTTAACTTGCTACTATTTGCCATTTGACTCGAATTTAAGTTACAATTTACAGCTTGAAGACTTACGCCAATTTCCAGCTGTAGAAAGGTTAAAAATTTTCAGTTTACATCGTGGTAACATTATTTATGTACTGTATGTATGGTACAATTATTATGCTTTCGAGGAAATAAGATAGGATCTACAACTACTGATTATAATCAGTTAATTACATGTGAGTACATGTTTTTTTTTTTCATATAACGAGTCATGTGTATGTGTTGTACAATAACATGAAAGGACCAAAAACATACCGTACAGTCGGCTTTAATGAATAATAAAACGACCCCTTTCCGCAACTCGGGGAAAAGTTACAAAGTTATCCAAACTTTTCTGGTAAAAAGCTGTGCGGCATGCACTTGTAAATTTGTTTTTGCACAAGTTTTTAATAGAAAATAAGTGAAGTCAGCGTGTACACTTCCTTTAGTAAAATACGAAAAAGGACTGTGTATTCATTCACCCAGTTTCATGATTCCAGTGCTGTGTCCACTTATGCGTGACCTCCGTTCCCGTCAACCCGAAACAGTGTCTTTTCCTTAATCTTAATCCTTCTTAAAGTCCTAGACGTGATCAAAGTCGACATTGTTCTGTCCTCCTGGATAGGATAATGTCGACTTTTGGGGAGTTTGTTGCGCCACTTCTTCCCAGCCAAAGCAGTAGGAAGTGGTGAAGTGCGGCCGTTAATGTTGAGTTGCTAGTTTGAATAAAATAACTTTTGATTTTGACCAGAATCTTCCGGCTAGAACTAAATTGTACCTGAAATATTTTACCGGATCATACCAAGAAGCTCTTAGCGATTTTGACATTACTCGTGACAAGCTATCCTGGCACAACCTGTGGACTTTGCCGCAGACATCTTAATAAACAATATTACTCTCATTGATCTCCTGCCAGAAATCACATCACATCGATATGTCTTATTTTGTTCTGCCCAATAACAATTTGGAGCATCGAAGAGCGACCCCACGGGACTAAAGATTCGTTCTCACCGGATTTAATGGGCGCCGTCGACTGGTTAGAAATAAAAATCGCATTTGCGATAATTGGTTTCGGGCCGGCGAGCCGAACTGAGCGCGGTTTTACATGCTCGACTAGCTAAATGAGCGATCGTATCTGATTTTCTAGTATGATATTTTTTATCATGGTTTTAGTTTTGATGAAAAAATGCTTCCAGACTAATCTTGTTATTCAAAAACCGTTGTCTCCGAGGACTTGCCAGGCACCTTACTTTCTGCAACCCTTTTATAAGTTTGCTATATCCGTTTCTACTTTGTGCATTTGTTAAGCTTTAAAACATTTTTATCTATTAAAAGACATTAAGGCATGATTGTGTTTCTTGGTATAGAGTCTTGTTAGTGGAGACAAATGAACCATCTATTGATTTTTATCGAATGCAAGTTGCAAAGCACAATTACGACAGCAATCGAGATGTGCTCAATTAACTGCAAATACAGTTCATTTTCCAATCCTGCAGACTAACGTAGTGGGAATAATTAGAGCCTACAGCTTACATGCTATTGAGAGTCTTGAGCTAGTTCCAACGAATACCGAGCTGCATTCGATTACGACGAGCCATGCGATTCGAGTTCAGCTCCAGTTGGCAGAATTAACTATCGATGTTGACGACAGAAAATAATATATCACGTCGTATTTAAACAGATACTGCTGCAGATACCTACTGTTGTTATGTCTCAGAAAATAACGTTCGGTCACATCACATAAAGCTAATACTGGCGAAGATATTTTAATTTGTAGCAAGTCAACTTCATCACTAATATTCAGTTGACTAGCTACACATGAAGCACATTAACAAAATTAATCATATCATCAATGACTGTCACAGACAGCCACTCCATTACTCAAAAACGTCAGACCACAAAATTAGGAATATTTCACGACTCACCGAACATCCATGTGTACACAAATAACTTCACTATATCAGATTCCAATTGTATTAAATGGTGCGTCATCGTCGATCATTCTGTTCCCTTTATTGGAAATATATAGTTAAAAGCGTTGAAATCTATTTGTGAACAATATGTCTACTCTACCGTGAAGTTATAAGAGCGTGAACCGCTATATTTAGCGTGAACTTTTAGAGATATGTCACGATATAGTGCGAGGTGACGTCATTACACGTCTAGAAGCGTTTTCATTAGTTTTTTTGGAGAAACTTGAGTAGGAATCACTTACGAAGAGTAGACTGACCGGGCCTGTGACCTGCCATATCTTTCGGTCAATGAAACAGACCTACTATTTCTCAATGTATGTATCACAACGTTGTCCGGGAAAATGTTAAAATTAATGCTAATGTCTTTACCCCTTAATACATATTACTAAACCTCTGTGACAGGATATTTATGTCACCTACTGATATGCACAATATTGATTGTTTATTCCATGACGTTTTTTTTACCGTGTAGCAATACTTTAAAAGGTATTTCCACAATGTCACATTTGTTTATTAAAATACACTTACCATTACATTCATACCATACAACGTCAATGAGGCCTGGTGACAGTCTTCACATTTACTTGAGCATCTGAAAAAGAAAAGTAATACTGTTGAACTTGCTTCGAAAATTTTACCCCTTAATTTAGAGGTTCATTATATTATAAATATTGAAGTCGCTTTTCGTGTCTTTCTGCGTGACCGCGTAGTTCTTCTAAACTGTGAAACGGATTTTGATGCGGTTTTCACAATCATTAAGGCCGGCCACATATGGTCGGAATTCCGTTTCGAAAGCAGCAAATCCATTCATAATTAATCTAGTTCTCCGTTAGGAATTTTCTCCGATTCGAAATTCCGCATGGTAGTTTGTGCGTGATTTTGTATGGATTTGTTGCCTTCCAAATTACGAATCGATATTTCGAAACTTATATTATTTCGACCGTACGTGGCCGGCCTATGGTCGGACTACCATGCATTAGAATAAATTCCGAAAGGTTTATGTGTATACATAATACTAGATATACTTACTGTAAAGAAATTTCGCTGTTTTGTCAAGTCGTAGGAACCGTATGAAGCAGAGGCGGGTCGCTAGTTTTTTTATTAAGAAAAGTCTTTGATCTGCTGTAAAACTGTTTTACCTGCATAAAAATAAGAAGTTTCTTTCAACACATCGATTCGTCTCGACGCGCTCTATTTAGAAACCGTATAGGGCTAAAACAACAAGACTGTACTAAAGGGCCGCGAAATCGTTAAAGCTGTCCCTAATACTAACATTTGTCTTTTTAAATAAACAAAACACCAGCTGGTATTAAAAAAAAAAATCCCCGTTGCCATAGTAACGCTATGGCGTCGGTATGAAAACAAAAGTGTTTCAGCTATGTCTGTAAACTTACGACTTGCTGAGCTACCCACAGGCGTTCAATTAGCCTAGCAATAATTGTTTTAGGGCTTCAAACCTTGTATTTTGATAACGCAATTAATTTCCATGTTTATAGGCTTAATGTAAACTAGAATTTAAATGGTTTTCTTGTGACTGTGTTTTCGTTATTTTCGCCGAGTTTTATGAAACGTTAGTTTCCGTAGTATTTTCTTGTAAGTACTACGCTAATTTTGAAAAGTAAAAGGAAATCGTCCTTTTATATTACCTACCTATATTTAATCGGATTAATTGAAGCAATTCGCGATAAATATTGGTTGGTTAATGCGGGAAATTGGTCGCATCACCAGGTATCGCTTTGTTTGTAACGTAACTTAAAATAAACTGGCTTATTTTCAAGTTAATTGATTGTCTTTGCCACCATTCACCATAAATATTAAACGAATGAGTTCATTCCGGGTTCCAGTCACGAACAAATAGAGGTTTACCTATTTGGATATTAGGTCAACATTGTTTTGATATCTTTATTAGGAGCTAGAATATATCCTTGATAGTATACATTGTTTTAATTATAAAAAAATGTCCGACTTGCCAATTATTTGGTAGATTCATTTAAATATTTCCATCATTCAATTCACCCTGTATTAATGTATTTGTTGTGACTATTCACAGATGCGTCACTATTAAAGGCCAAACCTAGAGCTAATTACCTGGTTACTGCGGGGCAATTATGTAACACACTTACAGTTGGAGTCGGTTTCATTTTGACAGTTCAACAACATTCATTGCGTTACTCACGTTGTTGAGCAGACAAATTTTTCGAACATATGAAGCAATGGATTAGCAATATACTTCAAAATCATTCAGTTGTGATTGGTAGTGTGTTACACAATTAGGGTGCTGATCTCCCCTATCCCCGGAACTGCTTCAGTCTAACTAGCATACAAAATCTTCAATAATTTTCTTTAAAAAATGTTTTTTCTTACGCAGGAACAGGAGGAGATGCCAGGCCCACCACCAGCCTACGAGACAGTTGTCGAAGGACCACCGAATATTAAGGACTGTCAATCACTAGAGGTGAGTTAATTTTCCATGTATAAATAATGGGTTTATTTATAGAATAGAATCATCATAATAATATCATAACATAGCATCACGCCTTGTTTCCCCGAAGAGTTGGGCAGAGGTGTACCTATAGTACACCCACATTTCGCCAGTTATGTTTAAGTCCCATGTAATAGGGGGCGAGCCTATTGCCATCTACCGGGCACAAATCCAGACTCCGAGCTGCTACTGAGAAATTCCAGAAAGAAAAACCCATAATAATAATTAGCCTATAATGTTCCCACTGCTGGGACACTGGCCTCCTCTCGATGAGAGTCCACGCGCAGGCCCAGTGCAGGTTGGTAGATGTCACATGTCTTCGAATTTTTGGTACTATGAATTACAGATATAAATTAATGTAAAAATACGCCAACGTTTATGTAAGTAAGTTAAAAGACGTTTATACGTCACAAAACATATGGTTAGTTAGGCAGTCATCAACATTTATAAATAAACCCCTAAATGCCAAACTTTTGTACAGTCATAGTTACGTTATCTACAGTTAAAAACCGATACCATGTGTAAATGAAGATCGAACAAATCGAATGCATTCGATCAATCCATGTAAAATGGTAGAAAGCGCGCCAAAACCGGTAATGGCATCAACCCTGAAATAGATGAAGACAGTGGAATAGAGCTGAAAATGGCAACTTTGTGTGGGTTTCCGATCGATGTTTTATTTTTAGTATTTTTTCTGTTCTATTTACAAATCGTTCCGAATCGGGGTTTCACATAACTGAAGGGGTGTTAGAACTGACGTCTGACTTTAAGTGGATATTGGAGGTCAAACGTCGTTCTAAAACGGATTTGTGCTGGTCACGGAAAAGCCGGTCCTACTTATAATATTATGTGGCATTTTCATTTAGTGTAGTTTTTTTATTCAACGCAAACCGTGACCCAAATTTTTGAACACGATATCTTCCACCGGTTTACTTACAAACTATAACTTTTACTTCTTGCCGTCAAAATATTATTGTTTGCTCTTTTTATAAGCGATCTAACGAAGGGATTGAGTTACTGTGACCTATATTCGCTCGGTCGAGTTTAGAAGTCGATGTCTTGGCACCATTAATTAGGCTTCATTGAAACTGTGTACAGTTTTAGATGATGATATAATTTTGTAGTAGGTACCGTTGTGTTCATTCTACATTGTTGGCAAGTAGTGAATGGACGTGACAATAATGGACATCGTCACGATATGCATAATATTGTACATGATAATTTGTGTTTATCATAATTATGTAATGATTGTATTACTCACACCAGCCTTAGGAGCAAGGACATTGTGGTACCTACTTGTTTTGCAACTAGTTCACAACTCAATGCGTTTTATAACTTGCATATACAGCGGATACCTTTTATACCAGAGGTTCCCAGACTTTTTTTCTCATAAACCACTTTCGAAATTTAGCTGGTTCCGGTGGACCCCTGCAGCTACATTTCTACCATATTCCCAAAACTCGACAAAAAATGTGAAGATAGACCCCAACGTAGATCCCCGTCCAGTCTCCCGTGAACCACTGGCGGTCCACCTGGACCACTTTGGGAACTAAGGATCTAGACAAAATCAAACTGATGCTAATTGTATAATTTATTATGTTTTATGACACTGATTTCATGTTCTGTAATTACTTTGGCTCACACACTGACTTATTACTTGTTAACATTTTAGGAAAATCGTACACTTTTACAACGCTTGTGAATATGTGAGCACCATGTATCTAACACATATTTAATTTATCTGTCATTGCTTTATTTTGAATTGTGTTGTATAGTAATTTTATTCTAGGTGCATCGTCTTCACATATAATTATATAATAAATGTAATTAAAAAAAATATTGTAAAACATTTTAAAAGAGTAACGGTGGAGTTTCTTGCCCATTCTTCTCCATATGGATCTACTTTTTGGAAGGGGCGACTAGAATAAATTTTGACGTTCAAAGTACCTTTTATATGCCTATTTGAATTAAATGATTTGACTTTGACTTTAACATGTAATTTTTCCAGGAAGTGGTGTCGGAACCGTGTGCTCGGTGCCAGAGTGACCCGCGCTGCAACGGTGGCCTGCCTTCGTACGAGGCAGCCGTCCTCCTCCGAGACACCAAGTTATAATGCCTTGAGGAAACACCGGGAGCACCAACTAATATGGCCTTTAAGAAGCACCAATATAAGCCTTGAGGATCTTGTAGACCGTGCGCGGCTAAGGTCTCTTGTTTTTTTTATTTTATTATCCCATCGAAAATATTATTCTTAAGGAGTTTGGTCAGGCTGAAGTCTCCTATAAATACCATCGGTGACATGTAGCGTCAGCGTTAATTTGAGAGAATATTTTTGAAGCTGCAGTGAGCATTTCAGACACCGTTTCCCATAGCAACCATTTTGACACGACGTACTGTACGCGGCCGATGACGTTTATGGGAGACTACACCCTCGGCCCTAACGAGGGTTTCGAAATTTAGGTTACTGAATTATGTCACATCGCACCACTTGCACGCTTGTGTTATTTGTATTATATAAACATATTGATTAAAGATTGAAATGTTTAATCCAGAAGCGTTAGTTGGTATCCAACCGAGTCATAACAATTAACCTAATTAATTTTGAATTGAATTTTAGTTTTCGATAGTTATCGTAATATTTGATTATGTTCTGTTTGATCGAGCTCTATTTGTTATGTCCTGAACAATTCATTATTAAGTAATGAGACTTTTGAATGGCCTAACATTATTTTCAAGAATAGGCATGAAATCGAATGTCAAGACAACATTTTAAATTCAATGAAGTCATGTAAATCTAGGTTTTCTACATGTTGAGCTTCGGTATATTAAACACTTATCAAAATTGTATTTCCCGCGTAATTTTTAACTGAATATCCCATCACAAAAATGGCACATTGTAATACAATGAAAGAGATCTGACATTCTTAACTCAAACAATGCTCTCACAGCTTCGTCGGTGCTTGGCTCGTCATCCTACGACGTGAACAACGAATACGAAGCGAAAAAAATCCTTAACACTATTAGTAATGACATTTAAATTATTATATCTGTCACATATTAATTACATAACGTAGGTTCTTATTTTGAAGACAGTGTAGACCACGATTGTAACACCGTATGAGGTCCTGCTTTAGTAATATTAACGACCCTTTGAACAGATGATTATAAAGATGAAACTGTACAATTCCCTAAAGATTCTCATATCAAAATACGAAAAATATTTCCGATACAAATTGAGCGATCTGTTGATCGATTTTCTACGAGATACATAGGTCAATATTTTTGTCTCTCAGTGATTTGACTTTATGTTTTAACATCGCCCCACGTTGTCACTCAGGACGAAAAGGCTATTTTTTAGCGTCAGTCTTATCCTTCTTTGTCAGCCAGTGAAGGCTATTCAACAAGTGTAGGATTGAGTCCATTGCATGCTTTCACTTTCTTCTTTTTTTGACAAATGGCTTATGTAGGTACAATGACCATGTCTAAGTCTATAACAAAAAAAAAATCAACTGTTCCCTACATTTTGACGAGTTAAGCGAACATAAATATAGAGAACAGCTGATTTTTGTTTGCGATTTCAGGTTTGGTCCCATAGTAAAAGTTGTTCATAATGATGAGTACAATGACCCCTAAAGAGATTTCGTGTATGAATAGATAGACCTTATACAGGGATATTTTAAAATGGCTGGCTAAACTCCGCAGACGCGATGGGTATCGATATCTTAACATGATAAAACAAAAAATAAATTCATTTGATGATTGTTTTGTGGGGTCATCGACCGATAGTCACTTGAAACCAGTCAGTTTAAAACCTCTGTTTTTTTTTTGTAAACTTCTCATATTTGATGGGTATCGATAGCTAATAAAACAAGATACAACTTAAGAACAGTTTTTCTCAACTCATACTTCAAGTAGGTACCTAACAACACTAACAGCGGTCGTTGACCTCACAAAAAAAAACATTAAATCTTTTTATTATTAATCGTGTTTAGATGTCGATACCCATCGCGTCTGCGGAGTTTAGCTAGCCAATATAAAATAACTCTTTAAAGATGTTAATTTTAAAAACTTGTGATTTTTATATTCTCACAGTTGTAAATGAAACCTTCAATAATAATAATGAAAATATTACGACCAAAGATGACTATCTAGGGATGTAAAGATATCGATTCGCTTAGATTGTAATAGTTATTTCAATTCGCACTAAGCGTTTCCAAATGTCTTTTGTGATGCGCACAGCAAAGGAGTGGAGCTCTCTGCCTGCGTCTGTGTTTCCAAACGCATACAACCCCGATCTCTTCAAAGTGAGAGTTAACAGGCTTCTTCTGGGTAAGCTCGCTCCATCGTCGACTTTATCTCTGTCATCTCTGACCTAGACTAGAGTCAAGAGCAAACCTATCTTAAAAAAAAAAAAAGTTATCGTTGTTGGTGTTACTTAATGGTGTTACTCCCACATTCGTAAAAACAATACAATTTAACTAATTGAATTTTTTTTTTGTTTTCCTCTCAGAACGGGAAAATGAAATTCATATTTCAATTACAAAGGAAAATATAGAAATAATATTTGCAATCATATTAAGTGTTGCATAAATAAACATGCTATTAGTTAAAGGCCGAAAACTGATTTGCTTTTGACGTTTTAAGGTTTTTTTTCGTGATTGTACGGTAGGGTAGTTAAGTATTGTTTTGTATTTTTAATACTAAGATTCATACACTTCTGGACACATCTATTGGCCCACCTTAGAGTTTAGGTTTCGATGGCCCCTACCGAAATATGATTGCTAGATTGAACAAAAACTGTTGATGCAGTTTTAAACCTGATACATTTTATCATCTTTTTCGATCGTATTGTTTTAAATTTGAATTCAGAATACCATACGACATGGAGCTACGCCTAACAAGTCGGATATGCGCCTTGTTAAAGGCAATTGATTTTTGAATAAAAAACATGTTTTATCAAATAAAGGTTTAATTTAATAACGCGTGTTGCCTCCATGGGCATCTACCACAGCTCTCATACGATTAGGCATAGAGTTTATCAACCGCTCTATGAAATTTTGAGGGATCATCTCCCATTCCTCTTCTATGGCAGTTTTCAACTCCTGCATCGTCTGGGCAACTGGCTGACGAGCCCTAACACGTCTTTTTAGCTCGTCCCACATGTGCTCAATGGGGTTCATGTCTGGGCTTCTGGCTGGCCAGTCCATAACTGTGATGTTCACATCCCGAAGATATTCCCTGACGATGCCGGCCGCATGGGCTCTTGCATTATCATGCATAAAAAGGAAATTTGGGCCCACATAGTCCGCGTATGGTATTACGTGAGGTTCTAAGCACTCACGAATGTACCTTTCAGCATTTAATGTTGGCAGCCGTGGTCCTGTAACAACCTCAAGTTGAGTTTTGCCGCTCGCGGATATACCGCCCCAGACAGTCCATGAGCCACCGCCATAAGCAACCCTCTCTTCAAAGCAGCATTGTGCGAAACGCTCTCCCTTACGTCGGTAGACCGTCTTCCTTCCATCATTGCCATGTAACACAATTTTAGACTCATCAGAAAAGAGTACACGGCTCCAATCTTGCTGTGTCCAATTTAAATGACTGCGTGCGAAATGAAGGCGCGCTGTTCGGTGGACTCGCGTTAGTTTGGGCCCATTAGCTGGCTTGTGTGGTACCATATCGCGTTCTTTTAACCTTCTCCGAACAGTTCGAGCGCTCACAGATACTCCGTGGAAGTGGCGAAGTTGGTTTTGTATCTCAATGGAGGTAAGGTGACGATTTCTCAAGCTGGTCGTCACGATGAATCGATCCTGCCTTTCAGTTGTGACCCGAGATCGTGGCCTTCCTTGGCGACGAACAAAGCCGCCAGTCTCTAGGTACCTCCGATAAACATTTCGGACCGCAGATCGACTTAAATTAAGTTGAGCACTCACGTTTCTTTGGCTGTGTCCGGCCTGAATAAGTGCCACAGCTTGGGCGGCGACTTCAGGTGAAGTATCCATAGATTATTGATAGAACCTCACCTTAATGTTAAGAATAAGTAATGTTTGTTGCAAAACCAAAGATATCAATCACTTTTTCAAGAATTAAATCCAAGTAAACCAATAAAACCAAGTTTTCTTAGTATTCGATTGTTTGATATCAACAAACAGGCTCCAAATTGTCTTTTGTTTCTTTAGATTCTGTGTTCGAAATTCAAAAAAAGACTATTGAATGAAATTGTGAATGTGCCAGGTTCAAAACTGCATAAAAACTTTTTGCTCGACCTAATGTAAAATTTTAGCTAGGACCAAACGAAACTGAAAATACAAGGTGGGCCAATAGATGTGTCCAGAAGTGTATTTCAATTACAAAGGAAAATATAGAAATAATATTTGCAATCATATTAAGTGTTGCATAAATAAACATGCTATTAGTTAAAGGCCGAAAACTGATTTGCTTTTGACGTTTTAAGGTTTTTTTTCGCGATTGTACAGTAGGGTAGTTAAGTATTGTTTTGTATTTTTAATACTAAGATGGCCGTACGAATAGAGTCATGTCTACTGTAAGAACACGGTCTAAATGTAAGCCTTATTGTACCAGTATGTGTCATGTTCAGACGGGGTCTTATGAATAGAATAAGCATGTTAGTATACGGAATACCTAAATAGTAAATAATTAAATTATAGGATAGTCGTTTTATGCTTGTCGAGTACTTAAGTCGAGATTAATCGGCCGGTTTAAGGATCGACTTACGAATAACTAAGCGTGGATGCAATAGCTATGTATGTATACTGTTAAGTATACACTGTGTTTTTAGTTCTTTTTCTTTTAAATCTTTCGGCACTTACGGCCGAACAACGGCTTTTGGACTAGCACAATAAAGAAAAATCAATTTTCCTTTCAAATAAAGTTGTTAATTTTCACTGAATATTCCACCCTTGAAAATTATCTCCAAAACACGGTGTATAATTATAAGTAATTAGTATTATTATATTATATTTATGTTACTTGTATGATTATAGATTGTATGGTTTATGATAAATAGTCTATTCAACAAAACGAAATGAAGACCTTACCATGATCCTATTGTGTTGGTTTTAACGCAATTTCATTATATTATGCAATTCACTGAGTTAGAGAGAGCGCTAAAGATAGACCAACATAAGCAGATACTTAGGACATTATACACGGTGGTGCAAATATAGGGTGTAGTTACTATTATAGCATCATATAAAACCGATAACCAAAGGTTTAAATCGTTAGATTCGCCCTACCGCGTCAAAAGCTAGTCGCGTTCCTGTTCCGTTTTGACACCTCTGACACACAATGACGCGGTGACTTGACTGATTGTTATGGAAACGCTATTTAATCATTTGTGAGCTCATTCTTCTCAGTATGGACACTTTTTCGCGTGACTAAGAACGATGAGGGCAAATCTAGCGATTTAAATCTTTGCCAATAAGGGCATTACTGTGTTGATTGACCTTGGATTTTATTCCCTCTTCATAATTTTATTCATGTTGTAATATCCTTTAACACAATGTACTACGTACATTAAGAATATTTTATACAGCACGTATGTAAAGAATAAAATAACTTTAAAAGTTAGAACACGAATTTTGTAGTTAAAGTAACACAAACATAAAAGTAGTTAGTTACCTATTTAATAAGAAAATATTGTATCTATTAAGGCCCCTACATACAGGCACGACACGCGACGCGAATCGTGCGCGACACAAAGGCACCGCTCGTCGCGGGACACGCGGTGTCTTAGTATCGCGTCGCGTGTTGCGCTTGTTTGCAGGAGCCTTTACTTACCTATGTTTAACTAATATTTACTAACATTTTATTAATTACACATCCTTAGATTGGGTTTATTAAATAATTTAAGTAATAGTGTCTAATTTTATTCTAAGTGCAATTTATGTTTCTAGTCTTTTCTTCTCGATAAATTAATTATTATATGTTACTTCTGGAAAACGCTAGTTACCTATATTGAATAAATAAATGAGAAATAAATAAGTTCTTTTCTTATCATAAACTTAGAAAAGCTGAATAACGAACTATTTTATTTTCATTGCAGAATAAGTTAAGAGCCCAGCAAGCTTATCTGGCCCGGTGGCTTTAATTGGAGCCAACGAAATTACTATGAAAATTGACAAGTTCTGTCATTTTTGTTCACCGACAGCGCCATCATCACCGGGTCAGATGGGGTTGCTGCACTATAATTCGTTTTCTTTTACCTACTCAATGAAAAGTGGTTGTTTTTAGTTTGACTAAAAACTAATATCTACGTATGAATATCTTTGTGTGCCAAGGAACAGCCTTCATAAAAATAAATAGATACTTACTATTGGTTGATAAGCTTAGTAATTAATGAGGTAGACATGATATTATAATATAGATAATAATCTGCATGGCGAGTACTTAAGGCGAAAGCGCCAGGTAGCCCGCGAAATTTAAACTTTCTTATATTTTTTGCAATTTGCAAGTCTGTATTAAGTTGCATGTTGATCAAAATATGATTCACGACCGTCAAAAGTATGTATTTACAAAAATTTAATAATTAAAGTCATCAATACAACTCTTTAAGACCAGGTAATTCTATTGAATGACTATTTAATGAAATCCTGACAATTAGGATTATACAAACTTATGGAGTTGTATTACTGATTTTGACGGTTAAAATGCTGTAAATGCACATTTGTTACGGTCGCGAATGGTACTATAATCCACATACAACTTAATACAGACTTGCAAATTGCAAAAAACTTAAGAAAATTCGAATTTCGCGGGCTACCGGGCGCTCCCCCTTAAGTAATACAGCGTTATTCCGCGGTATTCAGCTGCTCACGCATGGTTTGCCAATTAAGCTGATTATGCTTGAGTTGAGAATCTAACTATGTAGATTAATTATGTACTTATGGTATATCTTCAGCTTCAATAAGCAGGCACGGGAATTGAGACTTAAGTACTAAACTATGTCGGATTAGATTTTACATGAAAAGAACAGCAATACTTTTCTTTAATCTTTTCTTTGTTCACCTCATAAAACACATCGTCAGACTGGTTTCCACAGTATCAAATTACACAGTACTTGTACAGATGCCTACAAAACACTATCATTTTCGAACTGTAGGTAAATACACCTAAGTCACCTGCCTATTCCTTCAGGGATCACAGACGCGGTTGTCTAATGAAACTGCGCTGCGATTTGTATTATGATTGTTTAGACGAGCACGCTTCGATGCTAGCACAATATTGAGTGAGCTGCATTTAATTTACTAATGCGCTCCCTTATGTGCTCCAACGCGGTTAGCGTTTGTTCACCACTCTCGCCACTCGAAGCACTCACTTTTTTCAATTATTTAAGTATTATTTGTATTTTAACACGATTCTAGTGAAAGCAAATAAAAATTGTGAAGTTCGTTCGAGTTTAAACATTGTTTTAAAGACGCCCTGTATGTGGCTTGTTGGACCGGGACGGAAATATTTCTGTAGAAAAAGTTTTTACAAATCGTGATTTAGTTAAGTTTTCAACATTTTTGCACACAACTGGGTGTATATTATAAATAGTATATAGTTTGTGTACTTAAATATATTTTGCGACAAACCACCACGTTTACATCAAAATAAGAAAACCATGTAGAGTTTGCCTTGCTAACAGTAACGGTTTACTAAGCAACTGACGGAAAAAACCTAAATGTTTATGTTGCTAAGACGCTAGATAAGTACCACAGATTTTAAACTATTCATAGAATAACTAATCCTTCTGCTAGTTGATTTGCAGTCAACCTGTAAATAATGAACACCCCTTATAATACCAGCGTGTATCAATCTGCCTAGCCTTTTCTCAACTATGTTGGAGTCGGCTTCCAGTCTAACCGGACACTGAATACGCGGACGCGGACGTATTTTACCTGAAGCGGCTGCCTATCTGAACTCAGTTACCGGGTAACATGATACCCCTTAGTAAGACTGGTTGTCAGACTTGGGCTTCTGACTATCGGTAACGACTGTCAAAGATCTACGAATGACAGCCGGGACCAACGACTTAACATGCTTTCAGAAATACGGAGGTGTCTCGGTCATCCATACACGAACCGACCGCGGCAAGCGTAGCTTAACCTTCTATTGACCCGTGCGGCTGTTATCATTTAGCCACGAGTCCCTCAATATATATTCCAATTAATAGTATCGACAACAATTTTAATAGTCACACATGTGGTATGTCGTAACTTTTCACATGCCCATAAATAAAAAAACTTTTAAAATATTGTTTTTATGAAAACGTATAGCAATTTGTAAATTGAATATTTTAAAACCGCTATTTCAACTTTCAATCCTTTATACTGAATAGAGTATTGACGGGCTGGAAAATATTCGATGTATTCGTTCATTTCCTTCGATTCGTTTAATAAAATCTATACGTTTATATTTCAATAACTGTAGTAGGTACAGAGAGTTGCGATTAGAAAGTTATATCAAATAATTTATTTTGCTTCCAATAATTGTGTACCTACTAGTTTTAAGTTTTATTAACTACTGAAGATTGATTTTCCTTGACTTTATGTGCGTCTTTGACGGTCGAACATTCTTTGATATCTACGTCACTAACTGATCTTGTATTTATTGACAAGCGGCTTCATCTGTGGCTCTTAATGAAATAGAATATCGACCGCTGGTCACATCATGATGTGGTCTGGCCAGATCATTGAATACTCAACGTTTGACGATATGAACAGTTAAACACACGACTACTTCATGATGTGGCAAAATATTAGTGATCATATCGTAAAATAGTTAGATTATCCACCGGTAGAGGCATTGATGTCGCTTTGTTTTTGTCGAGCATCTATTCCTACTCGAATAATTCCTATTTTAGAATCTATACTAAATAGCCAAGTAACTGCGACCAACTTATTTGTATTCTGTTTTATGAAACAGCAAATAGCTAATTTTACGGGATTTTTTAAATATTAAAGCACAAATATGCATGACGAAAAAGCATTCGATAATCCTTTGAGGCAGTCGCTCTATGTAAAATACAGCTACATTTGGTAAGACTGGAAGCTGAACCCAACATATGTAGTTGGGAAAGGGCTAGGCATTGATTTTGAATCTGTATCCTTCCAAGGACGCTATTAAAGAACAAGAATTTAAGACTATAAATAAAAGTAGTCAGAGTGTGCTAGGCACGTACCAATCCCGTAGAATGGACCACTTTAGGAATGGAACATGAATACAAATCAGCTGTTGTCGGTTACACTATTATAATTATTAATGGGTGAAAACTGCTCTTACAAATTGTTAGGTTACCTACAGTTAAAATGAATTAGTAGTTGATTATTCTTGCTGTTAAAATAAACATCTGTCATCGTCATCATATGCCTGCCTTTTCCCAACTATATTGGGGTCGGCTTCCAGTCAAACCGGATGCAGCTGAATACCAGTATTTTACATGGAGCGACTGCCTATCTGACCTCCACAACCCAGTTACTGGGTAATACGATACCCTTTGGTAAGACTGGTTGTCAGACTTTCGGGCTTCTGACGACCCGTAACGACTGTCAAAGATACATAAATGACACTGCCGGGACCAACGGCTTAACGTGCTTTCCGAGGCACGGAGGGGTCTTGGAATGTAAAGATGGTCACCCATCCACGGACCAACCACGGCAAGCGTAACTTAATCTGATCGATCGACCCGTGCGGCTGTTATTTCTTAGCCACAAGCCCCCTAAAATAAACATCTGTATGGAAGAAGAAATCATTTGATCTCTTGAAGAGAAATATCAGGGTTTTTATCGTATCGGTTCATTAAAACAAATACTATGCTTTATTAAACTATTAAACAGTAGTTAGGTACTAACTAGCTCGCACTCAATATCATTGTTACAAAAACATCGAAAATAATCTCCAGTTTTGATACACTATCACAGTATTTCCTGATCTATGTGGGTATACGAAGGTAGGTCGGTGCCAGTGAGTGGCAGACCTCGATCCCTCTCAATCCACTCCAACTTCAAGCACGCGCCAACAATGGGAGGCATCCGTCACTTCGCGTATGAGATAAGTTATAGAGCATCTTCATTTTTAAAACTATAATACATTTATATCTAAATGAACATCCGCAACTCCAGGAGACTCGCGGATACCTTGCCAGCCTTTTCTTAAGTGCCGTTTCCAGAATTTTTTGAAGGCTTCCGTCATATTTGAAAGAGTGGACAGATATTCTCACGACTATTCCCATTACCAGCTTGTAATCTTGGTGCTTGGTTCTCACATCAGTCCTTCCCGTACTGACTTCTAAGCACTCTATAGTTGTTATTATTACTCTAGGAGGTGACCACTTGACAACATTCTTTGCACCACCGCGTATAATATGTGGGACGGCCTATGCGTTTCAGGATATTGGGTTTTGAAAACATTTATCTTTTATAGCCTTTTTTACTTACCCACTGAAAGTTACCGTTGGTTGGTTTCAGATACCTCAGCAAATAAATAGGCATACCAAACCACCAACATAAGGAAAGAATAAAATAAAAATATATCTCTAGCGTACGATGTAATAACATGTCTAGTAAGTAGTAACACCAAAATGGCATCACATCAAAAATCGAAAGAGAAAAAAATAGACGGCGCGTTCCCATTGGACAGTACATGGGTACTAATCCGAATGGAGCCTCCGAGCCTGCCTCGGAGTTTGCAACGCTGTTAGGAGCTACACAATACCAGACACCGGCTACAGGGCTGATCCGATCGGTACGGTATCATGGCGGGCGAGACAACCGGCTCGATACACACAACATGGTTTACGATGGCATGGGACATTCGTTTGTGTTTAACTGATATAGCAAAAGGCTTAAAATACCGATAAAAGTGTGAATAGGAAAAATATTAGTTACATAAGTTGGTTTGCGATTTGATTTTCCCAGCTTTTTCTTTTCTTCAGTGGCCAGTGAGTGCAATGAGGATCCTAGTAAGTTTATATGTTTTAGAAATTATTACTAATTTTTTTTTTCTTTTGTTCATTGGTTTTTGCAATTTTATAATTTACATTTTGTTTCAATTTTCTTTTAATTATTTTATTAAAATTTTCTTTTGATAAAGTTTTGTAAAATTAAGTGCAAGCTTCCTCACACGAATCCATATAACTGGGGAAGCCTCGACCCCTGTCATACAAGATGTCCTAGTTCAGAGGTCGAGACGTCACTGATGTTAAATGTACTGAAGTTTCGAAAAAAATACTATTACTATGACTTTAGTATGTATTTTAATAAGGCTTGGTTTTACGTACTTTTAGCTCTTATTTCGGTATATTTCCGTGGTTTAACCCAAGGATGTTCGGTTCGAACCCATTTTAGATAATACACATCATCATCACGCCTGTGTTCCCCGAAAGGTTAAGAGCAGAGGTGTACCTATAGATGTGGTGTGTGTGTGGGGTAACAATTATTATTTAATAGCTGCACCACATGTTCATATTAATGTTGACATCTATTAAAATATCATGCATAAGTTATCCAGCAAACATTACATTTTCAATTGCGGTTACTCAACTTCATAACTGAAATATTGGGCCGGGATAGTTTTATATCATAATCGTCATAATTTAATACATATTTAAGTATATAATATTAAATTAAATACTATAACATGCAGCTTCCGCCCACATATTGAGTTACAAGCAATTATCAGTGGAGCTCGTGAATGTGGTCATTTGGTTAATAATCTAAGTGGTATCAAAATACACTATGGTAATGATGCTACCGACTGCATTAAGTAGTTATCTAGTGTTAATTTCGGTATCATATTATATTATTGCCCCTGATTATCTAATGCTGAACATTCTGCCAAATCTTCGCAGTCAATTTTCATGCTCGCGGTCCTGTCGTATATCTTTATACTAATAGCTGAGCCCCGCGGTTTTACCCGCATAAATCTCGATCCAATGGGAATATCGCGATAAAAAGTATCCTATATCTATCCCAGGCCATAGTCTACCCATGTGTCAAATTTCATCCAAATCCGTACAGCCGTTTTAGCGTGACAGCGTAACAAACCAACTCACTTTCGCATTTCATATAAAACATTAGTTATTAGGATTAGAAAGAGTAAATTTTGTGAGTTTCTATGTAGGGTGTAATCATCGGAACTACTGATCCCATCCCGAAAATTCTTTCACTAATGGGAAGCTAGTTAAAAGTCTTTTTATCCATATTTAACCCTCTGTAGCATAGTGTAGACTGTAGGCAACATACTGTTCAAAGCCCTTAAATTTTAATAGAACTGATTTCCTGACGTTATCACGCATTGTAACCCGTAGGCTACACTCCGGACTAAGGAACTAGTACTAAAAATTGTAACTAGATGGCGTTACTTGTTTCAATTTGAGACTAGTGTTTCGCGAGTTGATATTTACGAAAAGTGGCGGTTGACTGAGATTTTGAAAAGTGATTAAAAATAGATCTGCTTGTCTTTTGTTGCTGTTTTTGACAAATTGTAAAGGTAAGTGTTTACAGTTTATTGTGTAATGTTATTTTTGAATACTTTTTATGTTTTACTTAGTTTTTCTTGGCAAATTGTGTTTGTTGCCCGTAAGCTACATTAGGCGTCAAGTGCAAAATTTAGTTTGATACCTGTCAATACTTATTGCTGTTTTTTGATGTTTCAGAATGTCTCGTGAGCAACTCCTTAGTGATAAAGACATTAGTTTTGCGCTAAATAATGGTGCAGATAGTGAAGATGATCTAGATTTTGATGACGACAGTCTTGGTGATCCTGATTTCGTTCCTGAATTGGACACCTTTGAAAATGAGGTTTTAGAAGAAGATATTGATCTGGATTCCCTAATAGAAACTCCTGATGAAAATCTTTCCTTTGGCATGGAAACTACATCGTCAAGCGAGAGCACTGCTGGGCCTTCTCAACCCAAGAATCCAAGAACAACTGCTAAAGCGAAGCCTGCTAAATTGAATTTACGGTGGAAAAAAAAGAATCTTGACTTGAATGCAGAGCAGCTCATGTTTACGGGAAACAAGAACCTGGGTCCTGATCTTCTTGAGCTAGATACTCCCATACAGTTTTTTCTCTACCTGTTTTCAAATGAACTGATGAAGAAAATTTCTGAAGAGACTAATTTATATCAAGTTCAGAAAGATCCTAACAGTGTTTTTCGGATTTCTGAGGAGGATGTCAGGCAGTTCATAGGTATAACATATCTAATGTCTCTTATCCAATTACCTAGAGTTACCAACCACTGGAGTGCCATACTTGGAACACCTCTTATACAGGAAACCATGACATTGAACAAATTTGAAAAAGTGCGTCAAATTTTGCATTTCAATGACAATAGCAAAGATCTCCCTAGGAGGGATCCCGAACACGATCGGATACACAAAATACGTCCAATTGTAGACTCCTTGAATGAGGCGTATAGTAAAGTCCCAATGGAAGAGTATATTTGTGTGGATGAGCAAATGTGTTCCACTAAAGCACGAAATACGTTGAAGCGATACAATCCTAACAAACCACACAAGTGGGGCTATAAAGTCTTTGTTTTGAGTGGCGTTTCTGGCTTTGCCTATAACACAGAAATCGAAACAGGCAAAGAAAATGTGGTCTTACAAGGAGAGCCAGATTTAGGAGCCTCATCTAACGTTGTCGTGAGGTTAGCGCGTATGATTCCAAGGCATCAAACCTTCAAACTCTATTTTGACAATTATTTTACTTCACTTCGTCTGATGGAATCTTTTTTTAATAAGAAGAAATAGAATACCTGATTGTAAGCTGTCATCAGAAAAGCTAATGATGAAAAAAGTTAGAGGCTATTCAGAGGAATACGTAGCCGATGTAAACGGGATCGATGTTTCAACTGTCGCATGGAAGGATAACAAGATTGTCAATCTGGCTTCGACCTATGCAGGGCAACAACCTGAAACTGATGTTCAAAGATGGGATAAACAAAACTCAAGGTATGTGAGCATAAAGCGACCTTATGTGGTTGGAGAGTATAATCGCCATATGGGTGGCGTTGATCTTCTTGACAGTATCATGGGTATATACAAAATTCGTTTGCGAAGCAAACGATGGCCTATGCGACTATTTTATCATTATTTGGATGTCACAATATCCAATGCATGGATACTTTACAAAAGGGTTTATAAAGAAAAAAGTATTCATTCAGGCTGCTTATCATCAGCGGATTTTCGTCTGGAGGTTGCTGTGACCCTTTGCAAAATGGGTGTGAAGCCTAGTATATCTAGTCGACGGTCACTGGAGACGGAAATTCAAGCTAAAAAGCACAAAGGTCCTGCTCAGTATGTGCCTCCGAAAGCAGTTCGGCAAGATCAAATTGGGCACTGGCCACGATGGTCTGATAAAAAAATGAGATGCAAGTTCCCACAGTGTGTTGGATTTACCCATAATATGTGTGAAAAATGCGGAGTAGCCTTATGCTACACGAAAACCAAGAATTGCTTCAGAAACTTCCATCTTTCGTAACATGTCATTATGCTGCCGTACTATTATAAGCAGGTATAGATTTTTACCACTTACCTCAGTGTTGCTTGCAGGCAACACTCCCTATTTTTGCATTTTTGTTTGGAAATAATTGAAATAATAAAAAAACTAAAAATACGTGTATTTTATTTTTTTGTTGTCATCACCAATCCCAAAAATCAAATAAATCCCAGTTCATGAGTGATAGAGGGTTAAAGGTCCTTTTTTCTTTTAATCCTCTTTTTCTTTTTATCATAATCGAACGTATAATTGCCGGCACGAGTCGTGAGCACAAATTCCGTCTTAACTTTAACTGCCCTCGTCAGCGTGCCTTTGTATTCTGTTTTCTATCTGCATATAAATATGCTTGTTCGTACATTGATTTCATTGCTCCCGCCCGTGTGCAACCGGCCGTGATAGGAAATAAGATTCGTTAGGTTTAAGAGTAGAGTTTGTGCTCACGACTCGTGTGCCGGCAACTGTACATGAAACGTTCTAAATGTTTTTATAACCACCAATGAAATAACTTCAAGTGTCACGTTTAACCGTAATTTCTTGTTTACTATGTGAGGTAAATAGTTGTTGCAGATGCTAACAGGTAGCTGACATTGTTGTCATTTGCACAGGCGGTTATCAGCATTTTATCGAACACATTCACATTAATTCTATCTTAGTACTGAATAATATGTAGGTAGGTTGTAGGTACTTCGACTGAGTTGTGCGAAAAGGGATTTTTATTGCTTTTTAATCGTTATGCAATTGTTTTACAAACTCAACCAAGAAACATATACGGAAGCATCTGTGCGCACGCGCCATGATCTTCTTTTTAATCGACTTCAAAAAAAGGAGGAGGTCATCAAATAGGTTATACGTTTTTTTTAAATGTTTGTTACCTACCTCAGTACTCCGTCATTTATAAACCGATTTGGTAAATTATTTTTTTATTTGAAAGGACATACTTCTAGATTGGTCCCATTTTTATCAAAATTCAGTTCTGATGGTAGGATCCATGAGGAATTGAGGGAACTCCTCAAATATTATAGGCAAGCACATAGCGATTTTGTTATTTTCCTCAACAAGTCAAGAATTTGGAGTCTCCATTTCAGTCAGTCACGATACTTCGAGACCACCTGCCCGAACTTTTGGATAAGTCACTGGGACGAGCTTAGAGCGAAAGGAGCATTCTCAGGACCAACATGAGACGAAATATTGTTGTTGCTCTCTTGAAAAAAAAAAAGTTATTTGCTCTCGAAAAGCACTATTTGGTGAAGTGGAACTGATGACGAAGACCACAGATGGTGAGATGGCCACCGGAACAAGTCAATAATAAGTATTTCACGAGTTGCGATTAGATTACTGTAAAATGATTGCTAAGCAACATAAGCTCGTCACAATGCATACAGTGAAGTGGAGTTGATGGTGAAGTACCAGGAGAACTCCTCAAGAATTAACGTCCCTGCATCGGGAAAAGCAATGTTTTGTAAAAGGTGATGAGTAGTTGTCATTAGGCTATTGTAACTTAGATAAATTACAACCGACCCACTAAAAAGTGAAAAATAAAAAACTTTTTTTGCAAAAAAAAAAAAACAACCGACTTCCAAAAAAAAACTACAAAGTGAAAAATAAATTTCGGAAGTCGGTGGAAAAAACCTAAAATACAGATCCAAAGATCCGGACTTCCGAAATTAAGTTATTTTTCACTTTGTAGTGTTTTTTTGGAAGTCGGTTGTTTTTTTTTAACAAAAAGTTTTTTAAAGTGAAATTAGGGGCCGTCCAGTCACTAACAGCCCTCCAAGAAGCGTCAACTTATAACTAATATGACAACGTATAAATAAGAATAATTTGTAGATAAAATATTAAGAGACATGGTTCGCTATACCGTTGCCATGTTTTTTTTATTATTATTAGAGATAGGTTTACTCTTGACTTTAGTCTAGGTCAGAGATGACAGAGACAAAGTCGACAACACGAAAAGTCGAAATTCGAGTGTCTCTTAATATTTTACAAACTATAGCAACAAATATGCAATTTTTAGGAAAAGAAAAACACCGACTTCCAAAAACAACACGACAAAGTGAGTGATATACATATAAACAATAGCGACAGAAAGTACATATTATAACATCATCAAGATACACAAAGGGGATTAAATACGTATCATCGAAGCTAACTCAAAAACTACCCAAGCAGTTAATAAAATTTATATGGGACCACCGCGCAAGCTTCCTCTACAAAATGAAAAAGAATTTTCAAAATCGGTCCACAATTGACGAAAATATCGATGAAAATACATTAAAAAAAAACAAAATACATAAGACGAACATATAATCTTCTTCTTTTTTGAAGTCGGTTAAAAATAGTAGTCACTCGTCAAAATTATTCAGACTTGTTGAAATTCACATCTTTGCCAACACCTGACTCGATACATATTTAAGAGGTTCTCGATTATATCAGAGTATCGATTGGATGGTTGGCTACACTGCATTCCACTCGGATTGGCGCCAAGTGCTCAAGAATCGCCAAACCTTGCGAAACATTCAAGGGTTACCTGATGGTAATATCTTTAAATGTCGAATTTGACGTCATAATATGTTGACCTAAGGCAGTTTGGGTATCATTCGGTACCGTTATTACGACTTGCTTGGTATCACTGTTATTTTTAATGCATTGCAAACTTAATTTATCTTAATTTTTTTAAGCACAATACAAAGTTTTCCTACTGTTTTTTTTTTTTTAAATAAACTAGCCGCTAGTATACATACTAGCGGCTAGTTTATTTAAATTCTTATCTGTAGATAGCTAATGATAAGAATTTATATAATTAAAAGTTATAGTCGGTAAAACTGCAAAAAATATGGTGGTCAATGTGACAAATGACAAAAAAAAGTGTGCGGTCGGGAGACCTCCGTCAGGAACGAAGTTCCTTCTCACGTATGATTTAAAACAAAAACAAAATTTTCGCAGCCGCCATCTTGGATTACATTTTGACTTCACTAGCGGCTTTAGCACTCTCAAAAAATATGAAAACAACATCCATGACGAAAAATTTGATAATTTTCGCAGCCGCCATCTTGGATTTACATTTTGACTTCACTATCGGCTTTAGCACCTTCGAAAAGTATCAAGCGACACCTATGACGAAAAATTTGAAAAACTTCGCAGCCGCCATCTTGGATTTTCATTTTGACCAAATTCACACTTTCTCACTCTCTTGACACAGAGACAGAGAGAGAAAGTGTGATTTCCAAAGAAGAAAGTCGCATGAAGGGGGTATACAAGTATGAACGCTTTTTTGTTACAGATAGTGCAATTCACGAAGACGCGCCCCACCAATTTTTGGTTGAGGGGATCGCGGGGTGCGGGGAGTTTGTTCCGAGCGGCAGTCGCGAACCGTCAGCGGTTCGATGCACACGAATACTACACTCTATGCTGCGAAAATCCAGACTCGTCACGAAAGTTGCTCTACTTTATATATTTTTAAAATGTCGAAAAAATCTCAGCGTGTTGTTCTTAAAAGCCAGGTATGTAAAGAAGTTTGTAGTTACTAAAATACATGAAATTATCTAACGAAAGTAATTTAATTTTAATAAATAGCAAATTTTAGTAATAGTGGATTTCATTTCATCTTTACAAATAAGTAAAACTATGTAATGTTTTTTTTTAATTTTAGGCAAGAGAAATTATTTCTAAAGTTTACGATTCTATGAAAAAAGAAGCAAGTAAAAATTATGCAGAAAAACTCACTGATGCGCGATGGAGAACCGCACAGGCTGTTGGAGTATCTGAAAGCACAGTGACTAGAATTCTACGCGAAAGAAAGGAATATACTAATATAATGAAGCAAACTACAGTACCTGCTATGGAATCGAATATAACTATGGAGACGGATGCGATAGTTCCTATAGCCCCAAGTGCGGAGAGTACAACAGAGCCGACTACGGAAGCGGATATTGAGTCTGAAAATGAAGCGAGTACGTCGCATTCGAATTTAGTATACAGAAGTGCTTCTATTTTTACATCACCTATGAAGAAGAGAAGGGTAAGACCACAAAAATTTAATTTAGACGAATTTGATATTGGTGTAGTCCGAAGAACTATCCAAAACTATCATATAGAACATCGTCAATTTCCAACATTATCACGACTTAATATTGTTTTGAAAGACCGTATACAATTTGATGGATGTATAACAACCCTAAGAACATTGTTACTTAAACTTGGTTATAAATTGAGAAAAACTGAGAATAACAGGATGGTGCTAACCGAAAAACATGATATTCAAATGCTAAGATTGAAATATTTAAAACAGGTAAAGTCTTTTCGCAATGCAGGTAGACCTATAGTCTACACAGATGAATCATATATTCATACCAACCACGTGCAAAAAAAGTCTTGGGCCGAAAAAAGTTGTAAAACAGCAATAAAACAAAACTTAACAAAAGGAGTGCGCATAATTATAGTACATGGCGGAAGTGCAGAGGGTTTCGTACCAAATGCGTTGTTGACATACAGAGCAGAGATCAAATCCGGAGACTACCACGATAACATGAACGCAGAAAATTACTTAAAGTGGCTAAAGGAGAAACTTATACCAAATCTCCCAAATGATGCCGTGATAGTCTTGGATAATGCAGCCTATCACAATACTAGTTCGGAAAAAATACCAACATCCAACTCCAACAAATTAGACATGCAGACTTGGCTGAATGCAAAAAATATCTATTTTGAACCAAGCTACAAAAAACCTGAACTTTATGACCTTATATTAAAAAACAATGAAAACTTCCGCAAGTACAAAGTTGACGAACTATTGAAAGAACATGGATTCACAGTGCTTCGGCTGCCACCTTATCATCCAGATTTAAACCCAATCGAAAACATTTGGGGTATTGTAAAAAACGATGTTGCTAGTCGCAATATCAATCAAAATTACACTTCGATTATGCCCATTTTAAATGAAGCATTTGATCGAGTAAATAAAGATGTCTGGTTCAATACTTGTCAGCACGTGGAAAAAATAGAAGACGAATACATGAGACATTGTGATCTTGATTTTAGTTTTATTGTAAATGTCGGTGATACATCAGACTCTGAATCAGATATTTCTGAAACGAGTGATTGACGATTTTCATTTCTCAATAAAGTCCAATAAAACTATTTCCGTATTTCATTAATATCTATAATTACCTCCCATTATAAAAATAGTAATATTATCGATATTAACTAATAAACACATAAAATATCCACACCTAAAAATAAAATAAACATAACCCTTTCCTTGCGGTCGGGTAAAAAATATAAAATTGAAGTAGAGCATCTTTCACTTTGACCATGACGCTCTGTCCTGATTAGTCTATTCATTGTAGTGTGCGTGTACACTCATAGGTAATTAGTGTGTACCGACAACACTCAAACATTGACGGAAGCTTGCACACATACTATAAACGGTTAGGAGGAATAGTGGGGCGCGTCTTCGTGGATTGCACTATCTATAGTGACGATTTCTGGCAGTTTACTCCTGCCGCAAGCCGCGTAAAAAATGTTCGTTCCTAAAATTATAAAAATACTAGCACTTACACCGTGACTTCGTCCGCGTGGATTTCCTATTTTCCCCTAAATTTTAAAATTGACACTCCATTTAACCCCGTTAGGGGTAGATTTTCGCAAAAACTGATACACGCCATTCTTCATTTTTGTTCTTTAGTATAAATACTGAGTTTCGAATTAATCGGACCACGCGTTAAAATTCTTCCATACAAACTTTGACACCCCCTATTACCCCATAGGGGGTAGTTACAAAAACGAAAAATGACAGACTTTATAATTTACTAAGATATTCGTGACAAGTTTATTAACTCAAGGAATAAGATTTTTTATATAAACAAAATCCCCCCTTTTCACCCCCTTAAAGGTCCAATTTTCAAAACCCCTTAGTGCTCCCATACATTTTAAAAGGAAGCCGTGTGAAGCACGTTCCTAGTCCCAGCGGTTTAGGCTCTGCGTTGATGAATCAGTCAGGACAAGTACATATACATATGTATAGATTGATAGATTCATGTAAAACAGTGGTAGGTACTCAACATTTCGCCGTCCGATTTTTTATCTGGGCGTTTTTAACTTTAGGCGATAAACGAGAGAAAACTCGCCGGAATCCGAATTTTCACGAATTTGTAACTCTTGCAGACTGCACTATGACCACTATAACTATTTACTAGCATTCCATAATTATTGCTTTGAAATCCATAGCAATTGAAAAAGGTAAAAACGACAGGAACATTGCATAATGGATTAAGGGCTGATTTCTCCAATGAAACTGAACGCGATCAGCACATCTAAACCGTGTTCAAGAGGGTCAGTGTTATCATTGTTGTGGAGTATATAATATACATAATATACCTTGTTATAAGGCATTTTTATATAAATAATTATAGTTCCAGTCTATAAAACTTTGTTAAACAAAAGCACCCATTTCCTCCAAGAGAAGAAAAGCTGAAGTGGCTCAGACAAAGAGTAGTTAGCATTTTGAGCATGTCTAGTGTCGAGTACTTTCTGCCGGTTCTAATTAGCCACAGTGAAGGATAACGATGGGTTACAAACGACTTTTTTGAATATTCATGTTCCAGTGATCGATTTTAGGACCACTTTCGGCTTTCGGCCTTCATTTTGAAGAAGCCTTGTGTTTGCTACCTCTGTATTTATGCATAGAGTTGATTTTGTATGAAGGTAATTAACGTTTCTCATAAATTGTATTTTTACTAGACAAAATAACATAACTCATAACATAAAGTCACGCCTTCTTCTCATGGATAGGCAGAAATATCAGATCGCCACCTGCTACGATCCATACCTACATACATACCATAAAAAGACATACCTTCTATGTTAATTACACTATAGCAATAAATTACCACTAATTACATTTAATTATTCCTTAGTTAAATAGCCGACAGCATGCAGCTGTTTGAATAGAGAGACGGATTATGTTAGATTCACTGAAACGACTTTCTTATTTTTACAATAGAACCGATGTTTCTATATGAAAATGAACACGATCCATGCGGTCTATAGTTGAGCTATGTATACAATACCTACGTGTAATTTTAATAGACAGAACATTGTTTGCTAAAAGGTATAGGGAACTCTCTTTCCCTTTAACTCTCACGTTTTTATGTTAAAAATATGTAAATTAAGCTGCTTAAAAGTGGCGCTGTTTTGGGCCTTTCGTTGGGCTGAGCTTGAAGTGGACTTCAAACTTATAACTGCTAGTAGCTAAGGGTGGTGTTAATTTGCATCTGAGCGAGTTATAAAAATATATACTACACCTACATCTGCATGTTCCTTCAAGTGTTTTTTTTTTTTTTACTAAGGCTGTAAAGCACAGCTGTGGTAAATTGTCTGACCTTTTGTAAAAAGAGCAAATCATTACACAGGGGTACTCCCCTACTCTATTATTAGCAGTGATAGGAATAGGTAGTGCTAATTTGCCTAAACTTCGAAGGAAGTAACATGGAGTAGATAATACCTCCTCCAAAATCCCGGAATAATTTTAATAATAATTTTACTTTATTTATAGATAGATAGAATACTCTTAACTATGTACACCATAAAAATTACAGATATAAATGTGTGTGTGTGTGTGTGTAACCCTAAAAAATGTTATGATTTTTCAAATCAATGATTTGTAACTACAAATAAAGTCCGATAAAAATTCGTGGTTTTTAAATCCCGGGATTTAAACGTCATTAAAATTATCCCGTGATTTTAGAGGAGGTATTATCCACTCTATGTTACTTCCTTCCTCGAAGTTTAGGCAAATTAGCACTACCTATTCCTATCACTGATTATTAGGAATACAAGTTACAACCTTAGCCCATAATATTTACAACGTGTAATTTAAATAACGCACAAACTATTAAGGGGTCATTGTACCTACCATCATCATTATGAACAACTTTAACTATGGGACCAAACCTGAAATCGCGAAAAAAATCTGCTGTTCCCTACATTTTGATGAGTTATGCGAACATCTAGGGAACAACAGATTTTTTTAGCGATATCAGGTTTGGTCCCATAGTAAAAGTTGTTCATAATCATGAGTACAGTGATCCCTTAAGAGGTTGTGCGTTATCGAAATTACACCTTGTATATGGTACTTATAAATGATGTGTCTTGTAGGTACTTACTATCTTAAATTTTGTAACCGAAATTGCCTTTCGATGTTCATCTCAATGATATACCTGAAATAAAAGAAAACATTCTTGTAGAAATTACAAATCTACCTACAATTTAAAAATAACATAGTTTACTGCTACCGAGTACCGTGAACTGCATATTAATAGAAATTTATGAGGAAAAGTAATAAACGATACGATAAGAGTATTCTTTGTAAATTACATCTTGTTACTCAGTTCACTACCTATCCTATCCTATGAGGTAGACTGAATCATTCAAATTGTATGCTATTCCTAGTCAAAGAGGAGGTACAACATAAGACCTTTCGAGTTTCAATAATTTCGCATGATTCTACCGAATTTAGAAGTTATGTGTGGCCTTAACCCATTCGCTGCGTCGGACGCCTTTCGGCGTTTTTTGATTTAACTTTCAGGTGCGAAATACGCCCATTGGCGTTTTTTTTTAAATTGCTTATATCTTATCTTATGAGGTGCGGAGGACGCCCATCGGCGTTCGCGACGAAAATCGTCCCGCACTTGGCTAATAAGCGTAATTTTTATCGCCGCAGCCAATGGGTTAAACAACCGTTGAGAACCAAGAACAACCGTATACTTAAATGTTCTTCATGTATGATAAATTTCTATGAAAGCACTACTAGCGGAACGTTCGCCGAAAAGTCAATGGAGGAGAAACGTAACTGAGTTTTTTGATACGCCATAATAGTCTCAGAGACATTATTCAAATAATTCTATTGTACACTTTATTCCATTATTATTAAGAAATATTTTTATCCCAAAAAAATGCATCGATTTATATTCTTGACAATGTACACAAAAGAAGACTTGGGCGGGCGAGTAAGAATGCGAAGAATAAAAATGATTACTCTTTTCAAGCTATTTTTGGACAAACTCATTCAGAGGTAATTTTAGAACACATAATCTTGATAAATAACGAAAATAAACAACTGTTCCAACCATTATAAATTTCTACGGATTCAACTTTTGTGAGGTAAATTTTATTGTATATCTAACAATAGCGCTAAATAAGGCACATCATAATTAGGAATAATCTTCAAAAAAACTTAAAAGATTAAAAAATAAAATATTTAAATACTGTAAAACTATCAAAGTAGCCAGTTGTCAATCATAACATACTCCTTCAAAAACTAAACGCCTATGGCATTAGAGGTAATATCCTGAACCTAATAAAATCATATTTATCCGGTCGCAAACAGATGACAGAAATTTACACAATATGTGTCAAGTCTAAACTAGAACAAAAATACGTGTCTTCCTATAGAGAAATTAAATTCGGTGTACCACAGGGAACCGTCATTCGGCCTTTGTTATTTTTAATCTACATTAACGATCTCCCACGCCAAATCCATCATCCCATGGTACTGTTTGCCGACGAAGGTACAGCACTCTTAAAATGCGACAATAAGGAAAATTATGAAAACGACATAAACGACACTATTAAAATTATAATAAATTGGCTAAATAGTAACAACTTACAAATAAACATACAAAAAACAAAGATAATGTATTTTTACCAAAGACTTCGTATCGATGATCTAAATATTAATTATAATAGTCAAAATGTGGACAGAGTAGAAGTTACAAAATTTCTAGGAATTTGAATTGACAGTCAACTGACATGGAAGGCACAGGCACAAGCAATCTGTAAAAAACTTAGCGCATCTGCATATGCACTTTATAATCTTAAAAAAATATATATCAAAACCGTATTACTAGCATACCAGTCTTGTCGTTTCCATTTTAAGGTTTTTTTTTTTTTTTGGATGGGAAATCATCAAATGACTTCTCCCGCTCTGGGCGGAGCGGGAGGGCGTGTCAGACTTTTACTGACTAAAACCCACCCGTGTTCCTTCTGTTGCCTGTGCCGGGGCCACGGTAACTCTTTCGAACATCCCGCAACCCTAGATTTTAAGGTTTGGTATTATATATTGGGGCAACTGTACCGACAGGGAGAGTATTTTTAAGGCCCAAAAACGCTGCCTACGAGCAATATTTGGTTTGAAAGTTACTGACAGCTGTGTCCCAATTTTTAAAAGTCATAATTTATTAACATTTCCGTGCCTTTACATTTTAGAAGTAGCTTTTTTTGTTAAATGTAATCGACATCTATTTTTTACTCTATCGGAAAGCAGATACCGAGATGTAAGTTTGCGATCTCAATACCAAAACGAGTTACGCACGGGTGAATATAGGACTGCTTTGTTGAGGAAAAGTGTTTTTGGTATGGCACCGGCTATTTTTAACCACATTCCTAATTCCATAAAAGAGGAACCAGTAACAATTTTCAAAAAGAAACTAACTGTATTTTTATTAAATAAATGTTACTACACCATATCGGATTTTCTAGCTGATAAATTTTAGTTGTGTATGAATGTTTGTATGTTTGATGATGAACTGCATCAATGTTTGCATGCCAAAATGGTAAAATGTACAAGGTTTCTTTAATATTATCGTAATCACCTTATTGTGAATACCTACATTCTGAGCAAATAAATGAATATTCTATTCTATTCTATTCCAGAATGACTTTTACAGAGCATCTTCTAATTATAAAATATATATATATATATCTCTTTAGCCGCGCGCTGCTTAGTACGGCAAGGCGTCTGAAACATCCTCCCGGAAGCTTCACGAAGTTGCTTCAAGAATTCTCGTTTGCCATCAAAGCCTTAAAGGGAAATAACCGGTACGAGCTGGTATAAACCGGTTAATATAATATGTTAATGGAGCAAGATTTCTAACGTCGACAGAGTGGGTTGATTTGGAAATATGAACTACATTTTGAGAGCCTAAGATAATAAATATAATGAATAGGCCATCTGATTTGTGCAGACACTGTGTGAATAATTTACAAGGTTGCCATGCCAGTTAATTAGGAAAATGCTTCATCATTACAATCTATCTATATTAATATACATATTGTATGATAAAGCTGAGATTTTATTTGTTTTTTTGTTGGAATGCGCAAATCTCTAGAACTACCAGTCAGATTTGAAAAATAATATATTTGCATTTTATAGCCCAATTCTCAAGTAAGATAATAGGCTATTTAAAAATCACGCTACGACCCTTAGGATCCAAGCAAAAAGGAAAAGTCAAACAGAACGCTAAGCGTAAACGAAGTAACGGGGCACAGTTAAATGATTTTATGTTAAAGTAAGAAATTTCACGCGGGCGAAGGCGCGGGCAGAAGCTAGTCTGCTATAAAAATACAACCTTTGAAAGGCGAATAAAACCAACGGGGTTCGTCGACTTTCAAGCCACGTCCGTCGGCAGTGCTATTTGTGTTAAGATAATCAGTCAAGTTGTGACTGTTTGTACTGATATGAATAGGGACGATGACTAATTTTTTTTTGTCCGTCAGGTAAATTATTAAAAAATATTGGACACGTATTTTTTCTTTATTTACGTAATCAAAAGATTACAGCCATACATTGAGTTAAAAAGTGGCTTGACGTCACGCCTTGCTAGATTTTATACTGAGTTGTGACGGAGTGAGCCCCCACTCCCCAACTTTTATCAACTGCGTTTTATCTTCGTATTTTTTTATTAACACGATAAAGCAAAAAATACGTGTCTAATTTAAAATATTAAATAAAAGATTGTTCAAAAGTAAATTATATAAATGGTTATCTGCTAATAGTTTATACAGTGTCAAGGAGTTTCTAGAGCATACAATCGGACGATGACAGTGGTTGTATGTTGTTATGTATGTAAAGGATCATGAACAACGATGTATGGAAATCCGTCTTAAGTTGAAACACAATAAATCTTTATTTATTATAGACTACGCTTTATATACTATTAAATAAAAGTGTTCATTTTCACACAAGTATCCGAGTTTTAAAGTAATTAAACAAATTCGGAGATAACCTAAAAATTATGTCTAAACTACTCGCAACTTATAAAATGACCACAGATCAATCATGTAGGTACAAAACAACATTCTGATTTCTGGGTATCAAAAGTGAACAATTGACACATTGCCTTCTCATTACCACCGGCATCGGTTAATCAGAATCAAGCATCGACATGATTAGAATCTCAAGAGTTCTGAAACACAACACAAAAACGTCCTGACGTAATAAAACACAATTAAATATGAAAACGTCCTGTCGTTAGTTACATGAAACACGCTAAGTTGTTTAAAACAAACACACCAGCGAATTTCCGTAAGTATTACTATTTAAGTGGAGAGATTAATTGCGGTGAGTATTCTCATTCGACACATAAACAGTAATGGCGGCTTCCGCAGGCGCCGGGTTAGGGGATGGCGATCTAGAATCGATTTTATAGGTCAAGTAATTTTTTTTTATCGATCATAAACAATGAATTATAGATTTTTTTAATCGATTTTAGAAACTTGAAAACGAGTTCCGATGTTTTTCCTGCGGATTGCAACTTTTAAGTTTTGATATCGATTATTCATTACACTTGACTAATTATGCAGGCAACACCAAAACGAATAAGTGATTATCTATAGTAAAGCTGTCGATGTAGAATAATGGCGGGAACAGATCTATCAGAACTCAATTTATTGCTGAATCGATTCTTTCCTGCGATTCGGATAGATTTAAAAATCGATCTTGTTTAGGAATAATCGTCATCCCTACCGGTACGTCTGTCATCTGCCTTGACAGTTGCATCTGCGTGAGACGAAACACAAAAATAAATATATTCACAACGGAACTATGAAATACATATACAGTACCTACTGCGTTATGATTATGATATTGCTAATTATTTAGCTATTTATGAGTTTAATACCATTTTTGTGATGTTTTTATGTAAAGGCTCATACTTACGTAACTCGTACAAATGAAGAGAACGAAACGTCCATCATGACTATACGGAAATGTACCTAGCAATCGTTAATTTACTGTTTATCTTAAAATCATAATTCCGGATACGAAAACAAAATTCCTGAAGTGAAAAGCTTGTAAAAAATAAGAAAATAATTTGTATATTAATTTGGTTTTCATACGTGCAACTTTTCAAGACTGCTTTTGGTCAATCTCCTTTGCACGCTTATATTCATGAAGCAAAACATGTAGAACCTACCAGTGTATTCATATTACCATCTTGTATACCATGTTTTATGCAAATAAAATATTATTATCTTATTATCTTATCTTATTAATATTTTTTTATTATCTGACTGACGGAATAAATAGATTTTTTTTTTTACCCAGGCATCATCCCTATTGTCCAAATATTCTGCACATGGAATGTATGTCTATGTCTGTTATCAAAGATACATAATGTAAAACATCTTGTCTTATTTAGCAGCAGGATATAATGTTAACGGTTTTTATTTAGTACTCACTTGTTTTTTTTTCGAGTTTTCCGGACTATTTCCGAAACTATTCACATGGCGAAGTCGCGAGTCTAACTAATTACTATACAGGGTGTAAGGGACAGCTCTCCGCAAGCTAACAGGGTGCATTCAGCTACTTATTTTGAATCATATTCCACCGGAAATATTCTCAGGAAAATTTTCTTATTTTTATCGTTTTTTCAGTTACTATTCCTTTATTTCAATGTAAAATTATATTCTCTGTACGCAGCACTCCATATATGCAAATAAAACAGCTAAAATAAAAAAAAACCAGCAATGGATGTTGAAATACTCGGCGGCCAAAGCCTCGCTGCGCTGCCGTTCGCTACGCGCGTTTTGCTACGGTAACAATACATTGCGTGTGAGGTAATAAAACAAATCCGATTTATTGGATTCCGATAACGTTCCTGATATAATTTCATGTACCGGTCGTCTTAGTATGATATGCTGAATTCACCCCATTCAGTCTGCGGAGGGCTGTCCCTTACACCCTGTATAATAATTATGAGTACTCATTTAAACAAGAACCGGGTAAACCATTCTTATCTAGACATACATAATTTAACGTTTTCTCTAATGTATTAACTTGATAACACGTAGATTTACCCGATCTTGTTTGTAGTAGAAGGTTATTTTCTGTAATACAGTATCAATAGGCTTGCCATAACTCTGGATTTAGTCCGGATTTGGCAACCATATCTGGACTCTCGTCCAGACTCGTAATTACGTCCGGACTTTTAATATTTGCTCACACAAATCGATTACATTACACCCCGCCTCTCCCCCGGCGCCCGTATTATAATAATAAGTGCATAATTTATTGTATGTTTTTTATTTTAATAAATACATATTAATGTTGATTTTGATTTATTTAATCTATCTTAATTTCTCTGAGTCTCTACATCTACAGTAGTTTTATTTACTGCCAGTTTTCCCCAATTTCTACAACGGACGCTTGAATTAAAATACGAAAAAAAAATGTACTCTTACTTCGCTGGCCCGTCCGGGCTTCACTTTAAAATATTATGGCAAGTCTAAGTATCAACTAGTACGGACGGGGAGTATTGTGATTGTGACTTTTACTGGCCGCCTTATATATTATAATTTCAACAGGATACTTAAGGCAATACATTGTGTACAAATAAATAAATAAATTTTATAAATAGACATGCAAGGTTTCCTGAATTTCCCGTGCTCCCCTGGAAGCGATTCCGTAGACCGGAAACTATGAGGATATAAGCAATTTCCAAGTTTATCAACGTAAACTCAATTACTTAGATGTTATCAGGATTCACGTGAACCACCTATACTAGGAAATTCTGTCTTGTTGGGAAATCTATTCACGTATTATTTTAATGATTAAGTACTAGGTAAACAAAAATTCTTCAATTTACATATTTTTTTCTTGTACCTAGTTTAAGAAACCAAAAGAGCATCTTATCTCGTCACCACCCTTGGTTGACTGGTCTGGTAGAGAATGGTTAAGGCATTAAGTCCGCCTTAGTACCTTATAGTGTGCGAGAAATTTAAAAAAATATATCCATATAATATTATTAAGTGTGATCGATTATTCCATAGTAAGTGGCCAATTTCACGAACAACTAAGCAGCTATTAACAAACTTTTACTACATTTTGTTTCGGATTTATGAAGCGTTAACCGATTACCTTATCAAAACATGGAACAATTAAAACTACTTATTAGCTGTAATCATGCTGCGGTTTCACGGTCCGCTTTCTCACAGGCCAGATCGCGCAGATTCTTGCTTTTATTGGCCGGCTTGGGTGGAGATTCGCAGGAGCAAACGTGCTCAGAGGAAGGAATGTATTCCTGTAAAATGCTGGATCTTGACCGCACTTCCGGGATTGTCCTGATAGCCATGGTTACATACCTCTCCACTCCTCATAAGCACCTCAGGATATGTTGCCCCCTTGTCGCTACGACACTAGGTGCTAGCAGCCGTTTTCGTGGGACATTATTGAGTGTGCAAGTCACCCCCTGCCATTTTATCCATGTATTTTATATAAAACATTGGTCAGGCAGGGGCTATAGTCTTTCCATAGTTCTAGATAACTAGTTCTCCACCCAAACCCATAATCCAATATCTTTGTTTCCATAACCTACAATAGTCCTACACCAACCGGGGATTGTCCTTGGGTGCAATTGCATAGTGCGAAAAGTTGGTGCCTCTTTTGATTAAAAGCTTCTAACGGGCCTCTGCGAGTTGGCTTCGGCTCCTCGTATGCCTTTCAAAGGTCCCGGACCTCAGGGTCCCGAGATATGTCAAAGACATTTTTAATAATAATAATAATGTATGTTGTGATGTTTGGCTCTAGACTATAGGAGCCGATGATCATTGTCATGTAATATCTATTGTTTTCTAACGCTGACATAATCTAAGCGTAATGAAGTAATGATCTCAGATAATTTGTTTTGTTCTATGAAAGTTTGTTTAGGTACCCTATTTATAGTTTGTGTGTTAGATAACGGTCGCCCTGTTGGTCTAGTGGTCGCGAGCACTACTGCTGAGCATGAGGACTTGGGTTCAATTCCTGGATCGGGAATAGTGTTATTGGGTTTGATGCCCGGTTGATGGCAATAGGCTCGCCCCCTATTACATGGGACTTAAACATAACTGGCGAAATGTAGGGCTCTGCCTAATCCTTCGGGGACACAAGGCGTGATGTTATGTTATAAATATAGCTAGCCTGTACTGTCCCAATGCTGGGCAAAGGCCTAGGCCATCATAGTATTCATCATCATCATCATCCGCATCAACAGCCCGGCTTCACCCACCTACCTAGCATACCTAGGATTCTCTTTTCTTGTGCCAATCATATAATTAAAATCTTCATCATTCCCAAAATAACGTGCTTAATGAAGTTTTTGTTTGCACAATATAAAAGCTGTTCTCAATTTTCGATGCGATGTCCGTTGTCCGGTATCTCCGGTGCATCGGTATAGAAAATTGCCAATAAGCGTCTGAACCAAGACTAGTGCATACAATATCAGATTTACGAATGTCGAAATTTAAAAAAAAAAACTTATAACGGGTGTAAAAATACCCTTAACGAAGCCGAGAGTCACTTGTTTTTCCCGATATTATAATATTTTTTGTGCTGGACCTTGGCTGGACCATACATGGGAACCTTCTGGTGACGGAGATACTGAAGAAGGTCAAAGTTACAACTTTTTTGACGTATTTTTTTTACGAAAATAAGTTTTAAATTAAATACTCCCACTATCCCTGTACTGTTACAGTACCCCATACGTACAATGTTTTGCGTGCTTTAGGGCGAAAACATGCCTGTAGCTTGTACAAAACTATGCAAGTAGTTTGCATGCTAATGTGAAATTCACCAATTCCTGATTGGTGATTGTGACATTGGAGTTTTGTACGTAGGTACAAGCTACAAGCATGTGTATTTTCGCCCTTACTTTGCGCACTACCGTAAACAGCGAATTTTCGATACCAAAAATAAAAGTCGTTTCCAAGGAATTATTTTTGTACAAAGTTAGTAAGTATCAGCGGCGAGGTGTGAATTGTACGAGAGAAGCCGAAGCGAAGCCGGTTTTAACTTACATACTTATCAATAAAGTAAAACTTTATTTATTAAAAATGACACCATCTTCAAATAGCAGAACCAAAAAGACGCTATCACTACACAAACAAAACTTTCAATGTTTTAAAGAAATAAACTCAACTAAATTAGGTACCTACTTACTATCACACTAAAATTATTATAGGAATGTAAAGAATCGAATACAATTCAGTTGAACAGATGAAAACTAAATAAAATGTGCAATATTCCTCCACCACGTTCTCGCTGACATATTTTTCTATAAGTATGCTCTCGTCCATTATCAAGCGGTGCCACGTGACTAAAGTCACGTCATGACAGAATCACTACTGTATGAATTTTTAGTTCCCGATAATGACGTTTTGGCGCCGGGTTATTTTAGATTTTTCTTTGTTGTTGTTGTAATTCAAAGCTGATAATAGGCGTTTTAGTTGTTAGGATGTTATGGTGAATTAAATACCCGCAGTTTAATTATATTTTTTGCCATTCATCATCTGCCTAGCCTTTTCCCAACTATATTGGGGTCGGCTTCCAGTCAAACCGGATGCAGCTGAATACCAGTATTTTACATGGAGCGACTGCCTATCTGACCTTTGCCTCAAACCATTTT
Source organism: Fissipunctia ypsillon (assembly GCA_947568875.1). Classification (NCBI taxonomy): domain Eukaryota; kingdom Metazoa; phylum Arthropoda; class Insecta; order Lepidoptera; family Noctuidae; genus Fissipunctia; species Fissipunctia ypsillon. The sequence continues at coordinate 16,885,840 of OX387659.1, forward strand.
TTGCCATTATTAGACATTACTGACTGTGCCATTTTTCAATAGCGGTAGTGTTGCTTTGGTGATGCGGACCTCCGAAGCCCGAAGGGAATCCGGTACGAATCGTGTTATAGGCTGCTTTCGCCTAAGTCTGATGTACTTACAGAATGCGTAGATGACGACTTCGTGTTGGATCTTTTTACTCCCCGTAAAACAATACAGTCAGATAAAAACGAAAATAATAGCGGGCGAATTTTGAATGAGACTGGCGTAGTTTACGAGTTCGGCAGTCTACGAATGACTGCCTCCGATGGTGGTCATGATTAACGAGGTTTTCTTGAATCGGATCGATACGTAATTAAAAGTCTAGAATGGTCTCGTTCATCACAGCATTTTCTGTACAAGAATACAAGTTTTCAGAAAAAAACAGGACGTGAAAACTGTTAAATAGGTGTACCTACAGTTTTTTTTATGTCCTATTAAATCTTGAGTAGGTATTTCATAGAGAACAGCACACAATAGAGAGATTGTTAGCTCATTGTTCATTATTATAAAGGCTATTATTTCCGTTAGATGACAATAACTGGCGCAGGAAGGTCAGTACCTAACTGATACTGGATTTTTATCTTTCATCAGAAATTGCTAAAGAGATAATGAAAATATCGAGATTCATCGATAGAAAATGGGAAGTTTGTTGGTGCAACATTATGCCCCAATCTGAAAAGCAAACTAACTGGATCTTCGTGCGGGTAATGCCCGTAGTATGCCCCGGGCCTGCCCTCGGGCATGGCATTGTGTGTTTTAAGCATCCTTATTTACAGGCAGACGCGGACTGCTTTCGTTCGGAACATAAGTACCACTTTTCATGCCATACACGTGCTGTTTTTATGTTAAACTGCATTTAATTTTACTCAGTTTATTTGCATTATAATGTTATTTGGTAGCGGAAGTTTAGCTGGCCTGTGCAGCATAATCAGCCTATAATGTTCTCACTGCTGGGACACAGGGCTCCTCTCTTCGAGAGGGCATGGGCTGTAATCCACCACGTGGGTCCAGCGCGGATTGGTAGATGTCACATGTCTTCCAATTTTTGGTTCTGGGACTTGCCGGTTTCCTCAGGATAGTATCCTTTAGCAGCATTTTGAGAGCAGTGGTGGCTTGTTCAGCATTTGCGTTAATACTTAAATTAAGTCAACAAAATCTCAAGAATATGTATTTTAACTTACCATCGTCACTTAGTAGATGTTATATTAGAATTTAATAATGCTTGATAACTGTGTGAACTAACTGGTCTGAGAGTTCTTTGAGATACAATACAATAACCGACCTTCCGTGTTACTCAAACGCATGGCGCATGTGAGTAGTACATAAGTACGGAAGTTATTCGGTCGCTAAATAAGGTGTTGGACACAACACACAGGAACTTGTATTTGTTTTGGGAACTATTGCTTTACGCAATGTTATTAATTACTGTTTGCTCTTCTCACGGCTCTAGGAATGGGAATGCATTAAAATGAAAAGTTATTCCAAAACAAATCTTGATGGAGACAACATAAGCGAGCTCGCACACGGCATACTTTTTGTAGGTCCTACAATCGGTCATATTATTTCGCCCTACGTTATTTAGCCCTTAAACGCACTACCGGCTAGCGGCAAAGCGGCGGGCTGTATAGTCTCGGTTTTATTGCGGTCTGCCGCAATGGTCAGTGCTTCTTGAAATATTGCACAAGATGGACGTTGAAGAAGTTGCTGCAGTTATAAAAATAAAAAAAGATTTTGGATACCTTTGCTGGAGACTCGACGTGACAATGGACAGTTTAAGGCTTTTTTAGAACCGCAAAGTGCGCACAGGGGATGCGGCACACCGCAATATTCAACGGGCACGGTGCGCCGCAGTCTCACTCAAGTTAACCGGATCGGTTGACGGGCGGGCGTAAGTCATGGCAGTGCGTTGAAATTATACAATTTAATATAAAATAGACATGCGGTCTAACGCAACGGCGCGCCGCATTGCGGCTAGCCTCTAGTACAGGGGTTCCCAAACTTATTTTGTCTACTGCCCACTTTGAGAATAAATTATTTTTAGCGCCCCCATTTTTTCACCTACTTAAAAACCACTACCTAGATGAAATTACAAGTCGCCCCCTAAGCCTCTACACAACGCTCCCATTTTTTTCTGGGTCTCTTACTGCCCCCCTTTAGGCCTGCAGCGCCCACAAGAGGGCGTTATCGCCCACTGTGGGAAAGGCTGCTCTAGTGCGTTGGAGGCCTTAAACCTACGTTTTGTAGACGTGTGCGTTGATTGATTTGATCTCTACTGTTTCATTTAGCTCCTACAAAAAATCGGCCACCGATTTATGCCGTCTACGAACTCTCTAAAATATGTACCAATTATCCCAGAATGCCAGATCCTTGTTACGCTAAGTCCATCTGAGAGTATCCTCGTAATGACCTCTTAATTATGTAATGGAGGCTACGATGCAAAAGCTAGTTTGCTAGATAGAATGCATTCCGAATATTAAGTTACTATTGTCGTTGATAAGAATAACCGGCGCAACGTTTTGCATATTAATTAAGCTAATAAATACTAAAATAATTTTCTTCAAAATTGTCAGTTAACTACAAAGTCATTTATTTGGATTAGATTAAGTTTGGGTAGTTTTGAAATTAGAGAATGGTTCATTCCAACAAATGTGACAAAAATAAACACTCCTTATAATAACCTCCTTTTTTTGAAGTCGTTTAAAAATAGGCATATTGTGTTACTGAATATCATCAATATTTACATATTATTATAAATTAAAGTCGCTTTTCGTGTCTGTCTGTGTGCCGCTTGTTCATCTAGACTAGGTACGCTACGGATTTTGTTGCGATTTTCACCATCATTTAGAGAATTTGTTCCGGAAGGTTTATATGTATACATTTTAAATATTAAACTTAATCTCGATGTTTTGTCTGGTCCTAAAAACCGTGCGAAGTAGGGGCGGGTTGCTAGTTACAAATAAAACCCACTCCTTTTCCAACTTTATTACATTTTAATCATTACCTTGCGATTCTTGTGACAGATAAAAACACAATCAGACAATTTCCTGGCAGCTGCATTATTTTCTTTTCTGTAGAGCATTTACAAGGCAACACAAATAACAATTCTGGGAACAATTTAATGTTTAAACCGTATGTTTTTGCTCGTCATATTACTGCGCAAGTTCACACAAAAAACGCCTCTGAACGAACTCCATTTTTTGGCGCCTTGTTACCACAACATACATAATAACGAACGATAATGGTTTAGATTGCCTTTCAGTTAACTTTATAGCTTGTTAGGTAATAAAACAGCGAAGACTACAAATTGGTTAAAGATTGCACGAGAAACGAGAGAGATAACAGAATGATGAGAGTAGGTGGTCTACGACACTTACCACCGGGCGGCCTACAACCTAAGTTCGTCAACGAAGATACGGGTCCGTCCGAAAGTCCGTCAAAACAAGTGTAAAATTAAAATTTTCGGACGGGTAAAAACACATCGGGCGTAGGGACAACAGTAAAATCGTGTTGTCATTCATTCTTCGGAAACCGAACTAATTTTATGTCCGTAAGCGATACGAAGTAGGAAACGCCCGTAACTTTGGCCAAAACTACGGACTTCGTGCTTAGGGAGTACCTAGACCCCCAGAGCCCAAATTTTTCCACCTTCAAATACAGTAGGTATCCATTCTTAGTTGTAATCTCGTACGACTCATGAGATCATTTTACACGGAACGCCTCATTATTATGTTTGTTTGGTGCAGTACATATTAGGAAGTGCCATCGCCCAGCTTCGGCCAGGCAGGAACTGAAGTTGAGTAGGTGGACAACTATGTATGTACGTACAATTATCTACAGCAAACAACAAGCTTTATTGGTTTGTTTACACACAAATGTGCACTAATAGGAAATACTGGGAATAGCCACAGGAAGTTACAATTCCTCACGCTGGCTTATTTAAGCCAATGAAGAAACCCAGGCCTACGGTTGTTGCAGATACAATTATAAATGATTGGGAATTCTTAATTAAAAGACGCTGAAATAATGTATGTTTGTAGGTTTATCAGTGTAATATGTATATTTTGTCAGTGGTTCTCGTGATCCTAACAAATTTCGTGTGTGATGTACGTCCTATTAATCAGGGCCATAAACCACAAAACTTTACAATTACAATTTACAAATTCGTAACAAAACTCAAAGCCACACAATTGTAACGGAAAAACCTTACAAATATATGTAAATTGTAGTGACAAGTCTTCAATATTGTAACTCATACATAATTGTAACTAGCTGTACCCCGCGACTTCGTTCGCGTGGATGTCGTAAGATAAAGAATATAATACTAAAATAACAGCCACATTTTAATAAAACTCCCTCGTCCCCCGACCCACCCGCGCTATTACTTCGTTTTCGCTTAGTGCTCTTTCTGACTTTTTTCTTTTTGTTCGGCTCCTAAGGGTCGTAGCATGATGTTAAATAACCTATAACTATCCTCGAGAATTGGGCTACCAAATGCAAAAGAATTTTTCAAATCCGACTTTGTCCATAATTTCATGGGTTTAATTTTTTTTGTGCGGAACCCTAATTATTGTCTGAAATAAAAGTAGCCTAAGTTACCCGCCGTAACATCAGCTATCTGCCAGTGAAAGTCCCATCAAAATCGGTCCAGCCGTTTCGGAGATTAGCCGGAATGAAAAGACACACAAAATTTTTTTTAATTGCTTTTTTGTTATAAGTACCGTATATACTTTCAGATGCATTTAGTAAAAAGTTGTTATTTTGACATTACAAACAGACACTTCAATTTTATTTATTTGCATAGAGTATAGATTTCTGTGTTACGCAATATATGATCTACAATTTAACAATTTTGTAGAATTGTAGACATGTAAAGTTTTGTGGTACCTATAGGGCCCCGATGTGTGACATTTCAGTGCTAAGTAACTACAGTGTGTTTTTAGAGTCACTGTAGCTCCCACGTCTCGAATACTTATCTACATCATATTACAAAGTTTCCGCGGCAACGCCATCTTTCTTTTAAAAGTATCTGAATCCAGAAAAAGTTTGTCCCGCCGTCCCGTCGAGTTCGATACGATAGAAGATGCTACTGAACTTGTAAGTTTAATCTGATAAGCAATTCATTGAGCGAGGTTGTGAACTTATGACTTGAGACCGGGCTCTTGTGAGTGCGGAACTGAAATATCTATTTAGCAATTTAAAAAAAAAATGAATATTGAAAAAGAAAGTTCTTATGCTCCTCTGTGGCCATTCAATATTCTATGCATTTAACTCTGTCTAAACAGCTCAAATGCCAATGGAAAATAAATGTGGATGGTTGTAGGAATAAATAGCTATAGGAGACTCAGGGCATCCGGCCGTGGGCTCTTCACAGCCCATTCACAAATCAAGCGGCAGAACGCTGAAGGGCCATTGCCATGAGTTTCGAAAAAAAAAAAAGAATATATTCAACTCAAGTACGGCACTCGCCGACGAGCCAAACCGAAGTAAATTGTAAATTAAGCAAACATTCCCCGGGCTTGAGAACGATTCATTTATGGTTTTTGAACAGATAATAGTCTGCTTTCATTGTATGATATAAGTAAATGTCTGATGTTAGTCAAGGTTTACTTGTTTTTTTTTAAAGTTCAAACCGTTGGGATGTCTGGATGAATGTTTAGGATTGACTTCATTAACCGACGAAAACGTTAAGACCGCATCAAAATCTGTTGCGCAGTTTAGAAGAACAACGCGGTCACACAGACACGGAAAGCGACTTTATAATATGTATAGGTTTAAATAAAATCTATGGGAAATACATATTATATTGTGTACATCATCATTCCTTTTTAACCGACGAACAAAAGGAGGTGGTGGTTCTCAAGTCGACGCGAGAGTATATTTTTTTTTAATTTGTGACCACGCATAACTTTTTACAGAGTAGGTAGTCTGATTTTTTTAGAGTGCAATGTCTGATAACCTTTGGTATAAGAGTCAAAAGAATGAATAATTAATTTATGAGTGACAGTTTCGAATACAAAGGTTCTTCGGTTTTAACCGACTTCAAAAAAAGGAGGAGGATCAGTTCGTCGGAATCTTTTTTTTATGTGTGTTCCTCGATTACTCGAAGACGGCTGGACCGATTTGGAAAATTATTTTTTTTGTTTGACAGGTGGTCCCATTGTTATCAAGTCAGGATCGGATGATGGGATCCTGGGGAAATATTAAGCATCTATAGCGATTTGGGTGTTTTTTATAGTAACTTGTGCATTTGCTCTCGGAAAGCACCATTTGGTGAAGTGGAACTGATGATGAAGACCACAGATGGCCACCGGAACAACTCAATAATAAGTATTTCACGGGTTGCAATTCGATTACTTTAAAATGATTATATGGTGAAGTGGAGCTGATGGTTAAGTACCAGGAGAACTCCTCAAGAATTAACGTCCCTGCATCGGGAAAAGCAATATTTTGTAAAAGGTGATGAGCAGTTGTCATTAGGCTATTATAACTTAGATAAATTACAAACCGACCCACTAAAAAGTGAAAAATAAAAAAACTTTTTGCAAAAAACAACTACCGACTTCCAAAAAAAAAAAACACTACAATGTGAAAAATAACTTTAATTTCGGAAGTCGGCGGCATAAACATAAAATACAGATCCAAAGACATCGACTCCGAAATTAAAGTTATTTTTCACTTTGTAGTGTTTTTTTTTTTTATTTATGAATTTTTATTCATTAACTGAACCAACCGACTTCAACACTTGAAGTCGGTCCCGTTTTTGGTAAATGTACCTACTATTTAGATTAGTAATTAAGTACTTAAGTAAGTTAATTTGATTGTTAAACGGTATTTCATGCATTCACAAGCTGATGAGTGAGTGTAATTTTGTTACATAATATAATGTGTAGTATAGGTATGTAGGTACACGGTAAGTAACTACATGACAAGCGGTCGAAAATTATAGTAAAACGAACGAAGTTCCAGTTAAATTTTCGACACGCACACTGAGTTTAGTAAAAACAACTTTGTTAAATACAGCGTTTTTACGCAGAAAAGATAAATTTTCCAAGCTTTAAGTTTCCAAGCTTCGCGCAGTTTATCATTAACCAGTAAAATATCGTTAAAAATAGGAAATGGGATGTCACACTTGGTACGTAGAGCGCTGATAGCTGGTTAGTAATCCAGTTAATTAGCCATTAAAAGTTTTAACCGTCGTTCGCAGTTCCCGGGCTTGATTGCTGCCGACGCGACGTTAGCCTAATAAATGCACGTCGAACTAATTTCCCTTAGCAATCACGTTAGAAGTGCCTACATGATGATTAATTGGTAGGTAATTGGATGTCATTTTGCTCCATTATAAGTTTGCAGAGCAAAACTTCTGATTCTGACGTTAACTAGCATAAAGTTAGAGCTAATAATCTTCAAAAGTGGCAAATCTAAACCAATTCCTAGCTGAGAACTTGGGAAAACAAATCGTTAATTTCGTGCAGATAACAAAATATAGTGCGGTCTTATTAGCCGACGCCGTGAGCTGGAAGGGTCACCCTGTATGAAATATGGTGCGAACCAGACTACCGTGCGAGGAGATATCTCATTTATCTCCCGCACTGTCACAGATATTTATACAAATAGAAACAAGTGTGACTTGTACCCGAAGATGAGTTCTATCAAAAATCAAAATAAAAAAAATTCAAAGCAGTCTGAGAATACTAAACTGCAGAAAACATTACCTAATACTAGAACACAAAAACAAGAAACTAGAATACGTCTTCTAGAATACTTTTTGATGTCAATAGCAACAAAAGACATCCCCCAAACCATCCGCCCGTCACCAGTTCCTTGTGTTTCAGTTGGAAAGAAGTCAGAAGGAAAGTTTGCATTAAATTACTATTTAATAACTTGATATAATACACACCATATATAATTAAATTGATTATCTTTGTAAAGTCCAGCATTGAAGTATTTGTTGTTAATCTTTTGAGATTTACGATGCGTTTAACCATCAAGTATGGTTATACTTAGTGATCAATGAACTCAGTCATCTGGTCATCTGTGTTCAACATTGTATCATATTGGCGGAAACAACAGGAAATAACTTCAATAACATTTATTGTTCTCGAGTGGACGTTAACCCTGAACTGGTTTAATAACTACTTGTCAATGTATCTTCTTCATGTAGCGAGCATTTGAGATTTTTTCTTATCTAAAGGGGAAAGCGCTAAGGTATTCCGCGAAATTCAAATTTTCTTACGATTTTTGCAATTTGCAGCTCAGTGTCTGAGTGTATGTTGATTAAAGTATGATTCGCGACCGTAACAATTGGAATGTATGTAACATGTTTTTCAACTACAACGTTAGTGTGCACAGTTTTCCTTGGGATAAATTCATCCCAACTACGGAACTCTTTACTGTGCGTGGTCCGACACGCACTTGGCCGGTTTTTTTTTAAACATGCTTTCGTCCTCCGTCACGGTTCAAGCTATCTTCATACTTATACTTTACGAAATGTCATCAAATATACCCGCTTTTTATAATATTAGTATGGGTATGGATTTCTCCATTTTAATACACTTGGGTTATTGCTAACTAAGGCTGTTAAAGATATAATGTAGTGACGTGAACGTCAAGCTGAGCTAGCATATTTTATTATATTTGAAGAGACTATTTGCTATCAGGAGCAACCGGATATTACGAGCAGTAATAAGAGCAGGAAATTAATATTCTATGTTTTTCATACATGATAGGACTTCATCAATACCTACGATTTTATGGGGAGTGAAAAGTTAAATTACTTAATGGGAAAATGTTCACAACATTTTACAGACATGTACCTAATGACATTTTCCTCATTTTAAAAGTAATTTTTAATATTGTATCTTCTAGGTAACATCATCTGCCTAGCCTTTCCCCAATTATGTTGGGGTCGGCTTCCAGTCTAACCGGATGCAGCTGAATACCAGTTTCTGCTACTCAATTCGCCTCATACATTGGTTCTAAAATTATCTTTTCATAGCTAAAGTTCAACATATTTAAGTAGATATTAATAAGGTAGGAAGGTTGATCTCTCTTTTCTGCAGAAAACAAAAAAAAATTGGCCAAGGAAGGATACTACCGTACAATATTTAACATAAGGTTTTTTTACTTTAGTAAAAAAAAAACATGTTTCTTGTATGGGGACCCCTTTAATTTTTAACTTTATTTTATTTTTATTATTTGCTGTTATAGCGGCAATAGAAATACACAATCTGTGAACATTTCAACTGCCTACTTATTACAGTTCATGAGATACAGCCCGTAGACAAACAGACGAACAGCGGAGGCTTAGTAATAGGGTCCCGTTGGGCACCCTTCGGGTACAGAACCCTAAAAACAACGCCAAATCGTAGACTTTTTAAAGTTAGGATAATAGAGAAACTCCTAGTTGAAACTTAGTTCTTGGAAGTTGCTCTAACATTTTAAATACCTGACATGACTTAGGAGTATAATTTAATATTCATAATAAAGATCTACTAGTTCGCTCTTAGGTAATGCAACAAAATGTTACCATGAATCTTACTTTGCTGCGACAGTGCATTTTAATATGAATAAATTGTCTCACAACATTAAACATTGTTAATCCATTTCAGGAACAAAGAAATAATTAGATTAATGCAATTTTAACCCACGTAACCAATGTTATTATCCATGTCCTATTGTAGAATTAAATTCCGGAATCCTGTGGATGTGGCCAGGCATACTTTTCACAGCATTTGCTTACATGATTGTGATAAGTAGATTTTATACCTTCAAATGTCATGTTATGAAACACAAATTATATAGTTACCGACTACGAGGCGGTCGATCGGCAGTTGAGGGGTAATGAGGTTATGATTTATAAACATTGCTGTTGGACAAAAATATATTTAAACAGAGTAAGTAGGTACCTTAATGCAACTTTACTACATTATGGAAATTAATCGCCTTTGCTTTAAGCGTGGGCCAAGTTTTGAATAATCGTGGTTAAGTGTTGAACGAAGTATTTAATATAAGCTGCGGCCGGGCAAAGGAAAATGTATATTAGTACCTATACCTACCCACTATATGAAGTGATCTCTAGAACTGTTTACTAAGCAAATGTGAAATTGCGAATTTTGATGCAGAATTCTGTCAGCATCATGTTAAATGCTAGAGATACTTCACCGCGCGTTTAAGTAGGTACCTACTATAAATTACTATTAGGTCTTTCTAATGCACCAACTCGTAAGCAAATGCATCAAGATTAAGCTATGCTTCAGAAAACTGCAAGTAACAAAAAAAAAAAAGGACTCGTGGGTCACCCGGTTGGAACGTAGATCTTTTGTGTATATTATGTATTAAATAACAGGCACAATGAAATAAATTTGAGAGTACTACGTTTGAGAGTACTTAACTAAATGAAAAAAACGGTCGTGACGGTCAAATTGTTACTCTTTTTCGGTCTAGCTCTCATTTGCCAAGTGTGCAGAGTATGACTTGCGATAAGGAACTCCGTTCCAAAATATAACATTCAATCTTGACTTTGAATCCGACTCTGAAGTGAACTTGAACTCATTACCTGCAAGTGCATAATCAGCCTATAACGTTTCCACTGGTGGGATACAAGCCTCCTCTCTTCGAGAGGGAGTGGGATATAATCCACCACGCGGGCCCAGTGCGGGTTGGTTGATGTCACGTCTTCGAATTTTTGGTTCTAGGACATGCCGGTTTCCTCACGATGTTTTCCTTCACCGTTTTGAGAACAGCGGTGTTGAAATAATGTACACAAAGTAAAGCGCCTGCCTGGGTTCGAACCCACGACCAACAACTCGTAAGTCGCGGCCGTTACCACTGGGCTACCAGTGCTCTCACCTGCAAGTGGCGCCTCTTTAATTAAAATTCAATGCAGCCTTGTAGTCGACAATGGTCACTTTCCAATTGACACTGAACCGCAGAGGATTGTTGAAACTGCGCTCAAAACAAGTTTTATAATTTGCGGTCGCATCGCGGCACTGCTTTTAGTTTAGGCACGCTAGATGGAACGTGTCCGCAACTCTCATTAAACGCCACAACAACATGAGAACGCTGTTAAAGTTAAATTAGAAAATAAAGAACTTATATATGTTTATGTAGATTCATTTTGGGCACTTCGAACGAGTTTTGGCTGACGCTCTTGGTACTGAACACATTTTATTTTTAATGTAATATACTGGCTGGTCCCTTGAGATGGATCAGTATGCTAGTCAATACCTACGACGACCCGACTACAAAAGTTGCGGTTGCCTGTTCCTAAAATAAATATTTATTCCTAAAATAAAGCACTTGGCAACATTAAATGGAGTAGCACCAGATCATAAATTATGATCTGTGAGTAGCACGTTCAATATTCAAGAAGTGGAAAAAGGAATTGACAAGCTTCCAATAAAAACAAGACATGGACAAAAAAGTATGCCCTTGTTATTTGCAGAGCGCTGCCAAGTTACGCTTTAGGGCTTGTACACAAAACTGCGACGCGACGTCGCATCGTAAAAATCTACGAGCTCGCCCGACGCATCGCAAGAACTTGCGAATTGATTCGCATCGCGCATTCCTGCGATGTTACGTCAAACTTGCCGCACGAAGGAATGGTCACCCGAACCGTGGAAGAGAAACCCCTAGCCGCACGAAGGAGTTGGTCACCCGAACCGTGGAAGGGAGACCCCTTGCCGCACGAAATCGCATCGCAGCAATTCGCGTTGCAGTTTTCTGCGTTGCGAATTGCGTTGCAATTCGCAGTTTTGTGTACAAGCCCTTAGTAACTATACGCATATAAATAAAATACAGGCTGTTATCTTTTAGTCAAACTCAAAGCATTTATTTCAAATAAACCAATTATAGTCAGAAAGATGAAGCTGTTGCCCATTCCAAAGCGAAGCAGGTTCCTTGGAGAAGAACGGGCAAGAAACTCTACGGACACTCTTTGAACAGGTAGCGCCATCCAGTGACGTCATCCACAAGCTTTTGCTCATCGAAATAAACTAACGTTGAAGCTTTGGGGGCATGGCGGGTTTTCAACGTACCCCGCTCCTGCCCGCCCTTCAGAGGTAGTACTATTGTGAGTTGCGTACAGATGGCGCTATAGAAAAATTTACCGATAAAGAGTTACCCGTGGGTTTAACCTTTTTAATTAAATATTTTAGCTAGGTTTTTTTTCCTTTCATATTGTAGGTAATTATGTATGGAGGTGCAATCTGCTGGTGCAATTTTGTTACAAAAATGGAGCGCATTAATAAAAAGAGAGATTTTAATTCGGAAACAAGGGTTTTGTCGAGTTCAAATTATTACTAAGGTCCCATATAAAAGCCGTCTTCTAATTAAATAGTTTTCTTTGTGTTATTCACGAAATCGTTCCGTACAGTATACCTACTGTTTGCTTCCAGAAGCATTGCAATATAATAATACTGTTCATGAGTTTATCATTAAATAAAAGCGACAATAGTTCACGAGGGGCTGACTCATATGTTAGCGGGGAGTTGAGAAATGTGAGTTAAAAAACTATTTTAGATACTTTCAACGTACAAATCTTATTCTATCAGTATCATTAACATGGTTCTAAGAAATCTTAAACATAGGGTACTTAATATTGGCGTCATTGGCGAAATGTGGGTAAACAATCCTACTCTTTATCAACAGACCTTCGCTTATGTAAAATACTAGACGGGATAGTATTTTACCTCAATTTTTTAAGCAATATATAATCACTGGCCAATAAGATAACGATGATTTATTAACCAAAGATACAGCGACAAAACGGCTACTCTTGCAAAATCTCGTGCGTGCCCAAGTGACGTCCGGCTATTCTTAGATAAACGCGACACTGTATCTACATGAGAGTCACTCGTGTGACGGCCACGGGGAGTTAATCACAACGTAAATGATACCCGCCAATTAACGATCGTGCGTGCATTCTATTGCTGATATTTATCAGTAGGACTTGCTCGGGACATCGGTGTTCAGAATCTGAACACCGCGCACCGATGCATGTCCCGAATCCAACTGATAATTATCCAGATGACCCACGTTGCTACTGCGCTGATAAAATACGTTGATTTGCTACTTAAATAACGTAAACTATGTCTCTTTTTTTCAAATAGGTATGGTCGCGAATTTGGAATGAGATCATTTATAATTTTACATGTCCGTTATCAAATTGTTTCGAACCAGTTAACCGTGTTAGGTACAAAAATGCGATTTAGGTGAATATTGATGCATGTAATTGGAGAGGCATATTATATGCCTCTTCATTTTGCTGCTGAGTAGCAGTAGATCGATATGCTGAATCGTTGAGGTAGCTTAATAATAAAAAGCATTTTATGATTAACTATCTGTACCCCGCGAATTCATTCGCGTAGAAGTCGTAAGATAGACAAATACTAAAATAACAGCCACATTTTAATAAAACTCCCTCGTCCCCCGACCCGTCGCCAACCGTCGCGTTGAGCATGCCATGGTGCATCGCCCGCCTGCGCTATTTCTTCGTTTTATTTCGTATAAAGAGTTCTTTCTGACTTTTTTTCTTTTTACTCGACTCCTCGTCGTCGTCGTAGCGTCATATTAAATAGCCTATAACCATCATCGAGAATTGGGCTACCAAATACAAAAAGAATTTATCAAATCCGACTGGTAGTTCCAGAGTTATTATTTTCGTTCACAATTTCATGGGTTTTAATTTTTTTGCGCGGAATCCTAATTATTTTTCTAAAATAAAAGTTTATAGCCTAAGTTTCTCCTTACAACATCAGCTATCTGCAAGTGAAAGTCCGTCAAAATCTGTCCAGCCGTTTCGGAAATTAGCCGGAACAGACAGACAAACATTTTAAATATTGATTTTTTGTTACATGTACCGTATATACTTTCATAAGCATTTAGTAAAAAGCTGTTATTTTGACATTACAAACAGACATTTCAATTTTATTTATTTGTATTAGATTAGATTAGATGTGTAGATAACAACGAACGCTTACACACTGTTTTTGAGGTTTACTTTTGATGGTAAAACTTGCATTTTCCAAAGTACTTTAAAATAGTGAAGGACCCCAAAATTGTAAATTATAGTAAGTAGTAGTAGAGTTTACTTATTTATCTGTATTAATAATAATTATATTAGAACACTAATTTAACTTGATACGATAAAGTTAGTAAGTAGTGTGTAGACAGACCTAGCTGATAATTAGTTTTATCAAATTAAACTTGATCATCCCAGCGATGACGGCACCAGCTACAAAGTTCTCACTAGCGTACTTATCTGTCGATCGAGGAGCAACCAATGTCAGGCCAACCACAGTCCACGCCTAATGAAGTGTAGCTTATCACGCAACTGACTGACGTTTAATGACTTAAAGTGCATAGTTTTTGCTATATTGGAAATTGGAATCGATTGAAGTTTTAAAAACGAAGATTATATTTTAATTAAAAAGTATAATGTCTAAATGACATGGTGTTTATTTATCAATTACTTCATGCACGAATAAAACTGCACAAAGATGAGCAAAACCATCGGCATTTTCTTAGTAGAAAGTATTTTCTTAGTAGCCTAGTGGCTAGATACCTTAGGGTGAGGCAATGAAAATACTTAATGCTTCTTAACCTTCTGCAACTGAGGTGGGTTTTTCATCAACATTCGACTGAGGTGTAGTCTGTCAGGCGTCACTGTATACAGCATGATTTGTTCACAACTTTTATAAATAATAGAGCTCTGGTTTTATTTTACGATTAATGGGTTTATGTATAATGAAATAAAAATGAATTAGTGTTCTCAAAAAAAAAAGGTACTGAGCGAGACAGAGCTACATCGCGCGAGGTTACAAACTGGCAACGCTTTTTGTGATTGGTGGTGTCCGATAGACTACCACCTCAGTCGCAGAAGGTTAAACAATGAATTGCACTAGGTTTCCACGACACCAGCATCACCTCTTAAGCAGTATTATTTTACTCTTACTTCAATGTAAGAAAGAGATGGAGTTATGCAGGACGTATACCTCCATCTCTTTCTCACACTGAAGTAAGAGGTGGTGGTTGGCCCCCTGGATGAGTACAAGCCGATGCAGCGATGAGTTCTTTCTTAAGAGCGTTTACGACGTACGGCATTTCATACAAACCACCAAGTCCTTATTTTTCGAAATGCATGAACCGATTTTAATGAAACTCCATAGGCATAAGCAGGATACATAGGTCTAAAAGTTAGTTAAGAACATTTTCGAAAAGTCTTATTTAAAAAAAGATAATTGGAAATCTCTGTTTCTATGGGAAATTTAAAATCGGTCAAATTTAGCTGTAACACTATTTTTCGAAAATGTTCTTAAGGGGGGAAGCGCTAAGGTAGCCCGCGAAATTCAAATTTTCTTACGATTTTTGCAATTTGCAGCTCCGTGTCAGGGTATATGTGGATTAAAGTATGAATCGCGACTGTAACAAATATGTTCTTAGTTAATTATTAAGTTAGTATAATCCTAAAATGTCAAGATTTCATGAAATAATCATTTTTAGAATTACTTGGTTTTATAGAGTTGTATTGATGACTTTAATGATTATAATTCTGTAAATAGATATTTGTTACGGTCGCGAATTATATTTGAATCAACAGAACTAAATATTGACCTGCAAATTGCAAAAAACGTAAGAAAATTTGAAGTTCGCGGGATACGCCAGCGCTTTCGCCTTAACTAACTTTTTAGACCTATGTATCCTACTTATGTGTATGAAGTTTAATTAAAATCGGTTCATTCATTTCGAAAAACAAGGACTTGAAATTTGTATGAAATGCCGTACGTCGTAAACACTCAGTGATGGTTAAAAGCTCTGGCTGTTATTAGGGATATCGGACTAATCGCACATGGGGATTCCGGCTCAGTATCCTGGTTTTTACTTAGTTTTCAGGTGTTCTATATTTCTTATCAGGAAAACCGCAAGCGAAACAGGCGACATTTTGAGCGAATTTGCTTACAAATGGTAACTTGGGATCGCTCATACATCTGTGAGCAAAGGGCCACAGTACAGGCACTTAAATGGTCAAGTGCGCGGTGTGATGGTCGCTTCCAAGCACTACTAATAATAGCCAGTGACTCAAATAATTCAATCGCTCATCTTCACGACAGATGTCCAAGAGTGTGGAGTAATAATATTTTTTTTTATTTTTTATTTTTTTATTTAAGATAGGTTTGCTCTTGACTCTAGTCTAGGTCAGAGATGACAGAGACAAAGTCGACGATGGAGCGAGCTTACCCAGAAGAAGCCTGTTAACTCTCACTTTGAAGAGATCGGGGTTGTATACGTACGGAAACACAGACGCAGGCAGAGAGTTCCACTCCTTTGCTGTGCGCATCACAAAAGACATTTGGAAACGCTTAGTGCGAATTGGTGGAATAGCAACTAGGTAGGGATGGTAACCTGCAGTGCGTCTAGATGTCCGATGGTAGAAGGGGGCAGGCGGAATGAGGTCGTGGAGTTCTCGAGCACACTCACCGAAGTACAATCTGTAGAAGACCGACAAACAATGATGCGGCGATGAGCCAAGCTGTGAAGCTTGGCATCCACCAATCTTACGTCGCCAATGAGCCTCTTAGCTCTGCGTTCCACCGAATCAAGCGCGGCAAGTTGGTATTTAGCTGAGCCACCCCAAAGGTGGCTGCAATACTCCATGCAGGATCGGACTTGCGCTTTGTAGAGAGTTAAAAGTTGTCCAGGCGTAAAGTATCGCTTCATCCTATTTAGGATGCCCAGTTCCTTAGCCGCAGTTTGAGCTTTGTACTCGACGGTGGCACCGAAGTTGAGACATGATGTCAACTCCATGCCTAGGAGCTCGAGCCGATCAGTTACAGGAACAGATGCACCCCGAAATGTAGGACTTTGATCGAAACGACTCCTTTTAGCGGAAAAAAGACACGCCTGTGTTTTGGTGGCGTTAAAAGAGACCAGATTATCATCACCCCACCGGGAGACAAGACTTAAGGTCAAATCTGTCCGCTCTACCATGACCTCTCTTAAGGAACGAACTCCGGCCCCGCTGGTTTTTGCGCTGGACAAGTATCTCTCTGAAACTGTATTGTCATCTGCGTACCCAACAATACCAGTTATATTGTAATAAAAGAAGGCAGTGGCATTGTTGCCAGTTTGTACTCGCAGATTTTCTTTATTATAACACCAGTCACAATTTTCCAATAAATCCGTAGAATTTTTTCACGCTTTTCCGACTTGTAAATTGATTGACAATTAACTAGCTATAAACTAAATTGGCTCCGATTAAAGCAATATGGTGTTCGCCAGCTACGTTTCCACACTATGGGATTAATATTGAACTACTTATTCAACTTTTATGAGGCAGATGCACATCGTCTATTTGTAAGATGGGCAAAGTTGAGTCCGGGTAGCTTTGCTAATTGCCGTGACCATGACCCAGTTATTCCACATTTCAGTTCCAATTGAGTACCGCTACTTACATAACGTAGGTACACGGTTGACTCGATGACTTTAAGATCACATTCAATTTACTGTTAGTTTTTTGCACCGTTATAAAAGTTTGATTCTTGAGACGGGGCCCTTATTGCCCCGTCTCAAAAATCCAACTTATCCAACAACAACAATCCAATGTTCTTAGACACGACGTTTTCCTGTTTCGGTGACTGTGCTTAACTTGTTAAGTAATCATTTACTGCATTCAGATGAACTGATTTGAAAAATGATAGTCTGATATAAAAACTTAAATTCTCACGATTTATTTTTATACTGGCAAATTGCATACTGCATGGATTGCCATGCAGTTTCGTATAAGGATTAATAGATTCTTCAGCAGCAACTGCGGTTAAAAATAGCCCCAATTCACAACAAACATTTCCCATACATTTCGTAAGATAGGTCCGTGAATAAATTAAATTAAAGTTGGGCTTCAAGTTAATCGGTTTCAAACAACACAATACATAGGAACCTAGAGTTTTCTCATGGGAGTTAATGAGTCATTCATGTAATTAATCCGTGTGTATTTAACACGGCGGTATCGAATTTGGCGTCGTATAACTTCAACAAAATAATGCGAGTTGGGTGCGTGTGAAGCAGGAAGCGGGTCGCTTCGCGCGTATCACTATGCGTTGCTCGACTAGCCTGGTATACATGAGATATCAGACATCCTGCGAGGGCCATGGAAACATATTTAACAAATAACTGTAAAAATAGTTTAAACCACAGTTGCATTTCATAATCAAAGTTTCAGTTACATTTCTTCATTTAAATCTTTCGCAATAATGGCGTAGCCAGTCATAGTCAAAATTTTTATCAAAATTTGCCCTTTTTACCCGACTGCGCCGAAGTTCCAAAAGAGGGGATTTTTGTTTACAAAATAGCGTAGAATGCAAGAACGAGCGAAGCGAGCTTGAAAGTTGGAGCATCATTACCTTATTAGGATACTAGGTTAAGCAGTCAGTGATTTTATAAAAAAAATACAAGAGCGAGCGAAGCGAACTCGAAAATTGAAGCACCCTGACTTGGATAAGTAGTTTACACTTTCTGTGTGATTTTACAAAATTAATGCAAGCCTTTGTAAGGCATACGTAAATGACGTTCATTATCATATTTTCAGTAGGTATTTTATTATAAGTATTTGAGGTTTTGGTTTATATTTTACGAATGTTTGCTAACACACGTCGCATCAGAGCCCAGTAGCTTGGGGCCTCGTATTAATTGATACGGCTGATACTGCAACGCCACTGAATTTAATTTTGTTCAGTAAAAACTTTTCTTCGGTTAAGCAACTAAGCAAGTAAGTAAAGCAAGCAACTAAGTAATTTATCAAATAATATTACACAAATTATTTAACTAGGAAACCTAAAGAAATTTTAATTAGCTACCATTCCGATTAGGAAACACACATTATTATAATATTGGCGTAACGCCGCCCGAAGCAGTTACCGGTTATCAAGGCAAGGTCGCTATCAAAGTATTTTATCGTTTGTGTTCAACAATAAGTTATTATTGTTCATACCTACTAGGTTTACAATTAACGTATTTTTTAATAACTTTTTTTTTAACCTTATTTTGAAATACTTTTTAGTAATTAAGGCGCTCCCTCACCGGGAGCATTCGCCTGTAATGTAACCTTTGCTTTGCCTGCGACCTACCGACCTAGTCGTGTTACTTCTACCTATTTAATTATATATAATTGTATTAACGTAGCCTGATGGTTTCAATTATCTCCCTACACTAACAAGCAGTTGACGGCCTGCGCAGTCTACTTGCGCTAAGCCAGTACAGCCGCAAGGCAGCAGTACCTAAGGCCGTTACAGTGGAATCTTGGATTGTTACATTACATTACAGGGCAATGTTCCCGGTGAGGGAGCGCCTTAAGACTAAATTAATTATACGAATAGTACACAATGGTGGTATGGTATTTATGGTCATTTATAAGTCCTAATAACTAAGTACGTCACATTTTTGGCCGATATATTTTCGTGGTTCGATTTTACAGAAATTATTACACAGGCTGTAGTGTAAGTAGTGGTCCAACGTTAAGGGATCGATACACCGTATACTCAGCTATCACATACCACAATTAGAATTTTTTTTCCATAGATCTCAGAATAAAATATTTTTCTATTCTTTTTTAAAAAATGTACACCTTGCTTTACTAATGTGGCTGTAATTTCTAAAAACGATATTATTTTATCATATTTTTTTCTTTTTATAACTGTGGAATACATGTGCTATCACATGCAAGTAATTTTGTAAATGTAATTTTATAGGTAATAAAAGAAAAATGTGTTTATTTCAAAATGTAACTCAAATGTCTAGAAAATTATGTGACTTGGGGTGCGAATGGTGTAAAAAAATGTACGACACTGTTGGTGCCCATTATTTTAAAAACTTGTTCGATTAAAGCAGATTCCAAAATAGTATAATAATAACTGACTCCTTAATTTAAACAAAAGTTGTAGCCATTTCTATTTAAAAAGAGCTGAATTATACAGCCCAACCAGTAAAGCAAGGTGTAAAACTTTCAAAAAAGAATATAAATATTTACCCGATCGGTAGTTCCACAGGTGTCTTTGCCTAGTGCAAGAGTCAGGGCTTCATTTTGTTTGTACAAATTATGTATGCCAATTAAGACTTATTATTATTATATCAACCATGTAAACTCTGTGGACGCAGCGGATGTTCGAGGATTCACGCACGCCCGCTTGAGCAGTCTCGCGCATGCTCGCGTGCTCTATCTTTATAAAATAATAACAAATACAGAATACTCAAAGATTGAGAACTTTCCTTGGAAGCTTTGTCTTTGTGGGGTGCTCATGCGCTGCGGCGGTGACTGTTCTGCAGTGCTATTCTCTAAAAGACAAGTTCATGACTGTAAGCTACGACGAGCTCGTCGTCGAGACAGCCTTGAGTTCGACCGAGCGTGTAGCGCCAATACTATTCTCTAAGGATACAGCCTTGTGTTGCAGCGCTGCCGCAGCGGTGAAACTCAGTTTAGTATTCACTAAGCTGCGTAAAGCTACACTAGCGCTCAAGGCTGTGACGGCCGTGAGTTAAAACTACCCAACAGCGGACAAATTGACAGTAATGACAGTTCTTCTTACATTTTGGTATTCCTTAAGGTGAAAGCGCCAGGGTAGCGCGAAATTCAAATTTTCTTACGTTTTTTGCAATTTGCAGATCAGTATTAGGTTGTATGTTGATTGAAATATGATTCGCGACCGTAACAAATATGAGTTTACAGAATTACTTTTAATCATTAAAGTCATCAATACAACTCTCTAAGACCAAGTAAGTCTATTGAATGACTTTTTTTTATGAAATCTTAACATTTCAGGATTATACTAAATTAAGAATTAAGGAATTGTATTACTAATTCTAATATTATAATTCTATAAATACATATTTGTTACGGTCGCGTATCATACTTTGATCAACATACACTCAGACACTGAGTTTTTTTTTTTTTTTTTGTGGATGGGAAATCATCAAATGACTTCTCCCGCTCTGGGCGGAGCGGGAGGGCGTGTCAGACTTTTACTGACTAAAACCCACCCGTGTTCCTTCTGTTGCCTGTGCCGGGGCCACGGTAACTCTTTCGAACATCCCGCAACCCTAGCTGGCATCGGCCCTAGCGGACCCCGTCAATAGTGCTGACATCTCTTTGAGGCGCGCGTGGAACACGACGCGCCGTCGACTCGGGCTTGGTCCTTACCGGACGGCGAGCTACCCATTGCTCGCCGTCCGCAAGCCCGCGCCTACGGTGGCCGGGAATCAGCTGCCAATTCCCGACGCCCAGGGCGTCTCCTGCGGCGACTAGGGGCGTGAGGGTGCAAAGCTTGCCTCTCCCTCACGCGTCCCGCCTCCTCCTTCACGAGCATTACTGCTTCGCAGAAGGAGGTAATGGCTTCCCATGCACTCTCGCTCCGTACCATGGCCTGGACCAGGGCCGGACGCGAGAGATCGCCGCCGCCGATCGCTTCCGCGAGGACACGGCGGTGCTCCGCCCAAGCCGGGCAGACCTCCACCGTATGCTCCACCGTGTCCTCCGGGCGATCCACACAGTGGTGACACCCGGGCGTTTCCTCCCGCCTTATCCGGAACAGGTACCTCCCGAAGCACCCGTGTCCGGTGAGGACCTGCGTCAGGCGGAAGGTGAGGACGCCGTGGCGCCTCTCCAGCCACTCCTCAAAGAGGGGACTTATCGCCGCAATTGTGGCGTGCCCAGCGCTGGGTTGCGACAATCGCACTCTCCATGCCGCCATGAGATCCTGCCGGAGCTCTGTCCGCCGTGTCGCGATTTCTCGCGGCAACGGAGTTACGCCCCGGCGTCCTGCCTCCTCGCGCCACTCCCAGATGTGCGCGAGGACTTTTGTCTCCAGATCCCATGGCGGTAATCCGGCAAGGAGGTTCGCCGCCTCCCCGGAGACCGTGCGGTATCCCCGGGCTAACCGGATGGCCATGACCCTCTGGGACGCGTTCAACCGACGGACCGGTCGCCGCCTCACGGAACGCGCCCACACCGGAGCTCCGTAAAGGGCCATGGACCGCACGACCCCCACGTAGAGCCTCCGGCATTTGGACCCCCCAGATTGGGCAGGAGCCGCCCCAAGGCAGCCCCGGCCCGCTCCAGTCTGGGAGCCAAACGTCGGAAATGCTCCACGAAATTCCACCGGCTGTCGAGGACGAGTCCCAGATACTTCATCGTCGACTCGACACCGATGAGAACCCCTCCTACCGTTATTTGGGAACCCGATGGTGGCGCGTTCCGAGGACCATGAAAACACATGGCCTCGGACTTGTGCAAGGCCACCTCGAGTCCCAATTGCCGGATCCTCTCTACCGATTGTCGCAACCCCGCGTGCCGCTAATTCGGCCGCCGCCTGGTGCGACCTCCCCTACGCCAGGACCAGCGTGTCGTCAGCGTAGCAAACTACGCTGACGCCACCAGGGAGGTCGGCGCGCAGCACCCAGTCGTACCCGATGTCCCACAGATGCGGTCCCAGAACCGATCCCTGCGGGACACCGCACGACATCTCTCGCCGGTTCCACTCTCCCCGGTGACCGGGGTAGATGACGGCCCTGTCCGTCAGATAGGCCTCGACCACGCGACAGAGGTAGGTCGGCACTCGGTGATACCGGAGTGCCTCCCTGATGCAACTCCAGGGCAGGGTGTTGAAGGCATTGGCGATGTCTAGAGACACCGCCAAGACGACCCCACCCCGGGCCACAGCATCCCCCGTCGTGAGGGCTCGTACGCGGATGATGGCGTCCACCGTAGAGCGCCCCTTGCGGAAACCAAACTGGCTCTCCGCCAAATCCGGCCCCACCCTCACCAGCCGCCCGACAAGGCGGTCTGCAATGACTCTTTCAAAGAGCTTGCCCACCTCGTCGAGCAGCACGATGGGCCGGTAAGCGGACGGCGAGTCCGCAGGGCGCCCCGGTTTCTTAATGAGAACCAGTTTCCCTGTCCTCCATTGAAGCGGGAACTGGCCCCTCTCCAAGCATGCGCTTAGGAGCCCCCTTAGTCGAGGCCCGAGAGCCTCCAAGGCCAGGACCCAGGCTTTTCCAGGTAAGCCGTCGGGTCCTGGGGCGGTATTCTTGGCATTCAGCCTGCGCACCGCCACTCTCAGCTCTACCTCGGTCACCTCCGGAGCATCGTCGTCATCGTCGGCAGCGTGGTCCGCATCCGACACCGCAGGAGGCGGAGCCATGGGCGGGGGAGTATGTTCCCCTCGCGAAGGGAACAGAGCGCTCACCACGTCCTCCACGAGCTGGGGCCGGAGACTCTGCGTCAGCGGGGGAGCCCATGGGCGGAGCTTGTTCCGCACCATTTTATAGGGGCGTCCCCACGGGTCCCTGTTCAGAGTCTCCAGCGACTCCTCACGGGCCAGTCCCTTGGCCCGCAGGATCTCCGCTCGGAGGGCGGTCTTCGCCGCTCTGTACCCCTCGTACAGCTCCGCCTGAATGGCTTCCGTATCCGGAGGTCGGATACGGAGCCTGCGGTGCCTGGTGTACCGGCGTCGCGCAGCAACGCACGCGTCGCGCAGAGACGTCAACTCCGGCGACCACCAGCACACCTGGCGCCGGGCGCGTCCGGGCCGGACCCGGGGCATTGCCACGTCGCATACTTCGGACATGGCCTCCCGGAACCACCCCGCCTCGTCATTGATGTCAGCAGGCCTGTCCGGTGGTGACACCCAGGCCTGCACGATCGAGGCTTCCAGGAGGAGCTCCCGGTCCAGCTGCTTCAACGCCCACCGCGGACCACTCGGGGTCTGTCGGACCGGCGCGCTCGAGGTCTGGGCGGAGACGTCAAACCGGATGTACCGGTGATCGGAGTAGGTCTCCACCCCCTCCATGACGCGCCAGTCGAGGACACGCGGCGACAGAGCGGGGCTGGCGAACGAAATGTCCACCACTGACTCACCCCGCATCCGCACACACGTGGGGACAGAACCCCGGTTTAGGACGACCAGGCCCGTCTCCAGAGCCCAGTCCTCCACCATCCTGCCCCGTGTGTCCGTAAGCCGGGAACCCCAAGCCACATTCTTGGCATTGAAGTCCCCAAGGACGAGCACAGGCAGGGAACGGAACCCGACGACGACGACTCTTAACTCCGCAAGGGAGTTGTGGAACTCGGCGAGAGTTCGGTTCGGGGAGAAGTATACCCCTACCACGACAATCTCCCCGAACCGTAGACACTGAGCTGCAAATCGCAAAAATCGTAAGAAAATTTGTATTTCGCGGGCTACCTTAGCGCTTCCCCCTTAAGAAAAAACAGCGACGAAGGCGCTTACGACCTCGCCCACAGCCTCGCTTCTAACTGTCAAATCCAAAAGCTACAATATTCGGGCGTACTCTTGACAAAAATAATAAACTGTATTGAAATTTTTCAATTCTTTTCAATACTTATTTGAAAAAATGGCAGCTTGGTTAATTATAAAGCTACATTTATTAGATGAAGCTTGAAAAAGTGATGATTTGAAGAAAGCTCGATATGCGAAACAAATAAGTAAATTTAAAACAATATACCGTGATAAAGGGTTTATCCATATTTACAGGCTTTTTAGAAGATGACGTAACTCCATATATGCGTCCGCGGGTTCGTTCCAGTGGTTTAACCAAGAGGATAATAACATAATAATATAATACTCACATTTCACTACGGTCGGTATTTTATCCTGTTAATCACAGAACTTACATGCAGCAATCGCTGATACAAATAATTTAGATGTAATGCACATTTTAAAAGTTTTCAAACTAGAATTCAAGTGGTTTTCGGACTTTTTTAGGTCGGGTTGTTACGAGTGAAGCACAGAGTAACAGATTACGAGTGAAGTGTTTTGTTTTGTTTACGTTCAACTCCGTGTCGCGTTGCTCAAAATAGGCAAAGGAATCGTCATTCAGCCTTAAAATATAATAGTAAAATGGCAATAAACTGTTACAATTATGAAATTTGTTTATAGTTTTACTCTATTCCTTATAATACATAAAGATAGACCTCTATTATATATTTTAAAGCCATAAAACTCTCAGTCGAGATTGATCGATTATGACTTAATTAAAGAATTTGTTTCAAGCCCTTAATTCGTCTACGAAACAGCGACAGGAGACTACAGCCTAGGGTTCGTCGACGACCATAACCACGCTAGTGAATACGGTTTGAATCAGCGCGACACGCTCGGTCGAACTCAAGCCTGTCTCGACGACAAGCTCGTCGTAGCTTACAGCCATGAACTTGTCTTTTAGAGAATAGCACTGCTGCTGATTCAAACCGTATTCACATGTTCCTCTTGGTTAAACCACTGGAACGAACTCGCGGACGCATATATGGAGTTACGTCATCTTCTAAAAAGCCTGTAAATATGGATAAACTCTTTATCACGGTATATTGTTTTAAAGGAGATGTTTCAAAATGGACCCAGAATATGACCTCGAAAAATCGAGAAAAATCCGTGGAATTCGGGAAAAATACTGATAAATGGCATAAATGCATGAAAAATCGAGAAAAATCCGTGGAATTCGGGAAAATGCTGATAAATTGCATAAATGCATATTTCTTTTGTAATAATTTGATATTTATCAATTATTTTATCGACTTTCAATATGGCGTCTCGCCAATTTAGGTACTATGTGGTTAAAAACCAATGACAGTAAACCATAGATCGACCATTGATCATAGATCGTGAACTGTCTACTGTCACTTTAACCGCTTTCGTTGTCGATCGAGTTTTGATGTTCTGTTCTCTTGAGTTATTTTTAACAACCTGGCTTTCGTTTTTTGGATTTTGTGATTTTGTTTTTGATAGTTGAATCAAAAGATCGCTACATTGTTTTTGTCTGAGTTAATATTTCGACTATTGAATGTTTGTATTCTGTACGTTTATGCTATAAGTAAAAATCTTGGCATATCGCAGGTCAACCTATGAGGTTGTCGTCTGCTTAACTGGACTATACTTTGTGTACAGACGCCAGTACATCAAGCTACTACAATCTGTCAGATTTCTTTAATAGATTTTCGACTTTACAATTAGATCTAAAATAATATTGCAAAAGACTAAAAGTACGACAATGTTATGATTCTCTTTGACAATGTAATATGACAGAAGTAAACATGTCAAACGTCAATAATCAATCAACATGACAACTTACCGCCATGATGGGTTTTTGTTGTGTGTTGCAATTTCAATTGTACATTCTTGTACTTTACTACCAAAGAAAGCCAATTAAAAGTAATTGGATGATTGGAAAGTGTTTTAATTGTGTTTCCCCATTTTTTAGTAGGGTGTACCAATACCTGGCCGGGGCTCCATACATTTTGAAACATCTCCTTTACTTATTTGTTTCGCATATCGAGCTTTCTTCAAATCATCACTTTTTCAAGCTTCATCTAATAAATGTAGCTTTATAATTAACCAAGCTGCCATTTTTTCCAAATAAGTATTAAAAAGAATTGAAAAATTTCAATACAGTTTATTATTTTTGTCAAGAGTACGCCCGAATATTGTAGCTTTTGGATTTGACAGTTAGAAGCGAGGCTGTGGGCGAGGTCGTAAGCGCCTTTGTCGCTGTTTTTTCTTAAGGAATACCAAAATGTAAGAAGAGCTGTCATTACTGTCAATTTGTCCGCTGTTGGGTAGTTTTAACTCACGGCCGTCACAGCCTTGAGCGCTAGTGTAGCTTTATGCAGCTTAGTGAATACCAAACTGAGTTTCACCGCTGCGGCAGCGCTGCAACACAAGGCTGTATCCTTAGAGAATAGCATTGCAAGCGTCACGCACGCACACTACACTCGAGCGTGATCGAGCGAGCTCGCGACGGCCTGCGTGGCTGCAAGGAACATACGCAAACGTATGCCGCGCGGAATAAAGCGCCTACTACACGGTCGGCAACCGCGTCCCGACAGAGGTGACCTTGGTGGTTTACAACCGTGTAGAAGATGGTTTACGACCTAACATTGAAACAGCTCTGCCGGTCGCCAACCAAGGTCGCCTCTGTCGGGGACGCGGTAGGCGACCGTGTAACAAGCGCTTTACTCGTATATCTTGCACGCCGTTTTGAACTCTATTGCAATAATTGCATTTAAGTTCATTATCAATTAATCAATGGAGACTGCTCGAGCATCTTGCCGCTCTGTCTGCGCTGACCCTTAGGACCTCTCAACCAGGGACCGAAAACCTTTATAAATTACGGTACAGATATCGAAGAATTTTGGTTACCTCTACGACTAAGGTTACCGCTATCTGGGTAATCAAGAAGAAAAAACATAATACCTCTATTTAGGTTACCGTTTTAATACCGCCGGTTACCTAAAAATGACCTTGATTACGAGAAACGGAATATCGCCAACCAGCCAGGGCCTTGATTGGCCAGCGTTCGCCGGAGCGCGGGTCGGCTCGACTCTGACACACACACAACGATGCGCGTCCTTTGACTAATACCAACGACGCGCGACGGGCACGTGTAAGATAGAGGTAATTTTTATTTTGGTTACCGCATTAATACCGGTTGTATTCATTTCAGAATTAGGGTAACCTTTAAAAATAACATAAAGGTTGTAACCCAAAAAAATACCCGTATTGAACATACTGGTTTCGGTCCCTGGAGCTAGACCACCACCTCTTAAAACAGTATTATTGTAATCTTACTTGAGTGTGGGAAAGGGATGGAGCTAGACGTCCTGTATAGCTCCAACTCTTTCTCACACTGAAGTAACATTAAAATAATACTGCTTTTTAAGAGGTGGTGGTTGGCCCCCTACTCCTAACTAAGTAACTTACAGACGTATTATGAATTAAAATGGCTTTTTTTGTGTTGGAATTACTTATGTAAGTACTTACAGGATAGTGTTCGCGATGTTGAATACCTTTCTGGATTTTATATTTACTTAGTAATAAAAAATATTAAGTAATCCAGTTAACAATTTCTGGAGACTCAACTAAGTAACTAGGTATATATATTTAATATGAGTTTAACTAAGGGCTTATTTTTCCAACCCCAGATATTTGTATCCAAGGAATATTTCGGATTTTTAACAGTCTTTCTATGCCATGGACAAAAGCAATCTAATCTGGCATTGGAAAAATCAGCCCAATGCATTACTTACAATATTTTAATATTGACTTCAATATATGATTGTTTCTTTTTTTTAACTCCAGTAGCATCTGGACTGGATCAATATTTAATATTAGCAAATTTAAACAATAACAAAATGTTACAATACCTCCACAAAGATTTCAAAACAGTCCATATTAATTTGTAAATTGTTGCCTCTTTGGCCTTGATCTTGCTAAAGGGCCATTGTCTTGTGTGTACAAGCAGTACAGGCCTTCAATAACATGGTGTTGCCATGAAAATATTATAAGTAGGATGTAAAAATATGTACCAACATAACATTGTTACCTGGTTCACATATTTGTTTCTGTAGGCTGTTTGAATAACATACTATTTTGTGATTGAGTTTGCAGGAAATAATATTTAATGCACCATTCAAAGTAGGTAGTATGATATAGATTTAATCTTGTGCCTTTGTATGTTGCAGTTTTCCAAATATTACTGTCACAAACTGTGACGAGTGTGAATGCTCAAATAGCAATAAGTACATTAGGTATGTGACAACATTTTACTGTTGTGAAGTTGAAGTTTTTAATAATTTAATTTATTAATATATAAAGCGTTTGCCTTACTGCTTAGACTATTTAACCTACCTTGCTGAACATTAGGCAATTGGGTATCTTGAAATTGTTTGTAGTGTTTACATTTATAGTTCTCTTATTTAAGTTAAAATCAGTGATCAGAGTAGGTAGAGCTATTTTGGTTTAATGACTGCAAATGTTGATGTCAATATGGACATTCCCCGGGATTTTAATTTTAATTTCATTAACCAAAAAAGTCTCTGTCTTATACTTACTTGTTGGAGGTGTGGAGGGATATGTGTTTGTTCATAATTCGTTAAGACGTGAATAGCTTTTTATAAAGTAATTTCTAACTTACCTATTTAATAAAATATTATATTTCAAATCCCGGGATACCGGGAGTGTCCATATTAAGACAATGTATCGCAAGTACAAAAAATAGCTCTACCTACTCCGATCACTGGTTATAACTCAAGTTATACCTACACTCTGGACTTAAAATATTTTTGTACCTTTCATTCATTCATTCATTGATTTCTTCAGGGATTTCTGACTCAATTTTCCTCTAAAGTTAATGGCTACTGATTGAATTTGTTTCATTTTCTTATTGTTTATAAAGTTTGTATTAGTTCAATAATTTTATACTATCTAGTAAATAATGTTAAGAAGGAAGAACATGGAATACATTATAATTAAGTACCTAATCATTTGGATTAGGTACTTAATTACAAATATTACAATAATATGAAATTAAATATTCTACATTAATGGCCTGTCTCACCACCTCTGCCAATGTTCCAGATAACTTATAGCCAGATAATTCCACAAAAAAGCTTTTACATTAAAAAACAACCAACTTCCAAAAAAACAAAATAATACAAAGTAAAAAATAACTTTAATTTTGGAATTTGGTGTCTGGTTTTGTATTTTCGTTTTTTGCTACTGACTAAGTGGGAAAAATACGTAATATTAAAGATAACTCAAAAACCACATAAGCAAAGGTAATCAAATTTATATGGGACCACTTAGGACCCTTTCAAACAAAACAAGAATTTTCAAAATCGGTCCAGCTGTCTTCAAGTAATCAGAGAACAAACATAAAAAAGATTCCGATGAACTGAGAAGCTCCTTCTTTTTTTGAAGTTAGTTAAAAAATTATTCCATTTTGAAGTTTATTGGTTTAAAATGCTTATCCAGAGACAGAAGCAGATCCTAAGTATATTATGAGTTGCTCCTAACTTCCTAAGGTGATGTTTAGTTTTAATTGCATACAAAATCAAAAAAATCAAAATCATGCACAATTTCAATGGCTTAATTAATAAATAATAGCTAGATAGACCTATATATCTTAAGATTATTATTGTGTTTATTGCACTGCAGCGATCAACCGGTTTGACATTGTTGTTTGTGAATACTTTTACAGTTTACATCTGAACACACAATACACAGTTTTGGTATGTCAGGACAAGGTCAAGGAAAGACTAAAGGACAATAAGAAAGGAATCCAATAATTCCAGTTTTAGGATTTATAGGTACCTACTTTTGTTTTTTTTTTAACCAGTCTTGATAAACTATCTTCAAGTTAAACATAACTGCCTAAAAACCTTGGAATATGTGACAATATTACTTAATTAATAACAACTCAACATTCGTGTTTGCCAAGATAATGTTGATATTATAGGAATAATCATCAAGTATTGTTAATTGCCAATTGTCACTGTGTAGGATTAAATCGTAAAATTGTATTAAGAATAACATTTTATTTTACGTTTTAATACATTCAGTCTCATAATAAGTAAAAATTATACTTAAACGTGTATGTATATTTTCTATAACTTACCATTTTGATACAGCTTAAAATTCACGAACCCGTTTCTTTGTTATTAAAGCAGGTATAACGAATAACGATCACAGACACTTAAATAAATCTCCACACCTACACTTGCTGAATTGTTATTAATTAAACAAGAAGCAGAAGACGACGAAACACTCGATTTTAAAAATTGCAGAATTATCTCAACTCACAGTTATTTCATTTTGCACCAATTTTCACATGTTTTGTTTTTCGTTTTCCAGTACATTATTCACTTATTATGTATTAAAAATTATTATATTACAAATCAAAATAAAAATCACGGCTGTACACGGTCGAAAACAACAAAAATAGGTTTTGACATTTGACAGAGGATCCAACTGTAGAAATATACGACAAATCGCGTTGGAAAAGTGAAAGTAGCAAGTTTTATTATTTTACACTAATGTCAAAGTAAAAAAATACAACACGAACACTGATGCCACTTTTCTTAAAAATAAACAATTTCTAAATGAATAAAAAAGAAGATTGCAGGCACCTACTACGCGCACGCGAGCGCAATAGGTTTATTGTACATATTATTTTTTGCGTAGAGTGCGGGAGCGCGAGACATGAGACAATAAACACGCCCGCGCGAAGCCGTCAAATGACTTGCTGCTACTGACAGGAAAAACAATAGGAAACAAATAAAATGACATTATGTGCAATTATTGATAACGTGACGTGCTATCGTTAGAGTTAAATATAATTTGTAGATCTTAGTTCTTCTCTGAATTTCTGATTTTTTATTATAATATTCGTTATACGAATGATGGAATGGAAGCAGGTGCTTCCTCCTTGCCTGTCTCAGATCTGTCCAGTTGGACCCGCAGTCCCGCCATGTCTATCATGGGCAGCCGCGACACCACCCTATGGTCTCGGGGCTTCCAGCTCCGTGCTACTTTGGCCAAAATGGGTACCTACATAATAATACTATTTTGTAATTTCCATCAGATAGGCAAGTCGTTTAGATATTAACTACATTTTTACCCGACTGCGCAATGCAAAGGAGGGTAATGTGTTTATCTGCCTATACAGGGTTACTGGTAAAACAGTAACAACCTCTAAAGTGGTCATTATACTCATCATTATGAACAACTTTTACTGTGGGACCAAAACCTGAAATCGCGAGAAAAAAATCATCTTTTCCCTACATCTAGACAGATATGCGAACATAAATGTAGCAAAAAGCACATTTTTTTAGAACAATGACCCCAAGAGGTTGTTATTTATATAGTGTTTTAAATATACCTTGTTTATGTAGGTATCTTTGTTCGTTTGTGGCGCTCTAGAGACCGTGGGCCAATTTTGATGATTCTTTTGTCCATCGTTATGAATGTCAGTAGACACGACAGTAATCAAAATGCACTGGCAGGTTCCCGGTGCAGGCTAGTCTGTGCGGGTCGGTACCGATCGGTGCAGGTATAATATTCCCATGTTATCTTATGCGCTCACTTATAAAGAAACAGGTTTAATTAAACTTGTCGGTGCCGACTACCTTATTACAGATTGGATCGGGAATTACTCTATTAGGTATGGACGGCAGCACATCAAACTACTACAAACTGTCAAATTTCTTTAATAGATTTTCAACTTTACCGGTAAAGCATTACGTTCAAGGTTGACTGGGAAAATTTGACAGTTTCGGGTAGCTTGACCTGCTGGCGTCTGTACAACGATTTACTTGGAAACTAAAAGGATCAGAGAAAATAAGTAATAAGTACCAAAGACAATTTTACAATATCACAAACATGGGTGGTTGTCAATAAGGACAGATTTACCTATTTCTTTATGCTGGTTAACCCTGCACTGATCGGTACCGTCCCGTACAGACTCGCCTGCACCGGAAACCTGTTTCTTTATATAAGCACCCTTAGTTCCAATTAAAGCCACCGGGCCAGATAAGCTTGCTGGACTACACGTCAAGTGATGATACCCCATCATTGAATAGGTCTCATCTTTAGGTTTCTCTAATCATTTTTCATTTTGAATGACTATTTAGGATCTATAACGATTTAAAGTTGGTTAGCATCAACCATTTTCACTTAAATTTTCAAAACTTTTAATAAAGCTGTGATAAAGTTCTAATTTATTCATAAATAGGTCATAAAAGGGTTTAAATAAAAAAAAAATGGAAACAAGAAATAACTTGCAAAACTTACTTAAAAAAAAAAAACAATCTCATGCAATCGGTGGCATCTGCTTAAACAGTAAAGACCTATTGCTTTACCTTTATTTTTTATTTCATTATTTTTTTGCCTGTGGATCCTCATGGATGTCCTGTCAGACATGGGACCATGGGTTTGTCAGACTAAAACCATACGATGTTCTTTAACGATCTTTGACTGGAGTGCCCGGAGGACTTGCGCAGTTCGTCACGGTCACCCACTTATTTTATGTGAAGGTGTAACATGCCACCATGATTTTCAGTATGGTTCCGGCCCCGGGCCCTCCGGTTTATTCATTTAAATTTTAGTCACATTGTAATGAATGTCCAGCTTATTCACTGTATAGGTACAAAATATACTCGTACCTACCCTTCCGACATAAGTCTAATTGCACACTTCCAGGCCGTTTCATCCATCGAGGAGGCAGGAGCATAAAAAGGCCGCGGCAGCTGTTATTATGAGTCAGCCAGCTTAGATAGATCTATTCATCTACATATCTAGTTGTATTTGGGTAAATGCCGAATTCGTCTAAGCTTGACTTAGGCAAGACTTTCTTTTACATTAATTTTGACAATGAGGGCAAAAAATTCAGCTCTCTCAGATTAAGTATATCTTGATTGGACTGGGTTCCACTGGGCTGGGGCTGACATACAACGTCAGCCATAACTCATACGACAAAGTGCCGCGTAGTCGGAGTGTAGTTAATTCATTTTAGTATAATAATAAAATACAATACCTACACGGTATTGATAACATTACGCCTGTATTCCCCCAAGGGTTAGGCAGAGGCCTATAGTAAAATACACCTACATTTCGGCAGTTACGTCTAAGTCCCATGTAATGTCACATATTGCCATTAACTGAGCACTGCATTCATGATGAGACGGCAGTACTAATAAAATTCGGCGCATTACTTTTGTCACGGGTCGCCAGTCAAAGCCGTCAGTTTCTAAATTGTGTCGTTAGTATGAGTAAACGGTATTATGCTTGGTTTGTATTGACAATGCCGCTTCTAGCAGCGGTCGCCGAGGATTCTCCATGCTGTAGGGGAAAGGGCACACATCCAGTCTCCAAGCTGCTACTGAGAAACTCTCAATGAAAACAACCCAATAATACTTCGCGGAACCAAACCCAGAACAACCGAATCGAACTCAGGAAGGACCTTACGCTCTGTAACCGCGTTTGCGACAACTAGAGGAATGAAACAAAAATTATGACTTGACCCTAAAGAGCCACCCGGAACATAGTGCACGGAGACGCCTCGGTGTCCGCTGCTAGAGACAATCAAAGAGTACAACTTGGAGACAGTAGGTACTATCAACACTTTTCATTCAAACTAAACAAGCATGTCAATGAACGTCACCGTTTACCAGTGATCGGAATAAGTAGTGCTAATTTGCCTAAACTTCGAGGAAGGAAGTAACATAGAGTGGATAATACTCCTTTAAAATCCCGGAATAATTTTAATGACGTTTAAATCCCGGGATTTAAAACCACGAAATATTTATTGGACTTTATTATTTATAGATAGATAGAATACTCTTTACTATGTACACCATAAAAATTACAGATATAAATGTGTGTGTATGTGTAACCCTAAAAAATGTTATGATTTTTCAAATCAATAATTTGTAACTACAAATAAAGTC
Source organism: Fissipunctia ypsillon (assembly GCA_947568875.1). Lineage (NCBI taxonomy): Eukaryota > Metazoa > Arthropoda > Insecta > Lepidoptera > Noctuidae > Fissipunctia > Fissipunctia ypsillon. The sequence continues at coordinate 16,920,140 of OX387659.1, forward strand.
CGATAAAAAATTCGTGGTATTTAAATCCCGGGATTTAAACGTCATTGAAATTATTCCGGGATTTTAGAGGAGGTATTATCCACTCTATGTTACTTCCTTCCTCGAAGTTTAGGCAAATTAGCACTACCTATTCCGATCACTTCCGTTTACTCATAGAAACTGACGGCCCGTGACAATTTCTAACAACACCTTGTGACAACTAGCTTGCGCTCAGTTGCGCCAAATTCCGACACGAATATTATTCGCACAGGCGTCTTTAGTCGCTGCCGGTGCGGTGATTTTGTGCTCTGTGGCAGGGAAGATAAAAAAAAATCTGGCCGTAATTTTAATTTGTATAAATACACTTCTGGACACATCTATTGGCCCACCTTAGAGTTTAGGTTTCGATGGCCCCTACCGAAATATGATTGCTAGATTGAACAAAAACTGTTGATGCAGTTTTAAACCTGATACATTTTACCATCTTTTTCGATCGTATTGTTTTAAATTTGAATTCAGAATACCATACGACATGGAGCTACGCCTAACAAGTCGGATATGCGCCTTGTTAAAGGCAATTGATTTTTGAATAAAAAACATGTTTTATCAAATAAAGGTTTAATTTAATAACGCGTGTTGCCTCCATGGGCATCTACCACAGCTCTCATACGATTAGGCATAGAGTTTATCAACCGCTCTATGAAATTTTGAGGGATCATCTCCCATTCCTCTTCTATGGCAGTTTTCAACTCCTGCATCGTCTGGGCAACTGGCTGACGAGCCCTAACACGTCTTTTTAGCTCGTCCCACATGTGCTCAATGGGGTTCATGTCTGGGCTTCTGGCTGGCCAGTCCATAACTGTGATGTTCACATCCCGAAGATATTCCCTGACGATGCCGGCCGCATGGGCTCTTGCATTATCATGCATAAAAAGGAAATTTGGGCCCACATAGTCCGCGTATGAACGAATGTACCTTTCAGCATTTAATGTTGGCAGCCGTGGTCCTGTAACAACCTCAAGTTGAGTTTTGCCGCTCGCGGATATACCGCCCCAGACAGTCCATGAGCCACCGCCATAAGCAACCCTCTCTTCAAAGCAGCATTGTGCGAAACGCTCTCCCTTACGTCGGTAGACCTTCTTCCTTCCATCATTGCCATGTAACACAATTTTAGACTCATCAGAAAAGAGTACACGGCTCCAATCTTGCTGTGTCCAATTTAAATGACTGCGTGCGAAATGAAGGCGCGCTGTTCGGTGGGCTCGCGTTAGTTTGGGCCCATTAGCTGGCTTGTGTGGTACCATATCGCGTTCTTTTAACCTTCTCCGAACAGTTCGAGCGCTCACAGATACTCCGTGGAAGTCGCGAAGTTGGTTTTGTATCTCAATGGAGGTAAGGTGACGATTTCTCAAGCTGGTCGTCACGATGAATCGATCCTGCCTTTCAGTTGTGACCCGAGATCGTGCCCTTCCTTGGCGACGAACAAAGCCGCCAGTCTCTAGGTACCTCCGATAAACATTTCGGACCGCAGAGCGACTTAAATTAAGTTGAGCACTCACGTTTCTTTGGCTGTGTCCGGCCTGAATAAGTGCCACAGCTTGGGCGGCGACTTCAGGTGAAGTATCCATTGATTATTGATAGAACCTCACCTTAATGTTAAGAATAAGTAATGTTTGTTGCAAAACCAAAGATATCAATCACTTTTTCAAGAATTAAATCCAAGTAAACCAATAAAACCAAGTTTTCTTAGTATTCGATTGTTTGATATCAACAAACAGGCTCCAAATTGTCTTTTGTTTCTTTAAATTCTGTGTTCGAAATTCAAAAAAAGACTATTGAATGAAATTGTGAATGTGCCAGGTTCAAAACTGCATAAAAACTTTTTGCTCGACCTAATATAAAATTTTAGCTAGGACCAAACGAAACTGAAAATACAAGGTGGGCCAATAGATGTGTCCAGAAGTGTAGTAAGATAAGATAAAATAAGATGTGTTTATTTATTTAAACATGTGTAACATGATACATAGATATAAGCACGTAAGTAAGCAGCCGAAAGTGTTTCGTACTTGTGTGCACAAGCAGAATTGAACACAGTTCGTAATGCTAGGTACACGCGAAGCGACTTGCTGGCGATTTTAAAATCTCACGTCCACACACAGATTTTGATAGCACCTTTGGTCGCTAGGGATTTAAAAATCCGTGTAACTAGACTTTGGCTCTTTTATGTTGATCCTGAAAAAGGGCGGCAAATTAAAAAAAAAGTGCATGTGGTGTCACTGGGTATAGTAGGAATTGTTTTTTGCCAGTAATCAAAATGAATTAAATTAAATAAAAAAAAAGTAATAATAAGAAAACAAAAATAAGAAACAACAAAAACAAAGAAAACGAAACAACAACAAACAAAAAACCACAAAAATAATAAGTACCTACACTTAATTATTTTATTCAGGGACATATTTGATATATTTTACCTACAAAAGCTGCCAAACTACCACATTTACGCCTGGTAGCCATAGTACCTAAGCTATGTAACGAAATACCTTTATTTACCACACATTTTCTACCATAAAAGTTGCCATTTGGTAACGTTCGCCCTAAACGAACCTAACAATCGACTTCGATTTGGGTAGCGAACAGTGTGGTTGTGAGAGGCTGTGCTGGTCTGATATAAACCGCACCCTAATCGCGTAACACATTATCAATCACAATCTGAATGATTTTGAAGCATATCACTGATCCATTGCTTCAAATGTTCGAAAAATTTGTCAATGTAAATAACGCAATGAATGTTGTTGAACTGTCAAACTGAAACCGATTCCTACGGTAAGTATGTTACGCAATTAGGATGCAGTTCGGTACACTAAGTAAACACAGTGGTTTTTTGTCGTAAGCGTTTCTGCTGTTGTTTTGCTTTAAAATTATTCACCATAGTATGTAGTAACTTCACATGTCACTGTTTATTGTTTAAATATGGTTTAACCGTTAAGATAAATAAATCAATGTAAATAAATACTATAGCCAGACACTTTATAGTAAGGGTCATCTGGGTGACATTCATCTGACATTTTTAGAATATGGCCATAAAAAATGTTACGATTTAAACTCAGGATCAACAGTCATGTGCCAAACTCTAAAATGACTTCGTGTGTACCTAGCATAACATCTGATCCACACACACAAACTTATAGCATAGTTGGGCACACAAAATTCGCAATAATAAAACGGGTGGACCTCAAGCTTGGAGTTCATTCATTCGTTCACCAAAATTGGCCACAAATTATTAATTTGAAGCTATCTGTAGATACAATTCCGAAAGGGATGGCAGACCGCTTGCTTACGACAGCGGCGTTGGGGTTGACATAGCATGCGACAGTGCCGCTGCAGTTTTGATTCCAAACGCGATATCACTTCTATGAAAGCAGCGGGAATTCTCCTTCAGTTTCACGTTACACATAGAGATGGGCAAATGCCTGGGCATTTTGGCAAATTGGGAAAATTCCTAATAAGTGCCCATAAATTTTTATCTGGGCATATATTTTTTGTTCCAAAATTAATTTACGAAATTGATGTTAGCTTTGGAAGCTGGCTTAACTTGTTGAGTTTAGTTCTGATTAGGTGTATGTTTATGAATTTGTACATTATATTTTTATGTTTTACAAAACCATGCTTACGAACATAAATGTCAGTAGCACAGATACAATTATCGTTAGAGGGAAGCCGAAGAAAAAATTGTTCAGTTCTCATAAAGTCTAGATAAAATCAAAAGTCATTACTTTGCTTTTCTTAATATATCGCCATCTATGGTCAAGTAACATAACCAAAGACACGCTGACAGTATACAAACAATATTTTATAAATTTTTTACAGAAATAAACGATAAAATTACCGATTATAGTTTTATTTCTGAATGTTATAACGAATAAAATTCAAAAGAGCAGGTGAAAACAAAATACACGTGAATTTGTGTGTCAAGAAATCAACATTATCGCTTTGAATACCTAAAAATTAATAGTTTCTTTTATGTTTATTTATATTCAAAACTAGATATTATATGCTTTGTTTATTTAATTATTTAAGTTTAATCATTTTTATTAATAATTTATGGAATTTATATCCTGTTTAGTTTGTGCTACATTAAACTGGTATTAAATAGGTATCTGTAATGTGATGTGATACACAGTTACACATACAGATGCACTATTATTGCCAAATGGCAATAGTAGACACTAAGAAGAGTGGTTGTTTCGAAGGGAAGCCGATAGGAATCGGGTTGTATGAACGCTGCAACACTAGCACTTTGGTATACCGTAGACCGCAGTAGTAGTGTTAGCGCGGTCTGTCATTGCTAGTAATCGGAATAGGTAGTGCTAATTTGCCTAAACTTTGAGGAAGGAAGTAACATAGAGTGGTAATACCTCTTCTAAAATCCCGGAATCATTTTAATGACGTTTAAATCCCGGGATTTAAAAACCACGAATTATTTATTGGACTTTATTTACGATTTTTCAAATCAATGATTTGTAACTACAATAAAAGTCCAATAAATAATTCGTGGTTTCAAATCCCGGGATTTAAACATCATTAATTATTTCGGGATTTTTTTTAGGCACTCTATGTTACTTCCTTCCTCAAAGTTTAGGCAAATTAGCACTCACTACCATTTCTGATCATTGCGGTTGGGCGGTACTGTTGCTTCAGTCTGCCGTTTGCTTTCGGAGGTAACTTGCCGTACCCTCAGAGTCACCTCATGGTGGTAGTAAGTCACAGATTACTAAAATGTAGCAAGCTATAGTAAGTAAGACAAGACTGTATATTATGTACAGTAGAATAGAACCCAGCCAAAAAAACATTCCTTTTTTTCTTTCTCATTTCTTTTTCAACAATTCCTTTTTTTCGTTTAGGGCAACAATATTTTGTCATTTCTTGTCACTCACTCGAGTCTAAAATGTCAATGTCAACTATGTCAAGTACATGCACAGGTGTCAAGGAGTCAACAAATAGCAAAGTCAAAACTGCTAAGAATTTGGTTCTTCGCTAACAAAAAAGGTATCCAAAAACCGTAATATCTGTTCTCTGTAGAATCCGTTTAGGTTCTTGTTGTACTCTTTTGCAAAAAATCCGTGTTCGTTGACCCATCTTCATCTCTCTGGGATTATAATCATAATCATAAATCTTTATATATCTCAACATCATATTACAGGCACTGGTTAATAAAATGCACAATCTTAAATAGAGAAAGGTGTCTGAGGTAGGAGGGTCCTGAGTTACAGATCACCCGGCTCTCTTTTAAAGGACATGTTAATTTACAAAACAGTTAAAGTTAAGATATACTTAATAGGTATTATAAAGTCTGATAATGCAATTGAGTGCAGAATGTAAAAAAAAATAAATAATTAAAAACAAAATCAAAGAAAAGCAAGTCAACATGAAATTCAAAGAAATATACAAATTATGTATATTATTATTCATTGATACATACTTAGGTATCTAACTAACAAAATAAAATAATAATGAGCATAACAAAAAATGAAGAATGGAAATGGGGAAATGAAGAATGTTGTGTGTATGAATGTATGTAAGTCTAGGTGTGTGATTGTAAATGTGTGGGTATTATTAAGACACTGGTTTTAATAAGCTTTCAGTGGCAACATAGTCCAGATTTAATAGCCAAATGCGTAATTTTCTTTTACAAATAGCTTTTGTATGAGTGTAAATAGGTATTTTGTTATTAATTGAATTATAAAGAAAAGTGCCAAGAAAACAGAAAAACTTTTGGGAGAAACTAGTGTTATAACGGATGATTAAACAAACATTTGTTGATCGTCTATTTTGTGTTGGTAAATTGAGTTCTAAGGGAAGTTCAGTGTGTTTTTTTAGTACTGTCATGAGAATGAACAACTGCCGGACTGTTAGCACTTGGCAGTGTTGGTAAAGTTCGAAAGTTGGATAGAGGATTGGCAAAAAGCAACTAACTTTTAATATGGCTCTTTGGGCTCTCTCTAAATTTATCATATAAGTTTTAGAGGTACCGCCCCAAGTGGTAATGCAATAAACTAGCAAAGACTGGCATAGTGCATAGTAAACTGTTTTAATAACTGATGTATTAGATAAATGTCTTAGATTTTTAAATATGTAAATTAATTTTCGGATTCTTTTAACTAGGGGTTTCAATGTGTTGTTGGAAGCTGAGACGGTAATCTATGATTATTCCAAGATATTTAATAGAATTTGTTTTAACTAATACAGGACAAGAACAGTGGTTGATGAAATTACATGAGTGGGCTTTCAAGTTGAAGTTTGTTTGATCCTGGGGTCTAAGGGAATATGTCATGTATTTTGTCTTATCGACATTGAGGGTAAGCAAATTGGAATATAGCCATTTATACATCGTATCAAAACCTTGTTGAGCATAATTTTTAACCTCACCCCACGTATTAGCATCGAATATCACGGCAGTATCATCGGCAAAAGTGATGATTTTGCCGTTTTGCAGCTTGATGTTACATAAATCGTTTGTATAAACTAAAAATAATGTTGGACCGAGGATGCTACCCTGTGGAACGCCGTACTGATTAGGAAGTTCGTCGCTAATCCAATTATCTATTTTCGTAGTTTGTGTTCTGTCAGACAAATAGTCTATGAATAGTTAGAGTGGTAGGCTTCTTACTCCCATATTCTCTAATTTTTTTATCAAAATAGGAACAGATACTGTGTCAAATGCTTTAGCTAAATCTAGGTAAATGGCTAAGGTCTTTTTTTATTATCTAGTTTGTTGACTATGTGATCTGTTAGTTCGTGGACGGCTTCAGCTGTTGACCTACCAGATCGAAAGCCAAACTGTGATGGAGATAAAAGAGAATTTTGTTCAAGGTATTTAGTAAGTCTGGTGTTCATTAATCGTTCTAAGATTTTTGACATTGTTGGAAGTATGGATATTGGTCTATAATTATTGACACAGTATCTGTCTCCGGACTTAAAAATGGGTACAATTTTGGATTTTTTAAAGGCACGCGGAAATATTCCAGCAAGCAAAGAGAGATTGCATATGTATGTAAGTGGAGGAACAACAATATCAGCAAATCGTTTTAAAAATGATCCAGATATATTATCAACGCAAATTGCACACTCGTTTTTTAAATTATTAATTAAGGACCGAACTTCTTCTTCATCAGTAGGAAGAACAAAAGAATCTTGAGAAGAATTAGTTGACTGACTATCGGGTTCTACATTAGGAAAATTCATATTTTGTGAGAGTAATTTTTCTGACAATGTTTTACCAACGTTTGCAAAAAATGAATTTACACTATTAACTGATTCAGTAGGATTGTCTATTGAAATGAGCTGTGTGGATTGCTGTTTAGCTTTATTAGTATAAGTTATATTTTTAATTGCTTCCCAAAGTTTTTTGTTGTTTTTCCCTGCTTTTTTAACAATATCTTGTTCGTAACTTTGTCTAACTTTCTTTAAAATATCGTTGCAAAAATTCCTGTATCTTTTGTAAGTGCAAAGTACTACCTCATTATCTGGATTTTTAATAGTTTTAATATGTAATTGATCTCGATTTCGCATGCATCTTAGTAGGCCCGGTGTTATCCAAGGCTTCAAAATTATTTTACGTCTAGAAGTCGTGATTAGTTTTGTGTTTTCATTTATAGCTTGACTTAAAGAGTGTATAAAAAAATTGGTTGCCTCGTTTTTTTATACACTCTTTAAGTCAAGCTATAAATGAAAACGATTGCGAGTGGGAGGGTATGGATCACATATTTTTTGAATGCTGGGTCAACGCCCCAACCAAGATTTATTTTAGCTGTCTCCCTTAATTTAACATCTCTCTTGCGATTACATTCCTCTCTCTATTAAAATACTCCCATCCAGAACTGCTTTTGGCGCTGATGAGTTTCATCCATCAAATTCAAACCATTTATTTAAACTATTTACAGGCACTTTTGAATTGTCAAGGAGTCGATCAGTCAGAAATATGAAGCTAGTTGCCCATTCCAAAGTGTAGTAGGTACCTATGGAGAAGTATGGACAAGAAACTCCATGGACACACTTTTAAATTATATTGTTACAAAAATCTTAGTTACATCTTTATGTTGAATTTATGATTAAATGTGAGAACGGTATAAAAAAGACGTACTTACACGTTAAAAGCGCCCAGAGTAGCAAATGGGAACAAAGAAAAAAAATAATTAAAATAAGCCGTGGCAGCTAAGAGATACCAATCCCAACTGACAGCGCCCGTTCACGATCACGACGCATGGATCAGCACCATTTAGTTCAACCATTTTGAAGAGAGCCGAATGATCCAACATATGCGCCAACATCAGCGAGACATTTGAGTGAGCATGACAAACAATAATATAATATAATTATGATAATTATGTTTCCTTAAATACTCTGTGTGGTATACACATACACTCAATTAGTAATAAGTAAAAACATTATGTATACCTACATAGGTATACATACACATAATATTTTGACCATGTCGGACGTATTGGGGCCAAGCTGGCTTCGCACCCTCCGGGCAGTAAACAGTTCTCGTCCCTGTCTAAAGTGGCTGAAGTTTATTTCGGTCGACCCACTTTACCTCCAATGATGAAACCTGATGGGTCGCTGGCTCACTCTGCAGGTAAAGAAAGCAAATCTATTTGCATCTCTTTTTGCAGGCAATTCACGTCTGGACGCTGGCTCCAAGCAACCACCTACTGTACCTCATTGTGACTCCTTGATGCCGGAGATGGCAGTTCACATTAAAGAGGTTCGAAGAGTATTGTGCAGTCTAGACGTGAACAAGGCCAGCGGGCCTGAAGGCATTCCAGCGACAGTGTTGAGGCAGTGTGCGCCTGAACTGTCTCCTGTGTTGACACGTTTGTTCCGCCTCTCTCTTAATAAAAGGACGGTACCAAAATCCTGGAAGCTTGCAAATGTGGAACCAGTGCCCAAAAAGGGCGACCGTGCAGACCCTGCCCATTACCGTCCGATCGCCATTACCTCCATTCTGTGCAAGGTTATGGAAAGGGTACTGAACAGCAAGTTGCTAACCTACCTTGAAAACAATGATCTCCTCAGTGATCGTCAACTGGTGATCTTCTTGTGTATGTCACGCACTGCTGTGGCGAGGCCATCGAGAAACACGGCGAAGCACTTGCCGTATCGCTTGATATCTCGGGCCTTTGACAGCGTCTGGCACGCTGGTCTACTCAGCAAGCTTCCTGCTTATGGCATCCCAGCTGATTTTTGTAGCTGGATATCAGACTTCCTTAATGAATGGTCGATCAGAGTAGTCGTTGACGGCTGCTCTTCCGACCTTATGGCTATTGATGCCGGAGTTCCTCAGAGATCTGTTCTCTCTGCAACTCTTTTCCTGCTGCACATCAATGACCTACTTCAGCCTGGTATTGTTGGGTATGCAGATGACAGTACAGTTTCAGAGAGATACTTGCCCAGCTCAAAAACCAACGGGGCCGAAGTTCGTTCCTTGAGAGAGGCCATGGTAGAGCGGACAGATTTGACCTTAAGCCTTGTCTCCCAGTGGGGTGATGATAATCTGGTCTGTTTTAACGCCACCAAAACACAGGCGTGCCGCGTGTTTTTACCGCTAAAATGAGTCGTTTTGATCAGACTCCTACTTTTCGGGGTACATCTGTTCCTGTAACTGATCGGCTCGAGCTCCTAGGCATGGAGTTGACATCATGTCTCAACTTCGGTGCCACCATCGAGTGCACAGCCCAAACTGCGGCCAAGAAACTGGGCATCCTAAATAGGGTGAAGCAATACTTTACGCCTGGACAGCTTTTAAATCTCTAAAAAGCGCAAATCCGATCCTGCATGGAGTATTGCAGCCACCTTTGGGATGGCTCAGCTAAATACCAACTTGCCGCGCTTGATTCGGTGGAACGCAGAGCTAAGAGGCTCATTGGCGTCGTAAGATTGGTGGATGCCAAGCTTCACAGCTTGGCTCATGCCGCATCATTGCTTGTCGGTCTTCTACAGATTGTACTTCGGTGAGTGTGCTCGAGAACTCCACGACCTCATTCCGCCTGCCCCCTTCTACCATCGGACATCTAGACGCACTGCAGGTTACCATCCCTACCTAGTTGCTATTCCACCAATACGCACTAAGCGTTTCCAAATGTCTTTTGTGATGCGCACAGTGAAGGAGTGGAACTCTCTGCCTACGTCTGTGTTTCCGAACGCATACAACCCCGATCTCTTCAAAGTGAGAGCGAACAGGCTTCTTCTGGGTAAGCTCGCTCCATCGTCGACTTTGTCTCTGTCATCTCTGACCTAGACTAGAGTCAAGAGCAAAGCTATCTCAAATGAAATGCCAGGAGAACTTTTTAATTTTTTTATTTACCATCAACTCCACTTCACCATATGCGTTGTGACGAGCTTATATTGCTTAGCAATCATTTTATAAAGTAATCGGATCGCAAACCGTGAAATAATTATTATTAAGCAGTTCCAGCGGCCACCTGTGGTCTTCGTCATGTTCCACTTCACCAAATGGTGCTTTCCGAGAGCAAATGCAGAAGTTACTATAAAAAATATTCAAATCGCTATAGGTGTGCCTATAATATTTGAAGAGTTCCCTCGATTTCTCCAGGATCCCATAATCAGATTCGGACCTGATGACAATGGGACCACCAAGTAGAATTTTCCAAATTGGTCCAGCCGTCTTCGAGTAATTTGCAGTTTGTGTGGGAAACCAAACTGCGGGGCAATTGCGTAACACATTATCAATCGGAATCGGTTTCATTTTGACAGTTCAACAACATTCATTGCGTTATTTACGTGTTAAGCAGACAAATTTTTGAAGCATTGATTTAGCAATTTGCTTCAAAATGATTCAGATTCCGATTGATAGTGTTACGCAATTAGGGTGCCGACTCCTTGAATTAGATTAAGCAGAGATAAAATTGATTTGTCTGTTTGTAATGTCAATAACAGCTTTTTACCAAATGCATATGACCGTATAACCACTCAAAAGCTATAATCGGTTAAATGTCAACTATTTTGACTTTTTTACGAAATCGAGTTTTAATGTTCTAACCCCACAATCCCTGTACTGTACGATACACTTTGTCCGACCTGGGAATCGAACCCAGGACCTCATGGCTCAGCAGTACCTAGTGCTTGCGGCCACACTAGAACAACGAAGCAGTTTTTCCTTTTTATGTCGGAACAAACAGCAGTATTTTTTTCATGTTTCTGAGTTGGTCCCATAGTAAAAGTTGTGCGGTTCCACGAGTATGTCCCTTCTTTTGCCTGCCGTATGTGAATAAAGACTCCCGCAGACGCAACTCCGGTAGAACATTATTGAAGTTTTCATAGAAATTGTTCCACCAGAGAAGCAACGCGCCGTCGCGCCGCGCCTGAGTCGCCTGCGGGAGCCTAAATAATACGCCGCCTAGAAGTCTTCACCAATTCTACTGTTTACCACATAGAATAGACAGCTACAAATGCCATCACAAGCCAAAACACCAAAACGAGGCAGATACGCCAATTTATTGCGTAACCAGTGTAATCAGGGCAGTGACTCGATTTGTTTCATTGTTTAAGATTACTCATTATTTTGTTACTGAGCCATGTTATTATTGAATGTACCTATTAGTAGATAGGTAAAAGAAAAATCAAGAAAATAATAACGTTTATTTGGACATATATTAAAAAAAAGTGAAAATAAATAATAATGTTTTAACAATAATAATAGTGTGTGCCTCACGGCTGCGCCAAAAAGGTTCATTTCAGCATTAATGTCAGACATGTGCTGTCTGAAGCTGATTTCATAATGAACCTTTAGGGACAAGTGACGGGAAGTACAAACAGTTTCAACATACCTAATACATATTTTTATACTTATAAATAAGTAAATAAATAAACTAGTAATCACAAATACAAAAACAATAAGAACTGTCTCTGCAAAACCTGTTCTTAGCGATTAGCAAGCAAGGGTGCTTACATAAAGAAACGGGTTTCCGGTAGGCGAGTCTGTGGGGGTCGGTACCGCGGTGCAGCCGATCTATTCTGTAAACATCACGCCGTGAACACTTAGGTGAAGTGAGTTCGAAGTGAGCTCAATCCCTAGTAGAGTAAGGTGGATGACAGTTCACATCACGCTCACTTCACCTAAATTTTCACGGTGGGATCTTTACAGAATAGCACCACAGGTATAATAATCCCATGTTATCTTGTGCTCACATATAAAGAAACAGGTTTATACTTGTCGGTGCAGACTACCTGGACCGAGCCATACCGATCGGTACCGACCCGCACAGGCTCGCCTGTGCCGGAAACCTGTTTCTTTATGTAAGCACCCTTAGGTAAGGCCCTTAGGCCCTTATCATAATTTTATTTGTTTGTACCAACGAATTAAGAATGACATAGAACACGAATGGTTCGCTCAAACTACAAACAGACAAACTACATGGACTTTGCTCAACTCGAGGAAGTCATGGCTCGAGCGGCAATGGCTGACGATGACAACACCAAACCGCCTTCATCGCCTGGCTGGAACGAGCAGTTGTTGACCTCGTCGCCGGGTGATCAACACGATGACCAGCACAAAGTGGACGTGGGGGAGAGGCTGTCCGATGGATCCAGCTCCAACTAACCCCACCCCATCGCCGTCACCGCCCCTCAACATAATACAGACCAACCTCCAACATAGCCAGACTGCCACGGCTAGCTTACGCAGGGCATTGGAGGTAAAACCCCGAACCATCGCACTGATCCAAGAGCCGTGGATCAGAAACAACAGAATATGCGGCCTCGGTAACATCGGAGGTAAGCTAATTCTCAACACACACGGCTTGGACAAACCAAGAACCTGCGCCTACATAACCAAAGGAATCCCTACCACACCTCTCACTCAATTCTGTTCCAGAGACCTAACAGCCGTCAGGCTCCACACCGAGGGTAACTTTCCAGACGTTGTACTGGCCTCGGCATACATGCCAGGTGAGGACACCAACTGCCCGCCGAAGGAGTTGGACGACCTAGTGCAGCACTGCGAGCGTGCCAAACTAGCCCTCATCATCTGCACTGACTCGAACGCCCACCACCCGCTCTGGGGCAGCGACGCACCGAACCCCAGAGGAGAGGTACTATCAGTATCCACCTATTTATTTTCCACTAACCTTAACATTATAAACCGGGGCTCAGAACCCACTTCAATCATAGATCTAACACTTGCTACGGAAAACGCGACTAACCTAATCATAAACTGGCACGTATCGGACGAGCCTTCTTGCTCAGACCATAGAAGGATTCGTTTTAAACTAACTACCGACACAAAGAAACTCAAACCGAGACGAAACCCGCGGCGCACCAATGTTCCCGGGTACAAACGCCTCCTAGCCTCCCTACTAGCTAGACACTTATCACAAGTAACTATAAGAGACCGAGCACAACTGGAATACACCGTGACAAAATTATCAGAATATTTAACTGAAGCATACCATGCATGCTGTAAACTAAGACAGCCACAAACCAGGAGTAAGAGGAACCCCTGGTGGAACGCTGAACTTAGTAGACTCAGGGATGCACTACGTAAGCAATTCAATAGAGCAAAAAACACTAGACTCCCGGACGACTGGGAGCTATACAAAGAGACCCAATACACATATAAAAAACAAATCAGAACGGCCAGAAGAGTAGCTTGGCGGAAATTGTGTGAATCCATTGAGACAAATAACTAAGCCGCAAGAGTGAGGAAGATCCTATCAACTGATCAGGACCGAACCCTCGGCGCGCTGAAAAACTCAGATAACTCATACACACTGACCGACTACGAGACCAGTAAGGTCCTTCTGGAAACTCACTTCCCGGACTGTAAACTCCTAGAAGACAGAACGTGGGAAGCTGAGCCGGATTGGACCCCAACGGACCAAGACTGGTCTAGAGCTCACAATATAATAACAAAAGACCGGATAAAGTGGGCCATCAACACGTATTCTTTCAGCCATACAAGTCCGCAGGGCTGGATGGCATTTTCCCAGCCCTGCTGCAGTGGGGGTTAGATCATCTGACACCATGGCTGGTGGAGATTTATCGAACCTGTATAGCACTAAAATACACACCGCTAGCTTGGCGCTAAGTGAAAGTCATTTTCATACCCAAGCCTGGCAAAACCGACTACACACAACCCAAGGCTTATAGGCCTATTAGCCTCACATCCTTTCTACTAAAAACCCTCGAGAGACTCGGTGTCGACAGACACATTCGAGACGGACCCCTTCGGGCAAAACCACTTCATAAACAACAGCATGCGTACTCTACGGGCAAATCAACAGAATCCGCGCCGCACAGCGTGGTTTCTAAGATTGAATGCGCAGTGGATCACAAATGCTCATCACTGGCAGCCTTCATTGACATCGAAGGCGCCTTCGACAAAACCATGTTCAACAGTATTAACATGGCCCTCGACAGACACAGCATAGACAACCCTGAGTGGATGGATCAACAACATTGCTCAAAATGAGGGCTGTACAAGTCACAGTGAATGACACTACAAGGGCTATAGTAGCAAAAGGCTGCCCGCAAGGTGGCGTTCTCTCGCCGCTCAGGAACCTGGTTGTAGACAGCCTCATCAAAACACTCAACGATAATGGTTAATTCACAGTAGGCTACGCTGATGACATAACCATAATAATAAACGGCACCCACGAGAACACCTTATGTAACCCGATGCGCCAGGCCTTGAAAATAGTAGAGGCCTGGTGCATCAAACACCAACTATCAGTGAACCCTACAAAAACCGAACTGATCCTCTTCACAAAAAAGAGGAAAGTGATGACACTACAACTACCACGATTCTTTAATACTACCCTAAGCCTATCAACTGAAACCAAATTGTTGCTTTTTGGATAAACAGCTGAACTGGGCAAAACATACCAACCACATCATTACGAAAGCCAGCATATCCCTATTGCAGTGCAAACGACTGCTTGGAAGAAACTGGGGAATTAGCCCCAGGGTTACTTACTGGCTATACACCACAATTATCCGACCAATTATCACTTATGGCTCACTAGTCTGGTGGCCCAGGACAGACCTCAGCACAGCCCAAAGCGATCTCGGAAAACTGCAGCGGTTTGCCTGTGTGGCAATCACTAGCAGTATGAGAACCACACCCACAGCTGCCCTACAGGCAATGCTTGGACTGCCACCCCTACACCTCATCGTGAGGGAGGAGGCGGCCCTTGCTGCCTTTAGGCTCCATACATCAGGAACCCTAAGCACAGACTCCAGAGTCAAGCACATACGCATTATGGAAGATGCGATCAAACGACAACCAATGATGGCATCACCCTGCGACAAAGCCCCGAAAATTCATTACTTTCAAAAGAATTACAACATAATACTCACGGTAGAACAGTGTGACTACTCAGGCCCGAAAGAGATGAGGGTATACACTGACGGATCAAAGACCGACTCCGGGACCCGGAGTCGGTGTTTTCTCACACGACCTGAACATAAATATATCCAGTCCGCTGGGAATGTTCAACACCGTCTACCAGGCGGAATGTGTGGGCATTATACAAGCGGCCTACGCCATAGAGGCCAGGAGAGTCACGGATGCCCACATACGCATACTCTCTGACAGCGCCTCAGTTCTCCAGTCCTTAGGAAAAAAACATTACATCGAGACTAACACTAGAATGTCACAATGCACTGGAACGTCTAACGGTTTCAAATGGCAATACAGTGACACTGCAATGGATAAAATCATTAGGCAACGACGCAGCTGACGAATTAGCTAGGAGAGCATCCGGCACGTCTGTGGGCCCGAACCTATTGTACCCATTCCGTTCAACCAACTACGCAGGTGGCTACAAGAGTTCACCCACACACAAGCGGAGAAATGGTGGACCTCGGCACCGGGCTGCAGGCAGTCCAGGGAAGCTATGCCATCATTAGATGGCAGGCTGACCGGCCGCTTATTACGCCTAGACAGGGATGGCCTGCGCCTGGTGGCGGGGACCATCACGGGACACTGCTCGCTAAACAAACACTTCCACACAATAGGCATAACGGACAGTCCTCTGTGCAGGGCATGCACGGAGGCTGAGGATGTGCTCTTTGAATGCACAGGCGTCGCCCAGATCAGAACAGAAACCCTCGGGGTCACCCAGATCTTTCAAAGACATCCTAGACAGACCAGAAAACATAATCAAGTTCTGGAGGGAGGTGGGCTGGTTGGAATAACCGCCGACGGCCGCCATGGCCCACGTACAATGGTCCACATGTAGGATTAAGTGCGGAAACGTCTCGGAAAAGTCCCGTTACATAGAACATAGATAGTCTGTGCGCATGTTGCGTTATTATTAGCAGTTTAGTGGTATGAGTTTGGAACCATGTTTTAGCGGGCTTCGTACGAGAGTTATGATTCTATATCATTCTTAATTCGTTGGTTTGTACAGCCTATGGTAGCTGTGCCGTCATCAGTATCATAACTTTTGGCCAGTCGTTTTTTTTTAAAAACGAAAGATATGTAAAAACCATTTACTAACACACATTTAACCTTTTTATTGGGTCGACTTTCAGCTTCGCGGCTAGTCTATCGCAGGAGTCGAGGATTTGCTCGATGTACTCAATCACGCCGGATGAATCGGCTTCGGCTATTGCTTTCTTCTCCATGTCTCCTGGAGCAAGCACTGGATACTTTGGATCTGCCTGGGAAGTTTATAAAAATATTTATGTGAGATGTACTTTTATACATATATATCATAATTACTTGTCCTACTGATTCATCAACGCAGAGCCTAAACCGCTGCGGCTACAAACTTGAAATTTTATAGCAGTTGATGCCTTTATGTTGTAAGCATACACTAAGGAGGGATTTATGGAAATTCGACCTTTGAGGGGGTGAAAAGGGGGGATTTTGTATGAAAAGTCTTATTTCTTGAGTTAATTAACTTGAAACTTGACACGATTGAGAACTTGACCTGTATCAGGGTTTTTTTTGAAAATCTACCCCTAGCTACGATTAAAGTACGAAATCCACGCGGAAGAAGTCGCGCGGGAAGTGCTAGTGTTATATATTATTTAAGATAAAATTTTAGATTAAAACAATGCTAATAAATGAGATACACACTGGTTTCATGTTCCGCCAATATTGTATATTATCGGAGACGCGCTCTTCAAAACCTGGGGCAAAGCATTTGTGGTTGATGGCCACAAAGGTTTGGCCGATGTTCGCCTCAGATTTAACAGTCGGTGTCCACTTGGGAACGTGGTGACCGTAGTGAGAACCTGTGCGAAATTAAAGAACGAATAGTTAAATTTGTATAAATCTATAATTGATCTGATGGTGATGGCGTATAGAAAAAACGTGCAAAGCATCTTGGGCTAAAGCATATTTCATAATTGTGGCTACCAAAGAATTTCGTATCTGGATTTTATCATCTGGCAATTCTACTCTCTGGTTCATTGCATTTTAATCTTGGACCTTCGAGTACTGCTGCACCTTCATCTGGTTTTTTTTTTCAACTAGTGTCACCACAACTTTCGGGTCAGACCTAAATAACAAGGAAGGTGCTTTGGTTGAAACCTTTACAACGACGTGCAGATATACAATTTGACTGTGCTTACCTGAGAGTACTCCAGAAAGCATATCGACAAGCGCTGCCAGTCCGAAGCCTTTGTATCCACCCGTTTGCTCGGTGCCGCCTAACGGCATCAGGGATCCGGATTTTATCGCCTGGAAAACGGTCAAAAGACGCATGTATTAGAGGCCCTGGGCACTTTATGATAATGAGGTGTGGAGAATGTAGGATGCAAGAGCGGAGCAGAGCGAGCTCGAATTTTTTAGCACCCCGCTTCGAATGGTTTCGAGTTTCTTTCGACCATAATGTATACAGAAATAGAAGTTACTTTGTCGAATTATCCAGAAAAGGGGTTCAAATGTCGCCACAGAAGTTTTTTCGGCCTCACTATTTCGGCTGACATTTTCGTTGGTTACAGACCGATGGTTCTAGCGGGTACAGGGGGACGCGGGTAAAAATAAATGACCCGCATCCGACGCACAAAGTATTGTGTTGTCAAAGGTGAGTCTGTAGATTTCTCTATAATATATTTCGTAATTTACTTCCGCTGAACGAAATTTCAGACATAAAACGATTTTAAATATAGGTATGTAGAGTGGGATATCCAGAAAGGAAACAATATTGCACTTTAATTACTATTTTTAATTTCACCTTCGATACAAAACGTACTTAGCTTAAACATCGTTGTTTTCCATCCTGCTTTTCCTCCCGTCATTTATCCCTTCTCTTTCACTCACACATTCATTCGTTCTGAAACTAAATTCTTTAGCGTTCAGAAATGTTTAATTAATATTAATCCTACAACTCGGCCATCCTGCCGCTATTTCTGGCCTCAGAAATGATACAGCACTAACAAGAATACAGTCTTACACATTGTTACAGTTTTATCAACTAAAATTATGTTGGATACACAGAATAAAATAATAATGAAGCTAAGCTAAAATAATAAGCTGAAATGATATTGGTTCAGTCATTGGGCCATCTCTTCATGAAGTCGACTACAGTGGATGTCTTACCTGGTCCTTCTGCCGTGGGGTCCACCTTCTGTACATCATACCGGTTGTTCCCTTTGACTTTAGTGATGCTATAAGGTCCAAGGTATTTAGGCTTAAGCTTCATCCCAGACCCAAACTGAGTTCGTTTGATTGCTACTAAGTCACCTTCTTTATACTTAGTACTTTCTTTACGTTTTCTGTTAAAAGCTTGAATATTATATTTGTGCACCTGCAAGATGTGCTCTTTCGCCTTTCGTCGGTTTTCTTCTCTATCTTGAACAAACATATCTCTTCCCTCTTGCATTAGTAAGTCGTAGATTTCAATGTCTTCTTTGGTTTTCATAGTCGTTCCTACAAGTAGTTCAAATGGGGTACAATTGATGCTTCTCTGCCAAGTACTATTCAATGCTCTTTGCACATGACTAACATGCTTGTACCATTGGGTAGGGTCTTCAATGCATAGCTTTGTAAGGATTGATATTATGGTTCTGTGTATTCTTTCTACCTGCCCGTTTCCCCTAGGCACTCCTGTAGTAATCTTGGCATGTTTGATTCCTTCTTCTTCACAATATTGTTGAAATTCTTGACTAGTGAATGCCGTTCCCCTATCACTAATTATTCTAGTGGGATTTCCAAAGTGCTGCTGGTGAATTCTCAATTTCTCAATGGTTTCCTTACTCGTAGTACTTCTTGTGGGAAATATCCACACAAACTTTGTAAATGCATCCACCATTGTGAGTAGATGATTGTACATCTTCTTTGTCTCCGTCATTGGCCCAAGGTGGTCAATGTGGACAGTATGTAGGGGAGTATCTTCCTTCTCTAAAAGGTGTAAAAATCCCTCCTGCTTGCCCTCTTTTCTGCTGCCAAGTATACATGGGATACAAGTGATGATAAAATCTTCTAATTTCTTTGATAAATCTTTAATGTAATAATCTTTATTTATAAGTTCCGTCATCTTCTTTTTACCAAAATGTCCATTGGAGTGCACTCTCTTTATGACCTCCATCTCCATGTTCTTAGGTACCATCAATTTTCTTTCCAGGCTTTTGTACAGCACACCGCCTTCCAAGTAGTAGTCGAGATAGGGTTTCTCAGAAAGTACCTCCATGACAGCTTTTAATCCTTCATCTTGCTCTTGTGCCTTCTTTATTTGTTCATGTAGGCTATTAGTTATCACTCCTATGTATGGGTTGCGGCTCAATGCATCTACATGTTTCATCCTTGTACCAGACCGGTGTTCAACCTGAAAATCAAATTCTTGTAATAACAATGCCCATCTTGCAACTCTAGTTGAGAGATCTTTCTTTTGTAGCGTCATCTGAAAAGCTTGGCAATCTGTTACAATTTTAAATGGGATGCCATATAGATAGTGTCGAAACTTCTTTACACCTTCTATTATAGCAAGAGCCTCCAACTCATAACTAGAATATTTCTTTTCTGCATCGCTGGTCTTCCGGCTCATATAATATACAGGATGTAGGCCACTGTCTTCACACCACTGCATTAATACTGCTGCATAAGCCAAACTCGAAGCATCTGTGTGTAGTTCTGTACACCTTTTTGGGTTGAAAATCTTCAGTACTGGACCACTTCCTAATTTTTCTTTTAAAATATTAAATGCATACTTGTGTTCATCTTCAAATGTAAAACTTTGATCCTTTTTTAGTAAATCAGTCAATGGACTAGCTACTTTAGCAAAGTGAGGTATGTACACTTCCTGAAATATGATGCTAGCCCTATAAAGCTTTGTAGTTGTTTCACCGTCTTGGGTTCAGGGAACTTGACAACCGCTTCAGTTTTCTCAGTGGAGGGTTTGATTTCACCACCTTGCACAATGTGACCCAAATACTCAACTTTTGTCGTCAATACTTCACTCTTCTTCCAGTTTATTTCAAGTCCATAATCTGATGCCACTTGTAGTGCCTCTCGTAGCCTCTCAACTGCTTCTTTATAGTCATTCGCTGGAATTATGGCATCATCAATGAATATAAGAATGTGACCTTTGGCTATAAGATCACGGAAAATTATAGTTATAAATCTTGTGAAATACTTAGGACAAATTGACAATCCGAATGGTGCTCTGAGGAACTCAAATTGACCATGGTGTGTTACAAAAGAGGTATATGGAACTGAGCTTTCTTCTATCTTCAAATGAAAGAACGCGTCTTTTAAATCAAATTTACTGAACACCTTAGCCCCTGATAACTTGTCAATATGATCTTCTATCACTGGAAGTGGAAATTCGTCCTTGACCATCTTTTTATTGATCATTCGATAGTCAACACATACCCGTGTAGATCCATCTTTCTTCTTTACAAGTACTAATGGACTCGCATATTCAGAAAAACTTGGCCTAACAATACCATCTCGTAACCATTCACTAACCTGTCTTTCTACTTCCCTCTGCTCAGCGAGTGACAGCCTTCGCGGACGCTGTGCAACAGGAATGTCATCCTTCAATATAATCTTCATTTCTATCGGAGCCTCCTTTATCCTCTTAGGTTGGTAATTGTCAACCAAATTTCGAGCCACCTCTCGTATCTGTGGATCAGAAACATAACATACGGATTCTGGAACCTCGGCAAGCATACACTGCAGCAAAACATCATTATGGTGAGGCATAACAGTGACTGAACCTTTATCAATGACAGCAGTAACATTTACTAAGAATGGTTGGCCTAAAATAACTTTATATGGCATAACTTCTTGTGGAACGATGTAAAAACACACATCGAAGCAATAACCATCAATTTCTGTGTTTACATTGAACTTTCCTAGCGAATACACGCTTGCAGAACCAAGTCCTGACAATGTGACTCTTACCTTTTCGTAGGATGTTACATTCAACTCAAAAAACAAGTTAGAAGCTATTAAATTTAAATCACTACCAGAATCTACAAGGCTATCAACATTTATTCCACTAATCTTAATGTTTTTAACTGATTTGTTACTCGCAAAGTCTTTGTTTACACTTAACACCATTTCACTTTGACACTTATGACACTGACATGATTGACAGAAGTTTGACGTTAACGCTGATTCGTTCACGCGGTTCACACCTGTCATTCGTTCGTTGCTTCCTCGTTATCTTCACCGTCGCCGCCATGTTTTCTTGCCGGATCCGTGACGTCATCTCCGAGTGCCGGCGAAATCTTCGTACACAGCATGGAAGTACGAGAACTATGACCGCCGCCGCCATCTTTATGCTTACCCTGAGAATCTGTATTCGAGATTGGCACCTTGCACTCTCGTCCGATATGACCGAACGAGTTGCAGCGGAAGCATTTTACACCTTTCTTGCATGCGTTTGCGACATGATCTGTCTCACCACACTTATAACACCGGCGACTCGATTTTTCCGAATGACCCTTCTTTTCCAGGTCCTGCTTCTGCTGCTTCGTCGTATCATCTTGCCTTTTCTTATTTTTACTCTTCATGGTTTCGTAGATGACGATTCTTTCCTTTAGCACCGGGTATGTGGTCGCGCCGTATAGGATCGTTTTATTCGATTCATAGTCTTGTATTCCGTCTATAATATACTGTATCGCCACATAATCCGGGAATTTAGCACGCTTACCCAATTCCTTCATCGTCAACATATACTCGTAGTATGTTTCAGTGCTTTTCTTTTTGCGGGACGCCATGAGCTCGTGCATTTCTTTGCTGTTGACGGTTTCTGGGAATTCTTTATGTAATGCATTCCGTAATTCTTCGTAACTTTTGAAGGCTTTTTCCGACTTGAGCCATAATTCTGCTGTGCCCGTTAGTGACCTTCTCGCCAGAATGAGTTTTTGAGCCGCCGTCCATCCGAATATCTCGGCGTTGTCCTCGATATCCTGCGCCCATTTTGCCGACGAGTACGTCTTGTCGACGCCGTTGAATTTCGGGATTATATCAGCGTAGTTGAATGTCGGAACGGGATTCTTCTCGTCGTACATCGTCGTATTTTGAAATTTTGAAACTTCGTCTTCGTTAATTTGCCGCCCGGCGCACGTGGTCGCGGCTCACCTTACCGCGATGCACACACAAGGCAATCTTCTTAAGTATTGTTTTTCTGGTATCCCGGACGAGCCCCCAAGTTGTAGAGTGGGATATCCAGAAAGGAAACAATATTGCACTTTAATTACTATTTTTAATTTCACCTTCGATACAAAACGTACTTAGCTTAAACATCGTTGTTTTCCATCCTGCTTTTCCTCCCGTCATTTATCCCTTCTCTTTCACTCACACATTCATTCGTTCTGAAACTAAATTCTTTAGCGTTCAGAAATGTTTAATTAATATTAATCCTACAGGTATTATATTTATTAGCTTTTCAAAAATGTTATCTATACAAAATATAAAATTGTAAATATGACGCCCCTCCTGCCCGGCGGTCGCACCGCCCGCACACTTGTAAACACCCCCGCTGTACGTCTCCCGTAACCCGCGTGAACCATGGAACTGTCACCAATGAAAAAGTCGGCATATAAGCGACTGCTTCACGGTCGCCAACCGTGTCCTCGACAGAGGTTGCCTTGGTTGGCGACCGGCAGAGCTGTTTTAATGTTTGATCGTAAACCACCATCTACACGGTTGTAAACCACCAAGGTCACCTTTGTCGGGACGCGGTTGACGACCGTGTAGCAGTCGCTTTAGTATCGTCGACCGACGCCGACCGGCATTGAATCTTTAGCACTTTGTACTACTGATGATAACTGATGTTGTTACCCACCAAATCAGGGTCCAGTGTTTCTTTTCCATCAGGTCCTTGCGCCCAGCCTGGTAGCAACTTGGTACCTTTACGCCGACATATTTCTAGCTGAAAATTCATGGAGAGACCATAAGAATAATGTCAGATTCACACCTGCACCTCAAATGCGTAACACACTTTCAATGGTTGAAGGATGTTTCAAAAATTCGTCTGGTTACAACGTAAATATCGCAGTGAATGTTGTGGTGTTGACTTGTCAAAATGAATGCCATTGGGATTGTGAGTGAAACCGTAGGTAGGTGCGGGTGTTAATATGGCTTAATGAGCTTGGAACGAGATTAACACAGAAATGCATGATAGAGACAGCCGAACTTTTCCTGAAAGTGGGCCTAGGCCCAAGTACCTTACGTTATCTAGATTACTGTACCTTCCCTAGAGCCACAGTAGCAGTAGAAATGTCGAGGTAAAATGGTCCAGTTGTGGGTAAACCCGGACCCGCTAATGCCAAGGGGTTAGTGCCCAAAGCAGGCTGCAACGAGATAAAATAATGCTAAGGGCTTGTTACTGGATGTCTGGATTGGCACTATCTACAAAATAAATTAGCAATGGAACAAGATTTTCATGAAATTTTCTGCAAATAGTTGAAGTAACCAGAATTAAATGCAATGCTTACATATTTATCAGCCCGGCACTGGATCAGCATAGCTATTCACAACCATTCGATATGCCTCCGCGCCGAATTGAACATGAATCAATGCTATCGAAGGAGTCCGAAAACCGAAAATATTGTCAGTTTTAATCACCCCGCCACAGCTATAATTCCGAAAGCTATTTGCTGTCAGGGGTAATGCAAATGTCGCAGGTCCTCACGGGACACGAGTGCTTCGGGATACCTCCCGAACCCACTAATGCCAAGGGGTTAGTGCCCAAAGCGCGTTCGTGCGTTTCCTCCCGCCTTATCCGGTACAGGTACCCCTGTACCGGATAAGGCGGGAGGAAACGCCCGGGGGTGTTACCACTGTGTGGATCGCCCGGAGGACACGGTGGAGCATACGGTGGAGAGGCCTGCCCGGCTTGGGCGGAGTACCGCTGTGTCCTCGTGGAAGCGATCGGCGGCGGCGATCTCTCGCGTCCGGCCCTGGTCCAGGCCATGGCACGGAGCGAGAGTAAATGGGAAGTCATCACCTCCTTCTGTGAGTCAAGTAAATGCTCGCAAAGGAAGAGGTGGAACGCGTGAGGGAGAGGTAAGCTTTGCGCCCTCACGCCCCTAGTTGCCACAGGAGACGCCCTGGGCTTCGGGAAATGGTAGCCGATTCCCGGCCACCGTAGGCGCGGGCTTGGGCCCGGTCCTTATCGGACGGCGAGCTACCTATTGCTCACCGTTCGATAAGGACCGGGCCCAAGTCGACGGCGCGTTGTGTTCCACGCGCGCCTCAAATAGATGTCAGCACTATTGACGGGGTCCGCTAGGGCCGATGCCAGCTAGGGTTGCGGGATGTTCGAAAGATTTACCGTGGTCCCGGCACAGGCAACTCAAGGAACACGGGTGGGTTTTAGTCAGTAAAAGTCTGACGCGCACTCCCGCTCCGCCCAGAGCGGGAGAAGCCATCTGATGACTTCCCATCCATAAAAAAGGGGTAATGCAAATCGGGTACCTAATCGAAAATGTGTTGTTTTCGACACGACAGCCTGTCAAATGATTGTCAATAGCTATGCTGCATCGCCTCAACACGAACAGTTCTGCATTTTTCTATGAAACTCCATACCTAGACCTACAGCAATGGACACTAATCATCAGTAACGTATCGGCATTGCCTCGTCTCGGGCATAGTTAGTAATACGGTTAATAGTCAACTTGCAGTTACCGAGCTTACGTCGGGGATTCGCCGGGGGCACGCCTAGCTTGCGGCTGGGTAAGGCCACAATTACGTTGAGGCATCGTCGTCGTGGCGCAGCAACACTGGGGCGTTGCCCCACTTACATCAGGTTGCTGTTCATCGCCTCACTTACGTAGGGTTATCGCCAACTTCGCGCAGCCGTAAGCGCAGCGTCCTCCCGGGGCTGGCGGAGATGCTGAGCCGATCCAGTTATGTACCTAACGTTGAGTTCACGCCTGGTTGACGGCGAGCCAATGACGCGAGTGTTGTCGATCCGGTGCCGAGCTGATATGGGTGCGATGGCCTTTATCTGGAGATGGTGAAACAGGCCATCTGTATTTACTGTACCACGATGCGTTGTCACAAGCTGTTTGCGAAATTTGTGACTACGACACTTAAATTCAAAGCTGATAAATGTTTTTTTTGGAGAAATCCTCGTGGACATCCTCCGCCTGGAGAGTATGGAGGGTTTTGTCCGTCTTCTACCGGTTATTGCTAGTGGGACTTACCTTGGTAGCTCTGGTGGGTGCTACTAGAGGTGAACCGTTGGTGAATATCAAGCCTATCTTCCCACAGTCTGATAGTTTTTTGGCCCAGTAGCCACTTATGCCGAAGTGATTGGACCCTGGAAAGTGCACGATCTTAGTGTGTAGGATTGGACATGATTAATATCATTCAAAGAAGTGATGAATGTATTGTATTATCAAAAAAAAAATAAAAAAAAAAATAGGCAGTCACGGGGACTGCCGAAGTGAAATCTTAAAACAACATGTAAGACAGGCCGCTGCGCGTCACCAGTTTGGCGCAACACGTCACATTAGTGATGTGAGCATGTTGCGTCTCGCGAAACCGTAAGATTTTCCCCTACGAAAAAGCGCTCAACACGTCTTAAGAAGTTTTCACTTAAAAAAATATATCAAGATCTTTTAAATTTTCAAGATCAAAGCATCCATCAAGTTGGTGAGATTTGTACACATAGATTTGACCGACCATAAGTAAGTAATGAGTTGAGCTGATGTTACCTTTCATTGAGATGCATCCTATTCCTGTGTCGTTGGCCTTCTTGTTTGCCAGCTCCGTGCCGAAATGGCCAGCTGTGGCGCCCAGCACGTTATTAGCATCAATCCATGCTGTCGATGCAGTCTCGTTTATAATCTTCGGCTTATTGAATGGATTGCACAACCCAGCCAAAATGTCGTGGATGTAGCGTTCTTGACATTAACATTCATTCATTATAACTGATTACTGATTAGGTAACAAATAATCAAATAGAAGTGAAAGTTGAAGAAAAAAAAAAAACAAAACAGCAGCTCTTGTTAGCTTTTGCACAGGCATCGAGTACCTAGGTACAGATATCCCAAGAAGAGTATACACGCTTCGGGACGCGGAAATACGATCGCGCGATGATAAAATTTATCTATTATAGAGCTGTTAGGCGTCGTTCTAATACAACGCGACTACGCGATCATCGCGCGAGTAAACGATGCGACCATCGCGTGGTCGCGCGATAGCAAAAACTGGGTGTCCTAATAGAACGCGAATACGCGATCATCGTGCGAATTAACGACACCAGCGGCTGCGCCCGCGGAGCTGCGTTACACGATTGGGGTTTTTTTTGCGATTTTGGGGAATCTGGTAAATATTTGGGGAAGTGATGCCTTTGGAGAAATTTGAGGAAAAAAAATTGGCATTGGAGAAATTTATTTATTTGTTTAAACTTTTCATAATGGCCGACGCGAGCACGTAGTTTGATTCTTTATGTTATGATATACGTTAGTGTCAGTTGTCATTTGATTGCATTCAGTATTGCCGCAGATCGTGTTCGAACAAGTTCACTATAATAGCTTCGTGGACGACTATCGAATACCTATCGCGCAATTTAGCGTTATAACTTTTTACGTGGATGAAGTCCAGAAAACTGTTTAAAAGAAATGAAGAAAGAAAGCCTATACTTGGTGATGACTGTCCCTCTCGTGCAACCGTTTACACATAGTACAACTAGTTTGAGCGTGGCTGTTTTAACCTAGAAGACGACTCGCGTTCAGGACGACCGACGGAAGCAGAAAATATTTCTGCAGTTAAAACTTTAATTGAAACTGACCGGCGAATAACCTACCGGCAAATTGGATTCTACATAAACTTACCGAAGACCAAAAGGAACAGCGAGTTGTGTAAAAAATGATTGCAAAATTTGAAAACGAAAAATCTAAAGACATCATTTCAATCGTCACAGGCGATGAAACGTGGCTTTATTAGTACGACGTGCCCACAAAGCAGCAACATAAAATATGGGTGATAGAAGGCGAAGAAACTCCGACCGAAGTAAGAAAGTCTATAACATAACATCGCGCCTTGTTTCCCCGAAGGGTTAGGCAGAGGTGTACCTATAGTACACTCACATTTCGCCAGTTATGTTTAAGTCCCATGTAATAGGGGGCGAGCCTATTGCCATCTACCGGGCACAATTCCAGACTCCGGACTGCTACTGAGAAATTCCAGATAGAAAAACCCAATAACACTTTGCCCGACCTGGGAATCGAACCCAGGACCTCATGCTAAGCAGTAGCACTTGCGACCACTAGAACAACGAGGCAGTCAATCAGAATCAGTCAGTCAATCAGTCAGTCAGAATCAAAAAATCTAAGTCGATAAAAAAGAAATCGATGGTGGTTGATCGTGGTTTTTTTCGGTATTCGGGGAATTATTGAACAAGTAGTTCCCCGTGAGCAGACGACTGTAAAAGCTGCTTGGTACACCACTGTCTGCCTTCCTCAACTTATTCAGGAATTCAAGAAGCTTCGTCCCAAAGTCACAACTCTGCACCTGGTATCTTCGTCATGATAATGCTCCGGCACATCGTGCTGACGTTACATGCCAATTTTTGCGAGATGCCGTGGCTTGAAACCTTTTGAACATCCACCTTACAGCCCAAACTTGGTGCCATGTGACTTTGGACTGTTTCCTTTCGTGAAAAGTAAATTGAAAGGGCAAAGATACGAAGGTACGAATAAGCTTTACTTTCGGCTTGGGACAATATATGTGCTGAATTCCTGAACAGAAATGGAAAGTCATTTTTAGTGATTGATTTATAAGGATGCAGAAGTGTATTTGTAAATAATTGTGGTAGCAATTATTTTGAAAAACTGAAAAATAAAGTTTAAATATCAAGACTTTCAGAACAGCCTACGTACATGAAAATTCTTATCATTTAGAGCTCAACAATTTTCATGTTTTTAACTAATTTTTGGCTAAAATTATGTTTAGTAGCTTTTCGCAGTACACCGTCGATATATACATATAAACAAATTTAAGAGAGAGAGGCGTTGAGATGACTACGCTTTTTATTTTGAAATAACTCTGCAATTTCTGCTTACATGCATATCGACTGGTAGCAGTCTTATATCAAGAGGAAGCGCGTTCCAAAGAAGAATGGACTGAATATGAAAGGAAGTAACTAAGTCAGAAGTATGAGAAGGACAGAGTAGGAGAAGATTGTTAGAAGAACGCAGATTCTTAGCGTGTGGCAGTCTCAGTATGTTCCGATGAACGCGTAGTCGCGTTGTATTAGGATAACGCCTTATAACCGTGGAAGTAGTTGCTTATTCTGTATAATGCTAGGTAAAAGCGACTAGTTTAGCGATTTGAAAATCTCGCGTCCACACAGATTTTGACATCTCTAGCGATAAACCGGACGTCACCAATCTTTGTGTGGTCGTGAGGTTTCCAAATCGCCAGCGATAGTCACTGCGTCTGTACATAGCATTACCGTGATTACAAAATCAAAGATTTAACAGCTCTATGCAATTCCAAAAAACTTTTCAAAACTATCGACTGGCAGGTGACGATCTGCGATCGGAGTACATAATCTGACAGAGAGAACTTCGTGCAGACGCTCAATGATAGGTGCACAATGCACTACTACAAAGCGCGGCAGTAAAAACTTATTAAAGTTTTTGTTTATTTATTGGTCTATCTACAATCGTTACACTGTTCAACCAATTAACACAATCCTACATACAGAGGCAAAACATCCAAATTTTGTACTGCTGGGCTAACCCTCACCGAAGTGAGGGGTTACTGTGTGGCGCGGCGTTCGTGCTAATTCGGAAACCACGAAGGTTACCGAAGCGCACACGTTTTCTGGTTTACCTGTACCTATTTGTATGATAGCTACTATTATAATGACACCTTCATGATTATTTTTAAAGTTATATGTCTACTCTTTTACATAATGTTTCATTTTTATTTTAGGTACTCCAATAAAAATTCTTGAAAATATGATTTGATGATCGTTCGAGAAATGATGTTCGAGCTTGATAATGTGATTGTATGCATACCTAACCTGCTCAGTCCATGAGATCGATGGCCGCATTTGTCGGCCGATAGCAGCAGGTCTGCTAGTTGCTCCGCTGGCTGACGAGGACTGCCGGCTGCCACCACACAGTCTGCCACAAAGCGCGTAACCTCCGACATCTTCACCTTGGCCATGACGACGTATGTAACTGAAACCAAAAATAGTAGGTACCGCACCTACAATATTCGAAATTACTGACAGTTCGGAGCAACTACCTATTGTAGATTAATCACATACATATTTCTTGGAGCTCGTTTAACAAAAGATTTAGTCTAGACTACTTTAAATGATGTTGTAGTTGTACAAAAATAAATTGATCTATTCAGCCACTGAGGTAAGATAAACCTACTTCAACATGAAAACATCAATGAACCCAGCCTAGTGCAGTCCTGTCAAATAGGCTATAAACATCAATAAACTCAGCCTAGTCCAGTCCTGCTAAAAAGGATATAAACATCAATGAACTCCGCCCAGTACAGTCCTGCTAAAAAGGATATAAATATTAATGCACTCAGCCTAGTACAATCCTGCTAAAAAGGATATAGGTAAACATCAATGAACTCCGCCTAGTACAGTCCTGCTAAAAAGGATATAAACATCAATGAACTCCGCCTAGTCCAGTCCTGCTAAAAAGGAAATAAACATTAATGCACTCAGCCTAGTACAATCCTGCTAAAAAGGATATAAACATTAATGCACTCAGCCTAGTACAATCCTGCTAAAAAGGATATAAACATCAATGAACTCCGCCCAGTACAGTCCTGCTAAAAAGGATATAAACATTAATGCACTCAGCCTAGTACAATCCTGCTAAAAAGGATATAAACATCAATGAACTCCGCCCAGTACAGTCCTGCTAAAAAGGATATAAACATCAATGAACTCCGCCTAGTACAGTTCTGCTAAAAAGGATATAAACATCAATGAACTCCGCCTAGTACAGTCCTGCTAAAAAGGATATAAACATCAATGAACTCCGCCTAGTACAGTCCTGCTAAAAAGGATATAAACATAAAAGAACTCCGCCTAGTACAGTCCTGCTAAAAAGGATATAAACATCAATGAACTCCACCTAGTACAGTCCTGCTAAAAAGGCTATAAACATCAATGAACTCCGCCCAGTACAGTCCTGCTAAAAAGGATATAAACATAAAAGAACTCCGCCTAGCGCAGTCCTGTTACAAAGAATCTCTATACGACTTC
The DNA here is from genome assembly GCA_947568875.1 of Fissipunctia ypsillon. Taxonomy (NCBI): domain Eukaryota; kingdom Metazoa; phylum Arthropoda; class Insecta; order Lepidoptera; family Noctuidae; genus Fissipunctia; species Fissipunctia ypsillon. The sequence continues at coordinate 16,950,799 of OX387659.1, forward strand.
TATTCCAGTGACGCGTTTATCGGGCATGACCACCGACCAAATATACAAAAAGGTGGGCATCATACAACAAGCGAAAACGTGTTCGCACGGAGATATCTCAAACTGTCAAACTAGCGCAGTTTCACTTTTTAGGGTTCCGTAGTCAACAAGGAACCCTTATATAGTTTCGCCATGTCCGTCCGCAGCGTAGCTCACGAGACTTAGTACTAGAAAGCTATAATTTGGCATGGATATACATATTAATCACGCCGACAAAGTGGTAAAATAAAATCATGAAAAAAATTTTTTTTAGGGTACCTCTTAAACACGTAAAGTGGGGATGTTTTTTTTCCTCGTCTACCCCATGGTGTGGGGTGTTGATGGAAAGGTCTTCCAAAAACATTGCGGGTTTGTGAAAACAATTTTTCGAATAAGAGATTCGTTTCAGAAATATTAAGCCTTAAAGTGCTAATTTTTGTTAGAGTCAAGTGTTGTTGTAGTCCTCCACCCGCCAGCTAAGTGGTTAGTTTTGGATATGTGAAAAAAATCACGGTAGTAGTATATGCAACGAAGTTAAAAGGAAAACTATCACAGCTAAGTAGGTCTTACAAGTTTACGAGTAATAGTCGACTTACATTTGCGTTTGGAATGTATGAGAGAACATGTTTTTCAACTACAATGTTAAGTTTGTTCTTGGGATAAACTCATCCCAACTACGGAACCCTTCATTGTGCGTGGTCCGACACGCACTTGGCTGGTTTTTTTCAAATATAAATCAATGGGTAATTTGAATTGCGGTTTGGGGACAATTGCAATGTCCAAGAACCAAAAATTCGATGACATTCGAAACGTTTACCAACCTGCACTGGGCCCGCGTTTATTACGGCTCACGCCTATGCGGCTTAGGGCGAAAACACTCAAAATGGCTCGTAAATAATAACAACCAGCCGGAACGACTCCGAAGAATGAGGCTTCAGATCACTCTTTAGACGCAGAGGAAGTTCAGAGGTTTTCTGTTCCAGGTGTCTCTGTCAACCTCAGTGGTCAGTGCTGTTGACCAATGTCAATCCTCCGTATAACAGAGTTTTTTTTTTCAAAATAGAATATACATTATTAACGGCCACGTACTTTCGAAGGTTTGGCTGGCTGTGCCATATTCAACCTACGCGGTTGATAACATTATGAGACAGACGCGAATTAGACAGGAGACTACCGTCAGGTAAACTAATCTAAGGTCAGAGTCAGCTCCGATAGCTGATAAAGGTGTACTTATAAAGCACGCTTTTATTAGCTTCACTTAGGTATAAATTACTAACAAACAATGTAAAAAAATCTTGGAAGTTAACCTAAGTACTTATAATTGTCGCATCGGCATGAAACTTTGTATGTATATGTAGTTTAGAAGACAATACTATAATTTGGTATCTTGGAGCTGATCTGATGATGGAGCCAGGAGGTGTATAGTGGAATTCTTCAGTGGATAGTAGTAAACCCCTCGAGTTTAGGATCATAATTATGATTCATTTTGATGAGTCTAATAGATTGGGCTTAGTAACGAGGGTCTAATGATGGAGCCAGCTAGCTACTAGTAAACCCCTCGCGTTTGGGCTCATAAGATTCGTTTTGACGAGTCCAATAGAGTGGACTTGGTAACGAGGGTCTGATGATGGAGCCAGGAAGTGGATAGTGGGATTCTTTAGTGGGTACTATTAAACCGATCAAGTCGTAACTTCGTTGACTTCAGACCTATTAACTAAATGAAAAATATACTACACTAAAAAGTAAAAAATTAAAACATGTAGTTTAAAAAAAAACTAAAATACGCTCTTCTAAGTGTTTGTTTATTTTGGAAAATAGGTCACGTAACAATAATAAATGTCTTATAAATTATATTACATCATAATTGCTTATTTGCCTGAACTAGGTAATAATCTGTGCCTTAGGCTAAAAGTGCTATCACGCATATAAGATTATAAATTATTTAAATTGACTTTTACTAGTTAAGATTTAAGCACCCATGCAGCTTGTCACTTCTTTTATATCCAATGATTAATTCTATATACTATACTCTTATGGTCGCATATAAATTTGGTCAAATTTTGATGAGTGGTTTTTGAGTTAGCTTAATAATAAATATTTTGTTCCATTTAGTGTATGTTGATGATGTTATAATAATTTCCTGTCACTGTTATTTACTTAGCAACTAGTGGTACCTAATTCGGGTCCGGTCCCCACCCGAATTAGGTACCACAACTAAAAAGTGGAAAACTCAAACTCAAACTCAAAGCATTTATTTCAATTAAACCAATTAACTTTTGAATTGTTAAAGAGTCAGTCAGTTAGTCAGAAAATTGAAGCTAGTCGCCTATTCCAAAACGTAGATCTCTATGGAGAAGAATGGGCAAGAAAATCCATGGACACTCTTTTAAATCAAAATTATTACAAAATCCTGGGTACATTGTTCTTGTTGCTTCTATATGTGAGAACAATGTAAAAAATAAATAATTAAAAACAATTCAAAATGTAAGATTAAAAATAAGCCCTGGCAGTTAAGAGATGACCAGTCTCCACTGACGGCGACCGTTCACGAACATGACGCGTGGATCAGCACCATCCAGCTCAAAATAAAAACTTATTAATTAATTCAAGATATTTTTCACTTTGTAGTGTTTATTTTTGCAAGTCGGTTGTTTTTTTTATATAAATAAGTTTGTGTATCTTACGACTTCCACGCGAATTAAGTCACGGGGCACAGCTAGTACATACATAAACTCACGCCGTCTTCCCATGGGGGTAGGCAGAAACTACAGAACGCCACCTGCTACGATCCTTAGATACTCCTTTTATCTCGTTTTCGTTCATACATCAGGAGGTCTACCCCTTAAGTCCGTCAACGAAGATACGGGCCCGTCCGAAAGTAGTTAATCCGTCAAAACAACTTTATAATTAAAATTTTCGGACGGGCAAGAACAATCGTGTAGTCATTCATTCTTAGTTCGGAAACCGAACTAATCTTATGTCCGTAAGTGATACGGAGTAGAAAACGCCGGTAAATTCGGCCGAAACTACGGACTTCGTGCTTAGGGAGTAGACCCCGTGGTCATACACGCACGACGGTTGCGAGTACTACGCACCTGACATTTCTGAAGGTCATCACTAATAAGGTCACTATATGTCTTCCAAAGGCGTCCCCTCCCGGCGTTTCCACTCACATCTGCCGTGTGAATACCTTTTGTTAGTCGCGTTTATTTCATCCTCTCAACATGACCAAACCATTTAAGCATACTCTTTTCAATTTTTATCACTACATCTTTTAAACCGCACCGTTGCCTTATCACATCATTCCTCAGCCTATCATTCATAGTCACACCACACATGCTTCGCAAGGAACACCTTTCCACAGCACTTATTCTACTTTCATGCTTCTTTTGCCACACCCAACATTCACTTCCTAAGCGTAGGCACCAGGAGCTAGACCACCACCTCTTAAAGCAGTATTATTGTAATATTACTTCAGTGTGGGAAAGAGATGGAGCTAGACGTCCTGTATAGCTTCATCTCTTTCTCACACTGAAGTAACAAAATAATACTGTTTTAAGAGGTGGTGGTTGGCCCCCAGCACACCATTGTGAACAGCCAGTCGAGCCTTTTTTGACATCAACTGGTCGTCACAATCGCATGTATAGCACCATTCCTTTATTTCCCGCATTTAGTCTTCTTTCCACATCTTCATCAATCTTTCCATGCCTTGTAAACAGACTCCCTAAATGTACAAACTCACTTACTTGCTCCACACTTTTATCATTTATTTTCTCATCACACACCGATACATCCTCTTCTCTTTCAAACACCTTCGCCTTATTCATATTTATATTCATCCCTTTTATCATATATGCTTCATCCATCACAGTCACTATGTGTTGCAACTGTTCTGCTGACGATGCAAGTAGAACTTGATCATCTGCGTAGAGAAGGCATTTGACAGACAATTCATTCATCCTCAATTCGCACTCATCCTCTTTCAAATCTGTCAGACAACTATCCATGTATTTATGTACTGGTTCTGCATCTCGAGGGGTGTTAAACTGGGTTGGAAGCGTGCACCTAGCTTCTGACGTTTCATAAGTGCCCATGTAGGCTTATGTGAAATAAAATAATTATAATTTGTTGTGTAGCGTCACCCGTGGCTGTTCAACTTGTACATGGATAGTTGTCAGTTCGTGTATACCCCATTTATCCTAACAATCCTTGTATAAAGATTTCAGTGCCCGTACAAAGCGCGAGTCCACACCGTACATGGATAGTGTCGACCACAGTTCTTCCCTCCACACACTGTCATAGGCCTTCTCCAGATCAACGAAAGCACAGTAGACTTTCTTTGCTTTGCCAGATGTTTTTCGGCTATGATGTTTCTTCTAATCTTCTTTTAATCTAATCCTTTAATATAATTATTGAGTGCAAGTCAAACCCGTATGGGTTTCCGTTAGTAGGGATAATAGGTACTCCAATAGTCCGATCTCGTGTGCCGTGAGACTGCAGGCAGGTCTTGCTGTCTCTGGCGTTGTTCACACTGGCTCGCGTCACGCGTGACATGTTGCGTCAGCCTGGCGACGCGCAGCGGCCCGAGTACATGTTAATGTTTTAAGTTTTCGTTTCTGTGGGTAGTCCCCACGACTGCGCACACACAGCACAGATATAGATATACCTACCTATGTACCTAGATAACGCAAGTATCACGATCTGTATAAAAACCAAGCGTGAAATTTTTGTCAGCACTAAATAGTGCTTGTGACGTCATAGTAGGTCGTCACAAGCACTATTTAGTGATGGGAATAAAAAAATATTCATTTATTTCAGGTTCTTACCTGATGGATATTGACAGCTAGCTGTCAAATTTTAAGACGGACATCTTAAATGAATGAAAAATGAATATTTTTTATTTTTCATATTACATAAAATAAAATTTCACCATACTGCCACAGAATTAGAATTAAAATAAAATGGCAATACAATTAAAACAAAATAAGTAAGTAAACGAAGATTAAAAGATACAAAATTGTCACAGAATTCAAAATTAAATAATAAATTAAAATTTAAAAAAATCATACAAAACAATACAATTTAATTTATACAATTCATTATTAATGTCAAGTGTCGGTATATATATATGTCAAGGTCAATCAAAATGAAGTGTCCTGTCTAAAAATGTCTGTTAACTACTTCACTGCGGAACAGGCCCATATCGGCCTGCTGCGGTACTTCAGCTGGTACGGACGAAGAAAACTATGTCCCTCGCGCTTGTGCGGAACGATTATCTCAGGTGTTTGTAAGAGTTGGACAGAGACAAATATATATTTCAGCTTGTAGTCAAAATTGTAAGTGTTCCCCATCAAAACATTACGACAGGCCCTTTTCGACCAACCACGCACTGACGGTGAAATACATCCGCTCAGTGTGGCCGTGGGCCTATTTCGGCCCGCCGTTCCAACAGGCAGCCGGCGACCCGATGCCGCACAGAGCGCGCGCCCCGCCAGTTAGTGTTGTGTATCTAGCTGATCTGACGTAGCGTTCGTTCGATATAATCAACGATAGCAAGCAATAAAAGAAAAATACTTATTTTGGAAAATATAGTAATTCGCCCTGCAGTTACATCACTAACTAGATGTGATAGGTCTTACACTATGGCGACGTGACATAGTGTTTACCAAAAACTGCCTCACTTTATAATTCAAAGTGTTCTATCTTTTTAATTTAATTTGAGAACCTATCTATTAGTTCCCAACTAATAAATTAATCCCGTGGTAAATTAGTCCTGTGGTAAAACTCATATGGTAAATAAATCACACGGAATAAAAAAAAATCATGTCCTTGAGATGAGTGCTAAACTGAGAAATTGTGCAGAGTACTACGAGAGACTGCGGAGAACCTTTAATAGTACCCAAGCAAAAAATTGTGCAGAGTACTACGAGAGACTGCGGAGAACCTTTAATAGTACCCAAGCAAAAAATTGTGCAGAGTACTACGAGAGACTGCGGAAAACCTTTAATAGTACCCAAGCAAAAAATTGTGCAGAGTACTACGAGAGACTGCGGAGAACCTTTAATAGTACCCAAGCAAAAAATTGTGCAGAGTACTACGAGAGACTGCGGAGAACCTTTAATAGTACCCAAGCAAAAAATTGTGCAGAGTACTACGAGAGACTGCGGAGAACCTTTAATAGTACCCAAGCAAAAAATTGTGCAGAGTACTACGAGAGACTGCGGAGAACCTTTAATAGTACCCAAGCAAAAAATTGTGCAGAGTACTACGAGAGACTGCGGAGAACCTTTAATAGTACCCAAGCAAATTGTGCAGAGTACTACGAGAGACTGCGGAGAACCTTTAATAGTACCCAAGCAAAAGAAAAGTTTAAAAAATAAAAACATATTGCAGGAAATGCAACAAAAACCTTTGCGTCACATGGTTTAAAGACAGGCATAAGTAAATATAAAACTTTTTTCATTCCTCTTACGATAATTCTGTTTTATTTTCGATATCCCCTTATTTTTGTCTGTCCCATCACATCTAAAAATACTTTCTAGTGCGGGTCAGGTCGATGTCGGCCTGCCGCTTTCCCTGGTTTATTTCTCATTTCCTGTTTGGTAGATCCCGGGGCGAATCGAACCTCAGGAAGTTGGGTTCAAGGTTATTCTATCTGTACAAAAAAAAAATTGTATACATCATGTTTTCGTAAGTTATAGCATTTTAATCTACCCTAGTGCTGGTGGGTCCAGAAAGACCTGCCACGCACTGGAGGAAATATTTTTGGGGGCGCATTTCGACCCGCCGCCGCACCAGATGAAGGTGTATGATTAAACTTGCCGCAGCCAAGGTGTTAAGTACAACATTATCTAATGTAGGGGCAGTCAAATCGCCCCGCGATCATCACCAGGATAGTATTGGAGCTGGCCCGCACCCTGCGCACTAAGGACGCGCACCGCTCGCGCATGGTGGCGTGAAAGCAGTCGGTGCGCGCTTCCGCAAACATGCCCGAGGCGCTGCTGAAGCGCGGCAGCCTCGACACCGCCCTAAAGGCGTTGTAAAGCCGCTGGGCCACTGCGGCGCACGCTGTGCACGGGCATGAGGTGCATTTTAGCTGCGTGGGTACGTTTGTTTGACAACATGGGTCTAAGTTCCCACTGCAGCACACACTATACACGAATATTAACCCACGACTATGTACACACGGCTACATATCTAGCTATTTTCCAGTGTAAATTGATCTCGCATTGTAAAGGAATTCCGTACAATGAGAGGTCAGCTTATACTGGAAATGTATAGCTTGATAATTTTGTAGCCGTTTGTACACTGTACAACTGTAGCGCTCGCTTCCCCGCCCGTCCTACCTCCCGCAGTGAAGCTACGCACGCTTCCGTGTACCGCGTGCTTAGCGTAGACAACGTTTAGCTGCGTGGGCGCCACATTTGAGCAAGCCACGCGTGTAGCAATGACGTCATTTAATCCCGTATTTGTTCGTAGCGTGTTCGTGGATTGCAATGGATACAAACATTTTCTTAAACTTGAAACTTGGTAAGAATATGAATCTAAGTAAAATATGAAGTTTGTCACTTTTTGTTTTCCTAAACTACCTAGCGGTGTTCTAGCTCCAGGAGCTAGACCACCACCTCTTAACGCAGTATTATTGTAATCTTACTTCAGTGTGGGAAAGAGATGGAGGTAGACGTCCTGAATAACTCCATCTCTTTCACACACTGAAGTAACATTAAAATAATACTGCTTTAAGAGGTAGTGGTTGGCCCCCAGGGTTTTTTTGATAATCGGGGTAAAAATAAAACGGGGTACTAAAGGGCAAAATCAACGCGGATGAAGTCGCACGGGAAGTACTAGTAAAAAATAAAAATAAAAGAAGGAAGTAATAGCTTATTTATATTTGTATTAACAATAATATCATTCAATAATTATTATTCAATTACTTTTCTTTTGTTAAGGTATTCAAGATCAGAAATAATGTCGAAGGCACTTTCAGTCAGTTATCGTTATCACAGCTGTGTGCTCCCAAACTATATACCTACCTAGGCCTAGATACAGTGCTTCAAGGGTCTTTCGGCGTTTGAATAACATTGGCAAGGGGGCGTTGTTGATAAACATAAGTTAAATGCTCTAAGTAAAAATTTGTGAAATTGTATTGAAAAAAACAAGATTAGTTAGTTCAAATTTTTGCCACGCGCCAAAAGCTCCTTAAATAGATGTAGAATAAAATGGCAGCAAATCAACCACTACGTATGGACGGCAGCACATCAAGCTACTACAATCTGTCAAATTTCTTTAATAGATTTTCAACTTTATTGCTATAGCATTAGGTTCAAGATTGATTGGGAAAATTTGACAGTTTCGGGTAGCTTGACCTGCTGGCGTCTGTACTTTATGAAAATAATCACACTCTTCGTAAAAGTATTCACAATACCCGGCTGTAAATATAGCGCAACGAGTTTTAGAAAAAGTTCGGCTTTGTAGAGCGTCTTCTCTGTCACTTATAGCTGTGTCCCTTTCTGAAGCTCGATGTGTCACGCCCAGCCCAGGTACCAACTGTACTTTCTTGTCACTCACGAGACACTGAGCACGGTTGGCCCGGAGTCTGGGAGGCCCTAACCCTGATTTGTGTGGAGACCCTTAGGGCCGGCGCACATCTGGCAAGTCACATTCTCCAATTTACTTGATTCTCGTGAGAGCCCATGAGGAAAAAAAATTGCATAGGTGTTATTATTATTGTTCTAGGGTTTTGACCTCATTTTCGGTATCTTCAGCATCCATAGATGTCTTAAATATTATGTTGTGCTTAAAAACCAATGAGATTATAACAAATGCAACACCTTTAAAAAATAATAACTTTCACAGTTACTAGCATTCGTCTAATTCTACTTCCATTGGTTTAATTTTCAGCTTCTCGGCGAGTGCGGCGGAGGCTACGATCTGCTGTTTGACATACGTCACATAGCCTCTAGCGTCAGTTTCCGCGGCCGCCTGCTTCTCTTTATCACCTGGAGCCAACACAGGTAGCTTGGGATCCGTCTGAAAAGAGATTGCCATACGGCATCTGTTATTGACTAGGGCTTGATCTTCGAGACACGGAAACGTATAGTCAACCGCACAGTTTGTCGTTGACCGCGTATTTATGTCGTAGTGTTCGTAATTAAGTATTACTACTTATCGTTGAAGTGTGATTGACCGTACCTTAAAAGTAAGTGATGGTTTGCACCTGCAATCATTTTTGATTCTGCATCATTCGATATATTGCGATGCCTTTTATCAAAAGCGCCGTCGCAGATAGCCAAAGACCAAAACTTAATTAAAGTTTGGCCAACGAAAGCTGACCACGAATTATTTTCAAAAGTTTTAGTATGGCAATATTTTAGGACTGTCAAAATTGTCAGTTTCCAATTTGGATAATTTTGATATTTCGGCTATAAGAAACAAAATAAACGAATTTTAAGTAGTGAAAAAACAAGTTTCAACACTGAGAAGCCTGCAAAATGAGCTGAAGGAAGCAATTGAATTTACAGGATGCCGTGAAACCCTTAGAAAAATTTTACACAAGAACGGGTTTGAGTTTCAAAACAATAAAAATGAACGGGCTTTACTTACAGAAAAATATTTGCGGCATGGAGACACAGATTCTTGAGGACAATAAATCAGAAGAGGCTAGAAGGTCAACAGATTGTATACCTTGATGAGACATATGTACATAAGAACTATAAAGTTAAAAAATCGTGGCAAGGACCTTCAATAAGTGGTGTCACTACTAATATATCATCAGGAAAAAGACATTATTTATTATTGTGCATCCAGGATCGGAGGAAGGGCTTGTGCCAGGTGCATTATTGGTATTCAGCACAAAATCCAAATCAGCAGCAATAAATGTATAGTAATAACTTTTTGTTTAATTCAACCTTTTCTGTACAAGGCTGTGCCAGGAAAGTTGAGCTGTACGTAAACTTCAATGTGCAGAAGTTAAAAAATGCCAGGCTAGTTTCGTTTAGAGCTTAACTTTGGTACTGATAATGATCATCCTCACGGCGAAATATTGTAACGCTAAGTTGCTTATCCACCATTGCGCGAATGTATAATGGTAGTTTAACAGTTCCAAGTAAATATCAAGGGTAATAAGGTTTTTTTTTCTCTCTTTATTTTTTAGGGACTTTTATCCATGTAAGGCATGTCAGCCCCATCATAAACTAACCTAAGTTTAACCAACATTGCGATCTAGATTTATCAAAATAACACAATCAGAGTCATCGGTAATAAGGTTATTATGGTCTAAGTATATAAATATTAAATACAGGAGCTAGACAACCACCTCTTAAAGCAGTATTATTGTAATCTCACTTCAGTATGGGAAAGAGATGGAGCTAGACGTCCTGTATAGCTCCATCTCTTTCTCACACTGAAGTAACATTAAAATAATACTGCTTTAAGAGGTGGTGGTTGGCCTCCTGATCTAAATATCGCATAATATGTCTTGAATTATAAATAGTATCAACTCCGTTTAAGCAGTGTATAGACAGGGTTGACAGCTCTTGATTTTTTAAAATTCCTGCCTTTTTTCTTGGCCAGCTTTCATTGGTCAGACTCTAACACTTCCGAATCTACTGACTATAGTCAGCCTTTGTCGTGTCGATGGTATGATATTGTAAAACCTGCACTACACTACTCGCGAAGTTGCTTCGACGACGTACTGGCCGAAATTGACCGAAGTCCGAAGTAGGTACGTGACTATACACTAGTGCAAAGAACTACAGGACGCTTCGAGTCCTGTAGATCTTTGCACTGTAACTCGGGCGCAAAACCGACAACGATCGGAAGTCGCTCGAGGCGAGCCGAAGATGCACGAAGCGGACCGAAGTGCCCTTCTGTATTCGCGTGTGGTGTAGTGCAGGCAATGATGTTTAGAGTGCAGGTATAAGATTTTTGGGCTCAGAAATTACTACAAGTTGTCAGTAATGCACATGTTATGAATTTACAGAATAATGTTACTCACTGGTTCCATCTGCCGCCAATGTGTGATGCAGTCAGCCAGGCGATCTCCAAAGCAAGGAGCGAAGCACTCGGGGTTGACGGCGACGAAGCAGTGACCTAAGTTGGCTGGCCCACCCGCTCCACTGTGTGACCATGATCGCACGTGGTGGCCGTAGTTGGCGCCTGTGCGGAGTTTGAGAGGGATGAGTAAAAAAATGTGAGGTCTATTGCAGATTGCTGGTGGCACGTCGTTGTTTTCAATTCATTTGACTATGGGACGTCCTAACTGACTACACTTTTCCTCCAATGAATTAATATTTTTACAAGCCTGCAATAGCCTGTCTACCGCAACTTTCTGTTAAACTACGTACATTCTTGCTCTTCTAAAGTTGCGGTTCTTGTGAAAAAAACTTGGCAACGCCGGCTGAGTATCCTTGATGGGCCAGCACATTTATCGGTACCTATGTTTTTAACAGCAGTTCATGTTGGGCAAGACATAGTACATACTAATTCCATGGGCAAGGCCTAGAATATGACAAGCAGTGCGCCCGATGGGATTTCTCATTGGAAAAAAATACGATTTTCCATAAAAAGTTTCCCATATTTAACCCCTTTCGGGTGAGAATTAATAAAACTCCTCAGTGCTTACTTTCGTTAACGACGTTTTACGTGTAAAAGTGTTTGTATAAACCTACTTACAGAAATAAAATCATTTATCATTTAGTTACATAAGGAACTCTTGTCATGCTTCTATACCCAGTTATTTAGGCTGCGCAGTCATCTGTCAGTGAATTAATTAATTCAAGATTTTTATTAAGTTGAAGACAGCTTGATTAGAACTAACCTGATAATACTCCACAGAACAGCTCCACCATAGCCGCTAGTCCAAACCCTTTGTATCCTGATGTCAACTCACCACCACCCAGGGGCATCAGACAACTGGTTTTGAACGCCTAAAACGAATACAAGAAAGGCATTATTAATGATGGGCGTTTCTATATATCTTTGTGTACAATCAAGGGTCTTAACACTCTCACCGCCATGTGGTACGCCGGCCGCCCACGTAAATTTTAGTGCAGCAAGCTATTATTGATTTTTTGTGGCGAGTTGCTAAAGAAATGGAATGGTCGGCGTGCCGCCCACATGGCCTGCTGCTTTGGAAAACTGTATTCCGGTGGCAGTCCACTTAACACTCTCACCGCCACGCATATATAGCGTGACTGGTAATTAGTGACCGATACTTAAACACATGATTGTACTCATGATAACAAACAACTTTTACTATGGGACCAAACCTGAAATCGTGAAAAAAAAATCAGCTGGTCCCTACATTTTGACAAATTATGCGAGTCTTCCTTTTATTTTTGACACTTATGTTATTTTGTAAAAAAAAAAAATCTTTATGACGAAGCCTTTCGATCGGTATGACAAAGCTACATGGTGATTATTTTTCTCATGTAACGGGTTCGATTCTCGGTTCAACCATGAAATTATTTAAATATCTATGCAAGCATTTTAAATTGTTTTTTAAATTCAAATAATGTCTTCTTTCAGTAAAATGTTCCATCTACAATATTCAAGGTACTTTCCCTCCATGTGGCATATTCGTGGGACGCCCTGTATATGCTCGTCGCGCGGTAAACTCTGATTGCGCGATGCAGGATTTTTGTGTGACGTCAGTGTAACGCGGTCGCATGTGGCGATGTAGATATGCCGCCACACATATGTGATCAACTACCTACTTATAAGTAGGTAACAGTCACTCACTCGTGCGAACCTGTCTTCGCTGCTTATAATTTTCACTTCGAATTTTAGCATATTGCTTTCTAAGTATATATGTATACTTGTTTTTTTCTTAATAAATTATCGATCATAGCGCCTATTTAAAAGCAATGCTAAAATTCAAAGTGAAAATTATAAGCAGCGAAGTCAGGTTCGCACGAGTGGGTGGCTGTTATTGTGTGTGCGTGAAGTGTCGAGAAAGTTCGAACCTCAATGTGCGCTTTCGACTCCTTTTGTTTTTTCGTTTTTGTGTCAGTTCAATTATTTATTGAGTTTCGTTAATAGAATGACAATAGGGTATATAGGGTAAAAATAAAGTACGATAGGCAATTTAATATAAAAAATACTATTATAACACACTATGATAACATTTATTGATGTTATTAACATCCTTTTAAACATAAACATATTCCAAACTTTGAAATAAATAAAATACCTAATTTGCTCGTAAATCATTTTTGTTGCTACTAAAATGGGATGTTTTTGGTTTATTGAGGTTATAACTTAATTTATTCATTTTCTCAAGGAAAAGAAGATTGAAACTAAACCTCAATCCTACAATCTTACGATCACTAACTTATTACTATTATGGCCAGAGTATCCCCCGAATTTCTCTGATAACATTTAATATTATATTTTTTATTAATATTTAGTGTGACCTCCGTTATTATCAATGCAGTCAAGAAGACGTCGATGCATGGAGGCCACAATATTACTGCAAATATTTGTGCCACGTAAACTTTCCCACAACTCCACGCATTGGGACTTCAGCTGTTCGAGACATCTTTCGTCTCGCGCTTCCCATCTTTGCACCAATAAACCCCATACATTTTCTATAGGGTTTAAATCAGGGGATCGCGCTGGCCACAGAATAACTTTAACATCCGAATGTTCACTAAACCACTCACGAACAATACTGGCATGATGTATCGGACAATTATCTTGAACCAAATAAAATTCACCAATTTCATCCACTGGATAAACATTGGGAACAGTAGTTTGCATTATATCTGATTATATTTTTTTTTTGTTTTTTTATTATAATTCACAAAACTGATGTACAATCACAAATGCAATAAAATAGTTACAACACGATAGGTCTGATTGACATCTACTAGATGTGAATCTAACATGCATATTTTATGTTAAACACTTAGTATTAAGAAAGAAAAAGATAAAATTAAGCAAAACTTACAAATTGTTTTCATATAAACCTAATGAAAAAGTTTTGGAAAAGAACAATTGACTACAAAAATAATTATACAATTACGACTCTAAGTTTAGTCCTAACTGAGGCTACAGAAGCAGCAAAGATATCTATTTCACCACGAATGGAGTTCCCAAGAGAAAGCATGCGACAAATGGGTGAAAAATTACCTATATTAGTTCGACTATGAGGCAGGACGAAAGTCCTTCGTTAATTAAGCGGCTACTACTACGTGGAATACTAAATTTTACTTTCTCTAAAAGCTCGGGAGAATCTATTAAACCATTTATTAATTTATACAAGAACATGAAATCCAAAGATTTCCTACGTGCGCTTAAAGATTTCATTTTATAATGACTCAGTCTAGAGTTATAAGAGTTCAGACTACGACATCTGTTATCTGAATAACTTAAGTGATATAGAAACCTTTTTTGAACCTGCTCTATTCGATCAGAGTGCACCTGATAAAACGGGTTCCATACGGTACTACAGTACTCCGAATACTCCGAATAACGCTGTTATAAATGGAAATAGTCAGAATTGGCTCTCTAAAAATTTTCATTTCCCTGACGATGAAACCTGACAATTTAGATGCCCGAGCAATCATTTGGTCGTAATGACTCCTAAAACTTAAACCACTATCCACTAAAACACCAAGGTCCCTAATAGTATCAACTTCTCGGAGCGGGCTGTTATTAATCGAGTAACAATTTTGAGATATTTTCCTTTTTCTGCTAAATTTAATGAAGTAACATTTGTTTTGATTTAATTACATTTTATTTTGTATGCACCAATTATGTACGTTATTTAAATCCAGCTGAAGCTGAACAATATCGGATTCGTTATATATAGTTCGATATATTTTTAAATCATCAGCAAAAAATTTATATTCCGAATCAATCTTACAGCCCAAGTCGTTTATAAAAACTAAGAAAAGTAGAGGTCCCAAGTGTGACCCCTGAGGCACTCCTGATGGTACATAACATTGTTTGGATTTAAAACCCTTGAGATACACCAATTGTGAGCGATTTCTTAAGTACGATTCACACCAACGCAGCAGCGACCCATGAACGCCCATACCTTCTAATTTGGCAATCAGTAAGTGGTGATCTACCAAGTCGAAGGCCTTTTTAAAGTCGGTGTATATTGCATGAACTTCTCTACCGTCATCTAATGCAGATGATATAAATGAAACATACTCGACTAGATTAGACTGTGTTGATTTTTTTGGGCGAAAACCGTGCTGGTTATCATCCAGCACATTTTTAAAGTGAGTAAACATTTTTTTTTGAACAAGCGATTCAATAATTTTACCACAAGCGGATAGAATGGACACTGGTCTGTAATTTGAAACATCATCAACACTACCAGATTTAAAGATTGGTGTGATGTGCGCTATTTTCCACTGGTCAGGGAATAAGCCCTGTGCCAAAGAATAGTTGAAAATTGCAGTCAGAGGATCAGCCAGGCTCGCTGCACATTTTCTAAGAAAGAGAGGAGGAATTGAATCCGGCCCGGGTCCCTTATCACAATCTAGGGCAGACAAGTAATCAAATACTTCTCTTACTTCAAGTTTGCACTGGCTGAAAGTGTTATTGTTAGAGGGGGTGGTTTCAACTGGCGTTGAAGAGTGTATGTTACTATTTAATCTATATATAGACTTAAAATTATCGGAAAACAAGTCACAAATTTCCTGACCGCCTCTGGCAAATCTAGTGTTGTTCAATGTCATTTTGTTGGGAATATAATTGTTACCTATCCGTTTATTTTTTAAGTACCTCCATACATGCTTTTTTTTTTTTTTTTTTTTTTTTGTGGATGGGAAATCATCAAATGACTTCTCCCGCTCTGGGCGGAGCGGGAGGGCGTGTCAGACTTTTACTGACTAAAACCCACCCGTGTTCCTTCTGTTGGCTGTGCCGGGGCCACGGTAACTCTTTCGAACATCCCGCAACCCTAGCTGGCATCGGCCCTAGCGGACCCCGTCAATAGGGCGTCTCCTGCGGCGACTAGGGACGTGAGGGTGCAAAGCTTGCCTCTCCCTCACGCGTCCCGCCTCCTCCTTCACGAGCATTACTGCTTCGCAGAAGGAGGTAATGGCTTCCCATGCACTCTCGCTCCGTACCATGGCCTGGACCAGGGCCGGACGCGAGAGATCGCCGCCGCCGATCGCTTCCGCGAGGACACGGCGGTGCTCCGCCCAAGCCGGGCAGACCTCCACCGTATGCTCCACCGTGTCCTCCGGGCGATCCACACAGTGGTGACACCCGGGCGTTTCCTCCCGCCTTATCCGAAACAGGTACCTCCCGAAGCACCCGTGTCCGGTGAGGACCTGCGTCAGGCGGAAGGTGAGGACGCCGTGGCGCCTCTCCAGCCACTCCTCAAAGAGGGGACTTATCGCCGCAATTGTGGCGTGCCCAGCGCTGGGTTGCGACAATCGCACTCTCCATGCCGTCATGAGATCCTGCCGGAGCTCTGTCCGCCGTGCCACGATTTCTCGTGGCAACAGAGTTACGCCCCGGCGTCCTGCCTCCTCGCGCCACTCCCACATGTGCGCGAGGAACCTCCATACATGCTTAGGATTGGTACGTAAATGTTCAGCTATATTCTTTTTAAAATTAGCATAGCAGTATTTTACTAACTCACTGCAACGCATTCTCAGGCATTCAAACGCAATCTTATCACTAGGATTCCCATATTTTTTATATAGATTGTGATATTTTGCTTTTTCCTTAATAACTTTTAGTAAAGCTCGACTATACCAGACAGGATAGCGTTCATCTCGTAGTTTTGTTATTGGAGTATGCAGTTTAATAATTGGCATGAGAATATAATAGAATTTTTGCAACATTTCGTTGATATTAGTTATAGAATTCCATTCATCAGACCAAGTTATTTTCGCAAGTTCAGCGTTGACCGCTTCATAATTACAGAGATAAAAGTTTAAATACGGGATTTTATTTTGCACTAAAGGATTGCTATGATTAGTTTTAAATGAAATTTCCAGCGCTGGATGATGTGGATCAATTTGTATAAGTGGAACTGAGGCCTGAGACACCAGAACTTTGTTGTTACTGCTACTAAGAACTAGATCTAAAATACGATTTGACGCGTTGAGTATAGTGTTGCATTGATGAAGATCATTAAAGGCCAGCATGTCTAAAAAAATGTGTTCTAGATTACTACTAGACCCTTTGGGAACCAATAGACCAGAATCCACATTATATTGCCATGAGATGCTACCCATATTAAAATCACCGATTAGTAAGTTGATAGAATTGATTTTGCTTTTTTTGTTAATTACTTCTGTAAAATTTCGAAACAGTGCATCGATATAGTCTTGTTTGATTGGAGGTGGAATATAAACCGCACAAATATTAATATGTAGGCCACTCTCACACTTGATTGTGATCCACAATTCCTCACAATGGGACTCCCAATTTAATCTCCGTGAGACCTCATATTTTTCCAGAGTTGCAACAAACACCCCCCCACCATCCCTTTTTGAAATCGACGATACCGTAGATGACCTATCGCGCCTAAACACTCTGTATCGGTTATCTAAGATTTCATGGTCCAACACTGTATCATTGAGCCAACTTTCAGTACAAATAATTATATCATAATCAAAATTTAAAGCAACGGTATAAAAATCCTCTGTCTTGGTTCGTAAACCTCTTACATTTTGGTAATAGATTTTAAAGTTGAATTTAAAGTATTATAACACTCTAAGCGTGCAAAGTATCTGATTAATAAAAATAATAAATTACAAAAATTTTAAACATTCTAAATTTTTAACTAGTAGAGATTTGGTTGTTACATCTTTTCTCACAAATATGCGACCATTCCGAACCCAAACAAAGTTATATTTCTTTTCCTTAGCAGCGATTCTTATCGCTGCATGTAGTTTTTTATTAGCCAGAGTCAGATTTTCCGTCACAAAAATCGGCTGTTTTTCTCCACCAATACCAATATGGCTGCTGTTCAACTTCTCCGACTCATTCTTCTTGTTAAAGTTTCTAACTGCAGCAAGTAGGTTATCGCGAATGCGAGGACTGGCTAACTTGACGACTATGCTACGCGGACGATTTGTTTCTTCATTTAATTTGGCAACTCTATGAAATGACTGGATTTCGTTGTCGTGGAGTTCATTTCCCACAACCCTACCCAACTGTTTTACAACCGTTAACAGGTTTTCGGATTTGTGTTCAGCAACGCACTGTATCTCAATATTATTCTCACGTGCTAATTGATCAATTTGCTGTAATTTAGTCTCCAATTCCGTCACTTGAGCACTCATCGCGGCATTATTCTTGAGAATTTCGGCAATACAATTATCATTTTAACATTTAATGCGACTTGATCATCATAAGCGTCAGAAAGAAAAGTAACGGTCTTCTTAAACTCGTCTAAGTCTTCGTGCATTGAAGAAAATCTCAAGGTTAGGTCATTAACTTCCCTTTGGACAGTAGTAAGAGTGGTTTCAAATCTCGCCAAAGAGACCTGTTGACTATCAAACTTTTCATTAATTTCTTGCCTTAATTTACGAATTTCTGTCAGAATTGTGTCTTGCAAGTTAACTTCTGTGCCAATGCATGCCCCTCGAGGCGTAACTGGTGGTGACTTCTCAGCTGGCGTAAGTCTCTGACCGACTATTGGTTTGTTTTGGTTACTAGACGGTCCCGATATAAAGGAATGCATCGTATCTGGTTCAGCAACTGAAGCCACTTGGTCAGTTTGTGCAGTGTGGCCTTTAGCGCGGACTGGTGTATTAGTGTTGTCCAGTTTAGGACGACCAGAGATGCAGATTGGACAAGTCCATTTGGTCCTAGGTGTTGACGCTTCATTGTACCTAACGCATTCCAAATTGTACTGAAGGGCACAGTTGCTTAAACAGCATTTAATTCTCTTTTGTGTAACGAGAATAGTAGCATTACAACCGGCGCAAATCATTATGGCAAGAGAAAAAAAAAAAAAAAATAAACAAAAGAAAATGCAAAAAGTAAATTCTGCACTGGGATTTGAGCTCGAGAGCTCACGAGTCTCAATCGCCACTTCACGTACACTGCTACGAACGCTTTAGAAATATTGCTCCAAATATATGTATCGGTGCGTTATTGTAATATTAGCGATCAGAGTGAAGTAAGTTGACAAGATTTTTTCAAAACACCCACTTTGGCAGAAACCGGAACTTGCAAAGTCACTTTTTTAAATGGTTTGTTTTATGTTTTTGCTAAAATACAGTCACTGATCAGTCTGCAAACGATATCACGTATGCCACATACACTTGGCTTCAGCTTCCACACAATGTTTATATCGTAAGTAAAGATATTACAATATTAATACTTAGTTGTTTACGGAACGGCAAAATTTAAGTGTTTACTAATTAACTACCTTCAAAATGGTATATCGCTCAAAACCTCGACGTAATAAATTGGAGCTGTTGGCCCGCGTCGGTATAAACGCCAACTCACCCGGCCCTTGAGCACTAATCCACCCCCACATATTCACACTAATTCTTCCTGACTCCGTATTATTTATAATATTACTATTAGACCAACGTGTATTGTTTCTGCGCCACAAATGAAGTCTTCCTTTTTGACACGATTTGAAAGTCTTCTCATCAGTAAATACTCTCGTGTCTCCCAATCAAAGTCTAAATATTCTCGTGCAAAACGCAACCGTTCCTTTGCGTTCCGTTCCATTGTGACGAGTATTATTTGCTTAGCAACCATTTTAAAGTAATTGAATCGCATCCCGTGAAATACAAATTATTGAGTAGTTCCGGTGGCCATCTGTGGTCTTCATCATCAGTTCCACTTTACCAAATGGTGCTTTCCGAAAGCAAATTAACAAGTTAGTATAAAAAATACCCAAATCGCTATAGGTGTGCCTATAATAATAGAAGAATTCGATTTCTCCAGGAACCCATCATCAGATCCCAACAATGGGACAACCTGAAAAGTATACCCTATAAAAACAAAAATAATTTTACAAATCGGACCAGCCGTCTTCTTGTAATCGGGAACACATAAAAAAATACTTAACGGATTCCGACGAACTGAGAACCTCCTCTTTTTTTTTGAAGTCGGTGAAAAAAGTCGTTGTCGAGATTTCGTCTCGTGGCGTAATCGCATTATTGGTAGGTCAAAATTATGTGGACGAAGCAAAAGGAGTACCTATAAGTATTGTGGTTTCTGTTGAATCCCATGGAAAAGGTGTGAGCTTATCGATTTAATTTCCACAAGCTCTATGCTACTTATGTGGAACCCTTAATTTCTGTGACGCATTATTTTTGAATCATCAATTTGTATCCGTAAATACCTAGGTAGTGCTACAAGGAGCAAGTCTACTTAATTTAATTGGCGTTGCAATGATCTCTCTATTGTCAGTTTTTAACAGATTTATTTATTTATTTAAACTATTCACACTTAAAAAAGTACAAAGGCGGACTTAATGCCTTAGGCATAAAAATATAGATAGATAGTTTATTATTTAGATTTTTTTTTGATATGTGGTTAGATTTGTCATACAAAATCTGCCAGAACTCACAATAGAGAGACCAAGACCATTGCAACATTTGTAAATTAGTAGACCCAGGCCCCCGTGCGGAGCGCTAGTGTCACATGGTGGTGGGCGCATATAAGCTGGTATACGATATAAATGTTGAACAATTGAACATACCAGTTCAGCATCTCTTGTTTCATTGCCATCGGGTCCTTGCGCCCAGCCGGCTGGCAATGACTCTCCTTTTCGACGCTGCATTTCAATCTGGAAAATGATAGTAATAGGGATGATAAAAAGTTTCCATAATAAAAAGTAAGCACGTCTTCCAGTAGCAGTATCCAGACTCCGGGGCTGCTACTGAGAAATTCCAGATAGAAAAACCTAATAACACTTTGCCCCACCTGGGAATCGAACCCAGGACCTGATGCTCAGCAGTAGCGCTTGCGACCACTAGACCAACGAGGCAGGCACTTATATACAATTTTAGCATAAATTTATATCTCTGCTAGTCGCAATTATGCGCAATTAGGTATATCCTCAAAATTTTGGTAATGAGAAAGGATCATTGGCCAGTTTAAAATAGAAATCAATTTAAAGCCCGCAAAATAGCTTAGCATGTGCCATTGTTGACAGAAGCTATTTTCAGTGGACATGTAAAACCACAGTATAACTTACCTGCAGTGGTTAAACGTGGGCGTGTTTACAGAGCAATCGTCCGAAATGGTTTTTTCGAATGTGCTCTGAACAGAATCACTTTATGTAAATAGTTACACGGTGGTAGAACCGTCTAGTTTTTGTCCAATTACCTTTCCAACAGAGACCGTAGTGGTAGCCATGTCGAGGTAGAAGGATTCATCCTGCGAAGCTGGAGCAACGCATGCCACGGGATTAGTGCCCAATGCCGCCTGGAAACAGAGAAAATACGCATATTAGGCTTTCTACTAAGTAAATATCGAGCCTTTTCAGGACGAACATCGTAAGCCACAATTTGCACTTTTTGCAGGAAAGGGTTTTTTCTTTCCCAATTAACGACGTTTTTCATTTACGATGATACTTTCTTGCAACAATAAAGTCGTATAAATTTAAAATAAAATTTAAGAGTAATCGCGACAAGATGTAAAATTACGAAGAAAAATAGTTTTGTGATTTTTGGCGCTTACAATGTTTTTCCTGAAAAGGCTTGATATGATTATATTTATAAAAAAAAAGTCCACGCTCGAGGTTTGCCAAAGAGCAATGGAACGGAGTATTCTAGGTATTAAACTTGTGGACCGGGTTAAGAATACAACAATCCGTTCCATCACTGCTATAACTGATCTCACTCGGAAAGCTGCCACGCTTAAATGGAATTGAGCTGGACACATTTGCCGCATGTCAGACAATCAATGGGCCAAACTTACCACCCAAATGGGTCCCGCTTAATGGCTAGCGACATCGCGGCAGGCCTAGACGGAGATGGCGGGCTGAGCTGGACTCCTTGGTCCAAAGCGGACTTTTTTAAAAAAGTTTTTAAGACGAACAATTCAATTCCGTCATACATGATTTTTGCGTAACTTTAACCGATTACGCAGCGCACGCAACGGAAGCTCTCAAAAGGAATAAATTTTCCCCGTTTTTGCAACATTTTTCATTGATGCTCCGCTCTTATTGGTCGTAGCGTGATGTTATTTAGCCTATAGCCTTCCTCGATAAATGGGCTATCCAACAATAGAGACTTTTTCTCTAAAAAAAATTTTCAATTCAAACCAGCAGTTCCTGAGATTAGCGCGTTCAACCAAACAAACAAACTCTTCAGCTTTATAATATTAGTGTAGATTAAGGCCCTGAAGGAAAACCTTTTGGTAGTCATTAGTAGTCCTTATATCTACGAGGACTGACCTCTTTACTCCTGGTAGGTGCAAGGAGAGGAGAGGTGTTGGTATATGCCATGCCTATGAGGCCTTGGTCTGCCGCCTTTTGAGCCCAAAACCCAGCCATGCCAAAGTGATTGGAACCTGGAACAGTTTTAGTTTGTGTAAATTAAGTTGCTCTTAGTTCTGTCACACATAGCCACTTTAAATAATTTAATCTGTCGGGAAAATAACGTATCGTCTTTTTCCTCGCGTCGTGTTCCTCATTATTGAGATTCTACGTCCGTGGAATCATTTTCTCTTTGACGGTCTTGTGCCACCTTTGTCCGTCTTTAGCGATATGGTGCGCTTCGTGGTGTTTAGTTTCTACATATTATCGGTTACATACGAATACGAATGTAAATTATCTCTGAGATAACTTTAAAAGAATATCCATAGAGTTTCTTACCTTTAACTGAGACCCATCCTACGCCAGTTTTCTGTGCCTTCTTGATGGCTAAGTCCATACTGAAGTGACTGGCGGTGGCTCCCAGCACATTGTTGGCATCGACCCATGCTGTAGCCTCGGTCTCTTTCAGCACCTTCGGCTCGTTGTTGGGCTCACATGCACCGCTTTTGATGTCGTTCACATACATTTCTGGAAATTATTGAATTAATTTTGAGGATAGAGACAAAAAAGTCAATTCCGAGATTAGTGGAGCATAATATCGGGTGAAGTAGGTGACCCCATTGGGATAATGTATGCTTGCAGTACATCCGTATGTGTAGAGAGTGTGTCGCTATCGCACATAAC
This sequence comes from Fissipunctia ypsillon, assembly GCA_947568875.1. Taxonomy (NCBI): domain Eukaryota; kingdom Metazoa; phylum Arthropoda; class Insecta; order Lepidoptera; family Noctuidae; genus Fissipunctia; species Fissipunctia ypsillon. The sequence continues at coordinate 16,973,930 of OX387659.1, forward strand.
GTGAAGGGAATGTACAGTCTTAGCTTTTCTTGTATCATAACCGGAAGACGTCTCTCTGCTATTGATTGGACATATGCCTTTTTTTTTTGTGGATGGGAAATCATCAAATGACTTCTCCCGCTCTGGGCGGAGCGGGAGGGCGTGTCAGACTTTTACTGACTAAAACCCACCCGTGTTCCTTCTGTTGCCTGTGCCGGGGCCACGGTAACTCTTTCGAACATCCCGCAACCCTAGCTGGCATCGGCCCTAGCGGACCCCGTCAATAGTGCTTACTTAAATGTCCGGTTCTGTGCTTTTCACATCCAGCGAATTAGCCCGGCGTTCTATCTTGTGTGGGGCCTTCCCACGATAAGCCTTCCGGTAAGCGGTCGCTACCCCATAACTTTTCGACCCCTTCGGCCAACAGTTCCGCGAGCAATGTTTCCCACCCACTGTCGCTTCAGTTCGCTAGCTAATTCTTGTTGCCTGGGTTGTCCCGCGGAACTCCCTACTATACGTTCATGTACTCACCTAACCTATTAAGTCCATGACTAGGGTGTCCAAACCTATCGGCCTGGATCAGCAGCTCGGCCTGCTGCTCAGCAGCCTTGCTTGCAGTACCGACCGCCTTCAGACAGTCCACCATGAACCGCTGAGCCTCTGCTGTCACTACCCTGCCCATCATTAGTTTAACTGCGACTGAAACGGAGATACTGCATTAGATACTTTTATGGGGCCATTATCATCAAGGCGCCATGGTTCTCTTTCTTCTACTGATGTTTCTTCACTTTATGACTGGCATACTGTCGTAATAACAGCTAAATGTTTTGAAAATGGCTACACATGTTTCCACGCGATGTACTAATGATTAGAAGAAAAAAGATGAATTTTAGATCATTTAGATTAGAATCTAATAGGTATATGAATGATCTAAAATAGATCTTTTTAATTGAGGACCCGACCGTCTATGTCTGAGTGGCTCAGTTACTGTCGGAGATATTGCTTATAGTTGCTTCAAACTGATTATCCTCAGATTTACTGTTTAATAATGTTAATTAATTTATTTTTCAGTTATCAGAGAGCCAGCTGTTGGTTGGTAACAATTATTTTGTGAATTATGTCAGAGGTTAAAACAATTGATGATGATTACAAGATCATTACCAGATCAGTAAGTCCACAGTCAAGTATATTTTATCGGTATGTTTACTTTAGATACTGTACTGAAATAAGAATTCAGCCAACGAGTATTCAGACTAAAAACACTACTTAGCCGATACTCGCTCGTTGCCTATTTTTTCCTGTTTTATTTATTTTCATATCTAGGTATACTTGGCTGTTATATTGACATTTTTGCGTAGATAGGTACGTCTTTAAAGTAAGCGTGACATCATGGCATGCGGTGGTCATAATAATTAGGAGAAATAGTCACGCGATTGGTTACTCGCCAGCGATGACAATAAGCCCAAATGTAGGATTAAAATCCTACTAAAGAATGTTTCTTCTACAACATCCAAAGGTGGTTCTAAAATAAATATGATACGTCCAATATGAAATTGAATCAAATATTGAATCGTACAGAAAATGGCTTAAAGGCTGCGTACTTAAAAGCCCATAAAGTGTCAAAAGTCAATAGATTATAATTAAAAAATAAGTTACATTGTGCTAGCATTCCAGAATTCCCAGAGTATGCCAACGGGGCTAAATAAGGATATTGTTTTTGAAACTGGAACCCATAGGTTAATAAAATAAATGACAGGCAAACCGCAAAAGGAAAACTTGATAGCCAAAATGATATTTTAGTCAACGAATGCTCACAAATGGTGATAATGTAACTAAGAAAAAAAAAACTATGCAAACCGCGCTGATTGAGGCAAATAAATATTAAAAACGTTGTCTTTTATTTCGTTCATTTGTGTTGTAGGGTTCCGTACCTCAAAAGAAAAAAACGAAATAGGATCACTTCGTTGTCCGTCTATCTGGCAGTCTGTCAATCAAGATGCTTTTTCTCAGGAACACGTGGAGGTATAAAGTTGAAATTAATATAAAATACGTAGGTCTACGGTTCCTCCCTTGGAGCTTAAAAAACTCAATCTTCTAAGTCAACGCAATAAAAATCAGCCATATAAGCGACATATTTGGATAGGTAAGTACTCGCAAATAAATCAAAACCTTTATAATACAAGCCTTTGACCTAGAATCATGAAAGGCAAGAAGCAAGATCTCACAGTACAAGTAAAGGAAAAGTCCGAGAATCGTTAATTTGTGGTTTTATCACATTTTTTTTTGTGATAACAAACCTACATTTGCACTTGGAGAATTGACAGTGACGTACATATATCGATGTATGGGAAATCATGTTTTTCAACTACAATCTTAAGTTTGTTTTTGGGATAAATTCATCTCAACTACGGAACCCTTCATTGTGCGTGGTCCGACACGCACTTGGCCTTTTTTTTTGTTAAAACAGCCACAATGCGTTGTTTGTATTATATGTTTGCAGTCAATCTATCTAAACAGTTAGCACTCACTTGCTCGCAATGACCATTGCTATGAGCGGTCACCTTTTGGAAGTATGAAGTCAGGTTTATTTTAATACCGTAGGCTAGAATCCATTTGCGTTTTCAATTGATGGTACCATTGGTACCTACTCTTCTCACGGTATTATTGTGGTGATTGATATGACAAAATGAAAAGTTGCCTTTCTGGTTTTACCCGACAAAAGGAGGATAATGTTTTATTTTTTATATAGCGTATAACCATAGAAATATAAAAAAGTATAGGTATCTATGCGTATAAAGTTAAAAGAAGATGGTCAATTAGTCATTTAATCATTAAGGCCTCTGCCTCGAATTTTGCGGACAGCGCACAGTGATTCGTCTAGAACAAGCTGACAGGACAAAAACCATGTCTCAGTTTCCCAGAAATTTTTATTCCTAGTAATAGTTAACACATAGGTAACAACAATCCCAGGAATAATTAGAGTCTACCCTCATTAGTTAATGAGCATTGACAACGAGTATTTAAGGTAAGGGGTATTTTGTATGCAATTACTTGCAAAAACGTCTCGGTCGTGTTAATTTCTCTCTGTTTTATGGTGCTTTGTATATAAATTTTGTGAAATGGATTTGAATCTTGAGGGTGAGTAGTATATTTTGATACTACATTAATTGGTATAGCTTACTATTATAAATTGAAAAAAAATATGTATTTAAAAAAACTTGTGATTTTGCCTTGTTTTCAAACTTTAAAGGTCAAAAAGTTACATGTACAAACCTGTACAAATTCTACGCAATATTTTTTATGGTACCTTTAAGTGTGTAGATTCTTTCCATAAAAAATCCATTGCAACTTTTTTGCACAACAAATTTTTAAAAATTTTTTTTTAGGTCGCGTTTATAAAATCTCAAGAAAAATTTTTTTCGAGGAATGGCTAAGACACCCTAAAGACAAACGCAACGAAGAGATATTTCGTGTAGTTTCCCTGCGGAACGATCTAACTGGTGTGACTGAGAGTTCTATATGTACGTGAAATGAAGCTCACTATTGCCAAGTATGGGTCACAAATTCTGAAGAAGTGGGATAGCTGCGCAAGGAATCGCGACCGTTTCCTAGCCAAAAAAACAATGAAGAGTGGCTGGAAGGTCCCGATATTTCATTTGATATCTTCTTTCAGCCTTCAGTGCAACCATCGACCTCAACAAGCGTTCCTGCTGGTCCGGGCCGACCACATTTAGATTTCCATGAAGCTAGCACGAAGACCAAACGGCGAAGGATTGATGATTTGTTATCAAACCGAAGCACAGAAGAACTCGTGTATGCCGCAGAAGTATCGACAAGGCTATCGGGGCAACGGAATGTAGCTCGGGTTATCAAAGAAGTGACCAGTAGTGATCCTGATAAGTGCAGTGAGATTTTGAAAAAAACTGAAAGTGAAGAGGCAATGCCTAGGTGTTTGAGCAATGAAGAAGCATTGGCTTACTATGTAGACGCGAGGTGCACAAGTCACGCTTATAAACAGACACGGAAGTGGAGCATCAAAGCGGGTCACAAGGTATTTCCGTCATATTATAGTGTTAGAAAAGCAAAACTAGCTTGCCTGCCTCTAGAAGAACAAACTGTTGTGAATGAAACTCGTGCTGAAATCAAATTGCAAGCAGTTTTAGATAAAACTGCTCAGCGTTTGGTCGTAGCACTACATGAAGTTTTCAACAGTTTGTCATGTACTTCTTTCACGCTCATTAGCAAATGGGGTTGTGATGGAAGTTCAGGTCATAGCACTTACAAGCAAAAATTTACCGATGGCGATGCTGCTAACACCGATGAGTTTTTGTTTGTATTTTCATTCGTTCCTCTTCGATTACTTGATGAAAAGAACAATATTGTGTGGCAGAACCCTCGTCCATCTTCAACTGTGAATTATCGGCCAATAAAGTTTATTTTTGCCAAAGAAACCAAAGAGCTTACTGTTTTAGAAACCAACAATGTTTTGGAAGAAATAAACAATTTATTGCCGACAGTTTGCAAGTTTCAAGAGAACGAGTTATCTGTCACACATGAATTGCTTTCAACTATGGTTGATGGGAAAGTTTGCAATGCTATGACTGAAACAAAATCTGCACAGACATGTTATATTTGTAATGCAACTCCTAAGTTGATGAATGATGAAGGCAGAGAGTTTACGGTTGACAAAAGTAAGCTCTGTTTTGGTTTATCTACATTGCATGCTTGGATCCGTACATTTGAATGCTTGCTCCACATTAGTTATCGACTTGATGTAAAGCAATGGAGGCTAAACAAAAATATTAAAGCTAGTGTGGATCAGCGCGTTCAGATGAAATAAAACATCAATTTAAGAGTAGAATGGGGTTGATTGTTGATAAACCAAAACCAGGCTACGGAAATTCTAATGACGGAAATACCGCTCGCAGATTTTTCGAGAATGCTGAACTAAGTGCTGAGATCACAGGGTTAGATGCCGAATTGATAAAAAAATTTGATATATTACTCCGTGCTTTGTCTTCGGGATATGATATAAATTTAGAAAAATTTGAAAATTTTGCCTTAGAGACCAAAAATCTTTACTTGAATCTTTATTCGTGGTATAACATGCCTGTAACTGTTCACAAAATACTTCTGCATAGTTCTGAGTTTATCAAAACGTTTCATTTGCCTATGGGACAACTTTCTGAGGAGGCACAAGAAGCTCGTAATAAGGACTGCAGAAGATTTCGTGAGCATAATACACGCAAGTGTTCGCGTATTGCCACTAATAAAGATTTGTTAAATATGTTATTAATTACATCTGACCCTGTAATTAACAGTTTAAGAGAAGTGCCTCGAAAAAAATGCAGTAAGCTCGCTTCCGAGGTTCTAGATTTATTAAATTCACCTAGTGTAACAGTAGATAAGGTTGTAGTATCTAGTTATTGTAAGCAAAGTGATCATCATGATCATGATTATTCAATTAATGATTCCAGTGAAAGTGATGAAGATGATGTACTCGTAAATGTTTTCTAATGACATTTGAGTACATTAAATATCATTAGAAGACAATAATAGTAATAGTTTTTTATTGTAAAGTAATTAGTAGGTAATTTTCGTTCTTATTTAATTTTAATTAGTTTCTATTTGTATTATGACTTTTTACACTAGTTTACAGTTTATTCTGTGTGTATGTATCTGTCATCCACTTTTTTATACCTGTATATTTTTTATACATGCTGATAATGAACCTCCTTCTATATAAATAGATCTTTTTTAATCAAGTTATTTTTTTATTTCAATTTCCTAACTAAATAATTATTTCTTAATTATTTTTATCTTGTTAGAATCCATAAAAATGTGAAACTGAATAAAACAAGACATGCAGAAACTAAAAAACAACAAAAATCAATTAAAATTATTTTGTCCAGTCAGCTTGTTCTAGACGAATCACTGTGCAGCGGGGCGGCAGCGGTGGCGGCGCGGGAGCGGCTGGATTTTATGCGTAAAATTAAATGGACCGGACCTCGAAAGCAGCGGCGCGGCATCAGCGGGGCGGGAGAGGGCGACGCGCGAGCGGTGCACTCCAGTCAAGCGGTTTCCGCCGCGCGTCTGCATTGATAGTGCTGCGCAATTTACTTTTGTGACGTATCGAAATGTCCTCGGACGTGCAGGAACAAATTATTTCAGCTATTTTTGATAGGACACCGATATGGAACAGCAAATATGTGAACCACAAAAATAGGAGGCTAATTAATCAGTTATGGGAAGAAATTAAAAACGAACTAAAAATTTAAGGCAAATATAAAAATGTTTTATTATGTTAATAAAATAACTAGTAATGAATGGGATTATCTACAAAATATTCTTGTTGTTCAGACATTTCGTTCGCGAACAAAAACAAATATCTCGACGACACAACACTATGCCGCTATAGTGCCGCGCTATCTACCCGCTGGTTTCGAGAACGAAAATTCGAGGCAGAGGCCTAACAATAATTTGTATCTGTTTCTATCTGAATTTACACAAAATAAATAATATTAAAAATTAATAAAAAAAAAAACATTTTTCCAAAGATTAAAAGCCCACGTTGGCACGGACGTAAAAAATCGCGGCGGGATAAAATCGCGTGCCGCGCTTGCAATGGAACAAATAGAAAGCGGTATATCAGCTGTTCGCACAGCCTCCGTTTTTCTCGCCGCGACTTACTATCGCGCGGTGTACGATTTTCGACGCTCGGCGCGGGCATTGAGCTTTGAATGAATACGACATACGAAGTTCTGTTGTACTTGTGATCCCACGGACGTGTAAAAATCGCACGCTTTGGTCTGTACAGCACGCTGCCGCGCCGGCTCGTAGAGTGTGAACACAGTATAATAAAGTTACAGTATTATGTCTGCATATAAAACGGCCGAAACGACGCGCTTCGAAATCTCAGTGTATGCCAGTACACAATGGTCTCGACTGTGCGGCAGTTACGCCCGGACGCGGAACGTGCGACATTTATTTACGTGAACTATGACATGATGTTATTGACTGTACTGTTCAGTGTATGGATGTTTGAATTCGTCAATATAAAAACCAGAAATATCAGTTTTTAAATTACCAACTTACTAGACAAGGTAAGCTATAAGAATAACGATCATTTTCGTTATTATTTATTTCTGTGTTATATAGGTAGTTGTATATTTATTGAAGCGAAGCGAGCATAACGACCTTGACAGGTACTCAGTAGGTGAGTATTTATTTATTTTACAATTTATGTACACACAATAAAACATTGTACAGTTAGGACATTATTTGGAGTATCTCTCTTTTTCCATGCGATCGGTGCATGAGTGAAGGAACAAAATATACCTATACTAGCTTCTGCTCGCAGCTCCGCCCGCGTGTATTTTGGTTTGTCACAGAAAGTCTTTATCGTGCATCCTGTGATCAAACATACGTTCGTGAAATCTAAATGATTCAGCTCATATTCATCCATTTTGGTGTAAAATGCAATTTTTATCTACATAAAATTTCCCCGACGATAAGCAAATGCCTATATTTCGATAAGGATTTAACATTACCTACTTAAATTACTCTGGACAAATTAACATATTTTTTTCATAGAACTGTGTCATATTTTATCAATTTGTGAAATAACCTGAGCATTTAGATATATCTATGATATGTCATCGCGGACTTTTTCTAACCTTTTTTTTTGTAACTTTTCTACAGAAAATATGTTATTTTTTAACCCGAATAAATGGATAATAAGTATCTTTTTTTCAATAACACATTGAATCCGCTATAAGTCGCCATGTTGGATTTTTTGAGATGTCATTATCTATATATATATGTATAAAAGGAGAAACTGACTGACTGACTGACATATCAACGCACAGCCAAAATTACTACGTCTAGGAACGTGAAATTTTGCACACGCCTTCCTTTTATAATATAGAGGAGCACTAAGAAAGGGTTTTTGGAAATTCGACCTTTAAGGGGATGAAAAGGGGGGATTTCGTTTGTATGAAAAATCTTATTCCTTAAGTTAATAGACTTGAAACTTGGCATGAATACTTATCTAAGTAAACTATAAAGTTGGTAATTTTTTGTTTTTCTAAACTACTCCCTAAAGGGGGATTGGGGGTGTCAGTTTGTATGAAAAAAAAACGTACGCGAAGTGCGATTAACTCGAAACTCAGTATTTATTCTTAAAACCGAAAATAAAAAAATAACGTGTATCAAGATTTTTCGGAAATCGACCCCTAACAGGGTGAAAAGGGGTATTAAATTTTACAGCGGAGGATTTCACTCCGTAGCTGGATTAACTCGAAAATTGGTAAAAATAACCTATAAGTTAAATAATGGAAACATCAAAAAAGATTTCTCAAAAATTAAACTCTCGAAAAGGGGGGATACAGTTTGTATGAAAAATCTTATTCCTTGCGATAGTAAATTTGAAACTTGGCACGTATACTTATCTAAGTAGTTTGTCATGTTCATTTTTTTCTAAACTATCCCCTTTTTTTGTGGATGGGAAATCATCAAATGACTTCTCCCGCTCTGGGGACTCCCCAACTACCCCCTACCCCCCAAACTACCCCCTAAAGGGGGATTAACGGGTGTCAAAGTTTGTATGGAAGAATTTTAACGCACGGTCCGATTAACTCGATACTCGGTATTTATACTTAAGACCAAAAGTAAGGAATAACGTGTATCAGGGTTTTAAAAAACGTACGGGGTAAAATGAGGTGAAAAGGGGTATTCAAATTTACAGAGGAGGGTTTTACTGCGAGGCTTGATTGACTCGAAAATTGGTATAAATAACCTATAAATAAAATAATGGAAACATTACAAAAGACATTTCAAAAATTAACCCTTTGGGGGTGAAAACGGGGGATACAGTTTTTATGAAAAAAAAACTTATTTCGTTGACTTGAAACTTGGTCTGAATACTTCATCATCATTCTCCTGCCCTTATCTCAATTTATTTGGGGTCGGCGTAACATGTCTACTTATGTATAAACTAGCTTTTGACCGCGGCTTCGTCCGCGTGGATGTCGGAAAATATCCAATGGAAATTTACTACCGGGATTAAAAGTACCCTATGTGTTAATCCAGGTAAAAACACATTGTTTCATATAACTATATTGGTTTACGCGGCGCACGCCAGTAAAGTTCCCAGTCGGCATGATTTTGTCAGCACTAATGCAGCTCGTATTGTGCTACTGCGTGGAGTACGTTCAAAATATTCTAGCACAGCTTCTCAAATGCTGCTCCTGGCCATTAAAAACGAGGAAGATTGTCACCGCCTTCAGCGGGACATTCATCGTATAGTTGAATGGAGTTGGAAAAACAAGCTGCAGTTGAATGTATCGAAATGTTTAATTATGACATTCAGTCGTGCTAAAATACCACTTCCTTACAATTACAAATTGGACGACGCGCCTATGAAAAAAGAGAAAGCAGTGCGAGACCTGGGCGTCCGTATGGATGCGCAGCTGAGATTCCGCGAGCATATCGTGAACGTTTGTAAAAAGGCATACAAACGGTTGGGATTTGTACTTCGCAGAGCAGCAGCGTTCACGAATATTAAGGCCATCTCGGCATTGTACGACGCGCTAATTAGGAGTCAGTTGGAGGGTAACGCAGCTGTGCGGGCCCCACATGAGACGAAACATACTCTCATGTTGGAGCGCATACAAAATATACGCGTTACATGTACCTCAGACTGTATGGGGTATACCCCCTGTATCCTTTGATGTATCCTACCTTGTTTGTTTTAGGCATGGTGGGATACAACAAGTTGGAGACTAGAAGGCAGCATTGCCATTCAACGTGGCAATGCTGCCAGTCTTCTGGGCACGTTTCGGGATGACAGCGACGCGGACGAGTACTTCGACGCCTAAGTTTCCTTTTGTTTTGTATATTTATTTGTATAGTTAGTTAGTTCGTTAGTTAGTGGAAAAATATATTTTAAGTTTTTTATATTTTTAATCGGTAATAAAAACTTGCATTTTTTAAATTACTAATGTACACTTGAAAAGAAAACTTATTTAGTATATAAAGCATACTATAACATTAACGAGTTCCTGGAGGAACGATTTGTGTTAACATATGTTTAGTTGATTTGATTATTATTATTATTTTTGTTTGTTTGTTAATTTACAATGGAATAGTTTAATTATTTTTGGATCTTTTTTTATTATTGTTGACATGATTATTGTATTGTATTGTCTTAATAACTTATTTTTGTGTTAATGTTCTGTTTAATTTTTGTTATTTTAAATTAATTCCGTTTATTACTCGTAATTTTTGTTTCTTATATAATTACATTTTTAAATATTTCTTAAAATACAAAATATTAAAAAAACATTTAAAAATATAAAAAATAGAATTCCACTGGTATCGGGAGCAGGGTCCAAGCTACCGGTGGTTAGGGCTGCAGAGACAGGAACCTCCTCACAATACGAGCCGTATCGAGGAGTACTGCCTTCTGAATCAGGCTCTTGATCCAACCGCCTAACGACAGCCTCGAGAGATGTTGGTCGAGGCTTTCGGCCATCAGGCCATTGGCCGTTACGACAATCGGCACAATGACAGCTGAGGTCACATTCCACATGTCAACAACCTCGTGTGCTAAGTCGAGATATTTTATTTGTTTCTCTTTCTCAGCTTTCACGAGGTTCTCGTCATGTGGAATGGTAACATCGATTATTATCATTGCGCGGCGCGCTAATCGATCTATCACCACTATATCAGGCTTATTGGCGACAATAGTCCTGTCAGTGATGATAGACCGATCCCAGTACAACGTGGCATGGTCATTTTCAAGAACTGGGTCGGGCACATACTTGTAATACGGTACCTCAGAGTCCACAAGTTTGTATTTCAAAGCAAGTTGCTGGTGAATAATCCTGGCCACTTGGTTATGCCTGTGCAAGTACTCGCCGTTAGCCAGACGAGAACAACCAGAGATAATATGTCTGATGGACTCACCCGGACGGTGGCATGCCCGACACACGTCAACCGTCCCGTCCTTCATAATATGTCTCCGGTAGTTATTCGTCAAAATAACTTCGTCCATAATTGCACAAACAAAACCTTCAGTTTCCCCAAAGAGGTCACCGAAACGTAGCCAGGATACGGACGCTAAGAAATCTACACCGGGCTCGTGTAGAGCCCGATAGAAGCGTCCGTGAAGCTCCTTGCTTTGCCATACCGCCTTGCGGTCATCTGTAGTAAGTACTACAGGTTTGCGCCAGTTCTCTTTAGCCATGGAGAGCGGGGTGAACCCGTTGTCCACTGCGACCACATCACGGTGCATACCCACGTCGGCGTTTAGAAAATATTTCCTGAGGTTGCACACCTCGCGGTTGTGGAGGGTCTTCGCATTTAAAAAACCTCGACCCCCGCACTTCCGCGGGATGTACAGTCTCATCACCGATGATCGTGGGTGATGCATCCGGTTTGCGGTCAGCAATGTACGGACCCTCCTATCCAGGGCGTCTAGTTCGGTCTGAGTCCATTTGAGTATGCCGAAAGAGTACATCAAAACCGGCATGACCCAACCGTTGAAGGCGCGCACCTTGTTTCCGCCCGAAAGAAGACTAATTAATACCTTCTTCAGGCGACCAAAGAAGCGCTCCTTCAACGATTGCTTCATGTCAGCAGCATTAATGCCCAACGCTTCCGACATACCCAAATACTTATAGGTTTCGGTTGCGGAGAGGGCTGTAAGGTTTATGGAATCCGAGAGTTGAATCCCCTCGGATTCCATAATCTCGCCTCGCTTTACATGCATGACTGCACATTTGTCCACACCAAATTCCATCCTGATGGCTTTACTGAAAGTTTCAGTTACCTTCAGTAGTTCCACCAGTCGCAATTTGTTGGGGGCAAAGAGTTTCAAGTCGTCCATGTAGAGGAGGTGAGATATGACCTGACCACCTCTCTTCAACCGATAGCCTAGACCTGAATCCTCCAGCAGTGTGCTTAGAGGATTCAGGGCTAAGCAGAACCAAAGTGGACTCAAACTGTCGCCCTGAAATATTCACCGTTTAATCCATACAGGTTCATCATTCCCCTGGATCTGTCGACACCCTGGATAGCGAAGGACCGTCCTCCATTGCCCCATACATGACTCAAGGAAGGTGCGTAGAATTGCATCTATCTTGTACAACTCAAGCACCCTCATGAGCCATGTATGTGGCACCGAGTCGTAGGCCTTAAATTAATTATTATTATTCTTTAATTACTTAATTTCTTGTTATTTCAAGAGAATGTTTTAATTAATGATATTTTTAGACATTTGCACGTCACATCATGTGGCAAACATGCCTGTACGTAATAATGTTGTTACCATCTTGCATGCATTTTCTGGTATGTATGACACATGTTTAAGCAAATAAATATTATCTATCTATCTATCTATCTTCGCAGTCACTGACCAACAGTGCGGTGCGGGGTGCGGGGCGCGGCGGCAATGTTTACCTATTATTACGGAGTTAGATCTACATCATGTTGAAAAATAAGAAAATGAAAAATAATTTCCTGTGGCTAAAGTATTCATTGGATTTGATTGATTTTTTGTATACGGGCAAAGAACATGATTCTCTTTACGTTGTTTAAAGGAATGTCAATCCTCCTGTTATACGTGGTATACCCTTTCCGTAACACGCTATATAATTTGTAACTGCAGACACTAATTATTACACGAATCGTTGAATTGTACAGTTCTCTTTTATTTTGCCTACATCATCACTCTAATACATACAAAATACAATATGTAGGTATATTAAGCTTAGTAAAAAAAAAAAAAAATGAATGCTTACGTGATCGAAATAGTCGGTCTACTGTTGAGGAATTTGATTATTTTTTCACGAATCGGATATGAGTTTCATGGTGAAAGTTGTTTAGCATGACGGGTAGAATCACCGCCTTGACGGATGCAGGTGTCTAAATCGTCATCCTGTATAACGTTTAGCCATAATAACACTGAATAAACGCATACAGACATCAAAACAAACTCAAGGTAACAAACAGCCATTAGTGCAGTCGGCAGAAAAATCAATACAATACTGTATAATACAGAAAAAAATATCATATTACTCGATATGCCCGTTTTTACATAAGTCGATACGTGACCAGTATCCAACAAGACACATCATATAAACACCAGTGATACTGTGATGTGATGATACATACATTATACATAGGTAGGTACTTACAGTCATTATTTACTAACAAAATATGCCCTTGTTGGTAACCTATTTGTCATTTGAAAGAGTTTTATTTGCATACTTACATATTAAATAAAGTGAGTCTTCGTATGATAATGTTTTGTTTTAAATTTTTGAACTGTTTTATCGTCACGGAATATACGTACGCTCGCGACAACGCGGGTCGGTAAACTAATGTTGGTTGGTTCATTGGTTGCTGCCGACGCCGAGTGCCGAGTGCCGAGTGCCGAGTGCCGAGTGCCGAGTGCCGAGTGCCGAGTGCCGGCTTGCCGGTCAGATAATAATGTTTGCCAGGAGAATTTATAGCACTAACTAGGTATTAATAATAAAATTGGCCTACGTTTAAGTGTGCATGCGCAGACCAAATTATTCCTGGAAATCGTATCTACGTTTTTGTAAATATCTCTGATTTATCCTGCTCTATTGAGGTAAGTACATTAAGTATACCGGTTTGTTTTACTGTGCTTCGTACTAACTAACTATCAGATATACTTAGTTATTCAGAATAGAATTTGTATTAAGTTATCTCCCAGATATTTTAAACAGAACTCATCCAGAGGTGGTGAGGTGAGACAGACTATATTTTTAGTTACATTTTTACTACATTTTTAGTTTATTTGGTTACATTTTTAATGGAAAAAATAAATTAAATTCTATTTTGTTCAAATTATTATCATTACTAATCGCAGACTAGTTTGGTCATTCCAAACTGCTTACAATTAAGTACCCAGTCTCCAATTTCTTTGGACAAGTTGTTTGAATATTCATTGAAGTGGGTCAAATGCAAACAAACGAGACGTCATAATAATAAAATCAAAATATTTTGTTTCACATAAACATACATGCAATGATATTATAACACGTTTATTAGTGAGGCACACGGGTGCCAACGATGGCTCGATCACTGCGTAGTGACAGGTGCGGCGCGGCGCACGATTGTGGACGTGTGCGTGATGTACGATACATACTGGTCTGATCACTATCCGTTGTTGATTGAATGTAATATAAATATTATTTTACCGAAAACCACAACCACTGCTAACTCTGACAGTGATGTCAAGTGGGGAATTAAAAACCATAATCAAACACAAGATTAAACTAATTATTGTAACTTAAGATTAAAGCAGATTAATTTCCCACTGGAGTTTGGTTATTGCGCAGATGGAATGTGTAGTGATCAGAGCCACAAAATGACAATATTGACAATATTGTAAATATTTTGACGGAAGCTGCTAAGAGCAGCTACACTGTACCTAAACGGAACAATTTTAAGTATGTAACAGGGTGGAACAGGGATGTTAGTGATGCTCACCGGAGGGCGAATCGAAATCGAATCTGGGAAAATATTTAAAGCTAAATTAAAGTACTTAAAGTACTGTCAAGACAATGAAACTCAGATAAAGATGGATATTATTGCGGAACATCGTGCAAATAAAAATTTTGGTGTCTTTTATAAAACACACGTAAACTGAATTCAAGGTCGGGCTCTCCGGTGAGTCTGGGCGGCGCGCGTGAGCCGCGAGACATAGCCTGCGCCTTTCAGCGTCATTTTAATGTGCTACTAGAAAAACAGCAACCTCAGCTTCATGCATAGACAATGTATTTAGAAATAAAAGAGTCGTCCTTAATTTGTGGCGCTTTGACTTAGATAAAAAGTTACACTTTAGACAAAACCATTGAATTAAGATCGGTCTGTAATTAGCAAGATCTGAGGAGTCACCTATCTTATCCTTAATTATTGGCACTACAACCGTGTGTATTAAGTCATCAGGCAAATAACTATGACTAACACACAAGTTAAAAAATAATGCAGGGACTCTTGGTAGGTGTATGCCCGCGTACTTCAAATGCTCGATGCTAAGACAGTCGTGACCCGGGAACTTGCCTTTCACCATCTTCTTTATAACGCTAGCCACATCCTTAGCGGAGAATCTGACGCTAACATCCCCAGGACGATCCTCAGCAGTGAGCATCTGAGACGCAGACCCGAGCGGTGACACCACATTAAAATCGCCAATTGAGTACATTTCACGTTTATTTTCAGATTGAAGTACAAATCCACAGAGAAGAGCCGCTGCCCCACGGTTGGGCCCTGGGTCCTGACGAGAAGCTCACCACTGATGCGAAGGCAGTACGTAATCTAACGCCTGCACCAATAATAATAGCAAAGACTGTTTCAGACTCTGCCAAGATTCGTGGTGATGTTGATACTAGTTTTCATCTTCATTTTGGAGAACGTTCTGACTTTTCCACTTTAATAGTTTTTTCTTCGACTGCAATAAAAGAATCCAAACGAGTGGGGTACACTACATAAATACGAATAATTTTATTCCGTCAGTCACAAGTACGAATTCAAAATACCGACTTTCATAATTCCGAATGGTTCCAAATTCATAATATAACAACTCCGATTTATCATTCATCCTATTTTTATAATTCCGAAATTTCAATATTCCTAACGTTTACTATTCTCAAAATACTGAGTTTCAATAAATCTAAGAACTAAAATTCCGACTTAATGATAATTCGAAACATCATGAAAACATCACCGCCGTATCTCTACGTTGACGTCGTGGTGGGGCTTGCACACTCCGAACTCTAGGTCTGTGCCGGTAGAGCTTACTTTACCGAAACGGGTCTAGGGTGAGGAGCCAGACCAAGAGAGATACTTACATACATGAATCCGCAGGGCAGCACGGAGCGAGAGTAAATGAGAAGCCATCACCTCCTTCTGCGAGGCAGTAATGCTCGCGAAGGTGGAACGCGTGAGGGAGAGGCAAGCTTTGCGCCCTCACGCCCCTAGTCGCCGCAGGAGACGCCTTGGGCGTCGGGAATTGGCAGCCGATTCCCGGCCATCGTAGGCGCGGGCTTGCGGACGGCGAGCAATGGGTAGCTCGCCGTCCGGTAAGGACCAGGCCCGAGTCGACGGCGCGTTGTGTTCCACGCGCGCCTCAAAGAGATGTCAGCACTATTGACGGGGTCCGCTAGGGCCGATGCCAGCTAGGGTTGCGGGATGTTCGAAAGAGTTACCGTAGCCCCGCCACAGGCAACTGCTGAAGGAACACGGGTGGGTTTTAGTCAGTAAAAGTCGGACACGCCCTCCCGCTCCACCCAGAGCGGGAGAAGTCATTTGATGATTTCCCATCCACAAAAAAAAAAAAAAAAAAAAGTCACCCCCTGCCATTTTATCCGTGTATTTATAAAACATTGATCAGGCAGGCGCCATAGTTCCAGGTAACCAGTCCTCTTTAGCCACTCAAACCCCTATGGGTTTGAGTGGCTAATAAGGAAACAAAGATATTGGACTATTCCAATATCTTTGTTTCCTTATCCTGCATAGTTCTACACCAACCGGGGGTTGTCCTTGGGTGCACTTGCATCGTTCGTACAGGGATAATCGTCGGTTGGTGCCTCATTTTCATTGAAAGCGTCTAACGGGCCTCTGCGAGTTGGCTTCGGCCCCTCGTACGCCTTCCAAAGGTCCGGAACCCCAGGGTCCCGAGATATATAAACATTAAAAAAAATTCGAAACATCAAAAATACGAATTCCGATTATTAAAGTACCGATTAATTAAAATTCCGAAATAAAAACGCCTTGTTAACTGTAACTGAATACCACGACAAATAAACACAATTTGCTCGTCAGAGAGAAGTACCTATAATATTATGTTTAGTATGAGGAGGTAAAATTAAAAAACTAATGACAGATGCGTTTTCCTACTCATAATTGCATAGTTAGGTGACTGTTTACAGTTATAAGTAGCATGCAGCAAGCATGCAACAAGCATGCAGCATGCAGTAAGTATGTAGCCAGCATGCAACACGCATGCAGCATGCAGCAAGCATGCAGTATGCAGTATGCAAGCAAGCATGCATCATGTAAGCGAGCATGTAACATGCAAGCAAGCATGCATCATGTAAGCGAGCATGCAACATGCAGCAGGCATGGTTCTGTCACGGCTCCGACGCTGCGGGGCTCCGGCGGTCTCACGCGAGCTTTTCGTCGCAGATGGTTTTAACGCTCACCACCACAGCTTCGGCTTGCTGCGAGCGGGCGATAAAGCCACCTGCCCTCAGCTCCCGGCCCGCCTCGGCGGGCCGGGTTACACTGTAGGGGTAGGGCAGACAAGACCATGTAGAGTCGGTTTTGCAGCGATTCGTTTCTGTCACTAATATCCCATATTATCATCCTAATTGAATCAAAACCAGAATCCTAATTTTAGCAGTTTATTCGAAGTATTGAAAATCGGAATGTCGTTTTTCGGACCGAGAACCCGTCGAGCATTTGATTCTTCGATCATATGAAAATCGGAAAACAAACAAATCGCATTTACGACTTTCGGTAAAATAAATTTCAAGATTTTTAATAATAGACATTATAATTCATAGGTATTATGAAATTCGGATTTTTGAAAATCGGAACCTCGAAATTCGGAATAAAATATTTCGGAGTATTTGGGTGTTACCATACGAGTGACCTTGCTAAGTATTCGCGTTCGTCGGGCGCATTCTGGGCAGTCAGCCTATCTCTTCGGTTAAAACGGGTGTGACGACGATTGAAGTCTCAGCGGCTCTTATAACAAATTCGAGGTTCAGCTGTTCCTACCAAAACAAAATGATTTTGTTTTTGTAACACTATTGTACAGTGTGATAACATTGAGATAACTGTCGCATGATAAGATTGTGAAATATGATGAAACATAATTATACTCGTACGAAGATATTATTAAGTACAAATTAGTACACTGGCGGAGCGGAAAATGGTAGTATTAGAAACGATAATTTAATTAAATACTGGGTCTGGTCTGTGTCAGCTAGTAAACAAGAAAATGGTAGTATTAGAAACGATAATTTAATTAAATACTGGGTCTGGTCTGTGTCAGCTAGTCAACAAGAAAATGGTAGTATTAGAAACGATAATTTAATTAAATACTGGGTCTGGTCTGTGTCAGCTAGTCAACAAGAAAATGGTAGTATTAGAAACGATAATTTAATTAAATACTGGGTCTGGTCTGTGTCAGCTAGTAAACAAGAAAATGGTAGTATTAGAAACGATAATTTAATTAAATACTGGGTCTGGTCTGTGTCAGCTAGTAAACAAGAAAATGGTAGTATTAGAAACGATAATTTAATTAAATACTGGGTCTGGTCTGTGTCAGCTAGTAAACAAGAAAATGGTAGTATTAGAAACGATAATTTAATTAAATACTGGGTCTGGTCTGTGTCAGCTAGTAAACAAGAAAATGGTAGTATTAGAAACGATAATTTAATTAAATACTGGGTCTGGTCTGTGTCAGCTAGTCAACAAGAAAATGGTAGTATTAGAAACGATAATTTAATTAAATACTGGGTCTGGTCTGTGTCAGCTAGTAAACAAAAAAATGGTAGTATTAGAAACGATAATTTAATTAAATACTGGGTCTGGTCTGTGTCAGCTAGTCAACAAGAAAATGGTAGTATTAGAAACGATAATTTAATTAAATACTGGGTCTGGTCTGTGTCAGCTAGTAAACAAGAAAATGGTAGTATTAGAAACGATAATTTAATTAAATACTGGGTCTGGTCTGTGTCAGCTAGTCAACAAGAAAATGGTAGTATTAGAAACGATAATTTAATTAAATACTGGGTCTGGTCTGTGTCAGCTAGTCAACAAGAAAATGGTAGTATTAGAAACGATAATTTAATTAAATACTGGGTCTGGTCTGTGTCAGCTAGTAAACAAGAAAATGGTAGTATTAGAAACGATAATTTAATTAAATACTGGGTCTGGTCTGTGTCAGCTAGTCAACAAGAAAATGGTAGTATTAGAAACGATAATTTAATTAAATACTGGGTCTGGTCTGTGTCAGCTAGTCAACAAGAAAATGGTAGTATTAGAAACGATAATTTAATTAAATACTGGGTCTGGTCTGTGTCAGCTAGTCAACAAGAAAATGGTAGTATTAGAAACGATAATTTAATTAAATACTGGGTCTGGTCTGTGTCAGCTAGTCAACAAGAAAATGGTAGTATTAGAAACGATAATTTAATTAAATACTGGGTCTGGTCTGTGTCAGCTAGTAAACAAGAAAATGGTAGTATTAGAAACGATAATTTAATTAAATACTGGGTCTGGTCTGTGTCAGCTAGTCAACAAGAAAATGGTAGTATTAGAAACGATAATTTAATTAAATACTGGGTCTGGTCTGTGTCAGCTAGTCAACAAGAAAAATGCAAGTTAGCTTACACTGCAATCAAAGGGGAGCTTTAAAATGGTCTTCACGAGTAGCGACACTATACGATACGATAAATGTAACTCTGCCAGTTCTGCCACCTCGGTCTGGCAGCCCCGCTAACTACCATCTTGCTGGCTGGCTAATATTTTCACCTCGGCATCAGCTACCTAGTTGCATCCCCGACCGATTTAACTGAGCATGTGCTTCATAGAACAGCTCATGATGAGCTGTTGTGAGAGAATATTGTAAAAAAAAGCTTGGCAAACGGATATCATGTTGAATAATATTATATGGGGCGAGGTAAGTTTCCTTACTTCGTCCCATAATAATTTATTATGATTCGCAGGTGAATAAGATTGGGTCATTATTTTGGTTCAATGTGTAACAATTTGCTAAAAGCGTTTCATAATTTATAGTAGGTAACTATTTAAATGTTTACAAACAGAATGATACACATAATTATGTAAACTACATTTTGATAAACCGTGGCAGTTCATTGTTTGTGTATTTGTGTTGCGCTCGTCTCTGCTCTACTGGTATTAATTATACAGATATTATACGGTTCCTGGATATTTTAAAATAAGGTAACTTCTTATTTTTTTCTCAACAGCTCATTCGATTATGCGCAGCGTAAACGCCGCGTGAAATCTTCGCCGCTGCTACGCGACGCTACGCTACGACAGCGGTCCAGTGCGAAGAAATTCGTGTATGATCTAGCCACCGTCTAGCTATTTATATGTTTTAGAGGTGTGACGTGTAACGTTGAATTATGGAAAACTTTTTCTATGTATTTTATATTACCTATATATACCTATATATTTTTGTCACCATTCTTCTCCGCCATTCTGGATTCTCTGGTACGCCTCGGTGTCACGTGCAGCTTTTCCGATATTATTGATTTCCTTGCTTTTCTCAAAATTACTTAGGTACAACGACAAGGTCAGTGCCTAATAGAATAACATTTATTTTCCAATCGATGTAGTTTTTTCCAGCCTGCCATTTTGCCGGTTGAGTGCAGAAATCTCATACCTACTTTTCCGTGTTCTCTCGATACATTATATAAAACGGTTAGTTTTCCTGGTGATAGTTTAGTATCTTACTGTATCGTGTTACTGTTCCGTGGTGGGCTGAAATCTGATCATTCGTATCCAATCGTATCGTATCGTGTAAAGAAGTGTATACAGGACGTTGTAAAAATGAGTTTAAGTGAGTGTTTTTAATGATATTATTGTGAATGTTCTACTTTTACTCCTAAATGCCGCGACTTGCAAGCATCATGCAAATTGGCTACAGTAACGCCCCACATTAAAGTGCTTATTGCGTTTAGACACAACTTTTGAACCCCAATTTTTGTCTAGATACCACATAGGTATTAGATACTAGACGCAGTTATAGAACGTGTTAATGTCACCTTTATGGGTCTTGAGAAGGATTTCAAATTTTTTTTCTCTATTACTTAAGTGACTGCCTCGTTGGTCTAGTGGTCGCTAGCGCTACTGCTGAGCATGTGGTCCTGGGTTCGATTCCCAGGTCGGGCAAAGTGTTATTGGGTTTTTCTATCTGGAATTTCTCAGTAGCAGCCCGGAGTCTGGATTTGTGCCCGGTAGATGGCAATAGACTCGCCCCCTATTACATGGGACTTAAACATAACTGGCGAAATGTGGGTGTTACTATAAGGTACACCTCTGTCTAACCCTTCGGGGAAACAAGGCGTGATGTTATGTTATGTTAAGTAATAAAATAATAAAGTCAATTCAAAGGCCCTGTATCTTCCACCTCCTACCAGCCGCGAACACAGCTCGGCAGTGCTCCCCCCTGGTTCACCCACCACTTTCTTTAAAATATCTACTAGTAACCATGTCTTTATTTACGTTTACCTTTAAACTAGTGTTAATTTCTAACGTGTTCACATCTCTTCAGAAGCATCGTCCCCTCATCTTTGTTGAACTTAGTTCGTATGGCTCTCGGCTGCCACAATAGTGTTGTACTCATGATTACGAACAACTTTTACTATGGGACCAAATCTGAAAAAAAAATTTGTTGTTCCCTACATTTATGTTCGCACAAGTCGTCAAAATGTAGGGAACAGCTGATTTTTTTTCGCGACTTCAGGTTTGGTCCCATAGTGAAAGTTGTTCATAATCATGAGTACAACACTATCGTAGCAGCTTTCTACCCGATAAAAAAGCAACGTGTATATTATGTATGGATTATTGCCTGACCTGAAATATTGTGTCTAAATTAGAATTATCTTTATAAAGTATACTACTTTACTATTGTAGGCCTAACCCATAAATTGTGAATTATGTCAGCCTTTTGTTTCTTATGTAGTTTTATTCTCTAGTCTTCTATTTCTCTTATTATTTATTATCTTCTGTTAGTAGAAAAACCTGTTAGATGGTATTTCGGTATCGCCTCTTCCGGTTCTCTTTTATTGCATGTGTTCAATATTATTGCAAGTGTTCAATATTATATTTGTTGGGTGTTTAAAATATGCCCAAATTGGCAAAAAGTACGGGTATGTGTATTCAACAGTTTTTTCGAGTATAAAAACATAATATTTTGGCATAACACAGCATTTAGAACAGCAGTTTGAGCTTTACTTGACATTTTCCGAACCATATTCGGAAAATGTCAAGTAAAGCTCAAACTGCTGTTCTAAATGCTGTGTTACCATTGGTCCTACCGTCCTACGAGAATCTTAACAAGTGACCTTTTTAAGCAGATTTAAGTAAGGAAAAAACTTGTAGTAACATAATTGACGTAGTACTAATTTGTTACGAAATATTTGCAAAAAACTGACTTTCGAGACATGTGAACGATTTTTTTCGCACTAAGTACCTACTTACCGTAATGGAAATTTCACACAGAATTTTTAATGCCTTATATAACTAGGGTAATAATAACATAATTAACTAGGATTTATTTCCCTATTTATCTAATTACACACAAAAAAAATCCCTGGCGACATGTGGGTGGTACACCTGATATTATGTTATGTTATTTACCTTATTTTTCTGGGTTATTTATTTAATTATTATGACTACATAAATACAAAAATTAAAAGGCAACCGAGGTAGATTATCATACAAAACAAAGCGCGTGATGGCTTTAGTAAAAGTAATCTGCTCGTTTTACTATTGTGTTACGAACTCCATTTTTTGATCTGAACAGAAATGCCCGAGGTAAATCTAGAGGACGTGCGGAGGTTCATGGAGGACTGCCTGAAGGCCTCGGGGGCTCCAGAGTCCGAGGCGAAGGCCCATTCTGACCTGCTGATACATGCAGACACCGTGGGACATTACAGCCATGGGCTGAACCGACTTGGTGAGTGTTGGACATATTTAAAGGGTCCAACTTCAATTAGATACAAAGGCACAATAACTTTATACGTTATTCTTTATACGTTATACTTTGTACGCTATACTTTATACGTTGTACTTTGTACGCTATACTTTATACGTTGTACTTTGTACGCTATACTTTATACGTTGTACTTTGTACGCTATACTTTATACGTTGTACTTTGTACGCTATACTTTATACGTTGTACTTTGTACGCTATACTTTATACGTTGTACTTTGTACACTATACTTTATACATTGTACTTTGTACGCTATACTTTATACGTTATACTTTGTACGCTATACTTTATACGTTAAACTTATTATTTACTGCTATAGTTAGGTATTATCGTCCGGGTACTACGGGGAGTTTCCCGCGTACAGTCGTACACTCTGATAACAGTTTATTAATTGACAACAAGTGAGGTTGTACGTAATGAAAAATTGCAAGTGATTGTGTAGGAACATCTGCGGTGTAACTATTAGGTACCACCTGTCACCTTATTTTTCTCAGCAATTAAACTTCCTTATTATGTATATTCCTTTGCTCCACAGAGTTTTACATAAACGACATCAAGTCTGGAGCTTGCACACCGGCAGCTAAGCCCGAGATCCTGAAGGAGTCAGGCGCTACCGCCTGGGTGGATGGCCACAACGCTCTTGGCGCCACTGTGGGTAACTTTTGCATGAAACTAGCCATCCAGAAAGCCAAAGAGTATGGCGTGGGATGGGTGGCGGCTAAACGTGAGTTTTAACTTATAACTTATTAGGCCACGATGGGGTCCTGGGTTCGATCCCCAGGTCGGGCAAAGTAGTATTAGGATATTTCATTAGGCATTTCTCAGTAGCAGTCCGGAGTCTGGATTTGTGATCTCTTTAAACCCTAAAACATAACTGGCAAAATGAGGGTGTAGAGTCAGGAAAAAAAATTGATAAACACTTCAGTGTTTTAAATTTAAATTTTACCTATTGAGCTAAATATATATTTAAATGGCTGACCCGACATATGATGTCCTGGCCAAACAGTTCATACAAAAGTCCCATAGAAAAAAGGATTTGCAGTTTTTCTCATTTTTCCAATTTTCCGGGAAACTATTGAATTTTTTATATAAATTGCCAAATCGGTCCAGACATCCTCAAGTGATGCGCTTACCCACGATCAGCATTTCATTTTTATTTAATAAAATATTAAAATTGGAACTAAAAGAAATAAAAATAATATTAACTCTTAGGTCAGGTGCGTAGTACTCGCAACCGGCGTGCGTGTATGACCAGATGTATGAATGTAAACGAGGCAAAAGGAGTATGTAAGGATCGTAGCAGGTGGCGTTCTGTAGTTTCTGCCTACCCCCATGGGAAGAAGGCGTGAGTTTATGTATGTATGTATGCATGTATTAACTCTTAGCTAGTATATGAAATACTGAGATACAATGTATCAAATAGTTTTGTGTCAATTTAGATAATGACGTGTGAAATTTGCAGTGTTAATCACCTTTTGTCACCGATCGTTCCTATGGCAGCTAACTTCTGTTTAACCCTTAAAACAATAAAAAAAACAAGCGTGATGTTACGTATTTGTTTGTTTTTCAGAGAGCAATCACTATGGCATGGCGGGTTACTGGGCGCTGCAGGCAGAGCGTGAGGGGCTCATCGGCCTGGCCTTCACCAACACATCGCCTATCATGGTCCCCACCAGGTCCAAGCAAGTGAGTCGATTGGCTACTTCTTCTTTCGTATTGGTTCAAGCTATATATTTGAAGGCTGCTGCATACAATGCTGATGTTTCAGATGGATTGTCAAATCCACTGTTATATATAACCGCTAGCTGTTTTACAAAACAGTTCCGTTATGTAAAACAGCTGAACATTGATCAGCTGGATTGCCATTGCGTTACGTTTAATAAAACTGCTGCAAACGTTTGGACGTAATGCAGAATGGCTTATCTGCAGGTACTATAAGCGTTTAGTGTGGCTTCTAATGCCAAATCGGTTGTAAAGTAACTAAGCTAGGGTACTCCGACCAATTAGTTTAGGTTAGGTTAGAAGAAATGTGACCAACCTCGCGTGAGCCAAGCGAGCAAACTAAGCAGTGCTCGCGGTAGCGGCCGGCGAGCGCTACCTCCAAGTTGGTCGCAGTTACTTGACTATTTAGTACTTTTAGGACTGACTTTCATAAAACTCTGAAAACTTCATATTAAAATAAATTGTCCTTAAAATCACTGTTTTCACTTGAGTTAGGGTAATTTTGTCTACTCATATTACTCATTTTATTTGTTTCTGTTTCGGATGCCATCATCGTTGTTATGTAGATCTACAATCTGATGTTTCATTTCTCGCTGTTTTACATAACCTTTAATCGTTGACCCGCTGCATTGATAAATGCAAAGCATTTATGCAATTCTGCGTGTTAAAGTTCAGTAATTATGGAAAATTGCTAAATATCATTCAGCTGTTTTACATAACGGAGCTATTTTGTAAAACAGCTAGTGGTTATGTATAATCCATCCGCGACACCGATACACGAAAATATTGCTGATTCTCAGTAGTAATCCTAAGCCTGGATATGTGCCCAGTTACCAAGGGAAGTGGCAACAAAATAGCGCCATATTTAAAGGGATTTAATAACTTAACTGATGGAATGTGGGTGTGCCTACCTACTGTCTAGGTCTATCCTTTTGTATTAACCAGGAGTAAATTTTGTATTATGTTGCTTTAAAAAACTACATAGTTGCACTGCATGGCTAGATTTAGAAATAAGGACGTTTAAGGTGGTTTTTCAACGTTGTGTAATATTTAGAATTATGATCTACCTTATCAAGACCCGCGGCAGCGGGTCAGCTATTAAAAATAAACAAAAAAGTGTGACGCACCGCGCGTATATTTACAGGAACCATCTCGGGCAATATTTCCCCTATCCATAATATTAATATATTTTTCGTAATCAATATTGGTCCCGTTTGTTTCAGAGGGCCTTGGGAACAAATCCTATCGGAATGGCAGCTCCTGCTAGTGGTGATGATAAGCTGGTGGTCGACATGGCTACTACTTCTGTGGCTATGGGGAAGGTAAATTAAATAAACGCAATAGGAAAATAAATATTCGGGCTTTAACCAGATTATGGTGGAAAATGTGGCAATCAAATCCGTACTCCATTCATTCAAAGTATGGGTGTAGGTAAGTTATTAGGATTCCGTACCCGAAGGGTGCCAAACGGAACCCTATTACTAAGCCACCGCTGTCCGCCCGTCTGTCACCGGGCTGTATCTCACGAACCGTAATAGGTAGACAGTTGAAATGTTCACAGATTGTGTATTTCTATTGCCGCTATAACAAAAAATAATAAAACAAAATAGAGTTCAAAATTGTCTGGCATGTGGAGTGTCTAGAACTCATCGAGTAGAGTACAAATATTTTTTTAAATTATTTTTTTATTTAAAAAAATGAAGAAATAGGGGCCGTAAAAGTTGTCAGTTTTTGACCATTTTTTTTTCCAACTCATGATAGTGTTCGCCACGAAGACGATCAAGCAGAGAAGCGCTTCTAATAATAATCTCGTTTATTTTCAGATTGAAGTACAAATCCACAGAGAAGAGCCGCTGCCCCACGGTTGGGCCCTGGGTCCTGACGGGAAGCCCACCACTGATGCCAAGGCAGTACGTAATCTAACGCCTGCACCAATAATAATAGCAAAGACTGTTTCAGATTCTTTGCCAAGATTCGTGGTGATGTTGATATTTGTTTTCGTCTTCATTTTGGAGAACGTTTTTGAGTTTTTTACTTTAATAGTTTTTAATTCGACTGTAATAAAAGAATCCACACGAGTGACCTTGCTAATCGTTAGCGTTCGTCGGGCGCATTCTGAGCAGTCAGCCTATCTCCTCGGTTAAAACGGGTGTGACGATGATTGAAGTCTTAGTGGTTCTGATAAGTAACAACAAACCCTTGTATTTCTCCAGGCGTTCGAAGCAGGTAATCTGATGCCTTTAGGAGGAGAAGAGAAGACGAGTGGTTATAAAGGATATGCCCTTTCTGCCATGGTGGAAATGTTCTGCAGTGGATTATCGGGTAAGAATATTCACATATTTTTAATTACTATACCTATGGAGTAGATTGTGCGGCGCACACGGGCGCAGGGTCTTAGGAGGCGCCGAGCGCTGGCAAATGTTCGCCTACTAGAAGCTGTTTGCATGTGAGTGCTCAACGGTTTTCACGATTATATTTATTGTCGTTTCGAGAGTATTTTATGTTCATACGACAATTGAGAGGTTAAGACCTTGCACCCGTGTTATGGCCAACTCCGGCGGGCGGCGGTAGGAAGTCGCGCTACGAGCGTCCTGTAATTCCTAATTAGCACAAGCAGACCGCCCGCGGCGCCCCTCTTTAGTCCACCCTGGACCGCGAGGGCCCCCAAATCTCGAAAATACTTTTTAATTCAATCCCAAACAAGGCCAACATGTCAGAATATAAGGTCAGAAAGTAATACGCAGTTCTAGTTGGAGGCCTCCTACGAAAACTCGCTGCGCTCGCTCTTGCATCCTGTATTCTCTTTTCCTCAGACTTTTCTGCATAAGCCGACAAAGTAATTTTAAATTTATGTATGAATATACGAAAGAAAACCTTACATATCCCTGGCGGGGTGCTATCATTTTCGAGCTCACTCCGCTTACTCTTTCATCCTGAATTCTCAAACTTTTCTATATAGATCAACAAAGTAACTCCTATTTCTGTATGTCCAAAACAACCTATCCGGGGTGCACAAATTTTCGAGCTCGCTTCACTCGCTCTAGCATCGTATATTCTGCTCTCAGTTCATTCTCATTCAGTATAATGAAAAAGATATATTGATGGTCAAACGAAAACGTAAACTTTTTAAGGCTGCACGCTGAAAATTTCAAGCGGAGCCAGACATGACTTTTTCAAATAGTTTTGCAATAAATTACTTACTATACTTTTTTAAAGCGTTTTCTTAAATGTTACAGGGTCGAATATGACGCACAACATCCGTGGCTGGGAGTTGTCCAGCATTCAGGGTTCACCAAACTTGGGGCAGTGCTTCGCAGCTATTAACCCAGGCTTTTTCGCTCCGGGCTTCGAAGATCGAGCCGCTGATTGTCTCAACACCTGGAGGAATTTAGAACCTGTATGTATAAAACCATAAATGACTCGGCTCTTTGACGATATTGTAATCGAACTGCTGGTAATACTTTAGGCACAAAGAGAAGTTTCGCTCTATTTTATACTTGTGCACTTCATTCAACTCAATTGTTTAATGCTACCCTGGCCTGACCTTCACATTAGTGCACATCACCTGCCCTGCAAAAGATTTGGTGTGTTGATTGGTAGAGGTTTTCTTCAAATTGATTGCTCTCGTAGGTATACCTCCCTAGCTAGGTTCTGAAATAAGAAGAGCGGAGATTCGGACACATGTACTTTATAAAATAATTAAATTAAATGCCAGACAACGCTTAGCCTAAACCACAGGGTCTAGAAGAAATTTTGCATAAAAGTAGAAGCCCCATCGAAATCAAGAACCTAGAATGTACATTACCCGTAGCAGTAACGACCTGTCGAACTTAAGAGCGGTCGCTCCAACGACTTGTCGCACACTTGTTTGTCGAACTAATGATATACACTCGGGAAAACCGTATCAAAACCGTTCACACACAAAGAACAACACGGTCACACAGACATACATAAAAAGTAACTTTAATTTATAATATGTTATGATCATGATAAAATTTATGATAAAAATCATCGGTTTTTGGAAAGCCTCTAAGGTTCCTGAAACAAATGGCGACGGAAAATCTTACACAACTTGTAACATATATAACAGGTACAATATACAACAGTTCTTCTCCTTTTCCAGGTGGACCCATCACTACCAGTCTTGGCTCCCGGAGATAAGGAGCACAAGATTGGCGAGGTGACCTTGGCAAGGGGAACCGTCAACTACCCTCAAAGACAAATCGAAGCCATGACTGAGTTGGCCAAGAGGATCGGGGTTAAGCCTTTACTGACTGTCTTAGCTTAGACTGTTTAATGTTGAGTATAGAGTTAAGAGAAGACAGGCCGTCTCTGGAAAGATTTATGTGTACACTGTTGATTACACACACAGATACAGATACCAACAGGGCTTTTGTATGTTCATTTATAATTAAAAAGTATACCAGTATACACAGTGTTATGGGAATCATTAGCGCCCTTCCATGCGTGAATGTGCTCATGTGATTTACAGTAATACATATTTATACGTAGGTTTATACCTACTTGCACCACCCTACATAAGTATTTCATCGAAATAGGGTAGGTTTCATGTCGGATATTTGAATTGATTGAATCCAAACGAAAAGTCCAATAAAATATTGTAGGAAAGTTATTTCTCAAGGGTGTGTGTTGGGTCTATTCAATGACTCCGACGTACGTTTGTACAGCGGAAAATTTATATTGTAGGTACGTAAAACACAGTACATAGGGCAAAAACAGGTAAAATAGTAATAGAAACACTTTAGGTGCTGCAAACAGTGTTGAAAGGATCTTTTGGCTCTTGTATGACATTTGTGAACGTGTACTTAATGGATTTAGTATGTACTATAATTATAGTAGACACTAATTCCATGACTAAATCTTAATTGCATGGAAGTAGCATATGCCCTGTCTATTTATGATAGTTGTATTGAGAAACAAGATGGTGTTAGATCCGACTTTGGCCTAGCACCAAGAGATCCTTGCACAGCTATACGAACGCATGGACCAAGCATGGAACTAATATACTACGAGCATATCACAACTCGAGCATGGCGTCCACATTCGCAATCCTTCGTCCACTGTCAGATGGCCCGGGGCGCGGGCGGGGTGTATGCATGCTGCCCGTTGTGCGTGGACAGAGAATAGCTCATAGAAAAGTAATAGAATAGCTTCTCTATTCTCTGTCAACGATTCTGCGCCAGTCGCCGCACTTAGGGCACGTTGGTCCGTACACGTCTTGTTAAGGCCATGCTACGGTGTTATATTATTGTGAGTTATCGTCGTTGATACTTACTGCAAAATGTCATATGTCAAAAAATATTGAAATTCGGTTTTTGACATATGACATTTTGCAGTATCAACGACGATATGCTTTTAATTAAACTAATATACTTACCTACGTTATAGTACTTACTTAATGTAATGAAATGAATTTATTAGTATTCATAAAGTATATGTAAGTAAAATAGTTGTGTGCATGTAAAGTTACTTTGTATGAAAATAAAACTTTAACATTATGTAGCCCTCTTTTCTTTGGAAGTGAAGGTTCCAGAAGCTTACTTGCTTTCCGTAGGTATACCGTATACCTATTAAAACACATTACATGGACATCACGCCTGTTTATCCCGAAGAAAACTATGAAAATTAAGAATGCCGTCTTTGTACCCGTTATCTATTATATAAAATCGGAGCGAAGTCAAAACTGTTTATTGACTATGTTTTTTTTAATCATTTTTGCGAGGTCTGAGAACGATTCTAATGACGAAAATATTATAGTTTTTAGAGTTTTGTCTGTTTGTCTGA
This sequence comes from Fissipunctia ypsillon, assembly GCA_947568875.1. NCBI lineage: Eukaryota > Metazoa > Arthropoda > Insecta > Lepidoptera > Noctuidae > Fissipunctia > Fissipunctia ypsillon. Next base: position 17,004,227 of record OX387659.1, read on the forward strand.
ATGTTTCTTCCAGCATCACGATAATACTTCCGGATAGATTTTGTTCAAATTTTGCATGGATATTCCCTTTATGTCTGGTCAGTCTGTAGGCTATAAATTATCACGCTTCTTGCTATGGGGGTTGAACAATATTGCATTATGTTAGCATTCTTCTATAGTTTACCGCAAATTGTAAAAAGAAGAGCCAAAAGATAACAGGGTTTCCCAACCTCTTTCCTAGGGCGGACCCCCTTTTTTTGTACCGGGGTGGAAAATCCTCATGGATGTCCTCCGCCCTGGGGCGGGTGGTGGGGTCTGTCAGACTCTTACTGACTAAAAACCACCCCGATGTTCCCTTCCCACGCTTGGACCGGGGATCAAGGGAACTTGTGCGCCTTCCACGATCCCCGGCTGGTGCCACCTCAGGCCCGCGGGGGGAGTGAAGTGTAAAACTCCCCCCGCGCCGTCCAATAGGGGCGCGCGTGAGGGCGGACCCCTAGGGCAACCTAACCCTGACTCGTGGACCCCTAAAAATAAGAAGTATTCAAACCTAAAGAGGAAAGAAAAAAGAGAAAGAAAGAAGAGGTATTAAAACCTTCGGTGCGCAATGCATTGGTGCCCAAAAAATAGGTGCTCAAACGGGAATACTTCAAAAATAAAACAAGAAAAACTGCTTTTAATATATTTATTTTCTATATTTACTTAGGTCTATTTTATTCACATTGGTGTATCTATTATTTATTTATTTTATTATTTATATACACACAATAAAATATAAACAGATACGACATTATAAGTATTGAGTACAAAGGTACTGCTTATTTCTTAAGAAATTTCTTCCAGCAGACCTGTGAATGGGAAAATGAAAAAGAAATGTAGATAATAGTGTGTATTATGTTTCTTAAATTCTAATGAGATGGTTGGTGTTTCCTTTTTGTGACCAGTCATGTTTGGATTGCTTCAACTTGTAGTCTATTTCTGTATTTATTTTTGCCGCGAATGAACTATTTGCCACAGTCGCCACAGGCAGTGCAGCGTAGTGCCACTTTACAGACTTATGTACCTTTAAATGATTATTATCACGCTATACCTTTATGGAGTTCAGCAGTAAATCAAGACATACGGGGCGGGTGGATTTTTGAGATGGGGCAATAAGGGCAGGTACCTTAACTGGTTGAAACATTTGGATCTGCATTCAAAGATTTTGAAAAAAATCTACAGTCAGCAAGAAAAAGGGCAATTTTTACAAAAAACTTTTTTATGCCAATCGATCCTGTTTCTTATTAGGATCAAAAACCTCTACTGGACCAAGTGAGGTTTGAGTACTGCAAAAGTCAGAAGTTGTAAAAAACTTTTCCCACAAATTTCGCAGGAAATGAGACTGAGATGAACGCGAACACGACATACCAGTGTCAGCAGTGACAACAGTTGAATTATTCCATTACTTCACTGGGCTGAATAGGGAACTAATATAGCAGATAGTTACAGATTTAACCTTTGAAATGATTATCATCACGCTATTACTATTATGGAGCTAAGCAATCAATCATGACCTATTTTATGAACGGCTATTTTAGTCAACTTTCAACAAAGCAATGATATTTATTGTCCTTCTTTTATTACATTTACTATCTCTTCAAAGTGAGAGTGAACAGGCTTCTTCTGGGTAAGCTCGCTCCACAGGCTCGCTCCATCGTCGACTTTGTCTCTGTCACCTTTGACGTAGACTAGAGTCAAGAGCAAAACTATCTTAAATAAAAAAAAAAACTATTAATTTATGATATTTCGTAGAACGTACACAGAAAAACATGAAGTTTAGGTCTCTTCTGTCATATATGGTTATCTATATAAATAAAAAGAAAAGTCCTGACTGACTGACTTATCAACCTAGACCTAGAAACTTTGATTATATACTCCTAGAAAGCTGAAATTTTGCACAGAGGTTCCCTTTATAATAAGGATGGATTTTTTAAAATTCATATTGAAAGGAGTAAAATAGGGGTTGAATGTTTGTATGGAAAAACGTCATTTTTGTAGTTTAAACCATGAAAATTGGTATTTAGCATTCTGGTTAAAAATTAAAAATAATGTGTTTCAGCGTTTTTGGAAAATCATCCCCTAAGGGGGGAAAATAGGGGATGAAAGTTTATAAGGAAGAAATTTGTATTAAGCTTTTTGTTTAGAAATTACGAATGACGTGTTTTGGCATTTTTGGAAAATCATCCCCTAGGGGGTTAAAAAATCCTTACTTACTCATCATCGGTCAGCCGACTTTCGTCATCGCCAAAGAGACTTTATTAGGTAATTCAGAGAAAAATAACTTTACTAAGTTCCGTACCTGTAATTATTTAGGTAAAGTAACTATTTTTTTCTAAATTCCAACGGGATAGGGATTAAAGAGGATTTATATTTTCGCTTTAAAGTTGCCTTCAAAGGCATGCAAGTAGGTAATTTTCCGTTCTGTTATATATTGCGTTACTATTGTTAGTTTTTAGGATTTTTTGGACGAAGTTCTTTTACGCGGCTTGCGGCAGGAGTAAACTGGCAGAAATCGTCACAAACGAAAAAGCGTTCATACTTGTATGATGATGATGGCGGCTGCGATTATTTTCAAATTTTTCGTCGTGGTTGTCGTTATCATAGTTTTCGAGGGTGCTAAAGCCGATAGTGAGGTCAAAATGTAAATTCCAGATGGCGGCAGCAAAAATTTTATTTTTGTTTTAAATCTTATGTGGGAAGAAGCCGTTCCTGACGTGATGTCCCCCGACCGCACACATTTTTTATCGTCCAGCAATCTTATATCAATCCGCGCGCCGCTCCTCGGATACTATATATATACTTATATAAGCAGTGCGAGAAGACTTGTTTACCTGGTTTAACACATAGGGTACTTTTAATCCTGGTAGCGCGGGCGAAGCCATGGGTAAAAGCTAGTAATAAATAAAAATAAATATCTATGATCAGGAGACTATTAATGACAAATCCCGTGATTCCCGTGTGTTTACAATCTACTGCTAAATTATTTTACCGACACCCGTTCGTCAGGAATAATCTGTCACAATGCATCAGTCTACATAGAGATGCTACGTATCATCAGTCTGTGTATCAGTGTTGTGCCATAATATGCAGGAACGCAGGCGTTCATTAATTCACTAACAATGAAAAAGTTCGCAAGCAATGGGAAATTGCTACAGAAGACTGCGGGTGTCGACCTCAGGACGAGCTGCTTCTCACACGGACAATTGTACTATACCTGTATGTCTCTTGCTCCCGCGTCACCAATCCTGACTCTCTTTATATTTTGGCTGCTGTGACCAGAACTACAAACGTAGTATACAGAGAAGTTTTATAAAAATGTGGGCTTTTAATTTAATATATTGTGGTGTCTTACGACTTCCACGCGAACGAGGTCGCGGGCCGAAGCTAGCGTTGCATAAAGTTAAAATAATATATAAAACTACATAAGCACTGTTTAAAAAACCTTTGGATTGCCTCTTGTAGATTGTTGAAGCATTCTTCAAACATCCCCGCTCAGAATAAGAATGTTTACGGATGTAATTTTTGGTACATTAAACAAATCTGCTTTGTCTCTGAGAAGCATGTTATTATACTCATGGCTGGGATGGAAAGCACCAGCATGTCTCTGGTATTGGGTACACAGATATCCATAATGATGGCGGCGGTGACCCCCGATCGTGGATTTCTTCACCAAATAACAGTAGAATAATCCAAAGTGTTATCTGCACTTTTTGGACAAATAGGTACTGGCTAAGAGTTTTAAAGTGTCATTCTGTCATATGTCATTCTAAGCAACCAGATTTGCTTTTCTTTCATCACAGAGCATTCTTTCATCTGTCAGTCAAATATTGTAACCTAACTAGGTAAAAGAAACCCAAAAAATAGTAAAAATATTATATAAATATAAAAGAGATAATATACTACCTCTACAAAAGCCACAAATTGAGTTGGAACTGTAATATTTCTAATGATTTTTCAAGACTTTAAATAAGGTATTTTTTTTTCTACATGCTAGATGCAGACATATTATAAAGACGTGATGGGTATAATATATAGAATCATCACGTCTGTGAAGTTACTCAAAAAACTAGTATTTCAAGTACCGAACTAAACTACTAGCGGTGGTTGACCCAAACAACAATCTAATTGAATCGGATCGAATATTTTCACAGCGAGCATCTAAACACGATAGAAAAATCAATTTCGTTTTTGTTTCATCATGTATATACCTGTCACGTCTATGAAGTTTCGCTAGCTAATTTAATTTGAATATAACAAAACATCACGCCTTGGTTCCCCGAAGGGTTAGGCAGAGATGTGCCTATATAGTACACCCACATTTCGCCAGTTATGTTTAAGTCCCATGTAATAGGGGGCGAGTCTATTGCTATCTACCGGGCACAAATCCAGACTCCGGGCTGCTACTGAGAAATTCCAGATAGAAAAACCCAATAACACTGTGCCCGACCTGGGAATCGAACCCAGCACCTCATGCTCAGCAGTAGCGCTTGCGGCCACTAGACCAACAAGGCAGTGCAATTAATATATTGTGCAATTTAATTTGACTCTGTAAAATAGTGGCTACTGACTCCTTAAAGTATCGATGGCAAGCTAAATTGTGTAAGCTCAGAACTAATGGTACGAGTTCACGCATTAATTATATCAGTGGCGTTCAAAAGTTCCTATGTAGATGTAGCACAAGCATATGATGAATCAGATTTTGATAGACAGAAAGAAATTGATCAACTTGAGCTCTTGGGTGCAATCAGGCTTCGTCGGGATCAGGTGACTTGTCTTCTTTTCACAGAGATGGGTGTTACTGTACTTCGGGCTTTCAGGCTCCATGTACACGAATGATTTCTCGTTTGTTGCTATGTAGGGAGTGTTAGGAATATTTATTTATTTATTTATTTAATACTTCATGCACAGAAATGTACAGAGGCGGACTTAATGCCATAGGCATTTTCTACCAGTCAACCTTTGGGTGATGCAGAGACAAACAGTGGTAGCTGCAATTATGAGAAATTGTGGAATAAGGGCGATTTGTTACTTATTAGGTACAATTAATAGTTTGTATAACTCGTAAGTCTTTAGAGACTATGGGGAAGCTGTATACTGTTACTATTCTCTTCTCAATAAAGTAGGAACCTGGTTTTATTATATTATAATATTTTCGTAACTCAAATTTAAGATTTGATCTTGGTTGTATAATGATTTTAGCCTATCTATCATAGACCTTAACACGTCTATATCAATCATAGAATGATGGGTGCTAGACGTGCGTATGAAAGCCATTATACTTTCTAACCTAACTATCTCTAAGATCAAATCTTTTACATTATTAATTATGATTACTAAAATTTGTGCAAACTTTGCAAGCTGAAATCTGTATAAGCATTTTTCTCTAGAAGTAGCTGTAATGTTGCATTAATTTTTTCCTGACTTTTTGTTAATTGGTAGAGGAGAGTGACCAAATATGGAATACCATTTTGATTTTTAGGCATAATTTGGACAAATGTTATAAATAAAAAACTTTTTGTGGTAATTATTAACAATCATATATTTATTTATTTATTTATTTATTTATTTATTTAAACTTTTCACACTTAAAAAAGTACAAAGGCGGACTTAATGCCTTAGGCATTCTCTACCAGTCAACCAAGGGTGGTGAAGAGATTAGATGGCAGGTGCTCTGTTAGAAATGGAACAATTTGTACATAAATAAGTCATAAACTTATAATACACATACATACATATTTACTATAATATATACCTATATTATATATATTTGCACTTAAGTTTGTAACAAGTTTAGGTTATATTGATTAGTTTGAGGTAAGAAAAATTTTCAGAAACTAAATAACGATGAAGGTACCTATATATGGAATAGGTACCCCAAATATGGAATACTATAAACACTATTAAAAATTAACCTTAACTTACAAGAGACTCTTTGGAAACTTTGGTATAATATAGAAAGGAACACAAATTATTTACAAAACGTTATATATGCGACTTGGACCATAGTTTCCTTGAGCATAGACGTCTTCGAGGAGATCAAAGAATGAGTCTACTTTTTCTTTGCTGAATCCAAAGGTTCTAGCAAAAGACGTGCCAGTTGGTCTTCTCACTGATAGCTTGTCCTTATGGCGTTTAAGAAATAATTTAAGCCATTTTTTCCAGCTATGCCAGTCTCACCAAATGGGTTTTTCAACTGATTACGATTTGCTAACATGTACGCCATTCTTCGAACATCATTTCTCGTCAAGCCATGAACTTTGCTCTCCATCGTCAAAATGTAGTCTTCCAAAAGATTTTCAAGGGTTGTCCCTTCCTTCCGAGTGTAGTATCTGCGGCTTCTTCTGGAGAAAATTCGTTTTTCTGACATAATCGAAACAAGGTAGATCTTGGCACATCAAAGTGTTTTGCAGCTCTCAAATAACCCATTTTTTCTCTCTTACTAATTTTATAGCTTCCGCCATATGCTCTGAATTCAATTCTTTACGCTTTGTTTTCGAGTTGACACCGGCCATTCTGGTAAAACATGAAAAAAAATATAATTAACAAATTCATCAAGTCAGCTGATACTTCAGAGAACCAATTATGGAATAGTCCATAATTGGATACTGTGATCCGTCCATATTTGGATTTTCCAACGATTTCAAACTGACATTCACATTTTTATATTTAAGAAAGTAATACCATCTAATACCGCTAAAACATACAAAAGAACATCTAAACGATCTCTAAAAGCTATAAAATCAATACTGTGTGAACTTTCTGTACGAAAAATACGTATTTTTTACATACCTTAGAAAGTTATGCGGTAGCGACAAAACAAAACACTGTCACAACGACGAAGGCGCTCGCTCGACTGACATGCTACAACTTGTACGCGTAAACGGGAGTAGAAAGAGACAGAAAATCACTGTTTATTGCGTGTGTGAGTTTGCATTTGAGAGAAATGGGGGTATTCCATATTAGGGATACTATCCCATATTTGGTCACTTTCCTCTATAAGATAGCACTAGGTTGGGACATCCATTCTTTCTTAAGGCTGATATGGTTATTGAATTCTGAAACTATTTTATTTTCATTATTTTGTAAAGTTTTAATGACCTCATCGTATTTTAGGGCATCTAGATAATCTAAATTGCCAGTAACAGTTTTTATTACTGACCCAAGGCCATCTACAAGACCGCTTTGACTCTTAACATGTTCCAAAGTACCTTACTAAGTTTGTTAGTATGATAATCAATCTATTATTCGTAAAGCATGTAGATGCGATAGGACACACCGTTTTCGAGATATAAGCAAAAGAAAAGAAAAAAAAGACACATTACTGTTTTTGCACCTGAAGTCGTGGTGTTGGTGTGAATTTTAGTTCATGGCAACAAATTTTATTCCACACCTTTTTTTATCGCGATTAAAAACCGATTTAGTTAGAAAATCAAAATTTTATGTGAAAAACGTCAAATTCAGAATAGCAAAATTACCATTTTCACTAAACTAATAACTCAGTGCCATCTTAGTGCTGTCTAACTAAAATATAGTTAAGTTGTGTCACTTTAGTCAATTTCAGAATGGGAAATCGTCGTTTGACAGGAATAAACTAAATTTTGGTGATTTTTAGTCTAGTTTAGAGGCATTTGTGACAAGAGAATCGGCGCCAATGTCTTATTGCCGGAGGTATTCTTTGACATTCTCGAGTTCTGTCTTAGCTAATACTAAATTAAGTGAGGAACTTCTAAATTTGTCTTGTATAATAGGTACTATTGTGTACATGGCTAACGGTGGATTAATTAATATAGCTATTTTAACCTTAAGGTTGACGTGTTCTTTGATAGCATGGATAATGTCACTCTCTAGGTTGGATTCTGAAATTTGGACTGCAATTCGCGTATGATTTTCAAAAGGTTTAGTTACTGTCGGTCGGCGTTATATGTCACCAACTACGGTAAAGTAAATCTGTCGATGAAATTTATTGAGCGGTTCGTCTGTAATGGGGACTTCTATTATGGGAAGATCTTTACTGGTGTGTACGGTGTCAGTTGAGGAGTTTGTTGGTATAGGTGGTGCCTTCGGTGGGTTGTTAATCATTGAGCTGAGATCTTTAATACTTTCGATCAATGAGTTGATCTCATCTGTTTCCTCATTATAAATTTCTACACGTGAGAGAGCATCGGCATTGGTATTGTTACATAGGTCGTTAAGACAGAAAACGCCACGCTAGCGCCATCTGTTATCGAGTAGCAGAACTAGATGATTTATTCCTGATCTTTATGGAACATTCTGGATGATTAGTGTCGTGTTGCAGCATTCTAGATCATTCCCGAAAATACTGGAATGTTCTCGAATTATGTCCTCGAAGTATCTAGAAGCCTAAAGTCGCCATAATAACTAGAGGGTTGCTAGCGTGCGGGACAGTTCAGTTCAGTTTGGAAAGCAAAACAGCGAACTTGTACTAGTGAGGAACGTCCAAGTGAACCTGATTATAGTTTCTGATTACTGTATTTGTGACTATTTAAATAATGTATTAGTGTTTTGGTGTAAATTGGTATAAATTTATTTATTCTGAACCCCAGCTCGTAACAGTATTAAATTTTCCTTTCTTGTACACTACAGTAAAGTCATATTCGCTTAGTTTTAGTCGCCATCTGGTCAGTCGTGAGTTAGGTTCTCTCAAGTTCATCATCTATTAAAAGAGTTTGTGGTCAGTCAGTTCCTTAAATTTTCTACCAAAAAGATAAGGTCTAAAGTACTTCGTGGCTTCGTGGGACTATGGCAAGCAACTCTTTCTCGATGGTACTATAATTTAGCTCCCTTTCATTAAGTGTGCGTGAAGCGTAACAGATGTGTTTATCAGAACCTATTGACCTTGAGACAATCCAATTGTGACATTCGAGGCGTCTGTTGTGAGATTAAATTCCTTTTCGAAGGCTGGGTATTGTAGAATAGGGTCATTGGTTAGCAGAGTCTTACAACTTTCGAAGGAATTGACATGTTCGGGGCTAAAAGTAATATATTTTTTTAAATTTAGTTTTTTTTTGTATTTATGTAGAGTAGTACCTTTCTTTAGGCACAGGGTAAGAGGTTTAGTGATGCAAGCAAAATCGGGAATAAATTTCCGGTAATAACCTAGAAGGCCTAAAAATTGTTTGATTTCCTTAGGGGTCTTTGAGATTTGATATTTTTTAATTGCAGAGATTTTGTCAGGATTCCGCTTAATGCCGTCTCTGCTAATGATATGTCCCAGATAAGCAGTTTCGAGCTTCAGACATTCGGACTTGTCCATCTGAATTTTGAAGTAGCAGTTTTAGGGAAACTTTTTACAAATTATCCATGTGCTCCTGAAGAGGGTACTGTTAACGATGATATCATCGAGATAGACAAGACATATGTTATTCTGAAGACCTCTTAGAACATTGTCAATAACTCGTTGGAAGGTGAACGGTGGACGGTGAATTTTTAAGTCCCATGGGCATTCGAAAGAATTCAAAATGCCCGTGTTCTACATTGAATGCAGTTTTTGATATATCTTGAGGGTCCATTTCGACTTGATAATAGCCACTTGCCAAATCTTATGTCGTAAAGTATTGGTACTTTCCTAATTAGTCGAGGACGTCACTGATGTTAGGTATGGGATATTTGTCGTCTATCGTTTTTTCGTTCAACTTGCGAAAATCAACTATGAGACGCCATTTCTGCTTTCCAGAAGAGTAATTTTTTTTGGCACAACCCTAATGGGCGAGCTCTCCATGTAGAATCGGAAGGTGTTTATTATATTTTGCTGTAGCATTTTGGAAATTGGGTCCCTAACTTCTTCCCGATGAACGAAAGGGTATCGATAGCTTTTAGTATATACGGGAATTTCATCTGTTGTTCTTATGCCATGTTTAATTTTGTCAGTGAATGACAATGGTTCTCCGTCAATGTAAAATACATCCGAATAGCGAGAGCAAAGTGATAAGAGATTAGCTTTTTCTTCCTCATTAAGGTGATCCGTACTTAAACGCGATAATACGTCAACTACGCGATTCGATTGTTTGACTTGCGTGCACTTAGCATTGAGCAGTTCTGCACAAGTTGGCTGGTCTAACGAAAATATAACGTCATTCTAATAAACTATCAAAGTTATCGTGAAAACGGTATCTATACTAATAATTTTATATTATCGACCTCATTGAATTCATTAAAACACGGTAGCGTTAATTTTTACTAACACCGTCTACATTTGTAATTTCGAAAGGGTCATAGTTGAGGGGATAATCATAGAAAAACTTTTGTACAGCCTCGGGGCTAATAAATGACTGGTTAGTGCCAGTATCAATTAAAAATTTTAAAGGAGGGCAAGAAATTTCTATGTAGGATAAGTGTCTTTGGGTCTGTAAATTAAGTTCTATTTTTGCTCTTTGGATGTCTTGTCCGACTGAAAACCCTGATTATGATTTGCATGGCTAGGGCCTGGATGTGGCTCTGTCTCACCTGTTACCTGATTATTGCAAGTCACGCTACAGTCAGTCATATTAGTGTTATAACCACAATCATAAAAATTATAATAGTCGTTACAGTCCGTGTAGTATTCATATCCTGGCTCGTAGTAGTAGTCAGCAAAATAATAAGTACTGTCAGGCAAAGCAAGTTCATTAATGTTTAACTCACGCGTCTTAAAATAATTATTCTGTGGTGAGTTGCCGTTTCTTTGCCAATCATGCCCTGGCATCATAGGTAATGGTTTTGGGAATAAAATGCTGAACACCGCTCATGGGTTTCGGACCCGAATTTTGTGGTGGATTATTCCTGGATGGTAATTTAAAAACGTTACTTTGAGGATGGTAGTTTGGTAACGGTGCACGGAACATTTGTTGTGTTCGTGTAGGCATGCGATTTTGATACTGGCTAGGCATATTGAATTTAAAGGCCTGAGGCTGAGGTTGATGGCCACGCTGTCTTACTGGAGCAGGCCAGTTAGGTACTGGGGGTCGTGGAACATTTAATGCGTTAAACGGCATAACAGGCATATTAGGAGGTTTATACATTTTAGGTGTGCTCTGAGCAGTCTAGAGTCCTTGGGACATCATTACGTTGCTGCAGGTATATAATGTTTAATTCCTCCTGCATGAACTCCAGAGCTTTCTTTGGGGTTTCTGGATGCATGCACTGTATACGTGAGCCTAAGGGTTCCTTTAGTCCACGTACAATAGCCTGCATGGTAACTTTCTTATAAAGCGTCCGTTTCTCTTCCATAGTCGTTTGCAAGGTCTCGTGTAACGTTACATATGTCATTATTGTACTATACAACGTTTCGTAAAATTCCTGAGGGGTTTTATTACCCTGCGTAGCCAACGAGAGGTCATTATATAAAGCAGTTTCGGTATGTCTGGTCTGAGAAGGTATTAATTAGAGCTAATCTAATACCTACCTGCCCAAGTTTCAGGAATGCCATCCAAGTTGATAGTAGATGCGGCAGGCCCTGTGATCTTGTTTAAAATGCCATTTAAAAGACAGATTCCCAAGCTCACTGCCTAGATCGGGGCTTGCGTACTGAGATACTATCCGGTCACAGATGTTAATAAACCTGGTCAATACATTGGGGTTTCCGTCAAAATCGGACACAAGGCGTAAGGCCTTAAAAATAACGTCAGGGTCGTATGGCCACCTTCCGCCTGACGCAGGTCCTCACCGGACACGGGTGCTTCGGGAGGTACCTGTTCCGGATAAGGCGGGAGGAAACGTCCGGGTATCACCACTGTGTGGATCGCCCGGAGGACACGGTGGAGCATACGGTGGAGGTCTGCCCGGCTTGGGCGGAGCACCGCCGTGTCCTCGCGGAAGCGATCGGCGGCGGCGATCTCTCGCGTCCGGCCCTGGTCCAGGCCATGGTACGGACCGAGAGTGCATGGGAAGCCATTACCTCTTTCTGGGAAGCAGTAATGCTCGTGAAGGAGGAGGCGGGACGCGTGAGGGAGAGGCAAGCTTTGCGCCCTCACGCCCCTAGTCGCCGCAGGAGACGCCCTGGGCGTCGGGAATTGGCAGCCGATTCCCGGCCACCGTAGGCGCGGGCTTGCGGACGGCGAGCAATGGGTAGCTCGCCGTCCGGTAAGGACCAAGCCCGAGTCGACGGCGCGTCGTGTTCCACGCGCGCCTCAGAGAGATGTCAGCACTATTGACGGGGTCCGCTAGGGCCGATGCCAGCTAGGGTTGCGGGATGTTCCAAAGAGTTACCGTGGCCCCGGCACAGGCAACAGAAGGAACACGGGTGGGTTTTAGTCAGTAAAAGTCTGACACGCCCTCCCGCTCCGCCCAGAGCGGGAGAAGTCATTTGATGATTTCCCATCCACAAAAAAAAAAGGGTCGTATGGCATTGGGCGGAGCACCGCCGTGTCCTCGCGGAAGTAATCGACGGTGGCGATTTCTCGCGTCCAGCCCTAGTCCAGGCCATGGTACGGAGTGAGAGTACGTGGGAGACCATCAGTTCCTTCTGCGAAGCAGTAATGCTCGCGAAGGAGGAGGTGGAACGCGTGAGGGAGAGGCAATCTTTGCGGCCTCACGCCCCTAGTCACCGCAGGAGACGCCCTGGGCGTTGGAAATTGATAGCCGATTCCCGGCCACCGTTATGGCCAATGGGTAGCTCGCCGTCCGGTAAGGAACAGGCCCGGGTCGACGGCGTATTGTGTTCTACGCGAGCCTCAAAGAGATGTCAGCACTGATTGACAGGGTCCACTAGGGCCACGGGATGTTCGAAAGTTACCGTGGCCCCGGCACAGGCAACTGAAGGAATACGGGTTGGTTTTAGTCAGTAAATGTCTGACACGCGCTCCCGCTCCACCCAGAGCGGGATGTCGTTTGATGATTTCCCAGCCAAATAAAAAAAAGGTTCGTATGGCATTATAGGTTCAAATAAACTACTCAAACTAAAACCTAATTCTCTGTCTAAATCTCTGTTAATATCTACTATAATGTCGGCGCGCCTGTCGCGATGCAGGTTCCCGGGGATAAGATCATTCGAGATGAAAAATCTTGGACATAAAAGTAACTAGGAATAGATAGGAAGCAACACGAGAAAGATTCTGGTGTACTCGCATATATTACATCTCTGGTTCTTCTCCGTGAATCGATGTCTGGATTCTCCACTCGGCTCTGCAGCTTTACTGTAGATTCAGGATACTTGTGACGTGACTTGATAGCCGCCCGGGCGACTCGCGATCGTGGTTATAGAAGTGAGATGATTCTAACGCGCTTCGCGAACCGGCCCGCGAGTATCCTACCGACTGCGCCAATTATGTAATCTGCAGACGGTGGATCGAAAAATAACAAAGTTATTTTAAAACTAATTTATTTTAAGGGAAATTAAAAATGGTGAAACCTATTCGATGCTAGAATATGGAATGCCAAAAATATGTGTAAAAATAACTAATAGCTAATGTCCAATTTCGCTGCGTCGGCGGCTCGTGGCTGGACGGATGTCAACGTTGCAGTTTCTATGTGCTCGGCGTAAACTGAAGGAATTGCAGGGCCGGCGATATCCATTAGGGATCCGTACTTAACACCTTAGACAACACAACGCAGTGCGAAGACTAAAACAAAACCCTTTGATGTACGCGGTGTCCTGCGTGAGCGACGAATACGACGCGACGCGACGCTGCGAACGCGACGAACGCGATCACTCAACGACATACCCTGCTTGCGGCCTATATGACAGTCTGCGGCGAGACGCGACATAACGCGTACTTGTTTTGAAGGCGACCAAACGCGTCACCACGAACTACGAAATGGTTGATTCAGAAGCGTTGATCGCCACTGTGCGTGAGCAAAGATTGTTGTGGGACAAAAAACATAAACATTATAGGAATCGTTTATTAGTACAAAGAAGTTGGATGAATGTTGCCGAAGCAGTAGAATGCACAGGTAAGTTTTATTTAAATTATTATTAAGTTTAGTCATTTACTCTTGCAATCATTTTGTTAATCGTCAGGTGGCTGGTCGTTCTTCTAACCTGCCACTTCCGCTAAGTGCCAAAACTTTCAATGTTCATTAAAAAAAATCGCGAATGTCTCTCTTGTATGTATAGCTGCTTGACTTGAGGCATTATATCTTCTTGGTCTTTGAACATGAGGTGATGACGTTGACGTCAAATTTTCGCAATTACTCTCAAGATCACGTATTATATTGTGAAGTAGAGTTATAACTTTTATAGTGTTAATTGTATTTTCAATATCTGTCTCAATTGGCGTATTAAGTAATCCAAATCTTGACGCTATTGAACCAAAAGAACACTCAACGACCATCCTCGCTCGAGACAATCTATAGTTGAAGCGCTCTTTATATCTCCCTCACTGACATTTTTTTGTGCATAAGGCTTCAGAAGGTATGTTTTTAATGGGAATGCAGCATCACCCACAAATACAAAAGGCGCTTTAATGAGGGTATTTGGTAAAAAGTCGGGTTCCGGTATTTGTAATTTTTGATATTCTGTTGCTTGTCGTAAAGTATATGCGTCAAAAACTCCAGCGTCGTTATCTTTTCCATAGGCATCAATATCAACCATTATAAATTTAAAGTTAGCATCAGTTAAAGCTAGTAATACAATAGAGAAAAATCCCTTATAATTGTAGTACAGAGAACAAGATTTTTTTGGTTTCTTAATACGAATGTGTTTGCCATCAAAGCTACTAATGCAATGAGGAAATTGCCATTTCTCCCAGAAATCTTTTGCGATACTTTTCCACATATCAGTTGTAGGTATAGGCATATGTTTTATTACTAAAGTCTTCCAAATTGCAGTACACACTTCTTTCACTATGTTTGAAATGGCAGTTTTTGATATACGGAAATTGAATGATAACTTTCTATATGGTGTTCCAGTAACCAATCAATCTGCCTAGCCTTTTCCCAACTATGTTGGGGTCAGCTTCCAGTCTAACCAGATGCAGCTGAATACCAGTATTTTACATGGAGCGACTGCCTATCTGACCTCCACAACCCAGTAACTGGGTGATACGATACCCCTTGGTAAGACTGGTTGTCAGACTTTCGGGCTTCTGACGACCCGTAACGACTGACAAAGATTTACAAATGACAGCCGGGACCAACGGCTTAACGTGCTTGCCGAGGCACGGAGGAGTCTCGGTATCTAAAGATGGTCACCCATCCACAGACAACCCCGGCAAGCGTAGCTTAACCTGATGGATCGACCCGTGCGGCTGTTATTACTTAGCCACAAGCTCCTCCATGGTGTTCCAGTAACCAAATATCTGTAAATAATAATATTGTTTTAATTTCAGTTGATGATGTAAAAAAGAAGTGGAAGAATTTAAGAGATTCCTATAACAGAGAGCTTAAAATAGTAGAAAAGCCAAGATCGGGTTCGGATGCAGATCAAAATGGTCAATATCAAGGTGATTGGCCACATTTTGAATCAATGAATTTTTAAAAAAAAACTACTAGAAATAAAATTCGAAATAAATTATTAGATGAAAGCGACATTATGGATGATGATACAATGATGTCTATTTTTCTGAGCAAACATCATACAATACAGAAACCGATGAATCGCAGTTCAATACAGATGATACCAATTTGGCAACAATTGATGGCCCTACGACTGATGCTGCAACTGCACAAAATGCTATGTCGGCACATATACGATATGATACCTCGACATCTGGACCGTCGCATACTCCATCGCGAGCTTTTGGAACGTTGGCTAACCAAAAGGTACAAGAAAATGCAACAAAAATTATTGAAGAAATCTTAATATCACTCGAACGAGAAAAAATAGACCTAATGAAAAAAGATTTAAATGAAGACAACGATGACTTGAACTGGTTCAAGTCTATAATGCCGTATATGAAAAAGCTACCATCTCTGAATAAATTATTATTTCGGACTCAGGTCCAGCAGATGCTCATCAACGAAATATCAAAACTGAATACCCTATCGAACACAGAATCTTCAATGATGGGTTACTTCACTTCTGGTGATTCATCTCAGTGATACTTTCATAATAATTAAAATATATTCAATAATACAATATTATGTAGTTTCATTTGTATGTACTCACTCATGTAAAAAGTAATCTTTCTTCAATAGAAATAGGTTTTTGAAAATTTGTTGTTTTTAATTGAAATTCAGATTTAGTAGCAGCAATAATGTAATCGAAAGTAGACGGTAACACTCCACAATATTGTTTAAACATTTTAGAATCGTTTCTTAATTTTGGATATGAATGATGGAACTCGCCAAACGTGTTTCTTTGTAAAAATATTATATTTGTTTTCTTTCTGTGCTTTTTACGATATTTTTTTAAAAGTCTGTACCTTAAATATGAATTTTCGAGCAAAATTGTACTGTACTTCTCCATGATTCGAGAAGTAATGACCAAAATCACGTAGGACATTTGTCGCGTGTAGCATCGCGTCGCATTACGTCGCGTCGTGTTGCGTCGCGTCGCATCGTATTCATCGCTCACGCAGGACACCGCGTTAGTGAAGTGTAAAAAGTGTAGAAACAATAGTGACTAACACACGGGCATATAACACAAGAACACAAAATGTTAATATTATATAATATACCAGACTCTAAGAAAGTAGAACGGGCTTGTCTAAAGTACAATCAACACTATTTTAAGTTTTAAAATAATTGTCACGTAAAAATTTAAGTTTGATTATAATGGCTTATTAGTCTTATAGGCTAGGTTGTAATTAATTATTAATAACCTGTTTTTTTAATAAAATTTCCTTTAACTTGCACCAAGACAGAGCATAATATAAAGTGTACTATTGTTTTATGGAAGAGCGCATTTTCACTTCAGATGAAGTCGTCCATGAATCTCAATCATGTAACTATAACGCCACTGTTTCAGTTTCTATAACCATGGGAAAAGTGATGACGGCTGATGTTCAGCGGTTCATGGTGGACTGTCTGACGGCAGCGGGTGCTGCTTGCAAGCCGGCTTTGCAGCAAGCCGAGCTACTGATCCACGCCGACAAGTGCGGACACCCTAGTCATGGACTTAACAGGTTGGGTGAGTACTTAGCCAAGAGTGGAGACGATGACGCCTTAGTGGATTTTTGTTACATCTATATCGTCTATTTCAAACAAAAATAGAATGTTCCAAATCGGTCTTCGAGTAATCGGGGAACACACATAAACATAAAAGATTGAGAACCTCCTCCTTTTTTTGAAGTCGTTTAATAATCATTAAAGTCATCAAAGTACAACTCTATAAGACCAAGTAATCCAGATAATATAGCTTAGAAAGCCTCGCCTCTGTCGGGTTATGTAGCGCGACAACTCAGGGAATTTAAGGATCCAAAAGTCACAATATCAGCGTTTAACTGTATCGTTCGCAGTGTCTTGGAGTATGAAAGTCAAATATGGAATCCTACTTATGATGTCTACTCTAGTAAATTAGAGCGAGTTCAAAAACGCTGTCTGTACCAACTATCTTATGATAATAACCAGTGTAGACACCAAGTCCTATTAATCAAAGTTAGAATACTCCAGTAAGACCACCTTATGCTCTTGAAGGAAAGCTGCGGATACCGTAGACTTGTTTAAGTGAATCAATGCCCACGTCGATTGTGGAGGTTAGCTGGATAGAATTCAACTTGCTGTTCCACACCAGAGCAGTCGTTTATGCAACAGGCGCACATTATTTTGTAATGCCTCATTGCAGAATAAATAAAAACCGAAAAAATAATAAGTTTATTTCAAGTAACACAAGACTCATAATACAAACAGATACATAAAAGGATACAGACAGGATACAAGCACAGACAAAAACGAACACTCACAAGGTAACAATATGTCTGCTACAGCATTGCCGGATATAAGGGCAATCCAGTCTGTTGGCGATCATCGCCAGGACGGTGTTGGCGCTGCCCCGCACTCTGCGCACCAGAGACGCGCACCGCTTGCGCATCGTCACGTGAAAGCAGTTGGTGCGTGCCTCCGCGAACATGCCCGAGGCGCTGCAGTGGCGGGGCAGCCCCAACATCGCCCTGAACGCGTTATTGATCTGGACGCGGAGGGCACTGTATGCCGCACGAGCATACTTTGCCCACAGGCTGCACGTGTAGAGGGATGTACAATAAGCTCAAAAGAGCGTTATTTTTACCTCCCTCGAACAACACACAAGCCTACGCGCTATCATATTACCTCTGACTGACAACGCCCTCCGCTCCCGCTCAACGTCCGCATCGTCTTTAAGGTCAGCTGTAACAATGTGACCCAAGTATTTAAACTGTTCCACTCTCTCAAGCGGCGCATTATTTATACACACAGGGGTACACTATTCACTTTAGACTAGCCCCAAACACCATGAATTTACTCTTCCCTGCATTATATTTCAACCCATTGCTCGAAGCATACTCTTCATTGGGGACCTGCCCCATCAATTTCCTAAGACCGCAAACCACATGCTGGCTGCTAAGCCCAACTATCAGGGCGTTAACTTAGAGGAAAATATAAAACAATATGCTCCATTTTATATGTAGAATGTTTTCAAGCTACACTGGTGTATGGCAGCATTTTGATATTTTCTCCGGGACGTTAGTATCAGCCAAAATTAAAATTAAGATGAGCCTGTGCAGCCATTCGACTGATAATAATTAGTCCAAGGGACGCATAATATTTACAAGCTAATTAGTTTTAACCAGCTCATACATTGTGCATGCTGTGTTCACTATATTAGGGCATGCAGTGTTATGTGTATTTTTTTGAACCAAAAAAAATCGTATTGAATGACTATTTCATAAAATTTTGACATTTGAGGATTATACTAACTTAGGGAGTTGTATTACTTATTCAGATGATTATAATTCTGCAAATACATATTTATTATGGTCGCGAATCATACTTTAATCAACATACACCCAGACACTGAGCTGTAAATTGCAAAAAACGTAAGAAAATTGGAAGTTCCTGGGCTATCTTAGCGGCGTCGTGCCGCAGACCATCCGTCGAAGAAGGAAAGGACCTACAGCATGCCGCGTCCGCCTGACGCAGCAGACGGTCACCATGTTGGCTATTCATGTAATACTACAGAGCTACTGCCTCTTCTCATACAAAGAAGGAACAAGCATTTCACGCACGCCTATAGTAGTGCGCGACCAACCTACAGTATGTTACAACAACAACACGTTAACTTGCAAATTAGATAAAGGAAGGTACTTAGGCTACATTTCTCTAGGGGGGAAGAATTAAGAATTTTGCGAGGTCCAAAATTCATAAATAAAGCAAATTTCAGAAAAGTACGTGACCGACATCTTAGACAAAGTGTGCATGCCCAACAACGAGCCGAAAATCTTGAAACAGAACGTCGCTACAGCGTGGGTCGATGCCAACAACGTGCTGGGAGCCACTGCAGGCCACTTTGGCATGGACTTAGCCATCCAGAAGGCATGCAAGGCCGGGGTAGGGTGGGTCGCAGTTAAAGGTAAACAAAACATGAATTTTAAATATTTTAAATAGAAAAAAAAGTCATTAAAAAAAATGCAATCGACTTCAAAAAGAAATTCAACTTAAATCACTGATTTCGGAATTCGGTGTTTTGGGATCTGTATTTTGGTTTTTTGCCACCGGTTTCCGAAATAAGTTATTTCATAATTTTGAGTTAATTTCTTTTGACGTCAATTTAATTTTTTTATTACTTTTTATATTTCGTATTTTTTAGTTTTAAGTAAAACTTGTTTGTATTATGTAGTTAATAGTTTTGTTGTACATATTGCACTAGAATTTGACCAAGGTTTTAAGATGTTTTCCCTTTGAAAGAGGACCCCTAGCTCGTATCAATAAGCCAGGTGTGACACTTACAGGTATTAGTTCATTATCTTGAAAACTACTGAACCGATTTTGATGAAAATTGCTTTGTTCCATAAATTGAAGTAAATATAAGATAAAAAAATGGTCGCAATCCGATTAATAGTTTTAAAGAAATGCGTGATCTTTTTTTCAAGTCTGTTAAAAACACCTGATTCTTCCAAAGATACAATTCGGGCAACCGTGTTCTAATGTTTTACCTATAGGTACATTTCGCAAAAAAATTCTTCTATCACTTTGTGTCGGCTAGGTTTACTTAATTAAAACTAAATTTGGTTTTATTGTTGTCAGGTCGATCCCCCCCCCTGAGCATTTAGATCCAAAGTTAATTTAGTTTCACTGTTCTGATAATTTCTTCGTTTGGACGTTGCTTTCCTGATTGTCCAAACTACATTTTTTTTGGATATTCATATCCAAAAAAAATGTAGAATGATCAATATAAAAATGAAGTTTTTGGATCCACGTTAAATATTTTGTAGGTTCAAATCACAACGGCATGGTTGGTTACTGGGCTCGAAAAGCAGCAGACAAAGGCATGATAGGCATGGCTTTAACCAACACGTCACCTTTCCTTGCACCTACCAGGAGTAAAAAGGTCAGTAGTATAGAATACAAACATGGAAGCCTTCATGTTCCTCTATCTCCTTGCTAAGTGCTAAGAATTTAGACGATTTCTGGGCTTAGGGCTCTTTTCTCACGTTTAGGCTGCTGGAATATTTGCTATCATACTTATCCAAATACTAGGAGCTCGTAGCTAAATAATAACAGCCGCGCGGGTCGATCGAAGGTTAAGCTACACTTGCCGCGATCGGTTCGTGGATGGGTGACGATCCATTACATATCGCAACCCCTCCGTGCCTCGGAAAGCACGTTAAGCCGTTGGTCCCGGCTGTTACCCGTGGATCTTTGACAGTCGTTATGGGTAGTTAGGAGCCCAAAAGTCTGACAACCAGTGTTACCAAGGGGTATCGTGTTACCCAGTAACTGGGTTGTGGAGGTCAGAGAGGCAGTCGCTCCATGTAAAATACTGGTATTCAGCTGCATCCGGTTAGACTGGAAGCCGATCCCAAGATACACTGGCCTTCAAAACTTAGTACCACACTTTTTATGTTGTAATTTCTCGTAAAATATAGAAGTCAAAGTTTTGAAATAAAAAACGTTTTGTAGGAAATTTCATCAACTTTCTTTGAAATTATAGTTTATTATACATTATTAACGTTTTTAACTTAAAAAAAGATAAAAATCAATAATTAGCCATTTTTAACTTACTGGAAAAAAAAAAAACTAAACAACATTTAGAAGTATGATTTACACCTTATTTACATTTTAATAACTGGTATTGCTTCCTCGGGCTCTTCGAGCCGGTTTGGCGTACTGAAGACAAGGTTTCGGAGGCGATGTTGGGTAATTTACTCCCATTCTTCTCATTTTCCCATTCTGTTATTTTATTATTGATGTGTACATAAGCACTATCTAGCCTGAAACACAGGTTTCAACCTAGTTCAGGCAAATCAGCAACTGTGTTCTGTAAAAATTGTTTGTAAGATATTTTAATGTAAATGTGCCCTGTTTTCTAAATAAACGATATTATTATTATTATTATTCTTCTATCAGGGCCTGTTTCAGGGCCCTGAGGGTGATAGAAGGTGGTCTGCGGCTTCTGACCAGCCTCCCGAGCTCATCCCAGGCATGCTCGATCGGGTTGAGATCAGGACTTCTTGATGGCTAAGCCATCAAGTTGATACCAACTTCCTGAATGTACGCTTGTACGACCCGAGCGGTGTATGGCCGGGCGTTATCCGGCATCAGTATCGATCCAACACCCATATTTACTAAATATGGCTCTGCATACTCATTCAGGATCTCTTGAGCATATCTTTCCCCAGTCAGAGTGCCATTTTCTATGATTATCTCTATGCGACCTTCCAAAGAGATGCCAGCCCATACATGTACAGAGCCTCCACCATATTAGACTCTTGTATCGCTCACCAAGTCACCTGTACACTCTTCGCCTGCCATCAGAAGTGAAAAGTGAGAATCGAGACTCATCAGTGAACAATACTCTTGCCCATTCTTCTTCACTCCACTGCATGTGTTCACCGGGCGTAGCGCAGTCTTATTAGTCAATGCCCTCTCTCGAGTTTGGGGCCACTTGCTGGCCTTTGAGGCTTCAGGTTTGCTTCAGCAAGTCTTCTTCTCACTGTACTGTCACTAATGTAATCTCTTCGGGTCTGAAGAAGCTGTTGCTGGACTTCAACTGCATTCAGGTGGCGATTTCTCAACACAGTGGAAACAATATAAGGTGCACTGGGGTAATTCCAAAAAAGGGTATATTCCGAAAATCCATAAAATTCTCTTCTTGGGGTAATTCCGAAATACAAAACTCATGATATTTTGTGTAAGGGGTAAATACGATTGAAAAAGAAATGTAAACCTTTGGTCAAAGTACAATAAAGTCGACGTTTAAATAATTTCGGAATAACCCCAAGATTGTTCGTAATTTCCCGTAAACCAAAAAATTATAATTCAAAAATTCAAAATGCTCTATCTAGTGAATCCAACTACATATTTATGAATCTAATATATCCATTGGTTAAATCTTTTCATTAAGTTAACCGAAGTATGAAACTACTTTACATAACTAACCGAAATGTAGACCTCTAGACATCTCGTAAAAATTCCCGTCGGAATTACCCCAGTACACCTTAGCGGTCTTCTCGGGTACCAGTGCACCTGGGTTTGCCATTACAAGGTTTCCTCAGATGGTTTCCAGTTTATTTGTACCTTCGCTTCACCTGCCGGACCGTTCTTAATGTTACACCCACCATTCTTGCAGTACGACACATACTGATGCCTAGTTCCAGGAAAGCCATGATTCTTGCACATTCTTCAGGTTAAAGAGGCATGATGAGTATAGATTACGTGCTGTAAACACCTTGGGTTTTGAATCAAAATTCATCGATCAAGAAATAAATGTGAAAACAAAAACAAAAAAGTCAAAAGTAAGGCCGCTTGTACACGCTAAGAAAAGCCACCGGACATACGCAACGCTTGTACACGCTAAGAAAAGTCACCGGGCATGTATACGCAAGAATTCGTGTCGTTTCTACGCACGAACTGTGTACATTGCCACGGTGCTGAACAAGAAAAAAATCTTGTCTGCGCAAGACACGACGCGCTCCGTGTTGCTGCGGTATAGGAGGGGCGGGGTAGGTGAAGTAATAAAGAGTAATTACAAACTCATGTTTTTGTTGTAGAATTGGATAAACCTAGTAAAGTCTCTTGTATTTTGTTTCCTTTTTTATTCTTTACACGTACCCTTGAGAGACTCATAACCCTAGCACTCGGTATGAGCCCAAAGCTGTACGCACCTGTACCAAAGCTCGTTGTTCCGGCCATAATCGTCACATAACATGCATCTGTTCTACAGGCCTTCGACATCGGTATCATCATCATCATCATCGCGTACGTCAGTCATTTCGATTTCAGAGTCTGATGAACTCTGGTCCTAATTCTCATATCCTGGAGAACTCTCTTTTTCACCTTTCTGATTTAGCTGGTTTTTTTCCTGCTTTTTTTATTCGTGCTTTTGTTTTGGCACCAGATTCTTTTTTCTTTTATCTTGT
This sequence comes from Fissipunctia ypsillon, assembly GCA_947568875.1. Classification (NCBI taxonomy): domain Eukaryota; kingdom Metazoa; phylum Arthropoda; class Insecta; order Lepidoptera; family Noctuidae; genus Fissipunctia; species Fissipunctia ypsillon. The sequence continues at coordinate 17,027,674 of OX387659.1, forward strand.
TGCTCTTCTCTCGTCTTTTTGCTTTGCTTTTTTCTCTTCTCTCTGCTTTTGTACCAAAGCTTCCTCGTTCGAAGTGTTTGTTAGAACAGTTGCATGTGGTTTTCGAGAGGCTCCCTGCGCTTTCTGATTGTTTGTGGGTTTCTATGGAACTGATAGAAGATCTTTGGCGATAAGCCTTGAAGTTGAGGGAATGGCATTGTCTATTATCGGTTACAGGACTTGGGGGAGATGCGACAGAACTATTTCCTGGTGTTGTTTGGGTGTGGCTCCATTTTCACTTTTAATCCTTTGCTCCTACTTTGAGTCCCCGACATCATAAAAAGGAAAATAATATAAAATTTTACGGAATAAAATGTTAAAATATATTGCACTTGCAAAAATAACATGCAGTTAAATTATTTTGTAATAGATAAAATTGTTAATTTGACAATTTTATTTATCTTCGGAAATATCACTCAGCGACGTCAGCGCCAGCGCAGAAATTCGTATACAAATGAATGAATGAATGATGATTTAAACATAACTCATCATCATCTGCCTAGCCTTTTCCCAACTATGTTGGGGTCAGCTTCCAGTCTAACCGGATGCAGCTGAATACCAGTATTTTACATGGAGCGACTGCCTATCTGACCTCCACAACCCAGTTACTGGGTAATACGATACCCCTTGGTAAGACTGGTTGTCAGACTTTCGGGCTTCTGACGACCCGTAACGACTGTCAAAGATACACGAATGACAGCCGGGACCAACGGCTTAACGTGCTTTCCGAGGCACGGAGGGGTCTTGATATGTAAAGATGGTCACCCATCCACGGACCAACCGCGGCAAGCGTAGCTTAACCTGACCGATCGACCCGTGCGGCTGTTATTTCTTAGCCACAAGCCCCTCAATGATTTAAACATAACTACTGACTTAAATTGTACCACTAGCAATAGTTTGCCGGATATGTCAGACGAAGAACATTGCGATGAAATTACCCAACTATAAAATAAAATTAACGAATTAACATAGGGATTAGAGGCAGCACACGCAGAAGTGGAGAGTTTAAACTTAGAGAATACTCGTTTTTTGAGGAACTAATTATTCATTATTAAGACCTCATGTAAAATGTACCAAAAACCACACCAATACATAAATTAGAAATATGAATTTGAAATTAAATTTAGCAGAATGACTGGCATTAGCCACCTGTACACTTTTCTGGTTAATAATATTTTTTTTAACAAAAACCTGTAGCAAAGCGCTTGAAATCTATGATTACATGGGTAGATAGATAACTACACGGCAATAAATAATAACACTGACAATTAATGAATCATGAAAATTAAGACACTCAGCTCTTATGTTCCGCGACCAAAAGTTACGAAAAAGTGGCGCAAAACAAACAACGTGCGGTTCTCCCTGACGCGTGCTCGGAACTGAGCGGGGGCTGGTGCGTCGGCGCGGGGACACTCACGCCACCTTCAATCAATGTGTGTGTGCGCAAAAACGCTGCAATTTGGATGATAGTGTGGTGACCGCCACTGTCGCATGACCGCAGATACCCTCATTTACCCGACTAAGTTTTGAAGGCCAGTGTAGTTGGGAAAAGTCTCGGCAGACTGAGTGACCAATACTACACTACTGCAGGGCCGGGTGACACTTAGAACGCGTGAAAAGGGCCTAATGAGTAAAATTTTTGCTAATTTGATTAATTATTTTTAGACCTTTTTGATGCAATATTTGTAATTATATGTATAATGTTTGGCAGGAAATACCAGCTAAATTATATTGAATGAAACTACTGCAATGTGTTCCGCAACATACAAGCATGTTGCTGCTTGCTTACCATGAATACGAGGTCTACAAAGCTAAGGGACTGATGTGTTTTTCTTTGTTTCCAGGCGGCTCTGGGCACTAATCCTCTGTCAGTAGTTGCGCCAGGTTCAGATAATGAAGTCTTCTACCTCGACATGGCTACTACTGCGGTTGCTTTTGGAAAGGTACCAGTTACCCTCCTTGGGTTGGTAGTATTAGTAATAGAAACATTTCTGCCTTTTGTGGACGTTGGACAATGTCATTTCATTGGTAGTACACTAGTAACTACGATATTAGATCTATTGCCACTTGAGGTCTATCCACACATAATTATGAGGGCCGTACCCTTGACGTGACAAGGCCGTGACACACACAGGGCCTCTGAAGCTCCGTCGGCGACCCGGACGGACGTGTGTAAACGAGTTCATTGTACACACTGATATTTTTTTTGAGCCTCTGTCGGATCACGGTCCGGGCACGGCCCTAATATGTGTGGATATACCTAGAAGATTCCTAAAAAAGAATACCTTAGAAACGTTAAGGGCTTTTCTTAAATCAAATAAGTACGCTATTTATAGTGAAATATATGTTGGTACATCATACATACTAACACAAAATTCATACCTAATATTATGTACAAGCAAGTATATAAAAGACTAGCTTCTGCCCGTAACTTCGTTCGCGTGAAATTTCTTGGCACCCCACCCCGTCACGTCGCATCACCTGCCCGCGCTATTACTTCGTTTTCGCGTAGCGGTCTTTCTGACCTTTTTTCATTTTGCTCGGCTCCTAAGGGTCATAGCGTGATGTGTGTGTGTGTGTGCCTTCCTCAAGAATTGGGCTATCAAATGCAAAAAAAATCTAATCCGACTGGATTACCCCGTACATACAAACTTATAAACAAATGTTACCTCTTTATAATATTACAGTATAGACGTGGAAAAGCTCATTGGGCATCAAAAAATTTCACCGCAGCGCTGTCAATGGGAAAAGTGCTCAAGAGACTGGCAGCCATGCCACATTGACCAGCCCTCTGGTCACGTGAAGAGTCAACCTACCCGCTTGGCGATGTCTCAAAAAACTCGATGAGTACTCGGACCTCATGGCCCTAGTGTTTCAACCCCAAACAACTCAACAAACGTTATTTGTATTTATAATTAATTTAATGTGATATGTTTCAGATTGAGATGCAGCATAGGAAAGGGGAGCCATTGCCGCGCGGCTGGGCGCAAGATCCCGATGGAAAAGAAACTTTAGATGCTGAACTGGTGGGTTTCAATAATACCTTCTATTGAAGTTGGCGATCTTAAAAACTTGCTTTATGAGCCTCTGTTACGTTCCAAGTCTGGTCTCGACCTTGACAGTCGCCAAAGGCGTCAATGCGATGGTCTAGCCACTGAAGCTACTTTTCAGTGCTGCCTTCCATCATTTCGCCGCAATCTATGGAATGATAGCAGGCAGGTCTCAATATCATCATACATCATAACATCATGCCTGCATTCCCTGAAGGGTTAGGCAGACGTGTACATATTATCTATAAAACAACCACATTTCGCCAGTTATGTTTCTTAATTTATTTATTTAGGATCTCGAACAAAGAATACACATAAACAATATAAATCACAATAATAAAAAGGTTATTTTACGTGTGCTCCTTCAATTACAGGAGACCACAGCATGCACATATAACTAGGTGTAAACAGGATAAAAATAGAAATAGAGAAAATAAATTAAGAAAATTAAGAAAAAATAGCAATAATAATTAACGTGTCAAGATTGAGCATTCATATTACAATTGCTTAGTATAATAATTATTATTTCACAATTGTTGAATATTGGAGGAAAGAAACATAGTGACATACTTAGTAATTTTATGGTGGTTAAATTCTTTTTGTATTTTGAAATGGCGGGTGTTATGCCCAGGTTACAACGCTTGATAATTGATTGTATTGCCTACAGAGTCTTGGGAGAGTGGCGAAATGTCCCAGATTAGTTTTAGATTCTGAGACGTAAAATAAATTGTAGCTGCTTTTCCACGGCAGACGAGATGGCGCGTTCATATGCAGTTCGCTGCAGTCTATCGACTCCATTGAATACTTTGTGCAGTAATATCAGGTCTGCCCTTTTCCGTCTGTCTGCAAGTGAGGCCATTTTGTAGTGCCCTAATCTGTCTTTGTAGTTGATAACTTTTTTAGCTAAGCGATCGTTGTAACATAAATTAATTAGGAAACGTCTTTGGACACATTCCAGGTTTTTGATATACATATATGTCGTAGTGAGGATTCCAAACCTGGCTGCTATATTCAAGTATTGGCCGAAGCATTGTGTTAAATAATTTTATTATATTCTGGTAGACGTCTTTTTACAATCTTTGCTGTTACCTAAGATACATCCAAGGATTTTGAACCCCTTCGATGTCAATGTTTAGGAAATATTTGTCAAAAAATTGTTTATCAAGTATTACTCCCAAGTCTCGCGTATTTCCTCTACTTGTTGTAGTATTTATTGGTTAACAATTGTTAGGTTTGACAAATTTGTTACGGCTAAATAGCATATAGTAACACTTTGAGACGTTAAGAAGCATTTTGTTCGTCTTGCACGAGTCCGTCAGTCTGTTCAGATCTTCCTGCAATAAGGCAGAGTCAGATTCCGAAAATTGGTTTCATTATTTTCATGTCATCGGCAAAAAGATGGAATTTTGAATGTCTAAAGCAGTGCGTGATGTCGTTTATGAAAATGTTGAAAAGAATTGGGCCTAAATGTGAACCTTGTGGAACACCGGATGTAGCTTTAAAAGACTGAATGTTGGCCACTGGATGGGAAATACTCACAGGGTTGAAGCTTGCGTCCCTTCGATAATTCAGCAGGCTGGTTCAGGTTTATTACTTCCCACACCAAGCCAATTTGTTTTTAGGCACAGCACAACACCACCGTCCATTATGCGGTCAGCGAGCGGGTTTTAGAGCGAGAGTGAGAGGAAATGAGTGATTGAATAGGATTGAATGAGGAACGAATGTCCTTCGGATTAGTGGTTTATGTTGGCTATGATGGCATCGCCACAAAAATAATGAAAGCAGTTGCATGTGTAATATGTACTCACTTAAGTTTCATTATTAATATTTGTATATGTGCAGGTGTATTCCTGATGCATAAAAAATCGATAGTAAAACCGCTATATAAGATAGAGAATCACGAATTGATGGCAAACTACAGACCGATGGCGCTTATACCAGTCATATCTAAGGTGTTTGAAAATGTATACCTATTTGGAAATGTAACATATATTAACTGACGAACTAAAGGAATTTCGGAAAAAAAGTATACATTTGGCTATTTAAGAGTTTTTACATAATGTCATCTTAAATCTAGATAAGAGGACACCCGTTTGTGCCATTTTATATGACATGACACAGATCTTTGAATCAGCTTTAAGTTTATCTAAACTTAAGGCGACCTATACCTAATATTGCATCACTTTGATTCAATAATAAGCAAACAAATAGTGATTGTTTAAAGCCAAAAAAAATATATATTGTAGTTGACTATACGTACTTTGACTTTTTGTGGTTCAAAACATGATATCGAAAACTTCGCTCGATCAAAAAAAAATCGGAAGAGGAGTCTAATCGATGATTTTTTTGATGTTTTTCTAATTTTGCTTGAAGCTTATGAAAGCAATACTTCCAAAAAATATATCTGTAAAAAGTTAATTACAAATAGAAGAACAATTTGTGGTTACATTTTGCAAAATAGTTACTGCGATTCAGTCGCCCGCCGGGCCTTGACGAGGTCGGACCTATGTCCGTTTTGCTAGCGCACGGCTGTTCCGCTAATTTATCGAACAATTCATTCGTAGGACATAGTGTAAATAAGTCAGTATGTTTTTTTTGGCTTTCGTAAGTTCGAATGAAAAACGGAACCCTTATTTAGGAACGAAGTTCTGTAACGCGGCTTGCGGTAGGAGTTAAATGGTAGAAATCGTCACGAGTCGACTTTCAAATTGTAAATTTGGTCAAAATGAAAATCCAAGATGGCGGCCGTGAAAATTTTCAAATTTTCCTTCATGGGTGTCGTTTTCAAGGTTTTCGAGGGTGCTAAAGCCGATAGTAACGTCAAAATGAAAATTCAAGATGGCGGCCGTGAAAATTTTCAAATTTTCCTTCATGGGTGTCGTTTTCATGGTTTTCGCGGGTGCTAAAGCCGATTGTAAAGTCAAAATGAAAATCCAAGATGGCGGCCGCGAAAATTTTCAAATTTTCCTTCATGGGTGTCGTTTTCATGGTTTTCGCGGGTGCTAACCGATAGTAAAGTCAAAATGTAACTCCAAGATGGCGGCCGCGAAAATTTTCAAATTTTCCTTCATGGGTGTCGTTTTCAAGGTTTTCGAGGGTGCTGAAACCGATAGTAAAGTCAAAATGAAAATTCAAGATAGCGACCGTGAAAATTTTCAAGTTTTTCATCATGGGTGTCGTTTTCATGGTTTTGGCGGGTGCTAAAGCCGATAGTAGTCAAAATGAAAATCCAAGATGGCGGGCGTGAAAATTTTCAAGTTTTTCATCATGGGTGTCATTTTCTTGGTTTTCGAGGCTGCTGAAACCGATAGTAAAGTCAAAATGAAAATCCAAGATGGCAGCGGTGAAAATTTTCTAGTTTTTCATCATGGGTGTCGTTTTCATGGTTTTCACGGGTGCTAAAGCCGACAGTAAAGTCAAAATGAAAATTCAAGATGGCGGCAGGGAAAATTTTCAAGTTTTTCATCATGGGTGTCATTTTCATGGTTTTCCAGGGTGCTGAAACCGATAGTAAAGTAGAAAATGAAAATCCAAGATGGCGGCTGTAAAACTTTTGTTTTTATTTAAAATCATCTAAGAGTCATCACGTAACATGGATCTTTGGTCCTGTCGGAAGTTCCCGGAGGCACTCGGTTTTATAATGTTTTACTATTTGAATTTTGTTTTCTTCTATAGCTTTCGCCAATCCTTGTTTTGATGCTATTATGGAACACTTAATTTCGACAATCATATCATTTCCAATCAACCTATTAGGCATGGCCCCAATATAACACTGGGTTTCGTCAATAAATAATCCGTAATAAATAATAAATATCCAAAACTAATTTGTAAAGGGTGTCTCAGTAAGAGTGCACTTTTTCATTTTAAAATAAAAACAAGTATTTTATGATAAGAGTTGTGATATTTGTATTGTAAAGAAAACATGTTCCGATTAAGTATGGAATAAAATATCCGGCAAATGACCCCAAGGCTCCGATGACAGGCCATTACTCTTTTCATGAAATTTTCCATGACTAAGATGTGGCTGTATCTCACCGATGACGCGTTGGATTTCCGATTTGAGCTCAGGAATTGTTTCGGGTTTATTCGCATAAACCCGAGATTTCACAATACCCCAAAGAAAAAAAATCGCACGGCGTTAAATCGCACGATCTAGGTGGCCAGTTGACATCAGAATTTCGTGAGATAATGTGTTCTGGAAATCGTTGGTGCAACAAGTCGATTGTTTCATGCGCGGTGTGGCAGGTTGCGCCGTCCTGCTGAAACCACATGTTGTCAAGATTCATGCCGTCCAGTTGAGGCCACAAGAATTCCGTTATCATATTCCTGTAACGAATGCCGTTCACCGTTGTAATGAGTTTTCACAATTATAACGCGTTGTTCTTTCGAAAAGCGCTCCATTTTTAATAATCGGAATAAACAGAGGTGACAGCTGTCAAATTTCATAGTTGCCACTTGCATGAAAAAAAAAAATTCCAATTTTAAAAAGTGCACTCTTACTGAGACACCCTTTATATAGGTACCTAATTTAAAATAAAACCCCACCATCAGCATCACCTTTGTACGTATTTTTCTGTTCCTTTCTTCTGGTCTGTTTACATGTGTGTACGTAAACTGTTAAATAAATAAATAAAAATCATGTGCAGTCGGGAGACACCGTCAGTAACAAAGTTCATCTCACATATGATTTAATACAAAAACATAATTTTCATTTTACATTTTGACCTCACTGTCGACTTTAGTATCCTCGAAAACTAGAAAAACTACACCCATGACGAAAAATTTGAAAATTTCCGCAGCCGCCATCTGGATTTTCATTTTGACTTTACTATCGGCTATAGCACCCTCGAAAACCATGAAAACGACACCCATGATGAAAAACTTGAAATGTTTCACAGCCGCGATCTTGAATTTTCATTTTGACTTTACTATCGGCTTTAGCACCCTCGAAAACCTTGAAAACGTCACCCATGATAAAAAACTTGAAAATTTTCTCAGTCGCCATCTTGGATTTTCATTTTGACTTTACTATCGGTTTCAGCACCCTCAAAAACCTTGAAAACGACACCCATGAAGGAAAATTTGAAAAATTTTACGGCCGCCATCTTGGATTTTCATTTTGACTTTACTATCGGCTGTAGCACCCGCGAAAACCATGAAAGCGACACCCATGATGAAAAAATTGAAAATTTTCACGGCCGCCATCTTGGATTTTCATTTTGACTTTACTATCGGTTTCAGCACCCTCGAAAACTTTGAAAACGATACCCATGAAGGAAAATTTGAAAATTTTTACGGCCGCCATCTTGGATTTTCATTTTGACTTTACTATCGGCTTTAGCACCCGCGAAAACCATGAAAGCGACACCCATGATGAAAAACTTGAAAATTTTCACGGCCGCCATCTTGGATTTTCATTTTGACTTTACTATCGGTTTCAGCACCCTCGAAAACCTTGAAAACGATACCCATGAAGGAAAATTTGAAAATTTTCACGGCCGCCATCTTGGATTTTCATTTTGACTTTACTATCGGTTTCAACACCCTCGAAAACCTTCAAAACGACACCCATGAAGGAAAATTTGAAAATTTTCACGGTCGCCATCTTGGATTTTCATTTTTACTTTACTATCGGTTTCAGCACCCTCGAAAACCTTGGAAACGACACCCATGAAGGAAAATTTGAAAATTTTCACGGCCGCCATCTTGGATTTTCATTTTGACTTTACTATCGGTTTCAGCATCCTCGAAAACCTTGAAAACGACACCCATGATGAAAAACTTGAAAATTTTCGCAGCCGCCGTCTTGGATTTTCATTTTGACTTTACTATCGGTTTCAGCACCCTCGAAAACCTTGAAAACGACACCCATGATGAAAAACTTGAAAATTTTCAGTCCCCCCGCCGAACGCGTATTTTCGTACGGTTTTCACCAGTGGAGTCATTCATGAGGAAGGTTTATGTGTAAAATTCATTACGGTTTTTAATAAATTTGCGGAAAAATGATGATAATTATGATGTTTGTTGAAGATGTCGGAAAAAATCATGCCAACTGAGAGCTACCAGGCGTGGGCCGCGTAAACCAATTAGAGAATTACGGAACATAGGGTACTTTTAATGCTGATAGTACGTTCCCGTGGGATATTTTCCGACATCCACGTGGGAAAAAGCTAGTGTACCTATAGGTAGTATATCTATATACCTTACATCATACCCTTCCATTTAACTATAATTCCATTTCTTTTACAGGCAAGCAAAACCCGTTGTCTGATGCCTCTGGGTGGCCTTGAGGTGACATCAGGACACAAAGGCTATGGACTAGCGGCTATGGTGGAGCTGTTCTGTGGAATATTATCAGGTTAGCAAAAATCTTATAATAGAAGAGTACGATAAAGTAATCGTACTGGAACGAGGTGCCCATGGACTGTCATTCATCGTGCTGAACTAGCAGTGGGCTGTCTAATAGACTAGTTGACAGTAAGAAAAATTCCGAATTTAGTATTGTAGATTGGTCGTGAGATAAAAATATCAAAAATCAACTTAATTTAGTAGGTAATTTTAGATTAATTAATATTTTGCAGAAATAATTGCGTAAAAATAAAAGCCATTGGTCACGTGACATTGACGCGAAACAGACGCGTCAATTCTTGTAGGCGACTGTGTTTCAAATTGTATAGGTAAACAAACTTTATGCCGTCCTACATAAAGTTTATTTTGCATAAGCAATAGACGTACGAAAGCAAAGGTCTTGAAAGGACCACCTCTCGCACAATGTGACAGTGTTCATTATGAATCATCTACTGATATTTATTATTAGTATTAAGTCATGTTTTATGTAGGCACATTAAAACGACCTCCCAAAGAAAACTCTATTACAAATAATTAATTGTCTGCTTTGAACATTATTTTTAAAATATTAAAAAGTTGTTAATTATGACAACCGAATCTATACAAATAAATAAAATTGAAGTGTCTGTTTGTAATGTCAAAATAACAACTTTTTACTAAATGCATAGGAAAGTATAAACGCTTCTTATAACAAAAAGCAATTTTTGTCGGTCTGTCTGTCTGTTTGTTCCGACTAATCTCCAAAACGGCCGGACTGATTTTGACGGGACTTTCACTGGCAGATAACTGATGTAACTGCGGGTAACTTAGGCTACTTTTATTTAAAAAAAAAGATTAGGGTTCCGCGCAAAAAAACTAAAACCCATGAAATTATGAACAAAAAGTCGGATTTGAAAATTTATTTTTGCATTTGGTAGCCCAATTCTCGAAGCTAGTTTTAGGCTATTTGACATCATGTTACGACCCTTAGGAGTCGAACAGAAAGAAAAAAGTTAGAATTATGAACAAAAAGTCGGGTCTGAAAAATTCTTTTTCATTTGGTAGCCCAATTCTCGAAGCCAGTTAAAGGCTATTTGACATCATGCTACGACCCTTAGGCGCCGAGTAGAAAGAAAAAAGTCAGAAAGAACATTAAGCGAACACGAAGTAATAGCGCGGGCGGGCAATTCAACGCGGCGGCACAGATTACCAGATAAATCTACAAAATTTTCAATACCTACTACTATAATAGCCTACACCTTCGAGTCGCTAGAAGCTGCGAACGAAAATGTACCTAACCTTACAAGCGTAAAGTGAAAATTGCTGTGTAGCTGCGCGCCGCCGTGTGGTTATTGTGAATTGCCAGGGCTGGTTTTTTCGATAAAGATGTCAATAGATATTAGTGGGCACTTTATGAAATAATATAAAATAAAATGAAATGCTTTTTAATGTTTTAGCATGTTTAATTCTTAAAAATACTTATGAAAGACCGAGGAATATTTTTATGCTAGGTAACTATTTAGTATTCTGTGACCACACCCCGAAACTGCAGTTGTAAGACATGTAAGGCCCACATCGTACGCAACGTGTAGTACCTAACTATTTAATAATCAGTAACGTAACCACTCCGCATGGCTAGGAATACGAATGAAATACGAAATGGAGGAAACTGAAAACACGATTAATTAATTTGTTCGTTCATTTACACAATTAGCGTAATAAGTAACTACTATGCTTCTATACTATGAACAAACCTGCGCTGGCGCCATATTGTGTAACAAGATAATAACGATAATAAATATTATTGAAAATGAATTTGCATAAAGTAGATTTTTGCTAAACGTAATTTTCAAATGACAGTTGACAAATGGAGGAAATACAAAACACGAAACATGCAAGTTTAAACAATTTACCTATTAAAAAAACGATAGTAAAACTGTATCAGCAGGTAAACTGAAAAAAGATAAGTTTTTATCTCTTCTCTTGCTGGATCTACATCCATCAACTACACATAATACTAGTACACCAGGACCAGCCATATCATTAAAATTTGAAACTATATATGTGTACGTACGCGCCTCGCAGCTGTCGGCTACCCACTGAGAAATGGGCTGCGTGCGGCCCGGCTGTATGTAGTTAGCGCGCGTAAGTACATGGAGTGATTTATCTGGTAATCTGTGGCTACGGGTCGGGGGACGAGGGAGTTTTATTAAAATGTGGCTGTTATTTTAGTATATTGTGTATCTTACGACATCCACGCGAACGAAGTCGCGGGGCACAACTATCTATACAAATAAATAAAATTGAAGTGTTTGTTTGTAATGTCAAAATAAGAACCTTTTAGTACATCTGTAAGAAAGTATAAACGGTACTTATAACAAAAAAGCAATTTTTAACATTTTTGTCTGTCTGTCTGTATGTTTGTTCCGGCTAATCTCCGAAACGGCCACCTGTTTCAATCGGTCCAGACCGATTTTACTGGCAGAATGCTTATATTACGGCGGGTACTTTTATTTTAGAAAAATAATTAGGGTACCGCGCAAAAAAATTAAAACCCATGAAATTATGAACAAAAAGTCGGATTTGAAAAATTCTTTTTGCATTTGGTAACCCAATTTTCGAGGATAGTTATGGACTATTTAACATCACGCTAAGACCATCAGGAGCCGAGCAAAAAGGAAAAGTCAGAAAGAACACTAAGCGAAAATGAAGTAATAGCGTGGGCGGGCGATTCAACGCGACGGTTGGCGACGGGTCAGGGGACGAGGGAGTTTTATTTTATTTTTTAATAACACCTTGGTTACCATGTTTTACGCAAATAAAATATCTTATCTTATCTATTAAAATGTGGCTCTTATTTTAGTATATTGTGTATCTTACGACATCCACGCGAACGAAGTCGCGGGGCACAGCTAGTAATATTCCGACAGAAGTATGTACATACCTATTATATAAAGTATATGTGCAAGCAAGACTGTTAAAAAAAACTCGCAGATTTGATAGAATAACGACAGAGCCGCCATGACAGAATGCCCCGTTTAGACAATCAAAATTAATTCACGTTCTAAAAATGAAAAATTCGTTCTGTTTAAACCACAAGGAACATTACTGATTGGTTTCTCAAAAACTGTCAACTACCCTATTCTACTGAAGGGATGATGGCTTGGTTAAGACGAAAGCACCAGGTAGCCCGGGAAATTCAAATTTTCTTACGTTTTTTGCGATTTGCAAGTCATTAGGCTGTATGTTGATCAAAATATGAAGCGCGACCGTAAAAAGTTTGTGCTTACAAAATTATAATAATTATAAAGTCGTCAATACAATACGTCAATACAATCTTTAAGACCAGGTAATTTTATTGAATGACTATTTACTATTTACAAACTTATGGAGTCGTATTACCGATTTTGATGATTGTAATTCTGTAAATGCATATTTGTTACGGTCGCGAATCAACATACAACTTAATACTGACTTGCACACATAAACTCATGCCTTCTTCCCATGGAGGTAGGCAGAAACTACAGAACGCCACCTGCTGCGATCCTTACATACTCCTTTGCCTCGTTTACGTTCATACATCTGGTCATACACGCACGCCGGTTGCGAGTACTACGCACCTGACCTTTCTGAAGAAAGGTGTCCCTTCCCGGAGTTTTCACTGACATCTGCCGTGTAAATACAAATACCTACTGCTGACTTGCAAATTACAAAAAAAACATAAGAAAGTTAAAATTTCGCGGGCTACCTGGCGCTTCCCTCTCTTAAGCCAAAGCAATCCTGGAGTGGCGACCGCGAATTAAAGGCCGTACGTATAACCTGATGGCGTCACAAAAGTCTTGAATTTTACAAAACTCATTATTTACAAATATTGCGCAGGCTCTCACTACGGCCACCACATACGAGGCTGGGCGGTCGAAGGAACTCCAGTGGCAGCCGACCTCGGCCAATGCTACATTGCCGTGAACACCGACAACTTCGCCCCTGGCTTCGAAGGTCGCCTCACTGACTGTCTACAGCATTGGCGAAAGTTGGAACCGGTGTGTGACTTCTTTCATTCTTATAGAAAAAAAAAATGTAGAAGACTGGTTTATTTACACAAATAACAAATAGTAAACGATACATGTATAAAAAAGAGATATAATGAAAAACAATGTCAGTGGCAATTCAAAAGGGCCATCAGCTCGTCCCCTTGAGTTAGATACTATTACTTATACAGTGTGTCTGTACACAATGTGACGAAAATTAAGGGTGAGGTACAGACCATTAAACTGAACAACTTTCTCCCGGGGATCAACATCGTAATCGCAAAAAAATATCAGTCGTCCCATACATTTGGTCGAGTAGGTATTGAAGTTTTGTATGGGATGACTGATTTTTTTTTCACGATTATGATGTTGGTCCCCGGGAAAAAGTTGTTCAGTTTGATGGTCTGTACCTCCCTTTAAGTTTTGCTATTCCGAAACCGGACACCCTGTATATTTATTTATTATAGATTTCGCTGACTATACTCATGATTGCTTGATTATTTGTGTGGAAAGATACATACGTCAAATTCTAAAGCTAAACTACCGCTCATGGCAATTTAAAGCATCCATTTTACAAAAGAAATATTTTGGTAATTCTAGCGGTGCCAGACATGTTTATTTCAAAGTGTTGAACAGTGTTATCGGGTTTTCTTTTTGCAATAGGAATATCTTAGCAGTCCGATAACTAATTTTTTTTTTCCCAGACGGACCCAGATTGTCCTGTGATTTGTCCAGGAGACAAAGAGAAGAAAGCACTTTGTGAGACTGAGAAAAGAGGTACATTGTCATACGTCAAGAATCAGATCGATGGCAGCGCCGCGCTCGCCAAGAAACTCAAAGTAAAGCCCTTGACAGTGACATAAGAACAGGTGTGGAATGGTCCTTGGCTTTGTTACGTAGATGGTATAAGGGTGTGGCTAGATGAATGAAACACAGTATTGTCGGTAAAGGACGTTTGAAGTGAGTCGCTTAAATAGCATTGTCGTATTGTTAAAATTGTGCAGAAGTTATTCTCAACTCTCGAGCAATGCATATTATGCTCGTCTGGTCAGAACTAGCCTGAGTTTTTTATTTCTTTCCTGGCGCTGGATAGTCATTGTAATGTTGATTAGTACTGTTATAGCTGTGACGCGGTCGGTGCCTTGAAGAAATTATTTAGTAAAAATTTATTATAAGTGATATACAAACTCGTGTCATTCATTTTATAGTAAATATGTATTTAATACTATTAATATTTTTTTAGACATTTATACATATACTTATTCTATTATACAATATGTTTTAACATAAATAAATAAATATTGAAATTGTAAATATTTATTTTATATTATACTCCCTTGTTTCATGTTTGCCAGTCTCCTGTGGTATGGTGTCTGTCTATCTATCTGACATCCCCCAGACACAATCAAACAATGAATGAATGTTAAAACCATACCATGGGTTTTTAGTAAATCAATGGTTAAAACCAGTGAATGGTACCATCGCGCTTATACACACAGCGAATTTTAATCGTGTCTGGGGGATGTTTGGCCGCTACTTTTGGTATGGCTGCTTACAAGAAGTATTTAAATAGTTCTCTGAGTACATCAATATAAAATTAAGACTAAGGGCCGATTTTTTAATCGTCAGATAAAATTTATCTGACGATTGAAAAATCGGCTCTTAGGCAAGCAAGATGAGGAAAAGACGCGAGAAGATGCGTGATGGACTGATGGCATAAGTAAGATGACGTAACATTTTTGTGAGCTTTAAAGCTTTTCGCGGAAAATACCGCCGACGGGAAAAGTGTCTGGCAGTATTGACTACTTATTAATTATTAACAATATTCTGTAACATACATAAAAATCAGCAGTTAGTCTTTTAAGAAAAGTGCCTAATATTTTTTACTCGACTGCCCACAAAAAGGAGTGTAATGTTTTGTTTTCAGGGTTCGTGTATGTGTGCGTGTTTATTTATTCCACCATAACTTTTAAATGCCTGAACAGATTTGGATGTATGGTATCGTTAGAATCCTTACGTCATCCCAAGTGACACGCTATAAAATTTAATTTTCAAATGTGAAAAAAAACTTCAATTATTACAAATATGGTATCAAATTGAATTCCTTGATGAGCACAAACATTTCGTCTTTGGCTACCAACGATTTAACTTGTCACTATTCATAAAATAAAAATAAATAATTAAAAAACATAAAAAACACGACTGCCTTGCCAAAAAAACGAACTAAACAATAAAAAAAATCTAATAGTTAATTTCAGCGAAAGGTCACTCATTTTCCCTGACTTAGGTTCGGACTCCACCAAAGCGGACGAGATGAGAGGAGAGATGTTTTTTTTGTTGTATTACTAACACTAATTATTATACTACTATCAAATTGGATCCTAGTTATCTTAAATAATCGTTTATTATTATATATTATAGTTTATTTGTCTTTGACATATCTCGGGACCCTGGGGTCTCGGAGCTTTGGAAGGCATATGAGGAGCCGAAGCCAACACGCAGAGGCCTGTTAGACGTTTTTAATTAAATGAGGCACCAACCGACGATTATCCCTTTGTGCACTATGCAGGTGCACCCAAGGACAATCCCCGGTTGGAGTAGGACTATTGCAGGATAAGGAAACAAAGATATTGGATTATTATGAGTTTGGGTGGCTAAAGTGAACTGGTTATTTATTTATTTATATAGAACTATGGAAAGATTATAGCCGCTGGAAGGCAAGAAAGAGTTGGCAGCTCTATTACTCGTCAGTGTTCACTCCAGCCGGTCAATTAAGACAAGCCAGAGATGAGGAACAAGAGAACTCCCGGGAGATAGGGTCCATGGGATCACTACTGCCCAATAGCTCGCCACATGCTGCCCTGCGAGTTTCTGTATCTCTCTTGGTCTGGCTCCTCATCCTAAACCCGTTCCAGCAAAGTAAACTCTACCGGCACAGACCTAGAGTTCGGAGCACGCAAGCCGCGCCACGACGTCAATGTAGAGATACGGCGGTGGAGTTAATAATATTTTTTTTACGACTTAGACATTTCTCGGGACTCTGGGGTCCCGGACATTTGGAAGGCGTACGAGGGGCCGAAGCCAACTCGCAGAGGCCCGTTAGATGCTTTCAATGGAAATGAGGCACCAATCGACGATTATCCCTGTACTTACGTAGAAGTCCGGTCAGTTTCCCTCAGCCGTCAGTTTATTTAATTCGTCAGTTTCGTTGATTAGTCAGTTTTGCCAATTATGTAGACAGTTGCATTAACTCGACAGTTTCCAGTGTTTTCCAGTTTTCATCGATTCGTCAGTTTCATTCAATTCGTCATTCAAAGTACAGTCCTTAGAAAACTCTAGTCGTGCGTCGGAGCTGACACACACGTATTTTTTTTATTTTAATACATTTTCTGTGACATTTTTACAAATGTTTACCAACACACACCCTTGACAATGTCATAGAGGCGCCATGTAGCACTCTAGGTAGACACTCTAGACGTTAGCGCTCTGTGGGACACCTCCCAGTTGGGATACAAACAATGTGGATAGATTTTGAGGTAACTGTAAATAAGCATTGCCTGTCTCGTAGACTGCCTCGTTGGTCTAGTGGTCGCAAGCGCTACTGCTGAGCATGAGGTCCTGGGTTCGATTCCCAATTCGGGCAGTGTTACTGGATTTGTCCATTAGGAATTTCTCAGTGGCAGCCCGGTGTCTGGATTTGTGGCCGGTTGATGGCATATGCTCGCTCACTATTACATTGGACTTACATAACTGGCGAAATATGGTTGTAGTATAGGTGCAACTCTGCCCTACCCTTCGGGGAATACAGGCGTGATGTTATGTAAATAAACACAATGACAACGATAGCACCCCCTTAAGTTTGTAAGTACATGGATTGAAACCAGTGTACACTGGCGTTTACCTAGATGCCGCTTGAATATGTAGACCGGCTAGATTCCGTGCCATTTAATACACCTCGCCGCGGGCATAGAGCAAGCGGGCAACAGACTGGGCAGGCCGACTAACATTTTGTTGAGTGGCACACATAGTGCCTAATTATTTCTGTGTGTTTGTACAGACAACGTAGATAGATAGAATACTCTTTATTATGTACACCATAAACATTATAGATATAAAGTACTAAGTAATTTTACAAGGGGTAGGTATGTCATAATTTCAGCCGAAAGACGTCTATTGCTGGCTCTAGTCAGAGAGTAGTATATTCTTTGATTGCTGGACAAAGGCCTCCCCCAAGCACCGCCACTTCGACCGGCACTTCGACCGGTTCTGTGCTTCTTGCATCCAGCGGGTTCCTGCGACCTTCACCAGGTCATCGGTCCACCTTTTGGAAGGCCTTCCAACAGTACGTCTTCGGGTACGCAGTGGCCACTCCAGAATAGGTAGGTACTTTATGTCAAAGACGAGAGAGAGAACGGCTGAGCTTAGAGACCACTGCTGGGCAAAGGTCTCCCCCATATTTTTCCAATTTTTTAATGCTGTGGCTTTTCCGTGCAATCGGTTAGGAACGAGTCCAAATCATCATGCCAGCGTTTCTTAGGCCTGCCTCGGTGACGACGCCCGTCTCACCACTGTGAGACCCACTGTGAGACGATCTTGGCCCATCTGTTGGGATGCATACTATAAGTGTGACCTGCCCAGTCTCATTTCAACCTCGCAGACTTATCACCAACGTAATAAGTCTGATGTAATTAGCAAACTTAATATAATTTTAATTAATTAAAACTCCTTATTGTTTGTGTGTCCACGGGTGCATATCAAAATATGATCAAGGGAAATAACTCGAAGGTAAACAAGTGAATACGGTAAACCTTTGTACATTGTCTTACCGAAGGGCATCACGAGCCCTGAGACTTGGGGCAAGATTCACAGATCGCACTTTGAATTTGTTAAGTAGATATATGATCATACGGATGTGAACCTTATTGAACCTTAAGCGAATGAGAGCAAGATTAATGTTGATATTCGTATCAACATTTATACGAATGAAGTTCACATTCTTATGAAACGCTTCCTTAGTCTTAGCAAAAGAAAGTCAAAGTGCGGTCTGTGAATCTGGCCCATGATGATCTAAGACACAATAGAATACAACAACCAAGTTTTCCTGCATACCGAACCAAAGACAATAGAGCAACTTGTTTTTTATTATGTTTTCGCTTCCGCGGAAAAAAAATCGGAAAAATCGTTGATTCGTGTCGGATTGCCGTCCCATCGGACTATGAGTGAGGGAAGAGAGAGTGCACCTGTGTTTGCGCACACACTTGTGCACTACATCACCTCCCGCGCCGAAGGCTGGTCTCCGCTGAGATTGGTCGCCGTGGCCGAAATTCGGTCTGGAGAACTATTATTATTATTAATCGCGAAAAAACAATCAGCCTACACTGTCCTCCCATGCTTAATAACACTGTAATTTGAAAACATTGTAAAAGCCAATTATTTTTAAAAGAGTAACCGTGGAGTTTCTTGCCGGTTCTTCTCCATAGGAAACAACCAATTGGAACCGTGCACCTAGCTTCTGACCTTTCATAAGTGCCCATGTAGGCTTATGTGAAATAAAATATTTTGATTTTGAGCCGTCCCATACGTTTGGGTCGAGTAGTATTGAAGTTTTGTATGGGACAGTTGATATTTTTTTCTCGATTACGATGCACCTTGTAAATCATCAAATGACTTCTCCCGCTCTGGGCGGAGCGGGAGGGCGTGTCAGACTTTTACTGACTAAAACCCACCCGTGTTCCTTCTGCTGCCTGTGCCGGGGCCAAGGTAACTCTTTCGAACATCCCGCAACCCTGGCTGGCATCGGTCCTAGCGGACCCCTTCAATGCTGCTGACATCTCTTTGAGGCGCGCGTGGAACACAACGCGCCGTCGACTCGGGCCTGGTCCTTACCGGACGGCGAGCTACCCATTGCTCGCCGTCCGCAAGCCCGCGCCTATGGTGGCCGGGAATCGGCTGCCAATTCCCGAGGCCCAGGGCGTCTCCAGCGGCGACTAGGGGCGTGAGGGCGCAAAGCTTGCCTCTCCCTCACGCGTCCCGCCTCCTCTTTCGCGAGCATTACTGCTTCGCAGAAGGAGGTGATGGCTTCCCATGTACTCTCGCTCTGTACCATGGCCTGGACTAGGGCCGGACGCGAGAGATCGCCGCCGCCGATCGCTTCCGCGAGGACACGGCGGCGCCCCGCCCAAGCCAGGCAGACCTGCACCGTATGCTCCACCGTGTCCTCCGGGCGATCCACACAGTGGTGACACCCAGGCGTTTCCTCCCGCCTTATCCGGAATAGGTACCTCCCGAAGCACCCGTGTCCGGTGAGGACCTGCGTCAGGCGGAAGGTGAGGACGCCGTGGCGCCTCTCCAGCCACTCCTCAAAGAGGGGACTTATCGCCGCAATTATGGCGTGCCCAGCGCTGGGTTGCGACAATCGCACTCTCCATGCCGCCATGAGATCCTGCCGGAGCTCTTTCCACCGTGCCGCGATTTCTCGCGGCAGCGGAGTAACGCCCCGGCATTTTGCCTCCTCGCGCCACTCCCACATGTGCGCGAGGACATTATACACATCTGACAACTTTATCTGTGGTTTAACTGCATTGCATTATCGCGAATCGAATGGAAATTTAACGCACTTATCCTGTTCCAGCGCTCGTTAGATGGTTTTGGCATTGGCTTTATGTTATAGCTCTTTAGTGTCTGACATTTACATTGTCCCTTTTTCTAATGCCCAATCTAGTTTATAAGCAGCTTAAATAACTTTGTTTAATTTTTACTTTTAGTTTATAAGCAGCTTCTGTTCAATGTCTTATTTCTTTAAATGATATGTACACCTATAATTTGTGTATACATTAGCAGTAATACTTTCCTAAATACTTTTATAAAACAATGTTGAATGTATATGCTGTTGGTGTTCTTTAATAAATAAATAAATAACTGATGCAACTCTACGCACCTTCCTTGAGTCGTGTATGGGGCAATGGAGGACGGTCCTTCGCTATCCAGGGTGCTGACAGATCCAGGGGAATGATGAACCTGTATGGATTAAACGGGGAATATTTCAGGGCGACAGTTTGGGTCCACTTTGGTTCTGCTTAGCCCTGAATCCTCTAAGCACACTGCTGGAGGATTCAGGTCTAGGCTATCGGTTGAAGAGAGGTGGTCAGGTCATATCTCACCTCCTCTACATGGACGACTTGAAACTCTTTGCCCCCAATAAATTGCGACTGGTGGAACTACTGAAGGTAACTGAAACTTTCAGTAACGCCATCAGGATGGAATTTGGTGTGGAAAAATGTGCAGTCATGCATGTAAAGCGAGGCGAGATTATGGAATCCGAGGGGACTCAACTTTCGGATTCCATACAGTTTAGATCCATCTCCTCAGCCGGAAGCTATAAGTATTTGGGTATGGCGGAAGCATTAGGTATCAATGTTGCTGACATGAAGCAATCGTTGAAGGAGCGCTTCTTTGGTCGCCTGAAGAAGGTATTAATTAGTCTTCTTTCGGGCGGAAACAAGGTGCGCGCCTTCAACGGTTGGGTCATGCCGGTTTTGATGTACTCTTTCCGCATACTCAAATGGACTCAGACCGAACTAGACGCCCTGGATAGGAGGGTCCGTACACTGCTGACCGCAAACCGGATGCATCACCCACGATCATCGGTGATGAGACTGTACATCCCGCGGAAGTGCGGGGGTCGAGGTTTTTTAAATGCGAAGACCCTCCACAACCGCGAGGTGTGCAACCTCAGGGAATATTTTTTAAACGCCGACGTGGGTATGCACCGTGATGTGGTCGCAGTGGACAACGGGCTCACCCCACTCTCCATGACTAAAAAGAACTGGCGCAAACCTGTAGTACTTACTACAGATGACCGCAAGGCGGTATGGCAAAGCAAGGAGCTTCACGGACGCTTCTATCGGGCTCTACACGAGCCCGGTGTAGATTTCTTAGCGTCCGTATCCTGGCTACGTTTCGGTGACCTCTTTGTGGAAACTGAAGGTTTTGTTTGTGCAATTATGGACTAAGATAATCTGACGAATAACTACCGGAGACATATTATGAAGGACGGGACGGTTGACGTGTGTCGGGCATGCCACCGTCCGGGTGAGTCCATCAGACATATTATCTCTGGTTGTTCTCGTCTGGCTAACGGCGAGTACTTGCACAGGCATAACCAAGTGGCCAGGATTATTCACCGGCAACTTGCTTTGAAATACAAACTTGTGGACTCTGAGGTACCGTATTACAAGTATGTGCCCGACCCAGTTCTTGAAAATTACCATGTCACGTTGTACTGGGATCGGTCTATCATCACTGACAGGACTATTGTCGCCAATAAGCCTGATATAGTGGTGATAGATCGATTAGCGCGCCGCGCAATGATAATCGATGTTACCATTCCGCATGACGAGAACCTCGTGAAAGCTGATAAAGAGAAACAAATAAAATATCTCGACTTAGCACACGAGGTTGTTGACATGTGGAATGTGACCTCGGCTGTCATTGTGCCGATTGTCGTAACGGCCAATGGCCTGATGGCCGAAAGCAGAAACAGTCTTGGTTAAAAACCGACTACTATTAAAATGTTAAGGCTAAAAGCTATATAAAATTATTTGTATTAGGCACAAGAAACAAACAAAAAACCAAATAAACATTATTATTTCTTTCTTTTTTCTTTAGAAGTTTATTTGTCCGAAAAGTTATTGACTAGTTTTCAAGTTTATTATTAAATATTCAAATTCATACCCAAATAACATAACATAACATCACGCCTTGCTTCCCCGAAGGGTTGGGCAGAGGTGTACCTATAGTACACCCACATTTCGCCACATGTAATAGGGGGTGAGCCTATTGCCATCTACCGGGCACAAATCCAGACTCCGGGCTGCTACTGAGAAATTCCAGATAGAAAAACCCAATAGCACTGCCCGACCTGGGAATCGAACCCAGGACCTCAAGCTCAGCAGTAGCGCTCGCGACCACTAGACCAACGAGACACTCCACCCAAATCATACCCAAATCATTCGGCGAAACCTATTATTAAAATTAATGGACGAGGAAAACAAAGTGCCCAAATGTTATTTAAATTAAGATGGGAAAATCCGCATAACAGGCTCTAAAGGTAGGTAACTACGGTAAGGTCATCTTTAGTCGTTGCCTTGCCGATATTTCTTTGTGAATGTATTATTTTTTTCACGTGTTAATATTTTACGGGTTTTCGTAAACCGTACAGAAAACATAAAGCGTTGCACAGCATGTAATTCTATGAGGTTAATTACAATATTGATTAATACAGCAAATAAATAAGCTTTGACATTTACATAGGCTTGAGTACGTTGGGGTAAGACCGTACGAATTCCAGTGCCGATCTTACCCCAACATACTCTGTACCATCGAACATATCGACCCTTTTCAGGAAAAACATCGTAAGCGCCAAAAATCACAAAACTACATATTTTTTCTTCGTAACCTCTTAATTAGACAGTTTTAAATCTTGTCGAGATTACTCTTAAATTTTATTTTAAATTCACACGACTTTATCAAGAAATCATCATCGTAAATGAAAAACATCGTTAATTAGGAAAGAAAAAACCCTTTCCTGTAAAAAGTGCAAATGGTCGCTTACGATGGTCTTCCTGAAAAGGCACGTTATACAACATTTAAATCTTTTGATATAATTATTGTGTATGCGCCCTCAAATTATTGTAAGCACAAGTTCTATTTTCGTGTAATCATTAGTTCCTATTCAAGTTTTTGCATGTGTTAATTCAATCTGATTTTATATTACCCTCAACGATAAAACTTAATGATACCTACATAATTGAAGTTTATTCGATAAAAGACCGGCAGTGTATAATTTTAAAACTGAGTCTAGTCTAGAACATTCTTTAAATAAGTAGGTACACACTTTGAGTCATATTAAGTATTATTTATTAACAAGTAGCTAATCCGACAGACTTTATCCTGTCCAAACAATGATTCATAATATAAATATTCTATAGAAAAAAATATTTTCAGATTTTCCCATTTTTCGAATTTTCCATGAACAATTTTTTTTTCATAATAACCAAGTCGGACGGACTATTACGAACAATTTAAAATACATAAAACATAGCCAAATCGGTCCAGCCGAATACCTACCAACGAACAGCATTTTATTTTTATATTTTATATGATAATGAATGAAGACTATTAACCTTTTTGACTTGTGGGTTGTGATACCTTCCTACTTTATGTTTAAGAGACCAATCGACGGCGAACTGCCAATACCTCGTAACTGACATTTATCGAGAAATTCATTTTTTTATCGTTTTGAGGCGTTATTCGCGTGTTTCAAAATCAAAGGAGACGGAAACGATTACACACACTCTTGGGCCTAAATGTAACGAAATGAAATTGGTGTGAATTAATAGATTTAAACTTATCAGTCCCTCGCTGAAAATTCTGTAAGTTTTGACAATCTGAGAACCGAGTTATTAGAGGTTTAGTAAAAGTAAGGTTATGTCACAATCTTTAACTAACAACTGATTCCTGAAGTGCAAAAGATGTTCATTAAACTGTTGTTTAATGAAATGTTTATTATATTTCGTCTAAGAGTCGTCGGCCTAGTGTATTGCAGTGACTAGTTGCTTTCCTTCAATTCACAGAGTGATCCATAGTTTCAACAATATCCAATCCACAAGGCGGCGGTAAAATCCAAAATAACAATTCCAAGTCAAACGTGTGAGCGATCTTCGGTGTCCAGTGTGAAAGCGAGGCTCTTACAAGGTAGGCAGGGTCAGAATCCGTAAACAACAATGCAGTGGTCGTTAAAAATTAAATAATCACTCAAAACGCATCGGAAAACATGAAACAAGTGAACAAGCAAGAGCAGTCGGCAACTGTCTACTGTCAATGTTGAGCTGACTCACAGCTGTCATGTCAGTGACATAGACTAAAAATATAAGACTGATTTTAATCGATATGAAATCGGTATTCATTATATTGGTTTTTCAGTAATGAATTTGTGGCGGCATATCTACATCGCCACAATGAAACGCGTCACACTGACGTCACGCAAAATCCTGCATCGCGCAATCAGAGTTTACCGCGCGACTAGCATATATACAACATCCCGACATCAACCGTCGGGCAGTAGCCCACCAGACACAACACACGTCTGGTCGGAGGATCCTCCCTTTTCATAGAGGATGAGTGAACGAACACCCTGTTCCTCATGCCTCTATAAATTGATATTTAATTTATTAAGGCATGTGATTAAATGCACGTTATTGTATATAAGTATATTTAATTCATTTAATTACTCGAGTTAATTACCTAGTGCGAAGGCTTTCTTTTTGTAATTTTGTAATCGATTACTTATAACTATATTTCTCCTAATTCTCCGCTTCCAGATTAAGAATTGAGCTGATTTTTGATATTCTAAGATAAAAAAATATGACAAATTTTTTAGATCATATCTCAACTTATTACATTTGGGCCCACCGTTTTCCATCTCCTTTCTCAATTCCTCGAAAAATGTCAGTTAGGAGGTATTGGCAGTTCGCCGTCGCAATGCAATTTCGAAGTAGGTTTTAATGTTTAAAACTAGTCGATGGATGCGGATTTTCATAGAAAACCCCATTTTTTATTTTATTTTGTAATGAACTGAGTAATGAATGACTTTGAGTTAACATTAACCTGAACATCTATAATTTTTTCCTAGCATCATAAACTACATTGCAATTGTATTTTATGTTTATATGTAATTATAAATTAAATTAATTAATAGCTAGGATTCCTTTAAACCGTTTAGTTGTCCATGGAATATTTATCAACTTCCAGGTCTCTGTTTACATAACCTGGTAGATATCGTTACTGTGTTATACGACATTATAATTAGTACTTACGCAAGGATTTATGGTTTTGATAGGTTTCTTATACGAGTAGTTAGCAATTAAATGAAACCAATAATAATATAATAGCCCCACCACCCCGTGGTGTGGTGGGGCTTGCGCGCTTCTGAGCTCTAGGTCTGTGCCGGTAGAGTTTACTTTGCCGAAACAGGTCTAGGGTGAGGAGCCAGACGAAGACAGATACATGAACCCGCAGGGCAGCATGTGGCGAGCTGTTGGGCAGTAGCGACCCCACGGACCCTATCTCCCGAAAGAAGTCTTGTTTCTTACCTCTGGCTTGCCATTATTGGCCGGGTTGAGTGAACACTGAGGAGGAACAGAACTCCCAGCTCTTTTGAACCTTTATTGATCGGCTTGAGTGGAGATTCGCAAGAGCAAACGTGCTCGGAGGAAGGAAGTATTCCAGTAAGATGCTGGTAGGTATCTTGACCGGGATTGTCCTTATAGCCGTGGAATACCTGACCACTGTTCATAAGCACCTCAGGACAAGTTGGCCTCTTGTCGTTGCGACACTATGTGTTAGCGGCAATTTTCGGGGGTTCAACCCCTGCCATTTTATCTGTATATTTTATTTATAAAACATTGGTCAGACAGGGGCCAAAGTATTTCCATAGTTCTATATAACCACCCATAATCCAATATTAGTTTCAAGAGTAGTTTCAGTAGTTTTAAGTCAGTTTTAACATTTGCACTTGTCAATTTAGTCTCCGAGATTAAACCGATAAAAATCAGCCGTAATTTGAATATAAACTTTTTAGTATTTAATTGTGTAAGTCCTATAGTTACTGGCTGTTTGTGGTCAAAACAATTACGTGATGCCATTAACGGGGAAGCGCTAAGGTAGCCCGCGAAATTCAAATTTTCTTACGTTTTTTGCAATTTGCAGGACAGGTATTAAGTTGTATGTTGATTAAAATATGATTCGCGACCGTATCAATTAAGTATTTACAGAATTATAATAATTAAAGTTATCAATACAACTCTCTAAAGATCAAGTATTTATATTGAATGACTATTTCATGAAATCTTAACATTTCAGGATTATATTAACTTAAGGAGTTGCATTACTGATTTTAATGATTATAATTCTGTAAATACATATGTGTTATGGTCGCGAATAATACTTTAATCAAGATTCACCCTAACATCAGTGTGTCAAATTTTCCTACGAAATCGTAGGAAAATTTGAATTTCGCGGGCTACCTTAGCGCTTCCCCCTTAATGGCATCACGTAATTGTTTTGACCACAAACAGCCAATAACTATAGGACTTACATAATTAAATAATAAAAAGTTTATATTCAAATTAGGGCTGATTTTTATCGGTTTAATCTCGGAGACTAAATTGACAAGTGCAAATGTCAAAACTGACTTACTGAAACTAAGTACTCTTGAAACTATTGTAATCTATGTCAGTTTGCCATTTGCAGTTGTCAATTAAAGCGTCTGCTACACGGTCTCCAACCGCGACCGCGGTGACCTTGGTGGTTTACAACCGTGTAGATGGTGGTTTACGACCAAACATTGAAACAACTCTGCCGGTCGCCAACCAAGGTCACCTCTGTCGAGGACGAGGTTGACGACCGTGTAGCAGGCCCTTTAGTCTCCGAGATTAAAAAACAAACTATAGTAGGTAATAACTCCCAACCCTGACTCTTTGCAGAGTGACTACAGTCTGATGTTGTGTTATGGGTAATAATTATTATTAGATAAAGGGTATAACATATTGTGCTGCAATCGTTCCTACACCAACTCAGTCATCCTTAAGACAAAAGCACCACGTAGCCCGGGAAATACAAATTCTTACGATTTTTGCAATTTGCAAGTCAGTGTTAGGTTGTATGTTAATCAAAATGTGATTCGCGACCGTAAAAAGTATGTATTTACAGAATTATAATAATTAAAGTCATCAATACAACTCTTTAAGAGCAGGTAATTCTATTGAATGACTATTTCATGAAATCTTGACAATTAGGATTATACAAACTTATGGAGTTGTATTACTAATTTTGCTGATTATAATTCTGTAAATGCATATTTGTTACGGTCGCGAATGATACTTTAATCAACATACAACTTAATACTGACTTGCAAATTGCAAAAAACATAAAGTTTGAATTTCGCGGGCTACCTGGAGCTTCCCCCTTAAGGAAACTGATTAGATTTCTTAAGTAGGTAACCGCATAATTATCACGTTACAGATGCGCATCATCTCGATAAATATCCTGTACCATTCAAATAACTTCTCTATTATTACCATAACTGCATAATATTGCATGTCAACTAGCATTTATTACTTAGTATTATTGTCGCAGATCTAACGCTAAAACATGCGCGGGAGTTTCCTTGTCTTCATATTATCAAACTAGCTTTTGCCCGCGGCTTCGTCTGCGTGGATATTGGAAAATATCCCACGGGAACGTACTACCGGGATTAACACATAGGGTACTTCCCTATGTGTTAATCCAGGTAAACAATGTCATCTCGCACTTCTTAACTAGCATCCGAGGAGCGGCGCGCGATTGATATGATTGGTGGGATAAAAAATTCTAAAACATAACAATAATATCGGAATATAATAACGGAACGGAAAATTTCCAACTTGCATGCCTTTGAAAGCAACTTTAAAGAGAAAATATAAATCTTCTTTATTCCCTATCCCTTGGGAATTTGGAAAAAAAATAGTTACTTATATATAATTACAAGTACGGAACTTAGTGAAGTTATTGTTCTCTGAATTACTAAAAGTGTCTTTGCCGATGGCGAAAGTCGGGCTGAGCGACGATGAGTTAGTAAGGATTTTTAACTCCATAGGTATGATTTTCCAAAAACGCCAAAACACGTCATGCGTAATTTGCAAACAAAAGGTTTAAGGGGGAAGCGCCGGGTAGCCCGCGAAATTCAAACTTTCTTATGTTTTTTGCAATTTGCAAATCAGTATTAAGTAGTATATTGACTAAAGTATCATTCGCGACCGTAACAAATATGCATTTACAGAATTATAATCATCAAATTCAGTAATACAACTCCGTAAGTTTGTATAATCCTAATTGTCAAGATTTCGTGAAATAATTCAATGGAATAATTCAATAGAATCCCCGGGTCTTAAAGAGTTGTATTGATGACTTTAATTATTATAATTCTGTAAATACATACTTTTTATGGTCGCGAATCATATTTTGATCAACATACAACCTAATACTGACTTGCAAATTGCAAAAATCGTTAGAAAATTTGAATTTCCCGGGCTACCTGGAGCTTTCGCCTTATTACCAATTTTTGCCTCACAAACTTTCATCCCCATTTCCCCCCCTTAGGGGATGATTTTCCACAAACGCTGTAAAACGTGGTTTTTACTAGAATGCTAACTACCAATTTTCATGGTTAAAACTACAAAAATGACGATTTTCTATACAAACTGTCTTCGCCTAGTTTACTCCCTAAGGGGTTGAATTTACAAAGTCCTTCCTTTCTACTTGTCTACATTATAAAGGGAACCTGTGTACAAAATTTCAGCTTTTTATGTCCAAGGGTTTCGTTGATGAGCTGGTCAGTCAGTCAGGACTTTTCTTTTTATATAGGTATTCAAGATAATTTAGCAAACGTTTGAATTGTAATTAGTTGTTTATCTTGTAGGTAAAAAGGTAATAATATGTCTATTATTAATTACTCGTGTAACTATGTAAAACTAATTGTGGATAATAATAGTTTAATAAGAGCAAAAAGTGGTAAATTCACGGTTAGGTAAGTAAGACGGATAATCTAAGGTTATTTCTTGGTCGGCAACAAAAAGTGGTAAGATCTAGAAAATACCAAGACGTTTGCTGATTAGTAATGCAAAATCTACATGCACTAACTTATTTTGGTCTCGTGGTACTTAATCCAGTTCTTTATAATTTATTTTTAGCAATCTGACCTTGGAAATGGCTCAGTAGAATGTCGTAGTATCTATCTACCTATAGTTTCCGGTAGACATTCTGAATCTAGACTAATGATCATTAAGCCAACGTTTGCACGGACGTAAAAATATCGCGGCGATTTTTTCGCGCACTGGATTTTCAACGCTCTGCTAAGCACCGAGGGTTGAAAATCCAACAGTGTGTTTTTTTGACGTGCTGGAATGCGCTCTGTTGGATTTTCAACGCTCGACTTAACACCGAGAGTTGAAAATCGAGTGCGCGATAAAATACTGCCGCGATATTTTTACGTCCGTGCCCACGTCGGCTTACTAAATTTTTTTGATACATACATAGATACTAATATTTATACTAGTATTCACGGCAAAAATTGGTTATATCAGTCACCTGAGGGCACACCAGCGATGTCCTCAATAGGCAGATCCAAGTCGCTGTGGCCGAAATCGGCCAGGATCATATATATATATAATATTTATACAGGCTAGGTACTGATTTAAAAATAATAAAAAAATAACAGGCAGGGATCAGCAGGAAAATGTAGTTTAGGTTGTAACTGAAAGAAAAAAAATTGTTTAAACACAAAATGATAGGAAATGGTGAAATGCTATTTAGGGGTTAAAAACAATTTTTTGCGATTTGCGGTGAAATGTGACCTCCCAGTGAAAAATGTTCAACACAAAAGTTGTAGATAATAAAAAAAACTAAAACTTTTGCATTTAACATTTTTCGACATAACCTCAAAATTTCCAAGAAAATGACGAAAAACCGATTTTTCGTTTTTATTTTTTTTTTCTCGCGTAAACATAATTCAATTTACATGAAAATTTGTGAGAATATACCTTTTTTTGCTACAAATAAGCATGATTTTTTTTTAAACGTAGAGACTAGCCACCCAACGCTTGGACGGGTAATTCAATTCAAATCGAATTAAAACGAATTTTTTCATCACGTGTATATGCGTTTTTTTTATTTGAAATTTTCAGAATGTTTAATGGTACCTGTTGTATTTAAATTAATTTAATTTGAGTGATATTATATCACAGTAACTTCTGCTATTAAAATTTAACCCCTTATTAACAGAAATAATTAAAGGAATAAAAAATAATTTAAAAAATCGAGAAATTCGTGAGTCGAAAAGTCATTGTTTTCGGTTTTTTATTTTTTTATTTTGAGCAGTTTAATGAAAAATAAACTATTAACATGTATTGACCATTTGAAACTAGACATTTCAACGGTTAGAATGAGCACCTACTGAACATTAAAATGTGAAAAAACCTCAATAAAGTTGTTCATGCAAAATAAGGGTAGTTTTTCCGAAAAATGTTAATATCTAAGAATCTATACGTTTAAAGAAAATCATACTTATTTGAAGCAATAAAAGGTATATTCTCACAAATTTTTATGTAAATTGAATTATTTTTACGCGAGAAAAAAAATAAAAACTAAAAAATCTGTTTTTCGTAATTTTCTTGAAAAATTTGAGATTATGTCGAAAAATGTTAAATACAAAAATTTTTGATTTTTTTATTATCATCAACTTTTGTGTTGAATATTTTTCACTAGGAGGTCACGTTTCACCGCAAATCGCAAAAATAGTTTTCAATCCCTAAATAGCATCCCCATTTCACCATTCCCTTACATTTCGTGTTCAAACATTTTTTTTTCCATTTACAACCTAAACTACATTTTCCTGCTGGTCCTGCCTGTTATTAATTTTTTCTTCTAAAAAAGTTATTGACACCAGCCATTCATTTATTTGCGTTTCACAAGGTAAAACAAGATGTTAACAAATTATAGGTATGAATAGAATAATAATGTTAAATATGTATTAGTTTCAAAGAAAATTCAGTAAACAACCGCTTAGTGTTCGTGAATACGGGTGTTTTCACAAACACTAAGCGACAAGTAAATGAATGCCTAAATAAAAGTGCACTGTTGGATTTTCAACTTTCGGCGCTGAGCCGAGCCTGGTAATTCCAACAGCGCGCTTTTATTTAGGTATTCATTTAATAATAATAATATACTTATAAATAATTTATTTGCATAAAACACAGTAGATACACAATGGTGTTAAATATAATTTTAATGGCATAAACATGTTCCGCTAGAATAAAACATAGTATGCAAACTCTACAGGACGTCAACATTTTGTATCCATAAATTCTTTTAAACTATAAAAGTTACACTCACTTAACCACTTGTACAACTTTTTTTTAAATAATCTCTAATTTAATATTTTGAAATGGCTTGGTATCTTGTAATAAATACGCAATTGTCGGCCCTTATGGATACCCTTCGTACCCTAGGGGCGGAAGGAGAAGGGTTATCTGGAATCTTTAGTCAAAATCACCTATATTGTATACAGTGGTGCTATTCTGTAAAGATCCCACCGTGAAAATTTAGGTGAAGTGAGCGTGATGTGAACTGTCATCCCACCTTACTCTACTAGGAATTGAGCTCACTTCAAACTCACTTCACCTAAGTGCTCACGGTGTGATGTTTACAGAATAGATCGACTGATTTGAATCGGAACATTGACTAGGCTTTTACTATGTTTTCTTAATATCATCCAGCTTGTAAATATCCACGACAAAATTATTATCTGATCTTCACGCAGATTTTGACAATTTATGTCTGTAGGTACCTATCCATACGAAGAATCTTGTTCTTTTGAAAATATCGCAAGTTGTCAAAGTCCCATCCTTCCATAAAAAAGAAGGCGAGGAGATAATACTAATCAATGAATTTACGACAGGGTACATGACTGCACGGTATGCGTACACGTTGCCGGCGACCGGAACAGAGAGTGCCGCTCGAGTGCGCACACGCCTCTGTACTTTCACTACAATTGTTTACATTGCCAATTTTATTTTGCACGTAAGCCTTTATATCTTTGACACTTGGTATGTTCTCCTGATTAGGGGAGAAGCGCTAAGTTAGCCCGCGAAATTCAAATTTTGCATAAAATGCTTAGCAACCATTTTAAAGTAATCGAATCGCAACCCGTGAAATACTTATTATTGAGTAGTTCCAGTGGCCATCTGTGGTCTTCATCATCAAGTCCACTTTACCAAATTGGGCTTTCCGAGAGTAAATGTACGAGTTACTATAAAAAAATACCCAAATCGCTATAGGTGTGCCTATAATATTTGAAAAGTTCTCTCGATTTCTCCAGAATCCCATCATCAGATCTTGACTTGATGATAATGCGACCACCTGGGAAGTACCCATTCAAACAAAATAAGAATTTTCCAAATCGGTCCAGCCGTCTTCGAGTAATCGTGGAACATCCATAATTAAATTAAAAATTTTAAAAAAAAATCCGACGAACTGAAAACCTCCTTTTTTGAGGTCGGTTAAAAAGTGAAAAAAAACTTTTTTACAAAAAAAAAACAACCAACTTCCAAAAAAACACTACAAAGTGATAAATAACTTTAATTTCGGAAGTCGATAGCAAAAAACCAAAATACAGATCCAAAGACACCGACTTCCGAAAGTAAAGTGATTTTTCACTTTGTAGTGGTTTTTTTTGGGAGTCGGTTGTTTTTTTTTTTGTGTAAAAAAGTTTTCAATTTCACTTTTTAGTTGTGGACAATTCAAGAAAATGCATTGCGTTAGTTACGTTGCCGATCAGATGAATTTTTCAAACATATGAAGATTAGGAATTCCTTTAAAATCCTTTAGATTGTGATTTGTAATATAATGTGCGTTACGCAATTGCGGTGCAGGAATAAGTAGATATTTGCTGTGGAAAGCACTTCGTTGTTTGTAGATACGTCTGAGTTCCTCACCTAAAGAAGTGAATGAATAGGACCCATTGTGTCTATAGACACAGAATACATAATAGTACAAGTCTATGGACCATTATTTACTATTACCCATGACTAATATGATAAAAACTGTCAAGATCCGTTTTGTAGAGGGTATAAACATACAGTCTTAATCATTGCTATTTTTGAACGAACGTAATTGCAATTATTGTGTAACACACACAATAATATTTTATGCAATTTAGACATAATTACAGTAGGTAGGTACTTATGTTTCGTCTAAAGCGACCTTCATTGTTAAGACAAATACTAAATCATACAATGGAGCTGGAATGTAAAGGTTAAATTATATAATTTTATGCATTTACTAAGTACTCGGACGTAGGTACAAAGAAAGAGTTTCAGGGATTGAGATATCTACCTTAGACAATGTATGTGTGTGTGTGTGTGGTAATGTGTGTATTGACTGAGGCCAAAATCATTGGTCCGGCAACATTGTAAGGCTAGCAGGAATCGGTTTCATTGTGACAGTTCAACAACATTCATTGCATTATTTACGTTGTTGAGCAGACAAAATTTTCGAACTATGAAGCAATGGATTAGCAATATGCTTCAAAATGATTCAAATCGTGATTGATAGTGTGTTACGCAGTTAGGGTGCTGGTTTGACGCGGGTTAGGTTCTCTGAAATTATTAAATACAAGGTAAACGGGACACTACCTATGTACCAGCGCACACTGTGCGTCTAGTCGCTGCAACAGGACGCAGGGTTGTCGTTAGTATAGAATCTACGTCTTGTCGGTGCGACTAGTCGTCAACAAACTTTGTGCAGGAAGCGATCATTTTCTTTGAGTAATCGCAGGAGACGGTCGTGTTGTCATCTTATGGCTGAATATGGGGCCTCTAGTTGCACTTGCCTTGGTGCTTATCATGCCAAAGCGAAGCGCATCCAACTGTTGTCGGATGTGCGCGTGCACCGTGCGTCTGCAACTCGACGCCAAACATGCGGAGCTTTGAACAAATGATATGAAAATTGTCGACCGCAGCCTGTCGTTGTGTCTAGTCGCCGAGCAGTCGCAGTCGCATGTCGCATTTCGTGCGCCAGGTCTAACTTGGACCTGGCTGAAAAGTGGATATTATGAGCTGATGAAAACAGATACCATCAACGCGAATTCACAACAAAATATCAAAAACTCAAAATGATGAAATAACTTTAATTTCGGAAGTCTTGGGATGTGCATTTTAGTTTATTGACACCGACTTTCGAAATTAAAGTTATTTCATAATTTTGAGTTAATTTCTTTTTGAAGTCGATTTTTTTTAATTACTTTTTTATTTCGTAATTTTAGTTTTCAGTAAAAACTGGAATATTTGTTTGTAATAAGAACACACTTGAACCTTTGACCCGTAGCTCGTATCAATAAGCCAAGCACTTACACGTATTATATCTTGAAAACTACTGGACTGATTTTGATGAAACTTGCACTGTTCCTTAAGTAGAAGTAAATGTAAGCAATTAAAAAAAAGAAAATCACAATCCGATTAACAGTTTCGGAGAAATGCGTGGTCAATCATACATACAAACATACATACACCTATAAAATTTTGTGTATATTTGATTGGAAGCCCTAATAGATTATCATATGTCAATATATTGCAGTTCCAATAATATTACATACATACGTGCGAATTGATAACCTCCTTCTTTTTTGAAATCGGTTAAATGGCTTTTAAAAGGAGAGCTACGCAGTACTTAAGTATGTAGGTACTTTTATTCCACTTCTTGGATGCGAATCATCATTAGCAAGAATTTCATCAAGAGTTTGTAACACCGGGGCAATCGTGAGAAACTTTATATTGCTTACGAAATATATGCAGAGTGGTATGTAAGTATATCTATCATAATTCATAACCTAAAGGGAAGATGTTTATCAAAATAAGATGGCGTGGTGACAAAGATTTATTTACCTACATCATACTTTATGTTTCTACTACTAGGTAAAAGTAAACGTGTTAAGAAATAGTTTTAGATCTGGAAGATAGATAAATTCTTATGGAGTTGTTTGACGTCATAACCATATACATTATGTGGTAAAGTTTTAGTACATACATAGTACAAAAGGTTAATGATCTGCTTATAAGCGGAAAGATTGTTATACAGTCATAATAACTTATATGTATGTAGAGTTGAAAACTACAGAACAAGAGCAATTATGTGTGACTAGCTTGTGCCCGCAGCTTCGCCCGCGTTAATGTCGGAAATTATCCCACGTGAAAGTACTACCGGCATAAAAAGTATCATTATGCCCTAACTCAGGTCATAGTATATCTGTATTAATTAATGAATTTATTGTAAATTAATTAATGAGATTTTTATATAATAATAATAATAATGTGTCTCTTAAACATATATAATTTGCACGCTTGCTTGCACGCAGAATACAATGGTTTTAAGGCTATACAATCTTCCCTTGTAAACTATGTATTTTCTTGGAAATAAACATTTTGAATTTGAATTTGTGTGCCAAATTTCATCGAAATCAGTTCAGCCGTTGATGCGTGAAACGGTTGCAGACAGGCGGACAGAGCTACTTTAGTGTTTATAATACTAGCGATCCGCCCCTGCTTCGCGCGGTTTTAAGACTTGATAAAACATCGCGATTTCTTTATTGTTGTATTATGTAAGTTTACCTTTCATAATTACAAAATAATTACAAAAACTTTTTTACAAAAAATAAAACCGACTTCCAAAAAAAACACTACACTACTGATTTCGGAAGTCGGTGTCTTTAGTTTCGTATTTTTGTTTTTGCCACCGACTTCGAAATGAAGTTATTAAAATTTTTCACTTTGTACGGGTTTTTTTTTTGGAAGTCTGTTTTATTTTTTGTATTTTTTTTTTATTTTTCTCTTTTTAGTTGTGATACCTACCCCACACAAATTCCAGTACCTACCGGTACCTGCTTTGTAAATTACAGTGACAGGAAGTTTAATAACTTAGAAGAACATCCACACAAACTAAATGGGAAAATCAAAGGATTTTGGTTAAAGTTAGGATAGAACGTGCATTCGGTCGCTTAGTCTATCGAACCTACAAATGTAGGTATTATTTAAATTATCTATTTACAGCTAAAAAAAAAAGCTTAAAGTACTAATCAGCGGGGCAATTGCGTAACACATTATCAATCGGAATCGGTTTCATTTTGACAGTTCAACAACATTCATTGCGTTATTTACGTGTTGAGCAGACAAATTTGTCGAACTTATGAAGCAATGGTTTAGCAATTGGCTTCAAAATGATTCAGATTCCGATTGATAGTGTGTTACGCAATTAGGGTGCAGGTTGAGTAATTTAATTAATCAGCATAATATGCTTAAGGTATGGATATTCATTTAGAAAAGGATTTCTTAGAACATTTTCTACACTGTGCTTACGTGACGAAACTCAGGAAACAGACAATAATGTACTGCCTGAATGATTCAGTTTTATGGCGTTTCATAGTACATACCGAAGTACATTATAGAAACAATAATGGTTATTTATCGTATATCTAATGCAACAATGCGTTAGCGTTAATAAAATGCAGGTGTTCGGAATGTAATTATTATAATTATGACCCTTCATATTATAGTAGGTACAACAAAATTTAAAAAAAGAAGCACATGAAAGCAAAGCAGTCGTCGGACCTTTAAGCCATTCGCTTTGTTAAAAGTTGACTAAAATAGCCGTTCTTATATTATGTCATGTCATGTTTGACAGCTTTGCTTCATATTATAGCAAAAAAAATAATTGCTATTGCGTCTGGGAACGACTCTAATAGTCGTTCCCAGACCTTGTAGCAATTTTTTTTTTCAAAAATATTCAATCCTACAGTTTTGACTTCGCTACGATTTTATTATAGGTAAATATAGATAGATTATATATCTAGTGTCTAATTTTCTACGCAGAAGTTTATAATCTACCGAAGGAAAACTGGTCAGAAACAGGACTCATGCATAATATAATCGGCTGGCAACATTTCCACTTTCTACAATCTACGTTTTATAATATACGGAAATTATATTATTATTTGTGTAACTTTTCTATTAATCTTGGTAAGTATTGGCTATCAATATTCCATGACAGGTAAATTATTAGGTATATTGCCTTAATATATTGCGGTCTTAATGTACTTGGATGTACTATCGACAAAACGGACGCCTTTACACCATAAAGTTGCTTTTTGTAATACTGATTCATTGAAGAAACCCTACACCTGTGGTCCTTTGTTCTAATCCAATAATAGAAAGTTGGAACGGTACAAAATATTTGCAACCAAAATTGTTTCAAAATTGGAAAGGTCTGGCGTTTGTCGATGGTACGTGTAAAAGTAGATAATATTAAGTAAGTATATTACCAGCTTATATTTTGTATTTTGCTAAGATAGGTAGACGAACGCGCTGCATGCTGAAGGAAATCCTTTGCCTGTTTTTAGCGGCAATTCGCCATGAAAAAGTGCAGGAGTGGTAGAACTGGTAGATTCATTTTTGGCGGAACCTGTGGTAAAACGAACGTCACGAACGTGTAGGTATAGGTACTACCGAGGAAACTTACATCTGACCAATTTGAAAACAAAATCCCGTGCACACGATGACCACATCTGTTAGCAAACGTTACTTTAGCGGCCGAGCGCGGTACCTACAGGCTGTTAGGTTAAACGAAAGACATACCCACTTTAAGGAACTGTAGTGTGAAGTCCATAATAAAATAATACAAAATAATACCAAACATAAAGTTACGAAAAAAAATCAGCTGCTCCATACATTTTGACCTCGTAGGTAGGCAAAAATGTATGGAGCAGCAAATTTTGTTTTTTAATAACCGACGAAAAATTTCAACGCAGCGGGGTCCAGAATCATGTACTGAATGCGTGGTTTCAATTAATGTGATAACCTAATCGCCACCCTGTATGTATGGACGCCAGCACATCAAGCTACCCGAAACTGTCAAATTTTCCCAATCAACCTTGAACCTAATGCTTTAGTAATAAAGTCGAAAATCTATTAAAGAAATTTGACAGATTGTAGTAGCTTGATGTGCTGGCGTCTGTACAATGCACATCTTAAAGGCCAAGGTCCTCATATCCACTCGATGACCGAGAAACCTAAAAGGCTATCACTGTGTCCAAATAAACATTATTTTTTCTTTCTTTCTGTAAGCTTTCGGCTTCCTGTACATGACGCTGGAGCCGCACCGGCGCCGGACCGCATGCTCGTTGCTTTACTATTTAACTCGGTAAATGCGATGTACAAGCGGCTCCGGTGCGGCGGCGGTGCGACGCAAGGGCGATATTTATTCGTATACACAAACATGCCGTCCGACGCCGGTGCGGCTACGGCCTGCGGCGTCATGTACAGGAAGCCTTAAGTTAGAACGTGACCAAACTCCGGACTGCTTGGCTTAACCCTAATCCTAACGGAACTGAGAGTATCGAAATCAGTATTTAGTTTTACCCAGGTTAACTTTTATGCAAGCTAAAATGTTTACTAAAAATACATTTCCTTTGACGGCCAGAAATATTAAAATGTTTAACTAAATTCTTTATTATCATCATCTGCCTGCCTTTTCCCAACTATGTTGGGGTCGGCCCAGTCTATCCGGATGCAGCTAAATACCAGTATTTTACATGGAGTGACTGTCTAGATAAACTGAATATTTTATTAAATTCACTTTAGGTATTCATATACTTATCGATTATTGATCCCACCAAGTCCAATAGGACTTGAAAATCAAAAATCAAGACTTTTTCTAAACGTAACAACAGGCTCTCAGTTTTTATTACGTAATTTATATCTGTAATCAAATCGCCTTTTAAAATTTCAGTTATAAATAGGAATTAAAAGATCTATACTTACGA
Source organism: Fissipunctia ypsillon (assembly GCA_947568875.1). Taxonomy (NCBI): domain Eukaryota; kingdom Metazoa; phylum Arthropoda; class Insecta; order Lepidoptera; family Noctuidae; genus Fissipunctia; species Fissipunctia ypsillon. Next base: position 17,066,583 of record OX387659.1, read on the forward strand.
CCAATAAAAGTTTTGCATTATAATTTACCGACGGTGAAAAACCGGTTTACACAAGCGATTTATTTGACGAAGAATAACAAATCGATTAATTTTGGAATAAATCGACTATTTACGGTATTTTGTGAGCAACAGTTATTTTGGAACACATATATCAGATTGTTCGATTTTTAAATTGTTCAGAAAAAATCGTGAGCATCTTTAACCGGTGATTTATATTAGCTGCGTATAATCTATGGTTAGGTAAGATCGCGTGCAAGCTAACTGTTAGTTGCGTTTTTTCCATAATTACTTTTATTCTCTTCATCTATTTGTACTTTTGGTACCGATTTGATCACCTATAGGAAGTTTGTTGCAATTAGTTTCCTGGTTAGATACTGATATTTGATTTATTTATTATTAGGCTCTTCACAATGAGTACACTATTACTATACAATTTGTACATTGCAAACTTAAGTCTAAGCGCCTCATTACTTATATTATGGTTTTAATAACTGCATGTGGATATTTACAGAACTACAAAAACTAGAATCATAAATAGCTAAGCGCACACAATTGTTTCCGTATTCTTATGCCGCGGTCCCATGGCCCGCTTACTCTCAGGGCAGATCGCGCCAGGCCAGGCCGACCGCGACAGGCCGTGGGAACCGTCGCGGCCGATCCGATGAGACCTGTGGTGGGAATGCTCGACATGAGCCGTGTCAGGCCTCGACAGGCGCGACCGCGCGCCAGGCCGCGACAGGCCTCGAGGCCGTGGGACTGCAGCATTAGCTGCAAAAACATACTATCGCAACAATTTCAATTAAAAAGTTAAAACAGATCTAATTCCTAATAACCTATTATGTCATTGTTAGTTTCGTGTGTTCCCCGGATAAGAAAATACCACCTCTCCTGCATCTATGGGCACAGTATAATCTTGTGCTATGGGTGATATCTATATGACATCATCGATCTGGATTTTTAAGCTAGTGATGTAGATACTAGCAGGGCAATTGCGTAACGCATTATCAATCGGAATCGGTTTCATTTTGACAGTTCAACAACATTCATTGCGTTATTTACGTTGTTGAGCAGACAAATTTTTCGAACTTATGAAGCAATGGATTAGCAATTTGCTTCAAAATGATTCAGATTCCGATTGATAGTGTGTTACGCAACTAGGGTGCTGCTCTAATGGAGTTTTCCAGTAAAATATTACTTCCGTAACATACAGACCTACTATTGACAACGTGGTATGCAAAGTAATTGAAGGTGTAGCTAGCATCTATCTTCTATCTAGGTATATCTATACATTTTAATCATGGATAGAATGACTTAGGTACCATCGCGGACATTTGCGGTGAACCACTTTTTGACCTTATAACTAAGGTAATAAGGTCGGTTAAGGTAAGGTATTTTACATAAACGACTACCTTATGCAATAGGTATGTAGCTAATATTATATTACTCGATTTTATTAGTTGTATGCGTGTTATATTAGTATTCAACGTCATCGAGGGTAATTGGTAGGTTCTTAAGCTTGTGGCATCACTTCGAAACTCGAAATTTAAGAGTTTGCTTTTAAATTGTGTGCAGTGACTTAGTGAGAGTCGTGAGGCGACACAAGACCTCATGATAAGACGGACTTCTAATTAACAGGAATCGAATTTAGTTTGTCAAATGTAGACCTCTTGTCTGTGAGGAGGAGTGGGCCATTAACCACCACGAGGCCAATTGCGGGTTGGTGGATGTCACCTGTCTTCAAATTCTTGGTTCTAGCACATGCCTGCTCTCCAAATTCAGCAGTATTCCGTATCTAGACACCGAGTAGATTGATTCAGGAGTCTGATTCACAGACACAGTGTGATTTTAATGCAACTAAACGGAACTCGAATTTAGTGGAACACAGCATAACCCCGTTTCCATCAAAAACCTAATTTCTTATGCATCAAAACTGTAGGTACTAAACGGATATAAGTTAGATAATCGCCAAGTTAGCGGATAATTACGTCATAACGGACACCCGGACCGGAGAAAGTCCGCAGTCCGCGGATCGGTCTACTGTTACATTGTGCACCCGTGTCATTGGCCACATCTTACATCACGACTAGCGTTGTGTTCGGCGAATTAATTGCAAAAATCACCACTCATTAGCTCCGTTAGGAAGGTCAGTAGGGCGATGGATCAATGACTTCGTGGTTTATAATGTGAGATCATCGAGGGATAGTTTCCTTTCGGTTTCAATTGATTTATCTACTTCCGGATTTTATTTTGGTTGGAATTCATTTTATCATATAAGGACTAATTTTTCAGACATTGTTTCTAAACTCTCTACCAAATTGGCAGACCCCACCATTATCATGTAACCTGCTAACTTAACCCTCGAAAACTGAAGCATAAAAGCTTTAAGGCCCGTTCACGTCCTCGAGCGATGCGACTTGCGATTTGCGTGACATTATGCGCGCTCGTCTCCTTTTTCCGTTTGTCCTCCGCAAGTCACTTCGCGGTGACTCGTCGCACGCTTTAAAAAAACATCTTTCATTTATTTTCTCCGCAATCGCTGTCGCAAAACGCGTATCGCTTGAGCGTGTAGCTCATGACCACCACGGGGTAATATAAACTAATAATAAAGCTGAAGTGTTTTTTGTTTGTATGCTTGAACGCGCCAATCTCTGGAACTACCAGTTGGATGATTAGAAACATCATGCTACAACTCTTAGGAGCCGAGCAAACAGAAAAAAAGTAAGAAAGAACGCTAAGCAAAAACGAAGTAATAGCGCGGGCGAGCAATGCAAAGCGACAGGGTGCGACGTAGGAACAAGAAATACGCGGAGGAAGTCGCGTTCAGAAGATCTAGTGTTTATATGATATACAGGACGTCCCACGGATATGCCACATGGAGGGAAAGTACCTTAAATATTGTAGATGGAACATTTTACTGAAAGAAGACATTATTTGAATTTAAAAAACAATTTAAACTGCATTCATAGATGTTTAAATAATGACATGGTTGAACCGGTAATCAAACCCGTTACACGAGAAAAATAATCACCCTGTAGCTTTATCATACCGATCGAAAGGCTTCATCATAAGGATTAGTTTTTGCTAAATAACATAGTGTCAAAAATAAAAGGAAGACAAAAAGAAAGGAAGGAATTTTAACGTTTTTAATACAAAATTAATCAATTTATCAAATGCTCAAAATTAGTCCCTTCCTGTTGGATACAAAGTCGCGCTCTTTTGATTATTTCGCTCCCTGTCGATTTTTTGATCTTCTTCTCTTGACCAGGTACCTACTAATTACGTATCTCTTTATCATAGACTGAACATACTTGTGAATAAGGCAAGATCTATCTTATAAAAAATAAAGTTATTAAGGGCTGATTTTTCAATCGTCAGTTAACTTTTATCTGGGGAATAAGTTTGACGTTTTGACAGCTTTCGTATAGAAAAGAAAATATGTCAAACCGCCATATTTATTCCTCAGATAAAAGTTATCTGACGATTGAAAAATCAGCCCTAAGTTAGGTAAGTTATCCTAAGTAGCAGTTTAGAAAGCTTAAAAATGCACCAAAGTAGCAAATTTAAATCGGTAGAGTGAAATCCATTTCTAGTTATATAATACTAAATAAATATTGATAATATCTAAATTATACTTACATAGCTTGCGATAACAAGGACCATAAAAATTTAAAATAAGCGATTGTAACAAAAAATAGAAACGGTAAAGGCTATTTTGAGCTCAAAGCTTTCTCCTAAAGCATGACAAACATTCTTTATGTCCTTAATCTCTTTGTACTTACATGCTTCTATTGTCAAGTTGTCAGATGTTATTGAAGTATTAGTAAAATGCAGACAGATCTTGCTTTCTTATTTACGAAAAAGCTAATACTTTATTACGCTGGTCTCGATTTCTGAAAATCTATTCAATATTTATCTCTTTTTTACATGTCGAGTCTAGGATAAATTTTTAACCAATTACCTACAAAATTACTTATTATTAATTTGTATATCGGCAAAATATTGGCTAATGTCCAAATTATGATTGCCAGGTAGTATTTTTTGTCCTAAGTATTTCTTCCTTTTCAGACGACTTCAACAAAAGGAGGAGGTTACCAATTCGGTTGTATGTTTTTTTTAATTTTTATTTAATGTTTGTTACCTCAGTACTCCGTCATTTATGAACCGATTTGAAAAATTATTTTTTTATTTGAAAGGACATACTTCCAGATTGGTCCCATTTTTATCAAAATTCAGTTCTGATGACAGGATCCATGAGGAATTGAGGGAACTCCTCAAATATTATAGGCAAACACATAGTGATTTTTATATTTTCAACAACAAGTCAAGCATTTGCATTCAGAAAATATCATTCGGTGAAGTGGAACTGATGGAGAAGGCCACAGATGGCCACGAGAACTCCTCAATGATAAGTATTTCATGGGTGGCGATAAGATATCTCGATTAAGATAGTTAAGCGACAATGACGAAGCCAATTTAAATAAATAGTGCTGATGAAAATGGTACCATCGAACTGATCTGATGATGAAGTCAGAAGGTAGGTACCGGAACTCCGTAATAAAACAATGTATCCTAGCCGTGTTTGGGCTTATTGGAATTGTCATGAGATGCACTCTGGCTATAAATTATTTTTAACCGACTTCAAAAAAGGAGGAGGTTCTCACTCAGTTCGTCGGAATCTTTTTTTTATGTGTGTTCCCCGATTACTCGAAGACGGCTGGACCGATTTGAAAAATTGTTTTATGTTTGAATATTTACCATCTGTGGTCTTCATCATCAGTTCCACTTCACCAAATGGTGCTTACCGAGACCAAATGCTCGAATTACTATAAAAAATACCCAAATCGTTATAGGTGTGTCGATAAAATTTGAGGGTTTCCTTCGATTTCCATGGGATCCCCTCATCAGATCCTGACCTGATGACTATGGGGCCACCTGGAGAGCATTCCCTATCAAACAAAAAATTAATTTTGCAAATCCGTCTATATATGACGGAGATACATACATAAAAAAAATGTACAAGGTGGAACAGGACGATTGACATTCCTTAAACCACGTAAAGATAAGCATGTTTTTTACCCGTATACAAAAAAATAATCAAATCCAATGAATACTTTAGCCACAGCGAATTATTTTTCAATTTCTTATTTTTGCAATTTTTCTTTGTTATGTTGAAAAATTTTAAATTAAAATTAAAATTTTCTTGTGGCTAAAGTATTCATTGGATTTGATTGATTTTTTGTATACGGGTAAAGAACATGATTCTCTTTACGTGGTTTAAAGGAATATCAATCGTCCTGATCCATCTTGTATGTGTATAAACATCGGAATTTAAAACCTCCTCCGATTTTGAAGTCGGTTAAAAAAGTAGCAAAATAGCGGCCATTAGCTTGCTGAAATTTCAGTGCACAAATAAATCAACACTTTACCAATGAAAAATAAGAGAACTATTTTTGGTTTTTGAACAAATCCATTTGGATGTCACGTGACTGTCAGTGCACGTAAAAATCTAGTTTAATTTAAATCGCGGTATTTATTTTAAGCCCCAAATTATAATAGTAACCTATGTACATACAACTTAATGTAGTAATGTTTATGTACGGTAACATTTAGGTTATTAACCCCAAGCATAATTGACTAAAATACCCATTAATAAACTTCAGCCAATGTAGCCATGAACCTGATGCCAAAGCAGCCATTAATAAGCTTCTATAATATAGCCTATATCATAAGTAGATACCTATTCAAGATTTAACTGTAATATAAGTAAGTGAATCGATCATTTTGAAGGAAGTGAAAAAACCACACATACATACATGCATCCTCAGTCCGGCCGTGCATTGCATTCGTGGGTAATTTCTTTGTAACGGGACTTAACACTTGTGTTATTTATTATGACAAGAAATGGTATGAGGTACAGTTTACTTGTATTACCAATAATTCCTGTATTGTAGGTCAAATTCATGAATTTGACCGATACAGTTATTTTTTAGGTATGACGGTGAAACTTGAATACTTAAATGTGTAGGGGCTTTTTCAGATAACTTTTATTTACTTTGATTTTAGGATTTAGTATCTTTTCTATAGAAAAGTTGCAAAGTTGATAAATAACTATTATTAGGCAAGTATTTGAGAGGGGCTTGTGGCTAAGTCGCACGGGTCGATCCGTTGGTCCGTGGATGGGTGACCATCTTTACATATCAAGACCCCTCCGTGCCTCGGAAAGCACGTTAAGCCGTTGGTCCCGGCTGTCATTCGTGGATCTTGGACAGTCGTTACGAGTCGTCAGAAGTCAGAAAGTCTGACAACCAGTCTTACCAAAGGGTAAGGTATTACCCAGGAACTGGGTTGTGGAGGTCAGATAGGCAGTAGCTCCATGTAAAATACTGGTATTCAGCTGCATCCGGTTAGACTGGAAGCCGAACCCAATATAGTTGGGAAAAGGCAGGCAGATGATGGTGATTAGACAAGTATTTATATGCCTAACAATTATTATTTAATAATAACGGTAATTAGAGATATCTTTAGGCGCACAAAGTCTTACATCCGAAATAGGTAGATACCCATTTAAAAAACAAAAAAAAAATAGAAAAGTAGCAACTTTCCAATATAGCGACAAGTTTAAATTTAGAATGTAACATAATATCACGCCTTGTTTCCCCGAAGCGTTGGGTAGAGGTGTATCTATAGTACACTCGCATAAATAAAAACCACATAGGATGTCCTTTCGAATATAATGAAAGTAATTCGTTAATGGCAAGCTTGTGTAAATTATGACTGTATCTGCTATAAATGAACTCATACAAATAAAATTGAATTATTATGAGAAAAAAAAAATCACCAGACATGATAAATTAACCACCGGGTCATCAATGACTATTGCATTTAAAGCCAGTACCTACATGGTTCCTAAAATTATATCATTTCAAAGGCTGCTTCGAGTTTCAAAGTGAATGTGCTTGGTTAACTATATAACATAAAATCACGCCTGTAATCCCGGAAGGGTTAGCCAGAAGTGTATATATAATAATAATAGATACACCCCATTTCGCCAGTTACGTTTAAGTCCCATGTAATAGGAGGCATATAGCCAAGACAAAGATTATGACAAACATCTTTAGTAATTCAAATCCTTCTGTTAAAGTAGGAAATGAAACGTTACAGATAGTTGACCAGTATGTTCTTGGCCATATTCTTTCATTTGGCAAAGAGCATCAGCAAACCGAGATTTCTAGAAGAATACAGCTTGGGTGGGCCGCATTTAGCAAACTGGATGACATACTGAAATCAGCCAAAATTCCACAATGTCTGAAGTCCCGTCTCTATAACCAGTGTGTTCTGCCCACCATGACGTACGGTGCTGAGACGTGGACGCTCACGCAAGAGGCTGTGTACAGGGTGAGAGTTGCACAGAGAGCCTTGGAGCGTTCTATACTCGGCATAAGATTGATAGACCGAGTTCCAAACGTCGAGATCCGAAGACGAACGAAAGTTTTCGATATCGGAAAACGAGTTATGGAACTCAAATGGAGTTGGGCAGGACATCTAGCAAGGCGCAGTGATTACAGGTGGAGTAAGGCAGTGACTGAGTGGCGTCCAAGAACTGGAAGACGAAGCGTCGGTCGTCCGGCGGCGAGGTGGGCAGACGACATTGCTACCATCGCGGGTAGAACCTGGATGAGGTTAGCACAGGAGCGTGGGGATTGGCACATGAAAAGAGAGGGCTCTGCTCAGCAGTGGGTGAAGTGGGGCTGTTGATGATGATGATGATGATTAGGAGGCAACCCTATTGCTACCAACCGGGCACAAATCCAGACTCCAGGCTGCTACTGAGAAATTAATTTCTATTGCAAAAACCTAATAACACTTTTCCCGACCTGGGAATCGAACCCAGGACCTCATGCTCAGCAGTAGCGCTTGTAGCCACTAGACCAACGAGGCGTGTACTACTATATCCCAGATAAATCCAAAATGGAACAGATAACCATACTTCAGAGTCCATACTCCTTTTATAAAAATGTCTGCTTGTGCCTGATATTTCCAGCCCTTATCAGGGAGCTGAATCAGGCATTGGCTCGTCATGAAATTCAGCAGACACTGAGACACATTGAATTGTGAGAATGTGAGGTTTGTCTTTTTGCCGCATATTCTCCTAGTACAAACTCTTTAGAAGTGAAAAAAATTAAATACTGGCTGGTAAAGCTGGAATATCTGCTATATACCTAAAAAAATATAAACTGACTATCTTTTGTTTTGAAAAAATACAAGTCATTTGTAATTTCGGCCAAAATGAAAAAAAAAACGCGTGGTTATTATCATTGTGCTTGAAAAATTTTACCACGGAACAAGTCAATCAAGATTTACGGGATACATTAGGATCAAATGCTCCGTCGTGTCACGGTACATTTTATTGCTAAAAAAAAGATTTCAATAGGCAGTGTGCAAGGTAAGATGCTACCGTGAACACTTAGGGATGAAAAAAGTATCCGCGCGTTGGGTACCCAGAATGCTTACAGATGGGCAAAAACAAACCAGATTGAATATTTCCCGAGGCTCTTTGGAACTGTTGCAACAAGATCCTGATCGATTTTTGGCTCGATTTATAACAATGGACGAAACGTGGCTTCTCCATTACGATCCCGAAACAAAATTTCAGTCTATGACATGAAAAAGACCATAACTCCTAAGAAATTCAAGGCGATTCCTTCTGACGGTAAGATAATGGGGTCTCTTTTCTATTATAGTCAATGGGTAGTAATAATTGAATACCTCGATCATGGAGCTAACTGTCACGGGCAGAACAAATACAAAAATTGGACAACGAAATCTGCGAGAAACAGCGAGGCAAACTTGCAAAGATTGTCGTTTCATCAAGATAACGCTCCTGCCCACAAGTCCGCCGTTGCGATGGCTGCAATTCAAGATGCTGGTTTTGAAATACTTGAGAATCCTCCATATTTACCGGACCTTGCCCCTAGTGATTTCTATCTAATTCCGAAGTTGAATGACTATCTGAGAGGACAGAAATTTGAAGATGATGAAGCCGTAATAGCTGCAGTACAGGAATTTTTAGGTGCTCAGGAGGAAGAGTTCTCTTTAGGAAGGGAATTTTAAGTTTAGAAAAAAAGTATTCCAAGTATATTACACTAAAAGGTAACTGTCAAAAAACAAAAAAATAAACATTTTTAATAAAAGTTACCTGTAACATACATTCTCATTTCTTATTGAACGCCACTAATACCTACCTGTCTGCCTGATACTAAGAGAGACAAAAACCTGTCGCTGTCTGGATAATTACAGTAAATAAATGTGTTAAATTAACCATTTAAATTTCCATCTTTTCCTCTTATTCAATAGATAGATGATGGGTTGTGATAACGCTTGTAGCATTTCCTCTGAACTGGGAAATTTTGAAAGTGAACTATCCAATGATGATACTCAATATTGCATTTAATCACCACAGTCGGCAAAATAGGTGATAAAATATCCACAGTTTGACAGTAAAAATGTACTATTTCTACGTACCACAGTCTTACAAATAAGGTACACTACTAGATTAGTTGTGATCTCACAGAACCAGTTAATTGCAGTGGCAACGCAATAAATTGCTGGGCAACACTGACAGGTGACGTTTGCGTCGAGATAATGTTAACAAATCACCGCTTCCGTCCATCGCGCTTGAGTTAACATTAGCTGTTTCAAGTTCAAGCCAGTTCAGTTTCTTTGCTGATTTGTTACATAAAACTTGACGTTATTTTTTCGTTGTTTACAGATGTAACTGTGGGCACAACTATCATTTTATTTTTCAATACAAACTTTACCTCTATATTATTAATGTAGATGACAAAGACAGCTCCTGAAATATTGGTCTTCTACTTCTTTGTATATCTACGTACTATCGGCCAAACTTCTGCATGCTCACCTTTAAGGCGATAATCGCATAGCACGGCTCACGACTCGATCGCCCGATGCATGTGTTTTGACCAATAGGATGCACGTTTGTTTTTGATTTGATTTGTTACTAATGTCTGTTGTTATTTTTTGTTACACGCCCTGTACTCACACAAATGCTTATTATCTCTAATGGGGGAAAATAGGAATGGGTATGGTCTGTCACTAGCTGCGCTTCCGCAGAAATATTTTCTAAACTGAGCATGCTTAAGTTTTGCCGATAGTATAACCAATTTTTTAATTTGTCAAGCCCAAAACTTTGTCACAAAGTTGATCCAGCACTGGGATAAAGAAACGCGTACGTTTTTGTTTGTCAATTTATTATGTTGAAAAATGTCTGCGGCATTAATTTTAGAGAGACCTTAGGGTGGGTATTTTTTTAAAGTGGTTGATTAAAGTGATAAATAGTTAATATACCTTTGAATATACAGGCAACAATGGGTATCAACAAACTTCCTTACGGCTGAACCTAATAACCTATCACCAGTTTTGGCATACTGGAGATAGAAAAACCTATCTACTTATGGTTTTAACGCCCCAATAATCTATAAGAGATTAAGGAATCTTACCGGCCTGATGTAAGGACAGATAGATTGAATTATACTGTTTACCATCAAATAGCGATCAGTCTTTTACTGAAAAAATGTTATTGGGTGGTTCGGCAGTTAATAAACAATAAACCTGTCATTAAAATTAAACTGTTAAATGATAAATGATTTTATTTCTGTAAGTAGGTTTATACAAACACTTTTACATGTCAAACATTTTTTTTTTTTTTAAACTAGATGAGGCCGGCGTTTCCTATCTGACTACTCTAAAGGTAGTTAGTTAGTTAAGAGGTGTTAAACCACAAACATCATTATTTTGACCTGAATCGCTGTGAACTCCGTGTAACTAATAACTTTAAAATATATTTATTAATATATTTTAAATGAGTGTCCATGGAGTTTGTTGCCCGTTCTTCTACATAGGAAACCCTGGCTTTAGAATGGGTATCTAGCATTTCTGATAGACTGACTTCCTTGACAATTCAACAAAAGTGCTATTTATTTTATTTATTGCTAGCTGTGCCCCGCGACTTCGTTCGCGTTGAAGTCGTAAGATACACTTGACTATACTAAAATAACGGCCACATTTTAATAAAACTCCCTCGTCCCACGAACCATCGAGTTGCATCGCCCGCCCGAGCTATTAAGAGACTTCGTTTTCGTTTAGTGTTCCTTCTAACTTTTTTTCTTTTTGCTCAGCTCCCGACGGTCGTAGCGTGATGTTAAAAAGCCTATAACTATCCTCGAGAATTGGGCTACCAAATGCAAAAAGAATTTTTCAAATCCGACTTTGTTCACAATTTCATGGGTTTTCATTTTTTGCGCGGAACCCTAATAAATTTTCTAAAATAAAACTAGCCTAAGTTACTTTTCGTAACATCAGCTATCTGTTAGTGAAAGTCTCGTCAAAATCGGTTCAACCGTTTCGAGGATTAGCCGGGACAAACAGACAGACAAAAAAATTTTAGATTACTTTTTTGTTATAAGTACCGTATATATGTTCTTATGCATTTAGTAAAAATTTGTTATTTTGACATTACGAACAGACACTTCAATTTTATTTATTTGTATAGATTTATTCTTAGCCTGAGTTGCCCCACTGCAGGGCAAAAGCCTCCCTTTCTCCTTTCCACTCCTCTCTGTCATGAGCTAGTGTGGACCAATCCTGTCTGTAGGCGACAAGCTCGTCTCGCCATCTTCTTCTAGGTCTGCCTCGACGTCGACAGACGTTTCTTGGGACCCACATTGTGTTAAATTTGGCACACTGTAAATGGTTTAATTGAAATAAATGCTTTGAGTTTGTGTCTCATTATCGAGACAAAAAGAGATGAAAGTTTGTAACAGCCATTAATTAGTACCTACGATTTAGAAAAAAACATAAAAAATGATATCCATTTCTATATCGTGTACCTAGCCATGAAAATGGTAACGTTTTCGTAACTTTAATAAAGAAACTCGATTACTGTTTGTTGCGTAGTACCTACTTATATGTAAACGCAAATTATGCGCGTTTTCTGTTACGATGCAAGTTATCGAACTGCGCGCCTCAGCGTTTATGTAAACTGAATCGGTTTGTGCTTGCAACACACAATAGCAGTTCGATTTTTCAATTGTCTAGCGACCCGCCCCTGCTTCGCACGGTGTTTGTGACTTGAAAAAACATCGAGATTTCTTAATTATATGTAAGTTTAATATTAATGTATTATACACATAAACCTTCCGGAATAAATTTTCTAAATGATGATGAAAACCGCATCTAAATCTGTTGTGCAGTTTTGATGCGGTTTCGGGACGCGTTCAACGCGTTCACCGGGAACAAATCCAGACTCCGGGCTACTCCTGGGAAACCTCCTAATGGAAAAACCTAAAACTTGCACGACCTGGGAATCGAACTCAGGACTTCGCACTCAGCAGTCGCGATTGGGACTATACTAGAGACGAAATAATAACGTGGGAGATAATTATGTGATAAATGATAAGTAGGTACATATAAAAATTCAAATTGGGCTCATAAATGCATTGTAAAGCTTTTTGTACATATTAGGCCTAATTACTTAGTTCTTTATTAAAATTCTTGAGTACTTGAACAACGACAATCCTTTTCTATTATTTCGAAATACCTACTATGCTATGCTATTGTACCTAAATAATTACAATGGGTTGATCTCTAGCTGGGAAATGTTTTAATATAGCCTAGCTTGTTAAAAAAAAGGTATTTTGCTGTAAAGTGAACACCACAACGAAGTGACATCCGACCTGCCTGACATTGACTTACTAGAAAGATCGACGCAAAAATAGAAAGAAACTGTCAAAAAACTTCTTTTACAAAAAATAAAACCGACTTCTAAAAAAAAATACTACAAAGTGAAAAATAACTATGATTTCGGAAGTCGGTGTCTTTGGTTTTTTATTTTCGTTTTTGCCACCAACTTCCGAAATCATCTAATTATTTTTCACTTTTTAGTTGTGGTAAGTACCTACCGCGCACAAATTCGAATACCACTACGTGCTATGTAAATTACAGTGACAGGAAGTTATTATAACATCATCCACATACAATAAGTGGGAAAAATACTGGTGGCGCCTAACACCATATACTTGGGCGGAAATATAAAATTGTTTGCGTTTATCCCAGACGCAGGGAGCTGGTTCAATTAAATAGTGGACTGTATACATGCGGGGGTGGAAAGTACGTGGGTAGGTCTGACCTTGCAAAATACGACACGAATTAGGAGGACGAAAATTGTACATGGACAAAGGAATTTGGCAGGAAAATGCAACACCACTGTAGATTCACCATCCATCCTCCACGTCGGCCGGTAGTAGATTCGCGACCTTGCTGGATCAGGGGCAGCGCACGAGAGGGCGCACAGACGCCTTTCACAGCATAAACACGCACTTTTCATAGTGTTTTAGACAATAGTTCGTAAATGCACTCGCGACATGTTCGCAACCGTAAATTGGTAATAGATTAACAAGGGAGCATGTTCTTAGTAACACTACTCTCGTCGAAGCAAAGCGTCAAGACTGAGAGTCCTCACACCGTCACCGTAGATGGTGACCAGGACAGCGATAGTCCGGGTGTGCATGTGGGAAAAGGATAGGACACGATAGGATAGTAACGCATTTTGCAAGTCATATTAACTTCTACCCTACAATGAAAATAATAAACTAATACGAAATCCAACAAATACGTATTATTAAAGTTAACTCAAAAATCACTCAACCAAAGTTAATACATTTTACATGGGACCAACTTCGAGGATTACGACGTAAAAAATCGGACTACTTGGTAAAATATTCGCCTATCGCTCTACGTGAATAAATATCACATCATTTCGCACACACGTCGAAATAAATATTCGCCTATCGCTCTACGTGCACAAATATCACATCACATCACACACACATCGAAGTAAAAATTCGCCTATCGCTCTACGTGCAGAAATATCACATCACATCACACACACATCGAAGTAAAAATTCGCCTATCGCTCTACGTGCATAAATATCACATCACATCACACACACATCGAAGTAAAAATTCGCCTATCGCTCTACGTGCATAAATATCACATCACATCACACACACATCGAAGTAAAAATTCGCCTATCACTCTACGTGCATAAATATCACATCACATCACACACACATCGAAGTAAAAATTCGCCTATCGCTCTACGTGCAGAAATATCACATCACATCACACACACGTCGAAGTAAATATTCGCCTATCGCTCTACGTGCAGAAATATCACATCATATCGCACACACATCGAAGTAAATATTCGCCTATCGCTCTACGTGCAGAAATATCACATCACATCACACACACGTCGAAGTAAATATTCGCCTATCGCTCTACGTGCATAAATAACACATCATATCGCACACACATCGAAGTAAATATTCGCCTATGAGCGATAGGCGCAGAAAACTTCAAAATATTATACGTCTGGTAAATGTTTCTTTGACAGAAGAAGGTATATCATCTAACATAAATCATTGTCTAAACTCTGCAACATGACATTATGGTAATAAATTTATTTACAATAAGTTTTTTATTTAATAGTTTATTATTAATGAGAGGAGCTTGTGGCCGCACAGGTCGATCGATCAGGGCCGCGGTTGGTTCGTTAATGTGTGACCATCTTTACATACCAAGACCCCTCTGTGCCTCGAAAAGCACGTTAAACCGTTTGTCCCGGTTGTCATTCGTGGATCTTTGACAGTCATTAGGGGTCGTCAGAAGCCCCAAATCTGACAACCAGCCTTATCAAGAGTATCATATTACCCAGTAACTAGAGATAGTAGTTGGGAAAAGGCTAGGCAGATGATGATGATTATTTATTTAGTAATGTGGAAAGAATTTTCAATAATCGCCGCTAACGAAAACTATGTAAGTTTAAAAAATAAATAACCATAGTTAATTGACGATTTACAGAAAGGCATTTTTTCTTATACTCCTTTTAAAAAACATAAGTATCTGGTCGGTAGCCACGGTAGGGATTATTGGAGAGGCACGGGATTAGCTCGAAGTTTATTTGAGTACTAACTATTTTGTAATAATTTAAGTAGGTACTGAATACAGGAGTTACTGGCCCTTAGCGGTTAAAATAACAATGTGATGCCATTTGAGTATTCTTTTTCATATTTCTTTCACGACTAAGGCTATTTTTGAACTTGTAAAAATCATCCAATTATCCTTTTAAGAGTGCTACAAGGATCTGTTTGCGTCTGAATAACATTGAAAGGGGGCGTTATCGATAAACATTTGTGAAATTGTCACAGAAATTCGCAGAATTTATGCAAATTCAAGTCATGATATACAGTCAAAAAAAGAAAAGAAAACTTCTTAAAATGCAAATATCTTTACGATGCGCATTCTTGGATGTTTGTTATTTGAACATTTTTAGCGACACTTAACTTTCCTCCCACACCGCGTTTGTAACATAGTATTTTATTTCACGAAGCGAAGCGCTCTTTATTTGTGGTAAGCAAGTGTACAAATATGCTGTAAATATGTGCCTATAGAGGAGTAGTGTTAGCACATATAACCCACACACAGACACTCTTCCGACTTCGCCATTGTCTCGGACGGTAAGGAGAAAGAAAGAAAATGCGTTTATTGGCATTACAAGAAACAAAAATACCTTAAAAGTATACAAAAAAAAAAAACAGAAAACAATGCTTATAATACCAAAGGGCCTCAGCTCAGCATGATGTCAAATGATAACACAAGGGGTACCACTTGACGCTCATTTTCAGCTGCAGCCTATGAGTGCCATACGCTATAAACACATAGAGAAGTGCATGTGTCTGTGTGTCCGTTTTGAACAAACTAAAAGGATAAACTACAGTTGAAAATATATATAATAGCTCATACAACAATGAAATGTTGTGACGTACATATTAATATTGTGTGTGTATTTTATGTTGTGATTATTGAAAAATTAAAATAAATACCCACAACAGTACCGAGAGCTCCTGCGCTTACACACACATTTACAGCGTGTTTGTACACTTGGTAACCACCTGACAACCGCGCGTGTCGCTTTGTGAGATAAAAATAATGCACAATATGTGACTTAGAGCTTTTGAAGTTTTGACGCCATGACAGTTCGGCGCCATATTGGTCTCTCCCATAAATATAGAGAATGGAGTGAGCGTTCCGTATGAGAGAGATAAAGCGAATGTGAGCCCAGTAGTGACAACTACAGACTTACAAGATCTGGCTGGAGAGGCGCCACGGCGTCCTCACCTTCCGCCTGACGCAGGTCCTCACCGGACACGGGTGCTTCGGGAGGTACCTGTTCCGGATAAGGCGGGAGGAAACGCCCGGGTGTCACCACTGTGTGGATCGCCCGGAGGACACGGTGGAGCATACGGTGGAAGTCTGCCCGGCTTGGGCGGAGCACCGCCGTGTCCTCGCGGAAGCGATCGGCGGCGGCGATCTCTCGCGTCCGGCCCTGGTCCAGGCCATGGTACGGAGCGAGAGTGCATGGGAAGCCATTACCTCCTTCTGCGAAGCAGTAATGCTCGTGAAGGAGGAGGCGGGACGCGTGAGGGAGAGGCAAGCTTTGCACCCTCACGCCCCTAGTCGCCGCAGGAGACGCCCTGGGCGTCGGGAATCGGCAGCCGATTCCCGGCCACCGTAGGCGCGGGCTTGCGGACGGCGAGCAATGGGTAGCTCGCCGTCCGGTAAGGACCAGGCCCGAGTCGACGGCGCGTCGTGTTCCACGCGCGCCTCAAAGAGATGTCAGCACTATTGACGGGGTCCGCTAGGGCCGATGCCAGCTAGGGTTGCGGGATGTTCGAAAGAGTTACCGTGGCCCCGGCACAGGCAACAGAAGGAACACGGGTGGGTTTTAGTCAGTAAAAGTCTGACACGCCCTCCCGCTCCGCCCAGAGCGGGAGAAGTCATTTGATGATTTCCCATCCACAAAAAAAAAAAAAAAAAAAAAAAAAAAGACTTACAAGATCAGACTCCACACAGTCGCTTTGTCTCTTTCTAGAGAGTGGTCACTTTTGTGAGACTAACGCTCCGTCCAATTCTCTATGTATAATTATGGTCTCTCCCTATATTGTCGGTATCGTAGACCTCGTAATCGCTTTACCACTTTTGACAAAAACTCCCAGTAGGTAAATTCAACTTCATTAAGGTTGGAAATACGAAACTATGTATGTAACTGTCACATTTGTAATAAAGCAAAAATAGACCTTGACGTTTTATGACAAGCTAGTGACATTCACAACCTTAGGATCATTTATTTTCAAATATCTTTATATAGGTATCTGCCGTGTGGCGGCATCTACAGGAGGAACAGGGAAGGGGGGAAGGTATGAGGAACAGGGTGTAAAGTCCACTCATCCTCTATAGTAAACGGAGGATCTTCCGACCAGACGGGTGTTGTGTCTGGTGAGCTACTGCCCGAAGGTTAATGTCGAGATTTAGGATGTTGTATGTATGCCAGTCGCACGGTGAACTCTGCTTGCGCGATGCAGGGTTTGTGTGACGTCAGGTCTTTGATGTGTAGTTCGCATGTGGCGTTGTATTTAGATGCCGCCAGAACGGTAAGAACAATTTAACAAAGTGCACTAATCCGAAGCTACATTAACAATTATAATTGAAGAGAGAGAACCTTCTGTGGTAATTACGAGGTCGACTGTACAATCATATCGACATGTCTATTTGAGTTAGAGATGAGAGCCTTTAACGAACCCAATGATTGGTAATCTTATATTCTCAGTAGGTAGCTGATCGGGTCAATATACTCATTTGCATAATAAAATTATGTTGTGTGTTGTACAGAGAAGTGTTATGTCCATACGGTCTGAGACTCCAAAATTAAAACGCAGCTGCATGTACCCGCTGCATGTTAATTGATAAGTAAAAAAACCGGCCAAGTGTGTGTCGGACAATGAAGGGTTCCGTAGTTGGGATGAATTTATCCCAAGAACAAACTTAACATTGTAGTTGAAAAACACGGTCTCACATGCAAATGCATGCATGCATGTAACTTGGTCGACTATTACTCGTAAACTTGACAAGCCTATTTAGCTGTGATAGTTTTTCTTCTATCTTCGTTGTATACTTAGTCTGGCCATAAATACTGTTACAATTAAAAATAAACAAAATACTACATTTGAATTTGGAATCTGTCATTTTTATATGATTGTTCATTGAGTTTTCTCATTTTGGCGCCAATACATTGTACAATATTTTGCGATATTAAAATGGAGTGGGGTGATAAAGAGAACCGAATGGTTGTGATTGCATTACACAAAGTAGGTATGGAGCCAAATGCAATTTTTAAAACTGTCCATACGCTTGGTATTAGTAAAATGTTTGTGTACCGGGCTATTAATAAGTACAATGAGACCTCTGTTTGTGACAGAAAAAGATCTGGCCGTCCACGTAGTGTTCGTACGAAAAAGGTGGTCAAATCAATAAGGGAAAGAATTCGAAGAAAAACTTTCCGAAAGCAAAAGATTTTATCTCGGGAGATGAAGATAGCACCTAGAACCATGTCGCGTATTTTAAAAGATGACTTAGGACTTGCAGCCTATAAGAGACGTACTGGTCATTTCTTAACTGATAATTTAAAAAAGAATAGGGTGGTAAAATCGAAACAACTACTGAAGCGGTACGCAAAGGGAGTTCCCAGAAAAATTTTGTTTACGGATGAGAAAATTTTTACAATTGAGCAACATTTTAACGAACAAAATGACCGTATTTATGCTCAAAGCTCTAAGGAAGCTTCCCAATTAGTCGACAGAGTGCAACATGGGCACTATCCGACTTCAGTGATGGTTTGGTGGGGTATTAGCTATGAAGGAGTGACTGAGCCATACTTTTGTGAAAAAGGTATCAAAACATCGGCACAAGTGTATCAAGATACCATTCTTGAGAAGGTAGTGAAGCCCCTTAACAACACCATGTTCAATAACCAAGAATGGTCCTTCCAGCAAGACTCGGCGCCGGGTCATAAAGCTCGGTCTACGCAGTCTTGGTTGGAAACATTAGTACATATATATCGATGGTTGGAAACGAACGTTTCGGACTTCATCAGAGCTGAAAACTGGCCGTCGTCTAGTCCCGATCTTAATCCGCTGGATAATGATTTATGGTCAGCTTTAGAGAGTACGGCTTGCTCTAAACGCCATGATAATTTGGAGTCCGTAAAACAATCCGTACGATTGGCAGTGAAGAATTTTCCCATGGAAAGAGTGCGTGCTTCTACTCGTATTGATAACTGGCCTCAACGCTTAAAGGACTTTATTGCAGCCAATGGAGACCACTTCGAATAAGATTTTTATATTTTAAATTGTTTTATATTTATGTATTAAACTAACACACTGTAAAAGTAATAAATGTTATTTGCAATAGAATTTTTTTTTTCTTTGTTTCAGTATTTATGGTTAGACTAGGTACACTACTACCGTGAATTTTTTCACATATCCAATAGTACTTTAAAGCTGAATATTTCAGAAACGGATCCCTTAATCGAAAAATTGTTCTGACAAACCCGCAATATTTTGGAAACACCTATTCAACAACACCCCACAACATGAGGTAGACCTGAAAAAAAAATCGCCACTTTACGTGTACAGGAGGTACCCTAAATTTTTTTTTTTTTCATGATTTTATATTACCATTTTATCGGCGTGATTAATATGTATATATATCCATGCAAAACATGTCTTTAATTTGAAACAGGTCTCAGGTAAGTAAGTAAAATTAGGTTGTGTTATTTCGGGGTGTACTTACCTGCAGGCTCCGGGTGCCCAAAATATGTAGGTACTTAGTACCTACGTGTCAGACAGAACAGTTTAATTAATAACTATATAAATAGACTGGCTGTGCCCGCGACTTCATTCGCGTGGAAGTCGTAAGATACATAACATACTAAAATTGTTATTTTAGTATATTGTGGCTATTGCCACATTTTAATAAAACTCCCTCGTCCAACCCGTCGCGTTGCATCGCCCGCCCGCGCTATTACTTCGTTTTCGCTTAGTGTTCGTTCTGACTTTTTTCTATTTGCTCGGTTCCTAAAGGTCGTAGCGTGATGTTGAATAGCTTATAGGTATCCTCGAGAATTGGGCTACTAATTTTAATTTAATTTCAAAATTCTAATTTTTCAAATCCAGCTTTTGTTCACAATTTCATGGGTTTCAATATTTTTGCGCGGAGCTCTAATTATTTTTCTAATACATATATAAGTAGACTTTTTTTTATGGGAAATCATCAAATGACTTCTCACGCTCTGGGTGGAGCGGGAGGGCGTGTCAGACTTTTACTGACTGAAACCCACCCGTGTTCCTTCAGTTGCCTGTGCCGGGGCCACGGTAACTCTTTCGAACATCCCGCCAAATATAAAAGTAGCCTTAGTTACTCCCCGTAACATCAGCTATCTGCCAGTCCCGTCAAAATCGGTCCAGCCGTACGGAGATTAGCCGGAACAGACAGACAGACAGACAAAAGTTTTAAAAATTGTTTTTTTTTTGTTATAAGTACCGTATCGTATGTAGTTTCTTATGTACTTAGTAAAAAGTTGTTATTTTGACATTGCAAACAGACACTTTAATTTTATTTATTTGTATAGATTTTAACCCAATCCTAAACATCTTATTTCTCAGAATCAGAGCTCATGTAAAAAATACAAGACAAAACGAAGGGATAAGTAATCCGAAGGTTTTGAATTTTTGGGGATATTAATTTAATTAGGTAGGTCAGTATATTAAAATGGGTTAACTAAAAAGATTGAAAGACTGTCAATTGAAGAAGGAATTTCTTGTAGTATGTACTGTAGGTACGGTATTACGTAGAGTTTAATTGTGTGTTTTTTTAGACAGAAAGTGATTACAAAAATAGTTGTTTTTTCTAGTTTTTTGTTCTTGGTATATTTCTGTCCTAACCATTCTTCACCGTTCCATAATCTGGGTGTATCAACAAGATTTCTTTTTTTTATGACTCGAGAATTCGAGGTAACATTGACCCGAACATTTTACGAATTTCAAATTCATTCACATTCCCACGTTTAAATACTCTTTTTTGAGTGGCTGGCCTGTGTCCATAAATTAACATAATTTTGATTTGGAAAAAATAATACGCAGTAAGAAACATACCTACTGTCTACTTGTCTATCATAATAGGCATAATTAATAATGGCTCATAAATTCTATAATAATGAATGTTGACTGTTTCAATCAAAATAAATGAAGAGCAATCTATTGAGGAACACAATATTATTAGCCCATGTATTTAACGAGCAAAGATAATGCCAGTAGATAGCAGGGGTGAAGCCTTCATACAACCCGATTCCTATCGGCTTCCCTTCGGAACAACCACTCTTCTTAATGTCTACTATTGCCAAATGATATGGTACACCTGTGTGTGTAACTGTGTATCATATCACAAATCATAATTATATTTAATACCAGTTTAATACATCATAAAACCTACAGTTTTTTGTCAGAGTTTATGAACTGAACAATTTTTTCTTCGGCTTCCCTCTAATGATGATTGTATCTGCGCCACTTGTAGATAGGTAGGTACCTACCTAAGTAGGTAAGTGTATTTTATACCGCACAAAACACGACATGAAATGCAACAAAAATTTCACCTCCTACAAACAGGCGCGAAACGCAACGCGACACAAAGGCACCGCTCGTCGCTCGACACGCGGTGCCTTTGTGTCGCGTGCGATTCGCGTCGCGTTTCGCGCCTGTTTGCACGTGCCTTTAGCCGTCCTAATTCATGCAATGCAACTTAAATGTAACATAGACAAGAACTAGGTGAATTTATCTCATCGTTTGTTACAATTAAAGAAAGTAAAATGTGTTATTTGGGACACGTAAGTACAAGAAATACAAACATTAAAAAAGGAATATTTAAACTAACAGCGTCATGTTACGTTTCACCAATCTGTGTCAATAAGCAATAGAAGTCAGTTTTTACTTTATCAGTTAAAAAATAAAATTACTAGCTGAATTAAAAAAAATAAAATTACTAGCTGAATTAAAAAAAATAAAATTACTAGCTGAATTAGTCTTAAAAAATAAAGCAGATGCCATATAAACTTAGCATAAAAAATAAAACAAAAAATAAATGACTTTATGGCGTTGCATATTTTTTTCGACTGCTAATAGCCAGTTGCTTTTACATTTTCGCTCCAGTGCAGCGGACTAAAAAGTTTAGACTAGACCACCCTAGACCAATACAGGCAAGAGCTTTCAAAACCCTATGTGGTCAACCCCAAACTCGTGCCACCACCCGTGCGATCATGCGATTAGTAAAATCGTTATATCCTACGTTTTAAAATCTTGTATGTTATCAATGCCAATTCATTGCGTTTCTGGATTCGCAAGTTAAAAACGAGTTCTTCATAAATATTTTGGTAAACAAGCCTTTCTTTACATGTGTCGCCAACTTTCTAAAGAACGGAATTCTTAATTTACGACCAAGTGCTAACAAGTCGGCTTGCCAAGTTGAATATCTCTGCAAGCGAAAATGTCAAGTGCGAATCGTACTTCCGATTTTAAGTATTTTTCGCGCCATATTAGGCCCACGATTGGGAACTATCTGAGTCAGCAGAGGTCATAATTACGTAGAATTGTTTTCAGGTTTTATAATGAAAAATTATTGTAATTAAAAAAGCAGATTCTAATTGATTCCCCATGAAATATTAGACACATTATTAGATATTGATTGCGAAACTTAACATTTATTAGTGTAGTAAATATCGGCATAAATCGTACCAGTGGCGCAGCTATAATTATCATTAGAGGGAAGCCGATGAAAAAATTGTTCAGTTCTCAACTCAGACAAAAAAACTGTAGGTTTTTAATCTTATGATGTATTAAACTGAGGGCCAATTCCCGTCATTTTAAGAACGTTTACAGTCTGATGTCAGTCTCAATATGACAAAATAACCTATAATTTTCCTACATTTTTGACAAGTTTTTGACATTTGATTGTCGCTGAGATGAGATTGCGACTAGATTTTGAATGTTTTTAATATAATTATGTAATGTAATGTGATGCACAGTTACACACACAGGAGTACCATATTAATTGGCAATAGTAGACATTACAAACAGTGGTTGTTCCGAAGGGAAGCCGATAGGAATCGGGTTGTATGAAGACTATACGCCTGAATCATACAGATTACGTATGACTCCGGTTATACGAAAACCAATGTTATTTTGTTACGAATGTCTTGTTTATACCTTTTAGTTGGCGTTTTTGTTGTAGTTTGGTAGAATTTATTTTAACTTTCTTTTTTATTTAAATTATTTAAGTAGATAGTAAATGAAATATGTTACCTATGATTTGCTAAGCAGCCTACAAAACATTAAATTATGGACTTTTTAACAAGATTCAATCAATAGTTCCTATATGGCCTACACCCTAATTGCGTAACACACTATCAAATAGAATCTGAATGATTTTGAAGCTTATTGCTAATCCATTGCTTCATATGTTCGAAAAATTTGTCTGCTCAGTAACGGCAATAACGCAATGAATGTTGTTAAACTGTCAAAATGAAACTAATTCCTACTATGCGTTGCGCAACTACCCCGCTGAACAGAACAATAAATTAAGGTATAAAAATAACGATTCTATTTCCAGTCAAACCAGATGTATTATTAATCATTTACCTAAGGATTAGATATGTTATTACTTAATCGAAAAAAGTTGTGGCTAGGTAAAAAACAAACAAATATTACTTGGATTTTGAGGAAAATATTAAAAAACCCACGCATCATAGAGATTTAATAACCCGTATAATAAACAAACAATATGTTACCGAATACCTACCGATATAATTATGTCGATTAAAAATCTTAAAGGTCATATTTGATCCGGTAAAACAGCTATTTATATTATTGCACCTATGAATATTGCAGTTGCTCCAGTTGAAAGGCTAATATGAAACAATCTATCATTATCTCTTTTGCGGGTTTGGGGCTTGTGGCTAAGAAATAACAGCCGCACGGGTCGATCGGTCAGATTAAGCTACGCTTGCCGCAGTTGGTCCGTGGATGGGTGACCATCTTTACATATCAAGACCCCTCCGTGCCTCGGAAAGCACGTTAAGCCGTTGGTCCCGGCTGTCATTCGTGTATCTTTGACAGTCGTTACGGGTCGTCAGAAGCCCGAAAGTCTGACAACCAGTCTTACCAAGGGGTATCGTATTACCCAGTAACTGGGTTGTGGAGGTCAGATAGGCAGTCGCTCCATGTAAAATACTGGTATTCAGCTGCATCCGGTTAGACTGGAAGCCGATCCCAACATAGTTGGGAAAAGGCTAGGCAGATGATGATATCTCTTTTGCGGGTAGGTGTAAAAAAAACGACAGACGTATCTTTGATTTTGAATTCTAGGAACCTTATTTTCGAAATTTCCACAGATTTGTGCTGATACCTGATAATATAAATTGTCTGCTAGCAAGTGAAAGCCAGCACTCAACAAATGTCACTAAGATCACTGATCGTACTGACACGCTTTGCAAAACATACCTACCTATTTAAAGTACCATTGATTTATTTGCCAGCACCTCACGAAGACCGTTTACACGTTCCGAGTTTTCGCTCTTGAATAGAAGGGCCATTCCCGTAATTTTAAGAACGTTCACAGTCTGATCTCAGTCTCAATATGCCAAAAATACCTATAATTTCCCTACGTTTTTGAAAACTTTTTGACATTGATTGTTACGGAGATGAGATTGCGACTAGATTTTGAACGTTTTTAATTACGGGAATTGGATTTCAGATACCTATATGTACATGCTAGCCGTGAGAAGATAGTTTTGGTATAAATCTAATACCAAAGTAGGTAATTAACATTTATTTTACGTGAACATGGCGGGCTTTCTTGGACGACTATAGATTAATCCTCTTTCCATGATATGTTTGATCACGAGGTGGACAGCGATACGTAGACTGAAGGTCTGAGGGTGCACTGCGAATACAGCGCTACGAGGTCCATTTGGCGCGTAACCAAAATAGGAACTAAGTCCACCGGTTTGTTTTCCCATACATTTCACAGATGTTTATCAACAGCACGGGTTATTCCGTTTATCCACCCCAAAAAATCCACCCTAAGGTGGATAAGCGGAAACGCATGTCCGAGAATTCACCCCAGGCCTTGTTGGACCACTATTGACGGGGTCCACTAGGGCCGATGCCAGCTAGGGTTGCGGGATGTTCGAAAGAGTTACCGTGGTCCCGGCACAGGCAACTGAAGGAACACGGGTGGGTTTTAGTCAATAAAAGTCTGACATACCCTCCTGCTCCGCCCAGAGCGGGAGAAGTCATTTGATGATTTCCCACCCAAAAAAAAGGCCTAGTTGGATAAACAGAATTTACAGGTTTATGGTGGATTCTCGGACATGCGTTTCCGCGAATACACCTTAAGGTGGATTTTTTTGGGGTGGATAAACGAAATAACCGAACAGCGCCCCCATATCAATATCATTCGAGCACCAAAAGGTCCATGTAGCACTTTATAGGGGTTTTTTTAAATCTCGGAGACAAAATTGACAAGTACAAAATGTCAAACTGACTTACATGATAGTGTAATGTAAGTCAGTTTGACATTTGTACTTGTCAAAATTTAGACTCCGAGATTAAAAAACCGACTAGATTTAAATCGATCGTCGTCACTCCGTCGACCAGTCGATGAACGGCTCAGAATAATATGCGACCTCATAAATCATAAACCACGTTAGACCGCAGTTTACACTCGCGTTGCGGAAGACAATGAAGGTGAAGGTCAAACAACTTCAAGGCACAGACGGGCCATCAATATTTTTGTCACTAAACAATGCTCAATGGTTTTGATTCTTGAATGCATTTAGTAGTTTATTAAGTAGTAACGGTACTTACTTACACCAAAGAATATCATGACACAGTTAATTCAGCACAGTTCCCCAAAAAAATTGCAATGCCTAGGTACTCATCTTTAAAACATGTTGGATGTTCTTCCGAAAACGAGATCATAGTTTCGATTGACGGCATAGTTATTCAAGAGTAATACTCGTCAGTGGCACAGTTACAATTAGCATAGAGGGAAGCCGAAAAAAAAAATTGTTCAGTTCTCATAAACTCAGACAAAAAGCTGTAGGTTTTTAATTTTATGATGTATTAAACTGGTATTCAATATAATTATGTAATGTGATTATACACAGTTACACACACATGTGTACCATATTATTTGGCAATAGTAGACATTAAGAAGAGTGGTTGTTCTGAAGGGAAGCTGATAGGAATCGTGTTGTATGGAGGCTACGCCCCTGACTCGTAGACCTACAAGAAGTGCCTAGCAGGGCACATACAAAACTACAACCGTCTAACCAGAACAAGCAACTCGTTTGTCTTACGTCAGCCACTGTGATGGGATGCTCCCATTTCCAACATCTGACGTTCAGGTAATGTTCCATCACAATGTAGGGATCTGTCGAAACGTCCATACATAGCCCATACTAGCCTAATTTATGTAAATACATGCGGGTTCCGTATCGCTGGTCGCGGACAATGGGACTTCCTCGTCTAAGTTTTTTAAAAACGGTGCGCAGACGCAACTGCGATTTAGCGATAAATAATCAGCTGAGATTGGAGCGGAGCAATCTTTTTGATATGTTGTCGTTAGCTATGTACTTGCTATGCTAAAAAGTATTAGCTTCGGTTGGAAGATAATGCAAGTCTTTTTCCTCTAGTTTAATAAATAGTATTATATCTATATTAGTTTTATGCATTAATACGTAAAAGAGGTGCGTCCTTGGTGCGCAGGGTGCGTAACAGTTCCAACAGCATCCTGGGAATGATTGCTGACAGGCTGGACTGCTGTATTGTGAATCGTTGCTCCAGTATCTCAGCTGGAATGCGAAGGCAATGATTATTTTGTTGTGTGTGCTTTATGTAATTGAATCACTAACATAGTTTAAGTTTATTTATTGTAACTAACACTATATGAGTCTCATTGTTACTATCAATAAATAATTTATTTATTATTATTTTATATCTATCTATTTATCTAGATCTTCAAATCCCTGGTATAGACATGTTTGACAAACACCTGAAAAGTTATTTAAAACTTCAACTCTCATACTTCATTTATTTGGAATCTGCATGACAATTCCATAGTTTTCTGGCATGCAAAATTCGGATCTAAAATAATTATTTGACTTTCTGGTTTTTTCACATATTATAACTTTAACCCAATCACAAGTTTTCCCGGGATCTAGGAACTGACGGCAGGATTGCCAATCAATTCCAAGACTTCGACAAGTAGCAATCGCTTTCAAAGCGTTTCTCTTTTCTTTTTGTAACAACTTTCAATAGTATTTACATGAGCTATTTGGTAGCTGATATTATTATGTCAATCCAATACATTTTTGACATGTCCACCGTCGTCATCGCTGACAGAATATCACATTGTTTAGGGCCTCTGCCCCACCCATACTTTCCGTTGGAGTCACAATTTGGGTGAACTACCTAACATTGAAAATTAAATTGGTTTCTGTGAATCAGCATCATTACATCTGCGTGTCAGTTACCATATTGTTCGACAGATTCCTCGTAAAAGCTTCGAAAGGAAATAACAAATTAACGAAACATTTAATGAGTAAGATTGAGGGTATTTAAGTACAAAATAAACATTTCTCAAAACTCACCGCCCCGTATAAGAGGACAATGACACTGATTTGGAATAAATTGACAAAAAGATGTGAATTTAAAACTTTTTTTAAATGTCATTTCCGCCGGAAAAGCTTTCTGTATAGCTTCACTACGCAGATAAAAGAGAAATCTTTATTTATTGACCTTTCTATTTGTTCTTGAAATAATTGAAATTCGAAACTGAGCCAGCGTTTTCTTTGAATTTGAATAATTGGCGTAGATACTTACCTACTTATTATTTATGGAAAGAAGTTTTAATTATGATTTTAATTCTGATAACTTTATGAGCTTCCTAAAATACTGCTAGACAATGAAGAACATATGAAATTGAAATAATATCACCAGGCTTGGTCAATACTGGTGATATTATTATGTTAAATTGTTTGGCGGCTTTAGCTGCTTACCTCCTTGCCTTTATCCCGGGATGATATTCACACCCCGCACGCTTACGAACGTCTAGTCGAGATGACCTGTTTCTCTTAAAAAAAACTTAAGACTCTAAGAGGAACATAAGAAACGCACAGAAATCATTTTATAAACAGAAAAAATATCTTCTAAAAAAGACTTCTAAAGCACACCCTTGAAAAGAACTCGTTTGTTTCAGGAGTGCACCAATGAAAGCATCTCGATCGTCACGTGCGCAGCTTTACCTTATAACGGCGCGGATCTCCCGCGCGGATCACAACAACACGCCAGTTCGGTGCGCGCGCACGCCTCCGCACAAAAATTCGCGCCATTTTCTTTCGAGATTCGATTATTGGAATGAGTTTTCTTAAATAGTTTGTAGTAAATTCGTAATTAAAAATGCGTGCAGTGTTATTTATGTGTGTTTTTGTGTATGGAGTGGTGGGACAAGATGTCAATGATATGGGAAACATGCCCAAATACGACCAGAGGTATGATTACTTGGACGTTGACGCGATTTTCACTAATAAGAGACTAGTTAGGAACTATGTGGATTGTTTGATCAATGCTGTCCGGTGCACGCCTGAAGGAAAAGCGCTGAAAAGTAAGTTGAATTTCCTTGTTAGAAAACTATAAGTGTCTTGCACTTTGTGGTTTACAATTCCATTTTTAAATAATGTAGTGCATCACATCTGGTGCAAGTAAGTGCTTCACCTTAACATTATTTGAAAGGTCAATCAAATGAATTTATAGTTGGAATAATTAATTTAATAATTACAAGGTGAAATTCGCAATTTTGGCGCGGAACGAGCAAAACGTTGTTTTAGAAAAAACAACTGGAAGGTTGAAATTGATGTTTTCATATTATTTTAAGTATTTAGATTGCTCTTATTAATTTAATTAAGTTGGAATTCAAATCAATTAAATTGGTAAGCGAATTACCTAATTCAACCCGGGAAAATTTGTTTATACTTACAAATATATTTATTAATTATGTTAATTACAATTAGACGCCGCGGCGGCTTAATTATACTTATGAAAAAATATAATAAAATCCCAATTATCAACAAAACGCCAGTTTTCCACGTCATAACGCTTGACCTCCAATTTTATCATAAGATATAAGAAACTAGAAACTGATGGTAATAAGAGCTTGTTATTGTATTAACCTATGTATTATGTATACGCAATTAGAATACATAATAGAAAAAAGAACAATACTTATTTAAGATATATTTAAAACTTCCATAAGTACTTAGGTTTACATAATTACTATACTCGGTGGCGATTAAGTTATCACATTAATTGAAACCACGTATTCAGTACATGATTCTGAACCCCGCTACGTTAAAATTTTTCTCTGTTATTAAAAAACAAAATTTGCTGCTCCATACATTTTTGCCTACCTACGAGGTCAAAATGTATGGAGCAGCAATTTTTTTTTTTAATAACCAACGAAAAATTTCAACGCAGCGGGGTCCAGAATCATGTACTGAATGCGTGGTTTCAATTAATGTGATAACCTAATCGCCACCCTGTATACTCAGACATACTATCAAACATACTCACACAAAAACAATCACAGATAAACCAAAATAGTGTTAAGTGTTAAGTGTGTATTTAATTGCTAAATTATTGTTAGTTTTTCATTTGTTTAATTTTCTTTTCAGGAGCCTGTAAATATCTTAAGTTCTCACTCGTTTGTTACTCTACGGGTCACAGCAATGAGGAATAATATCCCATTGTAATACAATATCAACTAGTATGGGGGTATTGTGACTGTTACTGGTGCCCTTGTATATTGTAATGTCAACAGTATACTTAAGGTAATAAATTGTACACAAATAAATAAATAAGGACCCGGCAGACGTTGCATGTCCTGTCCAAACCATAATTCATACAAAAATCCTGTAGAAAAAAAGACGTTCAGTTTATTCCGAATTTGAAAAGTTTCCGGGAAACTTTTCCATAAAAACCTAATTAGGACTATTCCGAAAATTTTTAATCAAAAAAATTGCCAAATCGGTCCAGCCGTTCTCAAGTGATGCGCATACCAATGAACAGCGTTCCAATTTTAAATACATTTTTCACAATCGCGGATCATTGTCCTCTAAAATAAAAATTATGAACTTGCAACCAAATCGTGCTTAACACTCATATATATAATAGTTGTGAAATACGAAATCATTCATGTTTTCAAAAAACAGAGATAAATAAAAGTAAGTAGGTTTTCACGCGCTTTTCTCGCCCTCCAAAATCTCTCACGATGCATATTCGTGCGATATATTTTATTTGTGATATTTTATGGATTGTCAATGTTTTCCACATTCATAGGTGACACCTGTGTTGTTTATAGTAAGGCTAGCTTTTGCCAGCGGCTTCGCCCACGAGGAGGTCGGAAATTATCTCACGGGAAAATACTACCGGAATCAAACGTATCTTATGCCCTAAACCAGGTCATGGTCATGGTAATTTCATCGCAATCCGTTCAGCCGTTAAGGTTTTCAGACAGACAAAGTTATTTTCGCATCTATAATATAATATTAAGTATGGATCATGTTCATAAAATACCGATTGTACATACATATATACTGGATGATTTTTTTTACCATCTCGAAATTTTTACAGGATGACAACATCCTGTCCCAAACAAACCCATGAACATGAACAACTTTCACTATGGGACCAACAATGAGATCACGAAAAAAAAATCTGCTGTTTCATATATTTTGGTCAAGTAGGTTTGAACTTTTCTATTAAACAGTAGATTTTTTTTTCGTGATTTCAGAGTTGGTCCTGTAGTGAAAGTTGTTCATATTCATGGGTAGAATACCCTGTAAAAATTTCGAGACGGTAAAAAAAATCATCCAGTATATCTAAACTCATTTGCAAGAGCCGAATATTCTTAAAATGTTTAATTTACACTTATCGTCTGCTTTATTTTGCCAACACAAATTCATAATTCAATCACCTAAATACTTATGAAGCGGAGCACAGTATCAGATTAGTACCTACATATGTAGTTCATCGGCAACAAGAATTCTCGTTTGTAAACCATTTCTATTGACTTTAGCAACGTGCGTGGGAACGTTCCCTCTAAACATAGTCTACTTTTCTTAGTTGTCTATGGTATATGTCAACATGTTAGTTGTTGTAACTTGTAAGTAACGGTTTCGACGCCAAAAGTGTACCGTTTTTAAAGGGTAGTAGACACTTTAATTTATTTTATGTGTGACGTACGTATGAAAAATTATCATCATCTACCTAGCCTTTTCCCAACTATGTTGGGGTCGACTTCCAGTCTAACCGGACGCTGCTGAATACCAGTATTTTACATGGAGCGACAGACTACATGACCTCCACAACCCACTACTTACTTACTGGGAAATACGATACTCCTCAGTAAGCCTGGTTGTCAGACTTTAGGCTTCCGTAACAACTATCAAAGATCTACAAATGACCCGGATCAACGGTTTAATCGATTCGCGGACGGTAAACAAGATACAATAGAAGTTCTATTGTTATGACACAAGTATATGTGGGCGTCCAAGCAAAAAGGGTCCAGTTCTCGGCATTTAGTTTCTGAGATATATGCAGTTTTGTACAGTTGGGTGAAAAAATAGCATTCCTCGATTTTAATTGAATATTAATGAATGCTCATTTATCTACAAGTTCATATAGTAATTGACTTTATATGACGTTTCTAAGTACCAGGAAATGTACTTAGAAACATCAGAAAATGTACTAAGTACCAAAAAACAAACTTTGAAAATGCTTTTTCTCAATTCAAGTTTTTTCAGTTTCAACTTCAAATGTCTGATAAAAAAAATGAGCCAGTTTTTGAATATTGTTTTAATCTTTTGTAGCAATTGACTATTCTAGATACCGAATCTGGCTTTAACTCAATAGCCCACTACCGGACCCTTTCTGCTTGAACGCCCACATATAGACTATGAGATATGTAATGGATGGTATACCATCCATTCGTTATTATTTAGCCACAAGCCCCTCAAAACGTATGAAAAATGATATTACCACAAAACACGTAGATAAAAGAAACGTACCACGGGCACTTTCCGATAATATTTCTTGTTATATCATCTCATAAACTACCTCTACTTTTGGCAGTCATTACGTAACCTCATATATTATTCTCACAGCACACTGTCACTTCTGCGAAATAATGAGATAACAGTGAAAGTTTCATTCAATTCTGTCCAGCACTAAAAATTGCACGAGCGAATCTGTCAACTCGTTTTTTTACCGTTAATAGTAGTGGCTGCTACAAAAATAAACAGTAGCTAAAACCTTTTATCTATATCATTGTTTTTTTTTTAATTATTTTATTTAAATAAATAGGTGTTGCCTTTTTGCAGGAGATTTCAAGAGAATCCTTCTGTAAGTAGGTAAATATTATAGGAACAACGTTATCAGCAACAGAATACCGAAATAGTTTAATTAAAATTTTCTAGGTGTCTGCATGCATCACGGTAAAGTTTCCACTATTAATTAGTAATTATTATAAATACTACTTAATAGATTCAGTGAAACATTTAATATGCACCTGCTACCTAACATACGCCTACCATACATAAAGCTTCGATAGGACTTGTTTAAAAAGAGTATTCAATATTTTTGTTATTGGAGGAATTTGTCAGTACCATCCCGGAGTCTGGATTTTTGCCGAGTTGATGGCAATAGGCTCACTCCCTCTGGCGAAATGTGGGGGGTGCACAGTAGGTTCAGCTCTACCTAACCCTTCGGGGAATACAGGCGTTATGATATGTTATATTATAGCTTTAGCAATGAATCGATTGCAAATGAATCATCGCATTGCATCACTTAAGAATCTGAAAAGCTCAGACTACTTATTTAGATGATTGTAGATCCTAGGCAGGCATAAGCAGTGCAATCGTCCGATATAAGTCTAGTCTATTTATAGCAATATGTGCATATACAAGGTGTAACATAAATAACGCACAACAACCTCTCAAGGGGTCATTGTACTCATCATTATTAACAACGGAACAGCTGATATTTTTTTCGCGATTTCAGGTTTGGTCCCATAGTAAAAGTTGTTTATAATGATGAGTACAATGACCCCTTGAGAGGTTGTGCGTTATTTATGTTACATCTTGTATAAATAATTTACACGTGCAAGTCTTTGCAGGTGTTATCTATCGCCGCACACACATATCTACATATATTTAGTATATGAATATTATATATGTATGTATTGTATCATGCATGAGTATTTATTTAATCAATTGCGTCAGTTTTGCATAAATTAGTTAGATATATAATTTTGTATTTGTTACTGGTTGGTTTAGCTAAATAAATGCCAGCGCCCGGTTTGCATCAACTTTGGCTTGGCTTAGGAATTTTGTATCGAAGATGAGAAAGAACTTCCTTATTGAATGGGCTTACGTCATCAAACAGGTTTTACGTCACAAGGTACCGTATTACTGCGGAATTAAATTAGGGTTGCCAATTTCCTGAAACTGGTAAAATTCACGTCACCTCCGTGACCTGAAGTAAACGGTATGGAGACTGTCCGTGTTCTATTTTTCTTCCTTTTTTAAATTAAGGGCGTAGGTCTGCCTACTTTTCTCCGCATGGACAACCAATTTTAATTCTTAGAAATATGCATCAACATCATCAGCCACAACCACACCAATTCGTTCCATTGATTAAGCCGCGAAACAGAACAAAACACAACGGGCGAAATGTGGGTGAACAATAGGTACACCTCTGCCTAACTTTTCGGGGAATAGAGGCGTGATGTTATGTATATAGGGTGACTGGTAATTAGTGACCGATACTTAAACACATGATTTTACACATGATTACAAGCAACTTTTACTATGGCACCAATCCTGAAATCGCGAAAAAAAAATCAGCTCTTCCTTACATTTATGTTCGCATAACTCGTCAAAATGTAGGGACCAGCTGATTTTTTTTTCGCGATTTCAGGATTGGTGCCATAGTAAAAGTTGCTTGTTATCATGTGTAAAATCACGTGTCTAAGTATCGGTCACTAATTACCAGTCATCCTATATTTATGTTATGAACGCTGAGAAGGCTTACCTATACAGTCGGGTGAAAAGGTTGTCAGGATTTCACCCCATTCCTTGCTAGAAACTGAGCAATATTCATCATAATCCGTCGACAATGCTATACATTTCTCTCTGACGCGACCTCTTTGCGGTAAGTGTGCAATTTTCTGTATAGTCTCTGTATTATCGGCTGTATGAATATCAAAGAGCCGGTGCCACACGGCCGAGACCCTATTCCGTAGCTTCCCTTCACCGATATTATGTTACGGTAACTTAGATACTTTCTGACTACTTACGCAGGTATGTATGTATGTCTTGAACATACCTATTTTTGTGTTGCTAATTGAATGTAATTGCTTCATATGATTTGCATTTCAAGGTCTCCTTAATTCAGATAACTTGTTATTAAGTTTTAATGCGAATTAAAATCTGTTTTTGTTTTGTAACATGTTAGGTTTTGTATTCTAGAATGATGCTCGAGTATGATTCTCGAATCAAGAACTTATAGGTAATGTCAGTTTGAGTATGGAACGATTGATATCTTTCACTGATGTTACTAAAGGCGAATTTTAATCTTAGGTTTTATTGGGATGTAGTGATATTCTCCATTTAAATCTAGTATAACTAAAACAGTCACTAGACAACTACGAAGCGGGATAACCTATCAAGAAAACATAGAAAAAAAAGTCAACAACAAAACATTTATAATCATTAGGAAGTCTGAGAGCTATATATAATGTGCTTAATTAAGAAACTAGTTTCATTTTAAATTCTTACACTTAAGTATTTAAAAAAAAAAAACTACGCATAGTTTCTTAATTGTCAGGTAAAAAAAAAGCTTTTGACAGCTACTGTTTATTTTTTCGTTTTTTTTTTAATGCAGCATAGCGTGCGAATTCTATTGGGGTACCTAATTGCGTAAGATACTTACAGTAGGAATCGGTTTCATTTTGACAGTTCAACAACATTCATTGCGCTATTTACGTTGTTGAGCAAACAAAATTTTCGAACTTAAGAAGCAATGGATTAGCAATTTGCTTCAAAATGATTCAGATTCTGATTGATAGTGAGTTACGCAATTAGGGTGCTGTTCTGTTTGTGAAGGAAGCCAACACGGTAGTTTTGATATTAGCACTTACAGACCGCTTGATAAGCTGTTAATGATAGACTTCCGATATTGCGATCTGATGGTTTTGTATGGTAATTTGCAGGAGACGCTATAAATAGTCATTGGTACCTACATAGCTAGCTGCTTTTAATCATGGCTTTGTAGCAATGGAAAACATTCTAGATTTTAATTACTAATGCCTAGGTTATGTAAACAGGACAGGCGCATAGTATTTTGCTAACAATCTTTTATGCTTAGACGAAATACGAGTATAAACAATAGGTTTATACGGTTCTTAAAAAATAATCAAATCCGTTAATTAAAATCCCATATAAACCTTTACATGTTATCAATTTATAATTTAATTAATTATTGACCCATTTCGGGTGGCGCAACAGATAAAGGGATAAAAACTGACAAATGATGGCGCTAGGAATGTAATAAAAATGTGAAATCTTCAAATTAGTTCCAACTAATGTGACTGCCTGTGATAAAAACTAACAATCATTGTTCATAGACAAAAGACTGTTGTACCCCTCGCTCACAGGTTTATTGTTACAAAAATACACACTAGGTACACACCTACCTACAATGTAGTTATTTCCTTGTGAAGAGTTATATTAAAAAAAAAAAGTTGGCATTTACATAAAAGCCTACAACAGACTGACTTTTCTTTTTGCGCATTGACTTTCTTAGTGGATTTAATTTAATACCTACTTAGAGTCCGCATTCCACAATATTTTGCCTGGCCTACAAATGAATAGCGAGGTACAAGAATCTATATCACTATAAACATAGATTTTATCGACACTTTTGGATGCAAAGAGAGTGCACAAGAGTCAAGTAGGAAAGTTCTCCTGTACTTACGTGGTGGGATCCTTCAGTAGAGCTAAGAGAAGGAGTTTTCAAACTCAGAACACTAGCTAATCGCTAAGAACAGGTTTTGCTGAGACAGGTCTTGCTGTTTCTAATTTCTTTATTTCTGTAATTTTTGTTGATTACTAGTTTATTTATTTATTTATAAGTATAATAATTATGTATTAGGTATGTTGAAACTGTTTGTACTCTCCGTCATTTGTCCCTAAATAAAGGTTCATTAGAAAAGCAGCGTCAGACAGCATCTGTCTGGTATTAATGCTGAAATGAACCTTTTTGGCGCAGCCGTGAGGCACACACTATTGTTGTTAAAACATTATTTTCACTTTTTTATTTTGTGCTTTGTATTTTGTGTTTCACGAACTGTGTGTCCAAATAAACATTATTCTTTCTTTCTAACACTGTTTAAATTGTAAAAAACCCAACGATCACAAATTAAACAACTTTTTACGAAGACACTTAAACTAAAACTAATGGACATGTGTAAATTAGCGATTAGACATACTGGTAGAAAATTACGAATTCTACGAATCAAGATCTTTGTACGATTATGACGAATGACATTATAGTCGCAATTATCATGACTTGCATCATATTGAAACAAGCCGAGCTATGTTGCAAAAATCTCTATTCTAATCAATTTTTCTCTATGACAGGTGACGTCGGCAATTCTGCCAATTTCAGATAATGTGTTAAGAGAAAACGTGCGAAAAAAATATATTAAAAAAAAAACTAATAAAATAAAAATATACCTAAATCCTAGTTGGTTGACGAATAATTGAATTTAACCGTGAAAACTTGAGTGAACTGAGCTGTCAGTAGTGTCAAACCACAACTAGCATCAATCGATCTACTCCGTAAAAATATCACCGTGAAAATTTAGGTGAAGTGAGCTTGACGTGAGCTGTCATTGCAATGACCGCTCACTTCAAACTCACTTCACCAAAGTTTTCACCCTGGAATTGACCGGCTGGTAGAAGCTCAGTTCACACTCACTTCGTCTAAGTTTCCACTGTGAGATTTGAACAGAATAGACCGGAGGTTGCAATTGTTGCGAATGATAACCTTAACTAAAATATAATTAAAAAATCGGGAGGTGTGTTGGGACACTCGGTCGGAACGAAGTTCCAACGAAGTTCGCTGCATATTATGTATGAATAACACAGAGCCATCTAGTATAGTCTCACACTTGAACCCGACGGCATAACGCTTTTCCATTACGTCACAATTTCTGCCAGTTAACTCCGACCACAAGCCGCGTTAAAGAACTTGCTTCCAATTCCTATGTAGTAGGGCCCCATTACACGGTACACGCACTTCCTCTCTATCTACTTATCATGTACTTACATTGGTGAGCTATGTACAAACATATTTACCTGCAATAGTATAAGTCGCTGTAGGCCAGTTACTAATGAATTGGTAGAGAAAAATTAATTAACCAAAAAGATAACATAATATTTCTTTTAATAGCTTTATCATACTTTTGTTATAATGTACTTAATTTCTTATATAACTGAAATCCAGATGTACACAATAGATATGGAATGCGTTGCGCAAGGAGTAGACCGTAGGTACCTTAATCCATTGTTGACAAATATTTTGTTTTAATTGGAATCTCACGATTCCAATCCCAAAGGTATCTCGTGGTCACCCACGAGATACCTTTGGACAATGGTTCTATTTAATTAGGTAAAGGCAATTATGATAATTTATAATGTTGACATTAATTCCACAATTTTGGAACGGTTCCTTTACTTTAGGCTACATAGGTTATTTCGTATTGGTCAGTGCATATTTGATTGGTAGTAGTAGTTATGTAGTCTTGCCAGTCTTTCTAATGAATAATATCAAGGTAGTTAGACTGTAAGGCCACTTAATTATGCAACACTTAGAATAACAAAAAATAAATGCTAATGCATTTAGTGTCAGTAGGCATTGCGATTAAAAACAATGTATTATTAAATTCGAATTATTCTTCCGTGAGAAAACCGGCATATAATACCGGGACTAAAAATTCAAAGACATGAGCCATCCACCAACTCCCGAACTGGGCTCGTGACGTGGATTACGGCGCACTCCCTCTCACAGAGGGGGGCCTGTGGCCCAGCAGTGGGAACGTTAATATAGGCTGATTATGCTTCAGTAGGAGCTAGCTCTTTTTAGTTGTCAGTTACCGGGCTTAGGCCAAACTTTTGAGCAAATTACAGTTCTAAGACATTTTGCGATCGACCTTGATAAACAATACAAAAAAAAAAATGCTGTTGTTAAAATGCTGTGTTAGGCTTGACAAAGCGATAACCGTCGTGTTCAAAATAAAAACTTTTGAATCGTAAAATTGTAACTAGCAAATTAAACCAACGTGTACGTCATTGAATAACTATAAAATTAAAACCGTTTAAAAATACCTTCAACAGTACCCTATTTAAATGTGTAGATTAACAACAATGAAAAAAACTTAAAACCGGAATTTTGTGTAGACATAGTGTTGTCCTATGTGAGTACGTGACACACATTGTAAGGATGTTCCAAATTCAAAACAATAAGTTTTCAAATGACTGGGCAAAGGTCAGAAGAAGCTCATCATTTTCAGATCAATTATGTAGGTACCTAATTTGACAGATTATAAAACTCAAAATGTGTCCATTGGCTTGTAGGTATTTCTGCGCCCTAATCAATCACAATCTGAATGATTTTCAAGCATATTGCTAATCCATTGCTTCATATGTTCGAAAAGTCTGCTCAACAACGTAAATAACGCAAGGAATGTTGTTGATCTGTCAAAATGAAACCGATTCCTACTGTAAAGTGTAATACGCAATTGCCCCGCTGGTTGATGTTGAATTATAGTTTCGGTAGGCAGTAAGCAGATAACAATCTTTACTAAATTAGATTTGTATTTCGCTCATGTTTTACATAACATAACATAACATCACGCCTTGTTTCCCCGAAGGGTTAGGCAGAGGTGTACCTATAGTAACACCCACATTTCGCCAGTTATGTTTAAGTCCTATGTAATAGGGGGCGAGCCTATTGCCATCTACTGGGCACAAATCCAGACTCCGGGCTGCTACTGAGAAATTCTGGATAGAAAAACCCAATAACACTGCCCGACCTGGGAATCGAACCCAGGACCTCATGCTCAGCAGTCACACACATGTTTTAAATACATTTTTAACACACAGTTATGTTATTAATAGGTAAACCATTTTTTAAAATCTCCGGATAGGTATACATACATACTGCTCAACTGTCAAATAATTTAAGATTAATTTCAAATTTTAAGTAAAAAAAATATTAAAATAATAAAAATAATATAATTGAATAAAAAACACACCAAAGTAAAACCGACTTCCAAAAAAAAAACACTACAAAGTTAAAAATAACTTTGATATCGGAAATCGGTGTCTTTGGTGTCGTATTTTAGATTTTTGCCACCGGCTTCCGATATCAGTTATGTTTTTTTTTTTTTGGAATTAGGTTTTATTTTTTGTAAAAAAGTTTTTATTTTTTTCAAGTTTTTTTTTTAGTTTTTATTTGTGGTACCTACACCACACAAATTCGAAATCCACTACCTGCTATGTAAATTATAATGACAGGAAGTATCTACGTCATCCACATATAAACTAAGTGGGAAAATACGTGTTATTGAAACTAACACAAAAACCACCCAATCGTAGTTAATAAGATTTACATTGGACCTACTACGAGGTATACCCTCCCAAATAAAACAAGAATCGTTCAAATCGGACTACTTGGTAAAAAGAAATGCGTGGTCATACATTAAAAAAAAAAATAAACAAATATACGCCTCGACGTGAGAACCTCCTTTTTTTTTCGTCGGTTATAAAAGGCTTCTATTTGACACATTTACGTTTATTGACAGCCCGTAGCTTTAATAAATAACATAATATAATTAATGCAGATGTAGGTGTAGCCTGCTATTAGTGTAGATAAAATTACATACTTTTGTGAAAA
The DNA here is from genome assembly GCA_947568875.1 of Fissipunctia ypsillon. NCBI lineage: Eukaryota > Metazoa > Arthropoda > Insecta > Lepidoptera > Noctuidae > Fissipunctia > Fissipunctia ypsillon. Next base: position 17,106,687 of record OX387659.1, read on the forward strand.
TGCCATGGCTTTGTTACCCGCACGCGATCAACAACACACTTTGCACAGATAATAATAATTTATTGATCTAGTTTGACTGGTTGGCTGTTAAAAACAAATACCTAAATGTAATGACACAAAATATTTAACATCCAAAATAAAAAATGGATTTTCCATTTAATTTTGAGTTCTGGGATTATACTAAGAAAACCCCAGTCTATCTATATTTTTTTCGGAGCTATAATTAATCTTTTTATTGATATATTTTTTGAGGATATAATAGTTTTTAACCTTTTTTAACTTTATTGTGTGGTTTTCATTTAATAAGTACTTTTCAGAAGATCTTTTTAACATATTAGGTAGGCAGGTAGGTACCTACCTCAGAAAAATTTGGTATAATTAATGAAAATTAATAAAATTAACTTGGATAAATTGTTATCAAGAAGTAGGTATTTTTATCACGTCTTATACAGTATTATTAGCTATCACTGTTTTTAATATACATAGGTAGCTTATGTGCCTAAATACTTAAAGCTAAACCAAAAGTTAGAACACAATAAACAGGAAAGGAACAAAGTTCTTTGTTATGGTTACCAAAATTGGGTAAGACCTGTGTGACTTCATTATCATATATGCATTATTATTTTAATAGATCTAATAGATTTTAGTTATATAAAATACCATAACAAACGTTTTGAACATAGATGAGCAGACAATAGTGTCTGCCCGTCTATTTTTAAAATGGCAGTTACAATTTTATTATTTCTTGTATAAAAACGTCAACAAAAAGTGGCGATTGCTAGAATTTAGATAAGAGTTAAACTGCTTCCTGTGTCTATCTGTTATTTAATAATAGGTACACTACATGTGTCATTAATATGTCTTTATTCTCACATCGATGGTCACGAATATGATTATCTACGCCCAGATTTTTCAAAACCCAAATTAAGCCGTGACTATATACTATGCCAATATCTCGTACCTGATATTGGTAGAAGTTTTCTTTATAGTTCATTGAGATTTTCTGCTTTCCTTCTATCATAGGCCAATCAAGCTTTACCTTCTTGGTCCTTTTGGATTGTCATTAGGCCCTTCATAAGCACTACAAGTTCAACGCAATTTCATTCATAAAGACTACTGACTAATCAGTGGTCAAGGTTTACAAAATGCAAGAGGCGTAAGTACCATAACATCCTTGTGGTTTGCAAATAAAATCATGATTTATGATTTCCTTAATTTTATAGACGTTAGTCGTAAAAGTAGTCTGCTAGACGCTGATTTAAAGGCCACGCGAGACCAAACAAAAAAATATAGTCACGAAACCGAATTGGCAGAATAGTAGACAAGAAAGTACTAAATTCCAAATCAAACAATGACATACCATGAACGCGTACGCACCTAATTTTGAACGAACAATATGCCACACAGGTGCGACCTGCGGATTTCCGCAAAGTGAAATCGGTCCAACCGACTTAGCACCGTTTTTCACAAGACACCGCGCTACAAATACCGTAGGAGACTTGACTGACAGTTCATTAAAGAAGTATGTACGAAGGCCTGTCGATACTGTACAAATATTTATGTGACCGTGAAAACTTAGCTTGGAATGAGCTGGCAATCCCCAGCAACAGATTGACAGCTCACTTCATAGACTGACTAGACTGGCTGTTCAGGCGATCTATTCTGTACAAATGTCACCGTGGAAACCGTGTATTTCGCGTTCGTCCCATTGCCGTCGTCACTGATTTTGTTAGTGGGATGAACGGGAATTTTAATATTATTGATTAAATTCCCGTTCGTCCCACTAAATAATTTGAGTCTGGTTGTTCAATGGTAAAAAAAACACTTATTTAACCTAACTAATCCTACTAATATTATAATGAATGTGAAAGTTTGTATATTTGCTATTCAATCACGCAAAAACGGCTGAACGGATTTAGATGAAAGGCACACTAACCTGGATAAACACATAGGATACTTTTTATCCAGGACGAACGGGGAATACACAGTGAAAACTTAGGTGTCTTTTTGACAGCTCACATCACCTAAGTTATGACCGTGAGATTTTTACAAAATACATCGGCAGATATAATAAGCGGCTTATGAGACACCCACTTCCATGCTTGTGGACGATTTCTCGCCGGCTATTGGCTCTACTATTGTGTGAGTCTTCTAAAGGATGACAAATGTCACTATTAATTATGTGAGAAGCTTTTACGGGATGGCAAATGTCACTTGGTTATCTACGATCTACGCGGCTTCCTATTATTGTTTACATAAGCCTAGCATGCCATGAGAGAGATCATTTGTTATCTACTCCAGCGTCGCTAATACGTAAAAGTGGTTTACTATTGCCGCACAGAACCGTAACATATATAGAACTGAGAACCGTGGTCTTGGAAGATATTAGGCTGGTAACTTAAAGATGCGGTGGAGTGCAGGTACACTTAATTTTACGGCCGCTTTTCTCGCGATCGCGGCGATTGGATCCGTTTAAGCACACATTTCAGCCAATCTATATGTATATACATCTATACAAATAAATAAAATTGAAGTGTCTGTTTGTAATGTCAAAATAAGAACTTCTTACTAAATGCATAATTATGATTGTATATACCTACTGTACTTATAACAAAAAAGCAATTTATAAAGTTCTTGTCTGTCTGTCTGTTTGTTCCGGCTACTCTCCGAAACGGCTGGACCGATTTTGACGGGACTTTCACTGGCAGATAGCTGATGTTATAAGGAGTAACTTAGGCTACTTTTATTTTAAAAAAAATAATTAGGGTTCCACGCTAAAAAAATTAAAACCCATGAAACTATGAACAAAAAGTCGGATTTGAAAAATTCTTTTTGCGTTTGGTGGCCCAATTCTCGAGGTTAGTTATGGGCTATTTAACATCACGCTACGAACCTTAGGAGCCGATCAAAAAGAAAAAATTCACAAAGAACACTAAGCGAAAACGATGTAATAGCGCGGGCGGATTTCCACGCGAACGAATTCGCGGGGCACAGCTAGTTTTGAATAAATGAGATTCGACTTTGAAAAGCAATCTGCCTAGCCTTTTCCCAACTATGTTGGGGTCGGCTTCCAGTCTAACCAGATGCAACTGCACCAGCATTATACATAGAGCGACTGCCTATCTGACCTCCACAACCCAATTACTTGAAAACACGATACCCCTTGGTAAGACTGGTTGTCATACTTTCGGGCTTCTGACTAACCGTAACGACTGTCAAATATCTACGAATGACAGCCGGGCCCAACGGCTTACAACGTGCTTTCCGAGACAAGGAAACTTTCGACTTTGAGAAGCATTTAAACGATAAGTATCACATTCCGTTGTCTATTTTGTCCAAATAATCCTTTGTTTATATTTCCACCGATCATAAAGCGACCGTTGCGTGACACACTTGCGCGTAAGGTCGCCACAGACGTGTTACGCATGCGCGTCACGCCGGCCGATCATTGGAGCCGATCGTTGATCGCAGGCGCATGTCAAATGTGCTATAAAATTAGGGCTGCTACCAGCTGAGGATGTGGCGGTTGTGTAAAAGGTATTTATGGTAAATGCGGTAAATACTAGTGTAGTACTTTCGCTTTCTGTTGAAGAATTTTGTAATTAATGATTTGTTTAAGTTTCAAGGGGCTTTGTGGAACAGAATGTTTGGTATGTAGGTAAATTATGATCAAATGATTAAAATAACCGTTCATGATTTTGACATAAGCATCAGAGCTTGCAGTCTATCAGCATAGAACAACCTATAAAATCTAAAGTGCTCTCATAAACTAAGAATGCTTAACAAGGTCGCCTTTATACTTAACTTACTGTTGAATTTCAAATTACCGTCTAAGGCGTATCTCGAAGGATCGTACTAAAGCTGAACGCACGCACAATGAAGGGTTCCGTAGTTGATATGAATTTATCCCAAGAACAAACTTAACATTGTAGTTGAAAACATGTTCTCCCATACATTCCAACTACAAATGTAAGTTGGTCGACTATTACTCGTTAACTTCTAAAGCCTATTTAATTGTGATAGTTTTCCTTTTAATTTCGTTCTATATACTACTGCCGTGATTTTTTTCACATATCCAAAAGCAAACAGCTGGCAGGGCCCGACACTTCAGCAATTTAAAGCTTAATATTACACAAACAAATCCCTAAATCGAAAAATTGTTTTCACAGGCCCGCAATATTTTTGAACGGCCTATCCAACGATATCCCAACGACGAGAAAAAAAGTATCATCCCCACTTTACGTGCAAAAACCTATCCTACAAAAAATTTTTTTCAAGATTTTATTTTACCACTTTGTCGGCGTGATTAATACCCATACCCATGCCAAATTACAGCTTTCTAGTACTAAGAGTCACTGAGCTAAGCGACGGACAGACAGACATGTCGAAACTATAAGGGTTCCGTGTTAACTTCGGTTCCCTAAAAAAGGATTTACATAATGCTTTCTGACACTTTCGATCACACACACACAGCGTATTTATACCAAAACTAGCTTTTAATGATCATGTGTAAATAGAAATAAAACTCTTTGCATTGCTCTATGTGCCTTTCTACATCTCTGGCAGATTTTTCATGAAAATTCGCTTAAAAACATTTAAGTCTTGTATCTAGTTTACCGTGAAAATAGTCGATTAAACTCACTTCGTCTTTTACATAATACAACGCCAGTTATCCCCGAAGGGTAAGGCCCTATAGTACACCCACATTTCGCCATTTTTGTGTAGGTTCCATGTAAACCTATTGCCATCAACCAGGCACAAATTCAGACTCCTCCAGATTAATTTTACATAACCCACTTTTCAAAATATCAGTGTAGTGTTTATATCAAATACTTTGAGCACAGCTATAAAAAGGAAAGTTACAAGAACGTGCCATGGAAGTGAATTTTCCAACGAAGTAAATGATACATACAGTCAGGTGGAAAGTGGATCCTGTTGGCACTCCACCAAGATGTACACGGACGTTAGTTTGTAACACAGGACTTTACCCGGATTTACTCCAATGAGTTACTTTTAATAAGTCTTATTCACAAAGTGACTACACGTAACTAGCTAGTATGAAATAAAATATAACATAACATCACTTCAGTATTCCCCGAAGAGATGTACCTATAGTAAGCCCACATTTTACCTGTTATGTTTAAGTCCCATGTAATAGGGAACGAGCCTATTGCCATCAACCGGGCACAGATCCAGACTCCGGGGAAATAAAATATATACTTTCGAATCTATTTTAGTGTCACTATTTATAATTAAAACACAATCCATTTTTTTACTCTCGAGACCCTGGGGTCCCGGACGAGTGGAAGGCCGAAGCTAACTCGCAGAGGCCCGTTAGACGTTTTTAATGATATGAGGCACCAACCGACGATTATCCCTGTATGCACTATGCATGTGCGCCCAAGGACAACCCCGGTTGGAGTAGGACTAATACAGGATATGGAAACAAAGATATTGGATTATGGGTTTGAGTGGCTAAAGTTGATTGGTTATCTAGAACTATAAAAGGACTATGGCCCCTGCCTGATCAATGTTTTATACATATACAAGGATAAAATGGCAGGGGGTGACTTGCACACTCAATAATGGGCCCCCGAAAACGGTCGCTAGCACATAGTGTCGTAGTGACAAGGGGGCAACACGTCCTGAGGTGCTTATGAGGAGTGGAGGTATTCCACGGCTATCAGGACAATCCCGGAAGTACGGTCAAGATCCCTACCAGCATCTTACTGGAATACTTCCTTCCTCCGAGCACGTTTGCTCTTGCGAATCTCCACTTAAGCCGGCCAATAAAGGCAAGAATGAGGTGGGAGCTCTGTTCTTCGTCAGTGTTCACACCAGCTGGTCAATTAAAGCAAGCCAGAGATGAGGAACAAGACTTCTCCCGGGAGATAGGGTCCTTGGGGTCACTACTGCCCAACAGCTCGCCACATGCTGCCCTGCAGGTTTCTGTGTCTCTCTTGGTCTGGCTCTTCATCCTAGACCTGCACCCTAATTGCGTAACACACTATCAATCGGAATCTGAATCATTTTGAAGCAAATTGCTAATCCATTGCTTCATAAGTTCGAAAAATTTGTCTGCTCAACACGCAACGCAACGCAACGAATGTTATTGAACTGTCAAAATGAAACCGATTCCGATTGATAGTGTGTTACGCAATTGGCCCGCTGTTCCGGCAAAGTAAACTCTACCAGCACAGACCTACATAGAGCTCGGAGTGCGCAAGCCCCACCACGACGTCAACGTAGAGATACGGCGGCGGTGGGGTTATTTTTTTATTATTACTAAATTTTGTATCTGGCGAAATGTGGGTACAATTTTTATAAGTTTATAAAGCCAGTAAATGTTTCTAACAGTTGCGCGTCGATGTCTCTGACTCCCTAAGCTGTATTCTAGGCTTCTGTTTAATTATTTTTTACCACTAGGTTGGTAAGTAATTTAATCATTATATTTTCCTTAGAGAGCTGTAAATCTTATAAATATGCCAAAAGAGCCTTAGCATTAGTTAATTAACTTTTAATTTTTTTTTATTTGTGAAGATTTATATCTATAATACATGATAACACTAATATATATATATATATATTATGTACAAGTATACAATAAAAAATAAAAAGGGAGAAGAGCTCATTGGGCATCAAAAAATTCGTCCGCATCGCTGTCAATCGGAAAAGTGCCCAAAAGGCTGGCAGCATTGCCACGATGAATGGCAAAGCTGATTCTTTGGGCTAAGAATAGGCCAGCCCTCTGGTCCCGTAGAGAGTCGACCAACCGCTTAGCGATGTCCCGAAATACTCGATGAGCACTCGGACCCCACGGCCCAAGTGTTTCAACACCAAACGGCTCAAACATATAGCTCCCAATGAAGTTGTTGTAGTTGTTATGTTATTTTTTTAAATTTTTGTTGGTACTTTTTATTGTATAGATATGATTTTTATTTAAAATAACTATAAGTACTTCATTAAAAGAAATATTCTTGTTTACTTAATGAATTAAATTAAAATGTCACAAACCGGCCCCAAAAAATAATTACCATTTTATAATGTTGAAAAAGACACACGAGGCATTCTACAGTGCCTAGTGCGACTTATTTGATCTCCAAAGTTTTGTGTCATCATTATTCATTACAGAACTTAAGTTGAACCAAAATAGTATTTACATTTTGTTGCAATGACAAATGCCACTTGCAAAGGAATAATATTTTTGTAAATAAAATTTCATTCATATAATATTTTATAAATTCACAATAAATTTAGGCATAAAGAGGAAGGGTCCGTGCTGAGATTAAAACATGTCGCACATCTCTGTCTATTATATCTACGCGCGTGTCTCAGTGGCGTACTTTCTCACACTAATGCGGGAATGCAAACTAAAAAGCACGCGTGTTCAGTACATTGCATTGTAAATTTAAAAGCAGCGCAATAAGAGCCACTTTTCGAGCAAAATTGGTGAAAAGACGATTTACTTATTACCCTCCATGAAATTAATAACTAGGTACTTATTTTAGAAACGAAAAATATTTGCGAAAGATTGAAATCCTCTTTTAGCAATATTTTTGCCAACCCTACTTTAGATCTGTGGCATTTTGACAGTTTCGCTGGCCCAAATTGCCAACGTGAGTCATCCGTGGTCATCCGGGCGATGCCCTCCGCCCAATAAGGGATTAGCAGGATGGGAAAGGTCATGGCATCGAAACTACGGCAAGATGAATAATTAATAATTATGTCGTAGATAGCACTTTACTGTAAAAGGCGGCAACACCGACTTTAGAAACTTTTGGACATCACTAGACCTTCTAAGAAGGTGGGGAACCTTCTTAGAAGGTCTTTAATGCCATTATAATAATAATAATTCATTTATTTTCAGACTAAGTCTATTACATACATAACATCACGCCTGTATTTCCCGAAAGGTTAGGCAGAGGTGTACCACACACACACCCACATTTCGCCAATTACATATGTTTAAGTCCCCTGTAATAGGGGGCGAGCCTATTGCCATCAACCGGGCACAAATCCAGACTCCGGGCTGCTACTGAGAAATTCCAGATAGAATAACCCCAATAACAGTTTGCCCGACCCGAGAATCGAACCCAGGACCTCATGCTCAGCAGTAGCACTTGCGACCACTAGACCAACGAGGTCGAGTCCATTACATTACGTCAAATTAAATTAATACATAGTCATGCCACAGACAAAACAATGTGAGCAGAGGAAAAGAATATCATGAGCCAAGGTCCTCGGATTATGTCCTAGTATGTTAAGTCAAGTTGACATTACCGCTGTGATGTTTAAAATATTTATAATATGTCAAAAAGTCCATGCAAATAGATGAAAACGAAATAGGTCCTCATCATAACACACCACACGCTGAATTTACTTGGCGTCGGTCCATAAATGTTTCAAAAACCAGCTAAAGAACTGAGAAGAAAAAAAACACTACAAAAATAATAATAATAATAAACTTTGTTACAGATCACATATGTGGTCCATAAAAAACACAATTTAAAAAAAAAGTTATAATACAAAAAAAATATTATGACTGTTAATTTATGTACTTATTTGTTTGTAGCTCTAGGTCATTGACACTCGTGTCTTAACTTGATATGGGGTTTCCAAATTCAAATCTTGTAGGTAATTTTCAATTAGATATCGAACGTTTCGTAGGTAGATAAAAAAGGGTCACAATATGTTGTAAAGGATAATGAATTACTAATTGAATGGTAAAGATGTTTCAAAATATTTAATTTTACCTATATACCTAACAAAACATTTATACATTGTGGCACAAACAGTTTTTTTGTCAAGAATTTGAAATTAATTTACTCGGTTGAATGTTTATTATTTTCGTGGTCAGAATTAATTACTTATCACGTTTTTAAAGGGCGTTCACGTTTTTAAGGTTATTAATAAGGCACATATTTTTTGTTATTTAGTCGTTTCAAAGACTTGTGGCTAAACAAAAACAGCCACACAGTTCAATCGAAGGTTAAACTATGCTTGCCGCGAACAGTACGTGGATGGGTGACCATCCACTACATATCGAGACCTATCGTAGGAAAGCACGTTAAACCCAGTCGTTACGGGTAGTCAGAAGCACAAAAAGTCTGACAACCAGTCTTACCAAGAGGTAGCGTGTTACCCACCAGTAACTGGGTTGTGGAGGTCAGATAGGCAGTACCTCCATGTAAAATACAGTATTCATGCGTTAGACAAGAAGCCGACCCCAACCTAGTTGGGAAAATGCTAGGCAGATTGTTGTTTCAAAGACGAACACAATACAGCCGGTCAATTGACACTATTGACAGCTCCCTTCAAGCTCACTTAATGTAAGTTTTCACCGTCATATTTTTACAGAATAGCACCGCAGTTTCAGAATAGGTACCTACAGTTTTTCCATAGAGTACCTATCATGGAAGTTATATTAATGCTAAAGCGGTTGGTTAAGTATGAGTGTGTGGTTGAAACATTCTTTTAGCACCACGCTACCTACATTATAAGCTGTTCTCCTTATAAATAACTGGATTTACAACAAAACTGGGGCAAGGATGACATTATTTGCAATGTTATTTTACTAGAAAATTACAGTAGAACTTAACAAGAATTACTTGAATAATATTATAATTTGCATACATTTGAAATATGTCTTCTTCAGGGGCCATATTATGAAGTATTAATGCCATCATGATTTTAGGTCGGAAAATGGATGGTATTGTCGGTTATATATAGCAAGTAGGGTGGAGTGAAAATGTATGGAGAACTTTTTTTGTTTTTTTTTTTTTGTAATAGCCTAGTGGTAAAAAGCTGCCTATGTATGAGTAAACAAGAATGTTAAATATCATTACTAGCTTTTGCCCGCGGCTTCGCCTGCATTGAGGTCGGAGTAGTACCGAGATAAAAAATATCCTATGTCCTAACCCAGGTCATGGTCAACCCATGTGCCAAATTTCATCTAAATCCATTCAGACGTTTTAGCATGAAAGCGTAACAAACAAACAAAGAAAGTCACTTTCGCATTTATAATATTTAGTAAGGATAATGGTTTGAGGCGCCCCAGCATGAAACAATTTTGAAAAAAAAAAATATAATCCTCCTATCCTAGTTTCCTATCGCAGGTATGCTGGAAGAGATTTCTTTAGAAATAAGCATCACCTTTGTACGTATTTTTCTGTTCCTTTCTTCTTGTTTGTTTATATGTGTGTACATAAACTGTTAAATAAATAAAATAAATAAATAATTTCGTTCATTTTTAACAGCCTCATTCAGATTTGGATGAGGTTTGCATACATCTGAATGAGGCAGTCAAAAATGAACGAATTATACTTTTTTTTTCATGTTGGGTCACCTCAAACTATTATAATACATAAATTATATTTAACATACTTCATTTAATCATACCTAGGCAGCATTTTACTCCAAACATTTTCACCCCACCCTAATAGCTAGGTCTCTCTCGCACACTGGAATCATGATGGCATTAGAACATCATAATAAGGCACCTGGTCAATGAGTGAACGTCAACAAGTCCAACCAAATTTTTTTTAATTGTTTGCATAAAATAACGCTTTCGACTTTCTTGATATCTAGGCTAGCCACCACTTATCTTCCATCATTTCGTTCACATTTTTAGAAGTTGTGGGATCCATCGCGTCGCTTAGGTACAAATGAAATTAAAATATCCATTAAAAACATATAAAAATATATTCATACAATGTAAAACTAAAAAGTTAACTTAAGGGGGAATTGCTAAGGTAGCCCGCGATAGTAAATTTTCTTGAGGAGTTTATTACTGATTGTTATGATTATAATTCTGTAAATACATATTTGTTACGGTCGCGAATCATATTTTAATCAACATACACCCAGACACTGAGCTGCAAATTGCAAAAATTTGAATTTCGCGGGCTACCTTAGAACTTCCCCTTAATGACGAATTTAAAAAAACTCTTTCATAAAAGTTACTAAGCTTCTAACTACCTACAAAGAAAAACATTTGCAAACATTTATTTAAATAAGCAGATTATTTAATAAACAACGAATATAGAATGAATAGGTCACTGAATGTAGTTGTCCTCGAAACAAATTAGGAAGGAACATACTTACAACGCTTCATTGGCGATATTAGTAACCATCATTTATATAAACCTTAAGTATATAAGACTTATGTGCCTATTTGACCTGTGAAGCACTTATATACTTAGCTAAATGTTGACGATTAGTAACAGGGGAATTTATTCACTGCTTATCTGTATAATTTATTGTATGCAACCAATTAGGTATGTACTCGTAGGTAGGTACCTCTACGTACATATGTTGTCGTTGGAAATATTTAAATTTCAATAAAATAAATCTGTGGAATAATCACAAACAAAAACCTTCTCTATTTAAAATAGAAGTAGTACCCTGTGTCCGAAATCCATTTGCAGTCACAATCATTGGCTAAATTAACAACAAATTAGTTAAGTATGTGAGTCAAATAACGATCAGAATAGGCTAAGAAAAGTAATGTTACGTTTTCGCATATACAGTGAACACCCTAATAAGGACATAAAACACTTAGTGCCCAAAGTCGCAAGTGGAATGTAGCAAGTATTTTCACAGTCGCCTCACAAAGCTGACCGGAAACACTGAATACTTGTTTAATAGGTCACGATAGATTGACGTTAGTTGACTGAATCACACTGCCTTAACGGTGGTGCTAAGAAATCCCGCAGAGATAGCCACACTACGAATACTAACACATTTCGTTTTCTATGGAGTAGGTTCTCTAGAATGCAGATACTTGTATGCATCTATTTATACTGTTGTTTACCTATGTACACCCTCTTTAAGAGGTGGTAGTCTAGGCTCTGGTTGTACCGACTGATTCGATCTTTAAAAACGCCTTTTGGTGTTTTGAAGCTCTCTTTATTCTTTACCATGTATAAATTATGTGAATTCAATGATCTTCCTATGTTAAGCCTTCCTTCCTTTGTTTGATTTCGGCAAAGACTAATTCATAAGTGTCTAAAAAATTTTAACACAGGTTAACCATCATTGTAGAATTTTTTCCAGCTTATAAGTACCTATGTCTAATAATGATAATAGTTGTCCCACCACCGTATCTCTACGTTGACGGCGAAGCGGGTCTTGCGTGCTTATGAACTCTTTCTTAGGTCTGTGCCGAAAGAACACAGTGAAAACGAAGTAATAGCGCGGGGGCGGGCGATGCAACGCGGCGAGTCGGGGGACGATGGAGTTTTATTAAAATGTGGCTATTATTTTAGTATATTGTGTATCTTACGACTTCCACGCGAACGAAGTCGCGGAGCACAGCTGGTACATAATTAACACATCATAAGTACTACGTTGGGTCGGAGACGTAATGCTATAAATACCTATAACAATGTATTACTTATCTCGTCAAATAAACCACAGTTCAACACACATTAAAATTGTTTCATTTTACAGTAACGCAGGCAAACACTACATTTAAATTTGAAGTATCATAATGACCGATTAGTTTTTTTCTTTATAGTGCTAAGTATATAAACAAGAGTGACTCATTTTCACTTGCTTTAGAACAGAGTTATATGAATCACTATTGTATAGTTTGTGACTTTGTACCGAGAACGTAGTTTTTGTAGTAAGTAAGTAGTAAGTAGGTACTGTACATAAAGGTTACATGCAAAAGGCGACTTTATGTCGTACAGGCTGTTAGAAAAATAACTAAGTATGCTTACATTGCATTCAAGCGAATTCGGAACTATTTTTAAATACAAATTATTAGGTTTTTGTTTCGGAAAAAAACAACAGTCAAAAAGTAGACGCGTGATGTAGTGCACGTTTATCAGTCTATATGTGTTCTATGTGTGGTCTATGTGTGTGTAGTGTATATGTTAAAAGGTGTAACATAATTAACGCAAAACCTCTTAAGGGGTCATTGTTCTCATCATTATGAACAACTTTTACTGTGGGACCAAATCTGAAAACGCAAAAAAAAATCAGCTGCGCCCTACATTTATGTTCGCATATCTCGTCAAAATGTAGGAAACAGCAGATTTTTTTTCGCGATTTCTGGTTTGGTCTCATAGTAAAAGTTGTTCATAGTGATGAGTACAATGATCCCTTAAGAGGTTGTGCGTTATTTATGTTACATCTTGTATATAAAAATCAAAAACCATGCGTTGCAAAAACTTAAAAATAGCTCGAACGATTTTAATTATTCTTTGTTTTGCTTGCCTCAGTGCTAGCGGAAATTTTTTTAACCACTGGGGTGGTTATGGAAAAAAAAATTAAAAAACCGAAAATCGAAAAATTCTAAATTTGGTCTCACGTGGTACGAAGTTCACCGGATCATCTAGTATAAAATAAATATAATAAAAGTTTATTATCAGCTATTATTCTAAACCTTAGTCTAATGAAACGATGTTACAGTGTGCCTTGTGTTATTGTGTATTTAATTGAAATTGATTGATTTAAAACGTCGTTATATTGATGATTTTTAAATATAAGCTTAAAGTTACTAAAACATCAAATTAATAAATTCAGTCAACTCATTGAAACAGGCTGAAAATGTTTCAATATTGTAGAGTCGGTTTTAGCGGCAGATTGTAACGTGCTTTCGTCGCTAAAGTAAAGCTAAATATATTATAAACGTATCTCTTTTTACTATCATTTAATTTGACTATAAAATGCAACTTTTTCGTTTATTAACCATTTACGATGCACAAAAAACAAAACACGCAACAGTCACTGGGGGCCAACCACCACCTCTTAAAGCAGTATTATTTTAATGTTACTTCAGTGTGAGAAAGAGATGGAGCTATACAGGACATTTAGCTCCATCTCTTTCCCGCCCTGAAGTAAGATTACAATAATACTGCTTTAAGAGGTGGTGGTCTAGCTCCTGATTACTTTTTGATTAATAGCAAATTCGTTTCCTTTCCTTTTGTTCGTTAGGCACCTGTCCCACCGCCGCCGAGGAAGCGACTACTATAAACGATTGTCTCGCTCAAGAAACGCACAAAAGTTCCGTATAACTAAAAGAGATACATAATAATGTATTAATAGTTGATCGTTGACTGTTCACACCGGCACCGTCGGCGAGTACTCTTTTGTCGCAGCGACAAGACCTATCAAAGAGAGTACTCGCTCAGCGACGCTCGCTTGGCCAGAACACTCGCTGAGAGACTCATGCTTGGTAGGTACATACGCATACCAGCGAGTAATCACTCGTCGCTGTCGCGCGTTCGCCGCTCATTGCTCAACAAGTCGTTTTTAGTTGCTAGTTCTACTCGTGCAACAGGTTCCTTAGGGTCAACAACAAAAGATTCGGCTAAATATTTACACATTATCGATTCTACCACCGTACTAATGTATCAAGCAGTTCTCATGCACACAGTGTTGGAAGTTCAGTAGTCCTAATAAGGAAAAACAAGGTGATATACAATAATATACATGTCTACAATCTACAATATGCATGTCAGGTATATACAGTACATGGGTATGACACATAAAGACGTCAATAGATTGTTTAATAATAAAGGATGGGTGTAAATAGAATTTATGTAATAATAAAGGATGATTGATGCTAGATGTGTGTGCGTAAGGAAAAGCACGGAAATGGTGCGTAGCTTCACGTGGTACGCACGTTTTTCGTAGTACGGGCGTAGCATGAGAATATTCGTTCTATTCTTTTAAAATTCGTGGTCTGTACGTGCTATATCAGACCCAGCTTGGTCTGGCATATCGTCTCACTAACACGCTTATTTGTATTGTCAGATTTAATTGAAATAGTCACCAACCAGCTTACATAGCGTGATTGCGGATAAAAATGTCCCGTTTCTAGAAAAGGCCCACCGCCAGGCCCTACCATGGGTTACGAAAGGCTGTTGATAACGAAGAAAACTGTTTATTTGTGTCTTGTGATATATGACAGAGACCTATAGGGTATCGCACAGTGATGTCGGTTCTCCAATCAACGGTTTTTTCCTACTTTCTTAACAGATGCACAATTACTTTCCATTGCGTTCGTTGCGTGTACGCAGAGTTCTGCACTCAGCCAGTCTGACTCAACCCTTATTTTTTTCTACCCAAGGCCCAGACAGAAATGCCAATTAAATTGCTAAACTATGTAGCAGATGATAACATCAAGATATGTTTTGATTATTAATCAACGTTGTTTTTTATATTTACGAGCATATAAAGTTTATCGACTTTATCACTTTTGAGAATGCAAGAAAATTACTAAGTACCGCAATATTAAATTATAACTATGACACAAAGTTATAAAATATCAGCAGTTTCATAAAAAAAGAGTTTTTGAATAATAAAAAATAATAATATATACCCATAACTAGAGATGGGCAGTGGGAAAATCCCAACGGGAATATACCCAGGTTCTTTCCCACTTGGGAAAAAACCGGGTATTTATGTGGGAAAAAACCCAATAGACGGGTATTTTCATTATTTAACGTAATTATCACGATCTTAAAAAATTATATTTTTTTTTAGTTTTAGAACAAATGTTGCTGTTGCCTGGTGTTCGAAACGTCAAAATGTGTAGCCTGATTCAGGACCTAAAATAAAACCAGCAGTTTATTATAAAAACAAAAAGACGTCTTCTTGTTTTATCATAAGATTTTTTCTGCGCATTGTGATGGAATGTTACTTAATTGCAGAAAGAACGTCTATTGAAACTTTTAAGTCTTAGACAAAAAAAAAACAACGAGAGATACTTACTAACAATTATTTATTACACTTTACAAAAGTTACAAAAGTGTTTTTTACAATTGCAAATTTTTAGTCACTGTCGCTACTGTCATGATCATTAAATATATTATTAATATTGCAAAATTCTGTTTCTTTTGTATTTCCACGAGATGTTGAAGGTTGTTCTTCATTAATTGGGCTACCCAACGGACTTGACAATTGCCTGGGTGTAGATAAAGGCTCGTCATCATCGTCATTGTCATCATCTTTATGTTTGTGTAACAGGTTCCAATTATACGATATAAAAGCTATTTTTGCTGCCCTGTCTGTAGTCAATCTGTTTCGTTTGTGACTATGTATATGCGCATGCGTGCTAAAAGATCGTTCAGTAGCTGCTGAAGTACAGGGAGCAGTTAGAATACGTACCGCAACCCTACTCAGCAATTTGGACTTGCAGAGTCCTCTCCACCAAACTACCGGGTCCATTTCGGTGACATGCTTCCATATAAATGGTCTACTCCATAAACCCTGTTTAGCTCTATAATTGGCTAAATCAACACCAACGTCAATATTGAGCGATTGGCTCACGTCGTGTATAAACTCCATGGCATCCACTTCGTGTTCTTCTTCTAATTCAATGCCTTGCGATCTTGGATCTAATAAATATGCAGCATAATGAATGGGTTTCAAACAATTATTTGTTCGCCTAGTTACAACATTTGTAATATCTTCTTTATGATGCTCATTTAGAATAGATATATCCGGAAATGCAAAATTAAATGTAGACTTAATATCTTTGAAAGCCATATAAACTTCATTTATAAGTATTCCATTGCCTTCAAGTTTGAAAATTTTATCTGTTATAGGTTCCAGTAGTTTTATACAATTTTCTACCATAGTCCAGAAATTTAAATCCAATAAATTTGATTTTATTTCGTCTGAAATAGTGGCATCTTCGTGAACAGCTAATGTCTGTAATGCAACTTTGGATTTTTTTAAACTTTTTAACGCAGTGCAGTAACTGCCCCAGCGGGTTTTCCCTGGCAATTTTAATGTTTCACCTGAACCTTTTTCTTTTACAATCTGAGCTAATAAAGCGCACATACTTTGGTTTCTTTTTATTGCTTTTATCGTATCTGTGGCAATCGGTATAAACGCATTAATAGGTTCTAGTTTTAAGCAATCTTCGCATAGCAAATTCAATGTATGTGCTACACATCTCAGCGGTATTATATGTGCATACGAATTTTTAACTATCTGAAATGCTCTTTGAATATTATTTGCGTTATCTCCGATAAGAGTTGCAAATTTGTGGCCTCCATACACGTTTATAACTTTGATTATCTCTTGAGATAGATATTGGCTAGTATGTCGGTTTGTAAGAGTATTAAGGCTTTTAACAAAAACAGGCTCGGGTTTTGCAATAATGAAGTTGATGATACCTTCATTGCGCTGATTGCTCCAGCCATCACACTGCAAATGCAAATCATTTATAGACTTCAGTTCGTCCGTAATTTCATTGACCATTTCATTATAAATAGTTTCCAAATGTGTTGTGGAGATAGCTTTTCTGGATGGTAACTTATAAAGTGGTTGCAAATCGTCAAAAAATCGTACCCACAGCGGATGTTCAACGATGGATAGAGGTGAACCGGTAACAAATATTGCCTTCGATAAGAGCTGATCTAAATAAAGTTTTTTTTCTGTTGTAATTTCTGATGAAGTCGTAATGTTATCCTGTGACATTTCATGGTGTGATTCATCTTGCAAGGGTAGATTTGTGGCAGTTGTGCTAGTAGCAGGTATTTTCTGTAGTTTGTTCTTGATAACAGTTGGACATCTATAACACTTCAACAGATGGTTGGTCATTTTGCTGACATTGCCAAATTGGTAAACTTTTTCACAGTGTTTGCATTTCACTATTTTACTGGTTGCCGAATGAAAATAGTTTTCCCATACATCAGTATTTTTCTTTCTGGGCATGATGTGATCTGAGGAAAAATAAAACAAATGTAAAAACAGTAGAAATACATATGAGTTTTTCTAAAGTATTGTATATTAACAGAGTAGGTAAACTTACGAAACTTATATGAATTAAGTATAGCCAAAAGAAGGAATTTATACTTTGCCTAAAACGCCCGAACGTTGGGCCATCTCTATACATCACTCATTTCAACTTTTGTAAAATAACTATTTCCTACAGTAAATAAACTTAGTAAATCAAAATATATCAATTTCAATGAATAAAAGTACAAGATTTGCAAAGAATCCACAAATATAGGACCTACAACTTTTGTAGTGTAATATAACAATTGTTAAAGCTCAAACTTACCGTTAAGTTACCGTTCAGAAAAAGAAGTAGGTATCGGAGTCCAAAAGAGTAGCAGTATAGTTGTCAATCCAAAGTAAATCACGTATTTAATCACAAGGCAATCAAAAGTCCACAAAACAAAATCCAAGTCGTCAATTAAATCAAAACATTAACACAAGTGCGCACAGTACGAAGCCAAAACAACGAGTGAGATAGATAGATCACCAACGCGCACGCCACTGCTACTACCTGCTTCCCCGCCCCCCTACCCGCGTACGTCGTTTCGGGTTACTTGTCGCTAAGAGCGGATGAGCACACACAAACAGACAGGTTTTTTATATTTATTTATTTATTTAATCTTTTCACACTTAAAAAAGTACAAAGGCGGACTCATACCGCATATCGCGTTATATAATTCCATTTTATCTAAAATTAGATAACATGGAGTATATATAACGTATTAATTGAATTATGAAAATAAACAAAGTTAGATTGGCTCTAACTAGTAGTAATAGTATAAGTACTATTACTACTAGTTAGAGCCAATCTAACTTTAAGAATAGTGCGTACTATTTGATATATACATGTATCTACACATTACCTTGATGTAACATATGCTAAATATGAAAAAACCCGAATATTATCCCATTCGGTAATTTTCCCTGGGTTTTTTCCCTATTTTTTCCCATATTGGGGTTTTTTCCGGGTAAAATCCCATCTCTACCCATAACCGAGTTGACCTTAACAATTAATAATAATAAATGCAAACTTGAAACCTACACAATGATTCAATTTTATGTAGGTAATCTAATTTTATAGCCTGAGTTTCGGGGATATTACGGTAGGCAATTATGTAAATAACTTTTTTTGTAAACAGATGCAATCAATGCAAAAAATGAATGCAATCGGAAATAATAAAATTAGTTTTAGATCATTCCTTTTGTTGTAAATCAATTTATATTAATACAACGCTTAAGTAAATAATAACATAATATTAAATAGGCAGCACCCTAATCGCGTAACACACTATCAATCGGGATCTGAATCATTTCGAAGCATATCGCTAATCCATTGCTTCATAAGTTCAAAAAATTTGTCTGCTCAACACGTAAATAACGCAATGAATGTTCTTGAACTGTCAAAATGAAACCGATTCCAATTGATAATGTGTTACGCAATTGCTCCGCAGGTCCTAGAATAACAACAAAACAAGAATATTAAAAAAGGAAGAAAACATCCTAAAAACGTCTTTTTAGGGTATTTTCTTTAATTCATTCATAAATATTTTTTAATAATAAATAATTATGTATAAGTCTGAAATCGCACATTCGTCTTGAGCAAGCTTGGTGATCTTGCTTATCTCTGTGGGTGTGGGACAATAATAAGTACGTAAGCTAGTATTATTAAAAAGTATTTATGTATTTAATATCGTTACAGCCCGTTTTCAGAAATATTACATAACATCGCCACTGTATTCTCCGAAGGGTTAGGCAGAGGTGTACCTATAGTACACCCACATTTCGCCAGTTATCTTTAAGTCCCATGTAAGAGGGTGCGTGCCTATTGCTATCAACCGGGCACAAATCCAAACTCCGGGCTGCTACTGAGAAATGCCAGATGGACAGATCACGATATACCAGTTTAATAAATCTTGAATACATCACAATTATTATGATAAATGTCGCGGTTTCATCACTATACTTAGGTACATACTTTATAGTTGATTGTGTGGGGCTAACATTATTGCTCTGGTTTAGCGGTTGGCTATGCGCATTCTGTGGTTACATTATAAATAATCTGTGGTCAGCTGTCAACATTATTTATATCTGATAGTCTTCATTATGGAGTTCAAGAGCATAATTATAACAAGGTATGCAATATGATGGGTCTTTGAAAAATATGCAGTCTTTTTTTCTGTTTTAAGGTTAAAGGTAGGTACAAACTGACAGTTGACCTTCTGACACCACCCGATTGTCTCTACCCTTATTTTCATCAATAGATTGATCATCTCAATAAAGAAGGATATCGATCTGAAGTGTAAAGTAATGTAAGCTGAAAAAAACCTATATTATAACACTTTTCAGTAAAGATTTTCTTCTTACAGTGAAAAGTACCTAAACGTCCTCCTTCAGATAGTGAGAAGCAAGGTGCATTTTCACTTGACATTTAACTTTCAAAATATCTTTTTATCACATCTATTCAAAAAGAGCTAGTTTATTCTTCGTAAACAGGGACTAAAATAGCTCTTTAATCCCTAGGGACTAAAAGTGATTTGAATTTGGAATATGGATATTGTTAGTAAAAGTTACGATCGCCAAAGAGATCAATCACGAACATTGTATGAACACGTAACAGGCTGTTTGATAAAGTAAAATAAACCGCGTGCGAGCCAAATTAAAGAAAAAACTTGTAAAAAAAATTAAAAAAACGCGCGAAATGCATTCCGCCTTCGTTCGTATTTTATACTCAAATTCGGATTTTACTTAGTTTTATAAAAAAATATTATTTCTATTGTCCCTAATTCTATGTAAATAAATAAACGTCCTATTCTTATTCATAAGTTGCACTTACTTATTTTCTCATAGAGGGTGATAAAAAGTAGAATTTAGTAGTAGACCTTGGGAGAAACACTATTTTAAGCTCGAGTGGCATACTTTGAATCCAGAGCGGAGCGAGCGCTCTGGATTCAAAGAAACACTCTCACTTTTAAAATAGTTGTGTAGGTACTCCCTTGGCAAACAGTCTACTATTATCGAAATAAATAAAAACAACATAAATTAATACCGATAGGATTTCTTCTAAAACCTTGCACATCCTTCAAGGTACTAGATTTATTGACCAACATAAGTATATACAATGAATGTAAGTACTGCAATAATCTAAGAATACTTATGTATATTTATTTGACCCTACAATAAGCAATCTGTGGTTTTCCTTCGGTTACTATTGCGATAAATAGTACCTATCTAAGGTTTTTCTTAATACACAAATGTAATTCGCAATAAAATTATTTCATGGCTAATAACATTCTTGTCAGTATCTATTTAAGGGGGAAGCGCTGAGGTAACCCGCAAAATTCAAATTTTCTTACGATTTTTGCAATTTGCAGCTCAGTGTCTGGGTGTGTTGATTAAAGTATGATTCGCGAGCATAACAAATATGTATTTACATAATTATAATAATTAGAATCAGTAACACAGTTGTACTAAGAAGTTCCAGACAAATCACGTGATTTCACGAAATTCATCAAGATTCAAAAACATTGTTTTGCTACTATTTTTTGGTGTCTGTTCAGAAAATTGCGATATCTTTTCACAATTGATTACTTAATCGGCTTATAGAATGATCCCGCTGCTGCTCTTTGATAGAAAGAGGGCTGTCATCTACCCCGCGGGCCAAGTGCGAGTTAGTCGCGAATACTTACTTAATCGCGATGTCTTTTTACAAAAAAATGGTATTTTCTGAGCGTGTCGATGGCAATCTAAATGGAGTCGACCTAGAATTCGGACACGAGTTTGTCGCCTTGAATAGCGTCCATCAGTTCCTGTAACGTGCAGACGACAGGACGCGCAGGACACGATATTACGTGTGCCATCGTTTGTGGATCAGCATCAAACTGACACTCCAGCCAGGGCGTACTTAGTCATCTATGAATCTCCAAGGTTACCAGGTCTCCAAGGGTAACAGGTTTACCTTGCTTCGACTAACCTGTGTCCGGAGTTATTTATTTAAAGACTTTCATGTGTTATCTATGCAGTCGCTCCATGTTAAATACTGGTATTCAGAAACCAACCCCAACCCAACCTAGGTGAAAAAGGCTAGGTAGAGGATGTGTATTTATGACCTGTCAGACCAATTGAAAACGTCAGCTGAAGATGACAGTTGAACTTGTTTCTTGGGAACGTGTTCAATTCAACAGGGTTAGGCCCTTTGTACACACACGTTTTTCTTGCCGTGACAAGCTACGGTTTATTCGCCGTGTGTAGGCACGGTCGTCAGTGTTGTATGGATCATTAGGGAAGCTTGTTGAAGACACGGCGCGCGGCGGTATGTGCCGTGTCTGTCCACGGCGTGATCCACATCTGTGTTGTATGTCAGTCCAACGGCACCGGATGTTTTCACGCTTCGTGCCGGCTTACCTACGCGGATTTTGTTTTAAAATGGAGATAAATCAAGAATTATTAATTACATTGATTCATGAAAGGCCTGGTAATATGGGATAAAATGATCGATTGTATCCAAAACCTTTTTTTCTTTTCTTTTTGAGTTTACTGTACTTACACGTAATCAGCAATGATAAACTTTTTCTTACATGGATTCATGACGCACGTCTGCAGCTGGGCATAGAAAAAACACAACTGAGCCGTACCTAACCGTTGTCACGTCCGGTTGTTTGCCGTGTCATGTACCATCGCGGATATTTGCCTTGCATTTGCATTTCGACCTTATTACTAAGGTAATAAAGAAAAGTCAAAAAGTCGGAAAAGTGTAGTAAAGTCGGTCGAAAAGTGGTTCACCGCAAATGGCCGCGGATGGTACAAGCTCACACATGTTTTTTATGGGGCGGTTTATACGCCGCGGCGCGGGCGTAATGAGCCGTGCCGTGTGCAAAGGGCCTTAGTCTGAACTTTCTATTTGAAATCGGGAAATTATATGTGCGGCAACAAAAGTTTTCTTTAGCACCTGCAACCTAGCGTCTTTTTTTATATGTGGGCGACGAGTTAATATAACAGCTTCAATTATATTAATTCATCATCTTTACTATTCCAACAGAATATCAAAAAACCAGCGTCAATTTACGAGCGTAAATTAATATGACTCCGAGCTACCGATAAATATATTTACTTCTGATTTGATAACTCAGCGACTAATGTTGTAAGTGAGCTACTTTATATATTTTAGAGATTCAACATCTGTCTGCTAATAAAATCAAATTCCAGCCTCAAAATTAGCAATCAAAGTTTTTCATTCAACAACTAAATTAATAAATCATATTCTTTTTTCGGGAAAGTTTGCAACACAAGCGCGGGAGTGTACCTGACGCTCGTTGGGAATCAGAGGGGCGCGACCGGCCATTTGCACCAATGAGCGAGCTCTATTCGGTGCGTGCAGCAACGAGTTCACGTGTATTTGTTTACATTAAATGACACGATTAAGGAGTGCTCGTATTCGGTTAGGTTAGGTTAGGCCCTGGGACCTGGAGGCGAAATTACTCGCGTCATTGTATCGGTGGCACGAGGAAATGCAGGCGCGAGGTGAGCGACCGATGCAGCGACTAATGGAGCAGCGTCGGTTGCTGCTTCGCGAGGTCCTGGTGGCGGAATGGCGGGACAGGCTCTCACGCCCTACCGCCGGCCTCGGCACCATCGAGGCGGTCCGGCCGGTGCTCGACCTTTGGCTCGGGAGGAGGCACGGCTCCTTGTCGTTTCGGGTGACGCAGGTGCTCTCGGGGCATGGTTGCTTCGGGAAGTACCTGTGTCGCATAACCAGGGATCCAGACGCCCGGTGTCACCACTGCGTCGACTGTCGGGAGGACACGGCGCGGCATACGCTGGCAGAGTGTGCCGCTTGGGAGGAGCCGCGCCGTGCCCTCATCTCTAGAGTAGGCAGTGACCTGTCGCTGCCGGCTGTCGTTAATTCGATGGTCGGCAGCGAGGAGTCCTGGGACGCGGTGGTTTCCTTCTGCGAGACAGTCATCTCGCAGAAGGAGGCTGCGGAAAGGGAGAGGGAGATCACATCCTCTCACCCAGCCCGCAGCAGGCGCACTGGGCGTCGGCGGAGGGCGGACAACGCCCTCTTCCAGCCCCCCTAAATGGGTCAATGGGTCCATGGGACGGACTCGGGGACGTCCATCGCCCCCCATACATCGGACCCGAGGTGGCGGCGCGTAGTGTTCCACGCGCGCCCCTCTTAGACGTCGCGGGGGGAGTCAAACACCTCACTCCCCCCCCTCGACACGAGGAGAGGCCTGCCGTGGCGGGCCGGCACCAGCCGGGGGTTGCGGAAGGATCGTAATTTCCCGCGACCCTCGGCGTAGGTGTGAGATGGAACACCGGGGTGGTTTTTAGTCAGTAAGAATCTGACAGACCCCTCCGCCCGCCCCAGGGCGGAGGACATCCATGAGGATTTTCCACCCCGAACCAAAAAAAAAAAATAAATAAATAAAGGTTAGGTTAGGTTAGGTTTTAATTTTCCCTAAGGTGTGTCCAAACACAAACAAACACAGAGTTGCAGATGTTTGTTTATGATAACAATATTTTTTGTATGTTCATTTGGGTAGGTATAATAGTCAATTACTTATGGTAACATTATAAATAGATAGGCGAATACATGAAATTATAGCTTTCATTGACCATTATTTGATGACAATAATAAGGAAATTTTATGTTCAAATATAGTAGATTCACTCATCAATTACTTATGCTAAAGTATAAAAATAAAGGTGACTCTATGAAATTAGAGTACGTTGATATTATTTTATAGATGAAGTTGATACACATAATAGAAGCTGGCAATGAGTAGACATATCACAAATTTAGTTGCTTAAGAATTATCACCATGTTGCGTCATATTAACAGTAGCTTGTTTTACAATATATGGTCGCTTATAAACCATTTATTAGACGCTAAAAGTTCGTCGCTGACCTATTAATTCATTAGACAACTAAATATATTTGCAGACGAGAATGACATTTTAAAGAAGCTGCCTTAATTAGCACCCTTTGAAATCTAGTCGTACTAGTTTTTAAGTTGTCGACTTGTTTTGAGGCATTAAGACAGACACTCCTTAATTTTAGTTATAGGAAAACATATAAACTAAAAGTAGCTGACCTTAGTTTTACCTATATCTTTAATTTATCACTTAACTGTGAAAAAATGTGAGAGTCAAAATGACGGGTACCTTAACTAATCGAATCATCCCATTTACACAAAAACTACTCTTTTCCTGCTGCACATCAATGACCTACTTCAGCCTGGTATTGTTGGGTGGTTGTTGGGTTGACGCAGATGACAGTATAGTTTCAAAGAGATACTTGTCCAGCGCAAAAACCAGCGGGCCGAAGTTCGTTCCTTGAGAGAGGCCTGGTAGAGCGGACATATTTGACCTTAAGCCTTGTCTCCCAGTGGGGTGATGATAATCTGGTCTCTTTTAACGCCACCAAAATACAGGCTTGTCTTTTTATCGCTAAAAGGAGTCGTTTCAACCAACTTCTACTTTTCGGGGTACATCTGTTCCTGTAACTGATCTGCTCGAGCTCCTAGACCTCCTAGGCATGGAGTTGACATCATGTCTCAACTTCGGAGCCACCATCGAGTACAAAGCCCAAACTGCGGCCAAGAAACTGGGCATCCTAAATAAGGTGAAGCGATACTTTACGCCTGGACAGCTTTTAACTCTTTACAAAGCGCTAGTCCGATCCTGCATAGAGTATTGCAGCCACCTTTGGGATGGCTCAGCTAAATACCAATTTGCCTCGCTTGACTCGGTGGAAAGCAGAGCAAAGAGGCTCATTGGCGACGTGAAACTAGTGGATGCCAAGCTTTACAGCTTGGCTCATCGCCGCAAGGTTGCCTGCTTGTCGGTCTTCTACAGAGAACTCCACGACCTCATTCCACCGGCCCCCTTCTACCATCGGACATATAGACGCACTGCAAGTTACCATCCCTGCCTAGTTGCTATTCCACCAATTCGCACTAAGCGTTTCCAAATGTCTTTTGTGATGCTTTGGACACGTCAATTTTTTTTAATTTGGACGTTAATATGTTTTTTTATAAATAACGCCACCTAGATAAAACTTTAAGAATGACTTGATTACAAGCAAATCGTCGAATCAATACTGAAATAATTAAATTAGTATTATTATTTATACATAAATCATCGGCCTACTGCAAGAAGTCACTAAGAGACTTTGCGACAAGCTTTTATTGTTTTTTTTTGAGACAAGCTTTTATTGTTTTTAAAGTAAATCGCACATTATGTGATATGACTTTTTGAGAATGTGTCGTTTTGCTATGATATTTTGAGAAAAGACAATTTGCGAATGTGTCGTTTTGCTAGTGTGGCATTTTGCTAATGTGGCATATTGAGAAAATACATTTTGCGAATGTGTCATTTTGCGTCAATATGTCATTTTGCGAATGTGGCATTGTGCGCCGAATCAAAAATTTCACTCGCCGTATTGACTGACATCTGGATGGCGGGAGTTGGTTAATGTAATAATATCAACTTATCAAGTGTGGGAGTTTTTTATTTAGGCTACATTTTAGGTACATTTTTTCGATGTAATTATATTTAATATGTAATGAATAAATATTATACTCAGTGTGGTGTGTGTGATACAGGGTTATTTTAAATTGACTAGCTAAACTTCACAGACGTGATGGGTATCGATATCTAAACACGGTAAAATAAAAAATAAAAAGATTTGATGCTTTTTTTTTGGGAGGTCAACGACCGCTGTTAGTGTTACTTGAAATGTGAGTTGAGAAAAACTGTTTTCATATGTTCTATCTTGTTTAGATATCGATACATAACACGTCTGTGAAGTTTAATGACTACAATAATTGCTGTCGATGACCCAACAAAAAAATCGTCAATTTTTTTATTTTATCATGTCATCGCATCGCGTCTGCGGATTTTAGCTAGCCCCCCCCCCCCCCCGCCCCCTACCCCTGTAGAGATAGAAAAAATATTTACTATGCTTAGACAAATCTAACGTGCGTGAGTAAAACTTCAACGGAAAACCAGCGCCATACAACAATGGAAGTTTTCGCGACGTTGCTAATTTTAATACAATGCTTTCTCGTAGTGATTGTTTTCCATGGCTAATTCCGCCATTAAATGCAGGAGATAATAATTATGTTGGTGCGTAGTTCAATGATTTATTGTCCCTTTTTATGCTACGTAAGTAATTAAAAATAGATATTGATGTGTTTGGCTCGTGCAGTGACCTTTAATTTTTTTTCATTTACACGTTCTGATTTGCTTGATTGTCCAGTTTTGCTCGATTATTTTATCTTGTGGCCTTTTGCAAGGAATCTGCTTTAACTCTTAAAAAACCAGTTCAGTCATTAAAATACTTTATTTTGTTTATCTGTGGCTTTTTTGTTTGTCTGACTTGCTTACCTAATTGCAGTGATCAGACTTCGCTGAGACTTAAGAAAAAACATGGAAAAATATGTATAAGATTTTTAATATTTTAAACAAAACTCTCTTTATAAAAAAGCCATAATTTATTATCAAATAACGGTTATATAATACTTGTCGAAGCCGGAGAAGGTGCTTTTTTTATCGAATAAGCAATGTAACCTTTTTTAATCAGCAGACTGGCCTTGGTCAGTTTAAAGCTGTTTAAGGTCAATGCACTCGTTTAAATTGTGTGTCTCAAATCTGGGTTATAAATAACACACTTAGGTAGCAAAACATCACGGCTGTATTCCTTAAAGGGGCGGGCAGAGAGAGGTGTATAGGCACACTCACACAGCGCCAGATATGTTGAAGTCTCATATGATAGCTAACCGGGGATAAATCCAGACTCCTGGCTGCTACGAGACATTTTTGATTATAAAACCTAATAACATTTTACCCAACCTGGGAATCGAACCCAAGGACTCCACGCTCAGTAGTAGCAATGTAGATAGGTATTTAGAATTATCTTCGAACAATATTGTGTGTTATGTGTAAGTACCTACATAACTAATATTGTTATAATTTGCTGGAAAACTGTTACGTTCCACCAAGTTAGAACTAAAAGTGATATAACATTACCGTGCTCGTACAAATTCGCTAAAACAAATACATTATAGTGAAATTGTGGCTTATTTGTCTCATCATGTAACTTTCTGTTACAATTTATTCACTGCCAGCCCGGTTACGACTCTTGTACAGTGTGGGTCACAGCTTTTAATTTTCCGGGATGAAAAGCATCTACTTTTTCAGGGACAAAGCTACCTCACAGGTAATTTTTACCTAAATCTGTATAACAGTCTTCTACCCGTGTACAAAACAAAGAATCTTAGCTATTTAATCTTGAAAAGTTGTTCATTCTTCGTGAAGTTATTTATATACCACATCACAAACAAGTAAGACTTTGTTTGTTTTTCTTTTGCCATCAGATATAAGGGCAAGGGCATCGTAAAACTCGATATAGGCTCTTAACAAAAACAAAAATGCTCAAGTTTAAGGCTCCCGCAGACAGGCGTGACGCGACTCCGCCGGTAGAACAATTTCTGTGAAATTGATTACTCGCGTCGTGCCAGTCTTTTACTCAACTCGCTTCAAAAAGCAGGTTACTTCTTTTGTTTATAATAAACAAGGAAATAATCATCATATACCGTCATCGAGCGAACGTGATCGAATGAACATAGTCTATAGAATACAAATCGTTCATTAAGTTCAAATTCTTTATCATCTATGGAAGATCTGCGACGTTCTTGTTCTACACACTGGTAAAATTATGCAAGCATGCGGAAATAACGATTTTCGATTAAAATAACATTCGTAATTTGCGTTCGACATTCGTAAGATATCGTAACATAAGTAATAGATTAATATCACTCGGTAATGATGTTAATAGGAATTTATTAACAACGGTTAAAAACGTTCTAAAAATTCATTTAAAGCTACCCAATTTTCTCGAAAAAATATTGATATTTTCGAGTAGGTAAAAATACATTAATAATATCTTTAAAGAGGTATGTTTTTAGCAAATTTTTTGTTTATGTATGCTGCTACTTCCTACAGGTAATTGAATACAACTTAGCTCTCAGCTCAAGTACCCAAAATACATTTGATTATTAAGGAATATCTAAAATAATGACCACTAAAAACACATTTCTCAAAAGTTCAAAACTATAATTAGGTTTTATAAAGTGCCTGCATGCAAATGTTATGAGGAATGAGGATATATAGACATATGTGATTACAAGAAGGCTAATTGCTTAAGTAAAAAATTTGCCTGCTTTAAGACCCTGCTTAAAAATATCCTTCTGTTTTGAGCTATAAAAAGATTGTGAATTCAAGGCGATTGAGTGTTATCATCAGAGGTCGGAATTAGGTAGAGTTATTTATGTGCATACTTGCATCGAAATGTTGATATTAATATGGATCTTCCCGGGATTTCTGATGGACAATCCCGTTTGGCTAACAATATTACAAATATCTTATTGTTATTACTTGTTTGTTATAGCGGCTATAGTAGTAGGTACACATTCTGTGAAAATTATAATTTCAAGTGTCTACCTAGTATGTTTCAAAAGATAAAGCCCTGTAGCCTGTGGCAGCCTTAGTAATAGAGTCCCGTTCACCGTTAGATACGAAACCCTAAAAACAAGTGTCGTTTGAAAAATAACAGTTGAACCTTTACCTACTTTAACCAAAACGTTTTCAGTAACAGTAATGGGTTTATTCATAAACGTTGCTTAAAGTCAAGTAATGATTAGAACATTTTTGACGTTTAAAAGTCTCTCAACTTTAAGCAACGGTGAATAAAGAGGTAAGTAAATAAGTAGGCTGTCATTTTGAGTGACAGTGCTTTGGGTGTAATACAATGTCTTAGTTTACATACCTGTTTTTAAAAGCACCGTTGGGGACACATAAACATGCAATTGTCTGGTTTAAAATGAAGGGCGTCCTTCATAATTTAAATACAATGTCATTACCAACTTGTTCTTCTGAACTGTCTCTAGTTGGAAAACAATGCTAATACCTAGTGTAAAAGATAATGCCCAAACACTAAGGACTCGGTCTTTCAGCAAAGTGGTCACTTCAATTGGGCAAAAATACAACTGGTTAGTGGCCCACTCGGGACAAAGACCCTTTCCTCATACGAAAAAGAAACATAATGATTCCGGGCCCGTACCATATTATGTATGTATATTTGCAGGCAGGGTAATCAAGCCAATATGAGTCAATATTTGCACCGCACATGGTACAAAATCGCTTGACACATCATCGTCATCATCTGCTTAGGGATGATTCGGTACAAGTAAATAATGGAAGTACTCGATACTTTTGTTTCGATACCAAGTAATTTTAATATCGAATGAATTATATCGATACCTGCTCGGCATCGGAAGAAAAGTAGTTGTATCGAATCGAATTGCGCGAATCCTGTAATATCATTAAAAAGTTTGCAGAATGGGAAGAGATGGAAGTATTTTTTCCTTGTTTATAGTAACCGTAGGCGTAGCCACATCTGTGCCTAGTCAATGTTTTGAATGAATTTGAAGCATATTGCTAATCCATTGCTTAATATGTTCGAAAAATTTGTCTGCTCAACAACGTAAATAACGCAATGAATGTTGTTGAACTGTCAAAATGAAACCGATTCCTACTGTGTGTTACGCAATTGCTGGTGCAACTATGACACAAAATAGGAACAACTGTAGTCTCCTAAATACTTGGCTTGGAGCAACTACTGTCTTTGGACAACCTTTCTAAAGCTGATATTTTTGTGTAAGAAAAGTTTTTTGTGTTGATTGTTAATTGTCTTGTGTTTATTATATTAATTATTAAATAATAGCATGTAATGTATTTCATTAAACTACCTAAAATATCGCATATATTTTATACTAGCTGTGCTCCGCGACTTAGTTCGCGTAGAAGTCGTAAGATAGAGAATAAACTAAAATAACAGCCACAATTTAATAAAACTCCCTCGTCCCCCACGACCGCAACACGTCGCGTTGCATCGCCCGCCCGCGCTATTAATTCGTTTTTTTTTTTGCTCGGCTCCTAAGGGTTGTAGCGTGATGTTAAATAGCCTATAACCCTCCTCGACTCGGCTACTAAATACAAAAAGAATTTTTCAAATCCGACTTTTGTTCACAATTTCATGGCTTTTTCCGCGGAACCCTAAATCTTTTTATGAAATAAAAGTAGCGTAAATTACTCCCTGTAACATCAACCATCCCGGTGAAAGTCCCGTTAAAATCCGTCTAGCCATTTCGGAGATTAGCCGGAACAAACAGACAGACAAAAATTTTAAAAATTGTTTTTAGTTATAAGTACCGTATATGTACAGTAGCGGTCAGAACTCCAACGCCAGCATTACAAAACTATCGCATCGTTACTCGTCGCACTTAAGACCTTCTTATATTTAGGCATTTCACACACATACACTCCCGTAGTCCCGTATATTGCACTCTTTCATCACGAATCAAACAGAAAAAGCGCGGTATGTGGTCATCATCATAGGCCTATCGCGGCACGCAGTCGTTTTCTGATTATGCTAATGAGAAAAAGACAACGAATATTTTAAACTAGTCACATAAAAGTTGAGGGTAGATTTGAAACAAAATCAATTTTCTGACTTTAGTTAGAATGGATGACGTTGTTGGTTGGTGAACTTAACTTCGTGTTCGAGCGTTTGTGTTATTGATATTAGAGGTGTTGAGTTTGAATATTTTTATTGAAAATGCAAGCAAATATAAATATGAAGCAAGGGCGAACATTGTAGCCTTGCATAGCAATGGATGTAATATATCTGAAATATCCAATGAAACCAGATTTTGTGTAAGTTATTTTGTTGTTTTTGATTTTATTTGTTCTCATATATGACTCTTTAAAATGTGTTATAACGATTTCTTTTTTTTAGACAGATACACTGAGACGTTGGTTGAGGAGATTTGAGGAAGAGGAGAGTCTTAAGGTGAACGCAGACTTGGCCGCACCGTAGTCTCCGCAGTCCCCCCAGTCATCGCTTTTTGTTAGGGGCCTCGCACATCTATCCGCACCGCAGTCACTGCAGTCGTTCCCGTCGCCGCACGCATCGCACTTGATTTCTTTCATTTAGTTTGTAATATAAATTAAGAGTATGGCTCTTGACGAACAATTTGTTGTCAGTTGTTTATTATTAGAGGAAGAAGAAAATGAAATACCAACAAGAGTTAAAAAAATGTGAATTCATAGCATCAACTTAAAACGGCCGCTATTTGGGGAATTTCATACATTATTTACAATTTTGTTAAATTATGTATATTGTATGAAATCGGTTACTTCATTCGTTCATTACTCATTGTAATATTAAAAATAATTACTCACCTGTCTGGCTAAGCTGATCTCCGATTTCGTCCCAAATGTTTTCTCGTCTTTGCTGGTTCATATAATTTTGATTCTGTACATTATACAGCTCATTGTATTTTTGAACCAACGTAATTAAAGTAGAATCGTCCATTCTTGTAAGATTCTTGTAAGTACATAAATCAATCGCAGAAACACAAAATAAACTTTTTCAATTGCGCACGCACAATGCACATCCACCAGCTCCGGTTCGGCTCGCGCCGTGGATGCGAATGACGTCATCGCATCCACGGCGCAAGCGGGCCGCATCGCATCCTCGCTGCGTGCGGGCCGGCGTTGGTGACGTCATCAGCTGCGGCTTGGGGAGTTCGGTCGTCTCAGGGACTGCGGCGACTGCGACGCGGGTGGGTGAGCAAGGTTGCATAGAACTTCATATAAAGAATTCGAATGTGAAGACTGCGGCGCGTGCGGTGCGGCCAAGTCTGCGTTCACCTTTAAGAGCCGTGTAAGAACTGGTAGGCCGCCACTTATTATCCAGTCTCAGCGACGCTTTATGGTTGGTGAATATGAAACGAGTAGTTTCATACCTACTGTTCGCAATGTTTATCCAGTGGATGAAATTGGTGAATTTTATTTGGTTCAAGATAATTGTCCGATACATTGTGCCAGTATTGTTCGTGAGTGGTTTAGTGAACATTCGGATGTTAAAGTTATTCCGTGGCCAGCGCGATCCCCTGATTTAAACCCTATAGAAAACATATCGGGTTTAATGGTACAAAGATGGGAAGCGCGAGACGAAAGATGTCTCGAACAGCTGAAGTCCCATTGTATGGAGTTGTGGGATAGTTTACGTGGCACAAATATTTACAGTAATATTGTGGCATCCATGCGTCTACGTCTTCTTGATTGCATTGATAATAACGGAGGTCACACTAAATATTAATAAAAATAAAAAAATGTTATCAGGGGAATTCAGGGGATAAACTGGTCATAATAGTAAAACGTTAGTGATCGTAAGATTGTAGGATTGAGGTTTAGTTTCAATCTTCTTTTCCTTGAGAAAATGAATAAATTAAGCTATAACGTCAATAGACCAAAAACATCCCATTTTAGTAGCAATCAAAAATGATTTACGGACAAATTAGGTATTTTATTTATTTCAAAGTTTGGAATATGTTTGTTTTAAGTTGTTAATAAATATTCCTATGAAAAATAGTGTTTTTTTAATTAAATTGCCTATTATACTTTATTTTTACCCTCTATACCCTATTGTCATTGTATTAACGAAACTCAATAAATAATTGAATTCTGACACGAAAACGAAAAAACAAAAAGAGTCGTTTTCGACTCTTTCGTGCGGCGAAGTGTCCTGTCGGCGAAGACGCTCGTCGTAAAGTCTTGTCGGTGTTTAGTCTGTCGGCGTAGTATCTGTCGGCGAAGTGTCCTGTCGGCGAAAACGCTCGTCGTAGTCTTGTCGGTGTTTAGTCTGTCGGCGTAGTATCTGTCGGCGCTTAGTCGTACACTCCTTTGTGAGTGTATCCTCCCAGCGCAAGCGTGTTGCGCTTGCACTTGCGATCTCAGACCATTAAAAAATTATTTCCTACCTACAACAAAAGCTACAAAAGACACATTTTAACGAACACCATCTCTTCTTTCCAGGAATACTTCCCGAAGCATTAAGAACGAAATGCGTCAGATGCACAGAGCGACAGAAGAGGGCAGCGGTGAAGGTGATCCAACGCCTGAAGAACGAGTACCCGAACGAGTGGGCTAAGGTGTCCTCCCGCTGGGACCCCACCGGGGACTTCACCAGATACTTCGAGGAGTTCCTCGCTAAAGAACAGTTTAATACCATCGCTGGATCAGGTAACTGACACGTTATGAGCCGAATTCTGGGCTGACTCCATTTAAATTGCCTCGACACGGTAACAAGATGTTTCCTTGCGTCTATACAAGGTGTAACATAATTAACGCACAACCTCTTAAGGGGTCATTGTACTCATCATTATGAACAATGGGACCAAACCTGGAATCGCACAAAAAATCAGCTCCCTACATTTATGTTCGCATAACTCGTCAAGATGTAGGAAACAGCAGATTTTTTTTTAGAAGCTAACTATATAATTATAAGAAAATATGACTGATGAAATAATTAATTTTTGCTAACACGATGCCTCAAGTCAGGCCAACTGTCAAACCGTCAAAACTTTAATCGTTAGTAATTACTCAGTTTTTTAACGTAGATAGAGACTTCATGAGCGATGATGTAGTATTTAATTTAACAACCTGAAGTCCAATTCCCGTAACTAAAAACGTTCAAAATCTAGTTGCAATCTCATCTCAATGACAACCAAATGACAAAAACTTGTCAAAAATGTAGGGAAATTATAGGTATTTTTGACATATTGAGACTGAGATCAGACTGTGAACGTTCTTAAAATTACGGAGATTGCCCCTCTGTTTTTTGGTCTTTCAAAGACTGATTATTTGTGATTTTCATAAGTTCATTGAAACATAGTAGGTAGGTATTTAAAGCTTTAAAACCTGAAATCAGTGACAATAAGCAGACAAGGTTAATAGTTTAAATAATGACATTTTGTAAAACGACAGAGCATTTTGAAATCCTTTAAAAAACAAAAAAAGTTTCCGTAATGAAGGAATAATGACATCACAACAGTCATAAAAAGACAAAAATCTTCTAAAACTACAGACGCAAAACAAAAAGATTTAACTGTAGATATTCAAGAGCCAGTCTCAAAAGATTTTGGCAAATTTTTTGCTGTGTCGCCTTCCTAATGACCAGCTAAAGAAATAAAATATAAATGTGAGTCTTTTGATTTAAATGAGGACTATTAAATCTTAAACCTATGAATAGATTAGAGTTCCAGCCATTATTTGTGTGGCATAACATAAGACCTGTCAACTAGATCCTATTGTTGAAGAGAACTGTCGTGGTTACCCTTGAGGAAGCTTGAGCAACCTGTATTGGAGTATAGATAACTATTGTGCACGAGTTGTCACTTGCATTGATCTTTATGTTCTTTGTAAAGGCTTGAAGCTTACGAGTTAGAGCTTAGAGGTCAGTAGAGACACTCAGTTTTGCATTCCTGCAAGGTAACAGTTCGCCGGTAACACTTTAAGCCGAGGAAACAAGAATTTAAAAACATTATTTATTTATTTATATATACTTTATTGTACACCTGATTTATATTACATAAAGATACATTTTAAACTACAAAATATACAATTGGCGGCCTTATCGCATACTGCGATCTCTTCCAGGCAACCTTGGATTGGACAGTGATTTTCTATATGTATTATACAAGGTGGAACAGGAGGATTGACATTCCTTTAAACCACGTAAAGAGGATCATGTTCTTCACCCGTATACAGAAAATCAATCAAATCCAGTGAATACTTTAGCCACAGGAAATTATTTTTCATTTTCTTATTTTGTAACATGATGTAGATCTGAGTCCGTAATAATAGGTAAACATTGCCGCCGCCGCGTCCCGTACCCCGCACCGCACCGTTAGTCAGTGACTTTTCGTAGATAAAGCGTGTTTACGTTTTATGCAGTTGATTCTGCTATTTATTTTGTTTGAAAACTGCAATTTTTAAATTTTCCATTATCTACTAATCTTCGTGTTTTAAAATGTTTCGATGGACTAGTACTGTGCTCGTTTTCATTTAATGTCGTACGTCCAGATACACGTTGTATGTATTTGTGTGTGTGTTGTTTTGTTTCATGTATTATGTATTTATATTATGTTTGGTTTTAAGATTTTGGTTGATGTGGATATAGAGGCAATTGCGTCTAATCAGTGTTTCCCAGTTGTGTTATCCTTGAGTCCAATTTCAAGACCACAGTGACGCTTTTTTTAATAATTATGATACCTAAAAACATCGAGACGAAATTTCATTTTCATCGAGCTTACTGTTCTGTAGGAATTTAATACTTTTTCAACTCTAACTGCACCTTTATTAAATAAATATATTGTGTACACACAGGGAGCGCAATCCCCACATCATCGCTTCTGGTGCCGCCTAGTATCCCCACGATGCCTCCGACCGTCGCCAGTCCGGCTCCTGGCCCCACGGAGCCCACACCACCGAGACCGGCTGTACTTAACAGGTAAGCTATAGGTACCTATTCAATCCTTGGACTTAACATCGTAATGGTCAATGGGAACCCACGTACCTATTACCGCGTTGTTTAAGAGCCGAGTTGATGGGTTTTGATTAAACACATTATGAAGATCTCAACAATCAATAAGGCTAGGCAACAAGGTTGCACCAACCAAGAGACCAACTCAAACCCTCCACTATTACCTAGACTCTAGTTCCTAGAGTACTACTGGGTTCTGTAAATCAATATATCTCAAACAATATGGTCAACCTGAAAGGGCTGGTCAAAAAATAGATACCGACTGAGAAACAGTAACATTAAGTCCGCCTCTGTACTTTTTTGTGCATGAAGTATTAAATAAATAAATAAACAGTAAATCGAATGTGTCGACATTCATGAACTAGATCGTTATAAAATAAAGTAAATGTAATAAAAATAGATAATACATGTAACGCAAGCTAGATTGCGTGTGTAGCCAATTGTTAACGTAACGATACTTATGGATGTTAGTTAGGTTAAGTTACCGGTTGGCATATCACTTATAGCAATCCAGAGCAATAAACTAATACTTACAATAAACTAATACGACACTAGTATTATCATATAACATCCATAATGTTAAGCGGCCAATCTAACAATCCCATAGTCATTTATTTTAAATAATAATCTTTAAGAATTCTTATCTAAGCAACGACAACAAAAGGTGTTGTGCCAAATTACGTCACACGTACATTAAATCTCTTGGTTCGCGTGTTCACACAAATAATATAATCGATATTTCGTTAACTCTAAAC
The DNA here is from genome assembly GCA_947568875.1 of Fissipunctia ypsillon. Taxonomy (NCBI): domain Eukaryota; kingdom Metazoa; phylum Arthropoda; class Insecta; order Lepidoptera; family Noctuidae; genus Fissipunctia; species Fissipunctia ypsillon. Next base: position 17,143,636 of record OX387659.1, read on the forward strand.
ACGGTTTCCGATGGACTGGTTCAGTCTGAGACCTGATTGCAGTTAATTGCTCGGTAACAATTGGTTACATGTGTTGCAACGATTTATGGTAATCGATCCACCACGGCTTGGTGGAATTAAAATTTATAATTTATAGATTTTGCTAAAAAGCCCCGATATATTGAGGAAATTTCGATATAATTGCCTAAGAAAATGACCGGTTTTGACGACTTGGTAATGGTGAATATGGCCGAAAACAAAATGAGTTAGAATATTGTAAGAAAAGAAGAGCAAGAGACGATAATGAAGAAGTAGATAGAACAGACAACGTCAAACAAAAAAGGACAGGCGTATATTTAATATTCACAAGATTACCTGCTAAGTTCATGCAAGAAACTAATTCTGATGACGATAGAGTCGAAAAGTAGAAGAAGAGTTCTCTTCTAAATAAATAGATAACACTGAATGTTTAATAACAAATAACATTATCAAAGCTCATCACCATTATGTTTAATTTGAGCAAATAATGAATAGCCTGGCCATTCACATAATTAATACCAACAATAGCTGATCGAATTAAAGAAAACGCGAAAGAGCGATTATTATCCTCTTTGACTCGCCACTTAATGTCGCATGAGACGCCTAATTATGTTCCGAGTAATCCTATGATTATCGCATATAACTCAAATTAATCTATACAAATAAATAAAATTGAAGTGTTTGTTTGTAATGTCAAAATATCAACTTTTTAATAAATGCATATGAAAGTATATACGGTACTTAGAACCAAAAAGCAATTTTAAAATTTTTTGTCTGTCTGTCTGTCTGTTCCGGCTAATCTCCGAAACGGCTGAACCTATTTTGACAGGACTTTCACTGGCAGATAGCTGATGTTACGGGGAGTAACTTAGGCTACTTTTATTTTAGAAAAATAATTAGGGTCTTGCGCAAAAAAATGAAAATCCATGAAATTGTGAACAAAAGTTGGATTTGAAAAATTCTTTTTACATTTGGTAGCCCAACTCTCGAGGATACTTATAGACTATTTAACATCACGCTACGACCCTTAGGAGCCGAGCAAAAAGAAACAAGTCAGAAAGAACACTAAACGAAAACGAAGTAATAGCGCGGGCGGACGATGCAACGCGACGGGTCGGGGGACGAGGGAGTGTTATTAAAATGTGGCTGTTATTCTATTATATTGTGTATCTTACGACTTTCATGCGAACGAAGTCGCGGGGCACAGCTAGTCTTCTATAAAAACGTATAGCAACTGCCACTTTCCCAAGTATACGGATAAAGATTATCTTGTTAGATGTAAGCGGAGAGATTTCGCGTTATCCTGTGTCACTCCTCAATATTTTTCATTGCTGATGTACTGCTACAAGTGTCCTTGTACATTTTTAAAGTGTAAGGTAAGTAGTACACGATAGTTCGACAGTTTGTAACAGTTTCAAATAATTATAAAACGTCTTTACTTTTAAAATTAGATCAAATTGCGTCTCTGCTCTTTCTAAAATCCCTCTTTTTCCATAGTTCTCCGTATTGATCGTTTACTATTAAGAGGAGATTTCTTACATTATTAATTACTTTCTGAAATCTTAAATACAATATTATTATTAGCTCGGAGTCCGGATTTGTGCCCATTAGATGACAATAGGCTCGCCCCCTATTACATGGGACTTAAAACATAACTGGCAAAATGTGCGTGTACTATTATTAGCTATCAGCCCTTCGGAGTTCGGGGAAACAAGGCGTGATGTTATGTTATGTAAATACAATATTAAAATCACTAACTAACTAACTATACAAATATATACAAAAACAAAAGGACACTAATCGAAATCTTCGACTGCATAAAAAGCTAGAATAAGTCTTAACAACATCAATTTGATCAATCCAAAAATAATAAGACATCAACACCTTGAAATTCTAATCCTATGTCTTTCAACAAGACTGGTCATGACCATTTTGGCTAGATGACTAATTCGTAACGGCATTTGAGCTAATATGCGCAAACCGAAACAATTGAGAAAGGAGTACGTACGCGGTATGCAATCGTGAGTTTTAGGTCATAAGGTTTCTTAGCACTTTAGAATTACGCAGAGTCCACTGAGCTCGGAATCGGCATGCCGGGAGCGTCTAGAGACGGAGGTACCAATCAAATTCGTGGCGCCAAAGGAGCGTTGAGCGCAAAACTTCTGTCACTGCTGTTAGTTTTTATACGTCACTAGCTTTTGCCCGCGGCTTCGCTCGCGTGGAGGCCGGAAAAAAATCTATAAAAACCTTATCCATGAAAAAATACATAAATATGTGCCAAGTTTCGTGGTGATCGGTTTATCAATCTCATATATATATGTCGAATCCTCTACATAGGATCGTGATTAGACATAATGTCTAATATAGCTACTGTGGCGCAGAATTGGGATACGGGTAAACTAGAGAAATAACATAACATAACATCACGCCTTGTTTCCCCGAAGGATTAGGCAGAGGTGTACCTGTAGTACACCCACATTTCGCCAGTTATGTTTAAGTCCCATGTAATAGGGGGCGAGCCTATTGCCATCAACCGGGCACAAATCCAGACTCCGAGCTGCTACTGAGAAATTCCAGATAGAAAAACCCAATAACACTTTGCCCGACCTGGGAATCGAACCCAGGACCTCATGCTCAGCAGTAGCGCTAGCGACTACTAGACCAACGAGGCAGTCTAGAGAAATAACTCCTTATTATAATGTTCCCACCGTTGTTATAGAGTCAATTAAGGGACATTATACTAAACACTACAGAACTGATTCTCTGAACTTAAAAAGAAACACTGAGAGCAGTTGCTAGGCAGTATGTGTCGACCTGTGCCGACCTCGTCTCAACTATCTCTGTTGCTACGTGATCCGTAGCGTACACTACCATATACCACCATACATCAATCATAAACTCTGCACAATGCTAAACCACAAAGGCGTCTCGTTTTTTTTAAGTGCATGCTCATGAAAGATCCGACTTATATTATACCTACATCAATTTTTAGGGTTCCGTACCTCGAAAGGAATAAACGGAACACTTATAGGATCACTTCGTCTGTTAAGACCCTTTTTCTCAGTAACGCGTGGAGGTAGGTATTAAGTTGATATTATCAAATACAATACGTACGTCTGTAGTCCCTTAGTGCTCTAAAAAACGACCATTTATGCGATATAATATTTTGATACTCGCAAATAAATCAAAACCTATAAGGTACTTATGGTTGACCTAGAATCATGTAACAAGAAGCAAGGTCTGACAGAACAAGGAAAGGAAAAAGTCCGAAAATCGTTCATTGTAGTTTTATCACATTAAAATTTATTGTTTGCGATTACAAACTTAAATTTTCAGTTAGATAATTGACCGTGACGTATATCAATGTATGGGAGAACAAAAAAGAAAAAAGAAAAGTAAATAAATAAAAAAAAATAGAAAGAAAGAAATAATTTATCCCAAAAACAAACTTAATATTGTAATGTTTGTTTTTGGGATAAATTCTTTTCAACTACGGAACCCTCCACTGTGCGGGGTCCGACACGCCCTTGGCTAGTTTTTAGGGTTCCGTGCCTCAAAAGGAAAAACGGAACCCTGATAGGATCATTTCGTTGTCCGTTTGTCTGTCTGTCCGTCTATCTGTCTGTCTGCCTGTCTGTCAGTCAGTCTGTCAAGACCCTTTTTATTAATATGGCTTTGTGTCGTAGTGCGAGTAGGTATAGGGTAACCACGCTTGGTAGTACAGACCAAGCGTGTTATGGGAAGTGTTGACAATGCCACCTCTAGCAGCGGCCGGCGAAGCGTGCTCTGTGGCCGAGTCGTTGACCAATCGACAATTATTTAGTCTTTCGTCACAATACATAAATTCCTACTATTTTCAGTCGTGACTTTAGACGATCCCTGAAGAAATCTCCCTGTATTAACATGGGCAATGATTACTTATTAGAACAGTTACTACTTTAGGTGGTACCTGTGATAGTACTAGTAGAAATTCTTCTAAGGGCTAATTTAACCAAAGTCAGATATATTTATCTATCGTCTGACAGTTTTTGTATGGAAAATCTGTCAAAAATTAAACATTTATTCGCTGGATTAGACTTATTCTAGGTATAAAAGTTTGGTCGAATTCGCCCTAAACCTTAACAATTCTAGTTTGAAATCACAGGTAGACAATTCGACATAGCGTTTTCCATACGTTCCATGTAGTATCAGTAGGTAAGTATTTTCCATACGTTTATCACACACTAGCTTCTGCCCGCGACTTCGTCCGCGTGAAACTTCTGGTCGACCCACCCTATCACATCGTCACTTCGTTTTCGCTTAGCGTTCTTTCTGACTTTTTTTTCATTTTGCTCGGCTCCTGGGTCCTTAATATAACCTTCAAGAATTAGGCTATCAAAAGCAAAATGATTTTTTTAATCCGACTGGCAGTTCCAGAGATTACCCCCTACATACAAACTTACAAACACATTTTACCTCTTTATAATATTACTGTAGATGTCATTACATCACGCCTGTTTTCCGGGAAGGGTTAGGCAAAGGTCTACCTGTAGTACACCCACATTTCGCCAGTTATGTTTAAGGCGCAGATAAATGCCAACGGTGTTGAGTGCACAGCTTGCGTGTTCTGTGCAGAGCTCACGCTATAGTCCCATGTTATTAGGTTACTGTTTAATCCTCTGCGCAATTTAACTTTTGTTTTTAGTCCATTGACATCATAAAAGGGGTTATATTTACAGTTGTCATACTATCATGTCCGTTGTACCTACATAGTTATGTTGAAGAAAGTATCACATTTTGAAGAGAGCTACTTAAGTGGCCCCCTCAATTACACTGTATACCTACTTACGCATTTCGTCATGAGACATGACATCATTAACTTTCTTATATTATTTTGTTCTTGCCTACCTACTTCTGTATTTTTAAATGGCCACTTGACATCATGCACCAGTTAGCCGTGCCACAGTATAATTGTAGCCGTACTGACATTCTTTCTTTTTGTAGAAGAAATACCTATAATGGAGTAAAAATGCGAGCCTTCAATTATCTCCGGATTTTTCACATCAACGCACATGGGACTGTGTTTATACACGTCTTATTTAAGAGTGTTCGACGTACGGTATTTCATACAAACTTTCAAGTCATTGTTTTTCGAAATTAATGAACCGATTTTAATGAAATTTCAAACACTTATGTGACCTATGTATACATTTGTATATATATATATAGATCTAAAAAGTTAGTTAAGAACATTTTCGAAATGTCTCATTTAAAAAAAAGATAGATAAGTAATTGGAAATCTCTGTTTCTATGGAAAAATCGTTCGAATTTAGCTGTAACAGTATTTTTCAAAAATGTTCTTAACTAACTTTTTAGACCTATGTATCCTGCTTATGCTATGAAGTTTCATTAAAATCGGTTCATTCATTTCGAAAAACAAGGACTTGAAAGTTTGTATGAAATGCCGTACGTCGTAAACGCTCTTAAGAATATTTAAAAATACATAGTAACACACAGTAGGGGTTGTAACAATTTCTTTTATAATCTTAGGTAGAAAAGAAATAGTGAAATCCTCATTATTATTAGCCTGCAGTAATAGCAGCCCACTGTTAAATAAATAGTAATTAGTAAAAACTAAAAAAAAAAATTAAAAAATTTGAACAATTAATAAAATACATAGTAAGTAGGCCGTTTATTCCATGCCGCGTCCTTCGAGCCCCTCATCTTTCCACATCAGGTACCACGCGAAGATCATCGCTTTACCTACAAATCCGGAAACAGAAATGACAAAACCATAAAGGGGTCTAGGTCGGTAATAATCCCACGGAATCGTACTACCGGGATTAAAAGCATCCTATGTCCTAACCCAGGTCACAAACAAACAGAGATACTTGCTCATGTATTATAATATTAAGTATGGATAGATTTCGACCACTCGTTTCACTGAGCCCCATTATTCTGCATTCCAGGTTCGGTGACGATGGTGAGCTGATGCAGGGCAGTCCATCATCAGCGGGCGTGACGCCGAGGCCGATGACACAGGCCACCACCAGGCCTACGACGACCATGAAGCCAGCCAACACAAGGCCTGATCCACCCAGGTAACTATAATTTCTAACAGCATAAGCATAGCATAATCAGCCTATAATGTTCCCACTGACACAGGCCTCCTCTCTGACAAGCAGTGGGCCGTAATTCCACCTCGTGGGTAAAACGAGGGTTGGTAGTGTCACAATTTCTTACGTTTTATTTTTTAAATCTTCCTCTAAAACAGGTTGTGCTTTTGCCATTTATGTTCCATTATATGTCTAGACAACCACAAATAACTAGCTATTTTCGTAACATATTGAACGCAGTTCCTACACGTATTACAACAACCTTGGTGAATATTGATTTACTTCAACTTTATTGGAGCGAGATGTAAATGATTTATTTTTATAAATTGAATTTAAAATCCATGTTTGTAGAAACTTAGATTGGTAAGTACCTAGTATTTAATAGAGTTATTTGTAGAAAAGGGCTCTGTTCACCAAACAGCTGCATAAGGTGCTTTATTCCGGTTTGGAATAAAACATGAGACATTTGAACTTAGCCTTGTCGTACACGGCCACACGCTACAGCCACAAAACGTCGCCACCGAGCTGCGGACTACAGTTTTCATACATTTTATATGAACTCGCCGCACACGCATAACGCCGGTGGTCGCTACACGCCACGATAGGCCGCTTCTCGCTTCGCGTGGCCGCCACCGATCACTAAACTCCAACACAAAACGCCATACATACAATATGGGTACATAAAACTAGCGGCTACCGACCACTTGTGTCGACCACTAACCGCGTGTCTGTCGCGCACTTCAGCTACTATAATAGTAGCCACTTCCAGCTACATGGTGGCAGCGTTTTGTGGCTGTGGCGTGTGGCCCGTGTGCGACAAGGCTTACACACACGCCAAGCATAGATCACATTGCTGCGCTTTGGCTTATAAGCAGTGATAGGAATAGGTAGTGCTAATTTGCCTAAACTTCGAGGAAGGAAGTAACATAGAGTGGATAATACCTCCTCTAAAATCCCGGAATAATTTTAATGACGTTTAAATCCCGGGATTTAAAAACCACGAATTTTTTATCGGACTTTATTTGTAGTTACAAATTATTGATTTGAAAAATCTTAACATTTTTTAGGGTTACACACACACGCACACATTTATATATGTAATTTTTAAGGTGTACATAGTAAAGAGTATTCTATCTACCTATAAATAAACACACAGACGAACACAAACAAACAACAAACAAACACACACGAATAAACAGACGAATCGCAACGGCTGCTGTTAAACCATTTATTAAACGATTCATTAATCATTTAAGTACGTCATCATGAATAGTGATTTATAACTTCGTTTATGACTTCGAAGTGTTCAATTTTTTTATTTTTTTTATTAATTCCTCTTTGTCACCAGCCTCTTGTGTTCTCTTAAAATTACCTCATATGTTTTTTGTGGTTACCTTAAACTACCCACCTACATAACTCCCTAGATACCTATGTAGGTCACCATATATGTATGCTCTAATTATTTTAAACTAAGTTTTAAACATACAAGCGTTGAACTTTAAGGCTCATCCACACCACACAGACTGTAGGTTGTGATGCAGCTGCAACATGCAACTAAGCGAGTAATCATTCAAACAAGTGATGTTTATCTACAATACACATAAATAAAAAAATGCATCACATCAGTGCACATAATATTAGGGGTGCTACACATGTTCGAGTCGACACATTCGATTCGGCAGCATTTGTTGAGCAAGAAAGCCGACCCGCAGCAATTACTACACATAGGAATTCGGCTTTCACTCGGCTCGTGCCGATCGGCAAACTTCGTTTTGCCTCTACCCTCGCTTACACCTAGTTTTGACTGGCTACAACTAGGTCTGGCCGGTAGCAGTTGGTTAAACTTGGGTATAGCCTATTAACTCACCGCTAAAACTAGGTGTAGCCTTTATCGTACCTTCCCAAAACATTATATTCTCTTGTGCCTAAACGGACCCAGGCACTCGCCGCCCGCACTTCGGGTTTTAGCCGTAACATTATCAACTTACTTGCACATATTCGATTTTGCTGCCCGGCTGTGCCGAACCATGCCGACCCGAACAAGTGTGTAGCACGCCTTAGGTATTAGGTACCACATGTCCAAAAGATTAACAGCGCACGTCGCGTTGACTGCTCTGCGGGTGCAGGCTTGTTACAGCAGGTAAGTATGCCAATCTCGCGCTTCCTGTCACCTGCCACCACGGTGCATTCAGTGTGCTCTAGCTTTAAACTGAGCTACAGTATTTTTGTTTCACGAAGTGACGCGCGCTTTACTTGTGGTAAACAAGTGTATAAACACGCTGTGAATGTGTGTGTTAGCGCAGGAGCTTTTGGTGCCATCCGAGACACGGGCGAAGACGGAAGTGTGTGTGTGTGTATTATGTGCTGACGCTACTAGTCTTCACGCACACATCCACAGCGAGTTTGTTCACTTGGTTACCACAAGTCAAGCACGCGTCGCTTCGTGAAATAAAAAAATACTGTACTTCTGCTAAATGATTGTAGGCGGTACCATGACACTGTAAACGAGTCATTATTTATTATACTGAGGCTGTCTTAAAATGGCGTGAGTAATGGTGTACATAATGATGACCTAACGGCGGGAAACCGAAATTATGATAATTATTTAGGCATCAACACAGTAATTTTAGGCTGAAAATAAATAGGAATGTGTAACGGTGTATTCAATTGTTTAGTAGTAGGTATCTACTTTGAGGCTAATAAGAAAGTTGGCTAATGAGAAAAATAAGGCAGTTGACTGATATAACCACAGCTAGGTTAGTATACTTTGCTTATTTCCACAGTATTATGTCTTATGGCGTTCTGCTGTGGGGATCGGCAGCTGACGTAGATTCAATTTTCATTTTACAAAAGAGGGCAATTCGCGCGATCTATAAAATGGGTTTTCGTGAGTCCATTAGAAACAAATTCAAATAAATTGATACACTAACTCTGCCTTCTCTTTATATCTTAGAAAGTATTTTGTATGTTCGCAAAAACTTAGGACTTTTCAAAATAAGAAGCGATTACCATAATATTATGGAAATCAACATTTTCTATTTTGTTAAGTACCTGGTACTTGTTGACAGGCCTACACTGTCCTCCCATGCTTAATAACACTGTAATTCGGAATTCGTGAGGGTGACTCTCGATTTATTAACTAGTAAATGATAATCATTTAATCACATTATCGCATTGGGTGTGAACCTGTATTGATAGTGTAAGATTGTATAAATATATAATTTGATTTTTAAAAGAGTAACCGTGGAGTTTCTTGCCGATACTTCTCCATAGGAAACGACCAATTGGAACCGTGCACCTAGCTTCTGATCTTTCATAAGTGCTTATGTGAAATAATATATTTTGATTTTTATGAAAGGTTTGTCTGCACACGTGATAGATCTGATTAAACCCTACTTATCTATCTGAGGGACAGTTCTCGTAATTTTAAGACAGTCTCAATATGTCAAAAATATCTATAATTTCCCCACATTTTTGACATTTGATTGTGGCTGAGATGAGATTGCGACTAGATTTTGAACGTTTTTAGCTACGTGAATTAGGCTTCTGATTAAAATAAAACAGACTACCTTTATTTTGCATGAGGGGCTCGTGGCAAAATAACAGCAGCCCAGTTCGATCGATCAAGTTTAACCTACGTTTGCCGCGATCGGTCCGTGGATAGGTGACCAACCCATTCATACCGAGACCTCTCCGTGCCTTTGAAAGCACGTTATGCAGTTGGTCTCGGCTGTCAATCGTTCATCAGTCAGAAGTCTGAAAGTCTAACAATCAGTCTTACTGGGTTGTGGAGGTCAGATAGGCAGTCACTCCATGTACCTAAACTGGAAGCCAAGCCGACCCCAAAGTAGTTGGGAAAAGGCAAGGTAGACGATGAAAATCTTTTTTGCATAAGATTTGGTACATTTCTAATAGTTCTTATCATGGAAGTAGCGTTAACGTACTTAACTGTGATCATGAAGACACTTGATAGATACCTTTTTTTTTTTTGTGGATGGGTAATCATCAAATGACTTCTCCCGCTCTGGGCGGAGCGGGAGGGCGTGTCAGACTTTTACTGACTAAAACCCACCCGTGTTCCTTATGTTGCCTGTGCCGGGGCCACGGTAACTCTTTCGAACATCCCGCAACCCTAGCTGGCATCGGCCCTAGCGGACCCCGTCAATAGTGCTGACATCTCTTTGAGGCGCGCGTGGAACACGACGCGCCGTCGACTCGGGCTTGGTCCTTACCGGACGGCGAACTACCCATTGCTCGCCATCCGCAAGCCCGCGCCTACGGTGGCCGGGAATCGGCTGCCAATTCCCGACGCCCAGGGCGTCTCCTGCGGCGACTAGGGGCGTGAGGGCGCAAAGCTTGCCACTCCCTCACGCGTCCCGCCTCCTCCTTCACGAGCATTACTGCTTCGCAGAAGGAGGTAATGGCTTCCCATGCACTCTCGCACCTGAGAGTAGATTCTGATGTAAGCTGTATCTACCTACTAGATATCATGCAATTTAAAACAGATTCACTTACTTATGTCTCGTTACGGATCCAATGAGATAACAAGGAATGTTTAATATAATTATACGTACCTATCTAGGTACTATTATTTATGTTTTGCAGCCACTAGTAGCCGATCGCCTTGTTGCAGTAAACAATAAATTAACTACACCCATATATGTACATATGTTGTTATGTACGTACCTATGCGTCAAATGATTGCAACTAAGTGCAATAAAATGCAGATAAGCCAACTTATTATACCGACATGTTCATGTTCATGGAGGTCAGATAGGCAGTCGCTGCATGTAAAATACTGGTATTCAGCTGTTTCCGGTTAGACTGGAAGCCGACCCCAACTTAGTTGGGAAACGGCAGGCAGATGATAATGTTCCATTAATCAACTCTATTTATCACAATGCAATAGCACACAAAATGAAGTCACCTTTATTATTGTGATACCTATGTATGATGCACTGGGACTGCTGTTTTTTTAATCATTTTATGTATTTATTCAAGGTGATTCACGTGCCTATGCCTGCACAAATGCAAAAATAAGTTGTTTATGGTAAAAGTGACAATAAATGATTAAATTATGATCTATCAAAACAGACTCAATTTGAGTTACCTACCTATATAAAATATAAAAATAGAAGGTGGCCCATGGTGAAAATAACGGCAATCTAGGTTGCAGATGTTCAGAAGTCAGAGATGACAGTATTAATGTAACTGCAGTGTACCTACCTAACGCTGAAAGCTGACCACAATTGGAAAACGCCTAGGCAGATGACACTACGTATAATGAAACGTTTCATTTTGTTTGAAAAACTGAACCAACTAGAACGATTGGTTACATTGATATTGATTGATTGATTGACTGATAGATTGATTACATTCATGTTCATTCTTTCCAGACCAACTATGACGACATGGGCAGGGGCAGCATCGAACACACAGCCGACGCGTTTTCCACTGCGTCCCGTGTCGGACCTCCCGCCTCCTTACTCCACAGCCATTACACTCATAGATCAGATAGGCTACAAGATCATAAGAACCACAGAACTCGTCACTGATCTACTAAGGAACACAGTAAGGGCCGTCGTCGGTCGATAGAACAACAGTGGAAAACTACATTTTGCTTAATAAAACATGTCAAGATTTGGCTCACATTGCCAGTGATATAGTGACTATTTGGAAACAAAATTCGATATTTCAGTGTGGAATTTACGAAGTCTATTTATTCGAAAAGCTGTACATATTTGCTAAATATAAGTAGCTTGAACTCTGAAATAATAACGCCGAGTGATACCGATCTATTTATTGATGACTGGGTAACACCTAGTGCAGTTAAATTGCAGCAAATCAAGTTAAAGCAACGCGTTAAACGCTCTACTCGTTGCGCAGTTCTCCAGTAACTTAACTTACAGTAACTTACTGGAGAACTGCGCAGCGAGTAGAGAATTTAACGCGACAACGACATTTTGATCGCATGCGCTCAAAATATAAACAGGTATCATCTATAATGTAGACACGTTGCAAGTTCTGTATTCTTGTTTATAGACAATTTAAACTTTGCATGTGCTCTAACGTAAATCGGAACGCACGCCTGCTGCAACTGCATTTGGAGTCTGCCAGCCTTTAGTAAAATTATATATTATGTACCTATATAATTGTATGTGGAAAATATAGTGTCATGGTAATAATATTACGAACAAAGGTACATACTGAGTTGGTTGTTAACTAAAATCATATATTAGATCGTTATAAAACAGCGGCCAAAACTTTGTTGTGGAAATACCACCGACCTTTGAAGTCAAAAGAAAATTACTATCAACGCCTACTTGAAACAGCTTTTTTACTGTGAGATTATATTAAATAAGAAATATACCACTTAAGTGTAACGTATGTAGGTTATAATTACGATCTAACTTTAGCTTATGCCTACTGTAATTTTGTCATTAATGTTAAGTGTTAAATTATTTCTACTTAGCTCGATAGAATAAGTAATAAAGCTAATTACATATTGTGATTAAGCACTGTATGAGTCAAACTGTGGCTTAATAAATGCTTTTTATTTATAAACGTTTTGTTTTTCTCCAAATCCTTCACCATACTAAACACAGATCAATGTCTTTTGTAAACCATTGACTGCTGAAAATGAAAATCTATAGTGACTTAGAGCCGATTTTTCAATCGTCAGATAACTTTTATCTGGGGAATATGTTTGACGTTTTGACAGCATTTGTATAGAAAATATGTCAAACCGCCATATTTATTCTTCAGATAAGTTATATAACGATTGAAAAATCAGCCCTTATAAAGGATAGGTCAAGAATAGAGAGGTCGTATTGTATGATGAGCACCGACATGAACTGACATTCCACAGCGCCTGCGTCATTAATAATAGCATGCTATCACCCATCTTTAAATTAGGCGCTAATTCCAGCAATCTACATCCAAACATTTAACCGAAGTGAAAATGACCATGTTTATGTGAAAATGACATGGTAATTTAGGTTAACATGTGATGAAGTTTTTATTATTAGTTTAATAAGTATTTGTGTAACAAGTAGTTAATAGTTTTATATTAAGATTTTATTGTATTACAATAGAATAATAATGATTATTTTTAATTAAAAAAAAATTTAAAATGACATGTAATGGACGTTTACAGGCTGGTAATATTATGTTCGCAGACGCCAATAATAAACGCAAGTCTCGTATTGAATTGCTAATCTTTTCCGAAAGGCACTTCCAAACATTAAACCCGCACACAGTATTGAATTATTGATACCATAGTTTTGACATAGAGTATTTAGGTTTCAATACGGGCATTATCCTATTCGCCTTTACCTAACTTAGCAAGAAAAGCGAGCGTACAAGGGGCTGAAGCCAATTAGCGAACACACAGCGGCCCATTAGACACAATGAAATGACCACCAACCGACGATTATCCCTGTATGCACTATGCAAGTGCACTTAAAGAGAAGTACATCAAACTTATTGTACTTTTAAAGTCCATTTTCTATTTTCAACAACAACTGTTGCAGTGATAAGATCAACTTATGTTACTTTCCAATGAGCTGGTAAGTGAAAGTGAGTTTTAAATGGTTACGCAATAGGTACCGACCATAGCTAAAAGAACCGACTTAAACCAAAACTAGATCTGTAACACTCATTAAACTTGAATTATTTTTACGTAACAGTATGTAACATTTTACATATTATTTATAAGAATCCATACTCACCTACCTTTAAAAAACAATTGGATAGGTAGGTTTATTCTACATAATCGAATGTACACTGTCAACCTAATATCATGTTTTCAATTACGAAACAATCATTCTTTTGAGGAGTTATGTATGAATGTTAAAAATATTTGAAAAAGATGATGTTCTTCACAAAACTCAACATTTACAAAAAAAAGCACCTAAGAACAGGAAAACATGACTGGGAAATACCATTATTAGTCAAGTGATTCATGCAAACTTAATCTGAGTAATGTGGGATTTACCATACTCAGGTATATTTTGTGAGCAAACATTGCTTCCCAAATCCTGTAACGATATTGGTGATAATTATGGTATGATTTATAGCACACCACTAATATTAAGATAAAATAAATATTAGCAGTGCAGTAATATCCACAAAATATTTTTATAAATGCATTTAACGAGAATAGACTGAAATATCAATAATTCAAGAGACACCATTCCCATGATGAAACAGTAATTATGTTCAACATAGATACTTTTTGCATGTTGAAATTTTTCAATATTCATTCATTATCAATAAAGTACCTATAATTGACTAAGTAGATAACTTGTTCCAAGTGACCTCCACAATCAGTAATGAACCATTACATCAGACATTAATTAAAAAACAGTTCAATGCTTCCACATTTAATAACAATATCTTTTTAAATATCACATAGATTATACTCTGATACATTTCACAATATATTACTACATACATGCACTTGAGATTGCAACCTTATTGTCTTTTAAATTACTCAGTTTTAAAACTTATTAAGTGGAAAAAATAATATTTTTAAATGCTTAAAAACATGTTTAAATTATAAACAAAAACCATGCTTAATACAATGATTTCTTAAATAAAATGCAGCATAACAAAACTAATCATGATAATGATGCACATTAAGTACTTTTGAAATCAAAATATTTTCACAACAGAGCAATAATTTAACAATTCACTTATCAACTACATTATATTTGAGACAACATTCACTTATTTCTAAGTTGGCAAGTTTAGTGGACAATCAGCTCAGTGATACTGTCCTTAGTGACGAGGGCAACAAGGCTGCCACTAGCGGGGCGCTCATCACCCTTGATCCACTTGTCAAACAACTGTGCCACGAAGGTCAGCGGTGTCCAAGTGCCAAAGTCAGCTTTAGGCATCCACTTACGGTTCATCTCTGTATCCAATGTCACAGGAAGAATGGCAACAGCCAGTGAGTTCTCTGGCAGACCAGAATCTTTGGCACCAAGGGACTTTGTGAGTTGGTGAACTGCAGCTTTGGCCATACCATAACCAATCATGCCAGGTGTACCTTCCAAAGCAGCATTAGCACCAGTCAAAGCCAGCAGTCCTCCTGCAGAGAGGTATTTAGAAGCAACAGTGGCTGCAATAGAGGAACTCCACACAGACTGGCGCCACATTAGATCCGCCTGTTTGCTGAGGTCCTTAGCAGCGTTTCCGCCGGCCCAACCGCCGGCCACACAAATAACAGCATTCACTTTCTGACCTTGCAGGGCGCTGGCTAGTTCATTTACGACGTGTTCCTCTTGCTGGACCCACGAAGCATCTTTAGGCACTGTGATGTTGAAATCAGCTTTTTCATTAGGGTTTAAGTCAATATTTGCGACCCACCAATTCGCTGACTTGAAGTGATTGACGCATGCAGCACCGAGGGCGCCTCGACCGCCATACACAACGATCTTTCCGCTTGCCATTATAATCACGACTAACCACTATCGAGGCGTAGACTCAACTGAATGAATGACTGGATACTGGTAAGTAAAAGTAAAGCTAGCTATAACTTGCGCGGCGCGGCAACCTCGACTCTCACTTTTTGTCGTTCGGTTATCCAAGATACACAATGAATGAAGGACAATGTTTTCTGGGTTAGTATTTACGTTATATGCTGGTCCTGCTTGGTTGCGTCACGTGTATTATCTTTAAAAATCTTTTTCCTAAATTAATAAAAATATTTTGTACTCCGCTACCATTTTATGTGTTTGACATAAGTTTGACGTTTTTGCTTTTGGCAGACTTGAGTACTTAACCAGACTTGACGCGACAGAAGACAGCTGATTTTTATCAGCAGTAACAGTATGCTCAGTGTGTTATTATACGATCAATCGTAAAGCACAAGCCATACTGGGAACGAAGCTTAGTTCGTTTAGCTTCGCTCATCTCATGTAGCTGCTGCGGTTTTTCATACTTCGGTTCATTGTTCGCTGTATGATATTTCATACATGCAAACACTCGGTAACGGGT
The DNA here is from genome assembly GCA_947568875.1 of Fissipunctia ypsillon. Classification (NCBI taxonomy): domain Eukaryota; kingdom Metazoa; phylum Arthropoda; class Insecta; order Lepidoptera; family Noctuidae; genus Fissipunctia; species Fissipunctia ypsillon. Next base: position 17,159,751 of record OX387659.1, read on the forward strand.
AACAGAAGCTAAATGCTCCCGTAAGGGGGCGTGGCGAGCGGTCACAGGGCGAAGCCGCTCACCCGCGGAAGCTATGCGATGGCCCATAACTGTTTGCCTTTGGCGTTGGATGGTTGGGCGTGCGTCAGTTACACGCGCCCATGTGAGTGATGGTATGTTTGTTTCTGTAGGTGCGCCACGATGTTGATCCACAACCACATCGCTTTCTTCACGACACCTTGGCGGTCGATTCCCACTAAGTTACCTGAGGGAGGCCCGGCGATAATGACCATATACAGAGGTGCTGACTCGACGCTTGTACAGATAGAAGGTCTTAGCTTCTTTCCCAGTGTGGCCTGCGCTTTATACTGGGCACTCTGTGCTAGTGTTGGAATTTTGATCTAAAAATCTAACGTGGTAACTGAACTAGTGATTATTACGTCCATGATCCAGTAGTATGCTTTCATTATCGTCCTAACCAACTGATATAATTATTGAAAAAATTCTACAATAACTGATAAGAAACAGTGCTACCGATTCTCTTGTATGTACACCGAACTAAACTAACTAAACTTTCACTAAAAGTCCTTAATTTTGCCTATGAGAATCTTATAACTATTCTGCGAAAAAATATCATAAAAAAAATATATTAGTGATATTTTTACATCATAGTACACCCACAAATCGCCAGTTAAAGTCCCATAGGGGACGAGCCTATTGCCATCTACCGGGCACAAATCCAGACTCCGGGCTGCTACTGAGAAATTCCAGATAGAAAAACCCAATAACACTGGACCTGGGAATCAGACCCAGGACCTCATGCTCAGCAGTAGCGGTTGCGACCACTAAATCAACGAGGCAGTCAAAAATAATTTTGACATAACTAAATCGAATTTGACAATCGCGACTCCACGTGGTAAGTACTTGTTTGCCCTACCCCATATTTATTTTTTGAGCCGGGGGCGCACAGGGGGGCAGCCTCAACGTGTTTTTTATGGAATTTTTCACTTTGTGTATGGAAAATATGAAAAATTATTACCAACGTGTTGACTTTTAGGGGTTTATGAGCTTTATAAAGGGGGTCGAAATTTTCATTATTTTTGCGATAGGACACACCGTTTTCGAGATATAAGAAAAGAAAACAAAGGTACAGTTCTGTTTAAGCACCTGAAGTCGAGGTGTTGGTGTGAGTTTTAGTTCATGCCAACTAATTTTTTTCCACACCATTTTAATCGCGATTAAAAATAGTCTGATTTAGTTAGAAAATCTAAATTTTAGGTGAAAAACATCAAATTCAGAATAGCAAAATTACCATTTTTACTAAACTAATAACTCAGTGGCATCTTAATGCTGTCAAACTAAAATATAGTTCTGTCACTTTAGTTAATTTCAGAATGGGAAATCGTCGTTTGACAGGAATAAACTAAATGTTGGTCATTTTTAGTCAAGAGAATCGGCACCAGTAGGTATTTCATGCTTACTTCGGAAGTAACTGGTTTCCTAAATGAAAGTTAGTTACTTAGCTGATAGTTTATTATTATGATCATTCTACAAGAACATTTTTTATAGTACCTACTGCAGTTCTATAGATCTTGTAATGCGTTGTTTTGTTACTGAACTTGGTTTAGTGGCGTTGATATTTCGTTTAAACTTGTTAGTCGAGCGTATAGAAAAGAAAGAAAAAGCAAAATAAGTTTATTTCTCACAGAAACGCGTGCATACAAAAAGATAATTTACTCGATTAATACACTAACAAAAAACAAAATAGATGTATGGACGGCAGCACATCAAGCTACTACAATCTGTCAAATTTTTTTAATAGATTTTCAACTTTATCGCTAAAGCAATAGGTTCAAGGTTGATTGGGAAAATTTGACAGTTTCGGATAGCTTGACCTGCTGGCATCTGTACAATAATCACAAGCACAAAACAGAAATAGTCGGCAGCTGCTGGCACGTCATGACTGTGACAATGTGGCTTTCACTCAGCATGATGCTGTGATAGTGGGGGACACACAGCACAGCGCTGAATTTCAGTGGTCACCCAAATAAGAAGTGCGGAAACCCAAGTCAGGTTTAATGAATTGTACTACATAAACAATAAAATAAAATAAACAGTACCTACTTAGAATACAATGCAACTATACAACCAATTATATGAATAAATATGATTAAATAACATAATTAATCCGCAGGCATGCGTGCTTATATAATATACCGACATAAGGGGGAAGCGCTAAGGTATCCCGCGAAATTCAAATTTTCTTGCGTTTTTTCAATTTACAGCTCAGTGCCTCAGTGTCTGGGTGTATGTTGATTAAAGTATGATTCGCGACCGTAACAAATATGTATGTTTTTACAGAATTAAAATCATTACAATCAGTAATACAACTCCATAAGTTAGTATAATTAATAAGTTATGGTCCTACTGGGACATAGTCTATGGGGATTGTAGTAGCAATAAGGGCATAATATGATCTAGAATTATTAGTTTGTGTCGGTGGAACTGTAGTTTGTAAGTTGTCTACATTATCGCATTAGGTGAAAAACCTGTAAAGATAATTGTATGGTGGGAAATAAATAAAAAATAATCGTCAAATATCAATGTCTTAATGAGTTGTATTTGACTGACTTTAATGAATATAATTCTGTAAAGGAGATGTTTCAAAATGGGCCCAGAATATGTACAATACCTCGAAAAATCGAGAAAAATCGGTGGAGTTCGGGAAAAATACTGATAAATTGCATAAATGCATATTTCTCTTGTAATAATTTGATATTTATCAATTATTTAATCGACTTTCAATATGGCGTCTCGCCAATTTAGGTACTCTGTAGTTAAAAACCAATGACAGTAAACCATAGATCGACCATTGATCATAGATCGTGAATTGTCTACTGTCACTTCAGTCGCTTTCGTTGTCGATCGTGTTCTGATATTCTGTTCTCTCGAGTTATTTTTAACGACCTGGCTTTCGTTTTTGGGATTTTGTGATTTTGTTTTTGATAGTTGAATCAAAAGATCGCTACATTGTTTTTGTCTGAGTTAATATTTCGACTATTGAATGTTCGTATTCTGTACGTTTATGCTATAAGTAAAAATCTTGGCATATCGCAGGTCAACCTATGAGGTTGTCGTCTGCTTATCTGGACTATACTTTATTTACAGACGCCAGTACATCTAGCTACTACAATCTGTCAGATTTCTTTAATAGATTTTCGACTTTACAATTAGATCTAAAATAATATTACAAAAGACTAAAAGTACGACAATGTTATGATTCTCTTTGACAATGTAATATGACAGAAGGAAACATGTCAAACGTCAATAATCAATCAACATGACAACTTACCGCCATGATGGGTTTTTATTGTGTGTTGCAATTTCAGTTGTACATTCTTGTACTTTACTACCAAAAAAAGCCAATTAAAAGTAATTGGATGATTGGAAACTGTTTTAATTGTGTTTCCCCATTTTTTAGTAGGGTGTACCAATACATGGCCGGGGCTCCATACATTTTGAAACATCTCCTTTATACATATTTGTTACGGTCGCGAATCATATTTTAATCAATACAACCTAATATTGACCAGCAAATAGCAAAAAACATAAGAAAATTTGAATTTTGCGAGCTACACTGGCGCTTTAACATAATTATTATTACCTTCGATCAATAATAGCACTAGATAAAGGATCAGGAACAAAAATAAGTCGCTCAAGTGTCCACCTTAACAATCTCATTTAAAACATTTATATTTCGTACTTTGTTCCAATAGTTTAAATTATATTTATATTTTGTTACAATAGTTGGCGCGTTGTCGCAAACATTGGTCAACCAATAAATATTTATAATTTTTTTATATTTTTTTAAATATTTACAATTTGATTTATATTTACCATTTAATTCGGTTTTTTTTATTATTCAGAAAAACACTGAATGATATAAACTTACCGAAAAAAAAAATTTGATGTTACGGTGGTTATTTACACAGTTTTTCAACGCGCACTGCGGAATTTTGACGTCTTCACGTTGGAGTTAAAATCAAGAAATAATGATAATGACGAAACAGATAAGCACATAAACCGCTAACTTACTTTTATTTTCCCTTTTTAAAACAAAACATTTGAATTTGTCACAATTCTAGTACGGAACCCTACAAAATGTAATATGACTCCTCAAATGAATCAATTTTACTTAATAAAAAAGACCAATAAAAAATTCGTGATTTTTAAATTCCAGGTTTTTAGACGAGGTATTATCCACTCTATGTTACTTACTCCTTCGAAGTTTAGGTAAATATTATATTCTACCTATTCCGATCTCTGGTGATGACGTGACATGCTCACAGGAGCACAGAATACATTAAAGCGCCTGCTTCACGATCGCCAACCGTGTCCCTGACAGAGGTGACCCTGTGTGGCGACCGGCAGAGCTGTTTCAATGTGTGGTCGTAAACCACCATCTACACGGTTGTAAACCACCACGGCCACCTTTGTCGGGACGCGGTTGGCGACCGTGTAGCAGTCGCTATACTCCTAGCCGAGACTATGAGTCATCGAGCCAGGCACGCGCAGCGCACGAGTCCTGTGGCGCGTCACGCGTGGCTAGATTATGTATAGTGAGTTACTACCGCCAAACGACATACCAACAGTGAGCAACTGGCTTGCGCTTGCATCTTAGTCGATGCTTGATCAAACGTGAGGTGTTTATATGTAGTGTATACTAATACTACATACGTATAAGTACGTCGCTAGACATCGCTATCGGCATGAAGGAGGCTTATCAAGAGCATATCCCATAACACATAATCCCATTCCCGTACCTCTGCGGCCTCTGGGTGCAGTACAATAAACATAACGACAAAACCAGATTGAACCACAACGATAAAAGTCTGAAGACACAATTTTTTATTTATTATTAATGTTAATTGCAGGGTGACTTACAGTATCAAATATCCGTACTGGGGCAGCCACATTCACTTTCGTGACATTGTCTTTTGTGACGAGCTCAACTAGGCTACCATTCGGTGGACGCTCGTCAAACGAGGCCTCGATCCACGTTTGTAATAACTGGGCCACGAAGGTCGGCGGTGTCCAAGAGCCAAAGTCAGCTTTAGGCATCCACTTACGGTTCATCTCTGTATCCAATGTCACAGGAAGAATGGCAACAGCCAGTGAGTTCTCTGGTAGACCAGAATCTTTGGCACCAAGGGACTTTGTGAGTTGGTGAACTGCAGCTTTGGCCATACCATAACCAATCATGCGAGGTGTGCTTTCTAAAGCACTTTTGGCACCAGTTAAAGCCAGGAGTCCGCCAGGAGACATGTATTTGGAAGCAATGGAGACTGCGATAGTGGAACTCCACACAGACTGGCGCCACATTAGATTCGCCTGTTTGCATAGGTCCTTATCGGCGTTTCCGCCGGCCCAACCGCCGGCCACACAAATAACAGCTTCCAATTTTTCACCCTGCAGAGTTGTGCCCAGCGAGTACAAAACATGATTCTCTTGCTGTACCCATGAAGCGTCTTTATGCACTGTGATATTGAAATCAGCTATGTCATTAGAGTTAAAGTCAACATTTGCGACCCACCAGTTCGCTAATTTGAAGTGGTTGACGCAAGTTGCTCCGAGGGCACCTCGCCCTCCGTACACTAGTATCTTTCCGCTGGAGCTGGACATTATAATAATATTACGGTATATTCACAAGGTAGGGTATTTCGCGTCCCCACACTATTATAGCAGTACACCAATGAAATACTTGTTTATGTACCTAATTTGCCTGTCCCATTGATTTACAACGATACAATAATTAAAATTGTAATTTGACGGCAATTTAATCAAGTTTGACACTTGAACCCGCCCTGTTTATTAATATAATTATACTCTTTGCTTGAACCACACAACCACTCAACACACAACAACACACAACCGCATAACCACTTCTTTTTACTCTCAATGGTTTCTCTATAAAAAACTGTGCGTGTGTGTGTGTGCACTGTGTGTAAATTCGATTTCTATGTTGCAGACTGTATATGCAGCGACTTTCGGCTGCGGTCACGAAACCAGCGGCGTGGAGGGGTGGCCGAGCGGGGCGGTGGTGGCGGAACAATTTTGTACCGTCGCCGCGTCGTCGCGTCGCGTCGTCGTCGCCATCGCCCCGCCCGGCCACTGCTCCTTGCTGCATGGTTTCGTGCCCGCAGTCTTAGTCCTCAAAATCTCAGCGAGCCACTGACGACTAGACTCCATGTTAATGGGGATCTGTTTATAACGACATCTAAAGTGAGCAAGTGGTAGTTTTGCCACTTGCTCACTTCAGATGTCGCTAGTATCACTAGTCCAAGAATTTGACATCTAGTTGTCTCTATCCAATAATATGTAAACAAACGACTTCTTTTACGTATATTTATTTAATTAATATGCCCCGTTGCACAGCTGTTGACTGAAGAAATACGGGAACGGGTCGTTATGCCACATTTTAACTCAATGTAATATGTAACGCCGTAATCTTTTGATTACGTAAAAAAAGAAAAAAAAAAGTGTGCAATATTTTTCAATAATCTACCTGACGGACAAAAAAAAACATTTATAGTCATCATCTCTATTACTTATAGTGTAACTTTCATTTGGCCTGCGACACCAAAGTCCTACCTATCCTATCCTATCCTACGCGAAAGTTTGTGAGGATGGCTGGATGGATGGATGCTGGATGGATGGATGGATGCTGGATGGATGAATGTTTGTTACTTTTCACGCAAAAACTCCTGGACGGATTTGGATGAAATTTGGCACACAGATAGTTTATAACCTGGATTAACATATAGAATACTTTTTATCCCGATATCCCTACGGGATCAAGACTTAAGCGGGTGAAACCGCAGGGCGCTGCTAGTAGATTATAATGCTTGTTTTTCTCTTTTAAGTTGCGTTTTCGCAGTCGGGTTTTTGCTTTTTTTTTTCACATAATTCGCTTTTTTATGATTACCTACTTAATTCATGCTGTGGCGCGAAATTATGAAAAGTAACTTGTGGTGCGTTTGGCGGGTTTTGGCACGGTATGGTTTTAAGAAATGTCGTGGTATTATCGATACATATGTCGGAAATACGTTAGTCGTCGTTTGACTAATCGGGACGCCAGCGCCACCAAGCGGCGCTTGACAAAGTCTACAACATAACGCTCGTCGGCTGGTCACCGGAGTTAAGCAGACTTTGCCGGTGGCTGTCGAGCAGTGAACACGTTTAGAAACTGTCGTGCGTTCCGTATAGTTGTGTCGTGTACCTACAGAAAAAGAATTACGCAAAAAAATTAAAACCCATGAAATTGTGAACAAATAGTCAGATTTGAAAAATTCTTTTTGCATTTGGTAGCCCAATTCTCGAGGCTAGTGATAGGCAACGACCCTAAGTCCTATCACGCTACGACCCTAAAGAAAAAAAAGAAAAAAGTCAGAAAGAAAACGAAGTAATAGCACCAATTACCAGATAAATCACTCCATACAAAATTTCAATACCTACTGCTATAATAGCCTACACCTTCGAGTCGCTGGAGGCTGCGAACGAAAATGTACCTAACCTTACAAGGGTAAAGTGAGTTTTGCTTTGTAGCTGCGCGCCGCCGCGTGGTTATTATGACTTGCCAAGGCTGCCTTTTTCGATAAAGATTTCACTAGCTATTAACACTTTATGAAATAAAATAATAATAATAACTACCAACCACTACCAACCGTCAATACTTCGGTCCAACGACTGTCGAATCAGGTGCGGGTCATCCAACGCTATCACAGGTTGGACGATGCCGCACTTGATTCAGTCCGCAAGGTATGCAGCCTCAGGGAATATTTTTTATAAGCCGACGTGGGTATGCACCGTGATGTGGTCGCAGTGGACAAGCCCCCCATCCCGCTCTCCATGGCTAAAGAGAACTGGCGCAAACCTGTAGTACTTACTACAGATGACCGCAAGGCGGTATGGCAAAGCAAGGAGCTTCATAGGCACTTCTATCGGGCTCTTCATGAGCCCGGTCTAGATTTCTTAGCGTCCGTATCCTGGCTACGTTTTGGTGACTTTTTTGGAGAAACTGAAGGTTTCGTCTGTGCAATTATGGACGAAGATATCTTGACGAATAACTAACGGAGACATATTATGAAGGACAGGACGGTTGACGTGTGTCAGGCATGCCACCGTCCGGGTGAGTCTATCAGACATATCATCCCTGGTTGTTCTCGTCTGGCTAACGGCGAGTACTTGCACAGGCATAACCAAGTGGCCAGGATTATTCACCTGCAACTTGCTTTGAAATACAAACTTGTGGACTCTGAGGACCACAACTTGTGGACTCTGACTAGTATGTGCCCGACCCAGTTCTCGAAAATGACCATATCGCGTTGTACTGGAATCGGTCTATCATTACTGACAGGACTATTGTTGCCAATAAGCCTGATATAGTGGTGATAGATCGATTAGCGCGCCGCGCAATGATAATCGATGGGTAGTAATAAAACCTCCGACAAAAAAAGAAGAATTGTCCTTACTCAAAATATTAAATCTTTTGCCTAAAATACTAACTTTCAGACTACTTTTGTCCGAATAAAAATGACGAAACGACCGAATGAGATACTGAAATCTTCGAAAATAAACATGACTGTTTATTGCTATAATACTTTTCTACCAGCATAAATTACGTTCTACTGAAAACTATGCTTTGTAATTTTTATCTTTACTTGCCTACTATTAATTCATAAATTACCTTTCACTGTGGTGCTATTTTAACTATAATATTATACTGAAAATATTATTATTATTATTCTGAGTGATTATACACCTCTGTTGCCGGTAACTTAGTAACTTGGTCGGAGGTTCAGTATTCTATTCGGAAGTTTAGTTTTGTTATTCGAAGATCCATTTTTTTTAGGAGAAAATGTAATTTGAACATGCTCTTATTTGTTGTTAAATTGGATATTTTTTTCGTTTATGTTTTGGGTTTTTTGACGGTAATTCATAATAACGCTGGTTAATTAGAATAATAGTCGGCCACAGATCGCTGGAGATTAATGTGTTTTTTGGAACCATTATTATTTCCCATAATCGATGTTATTCCACATGACGAGAACCTTGTGAAAGTTGAGAAAGAGAAACAAATAGAATATCTCGACTTAGCTCATGAGGTTATTGACATGTGGAATCTGAGCTCGGCTGTCATTGTGCCGATTGTCGTAACGGCCAATGGCCTGATGGCCGAAAGCCTCGACCAACATCTGTCCAGGCTCTCGTTAGGCGATTGAATCAAGGGCCTGATTCAGAAGGCAGTATTCCTTGATATGGCTCGTATTGCTCGTCGAGGAGGTTCCTCTCTCTACAGCCCTAAAACCACCGGTAGCTTGGACCCTGCTCCCGAAACCGGTGGAACTCTATTTTTTATATTTTTAAATGTTTTTTATAAGTTTTTATTTTAAGAAATAAAATAATAAACGACATAATAATAGTTACCTCATTTTCATTGAAAGCGACTAACGGGCCTCTGCGAGTTCGCTTCGGCCCCTCACACACCTTCCAAAGGTCCGGGATCCCAGGGTCCCGAGAAATGTCAAAGACATAAAAAAAATCGTTTATTGGGAACAAAAAACAAATACCTTCAAAGAACAGTGTTAAACGATGATAGCTGCAAAAGTTAAAAACTGTGATGCAGCTACCAACGCCCGACTTCAAGTGGGAGGGTAGGTTGTTCCAAGACTAATAAATCCGATTTAAAGAATTTTATTCTCATAAGAACTAAGTACACACACTAACAAACAAACAACAACAAACACTAATAAACAACAAAGGTATTAAGAAATATTTAAAGAAATACAATAATATATTAGTAATACATTTTGAGATAAGTGCCGTGTATATGAGTCCCTAATATTAAGTAAGAATGTGAGGGCAACGTGAACGTGTGTGTTGTGTGTCGTGTGTGTGTTTTCCGAGATGTTAAATAAAATAAAATGCTTTTTAATGTTTTAGCATGTTTAAAATACTTATGAAAGACCGAGGAATATTTTTTTGCTACGTAACTATTTAGTATTCTGTGACCACACCCCGAAACTGCAAGACAAGTACGACACACGTCGTACACAACGAGTAGTACCTAACTATTTAATAATTAGTGACGTAACCACTCCGCATGGCCACGAATACGAATGAAATACGAAAATGAGGAAACTGAAAACACGATTAATTGATTTGTTCGTTCTTTTACACAATTAGCGTAATAGGTAACTACTACGCTTCTACACTATGAACAAATCTGCGCTGGCCCTATATTGTGACATCATGCACGCTTTTTAAATAAACAATAATCTTAGGAAAATAACATTAACAAGATAATAAATATTATTGAAAATTAATTTGCACAAGTAGATTTTTGCTAAACATAATTTTCAAATGACAGTTGACAAATGGAGGTCATTGAACTTTCTATTCTTATCTCAGACGCATAGTAGAAGTAATTACGTACCTACCAATAAAATACAAAATACGAAACGTGCAAGTTCAAACAATTTACCTATTTAAAAAACGATGGTAAAACTGTATCAGCTGGTAAACTGAAACAAGATAAGTTTTTATCTCTTCTCTTGCTGGATCGGCATCCATCAACTGCACATAATAGGTAACAATTTTAATGTTAGTAGGTTACAGACACATCAAAATATGCAATTAAATTTCGGCATGGAGCCGCATCCACCTCCGCAACATCGGGGAATCCCACCGATCTACGAATACACTGATAATACTGTTGGTGCCGCCGCACTAACATAGATTTTGCTTAATTATGCGGCCAAAATTGAAGATTTTAAACTAATTACAAATACAAAATGTAATATCTTTCTACGTTAACAATAGAACAGGCGATAATAATCCGGTCTTCTCGGCTTCGATACCCGCGCGGGGTGCGTGTGCAGATAGTCGGAACTTGTTAGTTTCCCGCTACGCGCGCGCTTTCGCTCTTTACGCTTTTAAAATGACCTATTTTTCTTCATCAATATTTTTGATTTGAAGACAGTTATCAATATAAACAATATGGATTCGAGTGCTTCAGGTAAATACCATTATTTATTGTAAAAATTGTCAACCTAGTATAATAAAAAAACCTTTATTTTAAAGCTTCTAAACATTTTACGTTTTCTTGAAAAAATATTCTTGATTTTTCAATATAAAAGTAATTTAGTTATATTATCGCTTCCTCTCGCCGCAAAATTATTATTTATTATAATACTTAATACTCTTTTCTTATGATTCTGATAAAAATTAGCTGCAGGTAGGTGCAGGTAGGGTAAAAAAAGTTATGTTGAAAAATGTTCCAAAAAAATTTTTTTTTTCTTTTTCGTCGTAGGTTCTCCTGGCTCATCCGGAACAAAATTAGTCACCCTTCAATTTCTCTACGGTAAAATGCAAAGCCAGAATTCAATAACTATGGATGAAAAATTGGCCTATTTAGAAAATTACCTGTTTTATGGTGACACAGAGGAAAATATAAGAAAACTAAATCGAAATATTGCTTACTTTAAGACTACCATAAAGAAAAAATGGTCTAAAGCACAAATAAAAGAAGATGATTTCTTAAAATCAAGCCAGTCATGGTTAAATAGGACGTTTGAAATCCCAATCCAAGCCCAAAATCGCCATGTCCGCCCTTCAAAATCATTTCAAGAGTCAAGTGAGAGAAGCAAGCGTCGCAAAACTGAAGTGGTTCGCTCGGCCGTAGACGATTCTACTATCATTCATGCTGCTCGGTCAACTTTGAGAGCTAAGGGACTTCGAAATGCATCAGAAATCCTTAAAGAAATCACAAAATCGCCAACAAGGGCAGAAAAATACAGAAATGCCGAACCGAATTGGCATGGAGTATGTGGCGACTGTCGAGGGAATACGTCAATTCATTACTCACTAACGTTTAAAATTTACATTTATGAATTTTTTTTTTGTCGGTGACGTTAGGTTTTTGACTTTTTTTCATAAATATGATATTTTCTTTAAATATATTTAAAATTTCAACAGAAAGTTGTTTTTTATTATCAATTATGTCATCTAGAATAGTTATAGCAATTAAAATAATTTTGGCCGCATAAAACCTAAAAACCTATCTATGTGCGCCGCGAACACGAGACATCAGGGATGCACATCTGTTCCTAATAATAGCGGCCAAACCATCAATATTATTATCTGCAAACATCCCTGACGCACTACATCGCGACGGCATCCGCAGCAGCACTCTCAGTGCATTATTATATTGAACGCGTAGGTCGCTGTATGCCCTCTGAGTGAAGTTGACCCACAGGCTGCACGTGTAGAAAGACTGACAGTAAGCTTTGAAAAGCGTTACTTTAACTGGCCTCGTACAACGTGCAAACCTGCGGGTAGGGTTGCCAGGTCGTCTAACCTAATAGCCGGACAGACCAGCCAGTTTGGCCGGACATTTGGGTAAAAAAGCCGGACACCCTAAATTATTAAGGATTTTGTGTCTTAGTAATAACTCGACAAAATTGTTTTTACGTAAAACTAGGATTTTTATCATTTACCATAAAACTTCTTAAATTCTAATGAAATAAAATAAAATTTAATAACGTATAAGTCTTTATAACTACTAATCATTCATTAATATTATTATTTCCCAACGGAAAACACAAAAATAAAATTTAAAAAAATATATATCTTTATTTCGGATAAACAACATCCATATGGGTTAATAAACAAAAAAAAGGATAACTTATATCTATGTTAGTAAACTTATATACTATCTATTTGGAGACCAGGCTGTTGTTCAAAAGGCATCTTTGAACCACATCACCTAACAAAGGGGAATCGTACCTCCCCGCTATGGTCTTCAGGATGGAGTAAATTAAGAAAACAAAACAAAACTTCTTCACTTATGAATAAAAAACATTCATCTGGCCATTTCATTTAATTTTTCGATCATTCGGTAGGCGAGTGACAGATGCCGAATACTGAAATCCAATATTTGATTGATTCACTAATGAACAAATTTTTAAATTTTCATTTATTTTGTGTTCAGACATTTCACTCAAGTGAAAGATGCCGAATGAAAAAAAAACCGGCCAAGTGCGTGTCGGAAGAACAATAAAAATATAAATAAATAAATATCTTTATTGTCAGGCAACATGGCCCATAGGGTACCTATATTACATCATTTTTTAAAAACTGTATTCATAAAACTACAATGAAAGGTTCCATTGTTGGCATAAATTTATCCCAAGAACAAACTTAACATTGTTGTTGAAAAACCTGCTCTCTCATACATTCCAACTGCAAATGTAAGTTGGCCGACTATTACTCGTGAACTTGTAAAGCCTACTTAGTTGTGATAGCTTTTCTTTTAACTTCGTTGTATATACTACTACCGTGAATTTTTTCACATATCCAAAACTAACCGTTTAGCTGGCATAGGGGGACACTTGACTCTAACAAAAATTTGCACTTTAAAGCTTAATATTTTAGAAACGGATCCCTTAATAGAAATTTTTTTTTTCACAAACCTGCAATATTTTTGAAATACCTATCCAACAACACCCCACATCATGGGGTAGACGAGAAAAAAAAGCTAGGAAGCTAGCTTAACAAAAGCCGGACAGGCCGGACACCGTTTAATTTGGCCGGACACACAATCAAAAAGCCTACCTATGTCCGGCTTTAGCCGGACGCCTGGCAACCCTACCTGCGGGCCAGCATGTTACAACGGACAGCCAGCGACCTACGTTCCCTTTCAATGTTGTGTAATATAATATAATGTTAAAATGTCATAATTTGTCTCATAATAAGCATACCTAATAAGAGAGCAGTGGTGGCCCAGTGGTAACAGCCGCGACTTACGAGTTGTAGGTCGTAGGTTCGAGCCCTGACAGGCGTTTTACTTTGTGGAAATTATCTCATTACAACTGCTCTCTTAACGGTGAAGGAAAACATCGTGAGGAAGCCGGCGGCTTGTCATAGGACCAAAAAATTCGAAGACATCTCTAACCCAGACTTGGCCCGGTGGTGTACGATATCTACGTAGTCGGTCCCATAATGAACTGGCCTGATATAGTTCTACGCGACATGTCGCTACATGTTGTGTTGCATTAAATAGTACGTTTATCGTGCACTTAATATAAGAAACACGCATCGACATGAAATGCTTAGTCTTAGTTTAACAGGCATTTAAATAACGAGAGTCGCGTATTTTTTCAAAATGTCGAAAACTGAGTATCGAAGTGTCATAAAGTTTCTGTTTAAAGAACGTTTATCCCCTGCCCAAATAAAAGAACGATTGGATGGCGTGTATAAGGAGTCTGCCCCCTCCTATAGCACAGTGAAAAATTGGGTGAAAGAGTTTCGCCTCGGGAGAGAAACCGTCGAAGACATTGGCCACGACGGTCGACCTGTGGAAGTGCTCACTCCCGAAACGATTGCTCTTATCGAAGAGGAGGTTCTGAGTGACCGCCGTTTGAAGATTAGAGAAATTGCAGCTAGGCTTGGGCTCTCTAAAAGTACCGTTCATCGCGCGATCCATGAACATCTTCACATGAAAAAAGTGAGTGCAAGATGGGTACCGAAACTTCTTTCAGCGGTACAGAGACAGGAAAGAGTGCGCTGCGCTTCGGAGTTTTTGGATCTTTGTGACGAAAACCCAAAGACTGTGATCGAGCGGCTAGTGACTGGTGATGAAACTATGATCTTGTATTATGATCCACAAAGCAAGCGCGAGTCAATGGAATGGCGTTATAAGGGTGAAAAGCCCCCTAGAAAGGCAAAGGTGCAACAATCGACTAAAAAACTGATGTGCACAATCTTTTGGGATTTTCAAGGCATTTTGATGGTGGATTTTAAAGAACGTAATACAGTCGTGAACGGCGAATATTATGCTTCTTTAATATATAAATTACGAGACAAGATAAAGGAAAAACGAAGAGGCAAGCTGTCTAAAGGTGTCCTGTTGCTCCATGACAACGCCCCTGTTCATACCGCTGGTGTTTCGAAGGATGCAGTTCGTCAATGCGGGTTCACAGAAGTTGAACATCCACTTTACAGTCCAGACATGGCCCCGTCTGACTATTATTTATTTCCAAATTTAAAGCGGGACTTAGAGGAAGAAAATTTTCAAGCGATGAAGAGTTACAGGCGGCCGTCTTCAGTCATTTTGAGGATAAAAATTGTAATTATTTTTATAAAGGTTTAGAGATGTTGATTCACAGATGTCAGAAGTGTGTTAGTATTCATGGTGATTATATTGAAAAATAAAATTGGTTTCGTTTCATTTCCTTCATTGGTTCATAGTTAGGCCAATTCATTATGGGACCGCCTACGTATGTGTACCTACCGCCCATTCACTCTCACAGAGAGGAGGCCTGTGTCCTAGCAGTGGGGACATTATAAACTGATTATGAAGCTTATCACATTAAAGAGGAGAAAAAACAGGCAAGAATTTTTTGGCATGTCTTTATTACAAATCGAGACAATATTTACATAATTATTGTTATACCTACCTACCTACAACAAAATCACCTCTTTCATAATAGGTACTTACACAGTGCTTCAACTATACTTCATACTTAGGCCGCTATCCCACTGGCGTTTTACGAGCGTTGGCGCTTCTCCAACGTCTGCACAGCGCCAATGTTGCGCAGACGCGACGTTAACGTCGCGAGTTTCTAGCGTTTTTTGGCAACAGGTACAATCACGCCGTTCGTCAAATGTAGTCTCCGGCATTCGCAAATACTCATAAAATTCCGATTAATTATTTTTAATATTATTAGAGTACAGTGCGAAATATTCACTTTCTTGTAATCGATTGGACCAAAAGGATTTTCCTAAAATTGACGATGAGACTTTCTTTTTCTTTTACGTAATTTTCGTCGAAGTAGCAAAGCGAACAGTAATGTTTTCTCGTCGGAATCCATTTTGTCTCCGATTATACTAGAAACTCGCGACGTTAACGTCGCGTCTGCGCAACGTTGGAGAAGCGCCAACGCTCGTAAAACGCCAGTGGGATAGCGGCCTTAAGTAACATTACAGAATTTAAAACTTGAATTAATATAAAGATAAAGCTTTTTAGAGAAAATTGCTTATTTTCTAATATCAATGTATTCACTGTACATACCTACCTGCACATGTATAGGTACTTATGGACATATCTATACGTGATGTAAAAATATAGGTGTTCAAGTTAAAAACAAGAGCACAAATTATGAAATAGTAAGCCACATAAAAATAATGTTTTTTTGTTTTTTACTTAGAGCATGAGTTGTTTACCTACTAAGGCCCACTTGCACACAGCACTTGCATCACAAATCACAATGCATTTAGCACGGACGAATTTAAAATATCGTCCTGTTGCTGTCAATAGTTTGAAGATGACAGAGACCGAATGATGTTTTAAATACCTACGTTTTACGTTTGCAAGTTGCGTTTGTGGTGCAAGCGGGCCTTGAAACAGGGTGGTAGGCTGTGTTGCCAACCCTACTGCTTTAACAGTAGATCTACTGTTTTTTCAAGAGCATCCCTGATCTCTGTTTTAGTCCATATTTCTACTGTTTTGTGTACTTTAGACGCCATCTGAAGCAAAAAATCCACAATGCTTGTTTCTTGCTTTTCGTGTGGGGTACAAGGTCTACCGTCTACTGATTCTGGTATTGTAACACAACATTTATAAAAAATGTAAGTGTTGAAGGTATACGTTTTCGTTTTTTCACTTTTTTTTATTCTTTATCTTATGTTAGACAGTAGAATTTATTAATGTCCTGAAATTAGTATTACTGATTTCTACTGGTTTTTTAATGGTTGATTTACTGTTTTTTTACTTTGGTATGGTTGGCAACACTGATGGTAGGGACATCGACGCGCAACCTGCTCCCATGGATTCAGTACATGATTCTGAAATACTGCGTTGCGTTGCGTTGCCCTGCGTTGAAAATTTTCGTCGGTTATTAAAAAAAAAATTTGCTGTTATTGTTTTGACCACATAGGTGACTGATTTTTATCTTAGTAACCGACGAAAAATTTCTACGTAGGAGGGTTCAGAATCATGTACGGTTGCGCGTCGATATCCCTGCCATCCTGTATTTTAATAGAATAAAAGGTAAGAAAATTGTATTTACTGTGTGAGTAAGCGTGCATCCATATCTATTTGCATTGAATAAAATATGCTGATGATGATGTTAACTGTAATACTGAAGACTTTGAAGATCAAACTTATGTTGTTTAATATTTCAGCTTTCCGATGGTCTGGCTGATGGTTTATGTTGAAAATAAAGCTGAGAACTACTGCCACTACTGCTGATATCACCTACGGATGAAAAACGAGAAACGAACATAAATATAAAAGCAAACAAAACACATCCTTAAACATAAAAAATAAAAGGCAAAAAAACGTTGTCACACACATGATTTCCCCTACCGATGAATGTAGATGACAAGAAATAAAATATTGAATAGGTAATTAGGTACCTAAAACATTAGAAAGCTACACAACAACATAACAACAAGAAACAAACATTACCAACAACAACAACAACACAAACACACAAACAACAAAATAATAAAATGCTGAAAAAATTGTTAGTAGGTACCTACGCAGAAAAAAAAATCACAAAATGAAAATAAAATCAAAGAATGTCCTCAAATCTTTGACCAAGGTGACCTAAGTGACCTTTTTCGAACATATATTATTTTTTTTGTTTATCCTAAAAATGAACTATATTTATCTTGACTGAGGAAATACCTACTGGATCGTGTTGGTCGATTTAGGAAAAAAATACATAGATTTGCACTGCGTGAACAAGTAAATTGACAAAGCAAAAGCTATTTTATTTATAGTTCCTAACATAGTTAAAATTTTCCGTCGATAGTGTCACATTGACCTATCATAGCTTATCCTAAAATCTAATTCAAAGTTCGTATGGCACTTGACTGATCCTAGGTAGACTAGGTACCTACTTAACATAGGTTATTCCTCCCCTAACCAGTGACCCTACTAATGAGTATCATTGCCAACCCTAAAGAACGTGTCATACAAACTCGAACTCTTATTCCCAAGATAGTCTTGCAGGGAAAGCGCGGGGTCAAGGCCAAAGGTCATTTTGATGACGTCACAGAATACTACCCCGGTCATCATACCGACTGACGTGTGGTACAGCCAATCAGCGATCTTCTTATGTCTGTGGTTTCCTTCACCGTCCAAAGAGGAAATGATTAGGGCCAGGACTCCCGCGCTTGCCTGCGTAAGCAAAGACTGTAGTTAGCAATTGACATATTACTTAGCAGCTTAGATGTGGAACTGTACAAGTTCAAATTAAATTAGCTGGCAAAACTTCACAGACGTGTTGGATATCGATATCTAAACACGATACAATGAAACCCAACACGTCTGCGGAGTTTTATGGATAGGATATTTCTTTTTTTCTTCTTTGATGAAAAATTATTTACCCTGAGACGGTAGCATGTGTTGGCAAAATACATACTTAGGTATGTAAAAGGAAATAGCTAGAAATTACTGAAGTATCGAGATACTAGTACCTAATAGCTATGTATTATTGTTACATGTAAGTGCTTATTAAGTACTTATAGGTACTAAAATATTACTTACAACTCATCTTTATTTGGAAATAAACTACCGCTCATGTAGGTAATCAGCCTTTTAAGTTGTAATGTTCTCTTTTAATGCAACCTAACTAGATACGGCTTTCAGTTTAATAAATAGCTAAATATTATATGTATACCTAAGCATATACATACGTACATTTTTATAAGGAAATGACTCAAAGTTGGTTAACTATTCAGTTTAATTTTTAATTCAACTCGACTACCTATTAAGTTTTACTTCCTAATAACTAATGTATATTTTCCGCAACGCTGTATAATTTCCTACTTTTTTCGGCCATTTTATAAATAATCTAAGGATTTTCTGCTGCGGCTATGCTAACTAATCCTTGCGTTGGGTCCTACCTACCCCACATCTCACATTTTTGGTGTCTTGTTCCGTGGTAGGTTACAGGGTACTATCGAGGAAACTTACATCTGAGCAATTTGAAAACAAAATCCCGTGCACACGATGACCACATCTGTTAGCAAGCGTTACTATAGCGGACGAGCGCTGCAAGCAATAGATGTTCGTTTCTTCCATGGTACCTACTACATACTTCTACTCTAGAGTGCAGTCAAGTTACCCTTTCTTAAATATTCATTATTAATATAATTTAGCCGTTCTAATACTAAGGGATTATTCGAATACTCAATGCCGAAAGCGGAATTGACGATATTGATGACGGAAATGACGAATATGAATATTACAATGATGTCATTGAGAATCATTGCTGACGGTTGATCCTCATGATCGTTCAGGTCCAAGCCACCGATTACCACGAATAGCAATCCAACGAGAAGCTAAAACAAAAATTCTGAGTTTATTTCATTGTTTTGAAACATGATTGCTTCTAAAAATATCAAGATGAATCAACAAATCATTTTCAGTCTCAATGAAAAAGTGATTACTTACTTAGATTGATTCTTGAACCTGAATATTATAAGGCCTAGTGGCCTTGTCTAAGTTACTAATTAATTTGGGTCTTTCATAAAAATATAGGGCCGACAAAGATATTACTCAATCTACCTCTACCATACGTCTACTAAGTAAACAGGTTTCCGTTGAAAAACTGACTGAACTGAAGGTAATTCGGAGCTCTTTCCGTTCCAAAACCTTGTTCCTATTAAGTTTGATAGGAATTATTTATTATTACCTAAATAAAATATTACAAATCTGTCGAAAATGCTAGGTCATCTATGAAGCCAACAGTCGAATAAACTAGTTAACAAACTTAACTATGCGGGTTAGAGTCAAGGACATTGGTTGATACTTAATGGATGTGGAAACTATTATATACGTAATTATCCCTCCCCAAATATTTAATATCACAAATATGTAATGACATCTCTGTACTCAACGTTCTGCCCACGGATCGAGTTCAAAACTGCATTGAAGAGTTCGGGGAGTCGTGGAGGCTAGATTTATGCGACTGAACTTAAGGAACATGCCTTTTGAATATTTAAACCAAACTCTAAGGCCCACTTGCACCACAAATCACTATCAAACGATTGACAGAAATACATAGATACATATTTTAAATGGTTTATCGCTAAATGCATTTAGTGAGTAGTGGTGCAATTGATCTTCAAAATGACGTCATGGTATTCACTCTTAGTGTGAAAGTCGCATGAACGCAGCCTAATCCATCTTAATCTAGGGCTTGATATCTAGCAAGCGAGGAATCGAAGGCAGACACGAGGACGTTCAGCACAGTCACGATGAAGGCTGTACCGGTGGTCCCGTAATTGATGTTCAGGGCCGAGGTCCGATGGCGCGGCCGGTGGAACCAGCAGTCTCGCCACAGGTTCAGGGACAGGAGCACGAAACCCATCGCCACCTAAGAGCCTGGATGTTGCTTGAGGAGTTTTAGGAACAGAATAATGATGCAACTATAATTTATCTAATCTAATGTGAATGCCATTGCTCAAGTTCCAGATGAATCTGTGTCAAATGTCAAATCTCTGTCAACGACGGGGGTACACAGACTGCGAGGAAGCGTAGGGCTCCATGTCTTGAACAGTCCGTGAGTGAAGCTGCCCAAGCCTATTGAAACACGATCACTCCAGATCGCAAGCTGTATGAAGTAGCGGTAGTTTACGTTACACTGAACCAAAATCAAGGGCCCGCTTGCATCACAAATCACTAAACACACTTAACGCTAAACGAATTTAAAATATCGTTCTGTTTCTGTCAATCCTTTAAAGATGACAGACAGAATTAATTTTAGCACTAAACGTATTTAGTGGCTTGTGATGCAAGTGGGCCTCTGTATTATAGTTTCTCACCTGAAGAACGATAGATATGGAGATGAGTACAACCAGCAGTGTGTAGAACTCGTGCTTGGGCCCCACTTGCAGGACATACTTCAGCTGCGACGCGTTTGACGTCAGCAGGGCGATGTCGAGCATGCCCTGCGCCACCGTCTTTTTCGTCGCATACCTGTTCGCGTCCAGGCCTTTGATCTGGGGAGGGTACATTGGAATAAGGTATTGAAATTCTTAAGGAAATATATTGAACGACATGCTATGCCGTAGCATGAATTCGGGAGTAAATTCTAACATGACGAGAAAATAGGATCATGAGGTTGACCGGTTGGTTGTTAAGGAAATCCTGATCTTCGTCGTGAAAAAAATTATTTGCATTAATGTCATAATAAAATATCTACAAGAAGAGGGCAGATCTGTAGTAGGAAATAAGGAACCCACTGAAAGTTTACCATATCTCGTATATAATAGTCCCGTAACGTAGACATTAGTAAAGATTATAATCTCACTCTTTATTAAAACAAACCGTATCGTAATTAAGGGGGAAGCGCTAAGGTAGCCCGCGAAATTCAAATTTTCTTACGATTTTTGCGATTTGCAGCTCAGTGTCTGAGTGTACATATGTTGATTAAAGTATGATACGCGACCGTAACAAATATGTATTTACAGAATTATAATATTAGAATTAGTAATACAATTCCTTAAGTTAGTATAATCCTGAAATGTTAAGATTTCATGAAATAGTCATTCAATAGACTTACCTACTTGGTCTTAGAGAGTTGTATTGATGACTTTAATGATTATAATTCTGTAAACTCATATTTGTTACGGTCGCGAATCATATTTCAATGAACAAACAACCTAATACTGATCTGTAAATTGCAAAAAAACGTAAGAAAATTTGAATTTCGGGATAATTGTGTCACTTTGGTAGGTAAATTAATTAACTGCTACGACCTCCGCGTGTCTAAATGAGTAATTTTGTGTGAAATGCTATTTGTAAAACCGTTTGTAGGTACCTATCGTATCCATTGTTTTGTTAACCGTTTAATCGGTGTTTTATTGGCTTTTTATTAGTTAAATTGAAAAGCTAACTTTAGCCAAAAATAGGTACATTTAGGTAAGACACTATCAGGCCTATTCAAAAGAACAACAGTTTCAATATTTACGTCATCGCACACGATGTCAGTCGTTGCATCTTGCTCCTTAGTCACAATCTCTTCACCATTAGAGTGGTCCTGATCACACTGATCACTGCCTCCATTCTCCTTGGTTCCTTCCTCCATTTTATTTATCAAAAAATAACTCAACACAAAGCGATCAATTTTGAAGTGTTGCTGAGATCGCGTGCGGATGGCTACTGGTAGAATGGAACGATTGTGAGAAACCGTAGATTATTTGGTATTTCCTTCAGACAAGGCCAGAAGAGTAGCATTTGATCAATAACGTGTGGTTAAGACTCCTTAGAAACGCACTCAAGAGATATTAAGTAATTGTATTCGCCATTGCCAAAGGATATCGGCCGTCACCGTTTGTAATTGATCGGTTATTTCTGTGAAATCGATTATAAAATAATACGCTTCAAAAGTTTCCCGAATTTCGAATTCTTGGAGTTGTCCTTTCAAAGTTTGTCAATCGATACTTAAAATCAGGTACCGAGTCATTATCTATGAATGTTGGTCTGACTGACCACGGCCACCGGGATTAATTAAATAGCTTTGAGGACATTATATGGAGCAAAAGGTGTCCCATACTGTTGTCTAGATAACATCACCTTTTTTTTTTTTTTGTGGATGGGAAATTATCAAATGACTTCTCCCGCTCTGGGCGGAGCGGGAGGGCGTGTCAGACTTTTACTGACTAAAACCCACCCGTGTTCCTTCTGTTGCCTGTGCCGGGGCCACGGTAACTCTTTCGAACATCCCGCAGATAACATCACCTAAGTTCGCTTTTGCGGATCGTTTAGAAAACTAAAAATATACATAGGTAGGTACCTCTTTATGAGGGTATTTATTATAAATTAAGAACATAACAAAGTTCAATGAATTATTTTCAGTCCTGTTTGTGTTTTTCAAAGGTATGGGAGCCACACGAAATATAATGAAACAATGTACCTACCTAACCACGTCGATGACCGAAGACTACGAACTAAAGGAAGCTGCTCGTTTTTGTGCATCCTTCATGCAAGGCTATAGAGCCACAACCACTACTAAACATGCCTAATTAAATCATAAATATGTAGGTACTTACGTTGTTAATTACTGTAGGTACTTAATTAGTTAATAAACCTAAAATAAATTACTTAAGTATAATTTATAAACCTATCTAATTACTACATATCTAAGTTTCAGTTAACAAGTAGATAGGTACTTAATAGTTTTCCAAAACACTGAAAATGGTTCCCATAGCTGGATAAAGGCTCCTGCATACAAGCGCGACACGCGACGCGACACAAAGGCACTGCTCGTCGCGCGGCACGCGGTGCCTTTGTGTCGCGTCGCGTGTCGCGCCTGTGTGCAGGAGCCTTAATCCAGTGCTTTTGTTTTAGTTGGCTACTGATCTTTGTTTCGAATCAGACAATTCACAAAGAATTACTTAGACAAAAAAAAATAGAGCTTAGCAAACCTTACCCCATTTCTCAATCCAGTCGGCAAAATCGCAGCCATAGTTCAAAAAAAAAAAACTGACAATCACTATCAACTCATAAAAAACATAATTTTGTTTGAAAAATTAATCCAACTTTCCAAAAAATCCGTTTTTCCGGAGCGATTTTTTCCGAGCTGTGGATACTACTGTGTTCAGCCAAAGAATAATAAAATCGATGGCGTTACCTGACGACGGATAACACAACAACTATTGACTGTAGTATCAGCAACAATACAATGACGTTACTTGGAAAATGAAAGTCTGCTGACACACCGATTTAGTTTTGAAGGTCTGAAATACTTACTACGAGTTTGCGATGCGTTGTCGAAACGGTTAACAACGGTGATAAAATCCACGTAACGTTTACCGATGTAGCTTACCGTAATACTTTCGTGGTAAATTAGGTAAGTCGTGGTATTATTTTGATACCTTTTTTTTGGATGGGAAATCATCAAATGACTTCTCCCGCTCTGGGCGAGTGTCAGACTTTTACTGACTAAAACCCACCCGTGTTCCTTCAGATGCATGTGCCGGGGCCACGGTAACTCTTTCGAACATCCCGCGACCCTGGCTGGATTACTTAGATACCTAAGTTACGAACTAACAGGAAAGTTTTCACAATGATGTGAGTCGATAAGAAATCTAATTGTAGGGCTAGCTGTAAAAACGAACAGTGTAAGTAATAGTACAGACGCCAGCACATCGAGCTACTACAATCTGTCAAATTTCTTTAATAGATTTTCGACTTTATCAATTAAGCATTAGGTTCAAGGTTGATTGGGAAAATTTGACAGTTTCGGGTTGCGTGATGTGCTGGCGTCCATATAGATAGTGCAATCCACGAAGACGCGCCCCACTATTCCTCCTAACCGTTTATAGTATATGTGTGCAAGCTTCCGTCAATGTTTGAGTGTTGTCGGTACACACTAATTACCTATGAGTGTACACGCACACTACAATGAATAGACTAATCAGGACAGAGCGTCATGGTCAAAGTGAAAGATGCTCTACTTCAATTTTATATTTTTTACCCGACCGCAAGGAAAGGGTTATGTTTATTTTATTTTTAGGTGTGGATATTTTATGTGTTTATTAGTTAATATCGATAATATTACTATTTTTATAATGGGAGGTAATTATAGATATTAATGAAATACGGAAATAGTTTTATTGAACTTTATTGAGAAATGAAAATCGTCAATCACTCGTTTCAGAAATATCTGATTCAGAGTCTGATGTATCACCGACATTTACAATAAAACTAAAATCAAGATCACAATGTCTCATGTATTCGTCTTCTATTTTTTCCACGTGCTGACAAGTATTGAACCAGACATCTTTATTTACTCGATCAAATGCTTCATTTAAAATGGGCATAATCGAAGTGTAATTTTGATTGATATTGCGACTAGCAACATCGTTTTTTACAATACCCCAAATGTTTTCGATTGGGTTTAAATCTGGATGATAAGGTGGCAGCCGAAGCACTGTGAATCCATGTTCTTTCAATAATTCGTCAACTTTGTACTTGCGGAAGTTTTCTTTGTTTTTTAATATAAGGTCATAAAGTTCAGGTTTTTTGTAGCTTGGTTCAAAATAGATATTTTTTGCATTCAGCCAAGTCTGCATATCTAATTTGTTGGAGTTGGATGTTGGTATTTTTTCCGAACTAGTATTGTGATAGGCTGCATTATCCAAGACTATCACGGCATCATTTGGGAGATTTAGTATAAGTTTCTCCTTTAGCCACTTTAAGTAATTTTCTGTGTTCATGTTATCGTGGTAGTCTCCGGATTTGATCTCTGCTCTGTATGTCAACAACGCATTTGGTACGAAACCCTCTGCACTTCCGCCATGTACTATAATTATGCGCACTCCTTTTGTTAAGTTTTGTTTTATTGCTGTTTTACAACTTTTTTCCGCCCAAGACTTTTTTTGCACGTGGTTGGTATGAATATATGATTCATCTGTGTAGACTATAGGTCTACCTGCATTGCGAAAAGACTTTACCTGTTTTAAATATTTCAATCTTAGCATTTGAATATCATGTTTTTCGGTTAGCACCTTCCTGTTATTCTCAGTTTTTCTCCATTTATAACCAAGTTTAAGTAACAATGTTCTTAGGGTTGTTATACATCCATCAAATTAGTTGAGGCTCAGAATGTCAACTTCCCAAAAGGTCTCCTGGTACCAAAATGTCAACTTCCCATAATGTCCCTTTCCCAAAATGTCCCTTTCCCAAAATGTCTCTTTCCCAAAATGTCTTTTTCCCAAAATGTCCCTTTCCCAAAATGCCGCTTTCCCAAAATGTCCCCCATTCTGAGAATTAAGCGTTAGAACCCAACTAAAAAATAAGGATGCAAGAGCGAGTAAAGCGAGTTTGGGACTTGGGGCACCCCGACTCGGACAGGTTAGGTTAGAAGGGGATGGCGGGGTCTGAAAGACCCCGCCATCTCCTTCGTGGTTATTTTTTTTTAAACCTCTCAGAAGTAGGAGCCCCGCGAAGCGGGGCTCCGTCGACCACGCCTTACTTCGAGAAATATATTATTGACCTTGATGCCCTTGACCTCAGAGTTTGTCAAAAGGTAATATTCCAAGATTTGACCTTTGAATTTGATGGACTTACCTCTCACTGACGGACAATTGGCAGAATTTCCACAACATGTGTATCGGCATTCAGAGTCAAAAGATAAGGTTTATTATATAAATATTGGGAAAGGGACTATTGGGAAAGGGACATTTTGGGAAAAAGACATTTTGGGAAAGAGACATTTTGGGAAAGGGACATTTTGGGAAAGGGACATTATGGGAAGTTGACATTTTGGTACCAGGAGACATTTTGGGAAGTTGACATTCTGAGCCTCAACGATCAAATTGTATACGGTCTTTCAAAACAATATTAAGTCGTGATAATGTTGGAAATTGACGATGTTCTATATGATAGTTTTGGATAGTTCTTCGGACTACACCAATATCAAATTCGTCTAAATTAATTTTTCGTGGTCTTACCCTTCTCTTTTTCATAGGTGATGTAAAAATAGAAGCACTTCTGTTTACTAAATTCGAATGCGACGTACTCGCTTCATTTTCAGACTCAATATCCGCTTCCGTAGTCGGCTCTGTTGTACTCTCCGCACTTGGGGCTATAGGAACTATCGCATCCGTCTCCATAGTTATATTCGATTCCATAGCAGGTACTGTAGTTTGCTTCATTATATTAGTATATTCCTTTCTTTCGCGTAGAATTCTAGTCACTGTGTTTTCAGATACTCCAACAGCCTGTGCGGTTCTCCATCGCGCATCAGTGAGTTTTTCTGCATAATTTTTACTTGCTTCCTTTTTCATAAAATCGTAAACTTTAGAAATAATTTCTCTTGCCTAAAATTAAAAAAAAACATTACATAGTTTTACTTATTTGTAAAGATGAAATGAAATCCACTATTACTAAAATTTGCTATTTATTAAAATTAAATTACTTTCGTTAGCTAATTTCATGTATTTTAGTAACTACAAACTTCTTATACCTGGCTTTTAAGAACAACACGCTGAGATTTTTTCGACATTTTAAAAATATATAAAGTAGAGCAACTTTCGTGACGAGTCTGGATTTTCGCAGCATAGAGTGTAGTATTCGTGTGCATCGAACCGCTGACGGTTCGCGACTGCCGCTCGGAGCAAACTCCCCGCACCCCGCGATCCCCTCAACCAAAAATTGGTGGGGCGCGTCTTCGTGAATTGCACTATCTGTACATTACGGTACGTGACATAAGTAATCAATAACCTTTCTTAAGCCGTAATTATAGAAATAATTAAAAAGTCATTGTTTCCGCGTAGATCTGCGTTCGAAGTGTTAATAGAGCAAACGAGTACCTATCGTATACCTACTATTTTATAGCTCGTGTCACATAAACCCGCCATCTATGACAACTCTACAACTACGTCTACTTAAAAAAAAGATATCTCATTTTTTAAGACTCCTAATGCAATTTGGGTACAGGTGCGTAGGCAGCTGGCAGACAGGAAAATTTGCTCAATTTTGATGATCGACATGTGTAATCACCAGAGGTCGGAATTAGGTAGAGTTATTTATGTACTTGCATCGAAATGTTGATATTAATATGGATCTTCCCGGCATTTCTAATGGACAATCCCGTGTGGCCAACAATATTACAAATAAATAATAATAAAAACCTCAGAGATAGACAGACAAATAAAACAAAGATAATTAACATACAATTTTTATTAGTATTTACATTAATTCACAATACAAATTATTAATAGTCTTAAGCAAATTCTCATACTTATACCTCGCCTTTTTTATAAATAAGAAAATACTGTTGCTTCTAGCCTAGACTCGTGAGGGTTTGCTTATTCAAACGGCCCACTGGAATCATTTTCCTTCTCCGATTCATTCAAAGTACCACTAAGATTTGAAGTATCCACTTTATTCTTTCGCTGTATGAAATCAGTGTAAGTACATAAATAACTCTACCTAATTCCGACCTCTGGTAATCACTGATCAGTGATTAAATACAGTCAAGTACCTAAATGTGAAAGCGACAGACGATCGACAGCGTGTTTTTGTCTATCGCCATTGTGGATAGTTTTTGTCGTTCGATAAATCAACAAGTGGTGTCCATTTTATTTAACTTTATTATTTATTGATCGTTGACAGGCGACAATAACGATCGATAAAACCGAGTAGCTTAATCTAGAAGATCGTCAAAAGTATAATAATTTACATACTTAAAATTCAGGAATAAATGGGGTTTTTATAGCAACTAACGCAGGAAGGGAGCTTTAAAAAAATACGAAAGAGGTTATAAATACCAAACGCCTACGAAGAGCTAAGAAGGCAATGCATTACCTTGTCGTTTACTATGCATCTGTGAAATTTGTAGATTCATTTTCGCACGGGCGGGTTTAGGTCACACGATGGTTGGCAAAAACATAAGCTGGCGACTGTTTGTGTAGGTACGACTTCTTATAAGTATTGCACGAAAGCATAAAATGAATGATTCACGAAGATTTAGGTCGTATCTTCATGAAGTTTTAAGCCGTATCAGAGCTGTAAGGAAAATGTAGAAATGCGTTTTATCCACTTCAGTCTGATCTCGGTCTTGCGCCTGCACCGCTCGTACTGCTGATCATGGGGCAGTCGGAAAGCACTACCCGTAGCACTGGGCTCGCGATGTTGACTCGCCTCCCTAATTTCCGTCAACAGGTGGAGTATTTAAAACACCCGTAGGATGACCTACTAAAATCCTGTTCGGTCAACATGTTTCGGGAAGCCGGGATCAGAGACGCAGGGCAATGACTCACGGAGGCTAGTTTCTTCCGTTATCGCAGACCTAACTCTCCTCTCCCAACCTGCCTGTGGCAGGCTGATGTCCGGTTTCTGAGGTACCTAGTATTTTCCACTGGAGGTTATCTATTCGATAGCTAATGGATAGACTGAACACTCAGTAGAATATTTAACAGA
The DNA here is from genome assembly GCA_947568875.1 of Fissipunctia ypsillon. NCBI lineage: Eukaryota > Metazoa > Arthropoda > Insecta > Lepidoptera > Noctuidae > Fissipunctia > Fissipunctia ypsillon. The sequence continues at coordinate 17,188,735 of OX387659.1, forward strand.
TAAGTAAGTACTTAATATGTTTTTAATTGTGCATTGTCAAGTTTTAATGTTTCATATTTAATAAAATTACAAAATTATATCCTAACTTACCTAAAACTATTCACAAACTAAAATATGGCGTTGAAAAATTCCTCCGCATCGCTGTCGACTAGTAATGTACCCAAGAGACTGGCGGCATTGCCACGTTGTATGGCAATGCTTAGCCTCTGGCCAAGGTAAAAGCCGGCTCTTGGGTCACGGGAAGTATCAACTAGCCGTTTGGAGATTTCGTTAAACAAATCATGAGCGCTCGGACCCCACGGCCCGAGGGTTTCAACCCCAAACGGCTCGAAAATATAATTTCCGATAAGGTTATTATACTTTCGCCGCTTGAGGTTTTCCGCAGCCGCAGCAGCAGCGCCAGCACACCAATCCATTAATATGTTGGTCGGATCAATAGCTAGGTTTTGGATTTTTCAGAAGCAGCCCGGAGTATGGAAGTTGACGGTTGATATCCCCGTGCCTTGGGTCCTGCGCCTGTTAATGCCTTTCCGGACTCCGGTCGTGACAGATTGCCATCCCATCGCGGCATGGCTATGAGAGTGAGGGAAGCGAGAGTGCGCCTGAGTGTGTGCGCCCTATAACATCTCCCGCGTCGATGGCTAGTCTCCGCTGAGATTGGTCGCCATGGCCGGAATTCGGTCTGGAGGACTATTATTAGATTTAGGCACTGATTAGGTAGGTATCAAGAATTCTGCTAAAAGAAATAGGTGCAGTTCTATTTTTTTTTTTTAACTGTTCCTTAGGCACCAGTAGTAGGTACCTGAGGTATCTAACTACCTACCAAACGACAAAGTTTGCTGCTCTATGTACATATGTTGTTTGTTACTTGCCCTGCCAAGATACCTATTATTAAAACAGCTATTTTCTTTAATATATGACGACTATCGTGGGAACGTGAACAGCTGATTATGCATAATTTCTGAGTAGATCTAAATGTCGAAGACTCGAACCACTGAAACTGTGCTCTGCTTACCTACCGACATACAATTATTACCGCATGTTTTGTTAATGGCACAACACGCCAATATCTTACAAAAGTGAATGGATTTGATTTGCGAAAACACACATTGATCTTCCCCTTAACACTAAACTCTGGTTTAAAAATCAGAGTTTAGTGCCAGGTCCACCACTAGGGACCAGGGTAAATAATAAATTAATAACAACATATAATATGACGAAAATGTCAAAATGAAAAAAAATATGTCGATTGCAGCTGTTATTTTGGTCTAGCAAAGTAAAAATTAGAGTTTAGTCAAATACCTATGACAAATGGTAGGTATTTATGAGTATTTATTTAGCGATTTACCTAATTTTCGCATGTGAGCTTCGCGCCGCTCGTTCGTTCTGTGTATAAACTTCTGAAACACGCATCATGTCCAGTTATTGTCACATATTATTGTTACATTAAGTACATTGTTGCTGTGTTTGACCTTCCGTCAGAGGTATGACGATTACGTTGACCCACTGAAGATCACCGTTCTTCAGCCATCTTACATTGTTGAATTAAAAAAAAACCGGCCAAGTGCGTGTCGGACCACGCACAATGAAGGGTTACCGCAGTTGGATGAGATGAAGATGAGATAGAATTATCCCCAGAACATTCTTAACATTGTAGTTGAAACAGATGTTCTTCCATACATTCCAACTGCAAATGTAAGTTTGTACGCACAATATTGTGAGATTTAATAGACTTAGAGGTTTTTTCTGTAATCTATAAGTACCTACTCACAGAACTATTTCTGTATTTTTTTTTCATTTTAGGCTCAGTAGTTTCGGAGTTAGGGGGGTATGGTTAATTTTCGTCTATTTTCTTAAATAACTTTAAAACTATTTATTTTAAAATTATAATAAAAAAAATTTGAGACCCTCACAGTAAGCCCTTTCATTTGATTTGTCACACGGTATACTTTAAAAACTTTTTTTTTTAATTTTCTTATTTACCCCCAAAAAGTGACCTCCAGACCTCCATATTCCAGCTAGGGTTGCGGGATGTTCGAAAGAGTTACCGTGGCCCCGGCACAGGCAACAGAAGGAACACGGGTGGGTTTTAGTCAGTAAAAGTCTGACACGCCCTCCCGCTCCGCCCAGAGCGGGAGAAGTCATTTGATGATTTCCCATCCACAAAAAAAAAAAAAAAAAAAAAAAGACCTCCATATTCAAAAATCATTTATATAAGTTACACGTCCGTGTTTGGGTCACATAACTTAATATGTCACCTTAATCGGTTCATTAGATTTGGAGCAAATTAGCTGTGGCAGACGGACAGACAGACAGACACACGACTGATCCTATAAAGGTTCCGTTTTTTCCTTTTGAGGTACGGAACCCTAAAAAGCACTGTTTTCACTGATTAAATACCTAGTAACTTTATTTAAGTCTGAATACAAACAAAGATAAAAGTATCTACTGGCTGATTATTTTTACCGTCTCGAAATTTTTACAGGGTGTTCTACCCATGAATATGAACAACTTTCACTACGGGACCAACTCTGAAATCACGAAAAAAAATCTACTGTTTAATAGAAAAGTTCAAACCTACTTGACCAAAATGTATGAAACAGCTGATTTTTTTTTCGTGATCTCATAGTTGGTCCCATAGTGAAAGTTGTTCATGTTCATGGGTAGAACACCCTGTAAAAATTTCGAGACGGTAAAAAAAATTATCCATTATAAACATTAGGTAGGTAAACTAACTTATTTTAAATTATTATCTATCTAGACAAACATAATCCCTACACATTATTTTTTTGGCGAACTTTTTAAAATACTTAGTTTAGTTAACTTTTGACGCAGGCACCATGCATAAAATATAGGAATTCGTAATTTGTAGGTCCTACGCACTTAGATTTTCGTATTTTACAAAGTTAGCTAAATAGGTACCTAGGCATAAATTTTTTGAGTAGGTACCTAATAAAACTTGTCTCGAAATCAATATATTGTACTGTATTGAGAAGAGAAAATTATGCTGTGCAAAGTATTGCAAAATTTGCATACTGCAAAGTGAAGAGAGAAACTTCAGAAACATACCATTCACTTGATTCACTGCTTCCTACTTCTTAGCTCAGATAGATGGCTTTCTTTAGATATTCATAACTTTATTTTTGTTATAATAATATAAGAAATACAGTCCAAATACTGTATTAGATTTATTTAGATTGTTTTTTGCACAAAAATAGGCTAAAATATATTTATAAAGTTTGTTTAGAATTTCATAAAATGAAACGTGCGCGCGCTCCGCCCGCCCGATTTCGCGTCCTCGATCTGTCAAAAATGTTTCCATTCTTTCGATGGCTTGTGTTGTTTGGATAAATTCAAAACAATAATGTATTTATACATCAGATAATTCTTAAATTCTTTTTGTTTATAGTGAAGTTCATATCGTGTTTTTATCGTGTTTAGTTTGTGTGTTATTATCATGTAAAGGATCTGCGTAGCCGTGGTACTGTGCTGTTGAGATTTCGTTGGACGAGTAGATCGTACATCTTCCAGATGCTGCCTTCTATGCCCATCCTGTTCTCGAGGGAGAGTCAGGATGCTTTCGGGAATAAAATTGAACCAAGCACAAGCTTTTTCAATCCAAATTCTTTTCTAAAACCTGTTATCAATCCAGAGGTGAGTCAAAGAACGTATATGATGATTTTATGTAATTCACGTCAGATATCGCAAGTTGTACTTCAAAATAAATATTTTGAATAGTTTTTAGAAAGTCTGCATGCAATACTCTCGTGATTGTTCATCAGGATTATCATTAATAAGAAGTCATATCTGCACGACAGGCTACATAAATATATTGTGTCGCCATGTTTATAGGACAGATGATCTATTTACACGACCTTATGATGTTGTTGTTTCAGCCGCCACCACAGAAGGTTGCTCAGGAGGTTACAAAAGTAGCACAGAAGGAAGCCAAGACCAAACCAAGTGCTAAGAAAAAAGTTGATCCACCTAAAATAGATGACAATGTTTTAGAGACAGGTAAACACTACAGTAGATGACAGTCCACTTAGTAGCATTTCCTCTTATGTAATCTAGAATACAATTTTTATTTGATCTTTTGTGAGATAATTAGGTCAGAAAATTAATTATAGATAATTCCATTCTGTGCCATCAGCGAATGAAAAAAAATCTAATCTTGAATAATTACTATTAATTTGGGCTCTATCTCCTTTCATGATATTATCAAGATTCTCAATGACAGTTCCAACTCATCATTGTCATTTTTAAAAAGATGTTATTATCAAAATCATGACACATGCGCATGAAATAGTTATATGCACTTTTATACCTCTGACATTTATAGTAGAAATACCAAATTTAACATAATTTTGAACTATGGTGACATGGCATTCTTGGACATCTGGGTTTCTTTATTTTTCTATATTCTCTAAAATACTGTTTCATAGGAAATATTGTTCTCTTGCAGCTCTAGTTAGATCCTACTATACAAAAGTACAATCGAGATTTTCTTCTAACACATTGGTGCCTACTAACAAGTTTGTCCAGTTCCAAAGTATATTGAAGTCATTTGATCCTACAAAAGAGACGCCTGTTGATTTATATAAGAAAATAGAGAAGGTGTTCGGTGAAGAACACAAGGATATTGTGGAGGAATTTCTCTTGTTCCTGAAGCCGGGACAAGCGGCAGAGATCGGACGGTTCATGGACCATTTCATGTTAGTGCAAATGACTGGTTTCATAGAACTGTTGCAAGTAAGTAAAGTAATGTAATATGATGCTGTGCGAATAGTGAATGTTGGTATTTTATTTTCTGTATAAGTATTGAGTTGAATTCTGATTGTTGTGTGGTCGGTTTTAATCGAATGATTGTAGTCATGTAGTATTCTATTTTTCCTGTTTGTAAAACACTCATATTATGTGGAAGCGCCTGGTAGCCCGCAAAATTCGAACTTTCTTGTTTTTTTTTGCAATTTACAAGTTAGTATTAAGTTGTATGTTGATTAAAGTATCATTCGCGACCATAACAGATATGCATTTACAGAATGATGATCATCAAAATCAGTAATACAACTCCATAAGTTTGTAAAATCCCAATTTGTCAAGATTTCATGAAATAGTCATTCAATAGAGTTACCTGGTCTTAAACAGTTGTATTGATGATTTTAGTTATTATAATTCTGTAAATACATACGTTTTACGGTCGCGAATCATATTTTGATTAACATACAATCTAATACTGACTTGCAAATTGCAAAAAACGTAAGAAAATTTGAATTTCCGGGGCTACCTGGCGCTTTCGCCTTAAATGCAACCATTTCATCTTGGGACATTCTTAGTACTCTGCATTGAAATTGATTTATAATTCTACATAATGTATTTCATATTTCAATCATATGATAGTAGTAGGGCAAAACTTGGCTAATTCGTGATATGCAGCTATTCGGTGATAGATAATTGTGTTTTATTACCAAGTTACTACTGACTTGATAAATGTACATTTTTCAATCATTATAGTATTTGCCACATTTTTAGATATAAGTTAGCAAAACTTATTTTGTCTACTATATCACAGAAAATTTAAAAAATAGTCTGATCAATGAATCGAATTTTACAAGTAAAAAACAAAACTATCACCGATTACCCAAGTTTTGCCCCAGTATGGTATTTAGTTAATAAAAACTACCATTCAGTAGTAGTATTTTGTCCTACTTTTTTATTTGGCGAATTGTCTATGATTGTATAAACTGGGTCATGCTAATCACAATAGACAATAGTAACTTTTCTGAGTCAATATCATTTGGCCAGTTTGGATAGGAGCCAAATTATTTTAAAGTATTACTAAGTAGCAACATTCATATACTTTCATTTATAAAATTTAATTTAAAACTAACATATTGCTTGCGTAAAACGCGTCGGCGGTCAGGAAACCTGACCATAGCCTGAACATAGCCTCCTAAAGGTTTCCTTCCTTATGTCCTCGGCCAAGTTGTACATTTAATATCAAAATCCTCCATTTTATTTGCAGAACACGCTATCCCGTAAGCCCACAGTTCTACGCAAGGTGCTGCGAGCGATCACAAGCGGCATTAACAGTGGCAGCAGCGAAGAGATGCGGACACGAGTCCTGCCGCACCTCCGCTCTAACCCGCGTCTAGCTACCATGTTCAAGTCACTGTTCCCTGATGAAAGGCCGCCTGACAGGTAACAGACAAGAGTTAATTTTTTTTCGGCCAAGTGCAAATCTACCTAATTGTAAATATGACTTACGAGGTAACGCGAAAAAAATTTGCTGCTCGTAGCAATATCGCAGCGGAAAATGTTCACTTGCTTGCTATATGGAACAGAATTACACTCAGGAAATTCCGCTCAGATATCCGATATCAGATTATAGCCATAATCATTGAATTAACTACTCTCAGAGCAGTACGCAAATATAGTTCTTCAACTGTGAAATTATAACTTATGAGACACAATTAAATTTCTATTGTTACCGAACTCTAGGAAGTCTGTCGACAGCGGAGAGGTTAAGACCTTGTTCAGAAATGGCGAATTTCGCGTGAAAAACGAGCATGTTGATACGGGTGTAATTCGCTCGAACTGGATGCAAAGCACGGATGTGTTAGCGCCTTGTATGTAGCACACGGACAGGAATTGCTCGAGATGATCTAGAATTTGTTCCCTGGACAACTGTAGGTCGAAAAAGGATTGCCCTATTACTAACTCGCTGATTTCGCTTATCAGTTCTAATTGTCGATTTATCCCGGCAGTGCGTACGAGACGGGCACCGACATCATCGACGAGAGCTTCCTGACCAGCGACAAAGGCTTCGACGTGTGGGAGTTTGAGGAGGAGAGCGACAACAAGAGGAAACTTGAAGTCAAGGAGAGCTTAGACACAGTGGTGAGTCGGTATTTTGACCCGACTGCGTGACAGCAAAGACAGGGTTTATATATATCTTGATAAAAGCTTCGGCGAAATCTGCGCGACCAAAGTGACGGCGAAGCGGGAGCGTCCGTTAGGGTAGCAACACAAATCTGCCGATATTTAATAAAATTTACGCGACGGGAAGTTTGGCCTGTTTGCGCGTGCAATGCTTTTTAAACGACCTATGACGTGCTGAAATTACGTCGCGTAATTTTTCGCCGGTGTGACGCTACGCTTATAGCAGGACCGAGTTCTTTTCTGTATATCTCGGTGCTAGTTGAACATTTCCTTTGCTGCAGCTATAAATAAATTGTACTGTCTACGTTTACTGTACACCACAGACTAGAGATCTTTCACACAAGCTTTGTGGTTAACAAGTATACTTCTGTTGCCTGCCCTTGTCCCATGTTACTTGGGGTCGGAGCAAAATATTTTCCTCTACAATTCTCTCCTCTTGGCAAGCTTAGAAGTATACAGCCAATAAAAATCAAACAGTGAAATGACACTAGAAGACCTATTATCTAAGCATGTAATCATCCTGCATAATAAGTTAACAGCCATCAGACGAACATTGGGAGTAAGCCGTCGTCGTAACCACGGGCGATTTTTTACCGCGTCTTGGAATTTCATGGCACTGCTTAGCGCCGAGAGTTGAAAATCCAACAGTATATTTTTGACGCACGGGGGTGCATGCACTCTGTTCGATAAATTGGATTCTCAATGCTCGGCTCAACACTGAAATTTGATAAAAAAAATCGTCGCGCAAAAAAATCGCTCGTGCAAACCTGGGCTAAAGTGGCGTTCCTTCCGCAGTACCTACACGGACGCGTGTTCGTGCAGCACGGCCGCCTGTTGCGCGGCGCCAGCGTCACCTACCCCTACAGCAAGGAGCCCTACCGGGTGCATGCGCGCCGCCTCGCGCCCACACACACCCTCCTCTCCCCCCTCGGCTCCGAGGACGAACGAGCCTCCCCCAAACGAAACGCCAAGAACAACTCCAAAATAGGCGGGAAAAAGCCTAAAAAACAGCTCAAATCTCCCAACAAAACCGTCAAAGATGTCAATGACAACACTAAACATAAAGACGCCGTTAACCTTATGAGCCCTAAAACAACCAAAAAGTCTCAAACTAACAATAAAAGTAAGACGTGTAAAAAGGAGCCAGAGAACAAAATGGACTACTTGCAGAAAAGGGAGAGGAAGGACAGTAAAACTCACACGTTACAGAAAAAAGTTGAGGGTTCTAAAGCGAAGCAGCCGAAGATTGAAACGGTAGTCAGGATGAGTATAGAACCGAAAACAGTCGAGAAGAAAGAGCGGAGTGGTAGTTGGACGAGGGAAGAAGACAAAACTATGTTACAAGTTCTGAAAGGAGAGCCGGGCTCGGAGCAAGTATTCGGTCGCATCCGGGAGCTGCTGCCGCACCGATCCGCCTCCGAGATCAGAGAGAGATTCTGTCACGTCATGACGTTGTTACAACAGATGGCTGTTGGTGAAGTTACTTAGTTGTAAGAAGAACTGAATTTAATAATTAAGCAAAATAAAGTATTTATAATTTTGTATAAATAAACAAATATTTTTGATTTGTATTTCTTTGTTTTATTGCCGTGGCACAGCATCCTTAAGGCGACCTATACCTAATATTGCATCACTTTGATTCAATAATAAGCAAACAAATAGTGATTGTTTAAAGCCAAAAAAAATATATATTGTAGTTGACTATATGCGCTTGGACTTTTTGTGGTTCAAAACATGATATCGAAAACTTTATAGAGGCATGAGGAACAGGGTGTAAAGTTCACTCATCCTCCATCGAAAAGGGAGGATCCTCCGACCAGACGGGTGTCGTGTCTGGTGGGCTACTGCCCGACGGTTGATGTCGGGATGTTGTATATATGCAAGTCGCGCGGTAAACTCTGATTGCGCGATGCAGGATTTTGCGTGACGTCAGTGTGATGCGTTCCATTGTGGCGATGTAGATAATGCCGCCACATCACTCCCCTCCGGAGACCGGAGGTCGATAGTGGGCTGAGTCGTGTATCTTGCGATGCTTGCCAGGGCCAGTTGAGGTTCCAGTGAGTCGGAACCGGGTGCCGCATAGTTCGCGGTGAGTCGGAACTGTTTGCGGAGATGCCCCCTGTGAGTCGGGGTGGCGCTGCGTTATGCTCCAGTGCGTCGGATGTGGTACAGCGCCGTGTTGAGGCTGACTGCTGGCGTCGACCAGGAGAGGTTTGAAGGGCTCTGCTTGTTGACTTGCCGAGAGTGCAGTGTGCTGTGCCAAGGTTGCTGATGAGGCTGAGGGTGATGACCAGGTATGCGCGGTCGCTGCATGCTGGTGGTCAGGATACCCGTTGAAGCCGTGGGTGCTGGCTGGCTGTGTGACTCGCTGTTCGAAAGCTCGAGGAAGTGATGCTGATGACGTCACGCTGTAGTAGTTGCGCGAAGGCTGCGCTGACGTTCATGTTCGGGGTCACCAGTATAGAGGTATGAGGAACAGGATGTAAAGTTCACTCATCCTCCATCGAAAAGGGAGGATCCTCCGACCAGACGGGTGTCGTGTCTGGTGGGCTACTGCCCGACGGTTGATGTCGGGATGTTGTATATATGCAAGTCGCGCGGTAAATTCTGATTGCGCGATGCAGGATTTTGCGTGACGTCAGTGTGACGCGTTCCATTGTGGCGATGTAGATAATGCCGCCACAACTTCGCTCGATCAAAAAAAAATCGGAAGAGGAGTCTAATCGATGATTTTTTTGATGTTTTTCTAATTTTGCTTGAAGCTTATGAAAGCAATACTTCCAAAAAATATATCTATAAAAAGTTCATAACAAATAGAAGAACAATTTGTGGTTACATTTTGCAAAATAGTTAAATTCATTTAATAATAAAATATTATATATAATACAGCGCCTTGCGCACGGCGATTCAGTCGCCCGCCGGGCCTTGACGAGGTTGGACCTATGTCCGTTTTGCTAGCGCACGGCTGTTCCGCTAATTTATCGAACAATTCATTCGTAGGACATAGTGTAAATAAGTCAGTATGTTTTTTTTGGCTTTCGTAAGTTCGAATGAAAAACGGAACCCTTGCTGAAACCGATAGTAAAGTCAAAATGAAAATCCAAGATGGCGGCCGTGAAAATTTTCAAATTTTCCTTCATGGGTGTCGTTATCAAGGTTTTCGAGGGTGCTGAAACCGATAGTAAAGTCAAAATGAAAATCCAAGATGGCGGCCGAGAAAATTTTCAAATTTTCCTTCATGGGTGTCGTTTTCAAGGTTTTCGAGGGAGCTGAAACTGATATTAAAGTAAATGAAAATCCAAGATGGCGGCCATGAAAATTTTCAAATTTTCCTTCATGGGTGTCGTGTTCATGGTTTTCGCGGGTGCTAAACCCGATAGTAGTCAAAATGAAAATCCAAGATGGCGGCCGAGAAAATTTTCAAATTTTCCTTCATGGGTGTCGTTTTCAAGGTTTTCGAGGGTGCTGAAACCGATAGTAAAGTCAAAATGAAAATCCAAGATGGCGGCCGAGAAAATTTTCAAATTTTCCTTCATGGGTGTCGTTTTCAAGGTTTTCGAGGGAGCTGAAACTGATATTAAAGTAAATGAAAATCCAAGATGGCGGTCATGAAAATTTTCAAATTTTCCTTCATGGGTGTCGTTTTCATGGTTTTCGCGGGTGCTAAACCCGATAGTAGTCAAAATGAAAATCCAAGATGGCGGCCGAGAAAATTTTCAAATTTTCCTTCATGGGTGTCGTTTTCAAGGTTTTCGAGGGTGCTGAACCGATAGTAGTCAAAATGAAAATCCAAGATGGCGGCCGTGAAAATTTTCAAATTTTCCTTCATGGGTGTCGTTTTCAAGGTTTTCGAGGGTGCTAAAGACGATAGTAAAGTCAAAATGAAAATCCAAGATGGCGGCCGTGAAAATTTTCAAATTTTCCTTCATGGGTGTCGTTTTCAAGGTTTTCGAGGGTGCTGAACCGATAGTAGTCAAAATGAAAATCCAAGATGGCGGCCGTGAAAATTTTCAAATTTTCCTTCATGGGTGTCGTTTTCAAGGTTTTCGAGGGTGCTAAAGACGATAGTAAAGTCAAAATGAAAATCCAAGATGGCGGCCGTGAACATTTTCAAATTTTTCATCATGGGTGTCGTTTTCGTGGTTATCGAGGATGCTGAAACCGATAGTAAAGTCAAAATGAAAATCCAAGATGGCGGCCGTGAAAATTTTCAAATTTTCCTTCATGGGTGTCGTTTTCAAGGTTTTCGAGGGTGCTAAAGACGATAGTAAAGTCAAAATGAAAATCCAAGATGGCGGCCGTGAACTTTTTCAAATTTTTCATCATGGGTGTCGTTTTCGTGGTTATCGAGGGTGCTGAAACCGATAGTAAAGTCAAAATGAAAATCCAAGATGGCGGCTGCGAAAATTTTCAAATTTTCCTTCATGGGTGTCGTTTTCATGGTTTTCGCGGGTGCTGAAACCGATAGTAAAGTCAAAATGAAAATCCAAGATGGCGGCTGTAAAACTTTTGTTTTTATTTAAAATCATGTAAGAGTCATCACGTAACAAGGATCTTTGGTCCTGACGGAAGTCCCCGGAGGCACTCGGTTTTATAATGTATTACTATTTGAATTTTATTTTCTTCTATAGCTTTCGCCAATCCTTGTTTTAATGCTATTATGGGACACTTAATTTCGACAATCGTATCATTCTCAATCAACCTATTAGGCATGGCCCCAATATAACATTGGGCTTCGTCAATAAATAATCCGTAATAAATAATAAATATCCAAAACTAATTTGTAAAGGCTGTCTCAGTAAGAGTGCACTTTTTCATTTTAAAATAAAAACAAGTATTTTTTTATATGAGTTGTGATATTTGTATTGTATGGTAAAGAAGACATGTTCCGATTAAGTATGGAATAAAATATCCGGCAAATGACCCCAAGGCTCCGATGACAGGCCATTACTATTTTCATGAAATTTTCTATGACTTTTGCACTAAGATGTGGCTGTATCTCACCGATGACGCGTTGGATTTCCGATTTGAGCTCAGGAATTGTTTCGGGTTTATTCGCATAAACCCGAGATTTCACAAAACCCCAAAGATAAAAATCGCACGGCGTTAAATCGCACGATCTTGGTGGCCAGTTGACATCAGAATTTCGTGAGATAATGTGTTCTGGAAATAATTACTGCAATAAGTCGATTGTTTCATGCGCGGTGTTGCAGGTTGCGCCGTCCTGCTGAAACCAAATGTTGTCCAGATTCATGCCATCCAGTTGAGGCCACAAGAAGTCCGTTACCATATTCCTGTAACGAATGCCGTTCACCGTTGTAATGAGTTTTCACAATTATAACGCGTTGTTCTTTCGAAAAGCGCTCCATTTTTAATAATCGGAATAAACAGAGGAGACAGCTGTCAAATTTCAGAGTTGCCACTTGCATGAAAAAAAAAATATTCCAATTTTAAAAAGTGCACTCTTACTGAGACACCCTTTATATAGGTACCTAATTTAAAATAAAACCCCACCATCAGCATCACCTTTGTACGTATTTTTCTGTTCCTTTCTTCTGGTCTGTTTACACGTGTGTACGTAAACTGTTAAATAAATAAATAAAAATCATGTGCAGTCGGGAGACACCGTCAGTAACAAAGTTCATCTCACATATGATTTAATACAAAAACATAATTTTCATTTTACATTTTGACCTCACTGTCGACTTTAGTATCCTCGAAAACTAGAAAAACTACACCCATGACGAAAAATGTGAAAATTTCCGCAGCCGCCATCTGGATTTTCATTTTGACTTTACTATCGGCTACAGCACCCTCGAAAATCATGGAAACGACACCCATGATGAAAAACTTGAAAATTTTCACAGCCGCCATCTTGAATATTCATTTCGACTTTACTGTCAGCTTTAGCACCCGTGAAAACCATGAAAACCACACCCATGATGAAAAACTTTAAAATTTTCACAGCCGCCATCTTGAATTTTCATTTTGACTTTACTATCGGTTTCAGCACCCTCGATAACCACGAAAACGACACCCATGATGAAAAATTTGAAAATTTTCACGGCCGCCATCTTGGATTTTCATTTTGACTTTACTATCGGTTTCAGCACCCTCGAAAACCTTGAAAACGACACCCATGAAGGAAAATTTGAAAATTTTCACGGCCGCCATCTTGGATTTTCATTTTGACTTTACTATCGGTTTCAGCACCCTTGATATCCATGAAAACGACACCCATGATGAAAATTTTGAAAATGTTCAAAGCCGCCATCTTGGATTTTCATTTTGACTTTACTATCGGTTTCAGTACCCTCGAAAACCATGAAAACGACACCCATGAAGGAAAATTTGAAAATTTTCTCGGCCGCCATCTTGGATTTTCATTTTGACTTTACTATCGGCTTTAGCACCCTCGAAAACCTTGAAAACGACACCCATGAAGGAAAATTTGAAAATTTTCACGGCCGCCATCTTGGATTTTCATTTTGACTTTACTATCGGTTTCAGCACCCTCGAAAATCTTGAAAACGACACCCATGAAGGAAAATTTGAAAATTTTCACGGCCGCCATCTTGGATTTTCATTTTGACTTTACTATCGGCTTTAGCTCCCTCGAAAACCTTGAAAACGACACCCATGAAGGAAAATTTGAATTTTTTCTCTCTTGATAGACAGAGAGAGAGTGAAAGTGTGAATTTCAAAGAAGAAAGTATGAACGCGCTTTGTCATTAGTGACGATTTCTGCCAAGCCGCGTCAATGAACTTCGTTCCAATGAATTGACCTACTGCCTACACGACACGCTTACCTATACTGTGACACATTTTGGGTTCATGCAAGTTCACGCTGGCGAGGTAAGCGCACGGCTCGCTCCGTGGGTAGGTTGGTAGCGTTAAATACCTACTTCGCAGGGTCTACCTCGCCTTAAGCACATTCACCTGAGGGTAACGAAATGGTTTTGCAAGCGGACGTTTCGGAACCAGCAGTGCCGTAGGTATTTGAAGATTTGTCGTCCCGTAACTTAACAAAAATAAAATGATTTATTTAACGGTGTTTTACAAAAATAACTAGTAATGTGCAAGAAAGAATAGATTCGATTTTCTTTTGACTATAACAATATACTACAGAAGTTGCTTTGTCAACTTATGCAAAAAGAATGAGGATTCTGGATTCAAGAGCGAGCGAAGCGAGCTCGAAATTTTTAGCACCCCACCTCGGATATGTTAGATTTTCTTTTTTTTCTATTCATACAGATGATATTGAAGTTATTTTGTGGACTAATGCAAAAAAGCTTCTGAAATGTTACCTAATCGATTTTAGGCGACAATTTTAACACCCGCCTCAGATAGGTTAGATTTTTTTTTACTATTCATACATAGTTACGCGGCGGCAGGCTAGAAGAAAACAAGAAAATCATGTATTTATTATTTTTTGTAATTCAAAGTCCTGACTGACTGACTGATTATCAACACACAGCCTAAACCGCTGGTCCTAGAGACATGAAAGTTGTAGGGTGTGTTCTTTTTAAAGAGTAGGTGTTCACTGAGAAAGGGTTTTTTGAAATTCCACCCTTAAGAGGGTGAAATGGGGAGTTGAATTTTCTTTCAAACTTTTTATTTTCTGGGTCGATTGACTCGAAAATTGGTACACATACTCTTCAATGAAAATTATGAGACCAGTGTATCACACAGTTTTTCCAAAATTATCCCCGAACAGTCAAATAGGGCTTCGAAAATCCTACTGGGTGATATATCAACACACAGCCCAAATCGCTGGACCTGGAGACTTGAAATTTTGCACATAGATACCTTATACAGTGTAGGTACCCATTAAGGAGGGATTTTTGGAAATTCCACCCCTTAGGGGATAAAAAGCGGGGATTTCGTTTGTCAGAAAAATCTTATTTCTCTTAAGGTAATAAACTTGGAACTTGGCACGAATGCTATCTATTTAAAGAATAGTTTGTCATTTTCAGTTTTTTTTCAACTACCCCCTAAAGGGGATTGGGGGGTATCAAAGTTTGTATGGCAAAATTTAAACGTGCGGTACGATTAACTTGAAACTCGCTATTTATACTTAAGATCTGAAATAAAATAAAACTTATATCAAGGTTTTCAAAAAATCTACCCCTAACGGGGGGATAGTGGTGATCAATTTCAGAAGGGATGGTTTTATTGCGTGGTTTGTAAGTAAGTATAACTTAATTTCCGTTTATTGTTCATTCATTCATTTTTGGTCGGATTACATAATTATCAGGGCACAGACATTGCAATTCTATTTTTTGTTTCGTCGATTGAACTGCAATGTTCCCAACTCAAAAAAATACTAATATCAGGTTATCTAACCTGCAGGCTTATTACGTATAAAATAGCAATCAGCAATTATCTCGCAGACATCGCGCGATCAATCGTTCAACGTCATAAAAATGTTACTTTTTTATGACGTTACTTTGTGTTACTTTAAAAAAAATGTACTTTTTAGTGGCTCTACGCGTAATAAGAGTTAAAATGTTAATTACTTAACTCCGAGTTTACAAACTATATATTTATTTATTTAACCCGACTAAACGTGCAAGTGGGCCTTAGAATCGTAAAAACCAATTTAATAAAAAAAATGAACATTATTTGCATTTATTATCTGTCTGCCTGTTACTCTTTCACGCTTTAACGGCTGAATGGATTTGGATAATAGGTATACGGATAGGCCATGACCTGGGTGCCTACATAGTATACTTTTTTTCCGGTGGCACGTTCCCGTGGGATAATTTCCGACATCCACGCGGGGGAAGCCGCGGGCAGAAGCTAGTGTGTTATATACTTGTTTCACTAAAGTAGGTATTATATAATTTTGGAACGCATTCTTAGATGACTTTTTAACGCACGCACGTGCAATGTGTCTGATGTCCCCTTGCCAGGGGAATTCCCGTCGGTGTAGAAACAGTCCTCTTCCTAATTCCTAACTTTTGTGAGATTAAATCATTAGTCTCATGCCCGGGGGGCATCGTAGATCCGAGGGGCTGCTAATTTACCGACCAAAGGCGCTGCGAAGAGCAAGATTATGTAAAAACCTATAAAACTTTTCTCCGTGGTCTCAACCCTTGTCAGTGTCTCAATGAGGTAGGATTGGGATAGGATGACAAGTCTAAGAATGTTTTCATCGTTGACAGAGAAGCATTTAATTTTTCATTGATGACATCATGACGACATATTTTAGTCATGTCATGTTGACAACATGTTGCTAAGTAACGTTTTTGGTTTTTAATACGTCTCACTGAATTTAATTGAAGTTGAAACACATACAATCACAGAGTACTCTTTTATATATAGGTACATACAATGTTGAATTTAAGCGAGAACTACCATTTAAGAAAATGCTTCTTGCAACGGGAACAGGTACCGACTCAAACAATGATGAGAGAAAAAATGTCTCCTGCTCTTGCTGCCATCTACTTCAATTCTATGACTCCCAGACTTAAACAACTTGCGGGTCTAGAACCTAGGCTTAAAGGTGCAGGCCAGAATTGGTACGCACCTCCAGAAGAATTACTTGAAAGCCGAGCAGAATTGAAACCAGTCAGAAAAAAGGTACTTTCGAAATTAAACCATCGAGGTATCGAAATCATTGGACACACTTTGTTCCAGAAGCGTCGAATACAAATGGATTTGGAAATAGAGCAAGCACTTTCAGATTCTGATAATAACTGGAGAAATTATGTCACAGCCACTACTCGTCGGCTATGGGATGACCTTGTCGCAGTAGCGACAAAAAAGAATTCAGAACAGATCATAAAAGATTATAATTATTTTGTATATTTATATAGGCAGTCCATAGGTAAAATTGAAATTTTATTTCATGAATCAGCCGTAGCAGAAATAAAAAATACTAAAGAAAAAGCACTACATGAAATGCAAAATAAATACGCAGCCGCTTTAGAACACCAAGCTACTTTGCTCTACGACCAATATGAGAAAATGCTTATGGAGGAAAAATCTAGATTAAAAATTGACTTCATGCAAAAGTTAGAAATTAGTTGCAAGGCTATGGGCGACAAAATACATGATCTAAACGTTGATAAACATATGGCTTTACAAAAATTAAGACAATGTCTTCGTTGCCAAAATCTAGCTTGTGGAATTTATGTTGCATTAAAAGAGCGAGAAGAATGCTTTAATGAAATAGAAGAGTTTACAGATCAGCACAAGAAAAGAGTTAAGACTGTGACGGATACAATACTGATTAAAGACTTTGAAATTCGTCTAGCGGAAGAGAAAGAAAAGGAGCGACAAGAGTTCTGCAAAATTTGGCAGAAGAAAGTCTGTCATGTCGTGAAATCGTTTCAAATGTTTGTGTCGTATTGTCTAAATATGCTTCCGGAACATGCAGAGTTCTTTATAAACATGGAGAAATTGATGCTTTTACAAGTGAACGAAGCCCTGGAAAACCCGACTGCTGCCAGTATCATTGAACTAGAAAAAGAACAATTCCATACCCCTGTTCCACAACCTAAACCTTTCTACCTTTTCTGTGACAGAGGTTACAAAGCTAAAGTGGAACAGGATTTATGTCCAAAACATAGTGGTACTTCTAGTGCTTCGGGATTACCAGTGCTGATTATTAATAAGCGATGTCTATATGCTGGCTGCGACAATTTCAATCAGTTCACTAACAAGATTAACGAGTTTATCCATGGTAATCGTGGAGACGACGCTGATTTCAAAGATGACCTTGTCTATGAGCACTTTGTTCCGGTGAAATATGGAGTGTCCCAGCGACTGTTAGAAATAAAGCTAGAAAGTTCTTTACTTCAAGTACTGCAACAAGAAATGGCAAACATAGAGACAGACGAGAGTAAAGTTCCTATTAAGTGTAGGCACTGCCAGTTGCCCTGGTGTTCCTGCCCCCCGCGTCTTACATCGGTAGATGGCGATGAGAAAACCAAACTAGCATCTTCGTTAATAACACCTTCTAGGTCATCGCATCATAAATTGCAATCGATCGTCAGAAGCATGGAGTTGGATCATGAGAGAGAACCCAAATGGGACAGTTTCTGTAGGCACGTAGAGCCCAAAAAGTGTAGCTGTGCCAAGACGGTCAAGAAGCACTTGGCAGAACATTTACCCGTGTATATGAGACACATGAGGTATGGGCTACCTAAAATACCAGGCTATGAAATGTGTTCGATCAAGGAGATTAAGACATTGATTAAAGAAGCAGGAAAAGTGATTAAAGAAGCAAGAAAAGAAATCCCTCTTCTTCCAGTACTCCCACCTAGAACCAAAGACATGAGCACTCAATGTAATGACCCGATATTCGATGCGATGTGCACTTGTTATTCTGATGATGAATTCCGGAAAATTATTAACAATATAAAACATACTGGTTTCCCAAAATATAATTTTGATGCAATGTCGCCTTCGTTCATGACACAACCAGTCAGTTCGTTCGCAACGGCCAGAGCACACTCTTTGAGAAATCTCGTCGAGGATCATTCGGAACTTGAATATATATTTATGAAGGACGATTGTGATTTCGAATAAGTTTAAACGTATATTTCGATTATATTACTTTTTTATATAAGTTCGGACAGGGTTAGATTTGAACTTAATATGTTTTTGTTATGTTGTATTACTTAATTATATTTTGTAATAAGTTTAGAGAGAGTAAGTTTTGAACGTCGTACTAGGTTTTTCTTATAATTATAACTTAATTATTTATAATAAAAATATTTTTAGTAACTAAAGTTTGTCCTCCTCATTGTCATTAGAACGTAGGATACGAGTCAAACTCAAACTCGAAAGCATTTATTTCAATTAAACCAATTACAGGCACTTTTGGATTGTTAAAGAGTCAGTAATAAACATCGAAATACCATGGAGCACCATAACTGGACTATTAAAAGCGGCTGCCTAGGAAACCCTGACTTATCAGCCGATTCACTCCAGGGATCACCGACTGGCACTTGCGGGCCTCCAAAAGGCTAAATTCTTACAAAGAACGCAGCCATTTAACCCAAATGGACATAATCGCGTAAAACAATGTCAAGTAATACTTCAGAAAGTTAAATACCAAGAAGAACAAAAAGGATGCAGGGCCTTCTTCAACGGACTGGGGAAAAATCATCTTTCTAATCTAAACACATGCAGGTATTGTACTTATTCTACAGGAATAATAAACAACACACAAAACGCCGTAAAAGAAACGCATATATGTATACCGATGTCCAAATGGGAGAAAATCCTAAAAAATTCCGAGGGCCCACCCATACCAATGGTTAACATAACAAAGCCAATGACCGACGCGCAAAACGTAGGACTCACTGTGGATGACGTAATGGGAATTATTAACAACATGAGAAATGGGACAGCATCAGGAACAGACCAAGTGGTAATTGAGCTTTACAAAGCGATACCCCAAATATTACAGGAAGCTGTCACCAAACATATGAACAAAGCCTGGACACAGAACGAAGCACCCGACACATGGTTAGAGACAGTGCAGGTACCAATTCCCAAAAATAATAACCCTAAAGATACGAACGACTATCGCCGCATATCGATTTGCAATACAGGGTATAGAATTTACGATTAGACGAAATAATAAGCCAACTGGGCAATTATGAAGCTGCCTTTTTAAACAATTGGTCAACAGATGATCACATCTTTACACTCAAAAGGGTCTTGGACGAAGAATAGCGTGCAGGTAGCAGAATTTTTGTTCTCGCTCTCGACATAGAAAAAGCTTTTGATAATGTAGACCTAAACGCACTGCGCGATATCTTAATACAACGAACAAACAAATCATTAGCTAACAGGATAATCAAGGTGTGCATGAACGAACGAACATACATCAAATTGTGTGGCCAGCAAGGTTGCCCTCCCCTCGTCTTTTTATACTGGTCATGGATGATGTCCTTAGGACTCTTAAGGACGAAACGCAATTAATCAAATGAGACCAAACATAATGAAATCTCTCTCCCCCTGGTACTATCATTTGCAGACGACCTTATCTTCATTACAGATGACCTAAAAGGGCTAGAAGGTATCGTATTCCATATTAAACCCCTACTAGCTAGTGTCGGCCTCCAAATAAACGAAACAAAAACAAAAATACTAATTAGGGGCCCCATAGCTTCTCAGAAAACGACCTACAAGACCATTAATGGAATAAATCTACCCACAGTTGAGGAAATTAAATATCTTAACATCTGCATTAAGCAGGAAAAGCACAATTAAAAAACGTTGTCAACAAGCCACTAGAAACGCGTAGTCACTACTACCATTCATAACAAACTCAAAGATGGACTGGAAATTAGCCAGACTTATGTACCGAATAGTGATCGTACGATACACGTCGTATGATACCTACACGGTTTGAAAATATCGGCATTCACTAAAGCTAACAGGTCAAGACTGAGAAAATATGAGAGAGTTATCATGAGAGACTTGATTAACCACGCTAGAATTAAACCAATACAAAAGAAAATGCATGATATCGTAAACGGATAAACCGTAACTAAAAGTATCAAGAACCACAGGATGTGCTATCTCGCACATGTTCACAAGCGCCGCGAACCGCACCATGCAGCAATGCAGTACAAGGCCAAATCCAAAAAAGTCGGCCGACCTATTTACACATGGAATGACAACCTAAAACAGGACATGACTTCAATAAGGACATCAGTTTTTGGATAGACACAGCTGATGAACGAGATAAGATTAAGAAGGCTGCTAGCGAGATCTACAAGAAACCTGAAACGGATAGCAGCGAGACCTCAGACGAAGACTTTGGAAACAGCAACACGTAATACAGCATAGCATAAGATTCACTGATGAAGCTGAACTTGAAATAACCTGGCGGCGACGTCGTTAAAAGATGCACACCCTTGGATGAATATTACCCGTCTCTCCAATATTCCAATGTTTACTCTAGGGTGCAAACTCGGTAGACTCTAATAATCCTTCCATATCCTAAGAGCACGTCTTCCCTACCATTACCGCGCCCCCGGTCTACTCCTTGATATGCAATGGCCTATGTAGCCCCATGAAACATGAGGCTACCGGGGCTAGTGTGAATCTTTGGGTTCATTCGAGTAATCGAGTCTGGTTAAACCACGCTGGGGTCGGTGCATTTCATCCATTCATTCACACATCTCGTCTCCACTCAACTTCAGTGGATACCACTGAGCGGAGATGTATCATATTTGTATGACGCGATCGAAGCGGAGACGTGAGCTGTGCCTCATAAGCTGGCGACGGCGCGCAGCGGAGACGAGAAGAGATATGAGCGGCGCCGCTAGTTCCCCCCGCGTCGCACAACCCGCCAACCGCTCTAGCTATCACACATCTCCGCACCAGTCTAGCGAGTACGCATCTCCGCACAGCTTCGGTGGATACACCTTAGCTGAAAAACATCTCTTCTCGTCTCTGATTCGGACATCTCCGCACATCTCCGCTTTGGTGGAGTCCGAGCCATATCCACCACGGCCCGTGTCCGTTCTGGCGACGAGCTCGTGTTCGTCTAATGATTTAAACTGCTAAAAGGATTTTTTTGCGTTCGAATGACGTTGACAGGAGGGCGCTGTTGGTAAACCTGTGGCCAATTATTTTGTGAAATGTATTGAAAAACAAGATAGCGACGCGACGTTAGTTTCGATCTTAGCTATGCGCCGTAAAGAACCTTGTTGTGCTATACATAGTTAATATACTTTTAAGTGCTATAGCAGGCCCCAATCTCCTCCAAGATTTTTTGACGGGCGGGTAGCGTGTTACTCTTATCAGTAAAACCTTTTTTTTTATCTATACTAATATTATATAGAGGTAAAATTTATTTGTAAGTTTGTATGTAGGGGTCAATCTCCAGAACGAATGATCCAATTCTAATTTTTTTTCACTGTTGGCTGTAAATTATATTCACATGGTGCTTATTAGTCGACTTATCACAATTTTTGTCTAGCAAGTCTGAAAGAAATACTTCTTAAAACACAATTAATTAACGTACTTAACTAACTTTTTAAACAGTCGATAATGCTGGCAAAGGTCGAATTTGCAAATTGTTGAAGTATTTAAACATTGGAGTGATAATCAAATGAATTAACTGGTTTATGCCATCCCACTACTTCAAACCTCCCAGCAATCCATCACACGTTAGGTTAGGTCATCGTGAACAGATCACAAGTCGCGGAGAGGCTTTTAAGTTTTTAACACGATCCACGGTCTACTCGCTGGTCACGGTTCACTCATCGCTTAATTTGCGTGTATTTAAACAAACAGTGCACGTACATAATCTAGTAGTTTGGCATACGTCACCTAATCTTACTCCTCTATTTTTTTATGTTTGGGATCATATGAAAAGCATTGTATACTCGACACGCCGCGCCTTCAGTAGAAGGACTAAGGCAAATAATAATACTATATGCTGTGGATAACGGTGTGAGTTTCACATTTATATAATATCTTTATTTATACTATTTGCGCAGATATAATGTTTTACTGTTTGTTTGTCCCAAATAAATAAATACAGGTTGCGGAATACATGAGAACTAATTTCACTTCAAAAGTTACAAAGACAGCAGTTAGAAGAACAGTAAGGGCTTGTATGAGGCACAGAGGTGCCCATTTCGGACAAAACCTTTCAAGTAACCAACAGCAATCAGGATCAGGTTTCAAATTCGACTATTATATAGGCCTCTCGACATTTTTGTTTACGTAGGAAGCTTTGTCAACGTATTAGCTTTCAATAAATCAGCAATGAAGGTCCTTCAATTTGATATTATATAGAATTTATATTTTATAACGCATTCTGGGAAATTTTCTGAAACTAAGGCTGTTACGATAAATAAAGCATTTTTATCAAAAGTCTCAAAAGTCGACATAATTATGTCAAAGTTGATGTATGACGTAATCGATGTATGTAACTATTAGAGTGCACTGTATGTTTAAATACACGCAAACTAAACGTGAGTCATGTTAAAAACTTAAAAGTCGCTCCGCGACTTGTGACCTGTTCATGGCGACCGTTTTTTTTTTGGTAAGACCTAACGTGTAATGGATTGCTGGGAGGTTAGAAAGTAGTGGGATGACATAAACCAGTTAATTCATTTCATTATCATTCAATGTTTAAATATTTCAACAATTTGCAAATTCGACTTTTGCCAGCATTTTCGACTGTTTCATCGGCACCTCTAAATATTTTATAAATTTTTGTACCTCGTTAGATACTTAGCTGATTAAATGAAGATGTCTTCCCCGTAATAAGTACGCTTAATGCCTTAATAAAATTTTGAGATAGCTGGTGTCAAAGTTCAGGGGGCCAACCACCACCTCTTAAAGCAGTATTATTTTAATATTACTTCAGTGTGAGAAAGAGATGGAGCTATACAGGACGTCTAGCTCCATCTATTCCCCAAACCGAAGTAAGATTACAATAATACTGTTTTAAGAGGTGGTGGTCTAGCTCCTAGTAAGCACATGATTTTTGAAAATGGTTAATAAAGTACCTACTTCCTTTAACTTTAACTGGTTGATGATTTAAAACGTTTGGTAAGGTTTGTTAAAGTATTAGGTACCCAATGGAATGCCAATGAAGGCCGTTCAATTTGAGAGTTTAGTTAAAAGCGATATTTAGTGAGGAGTTATAGGAAATTGCCAAAAATACATAAAAATTGGGTTTTCTCGAATTCCATGAATTTTCGCCTGGGCTTTATGTGGTGCTTAATCGTTGCAAATGGGTTACACTTTCACGTCCTGGAAGGAGTACGTCAAATTACAAGTCACCCTGTATAAGGCTTCCGGCTTCATCGCTGTTAGGGTGAAGGAGTCGACCGCCTCGGACACCATGGCCTTTCCTGCAGCAAGAGTGCTGGTCGGTTGGCACGGCACGCCAGCATTAATGACATCATCCGTCGGGCTTTTGCTATTTAGCTATTTTAGAACCCAATGGCTTGGCCCACGACGATGGGAAGAAGCCAGACGGAATGACTATAATGCCTTGGAAGTTGGTTAGGCCTTTGGTGTGGTATGCAACCTATGTTGACACCCTCGTGCCGTCGTCCTATCTTCCAAGCACGGCGGGCTGTAGTGGGGCGGCTACTGCAAGTGCAGAAAACCTCAAACGGCGCAAATATAACAACCTTATTGGGAGCTATATATTTAAGCCGTTTGGGGTTGAAATACTAGGGCCGTGGAGTCCGAGTGCTCATCGAGTATTTTGGGACATCGCCAAGCGGTTGGTCGACGCTTCACTTGACCAGAGGGCTGGCCAATTTTTAGGTCAAAGAATTAGCATTACCATCCAACGTGGCAACGCTACCAGCTTTTTGGGCACTTTTCCCACTGACAGCGGTGCTGACGAATTTTTTTGATGCCCAATAAGCTCTCCCCTTTTTTTTCTTTTATTTATATACTTGTAGATAATATATATAATTTAGTGTTAGATTGTATATGACGGAGAATGTACGTCTTTCTAGTTATCGTCAGTCATATTTTAACTACTGTGGGCGTATTATGGGTAGTGTTGGTTATTGCGCAATAGAAAAACCGTTTGCAGATCAAATCAACTTATAACACATAACATAACATCACGCCTGAATTCCTCGAAAGGTTAAGCAGAGGTGTACCTATAGTACACCCACATTTCGCCAATTATGTTTCAAGTCCCGTGTAATAGAAAAAAAAATCAAATTATAATTCACGATCAAATTAATCACACTAGCTATTGACACACTGGTAGGTACAAGACACAACTATACGGAACGTGGGGCAGGTTCTAAACGTGTTCACTGCTCGACAGCCACCGACAAACTCTCCTAACTCCGGTTGAGGAGCCTTATCTTGTAAACTCTGTCGAGCGCCGCGCCGCTTGGTGGCGCTGGCGCCGATTAGTCAAACGAGTGACTAACGTATTTCCAATATATATTTTATTTAAGATTTGTATATATTACAATAAATAAGAATTAAAATCCCTGTATAATAAATATTCTTTTTAAATATAAAGCGAATTTCTAAACGCCTTATACGTTGTGCACATTAAGATAAAAAATTATTTGTAATAACGGTGGCCAGCAAACTCGCCTACACTACTCCAAAAGTGCGTGGCAGCTCCGAGCGGTCAAGTGAAGGTAAACACTTGGGTGCTTACATAAAGAAACAGGTTTCCAATAGAGGTGAGTCTGTGCGGGTCGGTACCGATCGGTGCAGGTATAATATTCCCATGTTATCTTATGTGCTCATTTATAAAGAAACAGGTTTAAACTTGTCAGTGCCGACTACTATAATAATCCTGCACCGATCAGTACCGACCCGCACGGGTTTGTCTGTACTGAAAACCTGTTTCTTTGTATAAGCATCCTTATGCTCTAGCATAAATCAGCGAGCATATCCTAAAAAATATATTAACGTCGAATATTTGTTGGATAATTGATAAATCTGTTTTAATATAAAATCATATGACTAGATAGAAAGAAACACAACAAAATATTTTTATTAAGAAATATTTTTTTGAGCACACAATAAATGCTTAAAAAAATATTAATTACGGCCGAGAATTGCGCCAGTCTACACTAAAGCCACAGAATAAATAGTTCTATACCTTCTGCCAGATAACCGTGGAATAAAAGTCGTTGACGCCTTCTACCAATGTATTCCAATATTTCAAAACGATACGAAACAATGTTATGGCAGTGTCGCTACCACGATCAAAATAAACGTATCGTTGTACGAGGCGTCCTTGACGCGTGCACGTGGCATGTTTTTTTTTGTTTGCATTTAAGTTTCGAGACTTTTTAGTACAAGTGGGGTTAATGACTTTTATTCCACCCTTATCTGGCGTAAGGTATAACGCTATAGCGAAGGAAACACCAAGATAAGTCGTACAAGTGTCAAGGGGACAGAATAAGGTGAGAACTGTGAGCGTGTTCGGTGGTCGGCGGGGGCGCGTGTTGCTACCTGGCTAACTAATGTTGTGCACTTGTCTCATTCACGCGTACTTGAGTAGTCAATATGACTATCTCATTTTTATTAGTATGACTACCTATTTGTTAATGTTTAAACAATGCAGGCAGTTGTTGCTGCACTTCCTTGTGAGTCGCATCTTATAACTTCTTTCTTGTTGTGATATCGGTTTTCTGACCACTTTTTTGGCTGTGTTACTGGATTTTTTGTGCGCTTTACGATGGGTTTTGTTGACTATGGAACAAAGACGAGAACAGTTTGTTACATGTTCACGATCAGTGGCACGAGACAGGAATCGTCATGTTTTAACTCGTGAATATATAACCGTCCAGGATTTACGGAATTCGTAATGGAACGCATAAACGTTGAACAGGTTAGTAAATAGTGATCTAAGTGGATATTCCTTCACCTACTTAATACCGTAATCAATAAATATAGAAACATACGAATTGAGAACCTCATCCTTTTGTTTTTTTTTTTGTTTGAAGTCGTTGAAGAGTTTTTTTCATTTTCAGGCTGCCCGTGAAGTACAGTTGATGTGCTTCCACTGTTGGGTTGCAGCCAGTCGGCGAGAAGCCCGAACTCGAGACGTAGATCAAAATGACAAAATGAGGAACAAATTCCTCATTTTGTCTTCGTTCAACATACAACAACAATGTACAATCATCAATCAATCATGTACAATCTCAACCGACATCAATTCCAACTGATAAACGGCTAGCTAATACGTCCCGCCACTGTGCATTTAATGGTTGTTTGAATATGGATCTACATAGGGTACCCTTGTTTTTAAAACGATTCTCATTGATTGAGCACAACCTGTATGTACCCTCAAGTGCACGAGTATGCACAGCTCACATGCATATAAACGAATGGCATGAATTGTACGAGTTTGCCGAGGAGTCATTCAGTCCCGAACAAATCAAAGAAATGTTAGACCTAATGAAAGATGCATTTAATAGCACGGGTCAATTAGATTTTGAAGAAATCAGTTCGATTATACATAAGGAACTATATTTTCGCACAGGGCTAACCAACGAACAGTTCGCTTCTGTTATTAATAAGACGCCGGCCGTCTCTTGCAGTGCGATCAAAACGGGCGCAAACAGTTTTAGGTGCGTATCTGATGAAAATAAGGTCTGCTGAGCCTGATGACAGGATCGCATGTCATTTAAATATCACCCGTCGTACACTTGAGAAATACTTAAAAATAGCACGCGAGTGCCTGGCAGCAGACTTCGTACCCCGGCATTTAGGATTAGACCACATCAGTCGCGATGAAATAATAAGGCGCAATCTCACCATACCATCTGCATTATTTGGCAATGAGACTGAACCAAAAGCAATATTACTTTGTGATGGAACATACATTTACATACATACATACTTAAACTCACGCCTTCTTCCCATGGGGGTAGGCAGAAACTACAGAACGCCACCTGCTACGATCCTTAGATACTCCTTTTGCCTCGTTTACATTCATACATCTGGCCATACACGCACGCCGGTTGCGAGTACTACGCACCTGACCTTTCTGAAGAACATCACCAATAAGATCACTATATGTCTTCCTAGGGCGCCCCCTTCCGGCGTTTCCACTCACATCTGCCGTGTAAATACCTTTTGTTAGTCGACTTTCATTCATCCTCTCAACATGACCAAACCATCTAAGCATACTCTTTTCAATTTTTGTCACTACATCTTCTTTTAAACCGCACCGTTGCCTTATCACATCATTCCTCAGTCTATCATTTATAGTCACACCACACATGCTTCGCAAGGAACGCATTTCCACAGCATTTATTCTACTTTCATGCTTCTTTTGCCACACCCAACATTCACTTCCATACATAAGCGTAGGCACCAGCATTCTATTGTGAACGGCCAATCAGGCCTTTTTGGACATTAACTGGTTGGTCACAACCGCATGTATAGCACCATTCACTTTATTTCCCGCATTAACTCTCCTTTCCACAACTTCATCAATCTTTCCATCCCTTGTAAACAGACTCCCCAAATATACAAACTCACTTACTTGCTCCACACTTTTATCATTTATTTTCACATCACACATCGATACGTCCTCTTCTCTTTCAAACACCATGACCTTCGTCTTATTCACATTTATATTCATCCCTTTCATCTTATATGCTTGATCCATGACAGTCACCGTGTCTTGCAACTGTTCTGCTGCAAGTAGAACTTGATCATCTGCGTAGAGAAGGCATTTGACAAGCAAATCATTCATCCTCAATCCGCACTCACCCTCTTTCAAATTTGTCAGACAACTATCCATGTACAAATTGAAGAGCCATGGTGACGCTACACAACCCTGTCTAACACCCCTCGAGATGCAGACCCAGTCCGTGTATGCCCCATTTATCCTAACACAAGCAGTGGAATCCTTGTATAAAGATTTCAGTGCCCGTACCAAGCGCCAGTCCACACCGTACACTGACAGTGTCGACCACAGTTCCTCCCTCCACACACTGTCATAGGCCTTCTCCAAGTCAACGAAAGCACACTATACTTTCTTGTGCTTTGCCAGATGTTTTTCGGCTATGCACCTTAGGGAGAAGATCTGATCCATACAGCCCATTCCCTCTCTAAATCCTGCCTGCACATCCCATATTTTCTCTTCTGTCACTCTTATCACTCTATTTATTAAAACCTTTGCATACAGTTTGCCAACAACACTCAAAAGACTAATGCCGCGGTAGTTTTTACACTCCTGCTGAGAATCTTTTTCCCTTACATAGTGATAAGATTACAGCCTTGCACCAATCATTCGGCACACGGCCATATCTCCAACACATATTAAAGATCCGGTACAACAGACTCGCTACTACCGCGTCACCGCCCTTCAGCATTTCAGCAGACACTCTGTCGTACCCCGCAGCTTTCCCAACTTTCACCCCTTTCAGCGCTCTTACAATCTCATCTATTTCTATTTCATTCTCTTCATCTACATCTGAGTTTGGGTCTTCAAAACTGGTTTCTGCCCAATTACCCATTCCTTGCACACTATCCTGACAGCTAAATAAACTTTCAAAGTATCCCTTCCATCGTTCCAAGACCTTACATTCTTCGCTTAATAAACATCCATCTTCTGCTTTTATAACATTCATACTCGATGTTCTTGTCACTCCGCGAGCCAATCTTACCTGTTTCCAGAACAGCTTAACATTGGCCCTGAAGTTTTCAGACAACTTCCTGTTATGCTTTTCTTCCTGTTCGTCCTTCTTCATTTTTACCATCTCTGGAACATACATACATACATACATCTGCACTGACTATCTGCAATGACTGCTGGGGACGGGTCCATACAAATTTTCCCATTGTTCTTTGGGATATCTCTGAAATCGAAAAAATGTTGGATTCCTTTACACACTTATTCTAACTAGTACATAGAATACGTACGTATACAGAAAGTATGTATTTCAGTCTGGAGAAATATTCACAGAGTATAAGCAATTTTCATGTTTAGGTAAAAATATCTACCTTCTTTCTCGTAACAAAATTTGTTGGATTACACCTGTAATCTGTATCACCTAACTTCATCACATGCCATATTTCATAGGCTGGGGAATTTTTCGGAAGTCTCCATACAACAATATCCTCATTGATTGGACTAGTAGTTGGGTGTTACAAAATGTTTAAATTGTTGGATGTCGTTCTATTGAATTCTTTTGGTTGTTTGCACAGTTGTTTGGTATCTTATATACTTCGTTCTCCTTTTCGTAATTCTATTAAACGATTGTTTATAAATTTTCTCAAGCACATCAGCATCAACAGCATTTTCTCAGGAACATTGAGCTGTTTATTACTACCATTTAAAGGCGGCGGAGGGGGTTTTGAAACTTGTAGGGGAAAGTGCAATATGTCCACTTGACGAAACAATCACTACTGTACTATGTATCAGTTCATAGAAACTTTGTTTACAAATCGTGTTTATGTAACGCAATAACGCACCGCCCCGCCGAAAAAAATGTTCAAGGACACTTCACCCGGGGGTTGCGCGGGGGCCAGACATGTTAGTGGATAAAATATCGTATTGCTTAAGTTATTAACTTTAAACTTAGCACGAATATATTCTTACGGCGTGAAAAAATAACAGACAGAATTACTTTGGCATTTATAATATTAGTATGGACTATGTATATTTTTTTTTTATTATAAGCTGTCGTCCGTCGGAAAATCTGATTGGGGCCTGTTGAATATTCGGATATATAAACTCTCCAAGTACATCGTCAGCAGGCCGCCATCTTTGGTGACCGGATGAGGGGTTGCTGCCTCTCTTTCCTCGCCCCTTTGCCGTGACGGCCACCACGTGCATAAGGCCATGCATAGAACCACAACTCAGAGAGCAAGCCACAGGAACGTGGTTATTCTCTCTGGATGTTGCCTTACCACTAGTAACTTAGACACTGTTCCTGATGTTAGTAAGCAACTTCTAAATAATCCGTTTAAGAGGGCATTCCTGGTGTGGATCTGTCAGAGTGCTGTGTCCCGGAGCACACTCTGAAGAATATGGACACTGAACCCAAACGCCTGAAGCCCGAAGTCGCGGAATTGCGTCAACGCTCCGTCTGCGCCCTGCTTGGACTTCCTGTTGCATCTGTTTTCATTCATCATCACATTTCAGTCCCGTATCACCCACTGTTGGGTATAGGTCTCCCCTTCCTTCTGTCATACATCCGGATTCCGTGCGCCCGTCATCCAGGTGTTCTGTTTGCATTCCGGTTAATTCTTAACATGCCATAAGCATGCCATGGACAAACGTCCGTGAATCGTTCTTGTCCGGTCTCTGCTCCATTGCATTTAAGAGCGGATCTGCACTGCTTCCGATCCGAATCCGAGAAACGTCGGTCAGAAGTAGTCATAGTAGTATTTGTATGAGGGTTTGCGCTCTAGATCCGAACTCTGCCCATCTGAATTTAGAACATTCCCAATTCGGGCGAAACTCTGATCTCGAATTCGGATTTGGATCGGATGCCGTGCAGAACCGCTCTAAGGGTTGTCTAATTTTGAATTTTTTCATAGAGTTGCTCACAGAGTACATTTTTATATGGAGTTGCTAAGCAACATAATAGCATATACATAATTCAAGCATTTTACTGTTTTTGGTTTAACTACTTTTACATATTATTATATGTTTCTGAAAATATTTATAGAAATATAATATTAAACAAATATTCGCAATGGCTAATTTGAGTGAAAACTATTATTTAAGAGACTACTGCTTCCGACGAGAGCAAGGACCGACACTAAGTATGATGACGAAGAAAATGACTCCTCCCCTTGCTGCCATCTACTTCAAGTCTATGAGACCGAGACTCAAAGAAATTGCGGGCCTGGAACCTTCGCTTATAGGTGGAGGAAATGATTGGTACGTACCGCCAGAGGAATTACTAGATGGACGAGCAGTATTGAAACCAGTCGGTAAAAAGGTACTTTCCAAATTAAACAATCTAGGTATCGCAACCATCGGAACAACTTTGTTGCAGAAGCATCGAAAAGCAATGGATTTAGAAATAGAGCAAGCACTTTTAGATTCTGATAATAAATGGAAAAATCATGTCACAGCCACTACCCGTCCGTTATGGGATGACCTTGTTATAGCAGCGACAAAAAAGAATTCAGAACAGATCATAAAAGATTATAATTATTTTGTATATTTATATAGGCAGTCCATAGGTAAAATTGAAATTTTATTTCATGAATCAGCCGTAGCAGAAATAAGAAATACCAAAGAAAAAGCACTACATGAAATGCAAAATAAATACGCAGCCGCTTTAGAACACCAAGCTACTTTGCTCTACGACCAATATGAGAAAATGCTTATGGAGGAAAAATCTAGATTAAAAATTGACTTCATGCAAAAGTTAGAAATTAATTGCAAGGCTATGGGCGACAAAATACATGATCTAAACGTTGATAAACATATGGCTTTACAAAAATTAAGACAATGTCTTCATTGCCAAAATCTAGCTTGTGGAATTTATGTTGCATTAAAAGAGCGAGAAGAACGCTTTTATGAAATAGAAGAGTCAAAACATAAACACAAGAAGAAAGTTAAGGTTATGACGGATCCAATACTGATTAAAGACTTCGAAATTCGTCTAGCGGAAGAGAAAGAAAAGAAGAGACAAGAGTTCTGCAAAATTTGGCAGAAGAAAGTCTGTCATGTCGTGAAATCGTTTCAAATTTTTGTGTCGTATTGTCTAAATATGCTTCCGGAACATGCAGAGTTCTTTATAAACATGGAGAAATTGATGCTATTACAAGTGAACGTAGCCCTGGAAAACGCGACTGCTGCCAGTATCATTGAACTAGAAAGGGAACAATTCCATACCCCTGTTCCACGACCTAAACCTTTCTATCTTTTCTGTGACAGAGGTTACAAAGCTAAAGTGGAACAGGATTTATGTCCAAAACATAGTGGTACTTCTAGTGCTTCAAGATTACCAGTACTGATTATCAATAAGCGATGTCTATATGCCGCCTGTGACAATTTCGGTCAGTTCACTAACAAGATTAACGAGTTTATCCATGGTAATCGTGGAGATGACGCTGATTTCAAAGATGACCTTGTCTATGAGCACTTTGTTCCGGTGAAATATGGAGTGTCCCAGCGACTGTTAGAAATAAAGCTAGAAAGTTCTTTACTTCAAGTACTGCAACAAGAAATGGCAAACATAGAGACAGACGAGAGTAAAGTTCCTATTAAGTGTAGGCACTGCCAGTTGCCCTGGTGTTCCTGCCCCCCGCGTCTTACATCGGTAGATGGCGATGAGAAAACCAAACTAGCATCTTCGTTAATAACACCTTCTAGGTCATCGCATCATAAATTGCAATCGATCGTCAGAAGCATGGAGTTGGATCATGAGAGAGAACCCAAATGGGACAGTTTTTGTAGGCACCTCGAGCCCAAAAAGTGTAGTTGTACCAAGACGGTCAAGAAGCACTTGGCAGAACATTTACCCGTGTATATGAGACACATGGGGTTTGGGCCACCTAAATTACCAGGCTATGAAATGAGCTCAATCAAGGAGCTTAAGACCTTGGTTAAAGAAGCAAGAAAAGAAATCCCTCTTCTTCCAGTAATCCCATCTAGAACCAAAGACATGAGCACTCAATGTAATGACCCGATATTCGATGCGATGTGCACTTGTTATTCTGATGATGAATTCCGGAAAATTATTAACAATATAAAACATACTGGTTTCCCAAAATATAATTTTGATGCAATGTCGCCTTCGTTCATGACACAACCAGTCAGTTCGTTCGCAACGGCCAGAGCACACTCTTTGAGAAATCTCGTCGAGGATCATTCGGAACTTGAATATATATTTATGAAGGACGATTGTGATTTCGAATAAGTTTAAACGTATATTTCGATTATATTACTTTTTTATATAAGTTCGGACAGGGTTAATTTTGAACTTAATATGTTTTTGTTATGTTGTATTACTTAATTATATTTTGTAATGAGTTTAGAGAGAGTAAGTTTTGAACGTCGTACTAGGTTTTTCTTATAATTATAACTTAATTATTTATAATAAAAATATTTTTAGTAACTAAAGTTTGTCCTCCTCATTGTCATTAGAACGTAGGATACGAGTCAAACTCAAACTCGAAAGCATTTATTTCAATTAAACCAATTACAGGCACTTTTGGATTGTTAAAGAGTCAGTAATAAACATCGAAATACCATGGAGCACCATAACTGGACTATTAAAAGCGGCTGCCTAGGAAACCCTGACTTATCAGCCGATTCACTCCAGGGATCACCGACTGGCACTTGCGGGCCTCCAAAAGGCTAAATTCTTACAAAGAACGCAGCCATTTAACCCAAATGGACATAATCGCGTAAAACAATGTCAAGTAATACTTCAGAAAGTTAAATACCAAGAAGAACAAAAAGCATGCAGGGCCTTCTTCAACGGACTGGGGAAAAATCATCCTTCTAATCTAAACACATGCAGGTATTGTACTTATTCTACAGGAATAATAAACAACACACAAAACGCCGTAAAAGAAACGCATATATGTATACCGATGTCCAAATGGGAGAAAATCCTAAAAAATTCCGAGGGCCCACCCATACCAATGGTTAACATAACAAAGCCAATGACCGACGCGCAAAACGTAGGACTCACTGTGGATGACGTAATGGGAATTATTAACAACATGAGAAATGGGACAGCATCAGGAACAGACCAAGTGGTAATTGAGCTTTACAAAGCGATACCCCAAATATTACAGGAAGCTGTCACCAAACATATGAACAAAGCCTGGACACAGAACGAAGCACCCGACACATGGTTAGAGACAGTGCAGGTACCAATTCCCAAAAATAATAACCCTAAAGATACGAACGACTATCGCCGCATATCGATTTGCAATACAGGGTATAGAATTTACGATTAGACGAAATAATAAGCCAACTGGGCAATTATGAAGCTGCCTTTTTAAACAATTGGTCAACAGATGATCACATCTTTACACTCAAAAGGGTCTTGGACGAAGAATAGCGTGCAGGTAGCAGAATTTTTGTTCTCGCTCTCGACATAGAAAAAGCTTTTGATAATGTAGACCTAAACGCACTGCGCGATATCTTAATACAACGAACAAACAAATCATTAGCTAACAGGATAATCAAGGTGTGCATGAACGAACGAACATGCATCAAATTGTGTGGCCAGCAAGGTTGCCCTCCCCTCGTCTTTTTATACTGGTCATGGATGATGTCCTTAGGACTCTTAAGGACGAAACGCAATTAATCAAATGAGACCAAACATAATGAAATCTCTCTCCCCCTGGTACTATCATTTGCAGACGACCTTATCTTCATTACAGATGACCTAAAAGGGCTAGAAGGTATCGTATTCCATATTAAACCCCTACTAGCTAGTGTCGGCCTCCAAATAAACGAAACAAAAACAAAAATACTAATTAGGGGCCCCATAGCTTCTCAGAAAACGACCTACAAGACCATTAATGGAATAAATCTACCCACAGTTGAGGAAATTAAATATCTTAACATCTGCATTAAGCAGGAAAAGCACAATTAAAAAACGTTGTCAACAAGCCACTAGAAACGCGTAGTCACTACTACCATTCATAACAAACTCAAAGATGGACTGGAAATTAGCCAGACTTATGTACCGAATAGTGATCGTACGATACACGTCGTATGATACCTACACGGTTTGAAAATATCGGCATTCACTAAAGCTAACAGGTCAAGACTGAGAAAATATGAGAGAGTTATCATGAGAGACTTGATTAACCACGCTAGAATTAAACCAATACAAAAGAAAATGCATGATATCGTAAACGGATAAACCGTAACTAAAAGTATCAAGAACCACAGGATGTGCTATCTCGCACATGTTCACAAGCGCCGCGAACCGCACCATGCAGCAATGCAGTACAAGGCCAAATCCAAAAAAGTCGGCCGACCTATTTACACATGGAATGACAACCTAAAACAGGACATGACTTCAATAAGGACATCAGTTTTTGGATAGACACAGCTGATGAACGAGATAAGATTAAGAAGGCTGCTAGCGAGATCTACAAGAAACCTGAAACGGATAGCAGCGAGACCTCAGACGAAGACTTTGGAAACAGCAACACGTAATACAGCATAGCATAAGATTCACTGATGAAGCTGAACTTGAAATAACCTGGCGGCGACGTCGTTAAAAGATGCACACCCTTGGATGAATATTACCCGTCTCTCCAATATTCCAATGTTTACTCTAGGGTGCAAACTCGGTAGACTCTAATAATCCTTCCATATCCTAAGAGCACGTCTTCCCTACCATTACCGCGCCCCCCGGTCTACTCCTTGATATGCAATGGCCTATGTAGCCCCATGAAACATGAGGCTACCGGGGCTAGTGTGAATCTTTGGGTTCATTCGAGTAATCGAGTCTGGTTAAACCACGCTGGGGTCGGTGCATTTCATCCATTCATTCACACATCTCGTCTCCACTCAACTTCAGTGGATACCACTGAGCGGAGATGTATCATATTTGTATGACGCGATCGAAGCGGAGACGTGAGCTGTGCCTCATAAGCTGGCGACGGCGCGCAGCAGAGACGAGAAGAGATATGAGCGGCGCCGCTAGTTCCCCCCACGTCGCACAACCCGCCAACCGCTCTAACCAGCACACATCTCCGCTCCAGTCTAGCCAGTACGCATCTCCGCACAGCTTCGGTGGATACACCTTAGCTGAAAAACATCTCTTCTCGTCTCTGATTCGGACATCTCCGCACATCTCCGCTTTGGTGGAGTCCGAGCCATATCCACCACGGCCCGTATCCGTTCTGGCGACGAGCTCGTGTTCGTCTAATGATTTAAACTGCTAAAAGGATTTTTTTGCGTTCGAATGACGTTGACAGGAGGGCGCTGTTGGTAAACCTGTGGCCAATTATTTTGTGAAATGTATTGAAAAACAAGATAGCGACGCGACGTTAGTTTCGATCTTAGCTATGCGCCGTAAAGAACCTTGTTGTGCTATACATAGTTAATATACTTTTAAGTGCTATAGCAGGCCCCAATCTCCTCCAAGATTTTTTGACGGGCGGGTAGCGTGTTACTCTTATCAGTAAAACCTTTTTTTTTATCTATACTAATATTATATAGAGGTAAAATTTATTTGTAAGTTTGTATGTAGGGGTCAATCTCCAGAACGAATGATCCAATTCTAAAATGTTTGTAGGCACCTCGAGCCCAAAAAGTATAGTTGTACCAAGACGGTCAAGAAGCACTTGGCAGAACATTTACCCGTGTATATGAGACACATGGGGTTTTGGCCACCTAAATTACCAGGCTATGAAATGAGCTCAATCAAGGAGCTTAAGACCTTGGTTAAAGAAGCAAGAAAAGAAATCCCTCTTCTTCCAGTACTCCCACCTAGAACCAAAGACATGAGCACTCAATGTAATGACCCGATATTCGATGCGATGTGCACTTGTTATTTTGATGATGATTTCCGGAAAATTATTAACAATATAAAACATACTGGTTTCCCAAAATATAATTTTGATGCAATGTCGCCTTCGTTCATGACACAACCAGTCAGTTCGTTCGCAACGGCCAGAGCACACTCTTTGAGAAATCTCGTCGAGGATCATTCGGAACTTGAATATATATTTATGAAGGACGATTGTGATTTCGAATAAGTTTAAACATATATTTCGATTATATTACTTTTTAATATAAGTTCGGACAGAGTTAATTTTGAACATAATATGTTTTTGTTATGTTGTATTACTTAATTATATTTTGTAATGAGTTTAGAGAGAGTAAGTTTTGAACATCATACTAGGTTTTTCTTATATTATAACTTAATAATTTATAATAAATTTATTTATAGAAACTAAAGTTTGTCCTCCTCATTATCAATAGAAAGTAGGTTTCGGTCGTGTAGACACAACGCATCGTCCAAAGAGGACACGAGTACCTACAGTACAGGCCGCTCACTCGTCTTAAGGCGAGGTAAACCCTGGCGAAGCAGGTATTTAACGCTACCAACCTACCCGCGAAGCAAGCTGTGCGCTTACGTCGCTGGCGTGAACGTACATGAACCCGAAATGTGTCACCGTGTAGCTAAGCGTGTCGTGTAGGCAGTATGTCAACTTATTGGAACGAAGTTCAAGAAACATTTTCGACTTTTTCATCATGGGTGTCGTTTTAATGGTTTTCGAGGGTGCTAAAGCCGATAGTAAAGTCAAAATAAAAATCTAAGATGGCGACTGTGAATATTTTCAAGTTTCTCATCATAGATGTCGTTATCATGGTTTTCGAGGGTTTTAAAGCCGATAGTTTTCATCATGGGTGTCGTTTACAAGGTTTTCGAGAGTGCTGAAGCTGATAGTACTCAATACTCAATTTTTTATTGCATTCCATATGTTACAGAGATGGTAAAAACCAAGTTACAGATCAATATGGACCCTGTCGGGCACGCAAAAATTTAGGAGAGAGGAAGAGGGCTGAAAAGCAATTTAATCAAATCAATATAAATTATTAGATGTGTATCATTGTGTATATAATTATATACATATGTATATATTATTATGTTTGTGTTCATAGGGGTAGCATATTATTTATGTTTAATTATTTTGTATTGCATAAGAATACGTAATTACCATGAAAAAAAAGTAAAGCCAAAATGAAAATCCAAAATGGCGGCTGTGAAAATTTTCAAGGTTTTCATCATGGGTGTCGTTTTCATGGTTTTCGAGGGTTCTAAAGCCGATAGTAAAGTCAAAAGATGGCGGCTGCCGACATTTTTAAAATTTTTCATCGTGGGTCTCGTTTTCAAGGTTTTCGAGGGGGCTAAAGCCGATATCAGTCAAAATGAAAAACCAAGATGGCGGCTGCAAAAATTTTCAAATTTTTCATCATGGGTGTCGTTTACAAGGCTTTCGAGGGTGCTGAAGCCGATAGTTAAGTCGAAATGAAAATCAAGATGGCGGCTCCGAAAATTTTCAAGTTTTTCATAATGGGTGTCGCTTTCATGGTTTTAGAGGGTGTTAAGGCCGATAGTGACGTTAAAATATAAATCCAAGATGGCGGCTGCGAAACTTTTCTTTTATTTTAAATCATGTGAGAGTCATCACGTGAGAAAGATCTTTATTCCTGATGAGTTCGTTTTTATAATATTTTACTATTTGAATTTTGTTTTCTTCCATAGCTTTCGCCAATCCTTGTTTTGATGTTTTGTCAATTTACTCAAAAGGACGATGGGCCACCTACTATGGACCCCGTCCCCACTTTTTTTTGATCCAACAGGCTTCTTTTTTATCTCATATTTTTCGTAAAGGACTACAAAATAACAAACCGTTTGTTTTAAGTTTTAAATATATACGAGGGCGTTTCCTGAAAAAGTCATTCTTCAGTTTCATTTATCTAACGAAAATATTTTTATTTTTATTTTTTCCTTAAACATGTAAACAAAGCACACAATTAGACCTCTGGGGTCTGTCTTAGCATGCCATGGCCTGAGATTTGATCAACGCGCTATTTAAACATAATCGAGTTGATGTAATGTTCTTTCAGCTTACGCTTTATGTTTTTACTATTCATTGAGTCTCTAATGTCTACAGGTATTTGGTTTAGTAAATTGGGTATTGTGAATGAAGCGGTACGCCTGCCATAAAAGTTATTTTTGCGTGGCACTTGAAATGATTTTGATTTGACTTGACGTGTATTAACGTCATATTTAACTGGAATTTAAATTTTTTTTTTTTATTTTTTA
This sequence comes from Fissipunctia ypsillon, assembly GCA_947568875.1. Taxonomy (NCBI): domain Eukaryota; kingdom Metazoa; phylum Arthropoda; class Insecta; order Lepidoptera; family Noctuidae; genus Fissipunctia; species Fissipunctia ypsillon. Next base: position 17,227,902 of record OX387659.1, read on the forward strand.
TTTGAGATAGGTTTGCTCTTGACTCTAGTCTAGGTCAGTCCATATCCGTGTTCCATGAGAAACATATACTCAGCGCGCGCTAGAACAGGTAATACTTTGCAGTGTTTAAATAACCCTGTGTAATATGCTTGTTTTCTATTTTTCGTCACAATTGCGAGCATTCCGACCCGTTCCACATCTGCTACTTTCTTTAGGTCCTTGTTGGGACCTACGTACTTGCCCTTTGACGCCAACCGGCCTCTCCCTCTTCGTGCAGTACCGACCTTAGAAGCCGGTGCCGCCTCTTCACTCGAGGTCGAATCCGACCTCAAGCACTTCGCCTCTCCTCGTGTGCGCTTGCGCCAGAGCTTGTCCTTGCACTGCACTACTACTACTACTACTGCCTCCTACACTTTCCGCGCTTCCGAAGCTCATCACCGATGTGGTTTCAGACTATGACGCAACACCTACCTCTTCATCTAATTTTGTTTTATTTTTAAAATTTTCCATTATTTATAACAAATAAGTACCTGTGTGTTTTATCTTGATTATAATAATTTTCCTTCAAAGTATAAAATACCTAATTCAATTACAGACAAAATAGCAGCAGGCAGTGTGAGAACATGTCAAGTAAATGAGACGCTCAATAAATGTATATGTGTGTGTTGGTACTAACATAATGGGGAAGGCAACTGTCAAAATGGCGCTGTCGTAGCTAGTTCCCAACACAAGCCAATAATACAAGGCGTGAGGTGGTTTTATTTTATTTTTGCGAAAATGATGCGTTGTTGTGTTATTAAATACTCCGAAATTGGAGTCCACCATTTCCTGAGAGACTCTAAAATTAGAAGATGGTGGCTAGAAGCTATTAGTAGAGATTTAAAAAAAAATTAAACGGGGTGGAAACATTTTGATGAAAGCGATTAAGAGGAAATATTTAAGGTTTCAAATTCTGACACTTTCTATGTCAAATACTTGATAAAAATATTGAAATCACCGAAATTATAGAAATATTGAAATAAAATCAAACTCATGAATAAAGAAGAAATGTCAAAATAACAGCTTTTTACTCAATTTTATTCAGAATTAAAACGAAATGTACATAAATAACAACTTATACCTAATTAATATATATACCTAATTAATTAATAAAATAACAAAATTATATCCTAACTTAACTAAAACTATTAAAAAACTAAAATATGGCGTCAAAAAATTCCTCCGCATCGCTGTCGACTGGTAATGTACCCAAGAGACTGGCGGCATTGCCACGTTGTATAGCAATGCTTAGCCTCTGGCCGGCCCTTGGGTCACGGGAAGTGTCAACTAGCCGTTTGGAGATTTCGTTAAACAAACCATGAGCGCTTGGACCCCACGGCCCGAGGGTTTCAACCCCAAACGGCTCGAAAATATAATTACCGATAAGGTTATTATACTTTCGCCGCTTGAGGTTTTCCGCAGCCGCAGCAGCAGCGCCAGCACAGCACGCCGAGCCGGGAAGATGGGATGGCGCAAGAGTGTCGACACAAGTTGCGTCCCACACTAAAGGCCTACCCACCTTCCATGGAAATAAAGACATGCCGTCCGGTCTCTTGCCATCGTCGCGTGCCAAGCCATTGGGTTCTAATACAGCTGGGACGCCGACGGTGACAAGAGCCCGTCGGATGATGTCATTAATGTTCGCGTGCCGCGCTATGCGACCCGCACTTCGGCTGCAAGACAGGTCGTGGTGTCCGAGGCTGTTGACAACTTCGCCACAGTGACAGCGATGAGGAGAGCAACAAGGGGCTCCTAGTCGCAGGGAAGCAGCGAGGCGGAAAGTAGTGTCGTCAAACGAAGTGCCTATGCTCGACGACGGTAGTGCATGAAGGCACAGACCCGACTCCCACTTACCCACAGCCAGCAGGCGCGCACGCTCCGCAGTAGTAGCAGACGTGTTTAGTAAATTATTCTGTACTACTCTACAAAGCGGCTCATCCCACCGTCTCTGGGAAGATGGATTGTCGGGTGAATCTGAATTCGGGCAAGCGAGTCTCCAGGCATCCATAGCCTCGGTGAAGCACGGCACATCAAAATTAATCAGTGTCGAGGCTAGGATTTTCCTGATTAAATTCTCAGTGCCGTGGATCGAGGATATAAAAGCCGGTAAACTGATACTAGAAATTTTGCGGACGCCGAGGCCTCCCATACGTATGGGAAGAGTAGCTTGTGCCCAGGCTCGGTCATCCATGGCCACATTTAAGATCGAAGTTAATGTATGCCGGATAATTTGGTCCATTTTGTCTAAAAGATGAGTGTGCTTCCATAAATGGGAAGCGCGAAGGAAATATGTTAATTTAGGGCCGAAACAGCAGTAACGAATTAAGGTTATGGCCGAATGCATGTTAATTTGGAACAATCTTTCCGAAACGTCATTAAAATTTTGTATTTTTTCCTCAATAAAAACGGGAAAGGAATTTTCAAATATTGGGGAACCAAGGAGGCGGAGAGAGCTTTTATCAATAATTTTGATATCTGGGGCTATTGCGTTAAATTTGGGAAGTGTCAAATGTCTGTCAGTACTGTCCGCTAAGAATAGTTCACATTTCGAAAGATTGAGATCAAGGCCAATGGAATGAAATTCATTTTTTAAGAATTGAATGTCATTTAAAAAGTTTCTACATCGCCTCCCAAGGTTCCATCATCAAGATACCAAACGTTAAATTTGGAATTTAGCTGTCGAATAATTGGGTGAATGGCTAAACTAAAAATCACTGGCACGAGGGGATCACCTTGTTGACAGCCAACAGCAGATTTCAGAAGGTTGTCCCGATATAGTAATTTTGAAGGGTGCCTGTAACATTGCCAAAGGAAACTATAAATTTGGGGTATTTCTTTTTTAGTTTCTGCCAGCAAGGTGTCCCTATTAACAGAATTGAAGGCATTCCGTATGTCAACCTTCAAGATGACCTCTCCTTTGCCAAAATTTAGGTAGGTCGACAGAGCGTGCACGGCAGCCTCACAGCCCCCTTTGGAGCCGTAACCTAGCTGCAGGGGCTGAAATTTTTCCGAAATCACCTCAGCATAAAATTTACAACAAATCTTGGCTGCCATTCGTCGGTAAGTAGTTCCCACGGCAATGGGACGAATGCCGCCATCCTTCTTACACAGGGCGCATAGGTTTGCCCCGTACAGAACGTCGATGACGGCCTCGTTCACCTTGCCGGAGAGCATAAGGTTGATCAGAGCCGTAAGCTCCTTCAAGAGTAACTCACCAGCTGCCCCGGCGCCTGGACTGATAAGGTCCTAATAAGAAGAAATGGAATGAATGAACGAAATGTCCAATTTATTGTAGGTCGTAGGGACCCAGCTATGATTACGCCATCTACAATTAATTAGCTTTGCCCGACCTTCCCCATTGACAATTTAAACAGCCTTCTGAGCTATATAGGCTGAAAGAGGGTAATTATTTTTATGTCTATGGGCATTTTTTTTTATCGTTGCCCGTTTTTTTAACATAAGTGTTGAAAAATAAAATGTTTGCATCACAAACATTATTTACATTTTAGAGTTTGCAATCCTGTGGCAAATGACATGACAATGGCAATCCAATGACAAAGTATGTAGTATACCAGTATACACTGACAATCGAATGACATTTCAACATGACGGCCGTAGTTCCAATTTTCGCCATTTCACAGATAAGTTGGTAGGAGTGTAGTTCGAATTTTCGCCATTTCACAGATAAGTTGGTAGGAGTGTACTACTTAGTCTGTGAATGACAGTAAATGATAATGATAAATGATTTTATTTCTGTAAGTAGGTTTATACAAACACTTACATGTCAAACATTTTTGTTTTAACTAGATGAGGCCGGCGTTTCCTATCTGACTACTCTGAGAAGAAAGGCCGAAATAAACTCAGAGGTCACAGTCTCTTTTAAAGTCCAGACATAATCTTGGTCAGATCATGTGAAGACCATGTAGGTTGGTGTCTGAAATGGTCTTTTGAGGAAAGAACCACACAGATTGAGTGGACCTGTCCAGTCAGTGCAAGCATCTGTCAGTAATCGTACAGCTCAACATAAAAGTTAAGGAGCTCAACGATTCGACGAACAATACCAAAGAAAGGACACTTGGGTAGGCCGCATAATTTACTAGTATCATACGTACAGACGTACTCGTAGTATCTCTATGTAGTCTGTGACAGTATCATATCAGTGTCATTGTGTATCATTTAGTTACATAGACTAAGGTTTAGTTAGCTAAAAGCTTAGAGCAAAAAGGTGTTTTTTCTTTATTTCAACGTCATTCTGACATTTACAGATTTGACCTTTTTTTCGACACGTTTTCTATATATATTTTGCTAAAACCTTTAGATTGTTAGTACTATATATTTTACAGCAACAACTTACAACAGCTACTACTGGTACAACAGCTGTTGTTGTAGTTGGACCGTTGCTCGTTGTATACAACGAGCCAACTACAGATACAGAAAGCACCAGAATTATGATATTATTGAACAATGAAACTGTTAACACAAAAACAACAAAAAAAAAGGAAAAAGAGCTTGCAAAATAGGTATGTAGAAATAATTACCTAATACCTAAGTATAAAAAAAAATTAAAAATAATTGCTTCAATAAATTGTACAAGTTCAATACCTTAAACATTATATGCAACAGTGTTAGCTATAATATAAGTTACAATCACTGACATAATTCGCCAGGGAAACCTATGCCTTGCTAGGTCAACTGGAAGAGTATTTGCCTGGATACTAGATATTGTGGGTTCAATTCCCAACCTGGGCACCAAGATATTTTCAGTGTCTTTTCATTTTTAGTACATACTTTTATTACTCTAATATTACTTGTACATTTTATCTGACCAAGATTATGTCTGGACTTTAAAAGAGACTGTGACCTCTGAGTTTGTTTCGGCCTTTCTTCTCAGAGTAGTCAGATAGGAAACGCCGGCCTCATCTAGTTTAAAAAAAAAATGTTTGACATGAAAAGTGTTTGTATAAACCTACTTACAGAAATAAAATCATTTATCATTACATGTTAAAAGTAAACTTCCTTACATTATTCTATTTGATTTTACAGAAGTGAAGAAATACGGCAGTCAATTACACAAAGCAATATGGAATTTAAAAGAAAACAGCTTGAAATGATGGAAGTGGAACACAAACAACATTAAAATTGCTCATTTAAAAATAAAAAAAAAATGGAATTAGAAATAGCTTTGTTGGAAAGTAAGAAACACACCAACACTAAAGAATAAAATGTAATTAGATATTTTTATTCTACATCCACACACTACTAAGATAAAAAAAGAGTAAAAATTATTATACTTATTTAAGTAAATAAATAATAGTAAGTTTAATTTAATCCTACTACAGTAAGTAATTCACTGCTCTGCCCCTATGCACAGCTGTAAATTAATACTGTGTTATAATGCCTTCCCCAACAAATAAACAAAATAATGTTCAGTTTTAGACTATAACTATGAACATGTTTGTAAATTATCCTGATAATTATGTGAAATTATTATTTTCAGGTTTGCTGCAAGTATTTAATAATAGATTATTCAATTAATTAAAATAAATACTTATTAAATGTTATAAGAAAAAATGTTCACTGAAAATGAGTTTCAATAAACTGCCTTCTCCTAATATTTCCCCTTACAGAATTTGGGATATACCTTTGTACTATAGGTTCCCTAGATGAAGATTGCTCTATGTTATCTTCCTCGCCAGGAAACAGGTCTTCCCTCATGTTGATGGCAATATTGTGGAGGACAGCACATGCAACTATTTTTTTTTTTGCTGTTTCAATATCCCCAATCATTCCTCGTAATAGGCAACGAAACCGTTGCTTTAACAAACCAAAACACCTCTCCAGTGTTCCGGGTACGGATATGGCTGATAATATACCTCTCTTCTTGTGGTATTGTGGGGCAATGGTGTAAATAATTACGGAGTGCAAGGATAGCTACTGTCACCCAATAATATTCCAGAGAATGCACCAGCCTCAAACCTGTTTCAATCTACATTCTCGGAATATTCTGGAGGTGTGCGTTACTCTAGCAGGAAAGTAGCTCCTAGAGAGTGATTTGAATGGAACATATAGTTAGTGTGTGTTCTGCTGAAAATGTGCGCTGCATAAAAAATTTGTGCACTTCGTTTTGGAAAAAAAAAAACTGAAAAAACGATTCCTTCTGGAGTAACGTTGCTCCAGCAGGAAAATTCTAAACGAATGATCGGAAAGAGAAATGTCGTGCATGGGCAGAGAGCTTATATTTGTGCAAAATTGTGCACCGAAAATATAATTTGTGCGTCTTCAGGTTTTCGAGATGTAGTGACACAGTACCTGTCACACAGTCACCAGAAAACCAGTTACCACATACCACCGAGCCAGTTACCAAATACCACCGAACCAGTTACCACATACCACCGAACCAGATACCTTACCATGTTTTTGACAGTCTGCAAGAAACAGTGAAGCAATCATCTTGAAAAAGATGAGTACTTAAAAGCACACTTGATAAAGAAACGAGATTGCAAACACCGATGCGGCACGAGCGTCATCACAACGCCGCGCCGCACACAAAGAAGCGGTTTGTAAGCGCATGCAGAGCAAGCAGAAGCACCAGCACCCTCCATCTCTTCACTGTACGCTTCGGGACCTCGCGACGACACACGCGTCCCGCGGATCGGCAGGCAGTCTTCACTCGACACCACGGCATGGCATCTGGGGCCCCCCTGATAATGCTTAGTGCTCTCAGCAACAACATCTTTCCGCAGACGTGGAAAGAGGCCACCGTCATCGGTATCCCCAAGCCAGGCAAGCCCAAGTCTGAGCCCACTAGTTACCGCCCCATTAGTCTCCTCAATGTCCTCGGCAAAATATACGAGAGGCTTATTTATAAGCGTCTCAAAGATTTTGTCGAGGCTAAGAGCCTTATCCCTAGTGAACAGTTTGGTTTCAGGACCCATCACTCTTGCATCCAGCAAGTTCACCGAATCGTTGAGCACCTAAGCGCTGGCTTCCAGCGCAAGGCAACGACAGGCATGTTGTTCTTCGACATAGCGAAAGCGTTCGACAAGGTCTGGCACAACGGCTTAATATATAAGCTGTACCAACTCGGGGTGCCTGACCGTCTCGTGCTCATCTTACGAGACTTTTTGTCGAACCGCACCTTTCGCTATCGCATTGAGGGTACACTCTCCTCCCCTCACCCCTTACGCGCCGGTGTCCCCCAGGGCTCGGTGATTTCTCCCCTCATCTTCTCGCTCTTCACGAGCGACATCCCCAAATGTAGCAAGACTCATTTGGCGCTTTTCGCCGATGACACAGCTATCTACTACACAGGGCGGTGCCAGAACTCTATCGCCAGCACTCTCCAAAACTCCGCAAACGCTTTAGGCGTCTGGTTCCGGAAGTGGAGGATTGAGGTCAATCCCGATAAGAGTCAGGCCGTCCTTTTCACGCGACCGCGACTCCGCGCTTCCGCACCTCCTAGCCCGATCACCATGTATGGCAAGCCGATCCCTTGGGAGAAGCAAGCCAAATACCTTGGCGTGATCTTAGATCAACACCTGACCTTTAGAGAGCACATCAAGACGGCTCGGTTCGCGTGCCGCTTGCGCTCTCGGCAGGCTTCATTTCATCCTGACCGCGCGTAGCAAACTATCTCTTAAGTGCAAGCTGCGCATCTACACCGCAGTCATCCGTCCCATCATGACGTATGCTTGTGTTGTATTTGCGCACGCTAAGCCACACTTGCTCCATAGGATGCAGACCCTACAGAACCGTTTCCTCAGAAAGGTCACGGGGGCACCCTATTATGTACGCAACGAGTCTCTTCACGTTGATCTAAAAATCCCAACCGTCCAGCAGTTCATGAAACGCCTCGCCAAGCGTTTCTTCGAATCTGCCTCCAAACACCCGAATCCCCTGATTGCGGCGGCCGCCCGCTACACACCGTCGCGCATAAGTCGCATCCGCCGTCCTAGGCACGCCCTAACCGTCCCGGATGACGCCATAACTCTCCTCCAGGAGAGTAATCCCGCCACCAGCACGATCCGGAAACTCAAATCGAGACCGCCGTGCTTCCGCCCTCGCCGCCGAGGGCCACCGCGACGCCCCCGTCCATACCCACCCCGACGCCCCCGTCCATACCCACCCCGACCCTTGCTCGAGCCAGCCCGCGCAGCTGAGCCCGTAATTCTAAATTTGCCCCCAAATAATCCGATCCAGCATGTCCCATTGCTGTCCTCTCCCAGCGACGCCCTAAGCCGAGGTCCGTACCCCACAGGGGGTGCCCTTAGCGTGTAGTCGCTTAGTTTTTAGTCTTAGTTTTAAGCCTGGCTGGAGGCCTTAATTTATTGAGGCATCCACAGGAAAGCCCGGTTAAGCAGTCGACAACCTCCTATAGGTTGAACTGCGAGATGCCATTCCCCAAAAACAAAAACAATCGTGCCTCGTCAGTCAGTTGACGATTAGCGTTCGGAGCGATAAGTTCCTACCTACCTACTTACAAGCTCGCTAACGAGAAACTAGTGTTCATTGTTCTACTGTCTGCTGAATTCTGTTGTCTCAGTTTTATACATTTCTTCATTGTACTAAAATTAAGTCTCTTATACGCAGTAACGATTGTGCATTATTTAGACTCCACCATCCTGACGTGTAACATTATAAATAAAGAAGAATGGAACGTTGGCTTAAAGGTGTTAAACGTGTTGCAACAACATCTTCTAATGACGCTGAATGTTCAAAAGCAGTACGCGTGGAGAATATAGCAATCACCGATCCAGACGACGATGCCACGACGTCAAGCTCGACGGTTTCAAAGACGAAAAAAAGGAAGTATGATGAATCATATATTAGTTTCGGATTTGTTGATTCCAACGGCTCACCTCTCTGCATGCTATGTAGTAAACTGCTTCCTAATAGTTCCATGGCACCTGCCAAATTGCGCTGACATTTAGAAACTGTACACCCCGAGTCTAAAGACAAGAATAAATAATTTTTTGTTCGTAAAAAAGATCAGTTATTGGAAAGTCAAAAAAATATGATGCATGTAATACAAACTATCAACGAAAAGGCCACGGAGGCATCATATTTAGTTAGCTATCGCATTGCACAAGCAGGTGAAGCGCACACTATCGCTGAGAATTTAATAAAGCCATGTGTATTAGACATAACAAAATGTATGCTCGATGAAAAATCTGCAAAGCATCTTTCTACTGTGCCGCTATCAAACGATACTGTTTCACGGCGAATCCATAATCTGGCAAGCTACGTCAAACAAGAACTAGTTACACGTCTGCAAAAAACACGATTCGCCTTGCAAATGGACGAGTCAACTGATGTCGCTGGTTTGGCTATCTTGCTGGTTATCATGAGATATCCATATGAAAGTTCTTTTGAAGAAGACATGCTTATGTGTTCACCGCTGCTCACAAACACTACCGGGGAAGAAATTTTTAATAAAATAAATATATTTTTTGAAGAAAATAATCTCAGTTGGAACAATTGCATTGACATTTGTACAGATGGGGCCAAGGCGATGACAGGTAAAACAGCAGGAGCAGTGTCACGAATAAAAAATAAAGCGCCTAATTGTAGTTCCAGCCATTGTATTCTGCATCTAGACAAGCACTTGCGATGAAGCAAATGCCGTCAAATCTAAAATTAGTTATGGATGAAGCGGTAAAAATAATTAATTTTATCAAATCACGACTACTACAATCCCGATTGTTCTCATTATTGTGTGAAGATTATGGCAGCAAACATAAAACACTGCTGCTCCATACAGAAGTGCGATGGCTGTCTCGGGGTAAAACTTTAACAAGGCTATTTGAACTTAGAGCCGAGTTACAAATATTTCTTTCAGCAGATACTTCTTTTAATTTGAAGGACCGTTTGTATGATAAAACTTGGTTGTTCCGATTGTCTTTTATGGCGGATATCTTTCAAAAACTGAACGAATTGAATTTATCATTGCAAGGTAAACAGACAACAATGTTTCAGGCCTATAACAAAATAACTGCCTTCAAAAGAAAATTAGATTTTTGGATTATTTGCGTTGGTAAGAAAGAAATAGAAAGCTTTACGTCACTTAGTGAGTTTGTTAGCGATAACGACTCAGAAATGTTTCAAAATGATGTGTTTGAAGAATTGGTCCAATATCTCAGTTCGATGCGCGCATCTTTTGAAAAGTATTTTCCCGAAGAACAGAATACAAAAATGAAACTGAATTCATGGATTCATAATCCTTTTTTACCCAACTTGAAAAAGCCCGAAAGTATGTCAAACGAGATATATGAATCTCTTTTAGAAATGTCATCAGACACAAGTATGGAGTCACTGTTCAAAACGACGCCTCTCAACGATTTTTGGTGCAGGATCCGTGATGAATATCCAATGCTTGGCAAAATGGCTCTGAATATTCTTCTCCCGTTCCCAACAACATATTTGTGCGAAACAGGATTCTCAACCTATGCAGCCACGAAAACAAAATATCGCAATAGACTGGACGCCGAACCTGATATGAGACTTCAACTGTCTTCTATCAAACCTGATATCAACCAATTGATGAAAAATAAAAAACAGTTTCATACCTCCCATTAGTTAGATTTTTTCTTTTTTAATATCTTCTATTATTGTACTTGCCATGTGGTAAAGTAAGTAATAATTAGTAACTGTTACATTGTACTTTTATTATGCTTATTAAAAGAATACACTTTTAACAACTATTGTTTTATTGTAGGGTTCCATCAAGTATTTTGCTTCCCAAAAGGGTTCCGTCACCAAAACAGTTTGAGAACCACTGGTTTAGGTAATTGCTGTTTACGGTGAAAATAATAGTAATTAAAAAAACATAGTATCTACTTTATATTTAGTTCAGTTATTATGCAAAGTTTCATGATCTAATTTGGAGTATTTTTTTAATACTAGCGGTTTATTGTTCGGTTTGGAGGTAATTTTGTAATTTTTTTCTATCGAGAAAATTTTATGGAATTTAATTCTTACCATAAAATTTTAAGTACTTACTTAAAATTAATCCTCAACTTTACCATATATTTATTTCAAAATGAATGCTGCAGTAGTTTCGATATAACGGAGGATCATGCTAAGCTATTTGAAGTAGTATTGGCCCTTAATAAAAGATTCCCCTATTTCGTCTCGCCATCGCTGCTTAGGCACGCACCCAAAAATTAGGTCGTATAATTGCCAACAAAAACGCTTGAACGCAACTGTACGGACAACAGCTTAGGTTTTCATACGTCCAATAAAGAAGGTCATCGATATGTACGAATCCGTCGCTTTTTTGTAGTCATTCGAATTTGGTCGGATAACCAGCCGTTGTTTACATATTTTGTTTTTTGTTTATACCTACTTAATGCAAAACATTCCAAGCTGAATATTTTCACTGTATAATAATATATTTTACTACACGCACTAATTTTTGGTTTACACCTACACATCTTAGGTTGAGCCGGTTTCTTGTATTTTGCCGTCAAAGTTATGACGACTTTTACCAATATTATTCGATAACGCATGCATGTACACTTTTGAAACTTTATATGGTTACAATAAGCGAATACAGTTTTCAGCGAGCTTATACGTTTTCTCATTTAGGCGTTGCGACATTTTTTCGGGTTTTCAAAAAAGTGCGATTACTTAAAAATTATAAATATTTTCTTAAATCTAATTCTGTCACAAATACGCACAAATTAAGAGCTACTCGTGTATGCTTATTCTACAGGCGCACATACAATGGTTTTAGAGATACACGATTCTGCAAAACGTTACTCCAGCAGGAAATGCAATATTATCTCGAAAATCTGAAGACGCACAAATTATATTTTCGCTGCACAATTTTGCAGAAATATAAGCTCTCTGCCCATGCACGACATTTCTCTCTCCGATCATTCGCTTAGAATTTTCCTGCTGGAGCAACGTTACTCCAGCAGGAATCGTTTTTTTCCAAAAAGACAAAGCACACATTTTTTTTATTTGGCGCACATTTACAGCAGAACACGCACTAATTATACGTTCCATTCAAATCACTCTAGGAGCTACTTTCCTGCTGGAGTAACGCACACATTCTGGAGTCATGTACACTGCCACGCCATCTCGTAGGTAACTATGTCCATGATTTTCAGGTCAACATCGCAAACCATCTGAAAAGTGACAGCTTATTAGACCTTTACGTTCCTCTCGGTTATAATCAACATTTATCTATTTTAGGAATACAATAATACAGGTCCTGTAGAATTTGGTCAATGGTACTTAATCTGTATACGGGGAATTCCCTCGGGAGAGTCGTTGAATACTGGTTAGGTACTTTTTTACTTAGTTGATGTGTAACAACTGAATACGATATTACGTGTAAGTGACCTTTTTGTTTTAATTCAATACCAGTATTAAAAGTATCAGAGAGAAATGGGTCGTAATAATGACAACCTCGTGTGGAATCTGTTTGAAAAATGAAATAACGGTGTGTCTTGTAAATACTGTAACAAAACATTTCGCAATAATTGTCCACAAGATGTGAAAATTATTATTAGTTCGATAGGATCGCAACTTTTGGTCAAAGAAGCAGATTCCATGAAAATTTCGCTTTCTACTTCATTCTGTCAGTCATCTTCAGTAGCAAATTGTTCGGTAAATGAGAAGAAAGACATCGATAAATTGCAATATTCCATTACAGCTATGTCAGACTAAATTGAATAAATACAGCAAAACTATATAATGTATTTAATTAAATCCAGGAAGATTTAATATGTGACAGTTTTTTACAAAAGTAGAACCTTAATACACTGTTTAAATAACCATTTTGATGTATTTAGATTTACGTTTGCTTGTCTCAGACTTGTCAAATCCTAACGTCAGTGGTTACATTTATTTTTTTTACAAACAAATGTAAAAATACATGTTAACCTTCATACACAAATCCTGAGGTGCCAACCCTAGTGGGGCAGAATCCACAAAGTGTTTATGCTAGTGTTATCCGCCCCATCAAATCAGAATAGTGGGGCATATTCCACTGCAAAATTTTAGGCAGTCCACTTTGCCACACCAGGGTGGCGGGCTTGGTGGGGCAAAGTGGAATTACTCATTCCAACAATATTTTTCCAATTTTTTATTTTTCTGAGAAATAAACGGAAAAAATTTCAAGCTTTGAAAAATTTCCGAAAATTACCCATCACTACGCACAACCCGCAAACCGCTCTAGCCAGCACACATTTCCCCTCTAACCAGCACACATCTCCGCTCCAATCTAGCCAGAACGCATCTTCGCACAGTTTCGGTGGCTACACCCTAGCTGAAAAACATTCTTCACGTCTCTGATTCGGACATCTCCGTTTTGGTGGAGTCCGAGCCATATCCACCACGGCCCTGGTTTGTTCGGGCGACGAACTCACGAGCTCGTCTTCACAGAACACATATACTCCTAGGGCTCGTGTTCGTCTAATGATTTAAAACTGCTTCAAGGATTTTTCTTGCGTTCGAATGACGTTGATAGGAGGGCGCTGTTGGTACAGTCCTACCAACTTATCTGTGAACTGAAAGAGGACGGCACCGTCGATTCAGTGTTGCTAATTAATATAAGGTGCCCAAAATTGAGTAAGTTTTCAAGAAGGAAATTTCACATTAGACATAATCGTTTAATAAGAATTAGTTTTTACAAATTAAAAACAATGATACCTATATAAAAATAATAAAATAAATAAAAAGAATTTGATAATTTACAGTTACGTAGGTACGCTAACAGTTTAGTCTCTCAGCAATAAACAATGGCTTTATCTAAAAAGTAATCCAATGAAGTGGAAATTCAGCAGATAAAATGTTCCACGGGGGGGATACAACTTTCATTTAATGCGAAGTTAAGTAGGTACCTACCTTGCAAGAGATACCTGGATGTCTAGCATTTAGTTAAGACTGTACCTAACCCCTAACACCAGATTTGACTAATTATAATTAGCAGTGGTACCTAGTAGTAGTGTAGTGTAATAAAAAAAAAACAAATTGCTTTGCAATGATTTATTGAAAACCAGGTTTACAGTAATTGTGATCTTTAGATGAACCTGCATACACAACTTCATCCTGGTTGTGAAGCCATACTCAGCTTATTTCCGTACCACTATCATCATTATCACTATCGCTTTCGGTTTCAGTGTCACTTACCACTTCTCTAATAAAAGGTTTATCTAAATACAAATCATGTTTTGAGTATTCTCCTTCTAACTTGCGAACGTGTTTACAATGCTATGCCCACTCATGAACTGTAATAGCGTCAAAAGCTTCTCTAACTAGGCGGGGAATTTCAGCATTTTTGTGCTCAATATTTACATCAGCAACTTTTCTTTTCATTGTGCTCCATATGAGTTCAATGGCATTGAGATCACAGTGTTTTTTTTTTATGACTTCTCCCGCTCTGAGCGGAATCTCTCTCTGGGCGACTCTGAGCGGGAGGGCGTGTCAGACTTTTACTGACTAAAACCCACCCGTGTTCCTTCTGTTGCCTGTGCCGGGAGATCACAGTGATAAGGTGGTAAATATAAGCATTTGTGTCTATTGTCTTCTAAATTTTTTTCAATCTCATATACAGGTTCAGGCTTGTTTCTCTTAATTATTTCTAAAAGCTGAGGTTTAGTCAAATTCTCTCCGTAGTCAATTTTATTTTGGGTCAACCATAATTGCATATTTTTTTTAAGGAATTCGTATTAGGGACTTTATTCACACAAATACGGTGACAAAGAGCATTATCCATCACTATTATGGATAGCTCTTGTAAATTAGGCACAAGTTTTTCAATAACCCACTTTTTAAAGTTGGTACTATTCATCTCGTCATGATAATCACCACTTTTTTATTTTATTTAAACACAAGTAGTGCATTTGTAACAAATCCAGTATCTCCTCCTGCATGAACAATAATATATCTTTGCCCTTTCGATACAGGCTCCAATACTCCGTCTTCACCCTCTCCTTGCCAACATTTACCCGATGTATGCGAAGAGTGAATATAGGTCTCATCTAAATAAATTATGGGCCGGTGCTGGGGAGATTTATTATTTTTATCCACTGCAAGCAAGTATGTATGCATTGCTCTCCAAGCTGATATTTCATTACGCTCCATAAGAACCTTCCGATTGGATTGAGATTTTTTAAAACGAAATTCCACCTTGTGAAGCAGCTTTCGCAGACTCTCTCGCTGTCCTGTGTAATTTATTTCTGTCTTTAAGACCTCTACAAGCTTTTTAACAGTAGGGACCTCTTTTTTAGCAGAATAAAATTCATGTACTTTCCTCCGTATACTCCCATGTCAAAATCATCAACATGCACAAATCCACATTTACGTTTTCTCTCCTTGCGTGGTGTCCGAATTTTTGTACCAGTTTCTTTTGCTGTGTGCCCTTCCTTAACTATTTTTGAAATTAGTCCTTGACTCACATCTGAAATATAAGATAATAAAATAAATGTTAGTAGAAATTTGAAATCTGGCAGGTTAGTTTGCTTACTCACTTAGCAGGTTTCCTATTAGATGTACGTTACCATTACGCTAACCTGCAGCAAGAATAGAAACGAATATTTCGTGGCCTTAAATAAATAATTAATAATTAGTTAAGTATCGGGTGATTTATAACAAGAAAACTGACAACACTAACCTGTCGCTGCCGAAATTCGTTTGTATTATTATATTTATTTCAGATCGAAAGAATCCATAAATTGTTAGTAATGACTTAAAACTATGTTAGTAAAACCTATCTAAACATAAAAATTGTTGGCCTGGAACCCGTGTGCACACTGTTCCAGTACCTAGCGCACGAGAGGGCAATCGAACCTTTCAATAATTGTGTTTAGGCTACCGCTGGCGCTGCCGCGCACTCGACGCATCAGAGAGGCAATACGTTTGCGCACAATTGTTTTAAAACAATCGGTTCTAGCCTCAGCAAACATTCCTGACGCGCTACAAAAGCGCGGCAGCCCCAGCAGCATCCTAAAACCATTATTGTACTGAACACGTAGGGCGTCTAGCGATCTACGTGCAAATCTCACCCATAGGCTGCAGGTGTAAAAATTCTGGCAATACGCTTTGAATAAAGTAACCTTAACTTCCTTTGTACACTTTGCAAACCTACGGGCAATCATGTTGCAACGCATCGCCAACGCCCTACGTTCCCGCTCAATATCGGTATCATCCGAGAGATCCTCGGTGACCCAGTGCCCCAGGTATTTGAACTTCGTTACTCGCCTTAAAGCCACCCCCCGTAGCGTCACAGGCAGAACAGATTGAGGTACGTTCCCAGACTTAAAAACAAGAAGTTCGCTTTTACTTGTATTATACCTGAGGCCATGGTCCTCCGCGTACCTCTCACAAATGTCCACTAATGACTGCAACGCCCTGACTGACGGACTCAGCAGAACCATATCATCAGCATAACTGATATTGTTTACAAATAAACCATCTATGGAACATCCAACTTCAGCTCTGCTGAGCTCCCCAATCAAAGCGTTAACATAAAAGTTAAAAAGGCGCGGTGAGGTCAAACCACCTTGCCTAACCCCACACTCCAACTTATAGATTTCCGAGTATGAGCCCCCCCATCTTACAAAATTAGATTGGTTGTCATACCAAAAGCTAAGAATTTTCACAATTTCTCTGGGCGTATCAGTATGCCTCAGAAGCTTATCCCACAGAAGTTTATAAGAGACCAGGTCAAATGCCCTCGACAAGTCCAAAAAACAGGCATATACAGGCGTTTTCCTAGTGACGTAGTACTGAACAGTATGCTTGAGCCTCAAAATAGCAGTCTCAGTGGAAAGCCCAGGCCTGAACCCAAATTGGCCCACATGTAAATCAATATGACCGCTAAGTTGATTATCAAGCAAACCATCCAGCACCTTCGCCACTATTGTAGCCAGTGAGATCGGTCTGTAGTTGGACCCGTCGGAGACATTGCCCGTCTTGTTCTTAACAACTGGCACAACAATGGTCTTCATAAACTCCGGAGGCAAATACTCATGGCTTAAACACAAGTTATAAAATAAAGCCAAAACTCTGGGCAAATGCACACCCGCAAACTGCAAATGCTCGATACTAAGGTCATCATGACCTGGTGATTTACCACGTGTCATATTTTTCACCACAGTCGCTACTTCTTTAGCTGAAAAACTAAGTAACTTGTTGCCAATCAGGTTCTCAGTACCAAGCACCTGCAGACACGGATCCAGAGTCAATGCCACTTTAAACTGTTCCCTAAACGCTTCCGCAATCCGGAAGTGCTCACACTCTCCATTCACGCTAGAAGGAACGCATGACCCAGATCCCAACGCCTTGGTATGTTTCCAGAAGCGCTTAAAGTCCTTCGCGTTATGATGTGTGGCAAGAATGTCTAATTTTATTTGACTCTCATTATCTTGACACCATTTCAGCTTAGACTTAAAGCGCCTCCTTGTCTCACGCATATCATTAAAAGACTGTCCAACCATAGGTCTACCCTGAAGCGTCCATACCTGAAAGCTGAGTCGCGCCTCCCTATGCACTTTACTAACGTGCTTATTCCACCCTATAATCTGTTTTCCCCTTTTACACTCTCGAGGGAGAGAACTGCTTTCTGCAGCTTCCCTCAGTACACTTACAATTTTGGAATATAAGTTATCAATAACTAATTTATGCTCCATAGCATATTTGTATATTTGATTAAATGGAATAATCGGAGACCCCGCCCGAGCTTCTTCTTCAAAAAGGTTTTAACCTTTAGTTAGAATAATGTTTCGAGCATCACTTTTAATAGCTTTCGGCATATTTAACTTTATAAATTCAGCAATATCACGACAAAACAACCAGAGAACCCGAATGTAGTATACACTGACAATCGAATGACATTTCAACATGACGGCCGGCCGTAGTTCCAATTTTCGCTATTTCACAGATAAGTTGGTAGGAGTGTAAACATGTGTCCAATTATTTGGTGAAATGCAAAAATGTATTGAAAAACAAGATGGCGCTGTTAGTTCGGATTTTAGCCACGAGCCCAATGAATTAAGAATAAAGAATCTTGTTGTGCTATACATAGATAATACACTTTTAAGTGCTATAGCAGGACCCAATCTCCTCCAAGATTTTTTGACGGGCGGGTAGCTCTTATCGGTAAAACCTTTATTTGGTATCTACACTAATATTATAAAGAGGTTTGTTTGTAAGTTTGTATGTAGGGGAGCAATCACCTAAAAAAAAAATTATCCGCATTTTAAAATCCGGATCGAATTCTAAATATTTTTGCTTGGTAGATAATATAAAAAAGTACTCTGTGCTGGTAGAAAAGCTACATTATTCCTGTTTGCTATAGGCTGTAAATTATATTTATAATTATCATGCTTGTTAGTCGAGCTATCACAATTTTTGTCTAGCAAGTCTGAAAGAAATACCTCTTAATCAGAATTATTTGCATGCGCTGCATAAACAGTTGTATATAATTGAAAACAATGTATGGCAACCTGACTCGCCTTAAATCATTGTATGGACGCCAGCACATCAAGCTACTACAATCTGTCAAATTTCTTTAATAGATTTTCGACTTTATGGCTAAAGCAATAAGTTCAAAGTTGATTGGGAAAGTTTGACAGTTTCGGGTAGCTTGATGTGCTGACGTCTGTACAAAAAAGTCCGCGACACCATATTTCTATCTTTTAAATTTATTTTACGTTATAAAAAAGTATTATTTCGACATACTTACGTTTGGATGATTATTTAAACAACGAAATATTAATCCATATCAAAATAAATTTTATAAACACAAGGACATCATAGAGATAAGATTTGCCCTTTACATTATGTCAATTGATCATACAGGTTCGGAGATAATTTAAAATGACTAAAACGCAAAATGCCGCTAAAATCAACAGGGCTTATGTAACCCGAAAAATTCCCCCGCCTATGAAATTTGGCATGTGATGAAGTTAGGTGATATAGATTACAGATTTACAATAATCTAACAAATTTTGTTACGAGAAGTAGAACTTTCTGTATACGTACGTAGGTACTAGTTAGAATAAGTATGTAAAGGAATCCAACATATTTTCGATTTCAGAGATACCCGCGCCTACGGTGGCCGGGAATCGGCTGTCAATTCCCGACGCCCAGGGCGTCTCCTGCGGCGACTAGGGGCGTGAGGGCGCAAAGCTTGCCTCTCCCTCACGCGTTCCGCCTCCTCCTTCGCGAGCATTACTGCTTCGCAGAAGGAGGTAATGGCTTCCCATGTACTCTCGCTCCGTACCATGGCCTGGACCAGGGCCGGACGCGAGAGATCGCCGCCGCCGATCACTTTCGCGAGGACACGGCGGTGCTCCGCCCAAGCCGGGCAGACCTCCACCGTATGCTCCACCGTGTCCTCCGGGCGATCCACACAGTGGTGACACCCGGGCGTTTCCTCCCGCCTTATCCGGAACAGGTACCTCCCGAAGCACCCGTGTCCGGTGAGGACCTGCGTCAGGCGGAAGGTGAGGACGCCGTGGCGCCTCTCCAGCCACTCCTCAAAGAGGGGACTTATCGCCGCAATTGTGGCGTGCCCAGCGCTGGGTTGCGACAATCGCACTCTCCATGCCGCCATGAGATCCTGTCGGAGCTCTGTCCGCCGTGCCGCGATTTCTCGCGGCAGCGGGGTTACGCCCCGGCGTTTAGCCTCCTCGCGCCACTCCCACATGTGCGCGAGGACTTTTGCCTCCAGATCCCATGGCGGTAATCCGGCAAGGAGGTTCGCCGCCTCCCCGGAGACCGTGCGGTATCCCCGGGCTAACCGGATGGCCATGACCCTCTGGGACGCGTTCAACCGACGGACCGGTCGCCGCTCGGAACGCGCCCACACCGGAGCCCCGTAAAGGGCCATGGACCGCACGACCCCCGCGTAGAGCTTCCGGCAGGAGGCGTTTGGACCCCCCAGATTGGGTAGGAGCCGCCTCAAGGCAGCCCCGGCCCGCTCCAGTCTGGGAGCCAAACGTCGGATCAGAGATACCCCAAATTTAACTTTTGCACTATAACTTCTACTAAAAAAAAAAAAAAAATTGGTCTGCTAAATTTTATTTTTTAATGTCTTTATATCCTTAAATACATAGCTTGCTTATCTGCGTGATGTGAATTTTTATACCTTTTTTAGTCACTAGCTTCCGCCCGCGACTTCGTCCGCGTAAAATTTCTTGTTCCCCCGGCCCACCCCGTTGCATCGCATCGCCTGTCCGCGCTGTTACTTCGTTTTCGCTTAGCGCTAGTTCTCTCTTTTTTGTTCTTGATCGGCTTCTAAGGGTCCTAGCGTAATTTTACATACCTTATTGCCTTCTTCAAGAATTGGACTTTATAATGCAAAAAGATTTTTGAAATCCGACTGGCAGTGTCAGAGATTAGCGCGTTCAAACAGTCAGTAAAAAGTAAAATGTGTAGATAACTAATCAAGCGCATTTTTCTTACTTTAAGAATTTTTATACCCGTCGTAATTTCTAAACGAAAGGTCCGAATTGAATAATTATAAAAGGAATTTACATGTACTTAATGAACCTTGATTACGAAACTATTTATTTGGATAAGGATTAATACCATGTTTATGAAAACACCTTCGCAAGTAATGCATTGTTTTATAACAAATTTGATTACCATTAAAAATGTTATAGTGACCCAACCGTAAAAGATAGACATAATTATGCTATCGCGGACTTTTTTTTAGGAATTTTTAAGAGGAACAATCCCGTCATATATGATTTTTGCGTAACTTTAACCGTTTACACAGCGTACGCAACGGAAGCTCACAAAAGGAATAAATTTTTCCCGTTCTTGCAACATTTTTCATTGATGCTCCGCTCCTATTGATCGTCGCGTAATGTTATATAGCCTATAACCTTTCTCGATAAATGAGCTATCCAACACTAAAAGATTTTTTCAATTCGAACCAGTAGTTCCTGAGATTAGCGCGTTCAAAATAAAATGTGTAGGTAACTAATAGACTAAGCGAATTTTTCTTTAAGGCGAGGTAGACCCTGCGAAGTAGGTATTTAACGCTACCAACCTACCCACGAAGCGAGCCGTGCGCTTACGTCGCCAGCGTGAACTCACATGAACCCAAAATGTGTCACAGTATAGGTAAGCGTGTCGTGTAGGCAGTAGGTCAACTCATTGGAACGAAGTTCTTTGACGCGGCTTGGCAGAAATCGTCACTAACGAAAAAGCGCGTTCATACTATCTTCTTTAAAATTCACACTTTCACTCTCTCTCTCTCTCTCTATCAAGAGAGAAAATTTTCAAATTTTCCTTCATGGGTGTCGTTTTCAAGGTTTTCGAGGGTGCTGAAACCGATAGTAAAGTCAAAATGAAAATCCAAGATGGCGGCTGTGAAAATTTTCAAATTTTTCTTCATGGGTGACGTTTTCATGGTCTTCGGAGGTGCTGAAGCTGATAGTAAAGTCAAAATGAAAATCCAAGATAGAGGCCGTGAAAATTTTAAAATTTTTCGTCATGGGTGTCGTTTTCATGGTTTTCGAGGGTACTGAAGCCGATAGTAAAGTCAAAATGAAAATCCAAGATAGAGGCCGTGAAAATTTTAAAATTTTTCGTCATAGGTGTCGTTTTCATGGTTTTCGAGGGTACTGAAGCCGATAGTAAAGTCAAAATGAAAATCCAAGATGGCGGCCGTGAAAATTTTCTAATTTTCCTTCATGGGTGTCGTTTTCAAGGTTTTCGAGGGTGCTAAAGCCGATATTAAAGTCAAAATGAAAATTCAAGATGGCGGCTGTGAAAATTTTCAAGTTTTTCATCATGAGTGTCGTTTTCATGATTTTCGCGGGTGCTAAAGCCGATAGAAAAGTCAAAATGAAAATACAAGATGGCGGCCGTGAAAATTTTCAAATTTTCCTTCATGGGTGTCGTTTTCAAGGTTTTAGCGGGTGCTGAAACCGATAGTAAAGTCAAAATGAAAATCCAAGATGGCGGCTGTGAACATTTTCAAATTTTCCATCATGGGTGTCGTTTTCATGATTTTCGCGGGTGTTAAAGCCGATAGTAAAGTCAAAATGAAAATCCAAGATGGCGGCCGTGAAAATTTTTAAATTTTCCTTCATGGGTGTCGTTTTCAAGGTTTTCGAGGGTGCTGAAACCGATAGTAAAGTCGAAATGAAAATTCAAGATGGCGGCTGTGAAAATTTTCAAGTTTTTCATCATGGGTGTCGTTTTTATGGTTTTCGAGGGTGCTGAAACTGATAGTAAAGTCAAAATGAAAATCCAAGATGGCGGCCGTGAAAATTTTCAAATTTTCCTTCATGGGTGTCGTATTCAAGGTTTTCGAGGATGCTGAAACCGATAGTAAAGACAAAATGAAAATTCAAGATGGCGGCTGTGAACATTTTCAAATTTTTCATCATGGGTGTCGTTTTCGTGGTTTTCGAGGGTGCTAAAGCTGATAGTAAAGTCAAAATGAAAATTCAAGATGGCGGCTGCTGAAATTTTCAAATTTTTCGTCATGGGTGTTATTGTGGACTGTATTTGGTTTTCTTCTTGGCTTGAGGGGTGGAGGAATGAAAGACTTCTTGATTTTCTGCCCTTTATTCTTCCTTGTGGTTCTTCTAGTAGAGCTGGAGGCCGACTGTCCTACCAGTGTTTTTTTTGTTTTTGGGGAATGGCATCTCGCAGTTCAACCTATAGGAGGTTGTCGACTGCTTAACCGGGCTTTCCTGTGGATGCCTCAATAAATTAAGGCCTCCAGCCAGGCTTAAAACTAAGACTAAAAACTAAGCGACTACACGCTAAGGGCACCCCCTGTGGGGTACGGACCTCGGCTTAGGGCGTCGCTGGGAGAGGACAGCAATGGGACATGCTGGATCGGCGTGTCCTACCAGCCAAATGTTCCTACTTTTATACTTTAAAATCTCCTACATTATTTGATTCTCGGAAATAATTATTCAATATTCTGAGAAGTTGAACAATGCCTCGGACAAATTCTAAGAAATAGCTCAAAAGTTTCGACCAATCAGAGCGCAGCACGAAAAGGCGTCCCGAACCTTAACTACGACGAAACTTTACCGTAACGGGGACCTTTTCGCAAAAATGAATTATTTCTACTTTTATCTTAACAATTTCTTATCCTAAACTTATGTACTACCGATATATAATTAAAATATGTGCCTACCTAATATAAATAAGTTAAAACTATGCCTATTTTATGTCTATCCTAATACAAATGGGTCTTAACTTATATCTATGTAGGGCTAATGCTCGGCGTCCATTACAGGTGTAGTTTTTCTAGTTTTCGAGGATACTAAAGTCGACAGTGAGGACAAAATGTAAAATGAAAACTTTGTTTTTGTATTAAATCATATGTGACATGAACGGACTGACGGTGTCTCCCGACTGCACATGTTTTTTATTTATTTATTTAACAGTTTACGTACACACATATAAACAGACCAGAAGAAAGAAACAGAAAAATACGTACAATGGTGATGCTGATGGTGGGGTTTTATTTTAAAGTAGGTACCTATATACAAATTAGTTTTGGATATTTATTATTTATTACGGATTATTTATTGACGAAACCCAGTGTTATATTAGGGCCATGCCTAATAGGTTGATTGGAAATGATACGATTGTCGAAATTAAAGTGTCCCACAATAGTATCAAAACAAGGATTGGCGAAAGCTCTAGAAGAAAACAAAATTAAAATAGTAAAACATTATAAAACCGAGTGCGTCGGGGGACTTCCGACAGGACCTCCTCCTCCTCCTCCTCCTCCCCTAATCCCCCCCCCCGAACCCCCGGATCCCGGAATCCTCCCGGGATCCTTGTTACGTGATGACTCTTACATGATTTAAAATAAAAACAAAAGTTTTACAGCCACCATTTTGGATTTTCATTTTGACTTTATTATTGGCTTCAGCACCCTCTAAAACCATGAAAACGACACCCATGATGAAAAACTTGAAAATTTTCACAGCCGCCATCTTGAATTTTCATTTTGACTTTACTATCGGCTTTAGCACCCGCGAAAACCGTGAAAACGACACCCATGATGAAAAACTTGAAAATTTTCACAGCCGCCATCTTGAATTTTCATTTTGACTTTACTATCGGCTTAGCACCCGCGAAAACCGTGAAAACGACACCCATGATGAAAAACGTGACAATTTTCACAGCCGCCATTTTTAATTTTCATTTTGACTTTACTATCGGCTTAAGCACCCACGAAAACGACACCCATGATGAAAAATTTGAAAATGTTCACGGCCGCCATCTTGTATTTTCATTTTGACTTTACTATCGGTTTCAGCACCCTCGAAAACCTTGAAAACGACACCCATGAAGGAAAATTTGAAAAATTTCACGGCCGCCATCTTGGATTTTCATTTTGACTTTACTATCGTCTTTAGCGCCCGCGAAAACCATGAAAACGACACCCATGAAGGAAAATTTGAAAATTTTCACAGCCGCCATCTTGAATTTTCATTTTGACTTTACTATCGGCTTTAGTGCCCGCAAAAACCATGAAAACGACATCCATGATGAAAAACTTGAAAATTTTCACAGCCGCCATCTTGAATTTTCATTTTGACTTTACTATCGGCTTTAGCACCCTCGAAAACCATGAAAACGACACCCATGATGAAAAACTTGAAAATGTTCACAACCGCCATCTTGGATTTTCATTTTGACTTTACTATCGGTTTCAGCACCCTCGAAAATCCTGAAAACGACACCCAGGAAGGAAAATTAGAAAATTTTCACGGCAGCCATCTTGAATTTTCATTTTGACTTTACTATCGGCTTTAGCACCCTTAAAAACCTTGAAAACGTCACCCATGAAGAAAAATTTGAAAATTTTCACGGCCACCATCTTGGATTATCATTTTGACTTTACTATTGGCTTCAGCACCCTCTAAAACCATGAAAACGACACCCATGACGAAAAATTTTAAAATTTTCACGGCTTCTATCTTGGATTTTCATTTTGACTTTACTATCGGCTTTAGCACCCGCGAAAACCGTGAAAACGACACCCATGATGAAAAACTTGAAAATTTTCACAGCCGCCATCTTGAATTTTCATTTTGACTTTACTATTGGCTTAGCACCCGTGAAAACCGTGAAAACGACACCCATGATGAAAAACGTGACAATTTTCACAGCCGCCATTTTTAATTTTCATTTTGACTTTACTATCGGCTTAAGCACCCACGAAAACGACACCCATGATGAAAAATTTGAAAATGTTCACGGCCGCCATCTTGTATTTTCATTTTGACTTTACTATCGGTTTCAGCACCCTCGAAAACCTTGAAAACGACACCCATGAAGGAAAATTTGAAAAATTTCACGGCCGCTATCTTGGATTTTCATTTTGACTTTACTATCGGCTTTAGCACCCTCGAAAACCTTGAAAACGACACCCATAAAGGAAAATTTGAAAATTTTCACGGCCGCCATCTTGGATTTTCATTTTGACTTTACTATCGGTTTCAGCACCCTCGAAAACCTTGAAAACGTCACCCATGAAGGAAAATTTGGAAATTTTCACGGCCGCCATCTTGGATTTTCTTTTTGACCAAAGGAGGATGGGCACCAATGTATGGAAACTGGTACCGGCACCAATTGGTATGAATGATACACCGTTGGAAAGGTATTTTTGTGTAGATTAAGAGTAACCATGGCGCTTGTCCCTATTCACTGTCCGATCGGAGTAATCCTACTTGAAAGTTATTTATTTTTATTACGTCCTATTAAGTACACATACTTTTATTAACTGTTTTCTCCATTTGGCATGGTATTTTCATAATTATTATTAATATTTTTCATTGTCTAGGTAAATAAAACAAGTTCGAAGTAAGTTTTATCATTTATTGTATATAAGTATATAAATGTGTGTATATAGATCGACAATAACATAAAAAGGTAATGAATAATATGATGTATAATATATACTATACATCATTCATTATCTATAACGATGCTATTTAAAAATAATGCTGGCTCATTAAAGCCCTCGTGTCTAGCATATCCTAAATACCAGACAATGGATACTATACAGTGTGAGTCTTTATAATCTGCACATATCGAAATGAGGGAATCTATGCTTAATTTTATCGACGGAAAAAATGTTAAAAAAAATCTAAATATTTATTAATATTTTTTATGGATTTTTAAAAAAAATTGTTTGCTTTTGTGACCCCAGTGTATACAAAACTGTGTAACTTTTAAACTAAACGATTTATCACGATGAAACAAACTCCATAATGTTTGGAAGTAATTAGGTGTCGTCATAAAATAAAAATTATGGAAAAAAATTAGCCATAATCAAATATAAACATTTTTGTTTGGCAAAAATCTGATTTTTTTTCATTAATTTTTACAAAAATTGTAAAATTTCTCAATAACATGCCCCCATCACCTTCTTTTTTTATAACTTTAAGTTATTCTTCATTGTATTAGGAACCTAACGGTAAAAATTGCATGTTTTTAACTCAACCCCAACATTTTTTATCAAATGTCAAAGAAAGGCCCAACGCATAGCTACGCACATTGTTTAGCAGGTAGATAAACTTTTTTTTGTTAACTTTGTTGTGAATGCGCGCGGGTCGTTTCAAAGATGGCACTCCGAACGCGGAATCGTATTGTTCTCATAAGGGTGGTTTGTTTGGGATGATAATTAATGCAAAAGAGTTCAATTGAAACCCATTTATTATTAAATACAAAATTTAATGCATCAGGTTCTCAAAATGTCCACCTCGTTGTTGTAAACACAAAGCCGCGCGAATTAGAATTTGGTGTGTCGCTCTCCTTATCATTTCGGGATCATTGCGAATATCATTCGCACAGTTTATTATGCGGTCACGCAAATCGGCCTCACTGTTGATGGGGGTACTGTAGACGCGTTGCTTCATGGTCCCCCATAGGAAATAATCAAGGGGCGTCAAATCGGGTGAACGCGCAGGCCACCCTACAGGTCCTTGCCGGCCGATCCATTTGTCATGATAATTTTCGTTTAAAAATCTTCTTACATTTGTAGCGTAATGGGCAGGACATCCGTCCATCTGAAGAAACATCCTTTGACGCACAGCCAGTGGGACATCTTCCAATAACTGAGGCATATCATCTCTCAATAGACTTAAAAATCTTTCACCAGTCAACGTTCTCGGCAATATGACTGGTCCAATCAACATGTTATCGATAAGACCAGCCCAAACATTTATCGAAAATCTTACTTGGAAAGTAGATGACCGTTTCAGTTTCGGGTTTTCACCTGCGCGGCACCATCTGTGTAAATTTCGACAGTTAGTAATACCGTCTCTAGTGAATGTCGCTTCGTCCATCCATAGTATTTTTCTTGGAAAGTTTGGGTTTGCTCTGGTTTTTCTTTGAATCCATGTGGACATCACACACCTTGGACGCCAGTCTACGTCTTCATGTAGATGTTGCACCCTTTGATAGTGATAAGGATGCAATCCTTCTTTCTTTAAAATACGCCACACTGATTTTTGGGATATTCCGTGACGAAGAGCCAGTCGTCTAGTACTTATGGATCAGCAAACAAATCACTTAATACTGCTTGTTCAGTAGCCGCATCAATAATTACTTGAGGTGGCTCGCGACGATCTCTACTTGATCCAAGTCCAGTGATCGACAACCTTCTGTGAACTTCCTGGAAGTTTCGGGCAGATGGCACTGGTTGCCTGTTAGGATACGCAGCTATGTAAGCCGCGCGCGCAGCTCTGGCACTTCCTTGTCCCACTCCATAATAAAAATGTATGTCGGCGATGTGTGCCGGGGAAAATTCACTTAAACGCGGCATCATGTAGCAGCGAACGAAAGTTATGAAAGTCCAGCGAACGAAAGTACCGAAACACATGTAGCAGCGGCGAATAATTCGGAGCGACTGCCAGTCTGACATCTGTCATAATTCAAGTTCCTTTGGCTGGCCCTACCTCCCCGACCTGCGCACATTCAAAAGAAAGTTTATCTACCTGCTAAACAATAGCTATGCGTTGGGCCTTTCTTTGACAGTTGATAAAAATGTTGGGGTTGAGTTAAAAACATGCAATTTTTACCGTTAGGTTCCTAATACAATGAAGAATAACTTAAAGTTATAAAAAAAGAAGGTGATGGGGGCATGTTATTGAGAAATTTTACAATTTTTGTAAAAATTAATGAAAAAAAATCAGATTTTTGCCAAACAAAAATGTTTATTTTTAAATGTGGCTATTTTTTTTCCATAATTTTTATTTTATGACGACACCTAATTACTTCCAAACATTATAGAGTTTGTTTCATCGTGATAAATCGTTTAGTTTAAAAGTTACACAGTTTTGTATACACTGGGGTCACAAAAGCAAACAATTTTTTTTAAAAATCCATAAAAAATATAAATAAATATTTAGATTTTTTTTAACATTTTTTCCGTCGATAAAATTAAGCATAGATTCCCTCATTTCGATATGTGCACATTATAAAGACTCACACTGTATGCGCACAGGAACCTACCGTGCGGCGTCCTGTCAAACATGTACAATAATGATGTAATATTATGTTTTCATTTCTATTTAGCAATATGTAACAAAAGTATTGTTTTGCTCTCACATGTCGGGACTGTATACGTGCACGCAAAAGCCACGCATCTTCGTCAATTCCGTATTCAATAATGTCTTCCAAAGCGGCTTCTCTATATGTTTCGATGAGATATAAGCCGTTGTTTAGGTGTTCGCTGCAGTAAGATTTTGCGAGTTTTAATTGGTATGTCCCCAATGACAGCAATATCACGTCCTGTTCACTCAATCGTGGGAAATCGGGCACATCATTGGCTTCCAATCTCTGGAAATCGGCTCTTCTGTTATTTAATCGTTTTTCTTCTACATAATTGTACAACACGTTTGGGGTTTGCATTTTTTCAGATATTTTTTGTAGAAAAGCTTCTGCGTATTGGCTATCTGCAATTGGCGTGTGGAAGTGATTTGTTATTGCTGCTGCAATTTTAACATCCACAAACATATTAGGCATTGTATTATTAAAATATCTTTGCCGCAACAGCTTAAAATCTCTTTTAATCCGCCCGTTAACCACTTCCACTGCCCATCGGCATATTGTAACTAGTCGGGAATCATTCGCTTGGGAAGTAGTGAGCTGTGACTGGTCTGGGTTCTTCGTCGGAGGAACGTGGTATTCGTAGCCACGTGCTTCAATATTGCCCAAACTGTCTCTAAACCCACGGTCTAAAATAAATACATCATTGGGATGAAACAATATGTGCAAGGGGTTTTCCTCGTCATTCATTAAATCGCTCATTATCTGGGCATCAGTTTTAGTTGCAGCGTATGGTCCTTTTACGTCTATAATGTATCCGTCAGTGGTTACAATTAAAAATGGCTTTAACAAGTTTTGGAACTTGTGCAAGTTGTAGGATTGCCTCTGAAACAAAAAGTTTGTGCTTTTGTGAATATAAATATACGTGCCATCGCAAACAATAATGGCTTTAGAGTTTTCTTCATTTCCAAACAGTGCTTTTGGAATCCTCAGGTTTCTCTCCAGTATAATGTCTCTACTTATGTGATCCAGTCCCAAGTGAAGCACAACATAGTCAGTACTAAGACACTCTCGTGCAATGGCCAACTGGCGTTCGAGTTTTCTTCTTGATATATTAAACAACGTCGCAAGTCTTACGTTGGATTCTCCTGTGCGTAGTTTTGTCAGTAAAATACCCAAAGTGGTTCTGGGATCTGCATTTGCATCTCTTAATGAAGTGGTTTGCTCTAAGATAGCGTTAAATTGTTCTATAGTACGTCCAGTCCAAAAGTGCATTTCTTTTTCAGTTAATCCTCTTAGCTCGCTAAAACGCAATCTGGGTCCGTTTAAGGCATTTCTCAGTAGGTCACAAAGGTCACTGAAGTGGGCGGCCGTAAAGTTATGGGAAATGTTGCATGCCTGAGGTAGTTCATCCCAGTCATTTCCATTTAGGTGATCGCGGCATACTCTGGCAGCATCAGGAATGTAGATTTTGTGTTGTGTAAATACATGGATTTTAACAACGTTTGGGATTCGATGGCGGGTTGTATTAGGGCAGCCACGAAAAAGACAATGCCTAGGGGTATTTGGTGCTCTCATATATTCGGGCACGTGTATCACTTCTAGTTGAGGTTCTGCTTCTTCTTGCGGTTCTACTTGTTCTTGCGGCTCTGGCTCGGGTTGAGGTTGTGGTTGAGGTTGAGCTCTAGTCGCATTTTCTGCTCTTTGCCAGCATCGGTAACATACTCTCCGAGTACCATCAAACACGACCTGAAAATCGGTAATAATAATGTAAGGAATTATATCTCACCTCCTCTACATGGATGACCTAAAACTCTTTGCCCCCAACAATTTGCAACTGATGGAGCTACTGAAAGTAACTGAAACTTTCAGTAGCGCCATCAGGATGGAATTTGGTGTGGACAAATGTGCGGTCATGCATGTAAAGCGAGGAGAGATTGTGGAATCCGAGGGAACCCAACTCTCGGATTCCATAAACCTTAGAGCCCTCTCCGCAACCGAAACCTATAAGTATTTGGGTATGTCGGAAGCGTTGGGCATTAATGCTGCTGACATGAAGCAATCGTTGAAGGAGCGCTTCTTTGGCCGCCTGAAGAAAGTATTTAATAGTCTTCTATCAGGCGGAAACAAGGTGCGCGCCTTCAACGGTTGGGTCATGCCGGTTTTGATGTACTCTTTCGGCATACTCAAATGGACTCAGACCGAACTAGACGCCCTGGATAGGAGGGTCCGTACGCTGCTGACTGCATATCGAATGCATCACCCGCGATCATCGGTAATGAGACTGTATATCCCGCGAAAGTGTGGAGGTCGAGGCTTTTTAAATGTCAAGACCCTCCACAATCGCGAGATATGCAGTCTCAGGGAATATTTCCTTGAAGCCGACGTGGGGATGCATCGAGATGTGGTCGCAGTGGACAAGGGCCTCACCCCGCTCTCCTTGGCTAAAGAGAACTGGCGCAAGCCTGTAGTGCTTGACACTAACGATCGCCTGGAGGTATGGCAGAGTAAGGAGCTTCACGGACGCTTTTTCCGGGCCCTACATGAACCCGATGTAGATTTCCCAGCGTCCGTAGCCTGGCTGCGTTTTGGTGACCTCTTTGGGGAAACCGAAGGTTTTGTCTGTGCAATTATGGACGAAGTTATCATGACGAACAATTACCGGAGATTCATTGTGAAGGACGGCACGGTTGACATCTGTCGGGCATGCCACCGTCCGGGAGAATCAATCCGACACATCATCTCCGGGTGTTCTCGTCTAGCTAACGAAGAGTACTTGCATAGACACAACCTTGTAGCCAGGATTATCCATCAGCAACTTGCTCTGAAATACAGTCTCGTGGAATCGGAAGTGCCGTACTACAGGTATGTGCCCGACCCAGTTCTCGAAAATGGACATATCACATTGTACTGGGATCGATCCATCATCACTGACAGGACTATTGTTGCCAATAAGCCTGATATAGTGGTGGTGGATCGAATAGAGCGGCGCGCAATGATTATTGACGTAACTGTCCCGCATGACGGGAACCTCGTGAAAGCCGAGAAAGATAAACAAATCAAATATCTTGACTTGGCCCGCGAGGTTGTCGACATGTGGGATGTGGACTCAGCGATCATTGTGCCGATAGTCGTTACAGCCAATGGCTTAATTGCCAAGAGCCTCGACCAACACCTAAGGAGGCTCTCGTTGGGCAGCTGGATTAAGGGCTTGATTCAGAAAGCGGTACTTCTGGACACGGCTCGCATTGTTAGGAGGTTCCTCTCTCTAGAGCCCTGACCGCCGGTAGCTTGGACCCTGTTCCCGATACCGGTGGGCTACTATTTTTTATATTTTTAAATGTTTTTTTATAATCTTTATATTCTAATATTTAAAAATATAATTTATATGTATTTAGTTTAATAAAGGAAATAATATATGTAAGGAAAATAAATAAATACAACATACCTAGAAAGCGTACCTGGGGTATTATAAACAATACGCTTAGCCGCTAAAATGCGCATGGGATCTAGAGTACCAAAAGAGAGAAAACGTTTTTGCCTCTAAGTGCACATTGGATGACGTTCTATTATGCCGGATTATCAATTAACTAGTTTGTATTTCTCTATGGTAATAGTACCGTAAAAATCCTTACCAAATAAACTACATTTTAACATATGACAACCCTACGATCTGTCATTTCAGAAATAAAAATATTTCTTTCTCGTCCGTGAATCTTTGTTTTGGTTCTCCGTTACTTGTAAATAATGTAAATTGTACTGTGAAATGTGATTTTATTCATGTTTTACGTTAAAAATAAACACAACATGGATTTCGAACCTTAAAACATATAGGTTACCATTTGAATGTTTGTTTAAAAAATGTTTTTTTTTTTGTTTATGTTCTCAAAACAATGTTATAAATGAAGGTAATCATACATTCAAACGAAACCAACACATTTCATTTCGTCATTTCGTTGACAATAGAACAAACATTAACCGGAAGCAAAATACCCAGAAACAGAGTCATAAATAGGGTTTTTGTGAAACATCTGCGTGCTAACCGGTGCGCGCGGTCTGTGACTCATCGGTCGTGTGCATTTAAGGGGTAAAATAGATAAAAATTATGTGCGCTTTAGCGGCCGAAAAATAACAAACAAGGCATCCCTACAAACAAAGAGACCAAAGGCTAACCTAAAGTCTAACGCACATGCGGGCACAACGAGCTAAAATGATCGATTTTTATTTCTATGTGGTATTCTATGCTGTTGTCTGTACTGAGTCAACGAGACACGTAATACAATAAATGCTCATAAAGATAACAACATAACAATAAATAGATTAACATCTAAGACCCAGGATTTTTTCGTTGCTCTGACTGGGGATCAAACCCGGAACCAATGGATTCAAAGGCAAGAACATTAGCACTACTATACAGGTTATTAACAATAAAATAAATGCAATAAAACTGTCAAATGGAAAGTTAAAAAGTTCAATAAATACTAACCTGCAATGCAGCATTTTCTCGAATAAAAGCTGCTAGGTATGCGCGCATTCTTGGTAAGTTTTCCGATAGAATGCGCACTTGATATCTGCCTCGGTATAGACCTCTTCGGCACATTACACAGGTACGAAAACGTTCCATTGCAATCAAAATAACTCAAGCACTCAAGTCCAGTAGAAAGCCGCAGTCAAAAATAAAACAGGTAACAGAGTCCAAGTTAAGGCCAGGGTCTAAAGTCGACGTGAACAATGAGGAACGAGACAATGTAGTAACTTACACAACAATTATCAGCAAACGACTACCAAGGGAACATGCACAAGCGCCGCAGCATGCCCACCCTCGCCCCCGCCCCCTCGCTGAACGCGCTAACTACCGCGCTGCGTAAGATAAGAGAGCGAGAGAGAGATAACAATACCAGTTCCAACTTACTAGTCATCTACTTACGTATACTCAGGGTTAATAGTAATAAAAATATTGCTCCAATGTCATGCATCAATATCAATTGATGTATTTGTATGTTTAGTGTTTAATAAATAGATCACCCCTAACTGAAAAAATACCAAACCGATTTTGTTATGATTTTCATCCGTTAACTGAATTTTACTTAGCTCAAAATCTGTGCAAATATCATCAAAATCTGTCAAGATAAACCGGCGATATGATTTTTTTAAATTCTATTTCGAACTAAATATCCAGTATCTTCTAAAGACTATATTTCAAAACGGACAATTTATACGGGATTGGTGCCATAGTAGTTTTTTGTGCTCTTGAAGAGAGCTATCCAACGATGGTAAATTCATTTTGATTGGACATGGGTACCAAAATGCCCATCCTCCTTTACACTTTGAAAGTCGAGTCGTGACGATTTCTACCAGTTAACTCCTACCGCAAGCCGCGTTACAGAACTTTGTTCCTAAATAAGGGTTCCATTTTTCATTCGAACATACGAAACCCAAAAAAACATACTGACTTATATTCACTATGTCCTACGAACGAATTGTTCGATAAATTAACGGAACAGCCGTGCGCTAGCAAAACGGACATAGGTCCGACCTCGTCAAGGCCTGGCGGGCGACTGAATCGCCGTATTATAAAAAAAGCCGCTGTATTATATAATATTTTATTATTAAATGAATTTAACTATTTTGCAAAATGTAACCACAAATTGTTCTTCTATTTGTTATGAACTTTTTACAGATATATTTTTTGGAAGTATTGCTTTCGTAAGTTTCAAGCAAAATTAGAAAAACGTCAAAAAAATCATCGATTAGACTCCACTTACGATTTTTTTTTGATCGAGCGAAGTTTTCGATATCATGTTTTGAACCACAATAAGTCAAAGTACATATAGTAAACTACAATATATATTTTTTTTGGCTTTAAACAATCACTATTTCTTTGTTTATTTTTGATTCAAAGTGATGCAATATTTGGTATAGGTCGCCTTAAGCATTTTTACACCCATCGTAATTTCTAAACGAAAGGTCCGAATTGAATAATTTAAAAAGGACTTTACATGTACAACCTTGATTATGAAACTTTTTATTTGGATAAGGATTATGAAAACACCTTCGCAAGTAATGCATTATTTTATAACAAATTTGATTACCATTAAAATAGTTATAGTGAGCCAACCTTAAAAGATAGACATATACTATTGCGGACTTTTTGTAGAACTTTTTAAGAGGAAGAATCCCGTCACACATGATTTTTGTGTAACTTTAACCGTTTACGCAGCGTACGCAACGGATGCTCTCAAAAGGAATAATTTTTCTCCGTTTTTGCAACATCTTTCATTGATGCTCCGCTCTTTTTGGTTGTCGCGTAATGTTATATAGCCTTTAGCCTTTCTCGATAAATGAGCTATCCAACACTAAAAGAATTTTTCAATTCGAACCAGTAGTTCCTTAGATTAGCGCGTTCAAAATAAAATGTGTAGGTAACTAATAGACTAAGCGCATTTTTCTTTCTTTAAGCATTTTTATACCCGTCGTAATTTCTAAACTGAAGGTCCGAATTGAATAATTTAAAAGGGAATTTATACGTACTTAATCAACCTTTATTATGAAACTATTTATTTGGATAAGCATTAATACCATGTTTATGAAAACAGCTTCGCAAGTAATGCATTATTTTATAACAAATTTGACCATTAAGAAGTTATAGTGAGGCAACCTTAAAAGATACACATACGCTATCGTGGACTTTTTTTTAGATCTTTTTAAGAGGAACAATCTCGTCATACATGGTTTTTGCGTAACTAACCGTTTACGCAGCGCACGCAACGGAAACTCGCAAAGGAATAAATTTTACCCGTTTTTGCAACATCTTTCATTGATGCTCCGCTCCTTTTGGTCGTGCGTAATGTTATATAGCTTTCTCGATAAATGAGCTATCCAAAACTAAAAGAATTTTTCAATTCGAACCAGTAGTTCCTGAGATTAGCGCGTGCAACCAAACAAACAAACTCTTCAGCTTTATAATATTAGTATAGATATGATTTTATATTACAACAGATTTATCAATTATCCAACAAATTTTCAGGTTGGGCAAAGTGTTATTGGGTTTTTCTAGGTTGAATTTCTCAGTAGCAGCCCGGAGTCTGGATTTGTGCCCGATTGATGGCAATAGGCTCGCCCCCTATTACATGGTACTTAAACATAACTAGCGAAATGTTTGTGTACTTGTACTATAGGTACACCTCTGCCCAACCCTTCGGGGAAACCAGGCGTGATGTTATGTTTTCCAACGTTCATATATTTTTGGACATGTTCGCTGATTCATGCTAGAGCGTAAGCGAGTTGACCGTGAGTCGTGTTATGAATTTAAAAGCCGCTCCGCGACTTGTGACCTTCATGATGACCTGACCTAACGTGTGATGGATTGCTGGGTGGTTAGAAAGTAGTGGGATGGCATAAACCAGTTCATTCATTTCATTATCACTCAATGTTTAAATATTTCAACAATTTGCAAATTCGACCATTGCCACTATTATCGACTGTTTCATCGGCACCTCTAAATATTTTTAAAAATTTTGTACCTCGTTAGATACTTAGCTGATTAAATGATGATTTGTCTTCCCCGTAATTTGTACGCTTAATGCCTTAATAAAATGTTGAGATAACTGGTGTCAAAGTTCAGGTAGGCACATGATTTTTGAAAATCGTTAGTAAAGTACCTACTTCTTTAAGTTACATCGAAAGGTTTGTTTAAGTATTAGGTACCTACCCAATGTAATATCAATGAAGGCAATTTGAGATTTTAGAGAAAAGTGATATTTAGTGACAAGTTCTGGGACATTTTCAAAAATACATAAAAATTGGGTTTTCTCGAACCCCACGAATTTTCGCCTAGGCTTTATGGGGTGCTTAATCGTTGCAAATGGGTCACACTTTCACGTCCTGGAAGGAGTACGTCAAATTACAAGTCATCCTGTATAAGGCTTCCGGCTCGCTACAAGTCTGCGTCTGGACGCTCCTTGCGGGGTTCCGCATAGTTGTCAGTGCGGTGAAGCAGTCGACCGGATAGCTATGGATATAAAAACACATTAAAAATATAAATTTGCAGACCAATTTTTCAGTAGAATTTGGGGTATCTCTGAAATCTAAAAATGTTGGATTCCTTTATATACTTATTCGTACTAGTACATAAGTACGTATATAGAAAGTATTTCAGTCTGAGGAAATATTCACAGAGAGTTATAAGCGATTTTCATATTTAGGTAAAAATACCTCACTTCTCGTAACAAAATTTGTTGGATTATTGTACATCTGGGGGCCAACCACCACCTCTTAAAGCAGTATTATTTTAATGTTACTTCGGTGTAAGAAAGAGATGGAGCTATACAGGACGTCTAGCTCCATCTCTTTCCCACACTGAAGTAAGATTACAATAATACTGCTTTAAGAGGTGGTGGTCTAGCTCCTGTAATCTGTGTCACCTAACTTCATCACATGCCAAAGGAGATGTCTCAAAATGTACGGAGCCCCGGCCAGGTATTGGTACACCCTACTAAAATATGGGGAAACACAAATTAAACAGTTTCCAATCATCCAATTACTTTTAATTGGCTTTGTTTGGTAGTAAAGTACAAGAATGTACAATATTGAAATTGCAACACACAACAAAAACCCATCATGGCGGTAAGTTGTCATGTTGATTGATTATTGACGATTGACATGTTTACTTCTGTCATATTACATTGTCAAAGAGAATCATAACATTGTCGTACTTTTAGTCTTTTGCAATATTATTTTAGATCTAATTGTAAAGTCGAAAATCTATTAAAGAAATCTGACAGATTGTAGTAGCTTGATGTACTGGCGTCTGTACATAAAGTATAGTCCAGTTAAGCAGACGACAACCTCATAGGTAGACCTGCGATATGCCAAGATTTTTACTTATAGCATAAACGTACAGAATACAAACATTCAATAGTCGAAATAATAACTCGGACAAAAACAATGTAGCGATAAACGAAAGCCAGGTTGTTAAAAATAACTCAAGAGATTTTTCGAGGTATTGTACATATTCTGGGCCCATTTTGAAACATCTCCTTTCAATAGGCAGGGGAATTTTTCGGAAGTTTCTATACAACAATATCCTCGTTGATTGGACTATAACGCGAAAAAAATGTTCAAGCAATTCACCCGGGGGTTGCGCGGGGGGCCGGACATGTTAGTGGATAAAAAGTCATATTTCTTAAATTAATAAACTTTAAACTTAGCACGAATACATTCTTAAGACGTGAAAAGATAACATACAGACAGAATTACTTTCGCATATTATATAATATTAGTATGGACTATGGATTTTTTTTTTAAATATAAGCTATCATCCGTCAGAAAATCTGATTGGGGCCTGTTGAATATGTAGTCGGATATATAAACTCTTAGCAGGCCGCCATCTTTGGTGACCGGATAAGGCGTTGCTGCCTCTTTCCTCGCCCCTTTGCCGTGACGGCCACCACGTGCACAAGGCCATGCATAGAACTACAGGTCGGCATGAGAGAAAGCCATAGGAACGTGGTTACTCTCTCTGGATGTTGCCTTACCACTAGTAACTTAGACACTGTTCCCAATGTTAGTTAGCAACTTCTAAATAATCCATTTAAGAGAGCTTTCCTGGTGTGGCTCTGTCAGGGTGCTGTGTCCCGGAGCACACTCTGAAGAATATGGACATTGAACCCAAACGCCTGAAGCCCGGAGACGCGGAATTGCATCAGCACTCCATCTTCGCCCTCCTTTGGCTTCCTGTTGCAGCTGTTTTCATTCACCATCACATTTTAGTCCCGAATCACCCACTGCTGGGTATAGGTCTCCCCTTCCTTCTGTCATACGTCCGGATTCTATGCGCCCGTCACCCAGGTGTTATGTTTGCATTGCGGTTAATTCTTAACATGCCATAAGCATGCCATGGACAAACGTCCGCGAATCGTTCTTGTCCGGTCTCTGCTCTATTGCATTTAATATAAGAGCGGATCTACACTGCATCCGATCCGAATCCGAGAAACGTCGGTCTGAAGTAGGCATAGTAGCAGGTATTTGTTGAGGGATTGCGCTCTAGATCCGAACTCTGTCCATCTGAATTTAGAACATTCCCAATTCGGGCTAAACTCGGATCTTGAATTCGGATTTGGATCGGATGCCGTGCAGAACCGCTCTAAGGGTTAATATCTAATTTTGAATCTTTTCATAGGGTTGCTAAGCAACATAATAGTATACATAATTCAAGCGTTTTACTATGTTTTTGGTTTTACTACTTTTATATATTATTATATGTTTCTGAAAATATTTATAGAAATATAATATATTTATATATTAAACAAATATGCGCAATGGCTAATTTGAGTGAAAACTATTATTTAAGAGACTACTGCTTCCGACGAAAGCAAGTACCGACACTAAGTATGATAACAAAGAAAATGACTCCTCCCCTTGCTGCCGTCTACTTCAAGTCTATGAGACCGAGACTCAAAGAAATTGTGGGCCTGGAACCTTCACTTAAAGGTGGAGGAACTGATTGGTACGTACCGCCAGAGGAATTACTAAATGGACGAGCAGTATTGAAACCAGTCGGTAAAAAGGTACTTTCCAAATTAAACAATCTAGGTATCGCAACCATCGGAACAACTTTGTTGCAGAAGCAACGAAAAGTAATGGATTTCGAAATAGAGCAAGCACTTTTAGATTCTGATAATAAATGGAAAAATCATGTCACAGCCACTACTCGTCGGCTATGGGATGACCTTGTCGCAGCAGCGACAAAAAAGAATTCAGAACAGATAATTAAAAACTTTAATGATTTCACGTATTTATATAAGCAGTCCCTAACTAAAATTGAAATTTTATTTAATAAATCAGCCGTAGCAGAAATAAAAAATACCAAAGAAAAAGCACTACATGAAATGCAAAATAAATACGCAGCCGCTTTAGAACACCAAGCTACTTTGCTCTACGACCAATATGAGAAAATGCTTATGGAGGAAAAATCTAGATTAAAAATTGACTTCATGCAAAAGTTAGAAATTAGTTGCAAGGCTATGGGCGACAAAATACATGATCTAAACGTTGATAAACATATGGCTTTACAAAAATTAAGACAATGTCTTAATTGCCAAAATCTAGCTTGTGGAATTTATGTTGCGTTAAAAGAGCGAGAAGAACGCTTTTATGAAATAGAAGAGTTTACAGATCAGCACAAGAAAAGAGTTGAGACTGTGACGGATACAATACTGATTGAAGACTTCGAAATTCATCGAGCGAAAGAGAAAGAAAAGGAGCGACAAGAGTTCTGCAAAATTTGGCAGAAGAAAGTCTGTCATGTCGTGAAAGCGTTTCAAATGTTTGTGTCGTATTGTCTAAATATGCTTCCGGAACATGCAGAGTTCTTTATAAACATGGAGAAATTGATGCTATTACAAGTGAACGTAGCCCTGGAAAACCCGACTGCTGCCAGTATCATTGAACTAGAAAGGGAACAATTCCATACCCCTGTTCCACGACCTAAACCATTCTATCTTTTCTGTGACAGAGGTTACAAAGCTAAAGTGGAACAGGATTTATGTCCAAAACATAGTGGTACTTCTAGTGCTTCAAGATTACCAGTACTGATTATCAATAAGCGATGTCTATATGCCGCCTGTGACAATTTCGATCAGTTCACTAACAAGATTAACGAGTTTATCCATGGTAATCGTGGAGAGGACGCTGATTTCAAAGATGACCTTGTCTATGAGCACTTTGTTCCGGTGAAATATGGAGTGTCCCAGCGACTGTTAGAAATAAAGTTAGAAAGTTCTTTACTTCAAGTACTGCAACAAGAAATGGTAGACATACAGACAGACGAGAGTAAAGTTCCCATTAAGTGTAGGGACTGCGAGTTGCCTTGGTGTTCCTGCCCTCCGCGTCTTACATCGGTAGATGATCGTGAGAAAACTAAACCAGAATCTTCGTTAATAACACCTTCCAGGTCATCGCACCATAAATTGCAATCGATGGTCAGAAGCATGGAATTGGATCATGAAAGAGAACCCAAATGGGACAGTTTCTGTAGGCACGTCGAGCCCAAAAAGTGTAGTTGTACCAAGACGGTCAAGAAGCACTTGGCAGAACATTTACCCGTGTATATGAGACACATGAAGTAT
Organism: Fissipunctia ypsillon; assembly: GCA_947568875.1. Taxonomy (NCBI): domain Eukaryota; kingdom Metazoa; phylum Arthropoda; class Insecta; order Lepidoptera; family Noctuidae; genus Fissipunctia; species Fissipunctia ypsillon. Next base: position 17,268,548 of record OX387659.1, read on the forward strand.
GGGCCACCTGAAATACCAGGCTATGAAATGTGCTCGATCAAGGAGCTTAAGACCTTGGTTAAAGAAGCAAGAAAAGAAATCCCTCTTCTTCCAGTACTCCCACCTAGAACCAAAGACATGAGCACTCAATGTAATGACCCGATATTCGATGCGATGTGCACTTGTTATTCTGATGATGAATTCCGGAAAATTATTAACAATATAAAACATACTGGTTTCCCAAAATATAATTTTGATGCAATGTCGCCTTCATTCATGACACAACCAGTCAGTTCGTTCGCAACGGCCAGAGCACACTCTTTGAGAAATCTCGTCGAGGATTATTCAGAACTTAAATATATATTTATTAAGGACGGTTGTGATTTCGAATAAGTTTAAACGTACGAGTATATTTCGAATATATAACTTTTTTTTTATAAGTTTGGGTAGGGTATATTTTGAAAAAAAAAATTGTTTTTGTTTTACTACTGAATTATATTTTGTAATGAGTTTATGGAGGCTAAGTTTTGTACGTCGTACTAGGTTTTTCTTATAATTATACCTTTATTATTTATAATAAATATTTATAGAAACTAAAGTTTGTCCTCATTTGTAGGTTTCGGTCGTGTAGTAGACACGTCGTCCAAAGAGGACACTGTGCCTACTGGCCACTCACTCGTATATTAACATATTCAGATCTAAGCGGTGCAGAGACCCCCTGCACCGCTTACTAAGTCCGTCAACGAAGTAACGGGCCCGTCCGATAGTAGTCCGTAACGTCGGAGCGAACCCTACTCCCTAATGATTCGGATTCACTAAGCACGAAGTCCGTTGTTTCGGCCTTCGTTACGGGCGTTTCCTACTCCGTATCACCAACGGACATTTGTTTCGTTCAGGGCCCGGAGGAAGAATGAATGACGACACGATTTGACAGTTGTCCCTACTCCCGATGTGTTTTTGCCCGTCCGAAAAATTTTACTTGACACTTGTCACGACGGATATTTATGTCAGTTGATACGAGATCAAAATGGTTATCGTGCTGTCGATGAAAGTTACAAGTTTAAGAAGAATTCGAAACTATGGCTGCTTTTTTAAATACTCGAAGACGCTATACCGGAAGAGCGGAGGCGACACCGATGATATTTACGCCAAAACTTTCGGTTGGCGAGTATTCCCGACGTTGAGTTCATACATAGGGAACTCTAGGCACCCACGGGAATTATTCGAGGCCTTTTGTGAGGATATAATACCTCTTTTGCCTGCTGCATTTTACACAATATGTGTAATCGGGTGGGCTAAGAAGCACCTCTCCCCAGCGAGGAAGACTTATAATAATTGGAGCACAGTAGATAGGAAGATGAGTCTACTATTCATCAAGCTCTTCAGCAAGGGCCATGAGCGAGTGAAATTGCTGGAAAGAAATAGGTACTTATGCAGTCTCACAAGAAAACTATCCTTATAGAACGTCAATAAATGCATAGCGCGAATATGAACATAAACCTAACCTCGTTGTTTCTGGACGATTCGCGCGCCCCTATCATAGTATGTTTCTCAACGAACTCACATCTGTCAGCGGTCAACCTTTTTGCCTTTCACTCTTACACATTCTGACATTCATAAATTCTGTTGTTGTAACCGTTTTATAAACGAGTTCTACTAAATACTTTATACCTTTCTGTTTTTATTACATTAATAGGTAGGTATTTGTATTTATATTATTGTTTAGAGTATATAATTTATAAAGTATTTTATTTTGCTTACAGCAGAACATAATGGGTGTTGGGACTGGTGGAAGCTTGTGATATGATTTCCACAATAATAAAGCATTGTTTTTATTAACAAAATTGTTTTTTTTTTAAATTCGTTCAGAAACAACGAGGTTAGGTTTATGTTTATATTCCAATAAATACGCTATGCATTTATTGACGTTCTATAAGGATAGTTTTCTTGGGAGACTGCATAAGTACCTATTTCTTTCCAGCAATTTCACTCGCTCATGGCCCTTGCTGAAGAGCTTGATGAATAGTAGACTCGTCTTCCTATCTACTGTGCTCCAATTATTGTAAGTCTTCCTCGCTGAGGAGAGGTGCTTCTTAGCCCACACGATTACACATATTTTGTAAAATGCAGCAGGTAAAAGAGGTACTATATCCTCACAAAAGCCCTCGAATAATTCCCGTGGGTGCCTAGAGTTCCCTATGTATGAACTCAACGTCGGGAATACTCGCCAACCGAAAGTTTTGGCGTATATATCATCGGTGTCGCCTCCGCTCTTCCGGTATAGCGTCTTCGAGTATTTAAAAAAGCAGCCATAGTTTCGAATTCTTCTTAAACTTGAAACTTTCATCGACAGCACGATAACCATTTTGATCTCGTATCAACTGACATAAATATCCGTCGTGACAAGTGTCAAGTAAAATTTTTCGGACGGGCAAAAACACATCGGGAGTAGGGACAACTGTCAAATCGTGTCGTCATTCATTCTTCGTCCGGGCCCCGAACGAAACAAATGTCCGTTGGTGATACGGAGTAGGAAACGCCCGTAACGAAGGCCGAAACAACGGACTTCGTGCTTAGGGAGTAGACCCCCTGATGAATCCGAAATCATTAGGGAGTAGGGTTCGCTCCAACGTTTCGGACTACTATCGGACGGGCCCGTTACTTCGTTGACGGACTTAGGGAGTAGACCCCCAGGTAGGTACAACATAATGGAGAAAAAGAACCTTGTGCATATTTATCTAATAAACTCATGGGAAAAAAGTTTACGTTTTTCTCGGATCATAAGCCTTTAGAAAAAATGAATATTAAAGCTAGGACAGATGAAGAACTAGGAGACCTCACGTATTATCTATCTCAGTATAATTTCGAAGTAGTATATTCTCCGGGAAAAACAACATAGAAGCAGATTGTTTGAGCAGAAATATTGTATTGGAATCGTACCTACGAAAATAAAGATGAAGATTTAGAAATTGTGAACTTAATAAAATTGGAAGATATCCAAAAGGATCAAGAAAAAAATGAAGAGATAAAACAATACATTAATAAATTAAGAATAAAAGATAAAATATACTATAAAAAAGTTGGAAAAAAGGAGAAGATTGTATTGACTGAGGAATTTAGTAAAAAAATTATAGAAAACATACATTATCTTTACTGGCATATAGGAATTCATTAAATGGAAAATAAAATTAAACCGTTTTATATAGCGAAAAATGTAACATATAATATAAAAAGAATCTGCAACACCAAATGACTTCTCCCGCTCTGGGCGGAGCGGGAGGGCGTGTCAGACTTTTACTGACTCAAACCCACCTGTGTTCCTTCTGTTGCCTGTGCCGGGGCCACGGTAACTCTTTCAAACATTCCGCAAAATCTGTAACACCTGCGTTTGTATAAAAAACAAATCTAGAGCTGAATATAAATTTGGACTTATGTCTCACTTAGGTCCCGCTACTTACCCTTTTGAGATAGGTAGTATTTATAGACACCATTGGTGGATTTGGTGGCTCTCGTTCGACACAAATATTTACACCTTTTGGTAGACCACTTTACGAGATGTGCCTATATTTTGACTTCTAAAACTCAAAGTTCGAATGATTTTATAAAGCTTGTTCAGAAAGTGATACGTACAGGGAAATAAAATTGGTATGATTCTATCCGATCAACATCCAGGCATAAATTCGAAAAAAATTTTAAACTTTTTAGATAAGGAAAATATACCCATTATTTTCACTGCAGTAAATGCACCATTTTCTAATGGTTTAAATGAAAGATTAAACCAAACATAAGTTAATAAAATTAGATGTAAGATAAATGAAAGACAGGATAAACTAGCCTATTGCTCATGAATGTACTCAAATATATAATGAAACTGAGCACACTCAGCATAAGATTTTCCCCAAAGTATTTATTAGAAGGAAAAAATGTTAATATTGTACCAGATGAATTGAAACAAGAAATAACACTTAATGATTTATTGCAAGATAGAAAAGTTGCATTAGAAAACACAATAAAATCACACAATTATAATATGCAACAATTTGACAAAAACAGAAAAGAATGGGAACTGAAATTAGGAGGCTTGGTATATATTGAAAACGGAAATCGGTTGAACAGAAAAAAAATAGATGAGTTAAAAATTGGTCCATTTGAAGTTATAGAAAAATGATCAAACTCAATTTACAGAATGAACATAAGTTATAATAAACTTGAATCAAATCTTTTCCACATAACAAAACTTGTTCCGGTTCCGGAAAAGACAATACTTACATAAATAAATACTTATAAAAAATATATACAGGGCGTCCCACGGATATGCCACATGGAGGGAAAGTACCTTGAATATTGTAGATGGAACATTTTACTGAAAGAAGAAATTATTTGAATTTAAAAAACAATTTAAACTGCATTCATAGATATTTAAATAATTACATGGCAGAACCGGGATTCGAACCCGTTACATGAGAAAAATAATCATCCTGTAGCTTTATCATACTGATCGAAAGGATTATTTCCTAAGGATTATTTTTTGCTAACTAACATAGTATCACAAATAAAAGGAAGAGCATGAATTTTAACACTTGATGTGAAATTTTCTTCAGAAAAATGAAAAGCTGATCCCCAGATCTAACCCCGTTAGATTTATTTTTAATGGGGTTATGTAAAAAATATAGTTTACAAGAACCAGTATGAAAGTGCCCACGAGCTACAAGCAGAACTTAGACGATTCTAAATATCCACCACAACAAGATCAATAAATCGACAGGGAGAGAAATAATCAAAAGAGTGCGAGACTTTGTATTCAACAGGAAGGGACTCATTTTGAGCATTTGATAAATTAATTAATTTTGTATTAAAAATACACTAAAATAACAAAGCTGTAAAATAAAGAGGACTGTCAAAATGACAATATTGGGAATATATCGAAAATGATTTGTAAATACTCTTTTAAAACTGTAAATAGTAGCTTAAATTGTTGTTTCTCTTTACAGGTAATGTTTATGTTTGTCCTAACTAATATATATTTTTTGTAAAATGTTATAAAACTTTACTCCTTACAGAGCAACACAAATTGGTTATTATTTTAATACAGATTATAAACGTATTATATGCGTATAAATAATAATGTCAAATTAAAAAAGAATTTCTAAAAGAATTTTTCAAATCCGACTTGGATTTGAAAAATTCTTGTTGCATTTGGTAGCCCAACTATTTTAACATCACACTACGATCGCGCGATCCTGAGGAGCCGAGCAAAAAAAAAGTCAGAAAGAACAGTAAGCGAAAACGAAGCAATAGCTCGGGAGGAATATACTAAACAATATAAGTACTAAAATAAACATAATATACTATATATTGTATATATTGTGTATCTTACGACTTCCACGCGAACGAAATCGCGGGGCACAGCTAGTTATAATAATATAATACTTTTTAAAGTAAATATTCATGTCATTTTGTTATAATATTCAACAATGTCAATATGTTTATAAAATAGTAAATAATGATACTTTTGCACAATAATTAAAATGTCAAGTTTTACGGTTCTATCACAAGGTTTAGCAGAACGAGCAGCTCAATCCCAAGCTTTTTTGTCTTCCACATAATCATAGAAAGTTTGGTTTTAATACAGTTTTTATATCGTTTAATGGGTAAGTTTCGAATGTTAATGGGAAGTTTGTTGTAAAAGCGTATACATTGACGGCATTGACCCATAAACGAGTTGTTACGAGTTGCTGCCTGTTTGTGTTTATTTCTGGTATGTAAACTATGAATATCGGACGTTTTCTTTAAATTTGATACACCTTTATGTACATACAATAGATTTTCAAATATATATTGAGAGGCTACAGCCATAATATCTATTTCTTTGAATAATTCTCGAAGGGAATCTCTACGTTGTAAATGGCTCGAACAGCCTTTTTCTGTAAAACAAAGATAGTATTAATGTTCGCACAGGTTCCCCAGAGAAGAATCCCCTCAGATATAACCAATTGGAACCGTGCACCTAGCTTCTGACGTTTCATAAGTGCCCATGTAGGTATATGTGAAATAAAATATTTTGAATTTGAATAAGACTATGAAAATATTTTTTTTAACAATGAAGGCTGCCGAACTAATCCTTCCTGACAATTTTTCTATATGTGTGCCCCATTGTAATTTACCGTCAATAGCTACTCCAAGAAAAACTGTCTACTCAACATTCGCACATTCGCTCGCTGACGCTGAACCTACTGCTTATTAACTATTATAACTCGGTTATGAGAACTTTGCGCGGGCGCCCACAAACGGGCGGCCAGGGTTGCCATGATAACGTTGCTGCACGCTATATAGTATATACATAATATCAAAATTAATTATTAATTAATTCATGAAAATATACCTAAGAGTTTTTATTCAGTTTCTACTCCTTTTTTCAAGCTCTGTTTTATTGCGAGTATCGATTGGGCTGAATGCAACTTTTGAATCGAGATAAGAAAATTGAGTAGACTAGATGGTCAGCAAAACTCTTACCGTGAAAACTAAGGTGAAGTCAGCTGTCAATGGTGTCAATCCCTAGCATCAGACAGCTCACTTCACCTAAGTTTTCACAGTGACATTTTTAAAGAATAGAACGGTAGTTCAGCACTAAGAAGTGTTCGCGAGCATTACTGCTTCGCAGAAGGAGGTAATGGCTTCCCATGTACTCTCGCTCCGTACCATGGCCTGGACCAGGGCCGGACGCGAGAGATCGCCGCCGCCGATCGCTTCCGCGAGGACACGGCGGTGCTCTGCCCAAGCTGGGCAGACCTCCACCGTATGCTCCACCGTGTCCTCCGGGCGATCCACACAGTGGTTACACCCGGGCGTTTCCTCCCGCCTTATTCGAAATAGGTACCTCCCGAAGCACCCGTGTCCGGTGAGGACCTGCGTCAGGTGGAAGGTGAGGACAACGTGGCGCCTCTCCAGCCACTCCTCAAAGAGGGGACTTATCGCCTCAATTGTGGCGTGCCCAGCGCTGGGTTGCGACAATCGCACTCTCTTTGCCGCCAAGAGATCCTGCCGGAGCTTTGTCCGCCGTGCCGCGATTTCTCGCGACAGCGGAGTTACGCCCCGGCGTTTTGCCTCCTTGCGCCACTCCCACATGTGCGCGAGGACTTTTGCCTCCAGATCCCATGGCGGTAATCCGGCAAAGAGGTTCGCCGCCTCACCGGAGACCGTGCGGTATCCCTGGACTAGCCGGATGGCCATGACCCTCTGGAACGCGTTCAACCGACGGACCGTTCGCCGTCTCACGGAGCGCGCCCACACCGGAGCCCCGTAAAGGGCCATGGACCGCACGACCCCCGCGTAAAGCTTCCGGCAGGAGGCGTTTGGACCCCTTAGATTGGGCAGGAGCCGCCTCAAGGCAGCCCCGGCCCGCTCCAGTCTGGGAGCCAAACGTCGGTAATGCTCAACGAAATTCCACCAGCTGTCGAGGACGAGTCCCAGGTACTTCATCGTCGACTCGACGCCGATGGGAACCCCTCCTACCGTTATTTGGGAACCCGATGGTGGCGCGTTCCGAGGACCATGAAAACACATGGCCTCAAACTTGTGCAAGGCCACCTGGAGTCCCAATTGCCGGATCCTCTCTACGATAGTCGCAACCCCGCGTGTCGCTAATTAGGCCACCGCCTGGTGCGACCTCCCTTGCGCCAGGACCAGCGTGTCGTCAGCGTAGCAAACTACGCTGACGCCACCAGGGAGGTCGGCGCGCAGCACCCAGTCGTACCCGATGTCCCACAGATGCGGTCCCAGAACCGATCCCTGTGGGACACCGCACGACATCTCTCATCGGTTTCACTCTCCCCAGTGACTGGGGTAGATGACGGCCCTGTCCGTCAGATAGGCCTCGACCACGCGACAGAGGTAGGTCGGCACTCGGTGATACCGGAGTGCCTCCCAGATGCAACTCCAGGGCAGGGTGTTGAAGGCATTGGCGATGTCTAGAGACACCGCCAAGACGACCCCACCCTGGGCCACAGCATCCCCCGTCGTGAGGGCTCGTACGCGCATGATGGCGTCCACCGTAAAACCTAATGTACTTGTGATGGACAATGCAAGTTAACATGTGAAACAAGCAAACAAACCCCCTAATATATCTGATTCTAAAGCTAATCTCCGAATATGGCTTCAAGAGGATAATATTCATTTTGAAGAATATCATACCAAAGCTGAATTAATGTGTTTTTTGGTGAAAGATAATAAACCTGCAGTTGTTTACGAAGCAGAAGTACTTCTAAAAAAACACAGTCATACCCACAATCACGAAATTTTGTTGCTGCCACCGGCACCGTAACATTACGACCTCAATGCAATTGAGCTTGTATGGAGTCAGGCGAAGAGAAAAGTAGCAAGCAAAACTATAGGAATACCAGGGTCTGAAATGCAAAATTTAATAAAAGAATGTTTTCTATCCATAACTGCTGTTGACTGGAAGAAGTACACTGATCATGTACTAAATGTTGAACATCAGTACAAATTAAGGGACCGCATTGTTGAAAACTAACTTGAATGATTCATAATACATGTTGGGGATAGTAGACTGCTACTATCCACACTTTCGCGGACGCTTGACGTCTATAGACGTCATAAAAATAAAACTTCTATTGTGTCTCGTTTATCGTCCGCGAACCGGTTAAATAGTGTTACTTTTTTAATGTGAAGGGTCAGTCAGTCATTAAAATTAGACATCACAGTACACATCATTTAAAGATAGAAACAATGTGGGTTGTGGGTTAAGATTTATACAGGGTTATTTAAATTGGCTAAACTCTGCAGACGCGATGGGTATCGATACATATACGATAAAATAAGAAATAAAAAGATTTGATGTTTTTTTGTGGGAGGTCAACGACCACTGTTAGTGTTGTTACTTTTTTTTTTTTTTTTTGGATGGGAAATCATCAAATGACTTCTCCCGCTCTGGGCGGAGCGGGAGGGCGTGTCAGACTTTTACTGACTAAAACCCACCCGTGTTCCTTCTGTTGCCTGTGCCAGGGCCACGGTAACTCTTTCGAACATCCCGTAACCCCGGCTGGCATCGGTCCTAGCGGACCCCTTCAATGCTGCTGACATCTCTTTGAGGCGCGCGTGGAACACAACGCGCCGTCGACTCGGGCCTGGTCCTTACCGAACGGCGAGCTACCCATTGCTCGCCGTCTAGTGTTGTTACTTGAAGTATGAATTGAGAAAAACTGTTTTCTTATATTTTATCATGCTTAGATATCGATACCCATCACGTCTGTGATGTTTACACAAAAAAAAACGGATTCTGTAAACTGATATTTCAAGTAACTACCCCTTTACACCTGCCCTGAAACGAGCGTGAGTAGTGATGTGCCGTTGCCGGCAATATTGCCCGAAGTGGGAATATTGGTGGCAATATTGCCAGCAATATTGCCGGGAGTGGAAATAATTGGGAATATTGCTTAATTATAAGTCAAATTAACTACGGAAACTATATATAATACTTAAATTTAGCATTTAAAGGCCATAATCTACATTATATACAATAAAATATTGTTTTGGGTAAAATTGCCAATAACGCCAGCATTTTTGGCAATATTCCCGGTATTTTACCGGCAATATTGCCCATGTTGCCGCACACGATAGTGAATATAAGAAATAACACATAAATATTAAGATAAGAATTGACGATTGTTATATATTGAATAAAAGGCATAATATTTCAATGCACTTGTTTCGATAATCCTTACATAATCAGTAAATCATCGTTTATAGTAACAACTTAGTAGTTTTTATAATCATTTTAAAATCACAGCTCTTGTTAATGCTTTATATTTCTAAATCTTAATAATATTTTGTCGGTTAGGAACGGACGGAAGTGACGTGCCCATACTCTGAGAGATGCCCAGAAACCTACTTAAAAAAGAGTACTCTGTGCCAGAAACTGTTCTCCCAACCCCGTGCCGTGCATGTGCAGCGCGAAAGAGATGGAACATACATTGATGTTTATTCATATAATTGTGTCCTATCTTTTTGCACGACACGTGTGTGCGTATTTCAAATATTTTATGACCGATACACTACACAAATATAACTAAACGATGAGTACACCTGCAGTAATAATAAAATATATTGGTATTATTTGACAGGCAACATTGGCAATATTGCCAATGCTGCTGGCAATATTGGTATTTTACCGGCAATGGCAACATTGGGAATATTGCCGGTAGTGGCAATATTGCCACCAGGCACATCACTAAGCGTGAGAATGAGTTTTTCACTTTAAACAAGTTCTGGCGCCAAACAGTTTACTTTTTGCGGAACGCAACCGCCACCGATCAATCGTGCAGCAGTAGCAGCGAAGAAAGCAATGAAGCTGATTCAATGTTATCAGGTGTAGAGTTTTTGGAATCCGATTTCGACTATGACCCTTATGTTTTGTTTTGATTTTAGTGTGTCATCCTCATCACATCAGTGGTCTCTATTCTATTAAGTAAATGTATAGTAATAACTTTTTGTTTAATTCAACCTTTTCTGTATAAGGCTGTGCCAGGAAAGTTGAGCTGTGAACTTCAATGTGCAGAAGTTAAAAAATGTCAAGCTAGTTTCGTTTAGAGCTTAACTTTGGTACTGATAATGATCATCCTCGCGGCGGAATATTGTAACGCTAACTTGCTTATCTACCATTGTGCGAATACATAATGGTGGTTTAACAGTTGCAAGTAAATATCAAGGGTAATAAGGTTATTATGGTCTAAGTATATAAATATGAAATACTGATCTAAATGTCGCATAATATGTCTTGAATTAAAAATAATATCAACTCCGTTTAAGTAGTGTATAGCCAGGGTTGACAGCTTTTGATTTTTTAAAATTCCCGCCTTTTTTCTTGGACAGCTTTCGATGATCAGACTTCTACCAACAATGTAATCCAGGCCCCAAAATATCCTTGTAATACCAGAGCGCTACCAGTAGGGCTCTACTGAAGTCATGGAATTAGTATGTACTATATAGCACAGCTGGTTGGACCACTGGATTGAGCTGGCTGGACAGCCTTGTACATGGCTTGTGGAACTCTATTTATTGTTGATGGATAACTAAAAACCACATAGAGTGACCTTTTTGTTTTATGGTTGACTCTAGTTGGCTCCAAACTTCATCCATAAACAGTAGCAATGGCTTTCATTTTGACAGTTCAAAAATATTCATTGCGTTATTTACGTTGTTGAGCAGAAAATTTTTTCGAACTTAAGGAGCAATGGATAAGCAATATCCTACAAAATGATTCAAATTATGATTGAAAGTGTGTTACGCAGATCGTCAACCCATACTTCAACCTGAGAAGCACAAAGTAGCTATCTATATTTTTCAGTTTTTATACATATAGGGTTGACAAGTCATATAAGGTTGCGTTTCTAATAATTTGTTGTAAATTATCCTGAGGCAAATATTTTTTTTTTAAGATTTTATTTTACCAATAGATAGGTACATCTTACTTTGGATTTATATGGAAATATAAACAATTACTCGCAATGTTTAGTTTCAGTGATAATAATTATCAGTTAAGACAATATTACTTGCAAGAGCAACAGGTACCTACGCAAAGTATGATAAAGCGAACAATGTCTCCGAATCTGGCTGCAGTACTGTTCAAGTCTTTGGATCCTAAGCTTAAAGTTCTCGCGGGCTTGGAACCTCTACTGAAAGGAGGGGGAAGTGACTGGTACGTTTCTCCAAGGGAAATTCTAGTCGAAAACAGAGCGGTTTTGAAACCGTTGGACCATGAAATTTTGACCAAAATCAACCATTTCGGTATTGTCCTCTTAGAATTTCAAATCCTTATTGCTCACCACAAGGATCTTAAGAAGGAGAAAACAGATATGTTGCGAAAATCTGACAATGTTTGGAAAAATGCTGTTGAAACAATTAGTCAAGAATATTGGAATAAAAATGTCCAACTACAAACAAAAAATAATACTGAATACATAAAGTATGTTCTTGATTTATTTTCTGATATGTACCGAAAGTCCATAAATAACATAGAAATGCTTTTCCATGACGGTCTCATAAATGAAATTAAAATGACGCAAGAAGAAACTCGTCTTAAAATGAAGAAACGCTATGACACCCTTTGCAAAGCTCAAGCAATTTTAATAAACCATGAAGTCACAGCAAAATTTAAACGGTATAAGGCAAGATTAAAAGCTAAGTTTATCGAAAATTTAGAAACTGCTCGCACTGAAATGACGGACAGACTTCATGATCTAAATGTTGACAAATATGTAGCTGCAGAAAAATTACGAACATTTCTCGAATATCAAAAGCTATCGTGTCAAATTTATGTTTATTTGAAAGAGAAAGAAGAATGCTTTAAAGAAATGGAGGAGTCTAACCAGGAACACGGGAAATACGTAAAGCATTTGACAGAAACCAATACATTATTAAACATTGAAGCTAGCCTCGCAGAACAGAAAGAAAGGAAACGACAGGAACGCAATTCGATTTGGCTAAAAAAAGTTAGCTATGTCGTGAAAAATTTTCAAATGTTTGTGTTGTACTGTCTTAATAAGCTACCGGATAATGCTGAGTTTTTCATAAATATGGAAAAATTAATGCTGTTGCAGGTTAATGAAGCCCTTGAAGACCCAACTGCTAAAAGTATTATTTCAGTAGAAGAGGAACAATTCCTCACTCCTGTTCCACGACCAAAGCCTTTCTATCTGTTCTGCGACAGAGGTTACAAAGCTAAAGTGAAACAAGATTTGTGTCCAAAACATAGTGGTACTTCGAGTGCGTCGGAACTACCCGTATTTATTATTAACAAGCGATGTCTGTATGCAGCCTGTGACAATTTCGATCAGTTCACTAACAAGATTAAGGAATACATCCATGATAATCGTGGAGACGATGCTGATATCAAAGATGACCTTGTCTATGAGCATTTTGTGCCGGTGAAGTACACAAACTCGCAACAGTTGTCAGAAATAAAGTTAGAAAGTTCGTTATTACAAATTTTGCAACAAGAGATGTCCAATATTAAGAAAGTGTCTCTTGCTGGTCGCGACATACCTCATTGTTCTGGTACATCTGTTGAGGATGCCAAAAAGACGATTAAAACAAATGAGAAAAGCACAGGGCATGGGATGCCCTTGGTCCCGTCACTGTTAACAAACAACACAGCGGGCCCATCTGTAAAATGGAAAAGCCGATTAGAGCACGTAAGAGAACCTAAGATGGAGAAATACATGAAATATACTGAGCCCAAAACTTGTAGATGTCCAAAGAGCTCTAAGAAACATTTAGCTGAACATTTGCCGGTGTATATGAGAAATATGTCTGTGTTTGATGCTTTGGAATTACCAAATTATGAAACGTGTTCAGTCACAACGTTAAAGAAATTGGTTAAACACGCGAGAACACAAAGGACTCCCTCCCCAATTGTTACAATATCATCCAAGACCAAAGATATTGGCACCCAATGTTCAGATGAAGAATATGATTTGCTGTGCACTTGTTTCTCGCATAGTAATCTAGATTCGTTTGAGACAGTAAGAAATGATGATCAGTTCAACTTAGAAAATGTTTCACTTTCATACATGACGACTACGCAGAGTTCATTTGCAGTTGATAGAGCACATTCTTTAAGGCAATTGATCGAAGACGCGCCTGAACTCGAAGAAATATTCAATAAAAAAAAATGATTATCAACTTGATTATCGTTTGATTGTTTTTTACACTGATTGTTTTTTGGAAAAAATACCACGTTTTTTATTAAACGATAATCTATATATGTATATAAAATGTGTGTGTACCTATGTATGTTCCCTATGGACTTCAAAACGGCTGGAGCGATTTTTGTTTTCAGGCAATCTTCAGATTAGCCCAGCGAGTGATCGTGTGAAGTTTGGTAGCGATCGGATCAACAGATTATTAGTCATTTTGAGTCATATTTTATCTGAACAGTAACCTAACAAAAGCAGTACAAGGCTTGCATGAATTCAACATAGTATTTCAATCATCCACCACAAGTCATCTGGATATAGATAATTAGTGCTACCCGTGGGAAGCCAGGGCGGGTCGCTAGTATTTAATAAAAGTGTAGTGAGTATAAAAGTTCTCATTTCTTCAACCATTATAAGTCCTATGTAATAGGGGCGAGCCTTTATTTTATTACCTTGATACAAAACGAGACTTCAGCCCATTTTTAAGAGAATGACTTATGACTACATGGCAAAACTAAAAAAAAATACTGCTTTTATTACCTATAGATACTACTTTATTACATTCATACACAAATTATTTATTTATTTAAGTATTTATATATACTTTATTGTACACCAGATTATACATTACATAAAGATACATCTTAAACTACAAAATATACAATTGGCGGTCTTATGGCATACTGCGATCTCTTCCAGGCAACCTTGGAATGGACAGTGATTTTCTGGACATTAAACGGGGGTGTTCTTGGTGCAAATAAAAAGTATATAAGTACAATATACTATAATAGATACCTACACAGATACATACATATGCTATATAGTACATAAATATGCCATATAATAGATACATACATACTAAATATGTAAGCAACGAAAACAAAAGACGACTGTCAGCCAGCAACGAGAATAAAATCACTACGACAAGTAATGTTCCTTCACGAGTCGTTTAAACACAGGCAGCGATTGCACGCGCTTTATTGGAACTGGTAATGCATTCCACAAACGAGCGGCCTGGACAGTAAAGGATTTGTCAAGGAAAGTTGTGGAATGCATAGGCATTTTAAGCTTCAAGTTATCTGATGACCTTAAAGATTTCGTGTGGGAGTCGCAAAGAAACTGGAAGCGTTTCTTGAGATAGAGAGGGGTGAAAGGAGAAAAGAGCACATTATACAAAAGGGAAAGAATATGAACATGCCGGCGGAGGCGAATTGGTAACCACTTGAGCTTCACACGAAATTCGGAAACATGGTCATATTTGCGCAAACCGTATATGAACCTTATACAAAAAATTTGAAGCCGCTCAAGTTTATTAAGTTGGTCTTGGGTAAGGTCTAAATAGCTGGCATCAGCATAGTCAAGGATGGGTAGAAGAAGCGATTGTGCAAGCGCAATCTTGGTGGCAGTCGGCAGAAAATTATGCAGTCTCTTCAAAGACGCAGCGGAAGCAAATAGCTTGTGGCTAACCTCCTGTAGCTGGGCAGTCCAAGAGAAGTTCTTGTCAATGAATATCCCCAAGTTTTTTACTTTCTCGCTGAAGGGAATAACTGAGTTGTCAAAAGAAACTTGGGGAAGAGTCGTCCAGTCGATTCTTGAGACCGTTCTAGAACTGCCCACCACCACAACCTGCGTCTTTATGGGGTTCACCCCAAGTCCATACCTCTTGCTCCAGTCGCATATACGGGCCAGATCACGATTAATCGTTAAGATAGCCTCAGATAGATGTCCAAAAGGAGCTCGAGAGTAAATTTGTAAATCATCCGCATAAAGATGGTAAGTAGGAAGAAATTAGTTCGTTGGAGATAGAGTTAATAAAAACTGCGAAAAGTAAAGGGGATAGCACGCCACCCTGTGGTACATCGGCAGAAGTATTACTCCAGGAAGACAAGATCTCTCCGGTGCAAATATGTTGCCGCCGACCGAACAGGTAACTTCGAAACCAGTCGATTACCGATGGAGATATATTAAGAGAGCATAGAATGCCAAGCAAAACATCGAAAACAACAGTATTAAAAGCATTACTAAAATCTAGCAAAGCTAAGACCGTTAATTTACCGTTTTCCATAGCCGTCCTTATATCGTCCGTAATATTCAGAAGCGCTGTGGTGGTACTATGACCAGGATGGAAGCCAGACTGGAAGGGGTTGAGGAGATTATTTTTGGAGAGGAAAGTGCTTATTTGATTGTGGATTAACCGCTCAAGGACTTTGGATAGGAATGGTAAGACGGATATTGAGCGATATTCAGAAAAGGATGGCGGATTAGATTTTTTAGGTAATGGAATTATTTGAGCATCTTTCCATGAACATGGAAAGACACCACTTGATGCAGAAAAATTAACGATGTGACAAATGACGGGCAGGATTACATCCAGCAATTATAAGCACAGGCGCCGGCCACACATTAAGGGACGTGAGATGAGGACGGAACGCACACGCGGCAATGGTATGCAGATCAAGAAGCGACGCGCTTGCGGCTTGACCTTTCTGTATGTTTTGTGCCAGGTCGCGTTAATACATTTTGTATGAAGATTATTTTCAGCGACAGTAAACTGTGACTGCAGACCACAGGCAACGTACTGTTTTGTATTAATCTAATGGGGAATAAAAGCCCATCATCAAGTCACACAATTTCTTCAATAATTTTAGTCCAATTATTGTCTGGACCATTCCTGCTCCGAAACGGTAATATTAGGACCGGTAAAGTCCTCATTACATACATTTTTTTTTTTACTCTAAGCAATGTCCAAGTAAGGAAAAAATATTTTTGAAAACAAGTTATAAAAATCCATTAGAGCAAAATTAATCTCCTTTTATTTTAGTACGATATTTGGCCTAGCTCTTTATTTCTATGCTAGTGCTTTATCTGTATTATGATGAGGTAACGGTAAAGGAATGAAGAAGGTAGGTATATGAAATGAGAAAACCATTTTTATTAACCATTATTTTTTTATTTGGCATGATTACACACAGTTTTCACAGTTATCGGTTGACGTTAAAAATGGATCATCTTATTTATTCATTTTGATCAATTAGAATCACATCCCCCAAAAATCATTAGTCTGGTGCCTTAAAAATCCCAGGAACCAAATGCTCATAATGTGTGCACAAGTTCCTATGGTACGATTGCCTGTTAAACATGAACAGTAAAGTTCTGGCAAAGCGTTTCTGCCTGTCAAGTTGGATTTTACTAATATATATGAATAATATGTTTTTCTTGACGTGTGTCGTGAGTGTAGGTATCTGCCCACGTAATAATAGACAGTTACTTGCATCGATCCCATAAGCCGTTAGACTTGGACTTATCTCCTGGCAAACTTCTATAGAATATATGCCGCCACGTAAATGTTCACCGACATACGATCTGGCTAGTTTGATTTGATATGTGCCTAGCGCAATCAATATTAAATCATCTTCAGTTAAAATGGGAAAAGAAATATTTAACGCTTCACTATTTATTTCTATGAACTGTGGTGCTATTCTGTAAAGATCCCACCGTGAAAATTTAGGTGAAGTGAGCGTGATGTGAACTCTCATCCCACCTTACTCTACTAGGGATTGAGCTCACTTCAAACTCACTTCACCTAAGTGCTCACTGTGTGATGTTTACAGAATAGATCGGCTGTGCTCTTCGCCGGTTTATATTGTTTTCTATAATAAAGTCACCTAGGCGATTTGGCATATTTATTTTTTCTCTAATAATATTAATAATCTCCCTTGCTTGAGCTCCTAAAGGTTCTCTAAATGCGTTAAGTAAAGTAGCCGCAATTCGTAAGTCGGTAAACATAATATGGGTCATGGCTTTATTAAAATATTCCTGTCGAAATAACTTAAAGTCGCGTTTAACGCGTCCATTAATCACCTCAACTACCCAACGTATTGTGGTTACAAGCCGTGATTCATTAGCCTGTTCGGTGCTCAGTTGAGTAGCATTACGGTCTTTCGAGGGTGGCATATGAGATTCATAACCGTAGCTTTCAAGAACCAGTATTGCATCTCTGAACCCATGGTACAAAATGAAAACATCTCCTTCATGCAGAAGAGAATGCAATAGTGCATATTCCTGATTGCAAATACCGGACAATAATGTTGCATCAGAAGTCCTAGCTGCGTAAGGGCCGAATACGTCTAATATATAGCCATCTAGACAAACTAATCTAAATGGTTTTAACAGGTTGCGAAACTTGTGCAAACTATATATATTTTTTTGGAATAAAAAGTTACAACTTTTTCGAATGTACAAACACGTAAGTGCCATCCAAGACTAATATTGCTTTTGGCGGTTCATTTTTGCAGTTGTGAATGGCATTTGGGATTTGCAGGCTGTGAGCTATGATTTCGTCCCGGCTTAAATGATCCAAGACCAAGGTGTTGCGGAACAAACTGGAATGACAGGCATTCTCGGGCAATTTTCATCTGACGCTCAAATGTTCGCCGGCTCATTGACAAGCGACACGCGAGCCTTTCGTTAGGTTCACCTGTGCGCAGTTTCATTAAAAAAATAGCAAGTGCTGTTTTCGGATGATTACTACGCTCTTGCAAGGAAGGTGTTTCCATAAATATATTATTGAATTGCACAAGTGTTAAACCGATACAAAAGTATAATTCATTCGCATTTGTAGTTTCAACAGTGTCAAAGTCTAATTCTCTCTTTTCCAAATACGCTGTACGTTGAGTTTCAAGCATATAATTTATTTGGTCCACAGAAAAGGACTCTACAGCTCTTAACAAATCATTATCATCTAGTGATAAATCAGGCCAAATGTTGGATTCTAAATGATGTTGACAAACCCGTGCACTATTTGGAGTATATATTTTCAAATGTATCAGTAAATTGATAATTATATACTTTGGAATTCTCAATAGGTCGACATTAGTGCATCTTCTAAACATACACCGGTTGGATGTATTTGATAACCTTTTGTAGCCTGGTACAGACTGATCTTGTACTTCTATATTTATAGCACCAGCTTCGTCTTGAGATCGATCTGTAACGTTTGCGTGTTCGTTCTCCTAATTCACCCTGTCTTCATTACGCCTAGCAGCCACCAAGTAGCGGTAACAACAGCGGTAGCGGTAGCAGCGGTCCAATCACAGCCAAGTCGTCAGTATAGAAATCAAAACACGATAAACGCAGTTAACAATACAGGACAACATAACAAGAACAGTATCCGCAAAGGAATGGTGAAATGAACAATCTCGAAATGGATGACGTGTGTGAGCGAGATGGCGCGGCGGCGTTTGTCTAGAAACTAGCTCTCACTCACTCACGCACACTTGCTACGCGCAAGTGCGACGCTTGGCCTGCGCACGTGGGTTTTTTTAAACACACGTGTGTCTGGTTTACTTTTAATGTACTTTTTTAGAGTATTTTTATTCTTTTACATATTAAATGCGAAAATAATATTTAAAGTAACGATAAACCCCTTGAAGGGGGAAGCGTTAAGGTAGCCCGTGAAATTCAAATTTTCTTACGATTTTTGCGATTTGCAGCTTGGTATCTGGGTGTATGTTGATCAAAATATGATACGCGACCGTAACAAATATGTATTTACAGAATTATAATATTAGAATTAGTAATACCATTCCTTAAGTTAGTACAATCCTGAAATGTTAAGATTTCATGAAATAATCATTCAATAGACTTACTTGGTCTTAGAGAGTTGTATTAATGACTTTAATAATTATAATTCTGCAAACTCATATTTGTTACGGTTGCGAATCATATTTCAATCAACATACAACCTAATACTGATCTGCAAATTGCAAAAAACGTAAGAAAATTAGAATTTCGCGGGCTACCCTGGCGCTTTCAAAGTTTTTTCTGACGCGGAGTTCAGCTCCGTGGTCATATAATAATTTGTTCCTCTAAATCATATCTACCTAATTAACGTAATGATATATTACTCAAAGTGCTACAACACTTGGGCCATTTTGCTCATCATCCTTTTCATATAAGTAAATCTCCAATTTCATAGGTAAAGACCTTAATATTAGGACCCGTCGATTTCTGGACCATTCCTGCTCCGGAACGGTAATATTAGGACCGGTCGATGTGGTGACGCTTGCAGGAGGCCCATGCAGCCGTGGACGTCTTTCTGCTGTACTTAATGGTGATGATATCTTCCCATAGTATTATTTTTACCGTCTAAATGGGTAACATACAGTAATCGTTTTAAATGATGCTTTCAACATTTTCACGCCTGCATACCTCCTTGCAATTCATTGGCTGAAGCTGCTGTAAAATCATCTAAGCATCATTTAAAACCATTACTACATCTTACCCATTTCAACTTCGAAGAGATTATTAATATATATAGCTATCTGTCTCACTCACATAAATGCGGTTCTTAATTCACGCCCTCTTACTCCTCTTCCTTTAAACTATTATTATTAACTTTGTAATTTTTTGTTTTTTAAACTACCCCCACGAGTGAGACTGGAGGGTGGCAAAGTTTGTATGGAAGAATTTTACTACGCTGTCCGATTAACTCGAAACTCAGTATTTATACCTAAGACTAAAAATAAAGAATAACATGTATCAAGGTTTTTCTAAAATCTACCCCGGACGGGGTGAAAAGGGTTTGTCAATTTTACAGGGGAGGATTTTACTGCGTGACTTGATTATCTCGAAAATTGGTATAAATAATCTTTGAGACATGTTTTGGAAATATCCTAAACGATTTTTTTAAATTTCCCCCCTGTGTAAGTGAAAAGTGGGGATATAGTTTATATGAAAAATCTTAAACATTTGGTTGATAAACTTGAAACTTTGCATGAATATTTGTCTAAATAAGCAATAAAGTTTCTCACTATTGGTTTTTCAAAACTGCCCCTCAGAGGGGAGTTTTGGGGTGTTAATTTTTGTATGGATGAATTTTAACTTTTGACAGAAAATAGTTTTTTTTTTAATCGACCCCTGACGGGGTGAAAAGGGGTAATTAGATTTTAAGGAGAGGATTTTACTGTGTGGTTTGATTAACTCAAAAATTGGTATAAGAAATCTTAGATTCAAGTTATGGAAAAATCCGAAAAGATTTTTCGAAATTCTACCCCTGCGGGGGTGAAAAGAGGGGATACAGATTATATGAAAAATCTTATTCCTTTGGTTAATACACTTGAAACTTGGCAATATTTGCCTCAGGAACGGGTGTCCTGAGGTTGCTTCGAGCGGACCTGGCCAGGCTCCGAGAAGCCGGCTCCCGGGAGGTGCCACAGGGGGAGGCACGGCATGTTCCATGGGCGCCGGCAGGGGGGTGCCAGGGGGTGCACTTGCACCCTTTGGGAATCTCGGGATCAACAGGAATTATTGAAATAAAAAGCCGTCTGTTGGAAATCATTTTTTTATGCACAATAATTAGTAGGCAGTAATTACACAATTCTCATTTAAAAAGCGATTAATTTCGATCGTCGTGAACAAATAAGTGTGAGCCGTGACGACTGGGTACCTATATCATAAATTCATAATGAATAGTCAGAAATTTGTAAATGTCTCGAACATTCAGACTAAAATTTCATCTTTTTATTAACAATCATATACGGCAAAGATTGTAGGAAAACTAAAATCTGCACCACCTGGAAATTATTTCTGCCGGCGCCCATGGCATGTTCCTGAGGTAGCGGTGTCTTTAGATCTTAATTTTATGTTTTTGCCACCGACTTCCGAAATTAAAGTTATTTTTCACTGTAGTGTTTTTTTTGGAAGTCGGTTGTTATTTTTTTGCAAAAAATTCAAAAAAGTTTTATTTTTCACTTTTTAGTGGGTCGGTTTCTAATTTATCTAAGTTACAATAGTCTAATGACAACTGCTCATTACCTTTTACAACACATTGCTTTTCCCGATGCAGGGACGTTAATTGTTGAGGAGTTCTCCTGGTACTTCACCAGCAGCTCCACTTCACCATATGCATTATGAGGAGCTTAAATTGCTTAGCACTGATTTTAATGTAATCGAATCGCAACCCGTGAAATACTTATTGTTGAGTTGTTCCGGCGCGGTGGCCATCTTACCATCTGTGGTCTTCGTCATCAGTTCCACTTCACCAAATGGTGCTTTCCGAGAGCAAATGCACAAGTTACTAAAAAAAATACCCAAATCGCTATAGGTGTGCCTATATTGAAGAGTTCCCTCGATTTCTCCAGGTTCCCATAATTAGATCCTGATCTGATGACAATGGAACCATCTGGAAAGTATACCCTTTCAAACAAAAATAATTTTCTAAATCGGTCCAGCCGTCTTCGAGCAATCGGGGAACACACATAAAAAAAAGATTCCGACGAACTGAGAACCTCCTCCTTTTTCAAAGTCGGTTAAAAATAATTTATAGCCAGAGTGCATCTCATGGCAATTCTAATAAGCCCAAACACGGCTAGGATTTATTGATTTATCATCATCAGTTCAATGGTACCGTTTTCATCAGAACCATTTATTTAAATTTGCTTCGTCTTAGTCGTTTAACTATCTTAATCGAGATATCTAATCGCCACCCGTGAAATACTTATCATTTAGGGGGACCCGTAGCCATCTGTGGTCTTCTTCGTCAGTTCCACTTCACCAAATGAGACTTTTTGAATGCAAATGCTAGATTTGTTGATGAAAATACCAAAATCGCTATGTGCTTGCCTATAATATTAGGTCCTTACATATGAAATTAGCATTTTGTCGTACTGGTTCCAACTTACTAGTCATCTACTTACGTATACTCAGGGTTAATAGTAATAAAAATATTGCTCCAATGTCATGCATCAATATCAATTGATGTATTTGTATGTTTAGTGTTTAATAAATAGATCACCCCTAACTGAAAAAATACCAAACCGATTTTGTTATGATTTTCATCCGTTAACTGAATTTTACTTAGCTCAAAATCTGTGCAAATATCATCAAAATCTGTCAAGATAAACCGGCGATATGATTTTTTAAAATTCTATTTCGAACTAAATATCCAGTATCTTCTAGACTATATTTCAAAACGGACAATTTATACGGGATTGGTGCCATAGTAGTTTTTTGTGCTCTTGAAGAGAGCTATCCAACGATGGTAAATTCATTTTGATTGGACATGGGTACCAAAATGCCCATCCTCCTTTTTTGTGTTATCAAAATTAAAATCCCTGATGGTGGCCAAGCCAGTGTCAGTTACACCAAAATTTCTTACGTTTTTTGCAATTTGCAGTCAGTGCAGTGTCAGGTTGTATGTTGATCAAAATATGATTCGCGGCTATATCAAACATAATTATAACCATAAGAATCATCAATACATCTCTCTCTAAGTTAGATGTGTTTCAAAATTCGGAAACCATGACATTTTGGAACACATCTGATTTAGAAAGATGTATTGGAAATTTCACGCGCAAGAAGTCGCGGGCAGAAGCTAGTTCCTAATAAAATATATCTGACCATTTCGCCTCCACACCGACGAGGCAGATCCTTTTGACTGATTAGCTGTACCCATTGCTTAAATGTCTAAAAGTGTGCAGAAGGTTGTAATAAATAAAAACATAATTCTAGTCTATAAAAATCTTTTATTAAAAAAAACACTGTAATATTGTTTAGTCGGCATGGTTGCCGAGGCGTCCCACCGACACCGCCTACGCACAGGATCTGGCAAATACAGTAAAGTTAACAATTACTCTTTATCATATGATCTTACAGACTCGCCGTGGGGGCGAGCGGTACATACACAAACATTATTTATTCAATTACAACTAAACATAAGCAAATCGGAACAAATCGAGACAAATGCTATCGAATGATTCAATTATAAAATAAATACATTTACATATTATTATTAGACACAGATTGGTAGAAATGTAATCGACCGCGACGCGCAGGGAGACGCACGCCGATTTATAATATTTTTGTAGTCTCTCGAATGCGAGAGGGGCTGCCCGCTGGAACCATTCGCTCGCTTCCCGAGTCCGAAACACCCATCCGTATAACTGAACCGATAAATCTTAAGTAGTAAGGTCAGTCCTAGAGACCTGCGCCGCGTGGGCCGGCTGCTTAGCTGTACAGGTCGTCGTCGCCGCCCTCCTCCTGGAACGTCGGCACGTCGCCGCCCGACGGGCCCGTGCCGCCCGCCGCGCCGCCGCTCGCTGGGAACCTGCCACACACACACGTTACTACGCGACCAATCAACAACATCCTATTGAATTACAAGTATTAGCAAGGTTTAGACCCTTATATTCACGAGTCAATTGACAGAAAACTTATATTGTCACCAAATCATCCCAACTAGCAAATGCAATCTCGAGTCGAGATTGGCAACTCGAGATCTCGCGTGCTAAGTCTGATGTCGAGATTAGCTAATTGAGATCTCGCCCTGCAATCAGGTGAGATTTCGTTTTCGAGATCGAGATTTCACCTACTTTTTGAAATAATGCGTTTTTTATAATCCAGAATAGGGTATTCGTGTTATATTTTGTTAACAAAAAAAAACACTGTAATCGAATCTCGAAACAATAAAATCAACGTTTATTAAAGTAGCAGCAGATGGCGTTCTGTAGTTTATGCCTGCCCCACCCTCATGGGAAGAAGGCATAAGTATATATATACGTATTTAAGAAGTAATCAACTGCACTGATACATACATAACGCAAAAAAATCAGCACACACATCACACACACTATAAATAATTAATTATGAAGCATTGTTAAGACAAATGTAGTTCAGTCTCGAAATTTCGTTCCGAGTTCTCGACCGAGATTGTTTTCCCATGAAGTTGAATCTCGAAAAAAAAGGCTCGAGATTTCGCGAGATCGAGATTGCATTCCCTATGCCCGACAAAGAGCAGCTTCCTTCGCGACTATAACTCGGTATCATATTCGTGTAATTACCTGAAGTTGGTCCCGAATCCTCGGCTCTGCTGAAGCGTCTGCGCGAACATCTCATACTTGCGGATGTCGTTATCGGACACGGAGCGGCGCGCGAACTTCATCGCTTCTTCGAAGTGAGCGCGGCTGATCTCTGGGACAGGGTCCTCCTCGTCCATCTGTAAGTAAAGGTGTCTTGTATAATACTATGGAAGTTGCGAAGGTGCTTCAGCTAAGTGAGGACGAAGGATAGTAATGAATGGTTTTTTTTTTCAGGAAACGCCGATGTGAGCAATAAGTCTGCTAGGCTGAAGTGGGATAGAGCGGGCCATGTATGTAGGATGCATCGGGACAGATGGGCCAAAGTCGTCACGCAGTG
Source organism: Fissipunctia ypsillon (assembly GCA_947568875.1). Classification (NCBI taxonomy): domain Eukaryota; kingdom Metazoa; phylum Arthropoda; class Insecta; order Lepidoptera; family Noctuidae; genus Fissipunctia; species Fissipunctia ypsillon. The sequence goes on from OX387659.1 coordinate 17,293,432, forward strand.
AGTTCCAGAAGATGGGCATGCTGCCGAAAACGCTGCCGTGATGACTTAAGAGTCGTTTATGGAGGATTGGCCACAGAAGGCAACGCACAGGGACGACTAGAAAGCTGTGGAGGAGACCTTTGCCCAGCAGTGGGGCAGTACAGGTTTAAAAAAAAAAGAGGTTCAAACAAGCAGGTGGCCCACTTTATGGTAAGTGATCACGCACTTGCGATGCATTTGATATTGCCAGCCCATAGCAGTCAACAGCTGAAAATAGGCCTTTGTAATCGCACGCCATTTGACTTAATCCTGGCCTACTCTCATCCAGCTGCTACCAGCCTGCGAAAATCACCGCTCCTAACTTGAGGGCGTCGTACTTTACCGTTTGTCGATTCGAAGGCACCACAACGCTCATCGGTCTAACGGCTTATATGGCCTGCCTATTGCCACTTCAGCTTATTTTTTACTAGCGACCCGTCCCTGCTTCGTAAGGTTTTTACGACTTGACAAAACATCCGAGATTTTTATTATTATATATAATATGTAAGTTAAATATTAATGTATTTTACACAAACATTCTGGAATAAATTCTCCAAATGTTGAAGACCGTATCAAATTCCGTTGCAGTTTAGAAGAACAACGCGGTCACACAAACAGACACGAAAAGAGACTATTCATACAAATAAATAAAATTGATGAGTCTGTTTGCAATTTCAAAATAACAGATTTTTACTAAATGCGTATGAAAGTATATAGGAGGAGCTTGTGGCTAAGTAATAACAGCCGCACGGGTCGATCGATCAGGTTAAGTTACACTTGCCGCGGTTGGTACATGGATGGGTGACCATCTTTACTTATCAAGACCCCTCCATTCCTCAGAAAGCACGTTAAGCCGTTGGTCCCGACTGTCATTCGTGGATCTTTAACAGTCGTTAAGGATATCGTATTACCCAGTAACTGGGTTATGGAGGTCAGATAGGCAGTCGCTCCATGTAAAATACTGGTATTCAGCCGCATCCGGTTTGACTGGAAGCCGACCCCCATATAGTTGGGGGAAAAGGCTAGGCTAGAAGATGATGATGATATGAAAGTATATACGATACTTTAACCTTTTAACCGCCCGACTTCATATCAGTTGTCGTGCCCCCAGCGCCGGGCAACTTGAATCATTACGATATTTGGTCGTAAATATACGACCCTGGCGAAATGGACACGAAAATATTTGTCGGATTAATCCGTCGTAGGCGGTTAAAGGGTTAATATAAAAAAAACGATTATTAAGATTTTTGTCTGTCTCAGACTAAAATCTCAAAACTCATATTTTTTTTTGTTCCGGCTAATTTCCGAAACGGCGGGATTTTGATGGGACTTTCACTGAGAGATAGCCGATGTTACAAGGAGTAACTTAGGGTACTTTTGTTTTAGAAAAAGCCCTGCAAAAAAATTAAACCCCATGAAATTGTAAAAAAAATCCGATTCAAATAGGGAAGTATTGACATCCACGCGGGCGAAGCTGCGGGCAACAGCTAGTATGTAAAAATTATGTAGGTACTAGCTGACCCGACAGACGTTGTCCTGTGCAAACAATCCATAGAAAAAAGCACTTTCAGTTTTCAAGAATTTGCCAATTTTTCGGGCAACTTTTCCTATTTTTCTTTCCCTAAAAACCCTATTTGGAATATAGCTAAAAAAAACTATTCGGACCAGGCGTTCCCAAGCGATGCGCTTACAGTATTTCTTTTTTTTATTTATATAGTTATAGATAGATAGAAGAGTCGTGACGTGTATGACTTACATCCATGACCGCGGCTGCGGGCTGCTGCTGGCGGGTGCGCTCGCGCGTGATCTCGGCCTCAATGGCCTGGCGGATGGCCAGTTTGCACGCGCGCTGGCAGATCTCCGTCAAGTCAGCACCGCTGAAACCTTGTGTCACCTGCAAACATGATATCAGAATAACGATTAATCAACAACTCAGGGATAAAGAGTTCCATATACAAGGTGTAATTTAAATGGCGGCCAGTCAATCCAAAAAAAAGTAAGTTGGGAGTCTCATTTCCTACGAAATTTATGGGACAAGTTTTTGACGATTTTTTACTTTTCTAGTACTCAAACCTCAGTTGGTTCGAAAGAAATGGCCCATTTTCTTGCTGACTGTAATTTATTTTTTCAATATTTATCAAAAAAAAAAAAAACGACAGGACAAAAGGACAGTTTTCCTGTAGCTACAACGGTTAAGGTACCTGCCCTTACTACCCCATTTCAAAAATCCATCCTGTAGAATGAAAGGTTGTATGGAAGTTCATCATATTTTGCCAATTGCAATGTACCCTAAATCACATTAGTACAATAACGTAGGCACGTTACCTTAGCGATGTATGAGAGATCGACGTCCTTAGCGATGGGCGACTTGCGCAGGTTGGCGCGCAGGATGGCCTCGCGCGACTTCTCGTCCGGCAGCGGGATGTAGATCAGCTGGTCCAGACGGCCGGGCCGCAGGATGGCCGGGTCGATGATGTCGGGACGATTTGTCGCACCTAGCCATGAAAGCCTAGTGTTATTGATTTACATTTTCCTTATATATATATATATATTTGAATTTTACATTCATTATTCAGTTTATGCAGTAACAAGAAATGCTTAAAGGTTTTATAGCATTGGTAACAAACAAAAAAACAAAAAAAAACAATTGATTAATAATTAATTAAATTAAATTAAATTCATATTCAATCATAATCAACTCATATTCATTAGAGTAGTCTCCTACGAGCGACACTATATGTAACTTGTCTGTCACAGCAGTGCCGCACGTAAGGATAGTCCAACGTATTTGCTATCATATGTAGAAAATTAAATTAAAATAGTTTTTTTTTTGTAATATTGTCTGTTACTTTTTCACTTGAAAGGCTGACCAAATTTGGATGAAATTTAAACACAGTAGACCATGTCCTGGATTAGGACATAGGTAACTTTTTATCCCGGTAGTATGTTCCCTTAAGATAGTTTCAGATTTCAAAAGCAAAATCTAATCTACCATAACTCAGCCAGCAGATAGGTCTCTAAAATAGCGGTGCGGGATAAAAACATGATAAAGTAGCCGCCTTTGCGGCTTATACTTACTCCTACTTGACTCTTCGAATTACAATAATTGTCCCTTCATCATATCATTTCAGCCAAGACTGAAAAGCTGGACAGAGACCTTTCCTAACATCACTTTAATGATTGCTTGCGCTGCCCACATCCAGCAGATTCTCACGACCATCACTGAGTCATTACTCTATTTCTGGTAAGCATTGAATTTTTTCGTTAAGACTCACCAATAATGAAGACGTTCTTCTTGGCGCCCATGCCGTCCATCTCAGTGAGGATCTGGTTGATGACGCGGTCGGCCGCGCCGCCTGCGTCCGACACGGAGCCGCCGCGAGACTTCGCGATCGAGTCCAACTCGTCGAAGAACAGCACGCAAGGAGATGCTGATCGAGCCTGGTGGAACACACCAAGCGTCAAAATATCGAATGACTCGTTGTAGGACCCGAATTAAAGTTACTACCGCTATTACCCCGCGTCCTAACCAAAAAAATCGTTCGCGCGAATACGCGATCGTCGCGTTCATATGTCACTCATTTGTTCGGAAAACCGGAAGGCACCTGCCGATGCGTTCGGGTTAGCCGAACTAAATAAACAAGAATATCGCGTTGGTTAGGACGCGGCCTTACTGGTATAGCTTCCATTAATCCAAAAAAAAAATTTTTTTTTAGGAACGAATATATTTTTTAGTATGTATGGACGCTATAGTATGTATTACCTTTTACACGGACGCACTACATTAATACTATAAATGTTAATTAACGCAATGTTAGGTAAAAATTTCAGAGTTTTAGAACAAAATCAGCATTGCGAGCGTCGTCTATGTTACTCATACCCGCCTGAGTAACTCCCCCTAAAGCTCACTATGCTATTTCCAACGGCCGCTTACTAGAGGTGATAAGACGTACCTTGTCGAAGATGTCTCGCACGTTAGCTTCGGACTCTCCGAACCACATAGTAAGCAGCTCGGGGCCCTTCACTGAAATGAAGTTAGCCTGGCACTCGTTGGCAATAGCCTTGGCCAACAGAGTTTTACCTGTAGAAAGGAATATGTTTAGTTAATTATGAAGATTAACATTTCAATATTTATGGGATAACATGATAAATTGTATTAGTAAAATTATTGAGCTATAATCTAGTGTTAAATATGATAATGGAATTGATCCTAGCAATTGAATACACAAATGAATGAAAGCCAAAATACGATATCCAGCTTATGTTTACAGTAGAGATTTATTTATTTACTTGCCTGACATAATTAACTTTGGCTTTTGTTACAAGGTCTGCCTACTTACTGACAAATTATCTAATCTTTAATGCGGTATGAACACATAAAACACATGAACTTCTTCCTAGATTCTTTTAACTACACAAACAGCACATTACTTCTATAAAAGATTGTATGTGAGTGTACATACCGCAACCAGGCGGTCCATAGAACAGCACTCCCCTGGAGGGCTGCATGCCAAACTTGAGGAACTTGTCGGGGTGCTCCACGGGGTACTGCACGAGCTCCTGCAGCTCGCGCTTCACGTTCTGCAGGCCTCCGATGTCGGTCCACGACACGTTCGGCACCTCCACCACGGTCTCGCGCAGAGCAGACGGCGATGATTTCGTCATCGCATACTGAAGAAGATAATTTATGTCAATATTCGTGGCTAAATATTATTTGAATACATACATAATATAGTATTTGTTTTACCACCAAGTATTTATACATGTTTCTTACCCGGAAGTTGTCCATAGACACGGCGAGTGAATTGAGAACCTCCGCGTCAATCTGGTCGTCCTCAAGATCGATGAGGTCCATCTTCTCACGGATCTGTTGAAGAGCCGCCTCCGAGCACAGCGAAGCCAAGTCAGCGCCGACGTGGCCGTGAGATTCTGCCGCGATCTGTCATAGAGATGATCATTTTGGTTTAATATTTCGACAACCTAGGTAAATCAAGACAATAGTCTTTCGAAAACACATGGCAAAAATTTATAGTTCCAAAAGAATTATCTACCTAAACTCTGGTTTATAATTGGCTAGACTAAAATGACATAAGATAACTGGATTTAAATGTCAAAATAACAAAAAAAGGTCGATCGCAACTGCCATTTTGGTCTAACATCAAAAATCAGAGTTAAATTCCAAAAAGTGCTTTATGTGTATTGGCTGACAATTATATTAATAATTAAATAATCAAGGGCAGAACACCCCTGCTACTAAACTTCCTTTGCTTGTGTTAGCAAAAAAAAGGACAGGCACATGACAACTTTAAAAAGTTAAGAACATAATCTGAAAGTCAACAATTTGCTACATCTTATCATGTACTAGTAACTTCCACGACTACAACAATACAAGATACAAATTACAAATCACTAGTTCCTCACCTGTTCTAGATCAACATCATCACCCAGCTTCATGTTCTTAGTGTGGATGCGCAAAATCTCCAGCCTGCCGGTCGCGTCGGGGATGCCGATGTCGATCTCCCGGTCGAAACGCCCGAACCGACGCAGAGCTGGGTCGATCGAATTGGGACGGTTCGTGGCCGCCATTACAATCACGTGGGACGACTTCTTCATGCCTGGTGGGAAAGATGATGACATCATTTTGAGCTATTAACCTTTTCAAGTCCGCCGACACCACAGAAAGCCAGGAATGTTTCATTAGTCGGCGGTTGGTAAGATAACACCACTTGCTGGTCATAGCTTTCTACAGGGCATCCCACGGATATGCCACATGGAGAGAAAGTACCTTGAATATTGTAGATGTAACATTTTACTGAAAGAAGACATTATTTGAATTTAAAAAACAATTTAAACTGCATTCATAGATATTTAAATAATTACATGGTTGAACCGGGAATCAAACTCGTTACACGAGAAAAATTATCACCCTGTAGCTTTATCATACCGATCGAAAGGCTTCATCATAAGGATTATTTTTTGCTAAATAACAGTGTCAAAAATAAAAGGAAGACCATGAATTTCAACAATTTTAATACAAAATTAATAAATTTATAAAATGCTCCAAATGAGTCCCTTCCTGTTGAATTCGATTTGTTACATACAACCAGGTACCTACTAATTACATATCTCTTTATCATTTTAGCATGCACTTAAATTATAATAGGGAAATGATGCGTACTTCTCAAGTGGGTACATTTATTAGTAATAGGTACTTATGATAATGTCAGTTGTATGTCCTTACGGCAATGTCAGCTTTTCATTTTTCTGAACAAAATTTCACATCAAATGTTAAAATTCATGGTCTTCCTTTTATTTGTGATACTAAGTTATTTAGCAAAAATAATCCTTATGATGAAGCCTTTCGATCGGTATGATAAAGCTACAGGATGATTATTTTTCTTGTGTAAGGGTTCGATTCCCGGTTCAACCATGTAATTATTTAAATATCTATGAATGCAGTTTAAATTGTTTTTTAAATTCAAATAATGTCTTCTTTCAGTAAAATGTTCCATCTACAATATTCAAGGTACTTTCCCTCCATGCGGCATATCCGTGGGACATCCTGTATATTAAACGTCATTTATTTACTACTAGGGACCCGCCCCTGGTTCGCACGGCTTTTAAGACTTACAAAACTACGAGATTTCTTTATTACTATGTAAGTTTAATACAGTTTTTTTCTTCTCCATAGAGATGTACGTTTTGGAATGGGCAACTAGCTTCAACTTTCTAACTGAGCGACTCTTTGACAGTTCAAAAGTGCCTGTAATTGGTTTAATTGAAATAAATGGTTTGAGTTTAAAGGAGACATGTTTTATGTATTATACAAATAAACTTTCCGGGATAAATTATGACTAGGGGTCTCCAAACAGTCGGCCGGATTGACTCGACTAGTCCCAAGATGAAAATTTGCGCGTAATTCAAAACCACAGTATGTTGCTATGATGAGCTAGCTAAGTCATGCCCCTTGGGGGCTTTAGCGTACGAGTTAGTCTGGCCCTTGGGCTAAAAAGTTTGGCAACCCATGGATGGCAAAGACCGCATCAAAATCCGTTGCGCAGTTTAGAAGAACAACGCGGTCACAGACAAACACGAAAAGTGACATAATATACAATGTGTCCCTGGATAAAGTGCACAAACGAAAATGGGTGAAACTAGACCATAATTTATCGACAAAAAATTGGAATTTTTTTTTATTAATATTGATGGTTTAATTTTGTATCACCTACGACAGACACTTTTTCTTAAAAAAAAAATTTTGTAACTAAGGGCCGATTTTTAAATCCTCAGATAACTTTTATCTGAAGAGTAAATGTGGCGGTCTGACATATTTTCTATAATAAAGCTGTCAAAACTTCAAACATATTCCCCAGATAAAATTTATCTGACGATTGAAAAATCGGCGCTAAGACTGTTTTTATGCCGTGTTTCTTATTTGCTAAGCATATCTTAGCCATTATCACTGTTTTTATTTCAACGAAATACTCGCAATGTTTCAAAAGATATATTTTTTTTTAAGAAAAAGGGTCTGTCGTAGGTGATAAAAAATTAAACATCAATATTAATAATACAAATATTTTTATTTTTTTTTTCCAATTTTTTGTCGAAAAATTATGGTCTAGTTTCACCCATTTTCGTTTGTGCACTTTATCCAGGGACACACTGTATATGTATAGATACATAGATGTTGTTCAATATCATAATTCAGTAATTGATCAAACGTGTGGCTCTATTTGTTACGATACCTATTACTAATACCTATACAAAATTACTGACAAACCAAAAAAGTGCAAACTTTGTATGGACCATGCCGATTCTAGGCTGCACCATACACAGACGATTACTTTTCATCGAAATCAACATCTAAGTAACCAATGTAGACCTAACCATGTAATTGCTTGCAAACGACGGTCATTTCGTCGACTGTACTAATTATTTATAGCCTCGATGTGAAAACGATCGTTATTCGTACCTAATAGGCTCATGGTCAATCGCTTTACAAGGACGAAGTTGCCGCGGACCAAACTTGCATGATTGCTAACGTATGATTGTTATTGGGAACTCCCCGGAAAGTCTGACAACGGCTTTAACTAATAGTATAGGTTTTTCCCAAGTAAAAGAGTTTGAGAGATAAGTAAGGAGTGTTACGCCAGCATTAACGATATTATTCGTCGAGCTCTTGTCACCGCCGGCGTACCAGCGATATTAGAACCAAGCGGCTTGGTACGTGACGATGGGAAGAGACCAGACGGCATGACGTTGTTGCCTTGGAAGGGGGGTAGACCTCTGGTGTGGGACGCAACCTGTGTCGACACCCTTGCGCCATCTCATGTTCCAAGCACGGCGAGCTGTGCTGGCGCCGCTGCTGCGGCTGCTGAGACCCTTAAGCGGCGCAAATACTGTAACCTTATCGGTAACTACAGTTTTGAGCCGTTTGGGGTCGAAACGCTCGGGTCATGGGGCCCGAGTGCGCGTCTCCTTTTTAAGGAAATTTCTCGCCGACTGGTCGACACTTCACGTGACCAGAGGGCTGGCTCGTTCTTTGGCCAAAGAATTAGCATTGCCATTCAACGTGGCAATGCTGCCAGTCTTCTGGGCACGTTTCCGGATGACAGCGATGCGGACGAGTACTTCGACGCCTAAGTTTCCTTTTGTTTTGTATATTTATTTGTATAGTTAGTTAGTTCGTTAGTTAGTAGAAAAAGATATTTTAAGTTTTTTTTTAACATATAATTATTATAATAACTTCCTAAAATAAAATTTACTCATTAATTATACTGTTAATCATAACTGTGGTACTAAAATATGAATATAGAAAAAAAAAACAGTAAGGAGTTGCTTTATGTCAACCTAAATGAAGCTTTGTATGTGTTGTGTTTATTATTTAGGTAAATGTTTGTAGATATTTTTAATGTGCAAGAGACAAAAGGCGTGAGTTTGTTTGTGTGTATCTATGCCATTTTATTGTATTTTTTTTTCACTTTAAGGGGAAAGCGCTAAGGTAGCCCGCGAAATTCAAATTTTCTTACGATTTTTGCATTTTGCAGCTCAGTGTCTAGGTGTATGTTGATTAAAGTATGATTCGCGACCGTAACAAATATGTTTTTACAGAATTATAATTATTAGAATCAGTAATACAACTCTATAAGTTAGTATAATCCTCAAATATCAAGATTTCATAAAATAGTTATTCTTCGATTTACTTGGTCTTGGAGAGTTGTATTGTTGACTTTAATGATTATAATTCTGTAAATAGATATTTGTTACGGTCGCAAATCATATTTTAATCAAAATACAACCCAAAACTGACCTGCAAATTGCAAAAAACGTAAGAAAATTTGAATTTCGCGGGCTACCCTGGCGTTTTCGCCTTAACTTTTTTTTAAATTGTGTCTTATGGATCATAAAAGACACAATATATAAATATATTATTGTGGTGTGCCGTAAATATTTTTATTATTTCGTCGTTGTCAAACCAAAATCTGCTATGTGCACTTTTTTGAGATTTCTACTTTTTGACCTTTGCATATACACTCAGCGGCACGGAAAGTGGCCCAAGTGCGTTATTTTGTTTATTAACAAAATGAAAAGCGAAACAAGGTTTTTTTGTTGTTGTAAAACTTAAATGTTTATTCAGATCTTATATTCTAACGATTAATTAACAAAAAAATTAATGAACTTTAATAAAATTTCACAAAACCAGAAAAGGCATTAAGCTTGATGTTTTCAAAAAAATGTTTTAAATTAAATTTACAAATTAAAGATATGGGTACTTAAAATTAATAGCGGGTATTTCCACCTCTGGCCCTGATGACTGCCTGCATGCGGTCAGGCATACTGTGGATTATGTTTTTAATGTCCACTTGTGGTAATTCGTTCCAGGCGGCCACCAGAGCGGTTTTCAATTGACTGATAGTCTCTGAGGGTTGGGACTGGATCGGATGCGTCTTTTAAGCATGTCCCAAACATGTTCTATGGGATTCAGGTCTGGGCTTCGTGCCGGCCACTCCAATTTCGAAATTCTCACCTCAGAAAGGAAGTCATCCACGCAACGAGCTGTGTGAGGTCGGGCATTATCTTGCATTAAAATGAAATCTTCGCTACCGAGGAATGCCACGAATGGTAAAACGCGTTCCTGGAGGATCTCCTGAATGTATCGCATTGCTGTTAGACGACCTGCTACGACTACCAACTCTGTGCGTGCGTCTGAACAGATCCCTCCCCAAACCATAATTGATCCACCATGGAAACTAACGGTTTGTGTGGTCGTAATTGGCAGAAACCTCTCCCCATGCCTTCTCCACACACGTTCGCGGCCATCTGGAGCTCTTAAGGCCACTCTGCATTCATCAGTCCACAGAACTTTACTCCACTGCTCGTGAGTCCAATTGGCGTGTTCGCGAGCAAATCGAAGTCGAGCTACACGATGGTGCCGGAGCAGTTCTGGACCTCGAGCTGGTCTTCGAGCACGCAGATTCTGTTCCTCCATTCTCCTTCTTATTGTCCGCTCACTTACGTTGACCCCTCTCGCCGTTTGTAGTCGCTGCCGTATTTCAACCGCAGTAAGGAACCGATTTCTCAAAATTGCGAGAACGATAAATCGGTCATCCCGTGCTAATGTACACCTAATACCGCCAGTTCCTGGTCTTCTTGTGTATAGGCCGGTCTGATCGTACCTTTTTAATGCATACCTTAGTGTTGTACGCGGTACATTTAAAGTTTCAGAAATCTCTCGCTGCGTTCGCCCCTGGCTCCGAAGCAACACAGCTTGAGCAACTTGAGCTGAAGTTAGGGGCATTATGTTCCAGTTCTGGAAGCATTAATTACTGCAGATTAATTAAAAAATAAAACAATAAAGATTAAAAGCACAATCATTTGAATATCGAAGTTTAACTTACCCGTGTTCTTTGCGTTCCAGTAACAAACTAACATTAAAGTGTCACAGAAATTAAACAAATGAATTTTTTTTTGTGCTTACCCTCTTAAATTAACAATAGCATAAATGTCCTGACAAACTGCCACTTGAAATTCTCATACGCGATACCAACATCGCCTGTTATCGGTCTGTTTAGGTTTGGGCCACATTCCGTGCCGCTAAGTGTAGTTCACTGCCCTATCTACCGTATAAAACTGCTAAGTGCATAGGAGCACTGTACGACGATCTACGATCTTTTTCATATATAGTTCTTAAAATACACCTTCATATAAAATTTTACAGGAGAACTTTTTTTTTCAATATTTCAAAAGTATAATTTTTGCACATAGCAGATTTTGGTTTGACAACGACGATTTATTATTATTAAAAAGTTGTACAACTTTGCATTAGTTTAACTATGCGTGTGCGTGTGTCATCGACATACGCCCACGTATTCATAAAACTTGACCCGCATAAACAATACATGAGTACATAATACATAAATGTTATCAGTCCAGTCAGTACATTGCTCTTATAATAGACAAGAAAAAATAGGAACAGATTCGGTCTTTTTTCTTTTCTTTGTTACTAAACTTGTGCCATGGATGATGGAATTCAAATTAAATACAAATTGAAAATGCGGTCAGGTCAGATGTCAGGCGGAAAATTTCTGGAATTAGTTTTTTTGGATCCAGGACAACCAAAGCTATCGATTTTACACGGTTTTGGTTATAAAACGATGAGGCAAAAATTTTGGCAATGGGCTCTCGTACTATGTAGGTGTTTGCGATTCAGTTAGTTTTGTTATCATAGACTATGCCGTTACACCAAGCGCGCTAAAATGGAGGGCGTTTAACATTTTGCGGGACGCAAACGAAACACAATAGAAGTTTTAGGGTTATTACTGCTGCTGCCGTTTGCTGTTATAGTCCTTCACAGCGTTAAGGTGCCCATGTCGGTTGGCTAATTTAAACTTTTTTAAAGTACTGTCAATTGCTTTTTTGGCGTTGAATAATCTTTTTACTATTATGGCGATATAAACTATTGAATAAAAATATTTAAAAAATGTTTGCAATATCCCCTATAATATTGTACTATTGATTTTAATTGCATAGCATTATATTTATTCTAATCTATTCTGTTACACTATTGTGAAATTTTGTTTGATGTAATATGTATGTTTTTTTTTTTTTAATAAAAGTTCACAAGTTATAGGTAGTAAAACTCACCATCCATAAGAGTCAGCAGCTGCGACACGATCCTGCGCTCCACCTCTCCGTGAGTCTTCTCCCTCTTGGGCGCGATGGCATCTAGCTCATCAATGAAGATAATAGCCGGAGAGTTCTTATCGGCCTCCTCGAACGCCTTGCGCAAGTTGGACTCGGATTCACCGGCCAGCTTCGACATGATCTCAGGTCCGTTGATCAAGAAGAAGAAAGCGCCTGTTAAGAAATACCAAGAAGTTAATATACTGAACCATATTATTATGTTGTCTGTAGTTAGGAACAATAGATTCTGAAATCACAATTCTGTAGAACGGAAATCTAATAAAAGCAGCTGTAAGTTGAACAAAAGAACAACCAATAAATCATTTAAAAGATTACCCAGTAGGTAGAATTGAGTAATGCTTTCAGAAACTCATGTTGTCAAAACAGAACTTTCTATAATTTTCTCTATATTCCACTTTTTTTACAGGTACCATTTACACAGTACCAGTGGCGCAGCGACAATTATCATTAGACGGAAGCCGAAGAAAAAATTGTTGAATCCTCATAAACTCGAGACAAAAAACCGTAGGTTTCTAATCTTATGATGAATTAAACTGGTATTAAGTATAGTTGTGTAATGTGATGTGATACACAGTTACACAGGTGTACCATATTATTTGGTAATAGTAGACATTAAGAAGAGTGTTTGTTCCGAAGGGAAGCCAATAGGAATCGGGTTGTATGAAGGCTACGCCCCTCCACAGTACACAACATGTAGACGCATCGTATGCGGTCACGATACTCAGCATTTAGGAAATGATGAAGAAGTTATTTCCGTATTTTTACCCGACTGCTAAGGGTTGTTTTTTTTTTCTAAACTAGCTGTTGCCCGCGACTTCCTCCGCGTGGATGTCAATACTTCCATATTTGAAACGGATTTTCTTCACAATTTCATGTTTTTTTTTCTTTGTGCAGAACCCTATTTCTTTTTTTTTTCTAAAATAAAAGCAGCCTAAGCTACTCCTTATAACATCAGCTACCTACCAATGAAAATCGGTGCAGCCGTTTCAGAGATTTCGGAACAAACAGAGAGACAAAATTTTTACAATTTTTTTTTTTATAAGTATGCTTTCATATGCATTTAGTAAAAAACTGTTATTTGGTCATTACAAACAGACACTCCAATTTTATTTATTTGAATGTATACAAGGTGTAATTTTAATCCTGTTAACCTCTTAAGGGGTAATTGTACTCATCATTATGAACAACTTTTACTATAAAAATCAGGTGCTTTCATATGCATTTAGTAAAAAACTATTATTTGGTCATTACAAACAGACACTCCAATTTTATTTATTTGAATGTATACAAGGTGTAATTTTAATCCTGTTAACCTCTTAAGGGGTAATTGTACTCATCATTATGAACAACTTTTACTATAAACATCAAGTGTTCCCTACATTTTGACGAGTTATGCGAACATAAATTTAGGGAAAAGCTGTTTTTTTTTCGCGATTTCAGGTTTGGTCCTTACAGTAAAAATTGTTCATAATAATAAGTACAATGACCCCTTAAGGGATTAACAGTGATTTAAATTACACCTTGTATATATGTACGTATAGATTTGTATAGATATACCATTGTTTGTTTTCCCTTACGAAATAAAACAAAAATTAAAGAAGAAGATACACAGTATTATTTACACTGTTAAAACATCAAACTCACCAGTCTCATTAGCCACAGCGCGAGCGATGAGTGTCTTGCCGGTACCAGGGGGCCCGTACATGAGGATACCGCGTGGGGGTTTGACGCCGATGGCCTTGAACAGCGACGGGTGGCGCAGCGGCAGCTCCACCATCTCCTTAATCTGAGCCAGCTGCTTCCGGCAGCCGCCGATGTCGTCGTAGCCGACGGCGTTTAGAGCTTCTTCTTCCTCCTGTTGAAAGTGATTGTGGCGGTGAAATGAGGAACTACATTCAAGTAAGTTTAACGCTAAACATATTAACATCATTCTGTCAGTGTCGTGACATGAGACAGAACGAAGGGCTTGTGGCTATGTAATAACAGCCGCACGGGTCGATCGATCAGGTTAAGCTACGCTTGCCGCGGTTGGTCCGTGGATAGGTGACCATCTTTACACAAGACCCCTCCGTGCCTCGGAAAGCACGGTTAAGCCGTTGGTCCCTGCTGTTATTAGTGGATCTTTGACAGTCGTTAAGGGTCAGAAGGCCGAGTCTGACAACCAGTCTTACCAAGGGTATTGTATTACCCAGTAACTGGGTTGTGGAGATCAGATAGGCAGTCGCTCCATATAAAAAACTGGTATCCGGCTGCATTCGGTTAGACTGGAAGCCAATCCCAACATTGTTGGGAAAAGACCAGGCAGAACGATTGACAGAAACAGAGCACATAGTGATGTTCTAAATGCGTTTAGTGGTAAACGTATTTAACGATTTCTGGTACAAGAGCGAACAGTACAATACATCCTACAATGAATTACTGAATACACTTAATACATTGTTGTATTTGACAAGGGTACCAAAGAACAATAAGTAAAAGTAACTCATACGAAAATAAAATGGCGGAAATACAAGGTGTTATGGTATTGAACAACGAAAATAGTTTATGCTGATTTTAAATACGAGTAAAAATTCTACTGGCAGTTTTGTAGTAACTTTAAGATATCGTCGAGTACACTCACAGTATCAGCCTACACTGAGATTAAAAACTACGTTAAGTGCTGATAAGGAGAAACAAATTACGTGTTTTTGAGAACTTTTTGCTCTACGCATTCATTGCATAGCGCGGATACTATGTGGACAGACATTGTTGTAAGGGAATTTTAATGAAGGAATGTAAATAGTTGGTACGTTATTTAAAAATACCCCAAATTATTCATTGAAAAGAACGTGAGGTTGAGTTTTATAAAACCTATCTGCAAAACAGTTACTGCTCAGGATAGCATATTCAACATTTAGGCCTGGACTCCATCAATGCGGAGATGTGAGATGTCCGAAGCGGAGACGAGAAGAGATGTTTTTCAGCTAGGGTGTATCCACCGAAGCTGTGCGGAGATGCGTACTGGCTAGACTGGAGCGGAGATGTGTGCTGGTTAGAGCGGCTGGCGGGTTGTGCGACGCGGGGGGAACTAGCAGTGCCCCTCACATTTCTTGTCTCCGCTGCGCGCCGTCGCTAGCTTGCGAGGCACAGCACACATTTCCGCTTCGATCGCGGCATACAAATATGATACATCTCCGCTCAGTGGTATTCACTGAAGCTGAGTGGAGACGAGATATGTGAATAACGAAATTCTATTGGTTGTTTAAAACACATCTCCTCCCCTCTTTGGTAGAGCCCAGGCCTTACGAATATAAAGATATTTTAATGTTCTATGAGCTACAACTATGGTAACAAGGACAATCTAGCTGCTGGTAGGATTAAACCATGAACAATTTAAATGAGTTAAAAAATAACAATCATTATGATTTTCAGTAACAATAGCAACACATGCATGATGCAAGAAAACTGCTAAGTTACGTTCGTATAAAACGCGAGCAGACGCGCTTTCTAGGTTAATTCCGTTAAATTAGAAAACATTTATAGAGGAAGTCATAATTTTTTATATTATTATATTCCTCACAAATAAAAAAGAAAGAGACGGATTTAAAATAGCGGCTAAAAAATAAGTTTTAATCATAGCCACTTGAAAAATGACAAAAAAAGCGGCGCCTAAAATGTGCTAAATCTGCGTCTGTTTTTGCTGACGCGCAGTCGGGTAAACAGTTGTGACAGCCCTAAACTGTCACCGTCTCTTTCCCACTCTGCTGCTTTCGTTGTGTAGAAGCCTGGTAGAGGTAGTAGTAGACGCTTATATGATGACGATTTCGATATGGGCTGTGACAACTAACCTCACGCTTAATCGGATCTCCCTCGCAGTGTATGACGGTATCAGGCGCCACAATGCAGTAAGGCGACGGGTCAGTCTCCACCACCTTGAACTCGACGGCGCGCATGCCTCCGCGGACCATGAAAGTGTCATCGCGATGAATTGGCCGGTAAGCTTCCATGAAGTACGGCTTCAAATATACCTCAAACAGGTTTCTGGGGAAAAGGGTAAATAAAGTAAATTATACAGTTTACGTGACTAATTTTGGCTTAAATAAATTTTACATTAGCTGTTATCAAGTCAAATGTTCACTATACGTAAATAAACATTCAGATATCAGTAAATTAAGGAAATAAAGTTTATCAAACTTTAACCTGTATTTTAATTTATTAATTACCCAAGTATTGCTGCTATTTTGGTGTACACAAAAATATGTATTTCTGATAATTATCAAGAGAGCTTTTAGTACAACCACATTAATGGCTCAAGCAATCAGTCACTTGCTGTCAAATAATTTAATCAAAACACGAACTATTTTCTTAAAGCACATGTGGATGAAGTGTTTTCTTGTTTCCTTACCCAGTCAATCCTTCAACAGAGTCATCAATGGGTAGTATATGCACACGTTTGCCGTACTTGACGGACGGGCAGGGCGCGATGGACACGACATCAGACAAGCGCACGCGCAGGTTGTTACGTACTACACGGTTCATACGAATCTTCTCATCGGGGCAGTTGTCATCTGAGAGCACGATGCAGACGGTCTCCTTACGGCGCTTGCCCTTCAGGAGAACGGTGTCTCCACGGAACAGTTGCAGCTGCTCCATTTTTGCCTGTAGACAAGTAACAGTGCTGGTGAGATGACATAAGTTTCGAATGTTCCTTTTTGATTCACAATTGATTGCAAGCGCTACTGCTGAGCATAGTTAAAGTTCTGGGTTTGATTCCCAGGTTGGGCAGTGTTATTGGGTTTTTCCATCAGGAATTTTTCAGTAGCAGCCCGGAGTATGGATTAGTGCCTGGTTAATGGCAAGAGAAAAGAGGCCCTTATTGCATGGGACTCAAACATAACTGGCGAAATGTGGGTGTATTATAGGTATACCCGTATACCTCTGCGGTTCTGCCTAATGAGTATCTATCTGTGTATCTAGATATGCATTTAGTACAAAACTGTTATTTTGTCATTACAAACAGACACTTCAATTATATTTATTTGTATAGATATATATATATTTGTGAGCAGGTGGTTTTTAAGGTAAACTAACCTTTATAACATTACTTTTTTCAAACAGGTGCCATATTATGACAGTTTAATGGCATCATGATCCCAGTGCAAGAGAGAGATGGAGCTATACATAACCGCTAACACCATCCCTTTTTCGGTGTGGAATCATAATGGCATTTATACTTCATAATACGGCCTCAGCATCCTAATTGCGTAACTAACACATTATCAATCACAATCTGAATAATTTTGAAGAATAATCCATTGCTTCACATGTTAAAAAAATTCATCTGATCAGCAATGTAATAATGCAACGTTCTCTTGCTTCTCAATGTCACTCTTCTCGATATTGTGTTTTTTCTCTTTGTTTAATTGGTCATATTATCACAAACATAATTGCAACTATGACTTTGATTTAATGTAACAATGTGTCAACAATTCCACATTATTTTGCACTTGTATAATTTTTTTTTTCTTTTCTGCTCTTTTCAAAACTCATGTAAATTATTAATAAGCTGTTGAGTTTCCAAATAAATAAATAAATGTTGTTGAACTGTCAATATGAAACCGATTCCTACTCTAAGGCTTGTATTACAGAATGTAACTCAAAACTTAAGCATAACTTAAAACAACTTTAAAGCCATTTGATTGGTTGAAACTAGTTTTAAGTAATGCTTGAGTCTTGAGTGGTGTTCTGTAACACGGGCCTAAGTGTGTTACACAATTATCCCGCAGGAGTCTTTGCTGTTTTGGGAACGCCTGTATGTTCAATTAATGATACTGTTAGAATAGTATCAAGGGAAGGAAGGCTACCAGTATCTTGTCATGTTTTCAGTGTAACTTCACAAAACATTCTGTGTTTAATTATACTTAGTTGGTTAAGATTTTGCCATTATAAAATTGTGCAATTCTTATATGAATCAGCATTTTTGATGTTTAAAACTGTATTATTTAACTACGATTTGTATTAGATGACTCATTTCTAATTTATTATTATTTACGAAAAAAAGAGATTCTATAAAGATTTTATAAAGAGTTCATTGACGTTGACAACAATCAATCAATCATATTTGATGTCTTAATTTTTTTACAGTTCAAATCAGAAGCTTTTAAATGTTTTTTTTTCTTTTCTATACAAGGTGGAAAAGGACGATTGACATTCCTTTAAACCACGTAAAGAGAATCATGTTCTTTACCCGTATACAAAACATCAATCAAATCCAATGAATACTTTAGCCACAGGAAATTATTTTCTTATTTTTCAACATGATGAAGATCTGAGTCCGTAATAATAGGTAAACATTGCCGCCGCCGCGCCCCGCACCCCGCACCGCGCCGTTGGTTAGTGACTTTCCATAGATAAAGCGTGTTTACTTTTTATGCAGTTGATTCTGCTATTTATTTTGTTTGAAAACTGCAATTTTTTCATTTTGCATTAACTACTGATCTTCGTGTTTTAAAATGTTTCGATGGACTAGTACTGTGCTCGTTTTAATTTAATGTCGTACGTCCAGATCCACGTTGTATATTACTTTCGTAGTCAGCAACATAAAAAGAACTAATATTTAAGATAGTAAAGGATGTACAATTCAATGTAAAATGTAACATGTGCAATGTCATACAACAATGTGTTGAATGCAACTGGGAAACAATAAAATGATATTTTTCATGAAAAATATTTTGGTTTGCTGTTGCCAAACACACCATAGATATCTTAATTTTTTTATTAAACTACACATTTGTATACATTTACGGTTGTTTTGGCAATAATTGCGGGAGGCATATGTACAGCAGAAGACATCTTATGGCTAATGTGATGATAATAAGTGTATTTAAAAAGACTGCAATGTCAAAATTTGTATTGTACAAATTATTATTATTTTTTATTTTTATTTATTATTTTGTATACAAAATGGAAAAATAATGAATGTGTATTTCATTCATCATCATAATTATTAAAGGCAGTACAGTTCGGACTTGAGCATGGTCAAATGTATTTTATTCCAGACTGTTCTGTTTTATTAGTTTTATCTTTTTAGCTTGTCATGTTCCTAGATCTTATAGTTGCATTATTCCAATGTAACTGTCTCATTGATCTAGTGGTCACAAGCACTACTGCTGGGGTCCTGGTTTTGATTCCCAGGTGGGGAAAAGTGTTATTGGGTTTTTCCATCTGGAATTTCTCAGTAACAGCCTGTAGTCTGGATTTGTGCCTGGTTGATGGCAATAGGCTCACCCTATTACATGGGACTTAAACATAACTGGGAAATGTGGGTGTACTATAGGTACACTTGTGCCTAACCCTTCGGGGATTACAGGTGTGATGTTATGTTATTCTAATATAGCAGAAATGATTTAAAAGTGGAGGTAGATTGATCAAATTATTTCCTTTTTTGTTTTTCTTTGTAGACAAAGGAATAAACATAATAAGGAGTCATAAATTAATATTCACTTCAAGATCATTTCCACAACAAATATTTTTTAATTGCAGGAAAAGTAGTTAGACACAATGATAGATTTTATTTCAGCAGATTTTGTTACGTTATACTATCAGTTATTTTTACTATTCAAAAATTATCAGCCTAATAGACAAATAAGGTCACTGAACTATAAGTATAATGTCAATTGTGCCGAAATATAATTAGTATGTTTTGGCAATTAGTAATTAAATTACCTGTTATTTATGATGAGTTGTATCCAATAATCCAGGGCAAAAAATTAATGGAAATTCTTGTTGATGAGCAAATTGCTTCCTAAGGCAGTATACCTATAATCATCATACCACGGATGCAGAAGTGTAATCACCAAATTTAGTGACAGTTTCATGACATTAGAGATGCATGATAGTGACAAAGCATTTTTATGGTCACCATGAAATTAATGGAAAAATACGCCATCAGCGCCGTCAGGTAAAGACAAAGAGCTCAGACCTGTGAAAGCGCCACCACGGAGTTGTCATCGCTGACTGCCTCCTCCACGATGAGACGGTTGGGCCTGTCCTTGCGGCGCAGGATCGCGGTCGATAAATCATCAGGATTACTACCGAACAAAAAAAATGTCAATCACCCTAAAAATAACCAAAGCGCTCAGTTCTAATTATGACTAATTATTAACACCAAGCAACATCTTCATTTCGAATATCAATCATATTAAGCTCCATTTGTAAAAACAAAATCCTATGCCTTAATGAACTTGCAAAATTCGATTTCTGTGTGTCGGTTTGTAACTCAGACATGATGACAAGCCAATTTTTGAAGATTCATTTGCAGTGTAGCGCATCGATTATTTGAAAAACTATACATACAATTATGCCGTGTACTAGTATTATGCATTATTATATACTCACCCTTTACTATCTGCCATTTTTAGTAAAAAATGAAAATTACAATTTGTAAATTTACTATTTTTTCAGAACGCCGAATGAACAATCACTCTACCACTTCAATACGTGCGTGACGTTGCCGTATTTCATTTGTTCGTCGATGATCATGGTGTTGCTAGTATATTGTTGTTGTTTATGGAAATGTAGTTTGTTTTCCTTTTCTTCCGGAAATTTACGGTTTTTTAATTCTATTTTTATAATTGAATAACACAAAGATGTTGAATTCACTATAATAATTATTTTAAGTAAGAAATAGACTCGGCAGTACATTATTACTAAATTACTAACTATCTCTTTTGTTATTTCTTTTCAGAGACCGAAAAAATATAGTCACCATCTCGTTAAAAAAATCTGCCAATAGATTAAAACATAAAAATAATAATGAAATAAATCTGTTATTTAATTTCGTTTTCTGTTTATTTTAATCCATTAATTATTTTCTTCGTTTCTATTTTGTCAAGATTTTAGATCAATAAAATGGGCTGGCGTGGGGTGTTCTAAGTGTAGGCCTTCTATCATAGACTGGGAATACACGTCAGGTTTTGTTTCCGATTGTCTGATCAGACTATCGGATCGTATTTACTCGATACACGTCCGATTTTTACGTCAGGCAATTTTTGAATTCAGTCGTTCCCGTGCTATCATCCAAAATGCTTACGTAAAAAAGCAAAAAGAAAAGATGTACTAATTACTGTTACTTATTACCCGACTGCGGCGAAGCCAAAAAAGGAGAGGTATGTGTTTGACCTGTATGTATGTACAGACGCCAGTAGGTCAAGCTATCCGAAACTGTCAAATTTTCCCAATCAACCTTGAACCTAATGCTTTAACGATAAAGTTGAAAATCTATTAAAGAAATTTGACAGATTGTAGTAGCTTGATGTACTGCCGTCCATACATGTCTATGAATGTATGGACGCCAGCACATCAAGCTACTACAATCTGTCAAATTTCTTTTCAAGTGGCTGGAGAGGCGCCACGGCGTCCTCACCTTCCGCCTGACGCAGGTCCAGGTACCTGTTCCGGATAAGGGGGGAGGAAATGCCCGGGTGTCACCACTGTGTGGATCGCCCGGAGGACACGGTGGAGCATACTGTGAAGGTCTGCCGGGCTTGGGCGGAGCACCACCGTGTCCTCGCGGAAGCGATCGGTGGCGGCGGTCTCTCGCGTCCGGCCCTGGTCCAGGCCATGGTACGGAGCGAGAGTACATGGGAAGCCATTACCTCTTTCTGCGAAGCAGTAATGCTCGCGAAGGAGGAGGCGGGACGCGTGACGGAGAGGCAAGCTTTGCGCCCTCACGCCCCTAGTCGCCGCAGGAGACGCCCTGGGCATCCGGTTTTGGCAGCCGATTCCCGGCCACCATAGGCGCGGGTTTGCGGACGGCGAGCAATGGGTAGCTCGCCGTCCGGTAAGGAGAAGGCCTGAGTCGACGGCGCGTTGTGTTCCACGCGTGCCTCAAATAGATGTCAGCACCATTGAAGGGGTTCGCTACGGCCGATGCCAGCCAGGGTTGCGGGATGTTCGAAAGAGTTACCGTGGCCCCAGCACAGCCAACAGAAGGAACACGGGTGGGTTTTAGTCAGTAAAAGTCTGACACGCCCTCCCGCTCCGCTCAGAGCGGGAGAAAGAAAGAAAGAAAGAAAAATAGGTTTATTTGTCACAGAAACATGTGCATACAAAACGATAAGAATAATCAGAAAAATAAAACAAAAATAGAACCAAATTATAATCACGAGCTCAAAACAGAAATAGTCGGAAGCTGCACGTCATGACTGTGACAAGAAGGCTTCCACTCAGCATGATGCTGTGCTACGAGGGACCCACAGCACAGCGCTGATTTTCAGTGGTCACCCGAAGTGGTCCCGAGTAGTCCCGTGGTGGTGGGAGAAGTCATTTGATGATTTCCCATCCATAAAAATAAAAAAAATAAAAAGTTGGAGGGAGGAATCGGACGTCTATTTGTCTCTATGCAGAAGTATGCATAGCGCGCCTTCAGACAATCGGATCGGCAATAAAATCGGAAACGTCGCGCGCCAGTTTCCGACTCGAACGTCCTGCCCGACTATCGGATCGGACGTGTATTGCATGTATTGTACAGACGCCAGCAGGTCAAGCTACCCGAAACTGTCAAATTTTCCCAATCAACCTTGAACCTAATGCTTCTGCGGTAAAGTTGAAAATCTATTAAAGAAGTTTGACAGATTGTAGTAGCTTGATGTGCTGCCGTCCATACATACAAACTAATGGCTGCAACGCCTTCCGGTAGCCGGATCTGACTATCGGATCCGACAATCTGATGAAAAAATCCAACGTGTATTCCCAGTCTTAAAACATCAGTCAGATCAATCAAATTCAACTACGACTACTTACATACCTACCTATTTAGTTAGTTGAATTATTGTTAGGTATTCTGTCTTACATTACGCTTACTTGTTTCTAGATTTATTTTGTTTCTATTTTTTCTTTAAACCCTCTACTTGATTAACCTCATCATTGTTATGCTACCACATAAGGGAAGAGTGAGACAGCTCCGACACAGGAACTATTATAACTTACTGGGGCTGCCTCAATTTATGTACGACACAATGTTTAGTTGAAATAAATATTTTTGTATATTTTTAGATGGCTTGAATGACGAAAATATTAAATCTATACAAAATGCTCAAAAACAATTAAATAAATGACATCAACTCTGAATCAGAATATTTGACGAAACTTTACAAATACAGGTTTACATATAAATTGAAATAAAAAGTGTAATATAATTGATTGAACAAAAACAAAATTTTCGCAGCCGCCATCTTGGATTTACATTTTGACGTCACTATCGGCTTTAGCACCTTCGAAAACTATGAAAACGACACCCATGACGAATAATTTGAAAATTTTCACAGCTGCCATCTTGAATTTTCATTTTTACCTCACTATCGGATTTAGCACCTCGAAAACTATGAAAACAACATCCATGACGAAAAATTTGAAAATATTCGCAGCCTCCATCATCATCATGCAAGTATGAACGGTTTTTCGTTTGTGACGATTTCTCCTAGTTTTCTCCTACCGCAAGCCGCGTAAAAGAACGAACAATAGTAACGCAATATATAAAGGAACAAAAAATTAACTACTTGCGTGCCAAATTTGAAGGCAACTTTAAAGCGAAAATATAAATCCTCTTTAATAAATCCCGTTGGAATTTCGAAAAATAGTGACCTAAATAATTACTGGTAAGTATAGAACTTCGTAAATCTTTGAATTACCTACTAAAGTGTCTTTGGCAATGGCGAAAGTCGGGCTGACCGATGATGAGTTAATAAGGATTTTCAACTCCCTAGGGGATGATTTCCCAAAAATGCCAAAACACGCCATTTGTAATTTCTAAACAAAAAGCTTAATACCAATTTCTTCCTTACAAACTTTCATCACCTATTTTCCCCTCTTAGGGGATGATTTTCCAAAAACGCTGAAACTCGTGGTTTTTAATTTTTAACCAGAATGCTAAAATACCAATTTTCATGATCTACAAAAATGACGATTTTCCATACAAACTTTCATCCCCTATTTAGAGGTTGAATTTAAAAAAATCCTGCCTTATTTCTTGTCTACATTATAAAGGGAACATCTGTGCAAAATCGTGAATATTCTCTGTCGCATAAATACGACACGGGCGGTAGGGGCACGGAAATATTTGTCGCATATATACCTACAACTCGGGCGGTTAAAGGGTTAATTACTGAAAACGAAACCACTGTTTAGTTAACGTTAAATAGAGATTGAATCAATAAACTCGTTTTTAATAAAATAATAGTTTTTCTTAACATTTCCATTCCACATAATCGATCCTTTCTTTCCACATCAAAAATATGCCAGATAAACCATTATTATATACGTCTCTAGCTAGTATATCCGTTACCAAAGCTATTAGCTAAGAGAAATAAAATAAAAATACTAGCTCCAAGTCCAAGATTAAAGCAGTACATAACTTATCAAAAAACTTTCTGATGTCCATTTTGATAAGATGATGAATGGAGACACACTCAGAAACTTCACAACTCAACACTGAGATCTTATTATTTAATAAATATAAATCAATATTGACTAACACAGGCAAGCCGGTAGTCTTATATTCGCTTTCCAATTCGCTTGTTTATCTTGTTTCATTGATCGCTTCCATTTAAAAAGTGACTCGCTCGCTGTTTTTTTGTTTTTGGGGAATGGCATCTCGCAGTTCAACCTATAGGAGGTTGTCGACTGCTTAACCGGGCTTTCCTGTGGATGCCTCAATAAATTAAGGCCTCCAGCCAGGCTTAAAACTAAGACTAAAAACTAAGTGACTACACGCTAAGGGCACCCCCTGTGGGGTACGGACTTCGGCTTAGGGCGTCGCTGGGAGAGGACAGCAACGGGACATGCTGGATCGGATTAAAGACTCGCTCGCAGCGGCTCACGTCTTTATATACCCAAACGAACATCATACTAGAATGTACGGTAATATTCTATCTGGTCTAGTAGCTGCTACCAAATTCCAGAGAGTTCATTGCACAAGCGCCATCTAGCGTCGAGTAGCAATACTAGGTTTTACAAGGATTGTAGTCGATTTATTCAAATGTAGGTGTTTCTTATGAACACTTACAGATGGCATTGTCCACAAAACCAATTAAAATTGTATGTTCGTAACAATAATTAATTCTACTTTATTTAGTTATGCCGCATACAAATTATACAAAACTAACGTGAATGCTGGTGAACGGCTGTCGTAGAAAGAAATGCAATGCACACACACACTATACCTACCTACATATTTTTACACTGTTTAGTGACCTTGCGTTTTGGCAAATCTGATATACCTAGTCGTGATGAAAATGGCGGCGATTTTAAAAACGGATGTCAAAATCTTAATGTTATTCTGAATATTTCAATACTTTCTACAATATACATTAACCTTGTGAATTTATTTACGTTTTGTCATGCGATGCAGCTAGCCGGTTGCTTGAACTCGTTGGCGGTGGGACAGGTACCTACCATCGCGGACATTTGCGGTGAACTACTTTTTTACCTTATTACTAAGGTAATATGATTCCATCAATCAATCATTGCCAGCCAATCATTCGTTTGCGAAAGTACTTCAGTCAGTGTGTCGAATAGAAGTTTTGGGTTTTAGGCATGTAGTTTCATTAGTTTAGACAAAGTAAATGCAATCAAAAGTCAGTTTTGTTTACTGAATATTTTAATAAGTTCTAAAAAAAACTATCGTAAGTACTTAGGTAGTGGTGGTAGGTATCTACTGGACTTATCCATTTAATAATTATTCTTATATTCTTTAATTGCTAATTTCATTGCCCTTTCGACGGTCCTTTGGTCTTTAGCGCCCATTTTGTGAACACAGTTCACAATCATATCCAACAGTTTTCTGGTTTCTTCTTGGATAGTGACGAACAACAAATCACCTCTTCCGAATTCCAGCAAACTGTGTAAGTAATCATCGAATTGCAACCTATGTTGTAAAGTAAATGCATCTCTAAGTGTTTCGAAGAATTCCTGTCTCCTCGGTAACTTTTCGTCGTATTCTTTTCTATAGTTTGCCATTTCGTCGACGACATCATCACGATGCATTTTCGACAAGTATCTAAAATGGCTCGCTAACTGTTCTGTGTATGTAAATTCCATTTTCGTCAGTTCCTTCTTCATCATTCTAAAATATCTTATTAGCTCTTTACCTGTAAACGCCGTCGATAACAAGTCGAGGTAATTTTCAATAAACCTTTCGAAGATAGTCTCACTAATGGCAGCGGGATTTTGTTGCGAGTTCGATTCATCACAATATATACTAAAACAAATTCCTAAACTTGTAGAACACGTCATGTATATAACAATTGTATATAACGAACACATGTTACCAACAATGCTGTGTATCGTACTGTGACTTGTGACGAAAAATCATAAAATATGTACATAAGTCAATTTCACGGTTGGCTTAATGTGAATTTAAGCAGATGGCTCAATGTGAAATTAAGAGCAGTTCCATTTGCCCGGGAATACCGCACGGTCTCCGGGGAGGCGGCGAACCTCCTTGCCGGATTACCGCCATGGGATCTGGAGGCAAAGGCCAAGTCCTCGCGCACATGTGGGAGTGGCGCGAGGAGGCAAAACGGCCGGGGCGTAACTCTGCTGCCGCGAGAAATCGCAGAACAGCGGACAGAGCTCCGGCAGGATCTCATGGCGGCATGGAGAGTGCGATTGTCGCAACCCAGCGCTGGGCACGCCACAATTGCGGCGATAAGTCCCCTCTTTGAGGAGTGGCTGGAGAGGCACCACGGCGTCCTCACCTTCCGCCTGACGCAGGTCCTCACCGGACACGGGTGCTTCGGGAGGTACCTGTTCCGGATAGGGCGGGAGGAAACGCCCGGGTGTCACCACTGTGTGGATCGCACGGAGCATACGGTGGAGGTCTGCCCGGCTTGGGCGGCGCACGCCGTGTCCTCGCTGAAGCGATCGGAGGCGGCGATCTCTCGCGTCCGGCCCTGGTCCAGGCCATGGTACGGGGCGAGAGTGCATGGGAAGCCATTACCTCCTTCTGCGAAGCAGTAATGCTCGTGAAGGAGGAGGCGGGACGCGTGAGAGAGAGGCAAGCTTTGCGCCCTCACGCCCCTAGTCGCCGCAGGAGACGCCCTGGGCGTCGGGAATTGGCAGCCGATTCCCAGCCACCGTAGGCGCGGGCTTGCGGACAGTGAGCAACGGGTAGCTCGCCGTCCGGTAAGGACCAGGCCCGAGTCGATGGCGCGTTGTGTTCCACGCGCGCCTCAAAGAGATGTCAGCAGCATTGAAGGGGTCCGCTAGGACCGATGCCAGCCGGGGTTGCGGAATGTTCGTGTGGTGTGGTAATATCTACATCGCCACAATGGAATGCGTCACACTGACGTCACGCAAAATCCTGCATCGCGCAATCAGAGTTTACCGCGCGACTAGCATATATACAACATCCCGACATCAACCGTCGGGCAGTAGCCCACTAGACACAACACCCGTCTGGTCGGAGGATCCTCCCTTTTCTATGGAGGATGAGTGAACTTTACACCCTGTTCCTCATGCCTCTATACTGGTGACCCCGAACATGAACGTCAGCGCAGCCTTCGTGCAACGACTACAGCGTGACGTCATCAGCATCACTTCCTCGAGCTTTCGAGCAGCGAGTCACACAGCCAGCCAGCACCCACGGCTTCAACGGGTATCCTGACCACCAGCATGCAGCGACCGCACATACCTGGTCATCACCCTCAGCCTCATCAGCAACCTTGGCACAGCACACTGCACTCTCGGCCGGTCAAACAAGCAGAGCCCTTCAAACCTCTCCTGGTCGACGCCAGCAGTCAGCCTCAAACCGGCGCTGTACCACATCCGACGCACTGGAACATAACGCAGCGCCACCCCGACTCACTGGGGGCATCTCCGCAGACAGTTCCGACTCACGGTGAACTATGCGGCACCCGGTTCCGACTCACTGGAACCTCAACTGGCCCTGGCAAGCATCGCAAGATACACGACTCTGCCCACTATCGACCTCCGGTCTCCGGAGGGGAGTGATGTGGCGGCATATCTACATCGCCACAATGGAATGCGTCACACTGACGTCACGCAAAATCCTGCATCGCGCAATCAGAGTTTACCGCGCGACTAGCATATATACAACATCCCGACATCAACCGTCGGGCAGTAGCCCACCAGACACAACACCCGTCTGGTCGGAGGATCCTCCCTTTTCTATGGAGGATGAGTGAACTTTACACCCTGTTCCTCATGCCTCTATATTCGAAAGAGTTACCGTGGCCTCAGCACAGGCAACAGAAGGAACACGGGTGGGTTTTAGTCAGTAAAAGTGTGACACGCCCTCCCGCTCCGCCCAGAGCGGGAGAAGTCATTTGATGATTTCCCATCCACAAAAAAAAAAAAAAAGAGCAGTTCCATTTAATATTTCATCCCAATATTCTACAACAGCCGAACTGAATTTTAATTCGATATCCCATTTAACATCTTCAGACTGTCGATGATATCTACCGAATATTATCCGCTCGAATACTCGTCTGGTGTTCTCTCCAATATGCTTCGAAACACCTTTCCCGTAATTTTTGAGTAAATATACATAATCGTCCATCTTCATGTCATCCACCACTGTATATATGGCATTCATTGCCTTGAAGTATTCATTCTTTTTAGGTTTTTCATCAGATATGAACACTAAAAAGTCATTAACTCTCGCTTTAAGTGTATTGCTATTGTATATGGAGTACTTTTTTAATCTCCTTCGAAATCTTCGTATCAACATCTCCTGTAAATAGTCTATCCCAAGACCTTCGAGACAGTTGCTGAGTATTGAAAAGTATTTGCCGAGGTATTTACTAGAATATTTTGGAGACATGAGGGCATTGCAAATGTTGGTAAGGAAACCGAAGTAAGGTCCACGAGGCAAGATTGCTGGGGCTTTTGTCACAACCCACGGAGCATCCGTCGTAAGTTCAGTTGGATACGGCATGGCCGTTGCTTTAACATCGTCACTCGAGTCTTCACTTTCACATAAATCTCCACTGATTTCTTTGATTTTTCTAGGAAGCACTATAACATCGCATAATATTGCATACACAAGAACATAATATAAAGAATTATGCTGCATCATCAACTCGTAGTTCAATGGTTCACTTGCGTGTCTTGCGTTTCGTTTTGTTTATTATAATTCGATTTCTGTTTTTTCTCTTTGATTTCTATTTCCAAACCATCTTCTTAGTTGCATCACCATCTGGAAATTGTGAAATGATTATTATTATTTGAGTGCAGTAACGTGTCCATAAAAAGGAACCTTCTTAAGAACACATTTTCAGGTTCGCATCTTTTCTGGTAACTATTATGGGATTATAGAATATTGGGTCAGAAATAGAAAATACCAGTTTATGGATCAGCCGGTACATTGCAATTATGCACCTATTTCGAAGATAACGTAATAACGTGCGCGTGTGTTGATATACTCGATATAAAGCAGTAGCATGGTTAATCACAGATTGATTGAGACATCGCATCGGTTCATGGTTGAAACAAATCAACAGATAATGGCAATAAGAACTTTGGACACACTAAATTAAATAATCGTTTTTTCAACATAACTTGGGATTAGTCTATCTCCAGCAGTGGACCGCGATGAACAGAAGGAACTGACCCAGTACCTATGTATTTATGATATTAGGTCCTATGTTCCTTAGGGTCAGTCACCTTGTGGATTTTTCTCGTTTAATCCTGACTTGTTTACTACAGGCTTGAAATGAGCTTGTTTACTCAGAATCCAATTTATTTATAGAAGGTAAGTATCTAGTATCTACTTATCTAATAAGTCATAATAGTACAAGTTACAAGTCACAGAATACATAATAGTACAAGTTGTACTGTATCTTAAATTTCAATAGCTTTGATTGCATTCACTGAATAATTTTAATTGTAGCTCGCAATGGAAGAATTCTTATTTGAATATCTGTTTATGAAAGCTCTTTACTAAAAAAAAAATTATATTTTATTCACAGCACATGTCGCCTGTATTTCCACGACGGGGTAGGCAGAGCTTTATAGGATGATTACTTTTCTCCTGCTATGTTTAAGTCCCATTTATTGTAATTACAATTAGACTTTGTGGCTAGAGGATGGTCCTCGGCAGCCTCTAGCCAAAGCTGAACTCCGGGCTACTGACAAATCCCTGTTGGAAAACCCCAATAACACTTAGCCCAACCTGGGTAATCCCCAGTGGGTACACAAGACTGCTCGCTCAGCAGTCCAACTTGCGACCTCTAGACCAATGAAGACATATGGATATGTCGCAGTAAGATGGTTGTAGCCGTCATATAGCTATATATTGTAATATATGAAAGCGGTTCATAACTGTCGGAGTGCCCTAGTTTTATTACTGCTGTAGGTTAAGTGTGGTGTTTATAAAATATATAACGTGGTTTTACTGGTATGTAATTAAAGCCCAATTCACGGTTTATAGGTATATATTGTCCAACAGTCCTCACACACACACACACACCATATGATTTAGAAGGCAAAGCACAAGCACAAGCGTAAGCATAATAGTTAGTGAATCAGGAAGATAGTACTTACAGAGTTTAGATGAGAATATGGAAATAACAAAATATGAATTACAAGCACTTTGAATCAGTTCGCGGCAATACAAATATGCGAGCGAAAAGCATGCATTTCGCGCTGTAGATCACAGAACATAAATACCCTAACGGGTGTAGATAAATCTCGACTGGTTTGACATTGAGCGGTGACCGCTGCGCAAGCGACGGCGACGTGTACGTCAGTAGTTTGAGTAGTGATGTCCAGCGAGTCGATAGTTTATCGCACTTATCGTCGATTATCGACATTGACCAACTGGTGCTATGTGTATACATATGATGAATAAATGTAAGCAAATAACAATGTAAATACAATATTAAATAGATAAGTACTTTTATGTGAGTAATTGTGAAACGGAGTTGTAAATATGTAAGTATAGTGAATTATTATTAATTAAATAAATATGAGTAGCTAAGTAGTAGCCTACACTGCGACCCATTTAGACGTAGCGCTCGTCGGCTGCTGCCGCAGCACCGCTCGCTTCGCTCGCTCAGCTCGCGCGTAGCTGGTCATAGTTCTAACCTAACCTATCCTATTTGGTCAGAGTGCCCTAGTTATATTACTAGATCGTGCTCGTATCATAGTTATATTCCTAGTAAGATAGTTATGAACCGCTTTCATATGTAGAACTATATTACGGTATATAGCTATATCCCTATGGACCGTAATATATACCGTAATATAGTTCTTACTGCGACAGAAATACTCGTGCCATGACTGTGAAAATCACGAGCATAAATAAATACCTACACTTACTCAAGATTCAAAAGCAATATTCTTTTAAAGTATTGACAGTTATAGTGTTACAAACATGGTATTCTCGAAACCATACTTAGTACCTATTATGAAAAAACTTTAAAAAAAGTTGCAACCGTTATTTTAAAATCACTTTTGAATTTTGCGTAAGTGTAAGGAATTTATGCTCCTGTCTGTACCTATGTGTATAGTAATCTGTTAATTAGGGTATCATTGTTCTCACCTGCCATGCTATGAGAGTAGCTAGTGCAGCCACCAGAGGGTCGTCTGTTGCAATCAACACACAACTGAAGAGCATTGCGTCAAATGTTGATAAGCTCCATTCTTCTCCCCACCTGAGACATTCAAATAAAAACTAGGAAAGAATTTCTTTTCCTCTTTTAGGGATCCGTACCCAAAGTGTGTCAACGGGATCCTATTACCAGGCTTTCGCTCGCGCCGTCTGCCTGTCTGTCTGTCTGCCACAAGGCTTCATTTTTTATCCGTAATAGGTTTTGCAATTGGAATTTTGACAGAATAAGTTCTACTATGGTCTCTATTATGGCAAACAATGAAACGAAGGTAATAAAAACTTTTTTGCAAAAAAAAAAACAACGGACATCTAGAAAAAACACTAGAAAGTGAAAAATAACTTTAATTTCGGAAGTCGGTGGCGAAAAACTAAAATACAGATCCAAAGGCCCCGACTTCCGAAATTAAAGTTATTTTTCACTTTCTAGTGTTTTTTCTAGATGTCCGTTGTTTTTTTTTTGCAAAAAAGATTTTATTTTTCACTTTTTACTTGTGGTATGTACCTACCCCACACAAAGTCGTATACCACTACTTGCAATGAAAATGACAGTGACAGGAAATTATTATAACATCATCAACATACACTAAGTGGAAAAAATACGTATTATCAAAGCTAACTCAAAAACTACTCATCAGAACTCAGCCAAATTTATATGGGACCAATTTGGAAGTATATCCTTTCATATAAAAAAAATAATTTTTCAAATCGGTTTATAAATGACGGAGGTCTGAGGTAAGAAACAATAAAAAAAAATACAACCGAATTGAGAACCTCCTCCTTTTTTGAAGTCGGTTAAAAACTATGAAAGTTTTGGTGGGACGGAACCCTTAGCGTGCGAGACCCACTCGCACATGTCCTGTTTATTTAATATTACTTCTATTCTAGTTGCCAGATGGCAACTAGAACTACTACACTACTAGCTCCAGGACAGATGTCCTGGAGCTCGACCATCACCTCCTAACGCAGTATTATTTTAATCTTACTTGAGTGTGGGAAAGATATGGAGCTAGACGTCCTATATAGCTCCATCTCTTTCTCACACTGAAGGAACATTAAAATAATACTACTTTAAGAGGTGGTGGTTGGCCCCCAGACCTAGACACTTACCAAGTGACAGAGAAGCACGAAGGCATATTGTCATCTGGGTCGTACAACAGGGTGCTGGTGTTGCCAGCTTCCCTGGTATTCAACTCCACGTTCATCAGGCGTTCAAGAATAGTGCGCTCACTGGCAACCCAGCTGAGACCATCTAATGCCTATGAAAAAATCATTTGGTAAAGATTCAGGAGTTTGTAACTGAATCACTTGATCATAACAGCTATGAACCCGTCACCGTTTTAAACCGTCTTAACATTTCAGCTGCAAAACGTCCGCTGCTGGACTTAGGGCTCCTCTCCCAACTATCGCCTCAACCGGTCCTGCGCTGCCCGCATCCTAGCTTGGTGCGAGCAGCGCAGGACTGGTTGAGGGAATCGTTGAGAGAGGAGCCCTAGCCTGCTACTACACACTATCATCAGATTGTCACTAGGTACATCTTGTGGGGGTAGAACTTAGCCTACTTGTGATAAAATGAGAACCTTACCCTTTCGAAGAATGCAGCCAAGAAACGAGACAAAAGAGATTGTCGAGTTTCGGTTTCTCCTAAACCTAAAAATAAATTATTTATAATAAAAAATATTTTGCATATTCATTTAAATTTAATCGTAACATCAACATACCTTTTTTTTTTTTTTTTTTTTTTTGTGGATGGGAAATCATCAAATGACTTCTCCCGCTCTGGGCGGAGCGGGAGGGCGTGTCAGACTTTTACTGACTAAAACCCACCCGTGTTCCTTCTGTTGCCTGTGCCGGGGCCACGGTAACTCTTTCGAACATCCCGCAACCCTAGCTGGCATCGGCCCTAGCGGACCCCGTCAAACATCAACATACCTAGGTACTAGTTAAAATGGCTTGTTTTCTGTTGCGTAAAACGAAACGTCAGAAAAAAAAAAATCACCGTCGAGTACCTACTTACGTAAAAATAAAAACATATCTGAATACCTGGGATGGAGAGAGATAGCTGCTTATACACAACCCTGAAATAAAATGTTTATTTTTTAAAATTACGATGAAAATTAAAATACATCATCAATTCATCATTGAAGGTGAATATGGCATGAAAGTGCCGATGGAACGCTACGTTGCCATTCTTAATATTGTATGGACGGCAGCACATCAAGCTAAGCTACAATCTGTCAAATTTCTTCAACTTTATTGCTATAGCAATAGGTTCAAGATTGATTGGGAAAATTTGACAGTTTCGGGTAGCTTGACCTGCTGGCGTCTGTACTTAAATAATCATTTTAGATTTAGATATTGTTTTTATTTTGTTTCTTTTTTAAATTACATTGCATGCTGCACCGGCTGACGTCATCACGTCAACGCCGGCTGTCGCTGAAAACCAGCGCTGGGGCTCTGTGTCGCATAGGGTTGCATTGCAGCATTATGCTGAGCGATGGCCGTTTTGCGTGGATGTGACGCATATTTCCCCCAACTTGTTTCTTTTTGTGTTTGTGTTCTTTTTTTTGCGTCATGTTTACCGCAAATAAACGTATCTTCTTTCTTTCTTTCTTTCAATATGGTAAGTACATACCTCAATTGTGGAGCGCAAACCACACGACATGTAGCAAGAGGCCCCGGCATTGATCTCGAGTCTTTGGAGTCGTCATTTCTAAAC
This sequence comes from Fissipunctia ypsillon, assembly GCA_947568875.1. NCBI lineage: Eukaryota > Metazoa > Arthropoda > Insecta > Lepidoptera > Noctuidae > Fissipunctia > Fissipunctia ypsillon. Next base: position 17,327,982 of record OX387659.1, read on the forward strand.
AAAGCAAAGTTAAATTAAACGATCCCTTCATTTAATTGAATCAGGCAAGAGACGGTTAGTTAATAAGCTTTTCACCTTAGTATTTACTGAATATTTGGAACAGTATATCTATGTAGATGTAGATATACAGGGTGTAAAGACCTGTCACAAAGCCATCATCTACGCATTCCGTAAATCCAACTAACTTAGAAACAGCGTGTAAACCTTATGCTTAACCATGCATCCGTACAGGGCTCGTGGGGGTGGGTATTTATAGTTAAGTTATAACATTTAAAACCTGTTTTCGTACAAAAAAAAAAGTCGGAATTTGAATGTAAATAATAACGTGTAATGTGTTAATTATCTCAATAGGTATCTCCGTAACCAGAAGGTTTCCAGGGATGGTCCAGTACTGAGAAATTATACAATGACGGAAAGAACGAGTGACTCTCGGATTCGTTAAGAGGATATCGTGCGCATAGTGGCGGCCATAAGATTATACGTTATTACTATTACAAACAGTACCTAGTTTTACAATGTCAAGTTTTATTATAATTCTTAAAACGGAAAAAAGTGGCCACTAATTTCTGTTTTATGGATTATAATACAACTTAACAATGGTGCCGATTCTCCAGTCACAAATGCCTCTAAACTAGACTAAAAATCACCAAAATTTAGTTTATTCCTGTCAAACGACGATTTCCTATTCTGAATTTGACTAAAGTGACATAACTTAACTATGTTTTAGTTTGACAACACTAAGATAACACAGAGTTATTAGTTTAAAATAATGAAAATTTCGAACCCCTTTATAAGACACATAAACCCCTAAAACTCAACACGTAGGTAATAATTTTTCATATTTTCCTTACAAACAGTGAACAATTCGTTATAAAACACATCGAGGCTGCCCCCCTGCGTGCGTCCGGCTCTAAAAAAAATTCACGGGTTAGGGCAGACATGTACCATGTGGAGTCGCGCGATTGTCAAATTTGATTTTAGTTCTGTCAAAATTATTTTTAAAAGTGACATATTTTTGCAGAATAGGAGAATCTTATGATTCTCTTAGCCAAAATTTTAGTAATAGTTTAGTTCGGTGTACATACAAGAGAATCGGCACCAATTTAAAACTACTGTCTGTAATAATAATAACGTATAAGTCTTGTGGAGCACAACGTAACATTTTCTGTATTTTCATTCTAAATTAAAAGAAATGACCAAACAAACGATAAGCGCGCCGCTGCGCCCACGATATCCTCCTAAATGTCTTTTTACACCTGTCTTTTTTCCCCGTACGGTTTTCAATGCAAATACATATAGATTTTCGTCAAAAACCGTCTACTTAGTGAGAAGAAAACAAAGTCTAGCCGGTATAACTGTGACTTTATCCACTGGTGCTAGTGAAGTTATGACAGCCGAGAAATTAAATCCTATTTAAATAAAGAATCCTAACCGTCCATGCACATAATGAGCATAGTAATCTTCCTCGAACACCAGCAGCGACAGTCCTACACTGGTACATATCCTCGACAGAGCAGCGGTCGGAGACCCTCGCAGTCTGTCGACCACCCATCGAGAAGATAGCAACGTGATGTATGACGACCACCAGGCTATGGTGGCCACTGCCCATCTGTAGCCTTGACTCGGTGGAAGATAGGATTGCCACGGAGACATGACCTAATATAAAATAATTGTTATTTTAATGAGTTTGCTGCTATATTGTATTAAGTACCTACTATTTGCCGTAACACAGGGGCGTAACGGACACATCGCACTTTAGAAAGTGACTACCACACACAAGAGACGACGCTCTGCAAGAGACGACGCTCTGCAAGAGACGACGCTCTGCAAGAGACGACGCTCTGCAAGAGACGACGCTCTGCAAGAGACGACGCTCTGCAAGAGACGACGCTCTGCAAGAGACGACGCTCTGCAAGAGACGACGCTCTGCAAGAGACGACGCTCTGCAAGAGACGACGCTCTGCAAGAGACGACGCTCTGCAAGAGACGACGCTCTGCAAGAGACGACGCTCTGCAAGAGACGACGCTCTGCAAGAGACGACGCTCTGCAAGAGACGTCGCTCTGCAAGAGACGACGCTCTGCAAGAGACGACGCTCTGCAAGAGACGACGCTCTGCAAGAGACGACGCTCTGCAAGAGACGACGCTCTGCAAGAGACGACGCTCTGCAAGAGACGACGCTCTGCAAGAGACGACGCTCTGCAAGAGACGACGCTCTGCAAGAGACGACGCTCAGCAAGAGACGACGCTCTACAAGAGACGACATTTCATACAACTGTCAATTAATGACAGTTGTGATTTGAAAATAAGAACAATTATTTAATTTGATAGTAAATCATATCAAATAAATCTGACTTTATAATGGTTGGTAGGATACATCCCGAATATCAATGTTTCTGCAAGCTTCTGTCAGACCCTGTGTCAACTATTAGAATAACAATGGAATTTTGTCTCCTAATCTGATATAAGATTTGACAGGGTTTACTCGTAAATTGATTAGGATCCCAAAACTGAATCAAATAGGTACATCTGAAAATAGTTATGTTGGCATTACTTTAGGACAAAACATGTCGAAGGTTCTAAGGAATCTATTTTAATTTTGACAGGGTCAAAGAAAAAGCCGAGTCAGCCATTAACAAATTAACCAATTATCTAAGAATAGATTTCAAGCTACACTTGCCTCGAAAAGAACAATGAATACTTACATGTAGAACTAGCAGTGCCAGAGTGACAGTGTACCCTGGAGACACTCTCCTCATGGTCTGCATCCCACTCCACTCACTGGCTAAGGTGGTGGCTCTCCAGCCATTATACTTGTCAGCCGTAGTTGCTTCTACAAAAGTTTAGATGATATTGTTTGAAGCTGAAAGGAATGGTTTGACCGAAGGATGACCTGAGGGCCAAGTCAAAGTAAGTGTTCTTACGCACGAGCGACACGCGTCAATGGCAGCACCCACCGACCTAAAGAGACGCTTGCAGTTGTACTGTCGCGTCCGCCATTTTGTCACTCTTGAACTATTTGCAGTCCACTGACAAAATGGCGGACGCAACACGCGACAACTGCAAGCGTCACTTTAGGTCTGCGGCAGCCGCCGTCGACGCATACATAGGTACATTACATTTACATACATAATTATATACACATACATTACGTATATTTACGTACATATTATTTTAATTCTGAATAACTAAATAAATCTAGTAGAGGATACAGCCTCCGATATTAGTAGATTTGTCAAAATAAATGAGAGTTTATCATTCTATCTTTATATCTTCTGTACGTCTGTATGTTACTGAACTCCTCCTAAACGGCTCGACCGATTTTGATGAAATTTTTTGTGTGGGTTTGAGTGAGTCCCTAGATGGTTTAGATTTACAATTGGACCGAGTAGGTGGTGCTGTTCGGGGATGACAACGTCTATTTTGTAAAAATCACACCGTGAAAATTTAGGTGACACTACACCATGGGGGTAGGCAGAAACTACAGAACGCCACCTGCTACGATCCTTACCTCTTTCCTTTTGCCTCCTTTACGTTCATACATCTGGTCATACACGCACGCCGGTTGCAAGTACTACGCACCTGACCTTTCTGAAGAACATCACCAATAAGATCACTATAGGTATGTCTTCCTAGGGCGTCCCCTCCCGGCGTTTCCACTCACATCTGCCGTGTTAATACCTTTGGTTAGTCGACTTTCATTCATCCTCTCAACATGACCAAACCATCTAAGCATAGGTGACACTGTTGATAACTTATTTGACACTTTACCTAAGTTTTCACGGTGAGATATTTACGGCCGAACGCAATAATCTATTTTCAGTAAAAGACAGATCGCTATTGATGGTAGACAGTATAATTCTATCTCTGCTTATGTCAGGCCGGTAACATTCCATAAGCTTTTATAGATTATTGGGACGTTGAAACCATAGATAGATAGGTTTTTCTATCTGCAGTATGCCAAAACTGGTGATAGATAGGTTATTGGGTTCGGCCGTTAGAGAATAGCACTACAGGTCCGCTTGTTATTTATATAAATGCTATTAAATAAAAAATTTGCATACCGTAAGGTACTTAAAATGTATCGGTACTTATTATTATTATAAAATTCCATCTTATCTTTATGTGCAAATAAATAATTTCTACTTTTAAATAATAAAAACCTTTGTGGTCCTTATTTCACATTATCTGTACAATTTTGGTAATGACTGAATTATTAATACCATTTACATTTCATATTTATTATGTCCAAAAACGTACGGATTTACTAAACAATCATGGAAACTTGTAGGGTTACTAAACCCTTCTAAAAGATTAAAGGATCTCAGTTAGATTAAATTAAAGGAACCGTTTTAAACACTAACGGGCCGTAAGTCTTAGGAATGGGACAAGTTCAAATACCAAGAAGGTCCTATATTTAATATTATAAATGCGAAAGTAACTCTGAAAGTAATCTGTCTGTCTATCTGTCCGCCTATTGAGGTTGGGTTTACTACGACAGCGGTAGCCCCCACATAACGGCCACAGTGACGGCTATTATGAAAATAATGGCATCGGAGTTAGGCTTTACGGTGCCAAAAAAACGGTCTCTAAGGTAACACACCAACTTATCCTATCATAGAAATGTTTCAGTGATGTCATTCGACGGTAAATAGCGGACACTATGACAGGAAACCGTACCTAGCCTTTACCTTAATGGATTTCGATATTTGGCTCACAGGTAGACACAGGCAACTAAAGGAACACGGGTGGCTTTTAGTCAGTTAAAAAAAAAGGTAGACCATAGGACGTTTCTAGTAAGTTCCTGTGGGATAATAGGGATGATGCCGGGGTGAAAAAAAAATCTATGTAATCCGTCAGTCAGATAATAAAAAAATATTAGACACGTATTTTTTGCTTTGTCATATTAATAAAAAATTGCTTAGAAAATACGCATTAAAGTTGGGGAGTGGGGGCTCGCTGGCAAGCCGTGATGTCATGCCACATTTTAACTCAATGTATCGCCGTAACCTTTTGATTACGTAAAAAAATAAAAAATACGTGTCCAATATTTTCAATAACCACCCTGATTTTTAGTCATCATCCCTGTTTCCCACGGGCGAGGCCGCGGGCAAAAGCTAGTGGAGCATAAAATAATAGTTTAGTTTACCTACCTTTAAATGGTGCATTATACTCTGACCAGTCCAAAAAGAACACGTCACACCGACATTGATTGAAATTGAACCAAGCTACCTTTACAGCCTGAAAAAAATTACTATGTACCTTAGGGATTTTAAATTAAAGTCTGAAATAGTCTGAACTATGGTCAGAACAGATAAAAGTTTAGTAGCACAAAAATTATAGAAAGAAGCTTCTTGTAGGTAATACGTTCATATTCGGAGCAGTTATTAGTTTTTCAGACATGAAAAATAAAGTTTAGTTATTTGGATACAAGTTCAAGACCGGGGGTTTACTCCCTAGGCATGAAATCCGTAGATTTGGCCGAAGTTACGGGCGTTTCCTACTCCATATCACTTACGGACATAAGATTAGTTCGGTTTCCGAACTAAGAATGAATGACAACACGATTTTACAGTTGATCCTACGCCCGATGTGGTTTTAACCGTCCGAAAACTTTAATTTTACACTTGTTTTGACAGATTAACTACTTTCGGACGGGCTCGTATCTTCGTTAACGGATTTAGGGAGTAGAGCCCCTGGTACAGAGGCAACAAGAGGCGATTAAAACTGTTACTTAATACATATACCTATCAACTTCATTAATTGACAAAAAAATGTTTCGATCTCATTTTTTTTCAGCACTTCATGTTACAGCTATAGTCTCTTTCATTTTTATATCAGCTCGGATTAAAAAAAAAAAAAACAAATTAAAATTAAGATTGAAAAACTGAAGTGTTAATTGACTTGTATTGCGGATCGTTCCTAGTCTACAAAATACAGACAGCTATAGACTTTTATCTACTCAAAAACCCAGTTTCCTAGCACAAACTTAGTGACAAGAAACTTCTTATTTAAATTAAAACAATGCTGTGTTAAAATACGAATTAAAACTATCACCAACCTTCAACGCAACAGCCGTATAAATGAAAGCCTTAATGATGTGTTCCTCTCCCCGTGACAACGGAAGAGTTAACCCGAGTGTGCCGGCCTCCGCTGCCAAAGCATGGAGGGTTGAGAACCATGCGGCCTAGGACAACGTTAAAGGCTAATTAATAACCTGACTGTTGGATACCTTTTGACTTGAGACTAAGGATATAATCTAATAATAAAGAAAATTGCATCGCTTGAGACCATAAACGGGGCCTACGGCCGTGTCTGTTTCTGTTTTCAAACTAGATGGCGTTAGCGTCGAAATAGAGCTATGGTTTCGTTACCGCGGTTTGTACTAAACTGTGATGCTGTCAATTCTCTGCGATCGTGTTTGGTATTTATTGACCATTATGAAAATTTTTGGTTTAGCTATTTCCGCGTTAGTGAGATAGATTCATAAAACAAATTATAATCAAGAAAATATGGATAGGGTGGGCTGTGTCGCTGTCGACAGCCAAAGTTACACCGCAGTTTTTCTTTTCATCCTGTTCGTCCTGGCTGGACTCTGAGCGTAGCGTAGCGAGGGACTGTAGCTCACCCAAGACCAAGACTTCTATATCCCAAAAGAGAGTACTCTAGTGCCTACTCTACTTTTCACAAATTAAAGCTGGACACCTTCTGAAAGACAACAAACAAAAACCGCCAAGATCAATCTTAGCTAATACAGACATTTGCCGCCAATACTACTACCAATCTTTGCAAATCTATTTTACGTAGTTCGCAAACATTTGTCCGAACTGACACACTAAGTTTTATCCACTATTCTGACTGACGAAAGTTAGTCGGAATAGACGGATTTTAGATTTATATTACTTTTGTAATTGAGAATTTATTTCATAAACATTTTAATGTAAATGAAATAAATTCTCAATTATACGAATTAAAGCTTACATACAAATTTAACACAACTAACTATTTAAACTAGATACTAACTAAAATTACTACCTAACTAACTAACTACACAAATAAATACAAAAACAAAACCACAGAGATATATAGATATAGATTTAGTTAAATAATTTGTATGTATGACCTACCACCTTATGTCTAGTCTGTATAATTACTTTTGGGAAATAAATATTTTAATATTAATATTTAATATTAATATACACTTAGGCGTCGAAATACTCGTCCGCATCGCTGTCATCCGGAAACGTACCTAGAAGACTGGCAGCATGGCCACGTTGAATGGCTTTTGCCATAGAACGAGCCAGCCCTTTGGTCACGGGAAATATCGACCAGTCAGCGAGAAATTTCCTAAAAAAGGAGACGCGCACTCAGGCCCCATGACCCGAGAGTTTCGACCCAGAACGGATTATAAATTTTAATGTAGTTATCAATTAATTTGCGCCGCTTGAGTGTCAGGCACCAGCACTGCCAACCGTGCTTGGAACATGAGATGGCGCAAGGGTGTCGACAAAGGTTGCGTCCCACAGCAGAGTCCTACCCACCTTCCTAGGCAACAACTTCACGCTTTGGAAAAGCTGTATGTGTTTTAGATGCATACGATGTCCATAACTAGTAATGGAACGTTGTCGTTCTGAAGGTAAAAGAGACATGTCGAAAAATTCGTACAATTTAAACAGGCGAAATCTGGGTGTACCTGCTATATACCTGCATAGCATAATCAGTCTATAATGTTCCCACTGCTGGGACACAGGCCTCCTCTCTATGAGAGGGAGTGGGCCGTAATCCACAACGTGGACCCAGTGCGGGTTGGTAGATGTCACATGTCTTCGAATTTTTAGTTCTAGGATATGCCGGTTTCCTCACCATTTTTTCCTTCACCGTTTTTGAGAGCGGAGCAAAGTAAAGCGCCTACGTGGGTTTGAACCCACGACCTACAACTCGTAAGGCGGGGCTGGTACCACTGGGCCACCACTGCTCTCACCTCCACCTGTATGCTACCTCTGAACATGGGCATCATCCATCATGTCCAAGTTTCTCCTGTGGCTGACAATTTAAATTCACTATTTGAATTCAAAATATCGACCTATTTACCTGTTACCTGATTATTATTGTATATATTGTAGATAAGTAAATATTTCATGGTTGCAGTTGCTTGGCTATTTAGTATTTTTAGGACCCTAAAATAGGAATTATGCAAACAGGAATAAATGCACAACAAACACAAAGCGACATCAACGTCTCTACCGGTGGATAATCTATTTTACGATATGGTCACTAATGTTTGGCCACATAATGAAGTAGTCGTGCTTTTAACTGTTTATATCGTCACACGTTGAGTATTCAATGATCTGGGTAGACCACATCATGATGTGACCGGCGGTCGATGTTCTATTTCATGAAAAACAACCATTTCCAATGGTCGAACACTTCATGAAATGATCAATTCTAAGATCTGACCACAATGGCACGCCACAGACTACCTGCAATACTGTCACTTTTTCTCCCTTAATCCATCTAAAGGTTGTCTTTAAAAGATCGCTGTGAGCGATAAGGCCGTCCATTGTGTCACCCCTTGTAAAATGTCTACTTTATATCTGTAATACAAGGTGGAACAGGACGATTGACATTCCTTTAAACTACGTAAAGAGATTCATGTTCTTTACCCGTATACAAAAAATCAATCAAATCCAATGAATACTTTAGCCACAGGAAATTATTTTTCATTTTCTCATTTTTCAACATGATGTAGATCTGAGTCCGTAATAATAGGTAAACATTGCCGCCGCCGCGCCCCGCACCCCGCACCGCACCGTTGGTCAGTGTCTTTGCGTAGATAAAGCGTGTTTACTTTTTATGCAGTTGATTCTGCTATTTATTTTGTTCGAAAACTGCAATTTTTTATTTTTCCATTAACTTCTAATCTTCGTGTTTTAAAATGTTTCAATGGATTAGTACTGTGCTCGTTTTCATTTAATGTCGTACATCCAGATACACGTTGTATATATGGTGTCCATAATAAAAAGTATTCTATCTATCTACCTAGTACCTTATCAATTACCTTTTTTTGGTCTTGTCGTTCATTATTAAGGGCACAATATTGCATATTATTTATTATTATATTACATTATATTATTTATTTTATCAGCGCGAATAGATAACTTTCATGCCTTCATGCGCAAACGGTGTACATCGATGTTGCGGCGATTCAGAGGTAGCCCTAACAGTATTTTAGCTACACTGGCGGACAAGGTTGATGGACCATTTATCAGGCACTGGGTTGGCAGACATGTGCGTGCACATGTTCATGTAGCCAATTATTGTTATAATTAATGTTTTTTTTAAGCTATTGTGTTTACTAACATAGGTTAAGTTCATATTAACACTATATGGATCCCTTGGTCTGAAATGAAATGTTGAATGCAAATGAATTATTTGCCATACTTACAAAGTACAAGGTGTCTGCAATAGCCCCAGCAAGTAGCGGCACCACAGAGGCATACAGCCCTCCTCTGCGGACGACTCCTCGCCATTGTACCATCGCGTACAAAGTTAGGAGACAGCTCAGCACTCCGCCCCATATCTGGAATATACACTTTCAGGTGAATCTGTTTACAATAATTCTAACAGTCAAGAAGTTACTTACTTACCTAAATACCTACGCTTAAGGCGAAAGCGTCAGGTAGCCCGGGAAATAAAAATTTTCTTACATTTTTTGCAACTCCAAGTCAGTATTTGGTTGTATGTTGATCAAAATATGATTCGCGACCGTAAAAATTTTGTATTTACAGAATTATAATAATTAAAGTCATCAATACAACTGTTTAGAACAGCAGGTAATTCTATTGATTTCATGAAATCTTGACAATAAGGATTATACGAACTAATGGAGTTGTATTACTGATTTTGGTGATTATAATTTTGTAAATACATATTTGTTACGGTCGCGAATGATGCTTTAATCAACATACAACTTAATACTGACTTGCAAATTGCAAAAAACATAAGAAAGTTTGAGTTTCGCGGGCTGTCTGGAGCTTCGCCCTTAAAAAAAAAGGTGTTTGACAGAGTTGTGTACCTACCACAGTTCTTGACAAAAAAATGTTTTTAAACTTTCGGATCATGTTCTGCCTTTTTGATCTGTCTGGCAGGTCGAGCTATGTTATTGGGTTTTTCTATCTGGAATTTCTCAGTAGCAGCCCGTAGTCTAGATTTGTGGCCGGTTGATGGCAATAGGCTCACCCCCTATTACATGGGACTTACTCGTACACATAACTGGCGAAATGTGGGTGTACTATAAGTACACCTCAGCCCAACGCTTCGGGGAAACAAGGCATGATGTTTACGGATCATATTCAATCAGCTGCCATTCGTAGCGTATTGAAGGAATGTTTTTATTCCAGAGTTCTTGTAAAAAACTTCTTTTGTTATGATCAGTGATAGGAATAGGTAGTGCTAATTTGCCTAAACATCGAGGAAGGAAGTAACATGGAGTAGATAATACCTCCTCTAAAATCCCGGAATAATTTTAATGACGTTTAAATCCCGGGATTTAAAAACCACGAATTTTTTATCGGACTTTATTTGTAGTTACAAATTATTGAATTGAAAAATCATAACATTTTTTAGGGTTACACACACACACACACACACACATTTATATATGTAACTTTTATGGTGTACATAGTAAAGAGTATTCTGTCTATCTATAAATAAAGTTCAATAAATAATTCGTGGTTTTTAAATCCCGGGATTTAAACGTCATTAAAATTATTCCGGGGTTTTAGAGGAGGTATTATTATCCACTCTATGTTACTTCCTTCCTCGAAGTTTAGGCAAATTAGCACTACCTATTCCTATCACTGGTTAAGATAAAGTAAGACATTAAAAACGTAAACTTAACTTTTATGTTGGCGTGACCTAAATATAAGAAATCAACTTTATGGGCGACTGTAGGTTTATTGCCTAAACTGATTACCTACTTTGGGTTGTTGCTGAGACTGTGCAATTAATCAACACCGAATCAAATCTTGCCAACACCTCTAAGGGCAGCGAAATATTTTTATAACCTGTGTAAAGTACCAAACAATTTCACAAGTATTGTAAAACATACCAACGATTAGGTTAGGTACAGCCAGTCGCATATCACTTGCACTACGAAAGCGCCTTACGGCACCAATGTTTGTGCCTGTCATAACAGCCATCATCTAAATTACAAGATGGGCAGACGACACTGTTCCTGTCACGGGTAAAGCCTAGATGAGGGTGGCACAGGAGCGTGGGGATTGGCACAAGAAAAGAGAGGTCTATGCCCAGCAGTGGGCGAATTTAGCCTGTGGATGATGCTGATGATGAAATCACGTGTGACAGACGAACAGACACCGGCGAGGTGATACCGAGTGTCGATTTTCCCCGAAAATTGAAAAAAGCGAATAAGTAAATGATTAATGATATTGAACAGTGGTGGCCCAGTGGTAACGGCCGCGACTTACGAGCTGTAGGCCGCGGGTTCGAACCCAGGCAGGCACTTTACTTTGTGTAAATTATTTCATCACCACTGCTCTCAAAACGGTGAAGGAAAACATTGAGGAAACCGGCATGTCCTAGAACCAAAAAATCGAAGACATATGACATCTACCAACCTGCACTGGGCCCGCGTGGTGGATTACGGCCCACTCCCTCTTACCGAGAGGAGGCCTGTGTCCAGCAGTGGGAACATTATAGGCTCATAGGCTGATTATGCTTGTGCTAATGTTATTACTCTGGGTAACTTACCTCTATACCACGATGAACACCAGCGTTAGGCATAACATGCAACACACTCAAAGTCATGACGACTGTCTCTGAGAGAGGTGACTTCGTGGCGTAGCTCGCTTCTACCGATATGTGCACTAGCAGCGAGCTGGGACTGGTTTTATCTCGTTCGATCCTGGGTAAAAATAGCCCTTTTATCTTGTGCAATGAACTACTGAACTACTGAATAGGTATTTCAATGATGAACCGCTCATAAACCTTTACTGATGGGCAGGAATCCTCCAATAACCCAATGATGATGTGATTGTGTTAAACGGATCATTAGAAATCGCAATACCTAAGTTTTTTTTCATGAGAGGAAAAACAGCCCATCTTTAAGGGGACTACAGGACCTAAAGCGCGGTCACTGTCGGACTGCATAGAAAAGAAAGAGATGCACGATGACACAACGCTGCTAATTTATTGTAAAATATAAAGCAATTATGAATTTAAAAAAATCTATTAATTGGACTAAAAAATTAAAACATGATTACGTTAATATTTTGCTTGTAGAATGATCTGCCAAAAATCTAAATGGTTGCATGTAGGTATATGGTTTTTAATCGTTAAAATAATTTTTTAGATGTGATGTATGTGTATCTTCGTGATTTATTTTAACGTATAAAATTTTTCAACACACTATCTAACTAGCATATATCCTGAAGATTATCATATATTTTTCTGCTTTTGTTTACTGCAGCGGATCTACTTTTAGGCATTATAAAATTTGCGTTTAGGTCCTGTAGCCCCCTTAAAAATATATATATTTTACGCACGCTATGCTGTCCACGTGTCCCAGATTGGGACCTATTATTTTCCAGGAACCGCACCGCGGTTGATGCCTACTTGTAAGCCTGTAATAGTAGTATAAGTATTAGGTAGTGAAATGTATACATACTGTTGATAATTTACTTACTGTAGTCGTATCACCATTGTTCGTAGGTAGACCGTGTTGGTGATATTCGCGATCGTCGACAGAAAGTTATCCATTATAAAGTAATGCTTGAACTTCCCCGATAACCAGGTACCCCTCTGTAAAAATAAATTAAATGCAACTTTAAAATAAGTAGTCTTTGAAAGACTGTAAAGGAAATATACATAACATAGCAAATACAAACTATTTATTATATATGCACCACTCTCAAAGTCATGAAGACCGATTAACCTGACTGGTCTTTTGGTTGTCATTTTTCATAGTTAGAATTTTATTTAAAAAAAAAGTTAGTCCAGAAACCATGAGAAGGGATGGGCGTGAGATAGTTTAATTTTTGTGGGTTACCGTCAATGCGGGTTACTCTGACTCTAGGGCATAACTTTGGCCCAAATCGAGACAAATGTTTGAATTGCCCGCCGTGTCGCGACCACACAACCGAACGTCGTATTCCTTCGGTAACTAATAGATGGCGATATAGACGCGTACTTGTGGAACTGTTGTGTGGATTTAATAACACTAAACTTTTTCTCAATTTGGGCCAAAGTTGTGCCCTAGAGTTAAAATAACCCGCCATGATTGGTATTCCATCTTTACCCAATGCGCCTATTGACGTTATTTATTTTGACAAGGTTGGTTACCAACGTTGCAGCATTAAAATTATATAGTAGTAAATACCTGTACAGTATACCCGTTAGGTTTCTTCGGGTAAACTGGTATTTGAACGAGTTTCCCGTCTGCATACAAATAGGGGGCGATTGTCTCGTTCAAATCATCAGTAAGCTTCGATACATTCATAATGCAATCGTGGCTGCAATGAAAAGAGATAAAATAAAATAAAACTTTAAAGAACAGAGATATTTGCCGTGTTTCTGTCTGCTTTGTAGCAAAAAAAAAAAACAAAAAATTTCGGTTGCTGGTTTTAAGTCACTTGCTAGCAATGGTGATTATTTAGTTTGTTTTTATTATTACAATATCAAACAGTGGACAATGATAGGCTCAATAAAAGCGCAAACTTTACCAAATCTGTCATAATAACCTACGTCTGAAAATCCTCTTTTAAAAGACTTATTACAGGGCTACAACACAAGAGTTTTCCAGTTTTTTTGTGTTTACGAAGATTTATTACTTACTTAATTGCTTTATCCTAGATTTGCGCATAAACCTAACATAAATCTGATACTTACTTAAACCCTAAAATGTATTTGTTATATACAGGGTATAAGGTATATGAACGCACATACGTGTTCCAGTGATTCAGTACATGATTCTGTATATATAGCAGTGCCATTCGTGTACTAATAGACTTACATCTGACCAATTTGAAAACAAAATCCCGTGCAGACGATGACCACATCTGTTAGCAAGCGTTACTATAGCGGCCGAGCACTGCAAGCAAGAATGGTCTTTATGGTGTATAGATGTTCGTTTCTCCCATGGTATATTTATTACATTAGCACAGCCTAGTTTTGGAGCTAGAACCTATATATTAGTCGTACATGTATATTTCAGTTATTAGAGCTTTCGGTTGTTAATAAATTCTGTCTGAAATACCTCGAATGAAGGTCTAATGTAGGTAACTATGTCAATAAAGTCTAGTTTACTCCCACATGAGCATTTTCTATCCATACATTCTTCTTAGATATCATGCCTTGAGCTTGTAAACAAATATTTATTTCTACTGTTTTTACTTACTTTTTATTTTTGTCTTGTGTTACACGAGCTATAAGAGAATAATTTATATCATAGACAAATAAAGAGCAGTTGCTTAGATATGTGTAGGTACCTACAATACCCAAGTGTGATGGTAATATTTGTCTTATTAAAATCACAAAACTTACCGGTAGTACCTATATTTGAGTATGCAGTATACAACATTAGTTTTAGTTTATGCGAAACCCGAAACACGTGTCTGGTATTTTTATGTAAAGAATCTATGTACAAAATTTCAAGACTGTATCATGAAAAATCGCAAAGTTATAAGCTTGTAATGTTATCTGGTTGTCCGTACAAAAACATGCTCACCACGCGGCAACCCCGCGCCGCCCGCGCCTCCAGCGTCGTTTTGCGCTCATTGATAATAATTTGGCAATAGGTACCTATTGAGTACTTAGTCTCGCTCGGTGGCCAACTTGCAACCTTTTTAAAATATTTTTGGGAAAAAATATAACATGATGTAAAAATTATTCGAATTGAGTTACTTATTCTGAACCAACTATATTCAGGTTTCGCATGTACTAAAAATAATGTTGTATAAACATATGTATCCTAGTATGTAGGTATAGCTAACGCCATTGGCCGGCGCGATGCTCCTGAATATGTCAATCATAGACCGGATAGGCTTTTATTTCAGAGCAGATCGGAATGTCAGTCACTTTTCATCCAGAATTCGATTCTAGTTTCGATTTCCGGTCCCTTTTGACAATATTCTCAGACAAAAAAACAAGAACGACGGTTATATCGGACACGCGTAATTTAAACGTTTTATGTTTTAATTCACTGGCAGATGATATATTTTCGTTGGATATTGCGGATAACCTTTCTTATACAGGGTGTCCGGTAAAGAATGGATAACCTTGAAATCGCATATAACAGACCTTATGGCTGTTCTAAAAAACATACAAAAAAAAATATACCCCAAGTAATAACTAAGATTTTTTTGAAAAAGAATACTAACTTTTTTTACATTTTTCATCACCACAACTATAAATGAATGAATTCCATCGGTTATCTGTTGTTATAATATTGTACGTTGACTATGCCGCCGACAGAGAGGCAATAAATAATGTGACTAGAAATTACACAGAATTTTTTTCTAAAAAAATTATATCTTAGGTACTTACTTACTTGGGATATACATTTTTTTTTGTATTTTTTTTAGAACGGCCATAGGGTCTATTATATGCTATCGCAAGGTTATCCATTAATTACCGGACACCCTGTATACAGTGTGTTCTTCGTTTATAAATATGCTTTTTGCAGTAGTGTTGTTTTTTTTATAACAGAGTTCTTACTTAGTACTTTTCATCCTTATGCAGTCATAATAATGATGTGTGACGGTGTTTGCTCATTTTCTTTTACCTAATGTTTGTTTACATACGTAATATAATATGAACATTCGAAATTTTTTGCTGGCTTTCTGCAATTGATGTGTGTTTTGTCTACTGCAGTTTTTTTTTATACTTAATAAAAGATTTTTTTTTTATTATTTTGACATATCGTAAATACAATATACAATCTAATACTAAAATATATATTATGTACAAGGACGCTATTGAGCATCTGTTGTAGTTGATTTATCCACAGTAAAGAAGCGATATGTATGAAAATGAAATTACTGCCCGTAATTTTTTTCAACTGATTATAATAACCTTATGTTTAAATAACAGTAAAAATTGTTACCCGTATTACGAGCTAAAGGATTATTTTGGCATCTGACAATTACTTAGAGCTGTTTACCATGTCTATACCTACTACGCCTAGTGCACGACACAATGTTTAGCACATTAACTCCATTAATAACCTTTCGCATGTCGTAATTACAGACACAATTAATAAATAATTGACTTTGAACCTATGGGGTTCAAACGACACGCAAAGACTGAGACAGGTTTTTGAAAGTGGGTCCATCTTCTTGACCACATTAGTCATCCCATTTTTTATGACATGTTAGGAGAAGGAGTCTGTCCACAGAGCACGGGGCGCTTTAGCGGCATGTGCTAGAGGCAGCACTTTCCATACAAACGAAGCGTGTTACTCGTACTATGACACAAATGACGTATGTATAATCTGACGGGTGACCTGTGACAGAAGTTTTGCACTCAACAGACTTTCGACACCACGATTTTCCTTCTCTAGACGCGGCTGGTGCGGCGATCATAAAGGGATGCTCCAACATTCCAAACCCTCAGGGGTTCAATAGAATGTTACCGTTTCACTTTACCTAAGCTTACCTACCTAGCTACGCATTATGCAAAGAGATTCAAAAGAGATCAAGTCTATGAAGATTTTCATAAATTTTTCATTTCTTTCAGAAAATGGATTTTTTCCTTTTAGCAGTCCAACATATTAATTTTCCTCGTGACACCAATTTTTTTCAATGACGAGACAGTTTATATAGTAAAAGATAACCTTCTTTCTTTGATCTATACTTTTGATAATGAAAAAAAAATATCCATTTCATAGCGCACAAATATCTAGAATCTAGATGATGAAAAAAAAATCTTTCGTCATGTTCAAGATTCGACGCTTAATCTAACGAAAATGTAAGTAATTTTATTTTTCGCATGCGTAATTGCGTACTCAACTAAACTATCCTAACTGAATACAGAAACCGATCGTGTACTACCAGGATATGCCATCATAATATTATATTATACTAGGTTTTTCCCGCGGCTTCGCCCGCGTGGAGGTCGGAAAATATCCCGCCGGAACGTACTACTGAGATTAAAAGTACCCTATGTGTTAATCCAGGTAAACAATGTATTAATTCCGTAATACATTGTTTTCATATAACTCTACTGGTTTACGCGGCGCACGCCAGAAATGCTCCCAGTCGGCATGATTTTTTCCGACATCTTCAACAATCATCGTCATATTTCACCCAATTTACACAAAACCTTAATGAATCTCTCATCTAAACCTTCCTCATGAATCACTCCGTCCATTGGTTGAAAACCGTATGAAAATCCGTTCAGTAGTTTTTGAGTTTATCTCGTTCAGACAGACGGACAGACGCAGCGGGGGACTTTGTTTAAAATATGTAGACAGTGATGGCAAATCGACTTCTAGAGAAAATAATCGTATTCTTGAGTGGCATGCCATTATTTACGCTCGTATACTGTATAAGTACCTACTTTGTGTTGTGTCTAAGTGGCAAAAATTGGGAAAGAAGTTTTAATTTAAAAATAATATATATGTTGACGGTTCCCTATGTAATATAACTTGAGACATCGATCCTAGACATACTTAATAATTAATTATTCCATTTTCAAGTCTGTGTTGGGAAATAAAATCCGAAGAACTATTAAGGCGCTACCCCGACCAAACAGCCTTGAGCGTTCGGTCCTTCTCCGTCCCACCGCTCTGACCCGCTCTGTCCCGCTCCCTCCACACGCCCGCGCCCGTTTATCATAGAATTCACACAATTTTTGGAATTATTTTAATAAAAAATCTAATTTTGGTCTTTTGAAAAAAATATTTCTAGCAAAATGTTCATAATTAAATTGCCTATCCATTAGTGTAAGTACCAAAATCAAAATAATGGTTAGTTTTCGAGGAGATACATGGTTTCAATAATTATTTATCATTTCAGTGGTTTCGTTGTGAGGCGATTAATTAAACATTATACAAAGTAAAAAAAAATCTACCATTTTGAAGCCAAGATTATGTAGAAGTTTAATGTATTTTTTATTATTTGATATTTCTTTTGGATAAAGAGTATATAGCTCCAAAAACTGCACAAAAAACGGCTGGTGCTTCGTTTTGCACGGGGACGCGCCTTAAGCTCCTAATGCGAGTCGAGTACACAGACTCAACAGGAGAATAAAGTCCACCGTCCACTGCTACGCAGGATGAGCACTGTAGCTGAGCGGGTGCGCGGTTCATTTGTTTGCCAGCCCCGCATTCATGCGAAGCGTGGCCATGGGTCGCAGTGGATGATCCCGCCTATATTTTCATAACAAAGCGATATTGTGCGTAGCTTAGCCGTGGGCTGCTGTAGAGCGACGCCTTAAAATTGTTTATTCACAAATTCAAGGACCTCTTGTGTTATTTAATGTAATATATGGGTAGTTATATGAAAGCGGTTCATAACTGTCGGAGTGCCCTAATTTTGTTACTGCGACCAATTTCGACGTAGCGCTCGCCGCCGGCCGCTACCGTGGCACCGCTCGCTTCGCTCGCTCGGCTCGCGCGTCTTTGGTCACAGTTCTAACCTGACCTACTATTTGCCCTAATAGCTATATTACTAGATCGTGCTCGTATCATAGTTATATTCCTAGTAAGATAGTTATGAACCGCTTTCATATGAAGAACTATATTACGGGATATAGCTATATGACGGCTAAGTACAACCATCTCACTGCGACATATACATTTGTTTGTCAGCCTATTAAAATGAGTAGAACTTACGAGAAATCTCGGCCTATTCTAATTTGAACGGGCAGGCGACAGGGAGAGTCCTGTTGATCGATGTCTTTGATAATATTAAATCCGCCATCAGATGACAACACTGCTGCTACAACTAATAAAAAGTCCTGCTGAAAATAAATTAAAGTAATGTTGAGATTGTTCAAACACTCATAAGTATTTTTTTTACACCGTTCTGGTGAAAGTATTTTCTGATTCTACTAAAAGGTTTTATGCTTACTGTTTGTGGAACAGTCAAGTCAGGATATTCCACTCGAATCATTTTCTAAGCTTGGAATACTTAAATTAAGACGACACCGCGCACGCAGTGGCGCCCTCATCGTTTGTTTGGTTATTTATTTTATTATAGAATTAAAATGCAGAAAATAAACATGTTACGTTGTGCTCCACAAGACTAGACGTTTGTTATTACAAACAATAGATTTACCAAAACGCCAAAAGTTTCCTTAAAACGGAGTTTAGTGGCCACTATTTTCCGTAGTTCCGGTTGTTTTACATTGTTAAGTTTTATTATAATCCTTAAAACGGAAAACAGTGGCCACTAAGCTCCGTTTTAAGGATTATAATAAAACCTTACAATATACAAATACTGTTTGTAATTATGTAATAATAATAACGTATAGTCTTGTGGAGCACAACGTAACATGCTTATTTTCTGCATTTTCATTAAAAAAAAATAAAAGAAATAATCAAACAAACGAAGAGGGCGCCACTACATGCGCGGTGTCGTCTTAAGTATTTATATTATTATAATATTTTGCCAGCCCAGCTCAGCTCATTGCGAGAACTACGAATAATTCTGACACTAAATAAGACGTTCTTAACTTCTTTGAGAAGTTGTTAAGTTTATTTTTATACCTCTTCCCTTTAATTAAGCTTCAATTTTATTAATCCCAAAAGATATCTAAAAGAAAGTCGTACCTTATTGCGTGCTAAGTAAGTTTCTCCTGGATTTTTGTCCTCCAATGTTGATTCTACTGTAAGATGAGGTAAACCTGAAATAAAACAGTTCATTCATCCAGCAACTTATACTTAACTTATACTGATTGATTCCCAAATACACCTATCAATCTTATTTATTATTATTATTATTTTATAAAGGCATGAGGAACAGGGTGTAAAGTTCACTCATCCTCCATAGAAAAGGGAGGATCCTCCGACCAGACGGGTATTATGTCTGGTGGGCTACTGCCCGACGGTTGATGTCGGGAAGTTGTATATATGCTAGTCGCACGGTAAACTCTGATTGCGCGATGCAGGATTTTGCGTGACGTCAGTGTGATGCGTTCCAATGTGGCGATGTAGATATGCCGCCACAATTTTAAATATAATACAACGACCAAATCGAATTAGACTATTTAAACACAAAACGTTAGAAAAAAACAGTAACAAAAAAAAACAATCATACGAATTGTTTTGGTATATACTGACAAACCATTAATTCTACCATTAACATTTTACCATATTTATGGTGCATTAGTTAGCATAATTCATTCGGTCCGAGAATTGTCCTACAATTATGGCATAAAAAATTAAACACAAGCTGCTCGGGTTTTCTTACAGTTCGCAGAAAAAGGATTTACTAATTAGCATCCAGCGTTTTCCGGGTCAAGAGAATCTATAATTGAATTCTCATAGTGGAATTTATAATGTATTTCTAAAGTATCAGTATTGAAAATTCAGTCAACCCTCCAGTGAATTGGTTAATCCCTTTAACCTTAATTGACCATGATGTATAGTCTTGTATGGCGTCTCTGAAGTGCGAATACGATACACAAATGTCAAATAAGTATTTTGAAACGATGATTGATTACTCAAATTACCCTTAATAGGTATTTCATGGAATACGCTGTTTTTTGCCCAACTGCGGCAAAGCCAAAAAGGAGGGTTATGTGTTTGACTTGTATGTATCTATGTATGTATGTCTGTCCCTATGTTCCCTCGTAACTACTAAACGGCTCAACCGATTTTGATGAATGATATGTCGTTAGACTTGTATTTACTGCACGAGTGTCACTGGGTGTATTAATATTAAAAAAACCAAAATGGCGGATTTCTGGCGCCAAAACGTATGTTTTCAACAAAAAAAAAAGAGTGGGGTATCAAAACGAAGGGTTTTAAAAGGTGATTACAAAAACTTATGCAACTTATATCTTTAAATGCAATTTGGAATGAGAAATGATAAAAAAGCAATCCCGAACTTTTAGAGTGAGTGAGTAAGAGACCGTTATCACCCGATTATAGGCGGGTATTGTTTTACGACCGTTACCTAAAGAGTTACTTAATACAGTGAGAGAAAAATAATCCTAACTAAAAAGTGTCAAATAAAAAAAAGTAAATTTAAAAAATCTAAACACCCGACTGCGTAAAAGTGAACTTTAAAAAAGATGGAAGCAAGATGACCTATTTTGTCTCCAAACAATCTCATGCAGTCGGAGGCATCTTCATAAATTTAACAATAAAGTTCACTTTTAACGCAGTCGGTTTTTTACATTTTTTACTTTTTTATGTTCCCCAACGTCGCGGTTTAAAAAAAGATGTGAAGTGACAGAAACTGAAAAATGTATACTTAGATGGTTTGGTCACGTTGAGAGGATGAACAAAAGGCGACTAACAAAGGGTATAACAAAGGGTGTTTACAAGGCTGATGTGAGTGGAAACGCCGAGAAGACGCCCTAGAACAGGGGTTCCCAAACTTATTTTTTCTACTGCCAACTTTGAGAATTTTAAATGTTAATGTTATACTACAGGGTGACTTTGAAAACATGCGACAAAATTTAAGGGGCAGTTCTATCCATCAATATGAACAACTTTTACTATGGGACCAACTTAGACTTCGCAAAAAAAATTCGACCTTCTTATAACAAATGGCCCGATCGGGTATGTACTTTTATATGGAAAGGTCGAATTTTTTTTTGCGAATTTTAAGTTGGTCCCATAGTAAAAGTTGTTCATCTTGGTGGGTAAAACACCTCCTTAAAGTTTGTCGCATATTTTCAAAGTCAGCCTGTATATGAGTCCTGTTGTTACTTTAGGGTCTGAATATAGTATTACTGTCCGAAATCATATAAAGGTAATCCGTTGGAGATGAATAAAGAAATTGCCACAATTAACTTTTACTGCTAAATAATGTTCCGAAATATTACAATATATACGTTGATACAAGTTAGACGTGTACACTACGACAGGAGGAAGACGACTGTGTCGCGGGGAGGCATGAACGCCGAGCCTTACAATTTCATCGCGACTTGTATCGGGTTACATTTCTTGCCGCTACAAGAATAAATTATTTTTAGCGCCCCCATTTTTTCACCTACTTAAAAACCACAACCTAGATGAAATTACAAATCGCCCCCTAAGCCTCTACACAAGCAACGCCCCCATTTTTTTTTTCTGGGTCTCTTACTGCCCCCCTTTAGGCCTGCAGCGCCCACAAGGGGGCGTTATCGCCCACTTTGGGAAAGGCTGCCCTAGAAGGATATATATTAACATTATTGGTGATATTCTGCAGAAAGGTCAGGTGCGTAGTGCTTGGAACCGGCGTGCGTGTATGACTAGATGTATGAACGTAAACGTAGCAAAAGGAGTATGTAAGGATCGTAACAGGTGGCGTTCTGTAGTTTCTGCCTACCCCCATGGTAAAAAGGCGTGAGTGTATGTTTGTATGTCATACATAGATTTTGAAAAGAAGTAACTATACTTTTAAGATTCCACGTTGATGGCTTTGTTTTAGATTTTACCTTTAGGTGTAGCCAAGTTAGATTGTATCCACAGTCTACAGGGTCCCGCTGGGTCAGTGGAGTAGAAATTCTTGACGCATTCATTTGCCAGGGTGCGACAAGCTCGAAGATCATTTTGCTGTAAAATTAAAACTTAGTTAAAAAATTTCTACTAACATAATTCTTAAGTAACTTTTACCTAATACTAACACGCTGTGGGCTGATTATTTTTACCTTAAAAACAATATCTACACTCTATTAGAAAGGGATTGACACTTCTGTCTAGTCATCGGGGAATAAACGTGATGTTAGAAATGTAAATATGAACTGTTGAGTTAAAGGCTACGTTAAGATCGAGTTAGTTGCTACGAACTCGTAGCCGGCGTAGCGGTGACTACGCGCACCAGCTACGTCGTAGCCTCGTAGCAGCCCCTTGCATTAACTATGCAGGAACTTTATGTCGGAGTCTGAAACACTGTAGTGTAGGTGTTTATTACTTAGTTACTGTGTCATGGTATGCTTGGTATTGTGAAGAATATATTAAGATTATTAATACCAAATTGAGTGAAAATGTACATATGAAAAGGGTTTTTTCATAAAATCACATTTGCACGTTTTACGTCCTCGTAACTCTTTATAAAGATTATTTTAAAGATTGATGCTATCTTTTATCTGTGCTCCCTTTAAGTCTTTACACGCTTTCTAATCTCAGAATATGTAAGCATGAATGCCTCCGTAACCCACATTGCCGGCGCTATCTTCATCAATTTTTAATAAAATATTTATTTTATTTATGTACATATATATTTCTTCTCTTGCGCCACAACGAGCTACATATGTATGTGGTGAATAAATGAATGCCCCGAAGGTCGGTGGGTTATTTGCTGCTGGCTTAGGGAGCCCACACAAAACTGGGATGCGATGTGAATTCGCAGTTTTGTGTGGGAGCCCTTACTGGCTTTGAAATAGATACAAACTTCCTTTATAATCGTGGTATTTCTACAATAACTATGAAATATAGTAGATACGGTGGGTTATTTTATAACGAAATTTATTCTTCTAATGGCAATTTATACACGATGCAAGTAACATGTAAAATTTGCAGGATACAAACGTTTTAATAGTCACTGGACATGCACAGTTGTTAACATATACGCCGGGTGTACACAGGTGTCTTTTTTGGGTGGGATATCATCAAATGAGTTCTCCCGCTCTGGGTGGAGCGGGAGGGCGTGTCAGATTTTTACTGACTAAAACCCACCCGTGTTCCTTCAGTTGCCTGTGTAATGGGCTACGGTAACTCTTTCGAACATCCCGCGACCCTGGCAGGCATCGACCCTAGTGGACCCCATCAGTTGATGCTGACATCTCTTTGAGGCGCGCGTGGAACACAACGCGCCGTCAACCCGGGCCTAATCCTTACTGGACGGCGAGCTACCCATTGCTCGCCGACCGCAAGTCTGCGCCTACGGTGGCCGGGAATTGGCTGTCGACTCCCGACGCCCAGGGCGACTAGAGGCGTGAGGGCGCAAAGATTGCCTTTCCCTCAGACGTTGCGACTCCTCCTTTGCGAGCATTACTTCTTCACAAGTGCCTGAACTTGTCTTGTTGCCGGTATCTGGCAACGCGTCTAATCAAGGGGTATCGTGTTACCCAGTGTGGCTGTGGAGGTCTGAAAGGCAGTCGCTCCATGAAAAATACTGAAATTCAGCTGCATTCGGTTAGACTGGGAACCGAACCCAACATAGGGGCAAAGTGAGGGATAGGCAGATCACGAGGTGCCAACACATACACATCTTACATTCACCGTGTACAAATACCATTAATAGTGACCACCAAATTAACCAAACATAACATAAAATCACGCCTGTATTCCCCGAAAGGTTAGGCAGAGGAGTACCTATACACCCACACCAAAATAATGCATAATAAATAATTACCATACACAAATACTCATGTTTGACCACATCCAACAGAGCCAGTGGATGCAGACTGCTCTCCTCATACTTGGGTCTGGGGTTCACATAGCTCTTCGGTATACAGATGCCTCTGACGACGATCTGACTCTTTGAGCATGTGCAGGCTTCGCATCGTGCGCAGACGTTGTTCTGTGCTTTGTAGCCGCGCGCGCATTTGACGCACTGAACCTCTTTGCGCGGTGAGCCGTCGATGTTTTGGGTTACTGGGTAGAAAAAATAATTAGGTTTTTCAAAATTTTTATTCGTCCCATTCCAGTAAATATTTTACGAAAATTAAACTCATTTAGAAGGCTTCAGAGGTAATTTTATTAGTTTACAGATTAATGTATGAAATACTTCAGAACGAATAAAAAAAAATCCAAAAGAAGTAGGTGTCACTAGCAGGAGTTTATATTTTAAGAAAGTATTTCTATTAAGTATGTAGATAGGTACATATAGTTGCCAAGCTGCTACAATCCGTGAGGCCTAAGCTGAGCTTTGAATTTGTGTGAGTGATTACCAAAAGTAGTCAGACAAAAAACTTTTAAAAATAAATTTTATTATGTTTCAGGTAGGTACCTATCTAAAACATAATAAACCCTTAACCCCCACCCCTACCTCTCCTTTGTACATAACATAAGTGGGAGAGGTATTCTATGATAGCTTAAAAATAAAATAAAACTAAATAAGCAAAAATTGTTAAAAATAAAGGCCAGTTATGACTGATGAGTATGTGTACATGTGTATGTAAGTGTGACTGAGAAGTCAGAGATCAATAAATAAAATTCAAATATCTAAACCTTTATTTTCTCAAATCTTAAATACACTATACAATTACTAACATAATAATAATAATATGTACAAGTATATAAAAAAGGGAGGGGGTAAATAATCAGAGGGCATCAAAAAATTCATCCGCATCGCTGTCAACAGGAAAAGTGCCCAGAAGGCTGGCAGCATTGCCACGTTGTATAGCAATGCTGATTCTTTGGCCAAAAAATAGGCCAGCCCTCTGGTCACGTGTGGAGTCGACCAACCGCCTGGCGATGTCTCGAAAAACTAAGTGGGCACTCGGACCCCATGGCCCAAGTGTTTCAACCCCAAACGGCTCGAACATATAAGTCCCAATAAGACTGGAGTATTTGCGCCGTTTGAGGTTTTCCGCACCCGCAGCAGCCGCTCCAGCACAGCCTGCCGTGCTAGGAAGATGATCCCATCTTGGACATTGCGCCATCCGGCGCAAGGGTGTCGACACACGTTGCATCCCACACCAAAGGCCTACCTACCTTCCAAGGCATTATGGTCATTCCGTCTGGTCTCTTTCCATCGTCGCGTGCTAAGCCATTGGGTTCTAAAACAGCTGGCACCCCGGCGGTGACAAGAGCACGACGGATGATGTCATTGATGCTGGCGTGCCGTGCTATCCGGCCTGCGCTCTTACTGCAGGATAGGCCATGTTGTCCGAGGCAGTCGACACTGACACCGCATTGGCAGCGATGCGGAGCCACGCAGGGAGCGCCCAGACGCAGACAAGTAGCGAGCCGGAAGGTGGTGTCACCCAGCATGGTGCCTATGTTGGGTGACGGTAGCGCCTGAAGCCAGAGGCCCGACTCCCACTCCCCCACAGCCAGCAGGTGGGCACGCTCAGCAGTATTGGTGGTCGTATTAATTAGATTATTCCGTACCAACCTGCAGAGCGGTTCATCCCACTGCCTCTGGGAAGATAGGTTCAAGGGCCGATCTGTATCCGGGCAAGCCACTTTCCAGGCGTTCACTGCGTCAGTCAAACACGGCACTTCTGAGTCAACCAAGGAGGGGGCTAAAATTTTCTCGGTCAACTTTTCCGTGCTGTGGACAGAGGACAGGAACGCCGGTAAGCTAATACTGGTAATTTTGCGGACGCCGAGGCCACCAAAACGGATGGGTAGTGTGGCTTGCAGCCACGCTCGGTCGTCCAGGGCCACATTTAAAATGGATGTTAGTGTGCTGCGAATAATTTGGTCAATTTTGTCCAAGAGGTTTGGCTGCTTCCATATTGGGTTGAAATCCGGGTGGTAGGACTAGGGTGGTAGACGAAGGACGCTGTGACCATGTTCTCTAAGTAAAGTGTCAATTTTATATTCAACTAGCTTCCGCCTGCGACTTCGTCCGCAAGGAATTTCTTGTTCCCCCGACCCACCCCGTCGCATCGCATCGCCTGCCCGCGCTGTTACTTCGTTTTCGCTTAGCGCTCATTCTTCCTTTTTTTTGTATTTGCTCAGCTTCTGAGGGTCCTAGCGTAATGTTACATACCCTATAGCCTTCCTCAAGAATTGGGCTTTATAATGCTGTAGCGTTGTATTGCTTCTACAATATCAATTAGTCGAGTGAGCTAACTATTTCACAAGTTAACCGTAAAGTGTTACAACTCTAAAAGCGGGGGTACAACACTAGCTGTCATAAGGAAGACTCGTTCATTTCGATCGCTGACCGCCTTGCTGACAGGAGTAAATCCCTGAACCTTAAGATTCTTTGTGCCCCAATCTAGGGGTTCCACGTCCAGGCTGAGGGCAGGACTTCATAGTCATACAAGCTACCCCAGACCAGACTGCGCGCTGCACGTGCTGACGCTGCAAGCCGTCGTGCGGGACCTACAGCCCGCTATCAACGGACGAGGGCCTCTCACTGAGCCTGTCCTACAGGCCCCTACACCTGCCAGCTACAGCCAAGGACGGTACCTTCCTATTTAACCTAGTGTGCGAGTGCTCACTCAAAACAGTTCAGTGACTACCTACCCACGACCTAGCCGTGTTACCCTAGACAAACAATATATGTATTAACCTACCTTCTTAGTTTCATTTTATTTCTACAACTTATTATATGTTAACGGCCTACGCAGCCTACCTGCGTAGCCCTAGCCGTTACAATGCAAAAAGAATTTATCAAATCCGACTGGTAGTGACAGAGATTAGCGCGTTCAAACTGTCAATAAAAAATAAAATGTGTAGGTAACTAATAGACTAAGCGCATTTTTCTTACTTTAAGCATTTTTATACCCGTCGTAATTTCTAAACGAAAGGTCAAATTTCAAAAATTTAAAAAGGAATTTAGATGTACTTAATCAACCTTGATTATGAAACTATTTATTTGGATAAGGATTAATACCATGTTTATGAAAACACCTTCGCAAATAATGCATTATTTTATAACAAATTTGATTACCATTAAAAAAGTTATAGTGAGCCAACCTTAAAAGAGACATATGCTATCGCGGACGTTTTTTTTAAGAACTTTGTAAGAGGAGCAATTCATGATTTTTGCGTAACTTTAACCGTTTACGCAGCGCACGCAATGGAAGCTCTCAAAAGGAATAAATTTTCCCCATTTTTGCAACATTTTTCATTGATGCTCCGCTCCTGTTGGCCGTAGCGTTATGTTATATAGCCTATAGCCTTCCTCGATAAATGAACTATCTAACACTAAAAGAATTTTTCAATTCGAACCAGTAGTTCCTGAGATTAGCGCGTTCAACCAAACAAACAAACAAACTCTTCAGCTTTATAATATTTAAAAATAGATAAATCTTCTTTGTTTTGCATTATCAGTTGATAGAGTTGTGGTTTAAGCATCGATGTAGAGTGATCGATGTTGTGATACTGGAGTCAGTTAGCCATATCTTGTTTACGACTATTTGAGTTGGGAGCGGGATTTTCTAACGAATTGTGGTAAGATGCATGTCTACCACCACAACGCTATTGGGCTTTAAATTTGGAATTAATCGTGTTTGTAACCATTTCGTATAGTTTTCTGCATTCATATTGTTATGGTAACCACCATTTTTTTGATTTGCTTTGAACATCACCAGTGCATTTGATATGAAACCGTCCTCTCCGCCGGTATGAACTATTATTAAACAATTTCCTTAGTAAATTGGTTTCTTCAAACCAGAAGTGCTGCCATCTGAATACGATTTCGAAGAAATGTGAGTCGTGTCTATATATGTTTCGTCGGTAGTATAAACGACTGGCCGGCCCTGAATGCGATATTCGGAAATTTTTATCAAAAAATTTATACGTAGATAATGTATCTCATGTTTTCCATTAGAATTTTTTTATTATCTTCTGTCCTTTTCCATTTAAATCCTAAAAGAGACACTAACTTCTTTACGCAATGACCAAATTGAACCTGGATAGTTTATTTCTGTCTTCAACTTTTCATGTATTTGCTTTATAATTGGCACCTCTTTATCAGTAATGTGAAAGTTGTGAATAGTTCTTCGGATTACCGCTATATCAAAATCGTTAATGATAATGGTATTATTCCTGCATCTGGTCTTTTTCGGAGATTTAAATTTGCTTCCGTCTTCCAAAAGACGTTTACCTTCCAATAAAACTCTTTTGACAGTGGACAGCGGAATTCCTGTCGATGTCGCTACCAATTGGGCTGATGTAGTGACACTTGACATGTCTTTGTCGTTCATGTCTTTAAAATAACTATTTAAATTACACAAAATTTCTTTTACTTGTCTATTTAAAGGTTTTCGTATTCTTCGTTCATTTGTTTTGGTAGCCATTTCACTAATAAATCGAAACCAAAAACAAAATATTAAGAATTGAACACGTCACGCTGCTACCAGTACAAGAGGTGAAGTGTGGAAGGTGCGCGGCGGAGTTGCGTCGCGCGAGGGACGCACCGCACCTCAGGCCGATTGTATAAACCGGTTTAAACCAAGCAAAGGGCGCCTCGCGCTCTAGGTCGACGTCACACCGACACTATTTATGTGCACTCACACAAATGCAAAGCTCAGCTTAGGCCTCGCGGACTGTACCTTGATCTGGTAACATTATATCTGACTTACGTTATTTACTCCACTCTTGACGGCATCGGATTTTCACAATATAAATCTACATTGGTGTTATGGTTGATCGGGACTTTAATTCTGGCAGTTTATTTAACAGTTACATCCTTTTGGACACGACTTGAACTAAATAACAAACAAAAGCAGTTAGTCTACCTTTACTTACAGATTTCTGAATGAAGCCTAACCTGTAATATAATCCCCAGGACACTTCCTGCAAGCAATCCTGCCAGAAACATTCTGGCAGCGGCGCGGCACGCATGCGGTCCCGTCAGCAGACACGACTTCTGTAACGTTGCATGGTCTGCAGCGATCTATACCTGTTGGCACGCTGTGCTCTGCGCATGAGCAACCGAAACCTGGGATAGAAAAATATATTAAGTATACAAAAATCTGTGTAATGCAATGCTGGTCAATATTGGACATACTCTTTCATTAGACTCTAGAGGCTCGAATACTGACAGATAATCATTGTAGGCAAATGAGTTGGTGATAGTAAAAACTATAGCATCGACAAAGCAACAGGTTAATGTCTGTTAATTCAGGGCATGGATGCCGCTCATCATTGGATAGAAAACTAACCGCTAGTCACTAGTCTACTTTAATGGGTTGTCAAAGTAGAATTAAACTTGTGACAGTTCAGCCTTATCATACATCCGTTCATTCTCCCTTCGCTAACGAGCTTCTGGTTAAAGAGATTTGGTGGAAAACTATTTTTTTTTTCAGTTTTAGTCTTGAACACAGGCATGCACCACGTACACAGCTTCTCCCACATAAAGGCTCTCCCATTGCACAAGAAACCTGGAGCTTATTTACCATCTGCAGAAGTCACCATGGAAGCATTAGTAGGGCAGGTCAAACAGCTGAGAGCACTTGGCTCATAATAATGCCCCAGCTGACAGCTACCCGGCATTTCTAGCTCCTTTGCACTCACTATTATCACATTTATTACTATTGCCAACCAATACCAAAGGTGATAACGTAACTCGTTGATTTTCATAGCTTTGATTGAAGACTTAAATAGTCCTACAATTTAGTCCCTAAAATTGCTGTTTTACTTAAAACAATATTCAGGATGTAAAAGATTTAAACAATACCATAAATCAATATAATAATACCACTCTCTCAAAATAAATGAGTCTGTTAAAATTAATTGCCACGAATCGTTGACCAAACTATTTTTGATGTCATATATGACGCAATCTGTATGTCACTTGATCTTAGCTATAATAATTAGGTTAATTGGAAGAAACACAATTTGGCGATGCTATTTTGTTTACAGTTATGTTGTTATGTGCGTTGTCATGGTGACAGAGGGACGCACGCGCGCAATGGTGCAGAAAGTTATAACTGTTACAAGCTAACATCACCATATCGTACCAACTATGGAGATACCTAATAAATTCCATACAACACACTGCGGCGTAATTTTAATTGTAACACACTCACAATCCCAATGCCATTCAGCATTAATCATTTCGTTATTTAAGTTGTCGAGCAGAAGAATTTTTCAAACATTAAGTAGAACAAGAAGTAATGGATTATGAATTTCCTTCAAAATCCTTTGGATTGTGCGCTACCTCTAAGTGCAGAAAAGGCAGGTTTTATTAGCGAATAATTTTTTATTCTTTCTAAAAAAATGTGTAAAACTTTTTTTTTAAATTTTATGTGTCTTGGGTCATGATGATATTTACTAATTACATAACATAATATAATTAAAATGTGAACTTACGTACCTACCTATTTGAAATTAATAAAGTTTTTCTTTTGAAAATTCCTTCTAAATTAAGTAGGGCAAAACTTGGGTAATCGGTGATAGTTTTGTTTTTTACTTGTAAAATTCGATTCATTGATCATACTATTTTTTAAATTTACTGTGATATAGTAGACAAAATAAGTTTTGCTAACTTATATCTAAAAATGTGGCAAATACTATAATGATTGAAAAATGTACATTTATCAAGTCAGTAGTAACTTGGTAATAAAACATCTATCACCGAATAGCTGCATATCACGAATTAGCCAAGTTTTGCCCTACTGTTTTTAATCATAATCATAAGATACTATAAGGTGAGATGCAATCTACAGAACGCCGCGCACTTTACAGTCAAATAATAGCACATACATTAGCGTTTTTGCAGATCAAGACCATTATTCTCGCTTATTATATACTAGATATGCGACTATGCGACTCGCTATTAAATGATCGAACGCCATTCCAAAGACAATTTATCACGATTTACAAATAATTTTATATTTTTTACCTAATAACTGCATTAGTAACATGCATCAATCAAAATCTGAACGAAAGATGTCTGCACTGAACGCCAACGCAGCATTTAAAACAAAAGATGATTTATTACCTCTGATCGTCTATCAAAATCAGGCGCAGTCCATCAACTTTACATCAGAGAAAGAAATGACACTTTTTATCAAATCTCCATTGAAAATAGTTCTTTTTCAACATGGTCTGCGATTTTCTGAAAATCTTAGTTTACTGTGCAATACTTATCTTCAAACTTGTAACGTGTTTAGAAAGAGACCAGGTCATAAGTTGTGCTATAGGAGTAGCGAACTACAATTTTAATTATCGCCTGTCAACTGTTATTCTTTATCAGGATGTGGATGATAAACTTGTCACTGATTTTTTACAAGCATACAAAGGAACTGTGATGATTGAAAGCAGAGAAGCTGACCCAGCAAAGCAAGTGGTCATCATTGTGAATAACTACCAGTCTTTCATGAGAATGCTGAGCTCGTTGAAACCAGACTTCAGAGGAAGAAACCTATTCAACGGTGGAGCCAAATTCCTAATAATCATAAACTCAAATCGCAAGAAACTTGATCACATCATCAGCATTTTGTGGAGTTTCTACGTGATCGATGTGGTAATCATTACTAAAGACAAGAAAAGCAAAGTTGCTTTGTACACCTACTATCCTTACAAAAACCATTTGAATTGTCAAAATACTGAACCGGTCCTGATCAACTATTGGAAAGCAGACATGTCTTTCTATGCCATGTATCCAGATAAGATGAGCAACATGCACGAATGCCCTTTGTATATTTCAACAAACAAGATCTACCATCAGGGAGGCACAGATCGGAAGATTGAACTACAAATCATAAAGAAAGCTATAGTAAGGCTACTCCGAGATATTATGAATTTTACACCTATAGTGACAGCGAGAGATTACATAAGCATCGATTCAGATCGAGCTAAGAACTGGTCTGATTCTTTGAATGATGTTATTACAGGGTTTGCAAATATTTCGACTTGTACTATACCTTTGGGAGTAGACAGATTGGGTCTCCTGGATTACTCGATACCCTATTTTAGAATTCGTATAGCGTGGCTGGCTCCTCCAGTTGCTTCGGGACCGATGTGGTGGCGACTCCTTTCGCCTTTAAACGGGTATTTGTGGCTAATCCTCCTCGTGGTTACGTTTTTAGTTATATCCCTTCCTTTTGTGTTGAAGTTTAAACGTATGAAGCGGTTTTGTAATCGCTATTTTAGAAACTTTGACAAAGTTCAAGGAGCTGCATTCAGAGTATGGGGAGCCATGCTAGGTCAAACGATTAGAGTAGCTCCACGACGATTCCGGGATTTCTACATTGTGGGAATGTGGCTGTGGTTCACTTTTGTCGTCAGAAATGCGTATCAAAGCGTTCTCATTGGTGCTTTGAAGACTGATACCCTAACTGGAAACTTCGCAAACTTGAAGGAAACTTTAGACAACGGATACAAGTTTGGTGGTCGCGCCGGTATTTACGCTCATTTCGAATTTGATGACCTAATCAGGGATGGATTTGAAATAATCCCTGAAGTAAAATTCGATGACGTATTCCTTGATATCCTGGATGGTAAGAAAAAGTTTGTTTTAGCTACCTCTTTGGAGTATGCGTTCGCGTATTGTGCAGCACAAGGGAAAAAGGAGAATGAATGTGGTCACGTTCTACCTGACTCAATTTTGACTGTGCCATTGGTTGTATGGATGAGAATCTACTCTCCATTTGTGAGACCACTTCTAACATGGTTACCAAGGTTGATTGAAAGTGGTTTGTTGGACAGAGAAGCCGTAATGAAGACGACTTACGTGCCCACGATAACTTCTGATCCGTCGCCGTTGACTCAGCATCAGACGCTCAGTTGTTTCCTCTGCCTCGGGTTCGGCTGTGTGATCTCTTTGATTATACTCTTTTTGGAGATTTTAAGAAAGAAGTCTTCTAACTATACCATTGTTAAGAAGAGTAAGTTAGATGCGCTAGAGCGAGAGAGTGAGTTTGTATTAGATTTTAAAGAATAATAAGTACATTTTCTTTGTTGTCAATTGTGTACCTAGCATAGTAGTTTCACAAATAATTTAATTATGAGTATTGTTAAGATCACTACTAGTAGAAGTGTTGTTCTAAGGCTTTTTTAGGTCAATTACTTTGTCTCGGTTGTCTGCCTCGTTTACAACTTTTTCAACCAAACAAGGCAGTTTATTCTTTATTTTTATAACCTAGGTTCACCTACTTTTTGACTTTATCAAATAAAACCACAATACAATTTTTCACATTTTATTTTATCACCAAACATAGAAAATAATTGTCATTTTTTCACAGTTAATTGACGTAAAAGAAATAAAAGCATCTATATTTTTGTCTTCAACATTCTTACAAAAATAGACATTTAGGGACAACGATATAAAGTCTATGTATAATGTGTGGGATAGTACAATAACTATGCAATTTGGGACTATTGATGCCCAGTTCCTATATCAAGGAAGATAACAATTCGTAACAATATTTACTGGTTCCTTGAAAATACTTTGAAGGCAATCTTAAATGAAAAGCTTCCAACCACTAATGGGTCTTACAAGCTAAGTTATAAAGACTACGCTTTGACATCGAAAATAGGAAAGCATTATTATATTAATAATGAAATATACACTTTCTAATCTATCTACATAAACATATTTTGATAGGGTATCAAATTCTTTGTAACAAAATACCTTTACTTACTTACATATGTACACGACAACACGGTCCAATTTGTCTAGACAATAGAATCAAAGGCGTAAGGTCAATTACATGAGAAATATCTTAGAATTCTCTTGAAACAATAAATATTTGCTTATACTTTACTATTTACTGTAATACACAATAAGTTGTACAGTTAAAAGACTTACTAACACGGGCATTAATGGTAGAATATACAAGGTGTAACATAAATAATGCACAACCTCTTAAGGGGTCATTGTACTCACCATTATGAACAACTTTTACTATGAGACGAAACCTGAAATCGCGAAAAAAAATCAGCTGTTCCCTACATTTTGACGAGTTATGCGAACATAAATGTACTGAAGCAGACAGCCACCCTCCTAACCCTTCACACCACCTCTGCCTAACCCTTCGGGGAAACAAGGCGTGATGTGTTATGTTATGTAAATGTACTGAACAGCTGATTTTTTTTGCGATTTCAGGTTTGGTCCCATAGTAAAAGTTGTTCATAATGACCAAACGACCCCTTAAGAGGTTGTGCATTATTTATGTTACACCTTGTCTAAAAAAGCTAACGTGGTGATCAATGCTCGTGCCTTCTCTGTATGAGAAGAGACCTTTGCCTTGCAGTGGGGTAATAATAGGCTGGTATTATATATAAAAGATGTCAACATTATACAAATCTATAGTTATATCAACATTAATGTAAATCAAATAGGATTCTGAATAGGCCGTCAAAACTTTGCTGCAAATTCGTATATTTATGAGACGTAAGGGATGTTTCATTAGGTGGATAGGGGTAACTCTCTCAACTGTAAGTATGTACATAAAACTATCGATTTTGTAAATATTGCGGAGAAAAGTTTAATTGGAAAGGAAGAAGAATTTGAAAAAAAAATGGAATTCGAATTTGGAATTTGGAATTTTGTTAAAAGAAAAAAAGTTATCAAAACATTAACATACATTTTAAATAAAGAGTATTCTATTATATTCTAATAGCATAAAACGCTTATTCAATAAACTCGCACAATTGGTTTTTTTTTATATATTTACATAGGGTGAAATATTCATAAATGTTGCTACCCCGTAAGAACGCGCACAATTTAAACATATGCCTTCATTTGTCAGGCTGTGCTGCTATAGGGAGTGTAATCTTCCAAGGAAAATGGTTTTACGATCCCGAGAGAAGACACGAGATAAATTACAGTAAAATTACTGCTCGTTTAAAAGAAAGGGGAATATTCTGTTGAATAAAGAAATTGGAATATATTATTAGACATTTTTTCAATTTTTTTTCTCATAATTACGTAATATTTTGTACGTTAGACACGTGTTTATTTCGGTCAGAATTTGTGCGTAAAGCATATGTATTTTTCTGTGTTACTTCTGTAACTCGGTAAAATATTGCCTAACAGGCTGTGGTAGCTATATTAGGTCGTATTTTAGCAATACAAACAATGAATCGTGTGGAAAAAACTTCGGCAAATACCAAATTCGTAAGTGATTTATTTCGGAGGTCAGCCTGTACCTAAATGTTTGGCCATTATTTTTTTGAATAAAACGTCTATAATGATAAGATAACATAACACCAAGCCTGTATTCCCCGAAGGGTTGGGCAGAGGTGTTCCTTTTAGTACACCTACATTTCGCAACTCCAAGCATGTATTTCAATAAACCAATTACAGACACTTTTGAATTGTGAAAGAGTCGGTCAGTTAGGTAGAAAGTTGAAGCTAGTTGCCCATTCTAAAACGTAAATCTCTATGGAGAAGAACGGACAAGAAACTCCAAGGACGCTCTTAAATCAAGATATTACAAAATCCTGGGAACATTATTCTTGTTGCTTCTATATGTGATCAAAAAAACAAAGTATAAGATTGAAAGTAAGCCCTGGCAGTTAAGAGATGACAAGTCTCATCTGACGGCGCCCGTTCATGAACATGACGCGTGGATCAGCACCATCCAGTTCAACCATTTTGTAGGGAGCCGAATGATCCAACACACGCACCACCACTCTCAACTGCCAGCTCTTTTAAGTCAACATAACATAATAAACGGCTCCATGGTACTCACATTTACAAAATTTTAAAAATGTTTCAAAAATAAACAAAACTATAGGTTGCAATGTATTTGAAAGATTAATAAAATGTTATTACCTACATAAAACCAGCTAAAACTTGATAAAATAAAAAATAAACATTAAGATCGTAATGTCAGAAGAAAAAGGGAATCATCTCTTCCAAATATTAAATTTTTAACAAGTGAGCCCAAGCGTTTGTGGAGCAGGACCAGCATTAAAAACCAAGCATTTTTATCTAGGATAAAATCATCCAACTTATAATATGCTTTTCTAAATAGAGTACGTTTAAGGCATGTTTAAAATTTCTTCTAATTTAGTTGATGAATATCGAGTGGTATTTCATTATAACATTTTACACAGTAAGTACCCCATAAAAGAAGTGTGTACTTCACCACTGAAACGTGATTGATCGTCGTGGCCGAACTATAATGATAGCTAATATAATATAAGAAGCAGAATCAATAAAATTTTTGTGCATTTATCGGCTAAACAAAAGAAACGATTGTAATGGAATTGACTATCATGGATACCCAGCAAAAGATAAAGCTATAAGACTTTATATGTGTACAAAACTAAACAACACCAGTAAATCATATCGCTATGATTGTCTAAAGACAACGAGCTATTCTAAATTATTTTCCCGGGCTATAATTTGCTACGCGTAGACACAAACTTGTCACATCATCGTAAAGTTAGAACTTTCGTCCCCAGCGACGCTAAAATGCAATTCAGATGCATCTGTACGTAACAAATGTCCCACGCTTGTGTGGACCAGATGCAAATCATCTCGTTAAACCCATTGTGATGTACAAGCTAGTAAAATGTAAATGTTATCACTGACAAGTCATTAAGTAGTGTACGCGGATAAAATGTTCATAAAATTAGCATTTGAGTTAAGGCTCCCGCAGACTGGCGCGACGCGACGGTGCGACGCGATTCTGGTAGAACAATTTCCATGAAGATTCCATAGAAATTATTCTACTAGAGTCGCATCGCGCCTGTCTGCGGGAGCCTTTACGTAGCTGTTATTTCTAGTTTACCTCTCCTATTTTACATTTTATGGAGGTCTGTTTAATGTAAAGTGTAGGCATTTATCATAGATATTGTTTTTTTAGGCTTGTGTTTGACTGCGGGCTTGCTTAATGGTAATTTAAGACGAAAATGTAATATAATTTTGTTAATTTAGTACCTATCATTTTGGGTTATATTTTCGTAGGTTCCCAGGATAGCACGTATGTTAACTTTAGGACTTAACAAATATAGAATATGTATAATGGTGCCTACTATTTTTAGAATACCAAACATCTACTAACGAATATAATAATAGAACTTTATACACATTCTAACGAATTAATTATAACTAATTCCTAAATATAGGAAGCCCGAACTCTTGTTATAAGGACACAACTAATAGATGACAATGATCATGATTCCGATCATTCAAAAGTAACATTAGTACACAGCTTCTCCAGCTTGGAGATAAGCCTATAGAACCAGACCTATCCGCCCCGAGAAAGTTGCTTCAACTTCTTTCTCGCTCTGTTACTGAGCGACAGGAGAGGATTCAGTAATGACAAAATGTGAATAGATCTGTAGATATCAGTTCTTACAATTTTTGTTTCCTTCCAAATTCAAATCCAGACGTAAGAATTTGACTCTTCAAGCAGCTAACGTAGGAGGGTCCACCACTAGATAAGGGACTTGTAAGGACAACGCAGGTTGTGGTAACGCAGGGAACAGTATGGGGTACTGAGGAGGAGGCTGCAGTCCTTGCGAAGGTGGCCTGGCTTCTGGCTCGGAGCAGTGCAGCAGCCAATGGGTGAGCATCCTGCCGCGACCCTTGAGTTCTACCTCGCCACGACGGTCCACCACGAAGGTGCCCCATTGGTCGAGTAACGCTCGTGTGTTTTCGCTTAAGTGGATCCGTAGTGCTGGAAGGTTGTAGAACATTAGTTGTTGCTTTTGATACTCAAAAGTACAGTCCGAAGAACTGACAGAAAAGTGCTCCAGGTCGGGACAAACCTTATCAAGTCAGAGATCAGCAGTTTTAGCACCTACTTAGTAGTTAAACAATCAGTACTTTAAATCTCATGCGCAATGGTAGCCCGCGAAATTCAAATTTTCTTACGTTTTTTGCAATTTGCAGGTCAGTGTCAGTTTATATCTTGATCAAAATATGATTCTCGACTATAACAAATATGTATTTACATAATTATAACCGTAAAAATCTCTAAGTTAGATTTGTTCTAAAATAACATGATTTCGGGAATTATGACAATTTCGTTTCATTTTCAAATTGCAAAAAACGCAAGAAAATTTTAATTTCCCGGGTTACCTTTGATGCTTTTGTGACGTATTATGTTGTCATGCGAAAGTCCCGTCGTCATGGGGACCCGTTCGGGTATTGGTAAATATGATGATGATGTTCTTCTTTTCCTTTCGACGGTACATCTATGTTGCTAATACTGATTGGGCTCAGTAGGTGGCCACATTTATTGACTTTATCAAAATATGATTCGCGACTATAACAAAAACCTATGTATTTAGATAATTATAACCATAAGAATCATCAATACGTCTGTCTAAGTTAGATTTTTTCTAAAATATCATGATTTCGGAAATTATGACATTTTAGAACAAATAATTAGTAATCAACTACGTGATAAATTGAAGAGACTTTTAGAAAACGAGTTTTAGGCCTTTGCTAACGAAACTATCCTTAATTGGTAATTTTATCTATAACAACAATAAATGCTATTCTAAAATAATAAGTCTAATGTATGAATTCATCGCAATACAAGCTAAGTAACAACCATAACATAAAATAACATCACGCCTGTATTCCCCGAAGGGTTAGGCAGAGGTGTACTTATAGTACACCCACATTTCGCCAGTTATGTTTAAGTCCCATGTAATAGGGGGCGGGCCTATTGCCATCAACCGGGCACAAACAAAGCGGCTAAGTAAGAACCATGAAGGATTAAAACGTTTTAGACAGATTCGCATTGAATGTAAGATTACTTCGGAAGTAATACCGTGACTGCCTCGTTGGTCTAGTGGTCGCAAGCGCTACTGCTGAGCATGAGGTCCTGGGTTCGACTCCCGGGTCGGCCAAAGTGTTATTGAGTTTTTCCATCTGGAATTTCTCAGTGGCAGCCCGGAGGCTGGATTTGTGCCGGCTTGATGGCAATAGGCTCGCCCCTTATTACATGGGACTCAAACATAACTGGCGAAATGTGGGTGTACTATAGGTACACCTCTGCCTAACCCTTCGGGGATTACAGGCGTATTGTTATGTTATGTGTGTAGTACCGTACAGTTCGTTCGTAAAATAAATGGAAATGCGTCGCTTCTGGTGGCAGAATAGTTATGTTTATGCTTCCAATAAAACTCGAATAAAGTAAGTATGAAACGAAGAATCCTTTGACCGAGCTTTATTACAGTACTTTACTTTGTCACCAAGTTCGTAATTAACAAATCTCGCTGTAAAAGTAATTCTTGTTACATAAATCTGCCTTATCCCGCCACGTAGATCGTGGTTTCATCTTATTTTCTTATCTTCAGTAAATAAAGTTAACTACTAACAATTTATGAGGCTGGGCCTACGAACAAGACGTAACTTATCATTAGGTATAGGTATTTCTGTGAAATAAACTGTCGCGAAATGTAAGGTTTAAGCATCTTTAGGCCGATTTTTATTTTCACCGCGCTTGAGACTTGATATTTCTCCGTTTCTCTCATTTACATTCTATCTTTTTGAATAAAAATAATAATTCGAAAAAGTAACAAAGAGCCCATGCTAGAAAGGAATGGATTTAAAAATTCATTAGTACGCATGGAATTATTGTAACTTACGTTGTCCTGTAGACTCCATGCGACTGGCTGTATTGACGGTGTCTCCAAAAAGGCAGTAGTGGGGCATCTTGACACCCACCACACCGGCGCAGACTGGACCAGAGTGAACTCCAATACGGACCTAATCAAGAATACGAAAATTTTAATTTTCTGGCACAATGTTAAAAATAAGAGCTTATTTTTTTTTAAGATAGTAAAATATATAGGTACATTGGATAAACTTTTTATACTAAAATAAACAACCAAACTATTGGAATAAAAACTTTTTCCGATTCATTTACGACTTTCGAGCTCAACTGTCATGATAAGAGACATTTCTATTGTTACCGAACTGAATCAGCTTGCGTAACGGATGAGGGGATCCCCTCATCTGGGGTTCTTTTTGAACTGTAGTGCTATTCTGTCAATAGTGTCATCCCTAGCAATAGGTGGAATGACAGCTCACTTTAAGGGCACTTCTTAGATATAATTTTATTATAGTACATCTATGGGTTACTTCATCTAAGTTTTCACGGAAAGCTTTTCAAAGAATCGACCGGCTGTAACTAATCGATGTGATTTGCAGTATGTAACAATGACAACTGAGAACAGCGTAGCTATGTTGACTTACTCCAACCGACAAAAATTGCACTCTTCTACAAGTATACAAGCACTAGCAGCGCTCCGCGGTTCCACCCGCATAAGTCTCGATATCGTGGGGATATTGGGATAAAAAGTATTCTATGTTTTAATCCAGGTTATAAACTATCTGTGTACCAAATGTCGTCCAAATCCGTTTAGTAGTTTTTGCGTCAAAGAGTAACAAACATACATCCATCCATCCATCCTCACAAACTTTCGCATTTATAAGTAGGCATTTATTTAGCATTTTGTAAGGTTCACCTCCAATCGATGCGTAGGCCGGTGTCTTACGACGAACCCCCTCACTGCTTCCACAATAGCCAGCGCCATGAGGCAGATCTCCCGCGCGTGAAGGTCGCCATTCCTCTCCGGGAGACCAGACACCACCATGTAAGCGTCTCCTATTGTCTCCACCTTTTCAACACAGAGGATGTTATATTTTGATATTTTTTATCGGGAAATAAATGCCTACAGTCTTCTTTTTAAAGCATATCTACCATAAGTTACTTAGAAATAGGAAAATGTCCACGTAGTTTTAAATTGCTCAATCATCTTTCCAACTTATAATATAAAAGGTGTAAAAAAAACTCTTAACGAAGCCGTGAGTCATTTTTATCGTCATTGTGGGCACATTTTTGTAATGGACCATACCTTTTTTTTGTGGATGGGATATCATCAAATGACTTCTCCCGCTCTGGGCGGAGCGGGAGAGCGTGTCAGACTTTTACTGACTAAAACCCACTCGTGTTCCTTCTGTTGCCTGTGCCAGGGCCACGGTAAGTCTTTCGAACATCCCGCAACCCCGGCTGGCATCGGTCCTAGCGGACCCCTTCAATGCTGCTGACATCTCTTTGAGGCGCACGTGGAACACAACGTGCCGTCGACTCGGGCCTGGTCCTTACCGGACGGCGAGCTACCCATTGCTCGCCGTCCACAAGCCCGCGCCTACGGTGGCCGGGAATCGGCTGCCAATTCCCGACGCGCAAAATGGACCATACCTGGGGTATAATTTTGGTTACGGAGATAATGAAAGTCAAATTTGAAACTTTTTTTTACTTTTTTCACGATAACAAGTTTTAACTGTTATAACTTTAACTTTAAGTATCCCCAAAACTCCTGTACCGTTGCATGCACCGTGTTTTGCATGAGTTACACTGCGCGCTGCCACAAACAGTGAAAAAGAAAAAAAACAAACCACAAATGAGAGTAGGTAGTACCAGCAATAATTTTTGCTCAATAACACTTAGATTGATGTCCTGTTCATGTGTCCCTGTCGCTGATAAGACTCTAAGCCAGAGACAAGCTTCTTCTTCTACATTGCAAGTTTAAAAGTTTTGTTTCTCAAACAAGCTTAGAAATTTGAGCATTATTTTGACAACCTTTTTCGAGATAAATCGAAAATGCTGCACTGGTCAAATACATGGGAGCAGCGGCCGGCAACGTTAGTATAAAAATCCATATCTGTCGTGTTTAACGGCCGAATAAATTACTATGAAAACTCATAACTGTCGTGTAACTTAAAAAATGGGACGAACTTTTCATGGCGACCAAGGAGGTAACTTTTTCAAAGATTTTATTTAAATCTCGAACTGGCTTAGCAAATAGAGGTATAAAGACTAAAAAAGAAACAAATGAACACATTGGCGCGGGAAAATTATTGTTGTTCGTCATTGATTCCGGAATTTATTATTAATTGTTGAATTTTCGCGCATTATTTGAGAAAAGTACTATACAAACCTTGACCGCAACCAGGCATTGATGGACTCACGTTTGTGTGCCTATGCTTTTATCCGAGGCTATTAATGAAAAGAGATTTGGATATTCATAATTTGTACACGTTCATCCCGAGGATAGGCGCTTAATTGAAAGCCCAGGCGAAAATTAGAACCAAAAATCTTCTGTCCCCTAGGAAACACTTACCTTATAAACATCATAGAACCCAATGATCCTGTCGAAGGTGCTGTACAGGTCGTTCAGTAGATCCACCACCTGCATCGGAGTAGAAGCGGCACAGAGTTCAGTGAACCCGACTATGTCGCTGAAGTATACCGTCACACACTCGAAGCTTTCAGGCTGGACCACTTCACCAGCCATCAGTTGTTGAGCTACGGGCCTTGATGGAGATAGAAAAAAATGTGTTATGTCTAGGGTTTACAGTAGGTCGCATGCCAGTGGTAACAAAACCAGTATAAGCTGGCCTCTTATTCTATTGAAACTCATCGACATACTTTTTACAATAAAAACAACCGACTTCCAAAAAAAAAACACTACACAGTGGGAAATAACTTTAATTTCAGAAGGGGTATCTTTGGTTTCGTATATTCGTTTTCTTCCACCGACTTCCGAGATTAAAGTGTTTTTTTTTGGAGTCGGTTGTTTGTTTTTTTTTTTTTTTTTTGTAAAAAAAGTTTTTATTTTTCACTTTATAGTTGTGGTACCTACTCCACACAAATTCGAGTACCACTACGGGCGCGTTCCCACCGTGTCGTGACGACAGATTATCGTGTCGTTAAAAGCGTCGTGGCTTGTGTATTTAGATGGAGGTGTTCACATATAGAACGACACGATTAACTGTCGTCCACGACTTTTTTTTGCAGTGACGACAGATTGTCAATAAACAGTCGATATAATGGGAACAGCTAGAGACGACAGTCGTCCA
Source organism: Fissipunctia ypsillon (assembly GCA_947568875.1). Lineage (NCBI taxonomy): Eukaryota > Metazoa > Arthropoda > Insecta > Lepidoptera > Noctuidae > Fissipunctia > Fissipunctia ypsillon. Next base: position 17,371,570 of record OX387659.1, read on the forward strand.
ACGATAAATTAATCGTCACGACATAGTGGGAACGCGCCCTACCTGCTATGTAAATAACGGTGACAGGAAGTTATTATAACATCATCTACATAGACTAACTGGGAAAAATACGTATTATTGAAGCTAACTCAAAACCTACCAAGCAAAGTTAATAACATTTATATGGGACCACCGCGCAAGCTTTCTCTACCAAATGAATAAATTATTTTCAAAATCGGTCCACAATTGAAGAAAATATGAATACATAAAAAACATACATATAATCATGCTTTTGTGTTGTGTCTTCTATTGTTGTACTGAATAAATGTTTTATCTATCTATCTATACAGATGAACATAGAACATTCTCCTTTTTCGACGTCGATTTAAAACCGCATTTCATAAAATACCATGAACGGTTTAAAAGTAAATGTAATTATAGTAATCTCTTAAACCCACATTACAGTAGTAGTGATTTGCGAGCATGTTTCCAAAGAAGCGATTGTTCATCTCCAAAGCATGCACATGAGTAAAACTTTAAACAATGATAGACAATCCATGATATAAACAGTCTTCATCCAATCAAGAAACGTATCTGGATTATGCGACCTTGGAAATTGTAAAAAATTGTTGCGAATAACTTTTGCACAGTCAGAAGTATAAACAAGTATGTATTTTATATTAATATTTATTTTTCATAATATTAATTCCATGAAAGTGACTCAATTACTTGTAACAGTTAAATGTCAGCAATTTCTATCTCTAAAGGAATTTTAAGATTCCTAGAATATTATAATTAGTTAGTGTACCAACTTAAGCATTGACCTAGGTTGTGCGTTCATTATTTTAAAACACGACGAAGGTCTAAAAATAAATTAATGACGTAATGTACCTCTCTTGCAGGTACCTTCTGTTAGCATCAAAACTGAATTATAAAAATTTTTCGTTATTACTTTGTAAGAAAAATTATGAAAAGAAAAGTGCTACTATATTTAGATATTAAGCAGCTTACTGGTGAAAATGTGGGTTTATCATGCACCTCTGCCTACCCACTTAGGAAATACAGGCGTAATACTATGTATGCACCTATTTTGTAGTTAAAATTATAATCAGAACTTCGAAATATTCATCAATCTGTAATATTACAGACATCAAACATGACATGTTAATTTTTTTTAAGTTGTCCGGGGTCACTTTACATTCGCTATAAGCCGCCATTTTATATGACGTCATATAGCCTATAACCCGCGGAATAGCGTGACGCTTCCAAAGATACCTCGTTTGTCAAAATACGACGAGTAGTTTAGGAGTTATGAGGGAACAGATTAACATACAAACATAGTCTGTTAAAATCATAACCCGGGTTCCTTTGGCTTTGCCGTAGTCGGGTAAAAAGTTACCTTGGAAGTACTTGATACAGTAGTTCTTCAGATCTTCGTTTCTCCATCGACAGTTGTTCAGTTTTCTCCTCGACCAGGGACTCGAGGTTATTCGCGTACTGTTCCATGCGACGGAGGAGATCGTCCATCAAGTTGTCACAGTAGCCCCTAAATTAGAAAATACGTCATTAATTGGGAATATTAGTGTTCTTTTTGTCTTGTATCAGGAGCTAGACCACCACCTCTTAACGCAGTATTATTGTAATCTTACTTGAGTGTGGGAAAGAGATGGAGCTAGACGTCCTGTATAGCTTCATCTCTTTCTCACACTGAAGTAACATTAAAATAATACTGCTTTAAGAGGTGGTGGTTGGCCCCCAGCACGAACTAGGTAAATGAGAATAGTTGATACTGTGGAAAAATATTAGAAAATTAGCAAAGTGACAGTAGAACAGACCGTCCAAGGTCTGCAGGACAGCATACATTTAAGTAACGCAAGATGTTACACAACGAAAACTTTAACTTAACTGACCAGGTTTCCTGGGACCGGCCATAAGATTTCAGCACGTTACTTAACATTCCTCATATTACAGGCCATACACACAATGATACACTTGCACGACTTGCACAAGTATGCATTAACATCACAACATTGTACCAGTCTAAACTTTCGCAAGTATATTGTTACGTGTGTGGCCTTCATGGGCTGCATAATTCATCATCATCACTCACTTGATATAATTAGCGTTGACGGCATCAAAGCTGGGCCTATCATCGGCCGCCTCTGCCCAGCACCGTTCCGCCAGGTCCAGCAGTTCCACGGCAGCGCCTCCCCCACCACCCGCGGCCGCTCCTACCTCTCCCACCCCCACTACTGGACGAAATGGGGGGGACTCACGAGCGCATACGTGGCCTACTATTTCTGATTAACAAAAACATATTTTATTTTAACATCTGCGATGCCTTTGGTATAACAAATGGCCATAGAAGACCACATCGGCATCAAAGAGGCAATTACCGTATTTTAGTAGTAAGAATGTTCGAATTCTAAGCTCAGTCTAAATCTGTTAAACAAACCTCGGAGTTCACAGTTCTTTTACCTCTGATTTTGCATCATTGTGAAAATCACAGTGATCTCTATTCTCGTCACTATAAGGTTGCTGTTGGGTCGAGGTCATTGACAACCCTGTCAATATCATAATGATCTTTAATCTTGTCACGATAAGATTGCTGTTGGATCGATGTCATTGACAAGCCTGTCAATATCATAATGGTCTTTAATCTCGTCACGATAAGATTGCTGTTGGATCGATGTCATTGACAAGCCTGTCAATATCATAATGATCTTTAATCTCGTCACGATAAGGTTGATGTTGGATGGAGGTCACTGACAAGCCTGTCAATATCATAATGATCTTTAATCTCGTCACGATAAGATTGCTGTTGGATCGATGTCATTGACAAGCCTGTCAAAATCATAATGATCTTTAATCTCGTCACTATAAGGTTGCTGTTGGGTGGAGGTCATTGACAAGCCTGTCAATATCATAATGATCTTTAATCTCGTCACAATAAGGTTGCTGTTGGGTGGAGGTCATTGACAAGCCTGTCAATATCATAATGATCTTTAATCTCGTCACGATAAGGTTGCTGTTGGGTGGGGGTCATTGACATGCCTGTCAAAATCATAATGATCTTTAATCTCGTCACGATAAGGTTGCTGTTAGGTGGGGGTCATTGACATGCCTGTCAATATCATAATGATCTTTATTCTCGTCACTATAAGGTTGCTGTTGGGTCGAGGTCATTGACAAGCCTGTCAATATCATAATGATCTTTAATCTCGTCACGATAAGGTTGCTGTTGGGTGGGGGTCATTGACATGCCTGTCAAAATCATAATGATCTTTAATCTCGTCACGATAAGGTTGCTGTTGGGTGGGGGTCATTGACATGCCTGTCAAAATCATAATGATCTTTAATCTCGTCACGATAAGGTTGCTGTTAGGTGGGGGTCATTGACATGCCTGTCAATATCATAATGATCTTTATTCTCGTCACTATAAGGTTGCTGTTGGGTCGAGGTCATTGACAAGCCTGTCAATATCATAATGATCTTTAATCTCGTCACGATAAGGTTGCTGTTGGGTGGGGGTCACTGACAAGCCTGTCAATATCATAATGATCTTTAATCTCGTCACGATAAGGTTGCTGTTGGGTCGATGTCATTGACAAGCCTGTCAAAATCATAATGATCTTTATTCTTGTCATGATGAGGTTAATATTGGGTTGCTGCTGTCAGAGGTAAAATAACTGTGAAAGGGCTGTAATTTCCTACATTTTTATAGGTCTTCGACGTTGATTGTCGCTGAGACGAGATTGCGACTTGAATTTGAAGAATTGGCCTACAGGTGGCCAATGGTTTGTTTATAATAAAGTAAAAATATTACGTATTTAGCAACGGTTACAAAGCAGTTATTGACAAAATAGAATTTGATTTTCTCACAATGAATACGAGTGATTGTTTTTCAATAAAACTCAACAGCTAACAAAAGATTTGATTTACTCTAAAATAGAAGGTTTCTAGACAGCAAAAACCATAAAAATACATGGCATTTTACATCGAAGTGGTAACGAGGACGTCGCCGTCGTTATTTTATCTATGCATATTTTCTATGAGTAAAAGACAATATAATCCAGTAGGATTAGCAATTAGTTTGTGAGTATTGCCGTTAATTGGTTTGTGTGTAGCCACTGCAACTTTAAACTTTTAATTACATATATACATTACATCACGCCTGTATTCCTCGAAGGGTTAGGCAGAGGCGTACCTATAGTATACCCACATTTCGCCAGTTATGTTTAAGTCCCATGTAATAGGGGACGAGCCTATTGCCATCAACCAGGCACAAATTCAGACATCGAGCTGCTACAAAGAAATTCCAAATGGGAAAACCCTGGAAAAACCTACTTTGCCCAACCCGGGAATAGAACCCAGGACCTCTTGGTCAGCAGTAGACTAACGAGGCAGTTACCGTAAAGTTTTAATAAGTTTACTTTAAATATCCTGTTCACTATTTGGTTTGGGTTATATTTTAATTATGGCTTTCGTAAAGTTAATGGCAAGCTGATAAAGTATTATTTATCAAACGGAATTGCCTAAAACCTACAACTTTATAATCACACAGATCTAAGATTGAGTTCTCAATCTGCCCACATCTTCTGATATTATTAGTAGGTATCTCATTTAAAAGTTTTCAATATTTGACATAATATGTAGTACTACATAGCCACTTACGGCCGGACTCAATAACCTATTTCCAATTAAAGACTGATCGCTATTGATGGTAGACAGTAGAATTCCATAATCTCTTATAGATTATTGGGCCGTTAAACCCATAGATCACCAGCGCCAGGCACTAGTTGTTTGGCATTTATGCTGAACTGGACCTATTTTGGCGCAGCCGTGAGGCGCACAATTGTATTTTTAATTTTATTGCATTTTTTTATTAAATTTTTTTTTTTTGCTTCTCTTTTGTTTGGTTTCATATTTACAATATATCTATTGTTTGTGTGCCTTGCATTGTGACCAAATAAAATCATTTTCTTTCTTTCTTTTCTTTCTTTAGATAGATAGGTTTTTCTATCACCAGTATGCCAAAACTGGTGATAGATAGGGTTCGGCCTTTAGTAGCATTGCTACACTAGCTACGGCGTAGCGACAAGTAGCTACGGCGTAGCGGTACGTAGCGCAGTCAACATACATATTATTATACAATATAGTCCCTTTTCATGTCTATCTGTGTGACCGCTGTGTGCGCGTTTTTCTTCTAAACTGCGCAACAGATTTTGATGTGGTTTTCACCATGATTTAGTGAATTTATTCCGGAAGGATGTGTATACTGTTGCGGCGCAGGGTGTTGTGGCGCAGCCTGGGAGAGGCCTATGTCCAGTAGTGGACTGCGACAGGCTGAGTTGATTGATTGATTGATCGTTTATAATACATTCACCAGGGGTCATTAACATATGACCCCTGTAACACAGGTTTATCCCAGCATGGGGGTCATTGATCATTTTTTTGTACCAGGATATTTCCACGCTTAAATCAAGTGTCAACCTGTATCTGTGTACTTTTTATGTCAAATAAATAAATAAAAATAAAAAATAAAATTAATATCTATTGAACTGACTTAGTAATGAAGAAATCTCGCTGTTTTGTTAAGTCGTAAGAACTGTGCGAAGTAGGTCGCTAATTGATTTATAAACTCAAATGCGGCCATTATTATTGAGAATAATAAATCCACTGATAACTAAGTTAAAGTATAATTTTAAAAAAGCAAAGATTTGTATAAATGCCAAGAAAACTTGCAGCTTCCAGTATAAAAGCATACTTAAATAATATAAATTACAGTTCTTCCACTGCGCTGGCCTACAAAGAAACTGCTTTTCCGTCACATTCCATTAAAAAGTTTAAAGCCTGAAAGTTAAACTTTTTCTTTCATGTCATTTAAAACCGGATATTGTAGATGGCTGGAAAATGACGAACATGGAGAAAATATGACCGAGTGAGGTGGTGTAATTTGGCTGGGAAATGTTATCGAAAACGTTATAAGACTTCCTGAAAAACTCGAGTTAAAAGCCTTGTTTTAGCAGTTCAGTGTATTTACACTTACGCAATTCGTTGAAAAGAAGAGAAATAAGGTTTTCTATGATGATGTTTTTAGGCACTTTTCTTAAAGCTCAACTGTCCTGCTTATGGTCAAAAAGTCTACATTACTCTATTGTGTGGATGTGGCATTATCAGACCACAGATTGGTCTGATAATACCACATCCACGTCATCCACACATCTAAAAAGGTTATATCAGATATTTAACTTTTTTAGATTGAACTGATGGGCCATATTCTTTTGCGCAGCTTATCTCAGTGTTGCCTTTTATTGTCATCTAACAATAAATTCCAGTTTTTGCTTACGCTGCTTGTAATAAGGTTCAGTATAAATTGGGGACTCTATGAGATAACAAAAACACGTGTCGTAGATTAAATGTTTAATGTAGACTAAATAGGCTGAGTAGAACACCAGTTATCACGCCTACGAATACCAGTCGTCACTGAAATGACTATAAATTAAATCCTAACTTCGTTTTGCGTATTAGAGCTATACGAGAATAGTTCAGTGATAACAAAACAACCCAGTTAGCAAGGTTACTGACCTTTATTAGACATGGTAGGCGTATAATTATGGAAGGGTCCCGCCCTCAGCACGATCTCTTCGAGAATGATACCGAAGCTGTACACATCCCCTTTGAGTGAGGCCGCCGCGCCCGGGTATATGCTGGCAGCCACCAACTCTGGTGCTGTCCACAGTAACTCTAAAATGAAGACATGTTTAAGCTTCATGAATAAAAAGAACGTGTGTTCATGACCACACGATAGAAATGAAAACTTTTATGGGCCGAGTATACGCGATTCAGCATCACTGACCGACTGGAGCCGAATATACCCGAATCAGCGTCACCGACCCGAGCATGATGGTTCAGTTTCATTCGCTGTTCAAAACAAACGCAAAGCGTGTCTAAAAAAGTTTCCACTTCAAAATCATTACCTGTATCTACTAAATAATTATATCGTACATGCTAAGTACTGAAAATTTGAACCGATAAAAAGATCAAGGTGAAAATTTTCATTTCTTAATCCTTTAACTTAAATTTTTTCTTGTCTTTTTTTCATGCGATTCGTCTAAATATTTATCTATACCTGCCACAAAATAATCAGTAAAGTAAAACGTTGACACAAAACAAATGACGGACTTCTCTATTAATATTAATATACAGGGTGGCGGGGACATCGACGAGCAACCATGGATTCAGTACATGATTATGGACGCAGGGGGCGTTGAAAATTTTCGTCGGTTATTAAAACAAAAATTAGCTGTTCCATACATTTTGAACGCGTAAGTATTGCACTTTTCTAACAACTGATTTTATTTTTTGTATAACTGACGAAAATTTTCTACACTAAGGGGTCTAGATGACTAGAACGATGTGCTGAGTTCATGGTTACAGTTGCGCGTCGATGTCTCTGTATTTATACAGGGTTAGTTTTCAATAACCAGCCAAATTTTCACAGGGTGTTCTACCCATGAATATTAACAACTTTCACTGTGGGGCCAACTTTAAAATCACGAAAAAAAATCTGCTGTTTCATACAAAAGTTCAATACCTACTCGGCCAAAATGTATGAAACAGCTGCTTTTTTCTCGCGATTTCAGAATTGGTTCTATAGTGTAAGTTGTTAATATTCATGGGTAGATCACCCTATGAAAATTTGGCTAGTGATTAAAAATGCCCTGTATATATACAGGGTTATTTTTAATTGGCCAGCTAAACTCCGCAGATGCGATGGTTATAGATATCTAAAAATGATAAAACAAAAAATTAATTAATTTGAAGATTTTTTTGAGGGGTCATCGACCGCAGTCATTGTAGTCACTTGATATATCAGTATGAAAAAACGGTTTTTTGTGTGTTAACTTCACAGACGTGAGGGTGGTATCGTATTTAGATGTCGATGTATCTAAACACGATACACCATAAGAAAACAGTTTTTTTCAACTCATACTTCAAGTAACAACACTAACAGCGTTCGTTGACCTCCCAAAAAAAAAAACATCAAATCTTTCTAATTTATCGTGTTAAGATGCCGATACCCATCGCGTCTGTGGGCTTTAGCTACTCAATTTAAAATAACCCTGTATTTATTATATTATTCACAAACTGTAGACTAGACATTAAAACTATCCCAGAATTCCGAACAAATCAGCTGCCAATAAGATTAACACCTCAAAGGGGACAAGCGTACAAAATTAACATTAATTACTATAGTAGTAGGTGTCATCCTTGATCAGGTCAGTGGGCGTGCACAGCGTATTGAGTCCGTAGTCGGAGATCTTCAGTACGAAGCGTCCATCGATGAGGCAGTTCGAAGAGCGAAGCTTGCCGTGTGCACCCAGCCCGCCGTGGAGGTAGCACATGCCCTGGACAACGAATAACATAAGTATAAGCAGCCTATAACGTTCCCACTGCTGGGACACAGGCCTCCTCTCTGTGAGAGGGAGCGGGCCGTAATCCACCACGCGGGCCCAGTGTGGGTTGATGAATGTCACATGTCTTCGAATTTTTGGTTCTAGGACATGCCGGTTTCCTCACGATGTTTTCCTTCACCGTTTGGAGAGCAGTGGTGATGAAATAACTTACATAAAGTAATGTGCCTGCGCATGCCGTGACTTATGATCTACAATTCGTAACTCGCAGCCGTTTCCACTGAGCCACCACTGCTCTCAACTGGGCCGCCACTGCTCAGACAACGAATAGTTGTTGTGAATAAAGTTTTTAAGTTATGAAATCAGACGTTACTTTGCGGAAATCCATTACAATAAAATATTAAGGGGGAAGCGCTAAGATAGCCCGCGAAATTCAAATTTTCTTACGATTTTTGCAATTGCAGCTCAGTGTCTGGGTGTATGTTGATTAGAGTATGATTCGCGACCGTAACAAATATGTATTTAGTATAATCCTGAAATGTTAAGATTTCATGAAATAGTCATTCAATAGAATTACTTGGTCTTAGAGAGTTGTATTGATGACTTTAATTATTATAATTCCATAAATACAGATTTGTCACGGTCGCGAATTATATTTTAATCAACATACAACCTAATGCTGACCTGCAAATTGCAAAAAACGTAAGAAAATTTGAATTTCGTGGGCTACCCTGGCGCTTTCACTAGCTTCAACTAGATCCAGGCTTGCTGCAGCACCCCCCCCGCCCGCATAAATATGCACATGCAGACAATGCGACTATCGCACCATCTGGATTTAATTTTAGGCGAAATTAAAACTACATTTCAATCAACTTTTTACTAATTTAGAGGCTTTCTAATTTAACAAGATCGGCCAGGTGCGAGTCGGACTTGCACACATAGGGTACCACCGTACAATATTTAACACTACATATTAAAAAAAAAAATACTTCAGTTTAAAAATACTCGTTTCATGTATGGGGGAACCCCCTTTAACTTTATTTTATTTAGATTATTTGTCGTTATAGCGGCAATAAAAATACACAATCTGTGAAAATGTCAACTGTCTACCTATTGGAGTGGCTGGAGAGGCGCCACGGCGTCCTCACCTTCCGCCTGACGCAGGTCCTCACCGGACACGGGTGCTTCGGCAGGTACCTGTTCCGGATAGGGCGGGAGGAAACGCCCGGGTGTCACCACTGTGTGGATCGCCCGGAGGACACGGCGGAGCATACGGTGGAGGTCTGCCCGGCTTGGGCGGAGCACCGCCGTGTCCTCGCGGAAGCGATAGGCGGCGGCGATCTCTCGCGTTCGGCCCTGGTCCAGGCCATGGTACGGAGCGAGAGTACATGGGAAGCCATTACCTCCTTCTGCGAAGCAGTAATGCTCGCGAAGGAGGAGGCGGGACGCGTGAGGAAGAGGCAAGCTTTGCGCCCTCACGCCCCTAGTCGCCGCAGGAGACGCCCTGGGCGTCGGGAATTGGCAGCCGATTCCCGGCCACCGTAGGCGCGGGCTTGCGGACGGCGAGCAATGGGTAGCTCGCCGTCCGGTAAGGACCAAGCCCGAGTCGACGGCGCGTTGTGTTCCACGCGCGCCTCAAAGAGATGTCAGCACTATTGACGGGGTCCGCTAGGGCCGATGCCAGCTAGGGTTGCGGGATGTTCGAAAGAGTTACCGTGGCCCCGGCACAGGCAACAGAAGGAATACACGGGTGGGTTTTAGTCAGTAAAAGTCTGACACGCCCTCCCGCTCCGCCCAGAGCGGGAGAAGTCATTTGATGATTTCCCATCCACAAAAAAAAAAAAAAAAAACTGTCGTACCTATTATACTACGGTTCATGAGAGCCCGCTGAAAGACAGATGGACAGCGGAGGCTTAGTAATAGGTTTCCGTTTGGCACCCTTTGTGTAACCCTAAAAATACCATACCAGTATATTTCTATGACTCCGGACACGACGCCAGCTTGCGAGTCCGTTCAGTTACTGGGCTTTCACTGGCTGGTAGGAATACATTTGAAGACAATTCAGTGAGAAAGTCTCGACTTATTAAACTGACCTCGTACCCGGAGTCCATAATTATAATCCATTCATTATATTAAGAATTAGGTTCATCCGGTTATTTCCAAAGATTTTCTACTAGCATGAGGTAAGATTCCTTACCTACATCACTTATGTGATATTTATATATAAGAAACACTTGTGTTGGCGTCCCAACAAAGCTACGGCGCGGGGGTGAAGAAGTTATGTTAATAAAACCGGTCAAGTGCGTTTCAGACCACGCACAATGAAGGGTTCCGTAGTTGGGATTAATTTATCCCAAGAACAAACTTAACATTGTAGTTGAAAAACATGTTCTCTCATACATTCCAACTGCAAATATAAGTTGGCCGACTATTACTCGTTAACTTGTAAAGCCTACTTAGTTGTGATAGTTTTCCTTGTACGCTGTCATATGTACTACTGCCGTAAATATTTTCACATATCCAAAAACAATAATTTAGCTGGCAGGGGCACTCTGACACTTGAGTCACAATAATTTGCAATTTAAAGCTTAATATTTCGCAAAGGGATCCCTGAATCGAAAAATGTTTTTCACACGCCCGCAATATTTTTGAACTGCCTATCAAACGATAACCCACACTATGGGATAGACGAGAAAAAAAGTCATCCCCACTTTACATGTAGCGGAGGCACCGTAAAAAAATGATTTTGTCATGATTTTATTTTACCACTGTCGTCGTGATTAATATATATACCCGTGCTAAATTACATCTTTCTAGTACTAAGAGTCTCTGAGCTAAACTTCGGACAGACAGACAGACGGCCATGGCGAAACTATAAGGGTTCCTTGTTGACTAAGGAACCCTAAAAAAAGTGCGTTGCAAAGTTTTTCATCAGAAAAATACCAATAAATCAAGCCCCTAAAAAATGTTATAACTTGCTCGTATTTATTTTACTAGGTGTATCGTCACTCCAAACTTTGTCCTCCCGGCGGTATTGGATTAGCACGCAGGTTGTAATTTTGACAATATTTTACAGTGAATTCAGATTAAGTACTAAGGGAATAATTTTGAAACAGAATAGATAATTTTTATGAGACTTTCCACATTAGCTGATACACACACTGCTATTTTTAGTTATTACTTTCAATGGTTGACTTTTGTTTTTATTACTATTTTCTTATTTAATTTTCTGTACATATTAATTTAAATTTTTAAATATTTTTATAAAAACATTAAAAAATATAAAAAAAATAGTGGCCCATCGGCATCAGGAACAGGGTCCAAGGTGCCGGCGGTCAGGGCTCTAAAGAGAGGAACTTCCTCACTATGCGTGCCGTGTCCAGGAGTACTGCTTTCTGGATCAAGCCCTTGACCCAGCCGCGCAATGAGAGCCTCCTGAGGTGTTGGTCGAGGCTCTCCTCTATTAGGCCATTAACCGTAACGATTATCGGTACAATGATTGCAGAGTCCACGTCCCACATGTCGACAACCTCGTGTGCTAAGTCAAGATACTTGATTTTTTTATCTTTCTCAGCTTTCACGAGATTCTCGTCATGAGGAACAGCGATATTAACAATCATTGCACGGTGCTCTCATCGATCTATCACCACAATATCAGGCTTATTGGCTACAATAGTCCTGTCAGTGATGATAGATCGATCCCAGAACAATGTAGCATGACCATTCTCGAGAACTATTATTAATACTATTATAATTTATTACTTTAGTTATTACTTTCAATGGTTGACGAGGCGACAAAACAGAAAAAGGCATATTTCCTAATTAACATAACCATTTTCGCTTCAGATTTTCCAATCGGAAAACCAGCCATAGCATCGTTGCGCTCGGTGGAAGTAGCAGCGAACACGTTTTAAAAAAGATATTACTTACGTACAAAATGAATGTCTACAGCAGACGCGCGTCTACCTTTATACAATATTTTTCGTGTATTTTCACACATTTTATCCAGTTCATAAAACACGTAGTCGTGTAAATATCTTTGTTTTGCTATTTGGAACCAGACAGTTTTATTATTTACCTGGTGACAAGATACTTAACTATGAACAAAAAGCCTCGACTGTCTCGTTGGTCTAGAGGTCGCAAACGCTACTGCTGAGCATGAGGTCTTGGGAACGACGTCGGGCCAACTGTAATCGGGTTTGTCTATCTAGAATTTCTAAGTAGCAGCACAGAGTCCGAAATTGTGCCCGGTAGATGGCAATAGGCTCGCCTCCTATTACATGGGACTTTGGCGAAATGTGGGTGAACAATAAGTACACCTCTATCTAGCCCTTCGGAGAAACGAGGCGCGATGTTATGTTATATTGAACACAAAGCATCGCAATGTTCTATTATTTTCGTTTACTTGTAAAGTTACAATAAGGTGCAGTAAAGTTTACATTAAGTTATTTGTTTTTATTGCATTAAGATCGCAAATTCTAGAACTAAAGGGTTTTCCAATAGGGACGGGTCGATGTTGACAGTCTGTGGCAGCCATACTATTTTGGTGGGATCTGTAAAATCTGTTGTATATTATGCAGTCAGTGATGCCAAATCACCATGGCAAGTTACACGGTTGAGCAGCATGTGCAAATGATAAAACTTTATTATCAAAATGAGTGTTCGTTAGTGCAAACGTTGCGCGCATTGCGCCCATTTTACGGCAGACGCGGTGGCCCTTCAAAGTCCACTCTCCAACGATTGTTGACGTTACGTGACGTTGAGACGACCGGTTCGGTAAACAACCAACCAACACCTTTACGTCAAAGGAACGCCAGATCGGCCGAGAACATCGCCGCTGTACGTGAGAGTGTTCAGGAGACTCCGAGGCAGTCGATTTCTCGCCGTGCTCAAGAACTCGGCCTTTCGCAGACCTCAACGACACAATCGACATTCTGCATGAACGGTTTGAGGGTAGAGTTATCTCTCGCAGAGGTGACGTGAATTGGCCACCAAGATCGTGTGATTTGACTCCGCTAGACTTTTTCTTGTGGGGTTTTCTGAAGTCGCAGGTCTATGCCAATAAACCACATTCGACCGTTGCCCTGAAAGCCAACATAACGCAGGCCATCGCTCGGATTCAGCCGGATCTATGCAGCAGAGTCATTAAAAATTGGACCTCTCGGATTCGTGCCACCATACGAAGCCGCGGCGGACATTTGAACGATGTCATATTCCATCCATAATGGCATAAATGGGCATTTTAAATAAAAAATAAATTTCGTTAATATCTCACACACATCTTGTTTTATTCAATTTTAACATCGACCCGTCCTTGTTGAAAGACCCTTTAGATGGACTAAAATAGTCTTAACATAAAACTTATTACTGAACAATACATTCAATTTAGCTTTGGAAACTTCTTTGAGAAAATTCTTCAAGGTATACTCAGATATTGGTTTCTTTTTTTTATAACAACGTGATTGGCGCTTTAGTTAGGTTATTCGCTTCTGTTTTAAAGACGCTAATTAGACGCTGTGTAGATTATCATACTGGCACATGTTCTGTGGAGCTTCTGTCTGTCCGCGACTTGATCCGCGTGAAATTTTTTGTTTTAACATAAAATATATCCTATGACAATCAGCAATACTGTAGCTTCCCATTAGTAAAAGAATTTTCGTAATCGGCGGGGCAATTGCGTAACATACAGTAGGAATCGGTTTCATTTTGAGTTCAACAAAATTCATTGCGCCATTTACGTTGTTGAGCAGACAAATTTTTCGAACTTAAGAATCAATTGATTAGCAATTTGCTTCAAAATGATTCAGATTCTGATTGGTAGTGTGTTACGCAATAATTGCGTAACACACCTAGGGTGCTGAGCAGTAGTTCCGAAGATTACCCCCCACATACAAATTCAGAAAGGATGATGCCACGAAATGTGTGGAAGCTGGTACCCGCTCCAATAGGAATAAATGATATATCGTTAGAAAAGTATTAAGATTTAGTACAAGAATCACAATGGCCTTTGTCTTAATTCCTTGTCCGATCGGAGTAATACAGATCTCTTTAATAATATGAGTATAGATTGGTAGGTACGTAGTTGTTTTTGTTCTGGGCCCTGAATACACGTCATACAAAAAATCAATTATCATCGTGTGAAATTACAGCGTATGAAAAAGCAATCCCACGGCTACAACGTCAAAGCTGAGTTTTTAATAAAAGTAATTAATTTAAAGAACAGTTATTGTTTTTGTGGGAACCTTTCACCTTTGATTAGCTTTGAATGTTGTTTTAATCAAGGTTAGGAAACCTTTTTACAAGGATAGCCATTGAGCAAGAACCATAATTACCTACACAATACAATTACGTTAGGGTAACCTTCAAAATCATTAAATTTCATGCTTGGCGAATCCGTCAGTCAAGATAGAGACCCACACTGTGTTACCGTTTCCCTTCGAATCAAATGCACAGAATAGTCAGTTCGTATTCCTGACAGAATATAAGCCGAAATTATTTTTTCGTACACAACTTCAATGTCAGTCAATCACAGTTAATGGATTATCTGCATTAAAGTATCAATTGACATAAAGATTTATAGTTTTGTTTATGTTAGAAAGTAAATACGTTACTAAGTTCATAATATTATAAAATCTGAGGCAGATTTCAATATTTGTTTTATGTATTGCACGATAGATTTCAAACAACATCCATGCCCGATGAGTCATGAATTCATTATTGTATCTGCTTTGCGAATAGTCTCTCTCTGTTTTATATATCGCGATAGATAAAAATATACACAGATGATTGGAGAACCGCAGATAGACACACACACACACCACACCACAGATTGTTTGATGATATTTTTTTTGAGAATTCTTTTGATATCGATAAAAAACGTTACGTAGATCTCACTCGTAATCATTCGGCTGTTCTTACCTGCACAATATCATGCACGAGCGAGGTCCTGAAGTTCCAGTCAAGCTGCAGCTCGTCATTAGAGAGGACGTCCTTCAGCGAGCCCTTAGGACAGTACTCCGTGAGGACAAACACTAACGGACAGTCGACGCACGCGCCGATAAAGCGCGCTGTGTTCTCGTGGGACACGTTGCGGGCCTGGATGGAAAGAATAGATAGAGCTATGGGAATGTTTTAAAATGCGCAGTCAGGGAACTTGACTGTTGAGCATATTGCCACGTCACTTATCACTTATCACAACAAAAATGACAGTTATGATTTGAATTTAAGTTGGTAGTCCAATTGCGTATGCTTGTCAAGAATTGAGTAAGATCAGTATCTTGCTCAATTCTTGATAACCACACGCAAATAAGAAAGTAAAAAGTTAAGTTAGTAAACAGTAAAAGCAAATAGTTCTTTGAGAGAACGGGGTAGATCTACTGAGATCTACCCCGTTCTCGCAAAGAACTAATAAATTACTAAATTAGAAATCACAAAACCCTAACAACACAATTTTGACATTCAATTACAGTATCAATACCTCCTAGCGGAGCCCAATCCCCTTGAAACGAAAGTTACAAAGTTACAGTACAATATCGGAGACATTGATTCGGATAGCCATCCGATCCCGTCACATCGGATTATCGGAACTATGTGACACTTCTGTGACCTCTCATTTGTTTAGAAGTCACAGACATGTCACTCTCAAATCACTTGAGACACAGCCCTGAATTGAAACCGCTTTAGATTTTGGGACCTATCTTGTAGGTCTTTATTAACACTTTACTCTAGACTATTTAACCTTCATTAGTTAAGCTAATATGTTAAACATTACAGAAAAAAATATCTTTTTTACCATTGCCACCCCAAAAAAGGCATTTGATTCATCGATAACAGTGAATAAAACTCTATTTTAGTCACTGAGTGAATAAAAACATTTTGAATTTGGAACAAGCACGAATTATACGAATTATGCACAAAAAATTAATAATCGTGCTGAAAGTACCTACTGGCTGGCTAAATGGAGCTATTGCATAGAGCTATACAATTAAATTTTAAAAAAATATCCCGCCAATTTTAGTTAGGTTCTTTTCTAACTGGTATCGTGGTTGTTTTATGTCATTGGAAAATCTATTAATATGATTATAATAAAATGAGTTATTCCATTGACGAAAATGGGACACTGACTCTGGAATCATTTCGTCCTAAAGCAGCAATTATAGTAGATAATTTGTTGCCGCCAAAATCTCGGGAGTTGTACCTATTTATTTCTCGCAGTCAATGGTAAAAAGTAGAGTACACAACTCGTGAAAAAAAAATTCATCTCGGTCCTTGTATCCCTCGCTCCGTTCAGGATTCTAATCTAGAATCCTTCGCTGCTCTCGGGATCCAACTTAGTCACTCGAATTAAATTCCCTTTTTAACCGACTTCAAAAAAAGGAGGTGGTTATCAATTCGGTTGTATGTTTTTTTTTAATGTTTGTTACCTCAGTACTCCGTCATTTATAAACCGATTTGGATTTTTTTTATTTGAAAGGACATACTTCCAGATTGGTCCCATTTTTATCAAAATTCAGTTCTGATGGTAGGATCTATGAGGAATTGAGGGAACTCGTCAAATATTATAGGCAAACACATAGCGATTTTAGTATTTTCATCAACAAGTCAAGCATTTGCATTCAGAAACTATCATTTGATGAAGAACTGACGAAGAAGACCGCAGATGGCCACAGGAACTCCACAATGATAAGAATTTCACGGGTGGCGATAAGATATCTCGATTAAGATAGTTAAGCGACTATGACGAAGCAAATTTAAATAAATGGTTGAACTGATCTGATGATGAAGCTGGAAGGTAGGCACTGGAACTCCGTAATAAAACAATGTATCCTAGCCGTGTTTGGGCTTATTGGATTTGTCATGAGATGCACTCTGGTCTGTAAATTATTTTTAACCAACTTCAAAAAAGGAGGAGGTTCTCAGTTCATCGGAATCTTTGTATTTTTTTTATTTTACGTGTGTTTCCCTATTACTCGAAGACGGCTGGACCGATTTGGAAATTCTGTTTTTGTTTGAAAGAGTATACTTTCCAGGAGGTCTTATTGTCATCAGGTCATGATCTGATGATGGAATCCTGGAGAAATCGAGGAACTCTTCAAATATCATACGCACACCTGTAGCGATTTGGGTATTTTTTTATAGTAACTCGTGCATTTGCTCTCGGAAAGCACCATTTGGTGAAGTGGAACTGATGAAGATCACAGATGTTAAGATGGCCACCGGAACAACTCAGTAATAAGTAGTAGTGTTTACTAATCTTTTAATACAATCATTGCAAACTATAGTTTTGTATAAATTAGAAGCATCTTTTCAATTTTGTAAATGTGAGTACCATGGAGCGGTTTTATGTTATGATGTAGGTATGTTGACTTGAAAGAGTATGGCAGTTGAGAGTATGTCATGCTCACTTAAATGTCTCGCTGATGGTGGCGCGTGTGTTGGATCATTCGGTTCCCTACAAAATGGTTGAGCTGGATGGTGCTGATCCACGCGTCATGTTCGTGAACGGGCGCCGTCAGTGGAGACTGGTCATCTCTTAGCTGCCAGGGCTTATTTTTAATCTTATATTTTAAATTGTTTTAATTATCAATTTTTTACATTGTTCTCACATATAGAAGCAACAAGAACAATAACAATGTACCTACCCAGGATTTTGTAACAATTTTGATTTAAAAGAGTGTCCATGGAGTTTCTTGCCCATTCTTCTCCATAGAGATCTACGTTTTGGAATGGGCGACTAGCTTCAATTTTCTGACTAACTGACCGACTCTTTGACAATTCAAAAGTGCCTGTAATTGGTTTAATTGAAATAAATGCTTTGAGTTTGAGTTTGAGTATTTCACAGGTTGCGATTCGATTACTTTAAAATGATTGCTAAGAAATATAAGCTCGTCACAATGCATATGGTGAAGTAGAGCTGATGGTGAAGTACCAGGAGAACTTCTCAACAATTAACGTCCCTGCATCGGGAAAAGCAATGTTTTGTAAAAGGTGATGAGCAGTTGTCATTAGGCTGTTGTAACTTAGATAAATTACAAACCGACCAACTAAAAAGTGAAAAATAAAAAACTTTGTTGAAAAAAAGCACTACAAAGTGAAAAATAACTTTAATTTCGGAAGTCGGTGGCAAAAACCTAAAATACAGATCCAAAGACACCGACTTCCGAAATTAAAGTTGTTTTTCACTTTGTAGTGTTTTTTTTTTGAAACTCGGTAGTTTTTTTTTTTTTTGCAAAAAAGTTTTTTATTTTTCACTCGTTGTATAATCTACTATTTTACCTCACAACCTCGGAAAGATTTCGTTTATCATTCGAAATCTGAGTGCAAAAGTGCATTTTATCCGCTAGCGTGGAATGATTTTTTAAAATTCGAACCTTTCTATCACAAATTTTTATACCGCCAGTCCACTGAAAATGCATTAATACTTTCATGTCAGTGTGCCAACCTCATTTTTAGAATAATCGCACTGGCCAGCACGACGACTGCATGAAATTAACTTTCAATATTACTAATTGTAGTATTTTTAGTTTTAATGGTTCAAATAAATAAACACTAACTTAATATATTATTTAAGCTATATTTCTTGCACCTAGCATTTTCCTCGCTGTAGTGATGTGAAAAGTTGTGTGTTTCGCACGGCAGCAAAGTTATTCTGCGTCTCGTACCGTACTCGCGCCAAAAAACAACTTTGCAGCCTTGCATAACAAATAACTATTTAGCCTCTGTTAAAAAAGATTTGTATCTTTTTCAAATGTACTAAAAAAAACCTTAAAAAATGTCGTTTTCGTTTTTGACGACAGTCTTTTTAAGTGCGCTCTGCGAGAGCAGGTTACTATACTAATAGGGGCTGAAATAGTTTTAGTTTCCTTACCATACTGTGCAAACTTATTCGCAATAACATACAGCCTTTCAATCGTCAATCAATCATCCATTTGCGAGCAAAAGATCCATCAACGTAATTAGTAGTAATCAATTAATTGACGTTGAAATGGCGTCGCGGGCTTTGTGTACTCACTCACTAATTAGGTTCTGTAACACTTTTCATTGAATGTCTACGCCTATTAGAGTACATGAGTAACTTACATAATTATGATATTGTGATAAATGGATTATCATTAATAGGCACGGATAATTTACGTCCATTATTTACTTACTATAGCTTCTGCCCGTGACTTCGTTCGCGTGGACATCGTAAGATACACAATATACTAAAATAACAGCGACATTTTAATAAAACTCCCTCGGCTTACGACACACCGCGTCACATCGCATTGCCCGCTTGCGCTATTACTTCGTAAAACACTTAGCGTTCTTTCTGATTTTTTTTTTCTTTTTGCTCGGCTATTAAT
Organism: Fissipunctia ypsillon; assembly: GCA_947568875.1. Lineage (NCBI taxonomy): Eukaryota > Metazoa > Arthropoda > Insecta > Lepidoptera > Noctuidae > Fissipunctia > Fissipunctia ypsillon. Next base: position 17,391,312 of record OX387659.1, read on the forward strand.
AGTCGTAGCGTGATAAAATAGCCTTTAAGCGCCCTCAAGGCTTGGGTTATCAAATGCAAAAAGAATTTTTCAAATCCGGCTGGTAGTTCCAGAGATTAGCGCGCTCAAACAAACAAACTCTTCAGCTTTATTATTATTAGTGTACTAGCTTCCGCCCGCGAATTCGTCCGCGTGAAATTTCTTGTTCCCCGACCCACCCCGTCGCATCGCATCGCCTGCCCGCGCTGTTACTCCGTTTCCGCTTAGCACTCGTTCTTACTTTTTTTTACTTTTTGCTCGGCTTCTGAGGGTCCTAGCGTAATGTTACATACAGTATAGCCTTCCTCAAGAATTGGGCTGTAAAATGCAAAAATATTTTTTTAAATCCGACTGGTAGTGATAGAGATTAGCGCGTTAAAACAGTCAATAAAAAATAAAATGTGTAGGTAACTAATAGAATAAGTGCATTTTTCTTACTTTAAGCATTTTTATACCCGTCGTAATTTCTAAACGAAAGGACCGATTCGAATAAATAATTTAAAAAGGAATTTACATGTACTTAATAAACCTTGATTATGAAACTATTTGTTTGGATAAGGATTAATATCATGTTTATGAAAACACCTTCGCAAATAATGCATTATTTTATAACAATTCATGACCATTAAAAAAGTTATAGTGAGCCAACCTTAAAAGATAGACATATGCTATCGCGGACTTTTTTTTAGAACTTTTTAAGAGGAACCATTCTGTCATAAATGATTTTTGCGTAACTTTAACCGTTTAAGCAGCTCACGGAACGGAAGCTCTCAAAAGGAATAAATTTTCCCTGTTTTTGCAACATTTTTCATTGATGTTCCGCTCCTATTAGTCGAAGCGTGATTTTATATACATAGCCTTCCTCGATAAATGGGCTATCCGACACTTAATGAATTTTTCAATTCGAACCAGTAGTTCCTGAGATTAGCGCGTTCAACCAAACAAACAAACTCTTCAGATTTATAATATTAGTATAGATCATATAGATATCAAAATTATCATTTATGACATTTGAATAGAAGAAGTTATTTTTCAAGAATTCTTTCGTCGATGTTTCTAAATAATATAAACACCATTTGTATCCATTTGCCTTCAATTTAAATCTGATAGGTATTATTATGGCTGTCAATGCCCATTAGTGGACGTGTAAAACAATGTTTATAAGAAACGTTGCGACGAAATGAAGCTTTATTTCTATTTAAAAATTATTTAGATCGGGAAAATTATATCAATTTTCTTTTTACTAACCTGTTTGATCTCCCACAGAAGTTTCTTGTTAAGATCCAGCTTCTTCCGGTGTATCTTCTTGACGGCCACCCTGTTTCCCTTGTAGAGGCCGACAGTGAATGACGACAGGGTCAGCGAGGGGGTGCCAAGGGTGGAGGCTGCCCCGGTGCTGCCTCGAGTACTCCAGCCCAGAGACAACTAGAGTTTTGAAAGAAGTATACATAATCAGCATATAATGTTCCCACTGCTGGAACACAAACCTCCTCTCGTTGAGAGGGAGTGGGCCGTAATCCACCACGCGGGCTCAGTAAGGGTTGGTAGATTTCACAAGTCTTCGAATTTTTGGTTCTAGGACAGGCCGGTTTCCTCGAGACGTTTTCCTTCACCGTTTTGAGAGCAGTGGTGATGAAATAATTTACACAAAGTAAAGCGCCTGTCTGGGTTCGAACCTACGACCTTTTTTTTTTTTGATGGGAAATCATCAAATGACTTCTCCCGCTCTGGGCGGAGCGGGAGGGCGTGTCAGACTTTTACTGACTAGTACCTGCCCGTGTTCCTTCAGTTGTCTGTCGAACATCCCGTAATCGAACCTACGTCCTACAACTCGTAACTCGCGGCCGTTACCACTGGGATACCACTGCTCTCAAAAGATTACCTATACGGGCAAGATCTTTCTTGAGTACGGGCAAGGTCTACTTAAAACTATTTTACAATTTAATTTATGTCTACGACAACTTAGCAGTTATTAAATCTACACAGATTTATTAAGTTGCCGTAGAAAATGTTGATGTCATAAGCGGATATATCTTTAATCATAGCGTTTAGCAGATTATTCGCCAAAAATCAATTAATTCTTAGTCCAATAAGTACGAGTAATTTCATTTTTTTAAGTTTCTTGTAAGGATTTTACCAAACCAGAGAATGGAAATATACTATTAAGATAGGTAATAAGGCATTTTGTCGTTCAATAAGTACGTAATATGATTATGCCTCACTCAGGAGCCCTCACCAAAGATGCGGGCTTTTGAAAGCTCGTAAGGGAGGTGTTAAATGAGTTATAACTCACTAAGATAATGCTAGCAAGAGATAAATCTTGTAGTATTCATATCAATTTGTCTATTAGCCTAATTACCCTATTAGCCTAATTAACCTACCTTCATTGCCACTAGCCCTGATGAGGCTTTTTAAAATCCCTGCTAAAGTTTTAACTTATAAATAAATACACAATTTCTTCAAATAACTATAAACTCAAATAATCTATTGTTCCAACACGACCCATTACGCCGATTATTTATCAATCCATACAAAAATTATTCATTCCAAAGAAACTCTGTATGTCTGTCTGTATGTTACCTTTTCATGATTAAACCACAGGACAGTTTAATATTGTAAAAGCGAAAGTAACTCTGTCTGTATGTTTGTTATCTATTTACGCCTTAACGGCTGAACAGATTTAGATAAAATTCGGCTTACAGGTAGACCATGACTTGGGTTAGGACATAGGATACATTTATCCTGGTAGTACGTTTCCGTGGGATCATTTTCAACCTCCACGCGGGCCAAGCCGCGGGCTTAAGCTATAGATACATTATAATGCGAACGTATACAGTACAGAAATTGATTGTTTTATTTGATTATAAGTTCCAATTATCCAATATTTCGTGTATTATTGCCAAACAATTAATACTCGTAAAATGGCTCAAACAACGAAATAATTGGACGCTCCAGTGAACACAACGAACTTTATTATTGTTTATTTAATTAATAAATAGCATCGTTCACAAGCTTACGAATCTTGAAAGGTCTGCGATATTATACAGCGCGCCGCTTTAATGGCGAAATTAATTTATCACACGTATACAGTTTCGCGTTTTCGTTTTATGAAGATACTTGTTTTAATTTCATTATACGTTATTATTTATTGATTTATTTACAATTTTCTAAAATAGCATTTTGGAGCAACCTGTACTTAAATAACTGTAGCGCAGAGATCATTTGGCGGGGTCACGGATCATAACATCGCATCAATTAAATTAAAACGAATAACGTGCAAAGAGTAGGCAAATTGGAGGAAAGATGGGAGCTTTATTATGTACTTTGTTTGAAAATTTTTATTTTTCAATTTTCGAATTGTTTTATCTTATTATAATTTTTATGGTTACTGACCACTAGCCCTACCCGTATGTTAAATTAATGTCGCCATTGTAGCGGCCCGTTGTATAAAATAATCCGACATTTTTTTCTATCGTTATTAATTTTGAGACACCTATTTGTATATTTGTTTGTGCTTTAATACGGAAATTTATTCACTCATCAATGAATACAGAACCTGATTATTTTTGCAGCCAAGTCTTTGGTAAAACTGTCTCAATCAATTATACAAGGGTTAATAGAGCTATTAAAAATCAAATTACGAAGCGCTGACTATAAGTACCTCCGCTGGTCACCACAAAACTATTCTTTGTAAATAATAGGCATTGTTCCAGCTCACTTTCACTTGAGAAAATTCCGTGAGCATCATTTCCCCGTGTTTTATAAGGAACGAATATCATTGTTCTTCATTTGTTCGTAGTGGCCCAGATATTTATGGACCCACTTCAAACCAGGCTAAAGATCCTAACCTTTTAAATGTCATGAATATATTGATGTAAAATATCGTGTGGATACAAGCACCTTAACGGTCAACACTATCTATTGTACGTTTTAAGAACTTATCATAGGTCGTTCCTTCTCTATATAAAAATATACCTTACCACAATGAACAGAGACAATTATTTCCATTGTTTGAAAATGTTGCATGCCGTAAGGTAAAATGTATCCTACTAATGTAGGCTATTATAAAAATTACATCTTATCTGTATACCTACATTATAAGCCAATAAATTATTTTGATTTCATGATTATCAATCTTAATGACCACCGTATTTATATTTGTAATTTACATACACATACCTTAAGTACCTCGTTGATGCTGTGCAATGCAGGACTGGCTCCGATTCCTGTGCCAACCTCCACCAAAACCTCTTCAGGTCGAACTCTCCAAGACGTGTTGTTTAACTCCGCGTCTATACGAGCCTGCCTGTGAGAGGAAGATGTACGAATTAAGTCAAGAAGAACACACGATGAGGAAGAATAAGGGACATGTCATGTAGAGAATAAGAAAAAAAACATGCTGCCTTAACCCTTAATAAATTGGGATCCGGGCAGGAGGATCATGAAACAGAAGACTGACGAAAAAGGAAAGGCACTAATAAAAAATTAAGAACACAAATAAATATAATCGAAATCTATTGAAATAAATAAAATTGAAGTGTCTGTTTGTAATATCAAAATAACAGCTTCTTACTAAATTGCATATGAAAGTATATACGGTACTTATAACAAAAACACATCTTTTTTAAAATTTTTGTCTGTCTGTCTGTTCCGATTAATCTCCGAAACAGCTGGACCGATTTTGACGGGACTTTCACTGACAGATAGCTGATGTTATATGGAGTAACTTAGGCTACTTTTCAGAAAAAATAGGGTTCCGCGCAAAATAGTTAAAACCCATGAAATTGTGAACAAATAGCGCGGACGGGTGATGAAACGCGGCAGAATTAGGGGACGAGTGAGTTTTTCTTAAAATGTGGCCGCTATTTTAGTATATTGTGTATCGTACAACTTCCACGCGAACGAAGTCGCGTCGCACAGCTAGTGATTAAATAAGAATAACTATTATCTGGTTAGTCCAGGCCGTAGTTTTCTCTTTTTTTTCAATTAGGCTTAAGGAAGGCCTTAGCAAAAGCCGGGATTAATAACGCCAAGCTAAAGTACAAGACGTCAATTAGGATTTAGGAGTTTATCAGAGTTTTAGAGAGTTTATCAATATAAGGCGGGAAATGATACAATAATTACGAACGAAAATTAACTGAGTTGAATAGTCTGTCACTCGGAGATAAAATTGTTAATAAAGGCACCTTCTTTTTGTTAAATTAATTTCATAATATTAATAAGCATTTCAGAGTTAAAATGTTGAACATTGTACTGTCTCTTTTGGATCCTCTCAAAGGAATTGTTATGTTTAATTTCGTTCTACAATAATTCTGAAACTAACTCAAAGGAATATAAATAAAACAGAAAATACTGAACTTAAACAGGTATATCTGAATTATCCGCTGAAACGTTCATGAGGCGGTAAAATATAGGTTGGATTCACGATAGCGCCATTTGGCGTGGCTACAAACGACAAAAGTTGCATGGAGCGATTGGACATCCAGAGTTTTACATCACGCGAACATATTTTAACATTCACGATCAAATTTGGGATGTACATTACGCCATTTGGCAAATTGGACTGATCGTGAATGTCACTTAGGGCTCTCACACAAAACCGCGATGCAACGCGAATTCGCTGTTTTGTGTGGGAGCCCTTGACACTGGGTCCTAAGGGTGTTGTAACTTGTTTAATTTAATAATGCGAATCGTCCACGAGGCTACTCAACAGTAACATGCTACCACCAATGAGTAGCCAGAATATCACAGCACTAGTATTTCAATGGCAATGCTTACACGACGCAACCAATGACAAACCAGTATCTAAATGACGCGTTAGTAAGTCGAGCGTGTAGGGTTTGAAATACCATTGAAATACTAGTGCTGTGAAATTCTGACTACTCATTGGTGGTTTGAGTTTGTAACACGTAACTTTTGACAGCGTTTGGACGATGGGCTTTAGACTGCTCAGAATAGGAATGACGCCTGGTTAAAAAAAAAAGAAATTCTATTTAGTCTATCAGTCGGATAATAAAAAATATTAGACACGTATTTTTTGCTATATCATATGAATAAAAAATAACTTAGGTAAAACGCATTAAAATAGGGGAGTGGGGGCTCGCTACGTCACGACTAAGTATAAAGTCTAGCAAGGCGTGACGTCATGCCACATTTTAACTCAACGTGTCGCTGTAATCTTTTCATTACATAAAAAAGAAAAAATACGTGTCCAATATTTTTTAATAATCTACCTGACGGATGAAAAAATTTTTTGTCATCATCCCTGGTTTCATTGTCCCAAATTGTTTTGCTTTCGCTAATCCTTTGAAGCGTATAACTTTTGAGCATTCTGAGCGAGGATTATAAGGGCTTCTGACGGTCGTCATTAATTATACAGAATGTGCTATTTGTAGTTACACAAGTCTGTATGCTGCAAGTGATTGTTTTTAGGTACAACTGGGTTACTTAAGAAATCCAAAGGTCAAGATTTCAATACCTGTTTTGATTCGTGGCAATGTATCAGCGATTTATTAGATAAAAACAATACAAAACAAGATTTTTTGAATTAACACACTTACATTAGACGAAAACCTCTTTTTTTCTATATACGAACTGGGGATTGAAAAATTTTATACGGAGCCTGGCATACCTGCTGTCCGCCATTTTGATTTTTTTTTCCTTTATACATTCAGAGATTATTTCAAACATCTGTGCAACACGATGCAAAAAATATGCATTTCACGTGATCAACTTTGAACGTTAATATCTCGGAAACGTGACACTTTACCGGGTTTGAACTCAGTATGTTTTCTGTTTGCATTGATGTCCGCTATCGATTTATATAGGTTTCATGCGTGGCCGCCATTTTGAAAAAAAATCTAAATGGCGGACAGTAGGTATGCCACGGATCTTCAAACCCCTTTTCTTTCCTCTACTGATAGATCTACGAACTTACTTGTAAGCGACGCAAGCAGCAGTAACAGCAAAGGTAAGGAACACTGCCAGTCCGATGAAACAATAGATTATGACTGTCTGCGCCTCTGTCCGAGCAGCGTGGAACAAACGTTGTACATAGCAGTGATGCTAGTGGTAAGTGGCTACATACATTATTATGTATGTCCCACATCGATGAAATGGATGGCAATGCGTAACAGCAAAACCAACAGGAGCAATTGAGTATGAAAATAAAATACCTAGTACCTACCGATCTAATTTACCTTCGTCTGTAAGGCCGAGATCTTGAAAAATATTCTCGTCACTATCTTGCACTTGTAGTTTGACAATTCTGTGACATTTACAGGAATAACGCATAACCAAATTTCCCAAAAAATATTAAAAGCCGTCTAGCTCCTAAAATATAAATAATCGCTGAAAATACATGGGAGTGTTCCAGGAAGCCCTTAAAGAGCTTCTAAAATTTTCCTTCGGACCTCGTTTCACGGGCCACACTGTATACTGTATAATTGAGTTTTTCAAATTGGCTTTTGGAATCTAGAAACAATCTCTTAATTACATAATAATTGTCAATTCCAGGGGGCCAACCACCACCTCTTAAAGCAGTATTATTTTAATGTTACTTCAGTGTGAGAAAGAAATGAAGCTATACAGGACGTCTAGCTCCATCTCTTTCCCATATTCAAGTAAGATTAAAATAATGCTGCTTTAAGAGGTGGTGGTCTAGCTCCAGAAGACTGTTGACTTTTTGACTGCAATGGTGAGTAAAGTATCTCACAACATAATGATATTTGTATAAAACAGAGTGAATAAACTGGTAGCTGGCAACATTTCATAGGAGACCATTACAAACTTATTAACAAAGTAATTTAAAACTTTCAGTGTAAACCTGTCTCGGTTTAATTAAAAAGGATATACAAGGTGTAAAATAATTAATGCAGAACCTCTTAAGGGGTCATTATACTCATCATTATGAATAACTTTCACTATGGGACCAAACCTGAAATCGCAAAAAACAGCTGCTCCCTACATTTATGTTCGTATAACTCGTCAAAATGTAGGGAACAGCTGATTTTTTTCGCGATTTCAGGTTTGGTCCCATAGTAAAAGTTTTTCATAATGATGAGTACAATGATCCCTTAAGAGGTCACAACCTCTTAAGGGATCATCAAGTAACGCACACGTTACTTATGTTACCTACAGGGTCAAATCAAATTAGTTAGCGATACTCCGCGTACGTGATGGGTATCGATATCTAAACATGATAAAACAAACAAAATAGATTTGATGATATTTTTTCTCTGGGGTCAACGACCGTAGGTACTTGAAGTATCTATATCTATCTAATAAATTGTGTGTTAACTTCACTTAACTTAGAGCCGTGATGGGTATGGATATCTAAACACGATAAAACAAAAAAAAAACTGATTTCCTAAACTCATACTTCAAGAAACTACACTACCAGCGGTGGTTGACCTCAGTAAAATACATATTTTTTTTTGTTTTGTTTTATCATGTTTAGATATCGATATCCATCACGTTTGCGGAGTTTCGTTAGCTAATTTAACTTTCCCCTATATAAGGTCAATCTATTCATACAGGAAACATCTTAAGGGGTCATTGTGCTCATCATTATGAACAACTTTTACTATAGCGCCAATCCTGAAATCGTGAAAAAAAAATAAGCTGATCCCTACATTTTGACGAGTTATACGAACATAAATGTAGGGAACAGCAATTGTTTTTTACAACTTATAATACAAAATTACTGCGCAACTTTCACATTCATATTTTGACAGAATAATCATTATGATTTTAAATTATTCCACTGTTCTACAAATATAATTTGGTACTGATATTTGCTGGAATTTATTTATTTATTAAAAATAGGTACGCCAACAGCATATACATTGTACATTAAATGCTAAAAGTTAACAGATATGGGTTCTTATGTATGTATACGAGTATATCAATTACAGGTGTACACGACATTGAAATAAAACAGAGCAACCTTCGTAAATTGTATAAAATTAGAATATTAGAATATTAAAATAATTCGTAAATTATAGTCGTAGCGTAGTAATGTCAGTTTTATTTCAAGGTAAAACCACGGCTATAATCTACACAAGCAAACTGTCGCCTTGCCTACAACAGACATTTCCCCGAAGATACAAAAAAGTTACCCACGAACCGTAAGTCTAAAATGCGACTACGCTGTAGCGGCTACGGCGTAGTCGCTACGGTGTAGTCGCTACGAGGAACGGCAGTTATACTTCGCTTGTCGTAATGAGAGGCTGCAGACTGTATAATCAGGTTTTTTTGACACCTGTTTTAATATACAGTGTTTGTAGATTACTGTGTAATTAGATTGTTTAGTAATCAACTAACTACATAGTTAATTGGAACGGAAGTCATCAAGCCAAGGACATGGAACTTTGTAAGGCAACAGGGTCTTTGTAATCCACGTTTAAGTGATTCTTGTAGAAATGTGACTTTTATAAAAGTATTTTTTTGACAGCTAAACAGCCTGCTTATGCTAGCTTAGCGTCAAGTCCAAAGTAAATTAACCCAAGATACTTTTTACCACGATTCTGTTCATTACAAAAGTTTGAGCGATTGTTTTTTTGACACAATCATCATACGTCGGAGATAATACAGTGTATATATATATACATATATATAATTGTATGAATAGAAAGAAGGTTATCTTATGTTTTCTGTAAAATAAGCTTTTCATCATCAAAATTTTTTTTGACATGACACCTGCAACAGTTTTATAATATCTTAAGTCGTTATATAAATTAAATACTTACCACCCTGGCACATGGGGTCATTCCACAAGAAGCCACATCGCGGGGTGTCGGGCGGTGGACCCCGTCGTCCCCCGGGCCAATGGATGGCTTTCCCAGCCACTGGCTTGTAGCTGCTGTTCAGTCCGTGGAAGAATGCTACCACCTGTACATTAAAGATAAAAATATCATGTCCTCCTTCAGAATATTTTTTGCCGATATTAGTCATCATCGTCTTCAGCCTTTTCCCAACGATGTTGAGGTCGGCTTCCAGTCAAACCAGATGCAGCTAAATACCAGTATTTTGCATGGAGTAACTGCCTATCTAACCACCACAACCCAGTTACTGGGTAGTACGATACTCGAGCCTTAACGACAGTCAAATATCTACGAATGACAGCGAGACCAACGGCTTACCGTGCTTTCCGAGGCACGGAGGGGTCTTGGTATGTAAAGATCCACGGACCAACCGACCGTAGCTAATCGATCAGGTTCTATCGACCCGTGCGGCTGTTATTACTTAGCCACAAGCCCCTCATATTAGTACTGCCCTTTTCATATTAGTACAGACAAATAATTAACTGTTAAACAAATTGACCCCTTTCCACTTGCCGTATTGTAGCCATTTCATACAACTGTCAAAGAATGACAGTTGTGATTTGAATATACGGACAATTTATGTTGGATTCAATTAATTTCCCTGACATTATTATAATCGTTTATTTTAGACTATTTTTGTCCACATTTTGTTAGTATAAAATTATTTTAAGACTGTATTAGTCATGACGAGGCGATATATTTCAGTATTTAATATGCTAGTAATTTTTTTTGTCCGTCAGGTAGATTATTAAAAATATTGGACACGTATTGTTTTTTAACGTAATCAAAAGATTCCGGCGATACATTGAGTAAAAATGTGGCATGACGTCACGCCTTGCTAGATTTTATACTTAGTTGTGACGTACCGAGCCCCCACTCCCCAAATTGAATGCGTTTATCTAAAAAAAAAATTTATTTTTTTATGATAAAGCAAAAAATACATATCTATTTTTTTATTATCTGACTGACGGACTATATAGATTTTTTTTTACCTAGGCATTATCCCTATTATCGATGCTTATTTACTTAATCTTTTATGCACAAAAGAGTATTTATTGTACCTTCCTTTTTTTACTTCGCCGCAGTCGGGTCACGCAGCCACTAACGACAACAACCGCCATTATTATTATGTGCAAAAATATAAGCAGAGTTAGTTGCCACATACATACAATTTTATATATAGTTAGTTGCCACATACAATTTTATATTTACTTGGCAAATATTTTGGCCAAAGAACAAGCCAGCCTTATGGTCTCACTAGGCCACTGGAACTTACATTCGTTTATAGCGAATCAATCATCATCTTTCATAGCCTCTATTAGCCCACATCAAGGCATAACACTTTAATTATCAGAGATAAATCACGAAATTCCCACACGCATATTTGAAATACCCGCAAATAAAGTCAAGTATTCATATATAGCCAACCAATTATGAGGATGGCTTTAACACTTTTGACAACAATTCCCAGTCAATTGGTTTAAACTTCATAATACATAATCAGTCTATAATGTTCCCACTGCTGGGACATAGGCCTCCTCTCTGTGAGAGAGAGTGAGCCATAATCCACCACGCGGACCCAGTGCGGGTTGGTAGATGGCACATGTCTTTGAATGTTTGGTTCTAGGACATGCTGGTTTCCTCACGATGTTTTTCCTTACCGTTTTGAGAGCAGTGGTGATGAAATTAAGTACACAAAGTAAAGCGCCTGCCTGGGATCGACTGAGTTGCCTGGTAACTCGTAAGTTGGGGCCGATAACACTGGGCCACCACTGCTCATGCACTGCTCATTGAAACTTCTCTAAGGTTGAAAATACCTAACAGTCACAAAGACAGATAGACCTTGCCGTGTTATGACATGCAAGGGACATTCAACCTTAAGGTGGTACAGCAACTCTCATTTGCAATCAGAAACCCCAATTAGTGATTTGATGAACACATTCAAGATTCATTACGAAATGGTGTCAATGCCAAATCTAAATGATTAGAAATTTCAAAGACGCTCTCGACTTTCAAAGTCAGTACGTAGTTTCTAAAGACGCTGTTCATTTAATTTAAAAGAATTAAGATATTTCGTTTTAGTTTGACATATCTTAATAAGCATATCGTAGACCAAGTCAAATGATTATTTTATTTTATTTTATTTGTTAGGGACAAAAAACAGTTACATGCCAAGCTTAACTAGAGATTCTTAAAATAGCACAAAACTTAGAAATACATTTATACACAATCTATGCCATATTTATATTATTATACATGTAACCCACAACATTGTCCACAATTAATTCACTTAGGCTCAAAGAACCTGAATGACTAATATGATGGAGCTAATAAGAGTATTTGCCATTATCACGTAGCATGACCAAACAAATTGACGATCACAGTTTATCGCTTTGGCCTTGAGCATGACCCTCAACACATTCATTAGTCAAGCTTTAGTTTCCTAACCAAGGACCAAAAACCTTTATGAATTACGGTACAGATATCGAAGAATTTTGGTTACCTCTACGGCTAAGGTTACCGCTATCTGGGTAATCAAGAAGAAAAAACATAATACCTCTATTTAGGTTACCGTTTTAATACCGCCGGTTACCTAAAACTGACCTTGATTACGAGACAAACAGAATATCGTCAGCTATCCAGGGCCATGATTGGCCGGCGTTCGCCGGCGCGCGGCTCGACTCGACTTTTTGACACACACACACAGCGATGCACGCCCTTTGACTAATGCCGACGGCACGTGTAAGATGGGATATTTTTTATTTCGGTTACCGGTATTAATACTTATTGTACTTATTCAATTTAAGAAATAAGGTAACATTTAAAAATACCTGTTAAATAATGTTGTAACCGAAAAAATACCCATATTGATTATACCGGTTTCGGTCCATGTTCCTAAAAAAGCAGTCAACGGTCATTCAATAAGGGCTGTCCAAAATAACGGCTGTCTAAATGCAGAGCGTTTTTTGATACTTAAAACGTCAAATACTGGTGAAAATTACCGATTTTTATGTAATGACCGAACCGCTTTCCCATGAAACCAAAGCCTCGCTAAAAGTATCTACTTAGCTCTAGTTCAAACATCAAAAGCTATATAAAAGGCTATACAATTTATTTAAATTCAAGACTTTTTCACGAGCACTAACCGTGTCTAATTTAACTGCAAGTCGGTAAATTTAATGCTCAAGTCAGTCCCGGGAACCTTAAAAGACTAGCTTTAATTCGGCTCACGTCACTTTTACCAAAGACATTCTATTCTATCAACGTCAAAGAATTTCGTATCCATCCAATACTAATATTATAAATGCGAAAGTAGCTCTGTACGTCTGTCTGTTACCTTTTCACGCCTAAACTACTGAACCACGGGGCAATTGCGTAACACGCTTACACTAGGAATCGGTTTCATTTTGACAGTTCAACAACATTCATTGCGTTATTTACGTTGTTGAGCAGACACATTTTTCGAACATATGGATAAGCAATTTGCTTCAAAATTATTCAGATTGTGATTGATAGTGTTACGCAATTAGGATGCTGACCGTTACGAAAGACAGATAGGTAGCCTTAGATCTGGAGAAGGACTTAGGCTACTTAGATCCTGAATATTTGTCAAAAAAAATTAAGAAAAAAAATACACACAGGTGAAGTCACGCACAACAGCTGGTAAGCTATTAATACATTTTCCGGATAAGGCGGGAGGAAACGCCCGGGTGTCACCACAGTGCGGATCGCCCGGAGGACACGGTGGAGCATACGGTGGAGGTCTGCCCGGCTTGGGCGGAGCACCGCCGTGTCCTCGCGGAAGTGATCGGCGGCGGCGATCTCTCGCGTCCCTCCCTGGTCCAGGCCATGGTACGGAGCGAGAGTACATGGGAAGCCATTACCTCCTTCTGCGAAGCAGTAATGCTCGCGAAAGAGGAGGCGGGACGCGTGAGGGAGAGGCAAGCTTTGCGCCCTCACGCCCCTAGTCACCGCAGGAGACGCCCTGGGCGTCGGGAATTGGCAGCCGATTCCCGGCCACCGTAGGCGCGGGCTTGCGGACGGCAAGCAATGGGTAGCTCGCCGTCTGGTAAGGACCAAGCCCGAGTCGACGGCGCGTCGTGTTCCACGCGCGCCTCAAAGAAATGTCAGCACTATTGACGGGGTCCGCTAGGGCCGATGCCAGCTAGGGTTGCGGGATGTTCGAAAGAGTTACCGTGGCCCCGGCACAGGCAACAGAAAGAAACACGGGTGGGTTTTAGTCAGTAAAAGTCTGACACATACAAAAAAAAAAAGCTATTAATACATATTTTTGGGTTCGGAGGAGTTAGGCTCTTAATAGTATCTTGAACACTAATTTTCAGAATTAACCATCTCGACCTCGACATTGTTCGCGCATAGTTAGTTTCGTTTAAATTGCTTGCGCAGGGGCAAGCATTTCAACTTGTTTTGGGTCTCGATAGCTATCAAATAGTTCGAAGCTCGAGTACAACTGATATCGGTTACATTTGGAATATTTTAAATTATCTACAACCAGAAATACAATTTTAATAAAAAAACATAATGGCATTTATAATTACAATTTCGCCATCCACAAAGACACAAAAGCTGAAAAAGCTTAATTATTCAGAGAGTTCTCACCTCAAACTTCCCTGTAACTGGGTCCAGGTCTAAAATGGCGTAGTCTGCATCTCTGTCGCCGACGGCGTCTATTCGGACGTGGCCGGTTATACCTGTGACAATTTTACCATTATTATCAGCTCAGTACGCGTAAACTCTCGCTTGGTTTTTTTAGTCATAAGTTAAAGCCGCACGGATGTGACATGGCTTTATGACCCGGCATGACCCCGCTCACAAAAAATGGTCTACTTATGTTTTTATCTTTATCTTAAAATGATTTGATGATGTTTTTTGGGGTCATCAACCCCAAGTGTACTGTAGTTACTTAAAATATCAGTTTAAAAATTTTTTTTTTTTTTGAGTCAACTTCACAGACGTGATGATGGCTATCGATATCGCAACACAATAAAACAGATTTTATCAATTCATAGTTCAAGTAACAACACTACTAGCGGTCATTGACCCTAAAAAAGTCATCAAATCATTTTTATTTTGACGTGTTCAGATTTTGATACCCATCACGTCTGCGGAAATTCGCTAGCTAATTAAATTTGACCCTGTATACCTAATAAATGACTTATCTTAGAAGGTTTCCGACAAACTTTCGGATCGACTTAGGAAATCTAGGCCTAAAGCTAATGTGAACATGTTAAAGAAAAGAACCCTAACACTGTTTTCCCACCGCCACCGTCAACGGGACGTCAACAAGAAACGAGATTATCCGAACCGAACGTGACGTCCTGTTGACGGACGAGAGGTGGACACGCGGCCATAGTATTATGTACGTTGACTTGCCGCCGTTGACGTGCCGCTGGACAAACGGCCTTAGTCTTGGTTATATTTTCTGTATTGTAAGAAGATTGTACGTCTAGTCTAATAAAGGAATGTCTTATCTTCTTTTAGGGTTCCGCAAACACAGTACAAGTTTAAGTACCTATAACATACGTTTACGTATTTTCTTTGAATATCTATAAGATCGTCCAATAACTTATACTTATATACACAAAAGGAAACAGTTTTCGGGCTATCTAAAACTTATTTATTGTGCGTCTCCTCAAGCCTTGGAAATCGCTCTGAATCTGTGCGTTTTTAAACCAAAGACAATATCTGTAAAATAGCGAAAAAGTTATAGCACCCACTAACAAATTGTATTCCCTGCGAGTACGTGATAGCGCATCGTGCGAGCATGCTTATCGCATGTCTGCATGCCAAACTCTTGGGTTACGTAAACGACTGTACATCAGGTGAATATCAGATCGAAAGAATGTATTTTTTATTCAACATACTCAATTGCTTTACGAAATGTAGGATCGTTTTCCTCTGTAGCTGAATAAATTCCCCAGTAATTGCCAAGTATCAAGTTTATATAAATATTTACAGTTTACACCGTTTTTACCGTTGAGTTCTTGTTTTAATTGCCTCTTCATTGTTCTGTCCACTCACCCACTCAAAGCTATTAACGTTGGTAAGCATTGTTTAAACAATGGATAGCTACGTAGGAGTCGTCAACCTTTTGTTTGAAACGAAATACCTCTAATTATATCTTTCAAAATTTATAAAATACACTCTATCAGTTCGACTACTTATTCTCTGTCGAGTAAATGTATTTTCTTTCTTTCTTTTAAAGCATCGAAGAAATTGTAAAGTCGCATAGCTTTTCACAAAAATACGATTCGCTACCGTATCGACAATGGCACAAGTTCAATAACCTGATTTATGAACCGAAGGACTGTCCAAACGCTATTAACAGATCTGTGTGAACGGGGCATGTAGCCTAATATCTAGTTTCGAGTCAAATGATAAACTAGTGATTGAAACAGAAGTTTTATTTGAATTTTCACTAGTGTTTAAGTCCAGAACAGTCAGTCCTAAGCCTGAATAAAATATGAAGGGAAATTTATTTTTGTTAGTATTACTTTAATAACTGCATAGACAAAAACTTATTCGCTCCAAAAAACATAAAGTTTGTGACGACGTTGGTAATCACTTAATATTTTCGTTTCGTAAATAACTGTAATACTTCTATAGAATCGCCATGTTGAATCACTGCACCAAATTTGAAAAAATAACTAGTTACTTAAATCACGTGTTTTCAAAACAGGTGACACCTTCGCAGTCATGGCACTAGTTACATTACGTTTCGCGAAAATCACGTTACGAACCATGCCTAGTAGACACGCTACGATCGACACGTGCCTCGCCGAAATCTACGCAGAGAAGAAGCTAGTTACTAATTTATCCACTTTTCTCTTTTCTACTCCCTCATCAGACCCTGATCACCATCTATCTGTAACCAATTCATTGAGACCATTCCAATGAGCCCAAACACGATACCTCTGCTGTAAGTTAGTGAGGGAGTTGGGTATACTGCAAATTCCAGGTGATGCTGCAGCATCAGTTCAAGGTTACTATGTTCTTCTAATATCATTGAAGGAACAGAATACCAAATTTCGAATCAATCAGACCTATGGAAGATCCTCACATCCATTCATCAATTAGAAAACAGCTGGTAATCTTCAAACGGTTGAACCGATTTTCTTGATCCATAGCTAAGAATACCTACTCTCGATCAAGTCACTTTTCAAACAAAAAAACAAAAACAAAATCGGTTCAGCCGTTTGGGAGCTACGATGGCGCAGACAGACACACAGATACACACGTTAAACTTACAACACGAATCACGTCATCAAAATAGAATCACGTACTCTATCTACCCAAATAATTTAAATCAAAGTCTATAGCTATGCAGCGGTCAAAACAATAATAAAACTTTGTAAACTTACTTCATATAATTATGAAGTAAAAAAAAAAAGCAAACACACTAAACAAACAAACTAATTTGTTTACACACTAAACAAACTAATTTTGTTTGTTGTGTTTGAACTAACAAATTAGATTGTATTTAAACAATATTTGTTGTTCGTTATCACTTCCAACAGCAAATGTATACCTGTCGGAAGAATTGATGTCTTCATACCGAATTTGAACTGTCAAAATTGTACGGTTTCGGATTTGTGTATAGCGTTCAGAGGACTTCTTCGATAACATTAGATAACGTTAGATACGGCACGAAAGCGTATCGTTCCTTTGTGAAAAGCTATGCATGTCCATCAAACTGGTTCCGTTCACTTTTATAGCCAATAAGCCATTTACGACGTTAAAGATCATTATAATGGAGGAATATTGGGCCTTTAGGCAATTTTAGCCAAAAACAATGTCTCATTTTATATCCTACCTACTTACTACGTCGGCAAGACATCCAACGCCGCGAGAGGCAGTGGGTGAGACCAAATTAAAAAAAACGACCAAATAACAAAAACATTATACTTTTCATCGTGGCATATACTTCTCGCTAATGGTAACCTACCCTTGCAACACTAACGGCCGAAACCAATAACCTATCTATTACCAGTTTTTGAATACTGGAGATAGAAAAACTTATCTATCTATGGATTCAACGTCCCAATAATCTAAATAGCTTGACATAAGGACAGATAGAATTATACTGTCTACCATCAATAGCGATCTGTCTTTTACTGAAAATAGGTTATTGGGTTCGGCCGTAACGGATATACCTATTTGTTGATCGTAAAAACATTTGAAAGATAAAATATCTGGCAATCTCTGCTAAACAAAATGTCAGCAGCACCAACACCTTTTAAACTAGATGGTGGACATCGCTGTGGTTGTAATTAGACGAGCCTTTCTACAAAAATCTACAAAAACTGCTGTTACTACTAGAAACCTTCTATAGATCTCGGAGATGCTCAAGTTGTGCAGAGGACAGCCAGCATGTACCATCGCGGACATTTGCGGTGAACCACTTTTCACCCTTATTGCTAAGGTAACAGGGGGGTAGCCTACATACAACCCGATTCCTGTCGGCTTCCCTTCGGAACAACCACTCTTCTTAATGTCTACTATTGCCAAATAATATGGTACTGCGTATCACATCACATTACATAATTATAATTATTACCAGTTTAATACATCATAAGAATAAAAACCTACAGTTTTTGTCTGAGTTTATAAGAATCGAACAATTTTTTCTTCGGCTTCCCTCTAACCATTGTAAGGTAATAAGATTGAATACTTTTATTCGGTTTGAGGTCAGAAATAATCTGCACCTGACTTCCATACAACACAAAGGGAACTTACCGTGGAAGTCTCGTCCCCACATCCGTTTGGTGATGTTCCTGCCGTCCCTGATGTCACCACCTTCCGTTAGCGTCTCGTTTAGCGCCATCCCCAGTAAGTACACGCCGTCATAGAAGGCGCCGATGAAGAAGTTTACCTGACAAAAAGTATTTGTAACTGTTTTAGGCTACATTAAGGCAGCATAGACCCGGCGAAGTACAGCGGAGCATGTTTTTTATAAATAAAATTGAAGCGTCTGTTTGTATTATAAAAATAAAAGCTTTTTACTAAATGCATATGAAAGTATATAAGGAACTTATACAAAAAAAAAAACTATTTTTATTTTGTCTGTTTGTTCCGGCTCATCTCCGAAACGGCCGAACCGATTTTGACGGGACTTTCACTGGCAGATAGCTGATGTTATAAGAAGTAAGTAAGACAACTTTTATTTAAGAAAAATAATTATCCACGCGGGCGAAGCCTCGGCCAGCAGCTAGTACATATATATTGAATATAAACATCGCTCACGTTGAAATAAAGTTCGTATCACTGTTCATCACATTTTTGACCACACAACACATACATTTTAGATTCTTCTCAACCGACTCGCGTGTGGTGTCAACGCTGCAGCTACATACGTTACCAAAATCACGGATTTACTTTAAATTATTATATAAGATGTAACATAAATAACGCACCACCTCTTAAAAGGTCATTGTACTCATCATTATGAACAACTTTTACTATGGGACCAAACCTGAAATCGCGAAAAAAAATCAGCTGTTCCATACATTTATGTTCGCATAACTCGTCAAAATGTAGAGAGCAGCTAATTTTTTTTCGCGATTTCAGGTTTGGTCCCATAGTAAAAATTGTTCATAATGATGAGTACAATGACCCCTTAAGAAATTGTGTGTTATTTAAGTTACACCTTGTATATTGAAATCCCCACGTACCCTGTATGTAGGTATTTACCTAGTCTGATTAGCTCTATACAGGGTGAGTGCCGGCTGCGGCTTCAAATAAGCCAATGCTTATTAGGTAGTCTGGTACAGGAACCGATTTGTGTGGCCGTAGGTACCATCGCGTGCATTTGCGGTGAATCACTTTCAACATTATTACCTTAGTAATAAGGTCGAAAAGTGCATAAAATGTAACTACTTATAACGTAATTGAATAACGCGAGCATATCTTCGCATGTTCTACCGTCCAGTGACATATACCTTCGTCAATGGCTCCGGCAACGCTAGCTAAACGAACGTAGGTACGCCAGGGCAACGGAGAAGGAGATAAAAATTGAAAATATTGAAAATGTATTCTGCTTATGCAGTACAGTTATTACGTCCCCTTCTGTGGCATAGGGTTATACCCAAGAGATATTAAATTATTGTAGAAATATTGTCAGTTTGCAATCGTAACTTCGGAAATTATTTATATTAACAAAATCTCGTAAGCAAAGAAAAGTAAACTGTCGGTAGGTAGGTAGGTAGGTAAGTGGTCTAAGCACGTAGTGATCTTCTAGCCTTCGCCAATTCCCCATTGTGTAATAAAGAGAATTTTGTAAAAGCCAGAAAAGGCATACATGGCAGAAATATACATATTGTCAGTTTGCCATCTCACTTCGAGAAGTATTGAACAAAATCTTGTAAGCAATCTACGAGTCTATAGAAAGCACCAATGAACATTACCTACCTACATAACAAAATGTAGGTAGGTAATGTTCATTGGTCTAACTAAGCGATTAGTGATAATCTGGCCTTGGCCAATTGCCCATTGTAAAATAAAGAGAATTTTGTAAAAGCCAGAAAAGGTATCCGTGGCTGGAAATCGTAAATTACAAATTCATTTGGTACACTTCCTTTTCCACAACATTTCTAAAAACCATGGGTTTATGAGGTCCTGTAGTGAGTTTTCCGCTGTCATGTCACAATTTTGTTTGTCATTACTGGCCATAAAATTGTATACCTACTCAGAATAGCTGATTATATATAGTTTAAAACGCTGTTTTAACCAAATGATAATAACTTATTACGAGATTCTATTAAACGCTCGCCAATGTGCCCCCAAGTTAGCAGGGGATTTAATGTCAAGAGTTGTGTGGGTAACTACCTCAATGTTGCATATTACGTTTTCTTCTTTAGTTATCGTTACTCGGCACTCATTGACACTCTTATCCGTTCATTACCCACCAGCCTGCGAACTTGACAGATCTTCTTTTGTTTTAATTTCTAACCACCATACAACTAAAATAAATTAAAGTCGCTTTTCGTGTTTGTCTGTATGACCGCGATGTTCTCCTCAACTCCACCACGGATTTTGATGCGGTTTTCACCATCATTTAGAGTATTTATTCCGAAAGGTTTATGTGTATAATACATTACTATTAAACTTACATATAATAAAGAAATCTGGATGAATCGTCAAGTCGGAACCGAGCGAAGAAGGGGCGGGTTGGTAGTTACAAATAAAAGGATCAAAGTAAAAAAACTCACCTCTTCACCATCAGAGAAAGAGTAGTTATAGTGCTGCTTGGCCCTCCCCCTGACGGCGTCAGCGAACTCGTCGAACCGGTCGCCAGTAGGCAGCTTCAAGGACACTCGGAGTAATGCCTCGTAAGCTGCGCGTGCGGCGGTGTCGCGATCGTCGTCGGCTGCCCAGCCCGTCTCGCCCCAGTACCCACCCTGGGTTAAGAGAAGAAAATGTAGTATAGTGTTTCGATTTATTAGCACATTTAACGGGAAATATAGGCTTTTAAAACTCAATCTAAACTTGTATTTAAAAAAAACGAGTGCAGTCGGGGGACCCCGTCAGGAATGAAGTTCCTTCTCACGTATGACTTAAAACTGACGAAAAATTTGTAAATTTACGCAACCGCCATCTTGAATTTTCATTTTAACCAAATTCACACGAAGTGTGAAAGCACAAGAAGAAAGTCACATGGAGGAGGCATACAAGTATGAACGCTTTTTCGCGTGACGATTTCTGCCAGTTAACTCCTACCGCAGCCCGCGTAAAAGAACTTCGTTCCAAAAATAATTAATGTATATCTTCATCACTAAGACAAAGCTAAACTTAAAATAATTAATACGTTTATGGAGAACCTTACCAGGCACAATAACTATATACTGCTTTGATCAAAATAAATTTATATAGTAATATACATATCTTCTTATCTGTATAAGGCACTCATAAACTAAAATACATCATCATCTCAATCAATCTGCCTAGCCTTTTCCCAACTGTGTTGGGGTCGGCTTCCAGTCTAACCGGATGCAGCTGAATACCAGTATTTTACATGGAGCGACTGCCTATCTGACCTCCACAACCCAGTAACTGGGTAATACGATACCCCTTGGTAAGACTGGTTGTCAGACTTTCGGTCTTCTGACGACCCGTAACGACTGTCAAAGATCTACGAATGACAGCCGGGACCAACGGCTTAACGTGCTTTCCGAGGCACGGAGGAGTCTCGGTATGTAAAGATGGTCACCCATCCACGGACAACCCCGGCAAGCGTAGCTTAACCTGATGGATCGACCCGTGCGGCTGTTATTACTTAGCCACGAGCTCCTAAAATACATCATCATCTGGTTAGTTTAATATGCTGAAAGCTATCTCAACTATTTTATAACAAAGTACAAAATAGAATTACAAACTTTGCGGACCCTACATCATCTATAACACATATGTATGTATGTTTACTCTTTGTCCTAAGCACAAAAAAAAAACATAATTTTACTCCTGCCATTTCAATCCAATTTACTTGAAGTCGGCGTAATTCGTCTGTACCTCCCAAACATCAAAATCAGCACAAAAAGACGAGAAACAAGTATAGACAAAATCCCCATATCAATCTACTTAAGCCCATCTCCGACGGTTCCACCACATTAGGGAAAAGAATTTAAAAATACTGCACGAGGCACAAGTTATCACGTCAGAGTTTCACGCGGCGATGATCAACTTTAATTGAATAAGAATGAACTATTCAGAGCGTGAAATGTGAAAACAACTGATTCAACCGATATGTCCCTTTTAGGATTACCATTATCTGCAGGTAAAAGTCGAATAGAAATGTGTGCAGACATTTTTGGGATAACAATTTTCAAGGAGAGAAACAGATAAGTAATCTGAAAAGATCTTCATTTAAGTTCAATCGTGCAATAACCCAGACAGTCCCATAGTTCAGGTTGAAGATATAAAGCAATAATTTCTACTAATTCTTCTTCCGAACAGTGATATGCGCATACCTATTACTAAACCCAATGGTGATAACAAAATATAGACCACCATTGAATACTTTCATACAATGGCGATCGCGGCTTTGCACTTGAACTACCATCCATGCAAACCAAACCGTGAAAATAAACTAAAACAGCTCACAAACGAAAGAAAATTCCGTAATCACGTACTATCGAGGAAACTTACATCTGACCAATTTAAAAACAAAATCCCGTGCACACGATGACTACATCTGTTACCAAGCGTTACTATAGCGGTCGAGCGCTGCAAGCAAGAATAATCCTTATGGTGTAAAGATGTTCGTTTCTTCCATGATACATACAACATCACACGTTTTAATCCGGGGGGGTCTGAGAGTTTACCTTAGACTAAAAGGTCAGGAGAACCGTGTGTAGCGTGCCTGATAACGGGACATGATTGAAGGGATGCGGTCTTGAATTAATGTATCGAGTTAGGGTAGCTGTACCAGGTTGTGCTAGCAGCGCCCCGCGGTTTTACCCGCATAAGTCTCAATCCCGTGGGGATATCGAGATAAAAAGTCTCATAAGTATTAATCCATGTTATAAACTATGTGTGTGCCAAATTTCATCCAAATCCGTTCAGTAGTTTTTGCGTGAAAGAGTAACAAACATCCATACATCCATCCATCCTCACAAACTTTCGCGTTTATAATATTAGTAGGATATCCTATGACACTCGGCAATACTGTAGCTTTCAATTAGTGAATGAATATTCGGAATCGGATCAATAGTTCTGAAGATTATCCCCTACATACAAACTCACAATTTTTACCTCTTTATGTCATTAGTATCTATAGATATGGTAAAAAAGGTGGAGAGCCATACTGCAGTGTGTAATAACCAGTGATAGGAATAGGTAGTGCTAATTTGCCTAAACTTCGAGGAAGGAAGTAACATGGAGTAGATAATATCTCCTCTAAAATCCCGGAATAATTTTAATGACGTTTAAATCCCGGGATTTAAAAACCACGAATTATTTATTGGACTTTATTTATAGATAGATAGAATACTCTTTACCATGTACACTATACAAATTACAGATATAAATGTGTGTGTGTAACCCTAAAAAATGTTATGATTTTTCAAATCAATAATTTGTAACTACAAAGTCCGATAAAAAATTCGTGTTTTTTAAATCCCAGGATTTAAACGTCATTAAAATTATTTCGGGATTTTAGAGGAGGTATTATCCACCCTATGTTACTTCCTGCCTCGAAGTTTAGGCAAATTAGCACTACCTATTCCTATCACTGGTAATAAGTTAGTCCGAATTTTACAGTGTTTCCTATTAATTTACTTTCTATTGTTCACAAGTCTAAAGCAAATTAGCTGGGATGTATGCTAAGGTTATTAATAGAATATTAAATGAGACTGTTTACTTTGCTCTCGATTCTCTACTTAATACATTATGTACACATGAACCTATTTAATTCGCATAAACTCCATTTATATACTCATGAACAAAAAGTCAATCAAAATAAGAGCAATCTTTTAACGCACATCAAAAAGCAGTAATATTAACCATTATGAACTAAATCCATTCAACTTAGGCCAATATATTTATGCTAGAGGTCGTTGTCGTCAAACTGTCAAAGCCCCAGTATTAATATCGAAAATCATTAGTTAGAGATGAAGCGTGTCGATACACGAAAATTAAAAATATTTACTCTCCAATGGCGATAGACATGGCAATTTCGTGAAATAGCTGGATGAAAATGGCGCTAAAATATTCTTAACGCTGTGTTCTTGCACGTAAACATTGTTTTAATGAAAACTGTAACCTTCTAACTATTTTTCTTGATGAACTTGCGACGAGATAAACATTTTAATTTTATTAACAACGTTTTATGTTGCAAATGAAGATTTTATTATGTATTCAAGCTGGTTTAATTAAAGATGTGCAACGACTACTTCGCAGTTGTTAAAGCCTTCGGCCGTATTGTATCAACAAACTTGCACCAGATCGTTTGATGTGCCGGCCATAGGTATTGCAGATATATAATAAAAACTAGCTTCTGCCCGCGACTTCGTTCGCGTGGAAGTCGTAAGGTACACGATATACTAAAATAACATATTTTTTTAAAGTCCCTCAGCTCCCAACCCACCGCATCGCATCGCATCGCCCGCACGCGCTATTACTTCGTTTTCGCTTAGCATTCTTTCTGAATTGTTTTCTTTTTGCTCGGCTTCTATGGGTCGTAGCGTGATTAAATAGCCTTCCTCAAGAATTGGGCCATCAAATACGAAAAGAATTTTTCAAATCCGACTTCCAGAGATTTGCGCGTTGCAACAAAAAAACAAACAATCTCTTCAGCTTTATTATTTTGGGTAGTATATAAATAGATGTTTCAAATATGCAAAGAATGTTCCGCGATTATGTTCTGTACACTGTACAGACATTCTTTTTACCCGACTACGGCGGAGACCAAAAGGAGGTATAATGTTTCCTACAAGAACAAGGTCTGAAATCATAGCATTTATTTACTTTGTGATCTGAATAAAAATAAGGTTGACGAGGAGCTCGTGGCTAAATAATAACAGCCGCACGGGTCGATCCATCAGGTTAAGCTACGCTTGCCGGGGCTGTCCGTGGATGGGTGACCATCTTTACATACCGAGACTCCTCAGTGCCTCGGAAAGCACGTTAAGCCGTTGGTCCCGGCTGTCATTCGTAGATCTTTGACAGTCGTTACGGGTCGTCAGAAGCCCGAAAGTCTGACAACCAGTCTTACCAAGGGGTATCGTATTACCCAGTTAGGGTTGTGGAGGTCAGATAGGCAGTCGCTTCATGTAAAATACTGGTATTCAGCTGCATCCGGTTAGACTGGAAGCCGACCCCAACATAGTTGGGAAAAGGCTAGGCAGATTGATATTGATTTACGCAAATTGTAAAGCTCTACCTACCGTCAATCTGATTGATTCCAGTGCCTACATCCTGATTCAAGCCTATTCTATTCTTAGCGTAGGTAAAGTCGAATCGCATGAAACTTCGACGATAACCAACTTTTAATTGTTCGTAAACTGAAGATCACGTCTAAACGAGCAGTCTTATTGATATGGAAAAAATATATCATAAATTAGAGATTTTTTTTGATATTACATACCTAGTGTAATTAATTTGTAAAGTTATGTCTAACGCGGATAAAAAACTGAGAATCACACAAAAACTATCAAGCACATTTTTATGAAACCTTTATCACTTTAAAGATAATTTAATTATTTATCTTTTAGTATACGTGTTTTAATATAATACCTTTTGTTTTATGTATAATAAGTTAATAATGCGTCTAATTTGGGTCAGCGCTCCTTGATGGGCCAGTCCTATTACTGGGTGGACGTACGACGCGTTGCGTGAGCTCAGCACAGAACACGAGCTGCGCATATATCTGTGTCTTAAGCTACGATTTTCTTGAAGAGCGGTGACCATCACGTAACAGCCGCAGTGACGGCAGTCATGAAATGATGGCAGCAGGGTTTGACTTTACATTAAATAGAAGTACAGTAGGCCGTACGTTAGTGCTAACAAAGCCAGTATAAGATGGCATCTTATTCTATTGAAACTCCGTACTACGCGAGGCCAGCTCAAGGTCAAAATATTACCACTGGCGTGTGGCTACTGTACCTACCGTATACAGTCAGAGAACTTGATTGTTGAGCAGATTGACACACTGCACTACATACCTTTTCCGTGTTATGATCATTTCATACGTTTGACAAAGAATGACACTAAACTTGTGATTTGAATTTTCTGACAAATTGCTTATGGAGCAAGTTCCTTGATTTCCCATTTCCCTGTCGACCGTACCTGAAATATTTCCACGTCGAGGAAGGCCCAGTCACCGCGCGTCATGCCAAGCGTGTGCGCAGCCAATAGGAACTCTCGCACCAGCGAACCGCGCACGCTCAGAATTACCACTATATCACAGAAAAAGACATGAATTACTTCTTAATTTTTATTTTATTTAAATCATAATGTGAAAATAATGTATGAAACTTCATAATGTTTGGAAAATCAGTCTTTCTCGAAAAGACCAACGCAATGGGTAATGTCGAAAATATTGTCAAGTGAAAGTTGTTTTGTTTTCAAGTGTTGAATAAAGTGCGTTTATACTAGAAATCAACGGAAAAAAATATTAAGTTTAAAATAATATAAGTATCAACCGTGTTCATGGAATGGCTGTAAATAAAATAAAACGAACAATAGAAAATAAAAAGCGTAATAACTGTCAGTTTTCCAATTACCCACAAACAGTGGAGCCCAGGGGTTTGCACTTTCCAATAAAAGAATGTCGGATGCATCGATTCTATGCTCTGATTATTTTCTGCTTCCACTCTACGAACACGGAATAGTACCTTCAGAAGGTCAGTTCCACACGACAAGTGACAACATGCGCACGCACGTACACGTACTGGCCATCTCAAACGAATGCTGTGGGCCGAGCGCGTTTAAATTGAACGATTTTAAAATTGAAAATACTCGTTTCGCACATTATATTTACTTTTTTAATAGAATAGTTGTATTTTCGATTCAAAAATCGTTATTATTTTACGTACTTAAATACGTCGCGCGTGCCGCACTCGCCGTCCGTGAAACGTGTCTATGATAAATGATTTTATTTTTGTAAGTAGGTTTATACAAACACTTACATGTCAAACATTTTTTTTTTAAACTAGATGAGGCCGGCGTTTCCTATCTGACTACTCTGAGAAGAAAGGCCGAAACAAACTCAGAGGTCAGAGTCTCTTTTAAAGTCCAGACATAATCTTGGTCAGATCATGTGAAGACCATGTAGGTTGGTGTCTGAAATGGTCTTTTGAGGAAATAACCACACAGATTGAGTGGACCTGTCCAGTCAGTGCGAGCATCTGTCAGTAATCGTACAGCTCAACATAAAAGTTAAGGAGCTCAACGATTTGACGAACAATACCAAAGAAAGGATATTTGGGTAGGCCGCATAATTTACTCAAACTGGCAAACTATGATTAAAGCTGAGAGAAAAGAAAAAGAAAAAAACTAGGACCCACATAGTCTTCACATTCACAGTAATTAAAATAATATTACATTTTACAAAGTAAATATTCATGTCATTGTATATATAAAATTCATCAATGACAATGTGTATATAAGAAAAAAAAATAGCAAAAAGAAAAGAACAAAAAAAAAATCAGTATGTATATTAAAAAAATATTAAAATTAGTTGGAGCAGCTCAATCCCACGCCTTTTTGTCATCAATGTAATCTTTAACGGTATATAAAAGGCTTTCTGGTCTGGTTTTATGTGTGCGTTTGCGCTCGTTGTAGACGTATACGAGACGAACTTCTGAACCTAATCTATTTTGTACTGCGAAACTAACATCGGAGTCGTGCCGAGCTATCGAATACTATTTCCAAGAACGTCTGTATGAATTTCAATACCGAATTCCGGGAAATTTTATTAAAATGTTCAAAAAAGAAGCAATTTTACAGTTATTTTGAGATCATATTTCTCTATTGTAAAATTCTCAGCGAATTGTTCAATATCCCGACAAGTTACTAGGTAAGTAATTCAAAAGTTTATAATGATACAAGAATATCAGGTTTAACTACGCTAACGGAAAGCTTTCTGAAAATAACAATTACTGACAAGCTCTAAGTACCTATTATCCTAACTAATATTATAAATGTGAAAGTGAGTTTGTTTGTTTGTTACGCTTTCACCGGCTGAACGGATTTAGATGAAATTTGGCACGTGGGTAGACCATGACCTGGGTTAGGACATAGGATACTTTTTATCTCGGTAGTACGTTTCCGTGGGATAATTCAACTTCAACTTATATCTAATAATAAATCTGGATAATGAATCTTCAACTTTGTTACAAGTAACTTACACATGATCTCTTTTGATCCAAGAGAGCTGAATACGTACAGGTATGTAGGTACCTACTTTAACATCCGTACCATAATACCTTTTCTGTAATGAACGCAACAGTAAATAAGTTGCCTATAGCATCGCGGATAATGCTGATATCGCAAAGACGTAGCAAGTTTTTTCCGTATGCAAAGATCAAAGCAAAGATGGAGACTTCTGGCACTTGTGAATCTCATAAAATGATCTATATCTACCTACTCTACTGCATGATATAAGATCTTACTTAACCTTAGTTAAATAATACTATGTAATTCACTCTCAGAAGTCTTATAAATAAACAAATGACAAATAAATAGTTACCTCTCGCATACATGCTGACATCTTTGAGGAGTGCCTCGCAGGACTCCCTCTCGTTGCCATCCAGTTCCCTCACCGCCTTCAGGACACCTTTCTTCCGAAGACCCCACTCTAGGCTTTTACCTGCCCGTTAAACATAAATTAAGAAATGGAAAAGAATATTACTCAGCAGTTACTATTTATTTAAACTTCTCGCACACAAATAATTATCTATCAGTCAAACAGGTGTGGTGAAGAGATAAAATCAGAGAGTGCTCTGTTTCAGAGAAACATAATAATGTGGCGGCATCTACAACGTCACATCCGAACTACGCAACAAAGACCTGACGTCACACATATCATGCATCGCGCAAGCAGAATTTACCGCGCGACTGGCATATATAAGTATACAACATCCCGACATCAACCGTTGGGCAGTTGCCCACCAGACATAACACCCGTCTGGTCGGAGGATCCTTCCTTTTCTATGGACGATGAGAGAGCTTTACGCCCTGTTCCTCATACCTCTATAATAATAAAAAATAATTAAAAAGATACCATAATGATGATTTATTAAATATGTACATACATATAAGAATTATAACGAGTGTAAAAGCTTGTCATTTTCATCTGTTGTTAAAAAACTCGCGTTTACTCATTATGATTGGTCGTTGTACCTAATTTTGATCAAGTAATCAAAAGAGCAAGTTTAAGATTTTACTTACACATTTACCGAAGTTTTATTATCAGAGTTTCAGACACCGGGGATTTACATTTCAGTGAATAAATTCTTATTATTCAAATGCTAGATGGCTGCATGAACATTCAATTTAAAATTAAATTAAAGATCGCAATCAGCCTTGTCATCTGCGAGTCTGTCTCTGGATAACTTTTATCTTGTTATCAAGGAAACCAGTGTGACTTTCTACCATTCATATCCATTCTTGTACTAGGGTATCAGAATGAATGTAGCGATTTCGACGATAAAAACTAAGTATGCTGAATTGAATTTTATCTATTTAATTTCAAGAAAACTTGTTCACTTTTACGCGACCGAAACAATTGTCGTACTATAAAAACCAAACGCTCCTTTTACAATTTTATACAAGCCATACACGATCAAGTTTACTGTCAAATTTGCAGCGGACTTGAAAAAGCGTCCAGTTTGTAGTGCATCCATATGGACCACTCACGATCAAGTTTACCGTCCAATTTGCACGATGCCGCACCTGTTGAAACCATGGTGTCACCAGTGACGGACGACGACGCGTTAGCCATCCTAGGCTTATTGATCGCTCTAACGTCATGCATACTTGACCGCTCGCACACACGTTCAAGTTTACATGACGCTACAGGCTTGATCAAGTCGGCAAAATCGATTTTTGCTTCAAGCGGCCTTGTCATGCACACTGATAGCCGGACACCGCCAAGTTTACTGGACGCCGGTTCAGTCCACTGAGTACTTGACACTAAACTTGATCGTGTATTGCCTGCATTACAGTACACAACTTATAGCCGATTCCTGGATATATCTAAGACTCGTGTATCTTATAGCATTGCCCAGAATACCCTCACACACATTACTAAGCTTATAAACGCCCGTTTGGGTAATAAAAAAGGTACTGCTAAAGGCATTAGCAATAAAATGATTCCTTTTAGCGCGTTACAGCCGGCCGTTTGATGGCAATTGTTTTTAATGATTGCCAGCAATGTGAACCAGGGGCGAAGCCTTCATACAACCCGATTCCTATCGGCTTCCCTTCAGACCAAACACACTTCTTAATGTCTACTATTGCCAAATAATATGGTACACCTGTGTGTGTAACTGTGTATCATATCACATTACATAATTATATTTAAAAACCAGTTTAATACATCATAAGATTAAAAACCTACAGGTTTTTGTCTGAGTTTATGAGAACTGAACAATTTTTTCTTCGGCTTCCCTCTAATGATATTTGTAGCTCCG
Organism: Fissipunctia ypsillon; assembly: GCA_947568875.1. Classification (NCBI taxonomy): domain Eukaryota; kingdom Metazoa; phylum Arthropoda; class Insecta; order Lepidoptera; family Noctuidae; genus Fissipunctia; species Fissipunctia ypsillon. Next base: position 17,422,303 of record OX387659.1, read on the forward strand.
CCACTGATGTGAAGCCATATTACAAACATATATATTATTAGTTTTTCTATTTACCCCTCCAATTAAGTTACGAAGTTTAGTTTCTCATTGATCCTAACTTCAGGATTAGTGCTTCTGTTTATGGTAAATTTTGAACCGTTGACTTTTTGCAAAATATAAATGACCGTTTATTGACTAACGCACATAAATTGGTAAACGTATCTTCGCTACAAACGTAATATCATGTAGGTATAAATTATTATTAAACTGTAAAGCACATATTTGTCTACATAATTTAGGATTTTGATCTATCGACCTCATGTTTGCCAGTTCAGGACTTAATGTTTTTCCCGCTCAAAAGCGCTGTATGGAAAGCAATTTCATACATTGCCAGTTTGTCACGCGGTACGCGGCCAATATTGTACATCGAGTTATGTAACAGTACCGCTTTGTAAAGAGTCGTCCTACTATATCACTTATACCTGAATGACTGTCTCTTTCGCCAGCTTTATAATGTTACTAGCTGTGCCCCACGACTTCGTTTGCGTGGAAAGTCGTAAGTTACACAATATACTAAAATAACAGCCACATTTTAATAAAACTCCCTCGTCCCCCGACCCGCCGCGTGGCATCGCCCGCCCGCGCTATTACTTCGTTTTCGCTTAGCGTTCTTTCTGACTTTTTTTCTTTTTGCTCGGTTCCTAAGTAAAATGAGTGATGTTCAATAGCTTATAATTATCCTCGAGAATTGGGCTACCAAATGCGAAAAGAATTTTTCAAATCCGACTTTTTGTTCACAATTTCATGGGCTTTATTTTTTTTGTGCGGAATCCTAATTATTTTTCTAAAACAAAAGTAGCTTAAGTTACTCCCCGTAACATCAGTTATCTGCCAGTGAAAGTCCCGTCAAATTCGGTTCAGCCGTTTCGGAGATTAGCCGGAACAAACAGATAGACAAAAATTTTAAAAATTACTTTTTTGTTACACGTATAAGTACAGTATATACGTTCATATGCATTTAGTAAAAAGTAGTCATTTTGATATTACAAAGAGACACTTCAATTTTATTTATTTGTATATATGTGAAATGTGAAATTAACGGCTAGGTACTGTTTGTTACACGCGCTCCGTTTATGTAAACACGGCCTATGTTAGTGTACTGTGTGATAGGATAAGGGCTCCGCGCTCTTATATTATCCGGAGGAATAAATAAAACAAGTTTCTGTATTCATATTTAATTATTCCTACAAAGGATGCTATACTCATTTTACATCGCGACGCGCTCTGTCAGCTCTCCAAGCTGAGTCCCCATTCTTTTCTAATCGTCTAAATATGAATAGCGTTTATCCCAATTATTCATACTATCAAACTTGTAAAATATTTGCAAGGTCGGTTGTTAAAGCGAACTGGACAAAACCTCTACAGTACCTTCATATTTACTAAAGGAATCCTACAACCGCTACGACGGACGAGTAGGTACTTACCAATTGTTGATTTGTTCGTTTCATTCCGAAATTAATATAGAAATGATTTGCCTTCTTTCAGAATCATGTATTTCTTCGCAGAATAAAGCTAATATTAATGTTGCATGGATGGAATCTTTTGTCCATTACTAATGAAAGAGAACCAAATACTAACCTAAAAATATATAGGTAGTTATGTTTTGTCAGTTCAGTAAATTAAGAGAGAGGATTCGTTTCATGTCATTAGCCTTTGAACTCATCTTGATTTGCAACATGTCCCGGAATTAACGCACAACCTCTTTAGGCGTTATTGTACTCATCATTGAACAACTTTTACTATGGAACCAAACCTGAAATAGCGAAAATAAAATCAGCTGTTCCCTACATTTTGACGAGTTATGAGAACATAAATGTAGGAAACAGCTGATTTTTTTCGCGATTTCAGATTTGGTCCCATAGTAAAAGTTGTTCATAATGATGAGTACAATGATCCCATAAGAGGTTGTGCGTTAATTCCGGGCCATGTTGTATAAATCAACTCCAAGATTGACTGATAGACAATGCACAGCCAAAACCACGATAGTTAGAAAAGACAATGGGCAAAATTGGTCAAAATGTCCACCTCTGACGTAGGTACCCTATACTTTTCCCAACGTCCTTTGGAGTATGAGAGTCCAAAAAATCCAGGGGGTGACGTGCTTTAACTTTCTCTTTATCATGAAAAAGAAAGCCTACCAAATTAAAATACCTGCCTGTCACATACAAGGATTCCAATCCTACGATGTGAGAATTCGCATCCCGCGGGAACCTACATAATTTGAAGGAATTCGGGCGTGACAAATATATTTTTTTTTAATTTTTATTTATTTAAACTTTATGCACAAGTAAAAAATACTCTACAAAGGCAGCCTTAATCCCTGAGGCATTTTCTACCAGTCAATTATGTGTGTAGATCAAAAATATAAACATGAAAATGTGGCAAAAATGTCTTTGAAACAAAATACCATACTATTGAAAAGCAGTGGTGGCCCAGTGGTAACGACCGCGACTTACGAGTTATAAGGTTGTAGGTTCGAACCCTGACAGGCGCTTTATTTTGTGTAAATAATTTCAACTCCACTGCTCTCAAAACGGTGAAGAAAAACATCGTGAGGAAACCGGCCTGTCCTAGAACCAAAAATTCGAAGACATGACATGTGACATCTACCAACCCGCCTGTCCCAGCAGTGGGAACATTATACGCTGATTATGTTATGTTACTATTGAAACTTACAGTATATATCCACGTCACAGCAGGTTACAACCGACTTTTTAATTAAAAGGAGCAAAAAATAAATATTATTCGATTCCTATTACAACAAAACCAAAAACAAAATGGCATACTTTACAAAAAGAAGACAAAACAAAATGGCTGCTGCACAGCCGAGGCCTTTTTAATCAAGATCACGACCGCAAGGTAAGCGTTGATAAGGGACGCTTCTTTGCCAAGCAAAGTGGAAGATGCAAACAGGAGCGAAAACGTGATATACATTGTAAACCTAACGGGAGATGGAGTTGCTTTATTTACGGCCGAACCCAATAACCTATCTATCACCAGTTTTGGCATACTGGAGATAGAAAAACCTATCTATCTATGATTTTAACATTTCAATAATCTATAAGAGATTAGGGAATCTTACCGGCCTGACATAAGGACAGATAGAATTATACTGTCTACCATCAATATCGATCTGTCTTTTACTGAAAATAGGTTATTGGGTTCGGCCGTTAGAAGATAGATGTGAACTTACCGACAGTAAGAGAGAAGAGGTCAGATTTGTCCAGTAGTAACGCGACATGTGCCCAGCCGAAGCGCTCGAACACGCTGGTGAAGACGCGCGGCAACCGACACTGACAGTACGACATGCGTGTCAGAGTCGGGTACTTGCCTTTATCGTTGAATAGCGTTTGGGGCTGGAAGAAAACAAAATAAGAATATTTTATTTCATGACGTATAGTCACGAGCAATAACTATCGAGAGCTCGGCAATAATATCTGATTTCATGATTCATCCATTAATATAATAACGGCAAACACAAGGTGTAACATAAATAATGCACAACCTCTTAAGGAGTCATTGTACTCATCATTATGAGCAACTTTTATTATGGGACCAAACCTGAAATCGCGAAAAAAAAATCAGTTGTTATGTTCGCTTAACTCGTCAAATTATGATATGATAATGATGAGTACAATGACCCCTTAAGAGGTTGTGCGTTATTTATGTTACATCCTGTATATGTGATCATTTGTTGAAGGCAAGTGGCAGCACAAATGAGTACCTAATATTGAAGGAACACCTAAACTATCTGGCGTGAAAAGCGACGTCAGAATACAGGATGCTGCATCGACTTCAAAAATATATGTCATGCAATATTAACGGACATGTATTGCGTCATTCGCATCTGCCTACTCCGTTCAATTCGGAAGAATGTGATACCTCGTTGTGATCGAAAATATCCATCACTTTGGTAGAATAAAAACCTGACCTGTCCTGTACCAAAAGATGGTTGGAATTTGAAGGTTGTTAAGGCAACAATATTATGGACTTTCCGTCATGTGTCAAATAAAGAGCTAACAGATCGATCGATATGATTAAATAAGCCCTAGAATTGACTAAAACATGTAGTTTAAGATAATAATTTGTAGTACTCACCCTTGTCCCCTTCCGTAAATTTCTGAGTCGGTGCATGCGACTGACGACGCTTGCCGGGGCAGCCAGTTCACCCTCGGATGGAGGCTGAAACAAAATACTCGTATCAAAAACAAAGTACCTATTCGGTAAGTACTGACTACTCCGCAAACATGTTTACAGTATAACATGTGAAGGCAGCAGCACACAGTTCTTCAGCCACACAGCTGTAGATGATAAAAAGGTTAATTTTTATGTGCTTATACAAGGTGTAATTTTAATCACCGTTAATCTCTTAAAGGGTCATTGTACTCATAATTATGAACAACTTTTACTATGGGACCAAACCTGAAATCGTGATAAAATATCAGCTTTTCTCTACATTTATGTTCGCTCTAGTCAAAATGTAGGGAAAATCTGATTTTTTTTCGCGATTTCGGGTTTGGCCTCATAGTAAAAGTTGTTCATAATGATGAGGACAATGACCCCTTAAGAGTTTAAAGGTGACTAAAATTACCACCTGTATATTATATCAAGAATTTTAAATTCATGCTTTAGTACCGTTCGATGGAAAATAAGATTAACAAAAAATCTATAGCGTATTTCTTCAGTCCCTTTCAACCTTTCAGACTAACGATTGTAATAAAATTATGATCAATTCCTCCCTGGAGGGCCTCCCAGAACTGGGAACATAAACCATACATACTGAAAAGGGAACTCTTTAGACGCGGTTTGGTAGGGATCGGTTTGGTAGGGATCGGTTTGGTAGGGATCTCTTATTTCATTTTGTTATTCGATAATTGTACAGTAATAAAAGTAAAAAGTAAAAATCTATTTACTATGAAAGTAATGAATTTATACTAGTTAAATTTTAACACGCAAGGTTATTCATAATAGACTTTACAAAAATATCAAAAAATATTCAACGAACCCTTGCAAAAACGTAATCACTTCAAAAATCACTTATAATAAAATATTAAAGCAATTAAATCTAAAACGATCATTGTAATATTATATGCTCAACAACATTTCTCTCAAAAATTACTTCATTCATGTTTACGGTGCCTGATTTTCGAGCGCATATCATTATTGCAATGAATACAATTTGTACAATATAACGTCTACTTAGAGCTCGAAAACAAACTTATGATAAATTAATTTGTATTGCTGAGAATATAATTACGCTTTTGGTTTAAAAATATTTATTAAGTATAATGACAAGTCAACTTGTACTTTTCCTAACATCACGGCTGTTTTCCCCGAAGGGTAAGGCAGAGGCTTTTGCCTTACCCTACTCTATAGTACACGCACCTTTCGCCATTCATGTTTAAGTCCCATGTAATAGGGGGTGACTATTGCCACCTGCCGTGCACATATCCGGACTCTGGGCTGCTACTGTGAATTTCCTAATGGAAAAAACCCAATAACCCTTTTTCTGAACCTACGAAACCAACCCAGGATACAAACTATTATTTTGTATATGGTTTTCGTAAAATAAAACACTTGCTACGACGCTACACTGCTACGCCGTCGTAGCAAATTGCCGACCTGCTACGTATCAATCAATCTTTGTTGAATACCTCTTTTTACTTATTTAGTGTTTATATCGTTTAACTCAGTCATGAACAGTTGTAGTTCATGTAGGTGTGGCTTTAGATAACTCGGATAGATATCTATCTTTCTATACTCATGTGAAACATTGCAGTGTCATTAACGCTTTGAAGAACACTATACGGCTATAGCAGTAATAACGATAAAACTTTTATTGTATCTCGTTTGCGTCTCACAAAGTGTTAAATGCCATTTTAATGCCCTTGTAAACAATTCTGAATTGGAGCTTCATTGAACGAAACATACCTAACATTCATTAAGTCTACATGATATATTACCCCAACCAGGGATAATAATACCGTTATTATCCCCAATTCGGGTAGCTGCTGTTTTATAGCATATGCAATTTGAATAATACAGAGTTTAGCGAGAAATTGCGTTTTATGTTATTTTAAAATAACCCCAATTTTCCCCATAAATTCAAGTCACAATTTTAAGCCAAAATAAAAACCAAGTGCGTGTCGGACCACGCACAATGAAAGGCTCCGTAGTTGGAATGAATTTATCTCAAGAACAAACTTAGCATTGTATTTGAAAAACTTGTTCTTCTATAGATTCCAAATACAAATGTAATTTTGTACGCACAACATTGAGAGATTTACAATGTTATTTTCAGACCATAGACTTACTATAGGTTTTCCTGGAATCTATAAATATAGAACAATTTTCTGTATTGTTTTGAATACTGAATACCAGTATTCTACATGGAGCGATAGCCTAGCTGACCTCCACAACCGACTTTTCAATTAAAAGAAGCAAAAAATAAATATTTTTCGATTCCTATTACAAACAAAACCAAAAACAAAATGGCATACTTTACAAAAAGAAGACAAAACAAAATGGCTGCTGCACAGCCGAGGCCTTTTTAATCAAGATCACGACCGCAAGGTAAGCGTTGATAAGGGACGCTTCTTTGCCAAGCAAAGTGGAAGATGCAAACAGGAGCGAAAACGTGATATACATTGTAAACCTAACGGGAGATGGAGTTGCTTTATTTACGGCCGAACCCAATAACCTATCTATCACCAGTTTTGGCATACTGGAGATAGAAAAACCTATCTATCTATGGTTTTAACGTCTCAATAATCTTTAAGAGATTATGGAATCTTATCGGCTTGACATAAGGATAGATAAAATTATACTGTCTACCATCAATAGCGATCTGTCATTTACTGAAAATAGGTTACTGGGTTCGACCGTTACTTCATCAGAAATCAGGTATCAATAGCACTAGGGCAAAACTTGGCTAATTCGTGATATGCAGCTATTCGGTGATAGATAATTGTGTTTTATTACCAAGTTACTACTGACTTGATAAATGTACATTTTTCAATCATTATAGTATTTGCCACATTTTTAGATATAAGTTAGCAAAACTTATTTTGTCTACTATATCACAGTAAATTTAAAAAATAGTCTGATCAATGAATCGAATTTTACAAGTAAAAAACAAAACTATCACCGATTACCCAAGTTTTGCCCTAAGTGATTTCATTGTGAAGTCTATAGGTACTACCAGCACACCTACTTCTGCCGCCAAGAAGCGACACTGTGTTCCCGCTTGAAGGGTAAGGTTTGCAACAGTAATGCAATTGCAAGTGCAAATACTTTAAGGCTTTAAAAACTTTAATATCAAAAATATTAAAAACCTCTCTTATCTTAAAGAACGTTCATTCATTAGAAAAATATGTGAACCCCTGCTGTCGCGTGTTCGCGGCAGCACCAACAATATTCTCAGTGTGTTCACAGTTCGGTGGGATACTCCAATTTTGCGGCGGTGGATGCTAACCTAACACTGGATGTTAAGTAAAATAATTGTTACTAACCCTATGGACTCTGTCTGAAAATAAAAGTACGTATATTCTATTATAGTCCTGTTAAGTCAAGTAGGTACTAAATAGACCTTGAACAAGGCCTAGAACTACGCCACTACAAACAAGAGGGAACAAATGAATGCCAGCGAGTGTCAAACACAAACTCTCGGAGAAGTTCGACGTAGAGATGACCTCTAACATAGAAAATTTTAATCACACATAAACTCACGCCTTTTTCCCTAGAGGGTAGGCAGAAACTACAAATCACCACCTGCTACGATCCTTACATACTCCTTTTGCCTTTAATTAATTCCGTTTAATGTACCTTGTAGGTATTTTTAATTAACGTGTATGTAACTTTTATGTTTTGATTTAATTACTTAATACAAGCGTCTTCAACTTTTATCTAATTTTCTACGAAAACTTTTGCAACTTTCAACGCATCATAAATAATGCTGTCTTGCTTGAGAGAGCAGAAAGTAAAATTATTTAATTGCCCGTGATATTGCTCTGCACAGATATTGCCTGATTGCAGGGATTATCTACGAAAATACGGCTATAAATGTCAATGGCACGAACCCGTTATAGCCGACTCCATTTTCTACTAGACATATGCACTTGACTAGACTGATGTTATTTTTAGGGTTCCGTACCACACAAGGAAACAGCGGAACCCTTATAGGAACAGTTCGTTGTCCGTCCGTCTCCCTGGATGTCGGTCTGTCTGTCTGTCAGTCTGTCAAAACCCTTTTTCCCAGGAACGCGTGGAGATATCAAGTTGAAATCAATATCAAATACGTACATAGGTCCTCTACGGTCATCTACGGTACCTTGGAGCTTAAAAAAAATCAAGCTTCTAAATCAACGCAATAAAAAGATACGACCACTTATGCGACATATTTATCAAAATATGTCGCATAAGTGAGTCAAATAAATCAAAACCTATAGGATACTTTCCGTTGACCTAGAATCAAGATGCAAGGTCTCACAGCACAGCACAAGTAAAGGAAAAACCCGAAAAACGTTAATTAAAATTTGTAGTTTTATCACATTTTTTTTTTGCGATTACAAACTTTCATTTGCAGTTGGAGAATTGACCGTGGCGTATATCGATGTATGGAAGAACATGTTTTTCAACTATATTATTACATTTTTTTTTTGGGGTAATTCATCCCAACTACGGAACCTCTCATTGTGCGTGGTCCGACACGCACTTGGCCAGTTTTTAACAAATAGCATGATTATTTTACTCTCGTCTGAATCATCATCATTTTTCATTATTTTGATTTATCTCAGTTTATTTGGGGTCGACTGTTTTCTTATATTTCTGTGGGGTCTCGCAATATGTCTGAATATAGTTTAATAAATCATTATATAAATACAATTAGTGTACACACACAATATTTGACTTAACTTACTTGTAATTATGATGGATTATAGCTTTCTTTTGTGAGCAACAATCCATATTCTAGTGCAATTTTTAAGATATCTGAGGACATATTTACGGACGTCTTTTACCATAATTGTATTGACAACATTTTATATAGGAACGGAAAAAACATAGCGAATAGAGGATTAGCCTTTTTATATGACCACACTTGCAATCTGCTTTCAGTAAACATAGTCATTAAGTAAGTGTATGACCATCATTAAGTATTGCCTGCATTTCATACACATCATGTATGAAATGTGGTTCGGACATGATTAGTGGAGCATTCATACTTCATGACCAGAATTACATGCTCTCGCATTCATTTATTTTATCAAAGGGTTCAGCGACGTACTATCGAGGAAACTTACATCTGACCAATTTGAAAACAAAATCCCGTGCACACGATGACCACATCTGTTAGCAAGCGTTACTATAGCGGCCGAGCGCTGCAAGCAAGAATAGTCCTTATGATGTATAGATTTTCGTTTCTCTCATGGAACCTATGTATAGGTTTGTAAGTAGGAAGGTAGATAGGTACATATTCGCGGCACCGAGGGAGGATTTTGTAGGCCCATATTTCAGAGCTAAGTATGTGAATGAATATGTTAGGTTTATTTCACCTGCGGGACAATTGCGTAACACACTTACAGTAGGAATCGTTTTCATTTTGACAGTTCAACAACATTCACTGCGTTATGTTGTTGGGCGGACAATTTTTTCGAACATATGAAGCAATGGACTTCAAAATTATTCAGATTGTGATTGATAGTGTGTTACGCAATTAAGGTGCAGGAGGCCCCGGCACAGGCAACTGAAGGAACTCGGGTGGGTTTTAGTCAGTAAAAGTCTGTCACGCCCTCCCGCTCCGCCCGGAGCGGGAGAAGTCATTTGCTGATTTCCCACCCGAAAAAAACAGGGTGCAGGATGTTAATTTAATGAAGATGTTATGTGTATATTTTATGTATTTTAGATTATTTTCATAGTGAGATAAGCTGAAGATAACGTGTTAATTAAATTGAAACATCAGGAATATTTATATTTGAGTTGAGTGTTACAGATACAATAAATTACTAATCACAAAACATATAACAGAAATCGAATATAAACAATTGTTTTTTTTTTTGTAATGGTAAACGGTTTAATGCAAACACCGTTTACAATAATATTGTACCAACCTCAACTCGTCTCAACACTCTCCCTCAATTTCAAAGTAATCTGAGGTGGTATTATACAGTAAAGGTCCTCAGATTACTACGACGTCTACTAGGGTTGCGGGATGTTCGAAAGAGTTACCGTGGCCCCGGCACAGGCAACTGAAGGAACACGGGTGGGTTTTAGTCAGTAAAAGTCTGACACCCGCCCAGAGCGGGAGAAGTCATTTTATGATTTCCCATCCAAAAAAAAAAGATTACTACGACATTGAACAGTAAACACTACCATCATGATCGATTCCATATCAAAATCAACGATACCTCAAACGCCGCTGTAATACTGAGGGACGATCCAAGTCGGCTCCTGTTTCAAGTACACGTGTATATTGCGACACAAGCCACAATACAATAGATGACACATGTACTATTTCCTGCCTCATTTGTCTAAGCTATTATATACTATATACACTAAGCTACATGAATAATTTTGCGCCTTGTAGCAACGTAAATGAATTATGGATGGAAAATTGGTTCGATACATTATAAATATTTACTTGTAAATTATTATACAATTGTATTCGTTTTTATCAAGGATAATGTGTAATTATGTTGCTTTATTTAAAAACCAAAATATGAAAGGATTATTGTATTTTTTAGGGTTCCGTACCTCAAAAGGAAAAAACGGAACCCTTATCGGATCACTTCGTTCCGTCTGTATACCTGTCAGTCTGTCAAGACCCTTTTTCTCAGGAACGCGTGGAGGTATCAAGTTGAAATTAGTATAAACTACGTAGGTCTATGAGCCCTTGAAGCTCTAAAAAAATCAAGCTTCTAAGTCAACGCAATAAAAAAATACGGCCATTTATGCGATATATTTTGATACTCGCAAATAAATCAAAACTTGGTATTACCCGTATTACCCGAGTACTTCCCGTTGACCTAGAATCATGAAATTTGGCAAGAAGCAAGGTCTCACAGTACAAGTAAAGTAAAAATTTCGAAAATATTTAATGTGTAGTTTTATCGCATTTTTTTTGCGATTACAAACTTAAATCTGCAGGTGGAGAATTGACCGTGACTGTATGGGAGAACATGTTTTTAAACTACAATGAAGTTAATTAAGTTTGCGGCCCTTCATTGTACGTGGTCCGGCACTTAGCCGGCTTTTTTAATATTATGTTTACCATACATCATCATCAGTATTTTTCCTCTATTCCAATTTATTTGGGGTCAGCGTAACATGTCTTTTCTTCCATACTTCTTTAATAGCCGTTCTCGGTAGTCACCCCCTTTCTAGCCATATCATTTTCCACACACTCCATTCATCGTTTCTTTGCTTCCCCTACTCTTATAGCCATCCAGATTCATACTCAAAACATCCCTCACGACACTTTCCTCATACGATACAAAAGAAAATATACAACAAAAATGCACATATTTAAGAATAATAGGTACCATCGCGGACATTTCGGTGAACCACTTATCAACCTTATGACCTTAGCAATAAGGTCGAAAACTGGTTCAACGCAAATGTCCGCGGATGTACGTACGTACATTCCTGCCGTCTAACCTCGAATAGCCTCGTAAACAAAATGAAAACTTGTTGAACAAACAGACTTATTGTTCAACTAGATTTTATTGGCGATTCTGTTGGTTTAATTTATTTTCAATTTAATCAGGGCTTACCAGAGCATCGTAATCCGTTAAATGTTTTTAATTTCGAGTTTCATTGCGTTAATTTACTGTTGGCACAGCTTTGGGATTCCGTCTTAATTTTAGTTAATTAAAATTCAGCTTCCTTCATTAAAAAGTTTTGTAATATCGGATTAAACATAGCAACCGAAAAGTATTAACATCTCTAATGTAATGTTCTTTGAATTTTATAACATGATATTTAATTTTAATCGTATTAAAGGTGGTTTTCATGGAGATTTAGTTTACTGATTGATGAAAACGTCAGATAAGGAAAATATGTTTTAAGTTTTTTTTTTATTTTGTATTTATTTTTATATAAGTTCATGACTATATTGCCTGCTGATATATACCGAATTTCCAGTTACTATAACATCGTACAATATAAAATACAAAATATGTTGTTAGCGGCACCTCATAACGTCAATTTATTTTGATATTACTTACACTGACCCAGAGTTAAGTGACTTAATTAACTCACCCACATCGGTGGGTTAAATATTTAAAAGGTTAACTCTAGGTTTACCTGTAACTCTTGGTGGCGCAAGATGAATTATTTGATTAACCCTGAGTTAGCTGTTAACTCAGAGTTATATTGGATAACCCATGAACACGCAAGTGGGCCATAATGACATTGACAGGAGGGCACTGTTTGTGAATATTTGTGGAATTGTCTCTGTAATTGTGTATTGACACACACAGCATTAGTTTCAGTTCTTTCCACGCGCCAAAATAACCTCGTAGAGTTGTTCTTATTATGAGGGGCTCGTAGCTAAATAATAACAGCCGCACGGTTCGATCGAAGGTTAAGCTATGCTTGCCACTGGCGGTTCGTGGATGGGTGACCATCCATTAAATATCGAGACCCCTCCGTGCCTCAGAAAGCACGTTAAGCCGTTGGTCCCGGCTGTCATTCATAGATCTTTGACAGTCGTTACGGGTAGTTAGAAGCCCAAAAGTCTGACAACCAGTCTTACCAAGGGGTATCGTATTACCCAGCAACTGGGTTGTAGAGGTCAGATAGGCAGTCGCTCCATGTAAAACAATGGTATTCAGCTGCATACGGTTAGACAAGAAGCCGACTCCAACATGGTTGGGAAAAGGCTGGGGAGATTGATTTTTGAGTTGTACTTAGTGTAGAGATAAATTAGTATTAAGTATCGTAATGTAGTGTTAATGTAGTGTACAATTTCCGTTCATTGTTCGTTCATTCATTTTTGATCAGATTACATATCAGGGCACAGACAATTCTATTTTATGTTTCGTCGATTGAACTGCAATGTTCCCAACTCAAAAAATACTAATATCAGGTTATCTACCCCGGTGTTACTTTTTAGTGGCGCAACGCGTAATAAGAGTTAAAATGTTAATTACTTAACTCCGAGTTTACAAACTCTATATTTATTTATTTAACCCGACTAAACGAGCAAGTGGGCCTAAGAGCGATACCACACTGCTCCGTTGCGTTGCGTTGCGTCGTCGCATTTCAGTGACGCTTGCTCGGTTCTAAAATATGTACATGCGGATTTAATTTGTTTTAGAACCGAGCAAGCGTCACTGAAACGCGACGACGCAACGCAATGCAACGGAGCAGTGTGGCATCGCTCTAAGGGGGAAGCACTAAGGTAGCCCGCGAAATTCAAATTTTCTTGCGTTTTTGCAATTTGCAGCTCAGTGTCTGGGTGTATGTTGATTAAAGTATTATTCGCGACCGTATATATATTATATACATAAATTAAAAAACTTGACGCTTATGGAATAAGAGGTAATGTACTTAATTTAATTTAATCTTATCAATAGAAAGCAAAAGATAGAAATAACTAGAATCAATATAGCTACTAAAAAAGAAGAGATATAATGTTTCAGATGAACGTCACGTTACCTTTGGTGTTCCACAAGATAGTGTATTGGGACCTCCTCTCTTTACTTTATACATCAAAATAAAAAATAATAATAATAAAATCAAGACTTGCCAAAATCAACTTCACATCCCATGACTATTTGCAGATGATAGTACAGTGACAATTGCTAATAATAATAATGACATGACCCAATATAAACCTGACATTCACAACTCTTTGACATCTATAATACAATGGTTAGACTATAATAATTTAAAGATCAATTTAAATAAAACTAAGATCATGCATTTTAGCCAGTGTTTGACTAGAAATAATTTGGACATAAATATTGATAACAAAACCATTGAAAGCGTTAATACAAGTAAATTCCTCGGACTTATCATTGACAAAAGACTGGACTGGAAATCACATATAGAGAATCTCTGTAAAAAAATAATTAGTAGTTCTGCTTTTGCCTTACATTCCCTAGCTGCAGTCGTGAATGTAGATACCTTGTGGTCTATCACGGCTTAGCTGCGTCTCACTTAAGATACGGCATCATCTATTGTGGAAATTCTACGGATTTCAACATTGCATTCAGGGCCCAAAAGAGATGCATTAGGTCAATGTTTAGGCTACAGACTGTTGATACTTGTAAACCGTATTTTATAAGATACAAAATACTAACTTTACTCTGTCTGTATATCCTTAAAACTGTAATGTTTGTTAAGGTGAATCCCAAATTATTTCCACGCCTACAGGACGCTGTCCCACGTAATAGACGGGATATAATCATAATTCGCGTATATCCTGCTAAAACTGCACTCATGCGCAAAAGTGTCATCTGCATGGCTCCGTCTCTGTTTAACAAGCTTCCTAAACGTTGGAAGGAGCTAAGTATCAGTGCACTCAAACGTCAGTTGAAAGAGTTTTTATCGCATAAAGCATATTATAGTATGTCTGAATGTTTAGCCGAAAAACTTGTCTGACATTAATTTTATTATTATAGTTGTAAGCTTGCCATAGCAGTATGGTTAATTCTTTTTTAATTAATGTGACTAAAATATTTATACGCCAATATATTTAAGGCTAAACATAATTGGACTATATTGTAATTTATTATCATCTCACATGCTCATGTATGTATATAAGGACCGTGTTTAAACAAATAAATAAAAAAATAAAAATACTGACCTGCAAATTGCAAAAAACGTATGAAAATTTGAATTTCGCGGGCTACCCTGGCGCTTTCGCCTGAAAGGGTCAATAGATCCGTGTAGCGATGTAATACTTTATGACACTTCAAAGTTTAGAAAGAGACAGTCACGCAGGCATGAATGATAAAGATGTCGCGCTACAAAGACGAACTTCTTCTAAAACTCGTGCTATTTTTACGGCTGGTAATGTTCACATTGTCGTTAAAATATAACGCTATTTATGTTGTGATAAAAAAGCAGTTAGTCATGGATCATTCAGTGGGGTAAAGACAGATACAGGCCTGACAATATTATTGCCTAATTATGACAAATGACAACATCTAGAACTCTAATTGCGTAACATACATACTTCCAATAACAATCCGAGGATTTTGAAGGGTATTGCTAATCAAATGCTTCAGATGTTTGAAAGATTCGTCTGCTCAACAACGTAAATAATGCAATGTACGTGGATGAACTGTCAAAATTAAACCTACTGTGATCAATTGTATGTGTGTTACGCATTTACCCCGCCGGTCCCAGCTGTAAAACCCGTTTATTTTGTTCACAACAATTTATTTGGGCCTCTGAGGTTTTCAGAACGGGTTTGTTTGCTATCACTTCATATTTTAAAACAAAGTCCCCCTCCGCGTCTGAACGCGATAAACTCAAAAACTACCGAACGGATTTTCATACGGTTTTCACCAATGGAACGGTTTTGTGTAAATTGGCTGAAATGTGACGATGATTGTTGAAGATGTCGGAAAAAATCATGCCGACTGGGAGTATTACTGGTGTGCGCTGCATAAACCAATTTATATGAAAACCAATTTATTACGGAATTATTCCTCTTAAAAACTGCCTCGTTGGTCTAGTGGTCGCAAGCGCTACTGCTGAGCATGAGGTCCTGGGTTCGATTCCCAGGTCGGGCAAAGTGTTATTGGGTTTTTCCATCTGGAATTTGCCAGTAGTAGCCCGGAGTCTGGATTTGTGCCCGGTTGATGGCAATAGGCTCGCCCCCTATTACATGGGACTTAAACATAACTGGCGAAATGTGGGTGTACTATAGGTAGGTACACCTCTGCCTAACCCTTCGGGGAAAGAAGGCGTGATGTTATGTTATGTCCTCTTAAAAAGTACGTTCCCGTGGGATAATTAATTCCCGACCTCCAAGCGGGTGAAGCCTCGGGAAAGATCTAGTTAGTAATATACACAATATGTTTACTATATAAACATAGCTAATGTGTAATTTTTACCACTATTGGATTTTCGGCAGAGATTTTAATCCCTGGAGCAGAGTACAGAGTCTTAGTGTCCTATGATGTCGGAAAAATGTCCCTTTACATGTAATACTCGTGTTTAGAATGTCGGTATACCAGAAATATTTAAAACAAAACTTTTTTACAAAAAAAAAAAATAACTGACCTCCAAAACTTTAATTTTGGAATTCGGTGACTTTGGTTTTGTATTTTCGTTTTTTGCCACCGACTTCCGAAATTAAAGTTATTTTTCACTTTGTAGTGTTTGTTTTGGAAGTAAGTTATTATTATTTTCTTTTATTTTTCGTAAAAAAGTTTTAATTTTTCACTTTTTAGTTGCAGTACCTACCCCACACAAATTTGCCCAGCTGATTTTTTTTTTGCGAAAGTTGTTTGTTATCATGAGTACTCGTACAATCATGTGTTTAAGTATCGTTCACTAATTACTAGTTAGTCCAGTCACCCTATATTATGCAGTAATGCGGCTAACCAACTCATTCACTCACAAACCAATTACCTAAAAAAAAACGATACGCATCTATAAAAAAGAACTATGAACCGCAAAACAAAAGACTACATCAGCAAACCATCGACTAAATCACCCATCAAATCAATCTCTTCACCTCACAGATAAACAACAGACCCTTCTGAAATAGAACACCGAATGAACTAAACCATATCGTTCGCTGGCTCATTACATTCCAATCCAATCACACTTCCCTCCAATGCCAAGTTCGAGCTCTCTCATTGATTTGTTTGTACCCTTGACCATAAGGACACGTCGGTAGAACACTTTCGATAAACGGTATCACTTTTCAATCTTTTGTGAAACATTTTACTCTCTTGCGACAAGCTCCTTGAGGAAGTAGGTACTACCACGATATCTACTGCCAAGCAGCGTTGCTTTGCTCCAGTGTGAAGTTAAGTACAAGCATATGAGAATTTTCAGCTTTGAATCTGGGACAGCAACCTACTTATTTGAAGAAAGATCTTCGATGACTCTTTAATTTGCACACACCCATAGGTTTCGGCGTGTAATGTATATATTAATCACAGAACAAAACACAATCACAGAAAATGTTTGAGTTTAAAAGAAAGTAAACCTTAAATTGTACAACATAGAGTCAACTTGTACTTGTCTTGTTTAAAATATTTTTTTTTTTTCAAATTTTAATCGAAATAAAATAAATTAGGACTTACCAATGGTATGATATATATTTGATAAATTTTTGGTTGTGTTTACATTCTAAAATAGCACAATAGGGCATTTTTATTTTTTGTTTCAAGTTTTCGTCACCGAGACGTTTGTGCGTGGTGCGTGCGCGAGAGCAGATGTATGCGGAACTCCGCAAAACTTGAGGTACGCGAGCCCCGCCTACTTGCGACATGGCAACCGAATAGAAAAAACCAAGGTGAAATAGATGCCGATCTCACATTAAGATAGATAGGTAGATATAATACTCTTTTCGACACACTTTCTCGTAAAGTGGCTCTTATTGAACCGCTTTTAGGTTCACAATGCAGTGTATTAAACACGCGTGCTTTTTACTATATATTACCGCACTAGTGCGGTAATGTGCGCCACAGATAACTATTTACTAGTCGGAGATTTTCTTTATATGCCTACAATATGCCTACAAAATGTAGGGCCCAGCTGATTTTTTTGCGATTTTAGGTTTGGTCCCATAGTAAAAGTTGTTTGTTATCATGAGTACAATCATGTGTTTAAGTATCATTCACCAATTACTAGTTAGTCATTATGTAAACACAGGTTTTAATAAACCTAGTTCGGGCGGGTCGCTACCTAACATTCTAATTCCGAACCATCATTACTTAAAAAAAAAAAAGTTCATTGACACAATACACCTTTGTATACAATACCAATACCATACATTCTAAATAGAATACTTGCACTTGTAATAATAATATTTTAGATTTAGTTTATTACATACATAAACTCACGCCTTCTTCCCATGGGGGTAGGCAGAAACTACAGAACGCCACCTGCTACGATCCTTACATCGTCCTTTTGCCTCGTTTACATTCATACATCTGGTCATATACGCACGCCGGTTGCGAGTACTACGCACCTGACCTTTCTGAAGAACATCACCTATAAGATCACTATATATGTCTTCCTAGGGTGTCCCCTCCCGGCGTTTCCACTCTCATCTGCCGTGTAAATACCTTTTGTTAGTCGACTTTATTATTAGGCACTATAATTGTATAGGAAATTTATTACAATTGGCTAAATGGTCACTTTTTGTAAACGTTTTTTTTTTTTTTTAAATTAAATAAATAAATATTATTTTTGTATGTTTACATATCTTGGGACCCTGGGGTCCCAGACCTTTGGAAGGCGTACGAGGGGCCGAAGCCAACTCGCAGAGGCCCGTGAGACAATTTTAAATGATGAGGAGGCACCAACCGACGATTATCTCTATATGCACTATGCAAATGCACCCAAGGACAACCCCCGGTTGGTGCAGGACTATTGTAGGTCATGTAAACGAAACATATTGGACCATAGTCCGTTTCCAATCCACTAACCAAGAACCACCAACCACCAAGAAACCAACCAAGAACCACCAACGAAGTTACCAAGAACTATGAAAAGGCTATGTCCCCTGCCTGATCGATGTTATGTAATACACGGATAAAATGGCAGGGGGTGACTTGCATCCGCAGGAGACGCCCTGGGCGTCGGGAATTGGCAGCCGATTCCCGGCCACCGTAGGTGCGGGCTTGCGGACGGCGAGCAATGGGTAGCTCGCCGTCCGGTAAGGACCAGGCCCGAGTCGGCGGCGCGTTGTGTTCCACGCGCGCCTCAAAGAGATGTTAGCACTATTGACGGAGTCCGCTAGGGCCGATACCAGCCAGGGTTGCGGGATGTTCGAAAGAGTTACCGTGGCCCCGGCACAGGCAACTAAAGGAACACGGGTGGGTTTTAGTCAGTAAATGTTTGACACACCCTCCCGCTCCGCCTAGAGCGGGAGAAGACATTTGATGATTTCCCATCCAAAAAAAAGGGGGTGACTTGCAGCACACTCAATAGTGTGCCCCCGGTCACTAGCACATTTTGTCGTAGCGACAGGTGCTTATGAGGAGTGGTGAGGTATTCCACAACTATCAGGACAATCCCAGAGCCCGGAAGATGATCAAGATCCCTACCAGCACTTACTGGAATACTTCCTTCCTCCGAGCACGTTTGCTCTTGCGAATCTCCACTCAATCCGGCCAATAAAGGCAAGAATGAGGTGGGAGCTTTGTTCCTCGTCAGTGTTCACTCCAGCCGGATAATAAAGGCAAGCCAGAGATGAGGAACAAGACTTCTCCCGGGAGATCGGGTCCATGGGGTCGTTACTGCCCAACAGCTCGCCACATGCTGCCCTACGGGTTTCTGTATCTCTCTTGGTCTGGCTCCTCATACCAGACCCGTTCCGATAAAGTAAACTCTACCATCACAGACTTTAGAGTTCGGAGCGCACAAGCCCCACCACGACCCCAACGTAGAGCTACGGCGGTTATTATTATTATTATTAATTGATTCTGGGATTTATAGTTAATTATTTAAGCTCTGCGCCTTACTTGAGAAAAATACTATACAAGCCTTAGCCGCAACCAGACATTGATGGACGAACGTGAAAATGAAAGAAGAAAAAGAAAGAAAATACGTTTATTTGCGGTAAACATGACACGAAAAAAGAACACACACACACAAAAAGAAACAAGTTGGGCGAAAATATGCGTCACATCCACGCAAAACGGCCATCGCTCAGCATAATGCTGCAACCATATGCGAGACAGAGCCCCAGCGCTGGTTTTGCCGAGGCACACATTTTCACGTTCGTCCATCAATGCCCCTTTTGTATGCCGCGGCTGTATCTATAATATACAAATAAATAAAATTGAAGAGTCTGTTTATAATTTAATATCTTAATATATTTTTTATCTAATTATATATTTCAACGTCAATCTTGATCTTGATGTGATAATCCATGATTGTATACATTTTGCATGCCTTACGGTCGAATAACTTGAAACGTACATTTAATAACACCATTGTAACAGTGTTTTCAGCAAAAATAAATAATTTGATTTGATTTGATTTGTAATGTCATAATAACAGCTTTTTACTAAATGCATATACGATACGTATAATGAAAAAGCAATATTTAAATGTTCGTCTGTCTGTTTGTTCCGGCTAATCTCTAAAACGGCTGGACCAATTTTGACGAGACTTTCACTGGCGGATAGCTGATGTTATAAGGAGTAACTTAAGGTACTTTTATTTCAGAATAAAAAATAATAAATAATTAGGGTTCCGCGCAAAAAAATTAAAACCCATGAAATTGTGAACAAAATCCGATTGAAATAGGAAAGTATTGACATCCACGCGGGCGAAGCCGCGGGCAATAGCTAATTGTACTATATATCCATCTGATGATAAGTTGTAACCATCGCCACGGTTCAATTTTAAAGTAGAAAGTAAGAATAAAAGTGAGAAAATATGGAGAAAACACATATTTTAAATGTATTTTTAATGTATGTATGTGTATTTTAAGATCGCTATGTGCAGGTATTTATTTATTTTGCTGTACTTTACCAACATTGAATTAAATTAAATTGCACTCAAATTACAAAAGGTTTCGGGTTCTCACTATGCTCGTTCAATGAACCGTATTTTTGTTTATTTAAAACCTATTTTTTTTTAATAATTTACTTATCACATAGTAGCACCACTAACAAAAGAAAGATAACAATAAATTAGAACAGTATTATCACACAAAAAGATTAAAAGAAAAGGTCGAGAACAAAACGGGCTTGAAGGTCAAAGGATTAGCGCACCCATTGAACGAAGAACATTAAGCTCCAATCTAAAACCCCAAGGTATTTCTAATTGTCTCCTCCATTACTACAAATAGCCAACACGATCCTTTTAACTGTCCCAATCACTCAACAAGATGGCCCTGCCCTTAACCTTAGGGTTTCCTAAGAGACGAATCATTAGAAGCAAATCATTTAATTACAATAATGAGACTCGAAATGTTATCTAAAACCTTGCTTAATCATGGCCGCCATGAGACCGTGAATTATGCTAAATTGGTTTTAAATTCTCAGATTTGTAGTGAGTAGGGAGATAAGACTTTAATTATATGCAGCGCCGGTATAAATTACTTTGAAATGTATGGCGGATTGAAAGACTCTGAGAAGAGACACATTTTGGTAGGCTACTTATATAATTCAAGAATGTCTATAATATCGTATATATAATATCGTATTATCACCCAAGTACGTTGAGTTGGGTGATAAAGTACCTCCTAATGAAACACATTCTAGACTTCTAAAGAGCCTCACAAATAATCTCGTATTCGTAGGATTTCAGCTTTTCATTTTAATATTAATAATAATAATAAAAGCAGTTTGTTACGAGTCTAGAAAGATTGAATGGGTCTATACATCAGAAAGTTATGAAAACATTATACAAGTTTGGATTACTTGGAGCCTTATTCGAAAATAATTTCAATTTATTTTAAAAATATAAAAGTGTTTTTGGATTTAATCCGAAATTTACTAGAATTTATGAAACCAAACCCAAATTAATTGAAGCTCTTTCTAATCTCTTATAAAACCAAAACCATTTTGGACTGATTAAGTTACTTTCAAAACGATAGTCTTAGGTTACGATCAAAACAGCTCTCAGCTAAATACTTGCTTTGATAACGTCGATTGATGAGTTTTGAACTTTAAAACGGATTTGTAAACCCATTAAACTTTAGCCCAGGGATGGCGAACCTATGGTAAAATCAACAGTAAATTCTGAGCACAGAATATACCTAATCGAAATACAATGCAATTTTCTTTTTCATTATATAGATACGATGCAATTATACAGTTAAATATAAAGAGTTCCATTTTGTGGATTAAAGCATTTTTATGTGAGTAGATATTTTTATGTTTTAATTTTATCTAGCATTTCTAAGTAATTCTATTCTAGTAGTTTTTTCTAATTAATTAGAAATTATAATTAGAATATTTGTGCGTTCATTTTATTAATACTGAAAATATTTGAATTTAATTATGTCGATGGCACGTCATGGCTTTTTTGTTTTATTGGCATGCAGATGCAAAAAGACTCAGCATCCCTGCCTTAGACTTTTGAAAGGCTAAGTAATGAGTGTAGGGTCAGACAGGGATCAGGTATTATGTCGAGATCAAGTGTTCTATTAGCTGCGGAGCCTGCAGCTGATGTTCATCGGAGTGATCGCAATTTGATGCGACTTGCGATAGCAGAAAATGCGAGTGGAATTCTATTTGTCGCTCGCTGGGTATTAATGTAATTTTTTGCAGTCGGTTTAAACCAAGATTCTTTTATTTTGAGATAAATAAGATTCCTTAAAATTCTTCTATGTAATGAATTTGTTTATACTCGTAATTTTGATACAGAAAAATTCCAGACTTCACTTTTGAGGCCTTTTCCTAGAATGGTTTTATTTAGGTATAAATTTCTGCCACATAAAAGTATGTAAATACAAAAATTAATAAGAATATAATATTTTATTTTTGTGGATGATAAAACCAACTTCAATCCAAAAATAACGACAAAAACACTAAGAGCCAGTTTCTCGAACGAAAATAATTGCAAAATTAATGTGACAAATTGTCAAGCCCGCGTAAATTGCTGATTGGTTGAATGATCTATCAACAACCAATCCCAACGCTTGCGAATTTGTCATATTAATTTTGCGATTATTTTCGTTCGAGAAACTAGCGGTAACAATGACAAAAAGTTTATTCTAAAATTAGCACAAGATTTAAGATAAAACAAATAGTAGGACGAGTAAGTAATTTAACAAGTTTGCCCTCACTAACATGATGTTAGCTCTTCTACTAAACTTCTCTCTACTAAAGTCTCCCCTGGACGTAATACGCTTACGTTTCATTAAGGTTTACACACGGTTTTCTAGGGATTTATTAACTAGGCATGGAAAATGGACTTTGCGAAAATGTAAAAACATTGTATTGTGGGTGTACTATAGGTATGTGTACACCTCTGCCTAACCCTTCGGGAAAACAAAACGCGATGTTATGATGTTATGTATGTTAAAAATATTGTAACTGTACCTAGCATTTTTATTAATCTACTAGCTGTGCCCCGCGACTTCGTTCGCGTGGAAGTCATAAGATACACAATATACGAAAATAACACTCATATTTTAATAAACTCCCTCGTCCCCCGACCCGCCATGCATCACCCGCCCGTGCTATTACTTCGTTTTTGCTTAGTGCTCTTTCTGACTTTATTCTTTTTGCTCGGCTCCTAAGGGCTTTAGCGTAATATTAAATAGCCTATAACTATCCTCGAGAATTGGGCTGCCAAATGCCAAACGAATTTTCAAATTCTTCTTTTTGTTCACAATTTCATGGGTTTTAATTTTTTGCGTGGAACCCTAATTATTTTTCTTAAACAAAAGTAGCCTTAGTTACCCGTCGTTACATCAGCTATCTGCCAGTGAAAGTCTCGTCAAAATCGGTCCAGCCGTTTCGTAGATTAGCCAGAACGAACAGACAGACAGAAATTTTTTTTAAATTGTTTTTCCGTTATAGGTATCGTATATACTGTCATATGCATTTAGTAAAAAGTTGTTATTTTGACATTACAAACAGACACTTAAATTTTATTTATTTGTATAGATATGCATAGATACATTTTCGAGAGTAAATCTAACATACACCCAATTGGAAACATCTCGGAACCTGTGTATAACATAGATCAGCAATCGCGCTAAATAAGTCGTCAAACAAGACCTATTTTTACTTCGCTCGTCGACACAATAGACAATGAAGAAAACATCGTCTAGAAGAGACACACATAACAAGCAAGAATAAAATATTTAAAAAAAACAGTATTTGGTAAAATATGCGTAAAGTTTTTATTGCTTACAGATGGGTCTGAGTATTTTTGCATATTTAGATTGTAATTGTAAACATTTTTTTTTTCTTAGGATCGAACTAACCCTCCAAATCCTGACAATCAAAATAGTATCTTTTTAGTCATTGATTTGTGTGCGCGTCATCGAGACCTAACATTATGCCAAACTCCAAATTCCTACGTACGATCTCGAAAAAAACCTCTGTGACAGACTAAGTGGGAAAAGTACGTATTATTGAAGCTAACTCAAAAACTACCCAAGCAAAGTTAATAAATTTTACATGGAACCAATTCCGAGGTATACCCTCCCTAATAAAATAAGAATCGTTCAAATCGGACTACTCAGTAAAAAGTTATGCGTCGACTTGAAAACCTCCTCCTTTTTTTCGTCGGTTAATAAACCAAGTATCCTAACTACGCCTACGCGGCCTACGCAGGCTACGTGCTACGCGCTACGTACTACGTGCGTAGCATTTTGCTACGAGAGTAACAATTAGAGCACATTCATTTGGATAAATGCTTGTTTTATAACAACGTTATTGTACGGGTTTGTGTTAGTAATTATAGCTAAATATTTCATCCTGTACCTCCATAATTACTTGCTTTTATGACGCCTGAAGACGAAAGAAAAAATTTGTTTTTATATTTACCAGTTAACACAGGAGACAAAGATGTACATTTATTTGCAATATTTTTCAATAGATTCACATAAAAGTTATGAATTTATTAAAAACAAATACCCAGAAAATAACTCAATGTTTTTTTCCATAAATTTCGATTTAATTACCAAAGCGAAACGAGAAAGTAAATACACACAGTTTTCCAATCCCTACAGAGTTACAAAAATACGCACAGCATAAAACTAAATCTCAATCTTGTTATCATAAAGAGATTGTATGACTCTCATGAGAACCTTCTCACGATTTAATTGAATACTTCATACCTGCCTACTCTATTACCTGAACATTAATTATGACACATCGAGCTTTGGAAAGAGACTGTCCCACAGGTGTGAGTGATTGGGACGACGTGAGACAAAGAGACTGCCCACAGGTGTGAGTGACGGAGATGACGTGAGACAAAGAGACTGTCCCACAGGTGAGAGTGATTGGGACGACGTGAGACAAAGAGACTGTCCCACAGGTGTGAGTGACGGAGATGACGTGAGACAAAGAGACTGTCCCACAGGTGAGAGTGATTGGGACGACGTGAGACAAAGAGACTGTCCCACAGGTGTGAGTGATTGGGACGACGTGAGACAAAGAGACTGTCCCACAGGTGTGAGTGACAGAGACGACGTGAGACAAAGAGACTGTCCCACAGGTGTGAGTGATTGGGACGACGTGAGACATAGAGACTGTCCCACAGGTGTGAGTGACAGGGACGACGTGAGACAAAGACACTGCCCCACAGGTGTAATTGACAGAGACGACGTGAGACAAAGAGACTGTCCCACAGGTGTGAGTGACAGAGACGACGTGAGACAAAGAGACTGTCCCACAGGTGTGAGTGACAGAGACGACGTGAGACAAAGAGACTGTCCCACAGGTGTGAGTGACAGAGACGACGTGAGACAAAGAGACTGTCCCACAGGTGTGAGTGACAGAGACGACGTGAGACAAAGAGACTGTCCCACAGGTGTGAGTGACAGAGACGATGTGAGACAAAGCCGACTTTTCAAGTGAAAACTTCTTTAAGCGCGTTGAGGAAAATCTTGTGGATTCACGTCACCGCTAAAGTTAACAGTCTATCTGTAGCCTATGAGTATGATGTGTTGCGCTTGGCCAGCAGTAGACAGCATATACAACATGTTCCGGAATTAACGCACAACCTCTTAAGGAGTTATTGTACTCATCATTATTAACAACTTTCACTTTTGTAACAAAGGGTGACAGGTAATTAGTGACCGATAGTTAAACACATAATTGTACTCATGACAACAAACAACTTTTACTATGGGATCGAACCTGAACTCGTGAAAAAAAAATCAGCTGTTTCCCTAGATTTATGTTCGCATAACTCGTCAAAATGTACAGACCAGCTGATTTGATTTCGTGATTTCAGGTTTGGTCCCACAGTAAATGTTGTTTGTTATCATGAGTACAATCATGTATTTAAGTATCGGTCACTAATTACAAGTCACCCTATACAAGGTGTAAGGGACAGTCCTCCACAAACTAACAGAGTGCATTCAGCTCCTTATTTTGAATCATATTTAACCGGAAATTTTATCAGGAAAATTTTAACGTTCACTATAACTTGTCCCTTGCCGTCATGTTGGCACCATTGCTTTTATTCGCTGTTACATACCGGCAAGCAATGGTGCCAACATGACGGCAAGGGACAAGCTATAGTGAACGGTCTGTAAGGTGACTTTAAGTGTTAGTAAATTATTAGTCTTTTATTTAAATTGTGTCATATGAGGAGGATACTTAATCATGAGAGACGTAAATAATCAAGCATGTCACCTGAGCATTAGCGAAACTTATCTTGTGTTAATATAAAAAAGTTTTATTTTTCTATGCCAACGTAGGTGTCTGAAAAAGTAATGAAAAAGATAATCATATTTTTGTAGATAAGCAGCTTTGTTCGCACATAAATTCTGATTTTCTCGAGAATTTATCAAAAGTTTGTATATGAAAGTCTATTTGGCTGCTTTTTTTGAAGGGTTTCTCGTTTGAGATACTTTATTACATGTAGTCTTTTGGAGAGCACAAGGGCAAAATTATTTATTATCATCTCTTAGCTTCTGCCCGCGACTTCGTCCGCGTGAAATTTCTGGTTTTAGTATAAAATAAATCCTGTGACACTCGTCAATACCGTAGCTTCCCAGACTCACAAGTGTAACCTCCTTATAATATTATAAGTATAGATATTTAATAGTATAAAACAAAGTCGCTTTTCATGTCTGTGTGTGTACAATAATTCTTCTAAACTGTACAATAGATTTTGATGCGGTGTGCACAATCATCTAGAGAATTTATTTAAAAAAGGTTATGTTTATAATACTTTAATATTATGTACAATATATGGTAACTTAAGAATAGCACAGAACTCTCGATGTTTTGACATGTCGAATGCCGTGCGAAGAAGGGGCGGATACCTAGTGTACGTACTAATATTATAAAGAGTTTGTATGAGGTAATCTCCGAAAACACTCATCCGATTTCAAAAATTATTTCACCGATATAAAGCCACACTATTTTTGTTATAGTTTCTTCCACGCGAACGAAGTCGTTGACAGAAGCTAGTCCATTATAAAATTAATCACATTTGAAACTTTACCTGGTCTCCCATCCCAGTGATAATAGGCGTGTTCCAGTAGGCTGCTAGCCTGGCGACCGGCTCCAGGGCGAAGGCGCAGGCTGGGCCAATGAAGGCTATCACATCGTCTTTGAAGTGCATGTCCGCCGCCAAGCCGGGAGCTATAGCTCCGGAGCAGGACGGGTAGCTGCGGAAGAATTGACAGATTTATAATGTCTATTAATAAAAAGTCATTTATTTAAATTAGGTTGTAGAATCAGCACTTTTTGAGCGCCAAAATTACATAAGACAGTCCCCCAGAACGCCTGCCCTTCACCACTTCTTAATGCTTTAGCTGGGAAGAAAAAATGGCGCAACAGGCTCACCAACCCCGTCATCATCCGGTCAGAGAATGCTGGTCAGGGAATGGATAAAGTAACACTCTCGCCAGAACACACGCTAGAGGCACGCCGATCTATTCTATCAAAATCTCACCGTGAAAACTAAGGTGAAGTGAGCTGTCAATAGTGTCAATCCCTAGCATCAGTGGTGCTTTTCTGTAAAGATCCCACCGTGAGAATTTAGGTGAAGTGAGCGTGATGTGAACTGTCATCCCACCTTACTCTACTAGGGATTGACAGCTCACTTAAAACTCACTTCACGTAAGTGTTCACAGTGAGATGTTCACAGAATAGATTGGCAGGTGGCACGACGGGTCACTTTTATTTAAGAGGGCTGTCACATTTTGTCACCAATCTCGCACACACGGGGCCAAATTTTTAAGAATGTTATATGAAAAGATACTTTTTTGAAAAATGTAATCAATAGGTAACCTGCTAAATAATATTAATTGACATAACATAACATCACGCCTTGTTTCTCCGAAGGGTTAGGCAGAGGTGTACCTATATAGTACACCCACATTTCGCCAGTTATGTTTAAGTCCAATGTAATAGGGAGCGAGCCTATTGCCATCTACCGGGCACAAATCCAGACTCCGGGCTGCTACTGAGAAATTTCAGATAGAAAAACCCAATAACACTGCCCGACCTGGGGATCGAACCCAGGACCTCATGCTCAGCAGTAGCGCTTGCGACCACTAGACCAACGAGGCAGTCCAATCAATATCAATTGATTGATTGAATTGGTCAATATTAATTGAATAGGTTTAAAAACACATTTCTATGTTTTACCGACCGAGCAGAAGACAAAAATGAAAGCTGGCCGCTGATTTCAAAATTGTTCAGAAAAGTGAACACCTTTTTAATGCGGAAATAGGACAAAACACCACTTAACCTACGTTGTAAAAGCTTTGAAATGAACCCTCTGAAAAGAATGAATTAATTTGTTGACGACTGTTATTTCTCGCTTTTATAAGCTCTTTTAAAAATAGCGTACAAAAGCGACCGTTAACGCGAATACTTAGTTAACCTGGCGGTTAAAAGCCCGAAAAAATAGACGAAGCGTAAACAAAATGGTGTTTCCATGTTGATTTCCTCAGATGCAAGCCCTAAAGTTGAAAAATAATATCAAGTGCAGACGTTAAAAGAACCTTAGAATTAAGATATTATTTTAATTCAACGACGAAACGGTCATTAACCTCATGTATTAAAACTTTATTTAACTAAGAAGCCGCGGGAATAAAATACGTGACTACTTGAATGTCTAAGTGCAGACGCTTTCGTGAAGTTAAAGTTCACCTACAACCCGTCTCGGTTATTAAAATTTAGAAAAAGCTTTGAAGAAAGATATATTTAAACTAGCTGTTCTGTCGACACCACATCTTTTTTTTTTTTTTTTTTGTGGATGGGAAATCATCAAATGACTTCTCCCGCTCTGGGCGGAGCGGGAGGGCGTGTCAGACTTTTACTGACTAAAACCCACCCGTGTTCCTTCTGTTGCCTGTGCCGGGGCCACGGTAACTCTTTCGAACATCCCGCAACCCTAGCTGGCATCGGCCCTAGCGGACCCCGTCAATAGTGCTGACATCTCTTTGAGGCGCGCGTGGAACACGACGCGCCGTCTACTCGGGCTTGGTCCTTACCGGACGGCGAGCTACCCATTGCTTGCCGTCCGCAAGCCCGCGCCTACGGTGGCCGGGAATCAGCTGCCAATTCCCGACGCCCAGGGCGTCTCCTGCGACGACTAGGGGCGTGAGGGTGCAAAGCTTGCCTCTCCCTCACGCGTCCCGCCTCCTCCTTCACGAGCATTACTGCTTCGCAGAAGGAGGTAATGGCTTCCCATGCACTCTCGCTCCGTACCATGGCCTGGACCAGGGCCGGACGCGAGAGATCGCCGCCGCCGATCGCTTCCGCGAGGACACGGCGGTGCTCCGCCCAAGCCGGGCAGACCTCCACCGTATGCTCCACCGTGTCCTCCGGGCGATCCACACAGTGGTGACACCCGGGCGTTTCCTCCCGCCTTATCCGGAACAGGTACCTCCCGAAGCACCCGTGTCCGGTGAGGACCTGCGTCAGACGGAAGGTGAGGACGCCGTGGCGCCTCTCCAGCCACTCCTCAAAGAGGGGACTTATCGCCGCAATTGTGGCGTGCCCAGTCGACACCACATCTTGGGATTTAATTCTAATTTTCTGACATGAAAAGTTCCTTAGTTTTCAAGATATATTTAGCGAGCTACTTAATTGAATTAAGATTTGTTTGGTAGTTTGAAGATGGACTTTCAATGAATTTAAAACTAACCTATTTGGTATAAGAGTGAAGCTGTTATTATACCTACTGTTCAATTGAAAATTGCAAAAGTATCCATGAAGAGCCCTTAATCATTTCAGTCGTCAGACGACCGGTCCTATTTTTAGTGCTGATCATTTTGTGGGGTATCGCCGTATGATGTTAAGACGCTAGATAACGTTGCAACCCATTCTCTAGTAAATTGACTGCTACACGGTCGCCAACCGCGACCCGGCAGAGGTGACCTTGATGGTTTACAACCGTGTAGATGATGATGATGATGATGAAAAATTATGAATATCATGTAGAACTATAAAAATTACGTTGAACATGAATTTCAGCGTATGTTGACACATGAATACATCGATCTACACACATCCATCACTAATATTGTCACGTGTTTTGTACGTGATCTTTTATCGTAATACAATGGAATTAAAGATATTTAATATTATATAATATACATTTTGGGTGCTAGTAGTAGAAGATATCAGCTTACTGCAATATAATTGATACAATTCAAATAACATTCTCTCTTTTATATTTCTTATTTGGTTATGATATAGAATAGAATATATTTATTTTGCTAAGTTTACATTCAAGTGGATTACATTCCTAGACCTCACATTAGAATTCCCTGTGTTGTGACCTTCGTCCCGTTAACAATTTTAGGGTTCCGTACCCGATGGGTGCCAAACGGAACCCTATTACTAAGCCTCCGCTGACCGTTCGTCCATCCGTCCGTCCTCAGCGGGCTGTATCTCATGAACCGTAATAGGTAGATAGTCGAAATCTTCACAGATTGTGTATTTCCCCCATACAATACACCCATACAATAAACTTTTGATTTTGTTTTTTTTTTCTTACTTTGGCATGTGGGGTCTAGAACTCATTAAGTAGAGTATGAATATTATTTTTATTTTTTTATCTTCAAAAATGAAGAAATAGAGGGCCGCCAAAGTTGTCAGTTTTAGACCATTTTTGTACGAGCGCAACAACTAAAAAAGTTAGGAATTTGAAACTTCTGAATATGTACCTTTGTATGGTATATGTAACATATACTTAATGTATTTAATCAACAAATAAGAAAAACGCCGATTCATAAGGTATTTTGTAAATAAATATGGGCGATTTACTGCAACTACAAAAAATAACTTTGCAATTTACAATATCACTATGAAATACAAAGTTATCTTTGCGATTTTTATAATTTAAGATGAAAAATATTCTTCGTTTAGTATCTTTTTTTTTAAATATGTAGTGTTAGATTTTGTACGGTGGTACGGAACCCTTCGTGAGCGAGTCCGACTCGCACTATAAAAAAAGTGTGTATTGCAAGGTGCTGTGATTTGTGTCAGTGGTGTTGGTGTTGTGTCTGTATGTTATACTCGTACGTATGTACACGTGAGTGTACGTGTATTTGCAAATTGTCAATGTGTGTGTGTACTGTGTTTTTACTTAAGCTAAGAAACGTTCTGTCATGTCGTAGTCTAGCGTAAGAAGCCAGTAGTCACTCTGCATTTTTTTTGTGTTGTGTTTTAGTATTTTGTATCGACCATTGAGTTTCGCGTGTATTTGTGGTCCCATAAAACCGTAAGACTTTCTGCCGATTGTTTAACGGCATCGGATTTTATCCCAATTTACCCTTCGACTTGAAATGATGGCTAGGGTATGTTGATGAACACGCAAGTAGCCCACCGGATGATAAGTGATCACCCCCGCCGAGCGCGCCGGTAGGGATCCCCGACTGCAATATCAGAGGTATCGTAAGTACGTATATTACTATTTCAGGAACTCAGTTTCGCCTCTCGATTGGCATTATATCTAATGCCTTAGGATTGCCTTCAAAATACTCTTCAACCTGGCAGAAAAAATGCTGCTTAACAGCGGAAATAAATTTAACAAGCTCACAAAGTTCTTCAATATTACTAAATTGACTAAGTTTCGATAATACAACAACAGAGCTGAGAGTTATAACAATCCCCTCGGCAATCGAATCAATCCAAACTCTCTACAAAGAAAACCGAAGATATTCAATCACGAAATACATAAAAATAACTACCAAAAAGCCTTCCTTATCATATCGTAATCAAAAAGCGATCCATCGAATACTAACACTCTGTACGAAAATAAAAATATTTTCTATTCTCCGTAGTCAAAGGTTTATTGAAACATCTGAAGGTAATAGATACTTTATAGAGAAGCATGAGATGAATGTCAAGTAGATGGCTTTCTCTGAAGACGTAGTTTACGAGCATGTAAACTTTAAAGACTAACGTCAGAAGCATCTGAACGTTCAGACCAGTTTCATTCACATTACTTAGTTTATAGTGAGATATTAGGTGGAGTGAACTGTGTAGTTATGATAGTGCTTTTATTAAGTTTCTAACTTTACTTGCGAATCTTTCAATTACTTTCTTTTCAAAAGGTTTCTGTATGCTAGGGTCAAACACATTATTATACCTACTTACTTTTAAGAATACGACTGTGTGGTAAAACGAGGTAAAAGTTACATGAAGAAAACCCAAGGTTAAAGTAAAGCTAGTGGCAATTTAATCTTTTTATAAACTACTAAGTGGTCCTTGACCTTAACTATACATACCTAATTAACAAGTAAACATAATTATATTCCTAATTGACTGCTGCGAAATGCTACAAAACTACGAGATGCTACAAAGCTACGAAATGCTACGAAACTACGAGGTGCTACGAAGTTACGAGATGCTACGAAGCTACGAGATGCTACGAAGCTACTAGAAGCTACGATGCTACGAGATGCTACAAAGCTACGTTGAACAGTCATGAGCGTATATTGTTATATGTATATTGTATAATTGCATAACACATGTGTGAGCACTATGTACCTAATATAAAGCTACCGTTTACTGGGTACGTCTTTCATCGTCATGAATGTGCCCTGGCGGCTGAGAGTACATCATGCTCACTCAAATGTCATTCTGTGCTGATCCATGCGTCATGTTCGTGAACGGGCGCCGTCAGTAGGGACTGGTCATATCTTAGCTGCCACGGCTTATTTCAATTTATTTTATTTTTGAATTGTTTTTTGTTTTTATCTTTATAATACGGACGCTTTCAACGTGCACGTCATTTTACATTGTTCTCACATTGCAGCGTAACTCTGCATTTTAAAACCTTTTTCTTTTCATCTTGATTCTGGTCAATATTTTTTACTTTTTTATTTAGTATTTTTTTCAAATTTGAATTGTTTTTCTGACATATGAGTCCTTCAGTTTTTCTTAGAGAAAGCGTCAGTTGCAAAAAGTGATTGTGTTGAAGTTGATCGAATAATGTGATAAATTTACGTATGATATATTTTACACCAGCCTAGGATTGACAAGCAAGGTTGCTTCCCGCCTCGCGTTTCCTCTACTTACGGTAAGTAATCCTTTTAGTTGCTGCCGTAGGGAAATTATGGTCTTTTTTCCTGTTCTAATGTCCGTTATTGTTTGTCATAGGATTTTATTGCAAGCTTGAATCCCATCCATCCATGTTTTAGGACGAGAAGTTTTAATTTTACTAACCTGGTACGTATCTTTTAATCTTTTTTCTCTATCGAAAGTTCAGTCTGATCTCTCTGGTCTAACCCTAATTCCTCTTAGGATAAATTAAGAACAGGTCGTCTTTCGGCCTCCAAGTTTGGGTCCTGAAAACTCCGCTTGAGATTGTGGGCTAACTCGGACCATTTGGATCAACCGACTGCGAAGGCCACTACAGCGTCACCTCTTGCGGACGTAATTTCGACGGCAGACTTCTCCTTGTGAGATTTTCAAGTAGAGGATATTTTTTTTCTGTACTCTAGCTAAGTGATGTAGTTAGATATACCTTCACTGCAAACTAAAATTAAAAGACAATTAAAATTGCAATTAAAAGACAATTTTATTTTAATTTACGGCCGTGTTAAACTCGAGTTAGCTTAGTTATCTAATTTCTATTTCCTATACCGTAAATCACGTAAGCAAACCCTAAATAAGCGATTGCAATCGATTAGATAGGTCGTTAACGATATTCGTGTATTCGTGTTTTTTTTTAGACTTAAGCTTTCTCGTGGCCATATTACAAAAAAAAAACCAACTAGCAACTTTTTTATATTCAAATTATTCCTTTTTTTACTTTTTATATTAAACCTAATCTATATTTTTCTATTTTATTTTAAACAAAATTATACGTAAATTTTAAAGTAATGAAAAGTGTTTTTATTTTTTTTTATTTTTCGCTACAACATGTATTATTTCAACCTGAATGATGTAACCAATATTTTCTTTTAAAATAATCTCCGTGGAGTTTCTTGCCCATTCTTCTCCATAGAGACCTACTACGCTTTAGACTGGGCAACTAGCTTCATCTTTCTCGACATCATCGCCCCCTTGACAATTCAAAAGTGCCGGTAGTTGGTTTATTTGAAATAAATGCTTTGAGTTTGAGTGTTGATGGATTGTCAAATCCGCTGTTTTACAAAACAGCTCCATTATGTAAAACAGCTGAGCATCATTCAGCTGGATTGCATTGCGTTACGTTCTACAAAACTGCTACTCACAGTTAGACATAATGCAGAATGGCTTATCTGCAGTCATAATAAGCGTTTGGTGTGGCTTCTAATGCCGAATCGGTTGCTGTAACTAAGCTAGGGGACCCTGACCAACTGGTTTAGGTTAGGTTAGAACTGTGACCAACTGCACGCGAGCCGAGCGAGCGCTACGTCCAAGTTGGTCGCAGTTACTTGGCTATTCAGTACTATTAGGACTGACTTTCATAAACTCTGATAACTATGTTAAAATTGTCTGTTCTGTTTTCACTTGAGTTAAGGTAATTTTCACTCATATTACTCGTTTTATTTATTTCTGTTAAAATACAAGTCGATCGTAAATTCTTACGAAATACACACTGTTTACTAGCTCTGTTCATAACCATTCTAAAAAACCCCAAGTATCTACTCATTTCTCTAAGAATTCAAGTCGCTATCGCTTTTGTTTACAAACACGTGGTGGGACCGCCCGTCGGCCGGCCGATGACGTAATGCCGCTCGGCACTTTACTTCTTTTGTCTCGCGCGCTCCTGCACTCAAGCGGATAGAGCCACGAGCGACAAAATTTTAAACTAAAATCTACAATCTGACGTTTAATTTTACGCTGTTACAATAACCTATAATCGTTGACCCGCTGCATTGATAAATGTAAAACTTTTATGCAGTTCTGCGTGTTAAAGTTCAGTAATTATGGAAAATCGTTAAACATCGTTCGGCTGTTTTACATAACTGAACTGTTTTGTAAAACAGCTAGCGGTTATGTAAAACAGCGGATTCGACAATCCATCTGCGTCATATATATTGTTATAACACAGATTAGTGATCAAATAGCACGGTAGGCCGCACGTCAGAGGTTACAAAACCAGTATAAGCTGGCCTCTTATTCTATTGAAACTACGCTATATTCTAGACCAGTTCAAGGTGTTACCACAGACGTCCGGCCTACTGTACCAACATACATTGTTTTTGATACACGATAATAAGACTCTGTGTATCTTCTAATAACATCATGTTAAAACACCTTCGAACAGATAAGAGGCTTTTCTTTGTCAAGAAACATGATAGATGTACGAAGTAAAGAAAAGTTTGAGGTTTCTTATGGCAGCACCTATAAAGTGAACTGAAGCCTTTCTCGCTTAAACAATACAGAAATACCTTTGTGAAAAAAAATTATACACCTTTTTTTAAACTTTTTCGAGTTTCAGAAAACTTGTTGGTAACAATAAATTGAGTCGCTGACTACTTTGAGCCGTTATAAAGTGTTTTTTTTTTTCTTTTTATCTCTTTATTTTAATTTGTTGCTTTATACTCGAGTATGATGGGATGAGCATGAGACGGGTAATGTAACCTACTCTAGTTGAATAATAAATTAATGATGTCATCCTAAAAATGATCTCCGGCCGACTGGATTGCGCGATCGTTAACCGGTGCTGAAAAATTTCTGCTGGACTTAAAGCGTGATTTAGCATTTCATTATTTGTATTTAATTTAGGTTGCTAACATAGGTATAAGTCAAATTGTTACTAATACTATGAGTCAAATTGTTACTTGAATAAATATAATAATTGAATTATTATTGCACAAGTAATAGTTCTTGCAAGGTTTGTTCCATCGAGGTAAGCTTAACTAAAATGTTCCTAATTTTATTCCCAAACCCTTGTCCAAGGAATATACAATTAACCACCGCATTTTAACGTTTTATGGTTACCTGGGCTGCAGGCTACCTGAAATAACAATTTCTTGTATTTTTATTCCACTGCGCGATAGCAAAGATAGGGTATGTTTTTCACGCGTATCTTTATTTTTTGTAGGTATCTGGGATTCGTTATACCCTTGAAGCATCCTATCGGCTGGATGGATTTTAATACATGCGATGTCTACTAGACTCGTCTAGGTCACGCGATGGTTATAGGCTAAGTTTTGATTCTAGAGAGAGGGGCTCGTGGCTAAATAATACCAGCCGCATGAGTCCATCGAAGGTTAAGCTACGCTTGCCGCGATCGGTTCGTGGATGGGTAAACATCTATTACATATCGAGATCCCTCCGTGCCTCGGAAAGCACGCTAAACCCGGCTGTCATTCGTAGATCTTTGACAGTCGTTAGCGGTAATCAGAAGCCCAAAAGTCTGACAACCAGTCTTACCAAGGGGTATTGTGTTACCCAGTTACTGGGTTGTGGAGGTCAGATAGGCAGTTGCTCCATGTAAAATACTGGTATTCAGCTGCATCTCGTTAGACTGGAAGCCGACCCCAACATAGTTGGGAAAAGGCTAAGCAGATTGATTTTGATTATAGACGTCAATAAGGAGTCTGAAAAAAAATAGTACCATGATCATGGGGGGTATCAAAATAAAGAGCTTGAGGAGACGATTCTAAAAATATAACACACTAAAATTAAGAAAATTAAAAAAAATATATAAAATTAAAATTACTGTCATTTTAGTTCAATCTCAGATTACCAGACTGCTTGAACAGGAAGCTTGTTTTGAAATTTTTTGTTGCAGACAGTTGTTATTTCAAAGTGTTTAGTGGACCGAAAATTTGAAAGAGTGTGGGTTCAGAATCTAGCACCACTGACTTTCCGAAGAGAGAAAACATCGTAAAGAAACCTAGACTGTGTGAAAATAAGACCTCTCTGTACAGTCGCTGGGTACGTACACAGCTTAATATTTTTACCCGACTGCGGCGATCCAAAAAAGGCGAGTTATATGTTTGACCTGTATGTAGGTATGTATGTATGTATGTACGTCCGTCCCTATGTTCCCTCGTAACCACTAAACGGCTGAACCGAGTTTGATTAATGATGTCGTTAGATTCGTCTTTATTGGGCAAGAGTCGCTGGACATATTAAAATTTAAAAAAATCAAAATGGCGGATTTTTGGCGCCAAAATGTATGTTTTCAAAAAAAAAATCTCCCAAACCTATCGAGTGAGATATCAAAATGAAGAGTTTTAAAAGGTGATTACAAAAATATATACAACTTATATGCTTAAATGTAATTTGGAATGAGAAATAATAAAAAACATTCCCGAACTTTTGGAATGAGTGAGTAAGAGGCCGTTATCACCCGATTTTAAGTAAATTTTGTATTTACGACCGTTACCTAATCCAAACTAAAAACTGTAAAATAAAAAAAGGAAATTTAAAAAATCTAAAAATCCGACTGCGTAAAAAGTGAACTTAATAAGAAATCTACACTCTTTCAATGCATTCAAAACTCAACTTAGCCTGCTGGCTAAGTGTCGCAATATGTCTTTATTGTTAAATTTAAGAAGATGCCTCCGACTGCATGAGATTGTTTGGGGACAAAACAGATCATCTTGTTTCCATCTTTTTTAAAGTTCACTTTTTACGCAGTCGGGTTTTAGATTTTTTATATTTCCTTTTTTTATGACTTCATATCACATATACAGGGTGTTTGAAAGGTGGGTGCAAAGCCTTAAAGGGGAGTTAATACAGACCATCTAGAACATTTTGAGCCATATTTGTCCTAACCAAAGTCTGATATTTATTTTTTTAGAGAACTTTTACGATTTTGGTACCAAAATCCCAAAATTTTCCAATTAAGGCCTAATAACGCAAAGATT
This sequence comes from Fissipunctia ypsillon, assembly GCA_947568875.1. Taxonomy (NCBI): domain Eukaryota; kingdom Metazoa; phylum Arthropoda; class Insecta; order Lepidoptera; family Noctuidae; genus Fissipunctia; species Fissipunctia ypsillon. The sequence goes on from OX387659.1 coordinate 17,460,407, forward strand.
GAGTGAAAATTTCTATTTTTTTTAATTTACTTTATTGGCCTAATGTGTGTTTAATGGTATGAAATCATTTCGAAGCACCGTATTTACTAAAAAAATAACTTTCAGACTATTTAAAATAAAAAGAAAAAAAAATTAAAGAAAAAAAATGGATTTTAATTGACATTTAAAAAATAAATAAAATAGCTACTGGTGTTTAAATAATTTTAAAAACATGCTGAGTTATTGCTCTTTTTTTTAAGGTATCATTTACTTAGATAGCTTTACAATTTTTGAAGTTAGGGTGCCTGAACCAGTTAAAGTCGATTTTAAGGAGTAAAAAAAAAAGACAGTTTTTGATTTGATTTTTTAATTTTGATGTTCAAAATGGCTTCCGCCACAGCGTATACATTTACGACAGCGATTTCTAACTTCTGTCGTGGTGATTTTAAGCTGCATTTCTTCTTTCATTGTTCTGAAAGCTGCTTCTATTCTTTGAATTAGTTCTTCTCTTGTTGAAATCTCAGTTGTGTATACGAGCTCCTTTGCCCGTCCCCAGACAAAAAAATCTAACGGCGTCAGGTCGGGCGATCGCGCGGGCCAAGGAATGGGCCCATCTCTACCTATCCAGCTGCCTGGAAAACAGTTATCAAGATGTTCTCTGACAATCAATGTCCAATGAGATGGACATCCATCTTGTTGGAAAATTATTGGCCTGTCCGTATTTAAAATGGGTACTTCCGCATCATCCAGGAGTGTTGGGAGATCGTTTTGTAGAAAATTCAGATAATTTTCACCGTTTAAATTATCTGGTAAAATGTGGGGCCCAATCAACGTCCGTCCAATTACTCCAGCCCATACATTAACGGAGAATTTTGCTTGGAAAGACACCTGAAACAAAAATTAATTCTAATTAAAGTGTTCTTTGAAGATGTGTTGAACATCTGGACTTAAATTAATAAACATTAATTTGTATACCTGTTTTTTCCAATGCGGATTGTTGTCCTTGTCAGCCCATTCATGTAAATTATGGAAATTCGTGATTCCTTCTCTAGAAAATTTGGACTCATCAGTCCAGAGGATAGATTTTAGAAACCATCTGTCGTCAATGTCGCTATTGAGCATAAATCGGCAGAACTGCATCCTTCTCCCAGGATCGGTTTCTACCAAGCCTTGCACGCCTCTACCGTGAAACGGATATTTATGTTCCCGATGCATGGTACTCCACACTTTCCATATTGAAAGGTTTAAGTTTCTCGCCACAGTTCTGACGCTGGTTGTAGGATCCGCTTCAAAGGCTGCAAGTATTTGTTCTTCAACGTCGGGGTCATGTCTTCCTGGATTCACTCCGGGTACTGCATGATGGATGCCAGATTCCGAAAGTCTGCGATACGTGTTGTAAAAAACTCGAACATTAGGTAGCCTGAAATGAAATTGTTTATTAGTAACGTCAGTTACAAATCAACATGGCAATTGAAGTAATAATGTTAGTATTAGAAGTTACTTTACCTGCGGTTCGGGTAACGTTCTTGGTACAAACGTCGTGCCAAAGCTCCGTTACCATCAGCTCTGCCATACATAAAAACGATATCCGCTTGTTCCTGAGATGTAAATGCAGCCATGGCAATCGTACATACACTCAATTAAAATGTCAATTAGTTCAATAGTCCGAAATAACACGTGCAGGAGCGTAAAGCTACAACTGAACACGGTAAATCACAAACGCAATACAAGTAATTCCAAAATTAATAATCAACACGCGCAGGAGCATTAAGCTACGACTGAGTACGGTGAATCAAACGTCTACTCGCAACGCGCAAGGGCAGAGCAGTGAAGGAAGAGAGAGAAAAGATGACATCACCGAAGCGACGGGTCGGGTCCATCTCAGGTACTAACGAATTTATAAACTCAAAAAGCATCTTTACATCCTCGGCAATAAGACCTAAAGTTGTCTTTATCATAACAAAAGAATCAAGAGCCCTTTGTTATCGTACGCCGCCCGGTCCGCCGGCCACCACGGCAGCCTTTGTTTCGTTTTGTAAGGCCGACTTTTTTTAAGTGCGTCTAAAAAATAACCACTTTAGACTTTAGTTTAAAGTTATTTGAGGAAAAATCAGGTTGATTTTAATTTTATTGAAATTTGAAATTTCTTACCCTTAATTGGTCCAGGCACCCTAACTTCAAAAATTGTAAAGCTATCTAAGTAAATGATACCTTAAAAAAAAGAGCAATAACTCAGCATGTTTTTAAAATTATTTGAACACCAGTAGCTATTTTATTTATTTTTTAAATGTCAATTAAAATCCATTTTTTTTCTTTAATTTTTTTTTCTTTTTATTTTAAATAGTCTGAAAGTTATTTTTTTAGTAAATACGGTGCTTCGAAATGATTTCATACCATTAAACACACATTAGGCCAATAAAGTAAATTAAAAAAAATAGAAATTTTCACTCAATCTTTGCGTTATTAGGCCTTAATTGGAAAATTTTGGGATTTTGGTACCAAAATCGTAAAAGTTCTCTAAAAAAATAAATATCAGACTTTGGTTAGGACAAATATGGCTCAAAATGTTCTAGATGGTCTGTATTAACTCCCCTTTAAGGCTTTGCACCCACCTTCCAAACACCCTGTATAGTTTTGATAAAAGTTTCATCACAAACCTGCCTTGCACCTTCTGCAGCTCAACGCCATGATGTGCTAAGAACTTTTCATTGACCATGCTTAAGGCCAGGTCCACAGCCGGGCCGCACCGCTCTAAGTCAAAGGGGGAGTCCAGACGAGAGGCCATGAGGACCCCTACTTTGTACACCACTTGAGACTTCAGGGAACCGGTTAAAACCGGTGCGAACACAAACACACAGGATAGGTGCAGAATATGCATTTTAATTTTTGTGTTTTTGAGAACTGAACATATTTTTTCCTACTAAGTTTTTGGGCTGTTCAGCTTTCAGAGTTTAAAACTGAAAGTAGTGCTAAACTTCACTGATATTAAAATCCCACATTTCTCATTTGAAAGTAAATAATGTAGTTTTCAGTTGGCCAGCGTGCAGTGTGTTCTTTTCCGAAACATAATACGTTACGTTACGCTATGTTTCGGAATATAACCCAATGCGCACTGAAGTGAAAACTAAATTATTTACTTTCAAAAATTCTAATTCAAAAAACACCTAATATTCTAACACCACACAAGTTCAAAACATCAAACTCACAAAATGAAAACTCAACATTCTGAAAAATTCAAAATGAAACAAACAGTAAAAATTGTTTTTACTATTTTCGTCAGTAAAATATTTCGCGGGATCCACACAAGCGGGAGCACGTGCTCCCTGAACCACGTATGGCAAGTGACTGGCTCGGCTGGCCGGAATGCTGGATCAACCCGAGATAAAGTAATAAAGGGAGGCTATGGACGCAACAGGTATATTTTCCTCCGCCAAATATACCCAGGGTGATGTAATTGATACGAATTCTGGAAACTGAAAGTTTTTAGGTAAGATTAGAGAGAGATAAAGGGTTCATATTTCTTGGATTATAGCTAAGGAGTTATTTTTGAAATGGCTCAAACATAGGCATTTATTTTTAAACAAAAGCTCTATTATAATTATTTACTTTATTGAAATTTGAGACTGGAAGAAATCCTAAAAGAAAAACGAATCGCACTGAGTAGAAGCGGAGTCACGCCCAGGTTCGCACGGGCGATTTATTAACGCGCAATTTTTAATCGCGCACTGTTATTTTTTTATTTGAGATGGGTTTGCTCTTGACTCTAGTCTAGGTCAGAGGTAACAGAGACAAAGTAGACGATGGAGCGAGCTTACCCAGAAGAAGCCTGTTCACTCCTCACTCTAAAGAGATCGGGGTTGTATGCGTTCGGAAACACAGACGCAGGTAGAGACCACCACTCCTTTGCTGTGCGCATCACAAAAGACATTTGGAAACGCTTAGTGCGAATTGGTGGAATAGCAACTAGGCAAGGATCTTGCAGTGCGTCTAGATGTCCGATGGTAGAAGGGGGCCGGTGGAATTAGGTTGTGAAGTTCTTGAGCACACTCACCGAAGTACAATCTGTAGAAGACCGACAAGCAGGCAACTTTGCGGCGATGAGCCAAGCTGTGAAGCTTGGCATCCACCAGTTTTACGTCGTCAATGAGCCTCTTTGCTCTGCGTTCCACCGAGTCAAGCGCGGCGAGTTGGTATTTAGCTGAGCCATCCTAAAGATGGCTGCAATACTATGCAGGTTGTTTATGTTTTCAACTCTCGGTGTTGAGTTGAACATTGAGAATACAACAGAGAGCATCCCAGCGCTTCAAAAAAACACACTGTTTGTAGGAAAGCTAAAAGTCTCACTGGCTATAAAAAAGCAGCCCGTTTAGTTCGTTCAGAAATGTCCAAACAACTGCTCTCTTTCATCTTTGTAATTTTCCTATTCCTACTCAATATTCAAGCTTATGGCTACGAGAGTGAACGGGGAAAGTTTTACTGAATATGGTAATGCACCTTCGTTTTATCTGCTGTGGAACTTCGCTCATGGTTTGATATTCTGGACGAAAACATCGTACTTATCTTTAGTGAGTACTTGTGGAAGTAAATACGAAGATAAAAATTTGTGGCAGAAATCACCGAAATTGCTTTGGCGGTTACCAAGTGGTGAAAACGGAGACATACAAGCAGGCTTTCACGATAACGATGTGTTAAAGAATGAATACAGCAACATATACCTTTAATTTAACAGTACCCCTATCTTTAAAAGCAGAACATGGCAATGCTAATTTGGTTCCTGGGCGAGCTCTTTTACAAGAATATTTAAATTTTTTATCCCGACCACGGCGACGCCACAAAGAAAGGTTGATGAAGTTAATAGTTAATTTACATTGTCTTTGGTCTTACTAAAAAGAAAGGTTTATAGCCTGTCCTCTGTAGATAACGGGTGTGACGTAAAAATAGTTAAGCGAATCTGCTTAAACGTTTACCTACTGTAGGTACAATTATGGACTTTTTTTTACTTTTTAAGTGCCTCTAATTTTACTAAGCATATCTTTTAATCAGGACCACGCTAATGTTACTTGGCTTGAAACCAAGAAACTAAGGAGTTACTTAGTAGAGTAGTTAGTGCTCGTAGAGGTACTTATACCTACTTCCCCAGAAGAATTATTTCACAAGGAGGTAACTTTATAACCTGTCACAGATGGCGCCACAAAGAAAGGTTGATGAAGTGAATTGTTACCGTGATTTGTACCTAAATTACATTGTCTCTGGTCTTATTCAGAAGAAAGATTTATAGCTTAGCCTGCGTTGCTAACTGTTGTGACGTAACTATTGTTAAGCGAATCTGCATAAATGTTTACATAGTATGGGCTTTAGAGCTCAGAGGTTATGCAGGAGACATTCACGTTATGAGATACCACCAGACGTTATAATCTCTTAGTTACAGCAATTATACGACTATCTACAATATATTCACTAGTACGCTGCACTTTAGTAAAGTTTAGATACCTACCTAGTTAAGTATTAACATAACATCACGACTGTAATACTGTATTCCTCGAAGGGTTAGGCAGAGGTACACCCACATTTCGCCAGTTATGTTAAAGTCCCATGCAATAGGCGGCGAGCCTATTGCCATCAACCGAGCACAAATCCAGACTCCGGGCTGCTACTGAGAAATTCCAGATGGAAATTCCCTTTGTCCGACCCGGGAATCGAACCCAGGACCTCATATTCAGCAGTAGCGCTTGCAACCACTAGACTAACGAGACAGTACTAGTAGTACCTAACAATATTATGACTACATAAGATTCTACTATCCTACTATTCCTACTAATATTATAAACGCCTAAGTTTGTGAGGATGGATGGATGGCAGGGTCGAAGCCTTTCTACAACCCGATTAATATCGGCTTCCCTTCAGATCAACCACTCTTCTTAATGTCTACTATTCCCAAATAATATGGTACACCTGTGTGTGTAACTGTGTATCACATCACATTACATAATTATATTTAAAAACCAGTTTAACACATCATAAGATTAAAAACCTACAGGTTTATTGTCTGAGTTTATGAGAACTGAACAATTTTTTCTTCGGCTTCACTCTAATGATAAATGTAGCTGCGCCACTAATGGATGGTTAGATGGATGTTTGTTACTCCTTCACGCAAAAACTACTGAACGGATCTGGATAAAAATTTGGCACACAAATAGTTTATAACCTGGATTATAATATAGGATATTTTTTATCCCGATATCCCCACGGGATCGATACTTATGCAGGTAAAACCGCGGGACTCTGCTAGTAACTAATAAAATATTAAAGATGGGGAACAGCTTTTTTCTCATTGTGCATTTACGTGCACCTACTGTTACGTCTATTGCCGTGGCAGTATTCAGTCCCATGTAAAAAAGGTTGAACTCCATTATGGGGTTGAATCCCCAATCCCAATAATATCTTGGCAAATCTGCGAATGAAACCCATTAATCCCAAATTAGACGTTTGCGCTTTTGACTAAAAGAAACAAGTGAGTTTAATCACTTTCATTTGGAAATAAAATATGGATGATTATACAACAAAGCGGTAACTGCAGTCCAGAAATGAAAAGCAAACGAATACCACTAGGTACCGCTACACAATGAGTCCCAATCGATTAATTGAGTTAGTAGGGCCGTTAATGGAATACGAATTATTTTTTTAATTACATTCCTTTTTCAGACCTTTTCACTCTCACGGGTGTAAATACCTACGAGCTAAGTTATCCTTCAAATTCCTTTTCATGCTGTGATACCTACAGAACCAAAAACAAGCAGTCCTCTAATGAATACAAGGTGTAATTTTGATCACTGTTAATCTCATAAGGGGTCATTGTACTCATCATTATGAACAACTTTTACTATGGGACCAAACCTGAAATCGCGAAAAAAATCAGCTTTACTACATTTATGTTCGCATAACTCGTCAAAATATAGGGAACACCTGATTTTTGTTTTCGAGGTTTTTTTTTTTTATTTTGACTAACCTGGTACGTATCTTTTAATTCTTTTTCTCTATCAAAAGTTCAGTCTGATCTCTCTAGTCTAACCCTAATTCATTTGTCTTAGGATAAATCAGGTAGAACAGGTCATCTTTTGGCCTCCAAGTTCAAGTCTGCCGTTGAAATTATACCCACAAGAAGTGACGCTGTAGTGGCCTTCGCAGTAGGTTGACCCAAATGGTTCGAGTTAGCCCACAGCTTCAAGAGGAGTTATCAGGACCCAAACTTGGGATATACGTATAATTTAGATTTTAATTAATCAAAATTATACGTATATCAAAGTGGTGAAAAGTGTTTCTTTTTTATTTTCGCTACACTACATACCTACCTTGTCGGTACTGAAAATTGAACTTCCAATAAACCTTAAAATTTGTTGGTAAACTAGGGTAAATTGCCATCACCACGCCGGTAGACTAAGGTGAAAAAACTCATCACAATTAATAGCAAAATAAAAACGCTGCTGCACAAACCCTTGGCTTAAACTCCTCTTTTTACGACCCTCACAGGGTGAAGACAAAGTGGCTATTATTTGTCAGGAGTCACTTATGCTATGGATACACTGTCGCGATATCGCCAACTACACTTCGCTCTCGTTCGGACACCGCTCGATGTCTCCCTGTCCAACAGAGAGCGCGCGATGTATTTCGCGTTATCGCGACAGTGTAGCCGTAGCATTACAGAGAGTAGTAAGTTTGAAGTTCTTTGTAGATTTCCAACCATTAGGGATCCCCTCCACAAAGAAATTATAATGGTTTGTGAAGCGTAAAGATGTCAATATCCTTTCACTTTATGAGCTATTCGAGTGATCATAAATTTTGACATTGCGCGAGATTTACTAGGGCTGATATTTCTTCGAGTGAACACTGAACATTTCATGAATTTTTATTCACTATAATTGCAATTTTAGGAAAAGATAACACACTTGACACTTTTATGTCTACGCAGCTACTACGAATATTAATGTATCTGCAAATCTGCAAGGAGTGGGTAGGTATTTTCCGCAGTTACACATGCGAGACCCGCCAGAAGCTCGAAACTAGGACGACCGTTCCAATCTTCTATGACGAACTGTTTCTGATAACGACAATATTAATCAGTCCAAATAACATAACATAACGCCTGTATTCCCTATAGGGTAAGTCAGAAGTGTACCTATAGTACACCCACATTTCGCCTGTTATGTTTTAAGCACCATGTAATAGGGGGCGAGCCTATTGCCATCAACCGGGCACAAATCCAGACCCAGGAATCGAACCCAGGACCTCATGCTCAGCAGTAGCGCTTGCGACCACTAGACCAACGAGGCAAGACAAATAAAATTCTAGGTAATATTCTCCTGCATATTTTAGGACATTCCAATCGGTCTGATCCCATACCAATATTCACTCTCATATGAGGTATTAAGGATGATGATAATAGTTTCCTACGAAGTTATTTTGACGAATAACTACCGGAGACATATTATGAAGGACGGGACGGTTGTCGTGTGTCGGGCATGCCACCGTCCGGGTGAGTCCATCAGACATATCTCTGGTTGTTCTCGTCTGGCTAACGGAGAGTACTTGCACAGGCATAACCAAGTGGCCAGGATTATTCACCAGCAACTTGCTTTGAAATACAAACTTGTGGACTCTGAGGTACCGTATTACAAGTATGTGCCCGACCCAGTTCTCGAAAATTACCATGTCGCGTTGTACTGGGATCGGTCTATCATCACTGACAGGACTATTTTCACCAATAAGCCTGATATGGTGGTGATAGATCGATTAGCGCGCCGCGCAATGATTATCGACGTTACCATTCCACATGACGAGAACCTCGTGAAAGCTGAGAAAGAGAAACAAATAAAATATCTCGACTTAGCACACGAGGTTGTTGACATGTGGAATGTGAGCTCGGCTGTCATTGCGCCGATTGTCATAACGGCCAATGGCCTGATGGCAGAAAGCCTCGACCAACATCTCTCGAGGCTGTCGTATCAAGAACCTGATTCAAAAAGCAGTACTCCTCGATACGGCTCGTATTGTGAGGAGGTTCCTGTCTCTGCAGCCCTAACCACCGGTAGCTTGGACCCTGCTCCCGATACCGGCGGACCTCTATTTTTTTTATATTTTTAAATGTTTTTTTTGTATATATTTTTATTAGAAATATTTAAAAACGTAAATGGATATGAAAGAAAGTAAACAAACGAATAATAATAGTTTCCTATATTACTTACTAACCCTAGCTAAACAGTAAATCTGTGCCACATCACGAGTGTCACCGAGTGCTGACAGCCTCGGCCTCATAAACTTGTTTATGACACCGTCGACTGAATGCCGTTAACTCGTTAACTGTTCTCACTGACCACTCGACGTCCTACACATCGAGTGATCAGTGAGAACAGTTAACGAGAGCGTGTAGGAGTTATTTACACATATTATGTTATTATTTTATGTCCTGAATAATACGTAACAAGGACTCACGTCCGTTGTAAAAGTTTCAATTCCCAGGTAAAGTTAGCCATTCAATCCCCATCTATGGGAAAAAAATCTGTGGTCCATACATTTCGGTATGTTCACATGACATGACAAAATGTAGAACAGCAGATTTTTGGAACGAAGATCTTTAACGCGGCTTGTGGTAGGAATAAACTGGCAGAAATTGTGACGTAACGGAATCTTTTGACACTTGAAACTTGAGACCATACTAAACTCATCATCTGCCTGCCTTTTCCCAAGTGTTTTGGGGTCGGCTTCCAGTCTAACCGGATGCAGCTAAATACCAGTATTTTATATGGAGCTCAAATATGATACCCCTTGGCTTAGACAACTGGGACCATACTAAACTCTGATTTTTAATTTGCTAGACCTAAAGGACTGCTGCGATTGACCTTTTTTCTTAAATGTTGCAAGCGTATAGCAGTTTTGTAGTATGGCTCATGACGTGTGTGATTCATCAATCGTTGTGACATGACTCCTCAATTTAATTTTACTCATTGGTGTAGGTAAATAAATGTAACAAATATAAACGTAATACATGAAATATAACAAACATCGTCATATTAATAAACATAATGAGTACATAAACTGTTCTTGTAATAAATAAGGAATCAACAATAAAATAAATGCGATCGATAGAATGTAGTCGGACATTAATGAGTAGAAACTAAATAAAGGCGTTATTTTCTTAGCAAATGTAAATTTTTAGCCATGAAATACTTGAATATGTCAGCAATCTTGTATGATTCCTAAAGTTTTAATCACTTTTTACTCTTTTTATCCTTTTGAGGTACGGAACCCATAAAGGATCACTATGTCTGTCTGTCTATCCATCTGTGAATCTAATGGACTGATTAAGTTGAAAGGGCTTTGAAGATCTACCTAGAAGGGCTTTGTCCGCCATTTAGGTTTTTTTTTTCAAAATGGCGGCCTCGCATGAATACTTTATAAATCGACAAGGTTTTCTAAATGTCTCTACAATTTGGTAATCTAGTTTCAAAACGTTTCCGAAGAATGTTGCCAGTGACTTTTGTTATAACTAATTTGTAACTATAGGTACAATGCATACCCACCATGCTACCCATTATTGGTAATGGGAGTGTGTAACTCTTATCAATATCTTATACAATGTTGCTGACTTTGTTCATTCTTCCTTTCATATTCAGTCCATTCTTCTTTGGAATGCGCTACCTCTTGACATCAGGATGGCCACCAGTCGGTATGCATTTAAGCGGAGATTGCGGAGTTATTTTCAAAATAAATAGCGTAGAGTCATCTCAAAACCTCTCTCTCTTGAATTTGTATATAATATATATATAATATAGGTATATATTATAGTAAATATGTGTATATAGTATGTGTATTATAAGTTTATGACTTATTTATGTACAAATTGTTCCATTTCTAACAAAGCACCTGCCATCTAATCTCTCCACCACCCTTGGTTGACTGGTAGAGAATGCCTAAGGCATTAAGTCCGCCTTTGTACTTTTTTAAGTGTGAGAAGTTTAAATAAATAAATAAATAAATAAATGTTTAGGTATACAGTTGTTAAGCAACGGTTTTAAATATCGTCGGACTAATTATCAGAATTCGTATCTCCAAAAAAATACAAAAATTACTTTTAATGCCATCTTACGGAGTATTTTGAAACACACTTGATGGATTAGTTCGTATTTCCCGCAAAAAATTGCATAAAATGATATATTTCAAAATTAGAAATATACGTAACTCCGCGACGCCATTTTGTAGTTTGAAAAGACGTAACTCCCGCGCTCAGTACGCGTCAGCGAAGTTCGTGGAAGGACGCGTAAATAGTTTTCTTTTTGAGTTGTTATTTTTGTGTTATTGTGATTATTTGCATTGCAGTAGATTGGAAGGTAAGTTGATTATACTAATTATTTGTTAAAAAAGATAAAAAAGCGAAAATAACTATTTTGTTGTCGAGTGGAGTTACGAGCTTTTATTTTTTGGTTACTTATGAGTGTTCTACTGCTTGATACGGAGATACGCAGTTTTATTGTATATTATGATACTGTGATTTATTGTTTTGGTTATCTCTAAGCCTGAATTTTTGTTGTTTTAGAATCATAATGAAGAAAAATTCACGGATTGTGAAAATACTCCAAAATGTTCCGACTGAGTCTGCTGTTGAACCAGGATACTACATGCTACAAAACGATAATGTATTGGTGCTGGATAAACCACAAAATATAATTATTAGAAAAGATCGGTCTCTTCATCAAAGATCAACACTTCAAGACTCAACAAGTAGCATTTCTATTTTATTAGATTCAGATCAGTCGATATTACCTGAATGTGACACCCTTAATAACATTGCAACAGCTATGATTGAATCAGAAATAATACATTCCGATAATATACCTGCTATGAACAATTTTATTCAGAGCCCATCATCATACATGGAATCAGTTGAGCAGTCTACAATCATCCTTATGAACTTAGCTGAAAAAGACACAAGTAATGAGAACATAGCAGTTGAAGAAACATCGCAACAGGGCATGACAAGTCACCAAGTAGAATGGACCAATAATGAAAACATAGAATCGGATACCCAAAATGAAATTTCCACTGTAACTAGCACAGAAATAGTTCAACTTGTTGACAGTTTCATTCCGATGTCATCAGACAGATATCTTGAATCAGTTGACCAAGCTAGTACTTTGTCGTCAACAATCATCCATAGAGGTTCAATAGATTATCACAACGACAGCATAATAGTTAATGATACAAGAAATGAGGTCATAACAACAGAAGAACCACCACGAAAGAGACAAAAGAAGAGTCAGCCTCAGGAATGGAACGTCAATAAAAACAAAGAACAAAGAGAAAAAGGAAAGGCTTATTTAGGAAAGAAGAAGATAGAAATTAAATGAGGGTTTGTTGAACCTAAGCTCGACAGAAAGATGACAGCTCGATGCAAGTGCAAATTAAGCTTGATACAAAGATGCACTGTGATAAAATACCCGACGAGGAAAGACAAAAGATCTTTGATAAATTTTGGAGCATTACCTGGAAAAAAAAGAAGGTGTATGTTAAAATGTCTTCGATTTGCAAGAAAAAGGAAAGAGAAAGGTGTGCTGGCAATTCAAGACGGCAAAATTCAGTAGAACTATATTTAACTGATAGCATGGGGATAAGGTATCGGGTCTGTAAAACCATGTTTCTGAACAGTTTGTGTGTTGGAGAATGGGTCATAAAAAAGTGGATAATTCAAGATGATCTACCTAAAGATGCACCAAAAAACAATACGAAAGATGGAGCTAAAATGCAGTTACGTAAGTTTTTTGAGTCCATGCCTAAACTTGAATCACATTACTGTCGAAAAGATTCCTCAAAGCTGTACCTGGAACCTCGAAAACTCAGCTTTATGAAACATACAGAAAAGAATTCTGTGTCAGAGAAAAAAATGAGCCATTAAGCGTTACAACTTTCTTTAACATGTTTGAAGCGTTTAATTCGTCCTTATATAGACCAAAAAAGGACTTGTGTGATATTTGTGAGTCATACAAAGCCGGCAATGTATCAGAAATTGATTATAAGACACACCGTGATAAGAAAGAAGAAGGTAGAAATGAACTAGCTAAAGACACCGCCTCGGAACATGAAGTACTTACCATGGATTTACAATCTGTGCTTTTAAGCCCGCGATCAAATGTGTCATCACTCTATTATAAGACGAAACTCATTGTACATAACTTCACAGTCTACGATTGTAAAAGAAATAAGGGTTATTGTTACATTTGGAATGAAAGTGAAGGAAAATTAACTATAAAATTTTCAACAGTAATTGTAGCAGCTATTGAGAAGTTCGTGACACAAAATCCAATGCAAAGCAACCAAGAAATAATTATTTACAGTGATGGATGCACCTACCAAAACAGAAATGTTGTACTATCGAACGCTCTACTAAACTACAGCATGGAAAACAGAGTAACTATAAAACAAAAGTTCCTCGAAAAAGGGCACACGCAAATGGAATGCGACAGTATGCACTCGGTCATAGAAAGGGCATTAAAAAATAAGAAAATAAATGTTCCAGCCGAAACATAACCAAAACCATGATAAACCCAAAACCACCACCATGACCATAATATAGCCAAATTGCTTGCAAGAAAAATCTCTATGACGTGCAATATCTTTATCACTACTTTTTCAAAGATGTTGAGCATACTTTGAAATTTCACAAATCAATCAGACCCGGTAAAAGAGCAGGCGACCCTACGGTCACAAACCTAAGGGCTCTTAAGTACACTCCTGATGGGAAAATTGTATACAAGTTGAGACACTCAGCTACGTATTGGCAAGAACTTCCTACAAGAATAAAAAATATTACATTCATTCCATGGAATACGGTACCACAGCTTTATCCGGCGAGACTTAAGATAAAAAAGGAGAAATACCAGGATCTCCAGGCACTCAAGCACACTATGAGAAAGATTACCACAATTTTTACGATAATTTACCTCATTTTTAATAAGTGATAGTGGAAAATCTGGTACAGACGCCAGCACATCAACCTACTCCAATCTATCAAATTTTCCCAATCAACCTTGAATTTTAACGCTATATAGATAAAGTTGAAAATCTATTAAAGAAATTTAACAGATTGTAGATTGTTGTTGAGAATGCATCATTTTTGTTTAGTTTTATATATTTTTTATCAATTTTAGTTAGAAAGAGACGAAACATTAAATTTTTCGTTAGTTATAATTTTGTGTAAACCATTGGTTGATTAAGATTTAAGACTGATACAGAAAGCTATGAGACTTTTTATCGTGCCATAATTACTGATTAGTTAGACTGTTATTAAATAATTAAGACATTTGCCTAATAAAACAATTTTGATTCTCAAAAAGTGTTGTTTAATAAAATTTAAACACAAACACCGTTGCGTGTGAAAACTGCGTAAATCCTCTGCGTAGTAAACGAAATGATATAAGTTGAATAGTAAAACTTCTTAAGTTAAAGAAAAAGCCGTAAGTCCAACTAGACCGAGAATGAAAAACTCGTAAGTCAATTTTTTAATTAATTACCCACAAAATTCAGAAAATGATTAGTAAAATATCAATCTACTCCTATTCTTTACTCAAAATTAGAACGCCATTTTAAATATCTCTCGAATCTTATTAGAAAATAAGTTTTTTGTTGCTCCTGTAAAATTTGCTCAAATGTACTTACGAATTCTGATAATTAGACCGACGATGTTTATTAGTAACGCTGTTTAATGATCTCTTACGGTTTACGCGGCGCATGCCAGTAAAGCTCCCCAGTCGGCATGATATTTTCCGACATCTTCTACAATAATCGTCATATTTCAACAAATATTTTACACAAAACATTAATGAATTAGACCTAAACCCACTTATACCTTCCTCGTGAATCACTCCGTCTATTGGTGAAAACCGTTTGGAAATCCGTTCGATAATTTTTGAGTTTTTCGCATTCACACAGACAGGCGCGGTGGGGGACTTTGTTTTATAATAAGTAAGGATTTATTGATCAATCAATAGACTTATCCGTTAATTTATTGATCAAAGGAAAAATTGAAATTATTTAAATGACTCCCTTTCGGGTCTTATGTTATTTCAATTACACCTGGTATAAAATATTTTTTGAAATCATCGATACGACGCAGAAAAATGTAGAAATCTGATAATTAAGAACACAACATTCGAAACATGACATTTATTCAACAAAATCTCTACACACTGCTTACAATTCTTGCATTAAATATAAATACAAATCTGAAAGGTACTATTTGGTGTTATAAATTATTACACATAACAAAATATGTAGGTAAATATCTAAATATGTATTTATAAATATATCGACCAAACAAAAACATTACAACAATTTTCTCAACATATAAAATTTTTGTACACAAAAAGACGAAATATTTTTATTTATTATTGTTCAAATCACCTACTGTAGGGTAATAATATACTCTCTTAATAACCATCTAATCTATGGAATATATTAATTAAACATTAAAATTTAAATACGTTTTAAGCGTCGATTTCAAATACATAGGTACTGACTACGGGTTTGAACAGCTAGTTAGTAAACGCTAATGAGTGCGCTCTTTACCGTGACGAAACGTTACAAAAAATATATAAACAAGACTCTCTCTTAGTGTTCACGATAAGCGTAATGCTAGCAGACTGTGAGCGAGCTCACTGTGCATGGTTTAGCTAGGCAACATCACATACATAATCAGCCTATAACGTTCCCACTGCTGGGACACAGGCCCCCTCTCTGTGAGAGGGAGTGGGCTGTAATCCACGAAGCGGGCCCAGTACCTACGGGTTGGTAGATGTCACATGTCATAGAATTTTTGGTTCTACGACATGCCGGTTTCCTCACGATGTTTTCCTTCACCGTTTTGATAGCTGTGGTGATGAAATAAATAACACAAAGTAATGTGCCTGTTTGGGTTCGAACCCACGACCTACGACTCGTAAGTCGGGGGCGTTACCACTGGGTCACCACTGCTCTCCTAGCTAGGCAACGCGTTGGCCAAAATCCTAAATGGAGAACACCCGGTCTATTTTGTAAAAATCTCACGTGAAAACTGAAATGACCTGTCATAGGTGTCAATCACTAGCATCAAGTGGAATGCATGGTGGCGCGTGTGTTGGATCATTCGGTTCCCTACAAAATGGTTGAGCTGGATGGTGCTGATCCACGCGTCACGTTCGTGAACGGGCGCCGTCAGTTAAGACCGGTCATCTCTTAACTGCCAGGGCTTATTTTTAATTTTATACTTTGAATTGTTCTTATTTATTTTTTACATTGTTTTGTAATACCTACCCTGATTTAAAAGAGTGTCCTTGGAGTTTTTTGTCCGTTCTTCTCCATAGAGATCTCCGTTTTGAAATGGGCAACTAGCTTCAACTTTCTGACTAACTGGCCGACTCTTTGAGAATTTAAAAGTGCCTGTAATTGGTTTGATTGAAATAAATGCATTGAGTTTGAATGTCAGCTCAATTCAAGCTCAGTTCACCTAAGTTTTCACGGTAATATTTTCACAGAATAGACCGCCAAGAGCCGACATCACGCTTGGCGTGACAGCAATTCATAATGACAACACCAGCTCAAATAAAATTGAGC
The DNA here is from genome assembly GCA_947568875.1 of Fissipunctia ypsillon. Taxonomy (NCBI): domain Eukaryota; kingdom Metazoa; phylum Arthropoda; class Insecta; order Lepidoptera; family Noctuidae; genus Fissipunctia; species Fissipunctia ypsillon. The sequence continues at coordinate 17,477,021 of OX387659.1, forward strand.
ACACTTGTCATTTCAGAAAAAATAGTTAACTTTTAGTTTTACCCATACAAACGAATGTTGCCAACATTAAGCAGAAAATATTTAACGAGCTATAATTCCGCATAAGAAATAAATAAATAGCTATATACCAATAAATACATACTACAGATATTACAAATTAGGTCAGTTAAACTGTCAACTGATACCAAAGAACGGAATACGAAATTTCAAACCTGGTAACATTCATTACGCTCGTTCTCCAGATCTCTTTGTGTCGCTGTCATATAAAACACGCAATGGGCAATCAAATTATTAAAAGTTCGTATTCCGTAAAATACAATAAGATTATTAGTACTCGTGGCAAAACTACTAGTGAACAACGAGGGTTTGTTCCAAATAATTCTAATACTACAATATTATTTAATAATATTGTGCTGGTTTACTGGTAAAATTGGTCAACGCTATACCCAGGTTGAGCCGGCTAAAATAACGTGAAACTGCATCTTAAAATACCTGCACTTTCCATATTTCGTAATTCACTTTTGAAGTAGAGTCTTCATATTATACTCTGTGTTCACATCAATTAAGCAAGGCGACTATGACAATATTAAATCTACGTTAAAAGTTGGATTTTAATATTTCGGCTCGTTTAAGCCGGCTGAACTAGGGTGTAATCATGCTTTAGGTTTGACCATAATGGAACTTACTTAAACTAGTTATTTACCAATATTCGTCTGTCGACTAACGGCGGAGCCCAATAACCTATTTTCAGTAAAAGACAGATCGCTATTGATGGTAGACAGTATAATTCTATCTGTCCTTGTGTCAGGCCGGTAAGATTCCTTAATGTTATAAAGATTATTGGGACGTTAAAACCATAGATAGATAGGTTTTCTATCTCCAGTATGCCAAAACTGGTAATAGATAGGTTATTGGGTTCGGCCGTAAGTAATAATTTGGTATCCATGGCACTGTACACTTACCACGCAAACTATATCAGATACCTTAAGTCGTGATTTCCTTTGCAGTGACGGCGTCGTATCGTTTTGCTTTCACTAAATGCCAAGGATTTCAAGGACTGGTCGCTTCAATGAAAGCAAGGCAAGACAAGACAACACAAAGAATAGACGAAAACAAACACTTAATTTTTAAAAAATAACTTGGTACATGACGTGGAAGAATAAGATCATTTTATTCAAACAAAATTGCGAAAAAACAGGTCCCATTTCACCAGCAAACCACCCATTACCAAGTTAAGATGAACATCTATTAACAGCTATACAAAACAATAATGACTAGAGTTAGATCCTATTGATACATTAAGAATACAAGAACTCAACACAATCAGTGATAATACAAATTAAATTGTACTTTATTTAAACAGCGTTAAGGTCTTAATTAGATTGTTATATAGTCCCTTGTTAGGATAAGTAGGCTTTGTATGCCAAACGGCAAAGCTCGTGCGCTTCGGGGCCTCGAAACAAGCGATAACCGTGCGCGTGTTACCAATTATGTTTTTGTAAATCTAAATTTTCTTCCTCTTCTAATTGCAAAGACGATGAAACGTGTGTGTAATAACTACATTGACATCTAGGTCGAATAAACTCCTTTATTTAAACGCATGGTTAGTCAATAATATCAAATTACAATGTAATTCCAAACGCCAAGAATTTTACAGTTTTTTTACATGCCAATTCTTTACAGCAACATTTGCTTTTCACCTACAGTTCCTCGCTCGTTTCGAAGCCACACGTGGAACGCGCCACTAAACGATAGATACACTAGTTTGACAACGTCTTATTGCACTGTAGGTACAACACACGCAGTACACACTTAACGCTCGCGGACGAAGCATTTGACAAACAAACTATATTAATAAAAACACGAGAAATACATCAAAATCTACCGTGAAACATCTTTAAGTGGGGGTAAAACCTTTTCAGTTACACAAGTACTACCATTAACTATGAATTAAATGTTGACACAGCTAACATCCACATCACAATTAGTTTCCACATTAGGCGTTTAATATTGCTCGTATTTAGGAATCTCTCTTTAATATTAATCATTAACCTACTCCTGTATGTCAAATGTTCCGCCGCGAATCTAGCACACAGACGAACACACGACCGAACACGTTACGACTACACTAATATTTGTGCGTATCGACCTAACATTATACAAATTCACACTTTTTCCCACAACACTAAGGGTACTTCAATAATACATACACCAATTTATACACTAAAGTTATACATAAATATATTTTCATATTCACTTCATATATTTATTGCTGTATCTGTTACACAGATAAAAGAAGAGCTCGACACTCACTTACATTACTTAATTGTACTCCAAGGTTCAATGAAAATACCAAAACTTTAACTTTTCAATAAAACTGTGCTTTGGTTGGGATACACGAATATGGCATTTGTATAATACGTTTGTAATTTCGTTTTACCTACAAGGTCCCCTATGATTCGTATTAAATAGGTGACTTATGGGTCAGTCTGAAAGCCAACTAGAAAATATGTTCTTAGAAAAATGTTACTCGCCTGTAGTATTAATTTTTACTCTAGTCTTACCAAAAAGAGTACTAAGAAAGAATGTTTGTATCGTCTACTCTAAAATCTTAGTGTAGACTAGTCACAGAAATTGCCTAGATTAGGTTTTAATTCAGTAACTAACCACTTTATACAGATTTATTATATAATGTATAATTTATTTATACCTCATCCCATATGGTGGGTATATTTGTTACACTACGTGTTGCACCACCCTGAATATATTTGACTGCAATATTTATACATTATACAGGCAAGTTGTATTAAGCGTTTGCTACCTCATCTCTATCCGAATCCTTCCTTCAATGTAAAATTCCTTGACTTCAATCAACAACTATTTAAATACCAGTATTTATATACTATGTACAGGTATTTCAATCCCCAGTATGCATATACAAAATCCTGACACTTGAAATCCAAATTTTTCAGTCGGCTCTCAGGCTATCCCTAACTACATGTCTACAATATTATCTAAACATTCAAACTTGCGTCCTAAATAAAACACTTCAGTTTAATATGGCTCAAAAGAAAAGTAATGTAATATAACTTCTACATTTTATTTATTGCTTTCTCGGATCCGTTACTCGGAAGACATATGGTCTAATCTATTAGGTACTGGAGCCCAAAGGTATACAAATATACATTATGTATTTTATTCTTATATAAAAAAATGTATATTGGGTACGATAAGGCATTATGAAGGAAATGTACGAGAAATGGCACTTGGTATGAAAATAAATGATTGGAAAGAAATAAAAACGCTGAATGCAAATTATTAACAATAAACATCCTTCGATAACGATATCTTAAAGAAAAAACGTATATAAAAGAAAAGTTATAAAGTAAAACAGAGTTGAAACTCTTCAAAGGCGTGTGACATTTTTACATTATCAATTGCCATCAACTGTCACATTAAGGCAATATCATCTGTCATAAATAAAATTAAATATCAATAGAAACATCATTGAGGCCTAGATTCCTTCTTACATAACCTACGATAAAAAGGGGTCTTAAAGAAAGTACTAGTACATCCAATTATCTAATTAGGAATTGTTTAAGAGGTAGAGGACCAAGGTATCTTGTTGAAGTAGCTTTGTTATGGCAAGGTTTTATAAATGCGTGAAGTAAAGCATTGTCATATGGCAACTAAATCATCTATGGCTTTTGAATAGCAACACCTGATTAAGGAAATCTTGAATTGGTACAGTCAAAATACATTATGAAGCTGATGGTAAATGAGCACGTCATTAAGCTCCAAGATTTTCCAAAATAGTTATCAATTCACGAAATCTGACACTTTTAGAATCCTTCTAGGTCGCACGGCTGTGCCACATCCAGGCATCGTTATATTTTTAATCATTTGAGAAACATTCACAGTTATTCAATTTATTTGCATTTTATGAGTAGTTGATACCAACACGTCAATAAATTCAAAACGTGTAGCTATAGACGTTTGAGCATCTCACTTTACATTAGGCCTCATTTGAAAACTTTATTGTATCGCAATATGTCAATCGATTTAGTCATTAAATTAAATAATCTGCAAGATTAAGCGAACATTAAAAAATGATAGTGCTCTTGAGCAATTATTTTGAACAAATTAAAAACAGTGGAGCAAAGATTTTGGCATATTTTATTTTGTTTACACTTGTGCTAGTGCAAGTGATAAGTGCATTGATTGCTACAATAACAGCCACTTTCTCGAACGAAAATACCATTGGCTGTTGATAATAAAATCATTTCAACCTATCACAGCAGTTAACGCGCGCTTGACAATTTGTCACATTAATTTTGCAACAATTTTCGTTTGAGAAAATGGCCTTAAGACAATCAATGCACTTACAGCTTTTTACAATGCTGATCAATGGAGGAGTGAATTGTTTGTTTCAAATAAATAAAACATTAAATTGAAACAAACAATTCACTTGCATGAATTACATGCACTAAGTAAACAGTCAAAAGATATTTCATATTTCCATAGAATCAATATCATTTAAACAAAGCAATGAATTATTTTTTTCTTGTAAATTTAAATAATAGCATCATTTTGAGGTAGAAGATGGGACAGTAAAAATTCAACTGGTTTAATAAATGCACAAAAATCGCATTGGAACATCATGCAAACTCTATTTTTGGTAGATATTGATCTACATTATCAAAAGTTGTAAAATTTAAGTAGTAATTTAATGTTAAAAGTTTAGTAATCATAGAGGATAAAACCTTTTTAGAAGACATAGTGTTGCCAATTAAAAAAATAACTTGAATGTACGTACCTAATCCTTAATAAGTACGTTATTTTCTATTATATTTTATCAATATATTTTCGTCGTTATATTTTTTTTTACCAAAGTGTACATAACAAAAGTTATGTTTCATGGTGTGTTTACTTTCCGTCGCGTTTCATAGCTAGAATATCAGCTGTACTGAATATATTCCACGTATATTTTCCTCAGTATTATCAACATAAAGATCTTACTGACTGTTCAACCCTTGGTGATTAAGGCGAGGTGTGGTGCCTTCTTCTCCGTCGGAAGACCAGCGCGAAGATGCTGCGGAGACGTCGCCACCGACGGCGACCACCGCTCGTCGATATACCCGACCCCAAAAGTGATGCCTGGAAAGAAAAGTAATTTTTAAATTGGACTGAAATCGCTGCGGCGATTCTATGTGCCTAGATTGAATAAGAAGCTATTTACACATAGTAAACATGAAATTGTGATACCCAAATTCAGATTAACTAAAACAGCAAGTCATTTCTTATAAACAGTAAACGCTTTTATAACAAGTTGCCAAAGTAGGTTACAGAACTTAGCGATGGAAAGTTCAAAATTCACATCAAACGTGTCCTTATCAAAAAAGCATATTATAAGATTAAAGACTATGTTGAAGACAGGGAAGTTTGGCGATAATTCCTTCTGCACATGTGGCTTGTCTGGTACCTCATTAATAGCATAACTATGTAAATGTCTACTAACTGCTCCCAAATTACGATCTTAATTTTTTTTTTTACATACTTCCATGACATCTTTTCATTATTATATACCTACAATTCTAATTTCTACTATTTATTAGTGGATTTAGTGAACAGGATATTAATCCAGATTTGTTACAGTTGTAACGGCAATCATGTCATTTGGTTCAAATAGGTTTTTATTTTTATTATTTGATTTATCTTTTATATAAAGGGTTTTCCAATAGGGACGGGTCGATGTTGACAGTCTGTGGCAGCCATACTATTTTGGTGGGATCTGTAAAATCTGTTGTATATTATGCAGTCAGTGATGCCAAATCACCATGGCAAGTTACACGGTTGAGCAGCATGTACAAATGATAAAACTTTATTATCAAAATGAGTGTTCGTTAGTGCAAACGTTGCGCGCATTGCGCCCATTTTACGGCAGACGCGGTGGCCCTTCAAAGTCCACTCTCCAACGATTGGTGACTAAATTTGAGACGACCGGTTCGGTAAACAACCAACCAACACCTTTACGTCAAAGGAACGCCAGATCGGCCGAGAACATCGCCGCTGTACGTGAGTGTTCAGGAGACTCCGAGGCAGTCGATTTCTCGCCGTGCTCAAGAACTCGGCCTTTCGCAGACCTCAACTTGGAGAATTTTGCGTCGGGACTTGGGTCTGCATCCGTACAAGATCCAACTGACCCAAGAGCTCAAAGTTAATGACCATAGACAACGCCGTGTGTTCGCTGAATGGGCATCGGAACGCTTGGAAGAGGACCCCGATTTTGGCCGAAAAATAATCTTTAGCGACGAGGCACATTTTTGGATGAATGGTTTTGTTAATAAGCAAAATTGCCGTATATGGGATGACCACAACCCACATGAGGTTCACCAGGTGGCAATGCATCCACAAAAAGTTACTGTTTGGTGCGGATTTTGGTGTGGCGGCGTCATTGGTCTGTACTTCTTCGAAAACGACGTTGGCGAGGCCATCACCGTCAACGGCGAGCGCTACAGATCAATGATAAACAATTTCTTTTGGCTTGAATTGAATAATATGGACGTGAACGACATGTGGTTCCAGCAAGATGGCGCTACTTGCCACACAGCGATCGACACAATCGACATTCTGCATGAACGGTTTGAGGGTAGAGTTATCTCTCGCAGAGGTGACGTGAATTGGCCACCAAGATCGTGTGATTTGACTCCGCTAGACTTTTTCTTGTGGGGTTTTCTGAAGTCGCAGGTCTATGCCAATAAACCACATTCGACCGTTGCCCTGAAAGCCAACATAACGCAGGCCATCGCTCGGATTCAGCCGGATCTATGCAGCAGAGTCATTAAAAATTGGACCTCTCGGATTCGTGCCACCATACGAAGCCGCGGCGGACATTTGAACGATGTCATATTCCATCCATAATGGCATAAATGGGCCTTTTAAATAAAAAATAAATTTCGTTAATATCTCACACACATCTTGTTTTATTCAATTTTAACATCGACCCGTCCTTGTTGAAAGACCCTTTAGATTCTCTTCTATTTTGTGAATGTGAAAATGTTGTAGGCCTTGTAGACTCACAGATACTTCTATTTATTGACCATTTTCTATTTTGTTATTAAGTACCTGGTACTTGTTGACAGGCCTACACTGTCCTCTCATACCTATTAACACTGTAATTTAGAAATATTGTAAAAGCCAATTATTTTTAAAAGAGTAACCATAGAGTTTCTTGCCAGTTCTTCTCCATAGGAAACAACCAATTGGAACCGTGCACCTAGCTTCTGACGTTTCATAAGTGCCCATATAGGTTTAAGTGAAATAAAATATTTTGATTTTGATTAATAAACTCCAAAATGATTAAAGCATTATGTGGGAACATTAACATTAATATATAAACTATTGTCTATAATTTATAGGATAGAGACCAAGAGAGATGAGAGAGATGTCTTTGCCAAGAAAAATTGTTATAAACACATTCCTAATTACATGCCTATAATATTTAAGATCTAATACTGGTCAAACCCCTCCCTTTTAGTTTCCAAAGTTCTCTATTTTGTGCTCTGTCTCCATCTGCCCTTCAAACACGTCTGGGTCGTCATGCTACGCCTCGTAAACTAAGAAAGAGAACAAGAATATACCTGTCTCTGTCTCTCCAACCGTCGTATTTCCCTGACAAGTGCGTGGAAGGCATCGTCCACGAAGTGTCGGAGTGCAGCCGACGTTTCGAAGAACGGACAGCCTAGCTGCGTCGCGAGTGCCTTGCCCTCCTCTGTCGTCACCTGTGCAAATATACATAATAATATTGTTAATTTTAGAGAAACTGCACTTGAACAAAATTATTCGACTTTAGATCCAAAATACCGTTCTTTTACAGTCTACCCTGAAAGATAAGGCAGAGGTCCCATAACATATTTTACATGGCAAAGTAGCATACCTCTACCACTCTATATGAGTGTATATTTATAAAATGTAACTTGTCCCAGTAGTCTTGGGATTGACCTCTCCACAAAATCTACACTAATATTATAAATGCGACAATAACTGTCTGTCTATTACCTTTTCACACCACGGAACCTATCGTTATTAAATTTGACAGATAGTTATCATTGGACCCGGAGAAGGACAACCTAATTTTCGCCCTGGATATTTGTATAAAAAAAAATGTTGAAATACAAAATACACTCAGACGAAGTCACGGGTAAAAGCTAGTGTTTGATAATGAAATACCTGTCTAAACCGTGGCGCGAGATCCAGCTTATTCCCGACCAGCACAAGTGGCAGCCTCTCGGAGGGCCTCGCCTGCGCCAGCAGCCGCCTGTACTCGGCAGCGGCGCGGAACGAGCGCCGGTCCGTCACCGAGTAGCAGAGCACAAAGCCCTCCCCGCACCGCATGTACTGTTCTCTCATCGCTGTGAACTCCACCTGGTTGGGGAAGAAAGAAATAATCATTAATTTATATATTTGTAGTCAGTAGGTGTTCAAGCAGAACTTGTTTATTTTTTACTAGCTTCTGCTTCCGCGACTTCGTCCGCGTGTCAGAGATTAGCGCGTTCAAACAATCAATAAAAAATAAAATGTGTAGGTAACTAATAGACTAAGCGCATTTTTCTTATTTTAAGCATTTTTGTACTCGTCGTAATTTCTAAACGAAAGGTCCGATTCGAATAATTTAAAAAGGAATTTACATGTACTTAATCATCCTTGATTATGCAACTATTTACTTGGATAAGGATTAATACCATGTTTATGAAAACCCCTTCGCAAATAATGCACTATTTTATAATAAATTAGATTACCATTAAAAAAGTTATAGTGAGTCAACCATAAAAGATAGACATGCTGTCGCGGACTTTTTTTTAACTTTTTAAGAGGAACAATTCCGTCATACATGATTGTTGCGTAACTTTAACCGTTTACGCAGCGCACGCAACGGAACCTCAAAAGGAATAAATTTTCCCCGTTTTTGTAACATTTTTCATTGATGCTCCGCTCCTATTAGTCGTAGCGTGATACGCTACGACTAATAGGAGAAGCGCATACAAGGTGAAATTTTAATCAATCCTATTAGGGGGTCATTGTACTCATCATTATGAACAACTTTTACTATGGGACCAAACCCGAAAACGCGAAAAAAAAAATCAGGTGTTCCCTACATTTTGACGAGTTATGTGAATATGTATAAATGTAGGGAAAAGCTGATTGTTTTTTCGCGATTTCAGGTTTGGTCCCATAGTAAAAGCCTTCTTCGATAAATAGGCTATCCAATGCTAAAATAATTTTTCAATTCGAACCAGTAGTTCTTGAGATTAGCGCGTTCAACCAAACAAACAAACACACTCTTCAGCTTTATAATATTAAGTGTAGACGTGTACTTGTGTCTGTGACAAAATGGACATTTTATCTTTCTTTATTTTCTTTCTATTTTTCTTTTTATTTATTACAAAAAGGTGTAAAACAAAGAAAGACTGCTAGATTTTTCTTAAACCATTTTTTTAATGGAATTGTATTTTTATTTACAATATTTACAACAGTATTACCTATATAAAAAATAACAAAATTATTTGTAAGTATATTAATTGTATACAGGATGGATTTTTGAGACGGGACAGCAATGGTAGGTAGGTACTTTAACCATTGTAGTTACAGAAAAACCATATTAGAAGATGGTCCTTATTTTTTTTAGAACTTTTGATCCCCATTCATAGATTTTAAAATAACTGTACAGTCAGCAAGAAAATTAGCAATTTTCACAAAAACTTTTTGGATGCCAATCGATCCTTGTTTCTTATAAGGATCAAAAAACTTTAACGGACCAACTGAGGTTTGAATACTAGAAAAGTCAAAAATCGCCAAAAACTTTTCCCCATACATTACGTAGGAAATGAGATTTTTTTATTACATTGATTTAGGGACCTACGTAAGTTAGGGACTTACGTATTTGATATTAATTTCAACTTGTTACCTCCACGCATTCCCGAGAAAAAGGGTCTTGACAAACTGACATACAGACAGACAGACGGACAACGAAGTGATCCTATAAGGGTTCTGTTTTTTTTCTTTTTGAGGTATGGAGAAAAGTAAGTTGGGAGTCTCATTTCCTATGTCATCATCTGCCTAGCCTTTTCCCAACTATGTTGGGGTCGGCTTCCAGTCTAACCGGATGCAGCTGAATACCAGTATTTTACATGGAGCAAGCTGCCTATCTGACCTCCACAACCCAGTTACTGGGTAATAAATATAACATAACCCTCTTGGTAAGACTGCATGTCAGCAACTGACAACCTGTAACAACTTTCAAAGATCTGCAAATGAAAGACAGCATAACATGCTTTCTAAGGCACGGAGGGAATTTGGTATGTACAGATGGTCACCCATCCACGGACTAACCGCGGCAACCGTAGCTTAACCTGATCGATCGACCCGTGCGGCTGTTATTACTTAGCCACAAGCCCCTTTCGTAGACATTCAAAACAATGGGTGGTAATTAACTGCCTCCTGGACTAACCTGTCCTGCTGTGTCCAGTATATCCAACAACGCTGGCTCCCCATCTATGACCGCTTGCTGTTGGTATGAGTCCTCTGAAAGTACAACATAATATGATTATCATCATCATCATCATTCTCTTGCCCTTATCCCAATTTATTTGCATTTATATTTACTAATAATTGGATCAATCAACTCAGCCTATCGCAGTCCACTGCTGGACATAGGCCTCTCCCAGGCTGCGTCACAACACCCTGTCCTGCGCCTTTCGCATCCAGTCTCTCCCAGCCACCTTATAATTATTGGATATATTGGAGAAACTTTCCTTTGTGTAAATTATTTCATCAAAAAGGTGAAGGAAAACATTGTGAGGAAACCGGCATTTTCTAGAACCAAAAATTCAAAGACATGACATCTACCAACCCGCACTGGACCCACGTGGTGGTCCATTAGGCCTGTGTCCCAGCAGGGGGAACATTATAAGCTGATTATGCTATATTGGGGAAAGACTTCACATTAAGTATTTTACTAAAATCATTAGGTAAACTTTACTTTCAGAAAAATATGTTTATAAGTTCCAATAAGGATGCTTTGGTCCAGCAACATTTCTTAAATAAACATTTCCACACAAGTTTACATAATTTAGACCTGTAATATTTATAAAATCGCTATGACTGTTCAACATACACTGTACAGCTACTGTAGACTAAACAAATAGCAAGTGACAGTACTAAACTCAATCCATATGGTACCAAATTGACCATGAAATTTTGAGTATTGTTCTCGACAAATCTACAAGTGCTAGTTAATTTCGAATGTAAACAAATGTTGGAATGTGTTAATTCCATCAAGTACCTATAGTAGGGTCATGGTAGTCTAAGAAGCTGTGACTGACGAACTGCAGCGTGACGGCGGACTTGCCGACGCCGCCGTCGCCCAGCACCACGATCTTGTAGACGCGGAGGCCGCGCGACGTGCCCGCAGCCTCGCCCGCCATGCCGCCGCATGCCTGCGCCCGAGAGCCGCGCCCGCCACCTTCACACCGCAACCACCGCCATGGCCCGCCGCACACGCCCCCGCCGAACACTAACACCACCGTGCCGAATTTTATCACACCACAACACTAGCAACGCCCTTTCATTTAACAATGCACATTTTGGTTTTTATACAAATAATTTTACTTCTTCTACTCTTGAATAAAAAATCGACAGCTGATTGAAAGCGATTGACATTTCGATTTTGTTTTGATAAGTTGGCACTCTAACAATGCGTTCAAATCATTTATTTTCAATTGAACTACTAGGGGTTTATAAAAACAATTTTGTAAATAAATCATGCTTCCTCCTAAACATATGACAAGCATGCAGTTGATAATTTTTGATTTTATTTTCATAAAACGTTAACTACCTATTGGTTCCAATAAACCGTAATGTTTGTCTTTGATTACAAATTACAAAAACGTATTCAGTGTGAAAGTTCTCTAAAGTTGGTAGAAGTGCTTTATCGTAAACGCGTTCAAAACTCTGATCAACTCATAAAGTTACCAAAGACTTTTTTTGGAACACCTGGAAGCACAGAGCATGTAACTTTACCTGGAAGGTAGCTTGGGATATCGGAAGCAAATCGAAGGGCCATTATTATTCTACTTTTCAACCCGATGTCCCGGAAAAACCGTGGTTTGGTAGGGCAAAGTTTGACAAGATGGAGACGTCCAGTATAATACGGATGAGGGCTAAGTTTTACTTTACCAGCCATCGAGTTGGGAGTCCATATTTTTTTTACAGAAAGATCATATTAATAGAAGCCTCCTCGTAAAGTTTTAAGTTGCGCAGATAAATGGTTTACGAGAAAAAAATAATCGAAATCGTAAAAATTTAGCAATATGTTGTCACTTTTGACATTTTGTCTCGCCATTAAACGTTTCGTTTTACGTAAGGTCAACGTACTAAAATGTTTTACTTCTTATTAACCTTTTAACCGCCCGACTTCATATCAGTTGTCGTGCCCCCAGCGCCCGGCACAGTAAATTATTACGGTATTTGGTCGTAAATATACGACCCTGGCGAAATGGACATGAAAATATTTGTCGGATTAATCCGGCGTTGGCGGTTAAAGGGTTAATGATGAAATAAACACGCATTGTAGTGATTTAGATACATTTTACGCATATTTCATTATAAAACATATATTTCGCTGATTTAAGTTAGTGCTATTAAATTAACACTTATAAATAATTTACCGATTATTGCCGGTATGTGAAACCAAACGTAGAACAACGCCATTTTACGTTGTCACTGTCAAGTGTCACTTCACATGGTCACAGAACACTAATACTCCTGTACATGGTCGTCGTCCTGATAGTCAACGTATGTCCCTAGCAGTTGAGAGCGTTTACGTATAAAATGAGAACTTAGGATGCAAGAGCGAGTGAAGTGAGTTTGGGACTTGGGGCACCCCGACTCGGACAGGTTAGGCTAGAAGGAGAAGGGGATGGCGGGGTCTGAAAGACCCCGCCATCTCCTTCGTGGTTATTTTTTTTTAACCACTCAGAAGTAGGAGCCCCGCTAAGCGGGGCTCCGTCGACCACGCCTTACTTCGAGACATGTGTTATTGACCTTGATGCCCTTGACCTCAGAGCTTGTCAAAAGGTAATATTCCAAGATTTGACTATATTTTGGTTTAACTTTGACTTTTGGGGTGTTGACCTTGACCTTGAAAGAGTCATTGATCTTATTATTGTTTGGAAACGAATTCAGACCCGTTACGTGTTGTTTTTTAGTTATAGTGCAGAAAATTTGAAAGTTAGGTTAGAATATTTAAAAAATCATATCTTAAAAAGGGGGGGGGGGGGCTTCGCATATTTTCCTTCATAGGGGGGTTCTACATCTCCCCTCCCCCTCCCCCACCCCTTAAATCGATGGTTGGTAAAGTAAAGTCGGACCCGGATGAGACTCGGTCATGTTTGCTCTCCAGCCCATCTTGCTAAACTATTATCGACGACCCTATTTGCTTGTGTAGCACAGACGTAGGCGATTTGGATCACATTTTTTTCGCCTGTCCTTTATATTTATGTCCGTTGTTCCTTTCTCAGTAACCTCTTGGCCCTCCGTACTCCTTTTCCTAACTCAATACTTTCTTTACTTTGTACAAATAGCTTTCCTGTATAAAAATGTATCGTATCATTCATTACCGTTGAATGGTCCTACTTTGCTCGAATATTTGCTCCAAAAAAAGGAAATTATGAATATTGTTTAAAAACTATTAATTATGAAATATACTCAGATGTATTAATTTAAAGCATAACATGTTATCTAACATATTTTTAAAGTTAAAACAACATAAGTATTTCATAATATATATAAAACTATGAATAAGGTGCAAAGTTACCCATGACCATGGGTAACTTTGCGCCTGGGTATATTTCTGTTAAGTACGTGGACACACGAGTGAAACAACTGCTTGCTAGTTACGCACTGACGTTTATTTGCTTAATGATTGTAATATTTTCGTTTCCCTGCCTATGCTTCTTCTAACTATAATAACTAAACGTGACATTAGCTAAATGCACAAACCGTGCGCGAAGCCAAAAGAGAGAGAAAAAAATGATCACTGTGCTTCTAGTATCTCTATGTAGTCTGTGGTTCTTCTCATATGTACAGACGCCTGCACATCAAGGTACTACAATCTGTCAAATTTCTTTAATAGATTTTCGACTTTATTGCTAACAAAGTAGGTTCAAGGTCGATTGGGGAAATTTGACAGTTTCGGGTAGCTTGATGTGCTGGCGTCCTTACATACGTGATACATACTTTATAAACGAGTTCTTTAAAAACTTGAAACTACTAAACTCAGTTGTTAAAAAATTTATTTAATTTCATTCGTTTTATTAAATTCATTTTCACAAAATAATGATAAAACTTTTGTGTCCAATGTTTGTTTATTTTTAGTGCACTTCCAAATGCAGATGTCAAATTAAATTGTCAATATCAAATGTCAACAAAACATAAGCCTTGTGGTTAGAGGCAGCTTCTTCCTTTTTGTTTTCACATTTTAATAAACAAAAATAAAGTTCCTATCTGATAATGGCCCACATTCAATTTGTAGATGAATTAGTTCGGGAATATCTACTGTACCGAGGATTTACATCAACGGTGAAAGCTTTTGATAACGATTTGAAGGCAGATAAAGACAAAGGTTTTAGAGTGGACAAAATAGTTGAACAAATTGTACATTACATTAATGTTTCAGACCTTAATGGTTTAAAAGAGTATTGGTCACACCTCGACACTCTTGTATTCTCAAAATTGGAGAAACACGTTCAACCTGGTAAGCAGAAATGGTATCTAATTCCAACTTTTTAGTTGATCATAATTATACGCAAAAATGATTATATTTTGTTTTTCCAGCTGTGCGGAAGCTGGAATACAGCCTGTACAAGTTATATTTAGTGACGGCAGCGCAAAGTACAGGTGGAGTGCGAAATGAGCGAATTACTGACTTTCTATCAAAAATGTTACCTGAGCTGAGAAGAGGAGAGAGAGAAGGACAGGCTGAGTGGAATGACTGGTTCAGTAAGTTTATTATTGTATTTCTAACTGTCTGTTTATTACTTGTTGTATAGGATTAGCCTGTGTTACAAGCAAAATAAATTAAAAAACATCATCACAATCCATTCTGTCTTTCTGACTGTTGTTCAGTAGTTTTCATACATGTATTTCCTATACTGGATGATTTTTTTTACCGTCTCGAAATTTTTACAGGGTGTTCTACCCATGAATATGAACAACTTTCACTACGGGACCAACTCTGAAATCACGAAAAAAAAATCAGCTGATTCATACAAAGTTCAATACCTACTTGAACAAAATGTATGAATCAGCCGACTTTTTTTTCGTGATTTCAGAGTTGGTCCCATAGTGAAAGTTGTTCATATTCATGGGTAGAACAACCTGTAAAAATTTCGAGACGGTAAAAAAAATCATCCAGTATATACCATGTGTAATAGGAGGATTGACATTCTTTTAAACCACGTAAAGAGAATCATGTTCTTTGCAAACAATCAATCAAATCCAATGAATACTTTAGCCACAGGAAATTATTTTTCATTTTCTTATTTCTCAACATGATGTAGATCTGAGTCCGTAATAATAGGTAAACATTGCCGCCGCCGCGCTCCGCACCCCACACCGCACCGCTGGTCAGTGACTTTGCGGAAATAAAGCATATTTACTTTTTATGCAGTTGATTCTACTATTTATTTTGTTTGAAAACTGCAAATTTTTTAATTTTCCATTAACTACTAATATTCGTGTTTTAAAATGTTTCAGTGGATTAGTACTGTGCTCGTTTTCATTTAATATTGTACATCCAGAAACATGTTGTATACAGATAGCTCACTTTTTAACAGGCAGAAACTTATTACTTATTAAACCTTTGTATAAATAAATTGCCTTGACAGTAAACATCTTTTATTTGTATCACTCCTTCCAGTGCTACCTTTCATCACAAAGCCAGAAGAGAACCCTTCATTCAGCCTGTACTTCACACGAGCATGGCAGGACAGTGTGCTAGTGTCGCTACACAACCTGCTAGCCACCGTGTTCCAATGCATGCCACAGCCCACACTCACCAGCTATGAAAGTGATGCTGCCATGGTAAAGAGGCTTCAGGACAAATTGGCTGCTGTTTCTGGCAAGGTAATCATTTCACCTTCTTGAATTAAACTTATACAATGGTCCACCCACATTAGCCCTGAACCAAAATAGCTGGAAGTAATGGGGAAGTCTTTGCCCAGCCGTTGGATATGGTTACTATAACAAACTATGTGTGTGTCAACTCAATATTTTATGGCCAACCTCTAGACAAGATTATCAAGCCCATATTTGATACTAGCTATGCGGTTCCACCCACCCACAACATAAGTCTCAATCCCATGGGAATATAATAACCTAACCCAGGTTGTGGTCTACCCATGTGCCTTTCCTCCAAATTCGTTTTAGCGTGAAAGTGTAAAAACAAACAAACAAATATGCAAAGTGTTATTGGGTTTTTCCATCAAGAATTTCTCAGTGGCAGCTCGGAGTCTGGATTTGTGCCTGTTTGATGGCTATAGGCTCACCTCCTATTACACGGGACTTAAACATAACTGGCGAAATGTAAGTGTACTATTAGGTACACCTCTGCCTAACCCTTTGGGGATTACAGGCGTGATGTTATATTATGTTAGATTGAACACCAGTTTATTAATATTTTATTTAGTTATGGGTTCACTGTATAGTCAAAATGTTTTGTTTCTGTTTGTTGCTGGAATCATTTATTTGCAAAGAATGTTGGTCAGGGGTTTCAAACTGGATTCTCTATAGGGCCTTCTACAAAATTAAGGCCATGCTTGCAGGCCAGAGTCAATATATTTTTTTCGCAAGAAGAATAATTGATAGCTGGAATTCAAAATAGAATAGGTAGTTATTCAGAAACTAAAATGGCTCAATCATTAATATAACTAGATTCTAATATTGTTAAGCAGCAGACCATTTCGGGATCATATTTAGGATTGAGAGTGAGATACCTACAATACACATTACACATACAATATACATTATTAATTTTGGATGTAATGTAAGTAAGTAAAAATCTTTAATCTTTTCGTGGGCCACGGGCCGCTTGATAAGGATTCGCAGGCCGTATGATGACTGATGTAGGTGATAAATAAAGTTGCTGTACGCGCCCCGCACTAGGGCGAGCAAGGTGAACGAGAGGGACGAAGGGGGGCGCACGCGAGCGGAGCGCCACGCCGCGCGCCGCGCCGACCGACACTCCGCAAACGACGACGGCGCGTACGACATGCTCTTCAATTATTAAGATAACTTCACAGTCCAAACTATTAACTACTGTAAAATTTAAATTATACATAACGTTGTTCTATAAAGGGAACGTAGTTTGTTTAATTTCTAAACAGTTGCCAAAACATCTTTATTTGTTTTCTTTGTAAATAAATGATTCTGATTCTGGTGCTGTGTTTACGGTGTAAATCATTTACCATTCTGAAAGGTAAGATACAATTTTCAGATAAAGTAAATTTTTTCCCCATTTCCAGCAACCACAACAATCAGTGGAGAAGACCTCGCCAATAGGACATCAGTCGCGGCTCTCACAATACTCCGAGCGGCTCAGCGGACCCCTACCTTTAGTTGACGACTTCTGCGCGGTCCCCTCTGAACACCTGGAGAGCGGGGTGCGCGAAGCTAAAGGCCTCCGAGGCCTTCTACGACAAATGGGAGGCAGCCCAGTCATGGGCAGAAAAGCCGGACGATCTCACAGCCAAAACTAAGCATTAAGTTATTGTATCCTATTATTGTAAATAAACATTCCCTGTAATTTTATTTTGTGAGAGTCAATGTGTTATTTTATTTTATGAATATAATGGTGAACTACTTTTGTTGTGTGTCATTTCTCACGATTGCCCTGGAATGCGGGAGTTACAAGGTAGCGAACGTTGCCGCAATATACCGATGTCCGTCGACACTCCATTTTCACCGTAAAATATGTCGTGAATGCATGAGCAACTGAAGTCGATTATTACGACTGGTGGATTGAATAATCTCAATTTCTGAAACTTCTGGCCTAAGTAATATTACCTACGTGGCAAAGAGTCTACTTAGTAATGAGTCATTGTTCCAATAAACGAAACAATTAGCAAAAAAAAAAAACTTTAGTGTTCTGTGAAACAAAATGTCACGCTCCAGATTGACAGTTGCAGAATATCACAAGAACCAATTTCGCCTTTATAACGTCGAATCCTCATCTACATCTTCCTGCCAAGGCAGCTCTCGTCAGAGAGTAGTATATTCTTTGCAAGGCAGATTTACATTACGAAACTAGTTGCTAGTAACTTAGTTATTCATTGATATAAAATTACATGCTCTGTGCATTGATAGTTTCACGTGTAAATAGCTAATTATTTACACGTGAAACTATCTAACTGTAAATCACAGCACGTCTTTAAAAACATATCGAATCGGTGAACCAAATTGTCAAATATTCTCCAGCCACCTATATCATCACAATGGCGCACGAATTTTATGCGGATGCGAAGAAACGGTCGGACCGCCGCGTTAGAATGTGGTACCAGAACAACTTGATGCAGGTATTGCAAGCAGCTAAAGAGAAGCAACAGAGGGAGATCGATGCATCCATCGTGCTAGCCGAGGAACTTATGCAGGTATGGTTGGTCTAGTCACAGCCTAAGAGCGCGTTCACTTAAGGACCTTTTTCGGCGCGAAAGCGAGCGCGTCGCTCCCTGCTCAAAAACTTTGGAATTTAATTACTTAGTCCCTTGTCTTAACCTACATTTTTTTATCGATATAAAGTACGCGCGTATGCTCAGCGCCCGAATAGGTAGCTATCGCGTCGCACCCGCGTCCCCCGCTTCCGCGTTAGTTGCGAGCAGTTTTTGCAAAGGATTTTGGTGGTCACCCGATAGTGGCCGTTGACTGAGCCGACGCGATGCGCGCTCTTATCAAAGGCTGCCCGAACGCAATCAGCACACGTTGAAATCGTGTCATATGAACGCGATCTACCGAGAAAATAAATTAGCCAAGTAAACTGGCTCACCTAAAGAATAACTAGGCACACAGCACTAGGGACTACTTATATTTACACATTTACATTTAACATGGCTACACCTGCCATTAAAAAAAAGTCAGCTAGGTATTGTTATTAAATTTTGCTGCGAATTAGCCAGTCATGGTATTTTTTTTAGTCTGAAGGAAAAAAAAATTCAAAAGTTGATTGTAGAAATATAATGAACCTGTGGAAAAGCCGGTAGAAGTGCCAATGCCCAAGTTGAAACCGACTGAAGAAGACGCTGTGATGAAGCCTGTCGAAAAGAAAGTCCTGAACATACTCCATAAGGCTAAGGAGAAAGGCGCTAGCGAAAGATATATGAAGGAGAGATATAAAAAATCGCCTGAGGAGAAGTTAGTAATTGTAATTTAGTCTAGGACTGAAAACTGTACCTAACACCGAAGTCGCAGTATGACGTGAAATTCGAGTTTTCCTTATATAGGATTTTTTTAAATTTGATTTTAAATAGGTATAGATAAAGTTTCGTTAAAATCGTGTGACTGACACTGGCTGGGCCACCATCAGGGATTTTAATTTTGATAACACAAAAAATTTGTCGCTAATTACTCGAAATTTGTCGCCAAATATCAGAACTTGTCGGTCACTTGTTCAAAAGATATAAGGGTTTGTAGGTGGCCGATCTGGAGTCTCCCCAGCTTGGCCACATTTATATCTCAAAAACTAGGGCACCTAGCGAAATTCTGTTTTCTCCCATATTTTGTCGCCAATTAGTCGTTTTGTGGTAATTAGTCGCAATGCGTCGCCAAGTTCCAGTCGAAGTATTCAGTCGGTGTGTAATTAAAAATACTGGATGATTTTTTTTTACAGTCTCGAAATGTTTACAGGATGTTCTACCCATGAATATGAACAACTTTCACTATGGGACCAACTCTGAAATCACGAAAAAAAAATCTGCTGTATAGTAGAAAAGTTTAAACCTACTTGACCAAAATGTATGAAACAGCTGATTTTTTTTTCGTGATCTCATAGTTGGTCCAATAGTGAAAGTTGTTCATGTTCATGGGTAGAACACGTAAAAAGTCACCAGTATATTCAAGAATTCAATTTTCCCATACAGAGGTACAAGCAAGTACAAAATAAGTACTTTAAGTAGTTTCTAGACAGTATCTATGACGTCTTATGGAGGAATGTTTGTTTCGAAATATAAACTTATTCTATAATTTCAACCCACCAAAGGAAAGCTGTATTCATTACCTATAAACAGTCATAACCTAACAACAATAAACAACATACATTACCTTATTTATCGAACACAATGTGCACTTAGTCGCTAGCAGATAGATCGCTGCGCTCAGTTTCATTTACGGTAAGTAAGAAAGAGATAGATGCGCGTGTACAGACGAGCTACTTAGAACGAGTTCCCCGTGACGTAAGTTAATGTCAGCCAGTTTAAAGTGGAACTAGTGTTTTATATATTTTTCCTTATAGAAATATATGTGTAAAACAATAATAACAAAAAACATAAACAGAGGAAGTCTTTGGATAAGTTTGAAATGTAATGCTTATTGTGCATTGATATATTAAAAGGAAATACATACATCAATATTGGTGTGTTAAACTCTGAACGCAAAACAATATAGTAAGTAAAATAATCTATAATAATAAAAATAATACAGCTCATAACTCTGGGAAGAGAACTGTACCTGAAATACAGGCTCCGCCTAGCTCAGGCGCAGTCGCTCATATTTATTCGTGCTTAATTCTAACTGCATTTAAATACTGTTCAAATTATATTTCTAAGGAGCAATAATAAACTTTAAACTTTAATTCGAGCCATTAATGCTCATATTAGGTATCTAAGTATTTACATCTTTGATTTAAGATTATTAGATATGTATTTTTTTGTAACGTTGTAGTGTATTTCAAGCAATGGGTTGATACGTACATACTTACAATACGTTTTCAACGTTTAAGTATTTTAAACATTTTACTAAGGATTCGATAATTTTAACGTATTTATTATTCTAACGTAAATTAGAACTTAACATTGTAAATTGGTAAAACAGTTGCATGCGACTGTACATCTTGACACCAAATAGACCTAGAGCAAGGTTTAATGTTTTCAAAGAAGTTTAAGCCACTCTAACCTAGTAATTTAAAACATAACAACGTGTAATTAATTGAGAATTTATCTCTCTCGGATATTTCTAAGGACTTCAGACCGATAAAACTAGAAGTATATTACACATATTAATATAAATATTTTTTCTTGGAAATTTTTCGTGAACTCTTCGATCTAGCTCTTGGGCTATACCTTACTAATTGAACTCATTATATCTTCTAAACTAAGACCCGGTTTTTTCGGCGGGAAACCTTGAATTTGGCGGACGCGTCCTGTTTGATATAAAATTTTAAATTGAAAAATCCTGTATCATAAGATCAGTATTCGTAGTTTTTAGTGTTCTATTTTCTTTTACTAGTTTAGTTTTTGTATATATTCTTCGGTAGTGGTAAGTTTTCTTAGTTATTTAGAGTGCACGAGATGAATGATCCGCCTGACCCGGGGGACTCTGTTCCCCCGGCAGGCAATTTTGTAACTGTGTGTTCGAATGAATCGGGCATGGATACCGATGGGTCGTCTTCGGCTCGCCACCTAAAGAGAAGCCGTGTACAAGTTTGCAAGCATTGCAATAAGCGCCGCCGTACCCGTAAAAACCACGGTTCCGTGTCTTCGGGTTGTGGTTGCACGGAGTCTACAGTAGAAGCTACTCAGTCATCAGAGCCCAACTGCACTGAAATAATCGTCGCGAATCAAATGCCCAACAAAATGCCTGATATTCCTGCTCCATCCACAGTTGTTCCCACCCAGATAGGCCGAATAACATACGGCAAAACGGACAGCGCGCCTTTTGTCATTCATGTTCAAAAAAATACAATTTCACCAGATGATGGAACGACACTGCACCCAATCACATTTGGCAAGTTCTTAAAACACAATGCCTTCCAAAATGTAATTAACGGTAGCGTTAAAAAAATAGGGCGTAATAAAATTGCTCTTTCTTTTTCCAATTTCCTGGACGCAAATTCCTTTATTACACATAGTAGTCTTAAAACATATAATTATAAAGCTTTTATACCAACTTTTAATGTCACTAGAATGGGTTTAGTACGTGGTGTTCCTGCGGAATGGTCTCCGGAGGAAGTTATTGATAATATAACGGTACCAATTGGTTGTGGTCCAATTTTAAAAGTCAGACGCCTTAATTTCAAAACCACTGTTGATGGTACAACCATTTGGAAACCATCCCAATCCATAGTTATTACATTTGATGGGCAGGTTCTCCCGAAAAGAATTTTCATGTCCTATAATGCATTACCTGTAGATTTATATATTTTCCCTACTATACAGTGTTTCAATTGCTGTCATTTTGGCCACACTAAAATTCAGTGTAGGTCCAAACCTCGTTGTTATAAATGTGGTCAAGGCCACACTGGGGACAGTTGTGAAAGAGAACAAGAAAGTGCATCTTGCTGCCTTTGTTCCGGTTTTCACTATGCTACTAATAAGTCTTGCCCAGAATTCTCTAGACAAAAATTAATTAAAACTTACATGGCACAAAGCTCAGTGTCTTATGCTGAGGCTGCAAAATTACATCCCCCAGTAACTAAATCGTATGCTGATACACTTTTATCTTCTCCTTCCAAAAACTTTGCAGATACTCCATCAATCTCTTCACCTAATAGAATGCCTACTTCAAGTAGCTATAAAAAGACCGTCTTCCTCAAACCACGCTCCCCTCCTAAATCTATACAAGGATATAATAAAGAAGCTCACAATGCCATTATTAAAGATTTCAACATTCCCCAACCATCAAACGGTTGTGCTTTTTCTAATAATCATAATAATGAAAAAAGTGACACAAACTTTTCCATAAATGATTTCCTATCTGCTTTACACAATCTCCTCTCTCAGTTCAACATTTCACCGTCCAACGTTGCCCCATCTTTCAACTTATCTCAACCCATTCATAATGGACAACACATCCAAAATAATCCAGTGGAACTGCCGCAGTCTAGTAAACAAAAAAAGTGATGTTATATATCTTTTAAACAAATATGAGCCATTTGCATTTGCCTTAGCAGAGACTTGGCTCAAATCTAATCATATTTTTAAAATTAATGGTTATTTAACCATTAGAGAGGATAGATCTGATGGGTATGGTGGAGTAGCTATACTTATCAAGAATTCTATCCCTTTCTCTACTATTACATTACCTCCTCATAGTGAGGAAATTTCAATAGTAGCTATTAAAGTGCACCATACTTGTCTTGTTTCTATCTACATTCCTCACCCTTCTTCTTCTGTTCTTCAAGAGATGAATAATCTCTTTTCTTTTCTTCCAAAGCCATTCTTAATAATGGGGGACTTTAACTGCCATCATCAATCATGGGGTTGTTCAACTTCTAATTGTTATGGTGATGAATTACTAGATACAATAGACTCACATAACTTATGCATCTTGAACTCAGGAGCTGCCACACGTCGTTCAGATCCCAATCAAAACCAAAGTGCAATCGACCTTTCTATCTGTTCTCCAAACTTAGCCTCTTCATTAACTTGGCACACTCTAACCTCTACTTATGGTAGTGACCATTTTCCAATAGTTATCTCTTATCCTCTTTCCAAACCAAATGCATCATTAAGAAGATCAAATTTAAAGCATAAACTACCTAATAGAAATAATAATGACTGGGACAAATTTAGAAACATTGTTGACAGAAATCTTTACTCCTTGCCTGTTATTTCTAACGGCAATGAAAATAGTTGTGCTGAAGCTTTAGCACTTATATTAATTGCAGCTGCAGATGAAGTTTTTCCTGTAAAAAATAACAATATTAGTACAATTCCCTCGCCTCCATGGTGGGACTCCGAGTGCACAGAATTGATTAACAAACGCAAAGAGGCTGAATACAATTATAACCTTGATATGTCTGACATTAATTTTGAAATCGTTACTAACCTAATTAATAAAACTTATAAACTGTTTAAGAAGAAAAAATTTGAATCTTGGCGCAACTTTTGCTCATCAATTTCACCGAATACTCATCCAACGATTGTCTGGCGCAATATTCGTAGATTTAGGTCCATTTATAACAACCCTTCTCCTATTCCTGACTCTCTAGCCAGTGAATTCTTAGATAAATTAGCTCCACCTTGGGTTCCGGAGGAGGTTATTAACCACAACCTGTCTCTCGTACCCAATAACCAAGACACCCGTACAACGCTAGATCTTCCATTCACTCTTACTGAATTAAAGGGTGTTATTCATAAAACTAGGGATTCTGCACCAGGCATTGATGGCATCCCGTATTCCTTTTTTGCTAACTTAAATGATGACTTCCTCAGTTATTATTTAGAACTTATCAATTCTATCATGACTACAGGAAACATCCCTGCTAAATGGAAACGTCAAATGGTGTTGCCATTTCTTAAACCAAATAAAACTCCATCTGACGCTTCTTCATACCGTCCCATAGTCTTGTCTTCAATTTTGATGAAATTAGCGGAACACTTAATTAAAAATCGCCTAGAATGGTATGTTGAAAGTAAGGGTCTTTTGGCAGAATCTCAATATGGCTTTAGAAAAGGTAAAAGTACAACTGACTGTTTAAGTATCTTAACATCCGATATTCGGTTATCCTTCTCTAACAACCATTCCACTATTGCAGTTTTCCTTGATGTTAATGCAGCCTATGATAATGTTGTATTATCAGTTTTACAAAATAAATTAAAAGCCTTGCAAGTTCCTTTGAATTTGTCGAATTTTATTATTAAAATCCTGACTGAACGCTCTGTTATCATGATAATAGGAGGTCATGAGGTATCTCATCTAGTATGGAGAGGTCTTCCACAGGGATCTGTGCTCAGTCCCATTCTATACAATATTTACACTTTTGATTTAGACTCGTCCTTAACTAACCATGTTAAAGTTCTTCAATATGCCGACGATTTATTATTATATTCTTCAAGCCAATCTGTTGAACAAGCTAGCTATGCTATCAATTCTGCTTTATCTACTTTGGAGTCATGGTTACATCTAAACGGTCTGGATTTATCCTCGTCTAAAAGCGCGGCTGTTTTATTCACCCGGAAGAGAAATATTCCCTTATTAAACCTCTTTTATAAGGAAACACCTATTCCAGTTAAAGATAAATTCAGATATCTAGGCATAATACTTGACTGTAAACTAAGTAGTGTCCCTCATTGCGATTATATTGTTAACAAATGTGAAAATCACCTAAACATGCTTAGATGCCTGTCTGGTGTGTGGTGGGGTGCACATCCATTTTCTTTGAAACTAATTTACAACGCAATCATCAGAAGCACTCTGGATTATGGATTGTTTGTTCTAGAACCTGGTAGTGTTATGGCTTTTAAAAAATTGGACCGCATCCAGTCTAAAGCGTTACGCATTATTTCGGGTGCCATGAAGTCTAGTCCCATTAATGCACTCCAAGTCGAATGCGGGGAAGCTCCTTTATATCTTAGAAGACAATTCCTATCTGACAAATATTTGTTCCGGATTCTTCAGTTCTCAACCCATCCTCTCATTCCTAAACTGGACACTTTAGTGTCGCAGATTGAATCTTTAGATTACTGGACCCATAAACGTGCTCCATGCTTAGTCATAAGCTATAAAAAATTCCTTTCTCTTTCTTCTCCTATTCACCGTTCCAATAAACTTCCCTTATTTAGCAGTAGTTATGAGAGTTTACAATTCAGCCCCACCATTAAATACTGTGTTAGTAAATCAGATCCCGATTGTCATTTAAGTTTTAATCATTTTCTGGCTGAACACTTACAGTACCATCATGTATTTACGGATGCTGCCAAGCGTTCTCCAACGGGTTGTGTTGGGATAGGTACTTACCATTCTCAATACAATATTGTACAAAAAATAAAACTGCCCCCGGAAACTTCCGTCTTTACGGGGGAATGTTTCGGCATCTTAAAAGCCATAGAATACACTCGTGTTTTAAAACTCAAAAAAACCATTATTTTTACTGATTCACAAAGTGCTCTTCTGGCCATCAACAAATCCCCTTTTGAACACAATTCGCAATCGCAGTTTCCTGTCATTTACTTAATAAGGGAATTAGCCTTCAGAACCATCTCTGAGGGCAATACACTGCAATTTGCGTGGATTCCGGCCCATGCTGGGATCCATGGCAATGAAATGGCTGACACACTTGCCGGTGATGCGGTGCAGTGTGGGGACTTAGTTCCATATATAAATTTTAATATCGACCTGGTGAAGTTACCAAAGACTTTTCTTCGGGATACCTGGAAGGTAGCTTGGGATGTCGGAAGCAAATTGAAGGGCCGTTATTTTTCTACTATTCAACCCAACGTTCCGGAAAAACCGTGGTTTGGCAGGGCAAAGTTTGGCAAGATGGAGACCTCCATTCTAATACGGATGAGACTTGGTCATGTTTGCTGTCCATCCCATCTTGCCAAACTGAATATCATAGACGACCCTATTTGCTTGTGTGGCACAGAGGTAGGCGACTTAAATCATATTTTTTTTCTCCTGTCCCCTATATGACCGTTCTTCCTTTCTCAGTAACCTCTTGTCCCTTCGTACTCCTTTTCCTACCTCTATACTTGCTTTACTTTGTACAAATAACTTTCCTGTATATAAATGTATAGTCTCATTTATTACTTTAAATAATATTAAGTTATAATCTTTCGTCATTGTAATTTGCTCATTAATCATCATGGTATCATCACATTAGTAAATACGGATCCTATATCGTCCTACTCTAAATCCCGTTTTAATTAATCTTTTTAATTCCGTTTCATCTAAACGTGACATTGGCTAAATGCACAAACCGTGCGAAGCCAAAAAAAAAAAAAAATAAATAAAAACTAAGACCCGATTAAATATGTGACTTGGCGATGCATTGCGACTAATTAGCGACTAAATTTGGAACAAAACAGATCTTCGCTAGGTGCCCTACTAGTTTTTGATATATAAATGTGGCCAAGCTGGGGAGACTCTCTCCAGATCGCCCACCTATAAACCCTTATATCTTTTGAACCACTGACCGACAAATTCTGATATTTAGCGAAAAATTTCGACTAATTAGCGACTAATTTTTTGTGTTATCAAAATTAAAATCCCTGATGGTGGCAAAGCCAGTGTCAGTCACACGTTAAAATCATCTTAACATTGAATAACCGTAGTCATATATTACAGTAATTATAGCAAAGATATTTGAATGAAGACCTGACACCCACGCTTCCAGATTCCTTTACCGTGCAGTCACGAGTTGGGACTACGGCTGGCACCAGAAGCAGGCGAAGCAGCGCGCGCGTGACGTGAACTACGGGCGCTGCTTCATCCTGCGCCAGACTTTCTACCGCAAGAACAACCTCGCGCCCGACCCGCCACACTACGCGCAGCCCGCCGGCGGACAGGTCTCCATATGCAGCGAGTACACTTGCAGCAACTACCAGTAACCACCCAACATTCCCACCTACTGGCTTAGCCTCCTCCTTCTGCATGTGATGAACTCGAAAGATCCCAACTTGGGATACAAATTTCTTGTCAGAATGATCCTGTTTCTCATCAAAACAGAAAATTTCGTTGCAGTAACCACTAAACTCACCTTACCAATCATAAAACGATTGTTATTCTTTTTGAACTGTTTAAATAACCAACATTGTATAGCAAAAAACATATATTTTATAATTTTATTATTTACAATAATTCAACTTTTATTTACATATTAACAACAGCAAGTGTACCCTTTGTCTAAGGCCACATCTACTGTTCGAAAGGGAATTACTAAAATAAAAAATGTGTGTACAGAACGCTTTTCAATTCTGTTTTTACGAAAGATTGTGTGAATCAAGAGGTTGGTTGCGTTCGATTTCAATAGTTCCGTTTCTGGATAAGGGAAGCAGTTGTCTCTACTATAATACAAAAATAATATGAACATGGAAAGACTTCTACACTTATTTTGACCGACTATGTATTATGGTGAAACAAGCTATTGAAATCGATGGCAACAATCCTATAAAATTAATTAACCAGCATATCAACAACATCCGCTCACTCCTAACAAGTTACTAAGAACATAACTAATAAAATAAAAGTTAATATTAATAATAATAAATATGAGACGTTTTGTTCTTTCTCAAGTTCATATTTTGACACATTATGTACAATTAATTTATATATCAGTCCGTATTATCTGCATAAACACTTTATTTCAAAATTTGTCCACAATTCAACTATGTATTGTGCAAAATAAGACAATTTATTATGCTCTCTCTCCTTTGGTGTGTTGTCTATTTTTACAGGGTTAAGCAAGTTGAAGATCCCGGCCATACTATGGCACAGAGTTTTAGATAAAGTTTGGCTTTGTGTCACGTCGTCTGTCAGTCATACCTGTAGGCCAGTCTCTTTCTAAAGCTCGATGTGTCATATAAAGGCCCGGACTCCACCAAAGCGGAACCGAGACGAAAGGATTTCGAGTCTCCGCTTAGCTTCAGTGGATACGGTTGAGCAGAGAGGAAAGGAGATGTCTCATATTTGCTTAGCGCGAACAAAACAGAGATGCTCGCAAGCTGGCGGCGGCGCGCAGCGGAGACGAGAGATGTGAGCGGCGTGCGTCGAGCGGCACTGCTATTGCCCCGCGTCGCACAACCCGCCAACCGCGCCCGCGTCACTCGCAACATTCAACGCTCGCCACTAGCAGCTCAGCTTCGTTCTAGCCAATACACATATCTACTCCGGTCCACAGAGTACTCATCTCCGCACAGTTCCGGTGGACACACCCTAGCTGTTAAGTATCTCCTCTCCTCTCCACTTCGCACATCTCCGCCCATATCCGCTTTGGTGTAGTCCGGGCCTAATGCCCGGGAGCTGTACAGACGCGCGGTATACTCTTATGAGCTATGGCCCCTTCACCACCAGTGGGGGAACACCGACGAATATAACTGTCACAATTAATTGTATCATCTGTTAGGCCTCGTTTACAGAGACGCGGGGCGTCGCGCGTCGTGTTGAGCGGCGCGGCCCGCACTAAATTCAAACATATGGCGTTGTATGAGAGCGTTTACGGAGATTTTACACGCGTTTGCTTGAAATTCAGGCGGAGCCCGCGGGTGGCATCGCCGCGTCGCACGCGACGTTTATCGCGGCGGCGCACGCAGCGTTGCGGCCAGATATTCCTGCAATTCTCCGTTCACGGTAAAATGTAGCGGAACCCGCGGCGTACAACATCGTGCATTGCATATCGACGGCGAAGTACCAATACCTCCTAACTGACTCCTAACAAACGTGCGAATAACGCCTTTAAATTCAAAACTATAGGGCGTTATTCGCATGTTTGTTAGGAGTCAGTTAGGAGGTATTGACACTTCGCCGTCGATATGTTTGTTTGCGCGTGTGATGACGCACGCCGCTGCACGCGCCGCCAGTCTGTAAACTGAAAAAACGTCCGACGCACCACGAGACGCCACGCCGCACGCGACGCGCGTCGCCCCGCGCCTCCGTAAACGAAGCCTTAGTGACGCTGAACAAGCAATGCCACTCACTACCTTTATAATAAGAAAGCAACAAAACAAACTATGTCATGAGGAGTGTATGCAGACAGACTGCACACAGTTTTCTCTCAGTCTGACAGCATGGCAGCTGCAAGGTGTATCCACATAAACCTTATGGTGGAGGCAGCTGCAATAGTTATAGTTGATCAGACTGAATGGGCCTTTTTCCTGTCACTCGGGTTGGAGCCCGCGTGCGCGCCTCACCCGCGCATCCATGAGTTAATGCGTGTGATGCACCCGCAAGCTCTCCGCGTCTTGCGCGCGTGTGGCACGACAGGAAAATTATATACGAAACGACGCACCACGTATGCGGGCGGCGCGCATACGGGCCAGACGCACGCGAACATAAATCCGCATGATAGAAAAAACGCCCTAAGTTATCTGTATTCAAACTACATTTCGCAGTCAATTTGCAAGCGATTTGCTAATGCAAACCAGAAATATAAACTCCCACGACATTAAGAAGTACTGACAGCGAAGTCACAGGTGCATTGCCGGTGCGTTGCGAAGCCTGAGCGGTGAAGCTGCGTCATTCTACATACAAATCACAGTGACACGCCACACGGTGCGTTGCGACGACGTGTAGCAACGCAACCCGCGCTCACTGGACAAGGAGACGCAACATCCGTATGTTGCTGAGACGCTGCGACATTGTTGCGTTGCGACACCGCGTTGCCCGTGTGGCACTCGGTGCGTTGAAATCCTAGCGGTGGAACGACGCAACGCACCGGCAATGCCCGTGTGGCCTCACTCTAAACCCCATTATAAAAAGAAACCATTACTTATAAATGTCATTTGTTATTTTAATTTGATACTGATTACGGTAACTTCCCCCCTAGCGCCGCTTCCATGTGATGATGATAAATGAATGAGATCAGACATAATGAGAACCGATATAAACAAGTGTCGCGGTGTCCCGACACCGATACACCCAGACACGTACTAGTCTGATATGATATTATTGTCACAACTTTATACAAACTCAACAATCACTCAAAGAGTATGTACAATACATAAGAAACCAATTCACTGTCATGCTATAAAGATTCGTAATCGCAAAGAAATAAAGTTGAAATTGGCTTCATAGTATCATTCTCCATAACTTTAGGGAATGAGGGGATACAATTGAGCAATACTAATTGCCATATTCTACAACCCTGACCACAGCATGACTGATAAACCCGTGTGAGGATGTACAATGAGGATGATGTTAATTGACCATATAAATCAAGCTTATAATTATTATAATCGCTAAGTTAGTCGGATCCCTGCGGCCCGAGAACAGTCTCACAAACACGCACGTATTCACGTTATTTTCAGATCGTCTTCACTTCACAACGCACTATCACTATCCGTTAAGTCACTGACGTGGAATATCACTGTCTGGTAATGTTTTTGGCCACAAACAGTTGAACATTTAAGTCGAGTTGTATTGTACTTGGTTGTGTCGCTGCAGGCTGCCAATACTAGCCGTGCGGCGGCGGCAGCGCGGGCGGCGGGCCGCTGGTCCAGTGCACGAGCGCGTGCTCCGGCATCTGCGTGGCCTGGAAGTGGTCCTTGAGCAGCGCCTGCGAGAAGTTGCAGTGCATCTGGTACGCCTCGTTCTCTCGCTCCGTGTCGCCCGCCAGCCGGTACAAATCTGTTCCAGGGAGAAATGTTAGTGTTACCTTTACACAAAAAGAGCATAAGTTTTTGCACCAAGCAGGAACTATGATGATTTTTTTTTCAACTTAAAGTTGGTGAACTAAAAATAAATCTACTATATTTTATAACGATCGACCCAATAACCTATCTATCACCAGTTTTGGCGTACTGCAGATATAAAAACCTATCTATCTATGGTTTTAACATCCCAATAATCTATAAGAGATCATGGAATCTTACCGGCCTGACGTAAGGACAGACAGAATTATACTGTCTACCATCAATAGCGATCTGTCTTTTACTGGAAATAGGTTATTGGGTTCGGTCGTAAGTCCGTCAGTCAAATGTTACCTTTCAGTATAGCAGAAGCCCACAACTGCACATGTACGTCCGGTATCTTGCTGGCCAGTTGCATGGCCGGCGTGACCATGTTCATGCTCTCCCGCGAGTTGTTGATGGACAGGAAGATGTGCCCCAACAACACCAGGGAGCATGACGTCAGTCGGTTCAGGTCTTCTGCGTTCGCCATCTTTAATGTCTCGCGGAGGTACCTCCTGCAGAGAGAAATGGTGATGAAAGAAAATCTTACTGAAGTTTAATCATTTGAGAATAATTTGTAATAATAATCCCAACAAAGTACGCAATAATGACAATTTTTAACATTACTATCTTCTTCCACCGAGCAGGCGTCTAAACACAAAAAGACGCGATAAAAATTCGCAAGTTATTTGGTGTTAGCAAACCCATTAAACATTGGGTTTGCTTGTAAACCCACATACATATCAATATTGCAAGCTATAAATAAACGGACTTTTTTACTCCACCACTCAATCTGCCTAGCCTTTTCCCAACTATGTTGGGGTCGGCTTCCAGTCTAACCGAATGCAGCTGAATAACAGTATTTTACATGAAGCGAGTGTCTATCTGACCTCCACAACCCATTTACTGGGTAACACGATACCCCTTGGCGCCCTTGGTAAGACTGGTTGTCAGACTTTCGAGCTTCTGACGACTCATGACGACTGCCAAAGATCCACGAATGACAGCTGGGACCAACGGCTAAACATGCTTTCCGAGGCACCGAGGAGTCTCGGTATGTAAAGATGGTCACCCATCCACGGACCGACCGCGGTAAGCGTAGCTTAACCTGATCGATCGACCCGTGCGGCTGTTATTACTTAGCCACGAGCACTCCACCACTATGTAACTAATATTCAGCCGTAAGTTCCATAGTGGTGGCGTAGTCTAGTATTTTTAAGTTGAAGGTTGACTCCGTGTTTACACCAAGGTATAAAACATGTAAAAGTATCGTTAAACACTTACAAAACTTGAAAACACATAATTATGTCAAAAAGGTGAACAAAATGGTTAACCATACATGTCTGAAACAAGGTCAGTACATACAGTTGTGGACATGTAATTAGGAAATACTGATAACGAAGTCACTTTTGGATAAACAAGTTGCTTTTACTTTTGTATCAACTTACAGATAACAACTTTGAACCACATGACATAATAGCTTTGTTAGTTGGTTTTAATGATTCATACTCAATAATCCAAATAATTGCACTTCCGTATAAAAATCAATTTATCGTAAACTGGCTGTATTTCTAAAGTATTGGCCGCTGGACAAATAAGGGACACTTTGTTGGCTGAAGTAAAAAGGGAGGAGTTACCAGAATATTATGGTTTTATTTGGCAGTGCTACAGGTATCTGCAGCAAGAGCGCTGGTCGGATAGCACGGCACGCTAGCATTAACGACATCATCCGTCGGGCTCTTGTCACGCTCTGCCGGGGTGCCAGCTGTTTTAGAACCCAATAGCTTGCCACGCGACGATGGGAAGAGGCCAGACGGATTGACCATAATGCCTTGGAAGTTGGGTAGGCCTTTGGTGTGGGATGCCCTATTGTTTCAACCCCAAACGGCTCAAACATATAGCTCCCAATAAGGTTGTTATATTTGCGCCGCAAGTTTTCTGCACCTGCAGCAGCCGCCCCAGCACAGCCCACCGTGCTAGGAAGATGGGATGGCGCGACGGTGTCGACACAGGTGTGGGATGCAATGAGCTCTTCCTCCCTTTTTTTATTGTATACTTATACGTTATACATATACAGGGTGTAAGGGACAACCCTCCGCAAACTAACAGGGTGCATTCAGCTCCTTATTTTGAATCATATTCCACCGTAAATATTCTCAGGAAAATTTTTATTTTTTTAATCTTTTTTTCAGTTACTATTATTCCTTTATTTCAATGTAAAATTACATTCTCTGTACGCAGCACTCCATTTATGTAAATAAAACAGCTAAAATAAAAAAATCAGCAATGGGTGTTGAAATACTCGGCGGCCGAAGGCTCGCTGCGCTGCCGTTCGCTACGCGCGTTTGGCCACGGTATTACCTCACACGCAATGTATCGTACATTGCGTGTGAGGTAATAAAACAAATCAGGTTTATTGGATTCCCATAACGTTACTGAAATAATTTCATGTACCGGTCGTCTTAGTATGATATACTGAAGTCACTCCATCAGTCTGCGGAGAGCTGTCCCTTACACCCTGTATAGTGGGATTTTTTCAAAGATACCTTTTATGACAAAAACATGTGTGTGCCAGATTCATAGTTATAGGTTATTTAAACATCACGCTACGACCCTTAGGAGCCGGGCAAAAAGAAAAAAGTCAGAAAGAACACTAAGCGAAAACGAAGTAATAGCTCGGGCGGGCGATTCAACGCGACGGTTGGCGACGGGTCGGGGGACGAGGGAGTTTTATTAAAATGTGGCTGTTCTTTTAGTACTTATATTGTGTATCTTACGACTTCCACGCGAACGAAGTCGCGGGGCACAGCCAGTTATAAATAAATCTATAATTTAGAACGCAAAAAAATATGTTCTCAATTTTGAATTTTGAAAACAAATAGCACATTTTTATTTCCCTCATACCTTTCGTTACTCTTTCTCCTACGTTTTTTCAGTCAAAGTGTATAATTATTTCAAAATCATGGGTAAAAAGTAAAGTTGTGATCCATCAACTCAGAAAACGATTATAGCACTGTATGAACGTGATTGGTCGTATTGATTTTGAGATTGCTCATATACAAAGATTGCTGATCATGGAGTGCTCCAAAAATAAGATTTATAACGCTGTAAATCACGTCAAGAAATTCAACACTACCTATGTTCTTCGAAAACCTAAATCTAGAAAAAAATAAATAATTTAAAAAATTAAAAAACACGACTGGCCTGCCAAAAAAGGAACTAAAAAGTAAAAAACAAATTGTGTTAGTTGATCTTTATACAAGATGTAACATAAATAACGCACAACCTCTTAGGTCATTGTACTCATCATTATGAACAACTTTTACTATGGGACCAAACCTGAAATCGCGAAAAAAGAATCTGCTGTTCCCTACATTTTGACGAGTTATGCGAACATAAATGTAGGGAGCAGCAGATTATTTTTCGCGATTTCAAATTTGGTCCCATAGTAAAAGTTGTTCATAATGATGAGTACAATGACCCCTTAAGAGGTTGTGCGTTAATTATTTTACACCTTGTATACCAAGCGAAAGGTCACTCATTTACTCCTGACTACATAGATAAATAAAATTGTCATTGCAGTTGGGGGGTTTAATCTAAGAGGTCCCCCCGACTGCAATGACAATTTTATTTATCTGTAATGGGAGTAAATAAGTGACGTTTCGCTTTGTATATAAAGATTAACTAATACAACTTGTTTTTTTTTTTTGTGTTATTGAGTTTTTCTATCTGAAATTTCTCAGTAGCAGCCCGGAGTCAGGATTTGTACCTGGTAGATGGCAATAGGTTATACGGGACTATTACATGGGACTTAAACATAACTGGCGCAATGTGGGTGTACTATAGGTACACCTCTGCCTAACCCTTCGGGGAAGCAAGGCGTGATGTTATGTTACGTTTTACCCTTTAGTTCGTTTTTTGGCAGGGCTGTCGTGTTTTTTAATTATTTATTTTTATTTTATACATTTTAGTGACAAGTTTTTTTTTTGTTTGTTTTGTAATGTCAATCAATGCCTTCAATTTGATAACCATATTTTAATAATTGAAGAAAAAATATTTTTTCACATTTGAAAATGAAGCCATACTGCCGCCATATTGAAGTTTTAAAAAAAAAATTGCCAGTGTCTCTCGGGATGATGTAAGGATTCTAACGATACCATACATCCAAATCTGTTCAGGCATTTAAAAGTTATGGTGGAATAAAGAAACTCACACCCACACATGAACCCTGAAAACATTACACTCGTTTTTTGGGACAGGCGTGTAAAAACGAAACCGCGAGAAGATACTTTGATTGTTCTTTTAGCGAAGACTGATCCATTTAAGGGTTCTGAAATTATAAGAAGGGAAGTTTTTGGCAATGGAGACGCTATGAAGACTCTCAACGGATGCAAAGTTATTTGAAAGAATCGGCCGGAGAGTACCACTTCTCAGGAAGGTGCACCGAAAAGCAAGATTAGATTTCGCTAGAAAGTATGGCAACTGGACAGCAAGTCAATGGAAAAATATACATATTTTCTGACGAAACAAAGATAAATAGAATAGGTTCTGACGGTAAATAGTATGTGCGTCGACCGACTAAGCAGGCATTGAATCCTTAAGTTCACGAAAAAAGTAGTTAAGCATGGGGGGTGGAAACATAAAAGTTTGGGGATATTTCTCAGGGCACGGTGTTGGGCCAGTTAAAAAGATTGAAGGCATTTTTGACAATTTCAATACAGGCAAATATTGAAGGAGACTATGCTTCCTTATGCTGAGGAGACGTTGCCTGTAGTTTGGACATTTCAACATGATAACGACCCCAAACACACTGGTCATTCAGTGAAAAGTTTCTTACATAACATAACACATAACATCACGCCTTGTTTCCCCGAAGGGTTAGGCAGAGGTGTACCTATAGTACACCCACATTTCGCCAGTTATGTTTAAGTCCCATGTAATAGGGGGTGAGCCTATTGCCATCTACCGGGCACAAATCCAGACTCTGGGCTGCTACTGAGAAATTCGAGATAGAAAAACCCAATAACACTTCGCCCGACCTGGGAATCGAACCCAGGACCTCATGCTCAGCAGTAGCGCTTGCGACCACTAGACCAACGAGGCAGTCGAGGTTAAGAAAAGTTTCTTAATGATTTAACAAGTCACTGTTTTAGATTGTCCTGCAAACAGCCCAGATTTTAATTCATTCGAAAATCTATGGGGAGAAGTAAAGACGAGTGTGGCTGCTAAAAGGGCAAGTAATTTGAATGAACTGTATGATGCCTTTATCGAATCTTGGAGAACTATTTCTGATGAGACCTGTAAAAATTTTAAAAAATCCATGCCCCCGTCGCTGCAGAGCAGTTATTATAAGCAAGGATCATCCTACAAAATATTAATGCTTAGTTCTGTAAGCATGTACTAAGTATTGTTAATTTCATTAAATAAATTCTGACATCGTTTAATAAATTAAGTTATTTTACCCATTCCTAATTATTTGCCCACAGCTAGAGAGTTTCGAATGGATGTTTAACAATGTTGTTAAAAGTTATTATCAGTAAATTAATAGAAAAATAACAGCAACTTGTTTATCGAACAGTGACTTGGGTATCAGTCGTTCCTAATTATATGTCCACAATTGTAGATGATAAATATTTTTGACAAATCTTTTATAATACTTGTCGAACACAAGTAACACAACTTGTAAATGGGTGTAAACGCGGGGCATACTGTTATCACTGCCCTTTAGATATTTATACGTGAACGACAAAAAGACGAAGTTAAGAAACGTTTATGAATTCGGAGGGGAATCTTCAAAAGGGATACTCACTTGGCTTCGTTATACCGCGCCTGGAAGAATGCCTGCAATCCCAACACGTAGTATGACGCGGCCCTTAGTCCGTGCGCGTATGTAGGTAACGATTCTGGCCTTACCTGGGTAATAAGTAAGTTAAATAATTAATATTATGACATTTTTTGTATGATGGAAGCAGGACAAACTTCGCATTTTCAAAGCATAATCAATTTGGTCTCATCATCATCTGCCTAGCCTTTTCCCAACTGTATTGGGGTCGGCTTCCAGTCTAACCGGATGCAGCTGAATACCAGTATTTTACATGGAGCGACTGCCTACCTGACCTGCACAACCCAGTTACTGGGTAATACGATACCCCCTTGGTAAGACTGGTTTTCAGACTTTCGGGCTTCTGACGACCCGTAACGACTGTCAAAGATACGAATGACAGCCGGGACCAACGGCTTAACGTGCTTTCCGAGGAACGGAGGGGTCTTGATATGTAAAGATGGTCACCCATCCACGGACCAACCACGGCTAGCATAGTTTAACCTAAACGATCGACCCGTGCGGCTGTTATTTCTTTGCTACTTTGTTATAATCAATTTGATCTGTTGTCAAATCATTACTAATTATTGTTGTGGGTCAAAAAGTCACTATAGCTAACATCATATTTACATAACATAACATCACGCCTGTAATCCCCGAAGGGTTAGGCAGAGGTGTACCTATAGTACACCCACATTTCGCCAGTTATGTTTATAAATCCCATGTAATAGGGGGCGAGCCTGTTGCCATCCGCACAAATCTAGACTCCAGACAGCTACTGAGAAATTCCTGTTGGAAAAAATCCAATAACACTTTGCCCGACTCGGGAATCGAACCGAGGACGTCATGCTCAGCATTAGCGCTTGCGACCACTAGACCAACGAGGCAGCCAATATCACAATGAATTTTTCAAAATGGTTAAATGCCAATCTTCTGGACACGTTTCCAGATGACAGTGATGTGGAAAAGTACTTCGACCCTAAGAGCGAATTTCACCGCGTTCAAGAGCTGTGTCAATATTCCACAACAATTTCGACACTGAGCTCTTGAACGTGGTTTAGATGTGCTGAATGCGTTCAATTTCATTGGCGAAATCCGCACTAAGTTTCCTTTTGATTTTGTATTTACTTGTATAGTTAGTTAGTAGCAGAATCTGCTATTAGAATAGATGTTCCCGAGTAGCAGTATGACGTCTCGGAAGCTGACGTTACTTTCTGATTGCATACTGCATAGTAACTTACTTGTTCCATTAATATTGTCAGTTCGCTATCTCTTCGCCCTCGTAAATATACAATAGCCAGGTTCAGCTTCGCGAACATCCATAAATCTCTTTCTTGTGACATCTGAAAGTAAAAGAAATAAATTAATAATCTGCGAGGTAATCGTTAGTGCTTTCGCACTGAGCGTAGGTGTGTCCTGTGTCACCGTGCACCTAGCTTCTGACATTTCATAAGTGCCCATGTAGGCTTATGTGAAATAAAATATTTTGAATTTTAAGCGTAGACGTCGCATTGATGCTCTATAAATGGATTAGCTTTTTAAACATTGCGTAGACGTGATTATGTCTAAATCTACGTCATCTTAACGCAGCGTTAAGTTAAACAATAGTTGTGTTGTGCAACATTGTTTTAGCAACATGTTTTTATGTCACGGGAAACATGGTTGGCAACAAAAAATGCTGCAGTGTTGCTGACAACACGTAATAAACCTCGTATTCAGCAACGCGTTTGCGCAGTTCTACGTTCCGTATACGTTTGACGAAGTCTACGCTGGATCAACGCTCGATACGAACATGTTGCATTAAACACAACTCAAAGCATTTATTTCAATTAACATTTACAAGCATTTTTGAATTGTCAAAAAAATCGGTCAGTCAGAAAGATGAATCTAGTTGCCCATTCCAAAGCGTAATAGGTTCCTATGGAGAAGAACAAACAAGAAACTCCATGAATCATTTTAAGATAACTTGTAGATTGCTAATTTCTGATAATTGATTCTTCTATGAATTCCATCATTCATGTCTTGTTACAATTTAATTTTTCTAATTAATTTTTGATTTTATTTTTGTCTTTGACATATCTCGGGACCCTGGGGTCCCGGCCTTTGGAAGGCGTACGAGGGGCCGAAGTCAACTCGCAGAGGCCCGTTAGACGCTTTCAATGAAAATAATGCACCGTATTATTATTGATTGTATTATTAACCTATTTCTATTCTATTTAAAAAATCCTTAAACAGCTGTGAAGTACCTCAAATATGGAAATCCGCGTTTGTAACGCCTATACATAAAAAAGGTGTCAAAACTGATATAACGAACTACAGGCCCATATCTAAACTGTGCATAATAGCAAAGGTATTTGAGAGAATAATACATGACCAGGTTTATTCTGCTCTTAAAACTTCATTTAGCTCGTTCCAACATGGTTTTCTGAAAGGGAGGTCCATTGTCACGAACCTGATTCTCCTTAATGAATTTATAACTGAGGCCATGGACAACGGTGAGCAGGTTGATGTTGTTTATACGGACTATAGCAAGGCTTTCGACCGTATAGATCATAGCATCCTCTTGTCTAAGTTAAATGGCATCGGAATCCGCGGCGATCTATTCAGATGGTTCTCGTCTTACCTTGTGAATAGGTCCCAAGCAGTAGTTCTCAACAACTATATGTCAAGCTGGGTACCTATACCTAGTGGAGTCCCGCAGGGTTCATTGCTCGCCCCACTGCTTTTTATAATCTATATCAACGACATTGACTCTTGTTTGACTTCATCCAAACTATTGTGTTTTGCAGACGACATGAAAATCTATGTCAAAGTATCGTCGCAAATGGATGTAACGGCACTCCAAAATGATTTGTGTCGTCTAGAGGACTACTGTCAAAGGAACAAGCTAGATCTGAATCCCGCTAAATGCTCGGTTGTGACGTATTCTCGGAAGCGCTCAATCATTGCCGGATCTTATACCCTAGATCATCAAATTCTACCTAGATCAAACTCCATCCGCGATCTGGGGGTTCATCACGATTCCAAGCTCAGTTTCGAAGTACATATAGATGCAATAGTCGCTAAGGCATCTAAATCATTGGGTTTCATTATGCGACTATCCAAGTGCTTCTCTCAAGCCAAGACTTTAAAGATCCTATACTGTACCTATGTGAGAAACCATTTGGAGTATGCGTCAGAAATATGGAACCCATGTTACCACAAATATATTAACCGAATTGAGAGCATCCAAAAAAGATTTATAAGATATTTATGTTACCACCAGAAAATTCCGTATCACTCAGAAAACTATCTTCATCTCTGCAAAAAATATCATATTCTTCCTCTAGCCAACCGCCGCGAGATTTCTGACTGTGTTCTGCTTTTGAAAATCTTTAACAATCACATTAACTGCTCCGATATTTTGTCAAAATTCTATTTCAACACTCCCAGGAGGTCTAAACGATATAATCCACCTTTACGTGTGCCATTTGCCTCAACAAAATATAGGCAGAACTCATACATCGTGCGTGCAAGCAAAAATTTAAACAAGCTTTGCAAGCAGCACGATTTGGATCCCTTCACAACTAGTGTGTCCTCAGCCAGGAGGTGCTTAAGCCGAAACTTTTTCCTATAAGTTGTTAAACATTGTTGATAGTTATAGTGATCGTTTTGCAGTGCGAGCAACTTTATATATAGTATTGTTATATTACTGAATAACTTGGTGTCAATGTCCATAGAAATTACTTACTTTTTCTATTTTTTATAAGTGAAGACTTGTAATTGGCTGACAGTCTTATTTACTGAACTTGGCCTGTTTGTTTTAGCTGTAAGTCTTCCATACTGCTTAAATAAATAAATAAATATTGGAAAGAAGTTCTTTAACGTGGCTTGCGGTAGAAGTGAATTGGTAGAAATCGTCACGTAACGAAAAAGCGTCATGCCCCCTCCATGCGACTTTTTTTTCTGTAAATTTAATACGCATTTTTAATACAGTATAAGTTTTTGTAATACCACACACTTGTTATTTTTACCACTTTAATTACCTAGTTAAAATCAAATAGGCCAGTTTGTCTTATGTAATTACGTAAGTGCTGTGCACACAGTCAGCCCCAAAAAGATGTATACTTACACGGACAGGGTACCATTTTATTGTTTAAACCATTGTTCCATAATATTGTACGCACCATATTATACAAAGCGACCAAAGAAAGTAAATTAAATTAACTTACATATAGTAAATTAAATTGTTCCTTGTCTTGGGCTGACTGTACCTATAGAATGAGACTAAGCATTCTGTAATTGTTTTTGTGAACTAGTCGTTGGGGTGCCATAATCTTTACATATTATAAATTAACCGCGAAAGCCCCACCGGCGCCTTTTCGGCGCCGCTTGTCGACTTACTGTCAAGCCCCACCGGCGCCTTTTCGGCGTCGGTGACTCACGCGTTTCACGCACGGATAAAATTACTATAATTCAGTCTTATATCGGCTGTGGGTAGTTTTACTCTATGGTATGGAAGATATTCTCGTCACATAAATAATTCTAAACCAAAAATAATCGTATGGCAATTTTTGTGAGCGCAGTCACAAACGTACCGTGCCATCGGAATTCTCCCGGGGCTTGAGCGTCGTTGACGTCATCGTGTATTAGGCTTAGCCGGTTAAAGTCGCTTTTCGTGACTGTCTGTGTGTCCGCTTTATTTCTAAACTGCGCAACGGATTTTGATGCGGTTTTCACCATAATTTAGAGAATTTCTTCCGGAAGGTTTATGTGTGTAAAATAAATTATTAATAACCTTACATTTTATGAAGAAATCTCGATGTTTTGTCAAATCATAAAACCGTGCGAAGCAGGGGCGGGTCTCTAGTAAATAAATAAATTACAATCAAGTTATAACGGTACTCACATTAATAGTAGCGTGGAACTGCGCCTCGGCCGCCTCCATGCAGTTCATGGACATGGCGTACAGCCCCAGCAGGCAGTGCAGCTGCGGCGTGTGCAGCGCTGCCGTCGCCGCTGGCAACGTTACGTAATCATTACTAAACTGTTTACGACATGTGATTTCGGTAAAATACCTTTAGTGGCTACGCTTAGGAATCATCATACATCTCTCTAAGTTAGATTTGATCTCGAAATCATGACATTTTATATCAAATCAAACTTAGAGAGATGTTTTGATGATTCTTATGGTTATAATTATGTAAATACATATTTGTTATAGTCGCGAATCATATTTTGATCAAGACACTGACACTGACCGACCAGCAAATTGCAAAAAAAAAAACGCAAAAGAAATTGAATTTCGCGGGCTACCTTTGCGCATTCACCTTAAAGTTTAGTTTTTGTTACAACTTGAATATTTTTATTGTCATTTTAAAGATTATTCTGAAACAAACTTAATGTACACTTTCGTAAAATTGAAATTTGTTTTGGGGGAATCACGTCAATTGGAAACGAGGATTTCGATGGACTTTACACAAGCGAGGAATGCGAAATGATGTTAATAATACGCGTGTGTGCAGGAATGTTCCTACCATAAAGCGTTCGAAATTGTTGCCCAAAGCACCAGGCAATCACAGGGCTCCGAAGTGTGAAAGAACTGCAAATTTAACAAAGGGTGCCTTCAGAATGTTGTAATCTCGTGCAGCGCCTGCGCTTTGCCGCCCGCCACCAGGCGGCACAGTGCCGCGTGCTCCACCAGCGCCATGCGCAGGCGCCACGGCAAGGTGGCAGAATGTAGTGTATACTCACGCTCAGGCGCCTGTGTGAGCAGATGCGCGGCGCGCGCGATCTCGTGCAGCGCGTGAGCTTTGCCGCCCGCTACTAGGCGGCACAGCGCCGCGTGCTCCACCAGCGCCATGCGCAGGCGCCACGCCAGGATGGCGCCCTTGCGGCTGCGGGCCTGCTCTCTCTCGTCTCGCTCCGACTTGTCTTCCTTGTCGCTCGATTTTGCTGCATAGTAAACGTTCGTTCTCAAAAATTGCGAAGCTTCAGCATAGATTGTAAAAAGTACACAAAAATCCAATTAAGTTTTTTAGGGTTCGCGAATGGCAAAAACGGAACCTTTGTAGTTTCTTCATGTCCGTTTGTCCATTCGCGGGATGTTACACAGCCATTTTACACGGAGACTATTTGCACAATATCAATGAAAATTGGAAAGAAAGTGTATTAATGTGCACATGCGCAGGCGCTACGCCCTTCCCGCTGCGAGTCTGCTCTCTCTCGTCTCGCTCAGACTTATCGTCTTTGTCGCTTAATTTTTGCTTTACATATAATAAACATTAGGCCCATAGCGTGTTATTATCAAAAACTACGAGGCTACTCAGAGCATAAATTGTATTGTGTAAAAAGTGCACGCAAATCCATATTTTTTTTTTTTTGTGAATTTTGGAGTCGACAATCGCACGCGTAAGTTTTGTAAATCACACACCTACATACACCCTACCTAGTTTTCTACAATATGCAATTGAAATTACTGAAAACCTGAAAAGGGGTCATTGTACTCATCATTATGAACAACTTATCCTACATTGTGTCCCACAGCTGAGCAAAGACTTCCCTTTTCTCTTTCAAACCAACAGTGGATCGTCAAACCACATTCGCCGCAGTCGACCTCGACGGCGACGTCCTCCTTGACTATCCAGTGAGTGACGATCTTTGACTACAACAACCATAATTAAAAGTTATTCTATCATGAGAATAGTAACAAAGAAAACTCACATGTAAGTTTATCGATCTGCGCGAGCGCCTTTTCGGTGTACTTGTGTGCTTTCTCCATGTACCCTGCTTGCGCCGAGTGCATGACCGTGACCAGGTACACTAGCACGTAGAGTTGCTGGCGGGACAGCCACACGAATAACTCGCCCTGGACCGTGCCGCATACCGCTGCGAAATGAGGATCAAATTGTAACCGGGAGTTCCCAAAAAATAATATGTTTGCACTAAAATAGGTACAAAAGACTAGTTTCTTTTTTGAGATATTTCTAAAAGCGAACGAGCGAGCGTTTTTACTGGCGAAATTTGGGTGTCCTATAGGTACACCTCTGCCTAGCCCTTCAGGGATTACAGGCGTGATGTTATGTTATATTTCAAAAAGTTTAGTAAACTGTTGCATCTTCTACTTAATAAAAACCTTAAATTCATTCACTGACAGACAACCTAAACCGCTGAGTCTAGAAGCATGAAATTTTGCAATTTTGGACAAATGTTCCTTAAGTAAACAAAAGCGAGCACGAAGGATTTTTAAAAATTAGTCACCTAAAGGGGAAGAAAATTTTATATGGAAGTTCGTCATT
The DNA here is from genome assembly GCA_947568875.1 of Fissipunctia ypsillon. Taxonomy (NCBI): domain Eukaryota; kingdom Metazoa; phylum Arthropoda; class Insecta; order Lepidoptera; family Noctuidae; genus Fissipunctia; species Fissipunctia ypsillon. The sequence goes on from OX387659.1 coordinate 17,521,489, forward strand.
GTTGCCTGGTGGGATTTCCCGTCGGGCACACCGCTTGTTGTACAGTATTTTTATCCCACGAAGCAACGCGCGCTTTACCTGCGCGCGGTACAAACACGCTATGAATGTGCGCGTGAAGAAGAGTAGCGTCAGCTCATAGCACACATACACACTTCCCACTTTGCCGTTGTCTCAGACGGTACCGAGCTCCTGCGCTTAGGGTGCGTTTCCACTGAAGCAGAGACGAGCGGAGCTGTGTGGAGACGTGCCGGAATCGTCCAATCGCAGACGAGACGAGAGACTCGATGAGGATTTCAACTATTGTGATTGGTCGAGTCCCGCACGTCTCCGCTCAGCTCCGCTCGTCTCCGCTTCAGTGGAAACGCACCCTTACACACACGTTCATAGCGTGTTTGTATACTTGGAAACCAGTAAAGCGCGTGTCGCTCCGTGAGATAAAAATACTATATGTGAGCGTCCAAGAAAAAAATACTATTTGTGAGCGTCCAAGCAAAAAGGGTCCAGTTCTCGGCATTTAATTTCCGAGATACTTATAGTACGCAGTTTTGTAAAGTTGGGTGAAAAAATTGCATTCCTCGATTTTAATTGATTATTAATTAATGCTCAATTATTTACAAATTCATATAGTAAATGACTTTATATGATATTTCTAAGTACCAGAAAATGTACTTAGAAACATCAGAAAATGTACTAAGTACCAAAATTCAAACTTTGAAAATGCTTTTTTTTTCAAATCAAGTTTTTTCAGTCTTAACTTTAAAATAATGTCTGATTTAAAAAAAAGTGTCAGTTTTTGAATATTTTTTTAATCTTTATTATCAATTGACCATTCTAGATACCGAATCTGGTCTTAACTCAATACCCCACTACTGGACCCTTTTTACTTGGACGCCCACATGGTGCAAATGGCAGTAATATTTGTTTTAGCAACAACTTTAAACGATAGAAAAGTGATACTTACTGTCATCGTCGGGCCAATTGGGCGCCATGATGGTCTGTATGCTCTGCTGCAGCTGCTTTAGACAAGGCTTCACACTCTTCACCTGCCCCGCCATTAAGTAGTGACATACCTGCCGACAAAACAAATAGCTGAAGCTGCGGGCAAAACCTACAAAAATAGAAATGGAAAATATTTTGCTGTCCAAATAATGTAAGCAGGTTCACAAGTTAACAGCAAGTTGAGACAACTTCAGTAGCATAAAATATTATGTACCTATAGTTAAGTATATCATTATTTGCCAGTGAGCCCCAAACTAGAGCGTTAGTCTGTAATTTGGGGCTCGGGGTACGAATTCCAGAGTGGTGATTTCAGGTATGGTATGGTATGGTATGTGTATGTTTGTGTGATCTGTGTGTCGTGTGTGTGATGTGCGTTTGTTCCCATTGTGCTTCGTTTGATTAGGTGTCAGGTCATGTTCTTTATATTAATTGTCTTGACTGTTCCGAGTCATCATAACCAGTGTTTTGCAACTTTACTATCTTTTTTGACTTTTTTTAACCAAATGGTAGTATTTTTAATTTTGCAGAGTTTGCAGTCTTTATTGTACGTATTAATGAGACAGTAGGCCGGGTAGCGTAATACAGGGCATTTTTTTAATCACTATCCAAATTTTCGCAGGGTGTTCTGACCCATGAATATGAACAACTTTTATTATGGGACCAACTCTGAAATCACGAAGAAAAAATCAGCTGATTCATACAAAAGTTCAATACCTACTCGACCAAAATGTATGAAACAGCTGATTTTTTTTCGTGATTTCAGAGTTGGTCCCACAGTGAAAGTTGTTCGTATTCATGGGTAGAACACCCTGCGAAAATTTGGATAGTGACTAAAAAAATGCCCTGTATGTACGTCATGTAATTACATGACCTATTTCGCTATGCTATTACGTACACATGACGTATGACTCCGGTATACGAAAACCGATGCTATTTTTTTACGATGTCTTGTTTATAGTTTTAGTTGGCGTTTTTGTGTTTTAGTTTTTTACTTATTTTTTTTATTTCCAGCTGCGGCCGTTTCATCATCATTAAAGAAACGTATATTGAGAATGGCGGCCAAACACAACAGGAGTTTATAATGACCTTTTACTCGTACAGTATAATGTGCGAGTGAGAGGAAATTATTAGCACCGCCATTTTTTATTCGTTTTTTTAATAGCACGGGTTATACGCTTTTTTTTTTAATGGCATCTTGTAGTTGAACCTCTCCTAGGTTGACTATAAGATGCCATTCACAAAAAAAAACGTTGTCGGCTGCTTAAACGGACTATCCTGCGGATGCCTTCATAAATGAAGGCCTTTAGCCGGGGCATAAAACTTATAAAAGAAGCGGCTCACGCTAAGGGCACCCTCCTTGTGGGATACGGACCTCGGCTTAGGGCGTCGCTGGGGGAAAGGCAGCAAGGGACGGGCTAGACCGGATCAAGATTAATTAGGGAAATAGGAACGAGCTACAGGGTCAGCGGCGCTGGCTGGCTCGAGCAAGGGTCGGGACGGGCTAGGACACGGGCGTCGCAGCGGGCCTCGGCGGCGACGACGGAAGGACGCCAGTCTGCATGTTTTTGCGAACGGTACTAGTAACCCTCACTCTTCCAGAGCAGGGTTATAGCATCATCGGGAATGGTGAGAGTAAGAGTATGCCTTGGTCAGCGAATCTTGCTAATGCGGGAGTGAGTGTAAAGGGCGGCGACTGCAATCAGGGAATCAGGGTGCAATACAGCAGAGTCGAAGAATCGCTTTGACGCATTTCGTGAACTGTTGGATGGTGGGCATTCTGATATCTAGATGAAGATTCTTATTGCGAACATAGAAGGGAATGGGTTATACGCAATTGCCTACTTTGCCTTCAAGATATTATTATTCTGGCTCCTCCAATAGTGGCCGTCTTTTGGCTGAAATGATGATGATGATGAATAAAAATAAATTATAATTACCTGTAGCACTAAAAAAAAGACTTTGAGGTACTCTTTTTGGTGATGACTGCCACTCCAGGTGTCTACTAGGTGACCCGCCTGGTTCAATAGTGGCAACACTTCCGTGATTTTCTTGTCTATTAACAACAACTGGAACAAATGGGTATAGAGTTAGGCAATGAGTTAATACCTACTTCAATTCTATTAGACTGTGTAAACGTGAGTTCAAAATCAGCATTTTATAATGTAACAATGCTTATTCTGGTAGTCTATTTCTTTCTGGTAAAAATAACCCCGCGTCCTAACCAAACAATCGTCGAGCGAAATTGCGCGTCGATCGCTTTTGTTTGTACGCCGCCTAACGCTTATCGAACGCAGGCGAGTTTTAAACAAGTAAAATAATCCAAGATAATATAAATCGTAGTTCTCAAACCTCAGAATATGTTTTCAAAATAGTATTGTTATTAGTAACTGACTTCAAAAAAAGGAGGAGGTTCTCATCTTTTCTTTTTTATGTGTGTTCCCCGATTACTCGAAGACTGCTGGACCGATTTGGAAAATTCTTTTTGTTCGAAAGGGTATACTTTACAGGTGGTCCCAATGTCATCAAGTCAGGATCTGATGATGGGATCCTGGAGAAATCGAGGGAACTCTTCAAATATTATAGGCACACCTATAGTGACTTGGGTATTTTTTTATAGTAACTTGTGCATTTGCTCTCGGAAAGCACCATTTGGTGAAGTGGAACTGATGATGAAGACCACAGACGGCCACCAGAACAACTCGATGATAAGTATTTCACGGGTTGCGATTCAATTACTTTTAAATGATTGCTAAGTAATATAAGCTCGTCACAATGTATATGGTGAAGTGGAGCTGATGGTGAAGTACCAGGAGAACTCCTCAACAATTAACGTCCTTACATCGGGAAAAGCAATATTTTGTAAAAGGTAAAAAAGGTAAGGTAAGTAGTTGTCATTAGGCTATTGTAACTTAAACTACAAACCGACCCACTAAAAAGTGAAAAATAAATAATTTTTTCGCAAAAAGAAAACAACCAACTTCCAAAGAAACACTACAAAGTGAAAAATAACTTTAATTTCGGAAGCCGGTGGCAAAAACCTAAAATACAGATCAAAAGACTTCCGAAATTAAAGTTATTTTTCACTTTGTAGTTTTTTTTTTTCTTTTTGAAGTTGGTCGTTTTTTCCATTTTAGGACAATGATGGTACTAGCGTTTAGACAAACATTAGAATTCATTATGAAAAAATTTACACACTTTCGAAGTTTGTGGAGAATACTCTGGTTGTGAACTCTTTTGTCTTTATGGCGGCAACGAAGTTCTGATCACAAAACGAAACTTGAAATGATAAACAAAGACAGAAGTATAAAGTTGACTTACCATAACCCTACTGAGTATGAAAAGGACGCGCGTGTAAGGCACATTGGATATCTGTGCATAATCCACTCCAACTCCTAGCAGGCTGCTCGCCACTTCATATTCTTTCTCTGTTGCGTGGATTTGCTGAAAATTAGGATATTATTAGGTGTGCAAGTAGAAACTCGGCTTTTTTTGGGCAAATTTAACTTTATTGGAAAGATACTTGTTGAAAGATTAATAATCGAATTCGCCATTACTATCTACGGCCTTTTGCCATCTATCGGGTAGCTGATGAATGCCTTCGCGATAGAAACTTGGTGATTTCGAAGCAAAATTGTCATCAAGCCATTTTCGAACACCTTCAAATTTCGTGAACCTTTGATCTTTTAAATATGACAACATCGATCTGAATAAATGGTAATCAGAAGGAGCCAAGTCTGGGGAATACGCCGCATGCTGGATAACTTCCCAGCCTAAGGAAAAGATGAGTTTCTGAGTTAATTTTGCTGTATGAGAACGAGCATTGTCATGCAGCAACATCACTTTCTGCATTCCTTGACCCGTAAATGGTCTTTTCTCCTCCAGAGTATCACTTAATTTGATTCACAACATTCAGCTGTAACAGTTCGACCAGGTTCCAAAGATACTCACACAGTGACAGCTTGTAAATAACTGAAACTTATGTTATAAAAACAACAATGACTAACATACATGTATCTAAAACAACGGGCAAATTAGATGCATTCAAGATGCTTTTTAATGTAACTAACTTCAGAGCCGAGTTTCTACTTGTATACCTAATATTAATTGTCATATTGGATCCTATAGGCCTCGTACGTGACTTTACATTGTTTTTTAAGTGCTGTTGTTTTTATTTTTTCTATGTTTGCATCATAATATTTAGTTTGTGTTCTTCCTCTATGAATCCCAATACATACTTTTCTTTCCTTCATATTTTTATTTGTTTACCATCTTAATTTTTTTAGACTATAAGTAGTGTGTCTGTAGTAGTGGTCTATATCACCTCAACATTAAGGTACTAAACTAAAGTTTTAAAAAGTTGTCATAGACAAAAAATTTGGGCCAGTACTATCGTTTCCATCTCTATTTCTTTCTTGGCTTTGAGTGAAGTTTTTTTTAAATACAACTGCATGAAATTAATAGAGATGCTTGGCTTCTTCTTCATCTTTTTGTATTGAATGTACCTTAGTTAAACTACATTACAATGTTTGAGCCAAGTAGGCTAAATTATCCACTGAGTAAAAATAATAGGAGCAATTTTACACAAACCTATTCCATGATTTACTAACTGTTTGTTAGAATATATAAATATAAAGAATAGTTGTGTGAACTGTCCAATAATTCCAATACAAAATTAAAAGATTCTTTTTTATCCAACTAGGAATATGGTCTTCCCTGATGTAGCATTAATTTCTGTTTTTATCGGTTTAGCTTTTAATGCACTAATTAATATTCACAGTCAACTCGTATGATGAAAACATTCTCAGTAAGTTGACCAAGTTGTATTACCAACTAAAACCATAGATAGACCACTACCATTCTGAACTTTGCCTCAAGTTTCACGAAGGCTACAAAAAGCAAAAAAAAACATAAGCTCAAAACAAAAGCTCAAAATTATAAAAAAATCTCTTGTGAGAATTTTACCTAAGTCAATATTAATAACAAACAACTAATTGAACTGATTTTATAATGCTAATGAAGATACCAAATAATTATATGAAAATAATATTTTCATTCTCATTATGACATGAAAATGTATCAACTCAAAACAATAACATTGAGACTAAAAAAAACAATATTTGTGTTAGACACAAACAACAGGCACAACAATACTTTAAGAAAATTACATATTTAGTCTTATTCCTTAATTTTTTTAGTATGATATGTATCTATAACAACTATGGCCATGAAACATTAAAATAATATCTACAATACTGTAACAAATTCAATTCAAACAATCCTAGATTAACAAACATCAGAATTGTTTATCTTACAATTCATAAGTGGTCCCGATAATTTAATAAACATTCCAGAAGAGCAAAAGGTTATGTAAATGACACAGAATAACACAGATCGTATACTTACTGCCAGCTGGAATATAAGTCTGCAGTGCCAGTAAACACTATGCTGTGACAACTCAATGGCCTTCCGTAGAATGGGCTTTGAATGTGATGGCTGGCCCTGGGCCTCAAACAGATCTGCGAGCACGCTTGCTGCCTCGAACTTAACATCGTCGAACCCATTGATAGTCTGTGACATGCACCACTGAAATCATAACACTGTTTAATCACCATATGACCCACTTCAACTTTGTTTACATACTTTGAGAAAGTAGTATCTTACACCTACAAACATACATATGTTGCAGGTACTCAATCCAATTATCCCAACAACCGCTTCTTCAAAACACATTACACTCCCAAACTATAGGAATAACAACAAAAAAAACTTACACTCTGCTCTAAATGCGTTCTCGCCAAGTCGATGTTTTTGGTGTGTGTCAAAAGAATATTTCCAAGTTGTAAATGTGTCCTGGCTTCGACTCTTTGTGGTGGTTTGAAATTAAATACAGCTTGTAGGCACTGGATACAACTTTTTATGTCAGGAGGATTCGATGTACGGAAATGTTCTGCTAAACCAAGTAAAGAAATATACCAAGCGTCCTGCGTTGACGCCATTTTGACATTTCTGCTTGGAGGGAACGATGTTGCCAGACTTCTTGTCTCATAGGGTTATAATAAAAAAAAAAAGATAGCTCAAAACAAAACCATAGAACGAATGAAATAGTTATTTTTTTATTAGTTATAAAAATTTATTCAATGCTATAAATAAAGTACTATTTTTTGGCAGAATTTCAATTTCAACATTTATCAAAAATTATTTCCGACATATTGACAGTACTTTTCCATCCATCCAGCAATCCTGGCTGCCTGTCTAACTGGCGACCAGCCGATCTGTTCTGTAAACATCACACCGTGAGCACTTAGGTGAAGTGAGTTTGAAGCGAGCTCAATCCCTAGTAGAGTAAGGTGGGATGACAGTTCACATCACGCTCACTTCACCTTTTTCACGGTGGGATCTTTACAGAATAGCACCAAAGCTCTAGCTTCGTCTATACCTGCCTTTAGAGAATACCAATGTTGTTTTGGTCCAGAGATTTAAATCGATGTTTTGGTCACAGATATAAAATGCACATAACTTTTCCTTTACAATACTTTGGCGCTACATGCTTACTAAACTTATTAAAATGTCCCAGACAAAAGATTTTTTCATTGATTCGGATACCTGTTATTCAAAATCGTGTTTCCATCATCAACGCCATCTTGTGGGCAGTAGAAAAAATAAATTGAAAACACTTTTTACCCGATTAAAGGAAACAAGGAAGGTAAAAACAAAAAGAAGGTAATGTTTATCTCTTCTGTACCAGACTACCCCAAAAGGTAAGTGCTAGTACGTAATGTTTTTGTTTATTCGGTTTTCTTCCTCTCCGCCCCGCCATGTTAGGGCTTCCGTAAGTTACCGAGTAAATAAATGAATCTGGATCAGACAGATGAATACCACGATTCAGGATAGCATAACATTGAATACATACCTACGTACCCAAATCTACTTTTTAGGGTTCCGTAGTAGAAGGTATCCTTATAGTTTAGCCAAATCCGTCTGTCCGAGGTTTGACTCAGAGGCCCTTGTAATTTGGCATTGTAAGTGCGTTTCTGCACTGTATCCGATGCGAATCCGAGTTCCATCCGAATTGTAAATGTTCTAAATCGGAAGGATGGAATTCGAATCGGATGCAGTGCGCAAACACTCATAAACAGTAATCACTCCTACAAACGCTAAATTCCGAATTATGCCATAATCGCTCACAGCACTGCACTGCCATCAATAATTTGCGTTCCGATTTAGATATCATGATTATGACAACTGAGATCTGTCAACAATTCGGAACTCAGTTACAATGCACTTGAATACTTTTTCTTTTTTAGTTAAGTGGCGGCTGAAGCCAGAAGCACAATTTCGAAAATGCTACGTTAGTTTAAAGATATGATGCGACACAAAACAAAATAGCAAAACTGTCATTTTTGACAGCGCTCACGGTGATAATAATTCAGGAGTTGCCAAACTTTTTAGACCAAGGGCCAGGGTAACCCCTATACTAAAGCCCCCAAGGGCCAGGACCTAGCTAGCTCATCCTAGCAACATACTGTAGTTTTTAATTACGCTCAAATTTTCGTTTTGGGACCAGTCGGCGAGTAAGATATCGACGGCGTGGGAGGGATTGTTGGTGCTCGCGGAACGTAGTTTGGAGACCCCTAATTTAGGGCATGGTCGGCGGTATCAAAAGATGGCGCATGTCATGACGTCGTCTATGACGATTGGCGTCGCGGGACATCGTTATCGCGCTCATGCTAATTTGGAACGGCTGTAAGCACGCTCAAATCGAATACAGCGCAATTCGGAACATACACAGTATTGAAATAAAATCTTGAAAAGTTTATTTTTATTACTCGTCCATTCAATTGTGTGGGGTCTCGTTGGATAGGACTTCCAAAAATGTTGGGAATAACGAATCGATAATCAGATCCAAAATGATTCACTTATTATATACCTATGAGTCTTAGACCTCATTTAGGGAGACGCGGGGCGTCAGGCGCCGTGGTGCGCGGTGCAGGCTGCTGGAAACACAAACATACGGCGATGATAGAGCGTTCAAGGAGAAGCGTTTTTGTACGCGTTGGTTTGAATTGTAGCGTCGCATGTGGCGGATGAAGCGACGGTTAATGCCGCATAGGACGCGGCGGTCGAAGCGGTGGCCAACGTGGCGGGTAATGCAGCAGCGATCATCTCCGCGTGCCCTTCGATGTGTATAGGAAGGAGAGGGAGAGATGCGATGAGGGGTAGCCGTGGGCGTGGCAGCTGACGACGCCGCATGCGCCGCTGCAGACGACGCGGCAGGCACAGCGCCGGGTACCGCTAGTCCACATGCCCCGCTTCTTCATAAACGAAACCACTAGTTACCATAATTATGTTTGTCTTTGCGCGTGAAATGACGCGGGCTGCAGCACGCGCCGCCTGTCTGTGAACTGAAAAAACGTCAAACGCGCCGCGAGACGCCATGCCGCACGCGACACGCGACGCCCCACGTCTCTGTAAACGAGGCCTAAAGGTGTTTAGCTTGTTGAAATGTAATTACAAGTAAAAATCTGTACCTAACATTGAGCTACTATTACTGCGCATAGGACGACTTCGTTCACATCCCGCGTCCGGCTTAGCGCCAAGATATTATTCACACTTTACGTAGTAATAATAACTTAATGTTACCAAATCACTTGATCAGTAAACGTTCTCAAGAAAAAATAAAACGATTTTTGTACTATAATAAATCGACATTTAGGGAAAAATACATGCATTATTATTTCAGCGGTATGGTAACCCATAATCGAGCCTGCAACATCTGAGCCTGCAACTAAGAAAACTTTTTGCAAAAAAAAAAAACTACAAACCTGCATTCCGAATTACACCATAATCACTCACATCAATAATTTGCGTTCCGATTTAGATATCACAATTATGACAGCTGAGAGCTGTCAGTAATTTGGAACGCTTGTGAACGCGCTCACAGTGCACTTGAATACTCACGGTTGGATTACAGTATTTCTTTTTGTACACACCACACACTTCTTCTTTGGTTAGGTGGCGGCTGTAGCCAGAAGCACAATTCGGAAAATGCCACGTTAGTTTAAAGATATGATGCGACATAAAGCAAAACAGCACAACTGTCATTTCTGACAACGCTGACAATTTAAGGCATGGTCAGAGTTATCGCAAGATGGCGCATGTCATGACGTCATCTATGACGATTCAAGGGACATCGTTATCGCGCTCACGCTAATTCGGAACGGCTGTAAGCACGCTCAAATTGATTACAGTGCAATTCGGAACGTACCCAAAGTGAAAATTAACTTTGATGGGATGGGATGACATTTCATCGAAAATGTTAAAATCCTGTATGCCCGCGATTGTCCCAGCCATTCCTCATATCTGCAATCGCTCTATTTCTACAGGCTGTTTTCCTACGGTTTTCAAAAGGGCTGTTGTTCACCCAATCTTCAAGAATGGGGACAGACACAGTGTAGATAATTATAAGCCGATCTCAGTCTTGCCTGCCATCTCTAAAATATTAGAAAAGATCCTTAATAATTGTTTGGTGGACTATCTTGAGTCATGCAAATTACTAATAACCAGTATGGTTTTACAGGTGGCAGGTCAACTGAAAATGCTGTTGCTGCCTTGGTAGACCATGTAGTATCTAAATTAAATAGTAAAATGAAATGCTTGGCTATCTCCTTAGATCTTTCTAAGGCATTCGACACTGTGTCCGTTCCCAATCTCTTATCTAAGCTGGAAGCTACGGGCATTCGAGGACATGCCTTAAAAGTCTTCCAGGATTACCTGTGTGATAGAACTCGGTGCTTTAAAATAAATGATGTTAATAGTGACACCATTTCATTGAGCATTGGCGTTCCTCAAGGCTCAATCTTGGGGCCTACCATATTTCTTATCTATATTAACAACTTATGCAAAATGTCTCTAATGAATTGTTCAATATTTACTTACGCAGATGATACGGCTCTATTAATTCATGGTAATGACTGGCCTGAAACGGTAAAATACGCGGAACCTGCTGTGAACTCAGCGATGAAGTGTGGCTGTCGAATAATATCCTAACCTTAAATTTAAATAAGACGGTATACTTACCTTTCTCCTTACTATCCACTAACCTCCCTCCATCAGATTCTATGGTGCTCAGAGCTCATACTTGCTCACTCGGTCTTCTGTCGGTTCTTCACAATGTGGCTGTCCTCAACTCAAAAGGTGTAAGTCTGTCAAGTATCTCGGAGTCTATGTAGATAGCTCTCTAAGCTGGAAACCTCACCTTAGTAATCTCATATCATGAGTCCGCAAGTGTATATTTATTTTTTAAAAACTAAGGCACTCCGCGGACCGCCTTACGATTAAAACTGTTTATTACGCCCTGTGTCAGAGCATAATAAACTACTGCATAACAGTGTGGGTGGGACTCCCAAGACAGTCTTCCTGCCTCTTGAATGCGCACAGAGAGCTGTTCTCAAGGTTATGAGCTCGAGGCCTTTTAGATATCCCACCACGGCTCAATACCGAATGTCAGCTTCTCACTGTGAGACAGCTCTTTGTCCGTGGCACTATTCTGCGCAAACATCCTTCTGTAGTATATGATCCGAATGCTAACAAAAAGCGTAGACACTTTGAAGTATGCCCTACTCACGGTTATAGAACGGCCGGCATTTATATAATAAAATAAATAAACTCTGTTCCATTGCTCCCATCCATGTCTCTAAATAAATGCAAAACCGAGGTCACAAAGTGGCTCTTGACATTGAATTTTAATAAGACTGAAGATTTACTACAGATATCGATCGCTTAACCTAATGTAATTAAGTAATATGTTTATAATTATATTTATACAGACTTACATTTACACAAGTTTTCACCATATTTATCTGTCCCTCACACACACCCATATGTAGGTACATAAATAGGCCACATCATAGTTGCATTAGCTAGGAAATATATTATAATTTAATAAGAATATACTGTGCTCATCTTACAACTACTGCTACATTTTCAAATCATAGGTACATGTTTAATCAGCGAGGACGCTGGCACCCTAAACACAAGTTAAATCTTACTTTGGGTGCCAGAGTTCATAATAAACACTCTTTCCCTAGTTGTAACGCTGCAGTGTTTAGATAAGCATTTCTTGTACAATTTAAGTTAAATAAAAATGTATTTATTTATTTAATTTCGGAAGTCGGTGTCTTTAGATCTGTATTTTACTTTTTTGCCACCGACTTCCGAAAGTTGTTGTTTTTCACTTTGTAGTGTTTTTTTTTTTGGAAGTCGGTTGTTTTTTTTTTGCATTTTTTATTTTTCACTTTTTAGTTGTGGTACCTACCCCACACAAAGTCGTATACTTACTTACCACTACTACTTGCAATGTAAATAACAGTGACAGGAAATTATTATAACATCATCAACATACACTAATAGCCGTATTACAGAACGTCACTCAATTCTCAAGCATTACCTACCTACTTAAAACTAGACTCAACCAATCAGAAGGCTCAAGTAATGCTCGAGTTTTGAGCGAGATTCTGTAATACGGGCCTTTGTTTTTAATTTATATGGGACCATTCTGGAAGTACCTATATCCTTTCAAATAAAAAAAATGTTTTTTCAAATCGGTTTATAAATGACGGAGTTCCGAGGTAGGTAACAATTTTAAAAATAAATAGGTACAACCGAATTGAGAACCTCCTCCTTTTTTAAGTCGGTTAAAAATGGCGATACTTTGGGCGTAAAATCGACATGAATACTTAGTGATACAATTTTTTTAATAAAACTTCTACAATGAGATTTACAACAATATTTATTTTAGAATGAATTTGTATTCATTTGTTAAAATGCTTTTTTCTGAGCAGCTTGTCCACGTCAGGCCAAAACTAGGGATTCCCTTTCAAGTCTATAGCATTTGTAGTTCCTGAAATATGCAGCTGTGACAGACGGACGGACAGACAGACAGACAGACGAAGACGTGCCAAAGTATTATTTTTACCATTTTGGTACGAAACCCGGAAAAGCCTCTATTTTTAAAACTCACCTCTTGTTTTATAATCTCAACACAAATATTTTATCATTAATTTAATGGATAATTATCTACCTGTTAAATTAAAGATTTATTAGTTCGACAACTGATTACATTATTCAAAAAAGCGTGTTTTCATATATTTTTTTAAATTTGGCCCCGTGTGAGCGAGAGGTGACAAAATGCGACAGCCCTCTTAAGCCAGTGGTAGATTAAGAGATAAGTTATTTTAACTTGGCTCACATAGCTGACATAAGCTAAGCAGGCTCAGCTTAGCTCTTGGTCTGCCACTGGCTTTTGCATGGGCAATAAAGGATAAAGCTATTGAAAAATAATAATAAAACACAAATTAGTTAAACTTAGATGTTAGGTTTATTCATCAATGGTAAGAGCACCAGTGTTGATGTCATTAATGAGGTCGTGGGGAGGCCTGCCCTCAACTGTGCATCCGACGGACTGTGCGGTACCGAGGATCTCTTTGACTGTACCGGACAGGTAGCGGGCCATTGATCTGGCTTTCATAGTCTTAGCAATAGTGATCACATCCTCGAGGGTGATGTTGCCATTGTGCTTGACTGTAAATAGGAGAAAATTATATTTAGAAAAGTAATTTTATACTCATTCTTAAAAAAGTAAAATTGTTTATTCTGCACATTTAAGATACCCACTTCTTGGATGGATACTTTAGTAAAATTTTTAAATTAAGTAGTTTTTACTTATTTGGTATCTGGCTTAGGGCTGTTTTACCAAAATCAGATATCTTTTAAGCGGAGATTAAAATTGACATCTGAGTTTCTACATGGAAAATCTGTCAAAAATTTAAAATTTATTTGCTGGATTAGATTTATACTAGGTATAAAAGTTTGGTTGAGTTCACCCTTAGAATAGTTATTATAAGAATTTAGGTTGTGGAAGAGAATGTATTAAAAGCATAAGAATGAACTGTAAACTTGCAGAGGAAAGCCCTCATTACAACAATTCAAAGAGAAAATCCTGCTTTTCTAATGTTATGACTGGATACATACCGTTCTTCTGCTTCTTGCGGTCACGTGGGGGCTCCTTCAGGGCTCTGATGATAAGGGCAGCGGCAGATGGCACCACAGAGATCTGGGCCTGTCTGTTCTGTACAATCAGCTGCACGGTGATCTTGAGGCCCTTCCAGTCGCTGGTGGCCTTGGCAATGTCGTCACCGACCTTCTTGGGGGACTGTGAGTGGAAATAAATGTTAGTAAGACATTATGAAAAGATTGAATGCTTGTAATTAATGAAATTTTCAATAGATCTTCTCCAATTTAGAGTATACATTACACCATGTGGGCTCTTCACAATAACATGCGTTTATGGTGCGTTTTATCCTTTACATACATTTATGAATGTCTCTTGGCTAGTTCCAAAGAAACTGCAATTCAATTTAAAAGATTAGTGAAAGAAATAGCAATTTCACAAAGTTTATGTCATGAAACAGTAACTTACTCAATCCCACAAGTAGCTAGATACCTAGAGAGCATGGCAGTCACATTGCCTGGTCCGCGACTCCTTATTGGACATTCGGAGTAGCCGCGACAGGGAAAGTATCCTGAGTCGCGGGTTCCTTCCATCCGCCACCCGGAAGGACGCGCCTGGTAGGGAGGCACCCCCCAGGATGATCAACTTTTAAGCGAGACAACTAGATTTCAACTAACTCGCATTTTTGATCATTAATTTAGTGAGTAAATAATGTTTTTCTTCGGAAAAAGATACAAAAAAACCTTGCAGCACAAGCATACATCGAGTTGTCTCTGCGATACCATCAAGTTATTGTATCATTTTAAGAATAGGTGTTCGGACTGCCATGCGAAGTTTCTAGGTTAAAATCTTGGAAAGTTACGAATATCTAAATATATGCTCACCAGACCAAGGGGACCGATTTTAGGGGCCAACGACGAAGTAGCACCAACTTCTCCACCGACGCATCGCAAGTTTACTGTAAAAATACACACACAAAATTGAAGAACACTATCACTCGGAAACCGGTATGTTTTTCACTGGTATCAAAATCTTACCGATTTTAACTTCGTTAGGATCGAACTTAGGCGGCATTGTGCTGTATTTTTAAAATACAAATTAACGTATTTCAAACTATTCCAAGGTGATTAACTTGGATTAAAATAGGCGAACTGCAATCAAACGTTTCGCAACGTTGACAGCTCACCGAAAAAGAACTTAAGTCAGAAATATTTTGACATTTTGTGCCTTTATCTTTGACTTGGTAGTTTTTTTAGAAATGGAGAACTAATCTTTTGATCCGTTTCTTTGGGGTTTTAGAATAAACACCTCCGGCAAGCCACGATGTGATGTGATTTGTAAAATTCAACACATTCACTCTTGTAATGGACCTTATCCAACTTCAATTTACTTTTTCGCTGGTCATTTTGTGTCAATTTTGTTTCGATGGTTTATCATGCAATCATAAAATAAAAATCAGACTCCATCCTTGGAATCAAAATCAAAATCGTTTATTTGCATAAAATGTAGTAGGTACAAAAGATGTAAAATACACAATAGACAAATAAATAACAATTATTAGGCAAATTCAAGTTTTAGTTTAAGAATTCTATGAATGAAAAACAATCCAATCTACTATCCAAAAAATTTTAATCAATTTTCAAAAATTAATTCAGATATGCCTACTGTCCTATAATGGATGTCCGGGTGAGTCCATCAGACACATTATCTCTGGTTGTTCTCGTCTGGCTAACGGCGAGTACTTGCACAGACATAACCAAGTGGCCAGGATTATTCACCAGCAACTTGCTTTGAAACACAAACTTGTGGACTCTGAGGTACCGTATTACAAGTATGTGCCCGTCCCAGTTCTTGAAAATGACCATGTCACGTTGTACTGGGATCGGTCTATCATCACTGACAGGACTATTGTCGCCTATAAGCCTGATATAGTAGTTATAGATCGATTAGCGCGCCGCGCAATGATTATCGATGTTACCATTCCACATGACGAGAATCTCGTGAAAGCTGAGAAAGAGAAACAAATAAAATATCTCGATTTAGCACACGAGGTTGTTGACATGTGGAATGTGACCTCGGCTGTCATTGTGCCGATTGTCGTAACGGCCAATGGCCTGATGGCCGAAAGCCTCGACCAACATCTCTCGAGGCTGTCGTTAGGCGGTTGGATCAAGAGCCTGATTCAAAAGGCAGTACTCCTCGATACGGCTCGTATTGTGAGGAGGTTCATGTCTCTGCAGCCCTAACCACCGGTAGCTTGGACCCTGCTCCCGATACCGTTGGACCTCTATTTTTTTTATTTTTAAATGTTTTTTTGTATATATTTTTATTAGAAATATTTAAAAATGTAAATAGATAAGAAAGAAAGTATATAAAAAAATAATAATAAGTATTTATTTTCTCACCACAATAAACATTACAGACATTGTTACACATGATATATTATTTGGTTTTGTTTATTTTATTAGATAGGAACAACAAACAGCTACAAAATGTAATTTTACAAGCAGAAAAACATAAATAATTTAAGTAATAATGTAACCCACAGTTAGGTGTAGTTTACTGTGGGAGACTGGTGCCTAAGCTAGGCTTTAAGGGCCTGTATTTCAGGTCACCAGGTCTCCGCTCTCTAGCAGTTCGATACACTGCATGAAAATAATAGTAAAAGTGATTTAACAAATTTTGAATTAGAAGGTTGTATAACAGCTTTCAGAGTCTATAGCTCAACATAAGGTGTTTAAAAATAAATAAATAATAAATGAATGGAAAAAAGAAAACAAAGAAATAATAAAACATTATAAAAAATAATAAAAGAAAATAATGTGTTTGTATAGTGTTAGAATTGTTAGTAATCATTATGTAGTGGGGACGTGAGTAAGATGTGTTTCGTGTGTGTATGTGTGGGAGAGCGT
The DNA here is from genome assembly GCA_947568875.1 of Fissipunctia ypsillon. Classification (NCBI taxonomy): domain Eukaryota; kingdom Metazoa; phylum Arthropoda; class Insecta; order Lepidoptera; family Noctuidae; genus Fissipunctia; species Fissipunctia ypsillon. The sequence continues at coordinate 17,538,409 of OX387659.1, forward strand.
ATGTGGAGTGTGTGTGTGTGAGAGGGTGTGAGTGATGGTTTATTAAAGGGTAGTATTTAAACGAGTGACTGTAAATTAAAATTTTAAGTGACAAAAATAATTATTTTGGGTTATAGAAATAATAAGTGAGCGACTGACTGCGAGTGACGAGAAATCAATAGAACAGCGACTTACAAACTTTAATTTGAGTTACTTAAAATACAAAATGAGAAGCTTCATAATATTTGAGTGACCTAATATTTGTTTGAGTGTCAATGTTTTGTCCTGCATTTTTTCCAGATTTGGCCAATGATTTATTTATACTGAGCGGCATTTTATCTTAAATGAAGTGTTTCGAATGTCCTAAATATAAATGTACACAGTATCGAATGTCCTAAATACCGATATTTATGTATTATGTATGTCACAAGGTAATTAACTAACTTAAGATAACTTGGTCGTAGCGTTCGCCGGCCGCTGCCGCGGCACCGCTCGCTTCGCTCACTCGGCTCACGCGCGGTAGGTCACAGTTCTAACCTAACCTAACCTATTTCACCCAGTTCAAATGATGAATCTACCTGCGACTAGATAATTAGACAATGATGAAAACATTTGCTAGCGTAAATTCCTTATTTAAAACCTCATTTTTATTTCTAGTCGCTCACTTATTATTTTAGTCGCTCACATACTAATTTAATCGTTTAACTAGGATTTCAATAACCCACTTTTAGTAAGCTCGTTCTGGATTTTATTGTTAATCAATATTTGTTGTTAGTTTAGTTCTTGTGTCGCTTACTCAAATTCATACCGCTCAAGTTATTAAAACAGTATCTCATCATCAGTCGCTAAGTTTTTTTTTTAGTCGCTCGTTTTATAATTCCCCTTTATTAAATAGCAATTGGTGTACATTAAGTCATACTGGTAAGTAGTTTTTCGGTGTCATCATAATTGAGCCCCTGGAGCCACGTGGCAAGCTTCTTTTTATATTGTCCTTTATTTATTAAGGTTAAAAATCAGTTGAGTTTTATTGATTTTGTTGTACAAGAAACGTCCCAGATAGCAAAAGAAGCGGTTGGAGAATACTCTCGAGAGGGGAGAATGAGTGCGATTTACGGGATTATATCGTCTCTTACCATGTGTCATTAAAAGGTGATAGGTGAGTAGTGAGTGTTGTTTTAGAAGGGTGTTCAGAATAAATAGTTGGCGTACGGTTAGGGTTTTTGTTTGCTTGTATAGCAGATCTGTAAGATAACGGTATGGAAGAAAATTGAATACTTTTAAGATAACTCTCTGGGCCCTCTCGAGTTCAAGGAGAGTGGTTTTAGGTGCACCACCCCAAGTTGCTATGCAGTAACTAATCAAAGACTGAACGAGGGCAAAGTAGACTGATCTCTTCAGTTTGTCATCCGCTACGTGTCTCAGAGTTCTGAAAATATACTGGATGATTTTTTTTTACTGTCTCGAAATTTTTACAGGGTGTTCTACCCATGAATACGAACAACTTTCACTATGGGACCAACTCTGAAATCACGAAAAAAAAATCAGCTGATTCATACAAAAGTTCAGTATCTACTCGACCAAAATGTATGAATCAGCTGGTTTTTTTTCGTGATTTCAGAGTTGGTCCCATAGTGACAGTTGTTCATGTTCATGGGTAGAACACCTGTAAAAATTTCGAGACGGTAAAAAAAATCATCCAGTATATCAATTTACGTAGCCTAGTAATGAGTGAGTCTATATGTTGTTGAAATCTAAGGGTGTTGTCGACTATTACCCCCAGGTATTTCACAGATTCGGCTTTAGAAAGGTGGGAACAGTTGCAGGCAGCATCATGCGGTCTTGGGCACGAGTGGAATTTAATGGTGTCCGGCACTGTAGGCAGATTTGATTTTTTTAGTGCAAAGGGAACGTAGTGAGTTTTACTCGCATTCAGTGTAAGTACGATACTGCGCAGACATTTTATGACAGTATTGAAGCCCGACTAAGCGTACACATCGCGCCAGGAATCCGCACTAAACAGGAGGGCCGTGTCATCGGCAAAACTTATAATTGTGCCTCTAGGAAGGATGAGCATACCCAGGTCATTAATATAGATGAGGAAAAGGGTCGGGCCGAGCACGCTGCCCTGGGGCACGCCGTAGGTGACTTTGCGTTCATCACTAAGGAAATCGTCTATCTTAACGCACTGAGTACGCCCACTGAGGTAGTCTTTAAAGAGCTGAAGTTGAATCCCTCTAATTCCCAGGTTCTCCAATTTATCAGTGAGTATAGGTATAGAAGCCGTGTCGAATGCCTTAGCAAGATCTAACAATATGCCAAGAACTTTCGAAGTTCGTCAACTTACGGACTGCGTCCGAAGTAGATTTACCGGTGCGAAAACCAAACTGAATTGAGGAAAGAAGATTATGCTTTTCCAGGTAATTGACAAGTCTGATGTTCATTTTTCTTTCTAGTACCTTTGACAGGGCTGGGAGCACCGCTATAGGCCTGTAATTATCGACACGGGTTCTGTCCCCACTCTTAAAGATCAGGTGTATAATAGCTATTTTAAAAACTTTTGGGAATTTGCCTGTTGTAATGCAAGATTACAGATGTATGTTAGAGGTGGAGTAATCAAGGACCGATGTCTTTTTAGGAGGTCACTGGATAGCCTATCCCAATAAAAATATAGCTTATAGGAAATAGTTTAATTTTCTTTCGCATTTCTCTTTGCTCTGCTCTTAATCAAGACCTCAAGAACTAGCATAAACAAATCCAACGGTTGCTATTTTATGTTGAATCAAAAATACCCACAATCCGATTAAAAAAGCTCCGAAACAATTTAAATGATTTGGTATTTTAGTCGATTTTATGAAAATCAATAATAAACATCTGACTATTTTGTTTGATGACATCACTGAAGCTGTCTATGAACGATGTGATTTTCTGATTGTGTGAATTTCTGTAATTTTCTTCAATTATTCGCTGTATTTCGTTTATTCACTTAATTTATTAATAATTAATCATGGCTAATGACGATGTAGTGCTTAAGCAGTATCTATCAAAATACAAACACCGCGACTACACGGCTCGTGAAGTGGTTAATTTGATTCAAGTGTACAGAAGTTTGACCTATCGTCTGGAAGCCTTTGTGTTCAACAACGGCGCCAGAAAAGACCTGCTGAACCTCGAAGGTACCATCCCTGTAAACTATAAAGGAGCATACTATAACATCCCTGTGTGTATCTGGCTAATGGACACTCACCCCCAAAATGCGCCGCTCTGTTTCGTCAAACCCACGTCAGACATGTCTATTAAAGTCTCAAAATATGTCGATAGCAACGGCAAAGTATACCTACCATATCTACACGAATGGATGCAAAATGGCTCCACTCTACAGAAGCTTATTCAATGCATGATCTCTGCGTTTGGTGAGCTACCACCGGTTTATTCAAAGCCTCGCAATGAGACCAGGGCGCCCTATCCGGTGAATTCCTTCATGCCGCAACCTGCTGGGTACCCTTTCCCTCAAGGTGCCCCACAACCAGGGTATCCAACCCAAGCTCCTTATCCAACTACATCAAATCTGCCATATCCTAGCTATGGCGCTCCATATCCCGGTGCAGTCAGCACCAATGGCATGCCTTATCCACCTGCTGCAACTGCTACTCCTTATCCACCAGCAGCAGGCTATGGTGGTCCTGTTGCAACAGATGTAGCTGGTGGTACTATCACAGAGGAACATATTAAAGCATCTCTTTTATCTGCTGTGGAAGATAAGCTAAGGAGGAGGCTAAAGGAGCAGTCTCTACAGTCCCAAGCAGAACTGGAGACTCTTCGCCGCACACAGCAGGAGCTTCGTGAAGGCAAGTCTCGTCTTGAGGATATTCTTTCAAGACTGCAGAGGGAGAGGGCTGAGTTAGATAAGAATGTGACGATCTTGCAGGAGAAAGAGAAAGAATTGCACACTGCTATTGAACGCTTACAGGAACAAGAGGGCATCGATGTGGATGAAGCTGTTGTGACCACTGCTCCGTTATACTCACAGCTGTTAAATGCTTTTGCTGAGGAAGCTACTCTAGAAGATGCCATTTACTACATGGGAGAAGCACTACGCAAAGAAGTGATTGATTTGGATACATTCTTGAAGCAAGTGCGTACCCTGGCTCGTCGGCAGTTCACTCTGCGTGCTCTGATGCACAAATGTCGGCAGAAGGCTCAGCTGGCATGCTAATAGTGGCATCGTTTCTGGCATTGTACCCTTAAGTACTTGCCAGAAATGAAATACTCTGTGATTTGTGTGTAATCAATGATGAGTCATTGTCATATTCAAATGAAGTTGCATCATGTGCTGGATTGACAGTGGGAAATTGAGGCTATTGCCTTCAGAACTATGATCCAAACTTTTCCGTGTCTGTACTCTTTATATAAATGACTTGGCTTTGAACCTATTGCATGCGTTAAGTAGAACATGCTTTATTAAACTCTGTATCCTACATATATAACAAGAGAAAATCTTAGTTAAAGACATCCAAATAATAATACTGCTATTTTGTTATTTCAATGTGTAAATTGACACCATATGAAATAGGTAGTTATTTGTGTACTTTGAGTCTTTTACTTCTATGGTAATATTTGTAATAAATCTGTATTATTATGGAGTAATTGTAACTATGAACAATAAAATGTAAATATAGTATCAAAAATTGTCTTTCAAATCCATTTTATTAGTAGCATAGAGATTATGATTATATAGTTCAACATAATCTTAATAGACACATCACAGGATTGACAAATATTTATTTACATTTTTACAACATAATATGTATAGTATAAAGTCACTGACTCATGTTTCATTAATCGTATTGTATGTTTAAGGTCATTTTCCTTTGAATGAAAGTGCATAAAATGTTATATACAAGTAATTACACCTATTCATGCACTATGTATCTAGGTAATTTGCATTTACTCTATAATCGTAAACTAGAACATTAGATGTAACTTGTCACTTGTTATCCTCATTAATATCATTGTAGTATGTAGACAAAGTTTAGGCAATAACCTTGTGTATTCGCAATTTTAGTTACATTTTGTAGGTAGTTGTAAAGTTACATGCTGTGTGGGTAGTAAACTTGTAACATATTAAAAGGATCTGTTAACTTGAGACCCAAGCCTTATCTAGAATGACGCATTTACCTCTTTTAATCATGCCGCTATAATACTCCTTATAGTAACAGTCAGCATAAGGCCGTGTCCTAACCAAATGCGATCGTCGTGCTCGTTTATATGAATACTAGCTGGGGTACCTGGCTTCGCTCAGGGAGTTGTTCCAAAATATTCCACAACATTCGAGTGTTCTAGAATATTCCACAATGATCTGGGATGTTCCCGAACATTCCACAACATTCCAGAATGTTGTGGAATGCTCTCGAATAATCTTGAATGTTCTAGAAATTTCTAGAGGGTGAAACTTCTAGCCCTTATATCTTCAAAAGCACGCCCTTCAGGTAAAAACGGGAATCTTCTTCATGGATGAGAGATAGAGGGCTACCATAACATATAACTCCCTTGATCGTACCGGGACTCATTTCAGTTTTAGCGGCACGCACATTGTAGACTTTCTTTTATAATATATATTGATGACATACTCGCGCGATCAAGTCGCGTAGTAGGACATGTCATGTAACCGATCGCGTAATCGCGTATTCGCGCGACATTGTCTTTTGGTTAAGACACAAGGTAAGACTTAGCAAAGGCTATTACGATTCAAAATCCGGCTGTGTAAGTATTACAAAGGCACAGTTTTTTTTTTTCGATAGGCTAGTTTAGTCTATTTATGTTGGTTTGATACTGGATATGCTGATGGGTAAACGTTTTGAGTCTCAAATTCTTGTCGATTCAATAGTACTTTTTAAATTAGTTATTCCCAGTAGGTGGCCACGTTAATAGCAAGTCTTAGTCTCAAGTTAACATGCACTTACCGTAGTAAATAATATGTAGCTAGATTAAGCATATGTATATGACATTTGTGCTAGGATAAAAAGTGAGTGAGGGAAGAGGTAGACAGACAGTTCAGAAAATCATTAAATCTCTAAACATGTTTTAAGTCAAAGGAAATAGCTTAGAGATAACAACTTGGCCTTATTAAAACATATTATTCGAACATTCAATGACTCATGATTCATTAATAAATAAAACTTTAATCATTGTAATAATGAAGGTTCATCTTGTAATTTTTGACTGATAATATTTGCGACTTTTGCTGTTACGAAGTTGACATTTTATACCGATAAAAATGTCTGGGGGAAGCGCTAAGGTAGCCGCGAAATTCAAAGTTTCTTACGATTTTTGCAATTTGCAGCTCAGTGTCTGGGTGTATGTTGATTAAAGTATGATATGCGACCGTAAAAAATGTGTATTTACAGAATTATGATATTAGAACCAGTAATAAAATCCTTAAGTTAGTATAATCCTGAAATGTTAAGATTTCATGAAATAGTCATTCAACAGAATTATTTGGTCTTAGAAAGTTGTATTTATGACTTTAATTATTATAATTCTGTAAATACATATTTGTTACGGTCGCGAATCATATTTTAATCAATATACAACCTAATACTGCCCTGCAAATTGCAAAAAACGTAAGAAAATTTGAATTTCACGGGCTACCCCGGCACTTTCCCCTTAAGAGATATTTTAGTCGTAATTCACACCAACTCGGCTTGCCAGGATTCTTTACAACAAATGACCAGGGCATACTTACTTATGCTTCATTTTGCATAAAAAAATGGCGGATTGCGACATTTGCGAATTGCAAATCATATCCGGGACGTACCAGGGGGCCAACCACCACCTCTTAAAGCAGTATTATTTTAATGTTACTTCAGTGTGAGAAAGAGATGAAGCTATACAGGACGTCTAGTTCCATCTTTTTCCCTCACTCAAGTAAGATTAATATAATACTGCTTTAAGAGATGGTGGTCTAGCTCCTGAATAGGCTTTATAAGAAGCAAATCAAGGCCGTAATTAATTTACGGGAATATGCTCTCCCTGTTACATGATACTTCAAACATAACAGGTGAAATGTGCGGTCCTATGCCCCACTGCCTTTGGAGAATACAGGCTTACGTAAAACTCTGATAAGCCAGCGCCGTTGGTGTCCATTACGCACAAAATTCAGGGTTCTCATGTTGTAAGTGCTAGACAATAATACAAACATCATCCTCTGAAGTGCTTTAGGGCGTTGTGATCTGGTTGTTAATCATTGTGCCATGTTGAGGCAAGGGATGCATAGTAATGTAATTAATATTTACGGTTTTTTATCCTAACATTATGGAGGCACTACACTTTGCGGATATTTGTCCAATAGAAGACAGGTTGTGCGTGTGTAAGGCACAGTATAACACCGTGGATATTATAACTGTGTCATTTTACGGCCGAACCCAATAACCTATTTATTTTCATTAAAAGACAGATCGCTATTGATGGTAGACAGTATAATTCTATCTGTCCTTATGTCAGTCCGGTAAGATTCCTTAGTCTCTTGATAGACTATTGGGACGTTAAAACCATAGATGGAAGGTTTTCTATCTCCAGTGTACCAAAACTGCTGATAGATAGGTTATTGGGTTCACCGCTATTATCTTTTCTTCTAATTTGAACTGGAAAAAAAAATCCTTTTCCATATGCCTATTCGCTTTCAAGACTTCTCGTAGACAACGATATAGGTGAAGTGTAGTGGCCTTCATACTTAATATTAATAAACTATACCTAACCTAAGTTAGTGGCACATTAATTACGCATTTGATTATGTAGCTTTAACTGTAATGTGGCTTAAGATATACGATACTACGCTAAATTCTTGTATTTAGGTAGTAATACAGTCAGCAAAAGAAATAAGTATACAGGTATCTTTACTATGATTAATTTTGGACCCATTCGCGAGTTGAGTAGTTACATCTTTGGCATTGTTGCTTTGCAGTAATATTTTGACGAAACTTGAATGTGCCCATCCGGCCATAAACGAATAAACTAACTTATTCATCCATGGCCTATACACATGGTTTGCGTACCTACCCTCAGCAGTCAGTCCGTCTACTAAATTGCTGATTGGTTAATATTTTTACCATAACATGAGCTATCTTCATATAATCTGGTGTAAATTTTATATACAACGTGTCGCTTTTGATAACCCGTAACTCTAGGGGTCATTGTCCTCATCATTATGAACAACTTTTACTTTGGGACCAAACCCGAAATCAAAAGGAACACGTTGTATATGGATGTTTTCATGAAATAAAAATTATTTGATTTTGATAATAGTTCATGCTGATTCGATGAATATTGTATCCTACTTTTTTATAGTATGTTACCCTGTCGCGTAGCACTCAGCGCGTCACGATAGGTACTCACGGTCAGGATAATTGCGCTGATGTCATCTATCGATCAATCTGCACACTTATACGTCGTCGTTAGGAAATAATTCTACTTATACCTACCTAATGTACCTACTTTTTAGACCTATTTATAATAGTGGAATTGTGACGATGAGTTGGTGATGTTGGAGGAGAGAAATTGCAGGCAAGCTCGTTTACTATTCGTAAAAGTGTGATGATTTTTTATCGCGTAAGAACTGGTTTTTCATCTCTCGGTGTTGAGCCGAGCATTGAGAATCCAACACAGTGCATCCCAGCGCGTCAAAAAAATACACTGTTGGATTTTCAACTCGGCGAAAATCCAGTGCGCGTCAAAAAATCGCCCGTGGGTACGAGGGATGATCGTAGGTTATGAGCTTGTAGTAAATGCGTGTTGGTAAACGCAAGTTAATGTTTGCGTGAATGCAGAAATTAAAGATTTCATGAAAATAATAAATACGTAATATGTGATTACCAGAGATTTGCACGCAATTTCTTTCAATGTCTGACTCATTGTTTTTCGCTTCTAATAACGAGTTACCCAAGAAGGGTTTTTGCACTACCTAGTAAGACTGTAAATAAGATTGTAACAATATACTTATCTCAATATTACTCATTGAAAATACTTGTAGCAGTGATAAAAATTTGGAGTTACGGATTGTTTCTTAAAGCGTTAACTCATATATTATTCGTGTTTATATTTAAAAAAAAATAAGTCACTGTTTTAGGTAGAGTCCGTCTCATAAGAATAGTCCCGCGTCAATATAAATAAGTGGTCGCATGGACTGTAGCGCCGCGTCTACGAGACTACTTTCGTGAGATTGACTTTATGTACTTGCACCTAGCCCACGTATCCACGGGAGATTTTTTATTTCGGCGATTTTTTTTCGCGCACTGGATTTTCAACGCACTACTTAGCGCCGAGAGTTGAAAATCTGTTTTATTGACGTGCTGGGTTGCGCTCAGTTGGATTGTCAATGCGCGGATAGCGAGAGTATAACACAGTGCGCCATAAAAAATCGCCCGTGCCTACCTGGGCTTATTGTAAGTGTTGTAGAAACAACTGTCACGTTGTAGAATTATAAATGCAATTTATTTAATCGTTTTTTTTTAAGGTATGAGGATTGCTTTGTTCTTTCTTTGTACAGTTTATAATGTATTGTATTTTATGTATAGCTTAAAATTAGACGGGATTTTTGCAGGACGAATATTTTGTTAAACACTGCACCGGTAACTTTTGGTAGTGATTTTGCAAAGGTAGCCCGCGAAATTCAAATTTCCTTAAATCTATTGCAATTTGCAGGTCAGTGTCAGGTTGCATCTTAATCTAAGATTCGCGACCGAAACAAATATGTATTTACATAATTATAACCATAAGAATCATCAATAGGTACATTTAAGTTAGATTTGTTATGATTTCGGAAATCATGACATTTTCAAATTGCAAAAAAACGCAAGCAAATTTGAATTTCGCGGGCTACCTTTGCTCATCCACCTTAAATGCTGACGTATTATGTTGTCATGCGCAAGCCCCGTCGTCATGGGGACCCGTTTGTGTATTGGTAAATATGATGATGATGTTCTTCTTTTCCTTTCGACGGTACATCTATGTTGCTAATACTGATTGGGCTCAGTAGATAGCCACATTTATTGCGGCGTCAGAGGCGACTATGTTCATCACTGCTAGTGTCCCAAATGTCTGTTCCCCTGCACCATTGACGATCTGCACATGGTAGTGTTAAATCTTTATAATATTTTCCTATATAAAAGGGGACCGTGCCAAATCTAGTCCAAATATTTAACTACCCACTTATCAAAACAAGGCAGCAAGGAAAAAATCATAATAAAGTATACAGTTCTCGTAGGAAGGTGCATGTCCTTTGCCAACATACAAACGAGTACCCACATTCTGAAAGATTATTGTTACCCAGTTTGTATCTTGATGAATGTAAATAAGTAATATAAGTTTGCATTGCATATAATCGGCGCTGACTGATAATTGTCACAATAAAGGCGAAAATAGCAAGATGATGTTTTATTCAGCATTGCATGCGTATGTCCTCGATTTCGACTATATTTAGTCATACCATGTAGGTAGTTTACTCACTGTTATGTCCAGTGATAAGATTATTTTGTTTGTCACTATCACACAATTTTGCTATCTCCATTATAAAATCGTTTACAACGCGTTTGTTTTTAGCTAACTGGAATCGACTAAGGCCGACAGCACCGAATCGAGATAGCAGTTACTTATTTAAAAAAAATTAAATGTTCGAGATGCACAATTACAAACTCGTAAACAATTTTTTTTTATACAAATTGAAAAGGACTGGATTAGATCTGGCGATAATGCGATGTGATAGTTGCGCAGCTTCAGTCGACAGTATTGCTGGCATTCAAGGGGTCTAATTAGCACCAGGATGGGAGCGAAGTCTATAGGTACCGAGAAAGGCGCTGCTTAGAAAATAAATTACAAAACTAGTTTGTTGAAAAAAAAAAAAACATATAAGTACCTTCTATTTTGATCATATAGTTGGTAATTTATAAAATTTAGTGAATCTTAGCGTAGTACACATTTATATTGGAAAATAAATTGCTTCATATTTGGTAATGAAAAGCATTATTTTTGCATAACATAACATCACGCCTTGTTTCCCCGAAGGGTTAGGCAGAGATGTACGTATAGTAGGTACACCCACATTTCGCCAGTTATGTTTAAGTCCCATGTAATAGGGGGCGAGCCTATTGCCATCTACCGGGCACACATCCAGACTCTGGGCTGCTACTGAGAAATTCCAGATAGAAAACCCATTATTTTTGCATTTCTTTATTTATTCATTTAGGCCGGGGAAATTAGGCGTGAGCCTGCACTAAATCTTACCAGCGATTTTTTTTTTCTTGAATCGTTTCAGTATAGATGAACTTGCTCTTCAAATAATAATAAAAAATAATCATTTTCCAGGACCGCACCTAGGTAAAAAAAACAAAAACGCGTTTTTGTCAATAAAAAATGAAGGCTTAATCATCATCTGCCTAGCCTTTTCCCAACTACATATATTGGGGTCGGCTTCCAGTCAAACCGGATGCAGCTGAATACCAGTATTTTACATGGAGCGACTGCCTATCTGACCTCCACAACCCAGTTGCTGGGTAATACGATACCCCTTGGTAAGACTGGTTGTCAGACTTTCGGGCTTCTGACGACCCGTAACGACTATCAAAGATACACGAATGACAGCCGGGACCAACGGCTTAACGTGCTTTCCGAGGCACGGAAGGGTCTTGATATGTAAAGATGGTCACCCATCCACGGACCAACCGTGGCAAGCGTAGCTTAACCTGATCGATAGACCCGTGCGACTGTTATTTCTTAGCCACAAGCCCCTCATAAGGCTTAATCTAGTTTGTAAATAAAAAAAAAATTGCTAAAACATATCTATATTTTTTCAAAATACATATTTCGTCCACGGAAACGATACAAATAAATTAACGAAATCTTTGAATTTTACTCAAGCAAAAATATTAATCTATATGTCTTTAGGTAGGTACCCTAAACATAAAAAAAAAAACAATTGCAAAGTTAGCCTAAAATGCGTAAACCCGGGCTGGTGTAATTAATGATTCTTAGAGGCGGGCGGCGGTTGCTTCCAGATCGATGGGTGCTGGTTTTACGTAGGGGATCAACTCCTGGTACTGTTCAGGCATCCATGGTTTTAGGGCTTCTGGGACCTGCCGGTTATAGAAATAACGATCTTAGTGACATTGAAATAAAGCTTTTATTGCCGCGTCCATAGCAATGTTAGCTAACCCCATAGAGATTTTTCAGGTTATTTTGAGCAGTGGATTGGACAAAGTTGAAATATGATTATTGCTTGTTATATTTTCCGTACACAAGATGGAGATTTTGGAAGAAAATTGCCATACATTCTTAAAATAGTTACCACACTTATTAAAATATAAATGTTGCCATCACATTATTTAATAGAGATCTGCCTAAAAGATGAAAAATATACTCAGAATTTTATAATGAGCAATAATGATATATGTATTACTAGCTGCGCCCCGCGGTTTCACCCGCAAGTCTCGGTCCCGTGGGAATATCGGGATAAAAAGTGTCCTATGTCTTAACCCAGGCCGTGGTCTACCCATGTGCATGTGCCAAATTTCATCCAAGTCCGTTCAGCCGTTTTAATGAGAAAGCGTAACAAACAAACAAACTCACTTTTGCATTTATAATAATTGAATCGCTTGTTTTCAAAACAGCACATGTCCAAAATTTTGAATATAAAAAAAAGGGTAAAAATATATTTTTTTTAATTATTTTATTTGCTTAATCATTACAAAAATATATATTATTTGTTCTCAATTGAGAATAATCATGAGTCATCCTGAAAAATATTTTGCTATCTTGTTTTTTGTTCCTCCTGTAAAAACACAGTTTTGGACAAGTGCTGTTTTGAAAACAAGCGATTCAATTAGTTAGGATTACATTATGAAGTGGCAATAGCCCAAAGGTTAAAACAAGGACTGAATGTCACTAGCAGGGAGGTCGGAGGTTCATTTTCCAACCGTTCGTTGCAATATTAATATACCTAGACGCGAGTAAACACTGAACAATTAAAATATTTTATCTTTGTTGCAAGCCAGAACGTTTTGAAAAATAAATACATAATCGGCCTAAAATGTTCCCTCTGCTGGGACATAGGCCTCTTCTCTCCAAGAGGGAGTGGGCTGTAATCTACCACGCGGGCCCAGGGTTGGTAGATGTCACATGTCTTCGAATTTTTGGTTCTTGGATGTCCAAGAACCAAAAACAACAATTGGCATGTGCCAGTTTCCTCACGATGTTTTCCTTCACCGTTTTGAGAGCAGTGGTGGTGAAATGATTTACACAAAGTAAAGCGCCTGGCTGGGTTCGAACCCACTACCTACACTTCGTAAGACGGGTCCGACACCACTGAGCCACCACTACTCTCTCGAAAAATAAATAAGAACAATAAATTATCCTAAACGTTAAGACTGGAAAGTACCTATGTTTCAATTTGTCTTCGAAAAAAATAAGCTGTCATAATAGCTCTACACGGCCTTTACCTTTTGAAGCCCTGTTCAATCTACTTGCGTAAATATGCGTCCCAGTGTCATAGGACGCATACCAAGCAAGACCTCCTAACACTTCATAACACTTCATAAAAAATAATGTCCAAATACATAGTGATAGATTGTAAGAAAAAGGAAACAAACTTATAGGCAGTCATTGGGGACTGCTGACAGAAGTGAAAACTTAAAACTAACAGTTGCATGCGAATATGACATCTATTTCTAAGATTTTAGCGTGCTAAATAGATTAATTTGGTTACAGCGCCCTCTAGCGTTGAGTCGTTGAACTCGTTGGAGCATGTCGCGAACCCGTAAGATTTTCTCCTACCAAATAGTGCTCAACGCGCCTAAAGAAGTTTTCAATTAAAAAAAAAACTTGCGTACAAAGCTGTGACACAAGCCAGTAGCGAAGCTACAACTTCCATTAGAGGGAAGCCGAAAAAAATAATCACTCAATATAACATCATTTTAATATTACCTCAATTTAAGTCATTCCTTTACTTTTCTTAATTTAACGCCTATACAACGTGTTTCTGGATGTACGACATTAAATGAAAACGAGCACAGTACTAATCCATTGAAACATTTTGAAACATGAATATTAGTAGTTAATGGAAAATTTAAAAATTGCAGTTTTCAAACAAAATAAATAGTAGAATCAACTGCATAAAAAGTAAACACCCTTTATCTACGCAAAGTCACTGACCAACGGTGTGGCACGGGGTGCGGGGTGCGGCGGCGCCAATGTTTACCTATTATTACGGACTCAGATCTACATCATGTTGAAAAATAAGAAAATGAAAAATAATTTTCTGTGGCTAAAGTATTCATTGGATTTGATTGATTTTTTGTATACGGGCAAAGAACATGATTCTCTTTGCGTGGTTTAAAGGAATGTCAATCCTCCTGTTACACATGGTATAACTATAGATACGCGTTTTTGTAATGCTTATTATTTTATGATATTGTATTACATAAATACCTGTAATATGACAATGTATGCACTATATTATTTAGTAATAATAAACTCAAGTACAGTCGCTGTTCCGAAGGGAAGATGGTAGGAATGTGGTTGTATGAAGCCTTCGCCACTGGTACAAGCAAGGAACTTATCGTTAACTTACCTTGATGCCCTCTTCAGTCTGGTTGACCTCAAGCACGGCGCAGATGACACGAGTTGTAGCGCACATGGTCGCGTTCAACATGTGCACGTACTCTGTGGCTGCGTTCATCTTTTTGGTCTGCCCGTATCTAGAAGAAAACATCATTACTGTTGAGTTATTTCCGCAGAGTTTGTACGGTATAAAAGGACGCGATTTTATAACACTAAGCAATATCATAAATAAAACTGGCCAAGTGCGTGTCGGACCACGCACAATGAAGGGTGCCGTAGTCGGGATGAAATTATCCCAAGAACAAACTTAACATTGTAGTTGAAAACATGTTCTCTTACTTAGCTATGATATTATTCTTTTTAATTTAGTTATATTACGACGTGTTCCTTTTGATATCACATAACTCTAGGGGGTCATTGTACTCATCATTATGAACAACTTTTACTATGGGACCAAACCTAAAATCGCGAAAAAAAAACAGCTGTTCCCTACATTCATTATGTTCGCGTAACTCATCAAAATGCAGGGAAACCCATATTCTTTTTTTTGCGATTTCTTTCGGGCTTGAATGACAAGAGTTATTTGCTGTGTCGGAGCGGTGCTGTTATAATGAGTGATGACCATAATTCACGTGAGTGACCATAAATTAAATCATTCTATTTGAGTTACCTAACAAGAAGGCTCCTAGCCTGATAATCCAAACAGTTGCTGCAGGACACTAGCTCACGGAAGGCTGCCGAGCCGGGGAACCAGGCCTCCAAGTCGAGTTTCTTGGAGGCCGCGTGATTGAGGGCCCCCGACACGATGTTCACGACGCGGTAAGGGATACCCAGCAGCTTGCAGAAGTCTTCCGCGTTGTTGATCATCTCGTCCATCATCTCCCATGAGGCGTTGTCGTGCGGGGAGGTCAGGACGAATTGTTCCACCTGAACAAAAAGGTCGGCTCGGCGTTAGGAACATCCACACTGTCTTGGAATCGACTATACTCCATTTGAATTAAGATTAGAAATTTAAACAAACCTTTTTTACAGTCCGTTCAACCGTTTTGAATTCTATTCCATAGCCCTAAGGATGGCATTAAAAGCAAAAAGGTGGTTTCATTACCAACTATTTACTGCAGGTGCCACTTGTCATGCCACCAACGCAATAGAAGTTAAAATCGGTTGAATGGACTGTAAAAAAGGTTTAGTTAATATTCTAATCTTATTACAAATGGAGTTTAGATACCTACCTCTAAAAAATACTTATGAGTTATTATAATAAAGTTATATACCTAACCTTTTCAAATTGATGGACCCTGAAGATACCACGGGTATCTCGTCCATGTGAGCCTACTTCTTGACGGAAGCATGACGAAATACCTGCATACCTGGAAACAGAATTCGAATTTAAAATCGTAGAGAAACAAAATTAATAGGTAAGTAAGTACTTACCTACTTAATGTGACTTTATGGTCTCTTATGTAGTCTAAGGAACATGATTTCAGGTCACATTTCTAGAAATCTGCAAAAAGCATGGTGTATTCAGTAAGTAGTTTCCTCACCTAAGTGGTAATGAAGCCTCAGGCAGCCACTCGTCCATATGGTATGCAGCTATAGGCTGCTCAGAGGTGGCGATGAGGTACTTCTCCTCGACGGTGGCGTCGCCCTTGTTCTCGGAGCCTTTGCCAACCACCTTGTATAACTCCTCGTCGAATTGAGCCAGTTGAGCTAATTTTTGCATCACCTGTAAAACTAACATCGTAAGAAAAGTGTTTTTTTTAAATACTGGTTTCTCGCCAGCCTACAGAAAATTAAAAAAATAATAATACACTTTATCGGCTCGAAAAACGCAACTGAATTGTCACTATCACTTGGAGGGGTCTTCAGAAAGAAAGACAATACGTTTATTTGCGGCAAACATGATGCAAAGAAAGCACATAAAATAACAAGTTTGGGCAAATATGCGTTACATCCACTTAAAACGGCCAGCGCTCAGCATAATGCTGCGACCTTATGCGAGACAGAGCCCCAGCGCTGGTTTTCAGCGACAGCCGGCGTTTACGACTTCCTCTGCGCTCCGTCTGCTTTTCCCAACTGTGTCGGGGTCGGTTACCAGTTAAACCAGAGGCGACTGAATACCAGTATTTTTCATGGAGCGACTGCCTATCTGACCTCCACCACCCAGTTACTGGGTAACTGGTATGAGTGATAAGGATAATGCTGGGGAACTGTGTGCATGTTTTTTATTCATTAGTGCCTTGTTTATGTGCTAATTTATTGCAAACTTATATCATGGCACATACCTCTTTCCTCATGAAGAACGGAGTGTAAAGTGGTGTATAGCCCCTCTTCAGCAGCATCCTGAGAGACAGTTGAATGAGCGCCTGCTCTAGGAACACTGCGGCTCCCTTGAGGAAGTACCCGCGTCCTCCAGCCACTGCAATACCTCGCTCGCCGTCCATACCTAATGATACATTAGTGATTAGTATATTATACGAGGTACTAGCTGTTGATCGCGACTTCATCTGCGTGTATTTTGTTTTTAATTCAAAAAAGGAGAAAAATAGGCTATGTCCTTCTCCAGGTCCCAGCAATGCCGGAAGCCAGCGCAGGGCCTGTAGCAAATTCTGCCAAGAGGCCCCTTGGTAAAACTTCTGTTTACAAAATAGTAGGTAGGTACCTACTTTCACAAAATAGTTTTTCTCGATATCTCGCTATTCAAATCAATTTTTCTAAACAAAAAGGAAATTACGGTTGATTTTTCGCATAGCTGCATGTTACATACGTTGGTAGTCAATTTGCTTAATAATTAATAACCCTGACTTTACATTAACTTACCGTCAATCATACAAATGAGGTCCACATGAGAATACTTAGTCCTGTAGGCACAGTCTCCGTGTGTCCTCTCCACCTTGTTGTGGTTCTCATCATCATCCACTGGAACGGACTCATGGAGGTGGTTACCTACTTCTCGGAGAGCATTTAAACGGGCCTTCTCCGCTACTATTAGTACCTGCTCGTTCTTTGTTAAAGCTGCCTCCAATAACAAACTGAGCTGAAAACAAACACAGCAAGTTTTCTAAAAAATAAAAATATGGTCAAGAGCGAATCACATAATTTGGGTTCCACACGATACTACGATGAGCAGTCAATAGACTAAATTGATTACTTAATTGAAGTTTTGCACGTAATTACCATCCCATATGTATACAAGGTGTAACATAAATAACGCACATCCTCTTAAGGGGTCATTGTAATCATCATTATGAATAACTTTTACTATGGGACCAAACCCGAAATCGCGAAAAAAATCTGCTGTTCCCTACATTTTGACGACTTATGCAAACATAAATGTAGGGAAAAGCTGTTTTTTTTTCGAGATTTCAGGTTTGGTCCCATAGTAACAGTTATTCATAATTATAAGTACAATGACCCCTTAAGAGGCCGTGCGTTATTTATGTTACATCTTGTATATAATTCGTTGACTAATGGGACAGTATCTACGTATATTGTTGCGATACTCCCCGGAGCTAGTCTCTTCTTCTCTCGACCGCGAAGTTCTTTGTAACTGTTTTTGCTTTCAGCTCTACAGGGTCAAATTAAATTAGCTAGCGAAACTCCGCAGACGTGTTGGGTATCGATATCTAAACACGACAAAATGAAAATAAAAAAGGTTTGATGATTTTTTTTTGGGTCATCGACCGCTGGTAGTGTACTTGAAGTATGATTGAAAAATCTGTTTTATTTTATTTTGTCGTGTTTAGATACCCATCACGTCTTTGAAAATTACACAAAAAAAAAAACGGATTTTTAAACTGACATTTTAACTGCGGTTACCCCAACAAAAATCATCAAATTTATATATTTTTTACGTTATCATGTTTAGATATCGATATCCATCACGTCTGCTGAGTTTCGCTAGCTAATTTAATATGACCCTGGATATTGCAATATACGTCGTCGTCATTGAGTTGAAGGAGAGAGTTTCAATCTTAGGTAATATAAATATTAGCTTGAAATTAAAAGTGTGGAACAGGACGATTGACATTCCTTTAAACCACGTAAAGAGAACAATGTTCTTTACCCGTATACAAAAAATCAATCAAATCCAATGAATACTTTTGCCACAGGAAATTATTTTTCATTTTCTTATTTTTCAACATGATGTAGATCTGAGTCCGTAATAATAATAGGTAAATATTGTAAGGTCAAGAACCTGTGCAAAACATATGATTCTATTCTTTGCGTTTGTATTGTTCTACGACTAAAGTGCCTGCGCCTACTTACCAGCGCCCCGCACCGTAACGTTGGTCAGTGACTTTTCGTAGATAAAGCGTGTTTACTTTTTATGCAGTTGATTCTGCTAGTTTTTTTGTTTCAAAACTGCAATTTTTAAATTTTCTATTAACTACTAATCTTCGTATTTTAAAATGTTTCGATGGATTAGTACTGTGCTCGTTTTCATTTAATGTCGTACATCCAGATACCTACACGTTGTATAGACCACAGTATTAAATTAAAGTCGCTTTTCGTGTCTGGTTGTGTGACCGTTGTTCACCAAAATTTAGAGATTTCTAGATCATTTATGCTACGAGTACACTGTCACGATAACGCGAACTACACTTCGCGTGCTCTCTGTTGTACAGCCCGATTAAATTTTTATGGCGGTTCAGAAAATGAGGCAAGTCGCTGCGCAGTAACAAATTCACATGTTAGCGGGAGTGAGGGTTGCGGGAGTGAGGGGTGCGGTACTGCCCAGCGAGTAGCGCACTTCACAGCCGCCATAAAATGTCAAAATAACAGCTTGTTACTAAATACATATATATGTATATACGATATTTATTAAAAAAAAAAAAAATTGTCGGTCTGTCTGTTTTTTCCGGCTAATCTCCGAAACGCCTGGACCGATTTTGATGGGACTTTCACTGGTATATAGCTGATGTTACAGGGATTAATTTAGGCTAGTTTTATTTCAGAAAAATAATTAGAGTTCCGCGCAAAAAAAAAAAAAAACGCTGATCTAGTCGCATTTGAAAAATCCGCTTTGCATTTGGTAGCCCAATTCTCGAGGATGGTTACAGGTTATTTAACATCACGCTACGACCCTTAGGAGCCGAGCAAAAAGGGGAAAGTCAGAAAGAACACTAAGCGAAAACGAAGTAATAGCGCGGGCGGGCGATGCAACGCGACGGGTCGGGGGACGAGGGAGTTTTATTAAAATGTGGCTCTTATTATATTGTGTATCTTATTACGAATTACACGCGAACGAAGTCGTGGGGCACAGCTCGTAAGGTAATAAAAGCTACACGTTTGTACTGTGATTGGGTGATCTAATATTATCAAAGTAGGTATGTGTGACAAGGTGTCGGAAGTGGACACTTGTATGCAGAAGTGTAATCCACTCAACATTGTTATTGATTCGACATTGACTAGGTCAGATATATGTTTATGAGCTAGTAGCACTTCACCCGCGACTTTGTCTGCGCGGATTTCCACTTTCCCCTACGAATTTCAACACCAGCTCCACGCCTTTAATTAAAGAGTAGTTTTGGAAAATAACATTAATAATAACGATCTTTATTATTCACCTAAAGAAGTATTTGTGACTAGTTTCAAGTTTATGAACCCAAGAAATAAGATTTTTCAAATAAACGAATTCCCCCTTTTCACCCCCTTAAGCCCCATTTACACAATGAAACTTTCTTGCCTGTGGCATACAATAAAATTGAAGCAACAACTGACTTGCATCGTCTAAGAACTGTTTAGATGGTACCTTGCTACTTTTATTGTTGCTTCAACTTATTGCCTGCTACTGGCAATTAAATCGCACCGTGTAAATCAGGCTTTAAGGGTCGATTTTCGCAAAATCCTTTCTTAGTAATTACACAACTTCGTTCTGCAATTACAGTCCAAAATTCAGGTTATGTACTATCTTTAGCGGTTTTGGCTATACGAGATTCGAGAATCCGACAAACATATCCTGCTGTTCTTTTATTTTACGGGGTCAAATTAAATTAGATAGCGAAACTCCACAGAATGATGGGAATCGATAGCTGAAAACAATAAAACAAAACAAAAATTGTGATGACTTTTTGGAGTCATCGGCGAATTTGAAGTATGAGTTTAGAAAATTGTTTTTTTTTTGTTTGTTCTAAGCACGATAAAAAAGTGACTTGTAAAATCCGTTTTTTCTTCAAGAATAAAATTACCCGAACATTAATTTTAAATGAACATAGGTTTACGTTAGGGATAATATAAATCAAAATTTTGAAAAGCCCCCGACACACATCTATCCTAACCTTGACATCACATTGAGACTAAGTATTCCAATGAGCCCAAACATGGTACCTCTGCTGTAAGTTGATGAAGGAGTTGGGTATCGTGCAAATTCCGGGTAATACTGCAGCATCAGTTCAAGGTTACTACGTTATTCTAATATCACTGTAGTAACAGAATACCCGACTCGATCAGACTATGGAAGATATTCGCATCCATTCATCAACTAGAAAATACCTGATAATCTTCAAACGGCTGAATAGATTTTCTTGAATCATAGCTAAGAACACTCTCGATCAAGTCACTTTTTAAATAAAACAAACCTAAATCGGTTCAGTCGTTTGGGAGCTACGACGGGACAGACACATACACAGATAAACACTTTAAACTTATAATAACCCTCCGTTTCCGTGGGGGATTAAAAAACAAAGGGCAGTGGCGGGAAATCCACAAAAAATCTGTGTGTAATTAAATATTTCTGTTTAAATTAGAGTTTAAAAATTTGCTTACCTTCTTGATCTGGTTAACAGTGAGAGGCTTCAAGTCATCTCCGGTCAGGTCAACCAGCTTCTCCGCTACTTCTGATGGTACTGGCTGGTCTTCCGGCCCAGCCGGCTCCTTGCCCTTCATCTTGAGACCGATCTCTTTGCTGCACACATTCTTCAGCTTGTTGTAATTGTCGGCTTCGTGGCGCAATCTCCTCCAGAGGGTATCCTGCTCTACCACAGTGTCGACGAGGGCTACATCTTTGAACCTGTTGCGTTGGTTTTCGCGGATCTTGTCTGGGTTACCACCGTCTTTGTCGGCACGGAATAAGTCTAAGTCTAACACCATGACGTGGTTTTATGGACGCGTGTTTATTGTATGAAGATGTTTAAGAAATGCACTGTACGTAGGACTGCATCCGGTATATAAAGAGCGAAAAATTGATAACGTTTCAGAATTATGAACACAGGGTGTGCTCAAATTCCTGAAACGTTATCAATTTCTTGAGTTGTGAATATAAATTCAGCTTCCTTTTCTTGTGGTTTTTTTAACAAACGTAAGCCGAGTTAATTTATACGTGTCCACATTGCATCCTGTATATTTTTGTTTTTTTTTTGTTTTGATAGAAATTGTTTTTAGATGCGTTTACGGGAGATTGGTCGGAGAAGGCAATGTATGGACGCCAGCACATCAAGCTACCCGAAACTGTCAAATTTTTCTAATCAACCTTGAACCTAATGCTTTAGCATTAAAGTCGAAAATCTATTAAAGAAATTTGACATATTGTAGTAGCTTGATGTGCTGGCGTCTGTACAAAGAACAATGGATAGCAATGGGTGAGACCTTTGTCCAGCAGTGGGACAATAAAGGTCGAATAAGAAATAAATAGATTTTGTAAACGAGGCAAAAGGAGTATGTAAGGATCGTAGCAGGTAGCGTTCTGTAGTTTCTGCCTAGCCCCATGGGAAGAAGGCGTGAGTTTATGTATGTATTTGTATGTGTAGATTTTGTAAAACACAAAATGCGAAAACCCTAAAATAAAATCCCTAAATCATTATTTCGCGACCTGTGGGATAGTACGATTATTCACGATGAAAAGGACCACACGACAGGTATTTTTTTCCAAGTAACAATAAGGTCAAGGTCAAATACAAAAGTTCAAGGATAAACCAAAAAATACCTACCTTCCTCTAGCAAAGCTCACCCAAAGTTCAAGGTCATCTTTGAGATTAAGGTCGACCAAATAAAAAAATAACATATTTTTAGTAGTAGTCTGGCCATTTATTTAATTTACAATATTATTTTTGAGCTTAGCGTAACAAATAAATAAAATGCTTCATGTGCGGGAATGAACAATTATTTTTGCTAGCAAAGTTACTTTTTTCCTTCTTTATTCTTGCCCTTCTTAGCGGCGGCGGCTGCTTCCAGATCGATGGGTGCTGGCTTCACGAAGGGGATCAACTCCTGGTACTGTTCAGGCATCCATTGTTTTAAGGCTTCTGGGACCTGAGGGTTATAGAAATAACGTGCTTAGTACAGTATATATACAGGGTGTAAGGGACAGCCCTCCGCAAACTAACCGGGTGCATTCAGCTACTTATTTGGAATCATATTCCACCGGAAAATTTCTCAGGAAAATTTCCGTTTTTTCAGTTACTATTAGTTTATTTCAATGTAAAATTACATTCTCTGTACGCAGCACTCTATTTATGTAAATAAAATAGCTAAAATAAAAAAAATCAGCAATGGACGTTGAAATACTCGGCGGCCGAAGGCTCGCTGCGCTGCCGTTCGCTACGCGCGTTTTGCCACGGTAACGATACATTGCGTATGAGATAATAAAACAAATCAAGTTTATTGAATTCCCATAACGTTCCTGAAATAATTTCATGGACCGGTTATGTTAGTATGATATACTGAATTCACCCCATCAGTCTGCGGAGGGCTGTCTTTTACATCTTGTATATAAAAAGCAGTTTGCTTTTTAAGATTCGAACACCGTTGAAAACTGCTATTTTACGCGCTAAAGAGTTTAGTGAAAGTTACCGCTACGTTATTTTGAAGCCTCGTTCAATACGCTAATGTAAGCTAGTGATATCCGTGAAGTTACCTTGATGCCCTCTTCAGTCTGGTTGACCTCAAGCACGGCGCAGATGACGCGAGTTGTAGCGCACATGGTCGCGTTCAACATGTGCACGTACTCTGTGGCTGCGTTCATCTTCTTAGTTTGTCCGTATCTGGAAGAAATTGTCAAAACATTTGAGGCCCGTTCACTGACTTCCGCAAAACTTTTTAAGAGAGAACGTAAAGTTATTACAATCCATAATTTGATAGAAATTTAAACACAGTTTACTGAGCTGATCGTGGTTGGTTAAGTGATAGCAATTTCAGCGTGAATAATTTTAAGTCCGCAAATAATTAATTTATCAAATGAAAAGAAAATACTAATATCTATTTTATTTTACCTAACGAGCAGCCTCCTAGCCTGATATTCCAAACAGTTGCTGCAGGACACTAGCTCACGGAAGGCTCCCGAGCCGGGGAACCAGGCCTCCAAGTCGAGTTTCTTGGAGGCCGCGTGGTTGAGGGCCCCCGACACGATGTTCACGACGCGGTATGGGATGCCCAGCAGCTTGTAGAAGTCTTCCGCGTTGGTGATCATCTCGTCCATCATCTCCCATGAGGCGTTGTCGTGCGGGGAGGTCAGGACGAACTGTTCCACCTGAGAGAAGGGTTTATTCAGGTTAATTTGCGCCAAGTATTAGTGCTTTGTAATGTCAATATCCTCGCGATACGAAGGATTCGTGAAGCCAGGCCCTCTAATTTTTAATTTGAGATTATTAGATAAAAAGTCCTTGAAACGACAAACCTGGAGAGCGGAGTGTAGAACATTTCTAATGTGACACGCAAAAACCATGGGTCATGCCGCCAGAATAGTATGTCTTAGGAGCCTTTAAAGGTGATAAAGAAAATACGAGAGGCATAGAACTATATCTGTCTAGAAGTAGAAAGTAAAATACAGGTACTATCGATAAAACGGACGCCTTTACACCTTAAAGTTGCTTTTTGTATTCACTGATCCATTGAAGAAACTCTGCCCCTATGGTCCTTTGTTTTACTTTGTCGTAAGTACAATTGCAGCTTGCAAGCAAGATTGTTTCAAAATTGGTAAGGCCTCGCGTTTGTCGACAGTACACACAGATCAAGGTCTGTGCACAGATATAAAATTTAACTCACCTTTTCAAATTGATGCACCCTGAAGATACCGCGAGTATCACGTCCATGGGAACCTACTTCTTGACGGAAACATGTCGAGAGACCTGCATACCTGTAAATAGTTTACGATTAACTAGCTATAGTCCGCGGCTTCACTCGTATCCTAAAGAAAGTGCTACTAGTACCTGGATAAAATGTACCCTATGTTGATTCAGGGCATCTAGTCTTCCTGTGTGCCAACTATCATCTAAATCCGTTTAGCTGTTATAGTGTGATAGAGTAACAAACATACAAATTGACATATTCACAATCATTGGAACTTTGCAGTAACAGCCGTTTTCTGACTGTCTCATTGATTTAGTGATCGCAAGCGCAACTGCTTTTTTTTTGTGGATGGGAAATTATCAAATGACTTCTCCCGCTCTGGGCGGAGCGGGAGGGCGTGTCAGACTTTTACTGACTAAAACCCACCCGTGTTCCTTCTGTTGCCTGTGCCGGGGCCACGGCAACTCTTTCGAACATCCCGCAACCCTAGCTGGCATCGACCCTAGCGGACCCCGTTAATAGTGCTGACATCTCTTTGAGGCCCGCGTGGAACACAACGCTCCGTTGTCTCAGGCTTGGTCCTTACCGGACGGCGAGCTACCCATTGCTCGCCGTCCGCAAGCCCGCGTCTGCGGTGGCCGGGAATCGGCTACTAATTCCCGACGCCCTGGGCGTATCCTGCGGCGACTAGGGGCGTGAGGGCGCAAAGCTTGCCTCTCCCTCACGCGTCCCGCCTTCACGAGCATTACTGCTTCGCAGAAGGAGGTAATGGCTTCCCATGTACTCTCGCTCCGTACCATGGCCTGGACCAGGGCCGGACGCGAGAGATCGCCGCCGCCTATCGCTTCCGCGAGGACACGGCGGTGCTCCGCCCAAGCCGGGCAGACCTCCACCGTATGCTCCACCGTGTCCTCCGGGCGATCCACACAGTGGTGACACCCGGGCGTTTCCTCCCGCCTTATCCGGAATAAGCGCAACTGCTGAGCTTGCGTCACGGGTTCGATTATCAGTTCGGGCAAAATGTTATATGGTTTTTTGCATTAGAAGATCGGAGAATACAAGTGTATCATTAGTGGCTTTTGTAGACATGATATTCACTCAGATTTGTTACAGTTGTAATGGCAATCATGTCCTTTGCTTTAAATAGGTTTTTATTTTTTATTATTTGATTTATCTTTTATATAGATTCTCTTCTATTTTGTGAATGTGAGAATGTTGTAGGCCTTGTAGACTCACAGATGATTCTATTTATTGACCATTTTCTATTTTGTTAAGTACCTGTTACTTGTTGACAGGCCTACACTGTCCTCTCATATCTATTAACACTGTAATTTAGAAATACTGTAAAGCCAATTATTTTTAAAAGAGTAACAGATTCTTGCCTGTTCTTCTCTATAGGCAACAACCAATTAGAACCATGCACCTAGCTTCTGATGTTTCATAAGTGCCCATGTAGGTTTATGTGAAATATTTTGATTTTGTTTTGGTTATTTATAAATAACTAGCTGTTGCCCGCGGCTTCGCCTTGTTTACAATTTCATGGGTTTTAATTTTTTTGCGCGGAACCCTACTTATTTTCCTAAAATTAAAGTAGCCTAAGTTACTCCTTATAACAGCTATCTGCCAGTGAAAGTCTCGTCAAAATCGGTCCAGCCGTTTCGGAGTTTAGCCGGAACAAACAGACAAACAAAAAAAGTTACTCCTTATAACAGCTATCTGCCAGTGAAAGTCTCGTCAAAATCGGTCCAGCCGTTTCGGAGTTTAGCCGGAGTCTGACACGCCCTCCAACTGATTTACTCACCGGATAGGTAATGAAGCCTCAGGCAGCCACTCGTCTCTGTGGTACGCAGCTATAGGCTGTTCAGAGGTGGCGATGAGATACTTCTCCTCGACGGCGGCGTCGCCCTTGTTCTCGGAGCCTTTGCCTACCACTTTGTATAGCTCCTCGTCGAATTGAGCTAGTTGCGCCACTTCTTGCATAACCTGTACATTAGAAAAGATCAGAAGATGTCTAGCCGATCTATTCCGAGAATCTTACCGTGAAAACGTAGGTGAACTGAGCTGTCAATAGTGTCAACCCTTAGCTAAAGGTGGTATGACAGCTCACTTCGTCTGTCTGTCAGAGAGCTGTATCTCATGAACCGTAATAGGTAGACAGTTAAAATTTTCACAGATTGTATACTTTTATTGTCGCTATAACAACAAATAATAAAAATAAAATAGAGTTAAAAACTAAAGGGGGTCCCTCATACAAGAAACATGTTTTTTTTTAACTGAAGTATTTAAAAAAAAATATGTAGTGTTAAATAATGTACGGTATGGATGGAACCCTTCGTGTACGAGTCCGACTCGCACTTGGCCGGTTTTTACAAAATAGACCGGCTGAAATTGAGGTTTGTTCAATTGTCAAGTTTTCGAGAGTTCTTTTCTTGGGATTTGGTGTATTGGAACCATGAAATTTCTTTGCTTTTCTTCGATCAATAATAGCACTAGATTCCCGATAAGCGCTTCAAAAACGGCCCGAAAAATAAGAGCACAAATACTTTTGTGGTCTTATTTCAAATTAGTATAGTCAAATCATGGCCAACGTGAAGACGTCAAAATGCCGCAGTGCGCGTTGAAAAACTGTGTAAATATTATTTATGGTGATACGATGGTTATTTACTAAATAACCACCGTATCACCAAGATTTTGGAGGGAATATCTTTTTTCGGTAAGTTTATATTATTCAGTGTTTTTCTGAATAATATACCTAAAACCGAATTAAATAGTAAATATAAATCAAATCGCAAATATTAGGTATGATTGGTTGACCAATGTTTGCGACAACGCGCCAACTATTGTAACAAACATCGACTGTTCTGGAAAAGGGAATGCATGGAGTAGTATTGTTATTTTATATGTTATTTTTGTTTGTAGATTTCTACGGCTAGTGACTAGTGGCTAAGAAATAACAGCCGCACGGGTCGATCGGTCAGGTTAAGCTACGCTTGCCGCGGTTGGTCCGTGGATGGGTGACCATCTTTACATACCGAGACTCCTCCGTGCTTCGGAAAGCACGTTAAGCCGTTGGTCCCGGCTGTCATTCGTGTATCTTTGACAGTCATTACGGGCCGTCAGAAGCCCGAAAGTCTGACAACCAATCTTACCAAGGAGTATCGTATTACCCAGTAACTGGGTTGTGGAGGTCAGATAGGCAGTCGCAACACGTAAAATACTGGTATTCAGCTGCTTCCGGTTTGACTGGAAGCCGACCCTAATATAGTTGGGAAGAGGCTAGCAGATGATTTTGTTTGTAGTTTTCCTAGCGACCCATTTCGCATTTAAATCAAATTGATTTATACAAATATTTTTTATTACTTCTAAAATGCGTACAAAAGTAGACGCACCCATTTCTTTATACGGGATGATTACAATGAGCCAACCCGCCCACAATTAATAGCAATGTCGTAATAAAATAATAGCGTACTAGTTTAATCCTTCTACTTTTTTAAATCGGTCAAAAATATTTGCCACCATGCAAACGAACCTTCGCCTAAAAAATATATATTCAGCAACTCTACGTCTAATTCCAAAATAGAGTAAGCATGAAATTGTCAACAAAATATTTTTACCCTTATTGCTTAGATGTTAAGTTTTATTTTAGAATAAATATTCTTTTACTTGTTATAAAAATGACTTATAATTTTCGAGCGACATTTTTATTGCTTTCCGATGACAGAAGGACCTAACAAAAATATTTTGCAATCGTGATTAAAGTTTATGTTTGAGTGATAAGGTTTATAATAAACTGAAGTAGTTAATGTTATTAAACTTTTTTCTATCATATATTTCGTAGTACGAAATATAAATGTTTTAATGTGTGTATATACGTGGCCACTTGAGCGACTTATTTTTGTTCCTGATCCTTTATCTAGTGCTATTATTGATCGAAGTTGCTTTTTGTAAGTACCTTTGTACGGTAGAACCTCGTTTACCTAAATGAGAAGAGTTTTTCGATCATCGTCGAGAGGCCCGTCTATAGGAGACACATTGGCGACAATCGCGAGGAGGCGATTTATCGCACTCTGTACTCATGTGTTTACACAACGATGCTTTTAATATATACAGGGTCAAATTATATTAGCTAGCGAAACTCCGCAGACGTGATGGGTATCGGTATCTCAACATGATAAAACGAAAAAGTATATTTGATTTTCTTTTCGGGTCAACAACCACAGGTAGTGTAGTTACTGGAAGTATTAGTTTAGAAAATCAGTTTAGTTTATGTTTATAATTATTATCGATACCTTCATGACTGCGGAATTTCGCTAGCTAATTTAATTTGAACTTGTATACCCATCACCTGTGAAGTTTCTCCAGCTAATTTAAAACAAAATAAAACATGTCGACGGTTAAAAGGTAATAAGCAACATTTTGGTCGAAAATGAGTTATGAATGCCATGCTATTTAAAATTTTCCGCTTTTAGGATGGCATTCATAACTAATTTTCGACCAAAATGTCGCTTATGCCCTATTACCTTTCAACCATCGATGTGTAGTTGGTGCAGATACACATACCTCTTTCTTCATAAAGAACGGAGTATAAAGAGGAGTATAGCCTTTTTTCAGCAGTATCCTGAGAGACAGTTGTATGAGCGCCTGCTCTAGGAACACTGCGGCTCCCTTCAGGTAGTAGCCGCGTCCACCAGCCACCGCAGTGCCGCGGTCGCCATCCATACCTGAGGAAACAGTAAGTTGCGTGTTATTTAGGGGCCATCCATAAATACGTCACACGTCAAGGAGGAGGGAGTAGGACCAACAAAGTGTGACCGTGATGTGATAAGGGGACGAGTCATAAGCTTCGTGACACCGCATGTATAAATCTAAAGTATTAAAACTCTAAACTTCAAGTCAAAGAACTTTAAAATGTGTGACGTCACACCAGGATACACACAAGTCACACAAATATGAGCACCTGGACGGGGGAGGGGGGTTTTGGGAAATTAGTGTGACGTAATTTATGGGTGACCCCTTAGGTCCCTTGTACATGAAAATTAAATAATCTCTGCCTAACCGTAAGGAATGCAGGCATATAAGAATACATTATTATTATTTAATTTCAAATATACAGGGTGTAAGGGACAACCCTCCGCAAACTTACAGGGCGCATTCAGCTCCTTATTTTATCATATTCCACCGGAAATATTCTCAGGATTTTTTTAAATCGTATTTTCAGTTATTATTCCTTTATTTCAATGTAAAATTACATTCTCTGTATGCAGCACTCCATTGCATTTATGTAAATAAAACAGCTAAAATCAAAAAATCGGCAATGGATGTTCAAATACTCGGCGGCCGAAGGCTCGCTGCGCTGCCGTTCGCTACGCACGTTTTGCCGCGGTAGCAATACATTGCGTGTGAGGTAATAAAACAAATCAGGTGTATTGGATTCCCATAACGTTCCTGAAATAATTTCATGTACCGGTCGTCTTAGTATGATATACTGAATTCACCCCATCAGTCTGCGGAGGGCTTTTCCGTACACTCTGTATAGTGGGATTTTTTTCAAGGATACCTTTTATGACAAAAATCATTTGTGTGCCAGATTCATAGTGTTTAAAAGGCTCATTTATTCTGCAAATAAGATGGCTTTGTTTGTCTAAGTCTATGGTAATAAGTATAGGTGATTTCATCATCACTAAGTGTCAACTCAATGAGCATATTAGATAGCGCATTGAAAACTTGAGGAAATCCTGATCAAGTACAATTCAGTCTGTAGGCACGTTAACATAACACTTAATGACAAATGATTATTAACAGAACCATTTACATACGTAGGTACTTCTGGATAATATTTACACAAGTGTGCTTGAAAGAATACTTAGTTTACTATTCTACATGTTTGGTTGTAGGAAATGATAACAAGCTGACTTAATAATTATTACTATGATGCAATGTGATTTCCGTATCAATAATACAGTGTGAGTCTTTATAATGTGCACATATCGAAATGAGGGAATCTATGCTTAATTTTATCGACGGAAAAAATGTTAAAAAAAATCTAAATATTTATTTATATTTTTTATGGATTTTTAAAAAAAATTGTTTGCTTTTGTGACCCCAGTGTATACAACACTGTGTAACTTTTAAACTAAACGATTTATCACGATGAAACAAACTCTATAATGTTTGGAAGTAATTAGGTGTCGTCATAAAATAAAAATTATGGAAAAAAAATAGCCACATTTAAAAATAAACATTTTTGTTTGGCAAAAATCTGATTTTTTTTCATTAATTTTTACAAAAATTGTAAAATTTCTCAATAACATGCCCCCATCACCTTCTTTTTTTATAACTTTAAGTTATTCTTCATTGTATTAGGAACCTAACGGTAAAAATTGCATGTTTTTAACTCAACCCCAACATTTTTTATCAACTGTCAAAGAAAGGCCCAACGCATAGCTATTGTTTAGCAGGTAGATAAACTTTCTTTTGAATGTGCGCAGGTCGGGGAGGTAGGGCCAGCCAAAGGAACTTGAATTATGACAGATGTCAGACTGGCAGTCGCTCCGAATTATTCGCCGCTGCTACATGTGTTTCGGTACTTTCGTTCGCTGGACTTTCATAACTTTCGTTCGCTGCTACATGATGCCGCGTTTAAGTGAATTTTCCCCGGCACACATCGCCGACATACATTTTTATTATGGAGTGGGACAAGGAAGTGCCAGAGCTGCGCGCGCGGCTTACATAGCTGCGTATCCTAACAGGCAACCAGTGCCATCTGCCCGAAACTTCCAGGAAGTTCACAGAAGGTTGTCGATCACTGGACTTGGATCAAGTAGAGATCGTCGCGAGCCACCTCAAGTAATTATTGATGCGGCTACTGAACAAGCAGTATTAAGTGATTTGTTTGCTGATCCATCCATAAGTACTAGACGACTGGCTCTTCGTCACGGAATATCCCAAAAATCAGTGTGGCGTATTTTAAAGAAAGAAGGATTGCATCCTTATCACTATCAAAGGGTGCAACATCTACATGAAGACGTAGACTGGCGTCCAAGGTGTGTGATGTCCACATGGATTCAAAGAAAAACCAGAGCAAACCCAAACTTTCCAAGAAAAATACTATGGATGGACGAAGCGACATTCACTAGAGACGGTATTACTAACTGTCGAAATTTACACAGATGGTGCCGCGCAGGTGAAAACCCGAAACTGAAACGGTCATCTACTTTCCAAGTAAGATTTTCGATAAATGTTTGGGCTGGTCTTATCGATAACATGTTGATTGGACCAGTCATATTGCCGAGAACGTTGACTGGTGAAAGATTTTTAAGTCTATTGAGAGATGATATGCCCCAGTTATTGGAAGATGTCCCACTGGCTGTGCGTCAAAGGATGTTTCTTCAGATGGACGGATGTCCTGCCCATTACGCTACAAATGTAAGAAGATTTTTAAACGAAAATTATCATGACAAATGGATCGGCCGGCAAGGACCTGTAGGGTGGCCTGCGCGTTCACCCGATTTGACGCCCCTTGATTATTTCCTATGGGGGACCATGAAGCAACGCGTCTACAGTACCCCCATCAACAGTGAGGCCGATTTGCGTGACCGCATAATAAACTGTGCGAATGATATTCGCAATGATCCCGAAATGATAAGGAGAGCGACACACCAAATTCTAATTCGCGCGGCTTTGTGTTTACAACAACGAGGTGGACATTTTGAGAACCTGATGCATTAAATTTTGTATTTAATAATAAATGGGTTTCAATTGAACTCTTTTGCATTAATTATCATCCCAAACAAACCACCCTTATGAGAACAATACGATTCCGCGTTCGGAGTGCCATCTTTGAAACGACCCGCGCGCATTCACAACAAAGTTAACAAAAAAAAGTTTATCTACCTGCTAAACAATGTGCGTAGCTATGCGTTGGGCCTTTCTTTGACATTTGATAAAAAATGTTGGGGTTGAGTTAAAAACATGCAATTTTTACCGTTAGGTTCCTAATACAATGAAGAATAACTTAAAGTTATAAAAAAAGAAGGTGATGGGGGCATGTTATTGAGAAATTTTACAATTTTTGTAAAAATTAATGAAAAAAAATCAGATTTTTGCCAAAAAAAAATGTTTATATTTGATTATGGCTATTTTTTTTCCATAATTTTTATTTTATGACGACACCTAATTACTTCCAAACATTATGGAGTTTGTTTCATCGTGATAAATCGTTTAGTTTAAAAGTTACACAGTTTTGTATACACTGGGGTCACAAAAGCAAACAATTTTTTTTAAAAATCCATAAAAAATATTAATAAATATTTAGATTTTTTTTAACATTTTTTCCGTCGATAAAATTAAGCATAGATTCCCTCATTTCGATATGTGCAGATTATAAAGACTCACACTGTATAGCAGTGCTGCAGTGTATCTATATAGTTCGTCATATATTTTCGTTCGTTTATATATTTAATAGCTTTTTGATAAATATTGAAAAATTTCTCCTGTCTTTGTTAAGACAAGAGACATTAAGAATATAAACAGATCGAAGAACCATTATTCCTTGATCTTTTATATTTACTTTTGAGCTTTAAAACTTCGCGATGATCACAATATGAAAAACTAGCTGCGCCCGGCGGGTTCACCATCATAACTTTCGATCCCGAAGGGATATCGGGATAAAAAGTATCCTATGTGTTAATCCAGGTTATAAACTATCTGTGTGCTAAATTTCATACAAATCCGTTAAGGAGTTTTTGCGTGTAAGAGTAACAAACATCCATTCATCCATCCATCCTCACAAAATTTCGCATTTATAATATTAGTAGGATGTAATGGACCATAATGGACCAATGAAGCTTTAGAAGCAGTTGGATTCCATCCGAATAATATCTAATTTGTGTTAATGTAGGATTGGACACCTAGTGTTAAATTAACGGATCGTGTTCGAAACACAATACTGCGCTCAAAAAAAAATATAGCTAGTTCAAATTAGCCCTGCGACAGTGAGGCGGGGTCGCGGCAGGCCACGTAGGACACGGCGGGACGAGCTGGATAGGTTCCGTAAAAACTGGAAGGAGGACGCGCGGGCTCGCGGAAGGTGGAAGGAGTGGAGGGACGCCTTTGCCCAGGAGTGGGACAGAGTAGGTTAAGAAAAATAATTAGGCAATAAAGGAATTAATTATCAAAATGGATTAAAAATCTTTCATAAGATAAAGGATCGTCAATAAATTAAATGTAGCCGACCTTTCACCAGTCAGTTACGTAAATAAACTCACCGTCAATCATACAAATGAGGTCCACATGTGAATACTTAGTCCTATAAGCACAGTCTCCGTGGGTCCTCTCCACCTTGTTGTGGTCCTCATCATCATCCACTGGAACAGACTCATGGAGGTGGTTGCCTACTTCTCGGAGAGCATTTGAACGGGTCTTCTCCGCTACTAAGAGAGCCTGGTCATTCTTTGTTATGGCTTCATCTATTAATACTCTGACCTGAAAAATAATACAGAATTTAAAGATTTCTTGTAGTTGACAATAGTGTCTGACCGAAATAGGATTTTCAACAGAAACTGAAACCGTAACCGAATATTCGGCTCCTCTCCTAGTTTCGGCCGAAACCGAAACATATGAAGTTAAGTAAAAGTTAGTTAAATTTCGAAGGATGCTAATCAATAATTTGATTAAGGGCTGATTTTGCAAGATATCTTTTATCTCAAGAAAAACATGACTTGGCAGATTTTATGTAAAATCTGCCAAAATTTAAAATTACTATTTAAATATCAGCCTTACCGTAAACAACGGCTTTAGCAGACATGCTACTGTTAGGGTCTGCGATTAGCGAGTTAATCGTTTTTCAGAAGCGCGATACAGCGACTGAGCTCCATCGCTTAAACATCGCTTAATTTTAGCATCAGACAATCAGCGATTTAAACGCTATTTGGAAGCTCAATAAGTACAGCGACACAGCTTTAGGTATCTCTGCGCCAAACAATTTGCTATCGTTAGAAAACGCAATTTTTAAACCGTACTCAAACGGAATATATCGCCAAAACGCGATGCAGCGTCGAAGTAATCGCTGAAACGTGTGATTGGTATCACGACCGGACGCAGAGATGCATCTGCTGCTGCCCTTAGACCTTGTATCAATCTTCCTGAAAGCGAATAAATCCCTTCTCGCTGATACTAAAAGCAGCATGTCTGCTAAGAACATAAATGACTTCAATTTATAAGGTACAAAAAGGGTGAAAACGGGACCTCAATAGGTACTAGTGCTCGGTTCCTATAAACAAACACGAATCGTTTTGCTTACACTGACCTGTAATATACACTTGTATATTACAGGTCAGTGTTTGCTTACCAATGGTAGCATTTTTTATTGCCTACCTGGGCATATAAATAGATTCGTAAGCAAATTTTACTTGTGATAGCTACTTCCAATGGGAGGGTTTACTATGCATAGCTATGAGATCTTTGGTTCATTATTGGTAAAGATTAAAATTTTAACCAATAACGGTCCGCAAATTATAGGAATCGGCTATCAGTCTAAGCCGTCTGTCTACTTGTCAGTAGTTCGTATTCTATCAAAACCGACAGCTCACGAACGCTACTCGGGCCACGTTTTGGCCGAAACCGAACCTTCGGTAGGACACTATCTACATGAATGAATGCATGAAATGCACCGACTTCAGCGTGGTTTAACGCAAACTCGATTACTCAAATGAACCAAAAGATTCACACTAGCCTCTGTAGCCTCATGTTTCATGTTGCATATCAAGGAGTATAAAAATCTTAAATTCATATACTGATAGACAATGCACAGCTTTAACCGCTGGGTCTAGAAGCATCAAATTTCGCACAAGAGTTGGAATAGATAACAAACGTGAGCACTATGGAAGGATTTTTTGGAAATTCGAAATCCCTCCCTTTTCACTCCGAAGATATGGGGGAGACCTTTGCCAGCAGTGGGACAATACAGGTTGATAAAAAAGGGGGTAAACAGTGATTCCGTTTGTATGAAAAATAGTATTCCTTAGGTTTCTAAACTTGAAGTTTAGTACGAATATGTACGTAATTAAGTAATAAGGTATGTTATTATTATTTTTTTTAAACTACCAGCCATAGAGGGTCTGGATTTGTCGAAAATCAACCCCTGATTATCGAAAACTACGGGGGCGGAGGGGGGGGGGGTGCTGGAGGGGGGGGGGGTGCTGGAGGGGGGGGGGGGTGCTGGGGGGGGGTGCTGGAGGGGGGGGGGGGTGCTGGAGGTGTGTTCGAGTTTGAAAGGAAAAGTGGGAAATACAGGCGGACGAAGTCGCGGACGATGAGCTAGAGTTCCTTATATTACGAAAGTGAACACCAAGATCGGATTTTTTAAAATTGATCCCCTGAAAGAATGAAATAGGTAGGTATGAAAGTTTGTAGGGAAGTTTGTCAATTTTGCCGATGGGAAATCCCACCAGGCACCGCACATGGCAACAATATACAAGGTGGATACGACAATACAACAATAAATGAAAACACTAGCAATACTAATGCATAAGAGTATTTAGGAACTATCAAATAAATCCTCACGTTGAAATTAAAAAGTGATTTTTTTCTAACAAATAAAAAAATAATTATTTAATTTCGCACAATTCACTTAACAATTTTAACTAGGAACCTATTACTACGTTACGTGTCCTGTCATAAAGCGTTCAATTAGGCACAATACATCTTACAATAGGTAATCACAATTTCATAAACAAACGAGCGGGGCCGGCGTGCGGGCGTTTTAAGGGTGCGCTTACAATGACGCGTACAACGTCATAGGATGACGGCGACACACTGACCTACACTATTTTTTGCAGGTTTCGGCAAAAAAGCGAAGTAGAAACAAATTAACTATTATCATCCTTTTATCTTATTATTCTATTATTACCCTTTCGCACATTCTTAATTTTCGATTGTCATTGCTAGTAATAACTTCCGCATGCATTATTTTCTTGTCTAATTCTGATGAGACGCTAAAGCGTCTCATCAGAATTAGACGAATAAATGACTCTTATGTCTCAAACATAAGGTATAACATTAAAACAAATTTGGCGAAAGTTATTGAAGTAGCGAGCTGGCAAAATGTTGTGTTTTAACAGATGTAGATTGCTGCGGATGTATTAACCTTTAAGTGCTGGCCTGTTAACAGATACATCATGTAGAAAATCTTAAAAATGAAAAATAATGTCCAGTGACTAAATCAATGGATATATTTGATTGAATTTTTGTATGCAGACTGGGAACATCATTAAGCATATGAAGTTTAATTTATTGTTGTATTGTCATCTCCACCTCTTATAAGTGAAAGGAAGACAGAGGCCTTTGCCCTGCAACATGACACTTGACTTTAGGCTTATAATAATAAATGTTATTTTTGAAGGGTATATTTTATTATTCCGATTTGGGTGCAGAGTAAAGAAATTGTTAAATTTAATTTTCAGCAAATTCTTTTTTAGAAACATAATTTTGGCTTCCTATTATAATGAAAGCTGAAAAGAAAATATTGGTGTCTTCTTCATAGAGACTTTATCTTGTTATGTTCATAACTTTATAATTAAAGTAGTAAACAATGCATAAAAACTCTGTAGAACTGTAGGTAATTGTTATTGATTTGAGTGAGTCACATACTTTGATAATATTGCATCACCCTAATGCAGTAGACACAAACATATGCATAGCTTTCATTACACAACTTTGTCTCACATGCACTACTACTAAGTAGCTAAACAAATAAATAAATTTAAACTAAATAAAAGTGAATAGAGAGCACTTTTATTTAGTCTTTAAAGTATTTTATTTTTGGTAATCCAATCAACATTGTTATTAATTTGACATTAACTAGTTCTAGGTTTATGAAGAAAACTGTACCTATTTTCCATTTTGGTGTTATTTAAAAGGATGGAATTTGAGATACAAAGAATCTAGAAATTGATACAGGATTAATAAAATGACCATATGGAAAACATTAAACATGCATAAACCAAAGCATGAGCTTAATATAAAGTAAGTACTCCAAACTATATCTAACCTTTTTGATCTGGTTAACAGTGAGGGGCTTCAAGTCATCTCCGGTCAGGTCAACCAGCTTCACCGCTACTTCTGATGGTACTGGCTGGTCTTCCGGCCCAGCCGGCTCCTTGCCCTTCATCTTGAGACCGATCTCTTTGCTGCACACATTCTTCAGCTTGTTGTAATTGTCGGCTTCGTGGCGCAATCTCCTCCAGAGGGTATCCTGCTCTACCACAGTGTCGACGAGGGCTACATCTTTGAACCTCTTGCGTTGGTTTTCGCGGATCTTGTCTGGGTTACCACCGTCTTTGTCGGCACGGAATAAGTCTAAGTCTAACACCATGATGTGGTACTGGGTGGAGCCGAGTGTTTATTGTAGAAAAAGGTAAAAAAGGCAATAGGGTTACTTAATTTGTGAAAAATCGGCACGTAGCACTGCATGCGGTAAAAACTGTATGGAGAGAAGATGCGTTCAAAATCCTACAACATTGACCACAAAAGCAGCAAAATATTTTTGCGTTACGAATTATGGCACGTTTGATGGAGTGAATTCATGTAAAAAACTGTATTTTACCATTAAATTATTTTATATTATTAATGTGGCTTTGTGAGGATGTATTTTTTAAATTGAAAGTGAAAATAATTTTGAAAACCCTTCCTTGTTTTCTAGTTTTTGAGCGAACATGGCTTAATTGTCGCAGTGACGTTTGACACTACTAAAGTTGCGTTCCAGAGAAATGTTGCATTCTGAATATTCTGTCTGGCCCTCCCAATTTATGTGAGGCCGGCGCAACACCACGTCCACAGAGCATGTTTAAACCACGTCTTTTGAATAATCAGATTAAATACAGAGGCTCAGAATACAGAAAGAACAGAGGGATAAGGGCGAGACAATGATGATGATAACGACATCTGCTGAGGTCAACACCGAGCCCGTGTTTTTTTCCGTTCTGGACAGTACAAAACAAATATATATAAAAATCGTTTGAAACTACAGTTTATAAGCATGACTGAAGAAAACCGTTTTCATGACTTTTGTTTTTTTTGGTTTAGAAGAAAATGTGACGTCAACCCATTATTTATTTTGTACCTGGCCACACTGCTGAATTTGTCAATTTGTTGAACAATTGGTTGGTCCTTTCTCGAGCTCGTTGTTCACATTTCTTACGTTTATTTGTATAATATGTGGCTCTTATCGGATACCAGCTGAGAGTATTGAAGCTTGTTTATCCACATACAGTTTGTGAGTATTTGCTTCATGCTCCTGTTGCCGGTTCCCGGATAAAAATGTGTCGCACTGTTCCTTGTTTACACGTATTCGATACCAATGGTCTCCCGATCTATTTACAAAGGGGTGGATTGTGCTCATTAAATTCTGTTCAGGTTTCGTTAGGAAGGTTTATTTATGTTACAAAATATTATTATTTGTTTCTCTTGACGTCACTAGGACACAACACTAGTGGTTGCAGTCCAGATTATTTGGTACAACGGGTTTGTTATTGTAACCCACTTGTTCATAATTCGTACAATGTATTGCCGGTTGTGATGATCTAATCACTGGCAAAAAAATTATTGAAAACAATTTGTTTACAAAATGTGTGTTAAAACATTGTTATAATTGTATCAATGTTGCTTTGTATTGTACCAATCAGTGTGGATACAGAACTGTTCCTGATAAGTGATACAGTAAGAGATAAGAACTCTGCCCCCCAACTTGTCTGATAACTATAATAAAATAGTTTTAATAGAATCTGATAAGAGTTGACTTTCTAACATAAAATGCATAGTGAACCCAACAAGGATGAAGTTATAGTAAACACCCAGTAACATTTTTTTTTAAATTAAAAATATATATAAATTAGTTTTCTATCTTTTATTTTACTTTGGTTAGGATACTGTTTACAAATAAATTCAAATTCTTACTTGCCTACATTAATACTTGATGTTTTGGATGATAATATTTTTAAATACCTTCATAATAATTGCTCTATATTGTTGTAGGGGGCTTCCCCGCTCTGCACCTAAGCATCCATATACTATGGTTATTTAAACATTTTCTCCTAATTATACCTATTTAATATTTTAATAATGGAAGACTGGAAGCCAATCCCAACCTATTTGGGACCAGGCTAGGCAGATGATGATACCTATTTTAATAATAACTGAGTATTTTAGGATATCTTAATACCATTCTATAATTTCTTACTGCCATAAAGGTTAGTTAATGTTAAGTTAGATCTACACTTAATTTTATAAAAAAAACTTCAGCTGGATCAACAATTACTTAGTAATTAAATATGATTCACCAAATGATAGTGAAAGGAACATATTACATCACACTTATAACTGCAGAAAGTTAGATAAACATTGCGGATTTTAATTAAGAAATTACGTAAAATGGTTTTTTAAAGCAGTATAATTAATTATGTAATCATAAAAATAAATAATCTTTTGTACACAGTAGTAATAATGCTTCTTTCAAAATCCTTTTCATTTGCAACGGAGTCTTTCTGTTGCGTTAATCAGTTTATCTTTAATTTGTTTGCAGGCAATGTTAAGATGATGCCGTTAAAAGACAACCAGGATGTGGCATCATTCCTTGTCACCAAGCATTCATGGAAGGGCAAGTACAAGCGGGTGTTCTCAATCGGCACCCATGGGATCACTACGTACAACCCAGATCGTCTGGAGGTGACCAACAAATGGCTATACGCAGATGTAGTCACCATTGCATCTTCAAAACATTCAAATTCAACTGCCAACCATGATTTCACGCTTGTCATGAAGAAGGATAAAAAAGTTGATTCTATGAAGTTTTCTTCTGAACACAAATGTTTGATTCTGACTGAGGCTTTTAAGTATAGGCATGCATTTGCTGAGAAACCTAAAGATGTTTATGTAAGTATTTTTGTTATAGTGTAAATAATGCAAGGCCTAGTTAAAGACTAGAAATCTTCAGGTTTATGTGAAAAAGTACCATAATCTCATCAAAGTTCTTCCTATTTTCATATAATCTGTTTGATAAAAAGAAAACAATGCATGCTTATTATATTTTTGCAAATGTTTGGAGAAGTACTTTGTCTAAAGAATGAAACTTCACAGCATCTGTTTGATAGTACTTAAATAACAGAGTTTTGTTTTGTCCACCTATTAAAAACATGTACTTCTTTACAGAGATACCAAGCCTACAAACACCACTGGAGTGGAACACGCCTCCCTGTAGTTCTGGAAGTTGGTCCATGTGCGCTAGAACAACTGGACCCTTCTACCCACACACTACTAGCAAGCTATCCATACTGTGATGTGCAAGGAATACTCCCCGTTCGAGACGTACCTGGAGGGTTCGTACTTGCTGTAGGAGGATACAGCAGGCTCCACCTGTTCTCAAATGCCATGGACCATCAGATTATCATAAATAAGATGCTGGAGATGGCGAGCTTGACGCTGAGCATAAGTATCAAGGTCCTGTCTACTATGATTACATTGGATGATTATCATGACCAGAGATTTGGCAAGTATAGGTAAGTTTTGTATGAATATGTGAAAGTAAATGTTTTTTTTTTTTTTCATAAAAAAAAAAAAACAAAAATATTTTGCTACCTGCTTTTTAACCTTGAATAATTTTAGGTATTTTCTATACATCTATCTACTGATAGTAGCTCTTGAATGAATTAAAAAATAAAAAGTTTGTTAGTGGGGCAATTCAACCCTAAATTAATACTTATCTAGGCATTGCTCTCAAAACAGTGAAGGAAAACATTGTGACGAAACCGGCATGTCCTAGAACCAAAAATTCGTAGACATGTGACATCTACCAACCTGCACTGGGCCCGCATGGTAGATTACAGCCGACTCCCTCGAGGAGAGGCTGCTTTTGTCCCAGCAGTAGGAATATTATAGGCTGATTATGCTATGCTAGGCATCGTATCATTGTGTCCGTGACCCAGAGACAGTAAAATTCCCATTTATTAGTTTCATCATAGTAACACCACTGATGTTTATTTCATTACATAATCTTTGACTGAATAAAAGTACCTACTTTTACCCAAATAATAATGTAATTGTCTCTCTAAATGAGCTACACGTTTATTTGCCGCATTTAATTCACGCATATTATTCTAACATTTGATTGTTCATGACTGATTCAGACGACCTTGGGTGTGAACTCATTTATCTATCTAACGCGATACACTTGTTCCATGTATCAAATTCTGTATGATTAGTTCATGTATCGTGTCTATATTAGAAGTTTTTACACAAATATAAATAACGTGAATTATGTCCATTAAATTGTTAAATTGGCAATAGGCTCGCCCCCTATTACATGGGACTTAAACATAACTGGCGAAATGTGGGTGTACTAAAGGTGCACCTCTGCCTAACCCTTCGGGGAAACAAGGCGTGATGTTATGTTAGGTTGTTGATGTCCATTAAAAAACCCTCCACGAATGGCGATACTTTAAAGTGAAAGCGCCGGGTGTAAAACCAAGCGGTATCATGCTACTCAGTAACTGGGTTGTCGAGGTGAGATATGCAGTTGCTCCATGTAAAATATTGGTATTCAGCAGGCAGCCGACCCCAACAAAGTTTGGAAAAGGCTAGGCAGATTGATTGAATTCTGTAAATACATATTTGTTACGGTTGCAAATCATATTTTGATCAACCGAAAACCTGACACAGGACACTGACAGTGAAATTCGCGGGCTACCTTAGCGGATCCCTCTTAATGTACGCGCGTCGTATCGTGGACAGTCAGCCAAGCCACCACCTGCTGGCTTCTTATAATTAATTCGTATAATTATATAGATCGTTCGGCGGTACGAGGGAACACGAATCATGTGAACAGCCAGCCACATGTTTTTGATAACATAGGTACGGCTTTTGGTTTAGATACCTCTACTAAAATACGAAAAAAAAATCAGCTTTTCCCTACATTTATGTTCGCATAACTCGTCAAAATGTAGGGAACACCTGATTTTTTTTTCGCGATTTCAGGTTTGATCTCATAGTAAAAGTTGTTCATAATGATGAGTACAATGACCCCATAAGAGGTTAACAGTGATTAAAATTACACCTTGTATATCCAACCATTTATATTACTTTAGCGTCCATGAAGTATTGTATTTTTCGTCTATGGTTGCCTGTCAATAAATAAGGAACTTCATAGTCGTGCTCATGTCAAAAGTAAAATAATTGGTTGGAAAGAGTTGAAGGTTTCATGTTATAATGCAACGGAAAACGATCTAGCTTTAGACTTTGTCATACCAGCACCTTAATTGCGTAACACTATCAATCACAATCTGAATGATTTTGAAGCATATTGCTAATCCATTGCTTCATATGTTCGAAAAATTTGTCTACTCAATAACGTAAATAACGGAATGAATGTTGTTGAACTGTCAAAATGAAACCGATTCCTACTGTGTGTTACGCAATTAGGATGTTGAACATGTTAAATTAATTGACTCGAGTCAACATATCAACTATCGGTCAACGATATGTCCTACTTCATGTTTATCAAGAAAAATACGTCACATAACATCACGCCTGTTTTCCCCGAAGGGTTGGGCAGAGGTGTACCTATAGAACACCCACATTTCGCCAATTATGTTTAGATCCCATATAATAGGGGGCGAGTCTATTGGCTAATGAAAAAAATATTAATTTCATTTTACGTTTAAATTACGTTGACGCATTATGCAGTTCTTCTCAATTACCTAGTAATTTTTAACATATAAAAATGAGTGAAAGGCTATGGGGCTGACCTATGCATAGCATTGGAACATTTCATCACTGCAATAATGAGAAAACAAGTTGTTAGTGAGCACAAAAAAGTTAATAAATAACTAAGTTATGAATTCCAAATGTAAATCAAGATTAAAAACGCATTTACGAGCATTTCGTTAAAAACACCATAATCATCCTATAATGTTCCCACTGCTGGGACACAAGCCTCCTCTCATCGAGGGGGAGTGGGCTGTAATCTACCACGCGGGCCCAGTGCGGATTGGTAGATGTCACATGTCTTCGAATTTTTGGTTCTTGGACTTGCCAGTTTCCTCACGATGTTTTCCTTCACCGTTTTGAGAGCATTGGTGATGAAATTATTTATACAAAGTAAAGCGCCTGCCCGGGTTCGAACCCACGACCTAAAACTCGGAAGTCGGGGGCGTTACCACTAGGCCACCACTGCTCTTGACGCTAGGGTTTGTAACAAAATTATTGCCCTATATCTTGTAATACTAATAATCTACAAGCTAAGGGCAAGATTCATAGACTTTCTTTTACATTACTTTGCTAAGTAAGCGTATCATACAAATATGAGTCTTATTTTAATAAATTTAATGTTCATCTTCTTATGAAATGCTTGCTCACATTTGCGTATTCGAATATGAACATTATTTGAATTAGAATAAGGTTCATATGTGTAAGAATCACTTAGCAAAGGTAAGTCAAAGTGCAGTCTATGATTTTGCTATAAGTTTACTAAACAACAATACAAGTTTATTTTCCTTCACAGTGGAGATCAACACCAGACCTCGCTAAGTGAGTTTATAGTACATAAAGTGAACCCCGCTCGTCACATGGAGCCGATGCGACGTACTCTCTGTCTCTCCGACACCTGCATACTGGAGAGAGATCCACAGACTTACTCCGTAAGTATATGCAGCTTTATTGCAGCTATAGCATTATTTGATCTTGTTCTCCGTGTAAACATCTGAC
The DNA here is from genome assembly GCA_947568875.1 of Fissipunctia ypsillon. Lineage (NCBI taxonomy): Eukaryota > Metazoa > Arthropoda > Insecta > Lepidoptera > Noctuidae > Fissipunctia > Fissipunctia ypsillon. The sequence goes on from OX387659.1 coordinate 17,582,749, forward strand.
ACCCTGTTTCTGATTTGAGAATTCGGAGCTGAAAACTCTAGCTTTATAATCGGATGCATATTTAAATCAAGTTAATTTTTGGCTAAGAAATTATGAAAACAGCTTCTTAATTTTTTTTTCTTAATATAATTCCTGGATTCCAGAAAATCCGGGAATGCACAACTTTTCGGATACATGGTATGGATAATTAATTTTTAACCTCCGATGCAAATGTATGTTTATGTAGGGTGTAAGAGGAAGGGTAGTGCGTGTCGATTCTATAGTCAAAAAGTACTAAATGTATCAATTCCGGAATCGCGAGATGTTTACGATCGATACAAAAGTGCATTCCATAATAGCCAACACCTCAACTTTAGGTAAATATGCATCCGAATATCCTATCACTGGTGATAACCCGTGAAATATAAAACTTATTACGTTTTTTTGCAAAGAAATTTTGAATTTCACGGGCTACATTGAAGAACTGTTGTGAAAAGCAGAACGGAGTTTTTGTGTGATACTGGATTTTCAACTCTCGGTGTTGAGCCGAGCATTGAGAATCCAACAGACTGCATCCCACCGCGTCAAAAAACACACTGTGCTATAAAAAATAGCCGCGTTAAAAATTCACCGCACCCGTTGGTACGTGGGCTTACTTGTATAATATTGTTTTCAGGTGGTATGCCTACGTCCATTAAGCGATGTCTTTGCATTAGTGAGAGACACAGAACATCCTCAAAAGTTCTCCATCGAATACCTCAATGGACAAACACGCACATATTTAGCTGGAGAAAGGTATGCCTGTTAATAATATTCGACTTTCAAAACATACTAAAATATTCACATAATTAATGTGTATTTACCCAATTAATTTGTGACAACTGCAAAAGCCATTGTTTTAACCGAAATATAAATCGTAAATTACATACTGGCATTTTGGAAGGATACTATTATACTATTGAATATTTTTCATGCCACCTTTTCGAACTATCATTTTCATACCTTACGTTCGCAAAACGTTGTCGAAAAAAAAATTGTCTGATGCACAATGCAAGTTAAAAAAATATCTAAATGTGCCTTGTGTAACCTTTTGATTCTGCGACTGTACAAAGACCCAGGAATTTTGTGATTTTAATCTAAACTCTTTCAAACTTAAACTCAAAGCATTTATTTCAATAAAATTACAGGCAGTTTTGAATAGTCAAGGAGTCTGCCAGTCAAATGATAAAGTTAGTTGCCCATTCCAAAGCGTAGTAGGTTCTTATGGAGAAGAATGGGCAAGAAACTCCATGGAAGCTCTTATGAATCAAAATATTGTTGCAAAGTATTGGTTACATCATTCGTGACAAATGATATATATGAGAACGATGCGATGTCGAAAAACGTGCACGTTAAAACAGCTCATAGAATAAATTCAAAAATTAAAACAACTCAATTATTTTTTCTACAGGGACGCATTATTAGCATCGTTGCTGGACGGAGTAAGATCTGCAGGCCAGCGAGACGTGCACGTTCGGTCTGTGGCAACGCCACGAGGGTACCGACTAGGGCCTCTCCATCAGCCTGTGGACGAGGAGACGGAGTCCAATCACCTCAGGTATGCATCAATCAACTCTAGCCTCTATGCTGGACGACGCAAGGTCCAGGTGAACGTGACGTACACCGCGATGTCTTTCCAGACGATTTCGATTTAATTTTCAAAGGGTGCTTTAAAATTGGGCAAGCAGCCCCGCTACCGTACTGTCTGGCTAATGTTATTTACCCAAAATAATCATGAAATATAATAACTTAAATAACATCATTATTTCATTCTTTGTCAGAGTAATCGGAAGTTATTTTTCTTGGTAACAAAAACATACCGACATTGGTTTACATGTGAAAACTTAAGCCTGTTCTATTGCAGTATTTAGTAGCTTTTTAAAATAAACATCACGCCTTGTTTTCCCGAAGGGTTGGGCAGGGGTGTACCTATAGTACACCCACATTTCGCTCCGCTTCGCAGAAGCTTTTTGTCCGGACATAAATAAATAAGTTCGCTTTCTTGCAGATTATTCCAGAATCCAGTGGGCATGTCTCGCGCCGAAGTGATAGAGCGATTCAACTCGAACGTCGGTTACAGCGGCCTCATATACTCAGTCAGCCAAGACGTAAGACATACAACTGTCACATAACTAGCTGTATAACTGCACTATACATGCATACTTTATACTAAACGTAACGTCACAGCTCGAGGTAGTTGCGGTCACGAAACGTGCGAGTAGGACGGTGGATATTTAGTAGAGGGTCATCTCGCTCACACGTTTTGTGACCGTGGCTGCCACGAATGTTAGCGTATACTATACTTTTTGCTAACCACTTCGATTTCTCCTAACATTTCGTATTTTCATTCAGAAGAAGTATTAACAATGGTATAAATTTTGAAACTTGATTCACACTTATTCGATATTACATCTGTTAATAATATAAAGCTAGTCAGTCTGTCCATGGAAAAGCTAGTTAAGTTTTGATGTATGTACCATGGGAGAAACGAACATCTGAACACCGTGCACACCATCGTGTGCACGGGATTTTTTTTTCACGGTGTTCACTTTTGGTGTGGTTTTGGTGTGAGCGCTGCAAGCAAGAATAGTCTTTACGGTGTTCAGATGTTTATTTCTCTGATAGTACGCAAGGTTCATATTTGATTCATATGAAACCCGATTTTATTTTACGTATGTGTTCGTTGTACTAAACTTCGATCATATCGAGTTTAATAAAAAGTTTAGCGTTGTAGAGTGTTGTCTCTGTCACTCACACCAGTGACTGTGCTATATTTACGCCTGGGTACTGTACACATTTACGTATAGTACGTGACTGTTGATAAGGATGTGGCTAAGTGATAATAGCCGCACGGGTCGATCGATCAGGTTAAGCTACGCTTGCCGTGGTTGGTCCGTGGATGGGTGACCATCTTTACATACCAAGATTCATCCGCACCTCGGAAAGCACGTAAAGCCCCGTTGGTCCCGGCTCTCATTCATCTTTGACAGTAGATACGGTTCATCAGAAGCCCGAAAGTGACAACCAGTCTTACCAAGGGATATAGTATTACCCAGTAACTGGGTTGTGGAGGTTAGATTGACAGTCGCTCCATGTAAAATACTGGTATTCAGTTGCATCTGGTTAGACTGGAAGTCGACCCCAACATAGTTAGGAAAAGGCTGGCAGATGATGACGTGGCTGTTGATAAGGCACAAGACTTATAGTTATTAACATAGACCGTCAAACATGTATGAGTGACTTAAACTCTACGAATATTACCTTTTTATTAAACTCTATGCGATATATCAACAGCCGGTATTATTTATATATATATATACTTATACATAGATTACATAAAATACTCATTTCACGCTTCTATCATCTACGTATCACGCTTAGTTTGTTTATTTATTTTGTAAAATTCCTGGGACATATTAATGTACGTTGTGTGCCTTGTAGGCGCGCCCCCTGTTGTGGCTGTTTCTTACCTGGGATCTAGTAAGTCCCCTGTCAATTTATTATTTTACACCCTTACATTGCTACTCTTTATAAAGCTAGGTAGAGGGAATCGAAAATTCTTCAAAATCTCTTAGGTTTTTTTCCATAGCTTTTTAAGCCCCATGGTCGAGGGTTAAAATTCATCTGCATTACATGTAAATACCATAGTTTCTATGCGATGTTGCACTAACTATTGGAATGTTGTACATTTTCTTGCATAAATATTGTATCTGTTTAGTTAGACGAGTTTAATCATGAGTACTCTCACTTGGGATAATTGGCGTTACTATTTGACAGACTGGGACATTCTAAAATGTTGCGATTACGAAATTCTGGGTAAAAACTTATTTAGTTAAATCGTTAACCTTGGTAACCAAAGTGTCTGTTCTATCTTTGCTAAATGTAAATCTGCACGATATAAAGTTCTCTAGTACTTATAAAATAAGGGCAAACGCAAACAATCGTAAAAAATCAGTTTGCAAAAAGGTAATGAGAATTTAATACATCAATTCAGACATCCCAAAAAAATCGGTCATACTGTAAACATCGCGGAAAATACGGTCGTCTGCGTTCTCTCTATGTCCCATGCCTTTCAAATCGTGTGCTTAAGCGCCAGGGTAGCCCGGGAAATTCAAATTTTCTTACCTTTTTGCAATTAGCAGGTCAGTACTAAAATGTACATATAGATAGATAGAATACTCTTTATTATGTACACCATATTGCAGATGTAGTAATAAGATGTATGATGAATAAGATATATGTTGATCAAAATATGATTCGTGACAGTAAACAAGTATTTACACCTCTGCCTAACCCTTCGGGGAATACAGGCGTGATGTTATGTTATGTGAAAAAAGTATTTATTTACAGAATTATAATTATTAAAATCATCAATACTACTCTCTAAGTTTAAATTACCTTGTTGAATGTCAATTTCATGAAATCGTGACATTTGAGGCTAAATTCTAACTTCGAGAGTTGTATTTATGATTCTTATGATTATAATTCTGTAGATATACAGGTGGAACAGGACGATTGACATTCCTTTAAACCACGTAAAGAGAATCACGTTCTTTACCCGTATACAAAAAAAAAAATAATCAAATCCAATGAATACACACACCACAGGAAATATTTTTTTGTTTTCTTATTTTTCAACATGATGTACGTCTGAGACCGTAATAATAGGTATTGCCGCCGCCGCGCCCCGCACCCCGCACCGCACCGTTTGTCAGTGACTTTTCGTAGATAAAGCGTGTTTACTTGTTATGCATTTTATGAGTCAGCTATTTATTTATTTATTTATTTAATCTTTTCACACTTAAAAAAGTACAAAGGCGGACTTAATGCCTTAGGCATTCTCTACCAGTCAACCAAAGGTGGTGAAGAGATTAGATGGCAGGTGCTCTGTTAGGAATGGGACAAGTTGTACATAAATAAGTTATAAACTTATAATACACATACATACATATTTACTACAATATATACCTATATTATATATATATATATATATATATTATATACAAATTCAAGAGAGAGAGGTTTTGAGATGACTCTACGCTATTTATTTTGTTTGAAAACTGCAATTTTAAAATTTCCATTAACTACTGATCTCCGTGTTTTAAAATGTTTCGATGGACTGTACTGTGCTCATTTTAATTTAATGTCATACGTCCAGATCCACGTTGTAAATTTTTAACGGTCGCGAATCATATTTTGATCTACATACAACTTAACACTGACCTGCAAATTGCAAGAAACTAAAAAGAAAATTGAATTTCGCGAGCTACCTTGTCGCAACTCCTTAACAATAAAAGACGAAGTGCACAAACATTTTGCACCGCAGCGATTGTTTGCTGAGAACAAAGAGAAGCTGATCACGGGTGCATTGACCGCGCTGGTGAGCTCGGCGCCGTCCGGCAGCAGTTTAACGCCCCGCGAGCTTGAAGCACAGTTCCACGCGTTGAGAAGACTTTGTGCTAGCAAAGTTGGATTCGCTGCTTTTACTGCATTACCTGGGTAAGTAATTTTGGTTCCACTATGTCACATGCGATAAAGAAGTGTGTGTGTTGCTCAGCTCCGGCGCACGACTGGAGTTTACTCCGTGAAAGGTGCGCAAGGTAGGGTTGCGCAGAAAAACGTAACGCTTTTGAGTTAACGCTTGTATTAATTTCACTCCTCACTATACCGGGGGCCTTCTATGAAAATCGATTCTTAATGAGTAAACTCCATAAAGGCAGACTGTGTAGCCAAACGATAAATGCTGTTTTTTTTTTATAATAGATTGATACATACATTTTACACGTCAATTTTACAGGGTGGCTAGGACATCAACGCGCAAACTCTAACCATGAATTCAGTACATGATTTTAGACCCCCTAGCGAAGAAATTTTCTGTGGGCAATAGAAATACACAATCTGTGAAAATTTTAACTGTCTACCTATTACGGTTCATGAGATACAGCCCGCTGACAGACAGACGGATGGACAGCGGAGGCTTAGTAATAGGGTTCCGTTTGGCACCCTTTGGGTACGGAACCCTAACAATTACGAGGTCGACTGTACAATGCTTTGACTGCTTATTTAGGTAATAAAGATTAGGCTAATCTTATCGCAGCCGTTTGAAAGGATTATAATAAAATTGTGAATCATCGGGGGTGTGTAATGTTAATGTTTATACCACGTGTAACAGGAGTATTGACATTCTTTTAAACCACGTAAAGAGAATCTTGTTCTTTACCCGTATAAAAAAATCAATCAAATCCAATGAATACTTTAGCCACAGGAAATTATTTTTCATTTTCTTATTTTTCAACATGATGTAGATCTGAGTCCGTAATAATAGGTAAACATTGGCGCCGCCGCACCCCGCGCCACACCGTTGGTCAGTGACTTTGCGTAGATAAAGGGTGTTTACTTTTTATGCAGTTGATTCTACTATTTATTTTGTTTGAAAACTGCAATTTTTTAATTTTCCATTAACTACTAATATTCATGTTTCAAAATGTTTCAATGGATTAGTACTGTGCTCGTTTTCATTTAATGTCGTACATCCAGAAACACGTTGTATAGGCGTTAAATTAAGAAAAGTAAAGGAATGACTTAAATTGAGGTAATATTAAAATGATGTTATATTGAGTGATTATTTTTTTCGGCTTCCCTCTAATGGAAGTTGTAGCTTCGCTACTGGCTTGTGTCACTTACGATACTGGTCTTCACCAAAATTTCTAACACTAACGACTTAGATTTCATTACTACTTGTATTCTAAGTAGGCTCGCCCCCTATTGCTTAGGACTTTAAACATCTGGTGAAATGTGGGTGTACTATAGTTGCGTCTCTGCCTAACCCCTCGGGAAAACAGGCATTCTATAGGATGTTATAGTTGTAGAAGAAATTATACGAGAATTTACTTGTCCTCGTCAGTTTCCGCGAATGGATCGGCACAGCAACTGTAGCCGCCCTACGTCGCGGCTCGCCCGCGTGCGCACACGCTGCGCTGGACGCCGTGTGCGCACTACTGCAGCCCATGCATGCCGAGCCAGATCTGAGGCAGGAGCAGCTGAACAAGGCCAGCATGTTGTCTTCGTCCACCTTCCTGGATGGCCTGCTCACTATGTGGGCGGATCATGTGGTGAGTTTCTAGTAGTCATCATAAAGGTTTTATTGACTTGTAATAAAGGTCTGTCTGAGGGTTGACGCTGCAGCTTACATCGTCTCCATCAGCGGGGTCAACTTCGGCATTTATGCAGGATATTATTTTGTATCACCGCCTCGCCGAACGAGTGTACCCAAAGAGTTACAAACTGAATCATGAGCTCCGCGACGTGCCTTTACCTACGATTATCGGGTACTCACGAAAGTAGGTTTCATATACCTGTATTGTACTAAATTATTAAACGTGAAGACCTATGGCGTAAAGTAATTTATGAAAAAACGTCTTTTTGGTAGTTTTGGGAGGGTTTTGCAAATGCAAATAAAATTCATCACTGGATTTCTATTTTTCTCACCCAAAAATTTAGAAAAATAGTTCTATCTCACGGGGATCTTGTTCTATCATAAATAATATCTTTTCCCCCAGACCGGCTGCAGCGGTGCGCTAGTAGTGGCGGCCATGTTGGACTTCCTGACGTTCGCGCTGTGCGTGCCCTACAGCGAGACCACGGACGGCAAGCAGTTTGACCTGTTGCTGGAAATGGTTTCTAAGAGAGGACGTGTGCTGTTTAAATTGTTTGAGGTAAGGCTAGTGAATTGAGTGGTTGAAAAATTTAAAAGAGGATGTAGAGTTTGTTTTTATCGGCATCAAAAAATGCTATCTTTTTTCTTTGTAGTGCAGCTTAGACGGAGGACGTTTGAACGAAAAAGAAAAAGAATATTGGGAAACCAAACCTATTCGCAATGACTTGTGACTTACCCTGGGTTGGTTGGTTGGGTCATGTCTCTGGTCAATAAATGATTGGTTGAACGTAATAATCGATAACATCACAGATATTTGCGAACACATGTCTTTCAAACATAACTTAAACGTAACTGGCGAAATGTGGGTGTACTACAGGTACACCTCTGCCTAACCCTTCGGGGAAACAAGGAGTGATGTTATGTTATGTCTTTCAAAAACCAGCAATAATCTCCTCTATTACTTTGCAGCACCCATCAATGGCGATAGTGAAAGGAGCAGGCCTAGTCATGCGAGCCCTGGTAGAGGAAGGGGGCGAAGGCGTAGGCTCTCGCATGCAAACACTAGCCCTGGCCGAGGCGGCCCTACCACGTCACTTGCTAACAGCTCTGTACGCGCCACCGCGGTTGCATCACCGACATCTAGCGAGGCATCTCGTGGCGCTGTGGTTGGTGGAGCACGCGCCTGCGCACTCCCTAATGCGTAGGATTATGGTAAGTACTGAAGAGTTGTATTTATTTTGCACTTTAATGGCGTGAGACTATAAACAAAATGAAGTAAAAGCTTGACTTTTAGAAGGTACTTGCCAGTTCTTTGCGTGTCTTCTGAGTTTTTCATCGGAACAGCTAGCAAATGACGGATTTTTGCGGCCACCATGTCCTATACCCGCGTACAAACGTGCGGAAAATAATTCACACAAAATAATTCTCACATTAAGTACCCCACTTACTGTGAGAATTATTTTGTCGTTGTGGTGAAAGTTGGCAGGGCGGGGCGTACCAATAGCCGGGTCCAGACCTGCCTCGCGAGGCTGCCGTATATGTCAATTGCTCATGATGGGTTGGAACTTACTTTTTACCAAATATTACTAAATCCCACTTTCCTTCCACAGCCATCAGGCCTCCTAGCCTTCCTAGAATCAACAGAGGCTCCCCCTGCCGCCGCCCTAGCGAGTGAACTGGAACCCGAGCGCGACAACCTGTCGCTAGCGCAGGCAAGCGTCAAGCAACGCGCGCAGCACTGGGAGGCGCTGGAGAGACAAGTCAAATACGTTGAGAAGCATCTGGAAGTAAGTGTTACCTGTGTTGATTTACTATTAATAGCTTCAAGTCTCTTACCAGAGACTTGAAGCCGAGTATAACTTTGTTATAAACTTTGAGACAAAGACACACTCGTTCGCACACTCACGAACTGGAGAATCCAAAGATCAAGGTCGACGATAGATTTGCTTTTGAAATGTTGTATTTTATAACATACAATAAAAAAGTAAGAGAGAAAGAGAGTATGATGTAGTGGGAGAGGTGGCGTTCTGTAGTTTCTGGCTACCCCATGGGAAGAAGGCGTAAGTTTATGTATGTGTATACAAGAGAAAAAAAAATTCTTAGCATTCTCAGAGGGCAAACACCGGTTAGCTCGACTGATCGTTAAGAAATGCAGATACCACTGGCTAGTGTAGAAAAGATAAATGTATTTTTTTAATCTACTGATTAATTTGTCTTCGATTTTGTTAAGTTGTCAATATCCGCCAAAAAACGTGAAGCTATAGTAAAAATATTTATTTTCACATAACATAATAAATGTGCCCTGTGTGGGAAAAGATCGTGGAGTAGTTATAATCGAGCACTTCGCAATCTCTAGAAAAGTGCGAGAAACCAAAACCAAGATAGATTTTAGCAACGTCATTTTTTTTCAGCATTACGCTCAACTAGCCCTTCAGCATTGGGCGGCACGACTTGGCCGTCCTTCAGCCGAACGTAGAGACGCGACTCGCGAGCGCCCCGTAGTACTGCGCAGACGTCGGGAGCGCGTCAAGTCTACCGCCAACTGGCCGCTGTTCTACTACCAGTTCCACAAGGACCATGCGCTGCCGAACTTAATATGGAATCATACTGTAAGTCCTCATCATCATTCGGACGAAAGACATCCACTGCTGGACATATGCCTCTTTAAGCATCGCCATAATAAGCTATTGATTATATCATATAGAAAGAAACTAAGACAAAATGGGAATGAAAACAATATCTGTATAAGAGGATAAAAATTGAAAAAAAGCTATCTTCGAGTGGCCATATTCCCTTAAATTTTTTACCCAAAAATTTTTGCGACCCAGTATTTTAAAGGAAACTTGGTCTACTTTTTTTTCTACAACGCAATGCCTATACTTATCTATTTTTGACCCAAAAAAGTTATAAACAAAAAGAAAAACACAAACGAAATTTTGGGCTTTTTTTAGGGTTACGTAGTCATGAACCCTTATAGTTTTGCCATGTCCACCCGTCCGTCCGTCCGTCCGCAGCTTAGGTCAGTAAACTGGGGATGTTATTTTTTATTCTCGTCTACCCCAAGGTGTGGGGTGTTGTTGGATAGGTGTTTCAAAAATATGGCGGGTTTGTGAGAACAATTTTTCGATTAAGGGATCCGTTTCTGAAATATTAAGCTTTAAAGTGCTAATTTTTGTTGACCAACTTACATTTGCAGTTGGAATGTATGAGAGAATATGTTTTCAACTACAATGTTAAGTTTGTTCTTGGGATAAATTCATACCAACTACGGAAACCTTCATTGTGCGTGGTCCGACACGCATTTGGCCGGTTTTTTTTCTTTTTGTTTCTACATTTTTGGCATAATTTTTTTTTTTTTTGATAAACCATTTCGATGGGAAATTTAATTCTCTACCAAAAGTTGCATATAAAGTAAATCGAAATTTGCGAGATATGTTGAAAAATATTAAAAGGGTGCATTTTTACCCCTATCTCTAAATGGAATTCCGTTTCTAAATATCGATTCGGAATTTCGAAGGCCCAAACACCAAACCAAAATCCATACATACCATGCAGAATTTTTAATCGGAGAAAATTCCAAACGGAGTACTAGATTATGAATGGATTTGCTGCTTTCGAATCGGAATTCCGACCGCATGTGGCCGGCATTAGCCACTATATTTTCCTGTAGACACGCGAAGAACTACGGAACGCTTTAGAAAACGAGCTTCGCGCGTTCACGTCAGACCGTGAAGTGGCTGGCACTACTCTCACGTCCTGGAACCATGCAGAACTGGAGGTCCACTATCAGTGTCTGCAGAACGAGGTCAAGATCGGAGATTACTATCTGAGGATACTGCTGGAACAGAGGGACAATGACGACAGTCCTATTAGGAAATCGTAAGTGTTTTACAGTATTTTTTTACTTGTGCATATAGACTAAATAAATACATAAGAATCGAAAGTGTACTTTTGAATTTTTTTGCTCTTTACAATATTAATGTGATATACACCAATGTGGTTAGGATTTATTCATGACGTCATTGATGTTTCTCACTTACATACATACATACTCGTATACATTATACACATTAAAATGAAAGCAAAACAAGAAAGCGATAAAGCCGCCCATTGTATGTTTTGTAGTGTTAAATTTTTTTTGCTATGTATTTTCTGGTGTACAATAAAGTATATATAAATAAATGGTACAAATCATAAATGATAGCGAACTGCTATCGAATCTCAATGTGTAATAAATTCGAGACGATGCTGATAGCCGTTAAAGAGCTCCCTCGTACAGAGACGATTATGGCTGCCACATCAAGGCGTCTCTACTAAACAAATGTATTGTCATCGAAACAGAAAGAGTATACAGAGTTTCATCTTGATAGGCCAAGAAGGGGTGGTCCGATATTAGCTTGCAAGATTCAGTTCGTGTTTAATTGTGTAAACCCTGCGACTGAGTATCAGGATCCTTTTCGCAAAAAACATATTTTTATTTATTTATTTATTTTACTATTTATGTACACACAATGAAAAATTATATAGTTAGGACATTAATCTGATTTATTTTTAGGATTACAGACATGCTGACAAGTAAAACTAAATAATAGCTTGTAATAAATCTTATCTTTCAGTTACGAGTTCTTCAACGACCTCTACCACCGGTTCCTATCGACGCCGAAGGTAGAAATGAAGTGTATGTGTCTACAAGCCATGAGTATAGTGTACGGACGATATTTTGAAGACATCGGCCCCTTTGCCGACACCAAATACATCGTGCAGATGTTGGACAGGGTAAGCCAAGTTTTAAGTCGACGTATTCTTGTCGGTGACCGATTTATCGTTCGACTATTGCTGACTTTGGCTTCAACTCAGACAGAGCAGCAAAATTCTGTAGGATGTTCTTTGCTGACTAGTTTTAAGTGAAAATATGCGCGACCATTCTTGAACACATTCGTCTCATGCACGCTATTTTGAATTCTATTTTAGTTACGGTTTAGTTAATTATCCATTGTCGGCGAGAATCGGTCCGCGACTGTAAAAGCTACCATCTTATTTTTTTGAACTAACAATTGTGTTTTGTTTCAGACCTGTGATAGAATGGAAAGGGACAGACTAGTTCAGTTTTTATCGAAATTAATATTACACAGAAGAAACGTTAGTGATATATTAGAATGGAATGGTATTAGGTAAGCAATCTGTCTGTACATATTATACATTAAAGTCGCTTTTCGTGTCTGTCTGTGTGACCGCGTTGTTCTTCTAAACTCCACCACGGATATTGATGCGACTTTTTGTATATAAAATGTAATGATTAAAATGACAATCAATGTTTTGTCAAGTCGTTAAAACCGTGCGTAAGCAGGTGCGAGTCGGTAGTGTTTATAATATGACGAATGCGGTCTGTTTTTGGGTCCTTTAACCCGCTTATCAAGCGAGTTGCTCCCGTAACTTCGCTCGGTAGACAAGACACACGTCTTCACACCTCAAACGGGTCCATAGACTACTACACAAAGCTGAGACAGCAGATGGCGCCACTTTGACACAAAGTAAACAATCAAAGGCGCGCGGCAACATTGCGATTTACTGAAAAGCTTTTGTTAATGCCGTATGTAAATAGTGTTTTATGATGAAGTTACAGATAAAAGATAGAAGATAGAATATGCATACAGTATTGCTTTCTCACTTATTTAAATCAAAATGACTAGGAAAGGTAGTATTTACAAGTTTATGATGAAATTTTGCTCCCGCCAGGATTCTCGTAGAACTAATGACCCTAGCTCACCTGCACACCTCCCGAGCTACAGTCCCAACACAGAGCAACGTCATCGAAGGCCCGCAGCAGCAGAGCGGAGGGGACCGCGAGTGGTACTACAACGTGGACACAGCCGACAAGGTGCAGAGGAAGGGACCCGTCAGCACACAACAGGTTTGTTAGATTTCTGATGATTTCAAATTTGAACACTTCTAGGCAAGCGCGAACTTTCCAATATAAAGAAAATAATGACAAGTCTAGACGTGAGAAGCCGCAGTCTTCTTGGATTTTGGCACCGACTTCATTTCAGGCATTGATGAACCCGTGTCGTCAAACGTAGGGCAGAACGCCGTCAGTCAAGGTGGCGTAAAGGTCTTCGGAATGAAGATGTGTGATTACTGAGGCTTATGTGTAACACTAGGCTTCGCGGAAATTCAAGAATGTGATGCTGTATCAAAAATAAGAACAGTAAATAGATATAGATATATTTTATGATGTACATAATAAAGAGTATGCTGTTCTATTTTCTATTCTATTTTATCACATAAAAATAGCGGAACTGTGTTTGCTTATTCAGTTATCTACTTTTCTTACAGCTCAAAGATCTTTACAAATCAGGCGAGATCAACAACAAGACAAAAGCCTGGGCGAACAGCATGGAAGGATGGCGGGCAGTGGGCGGCGTGGCCCAGCTTAAGTGGACGTTAGTGGCGCGTGGCACGCCAGTGTTCGACGAGAGCGCGCTCGCTGCTACTGTACTTGACTTGCTTATTACTTGCTCGAGATATTATCCTAGCAGGTAATGTGGTTTACTGTACTACAAGATACCAGTGCAATGACATTGTTTTATTTAGGTGGCAGGGAACGTTTTTTCAATAGCTGTTATGAGAGACATCATCAGCTGTGCCATGGTAGCGAGAGTTTGTTCGTTTAAATTTAACATATCTATCACTTTTATAGTCTAAATGAAGTATATGATATTTTTTTATCAGACGTAAAAAGCGGAAACCGGCACGTCTACAAAAAAAAAAAAAAATAACATTAGAATTCCACTAAATATACTTGACGTGCACAGCTTTTTAACAGCCGCCAGAAAAATAGTTTATCACAAAAATCTTATTTACAGGGACGAAGAAGATGCTGTGATTAGGCCATTACCAAAAGTAAAGAGGATGTTATCAGAACCGGCCTGCCTAGCACACGTTGTACAACTCTTACTTACTTTCGATCCTATACTCGTTGAAAAGGTAAGATTTTACAATTAGAGGTATCATCTTTATGGAAAATTATCACTCAATTTGTACAAATTAAAAAAAAAATACAGTCGTCTTTGTTGTAATAAATTTACATTCAATTCATTGCCCTGATCCTACTTTATGAAATTAGTTATGCATAAAAATAAAATAACAACAAACAATATTGGGTTAAGTATTGAGCCCTGCGGGGCTCCCAATGTTAATACAGACGTTTCTTTGGCACCTGTGCCACATTTTGGCAACGTGTCAATTATCGGGGTCTTATTAGTCAGTTACGAACTAAAAATAAGCATTCTAATGCCTTGCGGTGCATTTTCCAAATCTATCATGATGAACATAATAAAATGCCTTTGACAAATCGCAGAAAATGGACAATGCATTTTATGAGTACACTCCGCTGGGTATGACCGCAAAACACTGCAGACTGTTTGTCAAATATAATGGTAAACTTTTCAGGTAGCCACCCTTCTGTACGAAGTGATGCAGGATAACCCTGAGATCTCGAAGCTATACCTAACAGGCGTGTTTTACTTCATGTTGCTGTATACGGGATCAAACTTATTACCTATCGCAAGGTTCTTTAGATTAACACATATGAAGCAGGCGTTTAGAGCTGACCAGGTATGCGAAGCTAATATTTAAAGGATGTGATGATTGTGTACTATTTTTCTGGGTTCTAAATTGTCTCATTATTTTCGAAAGTTAAACAAGAGTTTTTCGCACTGCGAGGTCCACCTATTCTTAAAGCTTCAACAAACTAAGAAGTTGGAATGATTTACGATTCAAATGACGTAGTTAATAATGACGCGTCAACGAATGACAGTCAGGACGTGAACTCGTTACTATTCAATTGATGTAGAAATGAATGAGTTTAATGTGAAAAATTCAAAAGTGATCGGTGTTTGTGTAACCTTACTACCCGTACTAAAAAGCCATTCGGGCAATCTAGTAACATGCATGCCAGTAAAATCGTTGCCAATCTATGAACCAATGTATCGATTGTTTCTATGGATTCAAAAAAAACCATTCGTTTCTAGTCAAGTTCGGACATAATGCAGCGGTCGATACTAGGACAGTTGCTACCGGAAGCGATGGTGTGTTACCTAGAGAACCATGGTGCGGACAAATTCGCTCAGATATTCCTCGGAGAGTGGGACACGCCAGAAGCTATCTGGAACTCGGAAATGAGGTTTGTGGGTTTTAGCCGAAGTTCGCATGGACGTAAAAATATCGCGGCGGGATTTTATCGCGCACTGGATTTTCAACTCTCGGTGTTGAGCCGAGCATTTAGAATCCAACAGAGTGCATTCCAGTTCGTCGAAAAAACACACTGTTTCACTGTGTGTGTGTTCAGCGCGCGAAAAAAAAAACGGTGCGATATTTCTACGTCCGTGTGAACGTCAGCTTATTTATGGATGCTATCTTTTGTAGGTGAATGTAAGGAGTTGTGGAGTGTTGTTTTCATATGTTTTAACCTCAACTTTGTAATATTCTATTTTTTATTTTATGTGTCTCTTTAGTTACTATCATTGGTTCTCAACCGTTTTAATTAAGATTATTAAATCAATAAATCGAATGACTGAATTATGAATTGACTAGATACGCGAAATTGAATTTCGAATTTCAAGTTCCATATATTTGCGTTTTACGTGCTTCAACGCTGATAAAACACACGTGTAGATTCTACACGAGTTGCTTGAATGTAAACAGAAATAAGATGAATGTAGGAAAGATTCGCGTGCACTTTCGCAGATGTGAACATCTACGAAACATTACATGGCTATATATACGTACAGGTTGTAGAAAGAGTTAGGATTTCAGTATCGAGTTTAGAAGTCGGACAAAATACAAAACCTTTTTTTAAATCTCGAATTTTATTTTGTTTATTTAAAAATATCAAAGTCAAAAGGGTCAAACGTTTATTGCGAACTAAAGTGTACATATGTTGGTCTTATGTTATGTTGGTACATAAGACTTAGCCGGCTTTTGCTTACAACGCAATATCAGCACAAGTTCTTTTGCATGCATTATACAATGTTATTTGACAGCCTTTTTCATTGTCCACAGACGCATGCTAATAATGAAAGTATCAGCCCACATCGGCGAGTTCACTCCCCGGTTACGTGCACACATAGCAGCTCGGTACCCGTACCTCGCCATCCCGGCCGTGTGCTACCCGCAGCTGCAACACGAGCTGTTCTGCAACACGTTCTACCTGAGGCACCTGTGCGACACGCAGCGCTTCCCCGACTGGCCCATACCGGACCCGGTGAGTGTACAGTACCTCGCCATCCCGATAACACCATCATCTGCATTTTCCGTACATAAACCTTGCTGATAAAGAAAGAAAGCGTAATGTTTATTCGGCAACATTTAGTGGAACACAAAATATAAATATAAAAAAGTGAAATGTCGACCGTCATGTCTGATAACTAATTATCGTTTATTCTGCAAACGTAAAATACCTGCCACCACGTGACAGTGAAATTCGCGGGAAAAAGTAGATGCCTATTGAGTTCTAAGTGACTTACATCCAAGTTATGCCTCTTCTACCGCCTTTAGCTTAGTTCAAGCAAGTTCAGTGACCTAAACACCAAGATAAACAAAGCATTAGCCTAAATTACAGACCGCCCCATTATAAAACGAGTTCTAACTTTAGTCCTAAAACTTTCAGACCGATATTGAATTTGATCTTAATGGGGAAGGCAACTGTCAAACTGGCGCTGTCGTAGCTAGTTCCCAACACAAGCCAATAATACAAGGTGTGAGGTGGTTTTATTTTATTTTTGCGAAAATGATACGTTATTGTGTTACTAAATACTCCGAAATTGGAGTCCACCATTTCCTGAAAGACCCTAAAATTAAAAGATGGTGGCTTAAAGCTATTCGTAGAGATGTTTTATAAATTAAACAGAGTAGAAACATTTTGAAGAAAGTGACTTTGAGGCTCAGAATAATAACTAAAGCATAGAAACCGTGTAAAAATAACAACAAAGTACAATACGCTGCACTCTTTTTTACATATGACATTGTCAAAGCATCAGAAAGAGATGCATATGCGATGCTATTTGCGTAAATGTGCAGGTTGTCACGGGGTATTGACGTGCTAGAGATTGACTATGTCGATGAAATATATTTATCGACAAAATGTTTCGTCCTAAGAAAATCATCCAATGTACACTGTTTGAGTTTATGAATAACCGAAAATTCGGTTGCCATGACTAAAATATATATTCTGCCGTTCGCCCAGTATTGCGTAGGGCCCTACCCAATGTCCAACAGTGGACGTTCGGTGAGTGATGTATTTTTAATTTAAATACTATAGGTGAAATGGAATACAGATCTTCAAAAGCGTCAATCCGGTTTTCGATTGATAGATAAAATCAGATGTTTTCATAACAGATCAAAACGCCATTTAGCATAATTCGTAAACCAACGAAAGGTTTTCCTATCAGCTTTGAGGAACAGTCAGTTAGGGAAAAGTATTATCTGGTTTTCGGAAAAGGAAAAACGTAATTCAAAGTGATATTTTTTATTTACAGTTTTTTTTACATTGTAATAAGTGTAAATTTAAGTAATTACAGGTTTAGGTACTTCCAATATATGCACACTTTGTTCACAAATTATATGTAGGATAGGTTTATAAAATTATTGTCCTTTAAATAAAATAGTTTTTGTCAAAAACGTCCTTATCTTTTCAGTCGGGATACAAGATTGTTTAATGATGTGATGAATTCGTGCTTTTAAATAGAGCTGACAAATCGATTTTATCAACAAGGCCGTCGAAAATGTTAGTATTAATAAAAGTCCGGCAAATTTTGTTAGAAATGGCCATGACATGTTGATGTTTTCCTAATTGCAGTCCAACTTTAGATTTTAACTCTCTGACATATTTTTCTGCAGTTTCACATACTTTGTATACATTCTTTGATGGCTTAATAAGTCCGCCTCTATCCTTAATGGATATTAATGTGACTTTGCCTACATTGTCGACTGTGTCATCGCAGAGGGCTTCGATACAAGTTTCACATTTCAAAACCCTTTTTAATTTTCGGACCACAAATCCCGCCATATAATACACCACATCCTTGGAATATTCACTGAGTGATGTAGAAGACAGAATATAATCGTGATCTACTAATTCCACATCGTAAGGCAACACAAGTTCAGTGTCATCCTCGTTAACAAGGATTGAATTCCCATTGCTCTGATTAATGACATCAATTGAATTTTTTGATGGTTGGTAATTCAAAACTGAAATTTTGTCTAAGGGAATACAATTCCCGCTAGCTCCATCTTTGAACTGGGCATGCACAAGTAACCTCTTGTATGCAGCTTGGAAGGTGCGGGCAGAAGGGTTGTTATTGAAACCGCACTTAGCTCTTATGGCCCCAAAAAAGAGCTCTCAAGTGGTCTTGAGACATTTTATATGTGCAGAGGTACTGCAACTTATGGTTGGTTACAGTTTTGTAGTATATGTACCTCAAGGATTTCATACATACTATGAAACCATTAAAACCAGTTCTCCTGTTAGAGGTCATAAGACGTGTACCATCCAATAATTTCAAGCTCTTTATATAGTTTTCAGCAGCCTCAAAGAAAACCTCAGTTTCTTCAAAATTGAAAGTTGTAAGTGCTCTTTTCCAGCCTTTCGCCCTCATATTGCGGCTATTTAAAATATCAAAGAGATTATTAAAAAGTCTTATAAAGGTTACAGTGCCATCGCAATTTTCGAATCCGGGAATATTTTTGCTTTTACAATACTCTAGAGCATCTGCAATAGAGTTACTTAGAAGTTGTGTCGCGAGACGGACTTTCATTTTTTGTCTAATGAAGTTGACATGGTCCCTTCTCAATTTATTTCCTAAATGCAGACCTTCTTCTTCTTGTAGTTGTAGAAGATTTTCTATACATTCCCAAGATATTAAATTATTTTGACCATCAACAATGCTTTTCTTATCTGCGAAGGTGTTTCGGATCAACTTGATGTTATGGCAAGGATCAGGCCAAAGAAATACTTCTGATTCATCGCACTGGAACGACACGGATCCAGAAGCTAGGTTACAGCCTAAATCATTGCACATTGCAATATTTGATGCAGCCCCATCGAAAGTCAGTGAAATAACTGTGACATTGCATTCGCGTAGAAGCTGAATACATTTTTGAACGAGAACAGATTTTTGCTCTGATGTGATTGACTTTATCAAAAAATAACCGACAGGAATCTTCCACGTGTCATTCAAGCATGTAACCATGAAGGTTAAAGCTTGTGTCGCCATGGGAACAGAGTCAGAATCTAGGTCTATGCCAACATTTACAAATCCATAATAATGTTTATTATGGCTATCCCATTCAATTAGTTTTCTAATAGCCATTTCATCAATAGCAAGAGCACAAAACAGAGATTTTTCCGAATTTTCTGCTGCTCTTAACCGAATAGCTTCAATTGACTCTGAAGTAAAACCAGGGTTACAATCAACTCCCTTATACCACGCAGAAATGGTTTTTGGATGTGGCAAAACATCTTGAAATTGTTCCCTAACAAATGAGTAGGCTCTTGGGGAAAGATAGTTCAACGTAACTGCAAATTTTTTTAAATCCTGACTGTACTCCTTAGTTAGCGTAAGACCTGCTTCTTTTTGTAAAAACCTCTTGATGATATCATGTTTATCAATATTTTCTAACATCATTAGATACTCCTTTTCAATACCTTCTTCCTTTAATCTGTCCATTAAGATGCTGTATAGATTAGAATTTTTTTTGCTGAGACGTGAAAGCTGTTTTTTTAAAGCGTTAATTTTTTTGAGACGTTGTTTGGAAACTTTCTTAAATCTTGTCACTTCTTGCTGCAGTTTTTTATTTCTTTTTTCACACTCTGCTACTTTTAGCAAGCAATCTTTGCTCTCGGTACAGCGATGTGCACCATAATATATTGGTTCCGAATTATCACTTGCTATAGTCGTCTCAGATCGCAGCATCAGCGGGTCCTACAGAAAAACAAAAATAGAGAGTAGTAAAAAAAAGACCAAGAAGTTTTATATACATAATATTAACTACATGATTAACATGCTTACCCCATGGTATCCCTGTGCATCTACTTCCCATAGATGTGCCAGAGTCGTAGTTGATGGCATACTTGTAATTTTAATCTGTTCTGTTGCTTCACAGACACCTGTATTATGTCCTCCTTTGGAAGTCTAAAAACAAAACATAAAAATACTATATTAACATCGTTTAAAATAACAATAGTTGTCAATTAGTTTTATAAACTTGATACTAAACAGAGAAGTACAAAATATACAAGATTTACATGCTCACCCCAGGATATCCTTGTATGTTTAATTCGTAGAGATGTGCCCGATTCGTAATTGATGGGAAACTTGAAACATTAATCTGTTCTGTCGCACAGACGTCCATTTGTACTTCTTCTGAAGTCTAAAGACAAAAGGAAATAATTATTAATACCATTAAGTGCTGATTTTTCCATCGCCAGATAACTTTTATTCGAATAATAAAATTGAGGTTTGACAGTTTTTGTATGAAATAACTGGCAAAATTTCAAAACTATTCCTTGAATAAAGTTATCAGATGATTGAAAAATCAGCCCTTAGAATAGCAATACTTGTTAATTCGTTTTATAAACTTGATACTAAAGAGTAGAATGGGATAAGGGCAGCAAGATAATGAGGACTAAAAAGTGAAGTACAAAATATACAAGATTTACATGCTCACCCCGGAATATCCTTGTACGTCTAATTCGCGGAGATGAGCCCGAGTCATAATTGATGGGAGACTTGGAACTTTAATTTGTTTTGTCTCACTGAGAACCTTATGTACTTCTTCTGAAGTCTAAAAACATATTATATTAACGTCGTTTTCGCAATAGTTGTTCATTCGTTTTATAAAATTGATACTAAAGAGTGAAATACAAAATATACAAGATTATTATTATAATTTTAAATGAAATTTAAGGAAATTTTCATTACCATTGATCTAGAGCTCGGCAAATATAACGTAGGTAAAGCATTGTGTTTCAATCGCCTCCATTTAATATTTATATTCGACACAAATGAATCTGCAGTGAAATGTTTGGAACAAATCCGACTATGTGATTTTACTGTCCAATGTCGCTTGGAACTCCGTCGAATCCACTCCTTCCTAATTGCTTCATCATTTGGGAAGCTGTAATGAAATTTCAACATTATTTTTCTTCATATTATTACAAAAATGTGCCCGAAACCAATGACTGCCATAAAAAATATCGATAATGTACGCGATTTTACCACATCACTAGCAAAAAAGCTAACCTAATTTGAAATAAGGAAAAAATGATAATTTCAAGCAAAATACCTTATAAGTTGAAATTTAAACAATACAATATAGAATTGACAATATTATTATAATACTAGGACGTATTTTCTGATTATTTCATGCGCTTAGAATTGAAAAACTTACCGATGAAATGTAATTTCTTCAGAACTATTTTCTTTTCGTCCTGAATGGGATTTACATCCTTCAATCACACAAGACATTGTTCAGTTAGATTGCCATTTCATGACGCACAAACACAATACCGGTTAACACCTTTTCGCGAGGGAATTACTGCACAATTTTATTCTTAAATAGCAGTTATCACAATTCCTCCAGCAAAACTTTTCGCCATTATAACCCGTCCAAGTGAGCAAGATGCTAATGTGACAGACAATGAACTTAATTATGTTATTTTGAATTTAGTCGTTTTTAAAGGTGTCCAATGGAGTCCGTTGACATTTCAACTCGTGACCAACATGAAAATAATAGAAACAGAGTGAAGTTTTTGTCTCATTCTACCATACGCGAAAGCTCATAAGCATAATACGTGTCAGCTATCTGTTTTCAATTGCTATTTTTACGTGGTTTCTATGCTTTAGTTATTATTCTGAGCTTTGAGGATATATTTATGGTTTTAAATTCTGACACTTTCCATGTCAAATAGTTGATTTAAAATATTGAAATTACCGAAAATAACGAAATAGCGAAATAAAAGTAAACTCATGAATGAACGAAATGTCAAATTTGTTGTAGGCCGTGGGGACCTAGCTATGATCACGCCATCTACAATTAGCTTTGCCCGACCTTCCCCATTCTGAAAGGTTAATTTTGACATACAAAATTGGCAACTTAAACTCTGTTTTTGTAATTAGAACTTTAACGTGTGGGAATAAAGTTCGAAATTTAAAAGTGGCTCGATTTAAACCTGGATCTAATGATAAACCCTATTTTGTAATAAGGCCGAGACGATTTATGTCTGCCTTTGTATGTTCACAAAGTTAAATAAATAAGTAAAGTCCAATTTTGCGGTCATAGACCCAGCGGTGCGCAATTTCAGATAAATATTCTAATTTCTTTTTTTATCTACTAGGTCGGTCTCCTAAAAGACGTACTAGACGCATGGCGTCGCGAAGTAGAAAAGAAGCCTCCATCCATGACGGCAGGGGAGGCCTACGCAGCCCTAGGGCTCACGACGGGACAACACGACGAGGCGGCCGTGCGCAAGGCGTACTACAGGCTCGCGCAGCAGTTCCATCCGGATAAGAACCCTGAAGGACGGGTAAGAGATTTTGCTTTTGATTCCCTTCGACTTTGTCTTTGACTTCGACTGTCATGATTCGTCATGTATTGGTGCTCTCGAAACTTTGAAAATGTTGTAGTTTCTTGCATATGAACGTACCGAGACTTCAGCCTTCTAAATTAATGAAAGTCTACAAAAAAGTAGTCACCTGCATTTGTTGAATCAACAACGTGGACGAATGAATGTTTTCTTGACAGCTTAGCTTTACGAAAATCTATTTCAAAACTCTATAAAAGCACTAATTCGACACACGATCCACACACAAAAGTAACTATGGAATCAAAAACATTTATCCCCAATGTTCTTACCAAAAACACATTTTTATTGTGAAATTTATTTAAATCATCTCAAAAACAGATCATAATACTTATTGAGCTAAGTTTATTAGATAACACAATAGAAATGTGTTTTTAATAAATATCTATTAAATTAATATTATTTAGTAGGTCGCCCATTGATTACATTTTTCAAAAAAGAACTTTTCATTTAACATTCTTAAAAAATTGGTCCCGTGTGAGCGAGAGAGGTGACAAAATGTGACAGCCCTCTTAATAATTAATAAAAAAAATATACGCTATATCTAAACATGTATATTGCAGGATCGTTTCGAGGCCGTGAACCAGGCGTACGAGTTCTTATGCAGTCGGAACGTGTGGACCGGCGACGGACCCAACACTAACAACATTGTGCTCATACTGAGAACACAGACTATACTCTTCCAGAGATATTCTGAAGGTGAGAATTTTGTTTTTTTACCAGGAAAGACCTCGAAACGGCTTAGTATCAAAAAATCTTGGAGCATTAAAGTCAAGCGGACAAAATAGTTATTTCCTTTGGATGATGTTTCAAAAGCAAGCGACGTTGATAAATTAAATGGAGTGCAACATGACGGGCGCTTTCTTATTGGACTAGAAAAAAAAAAATACAATCTCTGTTATGCTAAGTCATGAATGATAAGTTAGTGCCTAAACGGTTCAAAATGCGCATGTCAAGCCATCATTTTTACATACAATTTTTAGAGAATAAATTAACTTTCTCAAGTGAACTCCGACAACCTCGTCCGACAAAGATCACTTTGACTGACTTTTACAGATATCTCAATCTTCAAAATAATCTTTATCCACAGTCCTAGCCCCATACAAGTACGCGGGCTATCCGCAACTTCTTCGCACGGCGCGATTAGAAGCGGAAGCGGAACAACTGTTCGCGGAAAAAGACGCCGCGCCATTACTGCCGGCCGCGTGCGAACTGGCGCATGCTACTGTGAGGTGTTCTGCTTTGAACGCTGAGGAGTTGCGCAGAGAAGGGGGCTTGCAGGTATGTGCTATTGATTAAACTAGATATTTTATAGACCGATGTGACTGTGTGTGGATTATGTATTATGTTTGAAACTGTTTATTACTATAAAACCAGCGTGAACCAGCCAGCCAGTGAACTTTTTTGGCGCAGATGTGAGGTACACAGTTGTTTTTAAAACACAACAATTTTTTTATTTTGTGTTTCATGATCTGTCGCCAAATAAATTTTATTTATGGTTAACTTGGTTTTTTAATGATGTTTCATAATCAACGACGAAAAAGAATATCGAAACTCGAATCACATAGTAAGTGAAATGTGGTGATTTTTGCAGACTTTCAGACGCATAGTTTTGCTATCGATATAGCCGGTGTTTTTGGTCAAAACACAGGGTATAACGGCAGCAAAATGTTTATTGCATTTTTATGACTATGAATAGGCTAATGAGAAGCTGACCCTATTACACGACGTGTGAATTTCCTGATCGCTCCGAGCTTGATCTCGATCTTTGTCGTCGGATAACTTTCATCCGAAGAATAAATATGGCGGTTTGACATATTTTCCATACAAAACTTGTCAAACCGCAATTTTTTTCCTCAAATAAAAATTATCTGACGATTGAAAAATCGCCCCTTATTCTAACGAAACGCGATTCCTCCGAACGCTGCACCACTTATTTCTTCGTGATATAATTGAACACTAGAACATTCCATCCAGGTCCTTCACGAAGCGATGTCCCGTTGCGTGCCCGTGCTGTCAGAAGCCAGTAAGGCGGGCGACATCAGCGCGGCGGTATGCGCGCACGCCGCGCGCTGCTTCGCGGTGGCGGCGGCCTTCCCCGCGTGCCGAACCGTGTGCGCCGACATGCCGCAGTTGTGTGCCGACCTTGTGCCGCTGTTGAAGCGACCGGTGAGTTTTTATTTTTTTTTTTAGTTAAAAGAAAAAGGCGTAGAAAAATGTCGATTAACTAATTCTTAATAAACAATATATTACCGGTGTGTTTTGTCTGCGATTTTTTTAAAAATTAGTCATTGTTATTTTTAATCTAGTTACTCTACAGTTCTTTCACAATTATTTTACGTTTGACATATATTATTTAAAAGTACAGATTCCATCATCAACATTTACATTCAAACTCCAAGCATTTACTTCAATTGAACCATTTGCAGGCACTTTTTAACTGTCAAAGAGTCGGTCAGTTAGTCAGAAAGTTGAAGCTAGTTGCCCATTCCAAAACGTAGATCTGTATGGAGAAGAACGGACAAGAAACTCCAACGACACTCTTTAAAATCGAGATATTACAAAATCCTGCGTACATTATACTTGTTGCTGCTTCTATATGTGTGTAACGTTCCCCCAGCACCTAGGCGAGACGGCCTGCGCAGGCGCAGCAGCAGTAGGCGCCCTAGCCGCAGAGCCCACGTGCCGGTCACAGCTGGCGCGTGCGGGCGCGGTGCAGGCGCTGCTACCGGCCGCGCTGCGCTACGACTATACGCTCGCCGAATCGGGGGTCGAAACTGATGCGCAGCTTAACAAACAGGTAAAATAATGAAGAAAAGAACGTATTATAAGAACTGTTAAAAAAGGTTCGAACATATTTCTATGGAACCTGGCATAGTTGCTGATCGTCATTTTGAATTTTCTTAAAAACATGTCATATAGCGATTTTTATCTCCGAATATAATACCTGGACATTTTTTGATTGTTTAAGTATATGGGTAGACCATACAAAGACAAATTTCATGGTGTGATGCAACTTAAAAAAAAAGCCAAATGGCGGCGGTTGGGTAATTGGCCAAAAGTTCTTCTGTGTCCTTTAGTTGAACTAACATTTTCATAGATGAATACTGTCAGAACGCGACGACTACAAACACTGAAAGTTAAGACTACTCAACTAGTTCGACAGCTCTGAAGCGTCATGTAAGCGTCGCTGTCCGTTAACTCTTTTTAATTTATTTAGTTGGACAAGAGAAAAGTTTTTAATGTTTTATATACACGGTGATAAATTTAATTCACTGTTAAACTTTTAGGACGTGAAAGTACTCATGATTATGAGCAACTTTCACTATGAGATCCACTCTGAAATATCGAAAAAAATATTAGCTGTTTCATACAAAAATGCAATATTTACCCGATGAAAACGTATGAAACAGATTTTTTTTGCTGTTTCGTAGTTGGTCCCATAGTGAAAGTTGTTAATTATGAGTACTTTCACCTCCTGAAAGGTTAACCTCAGTGAATTAAAAAACACCGTGTATAGTATAAAAGTACTATGATTTGTCAGCATTACCAAAAATTGCGTTTTCTGAAGTAAAATACCGAAAACTAAGTACGTAAAATTAATGTTATTACTACTAGAAATCAAAACTGTTCCCTTTTATCCTTTTCATTTTTTGTACCCTCTCTTTCCTACTCAAAATCAAAGAATTTAAACTGAGACTTTGAATTTACATTTTTGTTTAACAGGAAGTAGCGAACCAACTAGCCAAACAGTGTATAGTAGCGTTAGCCGCGATGTACGGGCCGCACACACAAGCGTCGTCCGACGACGATAACATACGAAGCTCGTTGCATACACTACTGACGCCGTATCTGTGTGGAAGATTAGCTGAGCCGGAACAGCATGAGGTAAGGCGATAATAATGAGGGTTTCCATGTTACGCCACCAGTCGGCGCCACTTTGACAAGAGGTCTTCCATTTCGACAATGAATGTAAAATATATGATGACGTTCATCATTCGTTTCATTAATTCGCTCATCATTCAGTTACGACTAAAGAAAATATAGGCGTTTTGATACTTTTAACAGGTGCCCCGACCTGACGTCTTAGTGCTGCCACCTAGTGAACGTCATTTCAGAAAACCCTAATTATTATGTACCATCGCGGACACTTGCGGTGAACCACTTTTCGACCTTGTTACTAAGGTAATAATGTTGAAAAGTGGTTCACCGCAAATGTCCACGATGGTACATACATATTTCGATATACCAAAATTAGAAATCAAATAAGAAATAAAGTTGCGTCAAAAAGTGTGCGGAAGTGTGTTTTGGTTTGGTTTTAATGGTTTTTTTGATAATAACTTCCAAAACTGTTCTGAGAAGCCTAATAATGACTCTCAGGAGATGTTGTTAACTGCTTACACAGATTTTGAAAAGATAGCAGTAAATTGAATCCCAAATTAGTACCGCCTACTCCATCTAATTTACAATATCGAAGAGTGTAGAAAACAGGATTTCATTCAACTACGGTTTTTCTAATATTAGCAATTACTTAGTGTTCATCAATATTGTACATGTTTTTGATGGCGTGCACTATTAACACTGTGTTATTTTTCTAGCTCCTAAAAACCCTCACCTCAAACTGGCGCACGCCGTACCTCGTGTGGGACAACAGTACGCGCGCCGAGCTGAAGGACGTGTTACGCAACGCGCGCTCTGTCATGGAAGACGAAAGGCCCCTCGTCGAGCCCTTCACGTACTCGGCGCACGAGGGGCTCGTGGCCGTAGGGGGGGTTTATATCGACATCTATAATGAGCAGCCGGACTTCCCTATTGAGGTGAGCAATAAATAGAGTGCTACAAGCAAGGGCGGATACAGGAGGTGAGCCAAGGGGCCCTGTCCTAGCAGGAAACATAATAGAAAATTACCATTATTAAACATGTAATTTTTACATTAAACTTTTATCAAGTATTTTTTATAGTTATTGTATGTCATTGATAAATAATCCAAAGACAATTAATCTCAATGACATAGTGCAATACTAGGTGGGATACTCCTACTTGTCTGGCCCTTGTGCCCCTCCCAGAAATAAATCCTGGATCCGCCCTTGGCTACAAGAGTCTTTTGGCGTCTGAATGACATTGACAGGGCATTGTTGAAATAGTCGCAGAGTTGTTGGCTGCCTCGTTAGTCTAGTGGTCGCAAGCTCTACTGCTGAGCATGAGGTCCTGGGTTCGATTCCCAGATTGGGCAGTGTTATTGGGTTTTTCTATCTGGAATTTCTCAGTAGCAGCCTGGAGTCTCGATTTGTGCCCGGTTGATGGCAATAGGCTCGCCCCCTATTACATGCGACTTAAACATAACTGGCGAAATGTGGTTGCACTATAGGTACACCTCTGCCTAACCCTACGGGGAAGCAAGGCGTGATGTTGTATGCTATGTTGTTGACAAAGCAAGATGGCGCCGTTAGTTCCATTTTGCCCAAGTGCCAAAAGAACCTTGTAACGTTGTAGTATTTATTAATGAAATTCGATTATAATTTTATTTTTATAGTAGCTTCCGCCCGCGACTTCGTCCGCGTGAAATTTCTTGTCCTCCCGACCCACCCCGTCGCATCACATCGCCCGCCCGCGCTATTACTTCGTTTTCGCTTAGCGTTCTTTCTGACTTATTTTTCTTTTTGCTCGGCTCCTAAGGGTCATAGCGTGATGTTAAATCGCTGTATGTAAAATAACCTTCCTCAAGAATTGGGCTATCAAATGCAAAAAGAATTTTTCAAATCCGACTGGTAGTTTCAGAGATTAGCGCGCTCAAACAAACAAACTCTTCAGCTTTATTATTAGTAAAGATATAGATAAATACTGCTATTTTACGTATTCGCAGTCTTCCCATGTTGACAAAAAATTATGTACATAATATGTTTTGGGAACAGGCAATCTCTCTTTATAGTATTGGCATATGGCGTTTATGCACCATAATGTAGCTCATAAACAACCGCACAACGATGGTAACAATTTGAATTTGACCGCGTTTTTATTTCGTTGTATTAAGAGCGGGTTTTGTAGTTCTACTGTGCGTGCGACTGACTGTTCTTTTCGACTAATGGTTGATTTGTCAATAGTCGGATAACTTATAACAGAGGAATAAATATGGCTGTGTGACAGCTTTGGTGTAGAAAATATGTCAAACTGCTTATATTCTACAGTTAAAAGTTATCAATAAAAAAATCAGCCCTAAAAAAAATGTTAATATTTTTACAAGGTTTTTTTATGTCTTTTCATTGTTAGTGTCTGTTTTTTTTTCTGTTTAGAACCCTCAGCAGTTCATCCTGGACCTACTGCAGTTCATTCAGGAGCAGACACAAGGCGACATGACGTCAGAGAGAGTGCAGCACGTCACGTACGCACTCACGGCTCTCGCCAACGTCATCATCAAGAACCCAGGTATGTGATATTCCAGCTAGGGTGGCGGGATGTTCGAACGAGTTACCGTGACCCCGGCACAGGCAACTGAAGGAACACGGGTAGCACTGACAAAGATGGCTAAGCCATGTTTTGTTTGTGAACCGACATTTATAGTTATTCCAATACCAATCACATTCGAAATTAGATTGCAAAAGCCCATAAAAGAGCTGTCCAATACTGTAATATGGTAGTCTGGGACATAAGCTACACTCTTTTCTCCCCACAGCACTATGCATGATAGCTCTGCAAAAGTGTTGATCATACACACATAGTTACACTTTAGTAGTATAACGGGCAAACCCAATAACCTATTTTCAGTAAAAGACAGATCACTATTGATGGTAGACAGTATAATTCTATCTGTCCTTATGTCAGGCCGGTAAGATTCCATAATATTTTATAGATTATTGGGACGTTAAAACCATAGATAGATCGGAGCTCGTTGCTAAGTAATAACAGCCGCACGGGTCGATCGGTCAGGTTAAGCTACGCTTGCCGCGGTTGGTCCGTGGATGGGTGACCATCTTTACATACCGAGACTCCTCCGTGCCTCGGAAAGCACGTTAAGCTGTTGGTCTCGGCTGTCATTCGTGGATTTTTGACAGTCGTTACGGGTCGTCAGAAGCTCGAAAGTCTGACAACTAGTCTGACCAAGGGCTATAGTATTACCCAGTTACTGGGTTGTGGAGATCAGATAGGCAGCCGCTCCATGTAAAATACTGGTTTCAGTTGCATCCGGTAAGACTGGAAGCCGACCCCAACACAGTTGGGAAAAGGCTAGGCAGATTGAAAACCATAGATAGATAGGTTTCTATCTCCAGTATGCCAAAATTGGTGATAGAGAGGTTATTAGGGTCGGCCGTTAGAGACTTTTCATCGCAACGCACTTCCCTATTCTCACAAAATCTCTAATTCCAGGCGCAGAGATCCAATGCATAGGCCAGTTCGGGCTCATCTTCGGCATGCTCTCAGCACGCCCTCACCCTTCGTTACAAGACGCCGCGCTGCGCAGCGTGCTGGCCGCGGGAGGCAGCCGCGAGTGCGTGGAAGACATCGCTGCCAGCGCCGTGCTGGGCCACTTGCTGGCGTTGCTGGCTGACCGCCCACCGCGCCCGGATGCGTTAGCGGCTTTAGCTGCGTTGTTGGCTAACACTGCGTTAGTTAGAGAGGCTCTCAACAAAGGTATGAGTTTTGTATACTAACTGTTATGAGGTGGTTGCTACGATGACACAAGGCAGGAGGCCTCATACCGAAATACATGTCATCGTGGCACTGCAGCTTTTATTTTTTAATGTGGCAACCCTATGGTGAGTTGAGGTTTTTTGTACTCGTACTGGATTTGTGCGTTTGCTATTTCCTGTGCGAATTCCAAATCAATGATTTTTTTTTCTTTTGATATTACTCTTATTAGCACCTTGATTCTCATATTTCTTTACAATTATAAACATCATCGCGATAAAGTAAAATTATCATATCTCCTTCTCTTTGTGCAGGTGCTGTGATATACCTGTTAGATTTGTTCTGCAATAGTAAGTTACCGGAGACGAGGGAGGCAGCTGTAGAACTACTCGCTAGAATGATGTCGGATAAACTGCATGGACCTAAGGTATGTTCATTATTTCAGTCTCATTTTTTCAAATTTTTATGGTTTTAGACATTTATTTTCTCAAAAGATTACATGAATCACTTACAGAGAAAATACAATATTAATAAGTAAATAACCGATTAGCGTTGTTAGTAGGGTAGATGTTAAAAAATTAGTGGAGACTGCGTATAGTGAGTGCGCGCGAGCAATACTTGTTTATTAAGGCCTATGGCACAGTGCGTTTGAATAAGCTCTCTTAGCTTCTTTGATCTTTGGTTTTAATTTTTAGATATTTAAAATATTTATCGTTTTGTGTAACCTTATCTATGTATACAAATCAATAAAAGGAGAATGGGCGCCGAACTATGGGTTTATGGAAGCCCAGTAGCCATAAGAAAGAGCTTTTCGAGGAGAACCTTTGCTACTAACACGACTTTTGCCAAATATTAGGAAGTTCGGAGTTAATGACCTAAATAGGTGACAACCTGGGCACCGTAGTTAAGGAATTCTTGGCGCCCAATAGCCATAAGATATACACCAATAGCAAGAGCTTTTCATTTCAAGGAGAACCTTGGCTACTAACACGTCTTTTGCCAATTGTTAGTCAATTCGGAGTTAATGACCTAAATTTCAATAATTCTTAATTACTCACATTTACAGCTCTGTAGCTCCTTACGTACTAAAAATCAAAAGATGTCTTCCGAATAAGAAATATTTCCCTTGAAGAGATCTTTCCACAGGCATATATCTTAACGCTATTGGGAGATGCGGCAGGTTTAACATTCTGTCCGGCCAACCGACTCTTAAAACATTGTTACTGAAATGGCATCTAGGAGGCCAATGTTTTGAAATGTCCCTTTCAATATCAATCTGCCTAGCCTTTTCCCCACTATGTTGGGGTCGGCTTCCAGTCTAACCGGATGCAGCTGAATACCAGTATTTTACATGGAGCGACTGCCTATCTGACCTCCACAACCCAGTAACTGGGTAATACGATACCCCTTGGTAAGACTGGTTGTCAGACTTTCGGGCTTCTGACGACCGGTAACGACTGTCAAAGATCTACGAATGACAGCCGGGACCAACGGCTTAACGTGCTTTTCCGAGGCACGGAGGAGTCTCGGTATGTAAAGATGGTCACGCATCCACGGACAACCCCGACAAGCGTAGCTTAACCTGATGGATCGACCCGTGCGGCTGTTATTACTTAGCCACGAGCTCCTAGTGTCCAAATGTCCCTTTATAGGCTTAAAAATGATGTTTGGAAGGTACAGAATTAATTAAAGTTAATCAATTGACGAAATACCAGAATTTCATTAATACTTAATTACTCACATTTAGAGCTCTGTAGGTCCTTTCGTACTAACAATCAAGAGAAGTCTTCATAAAAAGAAATATTCTCCTTGATGAGATTTTTCCATTGACATATACCTCAACGCTATTGGGCTTCAGGGCAGAATCGCCCAATCTCCTTTAAATGTCTGTTTGTAATGTCAGAATAACAACTTTTTACTAAATGCATATGAACGTATATACAGTACTCATAACAAAAAAGCAATTTTTAACATTTTTGTCTGTCTGTCTGTCAGTTTGTTCCGGCTAATCTCCGAAACGGCTGGACGGATTTTGACGGGACTTTACTGGCAGATAGCTGATGTTATAAGGAGTGACTTAGGCTACTTTTATTCTAAAAAAAGAATTGAGGGAAATTGTGAACTAGTGCGGGCGGGCGTTGCAACGCGGCGGGTCGGAGGACGAGGGAGTTTTATTAAAATGTGGCTGTTCTTGTAGTATATTGTGTATCTTACGACTTCCACGCGAACGAAGTCGCGGGGCTCAGCTAGTTATTTATAAAGTTACACCGACAGCTTCTGTATACAGGATAATTTTAAAAGGAGTGCGAATATTTCAGGAGGTAATCAGGTGCATAAAACTGGACAACTTTCCCCAAGGAACGTAGGTCGAAATCTTAAAATTGAAAATCGACTTTTCATACAAAGTGACTGGTCACGTGACTTATGTTTGTATGAGAAGTTGAATTTTATTTTTTAAATTTCGACCTATGTTCCTTGGGGAAAGTTGTTCAGTTTTATGCACCTGATTACCTGCTAAAATATCCGCACTCCTTTTAAACTTATCCTGTATAATATATCTTAAATACTGTAGGTAACAATAGACTCGGACCTACAGTTTCCAATAATTCCAGGTTAACCAGCAGGTTTTATACGGATATCACTTTTTTCCATTCTCAGGTCCGTCTAACAATATCCCGGTACATTCCCGGCGTGTTCGCGGAAGCGATGCGAGAGTCAGGTGCGTCAAGCGCAGTTCACATGTTCGATGCTCAGCATGAGCATCCCGAACTCGTGTGGACCGACGACACGAGGCGCCGGCTCGCGTCGCATATCACGCAGCTGAGAGACAAGTTAGTACAACCATGAAAAACAGACATATTTTTTCTATTCTTTGTTCTCTTTCAGCGACTTATTACTCGACTGTCCCAAAAAAGGAGTGTAATGTTTTCAGGGTTCATGTGTGGGTGTGAGTTTCTTTATTCCACCATAACTTTTATATGCTTGAACAGATTTGGATGTATAGTATCGTTAGAATCCTTACATCATCCCGAGTGACACTGGCTATATGTTTTTTAATTGCTCCATATTCAAATGTGGAAAAAATAATTTTTCAATTATTACAATATGGGTATCAAATGGAAGGCCTTGATGAGCACATTTAAAAAAAAACTTGTCACTAAAAGGTATAAAATAAAAATAAATAGTTTAAAAAAATAAAAACACGACTGCCCTGCCAAAAAACGAACTAAAAAGTAAATAAAAAAACAAGTTGTATTAGTAGATATATATATGTTAATCTGTGTAGGGTAATACGGGCTGGTGTCCGCAACTACACGTCAATGAGCGTATTTTGCGTAACGGGTGGGAAAATTGATTATTCGATCCACCCCAGCTCCTCAAGGAAGGCCAGCAACGCCTTGGTCTTACTGACAATCTCATGTAGGCTACCTGGGTTACCGAAGTACTTTGCCCTGTATGTGGCGAGCACCGGGCAGTTTAGTAGCACATGAGCTGCTGTCTCGTCGTCCTCCATGCAGGCCCTACACAGCGGACTGTCTGTGACTCCTATGACAAAGAGGTGTTTATTAAATGACCCGTGGCCAGTTATAGCTGCTGCAACTGTACGCAGCTGCTGTTTAGTTAGTCGGAGAAACTGTTTCGTGAGGCGTCCATCAATTGCAGGGACTGCTTCCTTGGCCTGCCTACACTCACCCCGCTCCAACCATCGCTTGTGATGTTGGGCACTGGTGCCTTTCCTTACCCGAGTGTGTAAGTACCCGAAGGGGAGTGGCGCAATGGGTTCAGGTCCCACTGGTACCATGCTCGACCCGCTTCTGGCAAGTTTCGCTGTCGGGGACCTTATAGATTAAATAGTGTTCCACAGAACGGTCCCCCGACAGAAATGACAATTTTATTTATCTGTTTAGTCAGGGAGTAAATGAGTGACCTTTCGCTGTGTATACAGATTAACTAATACAACTTGTTTTTTATTTACTTTTTAGTTTGTTTTTTGGAGGGCAGTCGTGTTTTAAATTTTTTAAATTATTTATTTTTATTACGTAGTAAAATCCTCTTGAATGTTCGTGTCAGGTCCATTATACATTTACGGTTGTTATATCCATAGGACTATTGTTCAATATTTACACGATAGTAATTTCAAGTGCTTGAAGTGATTTGAAGTTGCGAAATAAAGTATAGTACGCGTCAAAATTTATGGCGGCTCTGAAGTGAGCTACTCGCTGCGCAGTACCGCACCCCTCACCCCCGCTGACACGTGAATTTGTTACTGCGCGACGACTCGCCTCATGTTCCGAGCCGTCATAAAGTTTGAATCGGGTTGTACTGGTATTCAGCTGTATCCGGTTAGTCTGGAAGCCGACCGACATAATTGGGATAAGGCTAGGCAGATGATGAATTATTTGAAGTGCTTACAGAGATAAGAAAACCATATTTAGATGTAGCAGGCTGTTATGCTACAGCATACTAAGCATTTTCAATATCGATGTTTTATTTACGTGTTAACACAACGTACTTTACACAACTCATAATAACCCTTCCACACCCACAGACACCAATCAGATCAGCTCCGTACTCCAAACGCGATATTCGAAGACCGTGAAACGCTCGAACGAGCGGCGGCGGGCGAGCAGGCGTGGGCGCCGCCTGGCGAGGTCGTGGTCGACGGAGTGTATCTCAAGCTTTACCTGCAGAACCCACACTGGAACCTACGGAGCCCTAAGCGGTTCCTACAGGAGCTGTTGACTGAAACTATCGCGGCGTTGAATAAGGATGCTTCTGAGGTTAGTTTGCTTTGAAAATTTCTAAAATATAACATAACATCACGCCTTGTTGCCGCGAAGGGATGGGCAGAGGTGTACCTACAGCACTCACATTTCGCCAGCTATGTTTAAGTCCCATGTAACAGGGAACGAGTCTATTGTCATCAACCGGGCTTAAATCCAGACTCCGGGCTGCTACTGAGAAATTTCAAATAGAAAAACCCAATAACACCTTGCCTGATCTGGGATTCAAACCCAGGACCTCATAATCAGCAGTTACACTTGCGACCACTAGATCAACGAGGTAGTTCTAAAGTGTAGGACAACGTTATTATTGGTACTGTTCTTAAGGGGGAAGCTCCAGGTAGCCCGCGAAATTCAAACTTTCTTATATTTTTGCAATTTGCAAGTCAGTGTTAAGTTGTATGTTGATTAAAGTATCATTCGCGACCGTAACAAATATGAACTTACGGAATTATAATCATCAAAATCAATAATACAATTCCATAAGTTTGTATAATCCTAATTGTCAAGATTTCATGAAATAGTCATTCAATAGAATCACCTGGTCTTAAAGAGTTGTATTGATGACTTTAATTATTATAATTCTGTGAATACATATTTTTTATGGTCGCGAATCATATTTTAATCAACATATAACTTAATACTGACTTGCAAATTACAATTGCAAATTACAAAAATCGTAAGAAAATTTGAATTTCCCGGGCTACCTGGAGCTTTCACCTTAAGATTGCTGTCACATTTTGTCACCTCTCTCGCTTACACAGGACCAAATATTTAAGAATTTTAAATGGTAAGAGACATTTTTGAAAAATGTAATCAATGAGCGACCTACTAAATAATATTAATTTAATAGGTAATTATTTATTGTGGCATTTATATAAATCATCTCAAAAACAGATCATAATACTTACTGAGTAAAGTTTCTTAGATAACACAATAGAAATGTGTTTTTAATAATTACCTATTAAATTAATATTATTTAGTAGGTCGCCCATTGATTACATTTTTCAAAAAAGCATCTTTTCATTTAACATTGTTAAAAATTTGGTCTCGTGTGAGCGAGAGAGGTGACAAAATGTGACAGCCCTCTTAATACGAGACGTGAATTCGTGGGTGTCATTATACCTACTGTTTCTTATTCTTTTCGAATCTATGGTACTTTTTAAATGATTTCGGCTCAGTTGGTGGCCTTTTCTTCCTTCCTTCCTTTTTCCATTGGGCCCACTATCGGCGGCAGCAAGATACACCGATTTTAACAATGTTATTGAAGCTCAAAATCGAAGTAGTGGGATGATGTGACTCGACGATTCCACGTCGTGTCACATCATCTCTAAATATTGAAGAAAGAGTTATGTTGTTTATCTTATAGTTTGTAAACAAAACTTTCAACTAGGAACTTTCAGTTTTCCTTTTTTTTTAGTCATCCTCTGCCTAGCCGTTTCCCAACTATGTTGGGGTCGGTTTCCAGTCTAACCGGACGCAGCTGAATACCAGTACTTTACATGGAGCGACTGCCTATCTGACCTCCACAACCCAGTAACTGGGTAATACGATACCCCTTGGTAAGACTGGTTGTCAGACTTTCGGGCTTCTGGCGATCTGTAACGACAGCCGGTACCAACGGCTTAACGTGCTTTCCAAGGCACGGAGGAGTCTCGGTATGTAAAGATGGGCACCCATCCACTGACCAACCCCGGCAAGCGTAGCTTAACCTGATAGATCGACCCGTGCGGCTGTTATTACTTAGCCACGAGCTCCTCCTTTTTCCTTTTTTTTAGTATACCTATCTTTTTTTTAAATATAACGTTTTATTTTATCCTCACAGGGAAGCCGCGGTGAAACATGCGCGTTAGCACTGAGCGCCGCTTTACGTGCGCGACCGGCACTAGGTGAACTGTGTGCACAACTGGGCGAGTTGCCGCGATTAGCGCGACTTCTATCCACCGCACCGAAGCTAACCGTACCTGTCATTACTGCACTTTCGCCTACGCAGGTGAGATTTGTGTTCTTTTTAATCGACTTAAAAAAAAGGGGGTCGGGATGTTTTTTTAATGTAATGTATGTTCAGCCGATATTTTTTACCACGGCGACCGATTTCGATGATTCTTTTTTTATTGAAACACACAAAATAACTTTAGGCAGTGGAGGGCTAATATGTTTATAATAAACAACCAAAGGCAGTGACTTCCGAAACTAAAATTATTTTCTACTTTGCAGTGTTTTTGTGGAAGTCTATCGTTTGTTTTTTTTTTTTTTTTTTTTTTTGTAAAAAAGGTTTTTATTTGTTCGTCACAAATACTCATAATATTTGTGGCGAACTGGACAGACTCTGCTAACACTGGAAATACAAGATCGAATGAATAGAAGGAATGTAGAGACCTTTGCCCAGGAGCAAGACAGAACAGGGTAGCAAAAATATTTACGTTTTAAATGCGAAATTATAAGTTATGAAAAGCAAAGCATAGTGATAACACGGGTGACGAGCTAAAACAATAAAAAACAAAAAATAAAAATTGAATCTTGGTCCTTTTTTGCAAACAGTTCAATATTGTTGCACTGAGCGAACATTAAATCCAGGGGGCCTACTCCCAGCTAGGGTTGCGGGATGTTCGAAAGAGTTACCGTGGCCCCGGCACAGGCAACAGAAGGAACACGGGTGGGTTTTAGTCAGTAAAAGTCTGACACGCCCTCCCGCTCCGCCCAGAGCGGGAGAAGTCATTTGATGATTTCCCATTCACAAAAAAAAAAAAGGGGGCCTACTCCGAACCGTAAATCCGAAGTATCGGCCGAATGTTTGGAATTTTTCTACTACACTTCATTTTATTTCGTTCGGTCGGTTCGGATCCGACCGAACTTTATTTGGACGTTTGTTCAACGAACTTCAATTTGACCTTTTTTTAGGCATGCGTAGTGGCACTATCCCAGACAGAAGTGATGTCAGGGCTGAAGTGTGCGGTG
This sequence comes from Fissipunctia ypsillon, assembly GCA_947568875.1. Taxonomy (NCBI): domain Eukaryota; kingdom Metazoa; phylum Arthropoda; class Insecta; order Lepidoptera; family Noctuidae; genus Fissipunctia; species Fissipunctia ypsillon. The sequence goes on from OX387659.1 coordinate 17,620,928, forward strand.
CAGTCGTGCAGAGAGATCATTGGGAGCGCGTGTGAGGCGCTCGCGCTCATATTCTCTAGCAATGCTAATACGGATCGACTGGTGTTGCAGGTTAGTAACTTAGTTATGATTTAATCTATTAATATTTTAAAGCTATTGTTGCCTGATTCCTTGAAAATCTTGGAAACTTGTTAGTGCAAGTTTAGAAACGGAGCATAAAGACTGCTGGAAGTACTACAAACATATTTTTTCGCATACCCTCTTGTTTTTGACTGTTTCTTCTGGACTCGGAGTGGTATTTCCATGTTTACTGCGATTATACAACATGTCCCGGAATTAACGCACGGCCTCTTAAGGGGTCATTGTACTCATCATTATGATCAACTTTTACTATGGCACCAAACCTAAAATCGCGAAAAAAAAAATCTGCGGTTCCCTACATTTTGAGGAGTTGAGCGAAAATAAATGTAGGGAACAGCTGATTATTTTTCGCGATTTCAGTCTTGATCACATAGTAAAAGTTGTTCATAATGATGAGTATAATGACCCCTTAAGAGGCCGTGCATTAATTCCGGGATATGTTATAGTTTTTTTTAACAGACATCTTTTCTTTAATAGTAAATTGGAAGTGGGGAAGTTTTGGGCCAACAAAATTTGAATTCCTGTCTTGCCAGCGACACGAAGAAAAATAAGAATAGTAAATTCTTTAATATCCTATTAAGTAGTAGGATATTAAAGAATTTACTGTCAAGTGACAGCTGTTGTTATATTTTAGTTATCGTAATACCCATTGTAACAGACAATCATAAATTTTAATATCAAAATCTCTACAGGCATTAGAAACAGACCTGGTCGGCGAACTCCTATCCCTCCTCGAGACGCGTTTGGACGGCGCAGCGGCTGCCCAGCTAGTGCGAGCATTAAAAGCAATGTCTCGCTCCGCGCTGCACGGCGAGCGAGTGAAGGCGGTGCTAGCGCGCTCGCCCATTTGGGAGCACTATGCCGCGCAACGACATGACCTGTTTATCACTGCTGCGCCACAGAATAACTTGCTTACAGGTAAATATTGGTTGAATTGAAACTTAGACCCGCATTTTAAACTGACGCTCTATTCTGAATCACGATTGAAAACTAATGTGCACTCATTTTTTTTATTGGAAGACGTAACTGAGCATCGTTTTAGAAAACGGCAATAGGGACTCCATTCAGACACTCATTTGTTAGTCTGTATATTGTGACTCAACTTTTGTTTATGTCAATCTAACCGATGTGAAATTGGATGTTATTTAAATTCAAACTAATATAACAATTGGGGTAGTAGACAATCACGAAGGTTCAGTTATCTATAAAAACATAACATAACATCACGCCCTGCATCGCATCAGTTATCTATATCTATACATATTATAAAATGAAGTCGCATTTCGTGTCCGTGTGACCGCGTTGTTCTTCTAAACTACGCAACGGATTTTGATGCGGTTTTTACCGTCATTTAGAGAATGTATTCCGGAAGGTTTATGTGTATAATGCATTAATATTAAACTAACACAAATAAAGAAATCTCGACGTTTTGACAAGTCGTAAAAACCGTGCGAAGCAGGGCTGGGTCGCTAGTTTATTATAATCTATTTTTCCCTTACAGCGGCGCCTCACACAGCGGGCTACCTGACAGCTCCACCATCCAACATCCCCGCGCAGCCGCCACCCATCGACTGACCGACGCACGTGACACGAGCGACACTCGCGACACGAGCGACAGACGCGACACATGTGGCAGTTCCGACACAAGCGTGCAGTCGGGCTGCCTAACTACACATACACGCTACGTTTCTGAAAGGAGAGTACAGCTGACCCAAGTTTGGAACCTCAAGTAAGTCCTGTGTAGAATCTCTTATAAATTAATCGAGATTTTTGGTATTAGTCAAAACTTGAAATACAATTCTAGCATTTTCTCGCTTGTGAATATTCAATTGATTCTAAAAAAACACGTAATATTTAACAATGATATGCATCGAATGTCTGTCACAATTCTAAATTGAAAACGCCTGCCTTAAATTCTAATAAGTATTAGTGCAGAACAATAATGATTACTAGATGTCGGTGTCGCCATTCAAAGTTCAGCTTTGCGCGTCTTTCAGAAACTAGCCGTGTCAGCGAATTTGCCTTGGCGTACTCCGCGGCCTATTACAGATATTATTTCGGTGTAAGATATTGCCTCATTTTAATGTATTATAGCAATAATTCTAATACGCTTAAGTACTAATTTTGCGTGAAATCTTTCGTGGGGTGGTCTCAACTCGAGTGTACATTAAGTTCAGCCATTTATTCAAGTACTAACAAGGCAAATTCATATTTGTACTTATGTAAAAATATATTTAAGCTGCTGATGTTTTACTCGTAAGTTTTGTATCGATGTCTCATTGTAAATTTAAAGTACTATGTTATTATTAACACAATTTCATCGCCAGTGAATGGTACTCTCGAAGTATTAACAGCCAAAGTTAAGTTTGTGTATGTATCTCTGTTGTTCGTCTAAAACAGAATTGTATAGAAGTTTGATCTCTAACGAAAGGTATATTGTTTACATCATTCCTAAATACGTTAGTGACATAAGGTTTTTGTATTAGGATTCGCACTTTTTTATGAATTTAGATTAGTGAGTTCTACAAAAATGTTGCACTTGTGTGCAAAACAGATGTTCTTCGTTTGCAAATAAAATACATATATACAGGGTGTCCGGTTTCGGACTAGCGAAAATTAAGGGTGGGGTACAGACCATCAAACTGAACAACTTTTTCCCGGGGACCAACATCGTAATCGAGAAAAAAATATCAGTCGTCCCATACATGTGGTCGGGTAGGTATTGAAGTTTTGTATGGGACGATGGATTTTTTTTTTTCACGATTACGATATTGGTCCCCGGATAAAAGTTGTTCAGATTGATGGTCTGTACCTCCCCTTTAATTTTCGCTAGTCCAAAACCGGACACCCGGTATATATAATTTATTTATGTACTCAATTGCCCGCGGTTTGTAATGTACTGCTTAACGCCTTCAAGGACACTAAACCACCATAGATGTCATAACAATAAAATGTATTTTGTGTCTCTTTCAGTGTCCTTGAAAGCGTTAACAATAGTTGTGATTTAATGGCAATTTAAACTTAGCAATAACAATAATAGAGTGACTTGTCTATGGTCATAAATGTTATTAAACTGTGTTCTTTTTTCTGAACTCTACATCGAAATAGAAAATAAATGTTTCAAGAATCGTCGGGTAAATTGTGTTCAATGTTTTAACGTTATTAACATGCTAGAATTCACACTTTTATAAGAATATATAATTTAAATATTGATATGTACCTATAGTCTGTGAGTACATGACAGTTATCGTTAGTACCCGTTTTATGTTTGTATTCATACAGATAAACATAAAGGCTTTCTTGCCATATTTAGTTATTGTATTGAGACTGAAAATCATTGATAATACAATAATTTTTTTTTTTGAGTTTTGGCACTAAAATAAACGTTAGGTATACCTACGAGGCCTTTGAGGCTTTTGTGGGGAAATATATATTTTGTCAAATTATGATAACATTAAGGTATGTTAAACATCTTAGAAATGGTTGGCTTGATTCATTAGAATCGCAATAAAAACTTATGTAAGTTTTTAAGATGGATTTTCTTCATAAATGGAATAGAAACGTAAAAATTACTAATAATTAATTGAAACATTACACAAAGTATATAAAACTTCTTTTAATTAATTTAATTACTTATTTTAATCAAAATTATGTGTGATAATATTGTAAAGGAAATTAAAAATGATTGTTTGGTTTAGTCATATCATAGAGTTGTAAGGCGTCTATACTTTATGGAAATTATGATGCTCTTATGTTCGCTCATTAATTATTGAGTACGTCCTAAAATATTACTTATAGTATGTTCTAACTACCGTGTTTTAATCGATAGCTGATATTTGCCTGTATTTGGTTTTATTATGGTTTTTTTTTTGTGCTTTTTGTACAAAGCTTGTCGTTTATTTTTTCTTATGCGCTAGTAGACAAAATTGACGATTGACTGCGGTAGTTGGTACATCACTAGTAACGATAATAAAGTAATGTGAATGGTCGTGGTGTCTGTGTGTTCTGTATTTTCTGATAGCAAGGTTTAAAACGATATTTGGTCATCATTATTAAAACTGTCACTGTCCGGGAAGGAGACTCAATAGTTAAATAATCGCCCAGAAATAGCGTTATTTAAAAAAAAGCGGACCAAGTGCGTGTCGGACCGCGCACAATGAAGAGTTCCGTACCTAGATGAAAAGATTTTACTTCAAAAATGAACTTAATATTGTAGTTGAAAAACATGTTCTCCCGTATATTGATACACTTCAATGTAAATTCTCTAACTGCAAAAAGTTTGTAATCGCAATTTTTTTTTATGTGTTAAAACTACAAATTAACAATTTTCGGACTTTTTCCTATACATGTGCTGTGAGACCTTGCTTCTTCCCAAATTTCATGATTCTAGGTCAACGGGATGTACTCTATAGTTTTTGTTATTTGTGAGTATCAAAATATGTCGCACAAATTGGCGTATTTTTTTATTGTGTTGACTCTGAAGCTTGATTTTTTAGAGCTCCAAGGGACCATAGACCTGCGTATTTGATATTAATTTCAACTTGATACCTCCACGCGTTCCTTAGAACAAGGGTCTTGACAGACTGACAGACAGATAGACAACGAAGTGATCCTATAAGGGTTCCATTTTTCCTTTTAGGTACGGAAACCTAAAAACACGATTATAGTGTTCTTCCAAACTCATGTCTAGTTTTTTAACATAACAAGTTCTAATTTTAATTATAACTACATAATACCTGCATAGATACAGAAAACAAGCATCACGAATGGATATATCGATGGCACCATGTTGGAAAAGCGAGGTGTGAATATATGGATATTTTTATATCTAGAAATAAGTCATATTGCTGTAAAATATACGAAGTTAATATATCAATCTATACAATTGTTTTATTTTTTGCTGCGGTTCTAAAAGAAATAGAGAAAGAGAAATAAAATATGTAATTATTTAAACTTTACATAAAAAATTTAAAGAAGTCGAAAGGTCAGGTGCGTAGTACCTGATGAACGTAAACGAAGGATTACGTACGTACTCCTTATGTAAGGATCATAGCAGGTGGCGTTCTGTAGTTTCTACCTACCCACATGGGAAGAAGGCGTGAGTTTGAAGTCTGTTAATTTGAAATAATATGCATAATGCTTGTATACATTTTTTTTAATGGACACAATTTATGCGTAATTTTTCTATACAGTTTTTAATCTCTTAACTAAATAATTACAAATACATTTCTAATTTAGCTAAATTACACTTTAATATCTTACAAAAATATTATAATACATAGTTTGGAACATTAACCTCTCTGAAAAATATTAACTCCATAATACTAATTTATTGTTACTGCTATTTCTATTTACACTTCCTATATCAAACTTATCCTATAAATTCGTAGTTTCGTTTTGTGTATCAAAAATAGGTCGAATCTCTTAGTTTTATATTAATAACGCCTCCATACAACATTAGTTTTACATACTATAAAACAAGGGCACTTATTAATCGAACCTCAATTAATAGGGATGATGCCTGGGTAAAAATCCGTCAATCATATATAATAAAAAAATATTAGACGCGTATTTTTTGCTTTATCATATTAATAAAAAAAATGACTTAGATAAAACGCATTAGAGTTGGGGAGTGGGGGCTCGCTACGTCACAACTACGTATAAAATCTAGCAAGGCGTGACGTCATGCCACATTTTAACTCGATGTATTGCCGTAATCTTTTAATTACTTACGTAAAAAAAGAAAAAATACGTGTCCAATATTTTTTCATAATCTACCTGACGGACAAAAAATAAATTTTAGTCATCATTCCTATTGCCAATTTTGCTTTCCTAAAAATATTATTGAGCACTCCAATATAGTGATTGCGCCCCCTTTTGTGAACCTCAAATAATTCGTATATTTGTGGTCCTAAAAATACTAAATAGCGGCCATCTTTGATGTAGCGCTCGCCGGTCGCTGCCGCGGAGTTTAAAAAATGTCATTATTAGAAGGTCGACAATTTTCTAGAGGATCAGTTAAATATTTCCCTCAAACAAATAAAACTTTCATTTTCTAATTTGTGTTTGAATACAGTGAGATTGGCAATCTTTTAAAACGCAATTAATATTAATTGTCATTTAGATTAGAGATTACCTACTAATGTATTATAAGTTTATAACGGATACCTATCACAGCATAACACAGTAAGGAGTGTATAGATTGAACTCAGATCATCATTAATTAATTCATTATTTAATTTGTTTTTTTTTTAACAAACTACTGTTAAGAGCGTGTACGACGTACGGCATTTCATACAAACATTCAAGTTCTTGTTTTTCGAAATGAATACATAGGTCTAAAAAGTTAGTTAAGAACATTTTCAACCCCTAAAACACCCCTTGTGTCATCGACGTAAAGTTTTAATTTTGTTATGCTAGCTAAGTACACACGTTACGATTTACTTGCGCAAGCCTAAATTTGCGCAAGTAAATCGTTACGTGTGTGGCTAGCATTAGTTGAACAGATCATTTCAGAGTTCGTCGCGAAATTTTCGATTCTGACTGGACCTAGTTTGTTCAGTTTTCCGTCGGGTTTCTTAATTAGTGAATGAGTAGATGAACCCTTCAAGTCAGTGTTGTAGACGTCACACGGGATGTGCGCTGAGCGAATCTGGTGGCGTTGTGTAGTGGTTGGTGTTTGGAGCCTTTAGAGGTCGCTCGTAGGTCTCGCCTCGGGTCCAGCCGCGCTTGCCTCTGTCGATATTACATCATTTTCAGTATTTGCAGTGGGACAAGAATAGGCTGGTATTATTATCATTATTTATGTCAAACCCAATATCCCCGGAAGTTTCTCCAAGGTCACGTACGCAATGCACCGAGGATTCCCAAAAAAATAACAATCTTTGTTTTTGAATGCAACCCGCGAAATTTAAGCTCAGAAGTGGAAATAACTAACTTTTCTCCAATGCTAGTCTATTCAAGCTCATCAAAATCGGAAAATCTATGCAGATATCTGTAGTCATGTTGGGAGACACTTCCAGCCAGTTGGTCCGATGTCCTGGGCCCTATTTAATTAATTTTTAACTGACAAAACGACATATTTTTTCATAAAATTACATAATTGTATATTTTCACGACAGGTGCTGTTTAATAAAGCAGAAAACTATAAAAAGAACTTACAAAGTTGCCAGATTGTCGAATTGTGGCCTGTTTTGTATAAATTAAATAGCCCCCTGAAGAAATCAACTGTTGACTAATATTGACTGAACAACTGGAATGGCTGACAGGCTTTCCTGTGTCCACTTTGACAGTACACCAGCCATCAACTTGTATTTAAAAGAAAAGCAATTTTACAACTAATGGACCTCGTTAAAACTTCAAAAGAATAATATCCTCACCTCATCAACATCTTGATGTATCTATGGTGCTTAGGCGTGGGTGGGGCATCATCAGCGTCTATCTCTAAAGAAAGGTACTGGTTGGCGCACGCGCTGTTCAGTAGCTCATCAAGACGCTGGTGTAGCTCTACGAAGTTCGGTCTGTCGCGGGGATGGGTCCGCCAGCAGGAAAGCATTATTTCATAGCTAAAGAGAAATGAAAAATGGAAAATTGAATTAAAAATGGTCCTTACAAAGCGTGGAGAATACCGCAAAGTGGAAGAAGGGTAACGATGATAGGTATATTAATCAAATGCAGTAGATATTAGTAGTTATCGATGTTAATTAACTATTTCAATCGGAAAATACCGATAACACAGGCCTGCAAAATGAAGGTCATAACTTCCTCTCTGGAATTTGATAGCTGATTCTGGAGTATTTTGATGCGCTGATTACGAATATATACTTAGTTTTTCTCCATCACCTCCTGGTTTTTTGAAAAAAGCTACAGATAGAAAATTAAGAACGAAGACAAGTTGTCATTTAAAGAAATTATATATTTAAAAAAAGTACACAATTTTTAACTTAAAAAAACTATTAAAACGTAATAACAACTGATTACTGGCTTAAAATACACTTAAATTTTATTTGTGGAACCTGGTCCTTTTTTCCTAAAAGCTTCTGTTGTGCGATTTTCGCTTATATTTCCGGTTTGGATCATCACGCTTCAACAGCCAACAATAGTCCGCCGTCATGCTGACATTCCATCTTCCTTGATACCGGACTTCAAGCTCTTTTAAATCTTGGTGAAATCTTTCGCCTTGTTCTTCGCTAACGGCTCCTAGATTTTCTGGGAAGTAATCAATGTGCGAATTCAGAAAATGAAGTTTAATGCTCATATTATAACCCATTACACCAAAATTCGTAATCATTTTGGCCACTATTTCTTTATAGTCCGAGCTTTTATTGTTCCCCAAAAAGTTTTTTACCACTTCCTTAAATGATTTCCACGTTAGTAACTCAACATCATTGAGTTTTTGATCAAATTTTTCCTCCGACATCAATTTTCTTATATCAGGGCCGACAAAAATCCCTTCTTTTAAAGATGGAAAAACTGAATGCAGATATTTGAAACCTTCCCCATCTTTATTTAAAGCCTTCACAAACTGCTTCATTCATTATACCCAATTTGATGTTTTTTTTATTTTTATTTTTATTTGATTTTGATGCTTTTTCTCTGGGAACCAAACTCTGTTTAAGCACGTTTTCGATTCCTGGGATTAGTTCAGTTCTTGGAGGCCATTCCTTTTTGGTCCAATGATGTTGTTTATCCCGGCTATCCCATTCGCAAAGAAAGCACGGGTATTTTGTATAACCACCTGGTTGGCCGAGTAGTATGCTTATGATTTTCAAGTCTCCACACACCATCCAGACGTGATGTTCGTAAGCTATAGTAGCTAAAAGCGTTTCCAAATTTTCATAACATTCCTTTAAATGGACAGAATATGCAACAGGTAGTGAGGTATATGTATTCCCATTATGTAGAAGGACTGCTTTCAAACTTCTTTTTGAGGAGTCAATAAACAATCTCCATTCCTTAGGATTGTATTCAATGTCGAACATTTTCATCAAGCCAGGAATATCTTTACAGTACACCAAATCTTGATCTTCAGCGAAGAATGGAAGAAAATCTTATTCTCTGTGACGGTACCATGAAAATGAAGTACCAGGTCCAAGCATATTTCTTTCTTTTAATCGTGATCCGAGGAGCTCAGCTGCATCTTTGAGGAGATTCAAATCTCTTGTCAAGTCGTTTAAATCTGATTGTGAAAAGAGCTGACACTCGTTAGAATCTACTTGAAATACAAGATCAGATTGGGATGCATTCTGTTCATTTGTATCACTAGCAGAATCTTCAATTTGTATAGCTGGATACGGGGGCTGCACCATTTCTGAATCTCTGAAAACTGCAGGCGTAACTGATGACACATTTAGATAGCTTATGTCACTTTTATTTTTAGAATTGTATCCAGTTATGTCACAACAACAAAAGTAGCAATCTTCGACATGGTTGTTAGGCTCTCTCCATATAATGGGCGAAACGATTTTGAAGCTATTTTTCTGTCCTTTTGACCACTTGCGAAGTTCTAGTAAATAAGTCGAACAAACTTTTTGAGGTGTCCAAGTTTTGTCTTGGTTACTTATAGCATGTCCAAAATAACTTTTGTCAATATTTTTCACATAGTCTGTAATGTTGTTTCGTTGTTGTATCACCATGAATTTTCCGAAAATATAACAAAAGCAATTCGAAGAATTTAAACAACTTCGCGACGACATTTTAAAGTTTATGTTGCAAGATGCGCACTTCAACTGTTAATTTTCTAATTCAGTGTCGGTATTTATATAAAAAACCTTTTGTTTTTCTTCATTATACACTTTTCGAACAACATTTACAACAATTAGGCAATATCACCTAAACATCGTGTATTAATGAGCTGATTACTAAATGAAGCCAAAATGACCCGTTTTCGATATGGTTAATGCGAATTACTTATACTTTTTATGTAGTAATTAACAAATTACTGATTTGCATTAATTTCTATGTTGTCTTAAACTAATCAAATGCAATAAAAATTAAACTGGTGTAATTTAGTGACGTTTTATAGATTAAAATCTTAAATATTCAATATCGAAGAATCCTTACGTGATGGATTTTTTAAAATTATTTTTCTCGTAATCAGCACATCAGAAACTATAAAAACTTTAATCAGATCCCAGAGAGGAAAACCATTGCAGACCTGTGTAATCAAATTACTTACTTTCGACTCATGTTATGCCACATTTAGCATGCGTAAGTAATTGTGTAGTGCAATCATCATGATTGTGGCAGAGCTAATGTGATCCACATTAGCTCTGTATCGAAAGAGCTGGAAGTCATGGGGAGAGGCCTTTGCCCAGCAGTGGGATGATGCAGGCTAACAGTAACAGTAATCATCATAGAATGAATAGAGAATAGTCATTTTCTTGTAGCTTAGGGCCAAATAGCTGACAGACTGTAAACCCCGAAAATGAAAATGTGTTACCTTTTATAGACAACCTTTTATTTTTGCAGGTGAAACTAGACATTGAGTGACCTCCAGTTATTATCTTGAAAATGAATTCACGATAAAAACTGGAGGTCGCTGGAATACTTGCACCTATCTCCAGCAGTGGATGCCTTTCGGCTGATATGATGAGGAAACTTATGAGATAAGGTACTCACAGCTGTGGACTGCAGTTGTTAGGTTTGGGCATGCGGTACCCACCACGCAGCAGTCGCGGCAGGCGAGCTCCCGGGACTGACGCGTACGGAGCTCCGCCCACTGTCGCTATCTCCCACACCACCACGCCGAATGACCATCTACACACATATACATAATATTTGATGTTAAGCTCTAGAAAATGAAAAAGAAAAAACCGTTTGCCATCGAGAAGTTAACTTGATGATGAGAACAGCAGTAATGAGTTCTATGACTTGTAAAACGATGAACACGTCCAACCATTATCAACCAAAACCATCGTCGAAACACATATTAGTCCATTTTTTTTTAAGAGTGGGCTACTAAAATGTCACAACAATGTGTAGGTATGTAGGTTCACTTTACTAGGGTAGGGTACTTTCAGTTTAATTCTACTTATCTACTGCATCTTAAGGACTTACACATCACTCTGCGTCGTATATATCCTCCTCGTCAGGGACTCCAAAGCCATCCACTTGACGGGCATCTTTCCATTACCTTTCTGCTTATACTGATTCTCTTCATACACATCTCTCGAAAGTCCGAAATCTGCTATCTTCAACGTCCTATCCGCCGTCACCAATATATTTCTAGCTGCTAAATCTCTATGAACTACTCTATTAGCAGCTAAGAACTCCATTCCCATAGCTATTTGACGACAAAAAGACAAAAGATCTAAAGCCGTTAGCTCCTTATCACAGATCTCTTGGAGCTCATAGAGTTTGTTCACGACCAGTTTGGAGCTCTCCATTTGTGCTTTACATTTGAATAGGTCGTTTCTGTAGTCTGAAACATCTATATTGTTGTTGTAATATTTTGCATTGCGTTTGGATAACATTACGTCCCATGTGCATCTGAAAATATATAAATTCTTTAAATAATATCCAAATAATATGAAGTATGCGAGGATGTGCTTCGTGTGTCGAAGGAAGGCCTTTGACTATGTTGACAATCATAGAACTCTTACAGAGTGCTACCACTAGGATGAGGATTAAGACATGGACATTTTAGCTTTCAGATTAAATTTTCTGACCACTAGCAAAAAACAATTGAAGATAAATTTATACGGATCTCTATAGGATTTCCAGTAATGATGGGCGTTCCAGAGGGTTCAATTGTAGGTCCACTAATATAAATCACCGATATTTTTAGTCAGCAATGTCTTCAATTAGGTAGACATGAATTGAATAAAAATTTATCATTATGCTTTTATGGTTCTTCTCAGTGTGACATACCTCAAGTAACTGAGCAGGTCTCCCCGGCTGCAGTATTCGGCGACGATGAGCGGCCTCCTACCGCTGCAACATCCCACCAGGCTTACGAGGTGCGGGTGCACGCCCACGCTCTTCATCAGCTCCATCTCCGAACGGAACGACCTGATTTCATCGAGCGATGGGAAGTCTGCAACAGAACAGTCAGAGGTAAGAAATAAGTTTTACTGTTGCACGGACATTATCAGATCATTGTGTAGCGCTGTTTTTAAAACTATACAAGTTCATTGTTTTCGTAACACTACAGTACACATAAGTTATAATATAACCGTTTTCTACTTTAATTTTTGGATATTAAACGAATTTGCTTACAAATTAAATTCGTCTACGATATCGTCGTCGTCGTCGTCGTCGTCGTCGTCGTCGTTGTTGTGATATGATTATATCATCAATTCGAGGAGTTTTACCTTTCAGCATCTTAACAGCGACTTGCACGGAGTGCGGCGCGAGCGTAGCTCTGCGCACGACGCCGAAGGCTCCTTCCCCAATTACTTCGTGTAGTACTAGCTTGTCTGCTCTCACCTCCCACCGGTCTTCTGTCTCGCTCCATATTTCTAGCACTTCTGTATCGCCGTCTTTCGAAGGTTTGTCGTCCTATTGGAGTAATTTGAGTTTTACTTAACTAGATGGTGAATTTCTGATTAGAGACGGAGTATCGTGCTCTAATCTATGTATTGTGGAAAAGAGAGCTAGCGGGGGAAATATGCTGTGAATCAGATGGAGTTAATCGGGTTGGTATAGAAAATGAAGTGTTTTACATCTGATCGGAAATGAGAACAATCAACTTTTACTAAGTGTTCGATTAAAATCTGGCTAGAGACTATATAAGAATTGTTATTTGTCTAGGATATAGTTACCGGTTTGTATGGTGGCACGGGAACGTGGTGACTTCGTCGTCGACAGCGACACAGTAGCGCCAGAGCGGCGGCGACCGCGCAGCCCACGCCGATGGCCGCACCACCCGCTCCCCCCGCGCCGCCCGCGCCTGTCTCTCCATGCCCGTCCCCGTCCCATATGTCTGACCACGTGCAAAACTATACCACATTATTCTCATTCTATTGGGGAAAGTGATCAGGGATTCTGACGACAGTAGGCAGAGACCTAAATAATCTTCAATACAAAATACCACAGACCCAAACCCGAAGTTGTCGATGATGATGACGAGTCGAATCACCAAGCCGATAAATGACGACGACCGTTATCAAGTCTATTTAATCACAAAAGGGTAAGGGTCTGGCTATTTAAAAGTGCTGAAGCTATAGGTGTGAGACTTATTACGTACACGTAGGTGAATTATGGCTAAGGTCTAGGAAAACATTAAAAATATATTTTGTGCACCAATATCTAATGCCTGTTGAAAATGAGTTTGAATGTATATGCCTGTTGAGTGCTGTTTGGCAAAGATGTAGTTTCAGAGTTAACTACATAAATTAATTAATTTAATATTGGGGTTTATTTATAAATATTGCTTAAAGTTATAGAGACGTTTAACCCGTCAAATGTTCGCTCAACTAGAAGATTGCATGTGAGCGCTCAACGGTTTCATGATTATATTTATTGTTGTTTCGAGTGTATTTTTCTTATGAACCTATGGGGTTAATACGTCATTTGAGAGGTATCTGGTTGTGTAGGTATTTGCATGAGTATGATTGATCTGGGGGCACGGCAGTGCCCCCGCCAAGACGAGCCAAGCGAAGCGCAAGGGCACTACCTACCTTTTCTCGAAGTGTTTCGTCGTTTTTTTGAACCCTCATAGAGTTGGTTTCCGATGTACCAGATAGTTCATATTCTCAGGATATGATGTCAATAATAGACTAATTAAACATACAAAGTCTCAATTGAATAGCTCTAATACTTTAGATTTTATTGATATCTAAAATACACCGATTTCGTCACTGACACACTCACTGATACACTGACACACTGATGATCATCAAAATGTTTGGCTACTTCCTGAAATGCTAGAATGCTGAAATTTGGTATGTAATCTAAGTTTAGTATACAACCAACAAAAAAATTCATAAACTTATAACTTTCGCCCCCCATCCCCTAAAATGGGGGGGGGTGGAAGTTTGTATGAGACTTCAAAATGTTAGGGTACTTCCTGAAGTGCTAGAAAGCCGAAATTTGGTATGTAAACAAAGTTCAGTATTTACAACTTCAGTATTTTCAACCACCAAAGAAAAAAGGCAAAGACAGAGAATGGGCTATGAAAACCGGCACTGCTGATGTGCAAGAAATACACTCCAAAAAAAGAAGAAAAAAATAAACACTAAGAAGACTGCCTAGCAACTTACAAAAAGAACTGAAATCCCACCAAAAACATTTCATGTAAAATGTTGCCAAGACGACCACATAAGGTTTGCCCTGTGAAAAAGATATCAGATCTCATGTAGAGCCAAGCTTCTGAATCTACACGGCCTAACTCTTACGACCCTAAACTTCACAAATTCTACATATCAGTAAAAATGTATGGCTTGGCTGTTTCGTTACTTACTTCAGAAACTAAATATTCGCATCACCTCCACGACGGTAGCGAAACGGCGAAGCCATACATTTTTACTGATATGTAGAATTTGTGATGTTAGGGTCGGTAGAGTTAGGCCGTGTAGATTCAGAAGCTTGGCTCTACATGAGATCTGATATCTTTTTCACGGGGCAAACCTTTTATGTGGTCGTCTTGGCAACATTTTACATGAAATGTTTTTGGTGGGATTCCTTTTATGCGTAATAACCATAGTTGATCATCTTTACACGCGGAAAAAATAACATCAAGTATTTCGTGAAATGAGGGTTTATTGGTGGTATTGGTTGGTAAAAGAGAAAATGAGACGGTTTTGTGTAGGGTGAAAAAAAAGCAGATGTGTGAGTTGTGATTTTCGATTTTATTATTTCAAATTTAGTTTTCTTCTCAGCAAACCGGATCAAGTTACCGTGTTGATACTGTAAGAAGACGAAGGAAGAGTGTGCTTTTTACCAGTTCATTGTCATAGTCATTCTTGAATGAGAATTGTTTGTCTTAGAGATCGTACATACAATACAATACTTAGTGATTTGTTTATGTTTCTTTTATTTTCTTAATAAATCGTTTCCTTTCTTTTTTCAGTGCATGAAAGACATGACTGCAGTTTTGTGTTTCAGTGTGTCATTTGTTTTATTTTTTTCTTTGTTTAAGTAAAAAGGCGCTAGAGAGAAGGGACTTACCAGGGAACTGAGCTCGTCTAAAGGTTTTAGCAACTATGTTGCCTAATCTTGCTTGTATGAACACGTAGTATATACCTTCGCCCGTCACGTCTTTGAATACAGCTTCTGATGCATCCTGTTCAATTGTATTGTCATGATTAATACCAACTTTTTTCGCCTTGCGATTTCACTAACAGAAATGTTTTGCTCATGCGAAACAATAATCTGAGCTGTTTGGAATATTGTTAAATGATGCATGGTCTAAGACTTAGACTCTAAGCTAATCAATTTGTAATAAATTGATTAGCTTAGAGTCTACATCATCACAAACTTCGTAAAAGTGCAAGAGGAGGACTATAGGTGTCTGGTATAGGTGTATGGCCTTAATTTATTGTAGTTGCTAATGCAGGCTGACTCATAATTCACAACTATTAAAGGCAGGAATATATTTTTAAAACGGGTAGTTAGCTTCTAAACTGGCAAATAATTATAAGTAGGCAAGAAACTTTTGGTAGTAGATTCTCAAATCAGTCAGACTATCGCTTTACTCAATACTCATTACATTTATTTGCATTCCACAATGTAAACTTAGGTCGTAGGTACATTATAAAATATACATAATTGTAGATCATTGTGGACCCTGTCGGGCACAGCAAGGTAGGAAGGAGGAAGAGGGCTATTATTATATGAAATAAGTAAAACATAAATGTTTTTCTACTACTCACTTCGACTTTGATTTTATTTATTATTTTGGTATTCATTTTTAATTATTCATTTAATTTATCATTACCGGACTGCCTCGTTGGTCTAGTGGTCGCAAGTGCTACTGCTGAGCATGAGGTCCTGGGTTCGATTCCCAGGTCGGGCAAAGTGTTATTGGGTTTTTCTATCTGGAATTTCTCAGTAGCAGCCCGGAGTCTGGATTTGTGCCCGGTAGATGGCAATAGGCTCGCCCCCTATTACATGGGACTTTAAACATAACTGGCGAAATGTGGGTGTACCATAGGTACACCTCTGCCTAACCCTTCGGGGAAACAAGGCGTGATGTTATGTTATGTTATGTAATTTATCATTAAAATATTCATTAATATTATAATATCATTTATGGATTCAGTTAGTATAATAACTCGAAATTACAAAATCTCAAAAATAATATTATAGTAAACTCGTGGCTCGAACTCAAATCATTTTTCACTGTAGGTCGAATGCTTACCTGTTGCGCCACGAGCGCAGTTATCCTTTGTGGCGAAATTATATTATACTATCATTTAGAAGACATTAGTGCACTTACTCTACGAATGCTGTGTGCTGTCATTGATAGCAGTACGTTAGCAATATAGTTTTATAGTGTGCGTTGGTTACTTATCTCCTTTGCAGACTGTACACTACGGTAAATGCTGTACGTCAAGGTGGGGCAAAAATAATGTCATAATGTGAATTTGCTGCCCTTTTTTTTGGAAATTAAAAAAGTTAGGCTCTGTTTTCACGGAAAGTTTATTTAAAAGTGTAAAAGGACATTGCCTACTTTTGTATGGAAGTTGGACCAAGTGCTGCCTAGATTGCTAACATAGTGCATTTTGTTCCTCAGATCATCACTAATCTGTAATCCAAAGCGTATAAAAATCTATCCCAGGAGTCCAAAGAAAAAAAGTATTTTGTTTTGGATATTTTTATTGGAAAAAATGAACTTAATAGCCACAAATGTACTAATCAACTACTAAACATTTATGTGCGTTCAATTATAATTGTCATAATTGTATTTCTGATGTTGTAGTACTTAATTATTATATAGCGTGACTGGTAATTAGTGACCGATACTTAAACACATCATTGTACTCATGATAACTAACAACTTTTACTATGGGACCAAACCTGAAATCGTGAAAAAAAAATCTGCTGGTCCCTACATTTTGACGAATTATGCGAGCATAAATGTAGGGAGCAGCAGATTTTTTTTTCACGATTTCAGGTTTGGTCCCATAGTAAAAGTTGTTTGTTATCATGAGTACAATCATGTGTTTAAGTATCGGTCACTAATTACCAGTCACCCTATATATCAATCAGTTATTATTATAAATGATGCCAATAACTAAAATACAACTAATTGGTACAACAATTACGGTTAACTAAACTAATACAATAATATTGAATTTATATAAATAAATAATTATTAATCGTCTTCATCGTTATGGATTATTATTGTGTCTAGGAATAAAGCAGGACACCTAATCACGTCTTGGTGCCTAGCAAATCCAATAAACCAGGCCAAGCACACAGTACGCGCGCAACAACTGTGGATAACGGTGTGAGTTTCACATTTATATAATATCTTTGTTTATATTATTTGCGCAGATATAATGTGTTACTGATTGTTTGTCCTAAATAAATAAATAAATAAACAACCAATTGTCCTCTGACCCGTGATACATGTGCAACAATAGTTTTTTATGGCCTCTAGTCCACTATTGTTTGCATCAACTAATATATAGCAATGGTAGATTTTTGAGGATAAATGTCTACTCTTTATGTTCATCTTGAGTAGGTGAACATTATTATTTGGCATATTATATGTTGGTAAATCAATTAGTGATCTGATATACTGTTGTATTACAAATGTGCCTTTTTTTTTTTTTTGTGGATGGGAAATCATCAAATGACTTCTCCCGCTCTGGGCGGAGCGGGAGGGCGTGTCAGACTTTTACTGACTAAAACCCACCCTTGTTCCTTCTGTTGCCTGTGCCGGGATCACGGTAACTCTTTCGAACATCCCGCAAGTGCTTCGAATGTGCTCGCTGTAATAACTCGGAGCGAGTTTTATTTGGTATGTGCCAACCGCGAATAATGTCAACTCCTCAGCTGTAAGAACTGGAAATACTGGATGATTTTTTTTACAGTCTCGAAATATTTACAGGGTGTTCTACCTATGAATATGAACAACTTTCTCTATGGGACCAACTCTGAAATCACGAAAAAAAATCTGCTGTTAAATAGAAAAGTTTAAACCTACTTGACCAAAATGTATGAAACAGCTGATTTTTTTTCGTGATCTCATAGTTGGTCCCATAGTGAAAGTTGTTCATGTTCATGGGTAGAACATCCTGTAAACATTTCGAGACGGTAAAAAAAATCATCCAGTATATTTTAATTGTTTTATTTTAATTTAATTGTTTTATTTTAATGTTTTTTTTTTAAGTTTTATTTTAATTGTGTAAAACCACTCTATTTCGGTGTAGTCTTTTGAAATCGATATAATCTGCCAAATTATTATTCATGTTCAAACGCTCTTGGGCTACATTTATAAAATCACGTGCTTGAGGGTTATCTATAAGATCGTGATGAAAGGCATTAGTCAAAGCCGCAGCAATCCTAAGGTCTACAAAAAAATGTGGCATTGATATGTTGCGAAATTCGTGTCGAAGGATTTTGAAATCTCGTTTTAGTCTACCATTAACTATTTCCACGGGCCATCGGCAAATGGTGCACATTCTTAATTTATTTGCCTGGATTGTGGTTAATTGGGTGGTAGTTTGAGACTGTGGCATAATGCCAACATATCCTCCTCATATAACATATGCTCCTCTAGAACTCTAGACATTCTATAGATTCACGAAACCCTCGGTCCAAAATGGAAACATCTCCAGGATTAAGTAACCCATGAAGGGGCCTGTCAACGCCACTTAAATGATGATTCAAAATGGAAGCGTCATTTTCAAACGCAGCGTGCGGCCCAGAAATATCTACTATATGTCCATCACACGTTACAAATAAAAATGGTTTCAAAAGATTTCTGTGCTTTTGGAGACTGTAAGTAATTTTTTGAAAAGTAAAGTTGGCACTCTTTTGAATGTACTTATAAGTACCATCACATATAATGATGGTTTCACCGCGATTGCCAAATACAGCGCCAGGAACCGCCAGAGTGCGTTCCATAATCTGCTGTCTGGTCATATGGTTAAATTCTAAGAACCGAGAGACAAAATCTCTTCCTAGGCATTCCCTAGCGATCTTTATAAGCCGCTCTAGATTTGAGCGCACCATATGAAAAAATCTTCCAAGCCTTTCATTTGATTCGCCCGTTCTTATTTTTGTTAAAAATGTACCTAAAGCTGTTTTAGAGTTTCGACAGCTTTCTGCTAGTGATGGAGTTTCGTCATAAATTATTTGGCACTCATCTAGATTTTGCCCAGTCCAGTAATGCAACTCTTCACTATGTTGCTCTTGTAAATTTTCAAAATCTATAATATAACTGGGTTGTTTTAGCCATTCCATCATTTCAGTAACTTGCTGCGGATTAAAATCAAAACGGCGATTTTCTGCAGTAAAAATTACATTCCAATCGTTGTCTTCCAAGTGTTTCCGACATACACACATGGTGAAATGTAGTCATTGTTATTTAATAATAATTGTACTTTTAGACTTTTAGGAATTTGATGACGCGTATTATTTCTACAACCATATACCAAACAAGAATTTGACGTGTTTGGTGATCGGCAATAACCAGGCAAACCAAAAGTCACGTTTTGTCCTTCATTTGACAATTCCGACTGGTTGCTTTGACCTTCTACCTCTGCAGGCATTCCCTCTGCGGGCACGTTCTCTGCGGGCACTTCCTCTGCGGGCACTTCTTCTGCCGGTAAATCTTCCTTTATTGGCAAAGCTACTACCGGAGGATGCCGAAGCCTTAGTCGTCGCGAAAGCCTTCCTCGTCGAGCTGCTGTCCAGCAGTTGTAGCATATGTGTTCATTATTAATGAAAACCTAAAATGAAAACGTTTTAAACATAAAATGTGATACTTAAGATTTAATCCTGCCTTTTAAGTAGGTAAACAAAACTTGAAGAGTTTGAATTCAAGTCTTTTAATATGACACTAAAAAAAATAATATAAACGTGGAAATAAACAACAAAACATTAATCATGTAGACACACTACGAATATTACGATAATATAATATGTTATCTGCGTATAAAAACTAATCTAAAAGTATCACACTACGCGGATACTTACGATAATCAGTGATAGGAATAGGTAGTTCTAATTTGCCTAAACTTCGAGGAAGGAAGTAACATGGAGTAGATAATACCTCCTCTAAAATCCCGGAATAATTTTAATGACGTTTAAATCCCGGGATTTAAAAACCACGAATTATTTATTGGACTTTATTTATAGATAGATAGAATACTCTTTACTATGTACACCATAAAAATTACATATATAAATGTGTGTGTGTGTGTGTGTGTAACCCTAAAAAATGTTATGATTTTTCAAATCAATAATTTGTAACTACAAATAAAGTCCGATAAAAAATTCGTGGTTTTTAAATCCCGGGATTTAAACGTCATTAAAATTATTCCGGGATTTTAGAGGAGGTATTATCCACTCTATGTTACTTCCTTCCTCGAAGTTTAGGCAAATTAGCACTACTTATTCCTATCACTGACGATAATATACGAAATGATACATTCACGCGGAATACTGACTGTATATTTTGTTATATAGTGTAGATCGTATACATAGTGTGTTACAAGAGTTCGCGTTGTATTGTTTCTGGGTTTATTAGACAGCTCTTCAAGCGCGAGAGATTCATGTTGTTCTCCCGTTTTTATGTCTTTATAATACCTCCACAAAATGATGTATAGTTTAGTAAAAATAAATAACTTACGTGGAACGGTGGAATCACAGGTCGAATAATATGTTGCACTGTTTGTGGATGCAAATTCTGGAGATCACGAGTTAAAGTGTGTCTTTGGATTCTTTCCACAGAAATGTTTTATATAAAACACGATCTTAACTGTGGTTGAATCATTTTTCACTGTTTCAAGTCTTAATACGCCAGTGTTCACTAACAAGTACGTAAACGTAAGATCAGTAGTCTAATTCAAAGCCAGGTCGTTGTTTAGATCGATATTCCAGATTTACTGGGATTTATTTATTTTTCCTGGAGCCAATTTCTTTGAAAATATTTTTTTTATAGTTCATGTTAATGCTACAGTACCTACCACTGGACCAGCTCACACTCCTAGGCAGCACTTGGTCCAAACCTTGGCAATGTCCTTTATGACATTAGGTCGATAATAGTATTGGTCAAATGACCACCTCCTGAGTTGATGCACATTTGTGTTCATTTTACGGCATTTTGAATTGTTGCTCGCAAAACAACCTCCAAATTGGTAACATCTTCTTCAATGTTGACTTTCCAGACTTGCGAGGTTTCTGGTTTGTTGTGGAAAAAGCGAGATTTCAAAGAGAGTCTGGCGCCGTCATATCTGGCGATCTGGCCGGCCAATTCAAATCCCCAAAACGGGACAAAGCCCGGAAATTGGTGTTTCAAAATTTCCATAGTGCCTGAGCTGTGTGACTGTGTGTATCACTCTATTACATTGTCAACTAATTCTCTATCTGTCTATAATTGTATCAAATCACAATGACTTTATGACGGCTTTATGAAACTACTTTTACCCCACCTGTATAAGTACGAACTACTGCTCCTTTACTAACTCATCTATCCGATCCAGCTTGTCCTTTGCTGTCCTCCACCAGCGATGCCCTAAGCCGAGGTCCGTACCCCACAGGGGGTGCCTTTAGCACTAACATAGGACTAACAGTCCCGTATTCAGTTCCGTATTATGAGTCTATGTTACTCGAATTAAATGATTTGAATTTTAAATTTAGCGAGTGGTCGCTTAGTTTTTAAGTTTTATTGCCCTGGCTGGAGGCCTTAATTTATTGAAGCACCCACAGGCAAGCCCGGTTAAAAACAGCCGACAACCTCCTAGGTCGACCTGCAAGATACCATATACAAAAATACTTCTACATCAATATAAATAGTAGGATTGAAGGTTTTAATTCCCTGGGCAGTTGTTACCTCGTGCACTGTTCTCTACGTCAACCTAGCGTTCCAAACGTCACAAAAATTAGTACCTACATAGTTGTAGTTTATTGTTCAGTACTGTACCTATTACCAGGGGGCCAACCACCACCTCTTAAAGCAGTATTATTTTAATGTTACTTCAGTGTGAGAAAGAGATGGAGCTAGACAGGACGTCTAGCTCCATCTCTTTCCTACACTGAAGTAAGGTAGTAAAGGTGGTGGTCTAGCTCCTGAACTTCAGGCAATAGATATAGTAAGCTGGTTCATAAACTAATACAAGTTAACACGACAAGAGAAGCTTAAATAAAATATTACCTATTAATATTATTTGCCAGTGAGCCCCAAAATAGACAGTTAATTTATCTTTCTTAATTTTTTTAACATCTATTTGCACTCACCCCTGGCAGCACCATCGTCAGGTTAGTGTTTGTCTCTGGAGCAACCAAGATCACAGTGTAGGAGTCGGGCAGGTGATGCGGCAGCGGCCAACTCACGTTCACCTCAAAAGTGTCGATGGAGTTTTTAATCGCCTCGATATAAATGTCGTGTGGCATCTCCGGTTTTATCACCTCTGTTGAAAGAAGAATCGTTTGGAGTTTTAATTGTTTAAACTGCGATCTTTATGCTAACTGTTTATTTCTTAGTCAGATCGGACAGATTAAGAACACAAAACAAATTACACACACATGCCGTCCATCTTCCACTGGCTGACGATCTGGCATTGTGCGGCGAGCTAATCCGACATTGTCTCTTCTAGCACGGCAAGACGAAAAGGAAAATATTAATAGTCTTTTTCTTTTTTTCTATGGTCTTACTTACGTAAGGCACAGTACCTACCTAATTTACCTAAACTATATATTTTCCGTGTTTTATTACATAATAGTGAACGCTACTATAAATAATTAAAATATGTAGGTAGCAGTAGGTACCTATTTACAAATAAACAATAGTTCGTTTTGCCTTCATTTTGGAATTCCGAAACGTTAAACATTGATTAACAAGGAAATGTTTAGGAGTATATTACATAAATAGATGCACAGGGATTATTTAGGGGATTTACAGTTTACTGTTTTTATTAAACGCCGAAAACCCCAACTCTGTACCTATTGAATTACTGCGCTAGGTACCTAATTTAAAATCGTAACTTTGTCACTACAATATTGAACGATAACATACATAACTATACTATTATTTATTACTAGTACTTCCTCCTCGATGTCATCCGCGTGGATTTCGTACTTTAGTACCTCTTTAGGGGTAGATTTTCAAAAAACCCTGATACACGTTATTCTTTATTTTCGGTCTTAGGTATAAATACTGAGTTTCGGGTTAATCGGATCACGCGATAGGGTGCGTTTCCACTGAAGCAGAGACGAGCGGAGCTGAGCGGAGACGTGCAGGAATCGTCCAATCACAAACGAGACGAGAGACGCGATGAGGATTTCAACTATTGTGATTGGTTGATTCACGCACATCTCCGCTCAGCACCGCTCGTCTCCGCTTCAGTGGAAACGCACCCTTATAATTTTATTCTTCGAAACAAACTTTGACACCCCCCAATCCCCTTTAGAGGGTAGTTTCGAAAAACAAAAAATGACAAACTTTATAATTTACTAAGAAAGTGTTCGCGCCAAGTTTCAAGTTTATTAACTCAAGGAATGAGATTTTTCATACAAACAAAATCCCCCCTTTCCACCCCATTAAAGGCGAATTTCCAGAAACTCCTTCTTGGTGCTCCCTTACATTATAAAATATATAGTCCCAGTAGTTTCCGCTCTACGTTGGTTGATGAATCAGTCGGGACAAGTAATTATATATGTATACATATGTCATGGCCAGATCTTAGAATTGACCATTTTCATGATCGTTTAAACGTCAACGTTTAATGATACGTCAGTCGACGTTTGGCCATATTATTAATGTAGGGTATCTGTCGTGGTCTGATCGTAGAAATGGCCATATCGTGACGAAAGCAACCTATTTATCGATATTCTCAGCTGACCGCTGGGCATATCGCAAAGTAGTTGCATTTCACGCCGCTAGTAGCACCCCGCCACATGGGTTAGGTTAGGACTGTGAACAATCGCGCGCGAGCCGAGCGAGCGAAGCGAACGGTGCCGCGGCTGTGGCCGGCGAGCGCTACTTCCAAGTTGGTCGTAGTTGCTTAGGATTTATTCGAGTAGGAATGCACAACAAAAACAAAGCGACATCAACGCCTCTACCGTTGGATAACCTAATGTTTGGCCACATCATGAAGTAGTCGTGCGTTTAACTGTTCATATCGTCAAACGTTGAGTATTCAATGATCTGGCCAGACCACATCATGATGTGACCAGCGGTCGATGTTCTATTTCATGAAATACAACAATTTCATGAAATGGTCGAACACTTTATGAAATGGTCAATTCTAAGATCTGGCCACGACATATAGATAGTTTGGTAAAGTGGACCTGTTTGGAAGGAAGACTAAGAATGTGACAAAGACTGGGGATTTTTTCATGTTGTGATGATAATTGCTAGAAAGGGGCTGACTACTGAGATGACAAAGCTAATAGAGATACAGTAAGGAAAAAGACATATTGCGCCGACCCCACATAAATGTTGTAAGGGCTGGAGGATGACGACGATGATGCTTACCAGGTGGACAATTGATTTCGGCGCAGGAAAGGGTGCGGTACTTGAAATGTGTGGTTCCGTACAAGCCCGTCACATTGATGTGGCATTCATCCTCAACTGGCAGGTGGTCGAACACTACTTGTGGCTCGTCTTTGCCGTTGGGCTGAAATTATACATTGAAAGTCTTTTTGGCTGTTGTTAATTATATTATTATACTACAGCTTTATCTGAAGGAGCTGCCTAGTGCCTACCACTCTCGTAGGTGTACCAGTGGCGCAGCTACAATTATCATTAGAGGGAAGCCGAAGAAAAAATTGTTCAGTTCTCATAAACTCAAACAAAAACCTGTAGGCTTTTAATCTTTTGATGTATTAAACTGGTATTTAAACATAATTATGTAATGTGATATGATACACAGTTACACACATAGGTGTACCATGTTATTTGGTAATAGTAGACATTAAGAAGAGTGATTGGTCCGAAGGGAAGCCGATAGGAATCGGGTTGTATGAAGGCTTCGCCCCTGGTAGGTACCTTCGTCAACCAGCAAGTAGCGTTGCGGTTGCGGGCTATTACTGGTGCATGAGTCATTCCATTTTGGTCTCACTGATAACAACTCAGCTGTGATGCCTTAGTATAAAGTAAGTAGACAACCATGGGCGGCGATAACCGCTTACCATAAGTCGGGCTGCCGCCAATTTGTCCCGCCATTTTGATAACTGCCCTACAATACAATTCTATTAAAGGCTGTCGTATATACTGAGCGAATCCATAGCCTACCCAGTCTGGTGTGGCCTAACTGACCTTAATGAGTCTTAAGTATACATAGATGGTTCCTTTTGTGATATTTACCCTTACTTCGGTGCTCATGAAGGTGTTTTTCTTGATGCATGAGTTTACAACGTTGAAATATACGTCGCCATCTAGAAAAGAAGAAGAATGAAAATAGAACTGATTGGCAAATAACAGAAGAAAGGTTATGCTAAGGACTTATTGGAACTCTTCATACCTTACAAAGAGTGCACTAAGTTTGTGTGGACAATTAGTTGCCGAAGACGTAAGTCTGGCTGCTAGCCTTACATACTCTTGGATGTAGGATCTCCCCTAGTACATATTACACTGCAAGGATCAGACTGTTAGCTGTTACAGAACTCCTGCGTCAGACCTTATTTAATTTAAAGTTCCTGGACTTCAACTTAAAGTCATCTTGGATAATGTTCTACTTAAGTTTGAAACATCGATAAAACACTTACCACCACTGGTATTCCAAGTAAATTGACCAGAAACATCGGAGCCATTCAAACTAGGACGTAGGAACTTCTTAATTTCGTATCTTCTATGAACCATTGATTTGTTGTATTCTGGCGCCTTGTCGCCTCCTCGCCACACTACAGGCGATCCCTGCTTGAGTATTGCACTCCATAACGTGTAGTTTTTCTGAGGCGATCTGCTTATCTCGCCGTATTCATCCATAGGATCTATTATAATGTAGTCTATCTGAAAATAACGACCTTCTGTATAAATTCATATTCGAATACCCAAACATCACATATTTTCCACTTAGGATAAGTCAAGACCGATGTAAGATTTTTCTGCGTTCAATACCTGATTTTTGATCATGTAGGTTAGTAGGACCTATCGTCAGTTCTAGTTGCAATTTATATAAACAGGTAATATGACCTAAAACTGTGTTTGTCCTGGACGAGGCGTATGCGCATGATTTGTATTTGTAATCGAGATCTTATATATTATTCATTTTATTCACGTTGACGATTTTGAATCTGTAGTCCAACGAAACTTACATGGTGTAAGGGGCAGCCCTCCGTAAACTACTAACAGGGTGCATTTAGCTCCTTATTATGAATTATATTCCACCGGGAATATTCTCAGGAAAAATTTTCATTTTTTTTTATCGTTTTCAGTTACTATTCCTTTATTTCAATGTAAAATTACAATCTCTGTAAGTACACAGCACTCCATTTATGTAAATAAAACAGCTAAAATAAAAAAAAAATCAGCAAGGGATGTTAAAATACTCGGCAGCCGAAGGCACGCTGCGCTGCCGTTCGCTACGCGGGTTTTATCACGGTAACGATACATTGCGTGTGAGGTCATAAAACAAATCAGGTTTATTGGATTCCCATAACGTTCCTGAAATAATTACATGTACCGGTCATCTTATTATGATATACTTAATTCACCCCATCAGTCTGCGGAGGGCTTTCCCTTACACCCTGTATGTCGGGCCTTTTTTTTTTGTGGATGGGTAATCATCAAATGACTTCTCCCGCTCTGGGCGGAGCGGGAGGGCGTGTCAGACTTTTACTGACTAAAACCCACCCGTGTTCCTTCTGTTGCCTGTGCCGGGGCCACGGTAACCCTTTCGAACATCCCGCAACTCCGGCTGTGTATGTCGGGCCTGTAGTTACTATAGTAATCACATGAGTTCTTCCCTTTTCCTGGAGTGGAGCGTTCGGTTAGCATATAACGGTTAAATCGATGAATGGGACAGATTGTGTTAACCGCAAATTAATTCACTTTCCCGCCGGCTGCTGTTATCAGCGTTGGAAAACCCGCATAAATGCGTATGTGCGGATACATTGTTCCGAGTCATGATTACAGAAATATTAAAACAGAGTTATGAGAATAAATGTAAGTAGTTAAGGAAAAAGTTATGAGCAGCATTATGGGTATTGCGATCCGTGCCGGTGCTAAAGTAATATAAGCTTATAAGGCACTTTCCCGTCGATATAATATTAGGCATAACAGACTGTAGCACAAGAGGGAGGACGTCAACCACGGATATCTATGGTCGTTAGTAATGATGACGATATGATACCATCTCTGGGAGAGGTCTACAATATTCCACGTAACAGATAGCTGAAGATAGCAATGACTAAATTCACTAGTGTCATTTTAAAAGCAGATATGAGAATTGAAAATTATAACAGACAGCAGTTCACCCATATCGCGGTCGTGAACATACTTTAAGATTTTTTTGCCATGTGTCGTAGAACTCGGAGGAATGAATATCGTGTTCTCGACTTCTCGTGAATAACGGGAAGGTTCTCGACTAATTAGATCACGGAACAGGTGCGACTGAACTGTGCAAGTCGAGCTGTACGAAGAAAATGCGATTGCCACATTACCAATTATAATAAATGCTTCCCATTGAAATGTACCTATAAAAATTCCTTGCTGTTGTACATCATCATTTGCGCATGGAACGCTTGTATTCAAAACAGCGAAGAAAAACATCGTGAGGAAAACAGCATGTTATAGAACTAAAAATTCGAAAACCGGCGACATCCGCCAACCCGCACGTGGCACGCGTGGTGGACATGACTTCACTTCCTTTCACAGAAGGTTTCAGACGTTTTAGTGTGGTACAAGAGAAGGAAACCGCAACTATAATAAATTTGCACACTGAAAAATACAATGACGTAGGTCGCTGGTTATCTTTAGGTATTTTTTTATCCCTAAAGATAACCAGCTGGTAGTGACGTATAGCTATATCGGTTAAATGTAATGGAATGAAATGTAATGTAATGGAATGGAAGCAAGCTTCAAAGACTAAATTGATTATGATGAAGTAGAAGCTTTAAAGAGTCAAACCAAAGAAAAATGGATGGAGGAAGTAGTTTAGCAGAAAGGACTCAATCCACAAAAAGACATATTTGAGCTATCGAAGTTTTAAGTTTAGATGTGATTTGCTGCAATGATGTTGTAATTGGAATATTTTGAAATATTGTCACATATTTAATACAGACCTGGTTCTTTCAAGCTGAATTTATTAAAATCGACCCAAGCAGTTTGAGTTATTACTGTGTTTTGTCGAAAAATACCCGTCTTTTTGTGGGTTGGTTCCCATCATTAAAAAAATAACCTTCCGATCTATTCTGTAAACATCACACCGTGGGCACTTAGGTGAAGTGAGTTTGAAGTGAGCTCAATCCCTAGTAGAGTAAGGTGGTATGACAGTTCACATCACGCTCACTTCACCTAAATTTTCACGGTGGGATCTTTACAGAATAG
The DNA here is from genome assembly GCA_947568875.1 of Fissipunctia ypsillon. Classification (NCBI taxonomy): domain Eukaryota; kingdom Metazoa; phylum Arthropoda; class Insecta; order Lepidoptera; family Noctuidae; genus Fissipunctia; species Fissipunctia ypsillon. The sequence continues at coordinate 17,649,657 of OX387659.1, forward strand.
CACCACTGATCTTTGTAGTGTCACGGATTTTTTTGCTGAGTGAAAGAACCGACCGTTAGGACCTCTTTGGTATATACATAACTCATTTTCGACCATACTGTGGGTTGAGTCCTTTCAGCTAAACTGCGTCCGATTGTGTGAAAGTAGCAAATTATGGCTAGGAAGGAAGTAAACTCTGCGATGACGGCTAATAGAGATGAACGTATGCATAGATGGAATAAAGAAACGTGCTGTACCGACCTCAAATAAATTGGGCAAGGGCAAGAAGTATAAAGGAAGATGCCATAGTTCTTATGTACTTACATCAGTAATAAATCTGCTGTCGTTGGTCACGTGTGGCACCAACGCGACGAGCTGAAAGCTCTCTGAAGTGTCTATCTGGACCCTGACGCTCGTATTTGTCTGATATTGTATCCTTACGTGCGATGGTTGTTTTGGAATACTTATGTCGGGAGCTGGGGAGAAGAATAGTACAACAAGTGAAAAAACGTGAATTTAATTCGAGGGATACAAGGACCGAGATGAATATTTTTTTCGTGAGTTATGTACTCTTCTTTTTACCATTGACTGCGAGAAAATAAACAGTAGTAGGTATAGTATTCATAATTATCACATTTTATTATATATTCGGTAGGGAATAAGAGAACAAAGGATTAAATATAAACATTAAAAATGTATAGTGAAATTAGAACAGTTTTCGAAATTCAGTGTTAAATTCTTGTTTGGTTTTGAAACGGTCGTATTGGATATTTTTTTTAAATTAATTATATAGCTCTATGGAATAGCTCCATTTAATTAGCCAGTACGTACTTTCAGCACGTTTTATTTATTTGTTGTATGTACATAATTCGTGCTTGTTCCAAATTCAAAATGTTTTTATTCACTGTTAACGATGAATCAAATACCCTTTTTCGAGTGGCAATAGTAAAAAGGATATTATATCAGCTTCGCGTATTGTTTCGCCTGCAAATCGCGCGTCGTCACTGGATTTTATCAAGCATCGTGTATACCCACAGGGTGAATGTTTCAAGTGTGCTTCGTTATTTTAAAGCTTTAATTTGTTCAAAGTCAAATGAATTAATTTGCCAGAAACATGGTAAGTATACTTATAGGATAATGTTCATGTTTCAAGTTTAACAACGACCTCTCTTTTATCAGCGGCAGGTGATTACTCAGTACCTGTATGTACGATTATATGTATATGCACTCGTAATATTGATTGTAGGATACTGACCCCAATAGTTGTCCTTGCAGATCTTCTCTGTCTGTAACAAATAAAGGTAAAGCTTAACAGTCATGGTCAGAATCAGAATGCTTGCATGCTTTTATGCTTGCTTGCTTGCTTACTTTGATCTTAGTTTCAAGTTCTGTACTATTGTGTTTAAAGCTATGCTAAAAGCTAAAAACAAGTTTTTAGATTAAAAACTTTTTAAATGCCCATTTCAGCAGTAATAATCTACGGCCTATATCATACAGAAGAGCTGGGCAAGTAGACAAAGACGAATGTAAGTATGTAGTAGGTACACAAAGGCAGAGGGGAACTTTTTCATAATTCTTGATAGCTTCCCACAAAAAACGGCTTTTGAAAAATATGGACCAATTTGGTACCTAACACATTAATGTACCTACAAAGTCAAAGCGAAAGTCGAATCGTTTATTTCATATAGGCACATAGAAGGCATTTTTGAACGTCAAAAAATACATGGTTATTTTAAATTCGCTAGCTAAACTCCACAGGCGTGATGGGAAGGTATCGATAATTAAACACGATAAAATAAAAAATATAAAGATTTGATGTTTTTTTTTGGGAGGTCAACGACCGCTGTTAGTGTTGTTACTTGAAGTAAGAATCTATAAAAACTGTTTTCTTATGTTTTATCGTATTTAGATATCAATACCCATCACGTCTGAGAAGTTTAGATAAAAATACAATTTTTTTAAACTGATTATTCAAGTGACTACAATAACAGTTACTGCGGTCGATGACCCCACAAAAAAATATCAAATTTATTTATTTATTATTTTATTATGTTTAGGCAAGTCTTTATTTGCCTTAAAGTGGTATAAAGTTGTTACAGCCTGGTTTTAGATATCGATATCCATCGCGTCTGCGGAGTTTAGCTAGCCAATTTAAAATAACGCGTGTAATTGATTCTAATGGTACTTATGCCACGTTAAACACTACTTCAGACATCGAAAATAAAAATCTAGAGTGTCTAGACCAGACTGATAAAAAATAAGTGACTCAGCAATTTTTTTTTATAAACTTAATAATGTTATGAAGAAATCAACACGCATTAGGATTATTTTGCGAAGTGGAGCGTCTAGCAAACTTCCGGACACGAGGTAATAATCAAAATACATCCTATTACGAAGCAATTAAGGTCTATTATCATAGATCAAGGTATGAAAGTGGAAGTGCTCCTTTGTTTGGGACGTAAAACAACACGTTCCAATATGCGCGATTGAATCATTGCCGCGATGCACAGTTTGTCAACAAACAGAAATACCACGAGGCAGCGAACCTAGGGGTAATAAAGGACATTCTAATTATAACTAATTAGAATAGAATGATACCTACATAGCTGTTACCGTAAAAAAAGTTATTAATTATCCACCCTGAGAAAACAAGCTATCTTTTCTTTCTTTTTCGTGTTCTTTCGTCCTCTGACTTGGCTTCACATGCCGTCGAGAAATACCTCTCAGTCATGCCGGTTTCCTCACTATGTTTTCCTTCACCGTTTTTTATGCAAGTAATAATTATACAAATACGCACATGAATCCGAAAAGTTAGAGGTGCGTGCCTTGGGTTCGAACTCGAGGCTTATGACTTGGCAGTCCGACGGTCACACCACTGGGCTATCACTGCTGACTAGGTAACTGATCTTCGTAGACTAAGATTTATTTGAGGTTTTGTTTCTAGTAAGATCATTGGAATTTGTCTACGTGTCTAGAACAGTCCTAGGTATGCAGCCGCCGTCTGAGACTAATTTTACAAGCTATAGTTTTCGCTTTGTTGCATCAGCTAGTTGACAATCTCGCTACCAGCTTCTAAAACTGCTTGTAACGTTGGTCACACACTTCATACTTTCATGTCCACAAACCTCCTCGTATTTTTTTAAAATAATAATCAGCCAGCATTTTTGATGATGATCATAGAGGCGGATCTTGCATCAGGGCCTCTTCCGAAAGAGAGATATGCTAGGTACATATACATACATATACATAAACTCACGCCTTCTTCCCATGGGGGTAGGCAGAAACTACAGAACGCCACCTGCTACGATCCTTACATACTCCTTTTGCCTCGTTTACATTCATACATCTGGTCATACACGCACGCCGGTTGCGAGTACTACGCACCTGACCTTTCTGAAGAACATCACCAATAAGATCATTATATGTCTTCCTAGGGCGTCCCCTTTGTCGCAACCCAGCGCTGGGCACGCCACAATTGCGGCGATAAGTCCCCTCTTTGAGGAGTGGCTGGAGAGGCGCCACGGCGTCCTCACCTTCCGCCTGACGCAGGTCCTCACCGGACACGGGTGCTTCGGGAGGTACCTGTTCCGGATAAGGCGGGAGGAAACGCCCGGGTGTCACCACTGTGTGGATCGCCCGGAGGACACGGTGGAGCATACGGTGGAGGTCTGCCCGGCTTGGGCGGAGCACCGCCGTGTCCTCGCGGAAGCGATCGGCGGCGGCGATCTCTCGCGGCCGGCCCTGGTCCAGGCCATGGTACGGAGCGAGAGTGCATGGGAAGCCATTACCTCCTTCTGCGAAGCAGTAATGCTCGTGAAGGAGGAGGCGGGACGCGTGAGGGAGAGGCAAGCTTTGCACCCTCACGCCCCTAGTCGCCGCAGGAGACGCCCTGGGCGTCGGGAATTGGCAGCCGATTCCCGGCCACCGTAGGCGCGGGCTTGCGGACGGCGAGCAATGGGTAGCTCGCCGTCCGGTAAGGACCAGGCCCGAGTCGACGGCGCGTCGTGTTCCACGCGCGCCTCAAAGAGATGTCAGCACTATTGACGGGGTCCGCTAGGGCCGATGCCAGCTAGGGTTGCGGGATGTTCGAAAGAGTTACCGTGGCCCCAGCACAGGCAACAGAAGGAACACGGGTGGGTTTTAGTCAGTAAAAGTCTGACACGCCCTCCCGCTCCGCCCAGAGCGGGAGAAGTCATTTGATGATTTCCCATTCACAAAAAAAAAGGGCGTCCCCTTCCGGCGTTTCCACTCACATCTGCTGTGTAAATACCTTTTGTTAGTCGACTTTCATTCATTCTCTCAACGCGGCCAAACCATCTAAGCATACCTACTACTCTTTTCAATTTTTGTCACTACATCTTCTTTTAAACCGCACCGTTGCCTTATCACATCATTTTTCAGTCTATCATTTATAGTCACACCACACATGCTTCGCAAGGAACGCATTTCCACAGCATTTATTCTACTTTCATGCTTCTTTTGCCATACCCAACATTCACTTCCATACATAAGCGTAGGCACCAGCACACCATTGTGAACAGCCAGTCGGGCCTTTTTGGACATTAACTGGTTGGTCACAACTGCATGTATGGCACCATTCACTTTATTTCCCGCATTTACTCTCCTTTCCACATCTTCATCTATCTTTCCATCCCTTGTAAACAGACTCCCCAAATATACAAACTCACTTACTTGCTCCACACTTTTATCATTTATTTTCACATCACACATCGATACGTCCTCTTCTCTTTCAAACACCATGACCTTCCTACGTGTTAAATGTTGAAAATTCTTATGCCCCACGCAATTTTCGGCGTCGTTCATCCAGTAACGCATCGACAAGAGTCTTCTCTGACCGATATCCCAGATGTTTTACTTGCTCTATAAGTACCTCATCTTTAGCTGGGGTTTAGGGTTGCGTTCCTATACTCATCGATATACTGTGTGCATAGGTACATTTCTCCTACATGACATAAACTTGCAGAGAAAGTACAACGTTTGTTGCGTTTTAAAAAGTAGTTATTCAAACAAGTCACACTCACACCGTTCTAACTACTTAATACAAATCATTATTTGCCTACGCTACACGTTTGATTGAATGTTAGATTGATAGGTCAGGTTATGTAGGTACCTACCTCAGTACCTAGATAAGTAATAGTAGATTATTCAACGAGGGGATAAAACATTGTCTTTCGTCACGGGCGCTAGATTGAATCCCGAGCGTAACAATGGATTCCAGTGCTCCCGAGCAAAGCAAGGGAGTTAGTTAACAGTAGAATCTTGAGTGCAGTGAGGAATTATTCAAGCTCGCCCAAGACGAAGACACCTTTATCTCCGAGGAGCATACTCTACTTTTCACACCTTCTTTGATGTTATAATAAGTAATTCGATTTTAGAATATAGACCGGTACCTACCTCTACCTATATTTTTTGTAAAAGTTTCATACGAATTTTTAGTTAAGGTTCCAAATTCAAACTACATTATTCCCCATTGGGTAGACCCGTGGCTATAATGACTTACTCTAGGTTAGGGTTGCATGACATATAATTTGGACATTTTCGAAAGCTGTGAAAAAAAAATTGCGTACGTTCTTCATTATCATAATTTTCGTGAATGAGTCACATTCAAAAGGATTGAGCACATGGTGACTGTGCACAGTCAACACGTGCCCAGCTTGTGAGTACGAGCTCTGTTGGGGTTCGAAGTAGTTGGACAATCATGAACAATTTAGTGATAATGTCTTCATTCTAAACGAGACTACTTATGCATTCAATTAACTGTTTAATAATCAGAGTTTAACGACTAGCACGGGAAAGAATGCAGGTGATGCATTCTGAACTATTTCTGCACTATTTCTGATTAAAAAAAGCCATTTACGAACGTTCAAGCTTGCACCGACTCCACATTTTGGCTGGCTAGGCAACGACAATGACGTTCATCATTCCTTTTACAAGATGGACAACGACGCGCAAATTGTTTTATGATAACCTCCGTGAAAAATATGCCTTTCAATCAAATAATCGAAATGAAAGTTTACCGGGATAATCTCGACATTCTTGACCATTTTCGTGCAGAATAAACTGCTTACAGGTAACAAGTAGGCAGTTTATTCTGCACGAAAATGGTCCAGAATTCCCTGTACTACAAAATTCACCAAGGACCAATATTACTCCTATGGCTTTGCCTGTTTGGTGCCATCAATGGTATTACGAGTGCGTTACATGACAGACACTATACGTCTCTGACATAACCTGCTGTCTTCTAAAGACAGAGCATCGATGAAGAACACCAAACGGTAATGTCGTGAGGAATGATTTGAGTATGAATGTGTATCCACATTCATGCTATAAGAGTAGACGAAGACCACAAAAACGATGAATGAAATGTGTAAATGATGATATGGCAAAAAAGGGGGTGACTACTGAGATGACGACTAAAGGTGAACGTACCCTGGTCCGCACCAGCAACAACGCACGCACGGCACACAACAGATTTTGGTATACTTTGTATGAATTCTTATAGCACTGCGTCTACTATCAGTACCGCCAGCACCGTGCTCATAATTATATGAACAAAAAATGCGTTGCGTAGCGGTTACGTCACATGGATTAGTTCACCTCGTGCATCGCTCACTGCCACTGCATTGATATTCTCCAAACATTGGTTCTTGGTGGCTTCAACTTTATTTCATGAACCCACATTCTACGTTTAGTTTTACGTTCTTCTTCTTCTGCCAATAAGCAACTGATAATTAATATCTTCGTCAATCTCCATGCATGGCAGACGACGTCTACTAACAACAACAAAAACACTCAAACTTAATTAAAAATCTGGATTCAGTGGACGCATGCTATCGGAAAATCTGTTCAATATGTTACGTACCGTGCATGCGTTGCGGCACGCAACGGATTTTCGTTTACTTTGTATGAATTAATATAGCACTGCGTCCACTATCGGTACCATCCGCACCGAGCGCCGGCTATATGAACACAAATTGCGTTGCGTGCCGGTAACGTCACATGAAATTAGTTCAACGCGTGCATCGCTCGCTGCCGCACGTTGTTTTGTTTATACTTGAGCTGAGAACCGCGAACAACATTGTAAAACGGATGCCTCACTTTTATATCTATTAGTAGAAAGATATGAAGAATTATATGATCTGAAACATCGACAATATTCAAATTTGCAAAGAAGAGGATACGGTGGACGCATGCTATCGGCAAACACGTTTAATACGTTGCCTGCCGTGCGTGCGTTGCGGCCGGTGCGGGCCAGTGGACGTTCACCTTAATCTGAAGTATGGAAGAAAAGACGTTGCGCCGACCCCAAATAAGTTTCGATTAGGGCAAGATAATTATGACGACTAAAAGTCATCAGACATTATCTCCAACTCGTAAACTCAGACTCTCAACACAATGTGTAGTATGTAGTATCTCTCTGTAGGCACGTAAGTAGTAAATTTGCGTCACTGCCGTTCCATCGTCAATTGATTTGATAGCGACAAATAAAACAGTATATTCGAGTTCAGTTCTTTCAGTGTCAATGCCGACAGAGTGCTGTACGATAAACAATACAATATACAGGGTGGAGTAAACGACGACACTATGTAAAAAAAAAACATTTGTCAACTACAAAAAAAAAACAACCGACTTCCAGAAAACTTTTTTTTACAAAAAAGAAAACACTAAAAAGTGAAAAATAACTTTAGTTTCGGAAGTCGGTGGCAAAAAACTAAAATACAGATCCAAAGACACCGACTTCCGAAATTAAAGTTATTTTTCACTTTGTATTTTTTTTTTTGGAAGTCGGTTGTTTTGTCGGTTTTTTTTTGTAAAAAAGTTTTTATTTTTCACTTTTTAGTTGTGCTACCTACCGCACACAAATGCGGATACCACTAAGTACCTGACCTGCTATGCTATAAATTAAAGTGACATGAAGTTATTATAACATCATCCACATAGACTAAGTGGGAAAATTACGTATTATTGAAGCTAACTCAAAAACTACCCAAGCAAAGTTACTAAAATGTATATGGAACCACCTAGGAAGGACAACCCTTTCGAACAAAAAAATAATTTTCCAAATCGGTCAAGCCGTCTTCGAGTAATCGGGGAACATACATTAAAAAAAACCGACGAACTGAGAACCTCCTCCTTTTTTTGAAGTCAGTCAAAAAGGAATTATGAGCAGTATTTCTGCAATTTCACTGATAAGGACTATAAAAATACAGCACGTCATGTTTCTGCAGGAGTTGAAACTATTGTTGGGGTCGGCTTCCAGTCTAACCGGGTGCAGCTGAATACCAGGAGTTGCAAGTATATCAGTACATACCCCAGTTTTTGTTATGGTAGCTACTATGTTTTCTCTTATTTTCAGAAATAAATGGAAGATTCAATTGACATGATATTTATTTATTTTTAGGGTTCCATACCCGAAGGGTGCCAAACGGAACCCTATTACTAAGCTCCCGCTGTCTGTCCGTCCGTCTGTCTATCAGCGGGCTGTATCTCATGAACTGTAATAGTTAGACAGATAAAATTTTCACAGATTGTGTATTTCTATTGCCGCTATAACAACAACAAATAATAAAAATAAAATAAAGTTAAAAATTGTACGCGGTGGTACGGAACCCTTCGTGTGCGAGTCCGTCTCGCACTTGGCCGGTTTTTTTATTTGGTACATACAAGGAATTAATATCCGATATTATGTACTCGTAAATTATTATAATAATATTTCGTGATCATAATGTGGATCTATTTTGTTTTTTATTTTTCTGATTACTCTTCTCTTTTTGTACGCACATGTTTCTGTGACATAAACTTATTTTTTACCAACTTCAAAAAAAAGGAGGAGGTTCTTAGTTCTTCGGATTCTTTTATTTTAATTTTTCTTTCTTTCTAATAGAAAACAAAACAAAATAAAAATGCTGGTATGTATGCCTATTACGGGTATATTTAATATCATGTCAATTCAGTTCATTATATAAAGTATTTTGCCTGAATTACCATATTTGTCGATCCTGTATATTATCAGTGTTATTACAATAAGAGAGGGCACTTTCTGCAATCAGTATTTCGGCTTATTGATTGCGTGCTGTCGGGGATACAGCCACTACTCAGTATCCCGGACCGATCGCAGATAACCATCACCTTTAGCCTATGTTCGAGTTGTATCAGTCCTAACTATCAATAAAAATGTTTTTGTTATGCACTTATAAAATTTGTGTCAATGCATGGAGTATAAAATATGTAGGTTGTCTGTTTAACAATATTGTAACAAAAAGTAAATTCATTTTTGAAATTAAAGATTTTTGAAAAAAGATCGAAAATATTTGTTTTCGGTGTTCATTTATGTAATCTAATGACGATTTGATAGAAGCCATAAAAAAATATTTCAACATCATGGCTACAGGCCCGTGATTCAGACATATTTTCAGTTCTTGGTAATTTTTTATTTTAAGAAATGTTTTTTTTTTTCTTGTTTGCGACATAATGGAAAAAAATAATGTTTGTCTGTACAAAACATGAACGAAATATTGAGAAATTCCTGAAAATTTTCAGGAGCTTTGCTTTTTCTTTTGACGCGAATCGATGTATTCAAACAAAAAGGTGTAATGGCCTTAAATGGCATTTTTTTTTTCCCCTTCAAAACCTGGCATTTTGTTTTTTCAAATAATGCTAAGTATTTATTTATAAAGCTTCAGTTCTTAATTAGTTTATTTTAATAGACATCGAAAAATAATCTTACCACATTTATATCAAACTTCAAGTCAGAACACACACTTTCCGCTAAAAATTGTAACTGTTCGTTTGTAAACAATTTAGTTTTGTCAATGTCTGTCGGTTTGCCACTCACATTCAGTACCATAGTTATTTGTTTTATCAAACAAAATATTATGTAGTGCTCAAACCTTTTGTAAAACATTTTAATTTTAACTTTTTAATAAACATGTAGATTTTTTAATTTATAAATTAGGTCTGTATCACTATCATCAAAATCACTGAATATAATAAACAATATTTGCAGAATTCGAAATTTAAATTCCAATTACTTCTTTATTTTCGATGCTAAAATAAAATATGGCACTTATATGGCATGTGCTTACTAAGATTTAAAAAAAAAATCTTTCCAAAAATAAATTGTGATATCAATATTTAAATCGCGAACAGTTTGATGCGATAGTACGCGTTCAGTCGCGTGCGGTAGCGCGGCGCTGCGGTAGTTGTGCCTTCGCGCCGCCCCTCAAATCGTAACTGGGGCGCTAAGCCACTGAGCTTTACAAATATCCGTATCGCAGGGTGCTCCCAAAGCTCTCTTATTAGTGGAACTAACAACCTACGTCATCCGGTCCATTCAAGTTATTGTTTCTTTTCAAACAAAAAATTGGTCCTGCGTGTCAAAAGTATAATTGCCGAAAGGACAAATCTTGTTAGTGATTAGGTACCTATGCATGATGTCTTGTCGTCGTGTTCTACTCGTATAGGATACTAGAACTTTGCCACCGACTTTGTCCGCGTAGATTTCGAACGTTCCCAAACAAATAGCAAAAATCCTGATAAAAAGTTTCAGGATTTAAAAAAATATCCATTTTTCTTTGATTTTTCTCAAAAAATTACGGAGTTTATTAAAGACTTTCATCCCGTATATTAATTTCTAAAAATCCTTCCATAGGTAGGTAGCTATGCATCACAAAAGGATTCTACTTTTATGTTTCCTAGTTCGCAGTGTTTTAGGCTCTGCGTGAATTAGTCAGAACAAGACATTTCTTTTAGTTTATCGTGTTTTCCTCATCCTAAACTAGTCTTGGTATTCACGCCTGCATTCCCCTGAAGCAATTGCAGGCAAGCAGTTAAGCAGCAGTAAACAGTTAAGCAGTAAGCAGCAAAGCAAGCGGCAGGAGGCAAGCAGTTTCAGGGGTCGAACCTCCAATTGCCCCTAACAATTGAGGCATCAATCCTTCAACCGGGCTACTCTGACGTTTCTTGGTTGATTTACGGAAGTCTCATTTCAGCACGAGAAAATGCGGCGACAAAATTTTATCACGCTGCGCATGATGTTAGAGGTTGATCTTTGATTCGACAAAAAAAAAAAACAACCGAGCGATTGCACTGGTCCCAACGTGTGTAATTTGTATATCTTTGACGATTGGTTAAACTTTATTGTTTTTTTTTTACTTCCTGTCTTGGTGCTTGCATGGACTTGTGCAAGCAATACAGATTCGTCACCATTAAAATATTCTGTGACAAATATCTGACTTTGACGGTTGAACATAAGCTACCAACAATGCCCGTATAATCCCGCAATTACATTGTATTTGTAACCACATAGCACGGTCTTTACAGCATCAAGGGGTTCAATCCAGTCTTTAAATTATCCTTAACCCGCATTTTATGACACTCTTGGAAATAAATTTTTGGCCCTATCAGCCGTCTTTTCTACTTTGGTCCAAAAGTTTTTCTCTATAAGTATCTCATAATTACGCCACATTAAACAAGGCTATTAATAAAGTGATTCATCTTAATACACTTCGTAGTAAACGCGTCACATACAAAATATTTAATGAATGTATTCGTCGATATTGTTACGTGATCCGAATGTTGAATACATTAAATCCCGCGGAAGTTATTGAACTATTGTAATTGCGCAATCGGAGGCTGTGTTCTTATTATTTAATTTACTATACAATAAAAAATCTGACCAACGATATAATATGGCGACCAATTTAAGGCATCCTTTGCTCCATTTGGGAACATTTCAGAGTCCATGGGTAATGTCCATGTTGATAATACTAAGGGGTAAAAGATGTTTCAAAGAAGTTACAGATGATAGTTTCTTCTTTGGTAGTATCTAAGCAAAGCTTTAGGTACCTACTTATTTAAGCAGAATATAAAGTTATGCGTCAACACTATAAGTACATATATTCGGAAATCTGCGCGTAAACATATTTTTGTTATAAGATCGCAGCTATATCTGTTTCCGGTCTCTTTTCTGTTATGCTTAACCTTAGATATAGAAAAGCAACTTCTTGGACACCACTCGACTATTGCTGGACACAACACAGATACTTAAGAGGGCTGTCGCATTTTGTCACCTCCCTTTGTTCACACGGGACCAAATTTTTAAGGATGTTAAATGAAAAGATTCTTTTTTGAAAAATGTAATCAATTGGCGAACTAATAAATAATATTAACTTAAGTAATTATTAAAAACACATGTCTATTGTGTTATCTAATAAATTCAGCTCAATAAATAATTAATTATATTATGATCTGTTTATGAGATGAGTTAAATAAATGCCACTATATATTTTTTAATAATTACCTATTATGTTAATATTATATATTTATTAGTTCGCCAATTGATTAGGTACATTTTTCAAAAAGCATCTTTTCATTGAACATTCTTAAAATTTTGTTCCCGTATGAGCGAGAGAGATGACAAAATGCCCTCTTAAGTCCTTTCGTTGATAAAACAATTCATTAATATAAAACCTCCTTTCTCACCCACACATTCACACGTAATATTTTTTTCGTACCCAACCAACTATTTTCTGTTTTTACATCAATTAATTTTAAACTAACTTTCGATTACGGCTGCAATTTAAAACCTTCGATAGTGCAGATAGGTACTCATCTGTCTAGCCTTTTCCCAACTATGTTCGGTTCGGCTTCCAGTCTAACCGGACGCAGCTGAATACCAGTATTTTTACACGGAGCGACTGCCTATCTGACCTCCACAACCCAATTATTGCGCAATACGATACCCCTTGGTAAGACTGGTTGTCAGACTTTCGGGCTTCTGACGACCCGTAACGACTGTCAAAAATCCACGAATGACAGCAGGGACCAACGGCTTAACGACAACTTTCTCCAGTCGCTGAGAATGTATTGCGTAAAAAGGGTCCCAGGCAACGCTGGCATATTCCAGCCTGCTACGTACTAAGGCATTGTATAGGACCATTTTAGTTTTAATTGACCTGAATTCTTGCGTATTACGCTTAAGAAACCCTAACAGTTGCGCAGCTTTTTTAACGCAACTATCTACATGTTGCTTGTACTACTGGTTTATACCTAAATATTTCTGTAATATCACTGTGGTCAAGCAGTTTTTGTTGTTGCATGTATAAAACTATAAATACAACTTATTCTAAACATATGCTATCAAAGAAATTAATCTAAATGAAGACACATATCATGAGTCAAGGCATCAAAGGCATGCAGTTTCCACATTGGACTTCACGTCGTCAGCTTTTCTTTCCCTAACTTTCTCCAGTCTTTCTTTCTTAAATTAGCTTACATTTAAAACTGTCTAGGTATAGACAAAGTCAAAAATTTTAATTACAGTATAGTAATAGTAGGTATAATGACTGTTTAATTACACTGTTATTATTGATGCTCGGTGCATAATCATAACTTATTTTCTTTAAATTATTTTTATGCCAGTCCATGGCGTGACATCACGATCATAAACCTATTTATTAAGACCATTATTGTACCATGTTTTAATGCAAATAAATATATTATATTCTATTCGCTCAATACCCATATTGCATCAACCATTTTCTGAATGTAATGGTCTTTGTAGCCATCAGTATTGAGATATTATCATCCACTAGCTGTGCCCCGCGTCTTCGTTCGCGTGGAAGTCGTAAGATACACAATATACTAAAATAACAGACACATTTTAAATAAAACTCTCTCGTCCCCCGACCCGTCGCGTTGCATCGCCCGCTCGCGCTATTACTTACTTCGTTTTCGCGTAGTGTTCTTTCTGACTTTTTCTTTTTGCTCGGCTCCTAAGGGTCGTAGCGTGATGTTAAATAGCCTATAACTATCCTCGAGAATTGGGCTACCAAATGCAAAAAGAATTTTTGTTCACAATTTTATGGCGTTTAATTTTTTTGCGCGGAACCCTAATTATTTTTCTAAAATAAAAGTAGCCTAAGTTACTCCCTGTAACATTGGCTATCTGCCAGTGAACGTCCCGTCAAAATCGGTGTAGCCATTTCGGAGATTAGCCGGAACAAACAGACAGACAAAAATGTTAAAAATTGCTTTTTTGTTATAAGTACCGTATATACTTTCATATGCATTGAATAAAAAGTTGTTATTTTGACATTACAAACAGACACTTCAATTTTATTTATTTATATAGATTACCATTATTTATCTAGCAAAAAGCCTTATCAAAACATCATGTTCTCAGCGAAGCTTTGGTCTTATCTAGGTACTGCCACCCAAATAAAAAACTAAGTATTATATTATATTCATTCATTTTTCTTTTCCATTTGAAGCATGTAATTTGCTTAAGGTCGTTGCACATATAATTATTAACACGGACTGCGGGCCCCTTCACACCTGTGTGGTCATCTAGGATAGAAGCCGAAATATCGTCGCGGTCACCTTCGAGTCGCATTCCACCTTCTAGTATTAATTATTTTGATAATGTCAATAAATCTTATTGACATTTAAACTGCTTATATAACCATTCTTTAGGATATCATGGGTTCACGGTTGCAAAGAAACTGGTCCTCCGAGACGTACGTCCTTAACTCCTTTAGGTATGTGTGAATTAATACGCAGTGCTTTAAAAATACTAATAATACATACATACATACATACATAAACTCACACCTTCTTCCCATGGGGGTAGGCAGAAACTACAGAACGCCACCTGCTACGATCCTTACATACTCCTTTTGCCTCGTTTACATTCATACATCTGGTCATACACGCACGCCGGTTGCGAGTACTACGCACCTGACCTTTCTGAAGAACATCACCAATAAGATCATTATATGTCTTCCTAGGGTGTCCCCTTCCGGCGTTTGCACTCACATCTGCCGTGTAAGTACCTTTTGTTAGTCGACTTTCATTCATCCTCTTAACATGACCAAACCATCTAAGCATACTCTTTTCAATTTGTGTCACTACATCTTCTTTTAAACCGCACCGTTGCCTTATCACATCATTTCTCAGTCTATCATTTATAGTCACACCACACATGCTTCGCAAGGAACGCATTTCCACGGCATTTATTCTACTTTCATGATAATAATAATCATTTAATTATTAATAATAATGATTCAATTACTAATAATAAAGGAAATAATTGTCGGGACTGTACTGGGAGCCGTGGAATACCTCTCCACTCCTCATAAGCACCTCAGGACATGTTGCCCCCTTGTCACTACGACACTAGATGCTAGCGATCGTTTTCGGGTGCCCATTGTTGAGTATGCAAGTTACTCCCTCCCTGCCATGTAGATTATTTTTCAGTTTTTTTTGTGACATAATCATCTTGAATGTTCCTTTCATTAATAAACTCCCTTTCTTTCTTTAGCTTCTATTCCTGCAAGGTACTCAAAAAAGTATCGATAACAGGGATTAAAGTTTTTAGTGGGATAGACCCAAAGTTTAAATAACTCGTAAACTACAAAAAATCGCGGAACATGGGGTATTTTCGAATACCCTCGGGTATGAGGAATCCAGATTTTTATTGTGGACGTCACTATTTGGACCATCCTGTATGTTACATTAGAATATTTTCTTAATAACTCAATATGTGAATATTTTACATTATGTTTATATTACATAATGTGTAATTAATTTGTAAAGTTATGTCTATCGCGGAGAAATAACTGAGAATCACGCAAAAACTATCAAGCGTATTTTTATGAAACCTTCACCATTTTAAAGATAATTTAATTATTTATCTTTTTGTACACGTGTTTTAATATAATAATCTTTATTTTATATATAATAAATTAATAATGCGTCTAATTTGGGACAGCGCTCCTTGATGGGCGAGTGCTACTACTGGGTAGACGTAAGACGCGTTGCGTGAGCTCAGCATAGAACACGCAAGCTATGTACTCAAGGCCGTTGACATATATCTGCGTCTTAAATGGGTACAGGAATGCGATGCTCTAGCTAGCTAAGTCTTGTACGGAATGAGAATAGCAGCTGACTAAGCTTGAACCTAAGATCGTCGACACATTTCATCAATAAAACTGCGTCGTGAGCTGTGAGCTGTGGGTGACGTGAGAGAAGTTGACGTTCATACTCGTCTAAAGATCACGGAAAGATCTGGTCGCACATCATCACGCCTGTATTCCCCGAAGGAGTCGCCAGAGCGTATTCCTAGTAACAACATAATTTGCCAGCTATGTTTATTCATTTATTTGCTAACATGTAAAACAATGGTTTAAGTTCCATAAAGGATAGCTGACGCATCCACAAGGGCGGGTGAGTCTATTACCTAACTTCTGTAATATAAAATCGAGAACGTGAGCGAAATTAGCGCGACGTAGGTTGTCTAGACATTTTGTGCAGGTACATACGTCATTCACCAACAGTGGATCTTCTAGTGTCCGATCTGATGATCGGAACCTAGACCTTTTGCCTCGTTAAAGTTCAACTGGATAGTGGTATGCCTAGCGAGATATTACGCAGATTGAGTTTCAAACCGAAATAGCCCATCTGTTCTGTAAAAAATCTCCGTGCAAACTTAGGTGAAACGAGTTCGATTGAAATTAAGTATATCAATTCTAACGTCTGTTTTATAATCTCGTAGACTAAATTGACAAGTGCAAATGTCAAACTGACATAATTATACTACACTAACATGTAAGTCAGTTTGACATTTGCACTTGTCAATTTAGTCTCCGATAATAAAAAACAGACTTTATTTAACGTTAGTACCTAGTGCTATTCTGTAAAAATCTCTTGTGAACGTGAAAACCTTGTAAAGGTGAGATTTTTACATAATAGATCGGCTGGAGTAAAAACTGCGCATAGTCCGGGGCCAACCCCCACCTCTTAAAGCAGTATTATTTTAATGTTACTTCAGTGTGAGAAGAGATGGAGCTATACAAGACGTCTAGCTCCATCTCTTTCCCACACTGAAGTATGATACAATAATACTGCTTTAAGAGGTGGTAGCTCCTGATAATGTAGGTAGGTACAATTACAAACAACAGTGCAGTTTCGGGAGTACTTACATACAACACCGCATGACCTCTTGTGACCGTCATACGCAGTTCAGTGTTGGCTGCCATAAGCGTCTTACGGTCACCATAACAATATCTGAATGAATTTGCCTTCATCATTACCCAGGAACAAAATGCATGATGTGTTTTTTACGTTGAAGCTAAATTATACAATACCTCATGTAGGTAGGGTGTAGGATATTGAATTAATCTCAACACAGCGCCTGAAAATTATGTTGATGTCTATGGTTGAGGAGCTCGTGGCTAAGTAATAACAGTCGCACGGGTCGATCTATCAGGTTAAGCTACGCTTGCCGGGGTTAGTTCGTGGATGGGTGACCATCTTTATATACCGAGACTCCTCCGTGCCTCGGAAAGCACGTTAAGCCGTTGGTCCCGGCTGTCGTTCGTGGATTTTTGACAGTCGTTACAGGTCGTCAGAAGCCCGAAAGTCTGACAACCAGTCTTTACCAAGGGGTATCGTATTACCCAGTTACTGGGTTGTGGAGGTCAGATAAGCAGTCGCTCCATGTAAAATACTGGTATTCAGCTGCGTCCGGTTAGACTGGAAGCCGACCCCAACATAGTTGGGAAAAGGCTAGGCAGATGATGATGTCTATGGTTGGCGTGTTTTTCTTTTTTTTTATAAGCCTGTGTTGTCCCACAGGGCCTTCCTACTCTTGTTCCATCTCCTGTTGGAGATTTTAGACTGAGTTAAAAATATATAAGTTAAAAATATCATGTAAAATACTATAAAGCTCGTTGTTACAAAAATAAAAATAAAAACTCGAGAAAATTCTTTCCTTTTTGTTTAAAAAAGAACAACTTTAATTGCCATCTGCATCATGACACTTGACGAGGCATTTAAGGTCGATTTGTACGGAACGCAGTGACTCTACAACGACCTCTACCGGACATTTAATAGACCATATAATGTTACAAGAACTAGATTCTAGATGTGAATGTTGTAGTCATTTCTTATGTATATGTGGTTAATATTCGATCGGCGCCGGGCCCCACACAAAAACACTTGATTTTGAAATTATAATGTCCGCACACCTCACTCCTTAGTGCCGGACGAATAAAATCTTTGACTTTGGTATAGGTCGACGACTTATTGCCTGTCACCAATAGTTTATAGTTGCTTATATTTTTGTATACCGTATTGAATTAGAGAAAAGATAAGTTAGATGCACCGTAAGTAACGGATTGCAATCTACGGTACTTCTACTTATTTGTAAAGCTAACACGATTACAATCTTCAGATCGAAATGATTGACAATTAAAAATATGCTTTTATCACGCGAAGAAAGAACTCGGTAGTGATTGGTTTCTTGCTAAATACTAGTTACTGATGATGAGAGAATGCAGTTCAGCTTCAGAACGGAAAGAGTGCTGTGTGATGGTCAGGTATAGGCCGGCTGATCTAGCTACTGAACGAGAGCCAGAACCTCCTAGGATGTTTGTGGTTGTAGAAACGTAGACTTAAGTCTATATTCCGTAAATACCCGACAAAACCTGGACCTAGGGTATAATTTTAATTGCTCATTATGCTACTAATTACTGCACGTAGGTACTGCTACTATAATTCTAAAACTCCTAGATATATCTCAAAAGACGTTTAACTAATAACTTCTTTTAAGTAATGTAACTGTTGTTGGTGTTTCTTTCAATAAAAATCTTAACAAAAATAAAATTTCGTTCTTCTCGGTAAAATTTCAGAAAAACTTCGGGTGCCCGAAGTATTGAAAACATAGTACAGTGTAGAAAAACTTCGTGTATCAGGAACGATCGAGCATGCATAAAATATTAGTGTTTGTCCCTGATATGCCGGGAGATGGGTTTGTCTGACGAAAATAGTATTTAAATGGTAGTGACCGTGTTGCTAAGGTAGAAATAATATTATTTTCATTTTTATCCGACTTCCAAAAAGGAGGAGGTTCTATGTTCGACTATTTTCATAAAAGGCCCCCGTATGGAAATTCTATGAGGAGTGAAATTAATACCTACAAGCGTTAACTCAAAAGCATTACGTTTTTCTGCGCAACGTACCTTGCGTACCTGTCACGCAGTAACGCCCGTAGCACACCTCCGCCACGAAATACGAGTAGCGAAACCGCTGGATGAATTTCGCTGCGAGCTAGTGTAGTTTGAGTAGCGGAACTGGGCGTCGGAACGTCACGCGAGACAGTCGAGTTAGGCAATCGGAGCGAAATGTCGTTATCAGAGTCAAAGGAGGAAGCAATATTATTTCTGACTCTTGAATTAATTTTTCTGTAAAATCGACGTCCATTTTATTTAAAAAAAATGGAGTTTCGCTTTTTATTTTTGTCGACTTCCACAAACACGTGCGAGAACAACGCGGTACCGCAACAAAATACCAGCCAGGGCGCGGAAGTGTGGCTGGCGTCGGAGCAGATCGACGAAACCACGCGGGGAAAGAGGTAAAATTATAAGTAGTCAAATCTATGCGTTAGAACAGGCAGTTTCGCTAGTTTTCCGCTTCACCTACATACGGACAAGACATGGCAAAATTACTGCGGTTCCGCTGTTATGGTTTCGCAGCGGAGGTGTGCTACGGGCGTAAACTCCAGTCTTGCGTCGGAGCGGAGCTGATACATACACTTTTTTTTAGTGTATGTCCACCGATTTCTCCGTCAATTGTAGACCGATTGTGAAAATTCTTTTTTTGTTTTAAAGGGTATGCTTTCGAGGTGGCCCCATTGTCACCAAGTCAGCGAGATGTCACCGAGGCAAATCCTCAAGTTTTATAGGCACATCTAAAGAGATTTGGGTATTTTTTTTATAGTAACTCGTGCATTTGCTCTCGGAAAGCACCATTTGGTGAAGTGGTGATGATGAAGACCAGAGATGGCTACCAGAACTACTCAATAATAAGTATTTCACGGGTTGCGATTCGACTAAGTACTTTAAATGGTTGCTAAGCAATTTATGCTCGTCACAATACATATGGTGAAGTAGAGCTGATGGTGACTTCACTGGTTCTTACCAGGAGAACTCCTCATCAATTAACGTCCCTGCATCGGGAAAACAATTTTTGTAAAAGTTAATGATCTCTTGACATTAGGCTATTGTAACTTACATCTATAAATTACAAACTGACCCATTAAAAAGTGAAAAATAAAAAACTTTTTTTCAAAAAATAATAAATAATAATAACCGACTTCCAAAAAAAACACTACAGAGTGAAAAATAACTTGAATTTCGGAAGTCGGTGGCAAAAAAACTAAAATACAGATCCAGACACCGACTTATGAAACTAACCGATTATTCCGAGATTAATTAATTATTAGACTTGAGTCAAGAGCAAACCTATCTTAAATAAAATAAAAGTTATTTTTCACTTTAGTGTTTTTTTTTTTTGTGAAATGTTTTTTATTACTAATGTCTTTTATTTTAATAATATTAAGAAGACATAGGCATGTACATTAAAATAAAATACATAAAAAGTAATATTGTTCTTAGTTAAATTTAGCTTGTGGCTAAGTAATAGTAGCCACACGGGTCGATCGATCAAGTTAATCCGTGGATGGGTACCGCTGGATGGGTACTGCTATCTTTTCATACAAAAACCTCTCCGCGCCACGGAAAGCACGTTAAGATGTTGGTCCCGGCTGTCATTCGTGAATCTTTGACAGTCGTTACGGGTCGTCAAAAGCCCGAAAGTCTGACAACCAGTCTTACCAAGGGGTATCGAATTACCCAGTAACTGAATTGTGATGGTCAGATAAGCAGTCGCTCCAAAATATGATTCTGCCATACGCACTAAGTACTATACTTAACTGACATAACTGCTCAAAGTGACGTCCAACGTTCCCTGACCAATGGAAAACTGCTTCAGTTAGGTCCTTACCAAAAAATGCCAATCCAAATGAAGAAACCTGCGCCCTATTAGCATTTTACCGTGTATGTCTAAAGTGTTACAGAAAGTCATCAACCACCAATTAATGCATTTTCTGGAACAAAATAACGTGTTACCGGACTTATAGTCTGGTTTCAGAAAACAGCGCAGTACTGCCCTGCCTTACTGATAATCTATTATCAGCCCAAGATAAAGGAATGTGTTCATTGCTAGTCTTGCTAGATTTTCCTGGGCATTTGACGCACTAAATAAATATCTCATTAGTACTATCGAAGCTAAATTATTACGGATTTGACCCCAGTGCTACACAATGGTTCCGTAGCTACCTTAGTGATAGAAAACAACTTGTGGATCTACGTTTGGGTGACGGCATTGCTCTTACATCGACTCTTACTTCCATTGAGAGAGGGGTTCCGCAGGGATCTATATTAAGCCGAATTCTAAACGTAAATTATGTTCATTTTCTACTGTGCAGATATAATTAAATGCCTCCAGAGTTGCAAGTACGATATATACGCCGATGACGTCCAACTATACATATCCTTTAGTCCAGATGAATACGATAGTGCCATTAAAGATCTAAACTGACTACGATGACTTTCGTAGAATCGCCGCTTGGTCCGAAGAGAATTACCTGTCGGTAAACCTAACCAAAACAAAATGCATGCTATTTGGCACAAGACAGCAATAGCTAAACCACTCGTAACGTTTCACCTGGAGCTAATGGGCGAACCTATTGATAGAGTCTATGAAGCGCATCTTGGTCTTATTATGAACCTTCGTTTCGAAAAACATGTAGCCGACTCGGTAAGAAACTGCTTTTACCGCCTGAAAGTTATGCACAAGATTAGGCATTACCTGTTCGAAACACTACGGGAGCTACATGTAGAATCCCTAGTTTTGTCTAGGCTAAACTACGCAGATACAGTGAACGGCGCGCAGTGTATGGCGCAGTTGCGGCGCGGACCGGCTGATTCAAAGGTTCCAAAACGCTTGTGTTTGGATTTGTTATAAAATTTCACCTAGAAGTACGTAACTGACTGCCTCGTTGGTCTAGTGGTCGCAAGCACTACTGCTGAGCATGAGGTCCTGGGTTCGATTCTCGGGTCGGGCAAAGTGTTATTGGGTTTTTCTATCTGAAATTTCTCAGTCAGCCCGGAGTCAGGATTTGTGCCATAGGCTCGACCCCTATTACATGGGACTTAAACATAACTAGCGAAATGTGGGTGTACTACTATAGGTTATGCTTAACCTTCCGACAAGTTGAGTTGGATAGCGAGTAGACGAGAATGTGAGAGAAGGCTCGCAGCAACTCTCGACCCAGTCGCATAGTACAGCCGCTTTTAGAGGTAGCTTCCGTTATGCGGCTTCCGAAGTGTGGAATAACCTGCCACCACCTATTCGATCAATTAACATGATCGACACATTTAGAAGACGCCTACGGCAGTACCTCATAGATGCGCAATGGAAGATAGACATGATCAATTTGAATGTTTCATTGATATGAATTATAGTACGAGAGCCAACGACCAAAACCCTCCTCGAAACGTCATTATTTGAAAAAAAATGGCATATGGTTTTATCACAATATCTCAGTTATTAAAAACATATATGTAGTATAAACTACTATGTACATAGGTTTCGTAATTTTATTAGGAAAAAGTTAGTTTTCAGACATTTTGCGCGTCACATGTAACGCGAGTGCATTTTCAAAAATGTCAAAAAATTTAACCGACCTGACTCACAGCAACCTGGTTAATTTTTGTTTAAACCTTTTGTATAGTTACCGAGGTTATCAAAAACCTGTTTGCAGAAAATTTAAATGTCAGCTATTCCAAAAAACCAAAAGAACGTTGGTTTTCCGGCAACCAACTTCCAGAATTGAACGAGGTTATTTTGGACGAACAACCGCCATCCACAAACGGTATAGTTGACCTGTCTTTTACCGTAGAATTTTTATAAAGAAATGAGTGCATTGGGCTAGTATTTTTTTTTTTTCCAGAAGAAGACATTGAAGATATTGTACTGGAGAGTGATTGCGATGATGACGACAACGATGACGAGTCCCATAGTAATTAAAACGATGAAATTTACAGTTTTTTTCAAACGTTATCCCTGTTTCCTTTTGTTCAATTTATTTTCAATTTCAGTCCGATGAATTGTGGAAGAATTTGAGAGTTGTAACTTATTCATTTTCTCGATATACGCCGCAATACGATTTTTAATAATTTTGACTAGGTATCGAAAAGTTGTCCGATTAATAAGACTTAATTTGTCTGATACCATTTTTTTCTACATCTGGGCAATCTTTTTCATCATGTCCAACAGTTTTCAGACAGAATGTTACCGCGATCGGTAAAATTTTTCAACACGTTCAAAATGGTTTCTACACTTACGAAGCTTCACACTTTCTTCTGAAAAGTTATTTATTCTCATCAACTGACCAATGTTCACCAGAAAACAAGATTTTCAGACGATTTGCTATGGTTTTTTTTTCTACCACATTATAAATGTTCTCAAATGGTCTCGGGTGTGTGTAACGCTACGCGCTAACGCGGTGTCTGAACATTGTGTTTTCAGTATCTAAAACCTATCGAACAATTACATTATGAAAATCAGACAGATTGCTATGAAACGTTTCGGTAGTTTTTTGTGCGAAATATTTGAAAATGCGGTCGGTCAGACGTGACGCCGGACGCGGAAAATATCTGAAATTATTATTTTATTATAATAAAATAAAATAAAATTCATTTAATTCAGACAAAATACTTTCCATAATTTGTTAGTCTTACATTAATTATCTTAAAAACTATGTTAGTAATGACGTGATCAATTAAATGCCTTCATAACAAAATATAAGTAAATAATAGCAAATAATATCATTTAATTTCAATTATTATCCATCCATTATTATCATCGAGTATTATTTATTATTTGTTGACGACACAGACCATTTTTTTCTTGTGCCACCATACCATTTCTTTTTCTTTTCTTAAACACCTCTATATAATTATCATATCTAATCGAGTTTATTATTATTTGCTACACATATCTATCTTATGTTTTATTTAAATAATTACACACACTATGAAACTGATTTACATCCCGTAAAACGTTCTCGTAACATAAGGTCCAGTTGACAACCAGCGCCAAGCACTAGTTGTCTGGCATTTATGTTGAACTGGGCCTATTTGGCGCAGCCGTGAGGCACACAATACTTTTTTAAGTTTTTGTTTTTTTTTGTTTTCATTCTTTCTTTCTCTATGTAAAATACTGGTATTCAGCTGCATCCAGTTAGACTGGAAGCCGACCCCAACATAGTTGGGCTAGGCAGATGATGAGTTAATGTTACCACCGTCACCGTCCACTTTACCCTGTAAGAGCTGTCCGACTAGGTATTTTATGGTAAAATCATTTTCCTTAATCAGCTTGAAGCCGATTCGAAATCTGAAATCTGTTATTTCTTAATCAGCTTCGATGAATTTTCTTGAGTCACTTTATTTCGTGGAAAGAAAAAAAATATTGTGCGTGGACTTAGACCCGGGATCCAATAGATGGGTAGGTATACCTACCTACCTGAGAGCACGTGTGGTGTAACTTAAATAAAATATATACAAGATCTATCTACCTACAGACCTTACAGGACGGTAATAGTACATCGTGCTCTAACTCAATATAGGTAGGTACAGTTCGTCTTTTAATCCCGAGTAATTTTACATTTCAAATGTTCCACGTATCATTTCTTCATTTCATAGTTTGACATTTGCACCTGTCAAATCTATGATTAAAAAAAAACAACCGACTTCCAAAAAAATACTGCAAAGTGAAAAATAACTTTAATGTCGGAAGTCGGTGTCTTTGGAACTGTATTTTAGATTTTTGCCACCGACTTCCGAAATTAAAGTATTTTTTTTACTTTGTAGTGTTTTTTGTAAGTTGGTTGTTTTTTTTTTGTGAAAAAAGTTTTTATTTTAATTTTATTTAGTTATTTATTTTTTTTAGAAAAAAAAGGCGGACTTAATGCCTTAGACATTCTCTACCAGTCAATCAAGGGTGGTGAAGAGATTAGATGGCAGGTGCTCTGTTAGAGAGGAACAAAAAAAAAAAAAACTATTAAAAATATATAATAATGAATTAGGTACAAATAGAATAAGTTATAAACTTATGATACACATGGATACATATTTAATATAATATATACCTATATTATATATACATATATAGGTATGAATTCAAGAGAGAGGTTTTGAGATGACTCTACGCTATTTATAAAATAACTCGGCAATCTCCGCTTAAGTGGTGGTTCCAGTTCAATTCAATTTTGAATAACTTGTTATTTTTATTTTTGAACTAGCTTCTGCCCGCGACTTCGTCCGCGTGAAATTTCTTGTCCCCCCGACCCACCGCGTCGCGTCGCATCGCCTGCCCGCGCTATTACTTCGTTTTCGCTTAGCGTTCTTTCGGAATTTTATTTCATTTTACTCGGCTCCTAAGGGTCCTAGCGTGATGTTCAATAGCCTATTATTAGCCTTTCTCAAGAATTAGGCTATCAAATGCAAAAATTATTTTTCAAATACGACAGGTAGTTTCAGAAATTAGCGCGTTCAAACAAACAAACAAATTCTTCAGCTTTATTATTAGTAGTAGGTACCTACACAGATAGAAAATAGATTATGGTAGTAGGTACTTATAGGTAGGTACTTAGGGTAGGCTGGATATTACTATGTGTATATGTCTTTATAACGCCATGTCGAGTGATGATAAATGTCATTAGGTGGTCGGGATATTTGAATTCGAAGGAATTTCCTAACACACAAATACTTAGGTAATTTTACACTTTTTCCAGAAAGATAAAGGCCCTTCGATTACACAAGCATACCTGATGATAATACCACATGAATATCTCGCGCAAGAGCTAATATTGCACTGCGGTTTGTGATAATAATAAAGTAATGAATCACTAAGGTAATCCCCCATGGGATTATCGCAACTATTGCATAGTTAATTAGAAAGCCGAATTACGCAGAATTACAAGAAAAAATAATAATTTCCTGCCCATTTTTAAGCGACCTCAAAATAAGGAGGAGGTTCTCAGTTCGTCGGAATCTTTTTTCTTAAGTAGGTATGTTCCCCGATTACTCGAAGATGGCTGGACCGATTAGGAAAATTCTTTTTTTTTTTTGAAAGGGTCTCAAGTAGTCCCACTGTCATCAGGTCAGGATCTGATGATGGGATCCTGGAGAAATCGAGGGAGCTCTTCAAATATTATAGGCACACCTACAGCGATTTAGGTATTTTTTTATAGTAACTTGTTCATTTGCTCACGGAAAGCACCATTTGGTGAAGACCACAAATGGCCACCTAAACTAATCAATAATAAGTATTTCACGGGTTCCAATTCGATTACTTTAAAATGATTGCTAAGCAATTTATGCTCATCACAATGCATATGGTGAAGTGGAGCTGATGGTTAAGTACCAGGAGAACTCCTCAACAACGTCCCTGCATCGGGAAAAGCAATATTTTGTAAGAAGTGATGAGCAGTTGACATTAGGCTATTGTAACTTAGATAAATAACAAACCGACCCACTAAAAACCGGAACTGAAAAAAAAAAATTCCAAAAAAAAAAACAACCGACTTCCAAAAAAACACTACAAAGTGAAAAATAACTTTAATTTCGGAAGTCGGTGGCAAAAAACTAAAATACAGATCCAAAGTCCCCGACTTCCGAAATCAAAGTTATTTTTCACTTTGTAGTGTCTTTTTTTGAAGTCAGTTGTTTTTTTTTTTTTGTAAAAATGTTTTTTATTGTAGGCATCATAAATGGCAAAACATATGTGGCTAAGTACATTTTTATAAAGCTGTTTTGCTTATAATTTTGTTTTTCATTTTAATTAATATTTTAATTTTATATAATTTACGAAGGTTGCTTTGTTTTATGTGAATGTCATGTACCTACACATGTCATGTTTTGGAAATATCTTAAACGATTTTTTTTAAATTCCACCCCTGTGGGGGTAAAAAGCGGGGATATAGTTTAGATGAAAAATCTTATTTATTTGGTTAATAAACTTGAAACTTGGCACGAATAATTGGTATAGGTATATATGTTACGGTAACAACCCGAAGTGCGGCAACACCTAGTTTTACCCGGCTTCAGCTAGGTGTGGCCGGTAGCAGTTGGTTAAACTTACGACCGAACCCAACAACCTATCTATCACCAGTTTTAGCATACTGGAGATAGAAAAACTTATCTATGTATGTTTTTAACGTCCCAATCATCTATAAGAGATTAAGTATGGAATCTTACCGGCTTGACATAAGGACAGATTGAATTATACTGTCTATCATCAATAGCGAGCTGTTTTTTACTGAAAGTAGGTTATTGGGTTCGGCCGTTAGGTGTAGCCTATTATACGTGACCGATTGCATTCGGCTAAAACTATGTGTAGCCTTCATCATAACTTCCCAAAACACATTCTCTTGTGCCTAAACGGACCCTAGGCTGGCACTCGCCGGCCGCTCCCGCGGTACCGCTCGCTTCGCTCACTCAGCTCGTCCGTTGTGTGCTCACACTTGTAACCTAACCTAACCTACCTACCTTTCAGCCTACAACCTAAGTTTACCGAATGCCACCGGCTACACCTAGTTGTAGCCGGCTAAAACTAGGTGTAGCCGCACTTCGGGTTGTAGCCATAACATATCATGTACCTACTTACATAAGAACACATAGTAACGTCATTTTCCGTAATTAGCTTCGACGAATTTTCTTGAGTCACTTTATTTCGTCGAATAAAAAAAAATCAAACTCGTCTCAAATTGTGCCCTGGACTTAGGCTGTGTTTGACTGAAAGCTTGATCCTGCTTGCAAAAGGCACAATCTGACTTCTACAATACGTCACAATATTACCTATAATTTGGTGCTGAATGCACGTGGTGCTAGTGTGATCTTTAGGTGGTAGTCGATGAATCAGACAATGGCGTCAGGACATCTGAATAGAAGTTTGAGTACCCAAAAACAAGTCGTCGAACCTCATTTGGTCATTACCTTATTAATAAAATTGATACCTTTTAACACAAATCCTGCATTCTGTCGAGTTCGAAGACCAGGCAGGGGTTGTTGTCCGGCCTTTCAAATTTCAATGTACCTACCGATATACTCACCCCGTTCATAAAGAATACATGATGGCAAATGGTTCAAAAATCTAAACGAGGTCGTGGACCTTTGCTAATCAGTTCCGCAAGCAAAAAATTTTTTTTTTTTTTTTCTATAAAGGACTCACTGTGGCGTTACCTTGACGTGATCTGATACAACCTTCGAATATATTAATCGTCATTAAAATATACGGTCGATGAACTTCATTGAGCAATGTAATGGTAAGCATTATTTTACAATTAATTTAAATTAGCATTTTTTGGAACAAATGTCAAGTATCGGCATTTAGTTGAACACAGCCACCTACCTGTGATCCAAACGTGATAAACATTTTTTTACATAACGCTGTTCCATTTAGTTAGGTAGTAAGAAATAATTTATCAAATCTTTAATTGGATTTGATTTGCATATTGTATTAAAAATATATTTTTTATTTAACGTCGGACGAATGTTGCAAGCAGATTCGAACTTGCATCATCAGTCAGCGGTGTTTTTCATTCAGGTGCTGCTATAAATATTGCAATATTGTTAATAAGTAGTCTGTTCTGCCTAGATAGAAAGTCAGTAGGTTCCATTTTAGTGCATCTCTATTCTCCACCTTATCTCTACCCCCGGTAATCCGTTCCCATGCATGACACGACGCATTGTCGAGTTAACTGACTTTTAATCATTTTAAACTGAATTCCACGTCTAAACGAGTGGTGTTAATGATATTGGAACAAAATATATGTTAAATAGAACATATGTGAATATTTTAGATTATGTTTATATTACTTACTGTAATCAATTTTTAAAGTTATGTCTAACGCCGATAAAAAACTGAGAATAACGCAAAAACTATCAAGCGTATTTTTATGAAACCTTCACCATATCAAAGATAATTTAATTATTTATCTTTTAGTATATGTGTTTTAGTCTTTTGTTTTATGTATAATAAATTAATAATGCGTCTAATTTGGGACAGCGCTCCTTGATGGGCGAGTCCTATTACTGGGTGGACGAAGTTACGACGTGTTGCGTGAACTCGGCACAGAACACGCAAAGCCGCTGGCAATTATCTGCATCTTAAGTGCCCATAGTAGGTATTCTACCACCGAATACAAACTAGCCTTTCAACACATCATGTAACATTAAACCTAATCATTTTCGTGCTATTTTTCACCTATTCAGGCCCCTCATAAATAAATACGAAATTCAAGAATAAATGACAAACAACGCAGCGTAGAGCAGCTTCTCAAAAAACAAGTCACGCCATTCCTATGTATGTAGAACACATCTGCGTAGGAGCACTACTGATAAATAAATAATTTAATTATTTATCGATCAAGTTACATACGACCAGTACATAATGATTAATTGTATTTTAGTTTGGCGCCAAAATTCCATACAAAAACGTGGCTGAACGACCGTGACTCTTGGGCGCAAAAAACTGTGAAGGTATTAAGTATTGAACTTGCCAATATACTTCAATAGATATGGATCTTTATAGCTTTAATCTACGAATAATAATAATGAGCGTACTGTTCGTTCGACACATAAATATACTTAATATTGATCTCGTTGCCTTTTAGTAAAGGTCGCTCAAACACAACAAGATCTTTGGAGAAAAAAGCGTTTTGCATCAATGTTAAATGTATTTATTCGACTAGTTAATCATATTCACGAACGGGTAAGGACACTACGATAGGTCATTTCGAAATTTAGGGCTTTGGTAAATAAATACGTACCTACCTAATAGCTCTAAATTTTTAAGCCCACTGGAATTGTGGATGCCTAAAACTTGCCAGAAGTTCAATAGCTATCGATGATAGGGCTGCAGTACATCTTGTCGCCGGATAGCTTCTTAGCCGCAATCTGACGATCACGCTCTTTGCGCATTATCTAACAAATAAAGAAAAAAATCAGCACTGTGTCACGCTCGATTCCTTTTATTAGGATTTTATAGCTCGATCATAATGTATAACTCCTACAGTTCTCAGTTCCAAAAACAAACCCTTTTTTGATAGGGTTTCCAACCTATGAAGTAGCGCAATACTTGTAAGAAAAAAAAAATTTATTAATTGCGTGCAAAAGAATTTAACTGCGTTTGTGCAACGTCTCCCTCTCTTAGATAGGGGGCTAATTATTGAAATTTATAAGTCTTTATATCTAAGGGGCGAATAGATAGGACTCTGAAAGCGCCTGTTTGAAAATGTATGATAGCATTGACGTGGATTGCAGACAGGTGTAAGATGGTAAATATTTCAGGCACTTCGCACGTCATTCGTATTGAAAACCTGTGACTATGTGAACGTGCGAAGAAGAAGCGAAAGTAGTGAATCATAGCTTTGTACAGGTGGCCTTCTATAGTTTCTGCCTACCCCCATGGGACAAGACGTGAGTATATATGCTTGTATTGACGCAGTTAAGTTTTTAATTAATTCGTTTGTAACGCAATAGATAGACCCAGTTACACTATGTACCTACTCAAACAGAAGTGATAACTATTAAGGCCTATTCAGATATATGCGATATCGCTGTCGCGCTCGATAGCGATACTGGTTCGCCTTTTGGTTAGGCACTTTGGACCAGTACCTATCGCTACCGAGCGCGATAGCGATATCGTTTATAGCTAAATAGGACTTTAAACTTAACATACCATAAATCTCTTAAACTGTTTCAATCTGGTGTGGCATTCTCGAAAGTCGTCTAATAAATAGTTGCACTTAACAAGGCCACGACCTAGTCCGTAATCTTCCAAACAGTCCATCAATGCCATCTCCTGTTTCTGGCACCGGCCCAACATCTGGTGCGAATGGATCCCTCCCGTGAGGTCCGTAAACGGGGAGCGGAAAAATGGCGAAATATTATGCATTATATTGTATCTTGTCTCTAAATTAGCAACAAAAGTAGAATTATTCAAATTTCAATGTGTTAGCAAAGATAAAATTATTCAGTTGAAGATGACAGTTTATATATATTTTTTTCATGAAATTAGGAGTTACCACAGGAGTACCTGACTGAAAACTACAGACAGAAATAATATCAGAGGAAAAAGGTTGTAATTACAATTAATTACAACCAGTAAGGGCCGGTTCACACGAGTCACACTAGATTTTTCACACTACCTGACAGCAAGCAGTAACATGCACCTTATGGGCAGTCATTGAATATGGGTGTTCAAAATGTCTCAATACGCATTACGGACCGCCATGAACTGCACCCTAATTACGTAACACACTATCAATCACAATCTGAATGATTTTGAAGCATATTGCTAATCCATTGCTTCATATTTTCGAAAAATTTGTCTGCTCACATAAACATAACATCACGCCTTGTTTCCCCGAAGGTTTAGGCAGAGGTGTACCTATTATGGTACACCCACATTTCGCCAGTTATGTTTAAGTCCCATGTAATAGGGGGCGAGCCTATTGTCTGCTCAACAACGTAAATAACGCAATGAATGTTGTTGAACTGTCAAAATGAAACCGATTTCTACCGTGTGTTACGCAATTAGGGTGCGGGATGTGCATACATGCGCAGAAAGGCGCGAAGTCCTTTCGCGGTATCTATAACGCCATCTGCTCGCCTCGTAGTGTCAATTCACCAGAGTTATTTGACGTTTGATCAAAAGCGATATCAGGCAACAATGAATTGTCAGAAATGCTGTCTTAGGTTTTTGACGATAGGCTCTAAATAAAATAAAACAGTCGTACCAAAAACAGAACATTTTTACGCGGATATTCTAAAACAATTTCAGTTCATTATTTACTAGTTTCTGCCCGCGAATTCGCCCGCATGGTATAGTCAACTATACTATTACTTTGTGTATTATCTATGAACTATAATAGAAAACATACTGTAATAGTGCAGCTTTCTGACAGTGAAAGTACCTCCAGAGATTACCTCCTGCATCCAAACTTTACCTCTTTATAATAATAATGTAGTAAAAACTCCATCAGCATTTTTACTGTCTGATGGTTGCTAAGAATGGCTTATAATTTATCCAAGCTAAAAAGGTTTAAGGGCGTTTTTGGGGGCTGTTTCTTCAAAATTGCTTATTGGCCTAGCCTTGTTTAATTATGAACTAGAAATCAATAAAAAAAAATTGATTAAATAAGTTATACTTAAAAATAAATCTCTTTTTCTCATTCAATTATTTTATTTACACCAGTATTACAGTATTTCTGCAGTTGAATTGAACATGACTATTGGAAGATACTCTACATAACATTAGTAACTGTCAACTTTCGGTGATACATATTGGTTGTCTCCCTTCAGCTTTCCTTCAGAAATTTGTCTGTCACGTTCTCTGCGCATTGCCTGTAAAGAGGTTAAGAATTAACAGAAAATACTTTGACGCTAACATACATATCACACCAAAAATAATAATAAGTATCAACATCTACTAAGAACAACAACACGAAGTAGAACATCTATTATGTAGTAAAATTATTAGATTAAATTTTAAGATTAAAGTTTAAGTTCAAACGACGTAGAGCAGAAACATGTATGAAAAATATTCAGTTAAAGAGATACTAGATCAACAACTGATAAGTGTATTAAATGGATACCCACAACCGCCCCTATGATGACCAAAATTTCATATGACTTATAAATTAATATAATCATCAGTTGAATCCAACCTCATGACTTGAAAAGTATTTAGGAATAGTAGTTATCACAGCTAATTCATAGATGAAGAGGTTGTTTTCTACAGCTTTAATTCCTGAACTTAATAACCAAGAAGGTAGACAATTTAAACATACCATGAATCGTTTGTATTGCTTCATTGATGTCTGGCACTCATGGAAATCATCAAACAAATGTGCGCATTTGACCTTCCCGCGCTCAAGACCGTAGGCCTCCAGGCAATCCATGTATCGACCCTCTTGCTTCTGGCACCGACCCAGCATTTGATGGGAATGAATACCTCCCGTTAAATCCGTGAACGGGGAGCGAAAGAATGGTGAAATAGACATTGTTATGTTGATATGGCTGAAACATACAGAAAATACCACATCTAGGTTACAAAATTACGTAAACAAATGACATCGAACTATTAGTTAATTGTGATTTTCTTATGACTTCTTAACGCTGCATTTTTACTTGTGTTACCACAACAAATATGAAAGTGTTTGTTAAATAACTTTCTACGGTGTAAAATTACCTTTAAATTTTTCAAAAATCGAATTAATCTATGAATGCCTCTCAAAAACAAAATTTTGACAGAATTGTTGAAGTGACAGTATACACAGGTGACAGTGACACACTGTGAGTGTGGCTGTGGTATAGGCTCTATTCCGAATTACACCATAATCGCTAACAGCGCTCACATCAATAATTTGCGTTCCGATTTAGATATCACGATTATGACAGGTGGCAACTGTCAGCAATTTGGAACGCTTGTGAACGCGCTCACAGTGCACTTGAATACTCATGGTTGGATTACAGTGTTTTTTTGTGTGTTTCACCACAAATTTCTTTTTCTTTGGTTAGGTGGTGGCTGTAGCCAGAAGCACAATTTCGAAAATGCGACGAAAGATATGATGCGACTTAAAACAAAACAGCACAACTGTCATTTTTGACAGCACTCACGGTGATAACAATTTAGGGCATGGTCAGCGTTATCGCAAGATGGTGCATGTCATGATGTCATCTATGACGCTCACGCTAATTCGGAACGGCTGTAAGCACACTCAAATCCTTTACAACGCAATTCGGAACGTACATATAGGAGAATCAAGTTGCCATGTTGCCATACTGTTGCAAGTGCTGCCAAAATGATATAATTGGATCGGTCTAAGATTTGGATTGAAAAAAAATGTTATGCAGTTTTGCGAGTTTTTCTATATAAAATTATATTTTCTTCACAAGTACACAACTTTATTTTACGAATTTATTTGTAGGTATTTTGTGCAAAGGTACACCTAGCTATCCCTGTAAATACAAATGTTAATTTTTGACACTGTCAAAATCAGCTGGAACCAGTGCATGAGTGCAAAGTGCCACAAATTCAACTTTCCACTTAAATATAGTTATTTTCTTTCAACTTAAATACTTAACTTTGATGACCATGGAGCCGTGGGTCAGTGAAGGATTGTCTAAAATTCTAGATTTTGAGATACCGGATGATTTAATAAAGTAAGTTACAAGTCTTAAAATAATAAAAACAACCTTTCGTTTTTAAAGTTTCTGCTATTATTATGATATATTTAGCTATGAGTACACGTCGGTTATTATTTAAGACTGTTCGATTTTTAATTACAGATACATTCTGTCGATAGAAAGTGAAAGCGATTTGAATGAGTATATGAAAACTTTGCTGGACTTTGATAACTCTCAACATAAAGGTTTCTTCTTGGAACTGTGCAAGAAGAAGTTCCCAAGTAGAGGTAGGTATTTATAATTTATTTTAAACTTGAATAACTATTATAGTGCACCTTAAATTTTTGTATTTAAGCAAGTATTATTATAACAATGTGAAATTATTTTTGCAAAATAATAACACAACCAGAACATTCATAATAGCAGATCTATGTCACTTTCTGGCACGTAAAATATCTCAATGCATTAAAATCATATCATTACTGCATGAATGAAGCACAAACCAACTATAGCTTATTCCAGATAAGCGTGGAATAAAAGTCATTAAACCCACTTGTACTAACAAGTCGCGAAGCCTAAATGCAAACGAAAAAAACATGCCATGTGCACGCATCAAGGACGCCTCGTACCACGATACGTTTGTTTTGTTTGTGTTAGTGATACTGTCTTAACATTTTTTCGTATTGTTTTGAAATATTAGAATACATTGGTAGAAGGCGTCAACAACTTTTATTCTACTGTTATCTGGCGGAAGGTATAATAGTTTCTCATTAAAAATATTACTAGTAAAACTAGCTGGATTTATTAAATGACTATTAATGATCGAGTTCAAGAGTAGGAGTAGTAATTTTTTTTTAAATTGCACACATAGTGTGCGTTTATAATTATGTGACAATAATTATTATGGTGGACGTACATGGGGCACCACAATAACACAGGAAAGTAAAATGTATGGGAATATATGAAGACACTTTTAAACTTCCATCCACAACAACTCTATAATGTCCATGGATTTCCATACATTTTATGGATGTGGATGTCCACAATATTAGCATCACATTAGGAATTATAAAAGCGTACAATGTCATAATCAAAATAAACCCTCTCCAATGTGTAACGAATCATGTACCTAATAATATGGCTTACACATTTTTTCCTCAAAAATAATACAAGTCAATAATATGAGAAATAATATACTAGTAGGTAATATTAAATAAATGAATGATAAAAACATTGCTTTAAACATTCCAGGCACCTCCTTGCCCAAGCAGCAAAAGAAGAAGATATCAAAGAACAAGCAGCAAGCGGACTTCATTAGTGCGGAACCAGTACAACCACCGGAGCCTACTGAGATTGATAGCAAGTCTAAGAAGAAAACCAAGTATGTGAACCTGTACTCACAGGAGGGGAAAAACGCTCAAGTTGTGTTGCTCAAAGGTGTGTTAGTTATTCTAAATAAAAGTTAAATTACACGGCATTATAGGTAAATCTCCAGGAAAACGCTGAAAATTTTTCAAAATTTTGGAAGGACTTATCAGCCACCTGCATTCAGCATTCCACTGCATAGGTATTTGTTTTTTGTGTAAAAAGAAAAACTGTAGTCATAAATATCCCCTTCAGTATTATAGTACTTAATCCTTTTGTTTAAATGTCAACTTTAAAGACATGAAAACTAAATTGATGTATGACAAGTAAAACAGAAAAATAGATTAAATGGAAAGTTAACTATTGTACTATGGAGTTAAGGTTAAGGTGCCTTATCCCAAAGCAGTCCTTTAGTTAGTACTTCCACATATTACTCCGTTAATTACTGTATGTTTAATACTTTCCAGGTAGACACCACTGTGACTGCCAGGCGTCTAAACACGAGCTCGTCAACAATTGCATTCAATGCGGCCGCGTCGTCTGCAAGCAGGAAGGGTCAGGACCATGCCTGTTCTGTGGGAATCTGGTAACAACATATTTTATTTATTTAAGACGACACCTAACGGCAGTGGCGCCCTCATCGTTTGTTTGGTTATTTCTTTTATTTTAGAATGAAAATGCAGAAAATAAGCGTTGTACATAATCCTGTATTATAATAAAACTTATCAATGTAAAACTACTGTTTGTAATAATAATAACGTATAGTATTGTGGGGCACAACGTAACATGCTTATTTTCTGCATTTTCATTCTAAAATAAAAGAAATAACCAAACAAACGATGAGGGTGCTACTGCCGGTCGGTGTCGTCATAAGATATACATGCACAACTTATCAGATTTAAGTATATCTAAGGTGTTCTAACAAAAACAAAAAAAACACGAAAAATTGACAAAACAAAAAACAAACATAAAAAATTATGTAACTTTCATGTTAGGGAATGTTGTACAAAAGGAAGAAACAACAATCCAACAATTTAGTGCTAACATTAAATTAATGACAATCATTTTGAATTAAGTATAAAAGAAAATGGCATTCTTTTTAACTGACTTCAAAAAAAGGACTAGTGTAGTTGAGCTCCTAGCGAAATGTCAACTTATGTTACAATTTAACCAACCGAGGATTGTCTTCAATGGGCCCGACATGCTTGACCAAACCTACCCCGACCTGTAGGATCACCACAAACAAAATAAATAATAATGACAGTGAATTGTTTCGTAGTAAAGAGGTGTGGTCTTTTTAACCGACTTCAAAAAAAGGAGGAGGTTATCAATTCGGTTGTGTTTCTTTTTAATGTTTGTTACCTCAGTACCTACTCCGTCATTTATAAACCGATTTGGAAAATTATTTTTTTAGTTGGAAGGAAATACTTCCAGATTGGTCCCAGTTTTACTAAAACCCATTTCAGTTCTGATGATAGGATCCATGAGGAATTGAGAGAACTCCTCAAATATTATAGGCAAACACATTTTCAACAACAAGTCAAGCATTTGCATTCAGAAAGTATCATTTGGTGAAGTGGAACTGATGGAGAAGCCCTCAGATGGCCACGGGAACTCCTCAATGATAAGTATTTCACGGGTGGCGATAAGATATCTCGATTAAGATAGTTAAGCAACTATGCTATGGTTCTGATGAAAATGGTACCATCGAACTGATCTGATGATGAAGCCGGAAGGTAGTCACCGGAACTCCGTAATAATAAGTAGTAGTAGTAATTTCCTTTCCTTTTGGTAGTAAGATGTTATTAATCTTTTAAATACAATCATTGCAAACTATGGTTTTGTATAAATTAGAAGCATTTTTTCAATTTTGTAAATGTGAGTACCATGGAGCTGTTTTATGTTATAATATAGGTAAGTTGACTTGAAAGAGTATGGCAGTTGAGAGTATGTCATGCTCACTTAAATGTCTCGCTGATAGTGGTGCGTGTGTTGGATCATTCGGTTCCCTACAAAATGGTTGATCTGGATGGTGCTGATCCACGCGTCATGTTCGTGAACGGGCGCCGTCAGTGGAGACTGGTCATCTCTTAACTGCCAGGGCTTACTTTTAATCTTATATTTTGAATTGTTTTTAATTATTTATTTTTTACATCGTTCTCACATATAGAAGCAACAAGAACAATGTACCCAGGATTTTGTAATAATTTTGATTTAAAAGAGTGTCCATGGAGTTTCTTGCCCATTCTTCTTGAGATCTACGTTTTGGAATAGGCGACTAGCTTCAATTTTCTGACTAACTAACTGACTCTTTAACAATTCAAAAGTGCCTGTAATTGGTTTAATTGAAATAAATGCTTTGAGTTTGAATACAATGTATCCTAGCCTTGTTTGGGCTTATTGGAATTGTCATGAGATGCACTCTGGCTATAAATGATTTTAATGGTATTATGATTCAAATTGCGCTACTTGAATCGTATGTTATTATGTGGCCTTGATTGTCAGAAGATACATTTCATCAACGATCTGTCGTCGTGTGGTTGATTTAATAATTTGTTGGCGACGGCGTCCAAACCTGATAAAACTACGCCTTCTAAACTTCTGACATGACTTAGCGTGACATATATTTGCCTTTTTGCAAAGTTTTTATTTGAACTGCTATGATCGCATATAAATTTGGTCATATTCTGATGAGTGGTTTTTGAGTTAGCTTCAATAATACGTATTTTTTCCATTTAGTATATGTTGATGATGTTATAATAACTTCCTGTCATTGTTATTTACTTAGCAAGTAGTGGTAGGTATACGAATTTGGTTCGGGTAAGTACCACAACTAAAAAGTGGAAAAAACTAAAAGTGGATAAAAACTTATTTATAAAAAAAAAACAACCGATTAAAAAAAAAACAATACAAAGTGATAAAGTGAAAAATAACTTTAATTTCGGAAGTCGGTGGCAAAACGAAAATACTAAACCAAAGACACCGACTTCCGAATTTAAAGTTATTTAGCACTTTTTCACTTTGTACTGTTTTTTTGGAAGTTGCTTGTTTTTTTTTATAAATAAATTTTTGGTTAACATTTTCATTCTTACCTTCTTACTAATAAGCGTGAGCGACCCCTCGGATATAGCTAATGCTTTTCAAAAACATTTTAATGTAAACTCGCGGTTGTGTGGCTATAGCGAACCGTCAATTAGCGGCGCGAGGGTGGCCGTGACCGGGGCTCCTCCAGTCAGGTTCTCCGCTAAAGAAGTCGCGAGAAGTATACAGAACATGGTGAGGGGAAAGTCCCCCGGTCACGACGGCCTTAGCGTCGAACATCTGAAATACGCCGGGATACACTTACCGCGGGTACTTGCTATGTTTTTTAACCTATGTCTAAGTCATAGTTACTTACCTGCAGAACTTAGCAATACGATCGTTGTGCCAGTAATAAAGAATAAGACTGGTGACGCCTCCGATATCTCCAACTATAGGCCGATATCGCTTGCCACTGTCTGTGCTAAGGTGTTGGATAGTCTGCTTGATAAAATCCTAGCTAAGCATATTGTTCTCGAGGATGGTCAGTTTGGTTTTAGACCGAACTTATCTACGGATAGTGCAATTTTATGCCTTAAGCAGACTGTCCAATATTATACAGACAGAAAGACTCCTGTAATGGCTTGTTTCCTGGATTTATCGAAGGCGTTCGACCTCGTCAACTATGACCTGCTCTGGCATAAGCTCACTCACGACACTACTGTCCCAGCTGATGTGATATCACTGTTTAGATATTGGTACAGTAGTCAAAAGAATGCAGTTAAGTGGGCTGGCTCGTATTCTGATATGTATGGGTTGGATTGTGGGGTGAGGCAGGGGGGTTTGAGCTCCCCCCGTCTTTTTAACCTATACATAAACAAACTGATAGGTAGGCTCAGTAGCACTAAAATCGGTTGTCACGTGGACGGTGTTTGCGTGAATAACATTAGCTATGCTGATGATATGGTGCTGCTGAGCCCATCTATCGGTGCAATGAGAAAGCTCCTTAAAATGTGTGAAAGTTATGCAGTGGCTCACGGGCTCAAATACAATACCGATAAGAGTGAATGGTTGGTTTTTAAATCAGGTAATTTAACCTACAAACATCTGCCTGAACTCTCACTCTCTGGGTCTCCTATAAGTCGGGTTTCGAAGTTTAAGTATTTGGGCCACTGGGTCACTGATGACTTAAATGATAATGTTGACATAGACAGGGAGCGCAGGTCGCTGGCTGTCCGTTGCAACATGCTGGCCCGCAGGTTTGCACGCTGTACTGAATCAGTTAAGATAACGCTTTTTAAGGCCTTCTGCCAGTCGCTTTACACGTGCAGCCTGTGGACCAAGTATACCCAGCGGGCATACAGCGACTTGCGCGTCCAGTACAATAACGCATTCAGGGTGCTTTTGGGGTTACCGTGGCGTTGTAGCGCGTCAGGGATGTTCGCGGAAGCGTGCGTTGACGGGTTCGCTGCGATCATGCGGAAGCGATGCGCTTCCATGATGGCGCGCTTGCGCTCCTCCTCCAATGGCATCCTGAATGTGTTTACAGACCGGTGGGACTCTCCTCTCTTACGAAGGTGGGTAAGTCTTCATACTCACTTATCCAAATAGGCGGTGTACCATTGAACGAACAGTTCAATGGTACACTACCTACTTGTTTATTATTGTAAAAATTTAATACTAACATTAGGCTAAGTTATACTAACAATATATGGAATTGTAATTCTGAAATAAAATTTTTGAATTTGAATTTGAATAAATGTATTATATCAGGTGAATAGTTACTCACCGATTTCTCTCCTTCAGTCGTCAGTAATTTGACTTTCGAAAGAAGAAGACAAAGCGTTGTGTAACTTACAGACGCTATATAACGTTTATTAGTAAGGAGGTTAATCAACAGCCATTTGTGTTGTAAGTCCCACGTAATGAGTAGAGGGCAATTAATGCAAAGTAATGGCAAAAGTCAAGGCTCTCGGCTGTCTTTGAGAACGTCCTTGTAGAAATATCCAATATATACTGCCCAAAGTGCCCAATCTGAGAATTGAGCACACTAACTAATATACTAACATTATCTGTTATATTTTTAAGGTGTGCACACCAGAAGAGCAAAAAGAGTTAAACACAAAGACCAAAGGAGCTGCTAAGTTGATGGAAACTTTGATGGAACGCAGCAGACCCAAGGGATGGGAGGCCGCCGTGTCACACAGGAACCGGCTGCTGGAGTATGATCGGACCAGGTATGTACTAGTTAATATCTTGCGACGGACTGAAGTTCTTCTGTCGAGCGATGCAAAGTCTGCCTGTCTTCAAAAACTGAACTGATCCGCAATGATATTCCTGTAAGGATAATGTTATATGACGTGTTCTAGTAAAAATATAATTGTGGGAATACTCCTAAAAAAATTATTAAAAAGAAAATTTTAAATAAAAATAAAAGTACAGGAAATTATTTTCTGTTACTAGGAATATATAGTTATTAATGTTCTATAGAGGCTTTGAGTAAGGTAAGGACATAAATAGTTATAAAATGGCACTTTTGGATGTTTTGACCCAGAACTACCAAATTGGCATTCATAATCTGACAAAATTGGCTGTTCGGCGCCAGAAATGACGACGATGAGGATGATTGACAGAGACAGGATGTGCCATATTTATATACCTCTACCGTATGTTTCTAGTGAGCGTCGTACCCGCGTGACAGACGATGACAGCGACTACTTCAGTGCTAACAGCGTGTGGCTGAACTCCACTGAGAAAGACAAGCTCGAGAAGTACCAACAATCTCTTCACGATAAGAAACATGGCTCCAGACTTAATAAGAAGATGACGTTTGATTTTGCTGGTAAGTGGCAAACATTTTCTTAAGAAAATTGTTATTATTATTTAAGCAATTTATTGCTCACCATATAAATAAGACAAAATAGGACAAATATTTATAAAACAAGTACATTTTTATTGTGCTCCGTACTTAAAATATAATATGGGCAGTAAATGGACAGTCAGGGAATTCGATTACTGAGCAGATTGACACCCTATGTCAATTTGTCGTGTTATAGCCATTTCATACGAATGACGAAGAATGAATGTGATACGAATGTCAATATGCTAAGCAATAATTTTCCTTGACTTTACGCAGTCGAGCTTATCTCAGAACTGAGTTCAAATCGACAACGTTTTTAAAATATTTAATTTATTCCTTCAGGTCGCCAAATAGTAGAGGACAACACAATCGACTATGAGCCCGATGAGGACCAAATCAGGCAGATGACCAGCGACGGAAGAGACAATGCGAGGCAGTTACAACATGACATGTTTATAGGAGTGCCCAGTGACCGGGATGTGGCACCAGGAGTGAACGCGCCTCTCTTACAGGTACAGTCAAAGAGTTATAATTAAGGTCAAGGACCTTCAGTATTATATGCATTTGCTTGCACTTTTTCCAATGTACATATTGCAGCAATGCTGCAATGTGGGTATCGAATGTGTTTGAAAATTGTTCAACCTATTTGTACCCTTACTGCGTAAATGAAAAGGTTAGTCACCTTTGGGGGCTTTTTTGGGTAAATTTTACTTGCACCATGCTTGAGACTAATTATTTTACTGATTACATTCTGCCAACATTATGAATAAATATGGCAATACCAAACGGCGAAATTGCTTAAACTTTCTGTTTCGCAAGCGTACAACATAGAACTTACAAAATTATATGTCATTTTTCAACCATGGGAGAAAGATTCAGCAATTTTCGGCGTTTTAAATAATGGTAGACCGCCCTATATTTATTACAATGCTTCCAGTTCGACCCCTCGGTGGAAACCCAAGCCTATGCGCCGATAATGAGTAGCAACCCTGGGCAACACGCCCCGCGTGTCCAAGACTCTCAGCTTCAAGAGATGAGTGACACTGGACGTTGCCTCTCCATGCACCAGCCTTGGGCATCACTCCTCGTTGAGGGTATCAAACTGTAAGTCTCATGTTCCTACTCGAAACATTATAAAGCAACCCTGGGCAACACGCCCCGCGTGTCCAAGACTCAGCTTCAAGAGATGAGTGACACTGGACGCTGCCTCTCCATGCACCAGCCTTGGGTATCACTTCTCGTTGAGGGTATCAAACTGTAAGTCTCATGTTCCTGCTCGAAACATTATAAAACAACCCTGGGCAACACGCCCCGCGTGTCCAAGACTCTCAGCTTCAAGAGATGAGTGACACTGGACGCTGCCTCTCCATACACCAGCCTTGGGCATCACTCCTCGTTGAGGGTATCAAACTGTAAGTTTGTAAAAGTATAGTACCATAACTTTTTAAATATGTTTTTGTACGATGACAAGTTACGACGAAAAGCATTTAAAAATATTTTAATTAAATATACCCAAAATATTAGCGTTTTAAATCAATTTGCTGCATAGGAGAAATATTTCTCCTCCAAAACTTCGGAAACGGACTTTGCAGAGGTTTCATAAATAAGGTTGTTAGGTTTAAACATTAATGACTACTTTTTTGTTAAAACCACATAATTTTATAGAAATCTACTCAAATCACTACTTACCATAAACATAACTAAACAACTCCAAATGTGCCGCCCTTCAAAAGCATAAGGCATTGCCCTCCCTCATTCAACACTTTGTATGAACCAGTCGATCGATCTCAAAACGGGTCAAGGCCGCGCAAACGTATCAAGGGTGTAACCTCGAGGGCGCGAAATATGACCTCTGTTTAAAGGTCAACACGTGGCGCGAGACGTCACAGGCGTATCGAAAGCTCCACTAGATGTCGTTGTATCCACCCTCAAGGGTTCCGAAACCTCGTTTTAGGGGCAACTAGATGTCACTTGGCTTTCAACGCCGATTTCTGAATCGCGGTGTTCTGATTCTCCGCGATTGAATGACCCTCTGCGAAAAATTTGAAAAATCCAGACAGTCTTGGTCAGGTTATGTGCAGACCATGTAGATTAGTGTCTGAAATGGTATTTTGAGAAAAGAACCACGAGTGGACCTGTCCAGTCAGTGCTCTCATTTGTCAAGAATAAAGATGGCCCTGTCAATTGTTTCTAATCCCGCCTGATTGGGTAAGGCTGCCATTCGTTAAAGATATCTTAGTAGAAACTAAATTTCCCCCCATTTGACCACTCACTCACTCTTTGGTCACTTTGTAGTTGTACCTATAACCTAAAAACCGCGGTACCGGTAATTTTTTACCGTTTTTTAATACCAGGATTGAAATTTGTAGAAACGGGAATTGGGCATTTTGACTTGTGATTAAAATAGTAGTCGACTCTTATTTAAAACCAGGTGACCCGACAGACGTGATCCTGTCCAAATTTAAATATTTCATACAAAAAAGGACGTTCAGTTTTTCCCGAATTTTAGCATTTTCCGGGAAACTTTTCCAATTTTTCTTTCCGTATAAACCTAATTCGAACTATTGCGAACATTTTAAAACCAAAATTAGCCAAATTGGTCCAGCCGTTCTCAAATTATGCACTTACCAACGAACAGCATTTTATTTTTATTATTTAAAAGGTGTAACATAATTAACGCACAACCTCTTTAGGGGTCATTGTACTCATCATTACGAACAACTTTTACTATGGGACCAAACCTGAAATCGCGAAAAAAAAATCAGCTGCTCCCTACATTTATGTTCGCATAACTCATCAAAATGTAGGGAACAGCAGATTTTTTTTTTGTGATACTTTAGCCGCTATTAAGTCGCCGGTGTATCAAGCACACCGTTTTATTAATTATCAGATTATTTGACCGATGGACTATACAGGGTTAGTTTTCAATAACCGGCCAAATTTTCACAGGGTGTTCTACCCATGAATATGTGTTCACTGTGGGGCCAACTCTAAAATCACGAAAAAAAATCTGCTGTTTCATACAAAAGTTCAATACCTACTCG
This sequence comes from Fissipunctia ypsillon, assembly GCA_947568875.1. Taxonomy (NCBI): domain Eukaryota; kingdom Metazoa; phylum Arthropoda; class Insecta; order Lepidoptera; family Noctuidae; genus Fissipunctia; species Fissipunctia ypsillon. The sequence continues at coordinate 17,694,044 of OX387659.1, forward strand.
GCCAAAATGTATGAAACAGCTGATTTTTTTCTCGCGATTTCAGAGTTGGTCCTATAATGTAAGTTGTTCATATTCATGGGTAGATCACCCTGTGAAAATTTGGCTAGTGATTAAAAAATTGCCCTGTATAGATTTTTTTTTTCACCTAGGCATCATTCCTATTTATTCGGGGTCGACGCATCGTGTATTCTTCTTCCATACTTCTCTATTAGTCGTCATCTCAGTAGTTACCCGCTTTCTAGCCATATCAACTTCCCGAGGAGTTCTAGGTCAGGCAGGCGGCCGACTGTAAGCTTGTGTCAAAACTTCTAGCAATATAATGAAGAAGTATGATAAAAGTGAGAAGCGAAGTGAAATAATGATGATAAACATTGATTTCAGTCACGAAGGTCGCACGTGGTACTCGAGTCACCGCGGCCGGCTGTGGATCGCGTCAACTGTGAAGCCGCCTGATCAAGAACTAGTGAGGGCGATTGAGAACCAATATAGGGTGTTATATCCAGGTAACGGTTTATACAGGTTTTAAAAGAGTAACGGTGAAGTTTCTTAACTATTCTTCTCCTTACGAAACTACCTTTTGGAAGGGGCGACTAGAATCAATTCTATTTTTTTGTTAATTTTTGACGTTCAAAAGTGCCTTATAAGTGCCTATTTGAAATAAACGATTTGACTTTGACCGGTCGATGTGGAGATGCTTAGGAGAGGCCTATTTCCAGCAGTGAACGTCGTTCGGCTGAATCATGATGATGACATAGCCCTAATCCACCCTACCGTAGTATGCATTGCTTGCAAATGGAATTCTGAAAATATATTTTATACTATACGACGAACGGTCCGTTCGTCGTATAGTATAAAATACAGTCGCTTTTTGTGTCTGTCTGTGTGCCCGCTTATTTCTTCTAAACTACACATTGGTTTTTTTGCGGTTATCAACATCATTTTGAGAATTTATTCCGGAAGTTTTATGTGTGTTACATAATAATGAAGAAATCTAGATGTTTTGTCAAATCGTAGAAACCGTGCCAAGCAGGAGCGGGTCGCTAGTATGTTATAAAAAATATGAGTATTGTTTGGATGTGTGATTGTTTACAGAAACGGAAATAAAGTTCCCGTCGTTCTACCCCACTGGATGTCTGCTTGGCTGTGTCAATGTGGACGACTGTCTACCGCAAGAGGAATATCAAAAGATGTTAGTATATTATTCTATAGATATATGGCCCTAAAATTTTATGTGGTTACATGGCAAATGAGTGTGAAAGTGATAACGCTATATGACAGTCTTGTGACAGAAAGAGAAAAAAGCCACGGAAAAGTCGGAGTATGCAGAGAAATATACTATATCCAGTTAATTTGAAGGTCTCTTCCTAAGTTGCTGCATAAGCCAGTCACCACGACCGGCTCATGATTCAATAACCATGCTTGTAGTAGTCTATATAAACTGCCGAATTTTAACCCAGCTAAGCCTGAAACTATTTTTTTCTGAAAACATTGAAAAATAATTATTATTTGGTTTTAATTATTTAAAAAATATTTATATTTCCACTGTCCTACAATAGGACAGTAGGCATATCTGGGTTAAACATTTCCTCTCATGGACTAGGCTGCTAATATGTGACCTAGAGTCTATTGCCACTTACGCAACGTTAAACAGACATTATAATACAATTATTTATTTGGTATATAACACTTTTAGGTACCCAGGCGGTGAGAGCGACAGTCCCTACGTGTTCATTTGTTCCAATCCGACCAGCTTGAGGCTGCGGTTCCCGATCAAAGGGGCTCATAAAATATGTAAGTTTTTAGTACGGCTACTTTTTGCTAGTGGCCGAATCTTTACCACAGCGGCATACTAATCGACGAGAATCGGCCGCCGATAAAAAGCAGCTAACTAATGTCGTCTCGGTTAGTACTGTCAACGCTCTGCGGAGCGCTGACGAGCGTTTTCATGTCATCATGATTCCAGTGCGAGAGACAGACAGAGCTATACATGACCGATAGCACCATCCTTTGTTCGGACTAGAATCATGATGGCATTAATACTTCATAATATGGCTCCTGGATAAATGAGATACTTATTTGTAATAAAACTTGAATAATTATTAGGGTCTTAAAATTCATTGATACATTTTCATATTTTTATTCTAACAGCCGTTTGTCAGCTCATTGGGCCGACTTAGACAGTCGGCCCAATGAGCTGACAAATCTTTTCTTCCATTCTTAATCTAAATCTATGTTTGCCTAGAATTCTTGCCATTTGCTTCTAATAAATTCGCGGAGGTTTTATGCTAAACCATGTTATGTTTTAGCCTCGACAGTACGTATTTCACACGTATGATCTAACATTATCTTTGTTATACCACTGGTGACATGATGATGTTCTAATTTCATCGACTTTTGTCGGACTGGTTATAACTGGTCTTCTCTGTAAAAGGCCTTATTAAATTATCTACCTAGCTTCATTCATTCAGCTGTAGGAAAAACCACATCAGTCTTCTAATGTTCCTAATCGATTTTGTTTTGTTTTTAAAGATTCATTGGAAAAGACAATCCACCAGGCCGCTGCGAAATGTATTCAGAAGATGTCGAAGATACAAGCCAATGCTGCGTAAGGTGATTGACCTTTAATTAAATACATGTTCATTTCATATTAATGTCTTTAATAATACACAGAGTTTGTTAAGAAAATTCTTTTATTTACACAATTAATCACTAAGAGTATAAATATTTTATTTTTTAATAATTACATTCATACTTCACGCTTTTGCAGTGATTTACTTCCATATTCAAATAATATAAATATTATCATGCATTTAAATAATTTAGTTTACAATAAATGCCATACAATTTTGAATATAAATGTAAAGGACAAACATACAGAAGCATAATATTATATAGTTAATATTATGTAACAAACAACCATATCACTTAATTTAACACTTATTAACTAAATGAGCACCGATAGAGAACAGCCCAGAATGTATATTAATGATTTTATATTTAAATAGTCTTATCTAGTGTCAGTTCTTGCAACAAAAACATACTATTTAGTTTCTGATATCTCTATCCACACATTTTTATGCCGATACAGTACTCGTATTTCTCAACATTAATCCCAGCATTCGGTATTTTATGAAACTATACATGCTTTAAAACAGGGCTCCAAAAGTCGAATATCAGCCCGTTATAAGACAGTCCAGCTACAATACTCAAAATAATATTTAATTTAAATTGACTGTCCTTATAACTATTGAAAAATAATTTAAAATATCATGTGAAAATTGACAGTAGACATCACTTGCGAAATCTCATTTAGAGAGATGCAGTGATGTCATAAAGTTACTTAAAATCTACGATTGTGTACAACAACCATCCTTATAGAAATGTTACTCAAACATGTGCAGTTTTTGTATCAAGTAAAACTTATAAGGCCATATAGTAACGTTCCAGTGCGAGAGAGAGATGGTGCTATTAGTCCTGTATAGATTTATCTCTTTCTCGCACTTGAAGAATTATTTTTTCTTTTCTATATGGCCCTTGTTATCGCTGTCGCATAGACCTATAGAAAAGCTTTGGCAGTGAAGAGGATTTGGTTTTAAAAGTTAACTAACTTAGGAACGTTACGATTCCTTCTTTTGGTTCAGCTGCGGAAAGAACGCTTCTATAGGTAAAATGGGATCGTCTGTCGCTATCGTGAAGTAATTCGGTATCCGCCTACTTTGTGAGGATACGGTCTTAAACATTCCTGGCTTATTATAGTCCTTACTTGCCGCTAAAGTTAAATCAGACACTCTTTTCGAATGTTCGAATAAATGTTCCAAGTGATCTTGGTGCTTTTTGTCAGCAATTTTCATGATAGCGCTTTCTGATCGTGTCCTTTCTGATGTTATTTCGTTTCTATCGTAAACTGCTGTCTCTGTCACTGATATGTCTTGGACTGATTCACCAATTTCTGAGTCCTTTATCTTCTTTCTTAGTGGTCTTTTGCTGTGGACTGTGGTTGGGCTGGTTGTTTCTGGTTCCTCCGTGGTCGGCCTAGGTCGGCGCTGTCCGTTCCTAATCCGAGCTGATACTCTGATCGTCGTTGCTTCCACACTATCTGTCGTCTGTCTCTGTCTGTTTGGCTTGGTTGAATGTGTTTCTCTCTCTGTCGTGTCACTGTTGTCGCCGTTTTTGTATCTCGGCTCTTTAGGAGTGAACCTTTTGCGTTCAGTTGTGTTATCATTCTCATTGTTAATGTTTTCATTATAAGGGACTCTTCGTTGAGGGAATCGTATCTTAGGAGTGTTTTCAGCTGGTTTTTCAGTAGTGCTTGTTGTGGAACTTAGTCTATTTCTGTAGTCTTTAACGTTGAATCTAGTTCTGTTGTATTTGTTCCGCAGTCTCGGACGTTGTGCTCGGCCTGTAGTTGTGATGTCTACTCGAGGTGTCGTCGTGTACTCTGTACCATCTTCTCTGTAAAATTCAGTCGTCGTCTCCCAAGTCTTTACTGGTTCTAGTTTAGCTTCGATAGGTTTGACATCTTTATGGAACGAAAAATCCTGTTCAGATTCCACGGTAGTCTTCAAAGTGTCTGATAAACTCACGGATACGTCGCTTGTAGGTGTATCTTTCTCGTCCTGCTTATGTGAGAAATCGTTTTTGAAGTCATAACCGTTTATTTTGGGGAAATGTGGACGGTTTGTTATTTTCATTATCTGGGATTCCTTGTTCAGGTCCTCTCTGGTAAACGTAGTTGTTTCTGGTCTGTCTGCGGGTGTAGTGACTGGTCGGCGATGAGCTAGCTTCTTCTTCACTATAGTGGGGATGGTAGGAGTGACCGTCGGTAAAGCGCTGGTTGTCAGGTCAGTGGTGACAGTTGGCGTGGTCAGGTTTGGTTGGGACTTCGTCGGCCTCACTCTAGGTCTGATAGTGTATACTTCGTCCGCGTCTGTAGTCGGTGTCGGCTCAGTAGATGCGATGTACGTAGACGAGCGAATGCTTGACGTGCTAGATGTGCTAGATGTGCTTGTAGACTCATCTCTATTGTGGTTTATGTTCGCTAGCGGAGGGCGGCGCCTCCTGACCTTATTCCTCTTGCGCTCGGGGTTGTTCGGACGCTTGAAATGCTTGTTCGGAGGCAGCGTCGGAAGTACTTCAACTTGAATATCTCCGCTATTGTCTTTATTATTGTTGAACTGCGTTGTCGTCTCTTGTGTGCTGTACTTCGCCGCCTCAGTCGGCTTCTTCGTTCGTCTTGACGTGCTATAGTCATCGTATGAAGGAGTTGACACCTTGTAGTAGTAGTCTTTAAGCTTGTGCTTGCCGATAGGTTCAACGAAGTCGTCACCTAGAGGCCGCCTGCTTTGAGATTCGACTCTCATGTCGTAGCTCAAAGAGTTGTCATGGCCATTCTCGGCCTCAGTTACGATGGCAAACTCTTCGGGGAGGTCTGGGACGGGTGTTGGTTCAGGCCTTCGGTACGTGTCCGAATAATCCTGCTGCTTTTCCGACTCTTCTGTATTTTTCTGGTTGTTATACTCATACACTTGTGACGTCAATGTCCAGGGTGCAGTAGACGATTGGGAATGAGCATCAGTGTCTGTAGCTTCAGTCACTTCGTAAGTTTGCCTATAAGGAGAATTTTGAGCGTTTTGTTGGTCGGTGTTCAAGGGAGCATTAATATATTGTTTCGATGGTTGTTGATTACCGCCTGCGGCTGCATTGTCGTGAATCTTATGCTTCTTTTTCTCGTAACTGAAATTAACATTCTGTTGTTGTGGTTCGTGGTATACAAGACCTTGTTGGTTCTGATGTGCAGGGAAGTTGTAGTCGTAGAAATTGTTGGCTAACGTAGTCGTTGGACTGGGAACAGTCGGGTTGTATGTGGTGACGGAAACTTTGTTGAAGTCGCTGTGATGGTTCTTTGAGAAGGGATCTTGAGGACTTGGCTTGAATGTATCTTTGACTCCCGCGTTGGGATCTATTTTCGGCGGCACGTATACCTTTGTTTGGGGCGTAGGTGTGATCTTGAAATCACTATACGTGGTTCCAAAGTGCTGTTGGTTCGGGGTGGTTGGTAATCTCGGTGTTGTCGGCAATCTCGGGGTGGTTGAATCGAATATCGTCGGGGTTGTCTTGTAGTTGGGAGCGTAACTGAACGAGTTGAATATCGTCTGCTTTGTTGGTTGAGGAGGCAAGTATGTAGTCTTCGTCGTCGGGAACTGGTACACGGGGTCTCTACCTTTCACTGATTGGACTCCGAATGTGCCAAATGAACCTGTAAGAAAACACACATTTTAGATGTAAACCATTGTGTTTTCTTTTTATAAAAATAGTTGTAGTTAACTATAGTTGGTGCTAAATAAGGTAACAATATAATTTGCCCTTTCTCTAATATCTCTTCGTAGGAATTCGAACGACAAACTGTGCAAGGGCTTTTTATTCATGAACTAGCTTTTGCCCGCGGCTTCTCCCGCGTGGAGGTCGAAAATTATCCCACGGAGACGTACTACCGTAACGCGCACGCCAGTAAAGCTCCCAGTCCGCATGATTTTTTCCGACATCTTCTACATTAATCGTCATATTTTAGCCAATTTACACAAAGCCTTAAATAATTATACCTACACCTAAACCTTCCTCATGAATCACTCCGTCCATTAGTGGAAACCGTATGAAAATCCGTTCGGAAGTTTTTGAGTTTGTCGCGTTCAGACAGACGGACAAACGCGGCGGGGGGGCTTTGTTTTATAATAATATGTAGTGATATTGATGACCGTGTTATAGCTATCGATTCAAGAATATTAACGTACTTTATTCTGTTTTTGAAATGAGGAATGCTAAAATCTGTAAAAAAAATGAAGGTGGGTCAATGACCGCCATTGTTACCTAATTTGTCACAAACTACAATGTAAGGGACTTGCCTAATATACTCGGTGGGAAAACAGCATCCTGGAACGAATACTGTCCATAAGGATTGACGATGTTCGGTATGCCAACCAAGCCCTGTTGTTGCGCCGTCTTGACCTGCTGTTGACTGACAGACTGTGGCGCAGTGGCACTGTCTTGCAGCTTATACAACTCTTGTTTGTAGATCTCTGAACCACCTGACTGTTGCTGTTGTTGTTGTTGGTGTTGTTGCTGTAGCTGCTGTTGCTGTTGTTGTTGTTGCTGTTGTTGTTGTTGGTGTTGTTGCTGTAGCTGCTGTTGCTGTTGTTTTTGTTGCTGTTGTTGCTGTTGCTGGTGTTGTTGTTGTTGCTTTTTGGCTTCAGTGGGTCTTGCGTAACTTTCAATGGGCTTCCCAAATATATCTAAAGGCTTTGTCGTCTGGTATTGCCCAAATTGTATAGGTTGAATGTTCGTTAGTTGCTGCAGCATAACATTCTGAGCATGATTATTTTGCTTTATCTTATTCGGATACTTAGAGTACATAGGGCGTTGATTAAACGGATTATGAGGGTTCCTGACAAGGACGCTTTCTACAGGAAAGTTCTGGGCAAACTTGTAGTTTGAGAAACCATTGTTTTGGAAGGCAAAGGGATTGTGGTACGTGTTTATTGGCTGGTTGATGGCAGGGCCGGCGGATGCAGCAGATACCGTCCGTAACGTGGTCGGGCGGTACGATTGCGCGATTGACGTCAGTTTGTTCCCGTCTTTCGTGGCGAGAGGACGTGTGGACGATTGGTACTGGTATTGGTCGATCACTGGGACGGGGATTTTGTAGTGTGGCGCGTGTAGCGGAGCTGTGCCGAAAGATCCGTACAGTAGACCTCCGGAACCGACCACTGGTCTCCAGCCGCCTTTTGAGCCGAAACCCTGGAATAAGAGAATATAAATGTCAAACCCAGTTATTCATTTAATCAAATCTTTATCACGGTTAGTTATTTTAAGTGCTTCCTACACGTGGAATACTATTTTTTTTTATATTAGCCTATACTGTCTCACTGCTGGAGAAAGGGCTCCCTTAATTAGTTTTATTTCCACTTTTCACGACAGTTTGTTGTATCCAATCGTCATTTCTGACAGCTGTTTGCGGATGTGTTCCAGGCTTTCGTGAAACAGTCCCAATCTCGCCATCTTCGCCTGGTACTTCCACGGCGTCGTTTTTCCTCCTTTGGCAACCATTCCCATATTAGTTTTGCATACGACATGCAGAGCCTATATTCATTAAACTAATAAGGTCAGATTGGGGTAAAAAGGTTCTTACCCCTTGCGCGGCCACGGAGCGTCGATGGTTGCCACAGCTACCAGACAGGAGCAGCGCCTGCAGCGTGGCCGCGAACACCCAGACCCGCACATCTGTAACAAATTAATATTATCATGAGAATTTTTAGGTTATTTATTTATGTTTCCCGCGGATAAACCAATTGGTAAACAATTAGTTAAGTCATTTATTCAAACTAGGCTGAGAATCAGCAGTTTTCGAACGTCTAAAATTACATAAGACAGTCCCCCAGCACGCCCGCCCTTCACCACTTCCTAGTGCTTTAGCTGGGAAGAAGAAATGGCGCAACAAACTCCCCAGCAGCACAGCTATCTGTTTAGTTAGATAAACTTGATTCTATACAATAGTATGCAAAATTGCATTACGCAACACAAAAAAACTTTAAATAAAATGATTTGCCATATATCAATCAAAGTACACTTCTGGACACATCTATTGGCCCACCTTAGAGTTTAGGTTTCGATGGCCCCTACCGAAATATGATTGCTAGATTGAACAAAAACTGTTGATGCAGTTTTAAACCTGATACATTTTACCATCTTTTTCGATCGTATTGTTTTAAATTTGAATTCAGAATACCATACGACATGGAGCTACGCCTAACAAGTCGGATATGCGCCTTGTTAAAGGCAATTGATTTTTGAATAAAAAACATGTTTTATCAAATAAAGGTTTAATTTAATAACGCGTGTTGCCTCCATGGGCATCTACCACAGCTCTCATACGATTAGGCATAGAGTTTACAAACCGCTCTATGAAATTTTGAGGGATCATCTCCCATTCCTCTTCTATGGCAGTTTTCAACTCCTGCATCGTCTGGGCAACTGGCTGACGAGCCCTAACACGTCTTTTTAGCTCGTCCCACATGTGCTCAATGGGGTTCATGTCTGGGCTTCTGGCTGGCCAGTCCATAACTGTGATGTTCACATCCCGAAGATATTCCCTGACGATGCCGGCCGCATGGGCTCTTGCATTATCATGCATAAAAAGGAAATTTGGGCCCACATAGTCCGCGTATGGTATCACGTGAGGTTCTAAGCACTCACGAATGTACCTTTCAGCATTTAATGTTGGCAGCCGTGGTCCTGTAACAACCTCAAGTTGAGTTTTGCCGCTCGCGGATATACCGCCCCAGACAGTCCATGAGCCACCGCCATAAGCAACCCTCTCTTCAAAGCAGCATTGTGCGAAACGCTCTCCCTTACGTCGGTTGACCTTCTCCCTTCCATCATTGCCATGTAACACAATTTTAGACTCATCAGAAAAGAGTACACGGCTCCAATCTTGCTGTGTCCCATTTAAATGACTGCGTGCGAAATGAAGGCGCGCTGTTCGGTGGGCTCGCGTTAGTTTGGGCCCATTAGCTGGCTTGTGTGGTACCATATCGCGTTCTTTTAACCTTCTCCGAACAGTTCGAGCGCTCACAGATACTCCGTGGAAGTCGCGAAGTTGGTTTTGTATCTCAATGGAGGTAAGGTGACGATCACGATGAATCGATCCTGCCTTTCAGTTGTGACCCGAGATCGTGGCCTTCCTTGGCGACGAACAAAGCCGCCAGTCTCTAGGTACCTCCGATAAACATTTCGGACCGCAGATCGACTTAAATTAAGTTGATCACTCACGTTTCTTTGGCTGTGTCCGGCCTGAATAAGTGCCACAGCTTGGGCGGCGACTTCAGGTGAAGTATCCATAGATTATTGATAGAACCTCACCTTAATGTTAAGAATAAGTAATGTTTGTTGCAAAACCAAAGATATAAATCACTTTTTCAAGAATTAAATCCAAGTAAACCAATAAAACCAAGTTTTCTTAGTATTCGATTGTTTGATATCAACAAACAGGCTCCAAATTGTCTTTTGTTTCTTTAAATTCTGTGTTCGAAATTCAAAAAAAGACTATTGAATGAAATTGTGAATGTGCCAGGTTCAAAACTGCATAAAAACTTTTTGCTCGACCTAATATAAAATTTTAGCTAGGACCAAACGAAACTGAAAATACAAGGTGGGCCAATAGATGTGTCCAGAAGTGTATTATCTAAAACACCTATCATGCATTGTCCGGGGCGTTATAGTGGGTGTCTCGTTGGAACACGTATTTTTCGCCGCAAAAATTTACGGTTTACGGGTCACTCAGGAAGCTTGTTGAAACAAACAGTGCATACAGTCATAAACTTCGACGGCGAAAAAAGTCGAGTATTTCTGTCGAGCAATATTACATCCCAAGTTAAAGCTCTTTCTTAGCTGTCTCAAACTTCCACTAATACATCTGTGAACAGATCAGGGTCAGATCTGTCTGTTAGTGAAAAGTGGCAGGTAGGCCCTTTTTCGAGCCATCAGAAATAACTACTTTAAGAATGATCATCGCTCAATATTGAGGTAAAAAAGTAAAAAAAACATACTTCCAAGCAAAACATTTAAATGTGAAAGTAATAGCCAAATTATAGGTAATCCAATGCCGTAAGCTTATAATTATTTCTATTATTTGTAGTCTTGACATCCAAGCCCATCATTTTAAAGTTACTTCTGAATACCCGTAATCCCACGCTTGCAAGTCATTCAGTCTTTCTTTAGACTCATCATACTTACACCGAACTTGTTAAACTTAGCTTTTTATTATTTGAAAGTGTGTCACTTTGACCACACTCGGACATTATTATTTTGTAAAGATGCGGTCTCACTAGTAGTGCCTAATAGCAACAGTGAGTAGGCGGGTTATAATAAAATAATAATACCATTTATTTCAGGCGACATAGGCCCATAGAAAAATACTAACCTAAATATTATTATTTCCTTTATTTCATTATACAGGGTGTAAGGGACAGCCCTCCGCAAACTAACAGGGTGCATTCAGCGCTTTATTTTAACATTCTCAGGATTTTTTTTCTAATCGTTTTTTTCAGTTACTATTACTTTATTTCAATGTAAAATTACATTATCTGTATGCAGCACTCCATTTATGTAAATAAAACAGCTAAAATAAAAAAAATCAGCAATGGATGTTGAAATACTCGGTGGCCGAAGTCTCGCTTACGCTGTCATTCGCTACGGGCGTTTTGCCATAGTAACGATACATTGCATGTGAGCCTAATAAAACAAATCGTGTTTATTGGATTCCCATAACGTTCATGAAATGTTCAAGTACCGGTCATCTTAGTACGATATACTGAACTCACCCCATCAGTCTGCGGAGGACTGTCCCTTACACCCTGTATACATAAAAATTATATTTTTAAATATTAGAATATAAAAACATTTAAAAATATAAAATATAGTAGCCCACCGGTATCGGGAACGGGAATTATTAATATTAGTATTTCTATTTTTTTTTAAATTAAAAACTTGTGTTAATAAATAAGGCTTAAGACTGTGTTAGTAGCACTTCACATTGCACTAGTGTGACTTTGTGCTGTCCTGTGGAACTTGTCCGCGGAAGCGACGAACACCACGTCCTGCGGCCAAAAGTCTTCTTCCATGACGAGGGGCTGATAACAGTTTGGTACCCGCACGACGAACGCCTTAAAGTTGACGTTCCGGTGCGACTTCAGTAACTGCACCCTCGGCGCGTACCTCGTCTTCTGGCGCACGCGTGTTATAGTGCGCTTACTGCGGCTACTTATACGAACTACCATGCTAAAGTACTAAGGAGTCGTTGAAGCTATGTAGGTACAAATCTGAACGGAAAAACGCGTCAGGATTCCGCTTCACAGTAGCAAGCTCAAATGTTCTGAACGTGCCTTATCTATAGCTGAAAGAAAACGCGCGCCTGCGACGTTACTACAATCAGCGATTTCTTAGGGTTCCGTAGTCAACAAGGAACCCTTATTAGTTTCGTCATGTCCGTCTGTCCGTGGCTTATATCAGACACTCTTAGTACTAGAAAGCTGTAATTTGGCATGGGTATACATATTAATCATGCTGATAAAGTGTAAAATATAACCGTAAAAAAAGAATTTGTAGGGTACCTGTGCACGTAAAATGGGTATGATGTCTTTTTTACCCGTCTATCCCATGATGTTTGGTATCGTTGGATAGGCCGTTCAAAAATATTGCGGGCTTGTGAAAACCATTTTTCGATTCAGGGATCCGTTTGCGTCATATTAAGGTTTAAAGTGCTAATTTTTGTTAGTTAGGTGTCCCAGCTAAGTAGGGCTTACAAGTTAACGAGTAATAGTCGACCAATTTACATTTGCAGTTTGAATGTATGGGAGAACATGTTTTTCAACTACAGTGTTAAGTTTTTTCTTGGGATAACATACATACATAACATCACGCCTGTATTCCCCGAAAGGTTAGGCAGAGGTGTACCTATAGTACCTACACCCACATTTCGCCAGTTATGTTTAACTCCCATGTAATAGGGGGCGAGCCTATTACCATCAACCGGGAACAAATCCAGACTCCGGGCTGCTACTAAGAAATTCCAGATGGAAAACCCAACAACACTACCCGACCCGGGAATCGAACCCAGGACCTCATGTTCAACAGTAGCGCTTGCGACCAATAGACCAAAGAACAGTCAAAGTTCTTGGGATAAATTCATCCCATCTACGAAACCCTTCATTGTGCGTGGTCCGACACGCACTTGGCCGGTTTTTTTATTTGTCCTCAGCCTTAATCGGTTGACGCGGCTAACGTAAGGCGTGCTGCCTACGCTTAGATGTTTGTATGGGGACGCATGGAACTCCAATTTAATCAGAAAAACTCCTTCATCTGTGCAGCTGTTGTCTTCTCTATGGTTTGGTTTTTTTATTTTTTTTTATCACTGAATGGGCCTGCTCTTGACCTCGATCACGCCGGATGGAAAGCGATGGATGAGGTCTATGATGGAACGAGCGTGCTCAGAAGATGCCTGTTCACTCTTGCTTTGAAGATTTGGTTTTAATCAGAAAGCAATTATATCAGATTTTTAAAAAGTAAAATAACATAACATCACGCCTGTAATCCCCGAAGAGTTAGGCAGAGGTGTGTGAGAGGTGAGGTGTATTACTAAGGTAATAAGGTCGAAAAGTGGTTCACCGCAAAAGCAAGAAATGAACATCTATACACCGTAAGGACTATTCTTGCTTGCAGCGCTCGGCCGCTCTAGTAACGCTTGCTAACAGATGTGGTCATCGTGTGCACGGGATTCTGTTTTCAAATTGGTCAAATGTAGGTTTCCTCGATAGTACCTATAATGAAGTAAAAGAACAACCGCTACTATGACTACACCTTTACTTCAGCAACAATGCACATTGCTTTGGGTCACAACAAGCATTTTCATTGTTCAGTAATTTCTGCCTTAATAATAGATAAGTATTAGAAACATACACTTTCTACTTCCTTACGTATATATTACAAGGGTACATTACACTCCGCGACAAAAAACCTGTCGTATCATTGTCAATTGAGTTGAATTATCTCTTAATACAGCTTGTGGGAAAGTGAACTTAACATTACAGTTAACATGGGAAACATACTTGCAATTTACTGTTTTGTTATGGCGAAATTATGTGAAATTCTTGGGTCAATATAAGACTATATGTACTTATGTGACTCTAGTCGGAAGATGCTCATTTCCTTAACTGTCGATCGACCCGCTAGTGGTCGGTAACAATAGAAAAATTGTGTCTCATATCATAAAAGTTAAAGGTATATAATAATTTACAGTTGCTGTTCCCGTTTTTTCGTCGTTTGTACAGATTTAGTAAAAATTCCGCACGCGGCGCTAGTCTTGCGCCTTTACCTTTTCAAAGTCTAATTAATTCCACCGTACCATCGTATATATTTTTTCTTTTTTTTTTATCAGCCGTTATTGTCCCACTGTTGGGCAAAGGGCTTCCTCTCTCGTTCTCTTTCCACCTCTCTCTGTCCAGAGCTGCCAAGGACCAATCTACAACGTGTATGTGGATATAGGACATTAAATGAAAACGAGCACAGTACTAGTCCATCGAAACATTTTAAAACACGAAGATTAGTAAGTTAATGGAAAATTTAAAAGTTAACTGCATAAAAAGTAAACACGCTATATCTACGAAAAGTCACTGACCAACGCTGCGGTGCGGGACTCGGCGGCGGCGGTGCGGGACGCAGGCAGGTAGGCGCAGCAGGCACTTTAGTCGGAGAACAATACAAACGCAGAGAATAGAATCATATGTTTGGCACAGGTTCTTGACCTTACAATGTTTACCTATTATTATTATGGACTCAGATCTACATCATGTTGAAAAATAAGAAAATGAAAAATAATTTCCTGTGGCTAAAGTATTCATTGGATTTGATTGATTTTTTGTATACGGGTAAAGAACATGATTCTCTTTGCGTGGTTTAAAGGAATGTCAATCATCCTGTTCCACCTTGTATATTAAAGGAGTCCAGCTCATCCCGCCATCTCCGTCTGGGCCTACCGCGATGTCGTTTGCCATTAAGCGGGGCCCATTGGGTCGTATGTATATTTTGCATCAAACAATGCCTCATGTGATACGCCGTGACGTCACGGAATGTGCTCCTAAGGCCATAACTTAGTGTATAGAGACAGATAAGTGCTTAGCAAAATCTGTGAAACTAAACTTTTCTTCTTTTCGTTTTCCTATATTATAAGCAAATAAATGATTGCTATTTCAATGGTACTTTTCAGATGGCCACGTTAATCGCAGCATCAAGTGGCTAATAGCTACTCCTAAACTACACTTATAACTTGTGTATAAAAGCGTTTGCTACTGAAAATCATAAAGAAATCAACCATTTTATTAAATTAACTTGAAAGTCCCAAGTATTTAAACAATAAAAGTTACATAAGGACGTGTCCAGAATGGCACATTATCAATAGACGCGTGGAAAACTAGTAGAAAGGCCACTGTAATTGTATGTTTATATGGTCTCACTTTCCATTGGTGGCGTGTACGTGCTTTTCATTCTGCCGCTGGGGAGCACGTACTGTTTTCTATAATAATTCGCATTGTGCCATGGTCACCTGGCACACAGCTGCTCGAAATGGGACTGCAACGTAACTTTATGGTGTGAACGCTTTTCCTTATGTGTGGGAAATGGCTTCGAAGTGGTCAAACTGCCAAGCGTTACGTTATGGAAGTCAAATGTTACGACAGTATCTTATAAGCATGCAACAAGTTGGAAAATGTCGTTGTTTAGGTAATTACTTGACTAATAACAAGTTGAATGATCACATACGTCTTCTTTGTTTGTCTTTAAAACTTGAAAGAGATACCTTGGTCATCGGCTTAGTTTCACATTAAAAACACAGATGATTAGTCAAAGTATGCATTAAATTGTTCCTCGTCTCAACACGGCATAAATTATTAAACAAACCAGTTTTCGAACAATCGTATGGTAGAAGCGGCCGGTAATACAACAGTAGAAATTCAGTCAAAGATTATGTAGGTAGACGTCGTCGGCAAGCTTCATAACCGTCAAATCAAATCCTCGATGATTGATGCGTCTATGAATGCATCTCATGAGAGTATTCCAGAGAAGGCAAGAGACGCCTTTTATCCAAATGGTAGCCACCATGGTTGATACTTTCGTAACGCCCCTAACTCTTACGCCACAGCAATAACCCGTCCATAAAGGGTGTGATAATACACTTTATAGCAACAACTAACTTCATAACCGACTTGATAATAAGGAACCAAATACAAACGCACTGTTATGAGTTTTATGGGCCCGTTTATGGAGTGAAAGTGCAAATGTCGCCTGACATTGTGAGTTGACTTATGTAAGACGTGATTCATAGAACGAATTAATTAAGTTGTCAATAAAGAAATATGATCAGTTTTATAAGTGTCAGTTGAAAGTTTATTATTATTATTATTCCTGATGTGGTTGTGTCATTTAATCTAACTTATTCAGTTTGGTAAGACAGAGTTATCAATCTAGGAAAGTGTCTATCTAGAACAATTAGAGACAGTGAGCCTATTGCTTATCTTTTAGCGTAAGAAACTGGCATGCCCAATGATATTTATTACGTCATTAAGCATGCAACTCCAATAAGAGCTGGGAGAATTTTAAAGAGGTCGAATATTCGTAGTTGTTTCGTATATATCAAGCTATAAGAGAAAATAATTCTCCGTAGACACACAAAAGTCTTAACATACCACAAGTTACGCGAAGAGCCATCAGATGTAATGCCTCTATTATCTGAATGGATGGCAGTTGTTAGACTGCAGCCTGCAACTGTCTTCCGCGTGTGATATCACGAGGTACCTGAAGGAACTGAACAATGGAGGTATGACAGTCTACAACGTAACTATAATCGTAGAAACATGGTGAAGTGATACAGACCCGTAATGCTATGTGAATGTAACTTCCGTTCAGTCACTTTACAACTTTATGGAAATTAATTAATCGTATTGATCAGCACCAACATTGTATTGTAGAGGGCCACGGCTGATGATGACATTTTTGCCATACTAGCTCGTTTTACTGCACTGTAACCGCTGGCTCTGAAAATTCGGGGTTAATCCTTCATAATAATTCAAAAACCTGTGGGGTAGGAACCACAGGTTTCAAGCTTTAGGCTTTCAAACCCCAAACCAGTTAAGAATATTACAAACATGTGCAACTTAATAGTTTTTGTAGTGTCGGATTCGGTTTGTTTCATCAAATATGAAATTGATCATAACAAGCTTAGCATTAAAACCGGTTATAAAACATTAGGTAGTGTACCTATTGGGAGTTTAGTTCAGGTTAGAAACGGAAAGCATAACAAATTCTGTATCGCTTAAAAAATTCCGTAAATCGTTAAATAGCCGTTTCGTGTAATAATTTACAATTTATCGCAGAAATTGCGAATTTGGCACCTAATTTGGTCATGGCTCGGTACGTGAGTAGAAAGAATCTTTAGCAAAGAGATTCGGCAAAATTTTATATCAATAGCACGGTTTAGGTGGACGGTGGTGGTGATGGGTGGTATGACGTCCTGCAAGGAATACGTTGAGTTACCAGTAACCCTGTAGAGGGAGCTGTTTTCAGAAAGTAATAATCGTTGGTACGACCCGATTATTGAAGAGTCGGTACATAATTATGTATGTATGTCATCTGTGAAGACGACCCAAAGCACTCCCCTGCGGAACACCCGTAGGAATTGCTTTATTGTTGAGATTACTTATTCTTATTAGTCACTATAAATGTGAGTATGGGTACCATACAAGGATTGGTAAGTCACTGGACTAGTTTTCATAGATATTATTCTAACTATTTTACCTTAGAAATAGGCTTTATCACCTCGAACGTTTAACATAATACGAAATATACATGAGATGAATAAAGGCAAAGTGGCAATGTGAAATCTATTTTGAATTTGATCGAACACTGAAAATGTGTCTTTCGGTGTAAAATAATTTTACAAAATTTTTATTATAATTGAGCGAAAATTAATAAACATGTGAGCGTCGAAAGTTACTTCTTATCAGGTAAAGCAAATATACATGCAAGTTTTGCATACATCATGATATTTATTTATTTATACTAGTTAATCGCAAAGTTAATGGTGTATCATTAAGTATGATTAATAACTGACCGCTCCCACAAATATGAGCTTACACATCAATTAACTTCCAATAGAGAAGTATGCTAATTCGGGGCGCGTGTTCATATGCAAATGCGAGACTTTTATATTCGTGTGTCCAATTATGCAATAAACGTTTGTTTCAACTTCAATTCAGTTGTCACAACTAAGAGGATTGCGTGAAGCGAGTTTTTCACAGAACACCGAGTGGTTGAACGGTGCACCACGTGACCGTTCGTGCCTGCTCCGCGGACCGTGGCCCGTTTCACTACAGCTATTCGACTCGAGAAAACACTACCAACCACATTTTTATGCTTTATCTCGCTCGAGAGAGCACACCGCATATTCAACCACCATCTAGCCAAACAAATAAAAATCCACTCTACCCACATGAAAATAAAAGTAGTTTTATTTCAAAGATTCAGGTTAATGCACTCGATATATGCGTCACGTGTCGGTTTATGTACACGAAATCTATATGTAAATAATAGTAATGAAGTTAGATGCCGTTGTTTCAGTCTGCAAGATTATTGGCCTCGTGAAATTATATTAAATTGCAGTTTATTGCGATTTATGTGCGCATCGCGAGCGGTTATTTGCGTGTGGACATGTATCTAATGCATTTCTAATAGATATTTAATGTTATATGTTTAAAGATTGTGCGCACGTTATACGCTTAAATAATTAGTAATTCAATGAATAGTAAGTTATGACTTCATTTGTTTTTAGAAGTAGTATTTGAATGAATGTTTAAGGAAATCGACACCAATCACCATGATTTTCTGTCTCTAGTAGAGCGCAAAGACGAAGTGCGACCGGTTTCGCTCGCGCACTAAGTGTTGATGGATCATTAATATTATGTGATTTATTACTCGTATCTAGACTATTTCCTCCCCTACTCTAATCAGCGACAGACTTTTCTCTGTAATTCTGTTAATAGCTCGTTTACACAGAGCAGTTCGTGGTGTCCCAGAAACATCGACGAAATTATCCAGACAGATTTCCTTTAAAAAAACGGAAAAGAAAGTTACTGACATTTCCAGAACAAAGCTGAAGAAAATGGCAGAATCAAGCAAGAGGTATAATTAAACGCCCTTTACCCCTTTTTTGGACCTGCTACAATTGGAAAACCTGTTTTAATATGGTGAAAATCCTGGTTACATGGCATTTCTGAAATAATTCAAAATAAATCCTTTTTATATATGGGGCCCCGTCGGTTTTGCTTCTTAGCGCGTATATATGGCAAAAACGTTTTCTTTTGCGAGCATAGCCAATATTGTCATAACGGCGCGTCTATGGGAAGTGATCACAAATTCACAATGTTTACCGTCAATTATTTCCGGTAAAGCGCGGCGGTTCCACTTTTGTAAAACTTTTTTATTCTATTTATTTTTATAACCAGTAGGTAGTGCGTAAAATTGCCTTATTTATTTAGCCGAGTTGTTATTTATACGTTTTTGTCAGGGATTGAAAAGGTTCTTAAAATACCGGTATAGAACCGGTATTAAGTGGTTCCGGGTACAAGAACCCGAACCGGAACCGGAACCTAAATTGGAACCTATAAGAACCTTTATGTTACCGGTTCTTCAAAGCAAGTCCGAATGCCCTTTACTCACACAAATGCATAATGTCTCTAATTGGGCGTAACCAGGAAGGGGTGTAGTTTGTCACTAGCTGCGCTCCCGCAGAAATATTTTCGCGGAAATATTTTGACTCCACTGTACCTACGAGCGGCCACCGCGCGGGTGAAAAGGACTACCTTTTGCTGACTGTAAATACTCAAGTATGTCGATATAGCACCTAGTCCTGAGACATGGTTTAATATTCTTTAATTCTTTTGTAATCAGTTGAGAAAAAATTTGATTTCTCCCATCATGCTCGTCATCGTCGTTGTGGTGCAAAGCACAATCTTTACACTCTATTCTTTGTTGTTTTTCAATATTTGCAGTCTTAGGTTGACATTTTTCTTGAAAATTTCTTCTAAGCAATTGCTTCAAATTTAGAGGTAACTCTTGCTCTTGGAATTGAGTGTCTGTATCGGTATCGGTCACAATACGGGCACGTTTTGTTCCTGACAGTAAGATACCAAATATAACCAACGTGTAATTGGAATAGCGTAATACCTCGGCGGTAGTACCGTAACCCATGAAACTAAACAACCATAAAACACATAATATAATCATAAAACACTGTCCACACATGTTAAAACAAAATAATAATAATTTATATTAAAAAATCCTCCTCCTTTTTGATAGTATTATCTAAGTGAATACAATACGATGAAACTTACCTTTGTCCATTTTATATTAATGTATTAACCGTAACTGTAGATTATATAAACCACTAATAATAATTACTGACAATATTTGCTGACACTGTTCAGTACAGACTTCCACTCGCCAATAATTCGAAGGCGAACTGAAAGAAAAGATAGGTACGCCACGCACGCGTCAAACATATCCCATCTTTCTTAGAGAACCTTTAAATCGGATGATACGGAACCGGTATATTGGAACCTTTATTTGGAAACGGTACTTTGGAACCAGAACCAAACCGGAACCTGAACCGGAACCGTACCGAAAAGAAGAACCTTTTTAAGAACCGGAACCCAAATTCGTACCGGTTTTCAATCCCTGGTTTTTGTATGGAATTTTAGTAGTTTTTATTGTGATAAAATTTTACGGTTCATGTTTTCGGCTGTTTTTCTACAAAATTTTTGTAAAGGGCATGGAGAGTTAGATAGTGGTCGGCTTAGTATCTTGGTGTTAAGAATAGCTATGGAATCTCTTGCAAGTGAGATGGATGCGAAGTTGTTGTTCCAACTTCGTTTAGTTTTTGGTGTCCTGGCTGTACATTTTTGGGTAGAACTCACAACTTCAATCCATATCACACTGTTTTCTCAAACATTACTCCTTCATTGGCCGTCGTCGTAACTCCTGCTCTTGTTCACCAAATCTTCTTTAGATAGCAGATCGATTTTCAGAATGTTCATTTCATTTTCCCCGGCTGCATTTTCTTCTATCTGCTTATCACCATCCAAATTATTATTTCTTACTACGAGTGTAACAAGTCTAATAAAAAGTCTAGTAACTTTTGAAATATTTGTACTTTACTCGACGGTATTTATGATGTTATTTTATGCAGGCAAACAGTGAACTTGGTTGTTTAGAGAGTTCTACGCCCTACTTATTTTAACATAGATTAGCT
Source organism: Fissipunctia ypsillon (assembly GCA_947568875.1). NCBI lineage: Eukaryota > Metazoa > Arthropoda > Insecta > Lepidoptera > Noctuidae > Fissipunctia > Fissipunctia ypsillon. Next base: position 17,714,949 of record OX387659.1, read on the forward strand.
TGCTCAGATTGCTTCAATATTTTACGGTAACGACCTTACTACGCACAAGACGTAAGAGAAATGGCGCTTATTAAACATTGAGATATCTTTTGTTTTCTCTTAGAACTCGAGGTTTTGTATTCGTTTTTGAAGATAGATCTAGAAACCATGACATGACAGCTGTTTGATCACTTTGGACTTAGAAGGAAACCTATAGATTGTTGCTACCTGTCTGTGGCGTATACAGTCGAAGGAGTTCCTTATCCCATAGCTATAGGCTTTTGTATTAAGTAAACTTCAGTTCAAACTAGTTGTGAATTTTGTCTTTCTCGCTCTTGCATGTTCGATGTCTCCTCGTTTTTAGTGACAGTTTTTGACGTGCAAATAAAAACTGCTTATTTGATTTGCTATTCACAGCCAAAAAAGAGGTTTTTGCACTGCAGTGCAACAAACCTCTTTTCATGCAAAGACGTAACGTGCGTCTAATACCACGATTCCTTATTGCGTTAATTTAAGTGAAAATTAAATACCTAGCATTACTAAACTATATAAAATGTGTTCGCTTACATGCAAGTTGTCCATTATTGTGCGGTGTCATGTTATTTAGCTATAAATTAATGGTCTTTCTTTATCTATAGTACCTATGCCCAATGTTATTGGCGATTACTGTCGCAATGAACTGACACTCTGACACCAATAACTACGTAAAATTGATTGTAACTGAGTGTGTAAGCTTCCGAAATTAGTTTGATTCATATCGTGATATGGTATTACTAATGCATTCAAACCGTGTTAGTTTTTGTCATATTTGTAAATACTTGTCATGCTCAATATAACAGAGTACTTAGTTTCTAAAGCTACAATTTAGGTGACACACATTACAGATTACAGGTCATTATGTTATCAATCATGAGTTTTGGCTTGTCCTAATACAATGAATATTACCCAAATAGGTAGGCAACTACTGAAATCTTAATTAGTGTTTAATCTTTGAACCCCGGGACACCTTTTTGCTGCAGCGGATTCAGCAAGTCAAGGGCTCCCACACAAAACTGCGATGCAATGCGAATTCGCAGTTTTGAATGGGAGCCCTTACCCTGCCGAAAAACATGGACCAATTTATTTACAGTTAAATTGATTTACAAGGGGACAGTTCAACGAACAATAAATTATCGTATAAGTAATGTATTAATTTCACACGACATCAACAATCGTTTGGCTTCACATCGCGACAACGATTACCTACTCATAAAAATCATTCACTTTCATTGCCTTATAAAAAAGTTGATGAGTTTGTGAATCTATGGGAACGCCCATTGTAAACTTCTTGTAAAGTTATGCAGCATTGTGTAATAGTATAAAAGATAGAAAAATGAAGAATGAAGTTTTTGTGTGGCTTTTGTCCATTCCTGCAATTTCTCCATGAAAATCAGGAAAAGTGATTTTCCTGTCTATACCCCCATATCAACCTATGTTATTAATGCAGGTGCCCATCTTAATTTATAGGAACAAGAGATATCTAAAAAGTACTTGCGCTTATCAAATTACTTATTTCTCCATCCAAATCATTCAATTTCAAGATTGAACTCTGCTTTCAAGTTGAAAATGAACCATCTGCAGAAATTGGATACCTACCATACCTACCTACTTACATAACTTTAAAACAATTAAAATACCTAATCTATCACAAGAAATGAGTAGTGAATGGTTCAACCGTCGACAAATAAAAACATATATCTATGGGTTCAATAGATTTAGGTATATTTTGGCTCTATCGAGATCGAGTAAGCGAGAATGAAAAAAGTCTAAAATGTCAAATAAAGTATTTATCAAAATCTCAAATGTAAGTATGTTAATTTGAACGCAACTTTCAAACAAGTCGCCAAACTAACCAGATCGCGAAATTAAGTAATTCTAACTTTTTCCAAATAAATATCACACTTCGGTACAGATATGCAGTCTATTAGAAGTCTACTGTCTATGTTCGCAGCGCTTGTCTCTGGTTCAAAGTACGGCGCGCACTTCGGTAATTTCATTACCATTCTCTGGCCGTGACCTTCGGATGGCGTCACCACTTTCCATGGCGACGCGATGCGACGCGGGCAGAATACCGCTCCCGTTACGGATGTACGATACACTTTCTTTTGTTTTGATTACAAGGGTTCCGCGACTACACAAGTTTCGTAATGTGAATTTTATGGGGGACTCGGATTTGAAAAGGAAAAGTGGAATGTCTAATGTCGGAATGTGAGCAGGAAAAGTAGCAGGACTTGGCAATAGTTGACTCACGTTGCGGCTGTGATTGCGGGTTCGTGTTTTAACATAACTCTATTCTCAGAAGGGCTAGTAGGCAGAGGTGAGAGAAGTATAGTGCAGGATGCACTTACAACATTAGGCCAATTATGTACTATCGAAGAAACTTACATCTGACCAATTTGAAAACAAAATCCCGTGCACACGATGCCCACATCTGTTAGCAAGCGTTACTATAGCGGCCAAGCGCTGCAAGCAAGAATAGTCCTTACGGTGTATAGATGTTCATTTCTCCCATGGTACCTTAGTACTTAGGGGCGAGTCCATATTGCCACAAATCTAAAGTTCGGGCTGCTTTACAGTTTGCTGATGGAAAAACTCAATAACACATTATCGAACTCATGACCGCTCGCTCTGCAGTCAGCCACGCTTCCGACCATAGACCAACTAGGCCCTCAGTCTTGGCATTGATTTTGGGATGATAAAATCTCTCTGGTTTTAATTAAACTGAAATGGGCTTCCATGGAGGAAGGTTACGCTGGGCGGCGATGAAAGATCAAGCAGGGTCTCAATCCTCCATTTAATAAAGCATTGGGAAAATAACGGCAAAATAATGACAGTTATTGTATAATATTGTTTAAATAACTGCACGTTAAAGTTATTTCTTTAAATGCACCTAAATGGTAAATTGATTACATTCCTTTGTACTTATATAACGTGAAATAACGGAGATTATTATACGTTTATATCGAAATAACGAAAGGGTGATGTGATCACCGTAATTTTGTCTAATGTTAGGTATATAATATGTATCTATGTTTCTTCTCTCCAATATTCAACAAATGTGAAATAATTATTATTATAATAAACAATTATTGTAATATGAATGCTCAATCTTGACATGTTAATTGTTTGATATTTCTCGGGACCCTAGGGTCCCGGACCTTTAGAAGGCATATGAGGGGCCGAAGCCAACACGCAGAGGCCCATTAGACGCTTTCAATGGAAATGAGGCACCAACCGACGATTATCCCTGTACGTACTATGCAAGGGCACCCAAGGACAACCCCCGGTTGGTGTAGGACTATTGCAGGATATGGAGACAAAAAAAATTGGGCTATGGGTTTGGATGGCTAAAGTGGACGGGTTATCTAAAACTATGGAAGGACTATGGCCCCTGCCTAACCAATGTTTGATAAATAAATACAATACACGGATAAAATGGCAGCGGGTGACTTGCACACTCAACAATGGGCCCCCGGAAACGGTCGCTGTCACATGTCCTGAGGTGTTTAAGAGGAGTGGAGAGGTATTCCACAGCTATCAGGATAATCCCGGAAGTACGGTCAAGATCCCTACCAGCAACATGTTAATTAGTATTACAATTTTTTCTCCATTTCTATTTTTATCCTGTTTACACCTAGTTATATGTGCATGCTGTGGTCTCCTGTAATTGAAGGAGAACACGTAAAAGAACCTTTTTTATAATTGTGATTTATGTTGTATATGTGTATCCTTTGTTGGAGATCCCAAATAAATAAATAAAATAATAAATGGAGTATAGGCAAAAGCTCGCTATATGTGATGTAAACTGTTGATAGACATAACATCACGCCTGTAATCCCCGAAGGGTTAGGCAGAGGTACACCCACATTTCGCCAGTTATGTTTAAGTCCCATGTAATAAGGGGCGAGCATATGTTGCCATCAACCGGGCACAAATTCAGGCAACCATCTCCGCGTTTGCTTACACCATAATATTACAGCAGCCTTACGTGAGAGTATCACATATTTCTAATAATTTCTATGATATGTATCAACATACCTATGTAATAGGTAACGTGCGTGTACCTTACATAAGGGCGCGCAGTTGTGTACAGTTTACATGCGCACAATTGTTCATTTCTTAGCTATTATAATAATCAAGCATCGCAATACTGTAACATTCTAGGAAACATTTATTTCATAATGTTGTTATTACTTTATCTACCTATTGTTACTTACTGCATTCTGTTTGTATGTTGCGTAATGTATGTAGTCCACCAATTTGCACTATGGGGGTTAGATTTGTACTGTAACTTGAGTTGCAATAAGGTAGCAACAAGAGCTAGCTCCAAAATCCAAATTAGCCAACAGTTGATCTGAAAACAGTTGCTTTTACTCATAAATAAGTGAGCTAAATAGATAACGAAATGTTCTTATTCAGATTTGTTCTTGGAGTTCAAATTTGTGTGTCAACGTAAGGAATCCACAATGGTAGCCCGCAAAAATCAAGTTTTGTTACGTTTTTTAAGCGACTTCAAAAAAGGAGATGGGTCTCAATTCGTTGGAATCTTTTTTTTAAGTATGATTGTGTGTCCTCTGATTACTTGAAGACGGCTAGACCGATATGGAAAATTCTTTTTTGTTTGAAAGGGTATAGGTAATTTCCAGGTGGCCCCATTGTCATCAGGTCAGGATCTGATGATGGGATTTTGGAGAAATCGAGGGAACTCTTCAAATATTATAGTCACACCTACAGCGATTTGGGTATTTTTCATAGTAACTTGTGCTCTCGGAACGCACCATTTGGTGAAGTGGAACTGATGATGAAGACCACAGACGGCCACCGGAATAACTAAATAATAAGTAGGTATTTCACGGTTTGCGATTCGATTACTTTAAAATGGTTGCTAAGCAATATAAGCTCGTCATAATGCATATCGTGAAGTGGAGCTGATGGGGAAGTACCAGGAGTACTCCTCAACAGTTAACGTCCCTGCATCGGGAAAAGCACTATTTTGTAAAAGGTGATGAGCAGTTGTCATTAAGCTATTGTAACTTAGATAAATTACAAATCAACCCACAAAAAGTGAAAAATAAAAAACTTTTTTTGCAAAAAAAAAACAACCAACTTCGGAAATTAAAGTTGTTTTTCAACTTTCTAGCAGGGGCGTAGTCTTCATACAACCCGATTCCTGTGGGCTTCTCTTCGGTACAACCACTCTTCTTAATGTCTACTATTGCCAAATAATATGGTACACCTGTGTGTGTAACTGTGTATCACATCACATTACAAAATTATATTTAAATACTAGTTTAATATATCATAAGATTAAAAACCTAGGTACAGTTTTTAGTCTGAGTTTATGAGAAATAAACAATTATTTATTCGGCTTCCTTCTAATGATAATTGTAGCTGCGCCACTGCTTTGTAGTGTTTTTTTTTAGAAGTCAGTTTTTTTTTGCAAAAAGGATTTTTTGCAATCAGTCAGTGTCAGGTTGTATCTTGATCAAAATATGATTCGCGACTATAACATATACGTATTTACATAATTATAACCATAAGAATCATCAATAGGTACATCTCTATAAGTTAGATTTGTTCTAAAAATGTCTTGAATTTTATTTAGCCACGAGCCCCTCGATAACTATAACTTATTGTCATGTAAAATATGAAAACTAAAATTCTAAGTAGGTTTAATCCGGCGCAATACAAACACCATACACCGGTAACTTTCCTAAGAAAGTTGTTATTCATTTCAAAAGAGAATTAAAATATATCCATGTGTCATTTAGGTACTTGTCAAGTTATAACAATAAGCTAAAATAACTTATGTAAAAGTTTTCACTACCTGTAGGCACCCAGAGTTAGTGAAACTTCGCGAAATCTACGCTAGACCGTCGCATACGCAGCTGACATAATGTATATGACGACATGTTAAAAAGCGATGTCGCGCGTGTCATTAGCAATTACTTAACTACATATATTGTAAGTATTACTTTGTGAAGCTTGAAGACAAACACAACACATTAGATGAACCAACATGCATAATATCTCAGAGGGGTGAAATGATCCAGAGGAATGAAAACAAATTATTAAGTACCCTTATTTATTCCTTAGATCCTCGAGGGAATCGGTGTAGAAGTAGGTAAAGTCTAACAATAATTTAATTATTTATACTCGGTTCCTACAAACAAAAAACCAGCCAAAACGAAGGGTTCCGTAGTTGGCATGAGTGTACCCCTTTTTTTTTTTTTTTTTTTGTGGATGGGAAATCATCAAATGACTTCTCCCGCTCTGGGCGGAGCGGGAGGGCGTGTCAGACTTTTACTGACTAAAACCCACCCGTGTTCCTTCTGTTGCCTGTGCCGGGGCCACGGTAACTCTTTCGAACATCCCGCAAATGAGTGTACCCCAAGAACAAACTTAACATTGTAGTTGAAAAACATGTTCTCTCATACATTCCAACTGCAAATGTAAGTTGGTCTACTATTACTCGTTAACTTGTAAAGCATAAAAAAGGCAGCAGTTAAAAGGAAAACTATCATAACTAAGGTTGTGATAGTTTTCCTTTTAACTTCGTTGTATATTAGTACCGTGACTTTTTTCACATATCCAAAACTAACCGTTTAGCTGGCTTAACTTGATTCTAACAAAAATTAGCACTTTAAAGCTTAATATTTCAGAAACGGATCCCTTAATCGATAAATTGTTTCCACAAACCCGCAATATTTTTGAAACACCTATCCAACAACACCCCACACCATCGGGTAGACGAGAAAAAACATCCCTACTTTACGTGTACAGGAGATACTCTAAACCCTAAAACTTTTTTTTTATGGTTTTATTTTACCACTTTGTCGGCGTGATTAATATTATATCCATGCCAAATTGTAGCTTTCTAGTACTAAGAGTCTCTGAGCTAAGCTGCGGACGGACGGACGGACGGACATGGCGAAACTATAAGGGTTCCTTATTGACTACGGAACCCTAAAATCGAATCGTTTTACTTACCAATGATAGCATTTTTATTGCCAAACCGAGCATATAAATATATTCGTAAGCTAACTTTACCTGTGATAGCTACTTCCATATGGGAGGGTCTACTAAACAAAGCTATGAAGTCTTTGCTTCATTATTCGTAAAGATACAAGAGTCCGGTCCGTAAATTATAGGAATCGGCCATTAATGCGTTAACCGTAAGTTCATCGTAGTCAGCGACAAGACTAAACCCGTGCTACTGATTAAATATATCTTTTGTGAGACAAACAGCTTTGGTTTTCTTAGCAAATCCTTGTGTAAGATGAAATGTAGCGCCCATACCCTACCCAGGTGTTGGATAAGTTTCCAATAAAAGCGGAACATGAATAAGCTTCAACATTTTCACTAACCTATTGGCAAAAACCCTGGTAGCCACCTGGTAGGTCACCTATCGACCACATTTCACCGTCCATTATTTACCGTTTACGTCATGGTATAGGTTACTAAATACATAGGTATATCTTCAACTGTCATGCATGACATGATTACTATTGTTATCAACCACTAGCCGAGGTCACCTCCCTTCAGCAGGGGAGGTAGGCTTGCATTACGTCCGGATTATCCGGATTTGGCAACCATATCCGGACTCGTAATTACGTCCAGATTATTAATATTTGCTCGTACCTACAAATTGATTACATTACACCCCGCCTCTCCCCCGGCGCCAGTGTTATAATAATAACAGCATAATTTATGCTTATCATAATATTGTATGTTTTTATTTTAATACATATTGCATATTAATGTTCATTTTGAGTATTTTAATTTCTAATATCCATCTTAATTTCTCTGAGACTGGAGACTCTCTCCTCTCCTATACCTACACTCAACAGTCATCGACAGTAGTTTTTATTTAATGCTAATTTCCCCAATTTCTACAACCACGCTTGAATTAAAATACGAAAAAAATGTGTTCTGACTTCGGCAGCTCGTCCGGACTTCACTCTAAGGGTGCGTTTCCACAGAAACGGAGACGAGCGGAACTGAGCGGAGACGTGCGCGAATCGGCCAATCGCAACGGTTGAATACCTCATCGCGTCTCTCATCTCGTCTGTAATTGGACGATTCCTGCACGTCTCCATTTAGCTCCACTCGTCTCTACTACAGTGGAAACGCACCCTAAAATATTATGGCAAGCCTAGATAATTATAGGTGAACTCGTAACACCACGCGGCCACGTAACAATGTTATTAACACTATTGAACAAAACCAATTTGAGCCCTACGCTTCCTTCAGTGAAAGTTAATTACCACCACATAAGGCATGCTGTAAGAACGATTAACATCTCCATGTTTAATGTCTAGGTATTTTTTATTTGCGTTCATTAGCATTTTTATTAGATTTCTATCAGTCTCTTTGGTGAGAAGTGTAGCGTTTCATTGTCGAATTTTGAAAATATACAAATGTATGATTAATATTCTGCTTAATATGTTATTTCTTGTTCATATTCAATGAAATCATTTCTGATTGTTATTGTAATTTGTCACTAATTTAAAGTTCTATTTAAAAATTAAATATTGATAGAGTCAGGAAACAACAAAAATGCTGCTTCTTACTAATTAGTTAATCCAGTTTTGATGGATCCGTCCAAACCTCTTTGATATCTCATTTTTATTTTGGCCAAATGCGAGTCGGACTCGCACACGAATGGTTCTGTAATCTTATCTTCTGTAATATTTATCAGTATACGTTGTTACTCTATTAAAAAAAAACACGATTCTTGTATGGGGACCCCCTTCCCCCTTTATATTTTTCTTTATTTTATTTTTTTGTGGTTATAGCAGTAATAGAAATACATACCGTCAAGTCGGGTTACTTTGACTCTCGGGCATAACTTTGGCCCAAATTGAGACAAATGTTTAGCGTCATTAAATCCACACAACAGTTTCGCAAGTATGCGTCTATATCGCCATCTATTAGTTACCGAAGGAATACGACGTTTGGTTGTGTGGTCGCGACACGGCGGGCAGTTCAAACATCAAGTCTAGATTTGGGCCAAAGTTATGCCCTAGAGTCAAAGTAACCCGACTTGACGGAACACAATCTGTGAAAATTTCAACCGTCTACCTATTACGGTTCATGAGATACAGCCCGCTGACAGACAGACGGACGGACAGCGGACATTTAGTGATAGGGTTCCGTTTGGTACCCTTTGCGGACGGAACCTTAAAAATGAAGTAATTTTTATTAATTGCAGTGCATTTGCATATTTTCTTAAAATAATTGCATTCGTTTGTCATTAACGCCTCGTTAAATAGTCAAGATTTGTAAATGATTTATTAATTCGTGTTTAAATTCTATAAAAGTATCACAAACAGAACTTAAAAACTGAAATAAATAAGTGGCTTAGGCAATCGAGAACGCACTCCTAACTTTCTTCAATTCCGTCATAAAATTAATAATAATTTCAAATAGTTTCACATACGACACAACGATTCTGTTTTTGTGGTTAAATTATAGAGCAGTCAAAGGAAAGTAAATGAGACCTTAGGCTGAGTGTGGACAAACGGCGCCACGGGCAGTGCGGAAACATTTCCTTTGCCTATATAATTAGAAAGCATGCGTGGAGTTGTCTATGAACGGAAACAGGTTGAACTGAAAGGACTTACCCAATGGGGAATTACCATAAACATAATTATCTAACACCATAGATATCTAAACACGATAAAATAAAAAGATTTGACGTTTTTGTTTTTTTTTGGGAAGTCAACGAGTGTTTGTACTTGAAGTATGAGTTGAGAAAAACAGTTTACTTTTGTTTTATCGTGTTTAGATTGCGATACGCATCACGTCTGTGAAGATTTTTTTTTGATATTTCAAGTGACTACAATAACTGCGGTCGATGACCCCACAAAATAAAATCTTCATATGTGATGGCGTCCAAGCAAAAAGGGTCCAGTTCTCGGCATTTATTTTCCGAGATATACGCAGTTTTGTAAAGTTGGGTGAAAAAATGGCATTCCTCGATTTTAATTGATTATTAATTAATGGTCAATTATCTACAAGTTCATATAGTAGGTACCTAAATGACTGACTGTATATGATGTTTCTAAGTAGGTACTAGAAAATGTACTTAGAAAAATCAGAAAATATACTAAGTTGTACTCAAAATCAAACTTTGAAAATGCTTTTTCTCATATCAAGTTTTTTCAGTTTCAACTTCAAATGTCTGATAAAACAAATGTGACAGTTTTTGAATATTTTTTAATCCTTCTCCTTATTATCAATTGACTATTCTAGATACCGAATCTCGTCTTAATGTCCCACTAGCCTTTTTGCTTGGACGCCCACAAATTAATTAATTTGTTTGTAAACGCACCCACGACACAGGAGAAATTCCTAGTGTGGGGCAACGTTTAAAAAAAAAAAAAAATTTGTTTTATCATGTTTAGATATCGATACCCTGGTTTGTAGAATTTAGCTGGCCAATTTAAAACAACCTAACCCTAGTTTTGCCCGCGGCTTCGCCCGCGTGGATGTCGGAAATTATCCTACGGGAGCATACTCCCGGGATTAAAAGAAGATCGGTATCGTATATATATCCTGGGGTCATAGTTAACCTGTGTGCCAAATTTCATCGAAATCTATTCAGCTCTTAAGCGTGTGAAAAGGTAACAAGAATTACTTTCCCAATCATAATACTTAATAATTAAAGTAGTAGGTACGGATATACATAGAAACCTAGAGTTACTTTGCATATGCTGTCTACAGATGCGTGTTTCAGTGCTCTTGATCGCAATTTATCATCGTTACCCAATAAACATTTTGTGTATTCCGTTTAATCGCTTGCATAAGATCAAGCTGCAACCCTAATTGCATAGCACACCATCAATCACAATCTGAATGATTTTGAAGCATATTGCTCATCCATTGCTTCATACGTTCGTAAAATATTTTTACACTACAAAAAAATTTGACTAACAACTAATTAACGGTTTAACAACGTAAATAACGCAATGAATGTTGTTGAATTGTCAAAATGAAACAGTTTCCTACTGTGTTACGCAATTAGGGTGCTGGTCTAATTTAAACTGTTCTCAGAAACAGTATTTGCTTTTGTTTGAAGGACAGTTAACGAATTGGCACAAGTAACAATAGTGCAATATCTAAATGTTAATATGATTCATGCACTGTTCGAAGCTGTAGGATATACAAGATGCTGTTAAGATTTTTATAACTGACAGGTCTCATAAAGTAGTCGGCTAATGCTGTATAATTTATCCATCGATCAATGGACGTAAATATCACCCATAGCAAGACAGGTTCTGCGGTCAGCAACCCATGGAGTCTACGCAGAACTCTCTGCTTAGACTCCATGGGTTACATTTATTCTTGTTAGGAAAGAGACTATGCTATTATTATTACCAGCCCTGGATTAAAGATGACAAAACAATCTGAAAAGGAAACTTACAAACAGTTACATATCTACACAATGCGAAATGTAATAGGTACTTACCTAATGGAAAAATGTCGCCATATGGAATAATTATTGGTCCACAGGAAATTTATAAAATAATGGGTCCACATGTAAAATGGAAATACCTACATGGGTAACGTAAAAATGAGACTCAACGCAATGTTATCTGAAAAATACTTGCGAAAATAATTTTAGCTTACCAATCAATGTTGACCGCATCTGACATAAGGTGAGCTACATAATGGCTAAGCGCATGAAAAATTTTCAATTATTTTCGCTACCATAATATCGTGACCAGTCTATTTCTACAATCTTTTGATTGGTTATCAACATAAACAGTATTAAACATGTAATAAAATCAACTTCCGACGGTGTAACCCATATTAGTATACTAGTAATTTGGACCATTGCGGTCGACAGCTTTTCCGATCATGACCGGATTTATAGTGATGGCTTAGATCATTGTTATTGTATCCAATTTTGGTCTTTATAAAGAAAGTTGGGTCATTTTCTTCTAGGTAATAGAAAAGCTGACATTTTAGATATGTATTATATTTGTGCCGGTTTATTCTGTAACAAACTCGCCGTGAAGAGCTTGTCCAGATGACGCGATTTACGCGCGAGTCGAATCGCGCGATTGTGAGGTACTAGTGGTTCTTACATTCCATACACATGCGAAATCGCGATTTTTGTTACTCGCGCGTGAATCGCATGCAAGTCGCCGGAATCTCGACTCGCGCGATTGGCGCGCGTTCTACGCGCGAGTAGAGATACTAGGGACGCCATTGTTCTGTCCAGATCACGCGCGATAGTTGCCGCGGGCAGATGTATTTAGAATATAAATCAATGGAATTTTAATATTCATAGCCATAGATCAATTTAAACTTATATTATGTAGGTTTTAAAGAAAAGTGTCCTGAGGTACAAGGATCTCCCCTAGTTCAAAACAAAAAAAACATTTTATTTTGTTCTCTAAGCTTCGAATTATAATATTATAAACATACTGAGTCATTTTATCATTTAGAATTGGGTGCATTCTATATTGTCGCTTTTCTCTTTGTTTACGTCGTTTCCATCGACGGTACGCAAGCAAATCCATGTTGCTGACTACCCAAACCGTCTCAGAACACTCACGCGTATAAGCGCGCCTAGATCGCGTCACCTGGACAAGCTCTTAGGTGAAGTGAGCTGTCTATGCCACCTGATGCTGGTAGGGATTGTCTCTATTGACAACTTACCTCAAGCTCACTTCACTTAAGTTTTCACTGTGAAATTGTTACAGAATAGGATCAGTGGGTCGTCTTAGGGGCGGAGTTAGAACTTTAGAACGGCTGTAGTGTTTATACAGTAGGTAAACCCTTTTGATGTTAGCGAATTGACCGCCGTCGCGCCGATCTTGTGTGCATCATCAGAATTACCGTAAAAGCAATACGCGTAGCAATTCCGCTAACCTCACTGCAGCAGGCAGTCAGAGCATTATAAGACTAGCTAATCATCCAATCAAGATTGATTACTTGAACATTATCGTTTTTGAATCGAGCTTGTACGTAGTCTTGTCGATCTAGTAACGTACCCGTTTTCTCTTAAGCTCGCTCATTCTTTACACCATCAATCTCTATCCATCGGTGTTATCGAATGCACCTGTCAGATAAATTAATAAATAAAAGCATGTAAGAAGATATATTGACAATTTCTTGTGTGGATTATCCCATGTTTTTGTGTAACCACATTATCGAATAGCAATTTGTTTTATGTGCTTAGCTTTCTTATGACTTTTCAATATTGGGCTTTGTTTTCGTATTTTATTTTACATCACGTTTGAAATAATCTTCATCAAAAATCATCATTATTTCAGCCAAAGACGTCCACTGCTGGACATATGGCTCCCTCAAGCGGCTTCACAAAATAATCTTGGGTTATTTTGGGTTTATTTTTCTTTTTTCACACGATAAAAGGGTAGTCGTTCCACTCGTACTAACAGCAAACAATGCGCGAATTGTATCTAATTTTGTATACTTTAGAGAACAATAAAAGTGAAAATGGCTAATCGATCACGACTTGCTTTCTATTTTTCCCAACGGAGACAACTAAAATGTTGAGACAAAGACATACCTAGATACTGCACCCGATAGACTAGATGTAATGACATAGACTGAGTATTTAGACAGATCGTAATAGTATATACTTAATTGAGTTTGATGCCATTGGGATAAAGCACTAGGTAGGTGGCTTCTAAGGGAAGGAAAGTAAAGCTAAAGAATACCATCCAGAGGCGACATTAAATTAAAAATATGCTGTAATATTGTAACGGGTATTTTCAGACAGACACGCAGACTGAGGTTGCGAGACTACCGGGAGGAAACATGCATCAACGGCTTTCGGGCCTCCAATAATTGCATCTTGATTAATAATAATAAATCTAAAACCATTTAAATCCGACAAAGAATACGATGTAGGATAAAATAAAACTGTAACAGAAACCTGATTTCTCAAATTACCGTGTCAAACTCATTCAACATAACATGTCGCGGATGGAAACCAATAAATTAAACTTCGGTGGAAAAAAGTGGAATATGTCTGAGAAACGTCTGGCAGAACTAACCGTTAGACGGAGACTGCCTATCACCAGGCTTATTAAATCAATTGGACAAAAAATAAGCCCTACTTATATCGTTATGTGCATCCGATCTAGATATTCTTCTGGTTTGTTAACTTGCGCTCACGCCAGCCTAACGGGGCTTTTTGCATAAAATTATGCACGTCCTGTTCAGCTTTTTATCACTTAAGGCTCCCGCAGACAGGTGTGACGCGACGGTGCGACGCGATTCTGATAGAGCAATTTCCATGAAGTTTTTAGAGAAAATGTTCAACTAGAATCGCGTCGCGCTGTCGCGTCGCGCCTGTCTGCGGGAGCCGTTTTACGTATCCTTTTACGTAATTATGTAAATAAATCTTCGATTGTTGATTAATTGTGGTTTTTGGATCGACGAAAGTTGTCTTTGTAATTTTTATGTTTATTGCAGCTTACTGTTCTCGATTTTAGTGTCAATAAAATTCAGCGGTAAGTTTTTTATAAATATAAATTCGATATAAACTGCAATATTTATTGAAATGCAATAAAATATGTTTTGCATTAAATTGATAAAAGTGGCAGTTTGAAGTAGATATTGCTCTATCAATATAAATTTTATGAGCTCATCTTTATCATCAAGAAACTTCAGATTAATAGGTCCCGTATTTGATATTAGATACCAAACATTAAAATAATTTTCCTTTAATACAAATGTTATTTCACATATAAATCATGCTATATGAAAAAAGAAACATCGCCAAAATATACCGAAAAAATCTTACCATTCATTTTAACACTGCAAAAAGTCCTTTTTAAAAACATGTCGATCACTAATATGCACACAGTTGCATCACTGTCACTTCACAAAATATTCAGTAGGCTTCACTAGTATAGTACAGTTGAGGCTGCGCAGGAGTCGATCGGTGGAAAGTGGCGCTTGCTCAGCGGTTTGCGGTCGACTGCTCCATTCGCTACTGCGACGGGGGAGCATGCACCACCACCAAAAATAGTGGTAGGTCTGTGACGTCATAGTCCATTGTAGCAAGTGGTAGTATTGTTTTGGTGGTCAAAGAACTGCATGTTAGAGGCGATTAAGTGATTTAAATAAATACGCAGTAGATATGTATTCATAAAAGATAAAGAGAGAGATAAAAGTTTACTCGTCTCTCTGGTAATTTAGAACTGCTAAAGTTGGAGTAAATAGGTACTTAGATTAAAATTATGCTTTACTTAGGTAACAGTATTAATCTTACAGATATCCACGATTGAAAAATAACATGGAGATTGTCCTGAAACCCTTAAAATGCATTTACTTACGTCATACGCTTTCCACGTAATACTGTGGCAGTATCTAATGAATGATGCAGTGATGCTAGTAAAATGCGAAGCAGGCTTATCTCCGGACAAACAAATAAAAATATCATTATGTAACGTTAAACCTTTACCAGTAATTTATAGCGTTCTAGAAATAATGACAAAAAAACTTTATCATAAGTACCTAATTAAAATATAATCACAAATGTGCAAGCAATGGTCATTTAATCTTAAAAGTGCAAGATCATGATTGGTACCTAGAAAACCATTATGAGTTCGTCGGCAATGCTTTGAACCGGATCAAAAACCCTTACATGCAACTGAAGTACCGCTTGACGTAGTTTAAATAACAAACATTCATTCCTAAACCACACGTTAGTCGTACTGAGAACTCGCGACATACTGTTTCCGTAAATAGAAATGGAAAAGGGGATTCTTTAGTTAATCATCAAACATCATTTTTTTCAATAGACATTCAAAATATGTAGGACCCCAAAATAAAGACTACCTTGACTATCATGGTGCATATCCCAGCAGCTCCAGTGTATTTCCTTGACATCTCTAACAGAGCCAAAGATATAGGAATATCGTAATATTAGGAAGCTGATAAAAAACGGCAACATAGCTCCTTCTTCTTGCCCTTATTCCATGTTATTTGGGTTCTGCGCAAAATGTTTTTCTCTACCACTTTCAAACAACACGCTTTCATTCACTCCCTTTCCCTTCATATATTCATTATTCGCACAATAAACGATATTTCCTTTGGTCTTCTTCTCCTTTTTCACCCATCCACACTTATTTGATAACTCTCAGTCATATTACCAGTTAGTAATAATCCACTTCAGAAATATAACTCTAATTCATAATAACAGCCTGAGTAAATTGCATTTGTTGGCCATTAAAAGACTCGCATTCATAACATAGCTCGTTTATATCTACATCAATGAAAATAAAGTCAAGCAATTAAAACTACTCGTAAAGTGTTCTCAACTTTAACAAGCTTCAAGGTTGGCATGACAACGGTGCCACTGAATCACAAATCGCAATCATTACCTACCCTACCTTTGTAGAATTTGTAAGCAACATTAACGCGTCACGCTTCAGGCCCTATCAACTGCTTTCTCTAACCCAGTGATAAGACAGAATGCTATAAATATTTTTCTTAAGTTTAAGGTCGTTATAAATTCAACGCCAAAGTCATCAAGGCGTATTTACTTTTGGATCGACAAGGAGTTGCGAGTTGGTTTGATTGTCTTGATAGTCCAAATGTCCATTCCGATGTTGAAGAATATATGCATTTTTCGCAGCCAGATTGCTATCTGACTTTCGTTTATATTTAAGTAACTAAGGAATCCAGCATTTTGTGTTTAGCGGCTTCTTTGGCTTATGTCCATCGTTAGTCTCTGGGCTCGCAAGAAGCAGGCTTCTTTCACTATAGAAACTTTGTCATGAAGGCTTGCTCAATCGAGTAGCCCGCAAGTCCATCGAACAATCTGCTTTCTCTAACCACCGATATGACAAAATACCATATAAATTGTTCGCATATAAATACGCAGGCGTTAAATGCATCGATAAATAAATTAATATCTATTGTGTTTGCTTTTCACACTCATTCCTATTCCATACGAGTGTCCCACACCTATAATGGGCTTGTACGATATATAATTTCTCTCGTCCTTTGGAAAGCGTTGCATGGAAAGTAGTTCCGGAATATTTTGGACAATCGTTAAAATAGAAAGTTAATTAGTAATTTTGCATACACGTTACGTTTGAATACAATGTATTTTATAATGGTTGAGTTCGTAATGGAAATGTCCCTTTCGTTAAGGGCTATAAGTTGCCAAGGATTGCACAACCAAATACCATCGTGAATTTTATAGGAATGTGTGTTGGATGTTACAACTACAAGTACGTGCGTCATTAAATAAAGTGGGCTTGAAGAAAAATCTTGTAAGTGACGTGAATTCCGTAAAACTAGATAAAGTAGTCAGTACGCTGTACGTTTGAATCGAGACAAGATAGTCAAACAATTTCCAGAGAAACAAAATGGAAATATTTATTTCTATATGTATAATCCGAAACCTCATTTAATCATCCCCACATCACTCCACATTTCAGTTCAATTTAATTCCAGAATCTTCTACAATCTCATCAACGATGACCAAAACTTTTTTGTTCATATCTTTCAAATCGCCTTCTACCGCCAAACTCTTCTTCATCAGTACCATCGTTTTGATCACCAGGCTTTGCTTACAGAGCTGTATCTTATTCATCTCCTGGCATTTCTTTATAGTAATCTTCAGTAAAGTCAACCAATTATGTGTGAATGTTACGAATTCTGCTGTCTGTTCTTGTGTTAGTTGGAAATGTATCAGCGTATGTGTCCACGGTTGAGAAGTTAATGTCGCTATCAATTTTGTGTCGTTCTTGGTCACTATTGCGTGCTTGAAAATGGAGCTTAGAGCTTTCCAACCAGCTGATGATTGGTTTTTGGATTCCTGTAAAAGGAGAAATTTAGGTTAGTTGACGGTTTAAGCAGCGTGTTAATGAATGTAAGGATGCACTGCAGGAGAATTGACTATTAGGTTTTGATATTCCGTTTAACAAAAGAAGTGTCCTCTTTGGGGTTGAAATACATAATATTGGGCTTGACAAAGGGTCGCGATGATAGGTAGATAGAGCCTCTTCAGTACCTCTAGCTTTTCTATTATATCAAATGATTATTTTTGGGCGACTGCTGCCGCATCCGGATACCAAACATTTGCAATTAGATGTTATTAGAGCCAAAACGCAGTTGCTGCCCGTGTCCTCTTAAATTCGAGAATATATGACAGGATAAGATATTCTAAATATTGATATATTTATAATTCGATATATTGACCTAAAACCAAGCTTACCCTACAGCACAACATCAGCTGAATCCTAAACATCAGCGCTCTCAACGCGTTACATTGCACGTTCACCGTCGGTTGTTCCTCCACACTATACGCCAAAGCCAGCGGTGAAGAGGTTCCAGTGTTTAACACCATATATACTAGTTGTAGTAAGGAAGCTCCTCTTTCACTAGTACTGTCACGTTTTAGAGATTTTATGATCAAGTGTGTTTGGATCTGCAGGATTGATTTTGGCTGAAAAGAGTAACATTTTTAAAGGATTGGCTGGCCAGAAATTGGGGCAATTTGATATTACGAAAAACGTCCTGATCGTCCCAAAAGAAAGAGCAAAACACCAAGAACCAATACCTACTGAGCTACTAAATTAAGAGATGATTCATAAAATACTTACCCATTAAGTAACTATTGTACAAAACAGTGGAGATTTTGTATTTAGCAAGATAATTACCTAAAGCTCATTGCAGAAGGAGCCTAAATAAGAAAACCCTCTTAGGTTTCACCTTACCGAGGCCACACCTACTGGGCCAGAGTAATTTGAAGAGTTGCTACTTGCCATCGATTAAAAAAGTATAGGTCTTACCTGATAGTTATTCTTGGTGAAGTAGTGTATGACATAGGAGAGTAACTGTAGAGCTGCGCATGCAACCCTTTCCTCCGTACTATCAGCTGCAGCCAACACGGATTGCAGGAATCCCGCACGATTGGTGTATGTCAATAGAACTGAAGATTATAAACGGAAAACTGGTTATTGTGTTAGATCAATACCTATAAGGAGCTCGGGGTCGATAACAGGTAGGCACGCGTTAAAGACAGATATAATATACTTGCCTTTAACGATAAATATAATATAATTAATTTTTATCTAGAGAACCAATATAGGATAGGTATTAGCCTCATACGCGGTTTGCCTTCCCAAGATCTTTAACCTCTGAAATTAGCTACTGTAATTGGATAAAAATCAATCTGCCTAGCCTTTTCCTGTTACGGTCGGCTTCTTGTCTAAACGGATGCAGCTGAATACCAGTGAATATCAGTATTTTAAATGGAGTGACTGCCAAGCTGACCTCCACAACCCAGTTACTGGCATACCCCTTGGTAAGACTGGTGGACATTTGGGCATCTGACAACCCGTAACGACGTTCAAAGATCTACGAATGACAGCTGGGACCAACAGCTTAACTAACGTGCTTTCCGAGGCACGGAGAGGTCTCAATAATATGTAACGGATGGTCACCTCCACGAACCGACCGCGGCAAGCGTAGCTTAACCTTCGATCGACCTGTGTGGCTATTATTATTTAGCCACGAGCCCGTCAATTAATTAAAAAAATGGTAATTGGTTGGAAACATTAACAAACATTTAAGACTTTCAGGAACAGGGGTGCAAAAAACAGAATTCACGAGGTCCTTACCTCTGTTATCATTCTGGTTATTAGCCAAACTAAGCAAATATAACCCCAGTTTCAAGCAAACATATTCGTAATGATGTCTGGTGGTTTCCTCGCAATGTTCTGGAAGGTTCTTTGAGTATATTGCAGTTATAAGCACAGCTGTTTTGAGACAAACCGTCTGGTCTATTACTAGAGGAGGTAGAGTTGTTGCCAATTCAAGGAAGTGGCAGATGTTGGTGTCTGAAAGAGGGGTTTTCTGAGTTGCATGAAAGAAAATTAGTACAAATAAGAAACTAAAAGAATATCAGAAATAAAATACTTATAAGAACTAAATAAAAATAAAATATACCTATATATTTGAAGAAAAGGAAGAAACAAGACAAGGAGAACACAAAAGATGAATGATTAAATGTAAACAGTAACAAAAGCATAAAATTAGAAGAAATCTAAGTAACTAAATGTAGATTTTGCAAAAGTAAACATGCTTAAAAACCTATTTGATATTCAGTATCTATCAACACTTTAGACAGAACATTGGGCAGCATAGACCATATCAGTCCCGCAAAGTCCTGCCTAGAATTATCATCTCCGTCTTCTAAGCAAACATGAAGAGCTTCCATACAGTTCCCCACAATAGTTTTGTCGGTACACTGTATCAAAATGTTCAGGAGTAGCTCCCAAACTATTGGCTGGGTTGTAAGGTCGGCTGGTAAAGAGTCCTCTGATTTAAACCATTGGGAGAGCTAAAATGGAAAAAGTGTTCTAAATATATTTTAATTATAGTTTAATTAGAAATGAAAAGTAGTTTGGTTAATATCTTCGTAAGACAGGAATAGGTTCTAGTCTAACGGAGGTCTTGTAAAGGAAGGAGATAATTATACTGGACAAGCAAACATCAATTAAGTGCTTTATTTAAGTATCCAAGTATATCCATTACACTTAAGTGAATGTACTAAGACCAATCAAATATATACCGTAATAGTGGTAGATGTTAGAAGGCGTAAAATAATCTTTACATGTATAATTTACTTGTCCTGACGGATTCATCAACGCACAGCCGAAACCACTGGGAATAAGACCAATGTAAGGGAGCACTAAGAAGGAGTTTCTGGAAATTCGACCTTTAAGGGGGTGAAAAGGGGGGATTTTGTTTGTATGAAAAATCTTATTCCTTGAGTTAATAAACTTGAAATTTGGCACGAATACTTATATCAACGTAAATTATGAAGTTTGTAATTTTTTGTTTTTCTGTTTATAAAAATAAAAAATGACCAACTTACTTTTTTTTTTTACTTTTTTTAGGGGGTAATTTTACTCCCTAAAGGGATTTGGGGGTGTCAAAGTTTGTATGGAAAATTTTAAACGCACGGTACGATTAATTCGAAACTCAGTATTTATACATAAGACCGAAAATAAAGAATACCGTAAGTATATCAGGGTTTTTTTTTTATTCTACCCCTTACGGGTACGAAATCCACGCGGACGAAACGCGCAGGAAGTGCTAGTTGTAAGTTCGTCAATGTATTGTTAATTTGGTTTTATCACGATATTAATATTGAAACTTTTTAATATAGGAACAGTTCAGCTAAGATTCTACTCACCACATGTAACTTAACACAATTAGAGATCCTTTGTGAAGTGAAAGCCCAAAGCAATATAGCCGGGTTGTGTGTATAATATACCGATGGTTCCGGATACAGCATCGCTACCAAACGATCAGTCGCCTTCTCCAGGTACACCCGCTCGGCTAGAGATTCTAGTGAGCCGTTTGATATTGTTGACATCTGTTAAATGTTCGTAGGTTATTGGGATATATCAATTAGGGATCCTACTAGGTAGTGTATATAAATCCGTCTTGCCTTCAAACAATATTTAACGAGGTGAATTAGGATGAGGACAATTAACTTGGGACTGCCTTGTTGGTCTAGTGGTCACTAGAATAACCTCCCAGCAAGGTTATAGAGGTATGAGGAACAGGGTGTAAAGTTCACTCATCCTGTATAGAAAAGGGATCCTCCGACCAGACGGGTGTTGTGTCTGGTGGACTACTGCCCAACGGTTGATGTCGCAATGTTGTAGGTATGCCAGTCGCGCGGTAAACTCCGCTTGCGCGATGCAGGATTTGTGTGACGTCAGGTCTTTGATGCGTAGTTCGCATGTGGCGTTGTAGATGCCGCCACAGGTCAATAAATTGGGGTCAAATTATCAGGAATCACTTAAGAAAAAGGAAGCTTGGTGAGTACTGAGTGTGTAATCAAAAGGCACAGAGGTATGGCTGACAACCGCATCTCCTAAATCACTACCAGGTTCAGTGACTTCAAGGTAACGTCTTTCCATTATGTACGTTGAGCATCATGAACTGTTTATCAGAATATGTAATTTGGGTAAGAAGGTATAAATGTCATTATATTTACAGCAAACACAAGCCAAAGTGCTTTTATGATGTAAGCAGGTGGCTTGAACGCCTTGGGAAGCTTCAGAATGTGCTCAACAAGGTAAGGCAGAAGTGGTGCAGTTGCTTCTTCAGGACTGAAAGATTTAAGAATTAGCATAGTGGGTAAAAAAATAATAATAAGTAGGCATAAATAAAAGATGGGGACTTCAACAGTAGGTCCTCAAGAAAAATTCCAAAAATCCATACTTTTCAGAAGACTGGCAGTAGAAGTAGATATAAATGAGCAAACTGTATGGTTGGTTCTTCTGCAGCTGTGAGCCGATGCGATGAGGCTTCTCTATGCCGTATTGTAGCTCTACTAGACCCATCTGCAATAGATTTATCTACCTATATTAAAACAACTTATACTCTTTCAACATTTAGCATCGCTAGTATAATAGAAAAATCTGACATGTATAAAGCTTCCAAAAATACAACTATAGTGGCCGTAGTCTCTGCAGTCACGAAAAACGATTCTCTGACCTTTATTAGGCATTCTCTGTTTTTTTGTTTATATATATATTTCAATGGGCATTCTAAATAATGTCCCAAAGTCCCAATTAGGAGTGTTGTAGACTACCGAGGCAAATGAAGAGAAACTTAATCGACGTTCTTACATGAATATCTTTAGCGCAAGTATCACTATCCTGTACGTCGTTCACGTTGAGATATTTTTCTGCAAGGACTTTTAGCATTTCGCCTAGAACTAAGGTGCTCACTTTGCGCACGGCCACATCGTTTCTGAAAGCAGAATTACTTAAGTATTTAAGTACTGACTAAGATGATGAAATAAAGCAACCAAAGGAGCTTTGACACGATATCGTAGGGAATTGCAGAAGGACCTATATTGAGACCAGTGCAGTGTTAAATAAAATGCGAATAACATGCATAGCTGAAAATAAAGGAACTATACTGGATGATTTTTTTTACCGTCTCGAAATTTTTACAGGGAGAGATCAACCAACTATGAGATCACGAAAAAAGAATCGGCGGTTTCATACATTTTGGTCAAGTAGGTTTGAACTTTTCTATTAAACAGTAGATTTTTTTTTCGTGATTACAGAGTTGGTCCCGTAGTGAAAGTTGTTCATATTCATGGGTAGAACACCTGTAAAAATTTCGAGACGGTATAAAAATCATCCAGTATATTGAAAGTTAGGTTTCTACTGCAATTGAATTGATACAACAATTACCTTGATATTTGAACCTGAGGCAGCATCATGAGATAGCCTTTTGAGAACAGCATATCACAGAAATCTGGTAGGTACTCGTTGTTAGTATTATCGTAGAAGAAATTCAGTAACAGCTTCAGGAATACGTTGTACTCTTCAGTTGATATTTGAGTTTGATGTTCCTAAAAGTTCAATTACCTATTGTAAAAACAACCATTCATAGATATGTTAATCTGTTTCCTATGGGTAGAGCTAGTGTACTAGACATTTGGCGTTCACAAAATGAAACTTTGGGATCATTAGTAATAGATAGGTACTTTTTAGCGGAGAATTTTCAGATAGACCGATCAGCCCAAGTTATCTTTGCTCGAATTTTGAAGTGAAAACTTCTTCGTTGAGCACTTTTTGTTACGGGAAAATCTTACAGGTTCGCGAAATGTGACATGCTCCAACGAGTTCAGCGACCCAACGCTAGAAGGCGCTATAACCAAATTACTCTATTTAGCACGCGCTTGAAATAGATGTCATATTCGCATGCTACTGTTAGTTTTAAGTTTTCTGATGACTGCCTATTTTTTATTTATTTGTCGTTTTACGCTTCTTACTCTCCCTTCCTCCCGTCACCGTCTGGCATTCTTTGCTGATCTCCGAGTTAGAGTCCCCATAAATAATAACTTATGTAATAATTTACTTGCCTTAGTAAACCCGACTAGTTCAGCCACCACAAGTCTAACAGCCTCTTCCATGTGTCCTGCGCACTGTCGCAAAGCGTTTACCTCGTGATCATCGCTCAGTATACTCTGGACGAAGTCCGCTTTCTGATGGCGACCAACCAGTTTTATTAGTCTAGAAAATTATCATTACGGTTAACTTGAAGTAGGTAATTTCATTAAACGTTTATTTTCCACATTAAGTCGTGTTTTAAGTTGGCGTGTTGTATCGTAAAATAAAAAATTGATATTAATCCTATTATAACTTCTATTGTCTGGTCTAAGTTGGTACTACCAGGCAAAAGAAGCGTCTGTGATATATGGTTCCTTCGCGGTTGGTAAGTACCTATTCCCAGTGATAGTTATTTCGGGAAAAACCGGCCAAGTGCTTGTCGGACCACGCACAATGAAAGGTTCCGTAGTTGGGATGAATTTATCCCAAGAAAAAACTTAACATTGTAGTTGAAAACATGTTATCTCATACATTCCAACTGCAAATGTAAGTTGGTCGACTATTACTCGTAAACTTGTAAAGTCTACTTAGCTGTGATAGTTTTCCTTTTAATTTCGTTGTACATATATACTACTACCGTAATTTTTTTCACATATCCCAAACTTATAGTAGGTTCTTTAGATTCAAAGGTAACAAAAAATTTAATTCCATTTTGTAATACAACATTAATTATAAAGAATGTCTATCATATGTGCATTACTATTTTTAACAAATTACCAGAATATATAAGAGAACTCACATTCAAATATTTTATAGTTAAACTGCGCAGGTGGTTAATAGAAAATCGTTTTTATATATTACAAGAATTTCTGCGATACTTATAGAGAAAAAAAATAATTAAAGTAAATACACGTTTAATAAGTAAATAAAAATAGTGAAGTTAAGGTTGTTTTGTAATTTATACTAGAACATATTTTATAGTGTGTAGTGTCTCTTGTAATTTATACTAGTAAGTACTCTACATAGTTGTAATTTTTTACTAAAATTGAATAAGTACCTACCTAAGTAGGTATTATTAATGTTAAATTAATTTGCATGCCCTAAACAGGCAGAATATGGACTGTGCATAAACCACCAATTTATACTTCTGGGAAAACCTGTATTTTCAGCAAATAAAGTATTCTTATTCTTACCGTTTAGCTGGCAGGGGGGGACGACACGACTCTAACACTTGTGCACTTTAAAGCTTAATATTTCAGGAGCCCTTAATCGAAAAATTGTTTTCACAAACACCTATCCAATAACAACGTGATTAATATGTATATCCATGCCAAATGCTTCATCAATCCATGCTTTTAGCTTTCTAGTACTAAGAGTCTCTGAGATAAGCTGCGGACGGTCGGAAGGACGGTCGAAACTATAAGAGTTCCTTGTTGACTACGGAACCCTAAAAACTATAAAGGTTCCTGTTGACCACGGAAGCAAAAAGATGGAGAAATCACTCGTATTGCCAGTAGTCATTAACGGCGTTAATTTATTTTTACTTCTCCTACTCGGGTTTTTTCCCGGTGTTTTTTTCCTTACTCCTGCTTTGAGATCCTCAGGGAAAAGGAAGTTCGGATCTCCTGTTAAGTAGTAACAATTACCTAATACTGTATTCCCTAGTACTTTGCTTAGTATTGTATCTGTATAAATGTATTGCTGTTTGTTTCTGTATTATCTGTACGTTTATGCCCATATCTAATTTTTAAGAAATACCAATTAATGTAATAGTCCACCCTTACCCGAAAACATCCAGTCCAATTTGGCAAATAACGACATAGAACATTCCAGAAACTCCATTGTCTCCGACCAACATGGAATGGTTTAACGTCCCCATGAGCAAACTGAACCATTTCTTCAACACTTCCAGTAAAGCGGTCGCTATATTCATGTTAATCGTCAAGTTCTCTGGTTGGTAGGAGATCAGCGCGTGTAGAACTAAAGCGCTGGATAGAATCGTGTTAGGGTTTGTACTGATGTGGGGGACTAGAGCGTTTAGACAAGCTAATAGCTGTACAGCGCTGTAAGCACTTTGGTGCGAGAGAGGTGGCGTGGTTTTATTGGTGGATACGCTGTAAAGAAAATGAGAGATTTGTTTTTATTGTTTCATCGGGATTTCGTAGGATGCAGATGACTTTGCGATTCTGTTTTATGTATGACTGCCTCGTTGGTCTAGTGGTCGCAATCGCTACTGCTGAGCATGAGGGCTTGAGTTGGATTCCTAGGTCGGGCAGAAAAAAGCGTGATGTTATGTTATTTATATTATTCTGAGTATAAATCTTACCCATTCAACAAATCACACAAGAAGTGCAGGCAGGCGTCTACGGGCGGCTTCGAGCCACTGCCGGCGTAGTGAGCAAGTGCGCGTAATACGGCCGTCATCGCGTGCGCAGCGTGCTCGTCCGAGAAGAACTGACGCGAACGCCACAGGAGACGGAGACATGTCAGGATGGATCTGAGGATTGAAGGAATTCTGAGATTTAGTAGAATTTGAATAAGATCTAGATTTGAATGTAGGTAAAGTGGGAAGCGCGCAAGCGTTCGATATATAAACTCAAAGCCACGGTGATGGCCAGCAGAGCGGTGTGACTGACACACATAAAAAAAATATATGTAAATATATACGATGTAGGTACACTATACGCGTCGACTTGAGAACCTCCTCCTTATTTTTGTCGGATCAAAATATGGCATAACCGGGGAACCGGATAATACATGGGAGATAAGCGGGCCTAAACGTCACGGCTAAACATGGACCTTTCTATGGAGTATGGACCCTGTAGGAAGGTACGACTACAGTGTGGGAAGTACCTACATAGTAAGTAAAATAAAACTAGCTCTCGTGACAAGTGGCTGCAAAATTGTTTTTCTTTCAAAGACGTACGAGACGCAGAATGACTGCTGCCGAGCGAGTTTCCGAGGTACGCAGTTTTGTAAAGTTGGGTGAAAAAATTGCATTTCTCGATTTTAATTGATTATTAATTAATGCTCAATTATCTACAATTTCATATGATAAATGACTTTTTATGATATTTCTAAGTACCTACCAGAAAATGTACTCAGAAACATCAGAAAATGTACTAAGTACCAAAAATCAAATTTTGAAAATGCTTTTTCTCAAATCAAGTTTTTTCAGAGCTTCAACTTCAAATGTCTG
Organism: Fissipunctia ypsillon; assembly: GCA_947568875.1. Taxonomy (NCBI): domain Eukaryota; kingdom Metazoa; phylum Arthropoda; class Insecta; order Lepidoptera; family Noctuidae; genus Fissipunctia; species Fissipunctia ypsillon. The sequence goes on from OX387659.1 coordinate 17,742,039, forward strand.
ATTAAAAAAAATGTACCAGTTTTTTAATATTTTTTTAATCCTTATTATCAATTGAACATTCTAGATACCGAATCGGGTCTTAACTCAATACCCCACTACTGGACCCTTTTTGCTTGGACGCCCACATACATTAAATTAAATTAGTGTTTATTTATTATAAAAATTAAAAGTAATCGCCGTGCAGGACAATGCGATTATTCTAAAAATGAGGTTGGCGCATTGACATGAAATAAGTATTAATGCATTTTCAGTCGACTGGCGTTACATTAAATTATTGAATAGAAGGGTTCGAATTAAAAAAATATCTGTCCACGCTAGGGCATAAAATGCACTTTTGCACTCAGATTTCGAATGATAAACAGAATCTTTCCGAGGTTGTGAGGTGAAAAAAACATTTTAAGTCACTAAGGGTACTTTCAGTCTCGAATTACATAAAACAATAAATGCATATCTACCTAAACAGCGTAAAATCTAAGTTTGAAGTTGCCTCACACAGGAACACAGTTATATCGTTTTCGAGTAAATAATCTACCATACGGGCACCTTCATTTGAAGTTTTATTGTAACGGCTAATAACTTCGATTAAATATCCACAAGCTTTATTTTGAGCAGCCGTGTCGCGAGATGTAAGCAGTTTTTTGATATCAGACAAAGCATTCTGTCTTGGATTGTAAGTTCTATTAAAATTAGCGTTAATCAAACTGTACATTATCGAAAACTTTGTTAATTTTATTTAGATTTTAGTTTTTGTAAGTAAGTTCTGCAGTGGAAACAAACTTTGAATTTGAAATTCCCGCTTACCCGCTTACTACCTATTTCCTTTGTACTTTCTTAACAAGGAGCACTGACGTTTCTGTTCAGTTTAGTCTGGACTGAATTTAGTGTTGTTGAATAGCATTATTTTATGTTTGTTAGATCTGCAGCAGAATTTTATATGCATTAGAAGTTATACTAATTTAATTAATTTCACGAAGCCCAACAAAACCAAGAAAGAATATTTTTGGCATTTGCAACTTTTCATATTTTCAGCTGTGGCAAATGGCTGGCAACTCTTAATCGTAGTTGTCATTCTCATCTGGTTGCTTGTACAGGCAATCGTTGGGAATTTTATTTTTAATTAGTTTAGCTTTATTGTTTCATTTATCAGATTGTTGATTGTTAAGTAAAAAGCTCCGACCATATCATTATAGGAATACTATGGTGAGTGCCGACACTGCGTTCATATTTCGGCCCAAAATGATTGTATTGCGCACCATGCTTGGGCCTTGATGTGCCTTTCGATAATTGTTTGATTGAATTGTGGTATTTCTGCAGTCGGTGATGGAATTCCTGAAAGATCTACCGTCTTACGACGCACACAACTTCACATTATTCAATACGGACCATGGAATTAGAAATTGTTCTAAAAGACCGTCGATATATTTACCAACTAAGGATATACCGTCTGAGCAAAGTTGAGTATACGATTCAATTCCACCTGTAACCCAATAAGTCGTTTGTTTATCTATAGAAACATTAATGGTACCATTAGCCTTATTGATAAATATAACCTCATGTGAAGTTATTGATTATTTTTTAAATTGTTTCTTTTAAAAATCATTCGTTTTAAGTGCAGTATTGATGCAACAATCCATTTTTCTGTGTTTCAGTAATTGTAACAGAAAAAACAAATATACTGTTAAGATATCTACATCAGCAATGGGAGAAAAAGGTAAATGAACACACTATACTAATACAGATGTAACAAATTCAAAACAACAAGAAGAAGTGCCTCTGTCATACAACGGGTATAAAAAAGCTGTATTATAATTAAGCAAAATTGGACAGTGCTAACCTAATAAATGAAAAGAAATTTAAAATAAAACCTTGTTGTCCTAAAACTCCCGATATCATTATCTTATCTATCTTTAAAGATATTACATTGTCTTTTGATTGCATCTTTAGAACTCAAGATTTAGCTTTTTTTGCAAACTATTAATGCATTTCGTTAGTTGGTAATGAATAGGTATTCTTACTTTTAACTATTTTATTATCAATTGGGCATAAGTCTCTACACAATGGGTACCTAAAGATGGACGGCTCCGCTGAGGCCGACCCAAAAAGAGATGGCAGGATGACCTGGACGCGAACTATGAGGCCTGGTTTGAGGTGGTGCAAGAAAAGAGTTCTTGGTCTCCACCAAGAACTCTCCCTCCCGCCTCCGCCTTTGCCCCACAGTGGGACAGCATAGGCTAACTAAAAAAAAAACAATTAAAATAGTAGTGATGGGTAAAAAATACAATGTTTATCAACATAATCAAAGAAATAATGAGAAAACTTAACTACATAGCATATTCTCTAACAATTCTTTATTTTCAATTTCAGAACAACAATTCACCAAAGAAACGTGACCAGAGCCACATTGAACAGAATGGCGATGAGAGTCGACCTCGCAAGAGGCCATGTCTCAACTCTCCGCTAAACTGAAGACCTGCAAACAAGCCGGCAGTTAGTTTGTGCTTCAGTTATAGACTTTACAGAGTGTACGGCATTTTTGTAATGATATTTGTATTCCACATTTTTAGGTCAAATTATACATTGATTCTCGAAACCCATTGGTCACATGTTTTTTGGGAAAAAATAACTTCATTCCCCAGTCAAGTGCCATTACTTAAGAATCTTTGATCTAAGTTCTCATAATGCGTGGCTGTAAGTTATTATATATTTCAGTGGACAATATTGAAAATCAAAGTACGAATTATATTCATTCCATGTTTTTATTATTAAGTTTTTACTCAACAATAATATCTCCTTAGAGGTTTCTTTGAATTTGAATCTAAAATCACCTGATAGTATAAAAACAACTTTAAAAACCTAAACTAAGAATGTGTTCAGTAATTTAAGCACTACAGAAATAATCTTGAGTTATGCAGTATAGAAAATTTTTGGCATCATACTTTTTAAAAGAATTTGTTATTATTTAAGGAGTAAGGATTGTAGCAGGTGGTGTTCTATAGTTTCTGCCTACCCCTATGGGAAGAAAGCGTGGGTTTGTGTGTATGTTGTTATTATTGGTTCAGATGTAATGTAACAAAATACATAGTATTGTTTAAACATACATATTCTATCAGTCTTTTAGTAAGTCAAAAATAAAAGTACTATTTTGGTAACAAAAAGAATATAAGGGTGTAAACTTACTTGGATATTGTGTCAGTGGGTAACCTTCATCAGCCAGGAGGCACTTGGTAGTGGTCACAGAATGCTGCCAAAATTATGTGATGCGGGCCGTACTATATTGTCCTTAGCCATGCATCAAGCAGGAGTGTATATGAGAATATCTAGTTAGGTTTATATTATAATTTCTTGACTATAAGAATTGCCTTTATAGGCCGCTGAAGTGAATTATCTAAGCAATTGTTAAGGCAGCAAATCAGCAATACAATAACAAATTTTTATTTGGAGATTTTGGATATTATTTGAGACATTAGTAACTAATAGATACATTAATTATATATTTGTAGCATTCACAAATGTCGTGAAGTTTATGTAATTAATGTGTTTTTAGACTATCATTTAGGAACATCAAAGTATTCTGTAAATGAAATGTGCACATGCTAGTTGATTTGTGATGGCTATTTTCTAATTAAAAGTATATTTCAGACATACTAGAGATGATTGTGGTATATCACAAACCATTTGTCTTCTAAATTCAATTACTTATTGTCTTCTAATAAAAATGCTTTGTACTAGCAATAATTGTAATGATGTTCCTGTCATCTATTTTTAGCCATGATTTCGCTGCATGTCTGAACACACCAAGGACATATCAGCAAAATCTCCTTATAAACCACCCACTGTGCTTAATACAAGTTATGTCATTGGTGGGAGTAAGAAAAGGAAAATCCCAAAATTATAAAATTAGTAGTTCTGAACTTTTTTGCTAAAGGTAAATTCTAAATCCAGTTTGTATTGTAAGGATTTTGTGACAGTGGATTTTCCTGTAAATTTTTTTGAGCCTGGCTTGTGGAAAGATGATAGCCGATTCATTGTTTTCCTAGAAACTGGTGAATAAAGTTTTAAATATTATAACAAGAGTTTGTATGTATTGTAGTAACCATCAATTAGTTTTTTTTTTACTGTTTTTCATGAAGCTGAAACATAACACTCTTTTTGAATTTCGCTGCAGTTGGGTAAATAGTTCAACGTGTTGAGTTTGAATCCAATAAGAATATAATAGTAGTCTATGATAAGAATATGAGACTACATTACCAAAATGGTGAAGTGGTGGTTCTAGGGAACTCTATTTTGAATATTTATTACTTACTGTTAGGTAAAGATTTACCTGCACCTACTCAAACCTTGCAATAATGCCTGCTTCTCCATTCGAAACCTGGAAGGACCAATGAAACTTATATTTGGGCATTTCCCAAGCTAATCTTGGACTTCACTGACACTGAAAATAAGGAAAACATGGTGAGTCAACCTGTACTTGAGTCTGATATTGCCAGTCTGGCACTGAGCTAGCTCGGAGATTGACGACTCCAAGCTAGCTTATGCCTTCTCTGTAATCTGTACTGAAAAGAGGCCTTTGCCCAGCAATACTGTGTGATGGTTAGTACTGGAAAGGTCACTATTATAATTACATAAAAATAAAACTACAGATTGACTGAAAAATAACTTTATTCTAATAATTATTATACTTATCTCACAATTTGCAGAAACATTCCACAAGCTGCAAACAAATAGGTTATGTGTACCTAATGGAATTATTCTTTTATGGCCAAACCCAATAACCTATCTGTCACCAGTTTTGGGACACTGAAGATAGGAAAACCTATCTATATATGGTTTTAATGTCCCAATAATCTTTAGAGATTATGGAATCTTACCGGCCCAACATAAGGACAGATAGAATTATACTGTCTACCATCAATAGCAATCTGTCTTTTAATGAAAATAGGTTATTGGGTTTGGCCATTATTTCATTTATGATACCTTACCTACAATTATAAACACCAAAATAGTCACTAGATTGAGTTTCCTATAAGCTTTCTTACATCAATTTTATTCTAAAAATTGTAACTTATCTTACAAGAAAACAGTGGAAACCAAACTCAAATTAAAATACTTAAGATCAAGTTATACATAATAAATTCAAAACAAAATTTTTAAATTTATCCTTTCGAAGTCATTATTTAAAGATATAAAAATTTGTAATTGTCTCAAACTGAACATAATTTAATCCTTAGCGGGCACTTCAATGACTCGGGGTTTGTCAATGATGCGGGCAGTGCGGTTGCCTTTCTCCACAATTCCTATGATCCAGGCCTGGTAGCCTTCTTGCTTTTCAATGTCTTTACAGTAAGCAGCAGCTTGTTCACGCGGCAAGCAGATAAGCAATCCACCCGATGTCTCAGAGGCATGTCCTTGCAGCAATTGGAACATATTGCCACAAGCTTTAGCCACTGCTGCCATCTTGGCAATCACTGGCAGGTTATGAATAACAAACGAAACCTCATTCTTCTGATGTGAAGCCAGATTTTGTGCATGGCCAAGCAGACCAAAACCAGTGACGTCTGTAGAACCATGAGCATTGTATTTATGCATTAAACGGGCAGCAATACGGTTCAATCGGCTCATAGAGTCCATAGCACGATGATATGCTTTGCGCACATCCTCTTCAGAAACTACCAACTTGATACGATTCCAGCGTTCAGGTTGATCAAGCCACTGGTGAGCGTTCACAGCTACTTGGGTACCCAAAGGTTTAGTTAATACAAGCACATCGCCCATAACAGCATTATCAGGAACAATATATTCATTTGGTTGGCAGATAGTTGTAGCCACCCCACCAATAGCACACCAGGGGTTAATGACCGTCTGTCCTCCAGTGACAGAAGTGCCAGCCTCCAGGGCAGAGTCTTTGAATCCACGCATTATAAGAGGAATTACAACATCACGTTCCTTCTCAGTCATCTTTGTTGACACACCAAGCAGCATGAGCATGTTGTCACATTCAGTGACTCCCATCGCGTAGAGATCACTTAGAACATTAGCACACGCGATCTTTCCCATCATATAAGGGTCGTCAACTAGCGGGTAGAAGAAGTCAGTGGTCTGAACCAAACAAAGCCCTCCATGCCTGAGCGGCGTCACCGAGCAATCCAAGCCGATACCGATGCGCGGGATCGCCACATGCATAAACTGGTCGTCTTGCTGGGAATAGTCCTGCTGTAAAGATTCAACCAATTTCCCCAAAACATCTTGGGGAACTTTGCAGCTTCTTCCTTTTAGGTCCGCGAATCGTGTCAAACGAAAACTCGCTTCTAAGTCGTGCGCCACGGGATCGAATGGCCGACGCAACGCCAAAGCATTGGGGTTACCGGCCATCTCCAATTGTGCCGCAGCTAAAGAGTCTTGGGCTACACTTGATTGATACGACATATTATACGAAACAAAACAATATTATGATTTTAGTAAAGGTATTTCGGGTCAAAATGCGGAAACCCGACACGCCGCGAAGTGACGCTTGCAAAATGGCGTCTCCGTTACAAAGAGAAAATGGCTGAAAAAATTACATTTGTATGCTCTTATCTGATTGGTTATAATGTCACGTAAACAAAACTATCTCTCTTCTGATTGGTTGGTTCAACTTAAAATTACGATTCCTTCAAAGAGAACGACCTAATGTCATCAAACCGCGTTTCGTTATACGTTAATGGCTGATAGTAAATTAATCAAACAAACCAAAGATTTCGTGGAGAAAAAACATTCATCCAAAAAATTCCGTTTTTCTATTGCTGGAAAAATTTTGGGTTTTTCATGGGGTTGTGAACCGAGTGATTTTTAGTTTTTTCATATTTTTGTTAATTGTTTTTTATAAATTATGCAACTTAGAACAGCACTTATATTGTAACCAATAAAAAGCCGAGCTCACTTTGATATTGACCAATAAAAGACGCGAAGAGTAAAAAGCATGTCGATAATTCGCTTAATATATTCACCTCTAACTTTTCAGAAATGGTATAATTTTTTGAATATTGTGACGGTTGAGTAATAAATAATTTGGTGGATTTGCACCTCTGTTGTTTTAAAAATAATGATATTGTAAAAGAAAATAATCGGTATGTCTTTGATTAGTTGGAAAAAAGTGGAAAATGAGGCGGGGTATCCGTGTTACATCGAGTACGTACAACTTTCACCGACACAGGTACTTTTTTGTGTACAAATGGCATAAACTTTTCGAAAACTTTTTGTTTTAGTGAAGCGACAGGGAAGCAGCAATATGATCATCCTGAATTCAGAAAGATTATGGAATCTCTCGAAGAGTATGACGGGATTAAATATAACGCTTACCGCGTTGCATTTAAGATTTATGCTTTACAAAAACACCTGAGAGGTAAGTGCAACCTGTTGACGTTTTTGTTACCATTTATAGCGAAGTATCGAATTACAAAATTCTAGATTTTGGTGTACAGTTTCAATATAGGGCAAAGGTTCGAGTTAAATACGGACCTGGTTTTTTCATTAAATCCGTTTTTGAATAAATTAAACGAGTGCAAGCTCATTACAAGAAGAATAGTTTTGCTAGAGAACAGATAGGTACTTACCTAATTTATTTTATAACTCAAAAGTGCAAAACTGCGCACTTTTGAGTTGTATTTTCCATAATTCTCATAAGAGAGATGCTGAGGAAAAATAAAGGCAAAATTCTCCAGTCTTAAGTTTAGTATAGTACCTTTTTCAATGTGAATTGTTATTGTTATATTCATTAAAACACACAAAAATTTAGTTTATCAAACAAGACAAGTTGGTAAAGAAATTTTTATTTTAGATTTGTCTGTTCATAAAAGATAATTCTTCCCCAGTGCCTCCCCTCCGCATTAGTTCCGGAGTCTTCGCCCGACACCAACTTAGTCTGTCTGAGAGCAGCCTTTCTCTAGACACTGTAGAGTTAGAATCTGTTCTCGCAGACATATACTTTGCTGCAGAGAAAGAAGGCCTGTTCACTGGAGACATTGATCTAACCGTTGATCTGTTGATCAACTTGCTGCTCAATATTTATGATAGGTAAGTGGATTTTAGGCTTAAAAATAAAATAGATTTATTTCTGAAGTGGTAAGCACAATATTTGTTCAAAAGAATGTTGCTGAGGAAGAAATTTACATAGATATCTTTGCTCAAACAATAGCTTAGCTTCTAGACTTCAGAAACCAGCCATCAGTAATTTTGAATTTAGATTTTAGAATTATGCATGCTCTTAATAATTTAATAGGTATCATAAAGTAACATAACATTTAGGATGGCCTTTTTATTAATAAATATACATATAGAATAACTGGTATATTTTTGTGTTATGGCCTTCAGAATTTATAATATTCTAGTGGTAATATAGACTACCAGAATTAATTAATTCTTAGATATCATTTTTAGAGGTATTGGATATTTACCAAACATTTAATAAATATATTTTACTTTCTCTATCAAACGCCTAACTAGCTAATTTTTCCAGTGACAGAAAAGAACCAGTAAGAGTATTAGCAGCAAAAACCCTACTAATAATACTTAGTGAAGAGTCAGCATCAGACAAATGGGGAGCATTGGCCAACTGTTGCATGGACCACAATGGCTGCGTGTCGCCAAGGAGGCTGGCCGCTCTGTTGGCACACGTGACTGCATTGTCTGCATACCTTGGGGTGATGTGTGACCATGCACAAGCTGATGTTGAGGCTTGTTTTGACAAGGTATGGTGATAGTTAGATGGTTAATTCTGTTATGTTTTGTGTACCCATTTTGGGTTCATCTATATCCTAGAAGAAGCTCTCCTTAATAAACAAACAGATTCCACAAGAAAACTTTTTATAAAAGTTTTGTTACAAATATTTGCATTATTTCGGCCACACAAAATGAACTTTATAATACAAGAAGAAGGCTAGGTATATTTTATTATTTTGCGTTGTCCAAATAACCCAGATATTTGTAGAATACGCCAAGTATACTTTTACGTGTCCTTTGTTTAATTATCCTAACATATCAGATGTATGGACGCCAGCACATCAAGCTACCCGAAACTGTCAAATTTTCCCAATCAACCTTGAACCTAATGCTTTAGCAATAAAGTTGAAAATCTATTAAAGAAATTTGACAGATTGTAGTAGCTTGATGTTCTGGCGTCTGTACCTATAACTACAAATTTTTGCCTCATCAATATTCATCATGTTTACCATTTTGCCCCATCAATAAGCATGTTTACCATTTTGCATATTGAAATTTTATCCTAGTATTCAGCTGCATCCAGTTAGACTGGAAGCCGACCCCAACCCATAGTTTCCCATAGTTGGGAAAATGCGAGGCAAATGATGATAATCTTGTGATTTTATACCTGCATCTTAACTGAGAGCGACTGTCGCGCGAATTCGCGATTACGCGATTGTTTACTTGAATAATAAAGTAGGTACGTACGCTACTTGATTAATCGCGCGTGTATGTCATTTAAACGAACACGACGATCGGCTTTGGTTAGGACGTCACCTATGATTTATTAAAAGTAATCTTTCCCAGAGCGCCGGTATGCTTGGCGTGAGTGCTCGCGCTGTCTCCGAGTGGGGTGTCCAGAGTTGTAGCAGTGCTCGTTGGCTACCAGTCGTGCAACGCGTCGTAGCTAGCAGGAACAGCGCGAACGTCACCGCTTCTTGTGCTCTATGCGCGCAGCCTCTTATACAGGTAAGGTAAACCCTTAGAGCCGTTCCACAAGGTGCGGTGCGGCTGCGACGCGACGCGGCGCCTGAGCGGTGCCGCTGTGGTTTCCTACATATAAAAATATATGGTATGCCACACGGCGCGTTTCGGTGCGCTCCGGCGCCGCACCGCACGCACATCGGTCTTGAGACAAGGCGGGGAGGGGTGTAAGCAGTGCGGCGCCGGAGCGGCACGGCTCAGTTGTTTGTGCGACAGATGGTAGGGCGCACGCTTGTTAATTTTGTACAATTAATTAGAGATGGGCAAGACAACACTCTTCGTCGCCGCTGCGATGCCGCCGTAAGAACATTGTGACGCCGCACTGCCCGTGTGATCGCCAGTGCGGCGAGATGTTTTGCGGTGCGGTGTCGCACCGCACCGTGTGGAACGGCTCATATACTGTAATATCTGAATGTGCATTAAAGTAGCAGCCACAAGTGGCCATTCCACCAGAAATGTCTTAAGAGCCTGGGTATTTCAGTCCCGTTAATACCTTGCTGATTGTCTAAAATGATACCCAAGGTATGAAATATTTTCACAAAGTTTGTGCCAATACAAGAAAACAAGAAGAATGTGCTGCTCTCCCTTTACAAGTAGCATGATGGCTTGGTGTTTCAGTTAATGTAGTCACTTTCTTCAGGTCCTTCATTTCCATTAAGATACAACTCAACTAAAAACTGTGTAAATAGTACAGCCAGCCCCAAAAAGATGTAAACACGGACAAGGAACCATTTTATTGTCAACAACTTTTTTTGCATAACATTGTATCCACCGGATAGGTACAAAACAAAGTATACAATTTAATTTACCAAAACAAATGACAAACTTATATCGAATGAGACGTCTTTACTTCGTTTAATAGAAGAACAATTATTTTTGTCTCGTCATTTCATACATGACGTCAGTGGCGTGCCTAAGGATGGAAATTAGGGCAAGCCGACAATTTTTTGCGATTAAAAAAAAACGGGCAACTGAGGGATTTTCTTATGGTGTTCATGGTTGTTAGTAGTACGAAAACCTTTAAAATACGAAGAGTACATTTTTTTATTGATAGGCTTACCTACGTTTGTAGTTGTAAATTATGATTTTATTAAGGCAAGCCCGGCTTTTTGGCTTCTATGAAGCTACCGCCACTGCATGACGTCACTGACGGGTCATTTGTTTTTAGATTTTAGATTTGAAATACAAATAGGTAAATCATGAACGTTCATAACGAATGTTGCTTAGGGTTTTTAAGGTGGTCACTCACCTGGTATTCGCGTGTAATTAACATTCTATGATTTCATTTTGAGCATTGCGTTTTAATACTACGCCAGCTTGACTCTAGTAAGGAGTATTCGCTTTTGTAACCGCTTGAACTATGAGTATTCGTACATGTAACATCGATTCAGGTATAATGCTTGGTTTTCCGCACTCACTGCTGCAATGTTACGATAATATCATTACAGGTACGCACTGTAATGCTCGCCTAGACGCATTCACTGATGAAATACTCGAATCTGAACTGATACATTACTCGCAAATGGTGATTGTGAATATATTAATACAAATGTGATCATTGTCATGACAATAATAAAATATCAGTCGGACGCGTTTGACTAATGGTAATTGTGTATGACATCCCATTTTCAACTAAATACTTATTTCTAACATCTCTCTAAGTTGAACTTTTGAATTGAATGAACTCTTAGATATGTTTACCACGTTATTGAATGATTATTGTATACATATTTGTGAGACTTATGTAGAGTACCTTGTTTTGTTTATAGGGTGCATAGAAGTTTTGGGACAATTTACTTTGTTTTGGTAAAATCAATTGTATACTATGTTTTGTACCTGGACGGTGGATACAACGTTATGGAACAATGGTTGTAGACAATAAAATGGTTCCTTGTCTATGTATACATCTTTTTGGGGCTGACTGCACCTACAAATTAAATTTTATTGTAAGTTCACAATATAAACAGGTTTATTACAACATTAATTGTTTATGAAAAACAATGTTACAGTACAGTTGGTTATCATCTTTGCAATGAATGAATATCAATGGCATAATAGCGAACTCTGACTACAACAAATGCATGCCTACCTATTGTGCCACCTACCTGTTCCTACCCACCTGTCTCACACTTGCCTGTTACTGTTTATCTTTCCCGCGCTTTTTACCTGTAGACGGCGCCTATGCAGCCTCTTCGTTGTCGTTCACTTTCGATTTTATTATATTGAATAGTAATGCAGTGGGGGCGGGTAACGGTTATAGATTCTATTATATTGTAGTTTATTTGTGGTTAAGTTTAGCGGTACAGAACATTGCAAATAAAAGTGTTACACTTACACACCTACGAATTGTTTATAATAACAGAATAGCGCGATACTGAATTCATTTATTAGTTTATCAGAGACCGGGTCAGAGTCATTAGGTAGTTTATTTTTATTGATAGATCTAATACTGATAATTATAACTTTATTTTTTGGTCTTTTGTCGTCGGTTTTCCCAAGCCTAGTTATTGATCTTATGTTTCCATTACTTTCAGGTGCTTAAATTCAAATGTTCGAAGTGTAGCAACATCTACTTCTGTGAAAAATGTTACTTGTATGACAAAGACTTGACCACAGTTAGTGGACATAAGAAGACGCATCTGGTGCATGAGATTATGGACGGACAAGTATGTATCTTTATTATTTTACGATTATTCTTCTCCAGAATAGTTATATTTATACTCATTATTTAATAGATGGCTTTTATACATAGGCTGAAATGTACTTTTAGTATGTTTTAATATGAAATGAATAAATTGTAAAAAATATTGAAAAAAAATTGGTCCGCATTAGAGACTTACAGCATTATTAGCAAAATGTGTTTACTATAAAACTGCCTACCCATTTAGGTAATATAGGCGTGATTTTATGCTATAAATAAAATGTGTACTTCGTTTTGAATTGATAGATTTTAATAAACAATCATAGACTATCAATAATAATAAGTATGCCCCCATCGCCGTATCTCTACGTTGACGTCGTGGTGGGGCTTGCGCGCTTCGAACTCTAGGTCTGTGCCGGTAGAGGTTACTTTGCCGGAACAGGTCTAGGGTGAGGAGCCAGACCAAGAGAGATACAGAAACCCGCAGGGCAGCATGTGGCGAGCTGCTGGGCAGTAGCGACCCCACGTACCCTATCTCCCGGGAGAAGTCATGTTCCTCATCTCTGGCTTGCCTTTATTGGCCGGCTGGAGTGAACACTGACGAGAACTGACCTCCCACCTCATTCTTGCCTTTATTGGCTGGCTTGAGTAGAGATTCGCAAGAGCAAACGTGCTCGGAGGAAGGAAGTAGTCCAGTAAGATGCTGGTAGGGATCTTGACCGTACTTCCGGGATTGTCCTGATAGTCGTGGAATACCTCTCCACTCCTCTTAAGCACCTCAAGACATGTTGCCCCCTTGTCGCTACGACACTATGTGCTAGCGACCGTTTCCGGGGGCCCATTGTTGAGTGTGCAAGTCACCCCCTGCCATTTTATCCGTGTATTGTATTTATCACACATTGGTCAGGCAGGGGCCATAGTCCTTCCATAGTTTTAGATAACCAGTCCACTTTAGCCATCCAAACCCATAGCCCAATTTTTTTTTGTCTCCATATTCTGCAATAGTCCTACACCATCCGGGGGTTGTCCTTGGGTGCACTTGCATAGTACGCACAGGGATAATCGTCGGTTAGTGCCTCATTTCCATTGAAAGCGTCTAACGGGCCTCTGCGAGTTGGCTTCGGCCCCTCATATGCCTTCTAAAGGTCCGGGACCCTGGGGTCCCGAGAAATATCAAAAAAAAAAAAAAATAATAATCTATCCTATCTCCCGGGAGAAGTCATGTTCCTCATCTCTGGCTTGCCTTTATTGGCCGGCTGGAGTGAACACTGACGAGAACTGACCTCCCACCTCATTCTTGCCTTTATTGGCTGGCTTGAGTAGAGATTCGCAAGAGCAAACGTGCTCGGAGGAAGGAAGTAGTCCAATAAGATGCTGGTAGGGATCTTGACCGTACTTCCGGGATTGTCCTGATAGCCGTGGAATACCTCTCCACTCCTCTTAAGCACCTCAAGACATGTTGCCCCCTTGTCGCTACGACACTATGTGCTAGCGACCGTTTCTGGGGGCCCATTGTTGAGTGTGCAAGTCACCCCCTGCCATTTTATCCGTGTATTGTATTTATCAAAGATTGGTCAGGCAGGGGCCATAGTCCTTCCATAGTTTTAGATAACCAGTCCACTTTAGCCATCCAAACCCATAGCCCAATATTTTTTTTGTCTCCATATCCTGCAATAGTCCTACACCAACCGGGAGTTGTCCTTGGGTGCACTTGCATAGTACGCACAAGGATAATCGTCGGTTGGTGCCTCATTTCCATTGAAAGCGTCTAACGGGCCTCTGCGAGTTGGCTTCGGCCCCTCATATGCCTTTCAAAGGTCCGGGACCCTAGGGTCCCGAGAAATATAAAAAAAAAAAAAATAAAAAAAAAAAATAAAATCAAGAGGAATTGTAGTCGTAATTAGTTACCGTGAACCGCAATCTACATCTATCTCTTCATTTAACTTGATAGAATGCAATATTAATTGAGATGTTCCAGACGAAATCTTCAGAATGCCTCAACTTCATAAAAGGCATGAAGCGGTTATTCTTCTGCACTAAGACTAAGAAGAAAAGTCCCAAGAAGGGAGCTAAGAAGAGCATGGACAAGGCAGAAGGTGGCTCTGTAAGAAAAAGGAAGGATGGCAAGCCGGTGATATTTACGTCGACGGTGGGCAAAGCTTCTGGAAATAATGGTAACAACCCCATTGTTGTGCTCCATGATATTATTACGCAAATGGAAACACAGCAAGAGTAAGTTTTTTTTTTAAATATTGTTTTCACTTGATTGCTTTTTGTTTCCTAAAGGCTGTCGTATGTTTGGGCGAGGCGCTTCGAAAAAATTGCAAAACTTTCCCACACCACGTTCGTACATTTTGTATGAACTGTGGTGGTATCTACATCGAACTACGCATCGGACTAGAGTCACGCAAAATCCTGCATCACGCAAGCGAACTTTAGCATATATACAAAGTCCGGGCAGATGTGACATCAATTCTCGGGCAGTAGCCCACCAGATACAACACCCGTCTTGTTGGAGGATCCTCTCTTTTCTATGGAGGATGAGTGAACTTTACATCCTATTCCTCATACCTCTATAGAACCATCGCAAACGCGAGCCGGACCGCGCTTTTTTCTATTGAAATGCGATGCGCTGCAGCCTGTTGCGGCTGTAATGTGTGCTTGCCTTAAATGTGATGTTTCAAAAATGGGATGTAATTTTATCAGCATTATTAATTCAAAATTTCTGTGATAAACAACATGTGATTTCCCAGGATTCCTTATTTTTCAGTTTTCATTAAAATTGATGACCCACTTTTACATTTTGCAGTGTTGCACCATTTGATATTTCATTTAGGACTTATTTATATAAATTACAGGACTCTTCAGGATCTAGCAAGCCGGCTTGAGAAATTTCAAGACCACTTGGAAACCGAAATTAAAAACATTGAGAATAAAGACCTCCGTACCAAAGTAGACTCGCACTTAGCCCATATGACGGCACAGATAAGCAGACTAAAAATATTAAAGGTAACATTATAGTTTTATTTAACGTTATACAATACTCTGCACTCGTTGATCATCAGGTTACCGACTGTTTTGCGGTCGGGTAAGACCAGTTGGGAAAACGATTCCGACATTTTTATCTGACACTAGCTGTGCCCCGCGACTTCGTTCGCGTGGAAGTTGTAAATTACACAATATACTACAATAACAGCCACATTTTAATAAAACTGCCTCGTTCTCCGACCCGTCGCGTTGCATCGCCCGCCCGCACTATTACTTCGTTTAGCGTTCTTACTGACTTTTTTTCCTTTTGCTCAGCTCCTAAGGTTCGTAGCGTGATGTTAAATCGCCTATAAACGATCCTCGAGAATTGGGCTACTAAATGCAAAAATATTTTTTCAAATCCGGTTTTTTGCTCATTAGTTCATATGGGTTTTAAATTTTTTTTTACCCTAATTTTTTTTTTCAAACATAAAAGTAGCCTAAGTTACTCCTTGTAACATCAGCTATCTGCCAATGAAAGTCCCATCAAAATCGGTCCAGCCGTATCGGAGATTAGCCGGAACAAACAGACAGACAAAAATTTTAAAAATTGTTTTTTTATCATAAGTACCGTATATACATTCATATGCATTTAGTAAAAAAGTGTTGTTTTGACATTACAAACAGACACTTCACTTTTATTTATTTGTGTAGATATTATCGCACAACGCATCGCCATTCATATTTTAACAAACTTGAATTTTACGTCATCTTCTGCCTGTAACAGCCCATTGCTGGACATATGCCTCCGATCGCCCGCCATTTAAATCTATTCTTGGCTATTCTCATCCGGCCGCTACCAGCCACCCTGCGATGATCATAGCTCCACCTAGCTTGAAGGCGACTTACACTAAGTTTGCCCATTCGTTCAAGAACAAGTCATGACCTACTACTACAGCAAAAAAAGTAATGGAAGTTAACAGTAATTAATACTAATGAATCATTTTGTACTTTTCCAGGAAAATCTATCATCAAGTCAGCCCTCAATACCACAAGAAAACGATTCAAAAATCGACAAAAACGAACGACCACAGGCATTCGACTTATTCAGCCCAATACCGGTACTGGAAAACGAAAAACAGTCCAAAGTTACTGACATAAAGAACCAGCCTAGAGTACTTAGTCTGGACTCTGGGAATTTCTCTGTGGTATCGAAGCCAGATACTCAGAATTTGCTGACAATGTCTGGTGATGCGCTCAAGCCTGTAGTTGTGCATGCGACGTCTGATAGCATATCTACTGTGTCTATGAATGACATTAGTAATTGGTATAATGGTAAGTGCTTTTGTTTTGTTTTTTATGGAGCATTCTATAACTAACCTTCTTTCGACGCTAAGTTCAGAGTAGCTAAATCCGATACAGTGATCTGTAAGTACAATATAGTAAAATGATGAAACTAAACTGTAAACTGTAGTCTAATAATTTAACTGTGACTAATGGCTGCAAGCGCGACTGCAGAGCACCCGCACCCCTTTTGAAATTTTTTTTTGGTTGGGAAATCATCAAATGACTTCTCCCGTTCTGGGCGGAGCAGGAGGGCGTGTCAGACTTTTACTGACTAGAACCCACCCATCATTTGCCTGTGCCAGGGGCCACGGTAACTCTTTCGAACATCCCGCGACCCTGGCAGACCCGCACCCCCTGGGCTCGATTCCCAGGTTGGGCAGTGTGGTTGGGTTGGGCAGTGTGGTTGGGTTGGGGTTCTCCATCTGAAATTAGGAAATAGGCTCTTACTCAAGTCGAGCTAGCAAATATAGTTTTATACACCTCTGCCCACTCATTTGGGAATTAAAGCGTGATATTATGTCATGTTATGAAACTAGACTGTACTGTTGCTCTACTAATAATATCGTCTTTACAATTTCCAGAAACAGAAGCCGTCCAAGAGAAACGTTCCCGATCTAAACCGAAACCTCGTCAAGACACGAGCCTCTCCCTCGCGGCTACCGAACAGAAGTTCGCGGCAGACATACGGTCTGTTGAGGACAGTAACGACAAGATGAAGGAGCTCAACGCTGACTTAGATACGGTGCTGGATAGGCTGCAGCAGATTCTCACTAATAACTTTGCTATGGATGGTAAGAGATTTTTATACTACTAACCACCAGTGGCGCAGCCACAATTGTCATTAGAGGGAAGCCGAAGAAAAAACATTGTTCAGTTCTCATAAACTCAGACAAAAAAATGTAGGCATTTTTGTAATATTTTTAATCTTATGATGACTGTATTAAACTGGTATTGAACATAATTATGTAATGTGATGTGATACACAGTTACAGTCCGTGGTGTAAACCAGAACCGCACTTAAAAAGTATTCTATGTAAGTCTGCAGTAGATTCTCACTAATAACTTTGGAATGGATGGTAAGACTGAAGTAGTTTAATGTCTTTTGATGATAGAAACTGACCACCGTGTATTAAAAGCCTAATCAAGTCATGACTTGTCAAATCATTCATGTTAGCTGATCGGCTAACTTATAAATAACAACAACTGATCATATAAATCGACTAGCTGTGCCCCGCGACATCGTTCGCGTGGAAGTCGTAAGATACACAATTACTAAACTCACTCCCTCGTCCTCGGACCCGCCGCGTTGTATCGCCCACCCACGCTATTACTTCGTTTTCGCTTAGCGTTCTTTCTGAATTTTTTTTTGCTCGGCTCCTAAGGGTCGTAGCGTGATGTTACATAACCATCCTCGAGAATGCCAAATTCTCGACGATGGTTATAATTAAAAATTCTTATTGCATTTGGTAGCCCATACCAAATGCAAGAATTTTTCAAATCCGACTGGTAGTTCCAGAGATTAGCGTTTTTTTGTGCGGAACCATAATTCTTTTTCTAAAATAAATTTGCTTATGTTACTCATTGTAACATCAGATATCTGTCAGTGAAAGTAACGTCAAAATCAGTCCAGCTGTTTCAGAGATTAGCTGGAATAAACAACAGACAGACAGACAAAAATTTTAAAATTGTTATTTGTTATAAGTATTCTTTCATAAGCATTTAGTAAAAAGCTGTTATTTTGTTTGACATTACAAACAGACACTTCAAATTTATTTATTTGTATGAAATTTTACCACTGATAAAATTGGCTTCCAATAAATGCTATGGCTTTGTTCTAGAGTCAATTTTTGGATAGCTTCTCTTGCTTTTTTGCCATATCACTAAAGGAAGAGAATATTCACAAACATTTTTGGGTGGCTTATGTTACTGACAACATCACTTGTTTGACTTGTAACGTGTTACAAAAACAGAGGGAGAGCTGTTTTGTCCTCGGCTAGTAGCTCGAATCTTATCATAAACAAGTTCAACCTTTCTTAACAGACTCATGCTTCGACAACACGCAACTCCGTGAGACAGCGAACGAGATGGAAGGACTTCTCGGCACTTTAATACGCGGGGTTGAACAGAGAGCAACACTTAACGCCTCTAAAGGCTTAGTATAACAAATTCTACTTTACTGAAATGCCTACGAAATTGTTGTTCTACTGTTTAAGTTATTCGTGTAAGGTGGAGAGCAAAGGATTTTATGGTGGCATTGAATAATAAACTTTATTTTCTGTGCCTAGTAAAGTGCGAACGAGCCCAAATGTGCGCATTCGAGTAGCTGTCTACGTCGATGTTCATACAAATTTGGACTTTATAACAGTTATTATAAAGTTCAATGTCATCAGAAAATCCTCAGCTCTATACTTCTCTCGAAATGCCCGGAGTCTTAGCTTTAATATCGCTCAAAATGAGCCGACGAAAGTTATACTATGTTTAAACAATACTGTGTTTTGGAACAGTTTGTGCAATAAATGAGTCCTTGTTAGAGTAACAAACCAAGTTAAACGAAAATTCCTCGAGTCATTTTGAGCGATGCAAGTTACAGGAATCTCTAATTGAATTTGCAATCTGGCTATAGGTAATAAGGATACTAAATGTTTATTTAAGTTTTGCCTAAGATGAAATTTGTGCACCTTTGGTTTTGTTAATTTGCACTGTGATTTGTTTGTTTTGCTACAGGACTGCAATTCGGAATAATTAATTATATCTTGTTTTTTTTTTTACAATCTTAAATCAGTTTTAAACGGTAGTTGTAAGTTGTTAATGAAGTTACTTATAGGAATGCAGGCCATGTAAGATCTAACTTTAAATTAATAACTTCAGTAACGGTTTGTACAGTCGCCGTCAGATATATTGTAGCAGACAAGGTGACCAAATACTTCTGAACAATTTAAAATGTCAATAAGTTCCATACACTACAAGTTGCCATTAATATCTGAACATTCATTACTTCATTAATATCTGAGCAGATGCTTGTCAATAATTTCTATACAAACAACTAACCAAAAATATCTGAACATTTACAACGTCAAGTGCATCTACGTAGACAAACACTGAGCTTACCTAATTCGTTACTGCGTGATATAAAGGACGAACCAAAAACGACTATCGACTTGACTATCTGCGATTAGTCCAGTCATTTGGTAGTTTTACCTGGAAAGTTTTTAAACTGGTGATTTTATTGAGGTTGACGTGCTCTCTTTGAATTTTCACATTGTCCCCAGAGTTCTACCGCAAAGGCATAAATGACCATCCCATGAGATTCATCCCATCCAATTTTTCCTCAACTGCTCAGATATCTAAAACTACCCCATCTGCGTAGATACACTTGACGTTGTAAGTGTTCAGATATTTTTGGTTAGTTGTTTGTATAGAATTGATTGACAAGCATCTGCTCAGATATTAATGAAGGAAAGAATGTTCAGATATTAATGGTAACTTGTAGTGTATGGAATTTATTGACATTTTAAATTGTTCAGAAGTATTTGGTCACCTTGTCTGCTACAATATATCTGACGGCGACTGTACTAAAATTGGAGTAAAAATGAATAACTTGCAATTAGTCAAATTGACTGATTGAACCTAGTGGTTGGAAGAAGGAAGGTACAAAATGTTCTTATGAATCTCATTCACGAATCTCTGTAATATTTTAATTTATATATTGACTCTTTATTTTGTTTTGTGACTGAGGTTGCTTTAAAGGTGGGCATTCACGGTCAGTCTATCGCGACAAATCAAATTCCGTTGGCGTGATGTGAAACTCTGGATGTCCAATCGCTCCATTTGACTGTAGTCACTTGGAGCCACGCCAAATGGCGCTATCGTGATTGCCCACCTTAAAGATGAGCATTCACGTTCAGTACATCGCGCCAATTGGCGTGATGTCCATCCAGAATTTGATCGTGATGTTAAAATCCGTTGGCGTGATATAAAACTCTGGATGTCCAATCGCTCCATTTGACTTTAGTCGTTTGGAGCCACGCCAAATGGCGCTATCGTGAAACCTTTAGATCTGTTTTGAGAATAGTGCAACTTGCACCGTTCTGTATTTATTTGACCGATTGACTATTTATAAGACAAGATTTGGACATGATAATAATGATGTCACTTTTTATTTAAGTCTGAATGACTTAGCAATTCTCCGTTCTTTACTTTTGTCCAGCTTAAACAAATTGGATGTAGTCATTTTGACTTTGAACAAATATTTGATCGATAGAAGCTTTTCAAAACCCAAGTAGGTATAATATTTTAATTAACATTAATATTTAAGAAAACTATACCGTCCCCTCCTACATTTGGTGCTCAATTTTTTAACTTTAAGACCTGCTATAAAAGAAAACATACATTTAGAAAAGTAACATGCCATATATTTTATATAAAAAATTTACATACATTTTTCGTGTTTATTAAATAGAAAAAATAATAATAATGTCACATAAATTAAACGTAATGTTAAAACTATTCTAGGTTTAAGTAAAATAATAAATTGCTACATTTCATTTGTGCGTTTAACAGGTAAATAAAAAAAATATATTAATAAAATAGAGCAATCTATTTTAATTCACATTGTAAGTAAGCGTATATCACCGTCTTAGATTAAAGAAAACTACGAACACTGAAGTAGACGAGGCTTTAGTTTGGATTCTAAAAGCAATGCAATTATAATGCTTGTACTTAAGTTAAGCCTATTTATTTTTGTCAATAAATCTTTTCTCTCTCATTGCTCTTTCCAAGCTAAACCCACGAAGAACAGTCTTTATCATGGAAGAATTGTAAGGCAGAAAAGCAACTAGCTTCTACAGAAATGCCATCTGACCGACACGCGATGTAAATTGTCAAACAACATATGTACCTTTGTAATAAAATAGCGAAACATGTTAGTCTATGTCGAAAATGTATGACGATGACAATAAAATCTGCCATCGCAGATAAAACGTGCATCTCCTAATTATTAAAACGCTCAATCTTTATACAAATTATTTAAAAAAAATTAAAAAAAAAATACCGTACAAAAAAGCAATTAAATTGCTTCGGCACAACCTAATCCATACTTAAAGTAATTAAATTCAAATAATATCGAATCATTTACAATTAATAATGTTTATGTATAAATGTTAGCGTAATCTATAATATAATAAATGTTTTATATCAGCGGACGGATTTTTTTTCTAAACTATTACGTATCTACATTTGGGTAAAAAGTCGTATAAAATAGCTTATCGTTACGAATTATTGTTAGATTATAAAGTTTACAGAATACGTCTTTTTTCCACAACCTCACTTTTTTTTTTTGAGTATATTGTATTGCTAAAATTGACATAATGTAGGTTTCAGTCGCTGCTATGTGACTTATAGAGTATAATTTTTTGATGTATTGATTTATTGATGATCAATAAGAATTGGAAGACTTTTGCATAACAATATATCCGATGAAGGTCTTAACGAAGGTCAAACGATTTAACACTTTAAAAAAAATATATAAACGGATGAAAAATCGTCTAAAAATCACGCATCATCTATGGTTGTGACATTCATAAGTCTACATACTATTATTGCATTGCTTCTGCTACTGAACACGATTGATAAAGTGATGCCTTACAGAGAACTTACACTTATTACTGTAAAGTTGCCTACTGATGTCGTACTGACATAATATGCAGGTCAATACCGTCAATATTATGGGCAACCTGCTCGAAGAAGTACTGTGAGCTTCCCGGAATATCGAACTACCTACAGTATTATGCCTTTTATGCATAAAAAAATAGCAGATTTCATTTTCACTCGTATTTAAAGCTAGTCTAATTTAAAATTGCGTGGGTGGTGTATGGTTAAAATAACGGATGTAAAAAGACGCTTAAACCGAGAGTCACTTATGCCCCCGTCATTGGCAAAATGTTTTACACAGCAATGTTTCACACTAAAAATACAATTAATTTCCTACCTATTTTTGCTCTGTGATGAATGCGGAAATAACGGATATGTGATGGGTTTTTTTACACCTTGTATAATCTTTGCGTGAATGTGTCCCTCTGTGTCCAGACATCAGTAGGCACCTTAGTTCAATACGCTAGTTCCTCTTGCTGCTGTTGATGAGGTACTTGCAGCAATGCGTTAGGAGGTGCTTCTCTTTCTCTGTGGAGCCGTTTTGGTGGATAGCTGTGGGGCCCCCGCGCTCGCGCGTGTAGATGTCAAGCCCGTATTGACCTGGAGAATGGAAAGAAGACAAATAAAGATTAAAGTGATAAAATTAAAAGATATTTAATCTACTTGCAGCAGAAATTGCCTCTATTGATTGTGTAATTATGGATTTCTTTGTCGAAGTTCATAAGAGCAACATTAAGATGGACCGTATCAATATCATGAATGTAACTTGTTATTTGACGTGTCTATGTTAGGTCGGTAAGTTTGGAAGGCCAGGGCTCTGTAGCCGACTCGTGACTAATCCAATTATAGTACCTACACGTTTTCAATTTTATTTTCCTAATATTCTTACTTGCTTGGCTAGCGTTTACAAAAATGTCTAACAAAAAAGGCACTCGGATCGCAAAAATACGTTTGATGGCTTTACTACAGTACTACTTCCTTCAGTTGACATCAAAGAGGGTTTTCATGAAAAATCATGACACCAGTTGGCGCCACTTTGACAAGAGGTCTTCCATTTCGACAATGAATATAAAATATAATATGATGACGTCATTCGTTCATCATTCAGTCACGACTAAAGAAAGTATCAGCGCTTTGACACTTGACAGGTGCCCGGACCAGACGTCTCAGTGCTGCCACCTAGTCAACGTCATTTCAGGAAACCCTCATTGACTAGCTCATTATGTATATTACTTAGGGCCGATTTTTCAATCGTCAGATAACTTTTATCTGGAGAATATGTTTGACGTTTTGACAGCTTTTCTATAGAAAATGTGAAACCGCCATATGTATTCCTCAGGTAAAAGTTATCTGACGATTGGAAAATCGACCCTAAATGTAATTGACTTACCTTCTTCAGGGAACGTGATGTAGAAAGACACGATGTCATCGGACACGTTTTGCTGCACATACTTGGACAGCCTCTTCTCGTCCACTCCATTCTTGTGGAGTGTTGCCATGAAGTCCGCTAGGGGGCGCGACATGCGGAACTGGATCTCGAGCTCGCGACCCGCGAATACTAACGCTTCCTGGAATTCAGAACGAGCGACAAGGTAAGTAATTTTTAATACCTAGATCTTGATGAGACTGTAGAGATATCGAGTACAATTTTATTATAATAAGATACCATATTAGTCGTTTGTAAACCGAAGTTTAATGATATTTGATGTCGTATCGAGTCATGCTCGTAAATTAAATGCGTTTGCGTAAAGGCAAATTAGTTTTACAATAGGTAGCATGCAGCTACCATTTCGCATCCGTATTATTCAGGGAAGAAGGATGCTATTCAAATAACATCGACATTGGTAGTTGGTAGATACTGGTGGATGCTACTGGCTTCCTCTAGCCAAATAACAAAAGACAAAGACTCGAAGGTCTGTCTTCAATAATCGATTCATTATACAGGGTTATTTTAAATTGGCTAGCTAAACTCCGCAGACGCTATGGGCATCGATATCTAAACATGATAAAACAAAAATAATAATAATGTGATGATTTTTTTTTTTGTGGAGTTCTCGACCGAAGTTATTGTAGTAACTTGGAATACCAGTTTAGAACATCTGTTTTTCTTGTCTACACTTCACAGACGTGATGGGTATCGATACCTAAACACGATAAACCATAAGAAAAGAGTTTTTCTCTAAATCATACTTCAGGTAACAAAACTAACAACGGTCGTCGACCTCCCAAAAATAAAACAGCATCAAATATTTTTATTTTTTTTATTTTATCGTGTTTAAATACAATACCCATCGCGTCTGCGAAGTTTAGCCAGCCAATTTAAAATAACCCTGTATTCATACCTGGTGCGTAATAGGTACAAGTCCGAAGAGTCTGGTAGCTTTCGTGGGTCCCCATTCACCGCTCGCGCAGTCAGGCAGCGGGACCATCACCGTTTGTAGTTCAGCACAACATATCTGTAAAACGAAGGTATTTGATGTTAGCTTTTATCTTTTTGTATTTCCCTAAATTATTTTTTCCTCGTTATGCAGAGTAGGTACTTATAGTCCATGCAGAGTCGAAGAGTGAGAGTGTGATTGATAGTCTTTCTGCTCCTGCCATACTTGTCCCAATTTATTTGGTGTGGCCGCAGCATGTGTGGGGTTACCATTTCGAAATTTTGGAAACTTTGGACATTTGCAAAACAATTCCGGACTTTTACTTTCTCATCTTTCTTTTTTCAGTATTCATTTAGCTTTTTCGGTCTTCAAAAAATATCTTGAGTCGTAAAGGCCAAAAAGCTGGACATGTCCGGACAAATCCGGACGAATGGTAACCCTAAGCACGTCTCTTTCATCCAGTCATCTCTCTCTGTCATCATCGCTGTATTCCCCGTTACTAGCCATATTATGACTGAAAGATAATCTTTCACGCAATCTATCCATCGTTTTTTTTTGGTCTTCCCCAACTCCTTTTCCTTTTTCACACTCGGTTTTTGGTAAGATTTTATAGCACTTCTGTAGTTCATAAAAAAGTCTATAATCATTACGTTAAATTACCTTGAACTTGCAAACACTCTTGAACTTCATAGGTTCCCCGGTGAGGTACTCTCGAGGCGTGACGGCGTTCGCGAAGATGTCCAGCAGGAAGGCGCCGCTACAGGGCGCGTGTACACGGAACGATACCACGTTGCCGACCACAGACTGAGAAAAAGAGAATAATATTACAATTTAGAAAGAAAGAAAAAACGAAATAAAAATTGTCTATTCTGCACAACAAAAACAAAAAGAGAAATGAAAAAGTTAAGAGTTTTACAATATTAACTTCTAGGTCGAATCTAGGTAAAGGTAAAGTAAGGTGATAGGTGTGGTCCTCCAAATGGGCTGCAAATGCAAATGGCCTTATTGAGCAGAGTATGAGTGTTTTACCCGTATGCAGTTGCTTATTCAAGCAAAGATGGGTCCAGTTTTCCTCATAAGATATAAAGATAGAAGAAATTAAGTCCTGCTCTCATCAACAAGATTCACAATGTTTTCGATAGGCAGCTGCCGTTACGAAAATCTGAAAAACCCAAAGAGATCCTTAGACTTCCTGGATCGTTGGACCTTCCCATTAGATGGATTCTTACCTGCATAACAAATCTCTTGAGACTGACACCGTCGAAGCCGTCTCCCTCCGTGTCGTAGAACTTGAGGTTGTAGTGGAAGATGAGCGAGCTCTGCATGTGTGCGGGCATGGCTATGCGCATAGTCGCCGCACCTGGAATGTTTGAATTGTAACAATGAAAGTGCGTTTTTTTAAAAGATAATTATTTGGCTCGGTGTATCTCGACCTTCGATGAAGTGGTAGTTGGAGCGTTGACAGTTATGATCCTCAAAAACTTAGCTAACTTGATATCAGATGTCCCTGTCGAAGTTATCAGAGAGGTACAACAAACTGCAAAGATATAACGCATGGAAGATGCTGCTGCTGAGCGCTGGGAAGATGTTGGCATAAACTATTGGAGCTTTATAAGCATTTGCTTGACTGGTTATTACACCAATCTATGCAGGGGCCCAAGTGGACGGACTAAATAGTATAAGTGGTAATACGGAATATCTAAAAAGTAAAGTACACTCACCAGTCGAATCAGTAAACATAACAGCCTTCGTGTTAGGGTCGCTGAAGTACAATCCGTATCTAAAGAACAGCGACCTGACGAAGGGCAGCTCTTCAAAGTCATGCAGCGTGATGGGCGTCTTCAATAGCTGCCAATCTGGCTGCAGCGGGAAAAACTCGTAGATGAACTCCCGAGGGTCCGTCAGGAAGTAGTGGTCGTCATATTCGTACCTGGGACAGTAGTTGGAATTTTTGGAGGAAGTCCTAGGTAGCCAACAGAAAGATCAAGATCTGAACAAGCGGGGAAAATAGTATTTACATAGAGGTTTATGAAGCATCAAGTATCTTGAAGGTAAACAAAAGCGCAGCAGGACACTGGTCCAGTAAAGCAGCCAAAGCAGGGTAGGTATAAAGTATAGACAAGTAGACATGGACGGCACAGAAGAATATAACGAAAGGCTACGCTTAAGTTGTTGATAATGGACCAAGTTTAGAATTTGTAAGCGTTTTCGTCGACACAAGACATCTTTCACAAATTGATCATCGGTATTTTTGATAGTTCGGGTCACAATCTTTTAACCTTTTGACCACCACGTCAAAAAAGCAAAATCATGCCCTCAGCGCCAAGCTATGAATTCATCCTTTATAGAGGGTTTATTGAATGAAGCCTTTAAGTTCCTGCCAAGTTGAATTTATTTCTATGTGCCTAAATGCCGTAGGTACAAAAATTGCTTTTCAGTTTTAGCAGTAATCCTTCTTAATACCAAGCGAATTTTAAAGTCCATCTTAAATGCTGTCTACAAACCTCAAGCTATCACTCTTCCCTCGATTGCCTGGTTTCGGCGCATCCTTAGCGTTAACCAGATGCCTGGCTCCCCAGTTGCACTGCACGAAGCGCCACGCCCCTGCCACGAACACTGCGTTCCAGGAGTTGCGGAATCTGTTGTCTTCGAAGCGAACTCCTGGTTGGTAGCCCGCAGATTTGCTGTAGCCCTTGATCACGACACAGTGGAGACCAGCGTAGCTGAAGATGGAAGATCCCAGGTAAGGACAGTGTTTTCGACTGTTCAGTCATTTTGACTCTTTAGTTGCTGTTGTCAATCGGTTTATTATAAGTGGATGGGCACACGCTGCTCATTGTCCCGCCATGATATATTTTTATGTACTACCGTGGATGAAGTGTATTTCCGAAACGCTTTAATTTAATGGGATTCGCTTCATGTAAAATTATGATAGGTGTGTTTTCTTTGTACTTAAAATTTTATTTTGGGTGCAAAGGGACTTCTTAGAAGAAAACAGATTGTATAATGAGAAATAAAAATCGTTCAATGTTGTCTGGTCCTTCGGGCGTTTGTTCCAAAATCTTTGGATGTAGAGTAATAATTAATATCTGTCAGAAATACATGGTCATCTCACCTGCACAATCTCTTAAACAGTACATGGTAACTTTCAGTCCCGTGTTTGATGCCTCGGAGCAGTCCTAGTGGAGAGTCTCCTCTCAGGTTGTCGTCGAACTGGATGTTGTTCAAGTTCTTGACGGTTATCCAGCGGAATATGGTCCTCGCCTTCTCAACGTCGCTCGCGCATCTGCCTACTAGCTGTCGGACTAGATCCGTAAAGGTTTTTTGGTCTTCTTGTGCTACCTGGAATCGGATATTATACCAGTTTAAAGATCATTGGTTGGATCCGATTCTTTGTCTTACGACCTCGGGAACAAGCTTCAACTTTCTGACTAACTGACCGACTCCTCGAAAATTCCTGAGAAGTTATTTTCAGATATTACTTTTGCTAATGTTACGTGAAATCAGAAGGCTGTGCTCGTGGTAAAAGTCACACTGCGATCCATTCTGAAGCTTTTTGGGATAGAACAAAGACAATATCACGACCTCCGAGTATTGTCCTTTGAAAATGTCACCAATATGAATGCAGTTTTAGTTAGCAATTTATGTAATATTGCATATAAAATAATATCCAGTGCGACTTACCGAAATAGCAATCTTATCAACATCAGCGAACTCGGCAGGGTCTGTATAGATGTGGAACTTGGACACGAGCGGGGGCTGCGGGGGCGGCGCGCGGGCGGGATAGGGCGGGGCTTCCTCGCCGTCCACGAATAGGGAGGAGGCTGCCATGTACTCCGACCGACGCTCCTGGATCAGTTCCATCATCTCGTGACTTTGCTTCTCTACTAGGGCTGCTGTCGCTGCTCTGAAAGTTTTAGAAAAGGACATTGGTTACATTTTGTTTTTGTTGTTTTAGTTGGAAGACCTGCGTCTGTGTTTCCGAACGCATACAACCCCGATCTCTTCAAAGTGAGAGTGAACAGGCTTCTTCTGGGTAAGCTCGCTCCGTCGTCGACTTTGTCTGTCACTTCTGACCTAGACTAGAGTCAAGAGCAAACCCATCTCAAAAAAAAAAAAATAAAGCTTATTTGGAAGGCTAACTCAGTAATACTTAAAAACCTTGGTATGTGACTGTGTCAGTGATTTTTATAGGACTTGTAAAAACCAATGAAGTGTCTCAAAACCCTGTAAAACCGATATTGCTTTAAATAAGTAAGACTGTTATGAACTTATAACTCACCAAAGAGTGCAACTAGTTTTAAAAACAGTACCAAAACGAATAGTGATCATTCAATTCTCAAGACATTATCTAACCACCCTCACACTCCGATAACCAGTAAGCGCGTTCCGTTTCAAAACCCTGTGCTTAACGCTATCCTAAGCATATGTCTGCGTGTTCCAGTTTTCACCTCAACAACATCTTAAGAGGATACCGTGTGCGCAGTGGCGCCCTCATCGTTTGTTTGGTTTTTAATTTAATTTTAGAATGAAAATGCAGAAAATAAGCACGTTATGTTGCGCTCCACAAGACTATACGTTATTATTATTACAAACAGTAGTTATACATTGTTAAGTTTTATTATAATCCTTAAAACGGAGCTTAGTGGCCACTATTTTCCGTTTTAAGGATTATAATAAAACTTAACAATGTATAACTACTGTTTGTAATAATAATAACGTATAGTCTTGTGGAGCGCAACATAACGTGCTTATTTTCTGCATTTTCATTCTAAAATAAAAGAAATAATCAAACAAACGACGAGGGCGCCACTGCGCACACGGTATCCTCTTAAGATGTTGTTGAGGTGAAAACTGGAACACGCAGACATATGCTTAGGATAGCGTTAAGCACAGGGTTTTGAAACGGAACGCGCTTACTGGTTATCGGAGTGTGAGGGTGGTTAGATAATGTCTTGAGAATTGAATGATCACTATTCGTTTTGGTACTGTTTTTAAAACTAGTTGCACTCTTTGGTGAGTTATAAGTTCATAACAGTCTTACTTATTTAAAGCAATATCGGTTTTACAGGGTTTTGAGACACTTCATTGGTTTTTACAAGTCCTATAAAAATCACTGACACAGTCACATACCAAGGTTTTTAAGTATTACTGAGTTAGCCTTCCAAATAAGCTTTATTTTTTTTTTTTGAGATGGGTTTGCTCTTGACTCTAGTCTAGGTCAGAAGTGACAGAGACAAAGTCGACGACGGAGCGAGCTTACCCAGAAGAAGCCTGTTCACTCTCACTTTGAAGAGATCGGGGTTGTATGCGTTCGGAAACACAGACGCAGGTCTTCCAACTAAAACATATATGACGACATTATGAGTAACATTTTGATTGATCTAAATTTATAAGTTTTGTCAAACAAATAGACAGCTAAATGCAAATCCAAACATGAAGGTAATATCAAGACCTCCCAAAATAAACCGCAAGCGGCATGGACAATAATTAACAAATCAAAAGCCTTATTTCCTAAAGAGTCAATAACAGAAATCCAAACAGTCACAAAGCAAATAAACCCGTCAGAAATGGCTATTTCTCAATTTAACAATTTTTACGTCTTTTAACAATTTTTATATTGACCAAGTTGTCAAACCAAAAAATAAGACAATACCAGAAATCCCTATACACTCAAACACCTGTGGTTATTTATCTATGGAACTAACTATATCGCAAGACATAACTGACCACATATATGAACTCATTTAGAAATACAAATAGTGTTTGTTACGACGGAATTCGCACTTAAGTTGTAAAAGAATCGGCTCAATACATAGCTCCACATCTCAGTCACACTATAAACATAAGTAATGGCATCTTTCATTACTCCGTTCCTGAAGGACTAAAAACTTCCATAATTGCACAATTGCACAAAAATCAGGATAGGCAATGTATGGCAAACTACAGGTCTATTGCCTTGATACCTGTTTTCTCAAAAATATTCGAGAAAGTCATTTATAAATCCCTATAATACAATACATACATCGAGAAGTCAAATATATTAGTCAAAGAACAGAAGGGATTTCGTAAACAGAAGACAATTAATAGGGCCATACAAGATCTTCTGCCTATTCTATCAAGCGTGGACAAAAGAAATCCTGTTTGTGCCATCTTTATGGATCTAACCAAGGCTTTATTTATTTAATACTTCATGCACAGAAAAGTACAGAGGCGGACTTAATGCCATAGGCATTTTCTACCAGTCAACCTTTGGGCGATGCAGAGACAAACAGTGGTAGGTGCAATTATGAGAAATTGTGGAATACATATTTATTTAAATATAAAGATACACATATACCTATTACAAACTATAAATATAATAATATATACCTAATTATATATAAATAAGCGCAAATAAATATATACATAAATACACGAATAAACTAAAACAAATAAGACAAACAATGGGAAAACGTTAACGTTGTGATGATACTGCCAGCTTCTTACGAATGTGCTCGCGAACTTTTATTTTAAAGGATAATCGGTTGGTAGCCATCCTGATTTCCAGGGGGAGCGCATTCCACAGAGAGATAGACTGAACGAAGAAGACTTTCGATTATGTAGATTACGCAATACTGTTAAATAAGCTTGAAAAATATGGTATATTATTAAAAATATGGTATACTATTTGGCTAATAGAAAACAATTTGTAGAAATCACACAAATATGCTCTAATACCGGTTACGAGAAGAAATATCAATCCACATGTAGGACAATCAAATACAGTGTACCTCAGGGCAGCGTGCTCGGACCTCCCCTCTTCATGCTGCATATTAATGACCTTCCCAGACAGATAAAGTATCCTATGGTACTATTTGCTGACGACAGCACAGTAGTCATTAAATGTGACGATCCTATGACTTATGAAAATCAAATAAATATGATATTAAATCCAATTATAACATGGTTTGACAAAAATAATCTTATTATAAATTTAGGGAAAACTAAAATTATGCATTTTTATCAGATAATTCCAAGTAACATCCTTGACATTCATTATTTAGGGACACAAATAGAGCCAACTACTGTCACTAAATTTATTGGCATCATAATAGATAATAATTTGACCTGGAGATCCCAGACAGACGAAATTTGTGAAAAAATCAATCAAAGATTGTCAGCCTAGAATCAGTTCCGACAGCTTATCACGGTTATGTTGAATCAACACTTAGGTATGGCATATTGTATTGGGGCAACTCAGT
The DNA here is from genome assembly GCA_947568875.1 of Fissipunctia ypsillon. Taxonomy (NCBI): domain Eukaryota; kingdom Metazoa; phylum Arthropoda; class Insecta; order Lepidoptera; family Noctuidae; genus Fissipunctia; species Fissipunctia ypsillon. Next base: position 17,773,982 of record OX387659.1, read on the forward strand.
TGATAGAGAACTTGTATTTAGAGCTCAAAAAAGATTTATCAGGGCTATGTGTAGAATAAATAGCACCGACAGTTGTCAACCGTTGTTTAAAAATCCCTACCCTACCGTCGTTATACTGGTGATTTTTTTTACCGTCTCGAAATTTTTACAGGCTGTTCTACCCATGAATATGAACAACTTTCACTACGGGACCAACTCTGAAATCACGAAAAAAAAATCAGCTGATTCATACAAAAGTTCAATACCTACTCGACCAAAATGTATGAATCAGCAGATTTTTTTTTCGTGATTTCAGAGTTGGTCCCATAGTGAAAGTTGTTCATATTCATGGGTAGAACACCATGTAAAAATTTCGAGACGGTAAAAAAATCATCCAGTATATCTATGAAAGTAATGTATTTGTAAAAACACACATCTCGCAATACAAAACAGCTTTCAAAATTCACTATAGAAAACTTCGTGACAAAAACAAGCTAGAGCTCGAAATTTCACATGGTAGAACAGCCTTAATGAACAAAAGTACTTTCTGTGTGCCCACTAAAATATTCAACAAGCTGCCTGACACATTAAAATTGTTAAATCTGGGCAAATTCAAAAATGTGTTAGTAAAATTTTTAATCAATAAATGCTACTACTCGTTAAAGGAATATTTGGATGACAATTCTATAATTCCTCCTCTTGAACCTTAAATCACCTGACCTGTTTTGACATTCATAAAATTTAAATTGATAATAACATTTGTACGCCTAATTGCAAAACATAGAGAACCTATGTAAATGTTGTAACATTTCACCTATGTTTACAAGTAAAGATTCTGATTCTGAAGAAGCGTTTTGTTTAAGTTTAAAAACCTCGTCGGGTATATAGCAGTTTACACTTTGGACCCCTTGTATAAATCCGCCTTACGCCCACGTGAGTTTGTGTAAGGGATGCGAATGTCTTCCATTTCGTCTGAAGTTTTTGTTTGTTCTTATTAGTGACTTTTCGTACATAAAATAGGTGGTTTGGGTATGGGCAGCAGTAACGGCCCAATGACCACTTTAGTTGATATTGCTTAGCACTTTCCACTTGTATTGTAATATGTTTACGAACAAGACCGATATTTGGCATTAACCCTCTTTAAGTAGGATTTGTTTTTCGTGTAACAAACGGAATACAATGGCATTATTCTTTTAATGAGATTTTTTAAGTGTCAAGAACGCAGAAGAAGTGTTTATCGTTGTTGTCGAGTTTTAACAAACCTCTCATGCTCCAGCATCTTCCTCGTCAAGCTTTCCTTCTTCTTATCCCTTCTCAACGTCATGTTCTTCTCCAAGTCCGCTCTCTCTTGCTGATGACGTAACGTGAGGGCTCCTAACTCTGAGTCAGGTCTTCTCTTCTTTACCTGCATCTCTTGTTGGAACCTGTTTGTCAGCCTCTCTAGTTCGCGCTCCCATTCGTCCTGGAATTTGGAAAGGAGTGTGATTAATGATTCACTGATAAAAACTTCAATGGTGGGTTTGACCAGTTATGAAGAATTGAGAATGTTACAATGGATGATGTGGGCTCAAAAATTACCTGAAGATATTGATGTTGACAGTTCCTATTATACCAGAATTCAGAAGTATAGGGAACCGCTGTGACATTTTTTTATGTAAGATAAACATCGTTCTTACTCAAACGAACCGTTAACCTTTACAGCGGGCAGTTCATTTGCAGTCTTAGACTGTTTTAATGGTACTTGGACCCTAACACTATGAACATAAGCTTTAAAGCAAACCGACTATAATTAAAGCCAGCATAAGTTTAGTATTTAACGTAAATCTCTACCTGTATTTCTTCTCGTATCCTTCTGTTTTCTTCTTCACGGTGTTTGGAGAACTTTCTGTACAGGTCATCTTCTTCTTGTCGGTGTTTCATTTCTAGTTTTGTTTGTTCATCGCGATCCTGGGAACAAGCAAATAGGAGATTTTATAAGACTTTTTATAAGATTTAGAGAGTGATTGATTGAACTTTATTTGGCATTTCCACCAGCAATTTGCTTCGCTTCCGGTGCATTTTTTCTGCGGTCATATATATTTGTTTATACACTTTCTCAATTGACGCGATATACCTACAAAAGCTAAACATTAAATACTGATTCATTTCGAATACTTAGTCCATAGATCAACGTCTTCGCAGATATTACGTGTAAATAGTATCCTAAATTATACACAAATGCGAAAGTGAGTTTGTTTGTTTGTTACGCTTTCACACTAAAACGACTGAACGGATTTGGATGAAATTTGGCACATGGGTAGACCATGAGCTGGGTTAGGACATAGGATACTTTCATCCCGGTATAGTACGTTCCCGTGGGATAATTTACGACATCCTCGCGGGCGAAGACGCTGGCAGAAACTAGTAAGTAATACGGTTTTCATAGCTGGCTAAACGCAGTCACTCACTAGCATATTGACTGATTGTATCTACTTATAGGTAATTTGTTGATGTCGTTAAGCTTGTGATGATGATGACATTCATATTATAACAGCTTTAAATAGAGCACAAAAACTTAATGAACCTGTCTTTAACATCAACTTAAGGTGTAACTTGAACTGTTGGCAAAAAGTTAAAAGTTAATAACAGTAGTGTTTTTATTGAGCCAATGAGGCTTTTCATTAGGTCATTGACCTTAGTATTTAACTCGTCAGTTAAAAGCAACCACTTTCCAACCTTTCAGATATTGCAAACAAACAATTAGTTATTACCAATAATATTAGCATATTATCTTAGTTATAAATCAAAGTATATACCTACCTAGCATATCTAATTCAGCTTAGCAATATGTCAGCAGAGATTAGCGGCAAGACGACCATTAGATCGTCACGATGGAAAGTGTCGCCACCTGGCGGCCACGGAGGAAAGTGAAACGATTGTGTCGTTCACCTGCGCGCGCGCAAGGTAGCGATTAGATCATGGAATATGCAGTGACAGAATGTCCACTTGAAACAATTGACGACAACGAGTGCATGAAGATGATATCGTTTTTTTTCCTAGCTTTAAATATAATGTATATTTGGTCAATAGTACTTGATAGCCTTTAGCACTTCTCAAGTAGTGGAAAATAGATATTTAAAACCCCTTAGATAATACAGTAAGCCGACGTACGCACGGACGTAAAAATATCACGGCAGGATTTTATCGCGCACTTGATTTTCAAGTGTTGAGCCGAGCATTGTGAATCCAACAGAGGGCATCCCAGTGCGTTGAAAAAACACACTGTTGGATGGTCAACTCTCGGCGCTAACCAAAGCGCACTGGATTGCGACGCTCTGCTTAGCGCCGAGAGTTGAAAATCCAGTACGCGAAAAAAATCACCGTGATATTTTTACGTCCGTCCGAACGTCGGCTTAATAACGGCCTATAGTGAACCCTTGGCTTCTTGGCTTCTTTAGTTTTCGACAAACGTTGAGTGGTCTTGATTCCACATTTGAGAGTAGAGTGTAGTTGAGCTCCTAGCGAAATGTCAACTTATGTTACAATTTAACCAACCGAGGATTGTCTTCAATGGGCCCGACATGCTTGACCAAAACTACCCCGACCTGTAGGATCACCACAAACAAAATAAATAATAGTGTCAGTGAAATGTTATGTAGTAAAGGTTGTGTGATCTTTTATGTCCAACTTAGGACGCAGATAAATTTTACTATACCTTACGCCAGATAAGGGTGGAATAAAAGTCATTAACCCCACTGGTACTAAAAAGTCTCAAAACTTAAATACAAACAAAAAAAAACATGCCACGTGCACGCGTCAAGGACGCCTTGTATCGCGATACGTTTGTTTTGATCGTGTTAGCGACACTGCCTTAACATTTTTTCGTATCGTTTTGAAATATTGGAATACATTAGTAGAAGGCGTCAACGACTTTTATTCCATGGTTATCTGGCGGAAGGTATAGTCCACGCCCTAAGCACGCTGTGTGTATTGAATAAGCCTTCTGTCTGTGCTGTCCTATCTACTCTATGATTAGATGACCGATCGTACTCGTTCATTTATTGATAGATCGCCTACAGGTTTACGGTGTTCACAGCAATTTTCTGTCTTTTAATAGTGTTTTTTGCGGTAGCGCGAATGCCGGAAGACTTCATAAATTGTTCATAGCATCGTAAATCGGAAAGTGTTTAGCAATTTCCTAGTGTAGTCTTGACAAAGTAAGATGACTTTCTACCGGTTAATGCCTATGAGCAAAGAAGAGTTTTATCTTTATTTTTAGTATTGCATGCGTTTGCAAAGAAGCTGCCGTGTTTTCCCATGAAGACTTGGCATCTTTGTCAAAAGCCCAATGCAATCTATTATACAGCGTGTATAAAAAATGTGTAGCCATATTTAAGCATGTAGTACAGAAAAAATAATCAGCTGTCCAATACATTTTCGTCTAATAGTTATTGAAGTTTTGTACTTTTTCGCTATTACGATGTTGTTCCCAAGGAGAAAGTTGTTCAGTTTGCTGGTCTGTACTACATCCGTAAATATATTTTAAACACGTATTTCTCATACACGCTGTAAATGGAAATGTATTTCCCAAAAAGATTTATGGCACGTGGGCATTGATTATGCTCGGTATGCTGCTTTGTGGAAACTAAATAACCATTCCACTGCAGAGACAGAAGTAATGAGCATTAATCATCAGGCTTGCTAATGCCCATTGAGGATTTCACACCATAAAGTCCAAATTTCACCGTGAACCCGGTGTTACATTAATTTCGAAAGAAAGTCGTCATGACATCTTTCATAGTGATAATGGTGCACAGTTACCTCATAGGGGTGAAAGGGAAATCCAGCCGAGTTTTAAATGCCAAACAAGCACTTAAGTTTTCTTTTCTAAAGAAGGGTTCAACCATAGTAATAGTTCCTTGTAAAAGATACCCAATGATACGATATCTAAAGATATTAAAAAGCAATTATTTATGCCCCAGTGAGTGTAAGATGTAGTCGGTTTCTGATGAGATTTTTTGCTTGAACTAACAGTAAGCATTATCATTGAGCGGTGCCGTCTCTGGTTTTAATGATCCTCTTTTTTTAATATTATGGAATGGAAATATAACTGAGTGACCGTTGTCAATCGTAGGCGTGAATATTTTAGGTTTTTGGGGCTTCGTAAACTTGTAGGGTCAGTTGCGAATTTGAAGAGAGAGGTTTGATTTTACCGGTACCCACTGAAAGAATGATCCCTTACGAGTATGTATCAGAAAGGTGTATGTTGTATTTGAAAAATATCTAAGGAGTCTGAAATTCTGCTCTGTGTATGCTAAAGTTGGAAACTTCGGACATTTCTCTTGCTCTCACATCAACGAGAGCTAAGCAAGAAAATCCAAATCGGTTTAAAGATTTGAATACGATTGAATGCCTAAGGAGGCTTTTTTATTACACCTTCTTGGCAATGCAATAGTAACCCGTAGGCATGGCTCTTGTTTATATTAATTCCTTCTAAAAGCTTGTTCATAGGAATAGTAAGGTAAAGTATCTACTCATTTCAATATCCTGGTCATTCGAAGGCTTCAGGCGTTGAACTCGATCTCGCCAACACTTATGCATTTAAACATAATGCATTATTATGTTTGCCTCGATTTGAGCTCTCACATTGTAGTATTGCATGTTGTTATCTTTTAGAGCACTGTTTAGAGCTTCGGGCAGCAAAGCAATACATTGAAACTCATATACAAGTTTATGGTTTTAGTACCTATCTGGGTAGGAAATGGGAATGACAATGCACTATCTTATCCATTAATTACCTGTATTGTAAATATAAATGCGTCATTCGTCGACGTTTATATCAACAGATATGAAAAGGAAATAAATAAATGAAGTTGAAACACCCATTCAAGGTTAGCTACACACAACATGAACTTATTGCAAGTAGGTCATGACACGATCATTGAATCATTCAATAAGTATCTAACAATAAGTACTCATACCGAGAGACACACGACTCTAATAATATTTACTACCATTTATTTTAGCACGAGGACTCTGAGAACGACTGAACGAACCCTCGAATGAATGAACCCTCGCCGAAGCGTCTCAACTACATGTAAATATTACGTAAATAGTCATCGAGTAACAATGGCTACTCATTATCATTTCATACATAATGCGAGTTTTTATCGTGCCGCGGGAGGGTCGGCGAGCGAGGAATTTGTTTTTGTACAAGTTAATCGTGTAGATAACGGTACCTACTGCGTTATCGGCAGTAGCGCGACAGTCACTCGCCGACCGGTCGTGTTTCATTCTGCACTTAATATACGTTAAAAATGCTCAAACTAGTCAGAGGGATACGGCGGTTGAACCAATGCCGGCACAACCACGCTACCGTCATCGGAACCGAGCCAATCAGAACTGATCCTTACTATCAAGAGAATAAGGCCAGAATGGATGAGCTTGTCGATGAACTACGGCAGAAAACCGGTGACACCATCAAAGGCGGCCCGGAGGAGGCCGTAAAGAGACACACGGCGAGAGGAAAACTGCTGGTCAGGGACAGGATTAACCGGTTGGTGGACGAGGGAAGCGACGTTTTAGAACTGAGTACGCTGGCCGCCGTCGACATGTACAAAGGGCAAGTGCCGAGCGCCGGCATCGTCACCGCCATTGGCAAAGTTCACGGTCGTGACTGCATGATTGTGGCTAATGACGCTACTGTTAAAGGAGGCACTTATTTCCCCATGACAGTGAAGAAGCATTTGAGAGCTCAAGCGGTTGCGCAAGAGTGTCGTCTTCCGTGCATTTATCTCGTGGACTCCGGAGGTGCACATTTACCCGACCAAGCCGAAGTCTTCCCGGACAAAGAACACTTCGGAAGGATATTTTACAATCAAGCTAACATGTCCGCAGAAGGAATACCGCAGATCTCAGTAGTTATGGGCTCATGTACCGCCGGGGGCGCGTACATTCCTAGCATGTCCGACGAAAGTATCATAATTAAAAATCAAGGAACTATTTTCTTGGCTGGTCCACCTTTAGTGAAGGCTGCTACAGGAGAATCAGTGTCTGCTGAAGATTTGGGTGGCGCTGACCTGCATTGCCGTCAATCTGGTGTAACAGATCACTATGCTCAGGATGATGAGCATGCTCTACAGTTAGCTAGAAATGTCGTTGCCAATTTAAATTGGAATAACGAACAGAGGACAAGAATACATGCACCAAAAGTTGATGACCCTGTCCATGACATAAACGATCTTCACGGCATCGTTGGAGCGAATATCCAAAGACCTTTCGACATTCGTGAAGTTGTCGCTAGAATAGTTGACGGAAGTAGATTCCATGAGTTTAAACAACTTTACGGAGAGACATTGGTATGTGGTTTTGCATCTATGTATGGACACCCCGTCGGAGTGATCGGTAACAATGGAGTATTGCACTCAGAGGCAGCTTTGAAAGGATCTCATTTCATTCAACTTTGCGCAGCTAGGAAGATCCCTCTACTCTTCCTTCAGAACATAACTGGTTTCATGGTTGGCAAAGATGCAGAGGCTGGAGGTATTGCCAAAAATGGTGCCAAGATGGTGACAGCAGTCAGTTGTTTCAAAGGTCCCAAGGTAACAGTGTTGGTTGGAGGCAGTTTTGGTGCTGGAAACTACGGAATGTGTGGTCGTGCGTACTCTCCCAGTTTCCTCTACATGTGGCCCAACGCCAGAATATCAGTAATGGGTGGACCTCAAGCTGCTACAGTGTTGTCTTTGGTAGCTAAAGAGAAGGCTCAGAGAGATGGAAAGTCTTGGACGGATGAGGATGATAAGAAAGTGAGAGGGCCTTTGGAAGCACTGTTTGAGAAAGAAGGACGGCCATACTACAGTACTGCAAGACTTTGGGACGATGGAGTGATTGCTCCTAAAGACACAAGAAGAGTGATTGGACTCAGTTTGTCTGCGGCATTGAACGCTCCATTTAGAGACAGTAAATTCGGTGTGTTCAGAATGTGAAGTGATAAAGACAAAGTCACAGTATGACGAAACTTCGTGTTATCAGTAATGAGGCGTATCGCCCACACTGATTTTATTATTCAAAATTTTTATTGCTGTCGTTTACCTCTTAATTAATTGCGATAATGTTCGGCTAACGATTTTATAAACTGTGTACAATAATTTGTGATTATGTAACGCGTTATCTTATCGCTCGTACTAACTTTAAAATCATTGTGATTAGTAGTGAATTAGGCAACAGAAATATTCTTCTTTAAATATTGATTCTACCTTTATCGTGGCGAATTATCTGCGTTGTTATCAAACACGCCTCCGTTTTTGTATAAACGTCTTACATTAGTGGTAATAATAACGTCCATGATTAAAATTATCGACTTTCTATTTTAAGGTCAAGATTGAGGTCAGTTTTCAGACTATTGTTTTCACAGTCATCAATTTTGTAATCCTATTTACCAATAAAGCATGTTGGGTATTTAGAATTCATCTATTCGAGATTCGAATGCTATTTTTTTTTTAATAACTTTGCCGAATCAATTATTGACTTTTGAATGTTTATCTATCTGAGAACCTCAGAAATCGGTCACAAAAAACCTAGTGCTCAACTGTTCGTCATTTGTTTTTTTATTAGACTGTCTGTGAATGAATGTGTCCTGGCAGCATTTCTCAAGGTCTAGCCTTAGGAAGGCAAACAGGTTATCAAAACAGTCTGAAGTTGTCGTTTAATTCAAGAAGACATTCTTTACTCAATATTATCACAGATGTGTTTTCAATGGCAGCATTTATGTGTAAAAATGAGATACGTGTTTATTTTTGTAATACAATGTTACTTTTTCGATTTTAATCTTTTTTTTTGTGCTATTCACTGGTGCGACAATGAAATCGTGCTATTTCTAAACATTCAGGAATGCAGAAATCTAAATTAGGGTTACCTAAGTAGATTAAACTGCAGAATATGTTAAATTGCATTTGATAGCAACAACATTCGTCTTTGTCTGAAACTCTTATTCAGAGTTAGGCACCTACCTACTTAACAATTTCAATAGTATATGACCGTTTGCTAAACAGGTAGGTAAGTGGTACGTACCTATTCAACAAAATATATTCAACATAGCCCAAAACTAATGAAGTTAAATCCTAAATTAGCATTCAAATCCTGTCACTCTCGTTATTAGCGCAAAAATATCACAATGTGTTAATTTAATCGCGCTTTGATAAATATTAATCATAGACAAAAAAAAATCTACAAAGAGGTGTGTAATGTTTGCAGTGACGGTAAATCATTATACAGTCTTATTATACGGAACAATATCAATAATAAAAAGAGACCGTTGGGCTATTAGCATCCAAATGTAATACAATGACCCGACCGCCATTAACAAAGTTCAAGTTTAACAATTGGATATCAGCCACTCACTTTTAAACACCTAGTCTAGATGACAAGGCCGGCTTTATATTGATAATACCTGCGCCAGCTCCATTTTCAAAATGGCGAAACTGTCATGGCGTAGTAAGGAGTAAATGGCGGGAACTGGGAATGTGTTATTATTGTGATACAGAAATATATTTTCGATTTATCTATCACGCTACTAGTTGTAAAACAGCGATAGACAATTTGGCTCCACTGTACTTCATAACCCACTCGTCAGAAGGGTCATAATTTTATAGCGTGTAGATGTCTTCATGTAGAACACTTTTGCAAAATGACAGAGCCAGCAAATGCATAGTTTTCGAGAAAATAAATAGTAAAGTTTCAAAAACTTACACATAATTATGAAATAAAATTGAAATTTTTTGACATTTTACCACAGACATTGAATGAATTTCACTCCTTGGTTGTTCCATGTTACGTTAAGACAAAGCGACATCTCAACTTAGTAAAAGACAATGTAAACTTAGGATGCAAGAGCGAGCGAAGCGAGCTCGGGACTTGGGGCACCCCGACTCGGACAGGTTAGGTTAGTTGGTTATTTTTTTTAAACCATCCAGAAATAGGAGCCCCGTGAAGCGGGGCTCCGTCGATCATGCCATACTTCGAGACGTGTCATTGACATTGAAAATGCTCTTGACCTCAAAACTTGTAACAAGGTAATATTTTACTTTTGGGTTGTTGACCTTGTCCTTTGAAATGTCATTAACCATAATTATTGTAACGCTACGTGAAGTTTTTTTTTCTCGAATCTTATGTATTTGCTGGTTTTGGGGATTTCAAAAATACACTAAGAAGGGTATATTCTACCAAAAAAAAAAATAGCTACTATAAAAAATTGGTGGGTTATAAAGTACAGTGCTTCCGACAACTTACAGATAGGTATTTATCCAAAGTAGCCGATAGCAACCTACAAACAACGGGTGACTACCGGTCGTTTATCCGACTGCAAGCAAGGTTGGTTATATTTTAGAGCCTAAATTATTTTATTTTAAATTTTAAAATGGGTTTTCAAGATAATGAAAATGTTGTTTGCTGCCTACAAGGACTCGATTATTTTACTGAATTAAATTAAGCATTTTGATACCTACTTACCTTGTTAGTAATAAACTACATTAATTCAACCTTGAAAACCCGTTTAAAGTTTTGTATCTATTCACCCGTGGGTCTCTATTTACCCCGTTTTACCCGGTAGGTCCTACGTTAATAAAATAATAACACGAAGCTCGTAAATAAACTTCCAAGATCGAGATAGGTACCTACACTACCTACTCAATTAGGTATTCAATTCGGAAGTACCTAATCATTTCAAAATAAAGGTACCTTACGCTAAAAGAAATCTCTCTTAAAAGTTACGGTACTTTACATTAAAACAAAGAACCTATAATTAATTAAAAAAAAACAATCGATTACCATAAAGTGGGGCTATTTGTTCTATCTATTACAGAGAAAAACTGATTCCATTAAACAAAACAGGTCTTTATCCATTTCAAACCGTCGATAATGGCAGACAACGGTTGTTATCTAAAAATGCCGTTGTCTACCGCTCGGTATACAACGTAGTCAACCGGCTTCGTATCTGTATACATATTACAGTTTTGGACATAGGTAAGTATTGTTCCAGCTAGGGTTGCGGGATGTTCGAAAGAGTTACCGTGGCCCCGGCACAGGCAACAGAAGGAACACGGGTGGGTTTTAGTCAGTAAAAGTCTGACACGCCCTCCCAGAGCCCAGAGCGGGAGAAGTCATTTGATGATTTCCCATCCACAAAAAAAAAAAAAAAAAGGTAAGTATTGTTATTAACAAATGTAGGTTATCATCATGATCTGTCTCTCGTTTTCTTCGCCTTACATTCACAAGGCTAAATTGGTTTTATGGTATCCAATTTCACTGTAAATCATAATAATAAACAATTGATTGGTAACAATATGTCCGCGCTTACGATCTAGGCTCGCCATTTTACGCTTTCCAGTCGCAACGGTCGCCGCGTGCGTGATTTTTTTCTAACTGGAATTCTTCACAAGAAAATCTATCCGGTGGAGCACTGACAGTCTATTAACAGAGTTAATTGCCTATCTATGTGGTGAGTACACGGCGTTGGCCCCATTTTCAAAACATTTTTCCTCCTCAAATAATTCCATATTCGAAAGATGTAGAAGCACACTATTCCAGAACAATTGTTATAATGTCTGTCAAAATCTTTAACCAAATACCCAAACAGATCAGAGAGCTGCCATTAAATTATTTTAAAAAGAAACTTAAGTTATGGCTCTTTAATAATGTGTGTCTTTAATTATTTTTTAAATAATAAGCAAAGTTACAAATAATAACATGATCTCACTAGTAATATACCTAATTATATAATTTAATAAAATATAATTTTGATTTTTTACCACCTCAAACTCAAACTCAAAGCATTTATTTCAATTAAACCAATTACAGGCACTTTTGAATTGTCAAAGAGTCAGTCAGTTAGTCAGAAAATTGAAGCTAGTCGCCCATTCCAAAACGTAGATCTCTATGGAGAAGAATGGTCAAGAAACTCCATGGAAACTCTTTTAAATCAAAATTATTACAAAATCCTGGGTACATTGTTCTCGTTGCTTCTATATGTGATTCACCTGATGTCAAAAGTGTTTTTTTATAGACTTAATTTTATTTTTAAACTATTTTTTAGCACGCTGAATTATGTAAGGAAAATATGTGGAACTACTTATATTTATATTTAAGACCTTATAAGTACCATAATTATTATAACAGCAGGCAACTCTTGATTGTGTAACCAAACGCAATTAAGGCAGTTCAGCAGGGTTCAGACTATAAAAACCAAGACTAGATTGTTGTTTAAAATAAAATCAACGGTGATCATAGAGAGTTACCGTTAAACCATATTTTTTTGAAATTATGTTTATTACGGTTATAAATAATAAGTTATTGTTATGATGGTATAAACATTCCAAGCTTTCTACGTCTAACGTCGCATATTTTCAGATTTTTTCCATTTGAAGATTACTGAGTCAGCAAAGATTTAAATCTTTAACAAGGCTTGATTTCAAACAATTACCTATAATTTAGGAGGAAGAGTTCAAGCTCTTGAACAATATGTCATAAATTTTAATGCCAGCCATGGCGTTTGGTGACAGATGCTTTAGAATTCTTAAAAGCGTGCTCCTAACGCTGAATGTGTTTTTGTGGGTTTATGAATATGAAACCAAGTCACGACGAATTACCTACTACTCCTTCGGTTTCATTACCTAGCTAAGTCACAGCAGAGCTTTTTGGAAAACTAAAACTTACGACAGGTGACAGTACCAGAGACTAAACCAAAAGTCTAGACGTACTGCAATAATGTGCAATGGCTACTTTATGTAGGTACCTACCCACATCAAGAGAGTGCCATGTTAGGTATGCTTTCATTAAAATTAAAGAAAGAAAGACTAACTTGGTCCTCATGACCTTAGGTCCGAATTAACCTTATCTCAAAGGAGATAATGATCACATGACGTCAAGTGACTTGTATATTATAATTTACTACTTGGAACATTAATTTCATGCAATGAATACAATGCATGTGTTCATCAGCTTCAAAACAAAATAATTAGCAATGTCAGGGTTGTCACTCATCTTTAAAAACGTCAACTTCAGTTTGCACTTGCAACTTGCATTCTATTTCTGTCAATCTTCATCTATGTATTTGAGTAATCATCATCCCATCATCTACCTAACCTTTTCCCAACTATGTTGGGGTCGGCTTCCAGTCTCACTAGATGCAGCGGAATACCAGTATTTTACATGGACCGACTGCCTATCTGACTTTCTCAGCACAGTTACTGGGTAATACCCCTTGGTATGACTGGTTGTCAGACTTTCGGGTTTCTGACTACCCGTAACGACTGTTAAATAACCACAAATAACAGCCGGGACCAACGGCTTATGGGAGAAGCGCTAAGGTAGCCCGCGAAATTCAATTTTTTTTACGATTTTGGCAATTTCAGCTCAGTGTCTGGGTTTATTATGGTTAAAGTATGTTTCGCGACCGTAACAACTATGTATTTACAGAATTATAATCATTAGAATTAGTAATACAACTACATAAGTTAGTATAATTCTCAAATGTCAAGATTTCATGAAATAGTCATACGGATACTTGGTCTTAGAGAGTTGTAGGTATTGATGACTTTTGATTATAATTCTATAAATACAATATTTGTTACGGTTACGAATCATGTTTGAATCAACATACAACCTAATACTGACCTGCAAATTGCAAAAGAACGTAAGAAAATTTTAATTTCGCGGGCAACCCTAGCGCTTTCGCCTTATCGTGATTTCCGAGGCACGGAGGGGTTTGGATATGTAATGGATGGTGACCCATCTACGGATCGACCTGTGCGGCTGTTATTATTCAGCCAAGATATTATTATCCATCCAGCCATTGCACAGCGTTAACAGTGCAACAGGCAGCGCTAAATGAACAGTTTCCCTGAAACACGATCTCATGCAATAAATCTCATCTCATTGTAAGACATGGATGCCGTTCCGAGTTAATAGATTGATATTTATGTGAAATTGCAATAAGTATTGCACAATTGAGTCAATGTTCTACTTGGCGAGGACGTCGTGCCCGATCCGGTAATCGTTTAAATAGATTAGGTGTTTCATGGTTATAAATAAGTCGATCAGGATTTAATGGCTGTCGATTTAAAATTGCTAAGAATTCTTAACAGTAGGTAACCCTGAAGATTTTTTTTCTTACAATCTGTCACTATGTATGATATTTAGTAATTTTTATGACGTGTAAGGCGACCGACGTTCGGACGGACGTAAAAATATCGCGGCAGTATTTTATCGCGCACTGGATTTCAACTCTCGGTGTAGAGCCGAGCATTGAGAATCCAACAGAGTGCATCCCACCGCGTCTAAAAAAAACACTGTAGGATTTTCAATCTCGGCGCGCTAAGCAGAGCGTTGAAAATCCTCACAGCGATATTTTTACGTCTGTTTGAACGTCGGCTTATACCCTAAAGATCTGAGTTTCTATCGTTCCATCACGTTGAATCTCACGATATTTAAACCCAAAGCCACACAAAGTGTACCTATTTTAATTAAAATTCTACCATATGGCTAATAAGTAGGTAATCTTAATTTTCCTACCTGTCATAATTTTATGCAATAAAACCAGTTGAATAAATATACGCTCTATGGTTACATTGCACAATAGGAAAAATGACGTGTCCACTTTCTTCAGCAAAGGCATTTCCCTGGTCAGCCACATGCTTGATCTGTTGCGTTCGGTTACACAATCGCCCGCCAATCAGGCGTGTTCTTAATTAACAACTTTCTATCTGCGAGTCAACGAACGAGGCTGTAGGTTGACTTGACGTTGCCTTGTGTAGATTAAAAAATATAATTAAAAATGTTTCTTACATTTATTGTCTATTGTTTTTGTGTGATGAGATATGACGAGGAGATTGCTTTTTTGGCTAAATGTCTTAATATTCCTTTTCATAGTTCATTTTCGATGCTATTTGGGATACACTGGCCACACTACGGGCTATTATAATACCAGCCTACTATTGCCCCACTGCAGGGCAAAGGCTTCTCAAACAGAGAAGGCACGATCATTTATCACCACGCTTGCTCAAGACGGGTAGGCGATTTCAGACTTATAAATTAACTATAAGTCCAGGTTTCTTCACTGTTTCACTTCACCAATGTCAGTAATGTCTAAGATAAACTCAGAAAACACAAATACAGAATTAAAAACCAGTCAAGTGCGAGTGCGAGTCGGACTCGCACTTGAAGGGTTCCGTACCACCGTACAGTATTTGTTTTAGTATTTACCTACATATTATTAAAAAAAATCGATTCCCAGGTCGGGCAGTGTTATTGGGTTTTTCTATCTGGAATTTCTCAGTAGCAGCCCGGAGTCTGGATTTGTGCCCGGTAGATGGTAATAGGCTCGCCCCCTATTACATGGGACTTAAACATAACTGGCGAAATGTGGGTGTACTACTATAGGTACACCTCTGCCTAACCCTTCGGGGAAACAAGGCGTGATGTTATGTTATTAAAAAAAAAAGCTTCAGTTTAACAAAAAACAATTTTCTTGGACCCCTTTTAATTTTTAACTTTATTTTATTTTTATTATAGGGGATATAGAAGTACATAGGTACATAATTTGTGAAAATTTAGCTGTCTACCTATTCATCACATCTGCCTAGCCTTTTCCCAACTATATTAGGGTCGGCTTCCAGTCAAACCGGATGCAGCTAAATACCAGTATTTTACATGGCGCGACTGCCTATCTGATCTCTACAACCCAGTTACTGGGTAATACGATACCCCTTGGTAAGACTGGTTGTCAGACCTTCGGGCTTCTGACGACCCGTAACGACTGTTAAAGATACACGAATGACAGCCAGGACTAACGGCTAAACGTGCTTTCCGAGACACGGAGGGGTCTTGATATGTAAAGATGGTCACCCATCCACGGACCAACCGCGACAAGCGTAGCTTAACCTGATCGATCGACCCGTGCGGCTGTTATTTCTTAGCCACAAGCCCCTGTCTGTCTACTAATTGTCTACCTATTATGGTTCATAAAATACAGCTGGTTGACAGACGGACGGCCGGACAGCGGAGGCTTAGTTATAGGGTTCTGTTTGACACCCTTCGAGTACGGAACCCAAAATACGCACATTGGTACTTGCTCGGATTTGAACCCACAACCTCGTACCACCACTGGCTATACTGTTTATATTATATTACTGGCTGTGTCCCGCGACTTCGTTCGCGTGGATGTCGTAAGATACATAATATACTAAAACAACAGCCATATTTTAATATAACTTCCTCGTCCCCAGACCCGTCGCCAACCGACGCGTTGAATCGCCCGCCCGCGCTATTACTTCGTTTTCGCTTAGTGTTCTTTCTGGGTTTTTCTTTTTGCTCGGCTCCTAAGGATCGTAGCGTGATGTTAAATAGCCTATAACTATCCTCGAGAATTGGGCTACCAAATGCAAAAAAAAATTTTCAAATCCGAATTTTTGTTCATAATTTCATGGGTTTTAATATTTTTGCGCGGAACCCTAGTTATTTTTCTAAAATAAAAGTAGCCTTAGTAACCCCCCGTAACATCAGCTATCTGCCAGTGAAAGTCCCGTCAAAATCAGTCCAGCCCTTTCGGAGATTAGCCGGAACAAACAGACAGATAGACAGACGGACAGACAAAAATGTTAAAAATTGCTTTTTTGTTATATGTAGGTACCGTTTATACTTTCTTATGCATTTAATAAAAAGTCGTTGTTTTGACATTACAAACAGGCACTTTAATTTTATTTATTTGTATAGATAGGTAAGCCACCCCCACAGTCATGTTTCTTCAAGGATTGGGTTTCTGTTAATAGTGCAACGTCTCGGTATCGAACTCACGACCTCTCTCTCGCCAGTCCACAGCTTGACTCTCGGGCTATTGCCGTATCATGTAATGGCTTTTACGAATCGGAATGTAGAACTTAATTCTCGTTGACCCACACCACGAATGACTGTCCCACATTAATTCCGCGAATCTCTGTATATCTGCAATTTCTTCTTCTATAATCAGCAAGAAACTAATTACGATGTAAATGCTCGCAACTGCCTAAGCTAAATGAGCTGGTGACAAGATAATTTCCCTTTTGGAAAAGGAGATGGATCTCGGATTATTCTAATTTTCTCCATGCAACGAGTTTAGGAGTTTAATAATACAGGGTGTAAGGGACAGCCCACCGCAGACTGATGGGGTGAATTCAGTATATCATACTAAGATGACCGGCACATGTAATTATTTCAGGAACGTTATGGGAATTCAATAAACCTGATTTGTTTTATTACCTCACACGCAATGTATTCAATCGTTACCGTGGCAAAACGCGCGTAGCAAACGGCAGCGCAGCGAGCCTTCGGCTGCCGAGTATTTCAACATCCATTGCTGCTTTTTGATTTTAGCTGTTTTATTTACATAAATGGAGTGCTGCGTACAGAGAATGTAATTTTACATTGAAATAAAGGAATATAACTGAAAATACTATTTAAAAAAAATGAAAATTTTCCTGAGAATATTTCCGGTGGAATATGATTAAAAATAAGGAGCTAAATGCACCTTGTTAGTTTGCGGAGGGCTGTTTTTTACAACCTGTATACAGGGTCAAATTAAATTAGCCAGCAAACTTCGCAGACGTGATGGGTATCGATATCTATACCTACACGACAAAATAAAAATAAAAAGATTTGGTGATTTCTTTTTGGGATCAATGACTGCTGCCTGGTAGTTTTGTTACTTGAAGTGTAGTTGATAAAACCATTTGCTCAGCTTGAAGAGCTGGCAGGGCGCGTCATCATATAAAATGTTATAGATTGATTAGATTTAAATAATTACGAGATTAATACTAAATAAGCCTTTCATTGAACCACCCCGTTACAGTACCTATGCAGACGAGCAACAGCACCACCTACCTTCAAAGAATTGACTACTGAGCTCACGCAGAAAATGTTTAATAAAATTGGAGTTTTACCTATTCAGTCAGCTGTCTGGTTATCTACACGTAACTACAAAATGTAACATAAATAACGTACAACCTCTTAAGGGATTATTGTACTCATCATTATGAACAACTTTTAATATGGGACCAAACCTGATATTACGAAAAAAAATCAGCTGTTCCCTACATTTTGACGAGTTATGCGAACATAAATATAGGAAGCAGCTGATTTTTTTTCGCGATTTCAGGTTTGGTCCCATAGTAAAAGTTGTTCATAATGATGAGTACAATGACCCCTTAAGAGGTTGTGCGTTATTTATGTTACACCTTGTATATCATTTTATGACTGTTCATAATTAAATGTAATTAATATGGTGACTATCCAATCCGACTGAGTCACGTTTCGAGGAAACAGAACAAGTACTATCGCTGGTTTCATCTGAGTAAAATGGGTGGTCCAGCGCAAATACAGCAAAGACAGAAGGGCCACGAGATTTAGAAGGCAAACAGAAATTATGTAGCTAAGTACCTGCATGTGACATTAAGGCGACGATAACCGACTTTTATTGATTTTAAACTGAAGATCACGTCTAAACGAGTAGTGTATTAACACTACTCATCATTAGATTTGGAAAAAAAGTATGTTAAATTAGAGCATTTTCTTATTAGCTTAATATGTGAATATTTTAGATTATGTATATATTACATAGTGTATTAATTTGTAAACTTATGTCTAATACAAATAAAAAACTGAGAATCACGCAAAAACTATCAAGCGTATTTTTATAAAACCTTCACCATTTTAAAAGTAAATAATTTAATTATTTATCTTTTAGTAGACGTGTTTTAATATAATACCTTTTGTTTTATGTATAATAAATCAATAATGCGTCTAATTTAGGACAGCGCTCCTTGACGGGCGAGTCCTATTACTGGGTGGACGTACGACGCGTTGCGTGAGCTCAGCACAGAACACGCAAGCTATGCACTCAACGCCGTTGGCATATATCTGCGTCTTAACTGGTGAAATGTGGGTGTTCTTCACACATCTGCCTAACCCTTCGGGGAGTACAGGCGTGATTACACACGGCCTAAGGGACCTCGACGCACAAATTGTTACCATGAATACAGTACATGATTCTAGACCCATCAGCTTTTGTGGGTATCTTCTCCCGCTCTGGGCGGAGCGGGAGGGCGTGTCAGAGTTTTACTGACTAAACCCCACCCGTGTTCCTTCAGTTGCCTGTGCCGGGCCACGGTGCGTCGAGATTATTCACCAGTAATTCTTTTTAAAAGTCGGCATTTCAATAGACATTTTGACCGTGTAGGGCACTTTAGTTTGAAACAGCAGAGTAGCAGTTTTTTTTTATAACCGAAGAAATATTTCAACCCAGAATCATCAGGGTCGATCCATCAGGTTATGCTACGCTTGCCTGGGTTGGTCCGTAGATGGGTGGACATTTTTACATACCGAGACTCCTCCGTGCCTCCGAAAGCACGTTAAGCCGTTGGAACCGGCTGTCATTCGTGCCGTCGTTACGGGCCGTCAGAAGCCCGAAAGTCTGACAACCAGTCTTACTAAGGGATATCGTATTACCCAGTTACTGGGTTGTGGAGGTCAGATAGGCAGTCGCTCTATGTAAAATACTGGTATTTAGCTGCGTCCGGTTAGACTGGAAGCCGACTCCAACATGGTTAGGAAAAGGCTAGATTGATTTTTGGGTCTAGAATCATGTGCTGAATATATGGTAATAGTTTGCGCGTCGATGTCCCTTACACCCTGTATATTTTATAACATAACATCACGCCTTGTTTCCCCGAAGGGTTAGGCAGAGGTGTACTTATAGTACACCCACATTTGGCCACTTCTGTTTAAGTCCCATGTAAAATGGGGCGAGCCTATTGCCATCTACCGGGCACAAATCCAGACTCCGGGCTGCTACTGAGGAATTCCAGATAGAAAAACTCAATAACGCTTTGCCCGACCTGGGAATCGAACCCAGGATCTCATGCTCAGCAGTAGCGCTTGCGGCCACTAGACCAACGATTATTTTATGTGTATCTTACATTATTTTATATAAACTTGGCAAGAGACAATCTATGCACAAGTTTTGAACGGTAGAGCAAAACAGTATTGAATCAATGCGGTCATAGATATCGCGTGACGCAACAGTCGATATGGATTTAATAATGCAGCGACCTGTCTGACAGGTTCAGACAATCTCCGCTCTTACTTTCTTCGTCATACATTTAAATAACGACAGTCTTGTCTACAACGACTGTTAATCAAAGTAACGTAAGTCAAGCATGACTAGAAAAGTTAGATTATCTACTCCGTAAGCGTCAGGATGACGGTGTTAATGTCACAGATATACATGCAGTCAATTTGAAAGCAATGTATCTGAAATGTAACTAGAATATAATGCATTGCCACACACATATAGTACACTGGCTCGCTGGTCTAGTGGTCGCAAGCGCTACTGCTGAGCATGAGGTCCTGGGTCGGATTCTCAGGTCGGGCAAAGTGTTATTGGGCTTTTCCGTTAGGAATTTATTTGTGCTCGCTTGATGGCAATAGGCTCGCCCCCTATTACCTACATAGGACATAACTGGTGAGATGTGAGTGTACCATAGGTACACCTCTGCCTAACCCATCGGGATTACAGGCGTGATATTATGTGTTGTAATTCACTGTATTAATTTTGAATCGTTATTATCATTTTTTGAAAGAAGTAGACAAAGCTTCTTCTTTTAGTGAAAGACTACCTCCTCCACAACTACAACCTCTTAAGGGGTTATTGTGCTCATCATTATGAATAACTTTTACTACGGGACCAAAGCTGAAATCGCGAAAAAAAAATCTGCATTACCTACATTTTGATGCGAACATAAATGTAGGGAACAGCAGATTTTTTTTTTCGCGATTTCAGGTTTTATCCCATAGTAAAAGTTGTTCATAATGATGAGTACAACTACCCCTTATGAGGTTGTACGTCCATTCCTGGGACATGTTGTATTTGCTGTAAGCTTTGGACGAAGTAGGTCTTCTGTCTTCATCTGTTTCGTGTCAGGCACAAGTGTTTCCGTATTATAACAGTTCTATTGTTGTATTGTGCTGATTATTCACGGATTTGTCGGAAAAACTCTCCTATTTATAGAGTTGACGGCGCAAGTACGGTAAAAGCGCCCATTGGATTTTAATTCAATTTTGGAACACCCGTAGGTAAGTGTAAATGTCGTCACGTAAAAAGAATGCTGAGCGACAGTGGAGATGTGTCTGCACACGGGTACAGACGCGTCCTAAAGTACTAGGCTATTGTTTTATAAATATATAAGTGTAATTTTTTTATTGTAAAATCATAATAGGTACTTTACTAGCTACTTAGTACTTTGGAATAGGCTGGAATGGATAAATCGCTCCGTGCGCAGGTAAACGGCTAGCGTTATTTATTGCGTGACGGGACCTGCACCCTAATTGCGTAACACACTATCAATCAGAATTTAAATCATTTTGAAGCAAATTGCTAATCCAATGCTTCTTAAGTTCGAAAAATTTGTCTGCTCAACAACGTAAAGAGCGCAATGAATGTTGTTGAACTGTGAAAATGAAACCGATTCCTACTGTAAGTAAGTTACACAATTGCCCCGCTGTATAAGCTGTGGGTGCTAGTACCTACCTACATTATTAGTTGAGGGAATAATATTTTGTCAGTTGGGGATACGAACCGATACAAATACGATATACAAATATAATATGATATGATAACAGGCATATGCCTACTATCTGCAGATGCCTGTAAGAATTAGAAATAGCTAAAAATCGAGCAGGACACAATAAAACAGAGAATATTACATGTCACCAGCCGCGTGCCAATGTTTTAAATCATGATGCTTAATTATTAGAAAAAGCGAATTTGTAAGATAGAAAATCGTCAGCAGCAATAATTATAATGATTAATACAAAAATAAACACACTAATTTATTACTACAAAACATCTCAGTTCTAACCTCAAATTTAAAACCAACATCTCAACCCGGTATCCACAAACGTGACGACTTCTAAGCAATTTCCTTCGTAATGAACAAATACGGTAATCCGCTCAGCCGGCGCACGCGCACGACACAGCAATTCCCAAATTAGGAGGAGTGACGTCACTCTGGTACGAGCCTTGTAAACGCCTTACTAAGAGGAGAATATGCCAAGCCTTCATTTGGAAGAAAAATAGATTATGTTTGAATAGATTAAGATAAAGATTGATATCTGATAGAACATTGTATTTACCGTAGAATGTCATAACATGCGGAGGGACAAGAGACCGAGTTGTGAAAAAAACAGGAACGTGCGTTCATTAAATGTGGTTTATGTTTCTTCATCAGAAATCGTTAACTTTTTATTGCCTGATGACAGTATTAACTGTGTAACAGCTGCATAGTCTTTGATACAAATACATACCCTTCACAGTTAACTGAAGGGTATGTCATTGACAGCTCTGACTGCTGTCCGAGCTGCTGCAATCCAATAGCAACTATAATGCAACGAAAATAAAGATCACTGTGATTTTGTGGCAAACTTGTTAAGACACAGATATATGCCAACGGTCTTGAGTGCATAGCTTGCATGTTCTGTGCTGAGCTCACGCAACACGTCGTACGTCCACCCAGTAATAGGACTCGCCCATCAAGAAGCGCTGTCCTAAATTAAACGGATTATTAATTTATTATAAATAAAACAAAAGGTATTATACAAGGTGTAACATAAATAACGCACAACGTCTTAAGGGGTCATTGTACTCATGACTATGAACAACTTTTACTATGGGGCCAAACGTGAAATGGTGAAAAAATATCATGTTCTCTACATTTCGGCGAGTCATGCGAACATAAATGTAGGAAACAGCAGATTTTTTTTCGCGATTTCAGATTTGGTCCCCTAGTAAAAGTTGTTCATAATGATGAGTACAATGAGCCCTTATGAGGTTGTGCGTTATTTATGTTACACCTTGTATTAAAACACGTATACTAAAAGATAAATAATTAAAATATCTTTAAAACAATGAATGTTTAATAAAAATACGCTCGATAGTTTTTGCGTGATTCTCAGTATTTTATCCGCGTTAGACATAACTTTACAAATTAATTACATTATGTAATATAAACATAATCTAAAATATTCAGATATGAAGTTATTAAAAAAATGCTCTAATTAACTTATGTTGTTTCCAAATCATTAACACTGCTCGTTTAGACGTGATCTTAAGTTTAAAATCATTAAAAGTCGGTTATCATCGGCTTAATGGTAGCAACCCAAAAGCAACCTTATAGGATCGATAGTCAAGATCACTTTGATTTTGGCAATAATGCAAAATCAAAGGTAAAATAACAGAATCACTGTTTTTTTTGTTTAGTCAGAATTGTGACTGAAATTTGTCAGTCACAATTCTGACTGATATGGCTGACGTTAAAGCTTTTATGAGGGAAGTAGGTAACTAAGTATTGTGAGTATCCGTGGGCTTCGAAACTATTGGAAAACTGTCACAATATTGTAAATTCTGCTTTCTGCTTATAGTGACATCATTATCACCTCAATGGATTTCGATTGGATTTGTACCCGGTTGATGGCAATAGACTCGCCCCCAATTATATATGGGACTTATATGTATACGAGGTGTAATTTTAATCGCTGTTAACATCTTAAGGGGTCATTGTACTCATTATAATGAACAACTTTTACTATGGGACTAAACCCGAAATCGAGAAAAAAAATCAGGTGTTTTCTACATTTTGACGCGATATGCGAACATAAATGTAAGGAAAAGCTGATTTTTTTCGCGATTTCAGGTTTGGTCCCATCGTAAAAGTTGTTCATAATGATGAGTACAATAACCCCTTAAGAGATTAACACTGTTTAAAATTACACCTTGTATATACTATAGATACCACCATCGCGGACATTTGTGGTGAATCACTTTTCAACCTTATTACCGTAGTTATTAGGTCGAAAAGTGGTTCACCGCAAATGACCGCGATGGTACATCTCTGCCTAACCCATCGGGAAAAACAAAGCGTTATGTTATGTTACGTGTTATCAGTTCAAAAACATTCACTATCGAGAATGAGCTACCCTTTAGAACGGTAATAGGCAAGAACTGTCAAAACCACTAAACTTGAAAGCCACAGAGTACCTTCAAAATAATAGGAATATCAATCAATCTTAATTCCTGATACAGTAACTTCTCGAGGGACAGTTATGTATGTAGTCCCTATCTACACAACGTATTACACCTCAATGTCGCTTCGGACGCAATCAACGGACCGACATGGTCTGCTAGTGTTTCCTACTGTGTTAGCAGTATGTGGGTAGTGAGTGACCAGGCTTGGTGTAAAAGCGGGACAGTCTCAAACTGTCAATCAATACTACTTTTGAGGTAGCTGCATTAAAAGAGCCACCAGGCGCTTTTTGGGCAGTCCGCTGTGGCTTTGCTGAATGCTTAACAAGCCACATTATTTACATATCACATTATTTTTGGACAGATCAAAAAATAATGTGGCTTATCCTATGAACAAAAACGAATCGTTTTGGTTACCACTGGTAGCCAAAACGATTAGTTTTTTTTTATTGCCAAACTGGGCTTAAAAATAGATTCGTAAGCTAATTTTACCTGTGATAGCTACTTCCATATGGGTGGGCCTACTATGCAAAGCTATGAAGTCTGCTTCATTATTCGTAAAGAAACAAGAGTCTTAATTTTAACCAATAACGGTCCGTAAATTATAAGAATCGGCCATTAGCCTATCCTAACCATTATCATTGCAGAATGGTCTAGGTACTTATCTTTGCTTTTCCCTTTATGACTTAGTATGGTTTTTCGTTACAGTGTTTTCCTCAAGTTTACTTTTTCCTTACCAGAGTTTTACATCACGCCAACAGATTTTAACATTCACGATCAAATTTTGGATGTATACCACGCCATTTGGCGCGATGGACTGACCGTGAATGCCCACCTTAATTCTATTTCATAGAGTATCACCAAAGTCTTACAAACAAAGAAAAGACTATCAAAAATGAATATCCCTTCTAAACCCGACAGTTCTGTACACCCCCTGCCGTGCCGTACTTAATGGCTGATGCAAATTATACACCGCTACACACTGTAATGTCAGTTTTTGTCCGTTCTCCATATGTATGTACTTACGTATTCGTATGTGTTTAGAAATCTTATTTAGATCACGATGTCTTCGAGCCTCGGTTTACGAGCCGTTAATATGGAGAAGTTGAGTTAATGCCCCGTGTAATGTATCTGTGTTGTGTGGCTGAATGGTGTGAGAATTAGTTAGGTGAGTATAGAGGTAGGAGGAACAGGGTGTAAAGTTCACTCATCTTCCATAGAAAAGGGAGGATCCTCCGATCAGACGGGTGTTGTGTCTGGTGGGCTACTGCCCGACGGTTGTTGTCGGGTTGTTGTATCGCCAGTCGCGCGGTAAACTCTGCTTGCGCGATCCAGGATTTGTGACGTCAGGCCTTATGATGCGTAGTTCGCATGTGGCGTTGAAGATGCCGCCACAAGTTTGTTGTTTTTAGGACAACGTAATAGCTCATCGTGAAGCTATTTTTTTGCAAACGAAAAGGCTGTTCCTTATCATTCTGAGAGTATGATTTAAGGATTAAGTTACTATCATTTTAGGATCAATAATGGATGCTCTTCTTATTCTATTGTGGCCTTAAAGCCATTTCTTTAACCCTTAGCTCTCACACAAAGCCCCGATGCGGCGCGAATTCGCAGTTTTGTGTGGGAGCCCTTGACCTGCTGAATCCGCTGAAGCAAAAAGGTGTCCCTGGGTTAAACAGGTTAAGAGTACTTAGTTTCGCTCTTTTGCCCCTTAATCACACCAGTTTTCTTTAAATTAAACGATTCCTAAAGCTTAATTGAATTCAGCTTTATAGGTAACAAAAAAATGGTGTCACCGTCTAGTTATGAGATTACGCCTTCGCATACCATCAAATAAAAATGGTAAATCAAAAACCAATAGAATTAAAGCCAGTGACATTACGTCATTCAATTACTTAACACCATAACAAGACAATAATATATTCCAATTTGTAATTTTAATCCTATTTAAATTCAAACAGGCCTGCCCATGCCACCAGCCTACGATATAAAGTTTTCAATGAAAATCTATGCGCCATTATGTAATCCCCATGTGCCTTCCATTTAACATCTTATGTTAAATAGGTAGGTACAGTTGACAAAAAAATTAAGAAAATTGCAAGTTCTCAATAATATACCTACATAGGTTGGATCTGTAACATTCTAGCACACAAATGGATGGACCGATTTTAGTGCGACTTTTTAGTCCATCTTGCGCATATGTTGAATGTCAAAGATGTCTATGCCAAAGATGTTCATTTCTTGCCTGCATGCTAAACTGTTTTGTTGACTGTACATGTGTGGGAATAACGTAGGATGCTAGAATTAGGTAATTTATAGCTTTCTGGCAAATCAACTTGGCAAAAGAATCTACCTATAAATAGTGGCAAACAGTCAAGAGTGGGATTTGATGGTCTTAAGTGGGTTTTATCCCAGTTTAATGCTTGGAATATAGAAAAACATGTTTTCTATATTCCAAGATAACGGTACAGTATTTTACAGTGATTCTTCACCATAATTAGCACCAAAATAATGTGCATGCATGGGTGTCGTCCTAACTAACTACTTACTAGCTTCATCCGTTTACTTACAGCGAAATAATATATAATATGTACATAATTTATAAGCTAATAGTCTTAAAGTAATAATTATGTACCTACATGTATTAAAAGGGTTGGAATACCAAATTAAAAACTGTGCTTCAATAAATGAAAATATTGTCGCAATCACCACGTTAAGGGAATTGACAATTTCGTTTTCCATTAATTCCAAGAGGTTTTTATGTTACAAGACGGGCTGATCTTTGATTGAAAAACTGTATCAAATATCTAACAAAAGAAGTGAAAGAAAATGTTATGAATATCATCCGACCCGGATATAAAAGAACACAAACGGTATTAAGTATTCCACGGTAACGTGAGAATGTGCACAAAAAATGAGAATTTTTGTAAGTCAAGTGGGTTTTCCAAATATTTGTGGTCTTCCGAAGAAAAAAAAGTTATTTATTGCGTACGCAGCAAGGAGATTCATGACTGTGTCTTGAGGTTATGCTTAAAGACACACCACTTTGAATTCTGTTTAACATTTTCTAAAGGTCTAATGGAATTTGATCAAAATCAAAAGTCATTTATTCAAACTAGGCTGAGAATCAGCACTTTTCGAACGTCAAAAACTACATAAGACAGTCCCCCAAAACGCCCGCCATTCACCACTTCCTAGTGCTTTAGCTGGGAAGAAGAAGTAGCGCAACAAACTCCCCAGCAGCACAGCTGTCTGTTCAGTTAGAAAAACTTGATTTTATACAATAATGCAAAGTTATCTACATTACGCAACACAAAAAAACATTAAATAAAATTATTTTTCATGTGTCAGCTAGCACACGTCAATATATCAATAAAAAAAAAAACACCGAAACTATACTTATCTGTAATTTTTATGGTGTACATAATAAAGAGTATTCTATCTATCTATCTTAAGCAGTAATTAAAATTAAAAACTAAAGACGTTAAAGAACTTTATACCTAAATAAAAGCCTCCAGGCATGAAGGACGTGCCCGCTTACACATAGATCAATTGTTGGTAGAGCTGTCTTAGGTAAGCAGTAATGAAAAAAAAAATTGTAACTATAGGATAACCTACATTATTAGCGTACTTTAGATTTTCACTTCAGTGACAGAAAATTGACCTTTCAAGCCCCAAGAGAAAAAGCTTGTTGGAAAACCTGGACAAAAATGGCATACAACGGGGAAGAAAGGAGTTTTATACTGTGGGACAAAAAGGATCCGGAAACTACAACATCTTTATCAACACACTCAAAATATTCTCATGCTCTCTTTATTTACACTCGACGCTAAAAGCTTTGCGAAAACAGCGCACACTGTTAACAGAACAGTTATTAGTTATTCCCACGACGAAGTCAAGTGCACAGACTGCACTGTCTGAACCATAGACATAATAATACGAGTACATACATAGATAGGCAACGGCAACAAAAGAGAGACTACACACATTCAATTTGCCTAGCCTTTTCCCAACTATATGTTGGGGTCGGCTTCCAGTCTAACCGGATGCAACTGAAAACTAGTATTTTACATGGAGCGACTCCCTATCTGACCTCCACAGCCCAGTAACTGGGTAATACGATACCCCTTGGTAAGGTTGTCAGACTTTCGGGTTTCTGACGACCCGTAACGACTGTCAAAGATCTAACGCATGACAGCCGGGACCAACGGCTTAACGTGCTTTCCGAGGCACGGAGGTGTCTCGGTATGTAAAGATGGTCACCCATCCACGAACAACTCCGGCAAGTGTAGCTTAATCTGATGGATCGACCTGCGAGGCTATTAATACTTAGCCACGAGCTCCTCACATTATACTTTTATAATGTGAGGATTTAAGGGATTTTCTGCTTGGATGATCTATAACCAAGTTTTTATAAGTCTTCATTATGACGTAGTATGATGAAAATGACTAATTGTTACGTTTTCGAAACAGTCCAATCTTACTTTAAATTAGTCCTGTCTTGCTCTAGCACACGTCCATCATATTTTCCTTCTTTCACTTTGCCAATCTATGCAATTATACCTACATGTATGGTCTGTACCGCCTGCACTCTCGTTAAGTTCATAATCCACCTTTTACTTTAGATTCATTGACTATTGTTGAAAAATTACGAAACGATTTATTGTCTTGTCTCTGAATCGCTTTGAACTTGTGGGAACCCGCGACTGGTTGCTACTATTTGTCTTTATGTAATTGTAAGGCAGAGTTTTGTGATTATAGTCATTATTTTTTGTAGAAGGTGGTCATTTGGAGCTTTTTGACTACGCTGGTACTCCACGAGTCACGAGGAGTCCTTGAGGGACTTCAACAGTTACTTTGGCAAACATTGCGATAACCACTTCTAATGTCCCAAAAATCTTCTTGGTGAAATAGAACGCTACCTAAGTAATCGAACGTCTATCTACAATGGGACATTGGTATTCTCAATACATTTGTAAAATCGAGTATTGTGGCGATATAACACAACGGCAACACAAAGGCACCGCTCGTCGCGCGACACGCGGTGCTTTTGTGTCGCGCCTGTTTTCAGGAACCTATATTGGATTTTAGCGAACCCTTTTATAATGTTAACAGTAGATATGGGTACTTGGTGGTATAACGCCTATGGAGGACGCAATATAACGTCCCTTGACGACTTACAATCTACTTAGTTGGATCTCGTTTCCACAAATGAAGCAACCAACGTTGAAACCAACGTACCATTGTATACAGTAGCCATTACAGCCTCTGTAACATTGCAAGTTGCGACAGTCCCTTGATCTATTATGTTGCCAACTAATTTATCATTCTACTTTGATATCAAAGGTAGCTGGATAAAGTGCTTTTCGCGATATTATGATAAATAAAGGAAATAATAACTCCAATTAGAAATATGCGATTCGGACTAAGATTGGCTAATCAAATACATTAATATAAAGCGGAAAGTGGCAATTATTGCCGACATTAGTATCCAAGTTTATAATCGGTTTGTGATAGTCATTTCAATTCAGTAGCCTTAGCATACTTGGTTATTGGTAGCCCAGACCACTAAGCAGATACTTTTAACTAAGTTTCATAACATTATTAATGTCTATCTAGGATTAACTGTGATTGTAGAGAACGCAGCCCGCCATTCTATTCTGACAGAATGCTTAATTTATTGGTTCCATTCCTTAATAAGAATGTCTTAATTTAAACAGAAAATATATAATTTTAGATTTATTGCCAGAATACGAAAATTATATCCGGTTTCAAAGAACATGCAAGATTCAAGATGTATGATTGTTAAAGATGAAATTATGTGATAGGTAAATTAATACATTTCTATCTCTTTTGTGTGAATTAAGTAAAGCTTATCTTGGCGACCTAAAACTTAAACATTGTGTTAAATAATGTTACGGTATATTTAATACATACAGACGTGGGAACTTGCGATATAGAAGGTCACCGGGTCACCAGCCTTTTTAAATGATTCAGGTTTTTGGCAACTTTTCCCCAGTTCGGTTAGAGCACGTAATGTAGGTAATTGTTGTTCTAATTACAACCCAGTTTAAAACACTGTAATCAGATAATTGAAACAACGTAATTTCAGTGCTATTCAACCTTTTTGTGTCAAATATTTTTGGTTATATTTTATCTGTGGCCATCCGCCATGCATGATTAATAGAAACATCTGTCAAACTTTTGGCGCGAATTAACGGTGAGTTGCCAGTTTGTTTTTAAAATTTATTTATCGGGTTATTAATGAACTAAATTGATTGTCTTCTTGTTATGTTATGTAAATATACGGAAATTAAAATAGATCCTACACAGCGGTATAATTATAAATCTTGTAAAAAGATGTCTGACAACTTGATCAAATAGACTCGACAAGCTAAATTGGCTATGACAAATGGCGTCTGTGATACATTTATATGAAATGTATCATAAATATCTTGATTCTCGTGTCGCACAATTAATTGTTCATGAAGTGTGTATGATGTGTTCTCATGCAATAGTAGAGATTTATGTACACATACATATGTATGATTTATTATGAATGATCACTAATTTCTAATACTTTTACTAGCGTTTTAGCTTTCACTTGTCCATCTAGTCTACTTTAACGGCCTTTGTAATTTCAGTCGCGTGTTTTAATAGTCTTAAAACAGTTTTCATTGGAATTATAATTTTAATTACACGATATAAATATTAAGTTTTCATTTAGGGCGATTGTAATTACCTAGATGTTGGCAGAAACTTTTCCCATTATTCTTTATTTAAAATTAAAAATAACTAATTATTCCGTTACTTTTTACCATCACTTTACAGCCAGTATGATTTGCTGTCTTCCATGGCCAATAGAACCAAAACATGAAGAAATAATTATGGTTATTTATTAAATTGTCAGGCTTTAAGCAGATAAGTAGGTATACATAGTAGGTATCAAATGTACATAAGAATAGGTAGTTAAATAAACTTGTAATGTACTTGTTAATAACACGATAATAATTAATATAACTCTATTCAGAAACAATCAAGCCTTAGGCCCTTTAAAAGCCTTTCTCTTCTCGTCAAAGAAAACTAATGTGTTGTCTATGATGACTACACATCTTACCACATATACCTGTCATCTATGTAGGTGTGTACATAACTTTTTAATCTCACTATAATAAGTGTTATGCAACTATTCCCATTGTGGCCCTGTCTTCCTTACGATAAAACCACCTTCCGTATCGACAATGAAGATCCGTTATCTCTTTCACACAATTCAGAGCTTTCATAAGAGGAAATGAGATGGAAATAGGGTATTTAAATGACGCTGCAAAATTATCAGTTGGAAAGTAAGTGTTACCAAACGGTTAACTCGTTAGCTGTTAGTTTTATATGTATTATCTAGTCATTGTGGACAATTTGGAAGGTTAAGGAAGTCGATTTGTTAGGCACGTTTGAAAAAGACATTTGTATCAAAATAATAAGGAACAGATACTGCTCGGTTTTCGAGGTCCTCAGACAAGCAGTAGTAGTAGATCATTGATTCGCCAAAGTCATCCATCAAAGTAAATTTTCTCCTGATCTGAATATAAATGCGATATCGAACCATTAGCTAAAATAGATAACAATAAACTAACAATTATCAAAAAGATTAAACTGTAAAAAGATAATTTTGAGTAAGAAAATGTAATCAAAATTACGCAGAAAAAATCTAAATTTAACAAAGAAGTGGTCATAAATAGAAAAGCTACTCGACTCTCTGACATTGTAAGGACAAGTAAATCCCGTTTTCTTAGTGACAAGAAGATGCCCTCGTACAATAGCGGAGTATCGTTTACGCTGCGTGGGCGCAAGGCCGGGCAGTGCAGTGCTCAGGCGCACCCGACTGCCATTCATAGCTGACACCGATCTGAGGTATGTCCAGTGAAAGATTTGTTGAGTCTTTATGCACTAGAGATTAAAGGACACTAGATTGGATTGCGCCGTTTGGACTTCAAAGTAGGTAGCTATAGGGTATCGAGGTGCCTACTTGCGGCTTGGGTGTTCTGATGTGCAGTGTGCATTTTGAAGTTCAGGTTACACGTTTAAGTAACAACGACTCAATACAAATATAGGATTTGTAGGAACTTACTTTTGGATAGTTTCATAGGGCATAAAATACCAAGGGACCTAAGAGCTCCTTTGTAATAATTACTTGTCAATTCTCAGGTCAGATAAGCCGCGCTGGTCAATATCGGAACCTACATTGAGTTTCACTATTCGTTTCGAAAGCTTTTTGCTGCATGTTTACTGAAACAGTAGTAGCGGTAGTAGTGCTAGATTTAAACTTTGACCCGAAACTGTTCGGGTCAAAGTTTAAACCTAGCACTACCACACCTACGACCTTTCCCTAGATTCACTAAGCACTGTATCATTTTGTTCTCCTATAAATACATCTGCAGAATACAATCAGCAGGCCGATGTGTCCGGTTTTCACCAGCTATAGTGCCAAAGGAAAGGACATGGATGTCCTCGATCACTGCTCATCCGTACACTGTGGGTCATACAATGTTTAATTCAGCACGTGACGCACTGTCGATCGTACACATTCGGACTTTATAATATGGAGTTGGTGGTTTCATTGTTGATTTATCTTAAAAGGCTCATGTCCAAAAATAAGTGAGAGTTACTTTTAAAGTAGGCCCGCCAGACCCTGGATGGACTAAAGCCCCTTTAGCAGTCAGCCCCGCTAGCCATTGGTTAAGAAAAGAAAAGAAACATTAAAGAAAAGTGACAAATTGAAAATGAATGTCGTTGTTAGAGATGAAATGGCCAGGATGGAAGTTAATGAGAACCGAGATTTTTCTATAAGCAGCGTGGTCAAAGTAAGTACTGAGGTGATAGCTGATAGAGATGTATGGTAGTCCAACCTGCTGCAGCGATATCAAAAAAGGATAGCCAAGGCAAATTGAGAAGATAGTGAAGATTAAAAAGATCACGTTCTTAGTGTGATAGAAGAACTAACTAATGGAATAACATAATCTTAATAAATGCGTGATTTAAATCAAAGCAGTAACCATGTTCGTTGTTTGTGGAAGGGAAAACTCATGAATGATATTCACATAAGCTCAGATTCATTCATGGGAAAGATTCGTTTACTACGTAATTCTAATTTCTAACAACAATTCATACTTTTTGTCTACAAAAGAACTGGGTCTGCCATAGACTCCCACTCTTCGGTAACAGTACAATGATTACGTAACTAAGAAAATCTTCCCACATGCTGTGACAAAGAGATTGGTGGTACCACCATTTATGGGAGGCCACCACTATTATTCGGATTCAGTAATGACCATATATGATTGATGGGTGAGCAATAGTTCCAATTTTATGACTGTTTTGTGCGCAGACTGTTTTGGTGGTTATAGCGTCCCGAGTTGGCACCGCTCTACCTGACTATGTCCTAAATAGCAAATAAGGAAATGTTTAAGGAAATGGGGAAAGTGTCCTTTTGGTAGTCAATAACAATGAACTTTCTGCAAGCTTTGATGTTGATGGTAATGTCTCTAAAGGATGTTCATTCCTTGTAAACAAAGGGCTGAATATAATTATCAGAAAAATATTTACTAATCTATTCGAGATACTATTATTTGTTGATTATACGGAGAGGCAAGAGAACAAGAAGATGCATATTGATGTTGTAAACACTAAAAAATAACTGAACTTCTACTTTTCCAGTGATTATGCTAAACAGTGAGAGCGTGTTCCTAACCTGTTATCATAGCAATCTCATTACCTTCGTCTCGTGTGAAAAGCAATCCTATAAGGATATTCTACCATTGAAGTTTTAATGAAAGGGTGTTGTAGGTGAACAGGCGAGTAGGCTATAAAATTAATATTGAACTGAAGTTTCTAAATCTGCTCTAAATTATTGTTGCAGACCTGTGCAGGGATCGTGAGCAAAAGCACCTCGTTTTGAATTAGAATATTTATTGTTGATTGCAGCTCCCTAAGTTGGAAGCATTAGAAGGATCTTTTAGGTATTACATTGGCTAAAGAAACCGATCATCATCATCATCGGTCTACAGTAGTCCACTGCTGGACATAGGCCTGTCCAATCGCACGTCATTCAGCTCGATTCTCGGCAACTCTCATCCAGATGCTGCCAGCCAACCTGCGAAGATCGTCGCTCCACCTAGCCTGAGGGCGTCCTACATTACGTTTGCCGATTCGCGGTCTCCACTCAAGAACGCGTCTACCACAACGGTCATCAGTTCTACGGCTAATATGGCCGGTCCATTCAGACTGCTTATTTGTGAGCTATGTCGACAACTTTGGTTCTCTGCCGAATCACCTCGTTCCGGATTCTATCCCTCGGAGAGATTCGAAGCGTAGCTCGTTCCATAGCTCGCTCAGCGACCTTGTATTTATGGACCAGCCGTACTGTGAGTGTCCACGTTTCGGCTCCGTAAGTCATAACAGGCAGGATGCATTGATTGAAGACTTTTGTTAGCCTCTCTCAAAGCTGTTCTTACACGTATTCTCGAACAAGCTCGAGAGCACCGCCATTGACAGCAATCGGTCCCGGAATGACGTGACCGTGAAGAAACCGATGGCTTCCGGGAACTGTGTTTGTATATGGACGTCTAGTAGACTATTGTTCACTCATGCTTTACAAAATAAATACATTTTTAGCTTTGAGATACCTTGACAATGCTTACATTAATATCATCCTACATACATATGTACATAAACTCACGCCTTCATTCCATGGGGTAGGCAGAAACTACAGCACGCAACCGTCGCCTGCTGCTGTTGGTAATATCATCCAAGTCTTTATTCCAATTTAATTGGGGTTAGCGAAGCATTTATCTTTTCTTACATCTCTATCCGCCGTCATCTCAGTGTTTACTTTCTCTCTAGTCATATCCTTAATCAAATCAATCCATCTCCTCTTTATTCTTTATGGCATTCGATTTATAAATATTTTTTTGTCAAATGCTACATACCTATATACCTACAGTGTTACTTCTTTCCCCGTTACCTTTTACGAATCATAAGTCATATCTATAAACATATTGCTTATTAAAATGTAAATCCACTTGTTTTCTACTAAATACGTGGCTAGAAACTCTATGTATCATATCACGTATATAGAAACTTTTATGTTTAAGTATAGAATACAAAGCAATCTTCGACATTTAAGGCGTGGACTGATAGAAATGTCAATCGGTGAGTCACGCCGAAGGTCGAAAGGCTTGTGTGTGGGGGTGTTATAAAATTGGATTGTCCAGCACAGAAATTAAATAATATAAGAAGAATTACGTAAAAACTTGTTTTGTTGTTCAGAGGGCTGTCGCATTTTGTCACCTCATACATGACCAAATTTTTAAGAATGTTAACACATTTTTATTGTGGAATTTATTTAAATCATCTCATAAACATATCATAATAATTATGCTGAGTTTATTAGATAACACAATAGAAATGTGTTTTTAATAATTACCTATTAAATTAACATTATTTATTAATTCGCCAATTGATTACCTTTTTCAAAAAAACAACTTTTCATTTTACATTCTTAAAAATTTGCTCCCGTGTGAGCGAGAGAGGTGATCAAATGCGACAACCCTCTTAATTAGTTTCGAACAGTCTCGTATGGATTTTGCTGTGAAGTCTCCTGCTAATCCTTCATGGTAATTTTTGCAATGAGGACTAAAAGTACCTACTTCCTTTTAGATGTACTTAGTTATACAGTCGGCCTCACTTCAGTGGTAACAAAACCAGTATAAGCTGGCCTCGTGTTCTTTTACCAATGACGTGTGGTCGACTGTAAATTAACATACAGTACTTTGGTGTTACTTAAATACAGTTGTTGCAAAGTACAAATTTCTATACCAACAAGCATAGTGACCTGCTTGAAAGACAAAACCACAAGTATAAACATGATCTTGAAGATGACCTACAATTGGACTGTCACATATTGTCCTACACACAACATTCACTGCCCCATTACCTACGTTTTCAAACAACCTCTTAATAACCAGTGAAGCAATGGATGCCCACAATGGCCCATGTTGACCCCAAAGTGTAAAGGGGCGTCGTAGTACCTGGTACATTAATTCTTTGTTTCATCAAGTATTATCTGCGTTGATCATTCGTACGTAATCGCCGAGTCACGGCAGATTTCTCGCTGTTTATAGATGGCTGCCGATTCGAGAGAGCAGCTTTGTTGTGGTACAAGATATAGAAGGTAGCAGGCTTCGTTGAACATCAAACAATTTGGAATTTTAGTTTAAGATATGATTCTTGAAAACACTTGTTCCGCCAACTTTTTGTTAAGAAGTTATTAATGGCAGGCTTCGTTAACAAGTAGGGTCCTAAACAATTCTGAATTTAAACATGAGAATTGATTCTTGAAACCACGTGTAAAGAACTTTATAAAGAATTCATAAAATGAATGGGAGGCAAAAACACATTCTAAGGGAAGTAGAAGTTTTCAACCACACTTTAATAAATTGGACTTTACATAATGTATCATCAGGCCTGTATTCTCCGAAGGGCCAAGCAGAAGTGCACTTTCATTTACATTTTCCCAGTTATGTTAAAGTTCCATGTAATAATAGGGGGCGAGCCTATTGCCAAATCGGAAATTAATCGATTCTAAATTTGCAGTAATTGAAATGAAGGAGTTTGTAAAAATGTTTTCTTCTGGATTAATAATTTACAATACACACGCATTGCGTGTATTTCATTGTAAATAACGCAATGTAGATTGGCTACATTTACATTAGGGACACTTGTAATATTGCATGTTGCAATCGTAATAAATGATTGTGAACGCATATTAATAGAAAATAATGATTTCACACAATGCGTACGTATGTAACCATGTTATCATGCTTGCACGCGCGTTTTCAAACATGTAATGTTAAAAATTCAGGAGCAGTGTCAAGAATATTATTTATTTATTTATTTAATACTTCATGCACAGAAAAGTACAGAAGCGGATTTAATGCCATAGGCATATATTATTATTGCGCAGTCGGCCGTAAAATGAGATGGCAAGAAAATAATCGAAATTAGTGTAGATAATTATGTCCCCCTCGAAGAGAGGAGGCCTGTGTCCCAGCAGTGGGATCATTATAGGCTGATTATTAATTATATAAAATATGGACAATAATACGGTAGAGTGAAATTCAAATAATAGCATGGTGGATGCTTGGATAGTTTTTGTATTAAAGAACAAATTGCTTAAGCCCTGCACGGAGCAAAACTGGATGTTATTATTTAAGAGAATGGCAATGACAGACAATATTTCAGTGTAAAATCTAGTTTTTCTTTCGATTTAAAACAAAGAAACGCCAAATGAAGTTCTTTCCCTTCGACTTTATTTCTCGCATCTTCCCCGCTCTTCCTGTAACATGAGCCAAACACCTCAAGCGCACATTCCACGAGCACACGCGATAATGTTCTAGTCCAAGACACAGGAATGCGAGGCAGATGTGCTGATATTGCACCTCCTCCGAGGAAAATAGGCTGTAATACATAATTGGTAGGGGAACATCGCCTATTGGTTGTAGGTCTATGCGGAACGGGTAATCAACAATGTTATAACATTGTAGCCAGTGGCACTCGGACACAGATATACTTTCGCACAAAAACGAGGAATTCGATTGTCTTGTTTTGGTATTTGTTATGGCAGTAATGATGCAATTAATACATTTTTTACGAGGTTTTCCTTACAATAAAGGTAAGGAAAAAGAAAGAAAACTACGGACAAAAGTTACCTTTTTACTACCAACAATATGATTGCTTTTCTCACAGACAAGCAAGTTATAAGGGCTACAGTAACAATGGCCTTTAGGTGTACAAAAAGCAACTGTTTTTGTTCCCCACCAAATTGGCAGTACCGCTGATTATCCAATTAGATTGGACCGGTACTTTCGTAAAACCACAAAGATTGTGAGTTTACTAAACAGTTGCAATATCAACTATTACAATGATAACAACTATTGTAGCGTGGTTAATTTTATCACTATCGTCATGCGAAGCTAACTGTGTGTTGCGATAGTTTGTGCGCAATCGAATTCGATTTGAAGGTTTGTCAACACGAGATGGATGAATGAAGAATGGCTTCATTCATCCATCTCGTGTTTTTAATTATAATTAGCTCGGTTATTATTATCATTATTTTTGCTTAATGTTCTTCTGCAGATGCCAGCAACCTCTTGGAAAGATTATGTTAATTGCGTAACACATTTGTACAGTAGGAATCTGTTTCATTTTGACAGTTCAACAACATCATTGTATTATGGTACATAGGTACGTTGTTGAGTAGACAATTTTTCGAACATATAAAGCAATGGATTAGCAATATGCTTCAAAATCATTCGGATTGTGATTAATATTGTGTTACGAATTAGGGTGCTGATCTGGAATCTATTTTATTGAGTCTGTCCTCATTTACATGTAGGTGATCCCTATCCTAGTAATTATTATAGGTTGTTTCTATCTTCTGCACCCCCAACACATGCTGGCAATAGTTAACGAAGATGATAGAAAAGAATCAAAATAAATATTACTAAGGTCAAGTTTTCTTTCGCAAACGAAAAAACCAGTTTTACATATCAAACTTCTAAGAGGAATCAATCGCAGATAACCATCGCTCGTCACAATGAGCGTAACATTTAAGCCACATAACTGGCCATTCATTATATTTACATATATTCCTACAACCGGTACGCTAATACCTGTACTGGGCTAAGCAGTAACGGTGGTTATGACCTTGTGAACCGGTGGCATCGACTGTGTGGCCAGCGAGATTCCATTCTTCAAGTAAGCTTAGTTTATGCAGTTTGTGTTATGAAATTAGTGCCATAGATTAATTGTGTTTTTAGAAAAACAGTAGCTTGATAATTGTTGACTTATGTCTGGTAATCCTGATCATATTTCCAAAAATATTAGTCTTGTTCTTTTAAACATATCGTAGAAGGTTATTAAAGCAACCAGGGGGTCTACTCCGAACCGTGATTTTTTCTACTACACTTTTTTCTATTTCGTTCGGTTGGTTCGGATCCGTCCAAACATCAAAATGAAGTTCGTTGAACAAAAGTCAAAATGAAGTTCGGTCAGATCCGAACCGACCGAACGAAATAGAATGAAGTGTAGTAGGAAACGTCCGAACATTCGGCCGATACTTCGGATTTACGTTCGGATAAAGAGTTCTATAGCATCATAGGTTTTTATATCTAAAGTTCTAAACTCATCATCATCTTCCTGCCCTTATCCCATGTTACTTGGGGTCGGCGCAACACGTTTTCTCTTTCCATTTTCCCCTGTCAAAAGTCACGCTATCATTCACTCCCTTCTCTTGCATATCATTCCTCACACAATCCATCCATCTTTTCTTTGGCCTTCCTCTCCCTCTCCATCCATCAACATTTATATTCATCACTCTTTTAGTCACATGCGTTTCTTCCCTCCTCTTCACATGTCCATACCAAGCCAAACGATTTCCTTTCAACTTTTCTGTCACTGGCGCCACTTTCAAACTTCCCCTTATATACTCATTTTTTACTTTATCCAATTTCGTCACTCCACACATCCATCTCAACATTCTCATCTCCGCTGCATGCAATCTTTTTTCATCCGTCTTCTTCACGGCCCAGCATTCCGATCCATACAGTACGACAGGCCTTATCACGGACTTATAAATTTTTCCCTTTAATTTGAGGGGCATCCGTGGGTCGCAAGTTGTTCCTGTGACCTGTCGCCATTTCATCCATCCTGAGTTGATCCGGTGTGCTACGTCTCGGTCTACTTCGCCATCCCCTTGGACAAACGACCCGAGGTACCGGAAGTCGGAGCAGCTCGGTACGGGCGTTCCGGCGAGAGATATGGGCACAGGACTGGAGAGACCGCCAAAATCACAAAACAAATATTCTGTTTTGGTCCGACTTAATCTCAGGCCAGCGGTCTCCAGTTTTGCCCACCACACCTCCAATCTGCTCTGGATCTCTAAGCCGCTCTCAGCAACCAGCACAATGTCATCAGCGAACAGCATACACCAGGGCGCCTTTTCGTGGATATCCGACGTAAGAGCGTCCATTATCATCACGAAGAGGTAAGGGCTGAGTGCTGACCCTTGGTGCAAGCCGACAGCCACATTGAAGCTGCTGGTAGTGCCCACTGTAGACCGGACTTGGGTACTGCATCGACTGTACATCGCTCGAATCAACTGCACATACTTCCCTGGCACACATTTCTCCTTAAGGGCCCACCACAGAACTTCACGAGGCACTCGGTCGTATGCCTTTTCGAGGTCAATGAATACCATGTGCAGGTTTTTATGCGCACCTCTGTATTTCTCGCACAGCTGGCGGATAGCAAAGATGGCATCTGTTGTTCCCCGACCAGGCATAAAACCGAATTGGTTTTGCGAAATTTCACTCTCTTCTCTCAGTCGCCTTTCAATAACTTTTTCCCAAACCTTCATACTATGTGATATTAGTTTTATTCCTCTATAGTTGTTGCACTCCAGCACATCACCTTTGTTTTTAAAGATGGGCACCAGTGAACTGTTACACCATTCGTCAGGTATGGCTTCTTCCAGCAACAATTTATTGAAGAATAAAGCTAACCACGTCCATCCATGTACCCGTAATAACTTCCATACTTCAACTGGTATTCCGTCCGGACCTACTGCTTTACCATTCTTCATTTCATTTACTGCTATTCTCACTTCATCCATACTAATCATTCTCACTAACCCCTCATTTACTTGTTTATTCTCAAGCACACCACTCCAGTCATTCTCCTCATTCATCAGTCTTTCAAAATATCCCTTCCACCTATCCTTAATTTTCTGATCATCCGAAAGCACTACTCCAATTTCATTCCTTATACATTTTATCTGACAAACATCCCTCGTCTTTCTCGCTCTAGCTCTAGCAAGCCGGTATAAGTTTTTTTGGCCTGCTGGACTATCCAGTGTGTCATAAAGCTTGTCCTGGGCTTTTGCTCTCGCTACCGCCACAGCTTTTTTGGCTTTTTTCTTTAGAGCATCATACTGACACTTTTTTTCTGTTTTCAAACTAACATTCTCATCTTCAACACTCTGCCATTCCTTGAACTTTCTCTTCTTATCCTGCAACACCTTCTGTATTTCTGTCGACCACCACCATGTATCCCTATCTATCGTACCCTTTCCTTTAGTCTCTCCCAAAATATCTTTCGCTTCACTCCTAATATACTCCGCCATTTCACTCCAACATTCATTTACACTTCGATCATTCATGTCCCCCATATCTATCATTTTATCCACTACTCGCTCTTTAAATTTCTTCGCACAATCATTCTTCTCCAGCATATGCCATTTTATTTTAGGCGGAGGTCGCTCTTTGTTTTGATTGAGCTTTATTTTTAAGACCATTTCCATAATTAGGAGTCTATGCTGTGAGACTAAATCTTCTCCCGGTAGTACTTTGCAGTCTTTGATGTACTTTAAGTTGTTGCGTCGTACTAGAAAATAATCAATTTGCGTCTTGTGATTGCCACTTTTGTACGTAATTAGGTGTCCGTCGTTCTTCTGAAACCAGGTGTTGGCTACTGCCAGGTCAAGTGCGGAAGCGGATTGCAGCAGTGTCTCTCCCTCATTATTTTGGTTACCAAATCCCCACCCTCCATGCACTCTTCCATAAACCCCTTTCATTCTTCCCACATGTCCATTAAAATCACCTCCAACTATCAATTCCTCATGCACCGGGATGTTCATCAAAACTGTGTCAAAGTCCTCCCAAAACTTCTCTTTCACGCTTTCATCACATCCTACCTGCGGTGCGTATACGCTAATTACATTTAGTATTACGTTTTCTAACATCACTTTTACAACTATCAATCTATCATTAATTCTTTTTACCTCCATCACGCCTCCTTTCAAATTACTATCTAATACGATTCCCACGCCATTTCTTTTCCCGTTACTTCCACAGTAGAAAAACTTGTATCCTTCACCAATTTCCCTCGCTTTCGTTCCTTTCCATTTTGTTTCTTGCAGACACGCCACATCTAAAGTTCTAAACTATGAAGCCTTAAATCGTTTTCCTATTTGGCAATGAAGTGTGGTTCTTAAACAGAGCTTACAGAGCCATGATTGGTAAAATCGAATATAAATAATTATCGCAAGACGTTTGTTGTTAGAAAGAGATCTTTTCTTTCATTTCACGTCGAAAATTGTTTTATCAGAGACATCAAAATGGACATTATGGACGAGCTTTTCATCGCAAACGGTTTACAAGTTTCTACGATTTCCTTAACATTCTAAACTCACCAGATAAGCATCAATCGGCTTCTCCCTGGGTCTATGGTACGCCTTCTGCAGTTCTGTCTGTTTGAGCGCATGCGCGATGTGCAGTGCGCTGGCATCGAACCGGCCATATTGGTAGTCTGGTGTGTCGCGCGACAACTCCCGCGCAGGGGACGCGTGCGCACTGCCGCCGTTTGTGGTCCGTGTTGGAGATACTGCTGACAAGACTGGAAAGAGGAAATTATAATTAATTTGATAGATTCGTTTCAAAATGAATAGATAATTAGACTATATCTTAAATCCAGCCTTTTGTAATTAGGCTGGAATAAAGCATCTCCCAACGAAACTCTTTCAGGAGATACTTAAATCCAGATAGTTGATAAAATCGTATTTTATTTTCTGGAGGAAATAAAATAGAAGGAGGAGGGTGGAGGTGGTTCGGATCTGTATTTTAGTTTATTGCCACCGACTTCCGAAATTAAAGCTATTTTTCTCTTTGTAGTGTTTTTTTGGAAGTCGGTTGTTTTTGTTTTTTTGTAAAAAAGTTTTTTTAGTTCCGGTTTTTAGTGGGTCGGTTTGTTATTTATCTAAGTTACAATAGCCTAAAGTCAACTGCTCATCACTTCTTACAAAATATTGCTTTTCCTGGTGCAGGGACGTTAATTGTTGAGGAGTTCTCCTGGTCCAACAGCTCTACTTCACCATATGCATTGTGACGAGCATAAATTGCTTAGCAATCATATTAAAGTAATCGAATCGCAACCCGTGAAATACTTATTATTGAGTAGTTTAGGTGGCCATCTGTGGTCTTCACCATCAGTTCCACTTCACTAAATGGTGCTTTTCGAGAGCAAATGAACAAGTTACTATAAAAAATACCCAAATCGCTATAAGTGTGCCTATAATAATTGAAGATTTCCCTCGATTTCTCCAGGATCCCATCATCAGATCCTAACCTGATGATAATGGGACCACCTGGGCAGTATACCTTTTCAAACAAAAAAAGACTTTTAAAAATCGGTCCAGCCGTTTTCGAGTAATCGGGAACATACATAAAAATAATATTCCGACGAACTGAGAACCTCTTCCTTTTTTGAAGTCGGTTAAAATGTGGGACACTTGGACGTTTATTCATGAAATCGCCAATGCCAATTTATTGTGGGTGTAATAGACTTGCATTGCGAATTATAATCAGGGTACCAAAGATCTCGCATCGAAGTTACAACGTAAGGATCTTTGCCAAGTTTTAGAATTGCGACAATAAGTTCTTCCTCCTATCATGTTAGCACGAGCCATGTGAAAATAGCTCATTCGTTATGAAAATAGTCCGCTAGTCCAAGTCCGCCCCGATTGCCCATGCATTAATAAAATAAATTGCTTATAAATTATGTGAAAGTAAAGTTAGAAAATCTACAACTAAGAAATTTAGCATTTACTACGCAGGTAAAGATCATTTGCAATAAATTAACATTCACCATATTATACTCTCTTCGAAAGAATCTCAATTCATTACATAACGACCAATCAGAGCCGCGGTCCACACTAACGGAAAATGCAATAAACGTCTCTTTAGATCGTACGCACAACCGCCCGTGTGTATCGGACCGAAGGCCTCTAGTTAAATTAACTGGAGTTTGTGTACAACCCATAATAATGTGTTAATTCTAGAAATTATTGACCGATGAGCTTCAAGCTGATCCAGTAACGATAGAAAAGAAAATGATGGAACAAGCAATAGAGCGATGTCGAGTTAAAACAGTGAAAAATAACCGGCCCAGTGCATGTCGGACCACGCACAATGAAGGGTTCCGTAGTTGGGATGAATTTATCCGAAGAATAAACTTAACATTGTAGTTGAAAAACATGTTCTCTCATACATTCCAACTGCAAATGTAAGTTGGTCGACTATTACTCCTAAACTTGTAAAGCCTACTTAGTTATGAACTATCACAATTAAGTAAGCTTAAAAGTTAAAAGGAAACCTATTTCCTTTTGACTTCGTTATGTATACTACTACCGTGATTTTTTTCACATATCCGAAACTAACTGTTTAGCTGGCAGGGGGCACTTGACTCTAACAAAAATTAGGACAAAGCTTAATACTTCAGAAACGGATCCCTTAACCCTTTAACCGCCAACGTCGGATTGATCCGACAAGTATTTTCGTGTCCATTTCGCCAGGGTCGTATATTTACGACCAAATACCGTAATAATTCACTGTGCCCGGCGCTGGGGGCACGACAACTGATATGAAGTCGGGCGGTTAAAAGGTTAATAGAAATATTTTTGAAACACTTATCCAACAACACCCCA
Organism: Fissipunctia ypsillon; assembly: GCA_947568875.1. Taxonomy (NCBI): domain Eukaryota; kingdom Metazoa; phylum Arthropoda; class Insecta; order Lepidoptera; family Noctuidae; genus Fissipunctia; species Fissipunctia ypsillon. Next base: position 17,818,633 of record OX387659.1, read on the forward strand.
CACAATGGGGTAGACGAGAAAAAAAAACATCCCCACTTTACGTGTACAGGAGGCACCCTAAAACATTTTTTTTTTCATGTTTTTATTTTACCACTTTGCCGACGTGATTAATATGTATATCCATTACAAATTATAGCTTTCTAGTACTAAGAGTCTTTGACGAGCTAAGCTGCGGACGGACGGACGGACATGGCGAAACTATAAGCGTTCCTTGTTGACTACGGAACCCTAAAAAGTACGTAAATCCAGTCTAAATTTTTAGAAGAAAATCAAGGAAGAAAATGCATTGGCGCAACAAGACAATGAAATTAATCAATAACAAAATACGTGTGACAAAAAGGCCACCAGACGCTGATTTTCTGTTGTATCCACGAGTGCTAAATGTTCGAAGCTATAACTAATTAGTTAAAGCTAAGTTACAGTGGGACAAAACAAATTAACTAAAACAAAAATTACTGCACTTCCATATTTGCAAGACACTGCTTTAAATGTTAATATACAATGTGGATCTGGACGTACGACATTAAATTAAAACGAGCACAGTATTAGTCCATTGAAACATTTTAAAACACGAAGATCAGTAGTTAATGGAAAATTAAAAAATTGCAGTTTTCAAATAAAATAAATAGCAGAATCGACTGCATAAAAAGTAAACACGCTTTATCTACGAAAAGTCACTGACCAACGGTGCGGTGCGGGGTGCGGGGCGGCAATGTTTACCTATTATTACGGACTCAGATCTACATCGTGTTGAAAAATAAGAAAATGAAAAATAATTTCCTGTGGCTAAAGTATTCATTGGATTTGATTGATTTTTTGTATACGGGTAAAGGACATGATTCTCTTTACGTGGTTTAAAGGAATGTCAATTGTCCTGTTCCAGCTATTATAGCCACCCTAATTGCGTAACACACTTTCAATCACGAACCGAGGGTTTCGAAGGATATTGCTAATCCATTGCTTCATAGGTTTGAAAAATTCGTCTGCTCAGCAACGTAATAACGCAATGAACACGGGTGAACTGTCGAAATTAAACCCATCGCGATTAGTTGTCATTTTATGTGTGTTACATAATTTCCCTGCTGATCTAACGTTCGTAGTTGTGAATATAGATAACTACTAGGCATCGTGTATTTTTACCGCCGAAGAAACGGAGGACAAAATGACAGATTGTTGAATGATTTCTACGCGCAATGTTCAAATGAAGAAAAGAAATGTCTTCGTTGAGTAAAGATAGAAGTGGTTATTCTACGCTTTCAGATGAACAACAACTAATCATATAGGATAGTACCGACCTGCCTACGCTACGTTGACATGAGTTTTCAGAAACAAAATGTGGAGATGTCAGGTTAGTTTAATGAAGAATATGGAACTCACACTACAGCGAATGATAAGCATCTAACAGTAGATGATCAAAATGTTGATGATATCATCGGTTTCGTAAGAACTAAGAATTCATGGAAATTAAGTTGCAATCGTCCTTGTATGCAGTTGGCAGTCTGCCACTATTTAATAATTATGTGTATCTGTGATCTTTACACCTGACATTAAATATATTGCACCTAATTATTCATTGTTAGAATACATTCGTGCTGTTCGTGATATTTTTATCATCTACTCGTATGTAAAACTAGAGTTTGCCCGATCTTCGCCTGCTTTTGGAATATAAAAAATTATTTCGAGTATCCAATCGTTTAATTATGATCAGAATACAGATATTACCGATTCAGTATAGGTGCTGCCACACTGCTGTTTAAAAATGTTTAAAAACGTTAAACATTTGTTAAGAAACATATGACCACAATGTTAGAAAATGTTTTCATGTTAGGTAATGCTAGTAAACATTTTTCCATTTCCATTAGCTGAGCACTCAAAACATCTAACAATTGCTAACAGAATGTAACAATTCCTAACATTTGTTAGTAAATATATTAGTGTTAGAAAATGTTTGTAAACATTTTTTAACACCAGTGTGGGAGCACCATAAGTCAACAAGAAAGAAATGCTTAGCACCAAATTAATCTAGCAGCTACTGGTACCAAAGGAATCGAAAGAAACGGTTGAGAATTTTATGCAATTCTATATACAAGACTTGATTGTCAAGATAATTAGCGATGCACTTTTAATTGCATCGTCGAAGAAGAAACGACATACAAGAAACAACTCAGCTCCTATTGAGGACGGGACCGCCCATCCCCTTGAAAGATAAGATTTTTTCCAACTTATCTCACGCAAAAACTCCCCACATACAGCTTCATTGATTTCTCAAGCAAAACATCGCCATAATCAGATAAGCAAGGTAATAATAGCAGGTACAGTTGTTCATTCAGCATTAATTGTAGATAATTTAGCATATTATAATACTCAAGGTGGACCAGGGACACAATATAGATACGTACAGAAGATCAGACACGCTTCACGAACAGTGAGCGCAAGCGCACTCGCGACTAGCATTCGTTTGAGACAATCTCGCTACGTACTTACTTCGTCGTCTGTGTACTTACGTGCGCTATTTTGTCTATTTTGTCTCCCTGTTGTGCATGGAGTTAACCTTTTCTATCTAAATATTTTGTATCAGAGATCAAGCATTCTCAACATGCATCAGAATACAGATACGAAGTTTATAAACGTTAGTTCATAAACATAATATAAGTAATGTTGTGAATGGTTTGCGGTGCATTGAAACTATTAATTGATTTGTTGATCTGCTGTTATGTTTGCCGACGTGAAGATATTTATCTCATTAATTGTAAATATTGCAGCATGTGCATGGGTTGTTGAACAACCATCTTATGTATCACCGTATGAACAACATTGATGATTATGTCAAGCAATTTGATTGTATACGACTTCATGGCATTAGGATCAGTTATCACGGTCTTTTTCTTTTCTGTCAACCATCCGTTTTATTTTCAGTTTCATCTTACATATGCCTAGACTTTTCCCAACTATGTTGGGGTCGGCTTCCAGGCTAACCGGATGCAGCTGAATACCAATATTTCACGTGGAGCGACTGCCTAACCTCCACAACCAATGATCCACAACCCAGTTACAGGGTACCCCTTGTCAATTTCACCTATTTTGTGTTTATCGTCTTCTCGCTGATGGAGATATACACATATACTTAATATATTAACTTATATATTATTTATGAAGAATCAAGGAGTACCGTAACCGTAACATTAGTTAGGGACTCAGCGTAGTTAAGATCCCTGAACCCAAATCAGTAGTTTCAGCATCACCATCTGTAGCCTGACCCATCGCTGGACATACACGTTCTACATATTCCAATCCGGCTTGTATAATAAAATTTACACCTGATCGAATCAGTTTGGGGAACTTTATTAACTTTCAAGTGTTCAATAAAAAATAATCTCTAAATGAATCTTGTTTTTGTTAAGTTAGGCTGATTATCTGTAATAAATCAAGCTCAACTCTATTATTTGTACATAAAATACTGCCATCTAATACAGCATTAGTCTAAATAGCAGGATTATGTCTGACATTATCATTCTAATTCATATTTCTATGCCTACGTTGGGGTAAATAGGTGTTTTCATCAATAACTCTTTCAATAATAGCTTTCAAATAAAAGCCTTTTTCAAAATCTACGAGTATGGAACCTTTTTAATTTACTATATTATCAATATTACCATATGAATTGGTGTTATATAACATATGACGATCCAATGGAATTTCAACCTTACCACTGAAAGTTAACGTTGGAATTTCAACGAGTGTTGGAAAACGTTGGAATGGTGTCAATGACCTGGCTTACTCCATAAGTTACACACTATTTGGCGAGCTAAAGTGTAGGTACTTGGTACACGGCGCGAAGAAAAAAGTAGGTAGAACGTTATTTTACGAGTACAACTAGAAACAGATGTGCCGCGAAGCGTAATGTATTAATATTTAAATTAATTGTCGGTGTTTACATGCGAGGTTTACAAGAATTTATCACTTTACAGATTTTGAAATGGTGATAAATATTTTTTAAGATTTTTTTTGGCTTGGCCTAAGTATATTTATACAGAGATATGCCATCTTTATTCTGTACTAGCTGTTGCCCGCGGCTTCGCCCGCGTGGATGTCAATACTTCCCTATTTGAATCGGATTTTCTTCATAATTTCATGGGTTTTCATTTTTTGCGCGGTACCCTAATTCTTTTTCTAACTCAAAAACTCTAAGTTACTCCTTATAAGATCAGCTATCTACCAGTGAAAGTCCCGTCAAAATCGGTCCAGCCGTTTCGAAGATTAGTCGGAACAAACAGACAGACAGACAGACAAACATTTAACAATTAGTTTTTTTGTTATAAGTATATATAATTACATAACGATGCCTAACAGCCAAAAAGGGATAAGCGACGTTTTTTGCGAAATCGACATATTTATATGGTTAGAATCAGCTTCTGTTAGGCATCGATACATAAAAGTCTATTTTGCAAAAAATATCGCTTACCTATACCTTGTTTGCTATTAGACATCAATATGCATTTAGTAAAAAGCTGTTATTTTGACATTGTAATGTCGAACAGGCACATCAATTTTATTTATTTGTATAGATGTAATCCAGTCTCTACCTTTCCGTGACAGCACCCAAAATAACCAGGTCTTCACAATGCAGAGGTAATAGTTTAAAAGCTGTCAAGATGCTTCACAGAAATTCAGAATCAAGTTTCGAGGTAATAACCTGAGAAAGTAGGAACAGACTGATGAAACTAGCGAACACAATCGTGACAAGGAACTGTTACTAAATGATAAATATTCTAATCTTATAAATAAAGACGATTAAACTAACTTAGAAGTCCATATTAGGGAAATTGACAATCATCATGATTGTGTTGAAGAGAACAGTCAACTACAAACGGACTACTCTAAGGATATTGACTAATTTGTCTTACTTAGGAGATGTCTGGTCTTTCTGTCCAGCTTTATTGACATTTTCAAAGAAATAGAGACACATTGGAAGTTGGTATGGAAGTCTGGGGCGAAGTCAGATGGCAGACTAAGTCAAGGTCGTCATGGTTAAGCAGAAACAATGAGGCATTATTCTTTGGGACACATAATAGATTAGCCTGTCACTGTTCCTGTAATTGTACTTGTTCGGATGTCCGTTTTGTTACTACGTTTTTGATTTTGGTCCTCGGAGGCAGGTTGGCATTGTTAAAAATAGGAACCATATCCGATTATAGCTATTAATTTGCTATTTGGTTGCAGTATTGATAAAAATGCATGAGCTATTTGGATAACGAATCGGATTGAGGACATTGGCAAATCGCTTGGCCGTCACGTCGACTGTATTGGCCCAATTATGATAAAGAGATGGATAAATAAACATGATCAGCTGGAAAAAATCGTCCGTTAAAAGTGCCATAGGGCACTTTGAGGCCTAAGATGCCTGAAGCGGAAAATAAAACAGTATCTTCGGGAGTAAACTTGTTAATCTTTGAGATTGTTTCGTCCAAAACTTACTTGGAATTTCGTAAAATTCTTTCCTGATTCAATAATTAGATTTGATTATAGCTAGAGAACTCTCGCCAGGTCAAATTACATAACACTGATGCAATTACATCAATTCAATACTGACACATACTAAAAATATGAGCACAGCATTCCGCTCAAATTCCATAGTAACTATATATATAATAATATAGTTTAATAAAACGATGTATACGGAACTGCAGCACGCATGCGCACAGCATTCAACGCCTTTCTCGGCGATTGCGTTATGCAGAACGTTACACATAGCTGTTACTGCTGCAATGAATGGCGCAACAGCGTAACAGTTTTGTGACATTTATCCCTAAAAGTGGCGGTGTCAGCGAATATGGGTATACTGTAGGATAGTGTTATGCTGTGGCAAGATTAATGGTGGTTTGGACTTTGGAGGCAGTGGTTTTAGGTTCATTTGATATGCGATCTTGGGTAATAGAGGATGTTGATTCTGAGGGTACAATATTGGCCAGTGTTACATTATTGTTTAGTGAGTTAAATGTTAACCTCAATGCTTACTTGCAGTACATTAACTACATACTAGGAACATTGTCAAATTTCCGTCACGTGTGTTAATTAATGTGTTTAATATCAATGCAATCCTTCATCTTCCATTTTTTCTTTCTCTGTTTTGAACCCTTTTGATAAGTATTTACCCAAAAGCTTCTTAGAATTAGCATTGAAGGCTGTGCATTAAAAATTAATAAGCCAATAAGCAATAAGGAAATTAGATACATTAAAAAAAACCTACATAGCACCACACTCGTTACAGGAACTACCATTTCTGGCGACACCAATTTTTAAAGTGCTAAGAAAAATGTACTCAGACCATGTCCATTACATATTCATGTGTCAATATAAATTTATCAAGTTCCTTGTAACTGACGGCAACGCTGCGCACGATTCGTTCGGGATACGCCGCGTGAGTTGCGAAACTGTCACCGTAGGTATTACGTCACTTCGACCTTCTTAATGTCGTTTACTTGAAACTAGTTGAAACATTTAGATTAGAAACGGAGTAGGTATGGTAAATAGTTTTGTTGCCTTTTGAAGCTAATTGGGACTATATTGGATATGTATGGGTTTTGAAGGTAAAACGGAGGAATATAATGTGTTTTTATTCTGACTCATTAAGATACGTTATTTGATGTTTAAAGAATCATGAGTAAGAGGGAGAAAGAAAATAAGAGCAAAAAAATCTAAAACAAAATATTTTTCGCAGCTGCCATCTTGTATTTACATTTTGACCTCACTATCGGCTTTGCCATCCTCGAAAAGTATGAAAACGACACCCATGACGGAAAATTTGAAAATTTTCGCAGCCGCCATCTTGGATTTTAATTTTGACCAAATTCACACTTTTTCTTTCTCTCTATCGAGAGAGAGAGAGTGTGGATTCGAATGAAGAAAGCCGCATGGAGCTATAGAGAGGGAATACAAGTATTAACGCTTTTTCGCGTGACGATTTCTGCCAGTTTACTCCTACCACAAGCCGCGTAAAAGAACTTCGTTCCAATAACTCTTTTGACATTACTAAGGAGGTGTGGCCAGCCGCACATACATTTTCACATACATGGACACTATTTCGTCAGAGTACAAATACACGTAACATTACCTACAAATATGTATAATTATGCCTTTTTCTGTTACATTATACGTCAGTTTTGCTTTGGTAATGCCTATTCCGGTTAATTAATTACGGTTCAATTTTTTGTTGGATGGACCTCTTTTTGCGTTCATTACGAATGTAAGAAGTTTTTGTGCAGTCGTAGTTGCCTTAGTTAATTAATAAGTGGAATCTAGTTTAGCTTTATTTAGTAACTAAACTGTACTTACTTACGCTATGTAGTAATGTTGCAGATTATTTATGTAACTTGAAATTAGTCTGTCGTTATTAACGCTAGATTTTTGTTGTAGATTACTTAACTCGAAATATCTTATTTACTATCAATTTCATTTAGTTGTATAGATACAATCATTTTGATAGGTGAACAATTTCAGATTCAGAGATACCATGATTTTTATGCGAGAGGCGCTAGCGCAGGACTGGTCGTTTTGGTGATGCCTTTTTCCAGCAGTAGTCGTCTTTCGGCTGGATGATGAAGAAGATAGAATTATATTGTAGATGCAGATAACTAGTATCTTTCCGCGACGTCGTCCGCGTGTAAAAAAAAATCCTATGACACTCGGCAATACAGTATTAGCTCGATCCCCATTAGTGAAATAATATATGAACCGGATTAGAAGTTCCAAAGATTACCCCCTACATAATCTGTTTTTTTTTTAGCCAGAGTTGTCCCACTGCTGTGCAAAGGCCTCCCTATCTCCGTTCCACTCCTCTCTGTCTTGAGCTAGTGTGGACCAATCCTGTCTGTAGGCGTCAAGCTGATCTCGCCATATTAGTAGATTTGGCCCATACCTCGTTCGACATCTGTTTATGAAAGAATGCTGCGCTCCACTGCTCGCTGGCAAACCTCAAGCTTGAACCGTCAATGACCAGGTTTGAGCGCCGTATGTGAGGATAGGGAGTATGCACATGTACATTAACTTTCGTTTATGGCAAATTGGTACCTACAATGTCACAAATTTTACCTCTTTATAAAATTAGTATACTCAGATTAGTACATCTATACTATCTAAATACGAGCAAGCTTGATTTTTAGTATATGTTTACCATTTAATGTGATTGGCCGATGCACACAGAAGAAGAATTTCTCTAACGAAAATTCTAATTCATTCTTTTCGTTTTATTTTTACATCCAGCCAGCTTCGCCGTTCAGGTTATTTCTTATTCAACCGGAAAATGTAGAAACAGTTGTCGCTTATGGAATTCCTGTATCGCCTACGACAGACTTAATAAACATAGTTACCGGTGACTGAATAAGTGAATAAAGTAAGGAAGTCGGTAACGTCTGTCAGTGTTCAAGTTAAAATATAGGGCTTAATAAATAAATCTTATTTATGTAGGTGGCTTGTAGAGGGGCTTGTGGCTAGGTAATAACAGCCGCACGGGTCGATCGATCAGGTTAAGCTACGCTTGCCGCGGTTGGTCCGTAGATGGGTGACCATATTTCCATATCAAGACTCCTCCGTGCCTCGGAAAGCACGTTAAGCCGTTGGTCCCGGCTGTCATTCGCGGATCTTTGACAGTCGTTACGGGTCGTCAGAATCCCGAAAGTCTGACATCCAGTCTTACCAAGGGGTATCGTATTACCCAGTAACGGGGTTGTGGAGGTTAGATAGGCAGTCGCTCCATGTAAAATACTGGTATTCAGCTGCATCCGGTTAGACTGGAAGCCGACACCAATATCGTTGGGAAAAGGCTAGGCAGATGATGATAACTACCCCTGTCTACATAATAAGGTGTTTCAAAATTAACCTAACAACAAACGTGACGAGGTGCTTTAGACCATCGAGCTGAATAACTTTTACCTTTAACAGCTGATTATTTTTTCGCAATTTCAAAGTTGGGCCAATAGTAAAAGTTATTCAATTGGATGGTTTAAATCACTCCTTAAAGATGAAACACCTTGTAATGCTAAATTGATTCGGAAATCTTAAGTTGATTATGTATGATGTAAGTGACGATGAATTTATAGGCATCATGAAAGTGTATGTACTTTGCTTTAATTGCAACACTCACTAATCTAAGGACCTTAGGTGCATGTATACAAATAAATAAAATTGAAATTTCTGTTTGTAATGTCAAAATAACAGCTTTTTACTAAATGCATATGAAAGTATACATATACTTGTATACAACAAAAAAACCATTTTTAAAATTTTTGTCTCTCTGTTTGTTTTGGCTTCTCTCCGAAACGGCTGGACCGATTTTGACGGGATATTCACTGGCAGATAGCTGATGTTATAACGAGTAGGCTACTTTTATTTTAGAAAAATAACTAGGGTTCCACGCAATAAAATTAAAGCCCATGAAATTGTGAACAAAATCCGATTCAAATAGGGAACTATATTGACAACCACGCGGGCGAAGCCGCGGGCAACACCTAGTATTGATTAATTGTAGACTAGATTTTAATCCTAAGTAGGTAAAGTAAACGATATACTTTGAAACGATTTAATTTAGACGAAGTTTACAGTTTATTTAAAATATTTCGCTCAAAGCAATATTGCGGGCAATACGTACCTACCTCTAGAGTTCGTAAGCCTTATTACTTAGTAACAAAATGTACGTGAGAACAATGTACAGAAGCCAGCACATCAAGCTATCCGAAACTGTCAAATTTTCCCGATCAATCTTGAACCTAATGCTTTAGCGATAAAGTTGAAAATCTATTAAAGAAATTTGACAGGTTTTAGTAGCTTGATGTGCTGGCGTCTGTACATTGTAGGTGCATATGACAGCTGCATAATATATTTTCAATTTTACGGAAAACAATAGACAGTGTTGGCGTAAATTAATAATAGACAGCTCGGTAAGTTGATGGATAGTGAGCCAAACTTTGTTTACACATCGACAACAAGTTCGGGACTAATCAACAACCCATAAAAAAATAGGGGTTATTTTAGGGATCAGTAATTTTGGAAATCATTTCTATTTTTTTGTACATTTGGACGTTCAAAAGTGCCTTTTATGTGCCCATTTGAAATAAATGATTTCAATTTTGACAAAAAGTTCTAAATTGATTCATTTTTACGACAGGTGCCATATTATGACGTTCTAATGCCATCTTTATTCCAGTGCGCGAGAGAGACCTTAGCTACATATACACGACCGATACATGACCAATAACGCCATCCCTTTTTCGGACTGGAATCATGATGGCATTAATACTTCATAATCAACTGGGCATCCTAAATAGGGTGAAGCGATACTTTACGCCTGGACAGTTTTTAACTCTTTACAAAGCGAAAGTCCGATCCTGCATGGAGTATTGCAACCACCTTTGGGATGACTCAGCTAAATACCAACTTGCCGCGCTTGACTCGGTGGAACGCAGAGCTAAGAGGCTCATTGGCGACGTAAGACTGGTGGATGCCAAGCTTCACAGCTTGGCTCATCGCCGCAAGGTTGCCTGCTTGTCGGTCTTCTACAGATTGTACTTCGGTGAGTGTGCTCAAGAACTCCACGACCTCATTCCGCCGGCCCCCTTCTACCATCGGACATCTAGACGCACTGCAGGTTACCATCCCTACCTAGTCGCTATTCCACCAATTGGCACTAAGCGTTTCCAAATGTCTTTTGTGATGCGCACAGCAAATGAGTGGAACTCTCTGCCTGCGTCTGTGTTTCCGAACGCATACAACCCCGATCTCTTCAAAGTGAGAGTGAACAGGCTTCTTCTGGGTAAGCTCGCTCCATCGTCGACTATGTCTCTGTCATCTCTGACCTAGACTTGAGTCAAGAGCAAACCTATCTCAAATCAAAAAATAAAAAAAATTATACGGCCCCTGGTGCCGTTTATTATAGCAGAAAATGTATGAAAAACCCTTGTAAAATTTTCGCATAGGTACTCCGATTGTCGCCTGAATCTATCCTCCGTCGCCTGTCCGTATTAATTCACAGACCCCTGCTGGTCACTCCTTATTTTTTAAGCTGTATTTATCTAGATCCTAGACAAGACCAACATATAGTTTTATCAACACTTTAAACTCAAAGCATTTATTTCAATTAAACCATTTACAGGCACTTTTGAATTGTCAAGGATTCGGTCAGTCAGAAATATAAAGCTCATAAACCCATCCCAAAGAGTAGTAGGTACCTATGGAGAAGAACGGGCAAGAAACTCCACGGACACTCTTTTAAATTATTTATTTTAAATAAATAAATAGCTGTTCGTTTTCCGCGTGATAAATTCACGTGGAAAACGATCAGCTTTACATAAATACAATAAACATACTGGAATAAGAAACATGAAGCCAATTATAGTATTTCACGGCTAGCTAAACAGTAATACAATAAAAGAACTTATACACGACAAGTCATCAAAAAAAGAAGCGCACCAATCGTCAAATCGGTACCGCCAAAGATAAGGAATGAACTACTTACAATAAAATTAAATAAAATAAGAACCAGAATTAATATTAAAACTAATAAATAATTTTGAAGAATTCAAGGTTCAGCTCATTGCGTACGCATCTATTGTTATAAAAATCTTAGTTACGTACATCTTTATGTTGAATTTATAATTAAATGTGAGAACGATGTGAAAAAGACGTATTTATACGTTAAAAGTGTCCAGAGTAGCAAGCAGAAACAAAAAAAAAAAAAAACAAAAAAATAATTTAAATAAGCCGTGGCAGCTAAGAGATGACCAGTCCCAACTAACGGCGCCCGTTCACGAACAAGACGCATGGATCAAAGGATCATGGATCGTTTATCAAAGTCTACTGCTAAAAATAGACCTTAAACTGATAGGTCTAAATTTAGGACCTATAATAATAATAAATTAAGCTCAGTCGTTTCGGTTAAAGACTAGGAAATGCATAGAAGTGACTATTAATGACTATAAAATACATAAATACATGTAATAATAACGATCAAAAGGACGAGCTAAACTGTGAAACTAATTAACATAATATTGTTGACGCGCATCGCGCATCATTACATAACTTGAATATTACGTCAACTTCGGAAACGGTGCATCTGTTAAATATAATATTAAAATAATCAGAGTTAATTAGAAAGAGTTTTGGTTAATCCAATTTCTGTTGAAACTCATACATAGAGTTTAACTGAAACTCTAGGAGAGAAAATTAGAGAGGCCTTTAGAGAATCCGATCCAAGAGGTTTTTCCAGCCTGAACTTCTTCTGTTGTTACTGGGCAAATACTTTATCTCACAGAAAATAAATTAATAAAGGCTGATTTAACCAACGTCAGATATCTTTTATTCGCGGAATAAAATTGACGTATGACAGTTTTTGTATCGAAAATCTGTCAAAAATTAAATATTTATTCGCTGGTTTAGACCTATACTGGGCATAAAAGTTTGGTCGAATTTACCCTAAGTAGTACATATTATCTTATCACTGCATGTTGGCGAAAGAAGAATAATATCCTTTTTTTTGTTTAGCCTGTCCCACTGCCGGGCAAGGGGGGGGGGGGGGTATTGTTCCTTTAACCGGCAGTGGGACAATATCCAAGGGATTATTTTGAGTAGAAAAAATATGTATTTTGAAGTGAAAACTTCTTTAAGCGCGTTGAGCGCTTTTTGGTAGGGGAAAATCTTACGGGTTCGCGACATGCGACATGCGACATGCTTACGTCACAATTTTCATGTGACGTATTGCGCCAAACTGGCGACGCGCAGCGGCCTGTGTACATATTTTAAGTTTTCACTTTTGTTGCAGTCCCCATGGCTGCCTATTTTTTTCTAATCAATGAATCTTTGCTGAGATAGTCTGCTCTCTGAAATTTAGACTGTCCTAGCTGTGCCCCGCGACTTCGTTCGCGTGGATGTCATAAGATACACAATATACTAAAATAACAGCCACATTTTTAATAAAACTCCCTCATCCCCCGACCCGTCACCCAACCGTCGCGTAGAATTGCCCGCTCGTGCTATTACTTCGTTTTCACTTAGTGTTCTTTCTGACTTTTTTCTTTTTTCTCGGCTCCTAAGGGTCGTAGCGTGATGTTAAATAGCCTATAACTATCCTCCGAGAATTGGGCTACCAAATGCAAAAAGAATTGTTCAAATCCGACGTTTTGTTCATAATTTCATGGGTTTTAACTTTTTTGCGCGGAACCCAAATTTTTTTAATTTTTTTGTTCAACCTATGTTGTCCCACTGCTGGGCAAAGGTCTCCCCCATACTTTTCCAATTATTTTTCTAAAATAAAAGTAGCCTAAGTTATCCGCCGTAACATCAGCTATCTGCCAGTGAAACTCCCGTCGAAATCGGTCCAGCCGTTTCGGAGATTAGCCGGAACAAACAGACAAAAATGTAAAAAATTGCTTTTTTGTTATAAGTACCGTTTTTACTTTCTTATGAATTTAGTAAAAAGTTGTTATTTTGACATTACAAACGGACACTTCAATTTTATTTATTTGTATAGATTTAAAGTTTTCAATGGACTTTTTACCCACGTCCATTGAAAAACTTTCATAATCCAGTACCTACAATTGCAAGTACCTACTTTTAACGTAAGCTTAATAATTCGTATAAGGTCCATAGGTCCAAAGGTACCTCAGCTTTAGTTAGGTCACTGGGCTGCGTTCAGCGGAATGTGACCGGTTGTTTAGCAACAAGTTCTCCCCTCCCTCTCCCTCGCCCACCGACCTCTCGCTCTACCACACGAAGTTCCCCGAAGTGTGCCGAAGTTCAAGAGCTTTCGCGTAACGTCGTGCCTTCTTCGGAAGTGAGACTGGATTCTTGCAAGTTTCGTTTGTTATTTATGCCTTTTTGATGCGGATTTGTGATAGACATTTTAGTTGTTAAATAACGGACTCTTGTACGGGGTTTAGCACATTCCTGTTTAAATTCTTTGGGCGTTCATAACCGTGGTATTTTAGTGGATGGTATTTCATTTGGTCCTACCTAGTTTAACTTACAAGCAACATGATAATACTTAATAAATTTTCATGCTTATCACATTCAATAAAACCAGAACTGCCGACTAATATAAATAATAATGTAGTAGAATTACATAACATAACGTAACATAACATCACGCCTTGTTTCCCTGAAGGGTTAGGCAGAGATGTACCTATTATGGTACACCCACATTTTACAAGTTATGTTTCAAGTCCCATGTAATAGGGGGCGAGCCTATTGCCATCTCCCGGGCACAAATCCAGACTCCGGGCTGCTACTGAGTAATTCCAGATAGAAAAACCCAATAACACTTTGCCCGACCTGGGAATCGAAACAGGACCTCATGCTCAGCAGTAGCGGTTGTGACCACTAGACCAACGAGGCAGTAACGAGGCAGGCGGAGGCGGGGTAGGCAACGAGGGAGTTTAGTAGAATTATCAGATAAATTCTTTACAAATAAGTATCACCTTTGTACCTACGTATTTTGCTATTATTTTCTTCTTGTCTCTTTATATGTGTGTACATAAATGGTTAAATAATAAATAAAGCAGTCTTCTTTTTAACTTTAACTATTGGAATATGTTTATTAAAAAAGTAAGTTAAAAAAAAACTAAGTCGACTTCAAAAAGAAATTAACTCAATATTATGAAATAACTTTAATTTCGGAAGTCGGTGTCTCGAGATCTGTATTCTGTCTTTTTGCCACCGACTTACGTTCTTTTTGTATATTATAATACACCTACAAAATTTTGTATATTTGATTGAAAGCTCTTATAGATTATCATAATATGTCAATATATTGCAGTTCCAATAATATTACATAAGTACATACGTGTCGAATTGATAACTTCCTTCTTTTTTTTTTTTTGAAGTCGGTTAAAAATAACCGCATAAAGCTGCCATGTATTGATGTAATGTCACACGATCAGAGGTGTAAAAAGGCTATTCTAATAAAGGCTCGGCTCGACACCAATAAATGAGTACATTCATGTTATATGACCACAGAGTGACGTCATTTCGCGCGTATGACGTCAGAGCCGCACGCGCGTCGTAAGGCCTCGAATCGGCTTGACGGATTTAATGTCAGTTGTGAGGTGACAGGTGGAAGACCTGTTCGAAGTTACTCTGCTTGGTATACCGGGGTAAAGTGACCATGAATTCAGTACCATTTGTACTGAAGAGAATTTAGACTGAAATTAGCTGTTCCATACATTTTAGCACTACTATAAGATTGTGTCTATGTAAGTCCTGTATTTTAAGAAACACTAACTCCCAAAATACAAGCTTAACTTAGTTTGGGAGTTAGTAGATCAGCATCCGTTGTGCTGATGCACACCCATCAATCACATTAATAAATTGTACTTCATAGATTAAGTTTTTGTTGTAGGTACTTTGAGAGCGAACTAAATTTATTTATTTATAACCTCGACTGCCTCGTTGGTCTAGTGGTCGCAAGCGCTACTGCTGAGCATGAGGTCCTGGGTTCGATTCACGGGTCGGACAGTGTTATTGGGTTTTTCTATCTGACATTTCTCAGTAGCAACCCGGAGTCTGGATTTTCGCCCCCTATTACATGGGCCTTAAACTTAACTGGCGAAATGTGGGTGTACTATAGGTACACCTCTTCCCAACCCTTCGGGGAAACGAGGCGTGATGTTATGATGACATGTTAATTACATGTTCAGTTGGTTTAAATATAAAAAAGAAAATACTGCTTTGATTGACGTCACTCGAGCATTTAGGTAATTGCTCACTGAATAATTTAAATGAATACCGTATTCAATTCACAGACCAACCAATTTCTACTGCTAGCTACCCTTAAAAAAGAAACTGAAAAAAATCAAATATTTTATTTCAAGTAGGACATTAAAAGTCACTTTTGAACATCAACATTTACAAGAAAATAGAATTGGTCCTATATGCCCCATCCAAAAGGTAGTTTCGTATGGAGAAGAATGGGCGAGAAACTCCATACACGTAGTTACTGATCTTTTAAAATATTTTACAATATTTTGTATACTTACAGTATTTATAATGACATTTATTTACCTAATGACTTCCTTAAACCCTTTCAATGCAACATGTTCCCAAGCCAAAGTTAATACAAAAGCGATTGAATACCAGATCGAATGATTGATTGGATGCAGCCAGTGATACGAACCATTGTCTGATTGATGTCTGATTGCATTTAAACAATGGATGCCCTTGCCCGATGGCATTGTCCTGGTTTATTGACCACTGGCCATAGCTTTGTAGGGATTTTGCAATATTTATTTTTATTTTATGCGTTCTGAGAATTATTATTTGTTTTGATTCTGTGCTTGGAAAGCTTTATAAATAGAAGAGCTTAGTAACCTAACGCTTAATAATAATTTTGATTTCGACCTGTCAGTTGTGTCTAGGTATAGATATTGCAAGTTATTTAGATATAGAAGAAATTGAAAGACTGGTTCTTTGCCTCCAGGATCTGTACAATAGATCAAAATTAAATAATAGAAAAATTCGCCGAAGCTTTTAATATTTTCGGTACCGGATTCGGAGTTCCCTTTTTCGCGGAATAATTTATCGGAAATTATTACTGGTGGACTGGTGAAGAAGGACCTGATTTTGTGGAGTCCGGGTAAACACTATCAAGCACAAGAATAAAAAAATGGAATAGAATATGTATAAAATGATCCGTCATAAAGGAACAAAAGTTTCAGTTGGTACTCACATTCATTGTCATGGCTATTCCTGGCGAGTCCCCGGATCTGTTCATTGACGTAGTTATTACTCTTGGGGACGTTGAGCGCACTGCGGATCCCCACGGAGGAGTTATCCAGGTGTCCAGGTCCGATCTTAGGCACGTGGCTGGAGCAGTAGACTTCCTTGTCTTCCGTCCAGTGCTGGTTGTTGTAGTATGTCTGGGGAAGAAGAGAGGTATTATTGGTTATGATGAAATTTAAGACATTTTCTGGCTGATGTGATGAGTTAGGTTTAGCGTAGACAGAGGAACAAAATGACAGAGCAGTTTTTTTATTGATAAAAACTAAATCACTGCTAAAAAGTGTCATAATAGAGAGCAAGAGATGAAGATCTGTGCTAATCGTTAAAAGTGAAACGCTGGTTGAAAAATCTTGGAGTCTTGGTGAGGCTGGAAAAAGATAGTTAGGTACCATACATAACATACATAACATCACGCCTTGTTTCCCCGAAGGGTTAGGCAGTGTACCTATAGTACACCCACATTTCCATTTTTTTTTCATTTCGTTTGATAGTTACCAATTTAGCCAATATAACTTTAATTAGCTGGATTGGTAACTATCAAAGTGGAGACCACATACATATTTCAATTCAATTCAATTATTCTTTATTTCCATCTCATTACCAAGTAAACTACTATTGGTGCCGATTCTCTTGTACACCGAACTAAACTAACTAAACTATCACTAAAATTCCTTACTTTGGGCTTTGGGAATCTTAAAGCTATTGTGCAAAAAAATATCATTAAATTAAAAAATAATTTTGACACAACTAAATCGAATATGACAATCGCGAATCCAGGTGGTAAGTACTTGTTTGCCCTACCCCGTGAATCTTTTTGAGCCGGAGGCGCACAGGGGAGGGGGGCAGTCTCGACGTGTTTTATATGGAATGTTTCACTTTTTGTATGAAAAATATGAAAAATTACTGCCTACATATATAGTTTTAGGGGTTTACGGGTTTTATAAAAGAGGTCGAAATTTTCATTATTTTTGCGATAGGACACACCGTTTCCGAGATATAAGCAAAAGAAAAGACAAAAAAGATACAGTAGGTACTGTTTTTGCATCTGAAGTCAAGGTATTGCTTGGTGTGAATTTTAGTTCATGTTCATGTCAACTAATTTTATTCCACTTCTTTTTAATCGCGATTAAAAATTAGTCAGATTTAGTTGGAAAATCTAAATTTTAGGTGAAAAACGTCAAATTCAGAATAGCAAACTTACCATTTTCATTGAACTAATAACTCGTCGCCATCTTAGTGCTGTCAAACTAAAACATAGTTAAGTTGTGTCACTTTGGTCAATTTCAGAATGGGAAATCGTCGTTTGACAGGAATAAACTAAATTTTGTTGATTTTTATTCTAGTTTAAACGCATTTGTGACAAGAGAATCGGCACCATTATCGCCCATCGGTCATTAAAACGTAGTTTACAGTTTACTTCTGAACTGGGTGCAGTTTACCTCAATTTTTAAAGGACAGATTCTGATGACCTCCTTGGGATTACATCCCGTCATACGTAGGCAACGCGCTACTTTACATTTCCGTTTGTGGTTCTAGCAGTTAGCTTGTCATTCCTTAGTCATCCCGACCACAATTCTCACAGAAATGCGTGGATGCAAATAAGCGGCACACGTAATGTAAGTTTTCCGATCTTGAAAAAGGAGTTGGCTAAAAATTCCAATTTCTTTGGTGTCTCGATCATGGTAATCTGATGTCTGCTAACTACAATTTCACCGAGACTTATATGTTAGTACTAAATCGTGATGTAAGTACTAGTCATCATTAGTCACTTGTCATCATTAGTTATTAGTTACTTATCAGTCGCAGTGCTTATGTTCTATGTAGGTTTAAAGAGTCAATCAATCTGCCTAGCCTTTTCCCAACTATGTTAGGGTCGGCTTCCAGTTTAACCGGATGCAGCTGAATACCAGTATTTTACATGGAGCGACTGCCTATCTGACCTCCACAACCCAGTAACTGGGTAATACGATACCCCTTGGTAAGACTGGTTGTCAGACTTTCGGGCTTCTGACGACCCGTAACGACTGTCAAAGATCTACGAATGACAGCCGGGACCAACGGCTTAACGTGCTTTCCGAGGCACGGAGGAGTGTCGGTATGTAAAGATGGTCACCCATCCACGGACAACCCCGGTAAGCGTAGCTTAACCTGATGGATCGACCCGTTCGGCTGTTATTACTTAGCCACGAGCTCCTCGAGGTTTAAAGAGTATGGCCAAATATTCATTTAATTTGAAAGAGAAAAGTTATCGTTCAAAGCAAACTAAACAATTGAATTGTTACATTGCTTTTTCACCCTTTTATTGCCGAAGCCGATTTATTTTACACAAATTACACGAGGCACAATAGAAATAAACCAATGTAAAATGATCCATAATAATTCATATCATAAAACAAATGAAGGATCAAGTTGTAATGGTTCTTCTCTGAATAGACGTTGAATCTATGGTCAAACCGATATGGACAGTTAATTTGTGACAAAGTGAATGTTTTTATTCAATTATTCATTGCAAAGCCCTATGCTTTGTCGGTGTAATGTATAATTTTCCACTATTTTGTTGTATTTGTGTTCGTATAGCTAGATGTATTTATAAACTAACTGGCGAAGCGTAGGTGTACCAACTATAGATGCGCCTCTGCCTACTCCTTCGAGGAACATACAGGCGTGATATTATGTAATTCTCCTATCAATATTGAAACAGTAAGAGTTTCAGGATAGTTTTGCTCTGCATTCAGTTTTAGAGTTCCTGTTCGAACTTTTAGATCTGGCATGCCAAATTCATGCAGTGTGTGCCACAGATAAAAAGTATTCAGGACTCCTACTTTGTATTCTTCTTAAATTAGGGCGTAGAGGTTAAATAGCAGTTGCTCCTCGTAAAAAACTAATATTAATTAGCCAAATCTAGCTGGGTAGTCTGGTCTGGGGGCGTGGGAAAAAGATCAAAGATGTTGTTATAACTACGTTTTAAAGAAACAGATTAGTCGACACTATTACACTAAACACTGTTTGAGTTTTCATAGTTGATTCTAATAATATAAATGCGAAACTTTGTCTGTTACCTTTTCACGCGACGGATTTGGATGATATTTGGCATATGATTAGACCGTGACCTGGTTTAGGACATTTCATCGTGATAGTACGTTCTCATGGGCAAATTTTTGACCTCCACGCGGATCAAGTCGCGAGCGAAAGCTAGTATATTTCATAAAATGGCAACTGCTAAAAATGCCTAAATTCAAAATAAGCGAACATAGCCGTACAAACCAACAGAACCAAACAGGTACAAACACCTGTTGTATGCATTTCCCATAAAAAGTACGTCAGCTAACTGTTAATAATCGCATACGCATCAAGCTGTTGTATTAGAACAACAGTTACGAGCGTGTATAATGAGCAACTCAACCGAATAAGGTCGTATCTCCTGTCCGTGGAATAAGGACGTTATGTGTCATTACGACCATTTGACACGGATGGGAAGTTGTAATGTGACTGTCATTTATTCATTCATTCATATCCGTATACGGTCACGGCTTCAAAATGACCGGTATTATATTGGTCATAGAGGATAATAAATAAGCTAGACAGACGATTTGGTGGTTATAGTGTATAAGTTGTCATAAAAAGACTTGACATGAGTCTCAACGTGAGCTGAGCATAGGTTAAGGCGCTCCCGCGAGCAAAACCTTGCGACAGTGCGTTATTCAGAGGCTATTAACTAATTAATTAAGAAAAATAAACTACAACTAAAATCACATTATTAATGCTCGATATCCTATCATCACATGCACGTTCTTGTTTTTCTTTTTTTAATAAACACATTTAAAATCTCCTTGTAAAAAAATTACTAAAATTATTGATTGCATGCATCTCATCTTTTGCTAAAGTTGACTTTCTATTAATCTGAGGATTACACTAATGGATAGATAATTTAAAAATCTAATTAAATCACGTTTTATTTTATTTCAAAAGATTACTTTTCTTTTTTTATTAAAATGATTCCAAAAATTGTGAGAATTCTATGACAAGTGGGCGTGCGGAGGGAGCGGTACGGAGAAGGACCGAACAATCAAGGTCGTTCGGTCGCGAAAGTGCCTTAAACGAGAGATGAGTGTAGTACTCAACGGGAATAAACTTTTACAGTGACACCAAAACTGAAATCGCAATAACAAATATCAACGGCTTCATACATTTATGTCCGTATTACTCGACTAGGGAGCAGCTGATTTCTTTTCATATTTCAGTGTTGGTCCCGTAGTAAGAGTTGTTCATTATTTCATGATTACTGCACTCCCTCTTTAAAATGTATTTCTCGTTTAACCTAAGACACTGATAGTCGTTGATAGCGGGGCTGACTTATCAAGGTACTGCATTTAGGTATGACCACTATTATCTGTTCAACCATTTATTTTACTTTAGCGTCCATGAAGTATTGCATTTATTCGTCTATTTCCTGTCATTAAATATGGAACTTCATAGCATCCATGAAGACTTGATTTTTTTATATGGTTGCCTGTCAATAAATAAGACCTTCATAGGCGTGCTGATGTCAAAAGTAAAATAGACGGTTGGAAAGAGTATCCTTCCTACTAATATAATATAATAAACGCGAAATTTTGTGTGGATGTATGTTTGTTACTCTTTCACGCAAAAGCTACTAAATGGATTTGGATGAAATTTGGCACAGAGATAGTTTATAACCTGGATTAACATATAAGATACTTTTTATCCCGATATCCCTGCGGGATCGAGACGTATGCGAGTGAAACCGCGGGGCGCTGCTGGTATTATAAATGCGAAAGTGAGTTTGTTTGTTTCTTACGCTTTCACGCTAAAACGGCTGAACGGATTTGGATGAAATTTGGCACATGGGTATTCTATGAACTGGGTTAGGACATAGGATACTTTTTATCCCGATATTCCCACGGGATCGAGACTTATGCGGGTGAAACCGCGGGGCGCATCTAGTAATAAATATAATCCTCACACCAGCATCACCATTTTTTGCCCTTCCTAATTTATATTTGGGTTCGGTGCAATACTAATGTAGTGTAAAAACTAACCTTAAAACTACCACATAACGATGTACTATTATTTTTACTCAAGGACCAGCGACACCGGCACGGACAGATCCCGGACGAGCCGCGGACACCGGACACTGACAGATCTAAGTACTATCCGTTTGGAGGTGTCTGTGTCTGGCCCAACAAAACCGTTAGTCCGCTCTATTCCACTCTATTCCTATCAGTTATCATCTTAGTGCTCACCTTTTCTGGCAGTCGTGGAAGCTATCTGAATGCGCTCTGGTAAAAACTGGATGACTTTTTAAACCGTCTCGAAATTTTTACAGGGTGTTCTACCCATGAATATGAACAACTTTCACTACGGGACCAACTCTGAAATCACGAAAAAAAATCTACTGTTTAATAGAAAAGTTCAAACCTACTTGACCAAAATGTATGAAACAGCAGATTTTTTTTCGTGATCTCATAGTTGGTCCCATAGTGAAAGTTGTTCATGTTCATGGGTAGAACACCCTGTAAAAATTTCGAGACGGTAAAAAAAATCATCCAGTATATTAACGTCGTGTCTTTCATCATCAACTTCACCTATTCCTGGACATAGGCCTCTCTTTTCCTGTGTCACTCCCCACGCTTCTATGCCAGCCTAATCCAGGTTCTACCCATCGTATCTTTACTTAATACAAGTTATATTATTATGATAACGGAATAAGGTCGTATGTATGACGCATCATAACCAGACCCCCAACTGCAATGACTCATATTTGTGCACAAATAATTTATAGCTGTAGGTATTATTATCACACATGTGTTTGAATATGTGGTTCTTTAATGAACTTTATATAATTTCCCTTGACCTCGGCTATAGAATTGTGGAGTTATTTTTAGTCATGTCTTATTCTTATTTTCTTGTCCAACTGCTTGGTTTGTAGCTCCTGCTTGTATCCTTATTTATTTGGGGTCAGGGAGCCTACCACCACCTCATAAAGCAGTATTATTTTAATGTTTATACGGGACGTCTAGCTCCATCTCTTTCCCACACTCAAGTAAGATTACAATAATACTGCTTTAAGAGGTGGTGGTCTAGTTCCTGGTGCTGCATATCTTCGTCTGCCAACCGTTATCTCAGCATTTTTCTACTTTCTAGCCAAGTCACATACAGGTTGGCGATTTAGACACCTACATCCGTCTAGAGCAGAGTTTCTCAGCTTTTTTTTCTCATAGACCACTTTCAAAATTTAGCTGGTTCCGGTGGACCCTCTGCAGCTACATTTCTACCATATTCCCAAAACTCTGACAAAAAATGTGAAGATAGACCCCAACGTAGACCCCTATCGAGTCGCCTGTGGACCCCTGGGGGTCCACCTGGACCACTTTGGGAACTAAGGGTCTAGGGGGTGATTCTACCCGTCATACTAAACAACTTTCACCATGAAACTCATATCTGATTCGTGAAAAAACCAAATTCCCATACAAGTATTGTTAATTTTATTGTTTTATGTTTGTACCAGATTTTTTAATATATATATTTCTATGTGTACTTGTCCCTGCCTTTAATTATTGTAATTGGTTATTAACCGTGTTAATTAAAGTAAAATAAATAAATAATAATTATACAACAATAGACAAGCTATTTCGATTCACATATGATTTTTTTTTTACTAATATTATACGTGTGTGTTTCATAGCGAAAGTTGTTTAGTGTCACAGATAGAATCATCCCCTTGACGGATGCAGGTGACTAACGGCCGAACCCAATAATCTATCTATCACCAGTTTTGGCATACTGGAGATAGAACAACCTATCTATCTTTGGTTTTAACGTCCCAATAATCTGCATATAGGAGATTATGGAATCTTACCGGCCTGACATAAGGGCAGATACTCGTAGAATTATACTGTCTACCATCAATAGCAATCTGTCTTTTACTGAAAATAGGTTATTGGGTTCGGCTGTAAATCGCCACCCTGTATAAATAAATAAATAATTTAATGGTTTATACATAGGTTACAGAAAAAATGTGAAACCTTTGCTCCAGAGCTAGGTTAGATTACCTGTATTTCAGGACACAATGACTTCTTCCAATGAGGTTACAATTAAGCAATTTTTATGCAGCAAAGTTATTAAAATATATTACTTATACATAAGTTTAATAGCAAAAATTTATTCCTCCACATCACAAACCATGACCGATTGTCTGGTAGAAATCGTCACGTAACGAAAAAGCGTTAAAGCCTCCAAGTTTCAAGTGTCAAAAGTTTTTGTTTCTGGAAAGAAGTTCTTTTGTTTTAAATCATACGTGAGAAGGAACTTCGTTCCTGACGGGGGGTCCCCCTACCGCATACGTGATTTTCTTGTCTCTTCCCTCCCATATTCTTTTATTGTCCTCTTGTTGCTATACCGCGGGGTAATTGCGTAACACACTTACAATGGCAATGCCTTTCATTTTGTTTACAACATTCATTGCGTTAATTACGTTGTTGAGCAGACGAATTCTTCAAACATATGCAGCAATGGATTAGCAATTTCTTGCAAAAGCTTTCGGATTATGATTAAAATAAAAGTGTGTTACGCAGTGGGGAAGAAAACTGTGAAATTAGTTCCGCGTAGATAGCGCTAAGTGTTTGTTACTTTCATTCGACTACCAATGGAGTTCCTTGCTGAAAACTGCCGCGAGATAGTGCTAAGTGTTTTTTCTTGTCGTCAATTGGTCGCTTTGTCTTCAAGATGACTTTGACAAGTGACAAACACACAGCGCTCTCTCGCGGTGAAGCTTCGGGTAAACAATTAGGGTGCCGGTCTCCAATTACCATTGAAGATCACTGTATCGCTTTATAGACTAAGACGTCATCATCATTATCAGCTAATTGCAGTCGAAGTTGGACGAAGATTTCTCCAATCGCAAGCGATTTTACTAGATCCTCGACTACACTCATCCAGCTCATACGCTCCCCCTTAAGGGCCTTCCCTAAGTTGCTCGATTGGCAATCTCCACCCAAGAACAAGTTTACCCTATCGGTCATCGCTTCTACTGCAAATTGAGACATTGGACTCGTTTTATTGATATAATCCTAATAACATTTTACAATAGTAATATTTTCTTTAATTTATTCCTAAGCCTTAGCTGTGTAATTGTACTAAGAACAGCTTTATATCCCACATGGTTTGTATAATAAAGCGCTTAACTGGACTCACGTGATAAATTAAGCGCCTAATGGTGTTTAAGGCCATCTGCGACTAGATAATGCTATCACTGCACATGGCTTAGTGCTGTAAGTAGGAGTTTATTTAATGCCTACACACATTCTAACATTATAGCTTTGATAATAGGATGCATTAAAATAGCGTCCACGAGTGGCAATACTTAAATGTACTATCGACAAAATGGACCGATTTACACCTTAAAGTTGCTTTTTGGATCACCCAGAAGAAAGAAACCCTGTCTGCCTCTATGGTCCTTTGTTTTACTTTGTCATAAGTACAATTGTAGCTTACAAGCAAAATCATTTCAAAAGACACTTACGGACCCTGGAAAGTCAGTACCGCTACCAACTAATTGCTGACTGGTTAATATTTTTTAACCACTGAATGAGATATTCCCTTAGTACTGTCGACCGTCGAGCTGGCCTAGCGTAGTAGGTACGGAGTTATAGAGTAAAAGGCTAGCTTATACTGGTTTTGTTACAACTGACGTAATGCCTACTGTACATAGGTACATTTTTCAAAAACCCTTCATGAGTCCTGATCAAGGATTTTTTTAATTGAATTTTTTTATTGCTGAATGGGCTTGCTCTGAATGATTTTTTGGAAAATGAAACCAATTTCCGCCCAAGGTGGGGGCTCGCTCTCACATGGGATTTAAACATAACTGGCGAAATGTGGGTGTACTATAGGTACGAGTACTATCGAGGAAACTTACACCTGACCAATTTGAAAACAAAACCCCATGCACACGATGACTATATCTGTTAGCAAGCGTTACTATAGCGGTCGAGCGCTGCAAGCAAGAATAGTCCTTACGGTGTATAGACGTTCGTTTCTCCCATGGTACACCTCTGCCCAACGCTTCGGGAAAACAAGGCGTGATGTTATGTGTGAAATCTATCTGCTAAAATTATCGCCAGTTTTTATTCACCAAGACACCAGCAGATTTGTTACCCGCTTTAGTGTGCCAACCTCTTTACATCTTACTTTGTTGCAAGCAAGACTCAGGTAAGCAGAGGAAATAAACAAATACATTACATAGGTATTACTGTCAGATGATTATCTTTCTAAAACAAGAAACAAACAAATACATACCTAGGCAAGTATTTATTGTTTGTTATGAGAGAGGAAAATGACTTTCATACAAATGCTGTATAGATCCTAGATAAAATCGGTTTTTATATTAAGGGTCCCCTAAACGATCAATTGAAATTGTCAATTTTTACGTGATTAATACACATTGATGTGGAATTTTGACCGTCTACCAAGTGCCATTGAAGCAGTTGCCAATATTACTAGGTACAGAAGACGGATCTGTGGATGCCAATTTATTGTGCCATTTACAAATTGAGTGCTTTGATTTGATTATTTGAATACGAAGTTCTGATTTCAAATAACCTTAATTATGTTTCTCATTTGACCATTCAGGTTAATTTTATAACCTGAAGTTTCATCGAAGTTTTTTTAAATTACAATTTAATATCCAAAATCAAAAAATCAAAACGTTTATTTCGGACAATAACAATCCATATTTTGTTAGCAGGTACAGTATTTTAAACTATGTTAGTACACGTAATCTAAAAAATCAAATCAAAACAAATGTTTGAACTGCCCGCCGCCGCGTCGCGACCACACAACCGAACGTCGTATTTCTTGGTTAACCAATAGATGGCGATATAGACGCGTACTTTTTTTTTTTTTTTGTGGATGGGAAATCATCAAATGACTTCTCCCGCTCTGGGCGGAGCGGGAGGGCGTGTCAGACTTTTACTGACTAAAACCCACCCGTGTTCCTTCTGTTGCCTGTGCCGGGGCCACGGTAACTCTTTCGAACATCCCGCGACCCTAGCTGGCATCGGCCCTAGCGGACCCCGTCAATAGTGCTGACATCTCTTTGAGGCGCGCGTGGAACACAACGCGCCGTCGACTCGGGATAGACGCGTACTTGCGATTCTGTTGTGTGGATTTAATGCCACTAAATATTGTTTCGATTTGGGCCAAAATTATGCCCTAAAGTTAAAGCAACTTGCCATGACGGTACCATAAAATATTACACAACTATGAAGTGACAATCCGCGCCTCTATGTCTGCATTTGATAATTCATGTTTATCTTAAAACATTACAGTCGGTTTTATTTACATAAAAAGGTTTTTTTCCCTGCTGCCCCTCCCCCAGCGTTGCCCTAAGCCGAGGTCCGTACCCCATAGGGGCAACCCTTAGTGTGTATTCGTTTATAAGTTTTATGCTGGCTGTAGGCCTTTATTTATAAAGGCATCCACAGGAAAGCTCGTTTAACCAGCCAACAACCTCCTAGGTTGAAATGCGAGATGGCTTTCCAAAAAAGAAAAACCTCTGCGACAGACGGACAGGAAAATGATATTTTAAAGGTTACGTTTTCTTTTTTAACCCGTCAAATATTCACCTGCTAGAAGCAGTTTGCATGCGTTTACAAGCGCTCAACAACGGTTTTCACGATTATATTTTATTGTACTTTCGAGTGTATCTTTCTTATGAACCGATGGAGTTAATACGGAATTTGAGAAGTTAGGAGGGATTCTCCATACAAATTCCCCTTTTTTCCTCCAATAATGAATAATGCCTACAGCGCAATCATTTATTTTTTCATAAAATCAAGGTCTGCTTTAGACACGTCCCTGTCATTTTCTTTTTTCAGCAACTAATTAGCAAAAAAGCCCCATTTTTACCGCCGTGATTAAAGGACTACTAGACAAAGAAAAGTTTTTAACATAAAAGAAAATGATAGCAACCTGGACACACTCTTTCTTAAAATTTGAATGTCAAAAATAACTGAAGCGGCTCAGTTTTCGAGGAGAAAAAGGGGAATACGAAACGTCGATCTCGTCAAAACTTTTGTGATATAATCGGTCTGAGCTACAGCTGTCCCTATCGCACTCTACGGGGGCTGTTCGGGCGCAGCGCGTAGGCAATAGTTTCTTCAAATACCTATTTTTCAAATTCGTCGCAGGTCCCGTCCCCTCTTAAGGTCGGAAACTTAAAAAAAAACCGCTCAAAGTAACTCACCTTTACTAACTGCTTTCTAGTAGTTTAAGCCGTCAGCACACTTTTATGTTGATTACAATGTAAATTAGTTAAGTAAAAGAATGTCTGTGAATCTCATACATGCCTATTCTACCACATTTTTCTAGCAACTTGTTTTGCATATTCATCTTGTGTGGTTAATTTTATTGACGCTAAACGGAACTTGCCTATCTCAGGAATTTCTTTTGTACTTATGTTGTATTGTGTATTGTCTGTCTGTCACACTTCAGAGAAAAAAATTTTCTTTTAATACAAGCCGTCTGTCCGATGGGATTGCCCATCGGCAAAATGTTGAACTAAAAAAGTTTAAAAAAAGGCAAAAAGTTTAGGATAAACTTTCATCCTCCATTTTACACCTTTAGGGGATGAATTTTTAAAATCCTTTGTTCACTTTCGCTATACAATATGTCGCGGAATTATTGCATAACCTCTTAAGAGATCATTGAACTCATCATTGTGAACAACTTTTACTATGGGACCAAACTTGAAATCGCGAAAAATAAGAACAGCTGTTTCCTACAATTATGTTCGTATAACACGTCAAAATGTAGGGAACAGCTGATTTTTTTTCGTGACTTAAGCAGAGGTGTATCCATAGTACACCCACATTTTGCCAGTTATGTTTAAGTCCCATATAATAGGGGGCGAGCCTATTGCCATCAACCGGGTACAAATCCTGGCTCCGGGGTACTGAGAAATTCCTGATAGAATAGATCTTTTAAACTAAATACATTATATTTAGTTTTTCTTAAAACAAATTTTTAAATCCGTATTTTGTGTAAAAATCTCACGAAAGTTCAAGTTTCATTATTGCATAATTATCTTTTAATACCTGATTAATCAATTTTACGACTATTCCCTTCACAGATAAAATATTATGAAAACCATTGAAAAGTACCGAAAAACATAAACCTTATCTAACTAATTATATGAAAAACAGATTAGTATAGTCTTTTTATATGATTTTATAGTTGGTGTCTACAAAGTTTGTAGCAATAAGTTGAAGATGCGGCAAGGTCGGCCAAATGCCAATTGGCGCTTGCTGAAGGTCGTGAAGATGAGCATCAAGGCCGACCAGCACTGGCTAGGAAATAACGTCATTGTCTCGGATTATTAATAGGATATTACGGTAAACAGGTTTATTTGATGAAACCGTTTTGTTTACACGGATTCTTTCAAATTATTTTAGTTTATTCGCTGTTCGGCTGAGACATATTGAAATGCAAGCTGCTGTGCTTTGACTTGGAGTATGGTCAACAAGACTGCGTTAGAGAAGTGGTGAAGAATTATTTTGGATCTGCGTTTTTCTCCCCTTATACTCGCTCACATACTACGGACAGTATTTGAAATATTAGAGTTGTTACAAGCGTACCCGGTCTACCCTAGTATAAGATACCAGTCGTAGGCAGTAAATTCACTATGCGAGCCGTAGAATGTATTCATTTTATTATTGTGGCATCATTCCCAATGCAGTGAAGTCGTCTTCGTTAAATATGGTATAACATTGTGGGTGGAGAGGGCACGGCAATGCTAGCTTTACAGTAGGCATGTTTACATGTTTAGTAATGGTAGATGAAGAAGAAATAGATTAACAACTCACCTTCAACGTCAACTTAGTCCCACAGACGGCACATTTAAAGCAGCCACTATGGAAGAAAGTGAAATCCTTCAGCGGACCAACCCTGTCCACTTGGTACACTATCTCGTTACAACGAAAGCAAGTGCTCTCGTAGAAGTTCGGCCGATACATTCTGACTGCAGTTCTGTCACCTCATATTAATAACACTTTTAACACATAATCACTGTTTTTGTCACTGCACTATCACTTATACACTCATTAGGAAGCCTGCAATTAATTATTTTGGTTAGAAATACGTTTTTGTAACACTTTTTTGAGGTTTGAAACAAGATTCGTTCGTGAAAATTGTGACTGATTAGAGTCCATGTCTTGGAATATTATGGTTTGAAGCTGATCATCATTTTTTACGGAAAGCCTAATTAATGATTTGTAATTAACCTCATTCTGTTTTGCGTCTTTTATTTGAGAATTTTTATTGTGTCTATTTATAACCTAAAGCGGTCGATAGATTTGACAATCGTAATTTTAAATTGATTTTTAATGTATTTTGTTTTTAGTTCAAATGGGAATGAAAAGAGGTTATTATAATAATGAACTGCCGTAAGAGCCGTTCTTTGACTCAATTTATAGCATCTTCTAGAATTCTTGAGCTATAATACATACCTACATTTATAAGATTTCTATACAAGGTGTAGGTAATTTTAATCAGTGTTAACCTCTTAAGGGGTCATTGTACTCATAATTATGATCAACTTTTACATGAGACTCACCCGAAATCGCGAAAAAAAATTAGGTATTCCCTACATTTTGACGAGTTATGCAAACAAATGTAGGGAAAAGCTGATTTTTTTTTCACGGTTTCAGGTTTGATCCCATAGTAAAAGTTGTTCATAATGATGAGTACAATGACCCCTTAAGAGGTTAACACTGATTAAAATTACACCTTGTAGAATGTAGCTAGATACCTCAAAGTACATAAGAGTAATTTCGAGTCGCTTTGCGAATTGCTAAAGAAAGTCGCTTTTACGTGAAATTTGTTTCTCACAGACGAGGTGCTTAAAGAAAAACTGCTTGGTAATGCAGATAAAGTGTGTGTGTCTAATTCAATGGTCATCACACCATGCAATGATAAACTTGAAGTGCCGATGTAAGTATGATTCACAAAATACATAAATGCAATTAAATATCCATACGTACTACGTATCCAAATTCGTCGGCCCCTAAGTGGGCAGCGCTTTTATTGATCCAGAAACACCCTTACTAAAGTAATGGCCGCTCAGGTGCGTTGACCTTTCATTCATAATTATGTAGGTACCGTGTATCTAAATAGATCGGTCACTTTTTTCTACTTGAGTGGATTTTTTAGAAAATAGTAATCATAATAATAATATCTAATGAGGTGTAGCCCCCTTGTCGCTACGTCACTCTGTGCTAGCGACCGTTTTCGGGGGCCCATCATTTAGCACATAAACCCCGTTTAAGGGCTGCCAGTGTCATTATTTTCTGTGGAATATTGACACTGACAGGTCTTGAACGCGGTTTAGATGTGCTGATTGCGTTCAGTTTCATTGGTTAAATTCGCACTGAGTGTGCAAGCCGGGGGGCTTGCACACTCAGCCCTTTTATCCGTGTATAAAATGGCAGGCAATGTTGCTGTTGGGAATGTTGTATTTACAGAATATATTTTGTAAATACATATTTATTACGGTCGCGAATCGTACTTTAATCAACATACACTCAGACACTGAGCTGCAAATTTCAAAAATCGTAAGAAAATTTGATTTCGCGGGCTATCGTAGCGCTTCCTCCTTAATCAAAATAGTAGTTGTATGTCCACCGACCTGCTCTGCTAATCTAAATACCATCCGTGGCATGCCACCACGTCATTAAAGCGTTGCATCAGTTCAGTTCTATATTGTATCGCAACGATACCGTTCGTTCTTACTTGAGCGTCGAGCGAGGTTCTCCGGGTGGTGCAAGCGTGCTGCCTCTGGATTTGAATGGTTTAAGTTATGCAATTAAGCGGGGAATTGAGAACATCTCAATAAAGTGATAATACGCAGCGATAATAGGGTAGAAAGGTCCAGATGTTGTTTTTAGTAGGATTTGAGTTTTTTAAGACTGCACCGTCAAAGCGGGTTACTTTGACTCTAGGGCATAGCTTTGGACCAAATCGAGACAAATGTTTAATGTCATTAAACCCACACAACAGTTCCGCAAGTACGCGTCTATATCGCCATCTATTAGTTACCGAAGGAATGCGACGTTCGGTTGTGTGGTCAAACAACAAGTCTAGATTTGGGCCAAAGTCATGCCCTAGGGTCAAAGTAGGTCAAAGGCCTTGATGTTGTAGAAAGATCATGCCATAAAAGGATGTGTGACGTGAACAATTGTGTATTTTCTTGTTGATTGTAGCATGTAATACGTGTGACAAGGTATTTGTTAATTAAAAGTTTTGAAATGGAAGTAGCAAGCCTAGCAAGGAATTTCAATTCGCTTATTCTTTACAGTGTGGTGCCTAGGTGGTTAAAAATATATAGGTTACAGTTATTAAAGAAAGCGGCTTAGTGGTGGTTCTTAAAAAAACTGGGATTATACATATGTATCAAAAGCGATTTTTGGTGTTAGTAAAACGTACCGTATGTGCTTCAAACTGTTGCAGTTTGAAGCACTTCACCATGCCAAGTGTGTGCACTACCTTTCCTGCTAATCTCTTCTAACTTAACCCACACATCAAAGAGATCGGGAAAGTATTAGAACGTGTAAGTGTAATGATACCTTACGAAGTATTTATGTGCTCCATACGATTAAATGGCCGACGCAAAAACTATGCCAATTATGAAAACAGAGTTTAACGATGTTGGTAGCACGATATTGGCAGAAACAATTGACGAAAAATCCTATAGTAGTACATAGTTCGTGCCGCGCGTGAATTATAAGTTCAGAAGCTCGTTAACTCTACATCTTTTATGATTGTTAATGGGCAACTGGTGCACGAATTGATAATATATTTTTCATCGGCATGAGCTCCTGAACCATAATTTGAAAAAGAGATCATCGAAGTGACTTTCTGAATTTAAATAAAATGTCTCATGGCCCTTTGTGGTACTTTGGAAAAACGAATTCAGCGATATGCTCGTTTATATATACTATTCTGAAATGGATATTGTAGGATGGACTAGCTAGTAACTACAAATACTTTAGGCATCCCGCACCTATCCCACCGCCGACGAGAAAGCGGCAGCGTACAAAAGATTGTAGGTCCCGTCTAAGTAAAAGAGATACATATACAGGGTTTAAGGGACAGCCCTCCGCAGACTGATGGGGTGAATCCAGTATATCATACTGAGATGACCGGTACATGAAATTATTTCAGGAACGTTATGGGAATCCAATAAATCCGATTTGTTTTATTACCTCACACGCAATGTATCGTTACCGTGGCAACACGCGCGTAGCGAACGGCAGCACAGCGAGCTTTCGGCTGCTGAGTATTTCAACATCCATTGCTGATTTTTTTATTTTAACTGTTTTATTTCATTTTCTGTTTATGTCGAGTGCTGCGTACAGAGAATGTAATTTTCCATTGAAATAAAGGAATAGTAACTGAAAATACGATTAAAAAAAAATTAAAATTTGTCTGAGAATATTTCCGCTGGAATGATTCAAAATATGGAGCTGAATGCACCTTGTTAGTTTGCGGAGGGCTCATTATTTATTTACAGTCGATCGCTTACTGTTCCACACCGCACATAGCGAGTACTCGTTTGTCGCAGCGACAAGAGTTATCAAAGAAAGTACTTGCTCACCGACGCTCGCTTGGCGGGCTAAACACTCGCTGAGAGACTCACGCTTGGTACGTAATCGCGAGTAATCGCTCGTCGTCGCGCAGTCCCTGCTCGTAATTTACAGAGGCATGAGGAACAGGGTGTAAAGTTCACTCATCTTCCATAGAAAAGGGAGGATCCTCCGACCAGACGGGTGTTGTGTCTGGTGGGCTACTGCCCGACGGTTGTTTTTTTTTTCCTAACAATGGCATCTCGTAGTTGGCCTTGAGAGGCCGTGACTACTTAACCGGTCAATCCCGTGGTTGCCAGGGGCGAATTTCTTTCATTACTAAGTGACTGCGCGCCAAGGGCACCCCCTGTGGGGTATGAACCTCGGATTAGGGCGTCACTGGGAGGACAGCAAGTTGGGACAGGCTGGATCAAACTTGGATAATTATTATTATCTGGGGAATTTAAAGCTACAGGCTCAGTTGCGGCGCGAGGCTGGCTCTTCATCGAACAAGGGCCGACGGATGATGTCGGGTCATCAAAAAAAAAAATCTGTTGTTGACAACACAACAAACAGTTGCGAACATAAATGTAGGTTATAGCTGATTTTTTTTTCGCGATTTCAGGTTTGGTGGCATAGTAAAAGTTGTTCATAACGATGAGTACAATGACCCCTTAAGAGGTTGTGCGTTAATTCTGGGACATGTTGTATATACTAGCCGCGCGGTAAGTCAGTGTGATGCGTTCGCATGGGCGATGTAGATATGCCGCCACAAGTTGCTAGCTCTACTCGCTTCTCGTTAATCGCCGGCGATAGGACCGGTCCAGACGCCTCCAACATTTGCCAAAGGATATCTCTAGCTAGTGACAGTAAATAGTATACCTACCATAATAAATAGCAATGGTCTACTCGATTTAGTAAAGATTTAATCATAAATGCTTACCAGATTATAAATAACATTAAGTATTAATAAGACCATTCGGAATCTGTTGATATTACCGCGGTAAAAGCTTCAGTAATATTGTATAACATTTGCATCAATTATGTGTTACTAATAGCCACGATAATTACATAATTTAAATTATTTATTTATTTATTTATAAACACTTTTAAGGTTGAATAAATTATACAGATTTCATACGTAGGTTTAGCGTGGAAGATGTAATATTGGAAAACAAGTAAGGGGACGTCCATTAATTACGTGAGGTCACTTTTCAAAATTTGGACCCCTCCCTCCTCCTTGGTGAGACACGGCACCCCCGTCACGTGAGATTTACCCTAAGTATAATTTTGAAATATTTTTTTCATATCTTCATGTAAGTATTTTGCTTTATACCACTTTGAAATACATATAAGCGTTAATACTAAAGCGTTAATATTCTACAAGGTGGCGATGAGGTTATCACATTAATTGAAACCACGTATTCAGTACATGATTCTGGACTCCGCTACGTTAAAATTTTTCGTCTGTTATTAAAAAACTAAATTTGCTGCTCCATACATTTTTGCCTACCTACGAGGTCAAAATGTATGGAGCAGCAAATTTTTTTTTTAATAACCGACGAAAAATTTCAACGCAGCGGGGTCCAGAATCATGTATTGAATGCGTGGTTTCAATTAATGTGATAACCTAATCGCCACCCTGTAGATATACACACGGCTACATATCAAGCTAGAATTTTCCAGTATAAGCTGACCTCTCATTGTATGGAAATCCTATACAGTACAAGATCAGCATATACTGGAAATACATAGCTTGATATGTAGCCGTGTGTACTACATTTTTTCTGGATGTGAAAAATGATACTATGTTAAGGTACAGTATAACGAATTAAATTAAAATAAGTATTTTTAATGTTTATTCTCTAAATTAAAAAGTTGACGTGAGATTTTCATTGACCCCAACCCCCCTTTCAAATCAGATTTGGTGAGATTTTGGTGGACCCCTCACCCCCATTATGAGCTCACGTTATTAATGGACGCCCCCTAAGTAATGTCTAAAATCTTTAACATAACGCCTGACAATTCGCCGACCCCAAAAAGGCTAGGCAGATTGATTTGATGGCCCATGTATCAATAGGGGTCGACGCTATAATTTTAATAGTAGGTAAATAATTATGTGGTTTTAACGAAGTATTCCCGTTTGAGCACCTATTTGAGTACCAATCCATTTAATACCTTCGGTGCTCAATGCATTGGTGCCCAAAAAATAGGTGCTCAGTGCTCAAACGGGAATACTTCGTTTTAACACATTAGCAGAAATGTTTCAACTGTAGTACTTACGGGTTAATATCCAACAGCGTCACGTCACCTTTTGTAAATAGGTTTTTATAATAATAATATAAAAATAAGTTTTTAAATGGCTATGTCTATTATGTATGGATATTAAGAATAATAAAAAGTTGAGAACACGCCATAAAATAACACCACAATAAGCAATAACTTCACAAGTT
Organism: Fissipunctia ypsillon; assembly: GCA_947568875.1. Lineage (NCBI taxonomy): Eukaryota > Metazoa > Arthropoda > Insecta > Lepidoptera > Noctuidae > Fissipunctia > Fissipunctia ypsillon. Next base: position 17,854,487 of record OX387659.1, read on the forward strand.
ATTCATGTAGGATTTTTAGGGTCTCTTTTTACACTGGGCCCACAGACTTATATTGCTGGGCAATTTTATTTTCAGTACCCAATTTTTCACAGGGTGTTCTACCCATGAATATGAACAACTTTCACTATAGGACCAACTTTGAAATCACGAAAAAAAAATCAACTGTTTCATACAAAAGTTCAATAACTACTCGACCAAAATATATGAAACAGCTGATTTTTTTCGTGATTTCAGAGTTGGTCCCATATTGAAAGTTGTCCATATTCATGGGTAGAACAGCCTGTGTAAATTTGGCTTGTGATAAATAATGGTCCTGTATAGCACCCATTCGAATACGCTGTAAAGTGTTCATATTGATCAAATTCACGCATATGAATGACATAATGTTAAAAATAGGTCATCATCTTCCTGCCTTTTTTGTCCCATGTTACTTGGGGTCGGCGCAACACGTTTTCTTCTTCTGCTTCCCCTGTCAACCGTCACGCTATCATTCACTCCCTTCTCTTTCATGTCATTCCTCACACAATCCATCACCTTTTCTTTGGCCTTCCTCTCCCTCTCCATCAATCAATAGATAAATGGGTAAAATAATAAAGTATACACTTTCACAACCTATAAAGGTATTATGAAAACCTAAAAACGTATAAATGGGAGTAAAGCAAACTTGGAATCGTGAATTGCGGCTACTTTTTGATTTAGACTTAAAAAGAACTTTTACGTCTAAAAACAGCATTATTTTTACCCGACAGCCTTATTTCCCCGAAGGGTTAGGCAGAAATGTAACTATAGTACACCCACATTTCGCCAGTTATGTTTAAGTCCCATGTAATAGGGGGCGAGCCTATTGCCATCAACCGGCTTAAATCCAGACTTTCGGCTGCAATTTTTTTTAATATGTAGTTTATTTATAATTTGTTTCTACGGAACCTTTTCAATAAGGCGATAAAGCTGGTCCAATCGATTTTGAAAGCGACGAACGTAGGAGAAGTTTTTGGCCAGCGTTGGTCAACGGCTCGGCGATCGTGGGCGCTGCGTGGGCGCATATGAATGATCCTTAAAACTACTTTTACTTTAGATTTCTTCATGCAATCTCGCATTGTACGAGAACAGGTGCTGTGTTATTAGATTATATCATGCGGCTATGTATTTTGACTGTGAGAAATTGCCTTAGGTGTTTTGATGTGGTTTTATCAATTTATCTATAAATAATGGGTAGGTATGTGATCTAGGGCACTATCTTATGGATCTCTATTTCTATACTAGCGATTTTGGTTTTACTTTTTGCAATTATGAACGTATATACTTTTGTATAACTGTTACTTGGAATTTGAAGATCCGATCCGAGTGCTCAAAAACGGCTTAAATACATAAAGTTAAAGTTCAGAATCGAATGTATGTATTCTTAACTTTAATGTAGAGTTGAACTACATTTCCTTATCACCACTCCACATTAAGTTCACACACAAACTATGTATTTCAAGCTAAACTGAACTAAACCTCTTGTTACTGGTACGATGGTAGTAGTACCACCACGTACCACTGACATGCATGTACCACACATTACGACCACAACTCTGTGGTCTTGATCCGCGTCCATATTCATGAGCCATGTTTGGCTTATCGCGAAATATTTGCATAGTCGCTGTCACATAGTGCTCTCATTTAGTTTTAGTGATGTGACTTGATGCTTGAAGAGTGATTATGATACTTGTTATACTCAATCTTTTTACTAGGTAGGTAGACTACGCAGAAGCGAGTCGTAGCTGATGTTTAGAGAGGGTATCAGTTCGTTTTTCGCACCACATCTGTAGAGCTGGCCTAGTCGGGTCCTGGCATTTGGGACATTAATAAAACAGAGCCTGCTCAAGGGTTTCATAGACAGTAGAAGTCAGCAAATTAAAACTCAATGTACTTAATTTCTCAGACAGAAATTATTTATGAAAAAAAAGTTGGACACTCGAAGAGAGGAAGCCTGTGTCCCAGCAGTGGGAACATTCTAGGCTGATTTGTCACAAAAAGTAAATGGGTGAAATCAATATGCGACACTTCGGATTAATAAACCATTACCTTCTTCACGTAAATAGTACATTTTTAGCTTTACTGGCTCTAAAAGCAAATGAAACTGTAGTAAACTGTACTTCGATGTGAATGAAGTTTGATCTCAAGCTAGTGTCGCATCACTAGCGGCTTGCTCACGCTCATAGTGGTTGCCATTGTGGCGGTTTGCCCACATCCCAGTTAAAAGGCGAAGGTAAACGACGGCTTAACGTGACAAATGTTGGCGTTCATTACACATTTCATGAAATTCCTCAACGTTCTAATCTTTAAGTGGTGTGAAATGTTTATTGTTTAGTTCCCTACCCATTTTTACAATAAGAACAGATTATGAATGTTAAACTGTTCATGTCTAAACGATAAGGGGAAAGCCAAAGAAAAAATGGATGAGTTAATGGATGGATGAGTGTGGATATGACTGTGAAAAGGAGCAAGGGCAGGAATGACGGCTGATAGAGATGTTTGAAAGAAGAAAGTATGCTGCCCTGATCCATAATACATACACTGAATTACCTCATAATCAGCCTATAATGTTCCCACTGCTGGGACACAGGCCTCTCTTCGAGAGGGAATCTCGAGGGATTCCCGATTTCGAGGGAGGGGGGAGGGGGGGGGGATTTCGAGGGGATTTCGAGGGGGGCTGTAATCTACCACGCGGCCCAATGCGGGTTGGTAACTGTCACATGTCTTTGAATTTTTGGTTCTAGGACATGTCGGTTTCCTCGCGATGTTTTCCTTTACAGTTTTGAGAGCAGTGGTGATGATAATTATTTAGACAAAATAAACCGTCTGCCTCGCTTCGAACCCACGACCTACAACTCGTAAGTCAAGGCCGTTACCACTGAGCCACCACTGCTCTAATGAATTACTTACTTTTACTAAATAAAGGACATGATATATAAACTTATCCTCGTCCGAAAGAGGTTTATTAATTTCACGAAAGGCAGCTCAAATCTCTTTTAGAGAAATATAGGAACATTGTGAATCTTCGAATTTGCAAGATATTCGTACATTTGTTTCAGAAGGTACTGTCATGTGATCAAGGAAACCGCAATTTATTTCACTCTTAAATGATTAAGTTATAATCTTAAGTAATATTTGAACAATATCCGGCATAATGTTGAACGTGAAATAATTTATTATCCGCGAAAGACCCTGACATTTTTTATTATTGCTCAACTTATTTAGGTACGAATCTCGGTGAGTTTCATTCACAAGTTGTGTTTATTTATTTGTTCGTACTGCAAATAACAGTTTGCGCTTTATTTATTTTTTTAATTGGAACGTGTGAGCTTAGATTAACTAAACTTCGCAGTCTCCTTGTAGCTTTTTTGTTAGCTTAAAAAATATTAACACAAACCCAAGTGGGATGAGAATATTGGATTGAAGCAATTGAAGTAGCAGTAGCAGTTCCCATACGATTAAACATCCACAACCATACAATATTAGTTGAAGTTAAAGCTAATGAAGCGTTTGAATATGATCTGCTAGATAGGCTAATGATAATGCCAAGTTAATAGAGAAAAGATAATGAAAATTAGACTGACGAAAGATAAGGGGATGTTCACGGTCAGTCCATCGCGCCAAATGGCGTGATGTACCTCCAAAATTTGATCGTGAATGTTAAAATCCGTTGGCGTGGTGTAGAGCTCTGGATGTCAAACCGCTCCATTTGACTTTAGTCGTTTGGAGCCACGCCAAATGGCGCTATCGTGAATGCCCACCTTTAGAATGGCAGAACTAGTTTTAAAAGAACAAAAGATTGAAATAGAACCATACACATTGATAAAAGGCCATTTATATGCCCAGCAGACTTATCAAAGGTGCAAATTGCCAGGTTTTATCACACAAACTCAATGAAAAATCTTACACAATTTGCAAAATTTATTGCAAAACAATTATGTAACTTTAACGTCTTAACGTTAACTGCTAAAGTGACATACTTGCTACGTATATACATATGCACATGTACATAATCGCTATGCGGGTGTTGATAAGGAATCTAATTCTTCTTTTTATTGTTTCTGTGGTATTTTTGTCTTTCTATGGCGTTATTTTCAAGGTCGGTTATTACACCTAGAGTATCAAGTTATTTAACTAAGTTTTGAAGAGAAATGTGAATGGATTGAATGGAGATTCTTCCCTGTTCTTCTCCATAGGAACTTAATGCTTTGGAGCGGGCAATAAGCTTCAACTTCCTGACTGACTGACCGACTACTTTACCATTCAAAAGAACCTGGTAATGATTTAATTAAAACAGTTGGTTTATTGTAATTACTAGTACTCGTATGTTTAAATTAAGTTTGGATAAGTATCTACTAGTTCTCAGCAGCTTCGTGGTGTCTCATGCTGTGTGTTTGAGGACCACAGTGGTCAGTTTAGTGTTTTGGATTGGACAACTGATTGAATGATTACCGGCTCAATTTAATCTCGTTAGTTTATGTAGGTTAGCTCTCAATTTCAACTGACCAGTCACTGTTACGAAAACAGTAATTTTAATTAAAAACTGTTTATTATTTAACCTGAAATATTATATTTTCGAGCATAACTTCGTCAGTTATGTTAGTTTTGTAAGAATATATTATTATGAAATAGGTACTACGTCACAACTGTTGCAGGCGTGTGCAACACATGTACTACAGATCATAATAATAATTTAAAAAAATGTTTGACGTGTAATAGTATGTAAAAACCTACTTACAGAAATAAAATCATTTATCATTTAATAAACTTAATAGCCCAATCTTGTAGGGACGTCTGACCTAGAAGTTAATTTAAATAATAACTATAGGTAGGTACAACCATATACAGTAACAATGTTAAGAAACGGAACATAAACAGAAACAATTCAAATTAAGAATAGCAAAAAAAAGAACAAAAAAAAGTTACTCAGCGCAAGTCAAAAGTACACCATCCAAACCTATTCTATACAGCCAGAAACGTCACGTTAACGTCAAAAACAGAATACACGCGAGATGGAAGCAACTAAAACCATTTTCCACGAGAACAGTCCATTGGATCTCACAGCACAATACACACGGTTAACGGAAACATCACAACGGTACATTCATAAAAAAAAGTTTGTGAGAAAAAAAGAATTAAAAAAAAGTAAACGAACGAATCTTGTTTCTTTTATTTCTCATTCGATATTTGAATTTGTATCACAAACACCTGTCGGGTAGGTCATTTACAATGTCGTTGCGGGCGCGCGGCTCTCGCGGGGCACGGGCGAGGACTGTCCGCAATTGTTTACTGTAGGTTCGCCATCGCCTCTACAAAGAACCTTTTTGTGAGAGTAGATGTTTGTGGAGTGTTGAGCGAAGCCTCTGTGAGGACGCTGAACATCGATATTAGTTTAAACGTAGATTTGGTATTTGGCTTGATTACCTATTATTAAAGTACTTATGTAAAACAACCTTGTTCCAAGTTTTTGCATTTGGGGGAAAAAAACAAAAAAAAACTGTATGCGACGGAAATGCGAGAGAAAATTTGGAAGATCATTTATCTTTTTCGTTCATGCGTAATATTGATTTTCTAATTTGCTGTCATTTCTGCACCTTAAGGCAACTGTCCCACCGCTGGCGCTGGCGACTATTTTCTCGCTCAAGAAAAGTACAAAAGATTGTCCGGTGCCAGTAAAAGAGTTACATAATATATTAATAGTTGATCGCCGACTGTTCACTCCACCGCACTGGCGAGAGCTCTGTGAAGCAAACAACTCGTTTTTAGTTGCTAGTTGTCGGCTCTACTCGCTTCTCGCTAATCACCGGTGATGGGAAAAGTGCCTTTTGGTGGCTAAAATTACTAAGTCTTCTTTATTCGAAAAATTTGTGGCCAGCGTCACTTGTGTCAAGACAAATTTATTGATACCTCAATATTTAAATCTTTCGAGAACATTGAAACAATCATTTTTATTTAGCTTTACACTACACTTGACTTTTTGATACTGACAGATTTGTACGTCAATAAATGCTTCATAATTCTACTATTCAGTTACATAGGTCTAGTTAGTGGTGAAATCTTTTTTTTATTTTTAACCAAATAAAATTGTTTCTTACTCTGTTACAAATATAACAGTTGAGCATTTCCAACACATAATTTACTACCTATTTCCACTACTGCGCACACGCATAATCTATGGCCAGGTGGTAGACACGGCACCGTGGCTAGTCGGCACATCGGGCATTCCGACCGACATCGCCCGCCGGCGAAAGTAAACTTTACCAATCTTACGCGAGCCTCTTCACACATCATCTCCAACCCAATCAACACCTTATCTTATAAATCCCAAAGTTGATTTTCCAAGAACAGTTCACAAGCTTCTCCAATCACACATAAAAAAATAATTTGTACGCTCTTTTCGTACGGTTAGAGTTGGTTTTTGATTGGTCTATAAAACAGGTATTGTAATATGATGGCCAGGCTATGGTGGACGGTGAAATAATGCCCCGTAAGGCCTAGGGATTCGTTTCTTATTGTGTTTAATTGTATGTAAATAGTGTGGTACGATGCCCTTAGACTTTCTGATATTAAAAAGTAGAATGGAGAAATTAAAAGGCTATTACGCCTAATGGAACCGCTCAGTGATAAATAAGCTTTCGTAAAAGAAGAGTTGAAAAATAACGAATGAAAGATTGAAAAAAACGCTCTGTACAACGCTGTAGGAAAATTGAGTGAAAACGAGACTTCAAATATTGAGCTAAATGAAGAGCTATAGAATTACACTAAGAGCTGAAAAGTTAGTAGAAGGCGGGACGAACTTGACTCTTAAAGGAGGGATTGGTCCATCGAGTTGAGTGGAAAAGGAAAGGAAGACCTTTAGCCTGCAGTGGGACAATACAGGCTGTTATAATATTAGAGGCAAATCTGGTGGGTAAAGAATTCCTCGTTGCTGGTGAACAAGATGAACAAACAAAATACACGGTGAAAGGGCATCGACGGGCAAACTGTTAAGAGGGGACGGGGCCTGCGAGGAATTTGAAAAATAGGTATTTGAAGAAACTATTACTGTCGCGCTGCGCCGGTACAATCGAGTTATCAGTGCGATAGGGACAGCTGCAGCTCAGACCGATTATATCACAAAAATTTTGACGAGATCGACGTTTCGTATTCCCCTTTTTTTCTCATCGAAAACTGAGCCGATTCAATTATTTTTTATACATTAAAATTAAAAAAAAATGCATGTCTAGGTCCCTATCATTTTCTTTTATGTTTCATACATACTCGTATATTCTAACTTTTCGTATTTGTCTGGTAGTCCTCTAATTACGGCGGCAAAAATGGGGCATTTTTTGTCATTTTTGAAGGGTCATATTTTCTTTACTAATTAGTTACTGAAAAAAGGAAATGACGGGGACGTAATAGCCTTTCTTCAATAAATATGTCCTTAATTTGTTTTTAATTACGTTTGCACTGGTTATGCTTTTAAATTCTAACGGCAACTTGTTATATAAGAAGACGGATTGATATCTGGGCCCATGACTAACCACTTTCAGTTTGGGTTGAATTGTGTCGGGTAAGTCTTTCCTACGAGTACTATCTGTAGCTTGTATTTGCTCTTCCAGACCTTGATTTTAGAAAATTAAATGATTGCTCTAGACTACTCTAGAGGCATGATTCAGGAAGAAAAAAGGGGAATACTTTTGTATGGAGAATCGCAGGCCCTGTTCCCTCTTAATAATAACAATAAAATAAACTGGGGGCCAACCACCACTTCTTAAAGCAGTATTATTTTAATGTTACTTCAGTGTGAGAAAGAGATAGAGCTATACAGGACGTCTAGCACCATCTCTTTCCCACACTCAAGTAAGATTACAATAATACTGCTTTAAGAGGTGATGGTCTAGCTCCTGTTCCATAACTGGCAAAAATTATCTTCGCTGGGGGTCAAGTATCATGATTGTGCTGAATTCATGGTAATAGTTTGCGCGCCGATGTACCTTGTATATTTTAATATTAATTATTGTAGTTGTGAAGACTGCTGTTCCCGTTTTGTGCTTAAGCCAAGGTATCCCGCGAAATTCAAATATTCTTACGTGTTTTGCAATTTGCAGGTCAGTATTAGGTTGTATGTTGATTAAAATATGATTCGCGACCGTAACAAATATGTATTTACAGAATTATAATCATGAAAATCATCAATACAACTCCCAAAAACCAAGTAATCCTATTGAATGACTATTTCATGAAATCTTGACATTTGAGGATTATACTAACTGAAGGAGTTGTATAACTGGTTTTAATTATAATTCTGTAAATACATATTTGTTACGGTCGCGAATCATACTTTAATCAACATATACCCAGACACTGAGCTGCAAATTGCAAAAATCGTAAGAAAATTTGAATTTCGCGGGCTGCCTAAGCGCTTCCCCCTTAAGGCAGTGACCCAAGAAATAGAAAACACTTACCAACTAGTTAAATACTATTCTTGATAATTCAACTCAAATATTCCCGGAAGTTGGCATAAGTACCTAGCTACTTTCGCCAGTCAGCCAATAGAAAAGACATCAACGAGCAAGGATGTTAAATGATAATACCAATACAACATGTCTCGGAATAAACGCACAACCTCTTAAGGGGTTGTGTACTCATCATTATGAACGACTTTTACTATGGGACCAAACCTGAAATAGCGAAAAAAAAATTTGCTGTTCCCTACATTTTGACGAGTAATGCACGGAACACCAGATTTTTTTTTCGCGATTTCAGGTTTGGTCCCATAGTAAAAGTTGTTCATAATGATGAGTACAATGACCCCTTAAGAGGTTGTCCGTTTATTCCGGGACATGTTGTATTCATTTTGCTGTCAACTCGGTATTTTCGACTACAGAATCATTACCTATCTACAGGGTGGCGATTAGGTTATCACATTAATTGAAACCACGCATTCAGTACATGATTCTGGACCGTTGAAATTTTTCGTCGATTATTAAAAAAAAAATTTGCTGCTCCATACATTTTGACCTCGTAGGTAGGCAAAAATGTATGGAGCAGCAAAGGAGATGTTTCAAAATGGGCCCAGAATATGTACAATACCTCGAAAAATCGAGAAAAATCCGTGGAATTCGGGAAAAATACTGATACATTGCATAATTGCATATTTCTCTTGTAATAATTTGATATTTATCAATTATTTTATCGACTTTCAATATGGCGTCTAGCCAATTTAGGTACTCTGTGGTTAAAAACCAATGACAGTAAACCATAGATCGACCATTGATCATAGATCGTGAATTGTCTACTGTCACTTCATTGTCACTTCAGTCGCTTTCGTTGTCGATCGTGTTCTGATGTTCTGTTCTCTCGAGTTATTTTTAACAACCTGGCTTTCGTTTTTTGGATTTTGTGATTTTGTTTTTGATAGTTGAATCAAAAGATCGCTACATTGTTTTTGTCTGAGTTAATATTTCGACTATTGAATGTTTGTGTGTCTATAAGTAAAAATCTTGGCATATCGCAGGTCAACCTATGAGGTTGTCGTCTGCTTAACTGGACTATAGTTTATGTACAGACGCCAGTACATCAAGCTACTACAATCTGTCAGATTTCTTTAATAGATTTTCGACTTTACAATTAGATCTAAAATAATATTGCAAAAGACTAAAAGTACGACAATGTTAGGATTCTCTTTGACAATGTAATATGACAGAAGTAAACATGTCAAACGTCAATAATCAATCAACATGACAACTTACCGCCATGATGGGTTTTTGTTGTGTGTTGCAATTTCAATTGTACATTCTTGTACTTTACTACAAAACAAAGCCAATTAAAAGTAATTGGATGATTGGAAACTGTTTTAATTCTGTTTCCCCATTTTTTAGTAGGGTGTACCAATACATGGCCGGGGCTCCATACATTTTGAAACATCTCCTTTGTTTTTTAATAACAGACGAAAAATTTTAACGTAGCTGGGTTCTGAAACATGTACTGAATACGTGGTTTCAATTAATGTGATAACCTAATTGCCACCCTGTATATCTATCTTATTAAAGTCGTTTTTCGTGTCTGTCTGTGTGACCGCGTTGTTCTTCTAAAACTGCGCAACGGATTTGGATGCGTTTTTCACCATTATTTAGAGAATTTATGCCGGAAGGTTTGTGTGTACTTACAATATAAAAGAAATCTCGATGTTTTGTCAAGTCGTAAAAATCATACGAAGCAGGGGCGGGTCGCTAGTTGGGAATAAGTTATTATGTTGTCCTCCTGAGGGGCAATTCTCGTAACTTTAAGAAAGTTCACAGTCTGAAGGCCAATACGAGTACTTAAAAACGTTCAAATTCAAGTCGCAATCTCATCTCAGTGACAATTAATGTCAAAAACTTAACCAAAATGTAGGGAAATTGTGGGGAAATTAGAGGTTTTTTTGACAGATTGCGACTGAGATTAGAATGCGACCGTTCTTAACATTACCAGAATTTCCGCTGTGATCTGTCTCAATATGTCAAAAATACCTATAATTTCCTTACATATTTGACAAGTTTTTGACATTTGATTTTCGCTGAGATGAGATCGCGACTAGATTTTGAACGTTTTTAATTACATTGGGCTTCTGCTATAACGTTGGTTGGTATTGATTTAAATGAAAGTAGAGCTAGGAGCTAGTGCACCTGCGTACGCGCATTCCTTATTGGAACATTGCAACATAAACATTCTAGCCGCGTTTCTGCACCACGTGACGATTATTGGCGATTATTGACTAATCCATTTAACACTATTTAATTAAAGGAAAAAACTATGAATCGTTTATCAGGTATGTTTTAGTTCTTTATCATTTCTGCAGTAACTAACATTTCATATTAGGATGTAAACGGGGTTTTCGGTAATAAGTACTTACCAGGGGCGAAGCCTTCATACAACCCGATTGCTATCGGCTTCCCTTCGGAACGACCTCTCTTCTTAATGTCTACTATTGCCGAATAATATGGTATACCTGTATGTGTAACTGTGTATCACACCACATTACATAATTATATTTAATACCAGTTTAATACATCACAAGATTAAAAACCTACAGTTTTTTGTCTGGGTTTATGAGAACTGAACAATTTTTTCTTCGGCTTCCCTCTAATGATGATTGTATCTGCGCCATTGGTACTTTCCTACTTTATTGCTTTTCTTTAAAGAATTAGGATATTTTGTTTCCATGCTTTTGTTAAGACTGGACGAAAGAGGATTGCGAAAACAGCTATTCTAGAGAATTCACTAGATTCATAGTTATTATTATACAAGGTGACTTTGAAAACATGCGACAAAATTTAAGGGGGTGTTCTACCCATCAATATGAAAAACCTTCACTATGGGATCAACTTAGTATTCGCAAAAAAAAAATCGACCTTCCCGTATAAAGGATTGGACCATTTTGTACCTTAGGAGGTCGAATTTTTTTTTGCGAAATCTAAGTTGGTCCCATAGTAAACATTGTTCATATTGATGGATAGAACACCACCTTAAATTTTGTCGCATGTTTTCAAAGTCAGCCTATATAACCGGCTTAATTTGGCCCATTTATTTAATTTTCCGAGAAATATTATAAAAGACAATTTCACAAAACATTTTACTCTTCGTAGTGAGCAGGGCCGTAGCAAGGAATTTTTTTAAGGAAGATCTACGACGCGGCGACGTCGACAGCTACGCGACGTGATACTGTTGCTGTAGTAGCAACGAGTTTGTCATCAGCGCTTTGCTATGAATTTATTTTCAGGCGAACCACGTATGTTGAAATAACTAGTAACAAAACTTGGAAACCGCAGGTCCACATTCGGTTTATTAGGCCAACTGTCATATTTCATAACCCGCGTCCTAATTGAAAGCTATCGTCGCGCGAACACGCGATTGTCGCGGTCATATGTCACTTTTTGTTCGGTGAACCGGAACGCGAGGTCGCGCCTAGGGTTTAGGGTTTTGTAATCAATAAGGAATCCTTATTAGTTTCACCATGTCCATCCGTCTGTATGTCTGACCGTTTATCCGCAGCTTAGCTCAGAGACTGCCTCGTTGGTCTAGTGGTCGCAAGCGCTACTGCTGAGCATGAGGCCCTGGGTTCGATTCCCAGGTCGGGCAAAGTGTTATTGGGTTTTTCTATCTGGAATTTTTCAGTAGCAACCCGGAGTCTGGATTTGTGCCCGGTAGATGGCAATATGCTCGCCCCCTATTACATGAGACTTAAACATAACTGGCGAAATGTGGGTGTACTACTATAGGGTACACCTCTGCCTAACCCTTCGGGGAAACAAGGCGTGATGTTATGATGTTATGTTAGCTCAGAGACTCTTAGTAGGTACTAGAAAGCTGTAATTTGGACGAGCATATTAATCACGAAAAGTGGTAAAATAAAATATTGAAAAATATATTTTTTAGGGTACCTCTCGTATACGTAAAACGGGGATGATTTTCTTTTTTTTCGTTTATCCCATGGTGCGGAGAGTCGTTGGATAGGTCGTACAAAATGATTTTGACACATCCGCGTCAAAACCATTTTACGATTCAAGGATCCAGTTAGAAATATTAAGCTTTAAAATACCTATTAATTTTTGTTAGAGTCAAGTCCCGTCCCCGGCAACTAAATGGTTATTTCTGGATATGTGAAAAAATTCACGTCTGTAGTACCTATAATCTAACAGCTAAGTAGGCTTTACAAGTTTATTTATTTATTTATTAAAGAACACCAACAGCATATACATTCAACATTGTTTTATAAGAGTATTTAGGAAAGTATTACTACTAATGTATACACAAATTATAGGTGTACATAACATTTAAAGAAATAAGACATTGAACAGAAGCTGCTTATAAACTAAAAGTAAAAATTAAACAAAGTTATTTAACGACAATAAAATAAAATACAAGAGAATACAAATTAATGAAGGATGTGAACATAACACGTAATTCAAATACATTATTCTACAGTATAACTGAAATTATGTGACTAAATGATAATAGTTAAGTATTTTTTTTCGAGTAAGTACAAGTTAACGAGTAATAGTCGACCAACTTACATTTTCAGTTGGAATCTGTAGAACATGTTTTTCAACTACAATGTTAAGTTTCTTCTTGGGATAAATTCATCCCAACTACGGAACCCTTCATTATGCGTGGTCTGACACGCACTTGGCCGCTTTTTAGTATCAATCAACCAATCAACTCGGCCTTAAAACTGAAAACTGCCTTCTGTCGGCGCGACCACGCGTTCCGGTTCACCGAACAAAAAGTGACATAAGATGTATTTCTAATAGGACGTGGTCATAAGCTCTATAAAGCGAATTATAGTGCCTGGTGATCCGATGCCCATATAGTAAAAGTACTCTGTGGTCCGATGGTTGAGGTCTCTCCAACGGCCGAACCCAATAACCTATTTATTGTCAGTAAAAGACAGATTGCTATTGAAGGTAGACAGTATAATTCTATAATATGTTCTTATGTCAGGCCGGTAAGATTCCATAATCTCTTATAGATTACTGGGACGTTAAAACCATAGATAGATAGGTTTTTCTATCTCCAGTATGCCAAAACTAGTGATAGATAGGTTATTGGGTTCACAAACATGCGACGACGTCGGAAACGCACGCTTATGCCCTGATAGTGTCATCTGTAGACCTCTCTCCAAGTTACTACTAATGTTGTGGTTATTTTAAGCAGCTACAGTGCTGCGTAGTACTCTATGTAGCGGGTAGATGGCGCTACCGAACATGCAGATATCATAGCGGTTAGTACTCTGCCTTATCTAAGAGATACCAACTAGTCTCGCAGAAGCTCGTTCACATCTTACGAACCCAATAAACCTGTCACCGGTATAAAGGAGGGTGCAGTCGACATTATAGGTACATTTTAATATCGCCATTCATCGTAGGATTGATGCCTATTGATAGTTTTAGCATGATTTACAAATTACATGCATTATTATACTTACAACTCAAATTGAGAAGTGCATTGCTGTCCATTTTTAGGGTTCCGTGGTCAACAAGGAACCCTTTTAGTTTCGCCATGTCCGTTCGTCCGTCCGCAGCTTAACACAGAGACTCTTAGTACTAGAAAGCTATAATTTGACATGGTTAAAGGTATACGCATATTAAACACGCCGACAAAATCAAAAAAAAAAAAAATCTCGTCTACCCCATGGTATGGGGTGTTGTTGGAAAGGTCTTTTAAAAATATTGCGGGTTTGTGAATACCATTTTTCGGTTAAGGGATCCGTTTCTGAAATATTAAGCTTTAAAGTTCTAATTTTTGTTACTCAAGTGTCCGGGGGGGGAGACACTTGAATAACAAAATTATAACGAAGTTAAAAGGTAAACTATCACAACTAAGTAGGCTTTACAAGTTAACGAGTAATACTCGACCAACTTACATTTGCAGTTGGAATGTATGAGAGAACATGTTCTTCAATTACAATGTTAAGTTTGTTCTTGGGATAAACTCATCCCAACTACGGAACCCGTCATTGTGCGTGGTCCGACACGCACTTGGCCGGTTAAAAAAAATGGAAATGAAACAAATATCAAATTATTATGTCTTTTACTAAACGAGTATAAACTTTTATGGGTGTAGGACATGATCACATAAATTAGACAGATATATAGTTATGAAAATTTATTAAACAATTTTTATAAACCAATTTTAACCTAAAATATATCACATTAAATATTACATTACTAACTAGACGTTGATACAACGTATAGCACACAGCCATTTAATTAAACAAGAAGTTGTTATCATAACTAATAACTATGTATTCACACTTACTTCCGTAGAGAGCACAAAGTTGCTCAGTGCTATAGATATACAGATTGGCCTGTAAATGTCATACCACCAACATTTGATCCAACAAATTGGTTAACTGGTTATAATCAGGTCGGCTAAACGGTTTGAACCCATGTAAGATTCATTTTTTCTGGGTCCAACACTTTTGGAGGCTACCCAATGAGAAAGTGGAGTCCCAAACTTTAAAGAACTTATTTTTATTTTTTTTGTGAAAAACCACTTTATATGATGCGATTACTTAAATCCCACCAAGATTAAAAAAAACTTCTTCCCTCTGAAAGATGGTGCGAGTAAGAGGCAAACCACGAAGCTGCCATATCTAAACCCAAAGAAACTAAAAACAGCCCTTTTATAGACCAATCATAAACAAGGTCAAATTAAATTAGCTAGCGTAACTCCAAAAACGTCAGGTATTGGTTAAGATATCCATACCCATTACGTCTGTGGAGTTACGCTAGCTAATTTAATTTGACCCTATATATCACAGTGTATAGCACCGTCCTTTCCGGTCTCTTCAGAAGTAAATCATAAAGCCGTAGTCAGTAACTTAGTTATGTAAAACCGTTATTTAGCGTTGAGGCTGTGCTGGTTGACTGCTGACAGATATCTTGAACTGGGGCAACACGCTGGGGTTCTTTTTCTTCAGAACGACATCTGTGCCCCATGTCCACTGTAACAGAAGAAAGAAGATGATTATTTTAGATGTCGAATTGTAAAAGCAACAGTATCTTATAGATATACAGGGTGTATCAGAAATGTGTGTGGTCAAATTTAAGAGTGCGCTGTGTGGTACAGACCATCAAACTAAACAACTTTCTCTATGGTACCAACGTCGTCATCGCGAAACAATTATCAACTGTCCCGTACAAAACTTCAATACTTCCTCGGTCCAAATGTATGGGACGACTGATATTTTTTTCGCGATTACAACGTTGGTCCCATGGAGAAAGTTGTTCAGTTTGATGGTCTGTACCGCACCCTTAAATTTGACCACACCTTTCTGGTACATCCTGCCCTGTAGATCTTGCAAAAGATCTACAAATAAAAAGAACCCCCAGTGGTCACAGGTCCTGCAAAGAACTTTATCGCATGGCGTTGTGGACACGAAAATGAGCAGATTCGACCTTTCATTGAAATAATTTAATTTTTAAGACCAACGTGCTTCTACGTAGGTATAATATGAACATTTTGACGTTAATCCCCGGTGTCTCCTCGAGGCGTCAGCAGAATTCGGCAGGTTAAGGGCTCCAAGCCCCAAGGGTTAACCATTAGGGCTCTCACACAAAGCCCCGATGCGGCGCGAATTCGCAGTTTTTTGTGGGAGCCCTTGACCTGCTGAATCCGCTGAAGCAAAAAAGGTGTCCCTGAGTTAAACAGGTTAAATGTTCTTGGGGTTGTGTCCGTAGTTAGTTAGAGATTTAGATTCTACAGATCAGAATCAGTTTTCAATTAAGAAATCGTACTTAAGGAACCAGGTGATGTCTCCTGAAATGCTTGAATTACATAGTAAACTCTGATATTAGCAGGTGAATGATATCATTATTAATTAATGATTAATGCAAGTAAACAATAGTCAACAAGTGTCAATGACTGAATCTTGTTTAAATACTTTTTAATTAGCTTTGTGATAGTAAAACAAAGATTGTAAATATTATTGATTGTAAAAATAACTCAAGCAGAGCTACCTAGTTTTTTAATATCTTGTTTTGTATTGATGTATCATGATGCAAAAGCGTGACAGACAACGCCAACCTAAAAAAATTGCAGCTTGAAAAGGATTACGGTTGCCAACCCTACTATACAAGGTGTACCATAAATAACGCACAACCTCTAAAGTACTACATTGTACTCATCATTATAAACAACTTTTACTATGGGACCAAACCTGAAATCGCGGTAAAAAAATGAGCTGTTCCCTACACTTTGACGAGTTATGCGAACATAAATGTAGGGAGCAGCTGATTTTTTTTCGCTATTTCAGGTTTAGTCCCATAGTAAAAGTTGTTCATTATGATGAGTACAATGACCCCTTAAGAGGTTGTGCGTTAATTGTGTTACACCTTGTAAAATATAGCATCCTGCTGTAATAGAGGCCTAGATCCTATATTTTTTTTTTAAAAATGTGGTAGGCAACACTACTATTTTTTCATTTCAATACAAAATGGCCAGACGCGTTATAATTATTAGATAAGAGACATTTAATTTTATATAAAAAACCTGTTACTAAGGGCTCAAAGTAGCAAAAAAATGCTTTAAAAAAATAAAATATTTACGATACTATAGAAACATACCTACTATACTTTTTTTATTTTTTCGCCGTCTACTATATTTTTACAAGCAAAAGCTTCGAAAATACTATATTTGATATAAAAAAGTTGGCAACCCTAGATAGGATAGACAACATTTTGATAGCCTTATATAAACTTTAATATAGTCATCAACGTTTTAAAGTGTCACTCATTTCGTTAGAAGATTAACTTATTTGCTACTTATTTTCCTTATCCTTTAGTACAGGTCAAGATTGATTGACAATCCTTGATTGGTTGACTAATTTTATTGATGTCCCAAAAGCTACAGTAGAAAGAAGATAAAACCCGTAATAATAAAGTCATACTAACCACGACAACAGCAAACACAGCTCCCAGAAAGTATCCAGCGAGCACATCACTCCAGTGATGTTTGAAGTCAGTGACCCTGGAGAGAGCGCAGAACCAGCTCAGCATGACGGCACTGAACTGGAGGACATGGCGGATTGTCCTTGTACCTGACCAGGTCATGCGGCGTTCTAGATACAGCTGTAAAAAGGAAATGGGTCTTTATATAAAGATACAGTTTTTAAAGTTATACCTAGATGAGATGAATGGTGACGGAAAAGACGTTGAACCAGTAACACTTTATCTCATGTGAGTTCCCGAAATAGATGTCAACGATAAACCGAATTTGAAAAGTGACTGATTCTGTTAAATCTTAAATTATAGTAAAATAAGAGTAGATTTGATAATGAAGAATTAGAAGACCTTGAAGCAGATGGTTATAGAGGTCAGAAATACGATAAAAAAATCCGGATGTCAAATATAAGACAAAGAGGAAGAGTAAGATGAGGAAGATAAACTACATCACTATCAGTCACCACGTAGGATTAAGGTCACGATACCTTAGATCGAATACATTAACTCGGAGGACGTTGTAAGAAGATATAAATGGCACAGTGTATGTCCACGTTTGAATACAGACCATGAAAGTAATTCAATTAGTTGAATGGGCGCGTTAAATTACATAGTGGCCTTTGACAATCATGGCGATCGGATGATGGGGATATGGTATACATCTAAGAAGCTGAGGAGGACACATTAATTAAATAAGTTGCTTTGCAATGCGAAAAGACTGAATTAAACTTGACAGATGCGATGAAGAACATTATTATCACTTGTTAATATATGCTTGAATTTTCAAACCCACGAATGATAGTATTTCAGCTCACAAATAAGTTTTAGTGTAGCTAAATAGCAATAAAACAAACGCACAAACGAAGGCAATACTCACAGCTAGGTAGATCATGGTGTAGGCCGACCAGGCGGAGTGTCCACTCAAGAAACTCTTGCGCATATCTGCAAATTTGTCAGTATGGGAACCGGTGCACGTGTATTCCGAAGACTGGATGTAACGGTTCTGCCACTCTGAGGAGGTGCAGTCCACTGAGGGTACACAGACCTGGAGAAGATATAGAAAAATTATAAAATGAATATACTCAACTGAACATTGAAATTAATGAAAGTGCAAAATGTATGGGAAAAGTTTTTTTGCGATTTGTGGCTTTTCTAGTACCTACTATAGCTTCAGTTGGTCCAGAATAGTCTTTTAATCCTTATGTACACGAAACTGTATCGATTGGCATTTTAAATATAAAACACGAGAGTTAACGATTTTTTCCTATAGCTACAACGGTTAAGGTATACTGCCCTTACAGCCCCTTGTCAAAAATCCACCCTGTATATGGAACCATTTTCCTATACGTGGCCTAATAATAAGTAACTGCGATCACCAACCCGTTCTTGACGTTGAACGTCACTTTCGCAAAATGTCATCGTGAAAAATTTGGTCACTTTCGTATAATGTCACTTTCGCAAAACGTCATTTTGGCAGAATGTCATTCAGTGTTAGTATTAGGTTTCTAGAGAGAAACTCTAATTATTAATTTTTAGATATTGTTTCTCAGTAAGTGAATTATGTATGCAATTCTTATGAGATATAAAGTTGTTCTTAAACCAAAAAAAAAACCAAACCTAATAGCCATTTTGTTCTCAGGAGAGCCTGAGAAAAAAATGGCTTGAATGACATTTTGGCGTTTTGCGTTTTGCGAAAGTGACATTGTGTGAAAATGACGTTTTGGCTTCGCCCGCGTGGATGTCGGTTCACCGGCACCGGGATAAAAGTATCTTATGTGTTAATCCATGTTATAAGCTATGTGTGTGCAAAATTTCATTCAAATCCGTTCAGCCATTTTTGCGTGATTGAGTAAAAAACATCCAAACATCTTCATAAACTTTCACATTTATTATTAGTAGGATAAACCCATTACATGCACTTTTGAATTAACAAGGGGTCGGTCAGTTAGAAAGACGAAGCTAGTTGCCCATTCCAAAGCGTAGTCGGTTCCCATGGAGAAGAACGAGCACGAAACTCCACGGACACCCTTTTAAATCAAAATATTGTTAAAAAATATTGGTCATTCATTTATACGTACATCATTCATGTTGAAATTATTATAAGTATGTGAGAACAATGTAGAAAGACGTGCACGTTAAAAGCGTCCGTAATAAAAAGATAAAAACCAAAAATGATTCAAAAATTAAAATAAGCCGTGGCAGCTATGACCAGTCCCAACTGACGGCGCCCGTTCACGGACATGATGCATGGATCAGCACCATTGAGCTCAAAAGCTGGCGATAAATCAGTAGCCGGACTACAGTAGTAGGCTGAGAGAAAGTCGAAAGCATTTCCTAAATATAGGCAGTCCTGCAATCATCTGCCTGCCTTTTCACAATTATTTTGGGGTTGGCTTCCAGTCTAATCAGATGCAGCTGAATACCAGTATTTTACATGGAGCGACTGCCTATCTGACCTCCACAATCCAGTTACTGGGTAACACGGTACCCATTGGTAACACTGGTTGTCAGACTTTCGGGCTTCTGACGACCCGTAATGACTGTCAAAGCTCTACAAATGACAGCCGGGACCAACGGCTTAAGATGCTTTCTGAGGCACGGAGGTGTCTTGGTATGTAAAGATGGTTACCCATCCATGGACCAACCCCAACAAGCGTAGCTTAACCTGATGGATCGACTCGTGCGGCTGTTATTACTTAGCCACAAGCCCTTCATATAGGCATTCCAGGAGCTAGATCACCACCTCTTAAAGCAGTATTATTATAATCTTACTTGAGTGGGGGAAAGAGATGGAGCTAGACGTCCTGTATATCTTCATCTCTTTCTCACACTGAAGTAACATTAAAATAATACTGCTTTAAGTGGTGGTGGTTGGCCCCCTGCAATATTTTCCTAAAATGAATCAGCAGCTTGAAAGTGATGATATATGAAGGAAGTTGCTTAAGCGTTTAATCAAGATCATACAATTTATTAATGCAGAAGTAGGAGCAAAGAGGTTTGCCTCATTCATGAACCAACTCATTTCAAATTCTAGATTCAATACTATTTAATTCTAAGAATACAGATACGGAAACGACAATAATGATGACATCTCAATATCAATATGGCAACAACGATACATAAGTATTAAAACAGGAAATATTGTTATCGATAAAGATAACAGTATCATTTAACTCTATCGGAATTTATTGAACAGTACTTGTTAGTAATATTGCCGGGTTGTGGGCACACAAACGAATTATTGTTGGACCCGGGAGTCGGGTGCTGGGCACTGAGTGTGTTAATATATACTAATATAATAAAGCTGAAGAGTTTGTTTGTATGTTTGTACGCGCTAAACTCTGGAACTTCCAGTCGGAGTTAAAAATATTATTGCAATTGATAGCCCAATTCTTGAAAAAGGTTATAGGCTATTTAACATCACGCTACGATACTAAGATGCCAAGCGAGGCGGGTGAAACCGCGGGGCACAGCTGTCATTTAATAATTAACGTCATTAATATCGTTAACCTTATACTTGAAGAGTTCTCAGAGAACAAAACAAATCTTTTTAATTACCCTTGAAAGGGATTATTAGTATGCTACTGACACTTGTTTAAGCTGATTGCTTTGAATATGTAGTATAAGTTCACCTTATTGAATTTAGTAGGATTCTATAAATAGTAGAGTATAAAAGACATCTTGTACATTCAACTGAACCTCAATAATAATTATTATTGTCTCCGCAACCGTGAACATAATTATAATTGACAAATACACCTTGATTTACAGCATACTTATGATTTTTTTTGATATTTCTCGGGACCCCAGGGTCCCGGACCTTTAGAAGGCATATGAGGGGCCAAAGCCAACTCGCAGAGGCCCGTTAGACGCTTTCAATGGAAATGAGGCACTAACCGACGATTATCCCTGTGCGTACTATGCAAGTGCACCCAAGGACAACCCCCGGATGGTGTAGGACTATTGCAGAATATGGAGACAAAAAAAAATTGGGCTATGGGTTTGGATGGCTAAAGTGGACTGGTTATCTAAAACTATGGAAGGACTATGGCCCCTGCCTGACCAATGTGTGATAAATACAATACACGGATAAAATGGCAGGGGGTGACTTGCACACTCAACAATGGGCCCCCGGAAACGGTCGCTAGCACATAGTGTCGTAGCGACAAGGGGGCAACATGTCTTGAGGTGCTTAAGAGGAGTGGAGAGGTATTCCACGGCTATCAGGACAATCCCGGAAGTACGGTAAAGATCCCTACCAGCATCTTACTGGACTACTTCCTTCCTCCGAGCACGTTTGCTCTTGCGAATCTCTAATCAAGCCAGCCAATAAAGGCAAGAATGAGGTGGGAGGTCAGTTCTCGTCAGTGTTCACTCCAGCCGGCCAATAAAGGCAAGCCAGAGATGAGGAACATGACTTCTCCCGGGAGATAGGGTACGTGGGGTCGCTACTGCCCAGCAGCTCGCCACATGCTGCCCTGCGGGTTTCTGTATCTCTCTTGGTCTGGCTCCTCACCCTAGACCTGTTCCGGCAAAGTAACCTCTACCGGCACAGACCTAGAGTTCGAAGCGCGCAAGCCCCACCACGACGTCAACGTAGAGATACGGCGATGGGGGCATACTTATTATTTTTATGGTTTCTGCTCAGAACAAAGAAGTAATTCTCTGGGTTCTGCTACAATTCTATGTTTTAACTTCGAACTGGGTTACCATGCACTCATACACGTACAGCAAGTCAATATTTTGTCAAACTTTTCAAAAAGCCGAGTGTCAAGAGAAGTGTCAAGCGATTTAGAACCATGTGTAGTGTAACTAATGCTATCAAGTTTACCTGCCCTGAGTTAAGTGGCCTCGGTCGATTTCTCCTAACCGTGCTATTCTGTAAAGATCGCACCGTGAAAATTTAGGTGAAGTGAGCGTGATGTGAACTGTGATCCCATCTTACTCTACTAGGGATTGACAGCTCACTTTAAACTCACTTCACCTAAGTGTTCACGGTGTGATGTTTACAGAATAGATCGGCTGAATCCTTGTTTCATTTGTTTCAATTGTTGAGACCAGAAATAAAACTTAGTAACAAAATCAACTTACATCAAAAAAGTGAGGCCTTGGTCTTCCAATGACACTCTTAGAGATGTTGACCGCGACCTCAGTGAAGCAGGCGCCGACGCCAAAGGCAAGGAGGGAGCAGTAGAAGCCGCGCACCCACGGAGGGATGGACACGCCCAGGCATCGCTCACCGTCGCGAGCCTTGCGCAGGACGGCCCACTCGCATACTAGGAACTGGGGAAAATAGAAGAACATTATTGTTTATTTGCTAGTCATCATCTGCCTCACCTTTTGCCAACTAGGTTGGGGTCGCTTATTTGCTAGTATGCGTAAACAATACAACATGTATCGGCATTAACGCACATCATCTTAAGGGGTCACTGTACTCATAATTATGAACAACTTTTTCTATGGGCCCAAACCAGAAATCGCGAAAAAAGTTCTCTATATTTTGACGAGGTAAGCGAACATAAATGTAGTGGTGAACAGCTGATTTATTTTCACGATTTCTGGTTTGGCCCCATAGTAAAAGTTGTTCATAATGTTCAATGTACAATGACCCATTAAGAGGTTGTGATTCTAGCACATGTTGTATATGGTTCATCATCATTATCATTTCAGCCGAAAGACGTCCACTGCAATATATGGTTGATAAACTCAAATGCTTGTCGAATCATAATGTCGAGTCGAATGGTTAAAGTGTAGTGCAGGAAATAAACAATTATATTAAGTATGTAGATCAAATCAAATAATGGCAAATACATTTTGTAGCAGTAGTTGGTACGTAGTAATTTTTCTGTAACAAATATAAAATAATAACTACCTATAAGTAATTGACGGAGTTACCTTTTGTCATCTATATCTATACACACACACATATTATAAACTAAAGTCGCCTTTCGTGACTGTGTTACCGCGTTGTTCTTATATGTAAACTTCGCCACCGATTTTAATGCTGCTTTCACCATCATTTAGAGAATTTATTCCGGGAGGTTTATGTGTATAATACATTAATATTTAACTTGGATTATAGTACAGAAATATCGATGTTTTAACATGTCGCCACATCAGTAGATTGCTCGTGAGAAGCTTGGGCACCGCTAGTACTATCGAGGAAACTTACATCTGACAAATTTGAAAACAAAATCCCGTGCACACGATGAACACATCTGTTAGCAAGCGTTACTATAGCGGTCGAGCGCTGCAAGCAAGAACAGTCCTTACGGTGTATAGATGTTCGTTTCTCGATGGTACATCTATAAAAGCTATGTATCGGGCTTTTGAAAATTTACATTCGTACATGGTACCTATATCGAATTGTAAAGTCATAATAATACAAGAATAAAACTATAAGGTCTAATGAAACAATGGCGAATAAAGCAGATATATTAATAAGTAGGTATGTGGCAAAGAAAAGGGTTTGATGACTGACTGAAAACCTTAAAATGTTGCCACAATTCATAATGTCGCATTCCGAAATGTATATCGTTAATCGTTATAATATCGAGAGGGACGTTGTCTGTTTTCTCAAATTATTGTCTGAATTACAAAACTGACAAATATAACATCATAATCATGTATTTGTCAGAATATGGTACATTATTATTTTATGGTCTTAAGATTAGTCAATATTATCATATAATTATTATATAATATCATCACATTCTGCCAAGTGCCACGCTTGCAAATATTAGTACATATATTTATTACAGGACAGAGAATATTGGGTTAGTATTAACTTTATTGATTGCATTCAAAATTACAATTTGAGGTACCTATGCTAATTAAAAATAATATGACACACACAATTTATTTAGGATGTCAAGGTATCATTCAAATAGTCGTTTAAATTATTATAGCAAACCTTTTATCATCATTATCATCAGCCTACTACAGCTAACTGCTAGACATAACAAAAGCATTTTATAAGCAGATTCAATTAAGTAAATAAGTTTAAAAACTAAACATAAATAGAATATTATTGAATGACAACAGACCGACCGATCAGAAACAACGATATAAAGAGATCCCATCGTGGAGGTATGCATTCTTCGGTACCTATCGTGTCATAGTTACTATTACTTACTTATTAATAAAAAAAGTGTGTATATGTGTCTGCTCCTACGCACGACTGGAGTTTACTCCGTGAAAGCTGCGCAAGGTTTGTTGCGCAGAAAAACGAAACGCTTTTGAGTTTACGCTTGTATTAATTTCACTCCTCATAAAATTTCCATACCGGGGGCCTTATATGAAAATGGACTCCAAAAAAAACTCTACACTTATAGAATTTTACTATTAACAGTCACGTTAAAATCCTTATCACTGCGTGTTTTCATTTTAACCTTCTAATCACGTTAACCGTTGTAGCGAAACAGTTATTATTACTGTTTAAAAATATACTAATAACTACTATTCTTTAGTTCCGCCGTCTTGTACTTACCTACTTGGCAAACAATTGAAACAATGAATGTTAATTTTACTTTCACTTTTAAAATGATCTGTCTGAGGACCATACATACTCGGGTACCGCGGCATATTCGACTCGCCAGTATTTGTTGAAAATCAAAGCTGATACGAAGCAATTACTAAACACATATTCGGCATAAGTACGCGTTTGATGTAAATCGTCGTAATTATTTCACGAAATAGTCTTATTTCCATTAAATATTATTTCAAGAGCTATATTGATAGATAGATAGATAGAATACTCTTTATTATGCACACCATAAAAATTACAGATATGGAGTAGAAATTTTACAAGGGGTGACACAGTATTGATGTTTTAAACGATTATAATTCAGAATTTATCATCATTGCCGTTCAATGTACAACTTAAAACAGCGCTGCAATTTGCAAAAACGTGAGAAGTTTTGAATTTCGCGGGGTACCTTAAGGTGAAAGCGCCAGGGTAGCCCGCGGAATCCAAATTTTCTTACGTTTTTTGCAATTTGCAGGTCAGTATTAAGTTGTATGTTGATTAAAATATGATTCGCGGCCGTAACAAATACGTATTTACAGAATTATAATCATTAAAGTCATCAACACAACTCTCTAAGACCAAATAATTCTATTGAATGACTATTTCATGAAATCATAACCTTTCAGAATTATACTAACTCAAGGATTTGTATTACTGATTCTAATTTTATAATTCTGTGATTTTTTTACGGTCGCGTATCATACTTTGATCAACATACACCCAGACACTGAGCTGCAAATTGCAAAAATCGTAAGATTTGAATTTCGCGGCAACCTGGCGCTTCCCCCTTAATGGGTCGCCCTTAATTCATGTTTGGGCCTACTCGGCACAATTCAAGCTAAGCCGAGCGGCTTTTTCCCGAACATAATATTTATGTATATTGTACAATTCGATTTAGCCGCTCGGCTGTGGCGAATCATGCCGACCCGAACGAACATGTGTGTACTACTCCTGATAAAATTTAATACGTCAGTAGTCAAAGTGCGCTTTTATAATTTCTAACGTAACGATATTGTTATATCGTCGACGTCAACGGGGAAGTAAAATGTATGGAAGTATATGAAACCTCTTTTAAATTTCCGTCCACGAGAACGTTATAACGTTCACGTATACAAGGTGGAACAGGACGATTGATATTCCTTTAAACCACGTAAAGAGAATCATGTTCTTTACCCGTATACAAAAAATCAATCAAATCCAATGAATACTTTAGCCACAGGAAATTATTTTTCATTTTCTTATTTTTCAACATGATGTAGATCTGAGTCCGTAATAATAGGTAAACATTGCCGCCGCCGCGCCCCGCACCCCGCACCGCACCGTTCGTCAGTGAATTTTCGTAGATAAAGCGTGTTTACTTTTTATGCAGTTGATTCTGATATTTATTTTGTTTGAAAACTGCAATTTTTTAATTTTCCATTAAATACAAATCTTCGTGTTTTAAAATGTTTCGATGTACTACTACCTACTGTGCTCGTTTTTATTTAATGTCGTACGTCCAGATCCACGTTGTATATATTTTATGGACGTGAACGTCCACGACAGTATCGTCACGTTAGAAATAATAAAAAGCACAATAGCTAATAAATTCTATGAAAGGTAACAATAGGTAATTAAGTACGATGTTTTCACACGATAGATTAACTCTACGCACGTGTAAACAATGCTTTAAAAACGAACGACGTCTCGCAGACTACCTACTGTTTCATATTAACGAACGGTTAATGGTCTACCTTCGGGTCATCAAGCGGCCAATACTTTACTGATAAAAGAACTAATAATGAAGGAGACAAGATCAGAAATCGATTTATCAAGTTTTTCTAAAGATTTTACAGTCTCATGAAAGGTTAAGCATTGAACTGAAACTAACTGAATGATTGTTGACTAGAAAAGCGATAACACAATTGTAAATATTTTGAAAGAATTGTCGGTACACCTTATCGTGTTGTGTTACCCACAAACTAGGTTACGAGGTGCGATGCAGTCGCTATATCCTACTATCTTATTAATATAATTATCTTATAAATATAATTTGTGAGGATGGATGGATGGATGTTCATTACTCTTTCACGCAAAAACTACTAAACGGATTTAGATGAAATTTAGCACACAGATAGTTTATAATCTGGATTAACATACATGATACTTTTTATCCCAATATCCCTACCGGATCGAGACTTATTTGGGTGAAACCGCGAGGCGCTACTAGTGTAGAAATAAATACTGGTATTCAGCTGCATCCGCTTAGACTTGAAACTAACCCCAACGTATTTGGGAAAAGGCAGATTGTTTTCATTGTTCAGATCTTAGGACTTGATCATTTTAGATTGTGTATGAACCATTGTTCTTCCCCGAACGTACTCGTTTACAAGGACTTTTGATATAAGATAGCTTACTTTTTCAATATATTTCTCACAAAACAATGACCCAGATATGTTATCAAAACCTACGCTAATACTTGGGTATTTTCCACCACCATATACCACCTATTTATAGTTCTACTGCATTGTCCGTTTAATAGGCTAAGTGCATTCAAACGGAAGTTGTTAGATCACAATGCGATGGAAGACTGGAGCATTCCGGAAGAGGGACAGACAGAGAATTGAGTCAATTTCTGTCAATTACTGCCTGTATGTGTTTGATGATACTGGTTAAATGTGGGTATAGTCGAACTCGTACGCTTGACCACCATAAGGTCGAATGTCTGCCCGTCATAGAACGACAAGGGCCTACGACATGTCCAGGAATTAACGCACAAGCTCTTAAGGGGTCATTATGAACAATTCGGCTAGCAGGTGCTTAAGCCTCAAATTTTTCAAGTAGCGGTAGGTTAACTATTTATTTTTATTATTTTTCTTTTCTCTTTTATTTCAGTCGTATAATTACAAATTAAGTATTTATATCGCTTCTTATTTTAATTTAGGCGACGTGTTTTTGTTTTTGTGCTCCCACCATAAATTGTTATTATAATTCTATACGTGACGATTTGTTATTGGCTCTCTGGTGTTATGGTTTCCTTTTTGTTTGTTTTTATTAGCTGTAAGTCCTCCATGTACTAAAATAAATAAATAACTAACTTTTACTATTGGAGCAAACCTGAAATCGCGAAAAAAAAATCAGCTGTAAATGTAATGTAAATGTAGGGCATTTTGACGAGTTATGCGAATATAAATTAAGGATCAGTGTCGAGACAGCAGATTTTTTTTTCGCGATTTCAGGTTTGATACCATAGAAAAAGTTGTTCCTAACGATGAGTACAATGACACCTTAAGAAAAAAATCTGCTGTTCCCTACATTTATGTTCGCATAACTCGTTAAAATGTAGGGAACAGATGATTTTTTTTCGCGATTTCAGGTTCATTATTCATCACGTTTAGATATCGATACGCATCGCGTCTGCGGAGTTTAGCTAGCCAATTTAAAATAACCCTGTATAGCTAGTCAAAGATCGGCAAAATCCACAGCCGGCCCATCACTACTATTTACTTTGTTAGAAAAAAAACACTTTTTTTTATTTCAATGTTAGGATCTATTTTACAGTTTCAAAATTCTCCAATGCATTAATATTGTCAATGTTTTCATTTATTGTCGTATCGCCGTGTCCACGTTGTATACATTGACATTTTAACACTTTGTTACATTAACATCGGAATATTACAAATTAATTTCTTCTGAATCTAATTATAAATGCGACTGCTAGCAACGTGCACTTTTATTATCAATTCCTCAGCCACGTGAGTAGTCTGTGACATGTAATCAGCTTGTAATGCTGCTAATTTCTTCAGCCACGTGCTTAGGGTGTGACATTTCATCGGCATGTTCTACTGATTGAATGCAGGCTATTAAGATTACACATTCATTTTCTAATCTACTTCTGAAATAGGTTATGATAGTTTTCCTATGTTTAGAATGGGTATTGTACAGATTTCTGCAGTCTTAGATACACTTAAGAGGCCGGTCGCATTTTGTCAGCTCAGCTCACACGGGACCAAATTTTTAAGAATTTTAAATAAAAATATGCTTCTTTGAAAAATATAATCAATTGGCGAACTAATAAATAATATTGATTTAATAGGTAATTGTTAAAAATACATTTTTATTATGGCATTTATTAAACTTATATCAAAAACAGATCATAATACATAGTGAGCTGAGTTTATTACATAGCACAACAGAAATTTGATCTTGGTTTTTGAAGTGAAAACTTTTTAGGCGTATTTGCGCTCTTTCCAAACAGTGAACGAAACTGAAGCGTCACGCTCGGGTCGGTGACGCTGAATCTCGTATACGTGAATCCAGTCGTAAGTGTTCATTTCTATCGTGTGGCACCATCCTATTTTTATTGTCCTAATTTGTAGCGGTTTAGCACAGGAAACTGTCTCTAAGGTACAAAGACATTGTTTTATCAACATTATGGTATGGTAAATGGTAATTTAAAAGTATATGGTTATTTGGCGATAAGTCACCTTTCCGAGCTTAGTTAAGTCCCTACAAGCAGGCGCGACACGAACCGCGCGCGACAGAAAGACACCGCTCGTCGCGCGACACGCGATGCTTTTGTGTCGCATGCGATTCGCGTTGCGTGTCGCGCCTGTTTGCAGGAGTCTATATTCGGAAGTTTTTAATTTCGAATCATTATCTATAGGTATTTATCCGATGTGTGTGTATGTGTGTTAGATCTTAATTATATTTACCCGATCTCAGGGTCTATTTTAAGTTATATGCATATAGTAGTACCTACACTAGCTTTTGCCCGCAGTTTCGCCCGCGTGGTGCTCGGAAATTATCCCACGGGAACGTACTACCGGGATAAAAATTCCGATGACCTAGTCGTAGTCTATTAGTGTATCAAATTTCATCCAAATCCGTTCAGCCGTTGAGGCGTGAAAAGGTTACAGACAGACAGAGTTACTTTCGCATTTATAATATTACTAGCTACACCCCGCGGCTTCACCCGCATAAGTCTCGAACCCGTGTGGGTATCGGGATAAAAAGTATCCCATGTGTTAATCCAGGTTACAAACTATCTGTGTGCCAAATTTCATCCACATCCGTTTCGTAGTTTTTGCGTGAAAGAGTAACAAACATCCATCCATCCTCACAAACTTTCGCATTTATAATATTAGTAGGATGATTATGAATATGAATGAATGTTAATAGGTAGGTACTTACAGCGAAAATAGGTAGAAGGAGACCGACGAGCCTCAACATGAGAACAGTGACGGTGTCCGGCTTGTAAGGGTACATGAGACTCTGGTCGCCACAGAAGAATCCTCGCTCGAACGGCTGCCACAGCAGACTCGTTCCAAATATACACAATGTCACTGGAACAAAAGATAAATGACAAATGAATATCGCGAATGAACAAGGTATAAACTTGCACTTCGTTCATGAGCGCCCTTCTGCCTTATCCCAATTTATTTGAGGAAAGTGCAGCATGTTTTTTGTCTTCCATACCTCTCTATTGTGAGAGATTATGATCACACTTATAGACAAGCATCCTAATAGCGTAACACACTATCAATCACAATCTGAATGATTGTGAAGCATATTGCTAATCCATTACTTCATATGAACGAAAAATTTGTCTGCTCACTCGTAAATAACGCAATGAATATTGTTGAACTGACAAAATAAAGCTGATTCCTACTGTCAGTGCGTAACACAATTAGAGTGCTGGATCCGGCTTGAGGCGGTCAGGGGCCGTGTTATGAAGAATTACTGCTATCATTTTTCCAGTGTCAGAGAGAGACGGAGCTATAATTGACCTATAGCACCATCTTTTTCGCAACGGAATCATGATGGCATTAATACTTCATATTAAGGACACATAAAGAGCTTTCATGTCCATGCAATTAGTTTGACGAGTCGTCGAGTCGTGTCGTCGGAACCGAAACGAGGCGAATGACTTCTTCTTCGCTTTTGTTGTTTGAACATAAGCTCTTTCTGACTAGCTCAAACAGATTCCGCGTCTATAAGTGTGGTGACTCCTTAGCCGTTATCTCAGAAGCAAGTCGTCATAACAGAATCACACACTTCATCATCAGCCTATGGCAACAAGAAGACTTCAATAGTGGCGAGACTTAAAAATTGGCCAAATGCGAGTCCGACTCATATACGAAGGGTTACACACCACCGTACAAAATTTAACACTACGTTTTTTACTTTAGTATTAAAAAAAACACGCTTCTTGTATAGGAGAAATTAAAATTATTATTTACACAAAGCAATACAAAGTAGAAATAGTCATGGGCCCCAAACCAGGCACAGCCTGTATCTTGGTGGCCCAATATTAACAGTAAAGACAGATTGAGTTGCCGAACGTGCATTGTGACACAGCACAGCTGCACAAGTAACAATAATGAATAATGGAAATAGCATAAAAATAAGATTTATCCTCAAGAATAAGATTAGCGCGTTTAAACAAACAAACTCTTCGGCTTTATTATTATCATCATCATCTGCCTAAATTTTTCCCAATTTTGTTGGGGTTGGCTTCCAGTCTAACCGGATGCAGCTGAATACCGATATTTTACATGGAGCGACTGCCTATCTGACCTCCACAACCCAGTTACTAGGTAATACGATACCCATTGGTAAGACTGGTTGTCAGACTTTCGGGCTTCTGACTACCGGTAACGACTGTCAAAGATCCACGAATGACAGCCGGGACCAACGGCTTAACGTGCTTTCCGAGGCACGGAGGGGTCTCGGTATGTAAAGATGGTCACCCATCCCCGGGCTAACCGTGGCAAGCGTAGCTTAACCTGATCTATCGACCTGTGCGGCTGTTATGACATAGCCACGAGCCCCTCCCTACTTATAAGTATGATGATTTTTACATTATGCAAATTATAATAATATGGTAATTAATTAGATTTTAAATATATTACTCGTACTACAAACTACATGCCAGAATCAGAAATTGAATTTAAAATATTTTTATCAAAACACAATTTTCAGTCAGGCATTTTATTTACATTGTTTAGAAAAGATGATAGGATTAAATAAAAAAAAACTTTGAGACAAAAAATAACTAGTTAATACGAATACTGAAGATAAAACATGCTTTTAGGAATGCTGAACTTTTAGATTTTTTTGAGGTATCATACGAGTTTTAAGCAAATAAAACGAGTTTCTGAGTATTGTCGGTTGGCTTGAAACGTATTGATGTTTTTTGTCGTTATACACATAAGGAAAATTGGCTAATATATTTTTGCCATCATTGCTTAATTGGCTAACTAGTTTGAGTCTCAATCATACACGTGAACTATGAGATCAGGCTTAACATTGAACTGGTTTATAAAAGTGGTCTTTTTAGCATTTAGACACCTTCTTAATGACGTACAACAGTCTGTAATTTATTAATTATACCTACTATAAGCAAGTCGTTTTACGACTTGAAAAAATATTGAGATTTATTAATTAATTGGTATGTAATACTAATGTAATACACATAAACCTTCCGGAATAAATTCTCTCTATGATGGTAAAAACCGCATCAGAATCCGTTGCACAGTTTAAAAGAACAACGCGGTCACACAGACAGACACGGAAAGAGACTTTATAATAGACATAGCTAAAAACCCGTTCATCCACCCCAAAAAAAATCCACCCTAAAACTAGGATTCATTAAAACTGCAATGGCGGCCACAAAGCGTCCGTTATTTACCGACGAATGACGTCACTGAAACGTTATTTATAAAAGTAAGTTGGTGTTTCCCTAGAGAACGTTATTGACCCCGTAAAATCAAACCCCGCTGCCATCAATTTCACGACGGCTGTCTCCGCGGCCGTTATGTGGTGGCCACCGCTGTTCTAGAAAACCGCAGCTTAAGACGCAGATATATGCCAACGGCCTTGAGTACATAGCTTGCGTGTTCTGTGCTGAGCTCACGCAACGCGTCGTACCTCCACCCAGTAATAGGACTCGCTCATCAAGGAGTGCTGTCCCAAATTAGACGCATTATTAATTTATTATACACTAGCTGTGTCCCGTGACTTCGTTCGCATGGATGTCGTAAGATACACAATATGTGGGCGTCCAAGTAAAAACGGTCCGAATCCGGGATACCGAATCAATAGAATAATCAATAATATTCAATCAGTCAGTTAGTAAGAGTCAGTCTAGAATAGTCAATTGATAATAAGAATTAAAAATATATTCAAAAACTGGCACTTTTTTTATCAGACATTTGAAGTTGAAACTCTGAAGAAAATTGATTTGAGAAAAGCATTTTCTAATTTTGATTTTTGGTACAACTTAGTACATTTTCTGATGTTTCTAAGTATATTTTCTGTTACTTAGAAACATCATATAAAGTCATTTGCTATATGAACTTGTAGATAAATGAGCATTAATTAATAATCAATTAAAATCGAGAAATGAAATTTTTTCACCCAACTTTACAAAATTGCATACCTATATCTCGGAAAATAAGTGCCGAGAACTGCACCCTAATTGCGTAACACACTATGAATCAGAATCTGAATCATTTTGAAGAAAAATGTTAATCCATCGCTTCTTAAGTTCGAAAAATTTGTCTGCTCAACAACGTAAATAGCGCAATGAATGTTGTTGAACTGTCAAAATGAAACCGATTCCGACTATAAGTTTATTAAGCAACTGCCCCGCGGGACCCTTTTTGCTTAGACGCCCACATATACTAAATAACAGCCACATTATAATAAAACTCTCTTGCTGACCCGTCACCAACCGTCGCGTTGAATCGCCCGCCCGCGCTATTACTTCATTTTCGCTTTAGTGTTCTTTCTGACTTTTTTCTTTTTGCTCGGCTCCTAAGGGTCGAAGCATGATGTTAAATAGCTTATAACTATTCTCGAGAATTGGGCTACGAAATGCAAAAATAATTTTTCAAATCCGACTTTTTGTTCATAATTTCATGTGTTTTAATTTTGCGCGGAGCTCTAATTATTTTTCTAAAATAGAAGTAACCTAAGTTACCCGCGATAACATCAACTATCTGCCAGTGAAAGTCCGGTCAAAAACGGCCCAGCCGTTTCCGAGATTAGCCGGGACAAACAGACAGACAGACAGACAAAAATGTTATAAATTGCTTTTTTCTTATAAGTACCGTTTATACTTTCTTATGAATTTAGTAAAAAGTTGTTATTATGACATTACAAATAGACACTTCAATTTCATTTATTTGTATAGATAAAACAAAAGGTATATTAAAACACATATATTTACTAAAAGAGAAATAATTAAATTAAGTATCTTTAAAATGTGAAGGTCTCATAAAAATACGCTTGATAGTTTTTGCGTGATTCTCAGTCTAGACATAACTTTACAAATTAATTACACTATGTAATAAAAACATAATCTAAAATATTCACATATTAAGTTATTAAGAAAATGCTACTCGTCTAGACGTGATCTTCAG
Organism: Fissipunctia ypsillon; assembly: GCA_947568875.1. Lineage (NCBI taxonomy): Eukaryota > Metazoa > Arthropoda > Insecta > Lepidoptera > Noctuidae > Fissipunctia > Fissipunctia ypsillon. The sequence goes on from OX387659.1 coordinate 17,888,905, forward strand.
GTTAAAATCATTAAAAGTCGGTTATCGTCACCTTAAGCCAGGGTGGACATTGGAAATATTGGTATTAATTTTGTTCCGGTCCAGAAGCTGGAAAAGGGGGATAACAATGGGACATAAAGCGGGATTTAGGGAGGATCCTTGGACATATGTTTCCGCGAATCCACCTTTGGGTGGATTTCTTGGGGTAAATGTTGGCATTGGCCTTAAAATGTTGAACAAATTTATATTTGGGGAGTCATAAACCATTTCTATTTTTTTTTATCGATTAATGGGTACTGAACAAGACACAATATAAGATTTATTTTTATTATATTATATGTCTATAAGGGCGTTGAGTGTCCCGCAACGTGTTAACTATCATACATATTTTATGTTTAAATCTTTAGACTATATTACACATTGTGCCATTTTCTTTTAATCGATCGTTAGGTAAGCCAATGTAAGCGTTAGTTTAATTGGCAGATGAAGAAAAACTCCACGAGGTCCTGTGTGCGATTTTCAGGTCGGGCAAAGTGTTATTGGGTTTTTCCATCTGGAATTTCTCAGTAGCTGCCTAGATTTGTTCTTGATTGATGGCAACAGGCTCGCCCCTATTAAGTGGGACTTAAACATAACTGGCGAAATCTGGGTGCACTTTCGGTAAACCTCTGCCTAACTTCGGGGAATCAGGCATTATGTTATGTTTGTAATCCAATACACAAGTTATTTCATCGTATCATTTATTCTAGACTCGAAAGGATGATCTAACTGTGTGTGTGTGTGTACTGTGTGTCACTTAAATTCACGCTTATTAAACCAGAAGATCAGTGTAATTATTGTAATTGACGTTAGGCCATTAACGATAGATTGAGATCGCCCTGTTAACTGCTAAACGGTTAGTTATTTATTAAACATTAGTTAGGTATACAATTATGCGCTGTAGTAGAACCATACATAATTTATACTAATATACAGGGTGGCGATTAGGTTATCACATTAATTGAAACCACGCATTCTGTTCATGATTCTGGACCCCACTGCGTTGAAATTTTTCGTCGGTTGTTAAAAAATTTTAACGTAGCGGAGTCCAGAATCATGTACTGAATACGTGGTTTCAATTAATGTGATAACCTAATCGCCACCCTGTATGTAATAAAGCCGCGGTTGGTCCGTGGATGGGTGACCATCTTTACACACCGAGACCCCTCCGTGCCTCGGAAAGCACGTTAAGCCGTTGGTCCCGGCTGTCATTCGTGGATCTTTTACAGTCGTTACGGGTCGTCTGAAGCCCGAAAGCCCGAAACCAATCTTACCAAGGGGTATCGTATTACTTAGTAACTGGGTTGTGGAGGTCACATAGGCAGTCGCTCCATGTAAAATACAGGTATTCAGCTGCATCCCTGGAAGCCGACCCCAACCGAGTTGGGAGAAAGCAGGCAGATGATGACGATAATAAAGCTGAAGAGTTTGTTTGTTTAAACGCGCTAATCTCTGGAACTACCAGATGGATTTGATAAATTCTTTTTAAATTTGATAGCCCAGTTCTTGAGGAAGGTTATAGGTTATTAAGATCACGCTACGATTCTTAGGAGCCGAGCAAAAAGAAAAAAAGTCAGAAGGAACGCTAAGCGAAAACGGAGTAATAGCGTGGTCGGGCGATGCGATGCGACGTGGTAGGTCGGGGGCTGAGGAAGTTATAGGCATAAAAATGGGCTGTTATTTCAGTCAGTCAGTACACAATATAAGATATATCTTACGACTTCCACGCGAACGAAGTCGCGGGTAAAAGCTCGTATGTAGCATATTTGTGGCACCTACCAGGTACCTATCTACCAGGTACCTACCTAGCAGGTAGATATTAAAAGAAAACTCTAACTTACCCCCGGTTTTCGAATTGAGAATTTGAAGTTGAGGACTCGTGAAACTCTATCATCACTCAAGGTGAGAGCCCCCGAAAGTCAAAATTTATTTGCAAAAAACGTTAGGAATTTCGGTTCCATTGAAGGGATCACCTTAAGTAATACTATAGAGGGTGACAAGTTCTCAACTCAAATTCTAAATTCAAAAATCAGGTGTAAGACCTAATTTCACCGAACATAATCGGACATTAGTAAATCAGCCATTAAAATAAACATCGAATTTAATGGTATTTACGTTCCACCAGAAAAAAATAACACCACATTAAGAAACCTGGCGACCAAGTTTCACCATACCATGTTAGTTTGTTAAATCTTCTGTTAAAATTATAACGGGACATTAAGAATAGCGAGTGTTTCACCAAGCGCTAATACATGATTAAATGTATTAATCTGGCGTCAAATTTAATTGCTGCCCTAGAGGTCCGTTAACTTACTGTCCGTTGTCAAAATCATCGTATTGAAAAACGCGAGTCTATACTATACGGCTAGCTAAAATGATGCATAGTTTGTGAACATTGATATGTGACATAGTGACTTTTTTTTTTTTGGTTGCTTTGACAACTAACCGATATAAGAGTGAATGATACATCCCAACGTCAGGTTTCTTAATGTGGTGTTATTATTTTCTGGTGGAACGTAAATACCATTAACATTGACGTTTATTTTAATGGCTGATTTACTAATGTCCGATTGTGAACAGTTTGATGAAACCTTTCAGTTTAACCCAATGTTTAGCGTGGTTACTTGTTTCATCTTATTATTATTAATATGGACTCTACTTGGAGAACATAAAATATATCCATTTTTAAATGACAATGAAAAACACTTCAGCTACAACTCCTACGTATAATAATTCACAAAATGGCAAAAACCTTTTAAACAATTTATTAATTATTATCTATTAATAAATAAAAATAAATGCTGTTCGTTAGTAAGCGCATTACTTGAGAACGACTGGTTCGAACTGGTCATTTTGTTTAATATTTTCGTAATAGGCTTCAGCGGCGATGTGTTAATTTTTATGGTGGTTTCGCCACTGATAGGCTTATTATAGTCAATAGCATATAATTAGATTTTTAGGGCAAGAAATTTTATTAAAGTTGCCTGAAAAATTGGAAAATTCGGGAAAAACTGAAAGTGCTTTTTCTGTGGGATTGAACAAGACATAGATTGTCGTGTCAGCTAGTTACAAATAAAAATTAACTAGTAATTAAAAAAAAAAAACTAAATAAACTTACGTCCAATGAGAAGGAAGCAATCGATGACCAGCTTCCTCAGGATATGAATGGAAACCTCGTCTTTAGACATGATGCTGTGACTTCTGCCGCGTACGATCGTTCAGTAAACTTCTTGAAGTCTTGCTACGTCCGTCCAATCACGACAAAATATTCGTTCGACTGACGGATATTGATGATTCTTGAATATAAGAATATATTCTTGATACTAAGGTATTTTTATTTAAATTTATTTTCTTGACGTGTATCGATGTGTTTTCTAAATATGCGCACGCGCTTCGTCCGTGCGTTCTGATAGTAGCGCGTACGTTTAACAGCGGTTCGGCGTGTACTGATGTAGATGACCGGGCGGCTCGGCTTAAATAGCCTCTATCTACGGCAGATAACGTCATTGGGTTATAAACATAAAATAATAATAAAAATAGTATATGTGCAGGAAAGAGCGGGGTCAGATTTTTTTTTGGGGAAAACTTAACATTAAAATTATCAGAAAACATCAGTTGTAGAATTTCTTGTAAAGGAGCTCGGGCGGGGAAGTACTGGTAGTGCTTACCTAGTATATCTATTTTTATCCCCAAGCGGCCATGACCACCTTAGGTGGGCTGTAGGCTTGTTTTCTATCAGAATCATAAAAAAATAACTGAACATAATCAACTGACTGAAGCAAGCAAAAAACTTTATGCAAATAAATAACCGACTTCCAAAAAAAAAACACTACAAATTGAAAAAATCTTTAATTTCGGAAGTCGGTCTTTCGATCTGTATTTTAGATTTTTGCCACCGACTTCCGAAAGTAAACTTATTTATCACTTGTAGTGTTTTTTTTTGGAAGTCGGTTGTTTTTTTTTTCAAAAAAGTTTTTATTTTTTCACTTTTTAGTGGATCGGTTTGTAATTTATCTAAGTTACAATAGCCTAATGACAACTGCTCATCACCTTTTACCAAATATTGGTTTTCCCGATGTAGGGATGTTAAGTTTTGAGGAGTTCTCCTGGTAGTTCACCATCAGTTCCATTTTACCATAATATATGCGTTGTGACGAGCATAATTTGCTTAGCAATAATTTTAAAGTAATCGAATCGCAACCCGTGAAATACTTATTATTGAGTAGTTCCGGTGGCCATCTGTGGTCTTCATTATCAGTTCCACTTCACCAAATGGTGCTTTCCGAGAGCAAATGAACAAGTCACTATAAAAAATACCAAACCGCCTATAATAATTGAAGATATCCCTCGATTTCTCCTGGATCCCATCAGACGGATGGATTTAACCTGATGACTATAGAACCACTTGGAAAGTATACCCTTTAAAACAAAAAATATTTTTTCTAATCTATACAGCCGTCTTCGAATACTCGGGGAACACACATAAAAAAATAAAAAAAGATTTCGACGAACTGAGAACTTCCTCCTTTTTTTGAAGTCTGTTAAAAACAGGAAAAACGCCTTTTTTGCAAAAATAAAAGCACACACAGGTTTTTAGTCTAATAAGACCTATAACCCACCTATGACCTATAATAATGACATCAGAAAGTAGGTACAAATGGAATGAATTCGAAGTAGTCATAGGTACAATTAGTTCTACCTACAGTCTGACAAATAGGAAAAACAAATTTGGGGAGTCCAAAAAGTCATACTTACTTAGCTGTAGAACTACAGGGAATATTTTTTTCCAAGTAGTCATACCTGATTACCTAGGTACAGTTAGTAGAGTGTATGGCAACTTGGAATAAACCGTTCAAATTAGGTATTTAAGTACACACCTCGCGCTGACTACAAATATTTTATTTTTCCATTACCTTCGGCCCTTTGTACACGTTTTTCAATCTACCTAGCCTTTTTCCCAACTACGTTGGGGTCGGCTTCCAGTCTAACCGGGTGCAGCTGAATACCAGTAATTTACATGAAGAGCCTGCCTATCTGACCTCCACAACCCGGTTACTGGTTAACACGATACCCCTTGGTAAGACTGGTTGGCAGACTTTCGGGCTTCTGATTACCCGTAACGATTGTCAAAGATCTACGAATGACAGTTGGGACCAACGGCTTAACGTGCTTTCCGAGGCACGGCGGGTCTCGCTCTCGATCTGTAATGGATGGTCGCCTATCCACGAACCGATTGCGTTAAGCGTAGCTTTACTTTAGGCCGACCCGTACGGCTGTTTAGCCACGAGCCCCCTAAAGACACAGGTTTAATTCTTGCCGTGAAAAACTACGGTTTATTCGCCGTCTGTAGGCACGGTCTTCAGTGTTGGATGGATCACTATGGGAGGTTGGTGACAGACACGTTTTTTCTATGGCACGGTTTATACGCCGTACCGTAAAGAAACCGTGCCGTGTACAAAGGGATAAAAATATGCAATAAGAAAACAAGAATTATTTATTCTTCGACATCTATCAATTGCATACGTTGCTATTTTCCTTATTTTTTGATAATTTTCCTCGTCTTTTATAGGGCACAGAACTGTATTTTCACGGCCGCACTTCAGAGGTAATAAAACTAGAAGCTGGCCTCTTAGCCAGGTACGCATGGACGATTTTATCTCTGGGCGACTTTTTTTCGCGCACTCGATTTTCATCGCAATGCTTTATAAAGTCGAGAGTTGAAAGTCGCTGGACACACACACGTCACGTTGGTCGTTGGTCACTCTGTTGGATTCTCAATGCTCGGCTCAACACCTTCTTTTTTGCGGTCCATATTCCTCAATATAGGCAGCCATCTTATGACCTTATTACAGACTAGTGTAGCGACCAAAACCGCTACAGCTTATGAGCGTTGAGACCTCGGCATGACATCACGCCACCACTCCGCTTTTGCTTTAGCTTGCCTGCGCTTCTCGCTCTTTTCTCCATTGTATATCGCTGCCTATTTATAGTATAAGCCGTTAATTAGTATAGTTTTGTACCATAGGTTTAGTAAGCAAATAAATATCTAAGTTTAGTTAGTGCCTACTGCTTTAATTATAAAACCATAAACACCTGTGAGGTAGGCTACATAGGAAGCGGCCCAAGTCAACAAACACCGGGCCACTCCGTTGGTGACCCCGACGTGATGTCATGCCGAGGTCTCATCGCTCATAAGCGGTAGCGGTTTTGGTCGCTACACTAGCTTTTGCCTGTGGCTTCGTCCGCGTAGAAGTCGGAAATTGTTCCACGGGAACGTACTGCCAGGATAAAAGTATCCTATGTCATGATGTGTACCCAGGTCATGGTCTATCCCTGTGCCAAACATCCAAGTCCGTTCAGCTGTTAAGGTTTGAAAAGGTAATAGACAGACATATTTATATTAGCATTTATAATAGGTACTATTAAAGAATATTATAAATGATAATAACAAATACAATAATACAAAAATTTATAAATTGTAAAAGAAAATATGCGCCTTTTATCAAAGTTTGTTTCTCGGAAAATCTGAGGCATGCAAGTGTGGTTTAAGCCTTATCTTTGTGTAAACAGACCTCCAATCGGCAATGTAAACAGCGTTATAAAACAGTAATTAGCTAATTTATTCTGAAATGAAAATGCATTTATCAGTTTTTAGGGTTCCTTACATCAAAAGAAAAAAATGGAACCCTTATAGGATCACTGGTGTGTCTGTCTGTCCGTCTGTCACAGCCAATTTGCTCCGAATCTAAAGGACCGATTAAGTTGACATTTGGTACACAAATCCATTCCTGTGACCCAAACATGGACGTGTTACGTAAATAAATGAATTTTGAACATGGGGGTCACTCTTGGGAGCAAATAAGACATATTTAAAAAAAAAAGTTTTGCAAACTATACCGTGTTACATATCAAATGAAAGGGCTTACTGTGGTGGTTTAGAATAGATTTTTTATATTTTTAAAATAAATAGTTTTAAAGTTATTTAAGAAAATTGGCGAAAATTGACCATACCTCTCAATATTGTGCGTACAAACTTACCAGTTGGAATGTATGGGAGAACATGTTTTTCAACTACAATGTTAAGTTTGTTCTTGGTATAATTCTGTCTCTTCTTTTTTCATCCCAACTACGGAACCCTTCATTGTGCGTGGTCCGACACTTGGACGTTTTTTTTTTAATGCACTGAAATACAATTATTTTCCTCATTAAAAGTCGTTATAAAAGTAGGACAAAAGAATTTAATTTACTTCATAATGTTTTCAGTTCTCCATTTCAAGAACAATGGGTATTTGTGCAACAAGAGAGCAAAATTGGTTTTTGCTGCGAGTGTTGATTTTGAATCCTGAGTAAGCGAAAGATTCTAGGTTAGAATTCTGAACGCAGCGAGGCATTCAAAGACACAAGATGCAAATTACTTTGGTCTCGTGTAACAAATAAAACTTTTTCCATCTGCAGCGAGAACGTATATTATTACCTAAAGGTAAAAAAATACAACATGGTAAGAATTAATCCATATGACTATTTGTAAAAACAACATTAAAAAAATTTAAAGTTAAAATTACATTTTCACCTCACAACCTCGGAAAGATTCTGTTAATCATTCGAAATCTGAGTACAAAAGTCATTGACTTACTCGTATATATAGGTATTACTGCATAAAAAGTGCATTTTATCCGCTAGTGTGGAAAGATTTTTTTTAAATTGGAACCTTTCTATTCAATAATTTTCCATACCGCCAGTCCACTGAAAATGCATTAATACTTATTTCATGTCAGTGTGCCAACCTCATTTTTAGAATAATCGCACTGGCCAGCACGACGACTGCATGAAATTAACTTTCAATACCTATTACCAATAGGGAACCTTACTGACAATTTATCCCGCTAGAGGGCGCACCTACAACGCTTGGTAGAATAAACAGAACAACATGGCGTCCATCTGTGCTAAGACTAGCTAACAAAAAGGTTATAGTAAAACGGTTAAAGTTCTTAATAATTTTATATTGTAAATAATTCTAATAATAAATTAATTTTATGAGACCGTACTATCGTATTACATAATGCAACTTGCACCCTAATTGCGTAACACACTACCGATCACAATCCGAATGATTTTGAAGCATATTACTAATCCATTGCTTCATATGTTCGAAAAATGTGTCTGCTCTACAACATAAATAACGCAATGAATGTTGTTGAACTGTCAAAATGAAACCGATTCCTACTCTAAGTGTGTTACGTAATCAGGGTGCTGTAATGATAGTTATAAGGCGAATACATAATTAAATAAATAATGTAAACAGAAAAACAAACTTCATGTTTAAGCCTCCCTTTTCATTTATGGTTATAAAAAACATATCTCTGTTTAGGTGACTGTTAATGAGAAATCCTGTGTGTTTACAATCTTCTGATATATTATTTTAGTGATATCCGTTCGTCAGGAATATTCTGTAATAGATGGGAATAATGCATCAGTCAGTGAATCAGTGTTGTGCCATTAGGTAGTATATGCAGGAACGAAAAACTGATAACTTCGCAAGCAGTGGTAAATTGCTACGTTGCAAGTATTTTACAGTCACAAAACATTAATGGTTGTGTTCTGACCATTTTAGAGCAGAAGACTATAAGAATTAAGGATATTTTACAGGTCATAGTATTAACCTAATGTAAAAACACAATATTCTTAGTGCTATTTACTTGAATGTAAAGTTAATAGTTTTTTGTAAAGTTGTTCAATATCACAAAAACAAATATGTATGTTTGGAATTCTTATAAGCATGTTTTTAACATTTTGGTATTATTTTAACCTACAATTACAGTAACAATGATGAAATAAAGCTAAAATAATATTGAAAAACGCCGAAAAATGTTACCGCTCGCCTTTAATAGTTTGCTTTGTTTACTTTAGTTTACTTCATGTCCATGTGGCACCATCTGCTGTTTCAGCTTTGCGTAATATTCCCTTGTAGTAGTTTTACTGTTTCTTTTTTAAATAAATAAACATTCATTTAATATATTAATTAAGCTGTTTTTCTTGCACCTAGTATTTTCCTCGCTGTAGTGAGGTGAAAAGTTGTGTGTATCGCTCGGCAGCAAAGTTATTCTGCGTCTCGTACCTTTGAAACTGGCTACGCTCACGATTCAATACAAGTTCTCGCACAAAAAAAAAACAACTTTGCAGCCTTGCATAACAAATAACTATTAAAACCTTAAGGAGAAAGCGCTAAGGTAGCCCGCGAAATTCAAATTTCTTACGATTTTTGCAATTTGTAGCTCAGTGTCTGGGTGTATGTTGATTAAAGTACAATTCGCGAGCGTAAAAAATATGTATTTACAGAATCATAATCATTAGAATCAGTAAAACAATTAAGTTAATATAATCCTGAAATGTTAAGAGTTTATGAAATAGCCATATTTACACAATTACTTGGTCTTAAAGAGTTGTATTATGCAGCATAACTCTGCATGTCAAAACTTTTTGTTTCTTTATTGTCAACCTTTTTTTCCGTTTGTCTTTGAGTCTGGTCGATTTTTTACCTTTTTATTTCGTGATTCGAATTTTTTTTTTTTATGACAGATGGGTCCTCATTTTTTCTTCAGTTGCTAAAGTTGATCGATTGATACTGACCCAGTTTGTGGAAAATTAACGTGTAATTTGTGAATTATAGCAAGTTGCTATCCGTGCCGTCCTATCTATTAGTACACATTATGGTAAAGCAATAAAGTTATTGAGTATTGTGTATTGAGTACCAGTCAGGTGATTTCACCTTTATTTTTCCTGGTACGTATCTTTTAACAGTTTTCCTCAATCGGGAGTTCAGTCTGATCACGCTGGTCTAACCCTAATTCATTTTGTCTTAGGATTGAACAGCTTAGAACAGGCCGCCTTTCGGCCTCCAGGTTTTGGCCTAAAATAACGCTGGACGTCCTTGGTCAACGCCGAGTGTTGGACCGCATCTTGACTGCGAAAGGTCTCGCAACCAACGCCAGCTCCTGAGCAGAGGACTACTTCCTACAGTCTACGACACCTCGCCGGACGTAATTACGTTATGTCAACGGTTTTATATGATATTTTTACGTACTAGTTTAAAAATGTAGTTAGTAACCCTCTGCGGATTTTTAATTCATTGACTATTTAATTTTAAATTTTCAAGTCTGTAAAATGCGAGATACCTTGGTTCTTTGGTCTTTTTTCCATTACGATTCATTTTGGGAGCGTTACCTAATAGCGATTGCAATCGACTAGTTAGTACGTTTTACGTTACGTTTCGTTATTCGCGAATTTCACCCTATCGGACCAAAGTTCTCTGCAAATTTTTTTTCTTTACATAAATCAACCTGCAACTCTTTTTATACCTTTAATATTCATTTTTTTTACGTTTTAATGTTTTTTCTACGTTTCTTTTATTACAACAAAATTAAACGTGTTTTAGCGAAAAAGTGCATCTCCTTTTTTATTTTTTTCGCTACTATTGATGACTTTAATGATTATAATTCTGTAAATACATATTTGTTACGGTTGCGAATCATGTTTTAATCAATATAAAACCTAATACTGGCCTGCAAATTGCAAAAAAACGTAAGAGCATTTAAATTTCGCGGGCTACCTTAACGCTGTTGCCTTAACAGATGATTTGAAATTTTACGGTTATATTATGTGTATCCGAGCGTTTTATTGTTTGTTTCTTTTTTGGGTCTACTAGCTAAGGAATTTGAAAATCGAACATCGAATCGACTTGTTTCTATCTCTCGCTTTTTTCGTATCGAAGTGAAAGTGACAGAACAACGTGAAGTTCAAATCTTTCGAATTTTGTGAGTAGACCCAGCACTGATCTCGGCATTAAAAGAAAAAGTTATTTTGTCTCACGCTCGGCAGCAAAATCGGATTTTGCTCACTGTCTTTAAACAGCAACACCTGCTGTCTGTGCTGAGGTGAAAATGTCTTTTTTCACTATATGTTTAGTTATCTACGAGAATAGCTCATGAAATTCAGATAACTATATTTACTCAAACATGTGTGTACATACAGTTATAAAGAAACAAATGCATGCAAGGTGTTATAAGTACATGGAATTGTGCTAACATGTTTACCATATTATCATGGTGAGCAAATATTAATACAAGTTTAGAATTAAAAGAATAATATCAACATTTATTAACATTGACAATGTTGATATAAATTAATTAATTAAATTAAATTTATTGATTACATAATTAATTCATATAGCAATGGATAGGAGTTATATACAAAATTGTCAAATATTCAATTATTTAAAAATAAAAACATAACATAATGTCAAGGTAGGTCCAAAATATTCAATCAATAGTCATTATCAAAATCATTACCTATTTTACATTTGCATACATTACAGATTAAATTAATTTATAAAAGAGCATGTCAATTTAAAATGATTCCATTAAAAAATCATTCTCATTATATGCTTTACTAGCTAAAAAAGATTTTACTTTCCTTTTAAATACTATTTCCTTTTAATTCTACGCTTAGCTCTTTCCAGCTATTGGGAAGCTTATTGTAAATAATGGGAGCCATACAAAAAACAGCCCTGCCCATAAGTGCAGTCCTTTATTTTTTTTTTTTTTTTTTTTTATTTTTTTTTTTTTTTTTTTTTTTGTGGATGGGAAATCATCAAATGACTTCTCCCGCTCTGGGCGGAGCGGGAGGGCGTGTCAGACTTTTACTGACTAAAACCCACCCGTGTTCCTTCTGTTGCCTGTGCCGGGGCCACGGTAACTCTTTCGAACATCCCGCAACCCTAGCTGGCATCGGCCCTAGCGGACCCCGTCAATAGTGCTGACATCTCTTTGAGGCGCGCGTGGAACACAACGCGCCGTCGACTCGGGCTTTGTCCTTGCCGGACGGCGAGCTACCCATTGCTCGCCGTCCGCAAGCCCGCGCCTACGGTGGCCGGGAATCGGCTGTCAATTCCCGACGCCCAGGGCGTCTCCTGCGGCGACTAGGGGCGTGAGGGCGCAAAGCTTGCCTCTCCCTCACGCGTTCCGCCTCCTCCTTCGCGAGCATTACTGCTTCGCAGAAGGAGGTAATGGCTTCCCATGTACTCTCGCCCCGTACCATGGCCTGGACCAGGGCCGGACGCGAGAGATCGCCGCCGCCGATCGCTTCCGCGAGGACACGGCGGTGCTCCGCCCAAGCCGGGCAGACCTCCACCGTATGCTCCACCGTGTCCTCCGGGCGATTCACACAGTGGTGACACCCGGGCGTTTCCTCCCGCCTTATCCGGAACAGGTACCTCCCGAAGCACCCGTGTCCGGTGAGGACCTGCGTCAGGCGGAAGGTGAGGACGCCGTGGCGCCTCTCCAGCCACTCCTCAAAGAGGGGACTTATCGCCGCAATTGTGGCGTGCCCAGCGCTGGGTTGCGACAATCGCACTCTCCATGCCGCCATGAGATCCTGCCGGAGCTCTGTCCGCCGTGCCGCGATTTCTCGCGGCAACGGAGTAACGCCCCGGCGTCCTGCCTCCTCGCGCCACTCCCACATGTGCGCGAGGACTTTTGCCCCCCCAGATTGGGCAGGAGCCGCCTCAAGGCAGCCCCGGCCCGCTCCAGTCTGGGAGCCAAACGTCGGAAATGCTCCACGAAATTCCACCGGCTGTCGAGGACGAGTCCCAGGTACTTCATCGTCGACTCGACACCGATGGGAACCCCTCCTACCGTTATTTGGGAACCCGACGGTGGCGCGTTCCGAGGACCATGAAAACACATGGCCTCGGACTTGTGCAAGGCCACCTCGAGTCCCAATTGCCGGATCCTCTCTATAATTGTCGCAACCCCGCATGTCGCCAATTCGGCCGCCGCCTGGTGCGACCTCCCCTGATAAGTGCAGTCCTATGTCGACAGATGACTGTTATCACGTCTATTCCTAGGAAATAGGTCTGCCATGCGGGGAAATAGATTAGGATTAGTAAATATCGCGATTTTAAATATACAAGGTGTAACATAATTAACGCACAACCTCTTAAGGGATCATTGTAAAAAAATCTGCTGCTCCCTACATTTGTGCTCGCATAACTCGTCAAAATGTAGGGAACAGCAGATTTTTTTTTCATGATTTCAGGTTTGTTGTTCATAATGATGAGTACAATGATCCCTTATGAGGATGTGCGTTATTTATGTTACATATTGTATAAATTGATGGTAAAGTCAAGATGTGGAGGCTTATGTAAAACGGCTTGCAACTATCAGACATTTTTAATTTAAATATGGAACTAATGCATGTTTTTTGGGCTTCAAATGCGATATCTCTATCCGTAGAGAGTCCCCATAAAATAATGCCGTATCTGATAATGGGCTCTGCTATGTAATATATGTATGTAATAGGTGGTTAATAGGGCATCAGTATTTAGTATCCGCGATAGTTTATACAGTATGTTAGTTTAAACGAGGGACGTATTCAAACCCACAATAGTTCATGCTTACATGATACTAATAAAAATATGATAAAAAAATAACACTGATAAATACAGACAGAACCATACCAAAAATTCCGCAAAAAGCCTCGCAACGTGTATGCACCCTTGTGCTAGACAAAAACCAGCGGCAAAAATTCACACGTGGTTCGTGGTCGTTGACCCCGAATTTTAGGATCGGCCACGTGTTGTGCCGCATGATTACTTTACTGTTTACAAGTTCACTTCTTGCGCGCTCAGTGTTCATGAGTAATGTATTTTATTGGACAATTACATCATAAATTAAGGTTATACGTTTTTTACATATAAGGGACGAGAATCGAATACTGAATACCCTCCCTCAATAAGTCCCTCGTTTAACCTAACAGACTGTATAGTGCGAATGCACTGTTACTTAGTTTTTTGCTAATGACCTCTATGTGAGCCTTCCAATTTAAATTACGATCTATGGTTAATCCTAAAAACTTAGTGGAATTTATTGCGTCAATTATATTATTATTTCCTTTATTACATTAAATACATACACATTATATTTTTAAATATTAGAATATAAAAATTATAAAAACATTTAAAAATATAAAAAATAGTAGCCCTCCGGTTTCGGGAACAGGGTCCAAGCTACGCCGGTCAGGGCTCCAGTGAGCGGAACCTCCTAACAACGCGAGCCGTGTCTAGAAGTACCGCTTTCTGAATCAAGCCCTTAATACAGCTGCCCAACGAGAGCCTTCTTAGGTGTTTGTCGAGACTCTTGGCAATTAAATATTATTTTTATATTTACTTTTAAAAATTGCAAAATTTTAACTGCCTTTGGCTAAAATGCATTATTACTGTTTTATTTAAGTTAATATTGAGGTTATTATTTTCTAACCATGGAATCGCTTTGTTTAATATAATATTTATATCCGTTTCATACATGTGCTTATTATCACAAGGAATGGTCATCGTGCTGTCATCTGCAAAAAGTGTCATACTGTGCTGGTGACCAGTCAATCAGAAAAGTTGAAATACTTATTGGTCCTTAATGATCACCGTTCTCCTGTCTTGTCTTGTCAACTTGTCTTTCCATACTTCTGTATCAGTCGTCATCTCGGTAGTCATCCCCTTTCTAGCCATACCTTCGTCCATCCAACGTTTCGTCTTTATTCAATTAAATCAATATTTTTTAACAAATCATCACAGGATAAATATTTATCAGTGTAGAACTAAATGCGTCAGTTCTATCTGTGTTTTGATAACAGGTTTATAAAAATAAAATACGTACGTATCTACATAATCAAAAATTTTTTTTGTCAGATCATACGATAGTTATTTAAATGGTTGATAATAGTTTATTTACATAAGTATTTAAAACTGTGATATTTTGCTCGGGTTGGAGGAAAATTTGCAGTGATAACAAAAAATTTATAAAACCAGAACGAATCGAGTGCAGCTATCTTTTATTTCTAATCTCGCAACAAACATTTATCTTTTGTAAACAACAAAACTAATTGCTGCTGACAAAACTTTTATTTTAGAAACTATTATTTACATACATGCACACATAAACTCACGCCATCTTCCCATCGGGGTAGGCAGAAACTACAGAACGCCACCTGCTGCGATCCTTGCATAATCCTTTTGCTTCGTTTTTTTTTTCGTTTTGTTTCGTTTGCTTCGTTCATACATCTGAAGCCCAATTCCCGTAATCAAAAACGTTCAAAATCTAGTCGCAATCTCATCTCAGCGTCAATCAAATGTCAAAAATGTAGGTAAATTATAGGTATTTTTGACATATTGAAACTGAGATCAGACTGTGAACGTTCTTAAAATAACGAGAATTGCCCCTCTTGCCAACGCACGCCGGTGGCGACTACATACGCCCTTTTTTGTGGATGGGAAATCATCAAATGACTTCTCCCGCTCTGGGCGGAGCGGGAGGGCGTGTCAGGCTTTTACTGACTAAAACCCACCCGTGTTCCTTCTGTTGCCTGTGCCGGGGCCACGGTAACTCTATCGAACATCCCGCAACCCTGGCTGGCATCGGTCCTAGCGGACCCCTTCAATGGTGCTGACATCTCTTTGAGGCGCACGTGGAACACAACGCGCCGTCATCTCGGGCCTGGTCCTTACCGGACGGCAAGCTACCCATTGCTCGCCGTCCGCAAGCCCGCGCCTACGATGGCCGGGAATCGGCTGCCAATTCCCGACGCCCAGGGCGTCTCCTGCGGCGACTAGGGGCGTGAGGGCGCAAAGCTTGCCTCTCCTTCACGCGTTCCGCCTCCTCCATCGCGAGCATTACTGCTTCGCAGAAGGAGGTGATGGCTTCCCATGTACTCTCGCTCCGTACCTGGCCTGGACCAGGGCCGGACGCGAGAGATCGCCGCCGCCGATCGCTTCCGCGAGGACACGGCGGTGCCCCGCCCAAGCCGGGCAGACCTGCACCGTATGCTCCACTGTGTCCTCCGAGTACACACGCCCTAAGACACAGATAAATTCCAACGGCCTTGAGTACATAGCTTGCGTGTTCTGTGCTGAGCTCACGCAACGCGTCGTACGTCCACCCAGTAATAGGCCTCGCCCATCAAGGAGCGCTGTCTTAAATTAAACACATTATTAATTTATTATACACAAAACGAATGGTATTTTAATAAAACATGTGTACTAAAAGATAAATAATTAAATTATCTTTAATAATAAAAATACGCTTGATAGTTTTTCCGTAAATCTCATTATTTTATCCGCGTTAAACACCGCGTTTACATATTAATTACAGTATCTATACTATTATTATAAAGCTGAAGAGTTTGTTGGTTTTGTTGACTATAAAGGCTATAGGTTATATAACATTACGCTACGAACAATAGGAACGGATCAACGGAGCATCCATGAAAAATGATATATGATATGAAATAATTTTTACTATTGATAGGTATGTAAGTTAAAAACGGCTTCGCTTCGGCTTCTCTCTTACAAAAAAACTTTTTGAGAAAAAAAAAACAAGCGACTTCCAAAAAAATACTACAATTACTACAAAGTGAAAAATAACTTAATTTCGGAAGTCGGTGGCAAAAACCTAAAATACAGATCCAAAGACACCGACTTCCGAAATTAAAGTTATTTTTCACTTTGTATCTTTGTGTCTTTGGTTTTGTCACCAATACACGCTCTCATCGTTTGTTTGGTTATTTCTTTTATTTTAGAATGAAAATGTTGAAAATAAGCATGAAGCATGAAAATAAGCATGAATATTACCGTTAAAATCATTTGTAGCCAGAGTGCATCTCATGACAATTCCAATAAGCGCAAACACGGCTAGGATACATTGTTTTATTACTGAGTTCCGGTGCCTACCTTCCGGCTTCATCATCACATCAGCTCGATGGTACATTTTCATCAGAACTATTTATTTAAATTTGCTTCGTCACTGTCACTTAACTATCTAAATCGAGATATCTTATCGCCACCCGTGAAATACTTATCATTAAGGAGTTCCCTTGGCCATCTGACGTCTTCGTGATCAGTTCTTCTTCACCAAATGATACTTTTTAGTGGGTCGGTTTGTAATTTATCTAAGTTACAATAGCGTAATGACAACTGCTCATCACCTTTTACAAAACATTGCTTTACCCGATGCAGGGACGTTAATTGTTGAGGAGTTCTCCTGGTACTTCACCACCAGCTCCACTTCACCATATGCATTGTAACGAGCTTATATTGCTTTGCAATCATTTTAAAGTAATCGAATCGCAACCCGTGAAATACTTATTACTGAGTTGTTCCGGTGGCCATCTGTGGTCTTCATCATCAGTTTCTTTTCACCAAATGGTGCTTTCCCAGAGCAAATGCACAAGTTACTATAAAAAATATCCAAATTGCTATAGGTGTGCCTATATTATTTGAAGAGTCCCCTCGATTTCTCCAGGATTCCATCATCACATCCTCTTTCAAACTAAAATAGAATTTTCGAAATCGGTCCAGCCCTCTTCGAGTAATCGGGAAACACACATAAAAAAAAAATATTCTAACGAACTGAGAACCTCCTCCTTTTTTGAAGTCAGTTAAAAATCATTTATAGCCAGAGTGCAAACTCAAACTCAAACTCAAAGCATTTATTTCAATTAAACCAATTACAGGCACTTTTGAATTGTCAAAGAGTCGGTCAGTTAGTCAGAAAATTGAAGCTAGTCGCCCATTCCAAAACGTAGATCTCTATGGAGAAGAATGGGCAAGAAACTCCATGGACACTCTTTTAAATCAAAATTGTTACAAAATCCTGGGTAGGTACATTGTTATTGTTCTTGTTGCTTCTATATGTGAGAACAATGTAAAAAATAGATAACTAAAACAATTTAAAATATAAGATTAAAAATAAGCCCTGGCAGCTAAGAGATGACCAGTCTCCACTGACGGCGCCCGTTCACGAACATGACGCGTGGATCAGCACTATCCAGCTCAACCATTTTGTAGGGAACCGAATGATCCAACACACGCGCCACCATCAGCGAGACATTTGAGTGAGCATGACATACTCTCAACTGCCATACTTTTTCAAGTCAACATATGTACCTACATCATAACATAAAACCGCTCCATGGTACTCACATTTACAAAATTGAAAAGATGCTTCTAATTTATACAAAACTATAGTTTGCAATGATTGTAATTAAAAGATTAGTAAACACTAAATCTATAGTCTATATATAGTCAATAAGTCTATAGTAATAACATAATGTCAGAAAAAAAGGGGACGCATTTCTTCCAAACAAAAAAAAAAAAAAAAATTAACAAAGCCCAAGTGGCTGTGGAGCAGGACCAGCATTTAGCCAAGCATTTTTATCTACGATATAATCATTCAACCTATAATATGCTTGCCTACATAGTGTGCGTTTAATGCATGTTTTATTGCATGTTGCATCTCATGACAATTCCAATAAGCCCAAACACGGCTAGGATACATTGTTTATGATTCTGCCATACGCACTAAGTACTATAACTGACATTAGAAACTACTCAATAGTGACGTCAACGTTTCCTGACCAATGGAAAATTGCTTCCCTTAGGCCCTTACCAAAAAATGACAATCCAATTGAGTTCAGGATGTGTGCCCTATTAGCATTTTACCCTGTCTGTCTAAAGTGTTAGAGAAAGTCATCAGCCACCAGTTAACGCAATTTCTGGAACAAAATAATGTGTTGCCGGACTTACAGTCTGGTTTCAGGAAGCAGCGCACTACTGCCACTGCCTTACTAGATGTTACTGATAATCTATTATCAGCTCAAGATAAAGGAATGTGTTCATTGCTAGTCTTGCTGGATTTTTCGCGGGCGTTTGACGCAATTACTATCCCTTATTACTTTATTACTATCGAAGCTAAATTATTGCGCTTTGACCCCAGCGCTACGCAATGGTTACACAGCTCTCTTAGTGAGAGAAAACAACTTGTGGATCTACGTTTAGATGACGGCATTGCTCTTACATCGAGTCTTACTTCCGTTGAGAGAGGGGTTCCGCAGGGATCTATATTAGGCCCAATTATGTTTATTTTATACTGGGCGGATATAATTAAATGCCTCCAGAAATGCAAATACCAACGAAAATGCAAATATTACGGAGTTCCGTTGCTTACCATCCGGCTTGATCATCAGATCAGTTCGATGGTACCATTGTCATCGGAACCATTTATTTAAATTTGCTTCGTCATAGTCGCTTAACTATCTTAATCGAGATATCTTATGGCCGCCCGTGAATTACTTATCATTGAGGAGTTCCCGTGGCCATTTGTGGTCTTCTTCGGTGGTTCCACTTCACCAAATGGTACTTTCTGAATGCAAATGCTTGCCTTGTTGATAAAAACATCAAAATCGTTATGTGTTTGCCTATAATATTTGAGGGGTTCCCTCAATTCCTCATGGATCCTATCATCAGAACTGGATTTTGATATAAATGAGACCAATCTGGAAGTATGTCCAAAGAATTTTCTAAATCGGTTTATAAATGACGGAGTACTGAGGTAACAAACATAAAAAAAACAACCTAATTGATAACCTCCTCCTTTTTTTGAAGTCGGTTAAAAATAGGTTATTGGGTGGGCTTGTGGCTAAGAAATAACAGCCGCACGGGTCGATCGGTCAGGTTAAGCTACGCTTGCCGCGGTTGGTCCGTGGATGGGTGACCATCTTTACATATCAAGACACCTCCGTGCCTCGGAAAGCACGTTAAGCCGTTGGTCCTGGCTGTCATTCGTGTATCTTTGACAGTCGTTACGGGTCGTCAGAAGCCCGAAAGTCTGACAACCAGTCTTACCAAGGGGTATCGTATTACCCAGTAACTGGGTTGTGGAGGTCAGATAGGCAGTCGCTCCATGTAAAATACTGGTATTCAGCTGCATCCGGTTAGACTGGAAGCCGACCCCAACATAGTTGGGAAAAGGCTAGGCAGATGATGATGGGTTCAGCCGTAAGAAGAAGTGAACTACTAAAGATTCAGATTTGTTTGCTGGGCCTGTTATACAGGGTTATTTTAAATTGGCTAGCTAAACTCCGCAGATGCGATAGGTACCGATATATAAACACGATAAAACAGAAAATAAATAAATTTGATGATTTTTTGTGGCGTCATTGACCGCAGTTATTGTAGTCACTTAAATTATCAGTTTAAAAAATCTGTTTTTTTATGTATAAACTTCACAGACGTGATGAGTATCGATATCTAAATGCGATAAAACAAACAAACCGTTTTTCTCAAATCATACTTCAAGTAACAAAACTAACAGCGGTCACTGACCTCCAAAAAAAATCTTTTAGTGTGTTTAGATATCGATACCCATCGCGTCTGCGGCGTTTAGCTAGCCAATTTAAAATAACCCTGTAGATAAAGGCTTCTACTCGATAGCATGGGTAACCTTATGACACCATGCCGCGCTTGCGTGGGTCCAGCATGGACGATAACTGTTGAACCTTTGCTTTGATTAATATGTTTTTTTGCTGATTACGCACAAATGGAACCATAACATCACGCCTGTAATCCCCGAAAGGCTAACGAGGCAGTCACAAATGGAACCATAAGGAACATTGTTCTTTTTTCGTAATAATCTTATGAAAGACATCGTAATGTCTGTAGGCACCGTAGTGCCTACTGGATTTCCCCACGAAATTTTCCTATGAATTTAAAATAGCCAGGCTGAGCCAGGCCTATATTACTGATATGGGCAACAAGAACCAATATCCAAAAGGGAATCTTACGCAAAGCTGAGCACAGCTGGCGCCACCTAATCATGACGTAAACACTGAAAAAGAAGCTGAAGGAAGCTGTCAAAGGTGCGCGGCAAAATTTTACGGCCTATTTTAGTATTTTTCGACTTAGTTTCATCCCTGTTTATATAAATGTACGTTATAACAATGAAAGGAATGAAAATTAGTCTGGGTCACTGTCACCGTACATGATTATTTCAAACAGGTTTTTTTTGTGATATTACTTAATATCATAATAAAATATCTGTTCGTAAAGAAGTTACATTTTAACTACTTTCAAATACTTAAACTTTTAAAAATGAATAGCACTAAAAAAATTGTGTTTATATCTCAGGTTTTTACACTGACCTGTAAAAATCTTCATTCTTAAAAGTCTTCAGCTCTAAAATGACACACAGCCATACAACACAACACGTTATCACAGATGACAGAAGAGGCCTCTTCTGTCATCTGCCTAAACGTCATGTTGTTCTGTTTACGTCAGTTTACGTAATAGTGCAATGGTCCCTCTAGCGGGGGAAATTGGCAGTAAGATATTGTAAAAAAAGTTAAGTTTATTTTAGAAAATTAAATTAGTTTTATCCACAGTTTTATCGTTTTATCCACTGGGTTTATCATCAACGATGACAGTCGATAAAATTGACAGCAAAAAGGAAAACAAAAAGTATTTTCTGCCTGACTTGCGTCGCTTACAAATACTCTAAAGGAAAACATTGCTAGGAAACCTTAGACTGTAGCACAGTAGTCAACCTTGCCGGGGCTAAATAATGCACTGGTATAGGCCATTGTTGTGCTGAATCAATATTCTAGCATTTATCCTCAATTATCAGCTTAGTAGCAGTGGTGGCTCAGTGGTTACGGGTCGTAGGCTTGGGTTCGAATCCAAGCAGGCACGCACTACTCTAAAACGGTGAAGGAAAACATCGTGAGGAAACCGGCATGTCGTAGAACCAAAAATTCGAAGTCACACATTCCCTACCCGCACTGGGGCCGCGTGGTGGATAATGGCCCGCTCCCTCTCACAGAGAGGGGGCCTGTATCCCAGCAGTGGGAACGTTATAGGCTTATTATGTATGTATCGGCTTCTTGCCTATAAAACTACATGAAAGGTGACCGCAACCGCAAACCGCAGCTCCCGCAGACAGGCGCGACGCGAAGGCTCGAGGCGACTCCGGTAGAACAATTTCCACGAAGTTTTCATAGAAATTCTTCCAGCAGAGTCGCGTCGCGCCGCCCGTCGCATCGCGCCGTCGCGTCGCACCTGTCTACGGGAGGCTTAACGCCCCGCCCAATCGCAACGACAGACCGCAGCGATACGACTGGTTTCTATAGAAATCTACGAAAACGCTTCCGTAGATGTCACGTGTTGCCGCTGCGGTTTGCAGTTGCGGTCGCCTAATCTTAAATTCTTTCATTCATTCATTCATTCACAGACACACAACGCACCGCCTAAGCCGCTGGGTCTAGAAGCATTAAGTCTTATATTACGAAAGTGAGCACTAAGAGAGGGTTTTTGAAAATTCGTCTCCTAAAGGCCGTAAAAACAGGCCTAAACAGGAGATGAAAGTTTGTATAGAAGTTCCCCCTTTTTTCCGATGGGAAACCCTTTTGGGCTTAGGGCTTGTTGAACTATAAACTGCTTATTACATAAAGATTATGAAGTATTCTAACAATAGGTAAATGTTGCCATAAAATCTGAAACAGTAACCTTGCAATTATTTACAATCTGATAAGTTATACATATACATAATCCTAACATGACTGTTGTGTTATCAATACAAGTGCATATCTTTGAATCTGGAGCACTTGCATTAGAATTTATATCTAATCTATAATCTATGATATATTTAAGCATAGCTGAGTACAGTCAACCAGCACATCCATTGTAACAATTTGCCCTTGACATCGCTGCGGCTTTACTGACACGATGTCAGTAAAGCCGCGGTCCCACGGCCTGTTATCTGACAGGCCGCGCCAGACGTTGCTATGCCTGTCGCGGGATCACCACAGGCCTCATCGGATGCGACGGTTCTCATGGCTTGTCGGCCTGACCTGGCGCGATCTGGCCTGTGTGACGTGAGGATTTATTATTCAAACTAAAATACATTTTGTTTATTTTTTTAAGTGTTTTATTTTAATGTCAAGAGTGTAAGAGCAGTGGTGGCCCAGTGGTGTCGGCTTCGACTTACGAGTTGTGTAGGTCGTGAGTTCGAACCCAGGCAGGCATATTACTTTGTGTACTTAATTTCAACACCACTGCTCTCAAAACGGTGAAGGAGAACATCGCGAGGAAACCGCGGCATGTCCTGGAACCAAAAATCCGAAGACATGTGACAGCTACCAACCCGCACTGGCCCCGCGTCGTGGATTACGGCCCACTCCCTCTCGAAGAGAGGAGGCCTGTGTCCCAGCAGTGGGAATGTTATAGCAGGCTAATTATGTAGTTTAGTGTCAACTAAAGCAGTGAGATGGGCGGACGAAATTGTTGATGTCGCAGATAGAACCTGGATGAGGCTGACACAGGAGCGTTGGGATTGGCACAAGAAAAGAGAGGCCTGCTGAATACAGCAGTGGGTGATGTAGGCCTGTGGATGATGATGAAGTGTTAGTTTGCTTTTTTCTCGTGTTTTCCAACATATTTTTTACTTATAAATTATTATAAATTACATTTATGATAAGTTGGTTTTTTGTTTGTAAATTGCACTGTACGACGCCTTGAGGTTTAATCTGTAATATTGTGTATGTACACTTAAATAAATAACTTATACAAGGTGTTCCTTTTGATATCACATAACTCTAGGGAGTCAATGTACTCCTTATGAACAACTTTTACTATGGGACCAAATCCGAAATCGCGACAAAAAATCAAGTGTTCCCAACATTTTGATGAGTTATGCGAACATAAAATGTGGTGATTTTTTTTTCGCGATTTCAGGTTTGGTCCCATAGTAAAAGTTGTTCATAATAATGAGTACAATTACACCTCAACCAAACCCTTCGGGAATAACAGGCTTGATGTTATGTTGATGTTGTTGAATTTAGTAGCATTTGCATTAGTTAATTAGTCGCATACAAAGTGGAAAGCTGATGAAGGGGAAATACTGAGGTTACACCGGTTATCAGATCTTTGGGACTTATTCTAGTACTGCCTTGTACCTATTTGTTTGATAGCCCTGACTATGCTGGTGGTAGACCTCATCCGGAAAAGTACTGCAACCATACATGCAATCAGCATTTCGGGCTGAAAGGTAAGTATCGGTATCTTAAGTGTCAGTGAAATTAAAGTATCTACTCGTACATCATCTGCCTAGCCTTTTCCCAAATATATTGGGGTCGGCTTCCAGTCAAACCAGATGCAGCTGAATACCAGTATTTTATATGGAGCTACTGCCTATCTGACCTCCACAATCCAGTTACTGGGTAATACGACACCCCTTGGTAAAACTGGTTGTCAGACTTTCGGGTTTCTGACGACCCGTAACGACTGTCAAAGATACACGAATGACAGCCAGGACCAACGGCTTAACATGCTTTCTGAGGCACGGAGGGGTCTTGTTATGTAAAGATGGTCACCCTTCCACGGACCAACCGTGGCAACCGAAGCTTAACCTGATCGATCGACCCATGCGGCTTTTATTTCTTAACCACAAGCCACTACTCGTACATGAGACTTTAAATTTTACCTCTTAATTCCGGTTCACTAAAGTTTCACCAAAAGTCCATTGACAAATTTTGATTTTACAACCAACGATTCGTATACTATTTATTTCGCAAACAACTTGTTCGGCAAATGTTTCATTTTAAAAACACTCGTTTTATAAAGATTCATTTGGCAAACACTTCTTTTATTAAATGCATCATTCATTTAATGCTTCATTTTATTTAATGCATTTTTGGCATACATTTATTAATCCATAATAATTGAAAGACTCATCTATCGCATACCCCAAAAGTCAAGGTCAACAAACCAAAATATTATTATGCTCAAATCTTAAAATATTACCTTGTGACAAGCTTTGGGGTCAAGAGAATTTTAAAGGTCAATGACAGACGTCTCGAAGTAAGGCGTGATCGACGGAGCTCCGCTTCGCGGGGCTCCTATTTCTGAATGGTTAAAAAAAATAACCACGAAGAGGATGGCGGGGTCTTTCTGAGCCCGCCATCCCCTTCTAACCTAACCTGTCTGAGTCGGGGTGCCCCAAGTCCCGAGCTCGCTTCGCTCGCTCTTACATCCTAAGTTCTGCCATCATCATAGTATGCCAAGTGAAATTGTACCATGTAAAAATAATTAATTACTTGTCAAATAATACGTTATTAAATACAAGTTTATTGGATAATTATTTTGCTAAGTTAATTATTTGGTAAACTTGTTGTTGTATAATGATGAAATGACAAATAACGTTTTTGCCAATCGTTGCTTGTCAAGTAAAAATTTATGAATTAATTTTTGGTGAACTGACCGGTCACCCTTAATTTCAGATACAATGTGTTAGCTTACGATATTATATTATATATATACATACATACACTAGTATTACAGTTTCCCAATTCAGTTATGTAGTTAATTTACATTTTTTCTAAACAATTTACAATATACACACAATATTTAGAAATTAAAAACATCACATCTGTAACGTTACCTTAGCGAACTCGCTCAGTGAACATGAGAAAATATCTATTTCGTCGGCCATTTTAGGTTAAATCATTTGAAATATTAATTACTGCTAAGAAGGCTGTAATGTTTGTCTGTATTATGTAACAGTTTTCTCTCAATCTCATTACTGTGCGTTCGCACTGGCGAAACATTCACAAAAAATCATGTTGAAATCTATGTTTTCTGTCAATGTATTTATCAACTCGTTCGCATTGTCACATAGTTTGTTGACGTGAAATATGTTTGACGTTTCGTATCACTTGACATGTTTTTACAAACCAATTTCATAACAAAGTGTATCTGTATGAATCTAGCAACATGTTACAAGATTTGTTTTGACATTTCGCCGATTTTTATTTTTTTTTTATTGCAAAATAGGCCCGCTTCTGACCTCGATCTCGCCTGGTGATCTCGATTTATGTAACTGATGTGGATAAAAATAGTTTATTAGTGGGTAACTAACATAAATTAAAGCAATGAGGACGTTTTATTATTTAAAGTTTTAGTTCCCAAAGTGGTCTAGTTGGACCCCCAGGGGTCAACGCAGTCAAAGCAAATTTCCATAGTTAGATCTAATCTTCACATTTTTTGTCGAGTTTTGGGAATACGGTAGAAATGTAGCTGCAGGGGTTCCACCGGTCGCGCACATGTGGGAGTGGCGCGAGGAGGCAAAACGCCGGGGTGTAACTCCGCTGCCGTGAGAAATCGCGGCACGGCGGACAGAGCTCCGGCAGGATCTCATGGCGGCATGGAGAGTGCGATTGTCGCAACCTAGCGCTGGGCACGCCACAATTGCGGCGATAAGTCCCCTCTTTGAGGAGTGGCTGGAGAGACGCCACGGTGTCCTCACCTTCCGCCTGACACAGGTCCTCACCGGACACGGGTGCTTCGGGAGGTACCTGTTCCTGATAAGGCGAGAGGAAACGCCCGGGTGTCACCACTATGTGGATCGCCCGGAGGACACGGTGGAGCATACGGTGGAGGTCTGCCCGGCTTGGGCGGAGCACCGCCGTGTCCTAGCGGAAGCGATCGGCGGCGGCGATCTCTCGCGTCCGGCCCTGCTCCAGGCCATGGTACGAAGCGAGAGTAAATGGGAAGCCATCACCTCCTTCTGTGAGGCAGTAATGCTCGCGAAGGAGGAGGCGGAGCACGTGAGGGAGAGGCAAGCTCTGCGCCCTCACGCCTCTAGTCGCCGCAGGAGACGCCCTGGGCGTCGGGAATTGGTAGCCGATTCCCGGCCACCGTAGGCGCGGGCTTGCGGACGGCGAGCAATGGGTAGCTCGCCATCCGGCCCGAGTCGACGGCGCGTTGTGTTCCACGCGCGCCTCAAAGAGATGTCAGCACTATCGACGGGGTCCGCTAGGGCCGATGCCAGCTAGGGTTGCGGGATGTTCGAAAGAGTTACCGTGGCCCCGGCACAGGCAACTGAAGGAACACGGGTGGGTTTTAGTTAGTAAAAGTCTGACACGCCCTCCCGCTACGCCCAGAGCGGGAGAA
The DNA here is from genome assembly GCA_947568875.1 of Fissipunctia ypsillon. Taxonomy (NCBI): domain Eukaryota; kingdom Metazoa; phylum Arthropoda; class Insecta; order Lepidoptera; family Noctuidae; genus Fissipunctia; species Fissipunctia ypsillon. The sequence goes on from OX387659.1 coordinate 17,915,747, forward strand.
GTCATTTGATGATTTCCCATCCAAAAAAAAAAAAAAAAAAGGGGTTCCACCGGAACTACTTAAATTTTGTAAGTGGTCTATGAGAAAAAAAAGTCTGGGAACCTCTGAGCTAGACTGAGCTACCTCGCCTAGTCCGGCTCCCGATTTGGTTTTTAATTTATTTAATTCCCCATTTAATTGTGTTTTCAAAGATGTAATTTTCCATTTGATCAGAATGAAACGAAAATTAAACCTCCATGTCTGTTTTTTTAAAATTTTATTTATTTTTTATTTAGTCTGTTTTATACACACATTTGGTAATCCACTAACATGTAAAGCCTTGCCAAAGCTCTATAAACTTTATTGTACCTGTCACTCCATGTTTCAAAATTTCACCTGTGATGAAATTCAACAAAGAAAGTTGTGAGATTTGTTTCACGTGACAGTAACGAAACATGTACATTTTGAATATTTTCTGGTGTAAACGCATAGTAAATTCATTCATTCATTCACTGACAGAGAAGCCAGGACTGTCTTTGCCATTGTCCAATCTAGGCAAGTGCCCATGGCCCCGCGATCTAAGGGCCCCCAAATTTAACGAGACCAGTCAACTATTACGTTTATGTTAAACTTGTTTGTACACTTGTCTGATCGTACAGTCAGCAAAAAAAGTCGATTAACACTTTTATGTCCAGTTAAGGCGAAAGCGCCAGGGTAGCCCGCGAAATTCAAATTTTCTTACGTTTTTTTTGCATGAGGTCCTGGGTTCGATTCCCGGGTCGTGCAGTGTTATTGGGTTTTTCTATCTGGAATTTCTCAGTAGCAGCCCAGAGTCTGGATCTGTGCCCGGTTGATGGCAATAGGCTCACCCCTATTGCATGGGACTCAAAATATAACTGGCGAAATGTGGGTGTACTATACACACGCACGTCTGCCCAACCCTTCGGGGAAACAAGGCGTGATGTCATGTTATGTGTTGTAATACTTACATAATCTTAGTCTACGCCACTAGGTAACCAGATGTTATATTATTATATGTACTATGTACATTAACATTAATCAAATAGATAAAGGAATTAAATTAATAAAAAAACTGCTTGGTTTTCTTATGTAATAAAGTAATAACGAATTGTTTTATTTACTAATGCTAGTTATAATATGTAGTTGGTCTGATAAAAGATGTATCGGAATTTTAGTATCGAAGTAAAAATTGGAGAAACATCATCATCATTATCATCCAGCCGATAGGCGTCCAATGCTGGACATGATTGCAGAATACGAATATTTTATTAAGATCCTGAAATAAAGCTGATCACGTACAGAATAGTTCTGTATCACTGTCAAAATGAAGCTGCGACAGCGCAATTTAACGGCTCCAAAAGCTATAAAATTAAGATAATCTGTTGGCTCCTTTGAATTGAAGACTAAAGAAACAACAGATGGACTGTGTGGAAGATGATATGGCTAGAAAGGGGTGACTATCGAGATGAGGATGAGGGAGATCGGGATGACTTATAGAGAAGTATAGAAGAATTAGACATGTCGTGTCGATCCCAAATAAGAACAAAAATTTGGAAAATCCAAAAGTGTGAGGCGTTCACAGGTTTTTGAAACACGTTGACGATAAATTTTACGGAATAATTCTAAGGAAATTCATAGATTTTTGTTAAAATATTTTGAACGGTTATGAGTTTGATAACGAAAATCAATAGGGCTCAGCCGAAGGATGAAATAAAACTTATAGAAGAAGATTTAGATTAATCCATTGTGTGCGACGTCGTGAATCGTCACGACAAACAGACACACTTCCCAACGGAAAGCACTGCACGTATTTTTTTAATTACATTTTTTGTTATACTGGATTGAACAACTTTCACTATGGGACCAACTCTGAAATCACGAAAAAAAAATCAGCTGATTCATACAAAAGTTCAATACCTACTCGACCAAAATGTATGAATCAGCAGATTTTTTTTTTCGTGATTTCAGAGTTGGTCCCGTAGTGAAAGTTGTTCATATTCATGGGTAGAACACCCTGTAAAAATTTCGAGACGGTAAAAAAAAAACACCAGTATATATTAAGGTATCTATCTAAAAATGTATTAATTAATCTTATAATTTCAAGTCTCTGGTTTTTAAAATTTCCCTGCTAATATACCTATTATGAATTCCATGTATAATTTAGATTATAGAAACAGAGAAAAAAAGAAAAATATTTTATTTGTTACACGCACAGGAAATACAACAATAAAAATAACATTAAAAAAGAAACGATTTTATGTTGGAAAATTTTGACAAGGCGACCGACATTATCGAGAGCAGAGCACTCTCACACGCTGAAGCATTGTAGCGTGCAAAGAATGATGACATATTAAAATTGAATGTTGACACCATTGCGGCATTATGAACAATTAAACAAATGTTTAATTTTATGGACTTTGCAGGTATTCGGTAAATCGTATTCTATGTAGATGTGCTAATGGGCACTCTGCTAATTATTAAAAAATAAAACTTTCCTTAATGGCAGAGCTGCAGCGGAGCTGTCCTACTGATCTAAAAATAGCAATCTACATATAAATATTGTAAGGAGTACTTATTATTGTTTGTCTGTTCACGTAACTGCGGCTTATCTAAGTGGTATAAGTGAATGGAAAGAAACCTCGCGGGGGTCAACTAACATCAATTATATTGTGTAGAGGAAACAATATCACAGCACACTATCGAATCAGTAGTAATTACTTGCAATATTAATTGCGCCTTATTTACTAGTTCTCCTGACAATTCCTATTAAGAGGAAAGCGCTAAGCCCGATTTTTTTTTTACGTTTCTTGCAATTTGCAGGAATTTTGTCAGGGTGTTTTTTATTTTATTTTTTTAATTTGAGGATAGGTTGGCTCTCGACTCTAATCTAGGTCAGAGGTGACAGAGACAAAGTCGACGATGGAGCGAGCTTACCCAGAAGAAGCCTGTTTACTCACTCACGAAGAAGGAGAAGTCTGTTTACTCTCACTTTGATGAGATCGGAGTTTTATGTGTTCGGAAACACAGACGCAGGTAGAGAGTTCCACTCCTTTGCTGTGACAAAAGACATTTGGAAAAGCTTTGCAAAATGGTACCATCCCTACCTAGTTGCTATTCCACCATTAACCTGCAGTGCGTCTAGATATCCGATGGTAGAAGGGGGCCGGCGGAATGAGGTCGTGGAGTTCTTGAGCACACTCACCGAAGTACAATCTGTAGAAGACCGACAAGCAAGCAACCTTGCGGCGATGAGCCAAGCTGTGATGCTTGGCATCCACCAGTCTTACGTCGCCAATGAGCCTCTTAGCTCTGCGTTCCAGCGAGTCAAGCGCGGCAAGTTGGTATTTAGCTGAGCCATCCCAAAGGTGGCTGCAATGTGAAGGTAAAGGGTGTAAGGTGTGTAAAGGGTTAAAAGCTGTCCAGGCGTAAAGTATCGCTTCACCTTATTTAGGATGCCCAGTTTCTTGGCCGCAGTTTGGGCTTTGTACTCGATGGTGGCACCGAAACTGAGACATGATTGCAACTCCATGCCTAGGAGCTCGAGCCGATCAGTTACAGGAACAGATGTACCCCGAAAAGTAGGGGTTTGGTCGAAACGACTCCTTTTAGTGGTAAAAAGACACGTCTTTGTTTTTTTGTGGCGTTAAAAGAGACCAGATTATCATCACCCCACTGGGAGACAAGACTTAAGGTCAAATCTGTCCGCTCTACCATGGCTTCTGTACCATGTTCTCATTACCATGTTCTCATTACCATGTTCTCAAGGAACGAACTTCGGCCCCGCTGATTTTTGCGCTGGACAAGTATAAGTTTGTTGATTAAAGTATGATACGCGACCGTAACAAATATGTGTTTACAAAATTTTAATCATTAGAATCAGTAATACAACTCCTTAACATAATCCTCAAATGACAAGATTTCATGAAATAGTCATTCAATAGGGTAATATGAACTTAGAGAGTTGTACTGATGATTTTAATTATTCAAATTCTACAAATATATATTTGTTTCCTCGCGAATCATATTATTTAAATCAATATATACAACCTGATACAGTGTGACAACGTTTAAAGGTCGTCGTCCATCGTTTTTCATTTTTGGAAAAACCGAACTTTGCCGAATTGAATGTGACTGGTCCAATAGTGACGGAATTAGTGCTTCAATGAATGATATAATAATCTAGGTAGGAATATAAATCTCTATTGGTCGATAGTCTCATTTTATTCGCTATATTTCGGTTGTTCCGAAGATAAACGATGGAACCTTTGAACGTTGTACAACTGTACTGACCTGCAAATTGCAATAAACGTAAGAAAATTTGAACTCCGCGGGCTACCCTGGCGCTTTCGCCTTAAGAGGGTTCATTCTGAAACTTAGCAATGTCGCAAATAGCTGTCAAATATATTATTTTGCGGTTTTGAAATGATGAAATTGTGACGCTCAAACCCGTAACTTTGGACGTTTGCGGAAATTTTTACACGTAGTTCATGGTTTCTATACAATCTTTGTCTGATCTAGATCCGTTTAGTCTGATGGAAATTCCACTCATGAATAGAACAGAATATATTTTTTTATTTGCTAATGTAGACGTATACAGGTGAGTTGTTTTAAATATGTGCTGTAGTCAACTGCGATCGGCAAACTTAAAGCCGGACGGACGCCTTAAGGCTATACATTTACAAGATGTAATTTAAATAACGCACCACCTCTTAAAGGGTCATTGTAATCATCATTATGAACAACTTTTACTACGGGACCAAACCTGAAATCGCAGAAAAAATCAGCTGTTGACATTTTGACGAGGCATGCGAACATAAATGTAGAGAACAGCTGATGTTTTTCGATTTCAGGTTTGGTCCCATAGTAAAAGTTGTTCATAACGATTAGTACAATGACCCCTTAAGAGATTGTGCGTTGTTTAAATTATACCTTGTATAAGTGGAGCGACGATATTTGCAGGTTGGCTGGTGTCAGCTGGATGAGCATTTGATTGGAGAGGCCTATGTGCTACCCATCGGCTTGACATCATAATATACTTAGCCTTTCCGTAATTCTTTCGGGTCGGCTTCCAGTGTAACCGGATGCTTACCAGTATTTAACATGGAGTGACTGCCTATCTGACCTATCGGCCTATCTAAACCCAGAAACTGGGTTACGATACCCCTTGGCGAGACCTGCGGAAGAACTGGCCGTTATTTCATAATAATCCCTCGGAAGTATTCCAAAGGTCCAGAATAAAATACCTACACTAAAGAATAAATTGTTTTGTTTGTTACATTGTGTCTTTTAAGATTAATAAAAAGAGGTGTGTCATGATCAAAGATCATCATCATGTTCTCGCGTGGAGATAACATCTCAGACAATGTCCAACACATGTAGGACGCAAATAGATTTAACTAATAAGTTAATTTATTACAGTTATTAACAAATGATTTATACTTGACTGGAGGGCTTTAGCAGGATTATAATTATGTAAGTGCACAAACAATTACGACTACGAATTTGGACATTTGCGAGTTTCTGTCCAAATACAGGGTGTAATTTTAATCACCGTTAACCTCCTAAGGGGTCATTGTACTCATCATTATTAACAACTTTTACTATGGGACCAAACCTGAATCGCGAAAAAAAATCTGCTGTTCCCTACATTTTGACGAGTTATGCGAACATAAAGCAGCTGATTTTTTTTTGCGATTTCAGGTTTGGTCCCATAGTAAAAGTTGTTCATAATGATGAGTACAATGACTCCTTAAGAGGTTGTGTGTTAATTATGTTACACCTTGATACTACTCAAAACAAAATAAGGGCGACTTGTTATTTTTACATTTCAGTGTAATTTAAAGAACATTAACTAATTGCTAAGTAGCAACATATTGATCTTTCGAACTCTTCGATATCTAACCTCTTTGATGTTATGTTTGAGATCAAATGCTGGCCATAATAAAAAAAAAATTGAATTTTAAATTTTCATGTAACCTTGTTTCGATTTTTCTTTAAGTTTTGTTTCGATTAACGGCTTGGTATTCTGAAAATTATCATAATTTTCATTAGTTATCTTGTAAAAACAACATCTTGCGTTAATATGACACAGATACAAAGACTTAAGGATACAATTACTGCAACCAGAGCCGTTACAATGTTCTAAGGAGGAAATTCGTAGCGGTCTGTGGGTTTGCAACTGAGTTTTTCTCGAAGGTCTATCCAAAAAGCTTGGAATCGCTTCCAAGAGACCGGCAGTGTTGCAAGAAGACCAGGTTCGAGTAGATTTCGCATTTCAACTGTTCACGTGGATCGGTACATCCAGCTAAGTGCCCGCCGAGAAGGCACAGTGACGGCAAGTAAGTTACAAAATCGCGTACGGTTGACAACGGGTACTCGTGTCAGTAACCGAACTATCCGGAATCGATTGAACGAATACAAGCACATGAAATTATTTCAGGAACGTTATGGGAATCCAATAAACCTGATTTGTTTTATTACCTCACACGCAATGTATCGTTACCGTGGCAAAACGCGCGTAGCGAATGGCAGCGCAGCGAGCCTTCAGCCGCCGAGTATTCCAACATCCATTGCTGATTTTTTTTTATTTTAGATGTTTTATTTACATAAATGGAGTGCTGCGTACAGAGAATTTAAATTTACATTGAAATAAAGGAATAGTAACTGAAAATACGATTAAAAAAATGAAAATTTACCTGGGAATATTTCCGGTGGAATGTGATTCGAATGCACCATGTTAGTTTGCGGAGGGCCGTCCCTTACACCCTGTATAAAGAAATGTAAAGAAAATATATATAATTTCATGAAATCTTGATTCATTTCCTTTAATGTATGAATATAATGGCTATTTTACTAGACCAATGGGAAATAGTAATATATTTGTGCTATGAACGTTAGTGACTTTATAATGTTTATAATTTAATTAACAAAGCTGTGAAAATGTTTATCTTAAACTAATGAAAAGTGGATGGAATGTGAATGTTGAATTTCTTTGAATTCTTTGGCATTCAATAAACCATATGTCACCTCAACCAAGGAAAAATTGCCTCGTAGTTACACCAGTCAGGTAGGTACACCTATGCTGGTTGTACAAGATGGAACATAAATAACGCACAACCTCTTAAGAGGTCATTGTACTCATCATTATGGACAACTTTTACTATGGGACCAAACCTGAAATCGCGAAAAAAAAATCTCGCCAAAATGTAGGGAACATCTGATATTTCTTTTACGATTTCACGTTTGGTCCCATAGTAAAAATTGTTCATAGTGATGAGTACAATGACCCCTTAAGAGGTTGTGCGTTATTTATGTTACACCTTGTGTATATAATGCTATAAATTATAACAGAATAAGGAAATTCCCACCTGCACTGAGTGCGGAAAAGAATCAGTTCAAATTAAGTAAAAACATGTTTATCATTAGCTTTTAATAACAGTTGATTTATATATTTTTTAAAGAGGTTAGATAGTTTAAAAATAAAAACACATTAATTAACTAAAGATTTGATAATTCTCTATCTTGTTATTTTTAGTTTTATCGATGAACTAGTTTGCAACTTCCAGAGATATAATTAAAAAATATATTATTTTGATCAAAGGTCTTACATTGGCAAATTAAATTCTATTAGGCCTGGCCTCGCCTCTCATGCAAGGCTATGGGTTAAAATCCGGGCAAGTACCTACCAATGTGACTTTTTCCATTCATATGTATGTACTTTCTGAGTTAATCTTGAACATTACTGACATCGTTAAAGGAAAAACATCATAAGGAAACCTGGACTTATAGTCAATATAGGTCTGAAATCGCAAACCCGTCTTGAGCAAGCGTGGTGATCAATGCTCGTGCCTTCTCTGTATGAGAAGTGGCCTTTGCCCAGCAGTGGTACAGTAATAAGCAGGTATTATTAAGCTTGGTATCTACTACCACACCTTTTTGCAGTCAAGCAGCATTACTTATCAGGTTTGGATAGTTAGGATACCGATGAAATGAAAGCTCAGCATTATTTCAAGAGTCTATATGCAGTGAAATCCATTTTCCATCAGATAGGTCGATGTCTTAAGACACCGTGCGCGCAGTGGCGCCCTCATCGTTAGTTTGGTTTTTCTTTTATTTTAGAATGAAAATGCAGAAAATAAGCATGTTACGTTGTGTTCCACAAGATTATTATTACAAACAGTAGTTTTACATTGTTAGGTATTATTATAATCCTTAAAACGGAGCTTGGCCACTATTTTCCGTTTGGTCGGAGTGCCCTAATAGTTATATTACTAGATCATGCTCGTATCATAGTTATATTTCTAGTAAGATAGTTATGAATACTTATGAACCGCTTTCATGTAACTATATAGAAAGTGTATCTGGATGTACGACATTAAATAAAAACGAGCACGGTACTAATCCATCGAAACATTTTAAAACACGAAGATTAGTAGTTAATGGAAAATTAAAAAAATGCAGTTTTCAAACAAAATAAATAGCAAAATCAACTGCATAAAAAATAAACACGCTTTATCTACGAAACGTCACTGACCAACGGTGAGGTGCGGGGCGTGGTGGCGGCGGTGAGGGGCGCATGTGTAGGCACTTTAGTCGAAGAACAATAGAAACGCAGAGAATAGAATCGTATGTTTTGCACAGGTTCTTGACCTTAGAATGTTTACCTATTATTATTACGGACTCGGATCTACATCATGTTGAAAAATAAGAAAATTAAAAATAATTTCCTGTGGCTAAAATATTCATTGGATTTGATTGATTTTTTGTATACGGGTAAAGAACATGATTCTCTTTACGTGGTTTAAAGGAATTTCAATCGTCTTGTTCCATATTGTATATACATATAACCCTAGGGATATAATAACTATATGAAGGCTACAACTATCTTACTGTGACATTGATTATTGGTTTTTCGTCTATTGAGACCGCCCCTTTGCCAATCCTACCGATATATTATGTAAAATATCACTTAGAAAACTTAGGTGAAGTGAGCTGTCAATCCCTAGCATAATGTGGAATGACAGCTCACGTCAAACTAACTTCACCTATGTTTTCACGGTGAGATTTACCAGAATAGAACGGCTGTTTCCTTATTCTGTGTGCTATCACGACTAGTCTGGTTCTCTTCTGATCCTTCTTTTTTGTAGGTAATCCAATGTAATTTATTATTTCTAAGACCCATCAACTGTCAAGTCTACCTCAACCAGCTCCGTGCCACGCCCACCCCACGCTTCAATCACATCGCGGCTCGCCAGTGATGACGCAAGTAGTATGATAACAGGGCTATATTTATGTCACCCAACTAGGGTTGCTAACCATCCAGAATTATCTGACATGTTCAGTCCTTTTAATTAGTCGGGACTTTACGAATTAAGGCGAAAGTGCCAGGTAGCCCAGGAAATTCAAGTTTTCTTACGTTTTTTGCAATTTGCTAATCAGTATTAGGTTGTATAGGTATGTTGATCAAAATATGATTTGCGACCGTAAAAGTATGTACTTATAGAATTATAATAATTAAAGTCATCAATACAACTCATTAAGACCAGGTAATTCTACTGAATTACTATTTCACGAAATCTTGACAATTAGGATTATACAAACTTATGGAGTTGTATACGGATGTACAGTTGTATTGTATTATGATGATTATAATTCTGTAAACGCATATTTGTTACGGTCGTGAACGGATATCTATGGTCGCAAATGATACTTTAATCAACATACAACTTAATACTGACTTGCAAATTGCAAAAAACATAAGAAAGTTTGAATTTCGCGGACTACCTTAGCGCTTCCCCCTTAAGGGAAAAAAATTAAAGGCTGCTACACACTGTAACGGCGATACTACCGCCTCGCCGGGCGTATTTTATGGAAAAACCGGTGCCGTCGTATGGCACGTGTGTCGCCTTTAGAAAATTAAAAACGTAAATTAAAAAAAGTGGCCAGTTGTTTTCCTATAAGAATATAATGTAATTTGTTATGTAAAATATTAATGTATTGAAAAATAAATGAGCACCTACATTTAGGTTTACCTCTGCCTAAAAAAAAAAAGAATATAATTATATGTATGTATGTATATCTGGATTTTCATTGGAACTATTTATTTTTATAAACGGTAGCCCTACCACCCATAACGACTTGTTTGTGAGACATCGTTGTGACTTATCTTCATAGCCCCACTGGGTGGGTAGATAGAGAGATGCGGACGCGGGAAGTATTAGATGATGCAACTTTTTGTACGGAATTATTTAGGAAAATGAATAAAACTAAGGATGGTATTTAAAAGTACTTCAATTTATTCCCATTTCATTTACCTAATTTTGCCTGTGTTCCACCAAATATACTGAATGTGCACCAAAATATGTTCATTAAAATATGTCATAACGAGCATCTATTTAACAACTGTTGCATATTTGTAAAAATAGTAATACACCTAATTTTAAAAACAAGCATTTATTTTTTTAGTTTTACTTCAGATAATGCACTTCAAAATGTATTTGAATCAAACACCAATTAATGTCCAATGTAGCTTTATTAATAAAAAATGAAACCTAACCTAACCTAACCTAACCTAACCTAAAATATGTAAATGGGTATACGGTACTAGGATGCATACTAAATATAACCTTTTTTTTTTTTTTTGGTGACGGGGTGGAAATCCTCATGGATGTCCTCTGTCCTGGGGTGGACAGAGGGGTCTGTCAGACTCTTACTGACTAAAACCACCCCGGTGTTCCCTCGCACACTTGCACCGGGGGCTACGGGGGCACTTAAGCACTCTTCAACGCAGCCCCCGACTGGTGCTAGCCCGCGTCTGCGGGCTCCGTCTTGTCGAGCGAGGGGAGTGAGGTGTTTGACTCCCCCCGCGACGTCTGAGAGGGGCGCGCGTGGAACACTACGCGCCACCACCTCGGGTCCTGTGGAGTGGGGGGCGGCAGACGTCCCCGAGTCCGCCGCCCTTGGACCCATTTAGGGGGGCCGGAAGAGGGCATTGTCAGCCCTCTGCCGACGCCCGGTGCGCCTGCTGCGGGCCGGGAGAGCACTTGAAATCTCCCTCTCCCTTTCCGCTGCCTCCTTCTGGGACATGACCTTTTCGCAGAAGGAGATCACCGCGTCCCACGACGCTGCGCCACCGACCATAGAACGAATCACAGCCGGCAGCGACAGGTCGCTTCCCACTTCCGAAATGAGGGCACGGCGCGGCTCCTCCCAAGCTGCACACTCTGCAAGCGTATGCCACGCCGTGTCCTCCAGACAATGGACGCAGTGATGACACCGAGCGTCCGGCTCCCTGCCTATGCGACACAGGTACTTCCCGAAGCAGCCGTGCCCCGAGAGCACCTGCGCCGCCCTAAATGACAGGGAGCCGTGCCTCCTCCCGAGCCAATCGTCGAGCACTGGCCGGACCGCCTCGATGGTGACGAAGCCGGCGGTAGGGCGCAAAAGCCTGTCACGCCACTCCGCCACCAAGACCTGACGGAGTTCAGACCGGAGCAGCGTAATCTGCCGCTGCACCAGTACTACGCCCCGCGTCCGCGCCTCCTCACGCCACCGATGTAGTGACGCGAGGGCTCTCGCTTCCAGGTCCCACGGCGGGGTTCCGGCCAGCGCACAAGCCGCCTCGTAGGAGATCGTGCGATACCCTCTGATGACTCTGACGGCCATCGTCCTCTGCGGTACTCGCAACACTGCGATACTGCGGGCCGTCAGGTCAGCCGCCCACACTGGGGCCCCATACAGGGCCATGGATCGCACGATCCCCACGTACAACCGCCTGCAGGCGGTACTTGGGCCCCCCAAATTGGGAAGCAGCGTTGACAGCGCGCCCGCCGCGATACTAAATATAACCTAACCTAACCTAACCTAAAATATGTAAATGGGTATACGGTACTAGGATGCATACTAAATATTTTGTGTAACATTCAGGAATATTTGGTGCACGATCAGTATTTTTCGGGGAGCATACATAGATGTACCTTTAGATTTTTGGTGAACACAAAAATATTATCCTAAAACTAAGCTGTTGATTAATTACCTCGTTGGTCTAATGGCCGCAAGCGCCATTGCTGAGTGGGGTCCGGGATGTCCTTTCGCTAAAATACTTAAGCCACTGTCTTATTATGAAGAACACCGGTAGCTGCTGGTATCTGCTGTTATTATATAAAGAATCGTACAATAAATTAAATATAATAGTTTCAACAAACACTGAACAACAGGAAAACATAAAAAAGACCAGCAACCTTTTTTTTTTTTTTTTTGAATGGGAAATCATCAACAAATGACTTCTCCCGCTCTGGGCGGAGCGGGAGGGCGTGTCAAACATTACTGACTAAAACCCACCCGTGCTCCTTCAGTTGCTTGTGCCGAGGCCACGGTAACACTTTCGAACATCCCGCGACCCTGGCGGACCCCATCAATTGGTGCTAAGATCTCTTTGAGGCGCGCGTGGAACACAACGCGCCGTCGACCCAGGCCTGGTCCTTACCGGACCGCGAGCTACCCATTGCTCGCCGTCCGCCTACGGTGGCCGGGAATCGGCTGCCAATTCCCGACGCCCAGGGCGTCTCCTGCGGCGACTAAGGGTGTGAGGGCGCAAAGCTTGCCTCTTCCTCACGCGTTCCGCCTCCTCCTTTACGAGCATTACTGCTTCGCAGAAGGAGGTGATGGCTTCTGATGTACTCTCGCTCCGTACCATGGCCTGGACCAGGGCCGGACGCGAGAGATCGCCCTCGGCGATTGCTTCCGCGACGACACAGCGGTGCTCCGCCCAAGCCGGGCAGACCTCCACCGTATACTCCACCATGTCCTCCGGGCGATCCACACAATGGTGACACTCGGGCGTTTCCTCCCGCCTTATCCGGAATAGGTACCTCTCGAAACACCCGTGCAGTCCGGTGAGGACCTGCGTCAGGCGGAAGGTGAAGACACCGTGGCGCCTCTCCAGCGACTCCTCAAAGAGGGGACTTATCGCCGCAATAGTGGCGTGCTCAGCACTGGGTTGCGACAATCGCACTCTCCATGTCGCCATGACATCCCGCCGAAGCTCTGTCCGCTGTGCCGCGATTTCTCGCGGCAGCGAAGTTACGCCCCGGCGTTTTGCCTCCTCGCGCCACTCCCACATGTGCGCGAGAACTTTTGCCTCCAGATCCCATGGATAGATAGATAGATAGAAAAACATTTATTCAGTACAACAACAATAGAAGACACAGCACAAAATAATAGTTACAGGACAAAGAAGAATAATAATAATAACAAGCAAATATGGACATTAAAAAGTAAACGACAACACAAAGAAGTAATATTGGTTATGGCAGGTTATGGCAGGTTATGGCAGGTTATGGCAGGTTATGGCAGGTTATGGCAGGTTATGTCAGGTTATGGCAGGTTATGGGAAACCTCGGTGGGAGTGCAGAACTACCTACAGCCTTAAAAAAGAAAAAGTATATAAGAAAAATCCTTGTGCGGTGCGTGTCTCTAAGTTGCACCGAATGGGAGTCCAGCTCAGCATGTGCCAGGCAATATACTTGACGCTGGGATTCTGCTGGATCCCTGTGGACGGACGCCGAGCAGATACAGAACAAAGATGAAAAAGTGCATAATAGTTTGCATGAACTGGGGGCCAACCACCACCTCTTAAAGCAGTATTATTTTAGTGTTACTTCAGTGTGAGAAAGAGATGGAGCTACGTCTAGCTCCATCTCTTTCCCACGCTGAAGTAAGATTACAATAATACTGCGTTAAGAGGTGGTGGTCTAATTCCTGTTTGGTGAGTTATCCATATTCGATTTTTAAATATGGTGTTTTGTTTTTACGTTTGGGTGTGTGTGTGTAAATAGGCACAGGTTCATAACTATAAAATAGAAATTAAATTAAATATGGTTGTGTATGCATTCTAATAAAAGATTGGCAGCAATCAATAGATTGTGTGGGTGTTTGGAAACGTAATTTAAAATAAATAAAAGATTGGCTACGATCAGCAGAGTAATTTTTTTAATTATTTTTTTTTCAGACCTGCGGCGGGTGCCCACTGCTAAAATCAAATTAACGACGTGTTCGAAATCTTCGCGCCCAGTGGTGCTATTCTGTAACGATCCCACCGTGAAAATGTAGGTGAAGTGAGTGTGATGTGAACTGTCATCCCACCTACTCTACTAGGGATTGAGCTCACTTCAAACTCACTTCACCTAAGTGCTCACGGTGTGATGTTTACAGAATAGATCGGCAGTTCTTTCTGTGAGTTAATCAGGAACTGTTGAAGCCTACTTCTGAAGGTACCTAGTGTTTTAGTGTTTCTTATTGGCGGGGGAATATTGTTCCAGCACTTGGATGCAGCGTACCTGAAGCTGCCTCTGAAGGCGGCTGTCTTGTGCGGCTGAGTACAGAGTTGTTGAGAGCACTGTCTGCTTGCGCATTCCCTTCTACTAGCGATCCAGCTAAGTTTATTATAAAGGTAGCTCGGTTGTCCATGGCGGCAAACCGGCAAGGAGGCTCGCCGCCTCACCGGAAACGGTGCGGTATCCCCGGACCAGCCGGGTGGCCATGACCCTCTGGGACGTGTTCAACCGACGGGCTGGTCGCCTTCCAACGAACGTGCCTACACTGGAGCCCTGTAAAGGGCCATGGACCGCACGACCCCCGCGTATAAGACAATGATTCAAGCACTTCATTGCAGTTAAACCAACATAATGTTAATCAAAGCAACCACTTACTTTGATAACTCTTTCAACCGACTGGTTGCATGACTATGCTAGCAATATAAAATATTTTTCAGAATATTATTTGTGATATTTACCTAAAAACTCCCCAGTTACAAAGTACCTATTAAGGTAACATCATTATAATACATTTATAGCCGCCGCTGGACTAACGGACGGCCTGTTAACTCGATCCTCGACATCAAGCGGCTAGCTACCCACACTGCAAAGATTATCGCTCCACCTAGCCAGAGGGCGGCCTACCTTAGTACCTATGTATATGCCAAGGGAATACAATCTCGGACTCGACATCTCGAGCCTTTTTACGAGATTCAATCTGGTGGGAAGACAAGTTCGTTTTGTTCGAGAATTCGAACGAGATTTCGAGACCTGAGCGCGCACAATTTTGCTCAGTATGCTTCTTGAGAAGCCATTTCCAATATAATAATTAATGGATTTATAGTGTGCGTGATATGACGATTACTGCAGATGATTATTACATAAATAAACGTTGTTGGTTTTTTATTTCGAGATTTCATAAATTATTTTTATTCACAAAATATAACACGGTTAGCCTAAGTAGGTTCAGTTTTAATTTTAATTAGGCAAGTTAAAGAATTTTTCTTTAAAAAAAAAACATTATTTAAAAAGTAGGCGAAATCTCGATCTCGAAAACGAGATCTCGCCTGATTACAAGTACGGAATGCAATCTCGAGATCTCGAATGGCCAATCTCGACACCAAACTTAGCACGCAACATCTCGAATTGCGAAGATGCAAGAGTGAGTAAACAATTCGTAACGTAAAACAAAAGACTATTCAAAATATCATTTGATAGCTGATTCACTCAATTATCTCCAAATATATGGGTCTGTAAATAAAAAACATACCAACTTACCATTATTGTAAGAAATTAATCGTTTTCATTCATGTTGGGTCATATATAAATATACATATACGCGTCAATACAAATACGTGACGTAAACTTACAAACAATGTGACTGACCCTTACCAGCGCCTGCGCACTGATTAAATGAAAATATTGTTTTAGGTACTGTTCAACTTAAATACTTACATTACAGACATCTCAAACAATTAAATGCCTCGTTGGTACAGTGGTCGCAAGCGACTGCTGAGCTGGTTTTGGGTTCGACTCGGGAAGCGGTATATGTTGCTGGGTTTTCCCTTTCGGAAGTTCCAAGTTTCAGAAGCAGCCGGTGTATTTTCGTTTTGGCCACCCTTCCAATTTTTTTTTTATTTGAGATAGGTTTGCTCTTGACTCTAGTCTAGGTCAGAGATGACAGAGACAAAGTCGACGATGGAGCGAGCTTACCCAGAAGAAGCCTGTTCACTCTCACTTTGAAGAGATCGAGGTTGTATGCGTTCGGAAACACAGACGCAGCCACCGGCGTCTGTGTTTCCGTGTCATCACAAAAGACATTTGGAATCAGATCAATGAACGAACTTCGGCCCCGCTGGTTTTTGCGCTGTTAGACTTGTTTTAACAGCGCAAAAACCAGTTTAGTGTTAATTAAAGTTATTTTCCACTTTGTAGTTTTTTTTTTGTTAGGAGGAGGAGGAGTATGTAAGGATCGTAGCAGGTGGCGTTCTGTAGTTTCTGCCTACCCCCATGGGAAGAAGGCGTGAGTTTATGTATGTATGTTTTTTTTTTGTTATATTATAATAACATCTGCCCATAGATATAAGAAATATTTCTATGCATCTGCCGCGCCGGTCTGTTCTGTAAAAATCTCACCGTGAAAACGTACATATGTGAAGTGAGCTGTCATTCCACCCGATGCTAGTTTGACACTATTGACAGCCCACTATACCTAAATCTTCACGGTGAGATTTTTGCAGAATAGATCGGCTGCATTATTTTCTCTAGCTTAACTGTGTACCATCGCGGACATTGGCGGTGAATCACTTTTCAACCTTATTACCTACAATTGGAAGCAATGACATTGTACAACATTGTGAATGGCAATTTTGACTGTATAGATTTAAATAATGTATTGTGCTATGCAGTCCACAGAACTGTCCGTAGACGGCAGGTGCGTGCAGGCAAACTCTTTGCAGTGCTGATCTAACACTGATCTACTTAGCGATAAGGCCGCCCATTGTGTCAGCCCTTGTAAAATTTCTACTTTATATCTGTAATATTGATGGTGTGCATAATAAAGAGTAGGTAGTGGCAGCAACCTACAATGAAGCATTCTACCACATAGACATATTTATATGCTCTTTGAAAAGGTTTCGCAGCCTTTTGTATGAGACAATCTTGGAAAACACTCACTCACTCTTGGTTGTTGTTGTTTTTAGAATACTACTTTTTTTTGTTGTTTTTATAATATTAATGTAACTGTCTTGCATGTACAGTTCACCTCCTAGTGACTTTTAAAGTTTTATTTACATAACATCACGCCTTGTTTCCCTTAAGGGTTAGGCAGCGGTGTACCTATATTTAGTACACCCGCATTTCGCCAGTTACGTTTAAGTCCCATGTAATACGGGGCGAGCCTATTGCCATCTACCGGGCACAAATCCAGACTTCGGGCTGTTACTGAGAAATTCCAGATAGAAAAACCCAATAACACTCTGTAAGACCTGGGAATCGAACCCAGGACCTCATGCTCAGCAGTAGCGCTTGCTACCACTAGACCAACGAGGCTGTCAAAGTTTTATTTATTAATGGTTAATATGTGAACAGCGCTGTGGGCTACATTATTACTTAAGTTATTTATGTTTTTTTCTGTTTGTACCTAATATTGCATAATGTAGCTGTTTGTTGTTCCAATTTAATAAAAATAAAAATATAAAATAAAAATTAATAAGGTCAAAAAGCGGTTCACCGCAAATGTCGGCGATGGTACCTATAATATTTGAATTTAAAACCTGTATATGAGCCCGGTTGATGGCAGTAGGCTTCCTGGCGAAATGTGGGTTTTTGCACACTTCTGCTAACCCCATTTGGAGAATATAGGCATAATATAAGTACCTACTTTAAGTAATTGTGACAATGTTTTTATCTACATGTCTTAACAAGTAGTTAAGATAATTTATTATTATAATATTGTTGATAAATTATTCTATTAATTACAAGCAATTTCGCATTGGTTTGCATCAAGCGATCATAATCACGTAGCCATTGAATAAATTATAAACACAAGGTTATACAAATATTTAGATGATAAATCGATTTTGTCTGAGCGGCAATTTGGTTTTAGACCCAAACTATCTACATCCGATGCTGTACATGAACTGACTGACTATTTAGCACAAGAACTAGATAAAGGTAACCACACAGTGGGAATCTTCCTGGACCTCGCTAAAGCTTTTGACACAGTTTCTATTTCTATCCTTTTGAGCAAGCTGGAATCCATTGGTGTTAGAGGTGTTCAGCTGAAGCTGTTCAAGAGCTACCTAGAAAACCGTAGCCAATGCGTAAAGATTGATAATGTCCTCAGCGATGATAAGAAAAACACGTCATTTGGAATTCCACAAGGAAGTATTTTGGGTCCTACGTTGTTCATAATTTACATTAACGACCTCTGTAATCTCCAGTTAAAACAGGGCATAGTCGTATCATACGCTGATGACACTGCCCTCCTTTTTTCCGCTGATTCGGAATTAGAAGTTTACAACCTTGCGCAACACGGTTTTAATAATGTTATTGAGTGGCTTCGGCAGAATTCACTAACACTAAATGCGGATAAAACCAATTATATTAAGCTTTCTATGCGGAAACAAACTCCAAATCAAACTAGTTCATCATTGCATGCCGATTACTGCACAATCCCCTCTGAAAATCGGTGTATGTGTACTAACATAAGAAGATTAAATAACATTAGATACCTGGGTGTTATAATAGACGAAACTCTTTCGTTCAAACAACACATAGAAGTTGTAAATAATAGAATACGTAAGTTAATATTTCTCTTTAAAAAGCTGCGTTATATTGCAGACCCATTAATAATAAAGCGAGTTTACTTTGCTCTTTGCCAATCGATTTTAACTTACTGTATTACCTCTTGGGGTGGTGTAGGTAAAACATTGTTGTTAACCATTGAGAGAGCTCAGAGAGCGATTCTCAAGGTGTCTTCTTTTCACCCTTTTCTTTTTCCTACTAACCTCTTGTATAAACACTGTGAAGTATTAACAGTTCGCCAGTTATTCATAATGCACATCGTACTAAAGCAACACGCCGCCCTTCCCTACAGCACTGAATTAACTAACAAAAGACGAAAGATATAGTTTGCGCTCAAAAAATAAGAACTAAGCATGCTTTTACGTCAAAATTTTACTTCTTCCTGGGTCCGCTCCTCTATAATAGACTAAATTCAATCGCAGACATCTATTCCCTGAGCTATAATAATTGTAAAAAAAAATTAAGAATGCCCTTCAACAGATGTCGTACGAAGATACAGAGAAATTGTTAGTCGTACTAAAGTAAGTAGTATTAAGGTAGTTAGTATTTAGTTTATCGTAGTTTCTTTAAAAGTATTGTTTGTTATAGTGTTACCTCTTACTAGACAATTTTATTGTTTTTATGATTGATTTATTTTAAACAATGTCAGCTCTTTTCGCCTGAAACACAGGATTTCCTAGTTCAGGCACATGAAATGTATGATGTTTATTATATAATCTGGGACTTTGTATTTATTACGTATTTTGTAAATTTTTGAATAAAAATTTTTATTTTATTTATTTATATTTATTGATGCTGTTGACTTTCTGTGACCCTTTCTGGATCATAAAATATAATTAGGAATCTATAATGCTAATTACTTTGTACTTAATGCCTAAATAAAAGCAGATGGTTGGATTAACAACGCTCGGTTTAGCGCCGAGAGTTGAAAATCGAATAGTGCTATTTTATTTGGGGATTATATAGGGTGTCTCAGTAAGAGTGCACTTTTTAAAATTGGAATTTTTTTTCTTCATGCAAGTGGCAACTCTGAAATTTGACAGCTGTCACCTCTGTTTATTCCGATTATTAAAAATGGAGCGCTTTTCGAAAGAACAACGCGTTATAATTGTGAAAACTCATGACAAAAATGGGGAAAGTTATAATAACGGAATAAGTCCGTTATGATAACGGACTTCTTGTGGCCTCAACTGGACGGCATGAATCTGGACAACATGTGGTTTCAGCAGGACGGCGCAACCTGCCACACCGCACATGAAACAATCGACTTATTGCAGCAACGATTTCCAGAACACATTATCTCACGAAATTCTGATGTCAACTGGCCACCAAGATCGTGCGATTTAACGCCGTGCGATTTTTTTCATTGGGGTTTTGTGAAATCTTGGATTTAT
This sequence comes from Fissipunctia ypsillon, assembly GCA_947568875.1. Taxonomy (NCBI): domain Eukaryota; kingdom Metazoa; phylum Arthropoda; class Insecta; order Lepidoptera; family Noctuidae; genus Fissipunctia; species Fissipunctia ypsillon. Next base: position 17,935,761 of record OX387659.1, read on the forward strand.
GCGAATAAACCCGAAACAATTCCTGAGCTCAAATCGGAAATCTAACGCGTCATCGGTGAGATACAGCCACATCTCTGTGCAAAACTCATGGAAAATTTCGTGAAAAGAGTAATGGCCTGTCATCGGAGCCGTGAAGGTCATTTGCCGGATATTTTATTCCATACTTAATCGGAACATGTCTTCTTTACAATACAATAAAAATATCACTACTCTGTCATAAAATACTAGTTTTTATTTTAAAATGAAAAAGTGCACTCTTACTGAGACACTCTTTATTTAAGTAGCGCATAATGTCAGTGAGAACGGGCATTCATTTCTTGTATTTAACAACAAAATAACTGAGCTAAACGTGTGTGAAAACTGAAAACTAAAGGGAAGCGTACACATAACATCAGTTTATGATAGAGGTACCCAAGATATAGACTGTCTAGTTTGGGGCTGACTGGTAAATATTCCTTTGTAACCAAGTTATAGATAATTTTTTAAGCTGCTCATGTCGTCTCAAATTGCCAACTTGATGTTAACCCATAAACTGCTTACTGTATTATCAGGAGCTAGACCACCACATCTTAAAGCAGTATTATTTTAATATTACTTCAGTGTGAGAAAGAGATGGAGCTAGACGTCCTGTATAGCTTCATCTCTTTCTCACACTGAAGTATCATTAAAATAATACTGCTCTAAGAGGCGGTGGTTGGCCCCCTAGACAATAAACTATATAAGTTCCTATGTTAATAAGTATTCTAACAAAGTCAAAAGTCAAAGTCAAATCGTTTATTTCAAATACGCACTTAAAAGGCACTTTTGAACGTCAAACAACTAATTATTGTCGCCAAAACATAAAGAAAGAAAGAAGAAAGAAAGAAAAAACGTTTATTGGCACATGCCACAAGTGCACACAGTATCATGAAAGGAAACAGAGAAAAAGAACTTAAAACTAACAATATTATAACATAACATCGCACCTGAATTCCCCGAAGGGATAGGCAGAGGTGTACCTGTAGTCTGTGGTACACCCACAATTCGCCAGTTTTTTCACACCGACGCTGCGGTAAGCGAAAACCTGGCGATAATTTGTCTAATTCGTACAGAAAATATCGCGTTTCGCAGCGTAACCACAGCGGTAAGCGTCAGTGTGCAAACGGCGTCATTGTCGGCAAAAATAACGGATGTTTTTCATTTAATCATAACGACGCCGACGTCATGTTTTTGGTGTTTTGATCGAAACACAATATCGTCCCCGTAGAGCGAAAAGTCATTAAGTCGTAAAACCCTGTTTTTAAAGTTGTTAAAGTTTATGAAAATATAAATCGTCATAATTTCGGCTTGCCATTAAACAACTTTATGTTTTTAGCTTTATTTTAAAGAAAATAAATATTATTATATTCTTATAATATAAACTTTATTTTTATTTTCATAACATAACATAACATCACGCCTAGGTTCCCCGAAGGGATGACTTCTCCCGCTCTGGGCGGAGCGGGAGGGCGTGTCAGACTTTTACTGACTAAAACCCACCCGTGTTCCTTCTGTTGCCTGTGCCGGGGCCACGGTAACTCTTTCGAACATCCCGCAACCCTAGCTGGCATCGGCCCTAGCGGACCCCGTCAATAGTGCTGACATCTCTTTGAGGCGCGCGTGGAATACAACGCGCCGTCGACTCGGGCTTGGGCCTTACCGGACGGCGAGCTACCCATTGCTCGCCGTCCGCAAGCCCGCGCCTACGGTGGCCGGGAATCGGCTGCCAATTCCCGACGCCCAGGGCGTCTCCTGCGGCGACTAGGGGCATGAGGGTGCAAAGCTGGCCTCTCCCTCACGCGTCCCGCCTCCTCATTCACGAGCATTACTGCTTCGCAGAAGGAGGTAATGGCTTCCCATGCACTCTCGCTCCGTACCATGGCCTGGACCAGGGCCGGACGCGAGAGATCGCCGCCGCCTATCGCTTCCGCGAGGACACGGCGGTGCTCCGCGCAAGCCGGGCAGACCTCCACCGTATGCTCCACCGTGTCCTCCGGGCGATCCACACAGTGGTGACACCCGGAATACTGCCCGACTTGGGAATCGAACCCAGGACCACGTGCTCAGCAGTAGCGCTTACTACCACTAGACCAAAGAGGCAGTCCACCCATTCGTTTACGTTTTAATAATCTTCAACTTACAGATAAGCGCAGTAAAAATAGTAAATGTAAATATAACTCATTCATTTTAGTGTAATTGAACTTTTGACACTGTACTTAATTGACCTATTTTATTAAGTAGGTATAGATGGATTGAAGTCGGTTTTTATATAGGTACAATCAATTTGCCGTTTCTTAACTATGTTGGGGTCGGCTTCCAGTCTATCCGGATGCAGCTGAATACCAATTTTAAGCGCAGGCCACACTGCGAACGAAGCTAAATTCGTTTAGCTTCGCTCATGTAGCTACCGCGTCTTTTCATACTTCGGTTATGAACTATGAACTTGAACGATGGTTCGCGGTGTTAACTGAAGTATGCAAACACGTGCTACTTAGCTTAAAGTGTGAATTTGATCAAAATGATAATCCAAGATGGCGGCTGCGAAAATTTTCTAATTTTTCGTCATGGGTGTCGTTTTCCTAATTTTCGAGGGTGCTAAAGCCGATAATTACGTCAAATTGAAAGTCCAAGATGGCGGCTGCGAAAATATTCAAAGTTTTCGTCATGGGCGTCGTTTTCTTAATTTTAGAGGGTGCTAATGCAAAATGGGTCATTGAGACCAGACGGCATGACGTTGTCGCCTTGGAAGGTGGGTAGACCTCTGGTGTGGGACGCAACCTGTGTCGACACCCTTGCGCCATCTCATGTTCCAAGCACGGCGTGCTGTGCTGGCGCCGCTGCTGCGGCTGCTGAGACCCTTAAGCGGCGCAAATACTGTAACCTTATCGGTAACTACAGTTTTGAGCCGTTTGGGGTCGAAACGCTCGGGTCATGGGGCCCGAGTGCGCGTCTCCTTTTTAAGGAAATTTCTCGCCGACTGGTCGACACTTCACGTGACCAGAGGGCTGGCTCGTTCTTTGGCCAAAGAATTAGCATTGCCATTCAACGTGGCAATGCTGCCAGTCTTCTGGCCACGTTTCCGGATGCGGACGAGTACTTCGACGCCTAAGTTTCCTTTTGTTTTGTATATTTATTTGTATAGTTAGTTAGTTTGTTAGTAATTAATTAGGTATAAGTTGTTATGTAAAATATTAATGTATTGAAATCAGAAATTATTTTAAATGGGTCAAAATGTAAATCCAAAATGGCGACTGCGAAAATTTTGATTTTGTATTAAATCATACGTGAGAAAGAACTTCGTTCCTGATGGGGGTCTCAAAGCTATGGTTTCCTAAGATTGCGGTGACCGCCATATAGCATCCGCAACCGTCTAATGACAAAAGGAAAGTCGGTGAGGGAGCGGTACGGTATAATATGGTCTGTATACCGAAACGATACCGCACTGATTTCATTTACGGACCTGACGTTATGTTTTCGGTATAATTTGTGCAGTATCGCTTAAATCCCCGCGACAAAATGACGTCTTCGAAAACGCGTTACGTGTCTTTGTAAACACCGAGCGGGCACTCGTATGTTTCTACTGAGACGCGTAAACGGAAACGATCCCGCCCCATTCCCGCGCATACCGAGCCAATCAGGACACGCTTATTGAAATATAGGCACTCGGTGAGCTTTCGATACCGGGTATACCGAGCATGCTGATCCCGCATCGCTGACGCACCGACAAATCAGGAAAGGGCCTAAGTTCGTGTGTTTCGGGAAGCAGTTCCGTCATATTACAGCGGCTGTCATGAAAATCTGTCATTTTCACTAGTTTTGACATTATGATGTCAAAAAACCAAAATTGTGTGACCGCTCTGTCCGCTTTCGTTTTTTGACACCGTAAAGTCAAACCCCGGCGAGGAAACCGTACGACCGTAGAAACGAGGGGCACATCCTTGAGTTTACGGAAATTAGGCTTAGAAGGCTTTCACGGTTTGTGAAACCCCCCAAACCCAAGGAAACCTAGATCCACGCTTAACCGTAGCTTATGCATTATAAAGTTTAATCTAAAATTGATTAGTGATCACCACACTGAAAACACAAACAATAATGTTACTGATGAATCCCAGACTTTGACCGCATCTAGATCAATCTAACTTTTCCTTTTAGACTTTGCACAGAAAGTATCAGATGTATTATGAACTTGAATCAAAGTACGTACATGAATTAGTAGTATTCAAGTCGCAAATGACTTGGGCGATAAGATGAAGATCAAGGGTTGCCTGGAATTCTTAATACTAGTGGCAAAACACGAGTTCTTCTATAAACTAGTGACCATAATATTGTGTTTGGTTGGACAAAACGTGTACCTATTGAAATGCTGCGTGTCCCTTGCTGTACGTACCTGTATCCCGATCGGAGTGTTATTTTGTCCTATAACTGTCTATTGATCGACTGTTATATTTGTATTTAGGTAAGTAACTTGACAATACAGCAGAGGTCCAAGCTCGAGGTTTGCCAGCGAGCCATGGAGCGCAGTATCCTGGGGGTTCGAATTTCGGATCGTATAAGGAACCCAACACTGTACGCCAATACCAAGATCACGGACGTGACCCAGTAAGCCGCTAAGCTTAATGGGACTGGGTTGGACATGTCAGCCGCATGTCAGACGACAAATGGGCTAAGAGAACCACTGATTGGGTCCCACTAAACGCACGACGACATCGCGGCAGGCCGAGACGAAGATGGCGGGACAAGCTTTACTCCTACCGAAAGGACTGGCCGATACAAGCAAAAGACAGATTTGTGTGGAAGAGGGAGAGGGAGGCCTTTGTGCTGCAGGGGGACAATACAGGCTAGTTAGATAGAATAGAAAGCCAGGAGACAGCATCGCGACGTTGTCACCATGGAAAGTTGGTTGCCACCAATAGCTAAAGAGGGGCTGGTTCGTGGTTCTTCCGAAGCTCCCGGAGCAAATATATTATGTTTTTTTTATACATGTTGCATTCTTAATTTTTTTTATATCGTCTCTGGGAAAGGCGAAAGGGTAAGATGGATTTACAAATGAATAGACTATACCTTTTTTTTTTCTTGGGTAAAATCCTCATGGATACCCTCTGTCTGGGGAGAACGGAGAGTTATGTTGGACTCCTACCGACTAAAACCCCACTGCTCCTACTACTACCATGAGTCGGGAGCCCGAGAGACTTGTACACTCGTGAGGCACACTTTCCTGCTAATTTCTTACAACGCACTTTACAATTTTTTATTTGAGTTTAATTTTTATTTTTCATTTTATTTTTTTTTTTTATTTTGTTTTATATGTTGTATAATAAGTTGTGTGCCTTTCTTTCTTCCTTCACTCGTGCGACCGATCCCACGACCGCACGACCTCCTATAAAGCCGCACATGTAACACTGCGTGCCACCTCTTTAGGCCTAACTGTTAGAACGATGACACACCCCGAATTCCGCCGCCCGCAGGCCAAATAGACCATGATCGACACCGACGGCCAGATGAGTCATCGATTGGTGTCCACAAATCGGCAACAGGACGCCCCCGAACTACTTAGATAGTAGGTAAGCAGTATATAAAAAAAACTACATGCGGAAAGCGAACAACAGTATGTTGTGGTGCTATGCCTTAAGCGCCTGCTACACGGTCGCGGTGACCTGGGTTGGCGACCGGCAGAGCTGTTTCAATGTTCGGTCGTAAACCACCATCTACACGGTTGTAAACCACCAAGGTCACCTCTGTCAGGACGCGGCTGGTGACCGTGTAGCAGGTGCTTTAGTGACACAAGATCGCATTATAAAGGGTGTCTCAGTAAGAGTGCACTTTTTCATTTTAAAATAAAAACAAGTATTTTATGACAGAGTTGTGATATTTTTATTGTATTGTAAAGAAGACCTATTCCGATTAAGTATGGAATAAAATATTCGGCAAATGACCCCCACGGCTCCGATGACAGGCCATTACTCTTTTCATGAAATTTTCCATGACTTTTGCACAGAGATGTGGCTGTATCTCACCGATGACGCGTTGGATTTCCGATTTGAGCTCAGGAATTGTTTCGGGTTTATTCGCATAAACCCGAGATTTCACAAAACCCCAAAGAAAAAAATCGCACGGCGTTAAATCGCACGATCTTGGTGGCCAGTTGACATCAGAATTTCGTGAGATAATGTGTTCTGGAAATCGTTGCTGCAATAAGTCGATTGTTTCATGCGCGGTGTGGCAGGTTGCGCCGTCTTGCTGAAACCACATGATGTCCAGATTCATGCCGTCCAGTTGAGGCCACAAGAAGTCCGTTATCATAAAATTTGGCGAAGTTTGCGAGTGGTTTCAGCGTAACTTTCCCCATTTTTGTAATGAGTTTTCACAATTATAACGCGTTGTTCTTTTGAAAAGCGCTTCATTTTTAGTAATCGGAATAAACAGAGGTGACAGTTGTCAAATTTCAGAGTTGCCACTTGCATAAAAAAAAAAATATTCCAATTTTAAAAAGTGCACTCTTACTGAGACATCCTTTACAAGAAGAAGGTATGAAAATGAGGAATTTATGGTCACCCTTTTCGAGTTGTTATCATTACATCTGTTAGCGGCTGTTTTCTCGTTTTATCAAAACAATCATATTGAACTTGTCACATTGCATCATTTCCTTTACAACTTATTATAGTACCTACAAAAATAAATTATATGTTTAACTTTTAAAATTATAAAACATAATACGTCATTCTGTATTATGAAAACATAACACTAGCTTCGGTTTTGCAGACGTCAGACTATTTTTTTTTCATATGCGTCGAGTTAACTAAATATGTAAACTGCATTTCTACTATACACAGCTCAACGATACGAGTTACTTAAATAATATTGCAACTTATACAAATATCAACTTCAAAATCAAGTTAACTAAGTTGATTTTTGAATGAAAAAAAACTTTTTTATATTAATGAAAGTCTAAAAACTTTTTGGGCTTCTAATAATGCACAGTATTTTTAATAATGGAGCCTCATTTTAAATTTCTGACCTTTTCTCACAATAACTCAGATAGGATACCCTGATTAAACTGTTAGCTTAGGTTAGAACTGTGATCAAACACGCGCGACTTGAATTGGTCGCAGTAACAAAGTTTAGGCACCCCGACCTAATGGGTTGGGTTAGGTTGGAACAAACCGCGCGCGAGCCGAGCGAGCAAAGCGAGCTGTGCCCCGGCTGCGGCCGGCGAGCGCTACATTCAAGTTGATCGCAGTTACTAGGCTATTTAGTATTTTTAGGACGCCAGAATAGGAATTATTTGAGGTTCAATTAAATACAAGTCTTTTCTTAATGGGGGTTTAATAAAAAAGAATGTAATAATAAGTTAATTTATTTCGTTTTAACTCATTTACATTCAAAAATACAAATCTCTGACATAGGTAACTTCAAAAATATATTTGCTAACCTCCTTACTAAAAAACGTTGTATAACGTTTACCTATTGTTACAAAACGCTTTGTCTTCTTCTTTCGAAAGTCAAATTAGTGACGACGGAAAGACAGAAATCGGTGTGTAGCTATTCACCTGATATAATACGTTTATTAGTAAGGAGGTAATTCTACATAAATAATTAACATTATTATTTTACATTGTGGACTTCAAACGCTAACTTGAATAAAATACTTTTTTTTTAACAGTAGGTATAGATGGTATGATATAAAATGTTTAGGTTTTTCAGTTTTTCCTATATTATTTCCCTGTATTGTAATGCTTAGTTCTCACTCAGTGTTATTTCAGTCAAAAATACAGACCTTATCGTTACTATTACGTCACTTCAACGTCTTACATAAGTATCTACACAATCAGATTTCGTAGGATCAAGGTAATTCTCATGAATACTTTTGTCTTAAATACTAATTTAGGTCGTTTATTTTTTACAATACTGACGGTTTCTGAAAGGGCAAAAACAACACAAAATCAGGCAAGATAATCATTTTAACTGCTGTGATTGGCTGACTGATAAAACAAACCCTCGTTCCCACGGCGATTTGTTTCGAGCATTGGATTTTCAACGCACTGCTTAGCGCCGAGAGTTGAAAATCTAACAGTGTTTCTTTAACGTGCTGAGATGAGCTCTGTTGGATTCTCAATGCTCGGCTCAATACCGAGAGTTGAAAATCCAGTGCGACGTAAGAAATCGTCACGTTAAAAAATCGCCCTGGGCTAAATCACTTGACAGCAGTTTGACAGTATGTTAGCTAGTGTTTATGGTGCTGTTTACCTACATTCCATTTTAGAAACGTATAAAAGCCTCACTTATGCACCTTGAACTCGGGAGCTGCCACACGTCGTTTAGCGCTATAATTGCGTAACACACTATCAACCAGAATCTGAATGATTTTGAATCTTATTGTTAATCCAGTGCTTCATATGTTCGAAAAATTTGTCTGCTCAAGAACGTATCTATCGCAATGAATGTTGTTGAGCTGTCAAAATGAAACCGCTTCCTACTGTAAGGGTGTTACGCAATTGCCCCGCTGATCCCACTCAGAACCAAAGTGTCATAATGTAAATGCACCGTATTACAAAAATATGTTGAAATGTAACGCAAACTAAAAACACATTTTATTTTACAAATCGATTTCATACGCCTTTTATATTATTTTCGCAATCTGTTGCACAACAAGAAATTCTGACAACAAGAAACTTTAAATAATTAGGTACATTGGAATTTAGGTAACAACACTACAGCAGCTTTAAAAAGCCATTTTTTAACCAAATACTAAAGGCAAACAGGCGCGACACGCGACGCGACACAAAAGCACCGCGTGTCGCGCGACGAGCGGTGCCTTTGTGTCGCGTGCGATTTGCGTCGCGTGTCGCGCCTGTTTGCCGGAACCTTAATGTGTTATGGAATGCAATGTTATAAATAAATGTCTTTTGTACTTTAGTCAATTATAGGTTCTTCATATAGGCCTAGTTTTAGAGCCGTTAACAATTAATCTATGACATACCTTAAATCTAAAATTCATATAAAATTGACTAACAAAAATTTAAAAAAAAAATTAAATTATCCAAATTAATGTATATCACATTAATTTGGATAACTATGAAAATTGTATAGACGAGTTCACACTGAGTTTTTTTTTTGTTCAAAGAAATTTATTTGGCTGGCTGTTTATACAGGACATCACCCATTTTGGGGTTTTGGTAAATTTTTGAATACAGAATTAAAAAAAGTACGAGGTCGTTTCTAAACAAAAATGGCATAATGGCGAATTCCAAGCGTGTTTGTTCTAATGTCATAACTAAATATTATATAGGGTTGCTGTCATTGTTAAATATTACACTGAACAAAAAAAGTTTTTTAGCAAAACATTTTGGGATCAGTGTATTTAAAGGTTTGTTAAGAGTAAGGCCCTACGCTTGTGGTTGACGGTCATCGTGCTAGCACTGCTCTCGGGAGCCCAAGATTGTTGGTAGGTAGTTGGGGCTCTTCCCAGGTCATCGGTAGTCTGCTGTACTTCTTCGGTTTCAGCACGTAAATAAACTGTAAATTTAACAAAAAAAAAATATTAAAGCATTTCATCACGGTGATGACAGAGTGTATATTTTATTTGATTTTATTTTAATAAGTACAGATACAGACTACAAACTAAGACAATTCAGCACAGTTAAGACAACATACAGTATATAAATCTGACATCCAATAACAATTGCACACAGCACAACAACAACATTCAACATTTAATATGCTTCTTTAGTGACAGTTAAAGTGAAATAATATGGAGATAATGACATTGTTACATTTACAATTTATTTATAGAATTTCTAAAATCGTTAAACCTGTTCAAAAACAAGTCTACCTTAGGGCATATTACATTATATTGTATAGGAGGTTAGGCCTACTATATAACCAGAAAATAAATACTCTTAGAGGTTTTCAGTATTTTCAAAAGTGAAGAAGCTCGTCCGGAAAAGTATAGCTGCTTCTATCCAATTCTATTGCCAAGCTCATTGCTGTTCTCCTGTTTGTAGGGAATGGGTCACATTAAAAAAAAATAAAAACAAAGGCAGTTGTCCATGCAGCGTCTACCGTAATTCTGACGCTATCGCTGCGCAGTCCCTTTTACCGCCTAGGTTTGGCCAGTTTCCAGTTTTAATCCATACTAATATTATATGTTACGAATAGAAAGTAATCCTGTCTATCTGTTACCTTTTCACGCCTTAACGGCAAAACGGATTACGATGAAATTGATGAAATTAAGCACACAGGTAGACCAAAACCTGGGCTAGGACATATAATACTTTTTATCCCGGTAGTACGTTACCGTGGTATAACTTTCGACCTCCACGCGGGCAAATCTGCGGGCAAAAGCTAGTATCTTAATAAAACTAATGGATTTTTCTCACCACAAGACAAGCAAACGTGGCTCCAATCAGGAAGCCGACAGTCACATCACTCCAGTGATGCATATGATCCTGCACACGCGACAAGCCGACGTACCATGCGGCTAACATGACCGCGTACTGTAAGCCGTGACGTAGCAGCTTCGAGCCGCGCCATTTGCCTTTCACTTGCAAGTAGAACTGGAAGAGAATAAAGCTCATTTTGGAATAGTTCGTCCTTGGAAGAAGTGCTTTGATAGGTTATTACTATTACTACATCGTTTCAGTTATCCATCATACACATAAGCGTAAGTAAATGTTTTCTGGGGGCCTTAGCCGACGTTCGCGCGGATGTAAAAATATTGCGGCAATTTTTTTTTCGCGCATTTGATTTTCAACGCTCTGCTTAGCGCCGAGAGTTGAAAATCCAACAGTGTGTTTTTACGACGCGTTGGGATGCATTCTGTTGGATTCTCAATGCTCGGCTCAAAACCGAGAGTTGAAAATCTAGTGCGCGATAGAATCCCGACGCATTATTTTTATGTCCGCGCGTACGTCGGCTAACACCATCATTCTCTTATAAACATAATATTTCAATTCTCCTGTCACCTAGAAGTTTCTGAAGAACTAAGCAATTCCTTTGTGTTCTCCTAATTTTGTGTAATTTTTTGGTATGGCTTTCTTTCTTTGTTAAAAAATAGATGCAGCCATATTGGATTTTATTGTGTTGTCAAAATGAAAGCAATCGTCATTCCGACACACAGTGACGACTCTTTTCATAAAACCTGAAAAACGGAACAAGTCGGCTGGGCTTCTCTGGTTGCCTTAACGTTTGACGCAAAAAAAATTTGGGCAACCGTGGTTGCCTGGACATTAAAGTGGATATTGGATGATATACTCACAATAAAGAAGACAGCGCAGTACATGGCGAAGCTACAATGTGCGCTGGGGAAGGATAACCTCGCTTCCTTTATTTTATCACCATCGTTACCAGCGCACACATAGTCCTGGATGTACCCTAGGTTGTTCAGCTCGGAGTTCAAAATGGGGAAAGGTCTGCATACCTGTGAAAGTTAATAAAACTGTTTATTTATTTACATTGAAATATACTTATGAGGTGTACTATAGCTGCGACTCTGCTTAACCTTTTGGGGAATACAGGCGTGATGTGTTATGTAACTACAGACTGTCCGGTTAAGAATGGATAACCTTGAAATAGCATATAATAGACCTTATGGCTGTTCTAAAAATATCTACAAAAAAAATATATCCGAAGTAATAACTAAGATTCTTTAGAAAAAAAAACTTTTTTTACATGTTTCATCACCACGACCACAAATGAATGAATTCCATCGGTTATCTGTTGTTATAATACCTATTGTACGTTGACTATGCCGCCGACAGAGAGGCAATAAATAGTGTGACTAGAAATTACACAGATTTTTTTTTATTTTTTTTCAAAAAAATTAAATCTTATGTACCTACTTACTACTTGGGATATACATTTTTTTTTTTTGTATTTTTTTTTTAGAACGGCCATAGGGTCTATTATATGCTATTGCAAGGTTATCCATTAATTACCGGACACCCTGTATACTTAAATTCAATATATATGCTAACACTATAATAATTATAGTATTATGTACAGGTTTATGTACAAAAATTCGTCCGCATCGCTGTCAATGGGAAAATTGCCCAAAAGGCTGGCAGCATTGCCAAGTTGGATGGCTTTGGCCTAAAAATAGGGCAGCACAATAACACTTTATGTTAATTTCACTGCCCGGTGACCCAGAAGTCATGAGAATGAGAAAAAAAAGAAAGTTGTTTTTTTTTATATTCTGTACAAACACGACGCACATTACAAAAAAAAAAAAATAGCCAAGTGCGTGTCGGACCACGCACAATGAAGGGTTCCGTAGTTGGGATGAATTTACCCCAAGAACAAACTTAACATTGTAGTTTAAAAACATACACAACAACAACATTGAAAAATATATTTGAAATCCTCATATACAAAGCTCTTTCGTTAGACATGTCACACAAGGTCACACGGTTCAGTTTGCGAGACTGTTTTTTTAATTTTCTAATTTTTAACCAAAAGTAAAGCCCATTTTCAAAATTAATTTATTTACGTTACACCTTCGTGTTTGAGTCATCAAAAAGGTATCAGGTTGGCACAAAAGTAATGAGACACTACAAAACTATATACATTTCCTTTTTCAAGTTAATTGTTTTCGATAATATTCTAGAATGTTGTAGAACATTCTAGGTACTTGTGATGTGGGGGTATATAAAGCCGCATTCGCGATCGGTTTAGTCAGTTTGAAGAAAAATGGACGAGCGACAAGTTCAAACACTATACTTTTACGAGTACTTGTTAGGCCACAGTGCGCGGGCTGCGGCTGACAATATCAACACTGCATTGGGCGCTGGAAGTACAAGCCATGCGACGATGTCCCGATGGTTTAACCGTTTTAAATCAGGAGACAGGAGCCTTAAAAGTCAGCCACGCTCAGGACAACCACCCGCAGTGAATGATGACGATTTACGCCGCGAACTGCAGTCGAATCCGGATGCTACCACTCGTGGATTAGCGGAAGCACTTAACTGCAGTCACCACGCCGTGGAATACCATCTGCATGAGCTTGGGTATCGAAAAGTTTTGGCTCGGTGGGTACCGCACATCCTTACAGACGCCAGTCGTGCAGTGCGTGTCGCTATCTGTCAATCACTTTTGCTGCGACCCCGACGTAGAGAGTTTTTGTCTGATCTGGTTACTGGAGATGAATCATGGATTCATTACGAGAACGATACACGTCGTGCTTTTTGGCTGTTTTGAGATGAAACGCCACCAACTCAACCGAAGCTGAGTCAAAAGAACCGCTTAAAAGTTCTGCTTTGCTGTTTCTGGGACGCGGAAGGCATGCAGTTTTATGAACTATTACACAATGAAACTATAAACGCTGACAAATATTCAACCCAGCTCACCAACCTATCTGTTGGTATCAAGAAGAAACGACGAAGACGAGTCAATGTAGTTTTACTACACGATAACGCTCGACCTCACGTCGCATCTGCCGTTCGCCAACATTGGAGAACTTGTTGCCCAAGGGCTGGGAGAATACCCCTCCCACCTTATTCCCCAGACCTCGCCCCATCAGACTTTCATTTGTTTAGAGCCCTGAAACAACATTTGCGGGGTAAACAATTTAATGATTTCTCGGATGTAGAGGCGGAGTTGAACAACTTTTTCGAGGCACAACTATCAGAGCTCTGGGCGAAAGGCATCCAAACTTTGCCAGATCGTTGGCAAGAGTCTAAGATGCTAATGGTGATTACATCATTGACTAAGCTTTTTGTATTGTAACAATAATAAAAAATGTAAAACGTAAACCAAGTGTCTCATTACTTTTGTGCACTATAGGTGTACCAAATTTCAACTTAATCGGTCTAGTAGATTCAGAGTAAATTGGCTGTGACAGACGGACAGATAAACAGACACAATTAACCCTAAAAAGACATAAAATACACACACTAAGTAGCCAAAAGCCTCGTATTCAATGAGGATCATGTTTGGAAAGTTTTGAGGATGAATAGAATATCTACTCTTTATTATGTCCACCATATATTTTATGTTACAAATATAAAAAACCTAGAAATTTTATCCATTTTTTTTTATTTTGTTTCCTAGCGTATACTTTAGATTTATTGTAAAACATAAGTGTAAAAAGTGTTATAATAAAATAGGTAGATGTTTTTACCCTAACGGCATACAATTAATAAGCTGCGCCAACTTCAAGTGAATTGGAATAAGAGCCGTGAAGATATTTTTTTAATTTTTTTTTTATTTATTTGGGAAAATAAACAAAAATCGAGTTAAAGAGTGAGTAAATGAACCCACGACATTTTCCACATATTATAAAAACAAATTATAAAATTAAAAAGGCATGCAATAATAATAATAACTAAAAACAAGAAATTATAAAAATACACTCTAAGAGTTAAATATAATAATAATTATTATGGAGTAATATCCAAAACAGTTTGCCAAACAAGGCCCCTTTTACCGGTCGGAAAAGCGAAGATGTCAATATTTTCAAAGATTTTATATTGACCAGTAAGGCGACGTAGGGGTGCTCGTAAGCCTGCGTTCGTACTTATGGTTGTTCTAGGTACAATGTAGCTAATTCTATTTGTAATATCCATACAATCACATGCGTTATTACATAAATCGAACAAAAACATTGTCTTGGAAAAAAAAACGTCTGGCTTTAAGATTACGTAGCTTATACCTATTCAGAAGATCACTATAAGATGCATAAGTATGAAAACAACGGAAATGCATGGCTTTCAAAAACTTACTTTTTATCAGTGTTACTAGAAATCATACTTTGCATTTCTCCCATATGATTCGAGTAACTTTGAACGTTAGAAACGACACAGCAAGATACTTACATCAATGAAATGTGGCCTTAGTCTACCGATGACGTATTTGGCGATGTCTGTCGTCAGCTGCTGGCAAGATGCCCCGAAGGTGAACACGCCTATAGCATGGTAGCTTTCCCACAGCCAGCCTGGCAACACCGAGCCCGATAGGAACTTCTCACCAATGCCTTTGCCTTGCCTGTCGCGGAGTACCTCGATGATGAGTATCTGTAATTCGTTGAAAGCTTTTATTTAGTTTCACTTGTTAGTACAAACATGGATTTTTGCAGGCTAATTTTGGACAAATTCTATTGCCTATAAAAACTTTGTAAGCATTCTGATGACATTTCTTGTGTTGAGATCATAGACATAGAGAATGGACTGAGCGTTCCGTATTCAATTGTGCGATGAATACAGACCGGAAAGTACAAGAGAGACAAAGCGAATGCGCGCCCAGTAGTTATCTCTTTAGTACAAAGTGCGGCAAAAGTACGAGTAATGTCATAATGAGAAATGGCTGCCATTTGGTTAGAAATGAAAAAAATTGGGCTCTGTTTTCAAGGAAAAATTATATAAGGAGTTCTATTCATACACGAAATCTCTTAAGGGGTCATTGTACTCATAATTATGAACAACTTTTACAATGGGACCAAACCTGAAATCGCGAAAAAAAATCAGCTGTTTCGTACATTTATTTTCGCATAACTCGTCAAAATGTAGGGAACACCTGGGAGGGAATAGACCGCCTGTGGCCCTAAGCACATCGATATCACGAATTATTTGACGTTATGTATTTAATTTTTTTTTTTTTGTAAACAATAGTTTCTTTTACTACTCCTTTAACATGAAATGGAGTTCTATTAAAAAATGCGTTATTTAAAATAACACTTTCACGCCAAATTGTATTACTGAGCCTGATACCCTATTAAGGAAATGATGTTAAAGAACAGATTTCTTGGATTTTAATTCATTTTCGGATTTATACTGATTTACGTGTGCCGTAGTTTCCTTTTTCAGTGTAGGTGAATGATCTTCACTTTCTTATCTATAGTGTTTATTTGGTTATTGAGTTCAATTTCTTTACAACTGTGTTAAGTAAAGTTTATTTATTTGTATAGATTGTGGGTAAGTACATGACATAAGGTATTAAAAAAACAATGGTGATCCTTGTACAATCTACCTTAGATTAGTCACGCAAACATTAATAAATGAAGTAAACGAGTAGGTAAGTAATAAAAAAAACTGTTTTCCTTTTATAGGATAGGATGATCTTTATAGCAGCTGTCTCTAATTATGTGCGAGTTTGTGTGTGTGTTGCGTTGAAAACTGTTTGCAAACACAAATATGTCGACTTTCTTTTCTTTGAAATATGCAAGATTTGCTGTGCCCCGCGGTTTCACGCGCATAAGTCACGATCCCATGGGAATATCGGGATAAAAAGTATTCCATGTCCTAACCCAGGTCATGGTCTACCCATGTGTCAAATTTCATCCAAATCCGTTCAGCCCTTTTAGCGTAAATGCGTAACAAATAAACTCACTTTCGCATTTATAATATTAGTTAGGATTTGTTAATCACATATTGCTGTATCAGAGAGGTGACCATCGTATTTAAGGGTACATATCCTTGGTGTTACCTGGTGGTGGTGGTGGCCCATACATTTGGGCCGAGTAAGTATTGAAGTTTTGTATGGGACAGTAGATAATTTTTTCACGATTACGACGTTGATCTCATGGAGAAAGTTGTTCAGTTTGACGGTCTGTACCACACCCTTAAATTAGACCACACATTTCTGATACGCCCTGTAGATAGATGGATCAGAACAGACAAATCTGGAGTGGACCGTAAGGAAATCTTAGGTACCTACATAGATCTATGTAGATATGTTATCCTCTCAGTTCCGAGTTGCTGGGTCCCACCATTAAAAGGTGATTAATATTGGTTCCTCCTTGGTCTAGTGGCCGCAAGCGCTATTGCTGAGCATGAGGTCCTGGGTTCGATTCCCGCGTCGGGCAATGTGTTATTGGGTTTTTTCATCTGGAATTTCTCAGTAGCAGCCTGGAGTCTAGATTTATAATGCCTGTTTGACGGCAATAGGCTCGCCCCCTATTACATGAACTTAAAAATAACTGGCGAAATGTGGGTGTACTATGGTATGGTCTGCCCAATCCTTCAGGAAAACAAGACATGATGTTATGTTGTGAAATATTTATATTGCACAAGCCATGGGATTCCCCTTCGGCAATAATGACGAACTTCCATACAAATTTTCATCCCCTATTTAACCCCTCCATTTTTCAAAACTCTTTCCTTAGTGCTGACCTTCGATATGAAAGGAACTTGTGAGCGAAAGGATGGTGACCAGTGGCGCTAGCCAAAACGATTGTAGGTGCAAAAGCTACAAAAGCACTTTTGCTGTTTATGGAACTTTATGGAACTGTGCAAAATTGTATGCTTCCAGACCCAGCCGTTTAGGCTGTTCGTTGTCTGTCACCGAATGAATGAATTTAAGATCTTTCTGTGTAATTTATTTATTTATTTGTGCACGATTTATTACCTTAAGTATACCATTGCAATAATTATTAATAATTAATAATAATAATTAATTAATAAGGAATTAATAAACTATTGCGATGAGCAGTTTTTGACATGTATTGATGTCGATGTACTGGGGGTAGACTCGGATAATTATTCGTACATTAGTCAAGTATATGGTACATGTAGCTGGCTGGATCACTGCGTAGTGACGCAAGCAGCCAGGCAATGTGTAACTAGTGTGCGAATAAAATATGATTCAATGGTTTCTGATCATTTACCGCTCATAATTGAGTGTAACTTAAATTTATTGACACCTAAGGTATCTCAAACTATGGAATCGGACAAAAATGTGATTTGGGGTCAACGAAGTGACGAGGAGATCGCGAAATACATGAATGAGAGTAATCAATTGTTAGCACTAATCGATTTCCCAGCCGAATTTACGTGTTGTGCTGATTATTATTGTAATAATTCTGGTCACGGGCGTATTCTGGATAGGCTGTACTCTGACATCGTCACTGCCCTTTGCACTGCGGCAACAGTATCAACGGAGGAAGACCGAAGGGGAACCAGGAGGCGTGCGGGGGGCTCACGCGTAGTTGGGTGGAACGAGCACGTCGCCGGGGCTCATAGGGACGCCAGGTCTAAGTTTATGGAATGGGACTTGTGCGGTAGGCCTAGGTCCGGTTCTGTCTATAAAGATATGTGTGATAGCAGAAGGGTATTCAAATCAAGATTGAAGTGGTGTCAAAATCACCAAGATCAGATTAGAATGGATGCCCTCGCCGATAAACACCGTGAAGCCGATTTCCGTGGCTTCTGGCAGAGCACAGCCAAAATCAACGTCCGACCTGGACTTCCTGCGATCGTCGGCGGGGTGAGTGATCCTAAGAGCATTGCTAATCTTTTTAAAGAGCATTTTGCTGTTAAATCGCCGCGTGGTCTAGGCGGTGAGATGCTCAATGCTGACAGGAGTGGTCATGTTATCGGGACGAGATTTAGTGCGAAAGGGGTAGCTAATGTCATAAGACATATGTCCCGAGGAAAATCTCCGGGTCACGATGGACTCAGTATTGAGCACTTCCTGCACGCTGGACCTCACATCTCGCGAGTGTTAGCAATGTTTTACTCCCTATGTGTGAGCCACAGCTATTTGCCGGACGATTTTATGAAAACCGTGGTAGTGCCGGTAGTTAAAAATAAGACGGGTGACTTAGCTGATACCAATAACTACAGGCCTATCTCTCTCGCTACCACAGCAGCTAAAGTTTTTGATGGTCTGCTTAATTTACAGCTGAACAATTACGTAACTCTCCACGACAACCAGTTCGGGTTTCGTCCGCAGCTATCAACGGAGAGCGCGATACTGTGCCTTAAGCACACCGTCAACTATTATACGAAGAGAAACACGCCGGTATACGCATGCTTCCTGGACCTCTCCAAGGCTTTCGATTTAGTCCAATACGATGTCCTGTGGAACAAGTTAGACCAGATTAACTTACCGAATGAAATTACCAGCCTATTTCGGTTCTGGTATGGACATCAAAAGAATTGTGTGAGATGGGAGGGGGTGATGTCAGAGCAATATGACCTTGAATGTGGTGTCAGGCAGGGCGGGTTGACCTCTCCTACGTTATTCAACGTGTACATGAATGACCTGATCGTCGCGCTAAGCAACTGCCATGTCGGCTGCCATATTGATGGAGTGTCTGTGAATAACCTCAGTTATGCAGATGACATGGTGTTGCTGAGCGCGTCGGTATGTGGTCTGAGGAAGTTGTTAAATGTATGTGAAGGCTATGCTCATGATCATGGTCTGCGATATAACGTGGCAAAAAGCCAGTTCATGGTTTTTGGAGTTGGTGCAGTAAGTCCCCAGAATGTTCCGTCTGTTAGACTGAACGGGAGACCTCTGGAGAGGGTGAATACATTTAAATACTTGGGACATATTCTTACGCCTGACCTAAGTGATAATGAGGATATTGAGAGAGAGCGGAGGTCGCTCTCAATACGAGCCAACATGATAGCCCGCAGGTTTGCTAGGTGTTCACGGAAAGTGAAAGTCACACTGTTTAGAGCGTATTGTACATCCCTTTACACCTGCAGCCTATGGGCTCGTTACACAAAGAAGTGCTATAGCGACCTCCGCGTTCTCTACAATAATGCGTTTAGGATTGTGGTGGGGCTGCCTCGGTTCTGTAGCGCCTCGGGCATGTTCGCGGAGGAGCGCACCGCCTGTTTTCACGCGACTATGCGCAGGCGGAGCATTTCTCTGGTGCGCAGAGTACGGGCCAGCTCCAACGCAGTCCTGGAGATGATTGCTGACAGACTGGACTGCCCCTACATGCTGCATTGCTGTAGCAGACATGTTCAGGCAAGGCCGTTTTGCAGGCGTTATTAACTCTGAGTGTCTTGTGTGTGTTTTAAAATATCGTAATTTTATCATTTTAATGCTATTTAACTAATTTTATTTAATTTTGAATTTTTGACATTTATTATGAATTTTATTATTATTATTTTATTCGATTATATTATTAGTGTTGAATGTTTTGTAATTGTCTTCTATGGGTCTAGTTACCCGAAATAAATGAATTTTAATTTAATTTAATTTTAATTTAATAATATATAAAGCTGCCAGTAACAGTCACAATACCCCCCGTACTATTACTGTATTACAATGGGGTACTATTCCTCATTGCTGTGACCCGTAGAGTAACAAACGAGTGAGAAGAATCTGTCCAGCCTTTTCCCAACTTTGTTGGGGTCGGGTCGGCTTCCAGTCTAACCGGATGCAGCTGAATACCAGTTTTTTACATGGAGCGACTGCCTATCTGACCTGACCTCCACAACCCAGTAACTGGGTAATACGATACCCTTTGGTAAGACTGGTTGTCAGAGACATTCGGGCTTCTGACGACGCGTAACGACTGTCTAAGATCTACGAATGACAGCCGAGACCAACGGCTTACCGTGCTTTCCGAGGCACGGAGAAGTCTCGGTATGTAAAGATGGTCACCCATCCACGGACAACCCTGGCAAGCGTAGCTTAACCTGATGGATCGACCCGTGCAGCTGTTATTACTTAGCTACAAGTTCCTCTTTTATAGAGGGTTATATAGGTATTCTATAGTAATTATAATACAAAAAGTCCTAGAATATGTGGTCCAAAAATGCATAGTTCCGAAGATATCATCAATCATAATTAAATTAGGTTCATACTAAGTTTCATTGATAAATACGAGTAATTTTCATTCATACCGATCATTCATAATTAATACTAAGCAAAAGCGACGCTGTCATATTTCACGTAAGGGTGTTTTACATTAATAATCGTGACTTTGTCGAATTATTTTGTATGAAAAATTAAAACAAAAAAAAAAGATAATTGAAAAATAATTCATATGCCAGTTGATTCTTTGATATGGTCTCATTCATACCTTAGAGTTATGCCATCTAAAAAAAAAACACCTTGTATATGTAGCCTTCTTGGGAAAAGAACATTAAACAAATGAAAAACTTACAATAATTTAGCGAATAATTTAAGAATGCTGTCTTACCGTACCAACCACGAGCGCGAACCCGCACCCTGCGAGGGCTCCCACAGATATCGTCTCCTCTTTGTAGGGCAGTTGGATGGAGGTGTCGTTTGCGAAGTACCCTTGCTGATTGGGATCCGCCCACAGCATGAGCGCCAGAAGCGGGAAGGACACTGGAAACACAACATTAATGGTATTAAAATTAAAGTGAGTTACAACTAATTGCGAGATTGCGGTCGATCGACGTTGATCAGTCGGTTAAGATCTGAAATCAGGGGGCGTTTAAGGGGGAAGCGCTAAGATAGCCCGCGAAATTCAAATTTTCTTACGATTTTTGCAATTTGCAGCTGTGTCTGGATGTATGTATGTTGATTTAAATACGATTCGCGACCGTAACAAATATGTATTTACAGAATTATAATCATTAAAGTCATCAATACAACTCTCTAAGACAAAGTAATTCTATTGAATTACTATTTCATGAAATTTTAACATTTCAGGATTATACTAACTTAAGGAATTGTGTTACTGATTCTAATTGTTATAATTATGTAAATACATATTTGTTACGGTCGCGTATCATACTTTAATCAACATACATCGAGACACTGTGCTGCAAATTGCAAAAATCGTAAGAAAATTTTAATTTCGCGGGCTACCTTAGCGCTTCCCCCTTAACTCGCTTAACTCGCTTTACAGCGTTACTGGTAACTCGACTTTCCTTACAGGACGTCATAGTAGGGTTAAAAAGCAACAAAATAAGCCACCAAATGTTCTACCGTAGTTCAGTAGTTTTTGAGTTAGTTAGATTTTTTGTTTTTTTTAATTAAAAATCTCAAATTTAATCATTTGGAGCCGTGAGGAAACGAGGGGGTAACCACCAGGGGGTTCTAAGGATAATTTTGCTTCAGTGTGAAAAAGATATGGATGTATACGCCCTGCATAGCTCCATCTCTTTCTCACACTGAAGTAAGATTAAAATAATACTGCAGAGGTGGTAGTTACCCCCTGGACTTATAGTCAATATAAGTCTGAAATCGCCAACCCGTCTTGATCAAGCGTGGTGATCAATGCTCGTACCTTCTCTGTATGAGAAGAGGCCTGCAGTGGGCTGGTAATAATAGACTGATATTATAATTGTTATTCACTGTATTAAGAAATATCACCCGAGTATCTTTAACTGACAAGTGCAGTTTACTTTTGTCAAGTTTTTACCGGTACCCTTGGCACCTACTTGTGTTGACCGATAATTTAAGTTTTTGTATGTGTGGTGAAAACTGCACCAAAGTAAGTTATTAATAAATAAATAAAAGGACCGATTTATTCAATAGTTATCCTCAAACTTGTAGGATAGACAGGCCTTTCTTTTTTTTTTTTTGTGGATGGGAAATCATCAAATGTCTTCTCCCGCTCTGGGCGGAGCGGGAGGGCGTGTCAGACTTTTACTAACTAAAACCCACCCGTGTTCCTTCTGTTGCCTGTGCCGGGGCCACGGTAACTCTTTCGAACATCCCGCAAAGGACAGACAGGCCTACGTTATTATTTAAATTTCGAACATTCCGGATACGATATTTGAACAAATGTATAGCTGTCCTATCATACACATCGAAAACTTCCAATGCCTATATTATGTCGGCTTGTGTGTCTAATTTGCCTAGAAAATACTGAGAAGTCTAGTTTTGTTATCAGTATCACAGTTCATTCATCTCCTTATTTAGGAGCTTTGACTTGGTAAATACGTTGAAGATTTTAGCTGTATACAGCGTGCCGCTTTAATGGCGACATTAATTTAACACACGTGTACTCTTTCGCGTTTTCGTTTTTTGAAGATAGCATCTTGGAGCAACCTGTACTTAAATAACTGTAGCGCAGAGGTCATTTGCCGGGGTCACGGATCATAACATCGCATCAATGAAATTAAAACGAATAACGTGCAAAGAGTAGGCGAATTGAACGAAAGAGAGCTTTATTATTTAGTTTGTTTGAAAATGTTAATTTTTCTATCTGAATTGTTGTATCTTATTATATTTTTAATGATTACCACGCCATTATAGCGGCACGTTGTTTAAACTTTTACAAGATGCGATTACACACACATACACATACACACATACAGTGCCCTCCAAAAGTTAGTTGCAATTAATTCACCTTAACAATGATGTCACATAAATTCTAAATACGCAGTTTCAATAAATTAACTGTTTACTATTTATGTTCGGATACACTATTCTTATACGTAGGTACAGTAGGGAATTCCCCGAAATTCGTTTTATTTTTATAATCTATGTTTATGTGCCCACTACTTGAATTGAGCGCGTCAAAAGTCAGTTGAAGTATCAAACTTTTAACGATTTTCAAAACTCTCGCGGTTTTAACTCATTTAATTAATAATATTAGGGCAGTGTGGGTATTTTTAATTTAATAATAAGATATTGTGAGGTGATTTGACTGTTTTTGAATTAATAATGGCTCCGAGGCGAAAATTAACTGTCGAAGAAAGAAGAAAGATCGTGTGTGAATACGAAAAATTGAAAAACTTTAGTGCTGTGGGAAAATTATTTAAAGTTAGTCCAGAAGGTGTGCGAAAAATAATAAAGAAGAGTTTGGAATGTCCTAATCTTGCAGATAGACCACGGTCGGGGCGTCCTAGGGCTACTAATTCTGTTGATGATCGACAAATTGTGCGGCAATGCAAAATCAATCCCAAAATTGTGGTACGCGTGATCAAAGACCTGTTACAGGAAGCGGGAACCTCTGTTTCGGAAACTACTATCAGGCGACGCCTGCATGATGCTAATTTACGAGGTCACGTTGCTAGAAAGAAACCTCTTTTAACACCGATCCATAAAAAACGAAGGTTGGAGTTCGCCCGTAAGTATTCGGATAAGCCAATAGACTTTTGGAAGAAAGTAGTTTTTAGCGATGAATCAAAGTTCGAACTATTTGGAAATCGACGTCGGCAAACTGTATGGCGCAAAAGCAATGTTAACTCTTACGACGACAAATACTTGCAGCCCACGGTAAAACACGGCGGTGGGAGTGTGATGGTTTGGGGGTGTTTTTCTTGGCATGGTGTGGGCCGACTGCAAATAATTGAAGGCAGGATGACAGCACAGATCTATTGTAACATTCTCCGTGAAAATTTAAAACAATCTGCTGAAACAATGGGGTTAGGTCGGATTTTCAAATTCCAACAAGACAACGATCCGAAGCATACAGCAAGGATAACTAAGCAATATTTTGAAGATAACGAAGTGGACTTACTGGAATGGCCTTCAATGTCACCCGACCTTAACCCCATTGAACATTTGTGGGATGAATTAGACCGCAGGATCCCTGTTTCCATAAGACGCAACAGAAATTTGTTTAAAAATAAAATTCTTGAAACATGGTCGACTATACCAATCAAAACATTACAAAATCTTATAGAATCAATGCCTAGACGACTTAAAGCAGTTCTACAGAATAATGGCGGTCATACAAAATATTAAAAGTTAAGACATTGGCAAATGCACAATCCTTAAAACAATTCTCCAACAATTTCAACTAACTTTTGGTACCGTAATTGCTCTGTTATACTCAATGCAGATAGCATAGATTATAATTATTAAAGTTGTTATGGTTCTCTTATTGATATAAATATTCAATATTGATTATATTTTAATAAATAGTTCTTGAAGCCATGATTTTATTTGGTTTTATTATAATTTCCTCATATTTATTACATTTATTGATCATTTCAACTAACTTTTGGAGGGCACTGTAGGTAGGTACTAGGTACGAAGGCACTTTTAATAACTGTGAATTCTTATAATATACGGTTTTTTTTTCTTTTATCTTTCATAGTATTGGAATATACCATTGGAATTCGTGACAGCGATATTTCGCACTCTGTACTAATTATGTAGGTATATACCTACATATACATAATAAAATATATTTTATGTTTTTTGGGAGGTCAACTACCGTTGGTAGTGTTTTTACTTGAAGTAGGTATGAGTTGAGATTTTTTTTTTATTGTGTTGAGATATCGATACTTACCCATCACGTCTGTAAAGTTCACATTAAAAAAGAAAACTGTTTTGTAAACTGACATTTCAAGTCTACACTAACTGCGCAAAAAATCATCAAATTATTTTTTTTTTTTGTTTTATCATCATCGATACCCATTACGTCTGTGGAGTTCCGCTAGCTAATTTAATTGAGCAATAATGATTTTTTATAAATTCATCCCCTAAAGGGGAACTAGCGGATGAAAGTTTGTATGGAATATCGTCATTTTTGCTCGCAAGAATTACCATCGGGCAGATGGCTTGTAGCATTATAAGTAGGTAGCTAATAAGCCATAATTTCTATAAGTAAGGCACTAATTATAATAATAATAAACCGGACACATCACCCACGATCATCGGTGATGAGACTGTTCATCCCGCGGAAGTGCGGGGGTCGAGGCTTTTTAAATGCAAAGACCCTCCACAACCGCGAGGTGTGCAGCCTCAGGGAATATTTTGTAAAAGCCGACGTGGGTATGCACCGTGATGTGGTCGCAGTGGACAACAGACTCACCCCGCTCTCCATGGCTAAAGAGAACTGGCGCAAACCTGTAGTACTTACTACAGATGACCGCAAGGCGGTATGGCAAAACAAGGAGCTTCACAGGCGCTTCTATCGGGCTCTTCATGAACCCGATGTAGATTTCTTAGCGTCCGTATCCTGGCTACGTTTTGGTGACCTTTTCGGTGAAACTGAAGGTTTCGTCTGTGCAATTATGGACGAAGTTATCTTGACGAATAACTACCAGAGACATATTATGAAGGACGAGACGGTTGACGTGTGTCGGGCATGCCACCGTCCGGGTGAGTCTATCGGACATACATATCATCTCTGGTGGTTCTCGTCTGGCTAACGGCGAGTACTTGCACAGACATAACCAAGTGGCCAGGATTCTTCACCAGCAACTTGCTTTGAAATACAAACTTGTGGACTCTGAAGTACCGTATTACAAGTATGTGCCCGACCTAGTTCTCGAAAATGACTATTGTCGCCAATAAGCCTGATGTAGTGGTGATAGATCGATTAGCGCGCCGCGCAATGATAATCGATGTTACCATCCATGACGGGAACCTCGTGAAAGCTGAGAAAGAGAAACAAATAAAATATCTCGACTTAGCACACGAGGTTGTTGACATGTGGAATGTGAGCTCGGCTGTCATTGTGCCGATTGTCGTAACAGCCAATGGCCTGATAGCCGAAAGCCTCGACCAACATCTCTCGAGGCTCTCGTTAGGCGGTTGGATCAAGAGCCTGATTCAGAACGCAGTACTCCTTGACACGGCTCGTATTGTGAGGAGGTTCCTGTCTCTGCAGCCCTAACCACCGGTAGCTTGGACCCTGCTCCCGATACCGGTGAAACTCTATTTTTTTTAATATTTTAAATGTTTTTTTTTATATCTTTTTATTTTAGGAAATATTTAAAAATGTAAATAAATAAGAATGAAAAATCAATAAAAGAAAAAAAAATGTTTATTTGTACACTTAGAAGAAAAAAAAAACACATAAGTACACAAGGATTCAAATGTTGTACGACAGAGTCACATTAAAGGACGAACTGATGCCTCCTAAACTAGGCCAAAAGCCTGTTTTAGGAGCTAGTGTTCCTCCAGATGTAATGACATACAAATATTGAGTGACATGCAAGTAGGTACTTATGTATAAATTAAACAAACAGTTGCTAAATCTAAATATAGTATTAGTTATATTAAGGGGGAAGCGCTAAGGTAGCCCGCGAAATTCAAATTTTCTTAAGATTTTAGCGATTTGCAGCTCAGTGTCTGAGTGTATGTTGATTAATGTATGATACGCGACCGTAACAAATGTCTATTTACAGAATTATAATATTAGAATTCGTAATACAATTCCTTAAGTTAGTATAATCCTGAAATGTTAAGATTTCATGAAATAGTCATTCAATAGACTTACTTGGTCTTAGAGAGTTGTATTGATGACTTTAATGATTATAATTTTGTAAACTCATATTAGTTAAGGTCGCGAATCATATTTCAATGAACATACAACATAATACTAATCTGCAAATTGCAAAAATCTTAAGAAAATTTGAATTTCGCGGGCTACCCTGGCGCTTTCACCTTAAGAGACAATTGTAATAAGATTCTCGGTTTCCTCATACGTTAACTTCTGCAACCAATTTGTAAGTTTGTCTTTAAATTCTGTTGTACAGTCGAGAGCTAACAGCCGCATACTGTCGGCCGGCAAACTTGAAACGGCATTGGACTGAATCACTACGGGAAAGCCTTTGCGTCTTTTCAGCTTATCATGATCCAGATGTAACGTAGAGCGTTTCTGCAGCACAGCGCGGAGCAAGAAAAACCTGTCTCACAGTCAATACTCTACATTTCTATAAGTAAGGCTACAATAATTAGGTACTTATCAACCTTATGCTCGCTGCACGTTATTCGGAATCCGGCAAGGATTTCAAGAAGTATAATGTATAATACATACATGACAGTATACTCGTATTATCTAATTTAGTCATTATCTATAGGTCTCTAATCAGTCTTTTGTGACTTTATCAGTGAGTCAAGTTTATCAATATTCAATGTTATCTACACTACATGCATGATAAGTGCTTATAGTAAATTGGATTGACGTATTAGGATGTACATAGGTAATGTTAATTTCAGCTGGGTTCTTCCCTAAAACTGTTAAATTAGATATTCTATTGCCTTAAGACATTTGTTTACAATGCACATCACTAATCACTCTATCAGCTATATTTGAACATTTTTACTATTACTTTAATTAAGTAGCTTGTTTTAATATTAGTTTAGTAAGCAGCTTCTAGAGCTAGACCACCACCTCTTATAGCAGTATTTATTTAATCTTACTTGAGTGTGGGAAACAGATGGAGCTAGACGTCCTGTATAGCTCCATCTCTTTCTCACACTGAAGTAACATTAAAATAATACTGCTTTAAGAGGTGGTGGTTGGCCCCCAGTCCAATATTTTTTACCCGACTACGGCGAAGCCAAAAGGAAGGGTTATGTTTTTTTCTTAGAATGTTAAGTACGACGCCTATAATTAGTGTTTTTCGGTCTTTTAGCCTAACATATTCATTAAGGTAATGTCATATGTATATGCTGTTGGTTTAACTAATTATTAAATAAACAAATCCGTTTTGTAAAAAGGGGTGTTCACGATGTTTCAAAGCCACGGTCAACATTATCGTACCTTCGTTTATTTCAGGCGCTACACAGCAAAGTTTTCAGGGGTAATATTATTTAACGTTTGTTAGTTAAGTACTCCGTCGATACTAGGAACTACTGCTAAGCTCAAGAGCTCAAGCACCTATGTATGAGAAAAATATGCGAGCTGTGCAGGTGTCCGTTAGTAACTTTTAACTAAATGCATAAGAAAGTACATATATAAACAAAAAAGCATTTTTTATAATTTCTGTCTGTCTGTCTGTTTGTTCAGGCTAATCTCCGAAACGGATGGACCGATTTTGACAGGACTTTCACAGGCAGATAGCTGATATTATGAGGAGTAACAAAGGCTACTTTTATTTTAGGAAAATAATTAGGGTTCCGCGGAAAAAATTAATACCCATGAAATTGTGAACAAAAGATCGGATTTGAAAAATTCTTTTTGAGTTTGGTAGCCTAAATCTCGAGGATAGTTATAGGTTATTTAACATCCCGCTACGACCCTTAGTAGCCGAGCAAAAATAAAAAAATCAGAAGGAACACGAAGCGAAAACGAAGTAGGTAATAGCGCGGGCGGACGATACAACGCGACGGGTCGGGGGACGAGGGAGTTTTATAAAATTGTGGCTGTTATTTTAGTATATTGTGTATCTGATGACTTCCACGCGAACGAAGACACGGGGCACAGCTTGTTGCCAATAAAATAATTCGCCAGTTAGTAGCATAACATAACATAGCATAATAAGCAGCCTACAATGTTCCCACTGCTAGGACACAGGCCTCCTCTCAGTGGGAGGGAGTGGACCGTATTCCCACATGGGCCCAGTGCGGGTTGGTTGATGTCACATGTATTCGAATTTATGGTACTAGGACGTGCCGGTTTCCTCACGATGTTTTCCTTCACCGTTTTGAGAGCCAGTGGTGATGAAATAATTTACACAAAGTAAAGCGCCAGGAAATGACAAACACCAATTGATAACACAGGAAAATCCCTAAATCCGTATGAAAGTTCTTATCAAAGCAGTGGTAGTGACACACATATTAAGTATGTACATATGTATGTATGTGTATGTAGTATGTAAGTATGTATGTACTTGAAGAAGGTACATACCTACTACCTATTTCTTGCCTAGAATAATTGTATCTATACTAATATTATAAAGAGGTAAAATTTGTTTTTTTGTGTTTGTATGTGGGGGGTAATCTCTGGAACTACTAGTCGGTTTTGGAAAATGTTTTTTGCATTTGATAGCCCAGTTCTTAAGGAAGGTTATAGGCTATTTAACATCACGCTATGACCCATAGGATCCAAACAAATTAAAAAAAAAGTCAGAAAGAATGTGAAGCAAAAACGAAGTAATAGCGCGGATGGGCGATGCGATGTGATGGGGTGGGTCAGGGGGACCAGAAATTTTACGCGAACGAAGTCGCGGGCAGTAGTTAGTGAAGTATATAACAGTCCCAACAAACAAAAATTGCTCTTGTAGTGGCTTATATTGCCAAAAATAATATTCTTATAGGTGCCGCATTATCGCTAATAAGGGTGCGTTTGGGCACAAATTATAAAGACAATAACCTTAAACCCCCCTTATAGTTGCTTTATTGTCCACTTTATTTCCTTATACGTGTTATATTATGACAAGGAACGAGGAAATTAAATTTATAATGGCAAGAAAAAAGCTCCTAAAAAGCTAACACACTTGAAAGAAACATATAGAAAGCGTTAATACGGGCGATCACCCTTATACGTGTTTTATTATGGTCCGATACAAGGGAGTTAAACTCATTGTGGCAAATCAAAGGCTCTTAAAAAGCCGTAGGCCCTTATAGCCGTCTGATTATGATTCTGCAATAAGTTTTTTTCTTAGTGATTATGACATTTTCGCAACAGTTTGGCGAATAAAGAGAAACGTCAACCATTTTACTAAAAAGTGAACGTCAAGTTATTATTTTATGTAGTTTATGTACCTGACTTATGTGCTCGTTTATAGTGAAAAGTGTATGGGAATTCAAATGCATGGTGAAATGTGGTACGCTGTGTATTGTAGTATCAACCCGCCCTTGAATTTAAGCTGTTTTTGTGCTACAAACGTTATGAATTATTTAGTCATGTTATAAATAGTGCTATTTTATGAGAGCAAAACGATTCGCACATCATCTACAAGGAGTCTATGAGACTGAAGACTTTATAATGGCCACATTTGTTGCTTATGCTATCGCCATTTTACATACTGTCAGGGTTCCTTTCTCACGAAGAAAATCCTGTATCTAGCAAGTCTTGTTCCCATATGTATAAAATTTATGTCTCACTATAGTTGGGTTGGCTGGAAGAGATTTCTTTTTAGGGATAAGCTTGCTTTTGTGCACTAATTTTAAATTTGAAATATAATTATAATTGTAAGTACACAATAAAGAATATAATTATATATATAATATGTTTTTTATTATGTTAACTCTTCATTAAAAAATATGTCTACATCACTATCACTATCGCTACAATTATATTCTTCTTCACTGGTTTCCTTTTCATTCTCATATTCTATAAAATAATCCTCTGCGGAACCACTGGCTGATTCGTTGGTATCGGCTTGGTCATTTTGTAGCATCATAGGAGTAGAGGTGCTGGGTGTAATGCTCCCAACCATGTTTTCGTAGACTTTTCTTCTGTAACCACCACTCCTTTTAAACTTCTTCCAGTATTTTGAATCCATTTTTTGAATGTAAATTCCACTCCGTAATAAATTCACACAATCTGCTGTACTTTCAAAATGGCGAATCTAGTTATGTAAAACCTTTTAATGTTACCATGTAGAGAATAATATCTTTATAATCACTGTCTATGGGAATACGAATTGCTTTCATCCTTGTAATGATCATATACAATGTTAGAATTCGTTTGTTGGATAGACGTCTTATCAAATGCTCCTATAAGTTAAAAAGCATCATAGTTACCTTGTGCATTACTTTTCTAAGAATAATTGACACTATTAAAAGCTTTTATATGACTTTGAATATTATATGGCTAAAAAGCAATGTAAGTAGCTTCTATAAGAAGAACACATTTCGAGCCCTTATTGTAGCCGTATTAATTGGATTTATTAACGTTTACCCAGCCAAATTATAAGAATAAGGGTAACATTAGCCAAATCTTCTAATAATGTGCCACTATAAGGAACATTAACATAATAAATGCTCTTTTATAACAAATATAAGAGTTTAGACCTTATAGACTTAATTTTATAAGCTTAGTTTGTTTGTTGGGGTGCTATGAATAATATGAATAAACAAAATGTCTTAAGTTCTCATTACCAAATGTACCCCAAGTGGATCTAAATTTAAAACTTGATGGCAAGAAACTAGATGCTATTACGGAATCGGTATTTCTAGGATTTACTCTAGATTCTAAATTACAATGGGGTGCCCACATTAGAGCTATTTCAGGTAGATTAAGTTCAGCTGCATATGCAGTACGAAAAATAAGGCACTTGACTGATATAGCCACAGCTAGGTTAGTATACTTTGCTTATTTCCACAGTATTATGTCTTATGGCGTTCTGCTGTGGGGATCGGCAGCTGACGTAGATTCAATTTTTATTTTACAAAAAGGGCAATCCGCGCGATCTATAAAATGGGTCCTCGTGAGTCCCTTAAAAACAAATTCAAAGAAATTGATATACTAACTCTGCCTTCTCTTTATATCTTAGAAAGTATTTGGTAGGGCAAAACTTGGCTAATTCGTGATATGCAGCTATTCGGTGATAGATAATTGTGTTTTATTACCAAGTTACTACTGACTTGATAAATGTACATTTTTCAATCATTATAGTATTTGCCACATTTTTAGATATAAGTTAGCAAAACTTATTTTGTCTACTATATCACAGTAAATTTAAAAAATAGTCTGATCAATGAATCGAATTTTACAAGTAAAAAACAAAACTATCACCGATTACCCAAGTTTTGCCCTATGTTCGCAAAAACTTAGTACTTTTCACAATAAGAAGCGATTTCCAGAATATAAATAAACATGAAATTGTGATACCCAAAAGATTAGCTAAAATAAGCAAGTCGTTTCTTATAAACAGTATCCGCTTTTATAACAAGTTGCCAAAGTTGGTTATAGAACTTAGCGATGGAAAGTTCAAAACCCACATCAAACGTGTCCTTATTAAAAAAGCATATTATAAGATTAAAGACTATGTTGAAGACAGGGAAGTTTGGCGCTAATTCCTTCTGCACATGTGGCTTCCCTGGTACTTCATTAACAGCATAACTATTTATGTAAATGTCTATTAACGGCTCCCAAATTACTTCAATTTTTTTTACATACTTCCATGATATAATCTTTTTATTATTTTACATTATATAGTCTTGTCTTTTAAACAGATTATTTCCCACGGCCCACTTTCTCACAGGCCAGGCGCCAGGTCAGGCCGACAGGCCGTGGAAACCGTCGATCCGATGAGGCCTGTAGTGGGAATGCTCGGCACGGGTCGCGACAGACCGTGAGACCGCGGCATTAGACAAGCCCTTCATAGTTACTATTCCTCACCACTGCAAATCCTGTAAGACTGAATTCATCTACATACTTGTGACGTGTGACAAGTGTGACAACCAACCAGAAAAGCAGAGAGCCAAAAC
Source organism: Fissipunctia ypsillon (assembly GCA_947568875.1). NCBI lineage: Eukaryota > Metazoa > Arthropoda > Insecta > Lepidoptera > Noctuidae > Fissipunctia > Fissipunctia ypsillon. The sequence continues at coordinate 17,968,494 of OX387659.1, forward strand.
CCTCACCAAGTCCCAGAGTAATGATTCAATACAGCTGAGGCGAAGCGCGCTAACAAATCCATTCCTACCAGCTTCCCTTTCGATGATCGAAAGAGTAACTTCACCTACCACCATTGAAAAATAGCATATCCAGTAATGTCTACGAATGCCAAATAATATATATTCCAACAACAAAACAAATTCTTCTAAATAAGCCGGCGCCACAACGTGATAACCGTATTTGTATGACTATTTATAACTGAACAGCCCAAACTGCGGCCAAGAAACTGGGCATCCTAAATAGGGCGAAGCGATACTTTACGCCTGGACAGCTTTTAAATCTCTACAAAGCGCAAGGCCGATCCTGCATGGAGTATTGCAGCCACCTTTGGGATGACTCAGCCAAATACCAACTTGCCGCGCTTGACTCGGTGGAACGCAGAGCTAAGAGGCTCATTGGCGACGTAAGACTGGTGGATGCTAAGCTTCACAGCTTGGTTCATCGCCGCAAGGTTGCCTGCTTGTCGGTCTTCTACAGATTATACTTCGGGGAGTGTGCTCAAGAACTCTACGACCTCATTCCGCCGGCCCCCTTCTATCAGCGGACATACAGACGCACTGCAGTTTATCATCCTTACCTAGTTGCTATCCCACCAATTCGCACTAAGCGTTTCCAAATGTCTTTTGTGATGCGCACAGCAAAGGAGTGGAACTCTCTACCTGCGTCTGTGTTTCCGAACGCATACAACCCCGATCTCTTCAAAGTGAGAGTGAACAGGCTTCTTCTGGGTAAGCTCGCTCCATCGTCGACTTTGTCTCTGTCATCTCTTACCTAGACTAGAGTCAAGAGCAAACCTATCTCAAATAAAAAAAAATAAAAAAAGACGTGATGAAAACTCACGTCTTGGTCAGTTTCAGTTCTAATGTACCAATCTACAAGCCTGCGGTTTATGAATAAACCTAACAAAACATAACATCACGCCGGTTTTTCCCTCAGGGTTAAGCAGAGGTGTACACCCACATTTCGCCAGTTTTGTTTAAGTCTCATGTAATAGGGGCGACCGTATTGCCATCAACCGGGTACAAATCCAGACTCTGGAAATTCGTCGCAACTGAGAAATTCCAGAATAAAAAACACTAATACTCATCCCGACCTGAGAATCAAACCCACAGCAGTAGCGCTCGCGACCACTAGACCAACGAGGCAGGCAAACTCGGAATAAACTTGTCCAATCAAAAACGGCTGGTTGACACTCATGACCCAAGGGCTGGCGTGTACCTTGGCCAGAGGCTAAGCATTGCCATACAACGTGGCATTGCCGCCAGTCTCTTGGGTACATTACCAGTCGACAGCGATGCGGAGGAATTTTTCGATACACGCACGCCGCGCCGGTTGCGCGAGTACCAAGCACCTGACCTTTCTGAAGCTTATCGTCAATAAGGTCACTATATTATGTCCTCCTAGGGCGTCCCCTCCCGCGAATTGGCAATTTTAAACTTGCATTCATTGAAAAACGAGTGTTTTGTTTATTTTCTAGTGAAGTTAAAAACCACTTCACACAGTACTTGTCACTATATTATGAAGAGCTTCTACTATACATAGATACCTACCTACATAGCATCATAATTCATAATTCAGTTCGTTACTCATGGGCAGTACTAATTATAATGCTACTAAGGATTTTCATTCGTTGTGGTTTTCAAGACTGTATTGCAGTGGCGAGACTTGACATTTCGTAGGAGGGTAGCCGAAGAAGAAATTGTTCATTTTTTTTATTTTTTATTTAAGATAGGTTTGCTCTTGACTCTAGTCTAGGTCAGAGATGACAGAGACAAAGTCGACGATGGAGCGAGCTTACCCAGAAGAAGCCTGTTAACTCTCACTTTGAAGAGATCGGGGTTGTATACGTTCGGAAACACAGACGCAGGCAGAGAGTTCCACTCCTTTGCTGTGCGCATCACAAAAGACATTTGGAACGCTTAGTGCGAATTGGTGGAATAGCAACTAGGTAGGGATGGTAACCTGCAGTGCGTCTAGATGTCCGATGGTAGAAGGGGGCAGGCGGAATGAGGTCGTGGAGTTCTCGAGCACACTCACCGAAGTACAATCTGTAGAAGACCGACAAGCAGGCAACCTTGCGGCGATGAGCCAAGCTGTAAAGCTTGGCATCCACCAGTCTTACGTCGCCAATAAGCCTCTTAGCTCTGCGTTCCACCGAATCAAGCGCGGCAAGTTGGTATTTGGCTGAGCCATCCCAAAGGTGGCTGCAATACTCCATGCAGGATCGGACTTGCGCTTTGTAGAGAGTTAAAAGCTATCCAGGCGTAAAGTATCGCTTCACCCTATTCAGGATGCCCAGTTTCTTGGCCGCAGTTTGGGCTGTTCAGTTATAAATAGTCATACAAATACGGTTATCACGTTGTGGCGCCGGCTTATTTAGAAGAATTTGTTTTGTTGTTGGAATATATATTATTTGGCATTCGTAGACATTACTGGATATGCTATTTTTCAATGGTGGTAGGTGAAGTTACTCTTTCGATCATCGAAAGGGAAGCTGGTAGGAATGGATTTGTTAGCGCGCTTCGCCTCAGCTGTATTGAATCATTACTCTGGGACTTGGTGAGGGTTTTGGCTCTCTGCTTTTCTGGTTGGTTGTCACACTTGTCACACGTCACAAGTATGTAGATGAATTCAGTCTTACAGGATTTGCAGTGGTGAGGAATAGTAACTATGAAGGGCTTGTCTAATGCCGCGGTCTCACGGTCTGTCGCGACCCGTGCCGAGCATTCCCACTACAGGCCTCATCGGATCGACGGTTTCCACGGCCTGTCGGCCTGACCTGGCGCCTGGCCTGTGAGAAAGTGGGCCGTGGGAAATAATCTGTTTAAAAGACAAGACTATATAATGTAAAATAATAAAAAGATTATATCATGGAAGTATGTAAAAAAAATTGAAGTAATTTGGGAGCCGTTAATAGACATTTACATAAATAGTTATGCTGTTAATGAAGTACCAGGGAAGCCACATGTGCAGAAGGAATTAGCGCCAAACTTCCCTGTCTTCAACATAGTCTTTAATCTTATAATATGCTTTTTTAATAAGGACACGTTTGATGTGGGTTTTGAACTTTCCATCGCTAAGTTCTATAACCAACTTTGGCAACTTGTTATAAAAGCGGATACTGTTTATAAGAAACGACTTGCTTATTTTAGCTAATCTTTTGGGTATCACAATTTCATGTTTATTTATATTCTGGAAATCGCTTCTTATTGTGAAAAGTACTAAGTTTTTGCGAACATAGGGCAAAACTTGGGTAATCGGTGATAGTTTTGTTTTTTACTTGTAAAATTCGATTCATTGATCAGACTATTTTTTAAATTTACTGTGATATAGTAGACAAAATAAGTTTTGCTAACTTATATCTAAAAATGTGGCAAATACTATAATGATTGAAAAATGTACATTTATCAAGTCAGTAGTAACTTGGTAATAAAACACAATTATCTATCACCGAATAGCTGCATATCACGAATTAGCCAAGTTTTGCCCTACCAAATACTTTCTAAGATATAAAGAGAAGGCAGAGTTAGTATATCAATTTCTTTGAATTTGTTTTTAAGGGACTCACGAGGACCCATTTTATAGATCGCGCGGATTGCCCTTTTTGTAAAATAAAAATTGAATCTACGTCAGCTGCCGATCCCCACAGCAGAACGCCATAAGACATAATACTGTGGAAATAAGCAAAGTATACTAACCTAGCTGTGGCTATATCAGTCAAGTGCCTTATTTTTCGTACTGCATATGCAGCTGAACTTAATCTACCTGAAATAGCTCTAATGTGGGCACCCCATTGTAATTTAGAATCTAGAGTAAATCCTAGAAATACCGATTCCGTAATAGCATCTAGTTTCTTGCCATCAAGTTTTAAATTTAGATCCACTTGGGGTACATTTGGTAATGAGAACTTAAGACATTTTGTTTATTCATATTATTCATAGCACTGTTATATACTTCACTAACTACTGCCCGCGACTTCGTTCTGGATGCTGACCCCAACATAGTTGGGCTAGGCAGATTGTTTGAAGTACCTAAATACTGTGTAAAGCGGCAAAAATTAAACTATTATCACTTTATAAGTACCTATATCATTTCTAGACTTGCATGAATCATACTTATCAAAATGAATGACAACGGTAAATATCAGAAAAGGACTTAGCGAGGACATAAAACTAATCTCTCTTCATAATGGAGCTAACCCACTTAACCAATTGAATAAATTACTTTGCACGACAGATTATAAAGGACTTAGAACACAGTCATACAACGGTTTGTTGGATATTTTTCGCTCATTATAGTCTTGCTTAATCTCTTTTTTTATAATAATATAATGTATATTTTTTCTACAACTGACTTAGAACCAGTGGTTAAATAAAATGATCTCGGAAGTCAATCAAGAGGCAGGCAGAGGACTACCTACTTTATCGTTATTAACGGATGAACTATTATCTAATTTAGATCTCTTGTAAAGTAAAATATTAATATAGAAGGCATTTATGCCCCATGTGATACATTTATGGCAAATAAAAAATAATTTTTCCATAATTTCACTTCACATTATCGATTCATCAATAACATGTGCGAGTTTCCCATACGTTTCACTATTTTCACATAGTATAGGTAGGTAGGTTAAAATAAAGTGTTCAATAAGTAATTTGGAATTCTCGAGTATTCCTAACCAAAGCTAGGTACACGTTTCTTGATTGAAGTGCTCTCAAGTTCGTCGCATCGGTTTTGCTCAGCCGAGCGATGTAATTGCTTCCTGGTTTCGACCAATGCACACTTAGGTAGGTAAAGGTCGTTTACAGATAACGAGAAGTAATTATTTTTGGTGTTCAGACAGATGCAAGACTTCGTGGCGATTACCGGTCGTTAAATATTTTTAGTCATTGTTTTGGTTCATGACCTCGTGAAAATTATTTAAACACCGCCGAAGGCGTCTAAGTTCTTCTCGTGTGATAGTTTAAATCAAATCAACAACCCTGTCTGCATTTTTTTTTACAATATTTAAATTTCGATCATCTTCCATTTTTACTTTATATACGAGTATATATTTTTTTTTATTTCGGTGTATTTTTTTATTTCATCAAAAATTGTACGTGTTACAAGTGGCGATGAGTGTGTCATTTTATTTCGCCACAGTATGGCACCCACCTCTTACTATGAAGATAGATTAAAAAAGAAAAGATGAAAAGTTTACGAACGTCGTCGGCCTGTGAGACGATTACCTTATTAACCCTGTACCGGTCGGTACCGACCCGTACAGGTTTGTCTGTACCGGAAACCTGTTTCTTTATGTAAGCACCCTTACACGATAGCCCTTGGTACACTGCATTCAAAAAAATACTCTAAGAAGGTTATGCTGTCGCCAGATGACACTGGAAGCTTTAATTAGACCTAACCTTTGACTGCTAAACCTCATTGGTTTTGAACTACGTATGAATGTACGCCACCATTTTATGTGTTGCCTAGCGAAATACTGGCACTCAACCGTAATAATTTTAAAATAATATAGCTAGCAGTAGATTCCGTATGCTTAAGCAAATTATTATTAATATAGGACTCGTCATAGGTTGCAATACACAAACAAGAGTTTTGTTTTGTTATTTTTAGTTGCCTTTGTTAATTTAATTGACTTTGCCCTGACTACAGTTGAAGTTAGCCATCAGTTTTTAGGTATCCATAATCATCATCATTTGGTGTGGGATGCAACATGTGTCGACGCCCTCGCGCCATCCCATCTTCTTAGTACGGCGGGCTGTGGTGCGGAAAACCTCAAACCGCGAAAATATTTCAATCTTTTTAGGAGTTATATGTTCGAGCCGTTTGGGGTTGAAACACTAGGGCTATGGGGTCCGAGTGCCCACTTGGTTTTTCGAGACATCGTCAAGCGGTTAGTCGACTCTTCACGGGACTAGAGGGCTGACCTATTCTTTGTCCAAAGAATTAGCATCGCCATACAACGTGGCACTGCTGCCAGCCTTTTGGGCACTTTTCCTGTTGACAGCGATGTGGACGAATTTTTTGATGCCCTATGACTATACATATTCACTCTTTTTTTATATACATGTATATATTATTATTATTAAGTCTGTGAGCTTATATATTATGTAAATATTATATTCCGAAATAAAGTAAATTAGTCCGACAAATTATCTAAAACTCCACAATTAAGTTCGAGGGGCATCATCATAATCATAATGTGTCCATTTTCCCTTATAAAATAAAATAAAAAAAATAAGCTGTATCCGTTTCGACTGGAAGCCGACCCCAAAATGGTTGGGAAAGGGCTAGGCAGATGATGAACTGCCTTGCGGGTGATTTGACTACAGCTCGCCGTGGACACGAAGGAATGTCAGAAGAACGATCAGAGACAGTTTGTATTTGTGCCTTTTAGTCTGTGCTAAATAAATGTATTGGGTTGGCCACTAAATACTGACTCACTTTCGAATGAAACAAATATTAATATTTGTATTCTTTATTAAAAACTATTATTCTACGATATAATCGCCGTGTAAATATATAATTTGTTTCCATCTATCTGGCAAAGATTGAATGCCTTGCTCCCAGAAATCAACGGGCTGCTGTTTAAAAAAGTTATCCAGTATAGAGGCATGCGGAACAGGGTGTAAAGTTCACTCATCCTCCATAGAAAAGGGAGGATCCTCCGACCAGACGGGTGTTGTGTCTGGTGGGCTACTGCCCGACGGTTAATGTCGGGATGTTGTATACAGTGTGAGTCTTTATAATGTGCACATATCGAAATGAGGGAATCTATGCTTAATTTTATCGACGGAAAAAATGTTAAAAAAAATCTAAATATTTATTTATATTTTTTATGGATTTTTAAAAAAAATTGTTTGCTTTTGTGACCCCAGTGTATACAAAACTGTGTAACTTTTAAACTAAACGATTTATCACGATGAAACAAACTCCATAATGTTTGGAAGTAATTAGGTGTCGTCATAAAATAAAAATTATGGAAAAAAAATAGCCATAATCAAATATAAACATTTTTTTTTGGCAAAAATCTGATTTTTTTTCATTAATTTTTACAAAAATTGTAAAATTTCTCAATAACATGCCCCCATCACCTTCTTTTTTTATAACTTTAAGTTATTCTTCATTGTATTAGGAACCTAACGGTAAAAATTGCATGTTTTTAACTCAACCCCAACATTTTTTATCAAATGTCAAAGAAAGGCCCAACGCATAGCTACGCACATTGTTTAGCAGGTAGATAAACTTTTTTTTGTTAACTTTGTTGTGAATGCGCGCGGGTCGTTTCAAAGATGGCACTCCGAACGCGGAATCGTATTGTTCTCATAAGGGTGGTTTGTTTGGGATGATAATTAATGCAAAAGAGTTCAATTGAAACCCATTTATTATTAAATACAAAATTGAATGCATCAGGTTCTCAAAATGTCCACCTCGTTGTTGTAAACACAAAGCCGCGCGAATTAGAATTTGGTGTGTCGCTCTCCTTATCATTTCGGGATCATTGCGAATATCATTCGCACAGTTTATTATGCGGTCACGCAAATCGGCCTCACTGTTGATGGGGGTACTGTAGACGCGTTGCTTCATGGTCCCCCATAGGAAATAATCAAGGGGCGTCAAATCGGGTGAACGCGCAGGCCACCCTACAGGTCCTTGCCGGCCGATCCATTTGTCATGATAATTTTCGTTTAAAAATCTTCTTACATTTGTAGCGTAATGGGCAGGACATCCGTCCATCTGAAGAAACATCCTTTGACGCACAGCCAGTGGGACATCTTCCAATAACTGAGGCATATCATCTCTCAATAGACTTAAAAATCTTTCACCAGTCAACGTTCTCGGCAATATGACTGGTCCAATCAACATGTTATCGATAAGACCAGCCCAAACATTTATCGAAAATCTTACTTGGAAAGTAGATGACCGTTTCAGTTTCGGGTTTTCACCTGCGCGGCACCATCTGTGTAAATTTCGACAGTTAGTAATACCGTCTCTAGTGAATGTCGCTTCGTCCATCCATAGTATTTTTCTTGGAAAGTTTGGGTTTGCTCTGGTTTTTCTTTGAATCCATGTGGACATCACACACCTTGGACGCCAGTCTACGTCTTCATGTAGATGTTGCACCCTTTGATAGTGATAAGGATGCAATCCTTCTTTCTTTAAAATACGCCACATTGATTTTTGGGATATTCCGTGACGAAGAGCCAGTCGTCTAGTACTTATGGATGGATCAGCAAACAAATCACTTAATACTGCTTGTTCAGTAGCCGCATCAATAATTACTTGAGGTGGCTCGCGACGATCTCTACTTGATCCAAGTCCAGTGATCGACAACCTTCTGTGAACTTCCTGGAAGTTTCGGGCAGATGGCACTGGTTGCCTGTTAGGATACGCAGCTATGTAAGCCGCGCGCGCAGCTCTGGCACTTCCTTGTCCCACTCCATAATAAAAATGTATGTCGGCGATGTGTGCCGGGGAAAATTCACTTAAACGCGGCATCATGTAGCAGCGAACGAAAGTTATGAAAGTCCAGCGAACGAAAGTACCGAAACACATGTAGCAGCGGCGAATAATTCGGAGCGACTGCCAGTCTGACATCTGTCATAATTCAAGTTCCTTTGGCTGGCCCTACCTCCCCGACCTGCGCACATTCAAAAGAAAGTTTATCTACCTGCTAAACAATAGCTATGCGTTGGGCCTTTCTTTGACAGTTGATAAAAAATGTTGGGGTTGAGTTAAAAACATGCAATTTTTACCGTTAGGTTCCTAATACAATGAAGAATAACTTAAAGTTATAAAAAAAGAAGGTGATGGGGGCATGTTATTGAGAAATTTAACAATTTTTGTAAAAATTAATGAAAAAAAATCAGATTTTTGCCAAACAAAAATGTTTATTTTTAAATGTGGCTATTTTTTTTCCATAATTTTTATTTTATGACGACACCTAATTACTTCCAAACATTATAGAGTTTGTTTCATCGTGATAAATCGTTTAGTTTAAAAGTTACACAGTTTTGTATACACTGGGGTCACAAAAGCAAACAATTTTTTTTTAAAATCCATAAAAAATATAAATAAATATTTAGATTTTTTTTAACATTTTTTCCGTCGATAAAATTAAGCATAGATTCCCTCATTTCGATATGTGCACATTATAAAGACTCACACTGTATATGCTAGTCGCACGGTAAGCTCTGATTGCGCGATGCAGGATTTTGCGTGACGTCAATGTGACGCGTTCCACTGTGGCGATGCCGCCACATTACTCCCCTCCGGAGACCGGAGGTCGATAGTGGGCAGAGTCGCGTATCTTGCGATGCTTGCCAGGGCCAGTTGAGGTTCCAGTGAGTTGGAACCGGGTGCCGCATAGTTCGCGGTGAGTCGGAACTGTCTGCGGAGATGCCCCCAGTGAGTCGGGGTGGCGCTGCGTTATATGCTCCAGTGCGTCGGATGTGGTACAGCGCCGGGTTGAGGCCGACTGCTGGCGTCGACCAGGAGAGGTTAAAAGGGCTCTGCTTGTTTGACCGGCCGAGAGTGCAGTGTGCTGTGCCAAGGTTGCTGATGAGGCTGAGGGTGATGACCAGGTATGCGCGGTCGCTGCATGCTGGTGGTCAGGATACCCGTTGAAGCCGTAGGTGCTGGCTGGCTGTGTGACTCGCCGCTCGAAAGCTCGAGGAAGTGATGCTGATGTCGTCACGCTGTAGTTGTTGCACGAAGGCTGCGCTGACGTTCATGTTCGGGATCACCAGTATAGAGGCATGCGGAACAGGGTGTAAAGTTCACTCATCCTCCATAGAAAAGGGAGGATCCTCCGACCAGACGGGTGTTGTGTCTGGTGGGCTACTGCCCGACGGTTAATGTCGGGATGTTGTATATATGCTAGTCGCACGGTAAACTCTGATTGCGCGATGCAGGATTTTGCGTGACGTCAATGTGACGCGTTTCACTGTGGCGATGCCGCCACATCCAGTGTATTCTCCACTGCGCTAAAATCATTAAAGCGCTGTCCACGCAGAAAGTTTTTAAAAGAGCGAAACAGATGATAATCGGAGGGCGCTAAGTCTGGAGAATACGGTGGATGCGGAACTGTAGTCCATCCTAACTCCTGCAATTGCTGATGTGTGGCGGTAGCAACGTGAGGTCGCGCATTATCGTGTAGCAAGTGGATGTTGACTTTTCTTGGTCTTTTTTTTCACAGCAGCCGCGAACTTATAAAGCTGATTAACATAGACGTTGGCGTTGACAGTTTGTCCTTCGGGGAGCAATTCATAATAAATCATACCGCCTGCATCCCACCAACAACAAAGCAAAACCTTCCGTTTATGAGTTTGTTCTTTGACTTGGATTGGCGGTTCTTCTCCTCGTGGTAACCAGTAGGCTTTACGCTTGTCATTCTTATACAGTATCCAGCCAGCTCTCATCTCCTGTTACTAAATCACTTAGAAACTCCTTTTGTTTGGGCTGGAGAAGCAAAGATTGACAAATCGAATAGCGTGCTGGTTCATGTCATGGATTAAACTGCCAAAGCCGCGTTCTAGCCGCCTTTTATTTATTCAATAATAAAGCTTCTGGAATGTTCTAGATTTATCTAAAAAAAGAACTTTCTAGTTCAATTCGATAAGAAGAAAGAAATTTTTTTTTCAAAGTGAGTCAATACTTTGTTGCCAACCCAATATTTTCGTTTTTTCTTTCTTTCTAATGCAGCAGGATAATTCTAAGCGCTACGAAAATCTGTACCATACGACGAGACTACGGATCGATAGCCTTAACAGACAATCGACAGAACGACGCTGTTATTATAATTTTGGCAAGTTACCTTTGATTTATCGTTTCTTGGAAGTTATTGTTATGTGCACCGTGTCGGCTATGAAGATGTAACAATAGTCACTATGTATAACGCAAAAAGTTTTCCTCATATTGTCGCTGGCAAGGCGTCATCGTCGTCATTATTTCAGCCTTTCATAACATAACATCACGCCTGTGTTCCCCGAAAGGTTAGGCAGAGGTGTACCTATACAGTAGTACCTACCTACACCCACATTTCACACGTTATGTTTTCAGTCCCACACGGTAATAGGGGGTGAGCCTATTGCCATCAACCGAGCACAAATCCAGACTCCGGGCTGCTACTGAGAAATTCCGGAAAAACCCAATAGCACTTTTGCCCGGCCCGGGAATCAAACCCAGGACCTCATGCTCAGCAGTAGCGCTTGCGATCACTAGACCAACGAGGCAGTCCAGCCTTTCAGTTATTTATTTTTATTTGCGTTCATAGTTCAATGCTGAATAGCTATTCGAATTGATGATTATTATTTTTTGTTGATACGAGTACAAGTGCATTAATGGCAACTACACACACACATGGTACATAGTTAACTTTCGGGAGCGTTGCCGGAGGATTTTTTGAAAGTAAAGCCGAGTAAGTATTACTTTTATTTCGATGTTGTTTTATTGTAGACTGTCATGTTACGTAGTTCTTACACAATGTACAAATTGCTATCGATGCTAAAGTGAATGCGCAAAGATAACACGCGAAATTAAAATTTTCTTGCGTTTTTTTGCAATTTGCAGGTCAGTGTCAGGTTGTATCTTGATCAAAATATGATTCGCGACTATAACAAATATGTATTTACATAATTATAACCATAAGAATCATCAATACATCTATCATTTTAGAGATCATCGTGCATCTTTGACAGTCGTTCGTTACGGGTCGTCAGAAGCTTGAAATCTGACGACCAGTCTTATCAAGGGGTATCGTATTACCCAGTAACTGGGTTGTGGAGGTCAGATAAGCAGTCGCTCCATGTAAAATACTGGTATTCAGCTGCATCCGGTTAGACTGGAAGCCGACCCCAATATAGTTGGGAAAAGGTTAGGCATATGATGATGATGTGTAAATTCTGATACCAACCATATTTACAGAATAAACAATTTCATTTCATTTCATTTAGGTAGGTGCCGAAGTATGTGTGTCAACTTCATCCAAATATTTACGAATTTGCATTTTTTAGCGATACCTACGTACAGTCATGTATTCTATTTGTATGCGCGTGATCTCATCGATGTCTTCGTATGTAACTGACCAACTGAATCTGTTCAGTTCTCTGATTTGAATGCAGTTATCGAATATTAATCGATTCGACTCGATCATAATGTTTTTAGTGTACCTAATCGATCATTTTGATGAGATTGCTATTCTGTTAATTACCTATTACACCTGTGTTGGAGCATTCAGTTGTTCCCTACAAAATGGTTGAGCTGGATGGTGCTGATCCACGCGTCATGTTCTTGAACGGGCGCCGTCAGTGGAGACTGGTCATCTCTTAACTGCCAGGGCTTATTTTTAATCTTATATTTTGAATTGTTTTTAATTATTTATTTTTTACATTGTTCTCACATATAGAAGCAACAAGAACAATGTACCCAGGATTTTGTAATAATTTTGATTTAAAAGAGTGTCCATGGAGTTTCTTGCCCATTCTTCTCCATAGAGATCTACGTTTTGGATTGGGCGACTAGCGTCAATTTTCGGACTAACTGACCGACTCTTTGACAATTCAAAAGTGCTTGTGAAATAAATGCTTTGAGTTTGAGTTTGAGCGGCGAGAGGAACTTTCTAATATTGAGATGAGATTGGGTAAGTAATTGGACATATTATATTACGTGAGGCTTCGCAAGTACTTAGTCTTTAGAGCCGCCCTTTTTTTGTGGATGGGAATCATCAAATGACGTCTTCCGCTCTGGGCGGAGCGGGAGGGCGTGTCAGACTTTTACTGACTAAAACCCATCCGTGTTCCTTCTGTTGCCTGTGCCGGGGCCACGGTAACACTTTCGATCATCCTGCGATAGTCTTTGGAGCCACCCGTCAATGAAACAGGCGGGTATTTTTTCCTTATAGGTCATCACCTTTCTAGCCAGTTCCCAACTATGATATGTTGAGGTTGACCCCAACGTAGTTGGGACAACGTTCAAAAACCGGTATTCAGCTGCATCCAGCTGAACACCGGTATTTTTAAATTATAGATAAGTACCTACTTCCTTTAAACGTTTGATAATGGAACTTAGGCACAAGATTCTGGTCATAAATTGCGCGAGATTCAGTACAAGCCTCCACGAGTGGTGATAATGAAATCTGACCTGCCTCCGGCGCATCCTGGACAGTCGGCCCTCCAGCCTGCTCTCCCAACTTGCTGACTAATTTAGGTATAACATGACCTGAGATATTCACATCGCGCGATATGGGAGAAGGCTTTTTTTTCCATGTTAAAAACAACATCAGCAGGGGTTCCATTACACAGGGCAATTTTTTTATCACTACCCAAATTTTCACAAGGTGTTCTACCCATGAATATGAACAACTTCACTATGGGACCAACTCTGAAATCTTGGTCGAGTAGGTATTGAACTTTTGTATGAATCAGCAGATTTTTTTTCGTGATTTCGGAGTTGGTCCTGTAGTGAAAGTTGCTCATATTCATAGGTAGAACAGCCTGTGAAAATTTGGGTAGTGATAAAAAATTGCCCAATAGAGATTGATAAGCTCGCCCTTTATCATATTATTAACATTGTCCTTTATCGTCGGTGGGTATAACTATGGGTCACAATGCAAACACTGAAACAATATATCGATTGCCGAAAATGCATCACAACAGCCGAGTATGTTTAGTAAAAGAGAAACGTTAGCGCCTAACTCGCCATTTTGAAATCCTATTGTGTTTGTGATTAGTCAAATCTTTGTGTGTAGTTTAAAAAGTTTATTACGCACACAAAGATGCACCTAGATACCTACCTATTGATAAAACCACAGAACTGATATAAAACAGCGTGGTAGAAATATGTTAGCGTCCAAGCAAAAAGGGTCCAGTTCACGGCAACGCAGTTTTGAAAAGTTGGGTGAAAAAAAATGCATTTCTCGATTTTAAATGATTATTAATTAATGCTCAATTATATACAAGTTCATATAGTAAATGACTTTATATGATGTTTCTAAGTACCAGAAAATGTAAAAATCAAACTTTGAAAATGCCTTTTCTCAAATCAAATTTTTTCAGAGTTTCAACTTCAAATGTCTGATAAAAAAAATGTGCCAGTTTTTGAATATTTTTTTAATCCTTATTATCAATTGACTATTCTAGATAACGATTCTGGTCTTAACTCAATACCCCACTACTGGACCCTTTTTCCTTGGACACCCACATATGTTAATTTTTAGTCTAAAGCCTTATGTATACCTCTTGATTGTAGGTATCTACTGGCGCAATGCGGCGACGACGACCGCAACATTAAAATTAGGTAGGCATATATATGACTTCGCCACGCTGAGTTACTGTTATGTTTTGACATACCAATTTCAATATAGGTCATTGAGTACTAAACCGCGCGATATCGCGGTTCAAACTGATTGCCGCACCGGGTGCTGCATGTGAAGTCTTTTAGCGTTAATTAAGTAAACGTCACTTAACTATAACAATTAGGTACACTTAGAGATCCTGACGGTACATACAACATAGGTACATAAGCTCACGCCTTCTTCCCATGGGGGTAGGCAGAAACTACAAAACGCCACCTGCTACGATCCTTATAATAAAGCGATATAGCTGCACATAATTTATCAAAAACTCCCTCGGGCTGTCTCGTTGGTCTAGTGGTCGCAAGCGCTACTGCTGAGCATGAGGTCGTGGGTTCGATTCCCAGGTCGGGCAGTGTTGTTGGGTTTTTCTATCTGGAATTTCTCAGTAGCAGCCCGCAGTCTGGATTTGTGCCCGGTAGATAGCAATAGGTTCGCCCCCTAATACATGGGACTCAAACATAACTGGCGAAATGTGGGTGTGCCATAGGTACACCTCTGCATAACCCTTCGGGGAAACAAGGCGTGATGTTATGATGTTATAATTTATCAAAAACTAATTAAAATTGGTTAGTTACTACTCACTAGATTGTATTCTTATTTAATTTACCAAACAAACTTAACTGACAAGAAAATACTTTTTCTACGTTCATAGCAATGACCTCGTAAATCAATGAGAAGTAGATAGTAATTAAACCTATTTGCACGTTATACAGGGTGGCCCATTTATAGTGGTCCAAAATTTTTTTTTGGATCTGTGACATCCCAATGATTCATCTAAACACAACATACCTGTTCCGCGAAAATCAATAGTTTAGAAGTTGTGATTTTTTTTATTTTAGCTTAATTATTTAAAAAAAAACACTGGAACAACAAAATTCAATTCAATTCAATTCAAAATGTTTATTGCTCAACACGGTACATAATCATACATTTCTAGATGTCAAGTGAATGCGCAGTCCACTGTGTTGCACCAAAATATTTTTTTTGTTGTGTTTAGATCAATAATTGGCATGTCAGACACAAAAAAAATTTTGGACCACTATAAATGGGCCACCTGTATAACGTGCAAATAGGTTTAATACTATCTACTTCTCATTGATTTACGAGGTCATTGCTATGAACGTATAAAAAGTAAGTATTTTCTTGTCAGATAAGTTTGTTTGCTAAATTAAATAAGAATACAATCTAGTGAGTAGTAAGTACTAGTAAGTAACCAATTTTAAGTAGTTTTTGATAAATTATGTGCAGCTATCACAATCACTTGCAGCTGTCTATCTTCGTACCAAATTTAAATTTCAGGATGTTGTTACAATAGCAAAAATAATTGACGGTATTTTACAAATTAATGACTTTATTATATCTCTTCCTTCTTTTATAATAAAAGTAATCAAGTTGGTAAGAAAGCCTACAAATTCTAAAATAAGTATGAAATTCATGCCTCATACTTTTGATACCAGCACGGAAGTAAAACCATGAAGAATCCAAATTCACTATCTGGCCATTGATTAATCCCTTACCTAATCTAAATTCGACATTACGAAGGCAACAAGTTAGCACAACACAATGAAACATATGGCCAATATAATCAAATATCTAATAAATTGTCACTTACCGCATACTAAAATAAAGAAGTCCAGGATTATTTTCCAAATTAATTTGTCGACCGCCATTGTTACACTATATTAACATATTATTTACGTAAAACCTTTTTTTTTCACAACCACGCTTGCTCGGACACAGCCAACACGATAAAGACTGTTACAATACTGATAAAATGAGTAATCTGTGGGTAACTCGTAGGCGTTGTTAGTCATTGTCAAACATTGCAAAAAGCACCGTTACTGAGGTCCTTGCTCTATTATATTTCATCTTGTTAGCGATAACGCGACTTAGTAGTTATGTACTCAGTTAACAGACAGTAAATATTATTGTGGCTGTGAATTAAATTAGTATTGATATAAAACCTCCTTTGTCAAGATTAAGAATGATGCCATCTGTGGTTTGTGATTCGAACTTACTCGACCGTTTGTATTCTATGTTCGTTTATCTGATAATAGATGGCGTTGGTTACTTAAATTACGTTTAGGTAGAAGAGTGATTGGTAGATTCAAAAAAGAAAAAATAAACACTTACAGATTTATTATTATGCTTTATAAACTTTTAACCACATTAAAAATAAGTAAATAAATAGCTGCCTCAAAGCTACAATACATCGAGAATTCTAAAGGCAGTGCATTTTAAGTTCTATTATACATTAAAAAATATGTAAACAACTACTAATTTACATAAGATAGTTTTAATCTGTAGACATCTTTGTGTCAAAATGAGTAAAAATATTTTTAACTATATTACACTTATCTAGCACCTAATTGGACCTAAATCTAACTCTCTATTGGGTATTTGTAACAGAGATGTGCTAATTAGATAATTAGTCGATTACCAGATGTATAATAAAACTGACTAGCTGATAGCACTCGCTCCGCTGTACTATTGAGTTTTATTAATAACTGTCAACCATATTACAATATGGCGGCAAAAAATTTGAAATTCGAAGTGCATGCTATAGATAGTTTATTTTCATTTTTAAGGAATACATAATCGACTAACCAGCTATTGGCACATCTCAGATCTATTATTCCTTTTATTTAAAAGCCTATATCACAGTATAAAAAAATACGTTACAGTTGTCTTCGAGACTTCAGATTACGTTCACTATGACTAACATAAATACATGAGCTGTGTGTACGTTACTTTATTCCTTCTCTCTTTTAAGGGATTGGCACACTCCCTCTACGAGTGGGCTATCCACCACGCTGGCCCAGTGCGGGTTGTCAAAAATTTTGCCATCCTCATATTATTAACAAACAATGAAATAAATGCAATTAAACCTAACTCCATATTGCGTTCGAAAAGTTTGTAGGTGTTTTAGCCCAAGTGACACACACAGAGAGCCATATACTGCTTTTCTCTGAGTAAAGTAAGCGTTTCATACGAGGTTGAACATTATTGATATAACATTAACGTTAATATTCGTGTAAAGCTTGCTTACATTCCCTTATAGGCTTATACGAATGTGAGCATTGAGCGCATAAGAATAAGGTTTACATTTGTATAAAACGCTTACTTTACTTAACAAAGTCAAAGTACGGTCTGTGAATTTTGTCTTATGTGAATCTGCAGTAAAGTGCGTACTATATTTTTATAATTACTCAATACTCAATCATTTTATTGCATTCCACAATGTATATATGCTTAAGTGGTAAGTAAATATTTGCTGAAACAATCGTGGACCCTGTCGGGCACAGCAAAAGAAAAATTTGAAGGAAGAGGACTTATTTAGGTATACATGCTATTTTTTATTATAATTTTTATTTTTTCTAATTAAGTTACTTAATCTAATAGGCCAAAAAGTAATATTTGTGATGGCTTTTCTAATAAAAATATGGTACCTAAGCACAATATGGAGAAGGACTACAGCTTTTAAAATTCGTAAAAATTTTGACAAAAACATACCTGTGATATTAAACTATTAGTCTGTATCTGAATATTAGTTGTACTATTACATTATAATGTGCAACTATGATATTTACAACCGGTTTCTAAGTAGCTAATCAACACTAAAAATTATCTAACAGTCTCTCAAACTCATGTCAAGTGATTTGTCGGTGTTGTTATTTAGAGTTCGGTCGTCGATAGAACGAGTTACTGACACATGTCAGTTAGAACATTTCTAGTACTATTATGGATCAAATTCGCAGATCACATATTCGTTAGTATAATAAAACTGACAGGTGTCAAGAACGCATTCTCTCGACGGCCGGACTGCTCAGCCAATCACAGCAGTTAACATGAGTTTAACAGGCTGTTAGCTAATTTTGTGTCGATTAACCTTTCAGAAACTGAATTAACTTTTGTTTTGCAATACCTATTGGCTATTTACTGTAACATTAAGTAGTTATGTTGTTACAACAACATGTGCACAGGCATTTAACAATCGTTATTTATTTTTAAAGAAAATAGGTAGATGCAGATTTTAAATTGATACAAATTATGTCCCTATGTTAAAATATGTAATTAACACGTGCACAATAATGAAGTATAGTCGACCTCGTATTTGCATTATCACTTTTGGGCACAATTCCCAGTAAATTCAAATCAAAATATTTTATTTCACATTAACCTACATGGGTACTTATGAAACGTCAGAAGCTAGGTGCACGGTTCCAATTGGACGTTACCTATGGAGAAGAACCGGTAAGAAACTCCACGGTTACTCTTTTAAAAATAATTGGCTTTTACAATGTTTTCAATTTACAGTGTTAATAGGTATGGGAGGACAGTGTAGGCCTGTCAACAAGTACCAGGTACTTAACAAAAACAGAAAATGGTCTAAAAATCTACAGTCTATTAAGAGTGTTGTCACATTATGTCACCTCTCTCGCTCACACGGGACCAAATTTTTAAGAATGATAAATGAAAAGATGCTTTTTTTGATCTAAGAAATAATATTCATTTAATAAGTAATGATTAAAAACACATTTCTATTGTGTTATCTAATAAACTCGGCTCAATAAGTATTATGATCTGTTTTTGAGATGAGTTGAAGAAAAGCCACAATAAAAATGTGTTTTAATAATTACCTATTCAATTAATATTATTTATTAGTTCGCCAATTGATTACATTTTTCAAAAAAGCATCTTTTCATTTAACATTCTTAAAAATTTGGTCCCGTGTGAGCGAGAGAGGTGACCAAATGGGACAGCCCTCTTAAGCCTACAACGTTCTCACATTCACAAATTACAAAAGAATCTATTTAAAAAAAGAAAATTGTAATTTCACGAAGGTTGAAACTAAACGGTCACTTATACAAATAGACCTTGTCGTTCTATGACGAGCAAGTGACGTTCAACCTGGTAGGTGATAAATAAATTAATCGTTCGAATTTAACTAATGTGAGGCGACTGATTATACAGGGTCAAATTAAATTAGCTAGCGAAACTCCACAGACGTGATGAGTATCGATGAATAAACGACAAAAAAAAACATTATCATATTAATTTCTTTTTGTTTTATTATGTTTAGATATCGATACTCATCTGCTTTTATACGCTAGCTAATATAATTTGACCCGGTATAATTCTTTTAAGATTGATAATTTAATATATAAAAACGAGACCCTACTCCGTTTTAGCATATTATTTTGATGCAAATTTTAGCATTAAAAAAAACAGTTTTAGCAGTTTTCAGTCCACATATTGTAGAAGAAACAAATAAAAAAAGTTACTGAAGGTAATAAAAAAAATTAACTATTCAGCTATATTTGAAAGATAGTTCAAATCTTTTCTAATTAGTAGGTGCCTAATTATAGTACCTAAGTATGTATAAATCAATTTAATGTAAACTAAATACGTGTAAGCAATACAAATTGTACTGTTTTAAAAATGATATGTACATTTTCTTTGAATAAGTTTAATTTATTCAACTCGATTTACCTCATAGTTTCGGGTTAGTTAAGTAAATTATGTACACAGTATTACCATTAGCGAGCACACAAATTTCTATAAATTGTGTTTGATTATTACGTCTCAGATTTCCTTTTTGCATTTTTTAAATGATGTCGGGAATCGGGACTGTCGTTGCTGTACCTAAAATATTTTTTCTTTCCTAATTTATAATAGAATCGATGGATCCCCCTAACTTACTTTACAACTACAAAATATCTTCTACATTATAAATAATCTGATAAATTCAACACTATACCAATAAAAATCGTTTCACATATTATGTAATTAGCAGTTCAAAACATTACTACCACGATCTCAATATATTTTTATGTGAAAACCCCTTTATTGGTATTAATTTAATAGAAAACAATATCCAACCTTTTTAAAATATCTGCTAGATGCAGGCAACACTGACAGTCAGGCTGTAGCCAAAAACATATATAGCCTGACTACTCAGTATAGCAACAATTTCCATCAGGCAATAATAGCCGATTACAGCCAGTTTTTGATTATAACTTAGCTGCCTCAAGCTGGTTCTAATCAGCTTCAATAAACACAGGGTGACTTTAAATTAATTGGCTATCTTTTAGGGGTTGAAAGTACTCATGAATATTGTACGACCAAATCCGTACATATCAATTGTATCAATTTTATAATATTCATAATTGTTTGAGTTAGCAATCAGTGGTCACATAGCATCGTTTGGGTAAAAGCAAAGGGACACATTCGCCGCGTGTCGACCATTTATCAGTTTTGGGTGTTTGTGCTTTCTTTGTAACTTTCAATAGACAAGTTGAACTCAAGTAAATGTACCTTGCCCGCACATTTTTGGTCCTTCGATCCGGATGTCGCGTGTGTACATTACAGTGTAGCAATCAAGTACTGAAAAGTTTCAATAGTGAAACCACTTTTCCTTAAAGACCAACTTAACAATATCAAAATATAATCTGCCATTTCATACAAAAAATGTAATTATTAAGACCCGGATTCTGTTTCATCCTTTTCTAATAAAGGAGTTTTAAAAAAAGTATGACACAGAATTTATTTTTTGATACTTATTTCAAAGATTGACCCATACTAAAACTTATAGTAGGTACTTTTACCCTCTGAAAGATTTCCAATGAATACAAAGTCTGTGTTTATAATAAAGTGATAATTATCTTAAAACGAACTGTTTCGAGTACTGTTAGTAATACTTATAGTACCCGGTAGTATTATTTAAAATATTATATACAATATTCATCAGTTATCAACTCCTATATAACATTGCACAATCCTCAAAATATCATAATTATGTTCATCACGTAAACATTTAACTGTCTGTGTATTATAACGTAACATGTATGCAAAAGGATACATTTTATACAGAATGAATATTAGTAAATAACATATTTTTGTACAAAGTAACAGTTTTCATTACAGAAATACTGCCTAACATATTTTTTTGAAAGATTAGTTCGACATTTACATTTTCAAACACAAATTCAACCATTAAAAGGTGTTCCATGAAGACCTAGTTAACTTTTGAAAATTCCTGTTAGTGCGCACATCGATACGAATAATAGAACAGTCAAAGTGTACGCAATGTCATATCTTAGAACTCTGATAGCACACTCCAAAAGAAGCGTGTTCTCTATTTATGCAAAACTCAAAATAAATACACAAACTCATAGACAATAATGAACATAGAGATTCTATGTACCATAGTGTCAAAATTTTCAACAGCAGTTTTCAAATGACTATTATTAAAGTTACAACACTCAGTTCCAATTTTACACTTTGTCCTGACTGAGAAACGCAAAGGCTGGAACACTGCCTTTCCATAAAAATCGCCATTTACAACTCTAAGTATCAGTAAAACATAGGCCAGAAATTTTGCGCAGCACTGTGAGAAAGGATTGCAGCAGCATTGAAACAGCCTCCATCGAGTGGCGATACTTAAATAATATACTATCGAGGAAACTTATATCTAACCAATTTGAAAACAAAATCCCGTGCACACGATGACCACATCTGTTAGCAAGCGTTACTATAGCAGCCGAGCGCTGCAAGCAAGAATAGTCCTTACAGTGTATGCACCCTTGACAGTCTCAGCAGCGCTATCAGTTTGTTGACTGGCTCCTACCACAGCATCGGCTATCCTTAGTTCTTGCTGATATGAAAGAAGAAGGCCTGATGCGACCCGATGCGTTACTCAGTCAGGTCATAATTTTAAGTTCATATAGGTATCCGTCATTTCAACTCACTCACTTCCAAAATTTACAATTTGCTCACTTGAGTCAATCACTGTTCTTGCGACTGCCTACAGGCATCGATGTACTCGTGTGAGATCCACGAGACGGTTGGTTGTTCGTATCATAGTTCTTCAGCGTCGCTTTCACATCGGGAGCTGGTGGGGGATGACTGTCAAACCTGTACCCGGGTGTTCCCGTTGGTGACTCGCAGCTCAGCTTCGTGGCTGTGCTGCCGCGTTCGGGGAGTTTTGCGAAGATTTGATACGAAGGCGAACTGTAAGGAATAATTTGTAATGTTATAGAAATCATGCATCCAAAAAATATAAGATGGTAATCGGATATATTGGTCTTCTTAAATAATACGGTTAATGAAAGTCCAGAGAGAGGACCATTCAGTTGATTTTATCAGCACATGATGCGTGCAACCTGCCGAAGACCAAAAAATTGTGCATTAATCATTACCAAATTACAAGGTACAGCCAAAATCGTGATTGGGGGCCTTATCAGTGCAGAAGGTCCTTAGTCACCATTGCACTACAAAATACATACATTCTTTCAAGTAAGGGTAACTATACAAGAGGAGAAGGTACAGTATGTTGCTGAAGATACTCACAATAACAATCGCATAAAGCAATCCAATGCTGAATCCAGCGAGCACGTCGCTCCAGTGATGCTTGTAGTCAGAGATACGGGTCATGAACGTGTACCACGCGAACAACATCAGGATGAACTGGATCCCGTGTCGAATCAGCTTGGATCCGCGCCAAGTGAAGCGCTTCTGGAGGTACATCTATGGGAAGAAAATATGGATTTATTCACATATACTACAGCTACTCGTAGCTAGCGACAAGCCCCCCTGCTTCGCTCGGTTTATACGACTTGATTAAACACCGAGATTTCTTTATTATGTTAGTTAAATATTAAAGTATTATACACATGAACTTTCTGGAACAAATTGTCTAAATGATGGTGAACACCGCATCAAAATCCATTGCGAAGTTTGGAAGAATAACGGTCACACAGACTGACATGAAAAACGACTTTATAATACAGGGTGCTAGGGACAGCCCTCCGCAAACTCGTGCATTCAGCTCGTTATTTTGAATCATATTCCACCAGAAATATTCTCAGGATTTTTTTTTAAATCGTATTTACAGTTACTATTCCTTTATTTCAATGTAAAATTACATTCTCTGTACGCAGCACGCCATTTATGTAAATAAAACAGCTAAAATAAAAAAAATTAGCAATGGATGTTGAAATACTCGGCGGCCGAAGGCTCGCTGCGCTGCCGTTCGCTACGCGCATTTTGCCACGGTAACGATACATTGCGTGTGAGATAATAAAACAAATCAGGTTTATTGGATTCCCATAACGTTCCTGAAATAATTTCATGTACCGGTCGTCTTAGTATGATATACTGAATTTACCCCATCAGTCTGCAGACGGCTGTCCCTTACACCCTGTATGTATAGCTAGGTATAGAAGTTGCGTTTGTTTGACCACAGGGTAAGTTATTTTCAAGTTAAAATACAGGGTTATTTTAAACGGGCTAGCTAAACTCCGCAGACATAATAGGTATGGATTTTTAAACATGATAAAACAAAAAAATTCAAGTATTTGATGTTTTTCTTTGGGAGGTCAACGAACGTATGCAATTCAAGCTGTATGTACTGTAATTTATAACATAACATCACGCCTGGTTGTATACAGTTCACCTACATTTTACTAGTTATGTTTAAATCCCATGTAACACAGGGAGCGAGACTATTGCCATCAACCAGGCATAAATCCAGAACCCGGGCTGCTACTGAGTATTTTATATTATTATGGTTTACATAATAATGAGTATTATAACCGGATGCAGCTGAATACCAGTATTTACATGAAGCGACTGCTTATCTGACTTCCACAACCCAGTAACTGGGTAATATGACAGCCCTTGGTAAGACTGGTTGTCAGACTTTCGGGCTTGTAACGACTATCAAAGATCCAAGAATGACATCCGGAATCAACGGCTTAACGGGCTTTCCGAGGCACGGAGGAATCTCGGTATGTAAATATGGTCACGCATCCATGGACCAACCCCGGCAAGTGTAGCTTAACTTGATAAATCAAACCGTGCGGCTGTTATTACTTAGCCACGAGCTCTATCTGTATCTCTTATATTTATCAATCTATTTACTGCTTTATTTAAAGGCTCATGACATTTCAACGTTGTCACTAAGCTTGGCAACATATATCATAGCTCCTGGGGTATGGCACGCCTCTATAAGCGGGGGTAACCACTTCCTTCTGGCCGATGCCCTGCTAGCCAACCTATTACTTAACAAACAGAAGTAGGTATCTCATTGAGTAAAATCAGCTTTAATGCAGTTTTTTTTTCTGACAATGGGAACTAGCCTTTTTTTTGGATAGGAAATCATCAAATGAGTTCTCTCGCTCTGGGCGGAGCGGGAGGGCGTGTCAAACTTTTACTGACTAAAACCCACCCGTGTTCCTTCAGTTGCCTGTGCCAGGGCCACGGTAACTCTTTCGAACATCTCGCAATGGAAACTAGCCTGGGTTGATCATTATTTTATAAGAATGAACACAACTGGCGAAATGTTGGTGTCCAGGTAGGCCTCTGCCCTATCCATCGGGGAAACAGGCGTGATGTTATGTTACGAATTTCTCAACTTTGCTAAATATGCTTATGCTTCCTAGTATATTGATAGCAACCTAGCACATTGTCATATTGATATGACAAGGGGGGGAAGCGAATTCTAGTCATTTCGCACATTATCTGTCGGTCTTTTACGCTTGATTATAGTATAGTACAGAAACTTACGCAGAAATACAGCATGGTATAAGCAGAGAAAGAAGAGTGTCCACTGGGGAAGGACAGTCTCATCTCTTTCTTCAGTTTCTCGTTGTCTGCGAGACAGGTGAACGTCTCGATGTATTTCCATTTGTTAGCTGCTAGCGAGCAATCTATGTCTGGCTTGCATACCTGGAAAAATAAGAGAAGATTGGTTAATTACTTGAATCATTTATGACAATTTATTAGTCCCCGCGAGTTGCAAAGAAGAACGGCATGGGAATTTAGCTCTCTACCTTATTTAATGAGGGTTCACAGTTAAAATATAATTTATTATAATGTAAAAGGCAAGGGCTGAGTAAAAGAGGTAATCAGAAGAGCACTTAATCTAACCAAAAGCTGGGAAGAATAATGCTGGGATGAAATTAAACAGTCTGATAGAGTCTAAGGGTCGGCACTAGGAAATCGGCATTACAGAAGTAATGTTATAGAAAACAATGAATGAAAATGAAAATGTGAATGATAGGCTGAGGAATGATGTGATAAGGCAACGGTGCGGTTTAAAAGAAGATGTAGTGACAAAAATTTAAAAGAGTATGCTTAGATGGTTTGGTCATGTTGAGAGGATGAATGAAAGTCGACTAACAAAAGGTACACGGCAGATGTCAGTGGAAACGCCGGGAGGAGACGCCCAAGGAAGACATATATTATAGTGATCTTATTGGTGATGTTCTTCAGAAAGGTCAGGTGCGTAGTACTCGCAACTGGCGTGCGTGTATGACAGGTGGCGTTCTGTAGTTTCTGCCTACCCCCATGGGAAGAAGGCGTGAGTTTATGTATGTGTGTTATAGAAAACAGAAAAAATAGGTGGTTAGAAAAAGTAGGTGATGGGAAAAGCAGGACATTACGTAACTTCTTATTTACGCCAAAGTTATCAAAATACGGCAGCGCTTTTTGCACGTTTTTTGTGATATTAATTTTTTTTAAACAATAATCTACAAGGTTTATCCTCAATGCGATTTTTTCACTGAATAGTGAAACTTTTGAGCTAGCCAGACGTTTTTTTCGTAGCTACTACTTTAAGTTTTTTATATAAACTGATCCAAAACCACGATTTCTTAGTGCCGACCCTTAATGGTAGATATAAAGGAAATCTCTTAGAAAGATAATATTGCCCTAAATTATCCGGTACACTGGACAGGTATGTAAAAGATGTTACTACCGGTCAATACAGAAATATGCTTTAACTCATCAAGCCGATAAAACCCAGGTCCAATTTATTGTTTGGCAAATAATCAAAAAGAATCAAACAGTGAGAGACAGCAAAGTCGATAGTGAAATTTTTTATTCACAATAAAACTTGGATTTAACGTTCAGAAACACATTATGCCCAATTTTCAAGGTTATAAACAACAGCTCAAAACGAAGCTATTGTGTTGATTCGGTCGGTAAAATCTGTTTCTAAAATTCTACGCATGACAGTGAAATGGGGGAAATCCCAATTCCCAAGGAACTGCCATGAAACGCTTCGATTCTTACACGAACGCTAAAAACTGATCGGTCGATTTGTAAGGAATATACATATTTCTGTCACTCTTCCCGTCTGTTAGTTCACACCTTTGCCACAGAGGATTACTCAGTGGTAGGTATATTCTTCTGTACCTACCTTTCTTCTGCACTTCGCTATATTTATCTTTGAAGTCTGAATCTAATATGTTTCTAGTCAATAGTTAGCATATCATCTATGCACTACAATTACTGTCCATATAGTTCTGGGTCTTCCATGAAATATCCAGAAACGAAAAAAATAACATTTGTTTCAAAAGAAAAGTGATCTCACTTTCCCTTTAATTATCTAATTATGTAGAATGTAGGTACTTCTAAAATAATACTTTGCGAAGCAGTGACCTTCTAGTCTCGTAATTCGTCACAACGTCACCTCTGCCATTCTCATACACTTACCGTTTTTGTTTTAAGGCCGTTTAAACTTTCACTTGGTTTTAAAACCAGACCAGGCACTATTGTTGTACGAATATGCCTGGAAGTTAGCGAAATATATGCTAATGCGTATTTTGTATTATCAACACGAATTTCTATTACGGTAGAAGTCTGAATTTAAGAGTTACCAGTACTGAATGCATTATTACGGTTAAACAATTTATTATTTTATTTTTATTTGAGATAGGTTTGCTCTTGACTCTAGTCTAGGTCAGAGATGACAGAGAACAAGCAATAAAACAAACGAACAGCAAATCAACAAACACAAAAAACAATAAATCATTTAAACCTGCAGGCATGACACACATGGTACAGAAAAATAGCGACAGCGCCAATTTATTACTTCCAAAGTTAACAAGTTATCGTTTAATCAGGAAACACTTCCACGTGAACCTGTTTTGATTCATAAAGAACTTGTTTTGAAATAAAAACATTTTACTTGATATCCTCTTTTTTATAATGTTTCGGAAGGATCAAAAAATCTGCTGACAGATTAGAATCACATCTATCTATCTTCTATCTATATATACTCGTATATAATAAAAGATGTGATGTGATGTATTTATGTTCCCTTTGGATTCCAAAACGGCTGGCGAGATTTTGATATTTTTTTTTGGGAAATCTTCAGATTAGCCCAGCACTGATCCTGTACAGTTTTTTTTGCGATCGCGCTACCGGTGCGAAGCCGGGGCAGGTCGCTAGTTCAATATAAAAATGTACCTATTGATTGCTATCAAATTAGATTAAAAGCTGTTATAAATCACGAGTGAAATGGTCCAAGATTGATGAAACCAAATGATGTCTCAAATCAGATTAGATATGATGTAATTAAAATTGAATATTATGCAAACTCACTAAAAGTTTAGACCAGCTAAAATGGAAAGAGGGAAGGAAAGCTTTTACCCAGGAGTGGGACAACATAGGCTAATAATAGGTTATAATAATGCAAATGCTCAAAATAAGTTTACAGGTAACTCACAAGTTTCTTAACGTAAGAAATACAGTATTTAATAACCGCTTATCATTCACGCACGTCGAACAAGTCAATTAAGGAGAAACGGTTAACTGCGGCGCTTGTAAGCTTAGCGGCTTATCGATAAACTATCGATACTTATGTGCATTGCGATATTCTAATGCAAAACTTGTTTGATACGTGATTTCACGCTTTTCTGTACCTGGTACTAAAACTGATTGCTGTACAGTTAAAGGGAAAATAACATGATGCTATGCAAAGTTACAAGCACTTATGGGAAAGTACGTGATGATACTGTAAGTAATTTGTATCCATTACGCTGAAAGGCCCTATAAGATGATAATGAAAATATCATCCATGTATATTTTTCGCCTGA
The DNA here is from genome assembly GCA_947568875.1 of Fissipunctia ypsillon. Classification (NCBI taxonomy): domain Eukaryota; kingdom Metazoa; phylum Arthropoda; class Insecta; order Lepidoptera; family Noctuidae; genus Fissipunctia; species Fissipunctia ypsillon. Next base: position 17,996,773 of record OX387659.1, read on the forward strand.
ATATAGCTCTATTTTATTTTACTTATCTTCTATACCTTTATTTTACTGTAAAGAAGCCCATGAAATTGGATTTTATTGTCAAAACATGCAAGTATAAACATCAACAGTATAACAATTAACCATGCAAAATACCATCGTAAAGCATCTGACGGAAAGCCGTGTATGATCCAATTACGGTACGCTGTCAGCTCCGCACAAAACGTTGTAAATCGTCTGACAATTAATATTATTTTGCTTTAAAACAATCTCTTGATTGACGTCTGCCTCCGAGGCATATATTCTTGCCTTACTTTTGCTTAATACTTATACATGTTACACTCAAAGACTAGTACATACTTATCTCTTTTTAGAAGTGTAATTTAAGTGTAATTTAATACTTTAATAGCAAATTATTAGTCTCTGAGACTATTTGTAAAATGTCTAATGGTTTAACGGAATTTATTGACGGTTCAATCCAACGGCCTCAGTTTCGGATTGCATGTCTGATTAATTCTTATTTTATGCGTGAACATTCACTTAAATGTCCGATTCAAATGTATGACATCTACATAAAATGTAACGAAATACTAGACAAACAGAACTAACATAAATCCGAATTATTCTTATTTACGAGTCCATAAACTTTGGTATAGATCTTTTGTTTTATGCATAACTCTATTCTTTGGAATATATTTAGAGGTTTAGCTACATTCCAGAGGTATTTTTATACAATCATATTTTGCAACTACTAAATCATGATGAAAGTATAATAAATCCTATTTTACCCAAGATCAAGTGATAAAATTCTATTCTGACCGAAAAACATGAAAACAATGGTATTATCTTTTTCATTGTGATATTTTTATGCCAAAACCAACCAGCCACTAAAGTTTTACCGCGTGCGCGCGGTAGTTATCCATAGAGCTTTAAAACATTTCAGTTTGATACGATCTATATATTAATATTTTTGCGAGATTGAAGCGTCATGTATTCTTTGAAATATTTACATTTGGATTCGTTATTAAAAAGCGTACTACCACAAAACACAGGCCTAACCGTTGATCCATCTTTAGAACTTATACATATTAGTTCATCCAGTTTATTACACCCTCGTTTGCAAAACTAAGACTAAGAACTCTTTTTCGAAAACTATAATGCCCAGGAACAACTTAAAATAGCACTAAACAGAAATAGGTGAATTATATGCTAAGCGGCTAGTCTAAATTCCAGAATACACATCGGCAAACACCGTTCGAAGTGAGCATTGTTACCGGTCATCGGGCTGCCAAGAATGTTGTCATCACAGTAAACAATAGATCCTTCATTTCACAACTCGAGCTTAAAGTCAGCACTCTCAGCACTTACAATATTTACCTATTCACGCCCTATGATATTACTACTATACTTCGCCATATTGATTCAGCAAAACTAACAGTCTTACCATCCATGAACAGGTTGAATGTAAACGCTTATAATGTGTCGGAAATTTATAATTCTGTTTACAATCTCGATAACATGTTGTTAAGTGCTTTTATGTGCTTTTTTCGCCATTTATGGGCGAGTCAATCATCCAATCAAGTTAGCGCCCCTTCACTGGCCTAAAAACGAGTTCGCCAGTTAAGGCTGGAGCTAAAATGCAATAACGAAACCACCATGGTTTTGTTATTGCTTGTATTTTTATGGTCATTTTCCCTTACTAGGTGGACAGTTTCTTGCGGCTCAATATAGACGATGTTGTTGAAAGAAAATAAAGGTAAATGCTACTGGCCGTCTTCGTAATTGTATGAAAAGTGATGTATATTGGAATATATGCAGCCGTAGGCGAGACAACACTGCTCTTATTTACCTAGATGAGCTACGTCGGATTTTGGCACTTGTAGAAAAGATGTTTTAGAAGAAAATTTGTGCAAGTTTTATCTAACGTCGCAGTACGATATAGTCAAAACTGATTAGCATGTCTTTGCGAAGCAATGTAACCAAGGAACAGAGAAACTCAATACTTTTACATGTTAAATTGTTTAAATGACCGAACCTAATCCTTTCACTTACCGAATCCACTGTTAGTCTAATCTCTAACATGGCTTGTTTCTTGCTAGCTGTCAACGTGTCACCACCTCAGTTAACGTGATCTTTACCAGCTTTAGCCTTTAGCCTACCAACCCCAGCACTTACTAGTAATTGGCGTTGATTAGCGGCAATGAAATCCATTACGATATTAGTTACAGGTATTCTCTCCTTATACGAGGAATCGAGCTTCCCATAGTACTGTCAAGTAACGCTTTGCGAATACGGCTGTTTGCCTATTATGTTGTCCTTCGACTATACGTGAATATAGCTCGTATCAGGGTGTAAAGATTTGCCCGTCAGCAACGTTGGTTGCGAGGCTGTGTCACTGTCAACCCAGGATGCACTGGGTGTGCTTAAGTAAAGCTACTTGTGGAGGCTGTTTGAATGCATTCAAGTCCTTTTGCATAGTTCTGATCTGAGATTATATAGGTTAAGTAATACCACCAACCTCGGCCCCGCCTAAACTGGATTCATGAGTAATTTCATGAGTATTTTGTTCTACAGTTTCAACTTTAAATTCATCTCTCACCACTTCACCTTAACAACCACATTATACGAAATATCACAAAATTGGTTGGTTTTTAAGCCTGCACTTTATAAACAGGTAAAGTATTTATTTTTCGTGCTTCGCATACTAAAAAAGCTGCTCAGTAATTTAGTGATTACCAACAAGAGGGGCGGGGAAGCCGCGGGCCGGTAGTTACTGAAGTACTGCGTGAGAAACACGATGTATGGAAATAGGCTGTCGGAGAAAATTGATTTTTACTTATTCTCGGTTATTTTTTCGAGAGGTAGTTTGAGTATGTTAATTTTGATTGGTTCTGGTGTTTGAAGTCCGTGCTGGTAACGTAAATTAATAAATAATTTTGATACCCAATAGCAGCAATTTCTTTAGATTCTGTCTTTCTGTTTCTAAAATATTTCTATTTAAAAATATAAAATATTTCTATTACTTTTAAAAAATTCTAACAACTTCAATTAAAATAAAATGAACAAGGAGTTGCCAGGTCATATTTGGTGTTACAGCACTATAATCACCCAATTCACCAAACACCTGTAACCACCACGTTTCCACAAATATCTTCATAAAACCCTTATCTCACACATGCCACTTTTTGTAAGTGGTATGTGTGAGATAAGGGTTTTACAAGCAGCATTATACAAATTAATTCCCCATGTAAAATTTATGGCAAGATATAACCGCTAAGCCAGGGACCGACAGAGCCGTGAAAACGTTAATGTCCGATATTACGGCAGTTTTATGCGCAAAGGTGTGTGTTCGGACTTTCCCTCTCTTCGGGCTAACAATTTTATCATTATCTCCTTCACTTGTTGTCGCTGCATGAATTAAAGTGATAAGCTGATCGGCAACTAAAGATTTTATAGGGACTTCTATGTAAATTGAGTGGACCTACATGGTTGAGTAAGTGAATTTGTAATTTTATTGATTATGGTAAGATCAGAGATGGGAAAAACTTACAGAGGGTAAAAAAGATTTAATAAGATACCATGGAGTTTGTCAAATTGACTCATGTTCTAAAATAGATATTCATCATCATCATCATAATCATCAACAACCACAGCCCGACTTCACCCACAATATGTATTACCAACAAGGCACGTAAAATGTAATCTTATTAAACCTAGTACCATGAGAAACATTTTCAAAGAAATGTGTAACGTCGAAGAAATAATTTTCAAAAAATGTACCTGGGACCACCGTACTCGAAATTTCGTTGGTCAACAGTCAAGACACATCAATATTTTACGAAAAATTATGACTCCTTGTCAACGAGAAAGTCATACTTCCCGTGGACGGAAACCAAGTACTACAAATTACCATTTTTATCGCAGAATACTTTGACACAGTTGGAGAACACGTTTCACTTGTAAGGGAATTAATTTGGTGAATATTCACATGTAAGGGAATGGTTAATATGCAAGCGGTGAGAATCTACGGTTTGGTGTACGACAATCGTGACCTCTTATGCAGGGCCGGAGTGGAGTAAACGATTCAATAAAGCTGGAATTTTGAATTTATATTTGCAGGAAACCACACGACAATACTAAAGTTTTGAATTGATATTTTAGTAAATGTTTTTGGAGTCTTAAGCTACCAGGGTTATCGGGGCATCAGGGGCCTTAATAGTTACGAGGAAACCCCAGTGTCACGCCAGTCCACTCGAGTTGAGCCATAAAAAGCACTTTTTATCGTAATAAATAGTTTCCTCGCAAATAACATTAATAAAAATATGACATCTATGAACCCCAACCGAATCTAATCTAATTTTAAACGAATCTCACCATGTTAAAGCTGGTCGACAGTTCATTAACTTTACATATCCAATTATCATCAATTTGCATCAAATAACACAACATCATTTAATTCTAACGGTGTAAGAAACACCGTGACCAATTGCGTATAATAAAACTAAACGTACCTATGGGACGCCTTGAGGCGTATCGATAGTATACTTATACAGATGGATTATGCCATCTATCTTTTTGGAAATGTATTACTAATTTTGACTTTGCCGTTAGATATAAAGGCTGAAGCAGGCCCATCAAAGATAAAAAAATACGTTGCAAAGAAGATAAAGCAGTAATATCTAAGAAAGATCCGAGTTTCCTGAAGAGTTGTTAATGTAAGAAGTGAGGTGGCAGTGGGACATGTAGAAATTATAGATATGGATACTGAGACATGAGAAATTTATAAAAATTACCTATTCTTTACAGAGAAGCTTCTTTTGGCAAGATGCTAAGATAAACGACGATAATGATGATCAAATTATTTTATATGCAACCTACAATTAACAGGTTGTACTCCATCCCTGGTCACCTACATAGACTACGTAAAATCAGAAGCGAGTCAATTATCGGAAACAATCGTGTTTGCATGCGTCGTCACGTACGAAGGCTTATTGATCTCTGGTCACGACCCGACAGCACGAGGGTTGAATAAAGACCTATCAATGAGAGTAATAGTACAGAATGGAAAGGTATAGTAGGTCTACCAAATGTAGATTTTAAAAAAAGAACAAATTGGATTGCTTTATTTTATCTCTAAACGTAATGAAGTATGTTAATTCCATAGTGCCTCTGAATTCATTTACCACGGTGGATCATTCTTAAGTTATCAAGGTGGAAATTTAGAAGGCAACTAACCTCAGCGATCGGTTTCCATCGGACCAATTACGTGTAGCTGAAATGTATTTCGAATTTATTATAAAACACTGCATGAAGACATGAGCAGCAACTCCATATATCATGTTTTGAGTGCATTTCTACGTGCTTCTGCTGTTTTTAATGCATTGTATGAAGTATATCTTCTGCAAATTATCCATTCTATGTCCATAGAGATAATGATAAAGCATTGTTTTCGAACGAGGGTATTACCTTCGTGCCTGTTGAAGAATATTGAGTGGTGTCTGACTGCAAATTGGTGCAGTAATATGAATTGTGATGTCATCAATTTAATGTGGAGTATGGTTTTACAGTGGCGTTTCGATATGGTATTCAATGGAGAGACTGGGTTCGTAATGAGAGTGACGAGATTGTTCTACTTTCTCACTTCATTATTAGAGCAATTATTCTACTTATATTGGAGATGTAGTAAAATGACTGTAACCTACAATTTATTGAAAGAGTATCTGTTTCATTCAAACAAAACGAGAAATACGAGATCGTTGATTGACGAACTATTAATTTAATCTCGATTGAAACCATTCCATTCATATAATTATTCGTAGTACCCAATAAACATATAATAAGTATAATTAACTAAACTTTAGAGGCGAAGGGAAAAAGAGGAACATCAAGAAAGAAGTACAAAGAACAACTGAACATAAAGCAAATGTAAGGATTTATAAGTAGCTAAAAGAATTTTGGATGAAGTAGAATTTAAATTGCTACAACCGACAACTGCCCCGGCACTTAAGTATTGGGTGGAAGCTATTTTTACTTACAATAAACCTCACATTTTATAGCACAAGGTGCAAGCTATCATAACCAACGTATCGAGAATTTAATCACAAACTTATCTAAGCGGAAGGAAAGATTTTCTCGATAAGGATCAAAGTAAAGCTTAACGCGTAAATTGCAGAGCCTTATCGGCCAGCGTTGGACCGAGACTTATAATGCCATGTTGAATTGATTCACTCGCCTGTGCAGCGTGGTGAATTTCAATATTAATCAGCGGACTGACTGCTTGTTATGTAGAGAGTTTGCTTGGAAGTTAGGTTGTGTGGTAATATGGAGTAACTAGTTGTTACCCACGACTTGTTTTGCATATAAACTTAAAACTACGTTTGAATTTCGAAAAATCTTTTCTATCATAACGAGGTCCCTGTCACTGAGTAGTAGGTATCCTAAAATTTACCAAAAATACATCTCCATGGGTGCTGTGCTTCATCTATCAGTGTGTCTTTCAACCAGTCATTCAGTCACGGCTTTTTGTGTACTGGTTTTATTCAATAACGGTGCAAGACAATCAACAGAGGGATGTGTTTTAATACGTATTTTTAAGCTTCCTATTCTAAGTTTCTACCAACTTTTAATTTTAATGTTACTTATACCGTCACTCATGGAGCCCAGTGCAATTGAATCTACTGAATGAGGAAACCGTCGCCAATACCAGTTGACATACGATCCACTGCCAACACTTCCCGGATCACCACAATTTTACCAACTTTCCTCACCATAATATACTCTAAATATGGCTCAAAAATTTAGAAAGATGTAGAGAATGTGCGGAGCTATGCACAAAGCATGCGGAATTAAAGTTAAAGCCGTTCCTCGTTGGAGGCACGAGATTAAGATCACGCCATGAGCATGACACGAGTATTAGATGAGCGAGCCGTAACTAAATGTATCAAAGATATGATACGAGAAATATTTAGATTTTGTGCGGATAAGTTATAGGCGGGTGTGGAGTAGTGTAAGGAAATTATGTGCAGTATGAAGGGAATTATGCCAGTCGATCACGCAATGAATACTGCGTCGGATATTTTTATAAGTTCAAGTTTTTATAAGTAAGCCGTCTTCCAGTCTTTGCAAAAAACTTTGTTGTGTGGGACTGGGCTAAATTAGTTTGGAGGGGTGAAAATATTATAAAACGGAAAAGTTACTTTCTCTCTGTAATAGGTGCCTACGGGTTAGCACCTTGCTTACTCTAAGCATGAGCCATACTTATTTTTTTATAGATAACTGAAGGCAAATTCTCGTAATTAAAAGCGTTCTCAATTTCATTTCAGCCACTATCAATATCAAAAACTTAAAAAAAAATGTAGGGAACTTAGAGGTACATTTGCCGGATTGAGACTGAGCTGCGAATGTTCTTAAAAATACGGGCATTGCCTCTGTGTTGTTTTGTTTTGATTTGATGTCAGGTTAAACTTTTCTACAAAACAATCCGTTCAGTTATTTTAACTCTGATTTTGCATCATTGTCAAAACACACAGTGATCTTTATTCTCGTCGCAATAAGGTTGCTGTTGGGTCGCTGTCATAGATAAGCCTGTCAAAATCATAATGATCTTTATTCTCGTCACGATAAGGTTGCTATTGGGTTGCTGCTGTCAGAGGTAAAATAACTGAAAGGACTGTATTGGGTATCTTATTCTACACTAAAGAAGTTTTAGCTTCTTTGTTTTACTAGATCAGTCACAATTTTTTTTTGTCTATAGCCTACGCTGTTCCATTTCTGAGTAAAGGCGTCCCTCCACTCATTTCATCTTCCGCGAGCCCGCGCATCCTCCTTCCAGTTTTGACGGAACCTATCCAGTTCGTCCCGCCGTCTCCTACGTGGCCTGCCGCGACCCCGCCTCACTGTCTCAGGGCACCAGTTCTGTGCTACTTGGGCCCACAGTTTGTTCGGCGGCAGACATGTCCTGCCTAGTCCTATTTAAGTTGGGCAGCCTTTTGAACTACGTCAGTTATCTTTGTTCTGGAGCGCAGTATTGTGTTTCTAAACTAGTTTTGAATATCAAACAAAAATAGAGCTTCTCGCTATTTTGCCCCATGCCTAAACAATTTAGCAAGAAAAGCACGCTTCAAGAATTTACAAATAGTTGTTGTAACTGTGCTAGGAACAATGATGTCATTGGTTTTAAGATGTATGTGGCGTAGTAGCGACCTTTAGGTAATACACTAAGGTCAAAAAATCTGGCAGATTATGGATCTTTCAAGGAGTTGAAATAATAATGTAGTACCTACCTATGTTTTGTTGTGAAATTTTTGTATACAATATGTGATTTCATTACTTTTTTTAGAGAAAGCTTATTTAAGTTTTTACTTTGCAATAAGTAGCCGCACGTGTTTTCTATGCCAGCAAGTTTTTTTTTTAATATTCTAGTAAAAATATCGAAGACAAAATTATTTGAAAGTTTACCCACGCACTTATTACACATCGAAAAAGATAATGAGAGTAATGGCGACTTTCCAAATGCTATCTATAATTCCATATGATTACCTAAATCGATGATAGCGAATATTTGAAATTGAAATAGCAACTCAAATAAGAAGAAATAAACGATCAATGGTGACCGAGAAGCATGCTAATGGTCCCGTACACTTAAAATTCAGTTCTTGTACTAGATTGAATTTTGATAGTATTGTTTTAAAGAACAATGTAAATTATATACTGCACTGACTGCATAAATTATTATATGAGACGAATTAATAATTTTTGTGGTTGTTTGAATTAGCAAGTTGGTAAGTTAAGAATATGTATGTCGTGGCTAGATCTTAGAACCTCATTTCATGAAGTTTTCGGCCATTTCATGAAATGGTTGTATGTCTACGATCGGACCACGACCACATATACCTACACTACATTAATAATATGGCCAAACGTCGTTTGACATATCATTAAACGTTGACGTTTAAACGATATGGTCAATTTTAGCTGGCCATTTCATGAAATGACCAACCACTTCATGACATTATCAATACTAAGATCTGGCCATGACATGTATATTGAATGGCTTTTAGCAACGAGGTATACACTGTAGTACATTTGATATAAGATAAACAAAATAAGTTGAGGGACGCTGCAGTCGCTGTGTGCTATAGGACCTCTATTTTGGTTTAAACTCTGCTGGAAACCATCTAACGAATCAAATTGAAGGCTAACACTGGCGATACAGATAACTACAAAATATGAAAGGCCGCTTTGCTTATCCAAACAATATAATCCAAATAACTCAAGTGACTTGTACAGAGTCCATTTCCTTGACACTTTGACAGAGTTACAGCCAAGAAAATGACGTTCTTTAATATTTGTGCTACAAACTCACGGAACCCTAAGAAGGCCTGGAATGGTTCCATTTACAAGCGTCCGTGAGTGTGAAAATATTATGGCAGTTATGATACAGCGTATTATATCGCCTACAGTGTGCTGGGGGCTGACAGAACCGGTATGAGATGGGATATCTAAGATGCAATTATAGAAATGTTGTGTTAAATTTTGCGATATATGTGAATGTTTGTATCTTGTATGGTATGGTGTAGGTATTGCAGAGGTTTTAACCTGGTGTGTTAATAGCACGCAACCTTCGCGGATTGAAATGTTAAGACAAGCATTGGATTTCAAATATAGATTAAAGGAAAAGCAATGGTGGGTTGACAGTCTGCCTGCGGACTCCGACAGCATGTGATCTTAAATATGTAATAGAACTATAAACGAATATATAATTGCTAAAAGTCCCAAAGTATATCATTTCACACACACAACAATCCGCCCAGAGCCTAGACCACCAACCTCTTAAAGCAGTATTATTTTAATCTTACTTGAGTGTGGGAAAGAGATGGAGCTAGACGTCCTGTATAGCTCCATCTCTTTCTCACACTGAAGTAACATTAAAATAATACTGCTTTAAGAGGTGGTGGTTGGCCCCCAGTACCGTAACATCCATGCAGTTTGTTACAGTACCTAAACCTAGTGTTTCTTGGAATATGAATAAAAAACACTTGCGCACGAAAAAAATTAAAAAATTCACAATTGTTTTCCTATGACCAATCCGATAAGCCACGGAAAATTGAGTTTGTTTCAGACTTCAGTCTAATCATTAATCTGGCCTATTATAATGTATTATGATTTATGATTTACGGCTCTTAACTGTATCACACGCATTCCTAAAAATAAAACCTTGTAAAAACGCATTTAATTTCATTTCTTACGAATAGTTTCAAAAATTATTTTTTTATCGTTCTAACATCAGGACAGTCACATAATTTTAACGAGTAACAAGACGAAAATAAATTGTATGACCTTTCGGGTCAATAGCGCATAGAAACTTTTTGGTTTAAACTTTTCCAGTTTCATTTGAAATCGTAAACTTTAAATAACCATGATGTGTAATAAAAGATGCCATAGAAAACATAATGGGAGTATTCCGAGTGCATGAATACTAAAATAACATCAAGAGCGTTTTATGAATAGTTTATTTTTCTTGTTTTAAGCGCATCAAGAGAATTATGACAGAGCAAGAGTTGAATGAATGTTAAAAAAGTGTTTGCTTTAGTTGTTATTGTTTTACGAATTTTGTTTCATTCCATCACTGTGCTTGTGATAAAAAATACTGGGTGCATATGCATAGTGAGAAGTTCACGAAAAGCTTCTCGAAGTTTAAATACCCATATAATGTTATATCTTCTTTTATATCGACCTTAGATCGAACTGGCTAAAAAGGTACAGAAGATCAAGAAGGACAAGATTTTTTTTTTCCAAAACATCAAGATTTGAGCAAAGAAAAACAGCAAGGTTCAAGAAAGAAGCAAACTGACAGCATGAAAAGAGAAAGAAATCACAAATACCCAAACCAACAAATGACCCAGAAGTGCCAAACGCCACATAATCAATAAAATTAAATCAGAATCAATTAGCATAAACAACCCATAACCAGTCAATGGCACTTGACTGATAGTTGTGACGCAAACATACACAATGGCAGCTGACATATAATCTGATATTACTGACAAATGATACTTCAATGGACGATCAATACGTAGAAGGATCGTATTAGCCGTAATTAGGTTCCAAATGGTTCGAGTGTGCGGTGGAGGTTTGGTGTCAGGTGAAATTGGCAGTGGTATGGAAAGATTGGTTGAAATCATTTGAGAATGCAGACATAAACGAAGACCCTGTGTCAATAAAACGGACAGTCAGATGATCAGACGGCAAAGGCTTCGATAAAGGACCCGTTGACATCCTTTGTTTACTTACTGAGAAATTATCTGAAATGAGATTTCTTATAGTCATCAAATAAATATTGAGAATAGGTTCAGATAGTTTTATCATTTTAAATTTGCTGAGCTGTATAATTAATACTAACCTCATTATAACAAAGGTATAATAGGATGCAACAAAAACTGATGCTTTTGACATTGAGACATGCAATGTGGGCGCTGATTATTCCAAGGTAAATAGTAGAAAAACTGGTAAAAAAACACAATTGGAGTAGCACGAGCGTCAATGTTTCTTCCTCAGAGCCACCATAGTTTCATTCTATAATGGCTCCGAGGAAGAAACATTGATGGGATTTTTATTTAAACCTATAAGTCCAACTGAGATGTACTGCGGTTTGTAATGTAGCAACGCTCCGTGATTGAAAGCTGGAATACCCAAACACATGGAAACAAGGCCTTTTCGAAAGCCCTCTACATCCAGAAGTGGAATACGATGGGACCTGTTTGTTCTATAATTTGGGGTACCTTCGAAAGACAGTCAATACCAGAGTTGCAACAACGTTCATTAGTAACTGCATAATGATTAAATGCTCTTGGCGCCACAAGAATGATAGGAAGTACCTAATAACTATTGGCGTGACTATCGTCCATACACATTAAATTGACCCATTTCCTTCATTGAATAGCATAGCTTCCAATTTGTTTCAAGTGGAACAATCTGTGATAATGACAGACACGATTTCATATAACCTTAGTTCACCGATGACAGAATGGAATCCAACCATTTAGCAAAGGACAACCCTAATTGAGAAGATTCCTAACACAAAAACAACGTGCTCAATCTGCGATTTAGAACTCGGACTCGGTTGCTTAGCAGTGGCAGTTGTGGCCGCTAGACCAAGAGGCGAAAGACCAATAGTAGTAAGTATTCTATAAAGGGCCGATCACAAGTTAGCCTAATTCATTCTTATGTTGTACATAATAAAGAGTAGTCTATCTATCTTTATTTCTGATTCTATTCATAATCATGTAATCGTGTGTGGCATTGAAAATATCATTATGGATTCCAATTCTCTTTTAACTTGGCGGATCCATTCAACTTCCTCAAATGTAACCAAATATCTGCCGAATGAAACATACCCAAGTTCAAAACAAAACCTAAACCATCACAACGGAATCTTCTAAATAGAACTTAATAACAACAGTTTGTTTAACATAACTCCTTTGTACCATTTCCATAAAACAATTTTGAAGACGTGCCTACATCCAAAACATGCTACTGCGCATGTAGGAGGACCACAGACTATACAGTATACAATCGATTTGGCAACAGTGGATGATATCGATCTCTTTGCAATCGACGTGGGAGTCGAAAGTAGCTCAGATTATGACCGATATGTAAATATGACGAGGATAATCGCATTCTGTCAATCATATTATGATGAACTGTTGAGTTTATATTTTAAATCAATCAAGGTGGAAAAACAGGATTCAAGTTATTGTTGGTTTTAAAATATTTTGGGAATCAAACGATGTATAAAACACTGGGAGCATTATTTATTACGCGATAAAGTAAACAGGGGAGGTCGTAAGCAACATTTTGAGTCCACAATGGCAACTGCATCACATTATGAACGCTCGCTTTTGTTACTCCGAGGGAAAATACAACATTGACTACAGGAACAACGTACGAGTTACTGCAAAAGTAGAAGAGTTTTATATATCTTCATGTAGCTACACGGTTAAAACCAGAGATGTTTATTTACAAAGTTAATTCACGGAGATTGCACGAATTTATCAACATGTTCCGTAACCTTCAGAACGATCTTACGTTTTCGTTACTCGGCCTCTATGGACCTCTTATGGATCTAACATAACACACATATACCTATAAAACTTTCACACAATTTCTAAACCAATTTAAATCTAAAATCCGTCTATTCCGAGGTAGACAAACATACTTCAGTCAGAATAGTCTATAAAACTTACCGTGTCAGTTGGGACAGATGTTTGCGAACCATGTGAAATAGCTTTGCAAATATTGGTCGTAGTATTGGCCGCCAATATTTTCTTAGCTAAGATAGGTCTTGGAGGAATTAGTTATTTGTTGTCTCACAGAAGGTGTGTCCTGCTTTAATGTATGAAAAGTAGTACTAGAGTATTTTCCTTTGGGATACCTAAAGGTGTCTTCGTCTTGAGTCAGCAAGAATCCCTCGCTGCACCATTGAGTAATAATGTTTATAACTCAATGCGCTGCACTCAAGAGTCCAGCCTTAGCAGGACTCCTGCTTGACCATGTCAAGACAGCGACAGCGAGCGGCATTACAAACCGCAGTAACCGAAACCATAGCGACTTCCAATTCGACGCCAACGCCATCTAGTTCTTAAGTGTAGACGAGGTTGGCTACATAATACACATTCTATGTATATTGATATAAAAATAACAGATTTTAATCGACTTCAAAAAAGGAAGAGGTTTTGCTGTCAAAAAGTTTTTTTGTACTTATACGTAAAACGATTTCTCCGATAGTACTGGGCCGATTTAAGTGATTCCTTTATTATTTCGAATCAAATTCAAAAAAGGAAGAGATTTTGCTACCAGAAAGTTTTTTTTTAATGTACTTAAAACCATTTCTCCGAGATTACTGGGCCGATTTAAGTGATTCCTTTATTATTTCGTAGAGGAAACCTGCACAAGTGCACAGTGGTCCCTTTTAAATTTTGTTAATTTTGTTGGAGTCTTTTTTTAAACCGCTTCAATAATAGGACATAATAGCCGATAGATCCACTTTATCTTTGTTGATGATATTTCGAAGCTCACATCACAGCAGGTAAATAGTGTTACTGTATAAGTTACATTGCACTAATTCATGTAGGTACTCATGAGAGAAACGAACATATATACAGCGTAAGGACTATTCTTGCTTGCAGCGCTCGGCCGCTATAGTAACGCTTGCTAAAATATGTGATCATCGTGTGCACGGGATTTTGTTTTCAAATCGATCAGATGTAAGTTTACTCGATAGTACCACTACAAACAAGCGAAAATAAAAAATTACGACTACAATGTGAAAAATAAAAGATTGTAAAAATAATTATAGTTTTGGAAGCCAGTGGTAAGAAATCAAACAAAGCCATTATCAAGTTGCACTAGCCTACCTAGCGTAATACCCTTATCAGCATTACGAAACATTTCTAAAAAAAAAAAAGACAAACTTTAACCATCTAAATTGGACAATAAACTCTACTAACCTACACACCAAATCTCACAGAAATCATCTATTAGCTAATCAAACTGTTTATACTCAGATTCCCTTTGACAGTTGACAAACATAACCTAAATCATAGTGAACCCGTTGGCAAACGCTATGACGTCACGTCACCGTCAATTGGTGACGAACGGACAAACTACGACAACACTAATTGAGGACTCTTAGCAGAAACAACATCATAATTATGTGCATAGGGTGTTGGCTGAAGAAATTACTCGTGGTATTTGTACTGTGTTTTGTAAGACTAGTATTTGATAAGACTAGTATTTGGTAAAGACTCATTGAAGACTGTTAAATGAATGGAACTTAATAGGAAACCCAATAGTCAAAACCCTTTACTTAAAATAAGCAAGTATTCTATAATTTGAGAAAAAAAAAATGTGTGCGCTCGGGGACCCCCGTCAGGAACGAAGTTCCTTCTCACGTATGATTTAAAACAAGAACAAAATTTTCGTAGCCGCAATCTTGGATTTACATTTTGACCTCACTATCAATATAGACCTTAAAAAAAATTCAGATCGCATGACGAACTGCTTTACAATACGAGCTTGCGCAAACATTTCCGACTCGCTGCAGTAGCGAGGAAGTCTCAACAACATCCTGAAACCATCGTTACACTGGATGCGTATGACATCCAGCGATCTTTTGGTGTAATTGACTCATAGATTACTCGTGTACAGACTCTGGCAGTAAGCCTAGAAAATAGTGATTTTTACTAGGTCTGTACAACGAGCTTTACGGGCCAACATGTTGCACCGGACGGCGAGTGCCATGCGCTCCCTCTCTATATCTACATGGTCCTTAAGGTCGTCGGAAAGAAAGTGACCTAGATTTTAAAAGTGGATACCCTTTTAACTACTGACCCATTTATAAGTAGCTCGGGTCCCACTTCACCGCATTTGCCGCCGACCTTAAAGACACCATGTACTCACCTTTCTTTACATTATAAATCAATTCATGTGCGGCAGCGCAGGCTTAACAACTCTTAAGCAACTAGAGGATTTTAGCACCATCGAAAACTATAAAAACGACACCCATGATGAAAAATATGAAAATTTTCGCAGCAGATATCTTGGACTTTTATTTTGACCAAATTCACACTTTCTCTCTCTGTCTCTTTCTATTACATATAATCGTAAGAAAAGAAGAAGAAGAGTAGTCGCATGGAGGGAGCATAACGCTTTTTCGTTACGTGACGATTTCTACCAGTTCACTCCTACCGCAGACCGCGATACAAAACTTTGTTCCAAAAATTACATAAATACATATATGTAATGTTAAGATAATATTATGAATTACTGGATAGGAATAAGTTATATGCAATTTTCAAAAATACCCAACCAGTCTGGTCTTATTTATGTCAAATAGTGAAAAGCTTGCTTCAATAAACAATCATGCGATCTACGTTCAGTTGAACCCTTTCATCGTATTCATTGCTACACAATGCATCCTTGCTGTCTTAGTTTTTTTATTCGCATCGAACCATTAACACTGCAGTTCCCCTTTTGTTTAGTAATCACGACCAATTGTTAGTAATAAAAGTGCAGCATCAACAATCACTCAATCAGCTGCGAAGGGGCACAAGTACTTATGTAGTAATGTACGTCGACGCTTTTGTTTTAGTCGTTAGCGTGTTGGATTTCAAGAGGTTCAAGAATTGGGGGCTTCTCAATAAGATCAAGATGAACGAATTGAGGGGTCACAAGAACACGTGTCTCATGTTTTGTTAAAGTCTTAAAAAATAAAACTCAAGTCTTTGTCGATAAAGCATATGGAATTGTAGATTCAACATGAAGAAGAAATACATATTAACCTATGAAATAAGGAATCTACCTATAAGCTTTAAAAACTAGCAGAGCATTCTAACCAAAAAAATAAGAGACATACAGTAGCAAAAAATCTGCAACAAAAGCTGCAAGGATACCGCCCATCCTTACATCAGGTGTGAATAAAAAATAAAAGAAATGATACAGGTAACTTGTACAATGCACAAAATACACGACAATCTTCATCTATTTGAAAAAGCAAAAGAGAAGAATAATAAAATAGAACAATTTCACGGTGATTCCACTAATCCCTTGGGCAACCATGACCATGACACCACAAAAGGTGTAAGAGAGACAGACATGAATTCATTCAAGCCGACAGACATTGTGAATATAAAACCAAAATCCATAGAACCCCTCAATGTATACGGTGTTAAAGATGAGAAATAAAATACAGAAGGTCAGAATAAAATGGATGGTAGGTCATGCGAAGGGGGAACGCTAACAAATCAACGCTTATACAATGGAAACGCTATATTTTCGTAGGGGCAACATTGGTGCGTCATAACTTTTAATTAAAATGGAACATTAATATGGGGCGACTGGCAAAATAGGTCCAAGTGTGAATGAGAGAACATCAATGGACCTTGACGTGTAATTGTGAGGAAAGGCGAATGGGAAGATTGGACTATAATAAATTGTATGGGATGATATTGGAAATGTTGTCACGCGTGATTCTCAAATGGATCCCGCTGACAGCCCTCTTTGTGTTGGCTCTGATAATGATGTAGCTACATTACACGGTTATAAATTACTGGTACGTTATTGAAAAACAAACTACATACTTTATAGAACAAAATAATGGACCAGAGATTTAATAACAAAAGCTTATTTCTCAACATTATTGCCATTTTTAAAAGCACTAAACACGCACTAAGTTTCCAACAAATTGAATGCTATGATAATTAAAAGGACTTATCATATTCACTTACATACACTCTGATATTCTACTTCAAGTTCTCAGATTCTCACTACTTAGTACTTTGTTGCTCGTGGCTAAATGATACCAGCCACGCGGGTCCATCGAAGGTTAAGCTACGCTTGCCACGGTCGGTTCGTGGATGGAAGACCATCCATTACAGACCGAGACCCCTCCATGTCTCGGAAAGCACGATATGCCATTGGTTCCGGCTGTCATTCGAAGATCTTTGACAGTCAGAAGCCCAAAAGTCTGACACAACCAGTCTTACCAAGGGGTCCCAATAACTGGGTTATGGAGGTCAGATAGGCAATCGCTCCATGTAAAATACTTGTATTCAGCTCCCCAACAAAGTTGGGAAAAGGTTAGGCAGATTGATTGGCTTTGTTATAGGTACCATCCGCTATCTACAAAAGTTAGCTAGCTACAAATCCATCATAAACTATAAAAAACGAGCCTCATTCCTAGTATCCAATAACAGCTACTTATTGTAACACTATACACACAATTATTTATAGCACTTGCTATCCGACGGGATACATATGGCCCATTTATAATGTCATTTAGAAACATAGAAGCACATATTGATGCCATAAAAAAGAATGATCTCATTTACCATGAACTAATGTTTTAGATATCGGAAAGGCTTTAAACGGGTTTATTTAAATTACAGCTATAAGTGAACGAGAACTTTTTATACGGAGACGATAAAATACAGAAGTTAAAGTTTTAAACGAAACTCGATTTATGGGTTATGGCAGATGAAGTAACTGGTGTGTACTACGGAGGTGAATAAGAATAAAATACTGTAGGATCCTTATGGAAATATCATCATTCTCCTGTCCTTGTCCCAATTTATTTAGAGTCGGCGCAACATGTCTTTTTCTTTCACACTTCTATATTAGTCATCATCTCGGTAGTCACCCCTTTTCTGGCCATATCATCTTACACACAGTTCATCCAGTTTCTCCTACACTTATAGCCATCCACATTCATACTCAAATCTTTCCTCACGACATTTTCCTCAACCCTCCGCATCATATGCCCAATAAATAATTAAAGTTAAAAAAAAAACTTGAAAAAAAAATGTAAAGCAAAGCTTGATAGATACAATAAGTGACTTCAAATTCATCGATGTTTTGTGTAATTAGGAGGCAATCTTTCAGTAAATTACATTCAGACATTTTCAATTCACATTCCTTAGTCTTAGTTAACAGCTGCTTCTTTAATAAGATTTTCTTTAAAATTGCATGGAAACTTATGGCATCTTCGTTGGCTATATAACATTCTATAGATGCTTCAAAGCAGTATATTGCTACGGCCAGCCATAAGAAAACTCCTTTACTGGAAACTATATTCTTGTAAAATAGTGTTGTAAATGTTAATGTTATTTTATGTCTTTAGATTTTATCGGCTGCATCGATAAAATAACTTTCATCTATATAGGAAATACACACGTTTCCACGTAGCAAATCATTAGATTTTTATCTTTGTTTGTGTATGTCTATTTTTTGTTCCGTGCCTTTAAAATTGTGCATGAATATAAGTGTTTTAGCGACGTGTAATCAATAATGTATAATGTGTTTATTAACTGTTGGTGAGATCAGCCTTAGCTTATAAGCTTAGCCTGCTTTTTCTGCGTAGGTGTAGACGTATTAAAATCTTGCTTTTTGAAATATCGTGTTGAGCCCACAACTTCTCTGTTTTGCATTTAAGGCAGAGTATCCACCATGTTTGCGCATCAAATGTGCTCTGACAAAGCTGATGTGCGCAGTACAATTTATGCGCGAACATAGTGTATACCTAGGTTGAGGTTGTATAATGCTTGGCTTGCATCTTGGAATTATTAAAAAAACTCTAATTGTTATGACATGATTGATATCTTAGATTTTATCATGTTCAAGTCATAATAATCAGAGTTCTAAGGAAAGAAAGAGCTTGATATTTATAAAAGTAATCTAACATCACCTAATTGTTAATGTTTGAGCATTGATAACGTTATGAGAGAAAGAAGTGCCTTTGGTTTTGTTTACCATATCAAATCACTTTTACAAAGACGGCGACGACAGGATAATTAACCTACGTACAAAATCTTTAGACATTTCCAATAAATTGTAGGCCCTCAAAGATTTACACAGTACAATGTAAAGTTTGACTGCAAATATCACACATTTATGTAGTTTATACAGATTTACCTGAACGTGACTTGGTATTGTTTGGTTTAAAATCAATTATTTTCTCTTGTCTAGCTTTGTGTCTTCCAATAGTGACAGGATCTGTTTAAAAGCAATTAGTTCGCAGCCTATTCTCTTAGTACCAATTTCACCAATGAAACTGAACGCGATCATTAATTATAATAATAGATAATTGTCAATATTTCACAACAATGATGACACTGACAGCTTTTGAACGCAGTTTAGATGTACTGATCGCGTTCAGTTTCATTGGTGAAATCTGCCCTTAATTAATTCGGGATTCTTGTCTTTCGCACTTTACGTATTGTTACTAGCTGTAAGCATTTAGTATCTAGAGAATTATGGGAAAGAGTTAGGCCAAAACAAGACTATAAACACAATTATTTATTTCTGCCGCCAAGTAAAATTGCAGAGTACATTGGCGACACATCGACACTTCCCTGGGTGTAACCAGTATAGTATATAAAGAGCGATAACAAGTGACCATTAGGTAGGCCGTTAGCCAACACATAACATAAACAGAACCTTGGATCCTGTCGGTTAAATCCTTGGCTTCCCCGTCGGTTACCGCAAATAGTCGTCGATCAATATATTAGCTGAATAGCCTGGATTGTTACTGTTTCAGTATTTCCAAGTTATAATAGCAAGAACTGATAGTAATAGGTCAATAGATTGAAGGCGGGTCTTAAGCCATAACCATTTAATTAACAACTAGTATTTAGTCTGTACCATAACTTCAGATTATATTCTGATCACGAATCGTAATTTACAAGAGTATTGTGAAATTGTATGTAACCAAAACCCACACAGCTTTTTGTATATCTGAAGTGGTAGGAAATGGTAGGTGTAGATCAGATAGGTACTATGGGCCCCATTATAGTTCCTACAGGTACACCCTAACTAAAAATATATAGATATTTTATTTGTACGTATGTAATATTTATATTATCTGAAGAATAAATTGGCGACCACAATTCAGTGCTATACAAGATGTAACATAAATAACGCACAACCTCTTAAAGGGTCATTGTACATATCATTATGAACAACTTTTACTATGGGACCAAACCTGAAATCGCGAAAAAAAAATCAGCTTTTCCCTACATTTTGACGAGTTATGCGAATATGTTATGAGATTTCAGGTTTGGTCCCATAGTAAAAGTTGTTCATAATTATGAGTACAATGACCCCTTTAGAGGTTGTGCGTTAATTATGTTACACCTAGTATAGTTTGATTTTTCAACAAAGCAATAATAATATTTCGTGATCAACAGATACATTTGCTCGACTTAAAACTATAAAGCATACGAAGTTCGCGGTGTATCGAATCCTTTACACTTTTATAGCTAATACCACTAGCAACCACAATAGATCATGAAACTAATATTATTTATAGAAAACAAAACGGTCGCACTTTAAAAGACGTAAAATAATACAGCCAGGAAGCGGGTTGGACGTTAATAAAAAGAAATTGCCTTTACTCGACACTAAACAACTTTACGAGTAAGATGACGCCTTAGAACCAGCGGGATGCGGATGCTAGTGGAATTACAGCAATAGATATAAAAGTGAATAGTTTCACAAAAGTACTTTGATGACTGAATGACTGCCTTAGTTCGTCCTCAGACTGGTCATCACAGGGTGGCTGAAGTGTTTGACGGATAGGGTTTGATTCCTTGGAGACATATAAAACCTGAATTTTTTGGAGGGTCATGTTCAGTTATCAATAGTCATGTATTAAACCCCAATCTCTTCAAAAGTGAGAGTTAACAGGCTACTTCTGGGTAAGCTCGCTCCATCGTCGACTTTGTCTCTGTCATCTCTGACCTAGACTAGAGTCAAGAGCAAACCTATCTCAAATAAAAAAAAGCTCGGTAAATAATGATATACGAGTATTAGCCTTCCCTCCGTCCCTCAAACCGTCACAATGTGCACACACAAAAACATGGATAAATCAGTTAGCGGTACTAAGGGCGGAGTTCACCGACATTTAAAACGGCTGTTTAGATATTTAATCAGTTCTTTCCTTAGGAAATTTGACATAAACCAACTGTTTAAATACCTAACAGGTGGTTTGAATGTTGGTGAACACAGGCCTGTATCGCTTGTTTCATGACCATAACATATCTATAGCGTATTCAGGGAGCCGTGAGATAAAAGGTAAACAAACCATAAAAAGGGTACTTTAAAGGTCACGATTGATGACGTGAATATATTATTTTTATAAAAATAGCTATGGAAGTAATACGCTGACAACACTGCAAATAATATTTTAGAACGATGTCTGTAGAACTTAAGTAATCCTTTCAGAATTATTTGAACTTGAATATCATAAATGCCTTACATTATTTTCTTAATTTTATTTATTATTTATTAAATCGTTTACATGTAAAAACACCCAAAAAATAGTTGATTCCCAAACTTCGAATGCATTTTAATACTACTTTAATTACAGACCACAGGTACTGCGAACATTTTACATTAAAATGTGACATTTTGTCATCGTTCGGGTTATATCCGCCATCTTTACTATGGATCAACTTGTTGATACGAGAAGCAGCACTTTCCAGTTATTTTCGTTGAATTCTTGTTTATTCCGTTGTTACTTTTGTTGTTTACATTAAGTTTCTTGTTTTGTTAACTTTAACGTTATTTGTTGATTGTTTTGTTTTTGTTACGTTGACGTGTTCGTGCTTTAAAGCATGTGTGAACATGGACCAAGCAATGCTTGCACTTTTTCTTCGCCGAAGAAAAAGGGATCAAAGAAAAAGTGTGTGCAAAAGTGCACTGACCATGTGATAAAAGAAGAGCAAAAGATGCTAAAAATTGATGGCATAATTAATAATGTAGTTGACCGTTTCGTTATTCAAGTTGGTGACAGTTCTTCAAAATCCTTCGAATTCTCCGAATAAATAATTAAACAAGAGACATCTTTGGTTTTATTATCCTCATGTAAGTTAAGTACCTTCTAACAAAACTTGTGCTTATTTGTACATGTGAACTGTGTAAAATAAACAAAGCACAGAAATTAAATGCATAGTTTGTTTTGATCATGGCGTCAGGCTTTCAGACAATATACAATACAACATAAGAACAGTACAGCTAGCTACTAGATACACAAATGGGAAACCCTATATTAAATTAAATATAAATAAAAAACAATGAAATAAAAGTTTGAGAAACATTGTTTCCTTTGTTTACACTTTGTCTCAAGCCCAGATGAATAGGGTATAAATGAGATCGTTGACCTAGTCAGCGTAAGGCACACGTAATGTATCATCTTAAAACGGAATAAGGGACCAAAAGGAAACTCAAAGTGTTAAAAGTAAATAATGCGTTCATACGCATTATTTATATTACGAGATTACGGTAAAAGCTCAGATGATTGTATTGTTAAGTTTAGTGGTATTGTTTCATGAAGAAACGAAATGGCTTATCTAATTGATATGAAAACTGCGCTTTTGGAAAGTTTGTTGTCTTGGTAAGATGGTAGTGGTATCCTCAACTGACAAGCTAATGTAGAAGCTCTTGTATCACTCGTTAGCGAAAATATTTTTACATTTCACGTTTATATCTATTGAGTGTCTATATTGTCACTCTCATGTTTGTGTTTGTTGCTGCAATATTGTATTGAGGACGTTCTGTGGTTGAATGTCCATTTATTTCTGGTTTGTATCCTTAAATTTATATTTTTAGTCCTCCATCAATGTGCGAATTGCACTTGCGTTAAAATTCATTTCGTGAAGATCAAATTGATGTCAGAGGTTTGCCAAGTCCAAAAAAACCGAAGTCTTGTGCTTGTTGGTAGAATCACTTGAACTAGTATTGAAACAAATAACATTTCAAATGATTCTACCATTGGTTCGTCAGCTTCAAATTCATGCTAGAGAAATAAACTTGCTTGAAATTCTTATTCGTGAGCGAATTAGGAATAGCGGGACTTGGGCTTAGGTCATTGTTTTAATTGGGCGTAGCCATTTTACGATTGATTGCAAAAGAGGTAGTTTGGCGGATATCCTTTGATAAAATACATAGGCTAAGTTTACTAGTATCGATTTTGTTTATATCTTTACAAATAGTTTAAAGTTAGAGAGAGATTAAGGTAGAGCATTTAATGGGTATGAAGTTCTCTGTTTTCGTTAACTTACTCTGAGTTTGTACATTTTCAGGACGAAACATACAGACGCATTATTGACTTTATCATACCTATTCTTTCGCATTAAACTTCCCAATATGATATAGGAAAGTCTAAAAATAGAATTCTTATTCTATGGCCAACAGGGGGACCTAACTACATAACATTAGTGTCACATAGATTGATCAAAGTAATCAGATGTTTATCATCTCGCAAACTGTCAATTAAAAGTTACAGATTAACTTTACCAACTGGTTACATAGGCGGTCTCTTTGCTAACCTGTTACTGTTATAAGTATCTGTTATGCCTATGTATTACCTATAACATACATAAGCGGGTGCCTAGTTACGCAATGTTACGTACTTAAGATTGGTTTCCTGGGGTTAAGCTTTTGCTTGCCTAATTGCCTAATCAGCGAAAGAGCAAGCATATGCATATTGACATGATTAGCAAGAGGAAGTACAACATTGCTTAATAAGCATATTATAGTCCTAACACTGCAGGATCTTCGGTTAATAAACTTTGGTACCTACTACTTAAACCTAATTTAATTTCTTATCTAGCCTAAGATTACGTCACTCCATGTCAAATACTGGTAGGTATTCAGCTGCATCCGGTTAGATTGGAAGAGGACTCCAACATAGTTGGAAAAAGGCTAGGCAGATTGATTGACTTTGTTATAAGTACCATCCGCTATAAAGGAAATAACAAAACCATCATAAAACGAGCTTTTAAGATTCAAGACATTATTTGCAGATTCAAACAGAACAAAACATACATACACATACATACATACATTTCGGCCAATTAAACGTGAACACAATGAAAATCTTCATTACATAATTATTTTTAAGTGATTACTATAAAAATGCATTCAATATTGTTAATCGTGAACGCGGAGTCCCACAATTATATCGTCAATGTATACAAGCCCCACTACCTCTAAGCAATCAAATCTACATATAATACAAATATTTTAAAACAGAAGCATAATAATATAAATATTTTATTTAGACGTGTTAATGAACATAATTCGGTATCGTTTCTTCCATAATCATGCAATTCCTATTCTGCATACAACGACATCCAAGTATTTTATTAGCCAGTACCATAGAATATAAATTACTATTTATCATAGGTTTGTCATACCCCATGGTCATACTTATTTTGTGGGAAACCTCAAGAATCAATCCGAGATCCATATTAATGTAACTTGAGAGGTTGGTCTACCCAAGCGCTACTGCTGAGCAGGAGGTCCTGGGTTGGATTCCTGGGCAAAGAGTTATTGAGTTTTTCCATCAAGAATTTCTCAGCAGCAGACGGGGTTTGTACTGCAGGTACGCGCAGTAACTCTTCGGGGAGTACAGGCGTGATGCTGTTATGTTTATGCTGAGAGGTTGAAAACTTTTAAGAAGACAACACACATGAGGCGCCCCGAGAGATCTGGACTGTCCGGTTAAATTCGACATGTCCAACCCGTCGTTTGAAACAAGTACCTAATCCAGAATTGAATGCGCAGCTGGACGCGGCTAGTAATTGAATCATTTGATGGCCGAATGGCCTGATGCGGCCTAAGGCTTTTTGTCCACCGCCGCTCAACGGGACGTCAACGAGAACGAGATGACTGCGCCGAAGTAGCGACACATACATTTACTATGGCCGCGTGCCCACGCACGTCCGTCAACGGGACGTCGCGTTCGGTTCGAATAATCTCATTTCTCGTTGACGGTGGCGGTGGTCAAACAGTGTAAGGGGCTGAGACGCACCCTACAAAATATCCGTTCAAATCCGGCTGCGGCTTAGTCAAAGTACGGCCTTCGTGTGTAGCCCACATTATTATGCATAACAAGTGGACTTCCAGAAATTGAGAAACGAGAAAAATACATGTTTTCTGTACGTGTTCAAGTATTAATCACATGTGGCGACTTGGAATATAAATGGAGTATTTATATTGATTAACGTGGGAGGCTATTGCTGTTTTATTGTTTTGTATTTTAATGTTAAGATGCAAAAGGCATATTGAAGTGTGTAACGGAAAACTTTATAACCTACCGTGCAGCAAATTAATTTTGCTTTTATAATTAAGTATTCAGATTGATTAATAAGGAATTGTATTAAGAGCCTCCGTGAGTTACGAAGCCTAACTGCACCCGGGCGCAATCAAGACAATCTTGAACAAGAGAATTAAGATAATAAAGACATTTAGGAAAAAAATAAAGAAAAACATGTTCTCATAAAAATGGAAGCTACATTTAGGATGGCACAGATGCTCGAGATTTCTTTGATCTCTTTACAAATACTTCTTCATTCAGCTGTCCAGGAAACTTAGCGTGAAAAATAAGGCAAAAATCAACCAGGAAATGTGACAGCGAATGTGATTCGTGGACATATTTACACTGAACATTGTTCCAACATAAGCGTGGGATGAAATGGTCCATAAAACGCCATCCAACGAGCCACTCCACGCGATATTACGATAACCAACTTAATCCTACCGATGGAAAATTGAATTTCATTCGAATTGCAATCTTGTGGCGAAGGTGATAAAGAGTTTGGGTATGGAAAGAGATGGCACTTATGTGATTTTGTGGAAATATCAGACAGATGGAACGAGGCTTATTGACAGATTGTCAAGCTCTCGAACTTGAAGAGATTACAGGAAAGCATCTATTCCTATCGGAGGAGTAAATTGTTAAGATATTTCAGTGATTATGTGACGTAATAAAATTCATATGTTACAGGATACTTTCAGATACTTTAAGATCTATCTATTAATACACGAAATATCTTATGGCGTCATTGTACTCATCATTATAAACAACTTTTACTATGTGACCAAACCTGAAATCACCAAAAAAAAATCTGCTGTTCCCTACATTTATGTTCGCATAACTCGTCAAAATGTAGGGACCTGCTGTTTTTTTTCGCGATTTGGTCCCATAGTAAAAGTTGTTCATAATGATGAGTACAATGACCCCTTAAGACATTTCGTGTATGAATAGACAGACTTTATATGTATATCCCAATATAAATAAAATGTTGCGAGTAACGTTAAGGAAAAGAGAAATCAATTACCTATGTAATGCAATATTTAGTTCCACATTTATTTCATACAAAAATATCTAGGTATGTATGCTATTTTTAACGCAGATGACATGCACGCCTAAGTGGCGCTAAGATGTAGGTAAATAAATATTTAAATACTTATCAATAACGACAATAATAATGCATCTTACACATACCCATTTAATTACCTACATATCCTTATTGAGCTCCGTGATGTCAGTAATATTTATTTATAAAGCACTTGTATTTATTAATAAAATTCTACCCAAACACACCTTTCATAGTCTTTAAATTACCTTCAAATTCTGACCCAAACCATTCAGCCAGTATCTTATGCATGGGTGGTCTGATAACAAACTAGTAACATTGTAAAGATTTCATCCATATTCATATAAATTAAACATAATTCAACAATAACAACCAGATGTAAACACTTAACGATTGACCTACAAATTGTAATTCTTTTTCTTTTAAAAGCCCTTCATCACGGTTGACATTACCGAATCTGGTACGAGTTAAAGCAAAGTGGTACGATCGGTACATTCGTTACCGATTCGATTCAATTACAAACTCATGTTACAAAACAAATCCAATTAACTGGATGATGGGGGGCAAACCATAAGCGACGAGCGATTTAATACGAACCGAGTTGATTATTTGTCTTTTTCTACTCTTGTCTCGGCTGGAGCTACACGAGAACAACTCAAACTGTAATATGCTAAGATCATTTGTACAAGACCAAGCGCATAAGCATAATAAGCCTATAATGTTCCCAATGCCAAGGCCCAAGGCCTCCTCTTTTTGAGAGGGAGGAGGCTGTAATTTACCACGCGGTCCCAGTGCGGGTTGCTAGATGTCACATGTCTTAGAATTTTTGGTTCTAGGACATGCCAGTTTCCTCACGATGTTTTCCTTCACAATTTTGAGAGCAGTGGTGGTGCAATTAATTACACAAAGTAAAGCGCCTGCCTAGGTTCGAACCCACGACCTAACAACTCGTAAGTCGGAGCCGTTACCACTGGGCCACCACTGCAGTTAGCAATGGTTCTATAAAAGCTCTCTGCTCAGGGAGTGTTGCATGTATTTTAGTATCATCACTGGTAGAAACTATCGTAATTCAAGCATTTAACTTAGGTAAGGGTACAAGCAAATAGGAAAAAAACACATTAAACATGAAAATAAATAGTAGACCATTCAAACCAAATATTCGTGAACTTTAAAAATAATGATTGATACGACTTATATATGATCAGATCATACATATATCAATCTATACATATTATAAAATAATTATATTGGCTTTTCGTGTCTATCTGTGTTACTATGCATCAGATTTTGATGTGGTTTTCACCATCATTTAGAGAATTGAAGAGAATTGTCCCGGAAGGTGTATGTGTATTTATATTAAAATTACGTATAAAAATCTCGATGTTCTGACAAGTTGTAAAAACCATGAGAATCAGGAACGGCCCAGGTTGCTAGTTAACCATAAATTATTACTAGATTGGCTAACAGTTATAATTTTACCTGATCGTTCATTAAAATACAGTTAGGTACACCTCATGGCTTGCACCACACGTGAATTCAGATGGCGTTTCAATCGTCGGCGGCTAGATAGCGCTAATTGATCGTTTGAGACACGCCGCTAAAGTAATGCGCCCGCGCATACTATATGTACGGAACGATGACCTGATGGGGCTTAGATTTAAATCAGGGCCAGGGTGAGTGAAGTAATGTAGGTTATTTTGAATAAGTGTGAAAAGCAGAATTAAATAGACTCTCCTAGAATACATCACGCTTGGTTTTCAGCGAAGGGTCAGGCAGAGGTAGGTATATATAGTATACGTATGTGTGTACACCCACGTATCGCTCCCATGTAATATTGCTATCAACCGGGCACAAGTCCAGATTCCGGGCTGATGATAAATTCCTGATGGAAAACCCAATAAACTAAAATATCAAAAATATTAATGATCTGGAATGCAGATGATGATTCATTTCCAATTTCATAAATTGGAGATAAAAGCGCTGACAGAAATTAGTAAAAGTTTAGTTTACAGATGGCGTGCTGGAGTCCAGAAGTATAGTTCTATAAATATAAATAAATAAATATAAATCTCCTACCAGTTGTTACCACACAGGCGATTGTTTATCTTTATCGACAAATCATAATTCATAACAATACTAAATAAGGACGTGACACATGACCTATTCGATATAAAAATATCGATCGAGCGTAAAATGAACCATGGTTCAAGATTACTAACCGAATCGATAAGAACGTGCGAATCGATACAAATAACTACAATATCGTTATGCATCAATGATTTAGTATTGCTTATGGTTTAAGTATTAAACTGGCATGCCATGCCAACACGCGTTAGTTTAATAGTTACTTATTACTTGATTTGCTTATTATTATATGCTATCAGACCAGAGAATATGGGGAAAAGGCTTAAAAAATAACGTGATTCAAAAGAAAATTGCTAAAATGCAGAAAATTAAAAAGGAATGCTAAACATGCAAATTAAAAGTCAATTTCGTGTGAAAGTAGAAATAAATCGAATCTACGAACATCAAAATGCTATAAAACATAAATGTGAGAAAACTGAAGAAAGACGTGTGTTGTATTAATACAAGCTGACATTTACGATTTTAGGTAATAAAATACATGGATATAACAGTACGTATTAACAGTTTCATGAATGAAACCAGTAATATCATATCATGCACAAAATCCGTGTTATAATTATACAAGTACGATAAAAAATGTTAGTGATTGGTTAAAAAGCATATCGAATTAGAATATGTAAGTATGTCAAGAATAATCATTTTTATTGTGATTGACTAAGTACAAAACGTACTCAAAACATACCACCCACGTCGAAATCACTAAAACTTTATTTGCGATGGTATCGTATTTCTTAGAGGAAATAAACCAACGGCCAATATTTATCAAATCTATTTTAACGACGAAGATTCATGATCAGATTTTATTTTTCGGTCAATAAATCTGTTGTCGAGTTTCTTCACTTCGGATACAAATTACAGCAAACAAAAGTTTTCTCTCAACTGGATCTTAATCAACTAAACAAATAATTACATGAATTCGTTTTTAATGAGTATTATCTCATACTGAAGAGAGTCCTTAATGGATTTATTACTGAATTCAAACTTATAGTTAACGAAAATAAAATATGGGAGGCTAATAAATCTTTAACCTCCAACAATTTGTACAGCACGCGTCCAAGAATATCTTATAATAAACTAAAACAGGACGATGCGCACTGCGCAGGATTGCCAGACGCCGCAGACATTTGTCAAGGAGTAAAGAGTTAAAATAAAATAAATTTTTATAGTCCCGCGGTAAATGATACTCGAGATGTAAAGGGATAAATTGATGCGAAAAGGAAATAAAATGAAGGATTTGTGTTGCGTGAATGATTTGCGGATTTAGAATTTAGAAATGAGAGATGAAAGGAGGATTTTCTTAAATATTTTGTTTGTGTCAAAACATAAGGAACAGATGTAGTTGGATGGGAAATCATAAAACGTATCAGTTGCAAAAACCTAACATAATATAATACAAAACGTGGCACACGAATCTTTTGATAAAAAATATTCTTTAAATCTCTCGAAATAAATAATATAACATAATAGGCTATAACGTCTCTCCATTCAGCAATAAAGATGCATCACGTCTTACTAAACTCCCTGGAGAATGCACATTTTAGGATTACTCCAGCTTTCGCCTAAATCATGTCACGTTGTACCTCTACCACAATAAACAGTTTCGCAAATCATTGTTGTTTAAAGTGACATAAAAATAAACAAACTAAATGACACGACACATTTAAACGATTTAGAGTACCTAAATACACATCAAAGTGAAACCGAAACGCATACTGACAAGCGGATTCAGGAAATAAATGTTATTGGAGATGACGATGGACGTTTTCCAAAAGAGGACACAAAAGACACTATGACAAACAAAACTGTACTTGACAATGCTGAAGTTCCAAGTGCTAGCTGTCAAATGAGAGGCACTGTGTTTAATTAAAGTGAGTTTGAAGAGGTGGTTTTTTTGGATAGATAAAACTACTCGTAAGCCCATATGGTAGCTGTTTACGCATGGCGTGTTAGGGGAACGATGGTACGTGACATAATATTAAAAATAATATCTATTGAAGAATTTAATAACAAAGGTATTACCGCTAAACAGTTTCCGATCACGTTGGCAATTTTAATATAAAAAGAGTATAGAGATGGTAATGCAAACGTGCGTCTGTTGCAATATTTAAAATGAATATTTTTTCTACGACGCTTTATGCTTAAAGAGACCGCGTAGGTTATTTTGCGTGGTATTACTTTTTAATAATATCATTAATATTGCTGAGGGACGCTTGATGTTATTCGTAAGGAATGCGCTTATAGATCCTCATACTGTTTACATTAGCATATAAACGAAAGGATACAAACGAATGCAGGATATAAACCAAATTCAATGAATGAAAGGAACTACCCAAACAATACAAAAAAGCTCGAACCGCCAAAAGAGTCATTCTCAATTAAAATCAAATCCCGGCTAAAAATAACTACACGTCACATCAGACATGTCGTTTTGCCTTTGCCGGCGCAGTGTCACACGTCAGCAGTCAAGCGTGAACCGTTTCAAACGCACCCTTGTTTGTGTTAACCCTTTTTGCCGTTACTAATACGATTTCTTGTTATCCTTTTGTTACTAAATTGATTTCTATTATTACGCTTGATAAGATGAAATGAAATGAAGTGAGTGTAATTAGATTTTTTAATTTCTTTATTGTGGTCCTCTTACGTATATTGGTTTTTGGTTCAACAATCATCTCCTTTAATAAATGATAACCATTTATAATATAACGCGTATCTACTGCCACATCTGATGCTGATAGAGCAATAAAATTTCCTTTTACCATTTCGATCAAGGGGACTATTAGTCAAGATGGTATACATAATTATTCCCTTCATATTCATCATCAGATTCTAGACTCAATCTCATAATGACTTCCCATGACCCGTTCTATATATCGCTAGACTAACACCATCATTCATAACTGCCCATAACTAAAGATTTATAAAGCCAATAAATTCATTGAGGAAATAAAGTTTCAACTAAAATGATTGTAAGCAATTAATCATTCGGAAGACCAACTTGAAACTTCATTAAATTCGACATTCTGATAGATATATTGATCAAGCTCGTTTGATTGTAGGCGTGAAGACTTGGCTAAAGCATTCTAACTAACGGCACAGATTGAATAATGCCTGGTGGAAATAAATATGGACTTCGATTTGAAGCTTATGATGAGCTAATGTATTTGAAGGATGTTCAACTTTTTGCAATACTGTTGGTATATAACCACTATCTAAATACTCGACTCCCTATCTCTGTGATGCATTTTTGAGTCCACCTTTTTTTGAATCCACCTCTTTTTATAGTTTTATTTTTATTCTTCTTTATTTGAAATATTTTACATCTTATTTTGTTTTTTTTTATACTTCTATGTGTCATCTCATGTATGCACGAAGCAAAATAAATATTTTTTTAATATTTTCGTTATTTGTTTGCTTATGTTTAACACCAGCACAAATAAAGCAGAAAAAGTTTTGAAAGCTGAGACCAGGGTTCAGAAATGGTAATACGGCTTCAATCTATAACAAATCTGCTTAGTTTATACGCAGATACCTATAAATTTATTCTTCTCATTTATTTATTCATAAGCCGAAAAGTAGACGGAGGTGTCCAAAGTCAAAGCGTTAGTAACGAAGACTGTATGCTGGCTGAGCTCAGCCAATAAGTCAAAATCACACGGTCGCGGGCGGCGAAGCGCGTAGCCGCATAAGTATTATTTATACCGGCAGTTACTTAGATGAGGAAACATACAGGGACAAGGTTTTGGAGTGCCCGGAAAACATAGTAAAAGTGGTTTCTTGAAGATAGAAATGTGAGAATTTTATTAATATTCACGGAAAACTGCTTATAGTTTTCTGTGAATATTAATAAAATCAAATTAATGGATGTTGAAACTATCGAAAGAAATGTTAAAAAATTGGATGAGAATAAACATTTAGCTCAAACTGTGGAAACGTGAAGACGAAAGTAAAGCGTGTAGACGAAGACGACGAAAAGAAACGATAAGGTTAAGTAATAGCGTGCAGTGAACAACGAAAATGTTTTAATTTATGATCGCCATTTAAATATCAGAGCTAATTACTTTAATTTTATTACCAACGCTAAAATTACGCACTTATATTGACCGTTTATAGAGGTAATAAACAATTACCCTAAATAGTAGGCAATTATAAAATTGCTCCGTCAATTTTAATCGGTCTTGAATCAACTCCAAGAAATACAAATATTTTCTCTAATCAAGCACCGACCGGTATTTAGCACCTGTTCAACAATCTATCAATTAATAATTACACCATTCAGAAATACTAACAAGCTTCGTAAAATTCTAAAGAACCGTGCAAGCGAGAAATTAGCTTAGCTATGCGAAATAATAAAAGGTTAAGGAAAATACTGGACAAAACTGAACTTAGGCGTTTTCCTAAGAGTATGTAACACAAATGACTAATAAGGACACTCCATGTCTACATCTACATAGAGATGTTATATGATCTGATGAGCTGAGTCCAAATAAATTGGGATAAGGGTAGGAGAATGATGCTGACGATATCTACATCAACAGAACCATAGCGACCTTTTTCTTAGAAAGAGCAAACGGGTGCTCCCAAAATGAAGCTTCGTATATTCCCATGCTTATTTACAAGAACCACCCAGACTACAAAACGTCATAAGAGAGTATAAGGTAAATATAGAGTGGACATCGCGAAGCTTAACATGGAATAATTTAGATGACGCTAGGGATTTCTGCAGATTTGTGGCGAAATAAGTTTACTAAGTTACTGGACTTTGTTAAGTCCAAGACCATTTAGAATTTGAATTTAAGGAGGAATTTAAGTAAAAGTTATGTTGGAGGATCCATAACTGGAAGTTTTGCAAGGTTATGTTATTAAAGGGCGCTGGATGAAATATTTAATGATGAAGATTTCGAAGGTTTAGCGGTTACAGAGTTCTTCATTACTGTAATGGATTTCTTATCATGTGGAGGTATTAATGCAGTTTTGATGTTTATCAATGGATAGCTTACTGGCGAGGCAGATTAAGGTACTTTTCCTATACTTGAACTTTAACAATTGTGCAGAAGAATCTACAGCCATTACGCAATACAATAACTTCGGAAACAGTAGCGCCACATGACACAAAATAATAAATTATCAATTACATCATCGCGATGCTATAAAAAGGACATAAAACGATAAATATAGACATGATGAGGACATAGGATCTATGACCTGACTGTAGGCCACGAGTATAGATGCAATTAACTGATTAGGTAAAAGGGCGATCTATGTCACTGAAAGGAAACTATTTACAACTTTTCTTTGTTAATCGTTTATTATTTTATTTCAGAAATAGATATGCTTTCTGCAACTTGATGCATATTACCTTTGTTAAATTGGGTTTCTTCCTTTTTTTGCAAGGTTCTGCAAAGAAAGTTGGGACGAATCGATGCTATGGGAACTCCAGACTAAAATCACCTAAGTCGTTATCAATACTTGCAGAACTGCGGAGTCCTTTTGTTTCAAACCAGGCCATCCCAGCTAGGTCCCACCCCAGATTAATGCGAATACAGCTGGAGCAGCTGTCTTTAAGTACAGACTCTATTTGACAAGCAATTTCGCTAGCTAATTGATACGTCGATTCTCAAGTGGGTCTAATTAGATAAACGTTGAGGTCAAACGAATTATACAAAGTGCATGGATGCTTATTGCCTTAGTAATAATACTTGCTTATTGCCTATTATAGAATAGTGCATTGAAGACTGCGTTTTAAGATCTGCGGTATAATTTGAGATTAATTGATGTGTGATATCTAGAAATTTTGAGAACGTGGAAAATCAAGCATCAGAGTATGCATTCATTAGAATATTTAATGTTCATCGGGGTTCCTAGAAATAAATGAATGCAGCTGGACTTGCAATATTCTTTATATTTCGAGGATAGAGCACGGAACAGAAGGACATGTTGGGCCTCGTGAACCTAGCAGCGCTGCATAATTTGAAGAAACCAGAAGATAACTACCGTTATCAAGGAGAGCGTAGACCGTGCAAAATCGAATAATAAAGTAAGTCATAATGACGAGCCTATAGAAAGCAGGAAACAAATGCAGTACTACACCAACCGGAAGATATCACCAGATCATTTAACTAACTACGGAATCCATAACCAAATTATATGTGGCAATCCTAACATTAACACTTTAACTGCTTAAAGTAAACAGTTTAACAAGCAATATAGCCCCATTCAGTTAGGATAGCTCGCAGTTACGGGCATTGCGTACTTAAATGTTGGTTTATAGCTCGAATAGTAGCAATTTGCTAGTCCACTGCTTACGATCACTGTAATGATCTGTTTCCTCAATTGACTTGCAACTTGTGTGGGATTTGTACCTACTGATATAGTGTTGGATATATGGTCTTATTTCAAGATTTCACTTTGCTTGTAGTCGTTTTTATGAACAGGGCGAAAGAGTTTTAAGATTAAAATACACGGGAGTTTTAAGAGAAATGTATCATGGTTTAAAATTATGTTCAAGAGTTCAGTTGATGAAGAATCTGAATAAACAATGAACTGAATATTTTCAATAAAAACTTTAGCTTTGTAACCAATTCACCAGGTTACGCAAATAACTTTGCCTATTTATAGTCATAGTGAAACTACTACATTCGATTTTGAAGACAAGACAAATAAACTAGCCAAACAATAATTTCCCCATTCTAAAATAAACATCAAAGAAATAAAAACACCTTCACGATGGTGATGAAAAATAGCCCTAATCCTATTATTAAGAACACGTGTTTCCAAGATATAGGGTAACTAATAACGATGTTACGGTTTTTGACCACAACCATTAAGTAAACCGTCACCGGTGCGCAGACGCCGTAAATATCCATTCTCTAAATTTTTAACGACCATTTGTAATTGTTTTACGAGTGGACATAAATATCTTTATTAGTAGCGGTCTCGTGGCAAAACTTGGGAAAAGCTTAATTCGGTTTTTACAGTTAGTCGGCTAATTATGAAACTTCGGAACTTGGAGGACGTGAAAAACACATAAGCAAGCTTGGAAAATTGAGGCCTCATCGCCTTAGGTGAAAACATTAGGTGAGATTGTGGTCTAAGTGAACATTTATGGGTTCCATTTTCCTTTTGAGGTACGGAACCCTAAAAAGCAAGTATGTCTCATTAATTCATGATTTTTAAAAGCAGACAGGCACAGTTTGGTTGGTCATAGATCTACTGTTTTATTCCCAAGTTGCGCCACAGCCTTCAAAATTCTTAGGCATAAAATCGAGTCATCAAGAAACCAAACCATTACCTACACACATTAGAAAATGAACACTTCAATGTTATTTATGTTCTTTGACTGACTAGTAACTCCGCAGCGGTCGCTGAGTTGAACTTAAATATTTCGGTTTTCTAGCACTTCGTCGTAATCATGAGTAACTGACAGAACAATCGTCTATAGAATATGTAATTTAAAGAAAGTATGACTTTAAATATATTTCTTGGAAGCTAATGTATTTGGCGACCTGGAGACGGTTACTTTCTACCCTAATAAGGGGAAGAGGAAACTGAAAGAGAAAGACGGGAAAGCTGCTGGTGTAGTGACGGCACGCAATATAGGAGAACCTAATTGGCCAAAACTTGATTTCAAGACACGAACGACAAACGTTTATGGAACACCTTCAGTTCTTAGAAACAGCCATAACAATAAAAACACAGACACTGAAAAGTTGTTCAAAGATTTTTTTTTTGCATATGAGAACAATGGATTGTTTAACCACGTTGTTTAATTGAGAGGCAAGAAAAAACATAAAATGAATCATCTGTTATCATGGCGCTATAGTTGTTAAATAATACAATGAGAAAGATTATAGGTTCAATGTTGATGCTGACCCTTTGGACGTGTTATTAGGTGATATGCCTTTATAAGCTCGTGGTTTGCCATTACTAAGAGCAGAGCAGTTTTGTAACAGTTAAATTAGATTCATGTAAAGCGTCCTCTGCTTTAAACTTTGGCTCTGTAAGTACAAAGTGTGCGTTTAACGTTAGAACAACATCACAAAAAGATGAAGATAAACGATAGGCCCTAAATCGCGATAGACTGAAACAAAATAGGATGTGCGAAGGGGAGGAAAAAGATGAAAAGCAAAACGCTATACTTACATACATTTACAGAAAAAGTCAAGAGTGATATCTAATTAAATATAATGCTCTAATCTCCAAGTACATATTAAATATATCTTGTATTTATTTAGAAACATACGTGGAAGTCTGCACGTTCGACCTAGCTACACGTGTCGTAATCGCAGAAAACAATGAAAACACAATAATTCCCTTGTCGCGACTGTTCAATGTTATAACTTGCGCGTGATAATGTTTACTTGAAGGGGAAATTAGCTTTTGATAAGCGTGAAGTTGGCAAAGAAATGGCATTGGTAAAAGAAGTATGGGAGGTCTAGTTGAATACCAAAAAAAAAAAAACAAGTAACCACATATTCTATCGCAATTTGGAATATAACTGTATGCAACTGTGAACAGCGATAGCTAAAACTGACCAAAAGGAAAATAGAGAACAAACAAACGGGAAGTTAAAAAGGAAAAAGACGAAAAAACACCAAATAAAATTAAAACTTTCAACATTATTGATTTACAATGTTGAAATGTTGTTCATTTATGATTTTGTTTAACACGTCCACGATAAATGTTAAGTTAATATCTATTTATAAAACCATATAAGATACGGATGGTGTTCACACCCAAAGTAATTTGTAACCTGCAAAACAAGTTTGCACCGTTTCCAATTTGAATTTGTTTTGAGTAGGTACATACGTAAATCTATGATTTTCTATTATGTTTTCAAGGGATCAGCTTGACAAAGTCCACCGCTCAGTAGCAACTGCTGAATCTGGTTTGTTTGCCTACTGAAGCCTCGTTTGCATTCACTAAGTACGGAAAGTGCCAAGTCTGGCTGGCAGAATTAATTCAATGGCGTTTGTTGGCTCCGGATTATGGAAGGAAGTAGGACTTCCTCGAAACTTGTCAAGTCGTACAACAATTGAAAAACACTTACAGCAAAGAAATGTGGCCTCAGTCTTCCAATAGTGTACTTGGCGACATCTGTGGTGAGCTGCTGGCAAGCGCAGCCGAAGAGAAACACGCCAATTACGTGGTAGGCCTCCCAGACCCAGGCGGGTATCTCTCGGCCTAGAACTTTTCGGGAGCGCCCGCCGACGTAATCGCGTAGTCTTATCCATTCCGTGAGGCACATCTGGGAAAGAATGAAAAATGGAAATTTCAATAAATTATCAAAAGTCCCCCTTATCTATAAATATCGCTAGACATGAATAAAGGATTCTAGCAGGTGTCGCTACATTGTAATGAAATTCGGATGCTTCGTTTGAATCTAGAAATAGGTCAATTAATAGATGACAACAGCCAGAACGCTTTTCTAAAATAACCAAAGACATAAAAAAATGGATCTAAAATAAATTTCCCTAAAACATGCATTTCCATAGGCTCGTAGTAAACAAAATGCTTCTAACATCAGTGAATTATTAAGATGTCAACAAAATTAATTTCCTCTTGGTTTCAAAATCATTATTCTTGAAAAAAAAAAAAACCACATGGCAGCTATACGTTTTTAAAAATTGAATCCGACAGAAAGATTGAAATGATGAAAAAGTGATGACACACTTTTTCACAACGGAAGGCGACTACCAACATACGCGTGTACCAATATTGGCGATAAGCCAACATCATTAATTAATAATTAATAATTACAAACTAATCACTAGTTGGTGGTTTGCATATCAATGAGGCATAGGCGTTGAAGCATGACTTAGCTAAGCTATTGAACAGAACGGTTATACTTCTCACGTGAAATCATATTCATAACAGAAATGCAGAATACAAATATGCAAAGAGTGTGCGTCATTATGTTATTCTAAAATGCTTTGCACAGTCAAAATAAGTATGACCTAAGCCTTTCCTCTTAATAAAATAATTTGTTCGTGATCGCCATGGCGACATCCTGTTATTTGGCAATATTTAGGGTTTTGTCGGGTGACGCAACTGCCTAAAACAGGCACAAGTTTGATTATCCTCCCTCTCTTTTTCATTCTTGCATAAGTTCCTCATGTTCTTTTGTATTTCCACTTCAACCTTAATTATCCACCCAAATAGGTACTATAACAACTTAAACTCTTAAACTAACTGTCGTATGATGATGATGTCGTCCTAGGATCCCTAACATGTAAGTACCAAGTCAAAGGCAAAACTAGTTCCGGAAAAATATGTCAACCCTGGCTTCAAATCGAAAGCCCTTTTCTTCTCAACAAAAAACTCATAAACAACCAAACAAGGTCTTGGCTTCTCGCCAAATTGCATTTGGAGCATTTCTCTCGTAATTACGTAGGTATTACATATTGTGTCTGTTGCAACTGGCCTTGTGCCTGATACGGTACAGGGTCGGGTCGCACGCGCATGGAATATCATACCATATATGAACTGTTGCTGATTTATCTGCCTCGTTACCATATTGATTTCAGAGCTGCAGAAAATCTAGTCTCTGTTAGGAGGTGGTAAGATCGTATAACTGCATTCCTAATATGTAAGGATCTATTTATGATATTTGAGATATACGTGGGGCTATTTTTAGTCACGATAGTTATGACTTTCGTGAGTGAAATTCATGTTCATAGACGAATACGGTTCGCGATATCGCCGCGTGAAGAGCTTGTGAGTTGTGTGTTCTGAAGACTATGAAATACACTTATCGCATGTTTTGAATTATGCATTTGTTATTTATTACAACCAGGGACCGAAAACCTTTATAAATTACGGTACAGGTATCGAAGAATTTTGGTTACCTCTACGACTAAGGTTACCGCTATCTGGGTAGCCAAAAAGAAAAAATGTACCTTTATTTAGGTTACCGTTTTAATATCGAATACCTAAAAATGACCTCGATTACGAGAAACTGAATATCGCCAGCCATCTAGGGCCATGATTGGTCGGCATTCGCCGGCGCGCGGGGCTACTCGACTCTGACACAGAGCATAGAGGTATTTTTTTATTCAGTTACCGGTATTAATACCGGTTGTAATCAATTTGAGAATTACGGTAACCTTTAAAATACCTAGGTAGGTAAATAAAATAAATATAGTAACCGAAAAAATACCTGTATTGATCATACCGGTTTCGGTCCCTTATTACAACCTTAAAGTTAAGATTGTTGCAGCGTGATTTAATACGGTGGTTTCATCATTCTGTGAATTGTTTCTTTTTCAATATATGTATAGGTTCATAATCCCCGAATCCTATCTTCTAAGTATAAACCTGTGTAGGTTTAACGCTAGTATCTACACAATCACGACACCCCATAACCATAAGCTCATGAGCTACATTACCATATTATATTTCGCATATCCTCAACTCTAATAGGGTCACTACCCACATCATATCCCGTTACTGGGTTTCATGACAATTTTGCATACGTTATCTTCGACCCCGGGAATTTGATAGCGAAAATGGTCCTAGATTCGCTGCAATTCTATAATTGTACATGTGAGATTTGTGCCAATAAACGAACCCACGATATAGGAGAGATTTTGTATAGGAGGCAAAGTTCTACTGAAGGTCCTTTCCTATCTTTGTTAGTTCTATCAATTAACAAGTAAATCTAAATAGTGTTTCAGATTGTGATAATATACAGTTACTTGAGAAGAGTCAAGAGACACGATTGCAAATATATGTCGGTAAATGTTTACTTTGCAATTATCTGAAATTGGGTCAAGTTGATGCTACAACGTACGCACGTTTAGATTTATTTATACACTAGCTGTGCCCCGCGACTTCGTTCGCGTGGAAGTCGTAAGATACACAATATACTAAAATAACAGCCACATTTTAATAAAACTCCCTCGTCCCCCGACCCGTCGCGTTGCATCGCCGTTTGCGCTTAGTGTTCTTTTTGACTTTTTTCTTTTTGCTCGGCTTCTAAGGGTCGAAGCGTGATGTTAAATAGTCTATAACTATCCTCGAGAATTGGGCTACCGAATATAAAAATAGTTTTTCAAGTCAGACTTATTGTTCACAAATTCAGAGGTTTTAATTTTTTTACGCGGAACCGTAATTATGTTTCTAAAATAAAAGTAGCCCAACTTACTCCCCGTAACATCAGTTATCTGCCAGCGAAAGTCCCGTCAAAATCGGTCCAGCCGTTTCGGAGATTAGCCGGAACAAACAGACAGACAGACAGACAAAAATGTTTAAAATTGCTTTTTTGTTATAAGTACCGTATATGTGTACTTTCTCATGCATTTAGTAATAAGTCGTTATTTTGACAATAAAAACAGACACTTTAATTTTATTTAGTTGTATAAGCAGATAGATCTACTATCATTATAAATTATCGTATAATCCAGGTGTCGATAAGCGTTGAATTTGGTTTCCAGAATTGAAAACCAGCTCCTTAGATTTATAACGTTACTTTACCAGCCTTATCATTTCAGGACTGCAAGGAGGCCCTATCATGATTCCGATGACTCGTACCTACATACCCACAATAGTATCTGAACAATAACCACAATCTGACATAGCTATTGTAAATCTAAAAATGGGACTTGAAAAGAACGATTCAATCAACTTTTATGCTTTTTGCGATCCTCCATCAACACTTGAATACTACAAACAAAGTAGAGGTGAAATCCGGTATCCAGCTAATAAGCCAGACAAAGAAAGGTAACCACAAGCAACAGAAAGTTGCAAGTACGGTACCGGGTCGTAATGGCAAACTATTATTACTTATGCACTATTTCACAGTCATTAAACCTAGTCATTGTTTGCATACGCATTGTTTTGATCAAAGTTAATACACTGCGTTTGTTCTGAAACTAATTAGCGAAGAAGGAGAGGCTTTTGATTGAATTATAAAATGAGTGGAGATGTTTTGTAAAAACATTGTAAGCGTTTCTTGTTGTTTTGGTTCAGGGGTCCCTGAAACGGTCAATCGCAATTGATGAATTGTCAACAATTTCTACTCTATTGTTTCAATTTCAATTGCACTTATTAGACGTTCAATTTGCGCATCAATGTGTATCAATCACGTAAAAATTGACAATTGCAATTGATCTTTTCGGGGACCCTTAATATTGGCAACTGGTTTAATCTTTTTCAGATTATTGAATTATTGTAGTTGTAAGCCGATAATACTATATGATAACCACGAACTCTCCGTCAACAGCTCAACGATAATCATAATCATTTATTATGCTGAGCGATGGCCTTTTTGTGTGGATGTGACGCATATTTTCCCCCAACTTGTTTCTTTTTTGTGTTTGTGTTCTTTTTTGCATCATGTTTACCGCAAATAAACGTATTTTCTTTCTTTTCTTTCCTTCTTTCATACATGGGTAAATTGGTACATAGATATTGTCATAAAGACGAAGAATAAGAAAATGAATCTCCTTTATCCAATTCATGAGAATATCCTCCGGAATCAGAAAGTTAAGAAGACCTCGACTTTAAGTGTTATAAATAGGGAAAAACCAAAACCACAGCATACCAAGAAGTCGTAGATTATCTGAATTTAGCAGTAAGTAACTAATCATTAGCATTTTATATAGCACTAGCGTCCCGCCCCGGCTCCGCACGGATAGCCAGATCGCTACCAAACTTCACAGGATCACCCGTTGGGTTAATTTGAAGATTTCCTGAAAATTTCATCAAACACGCGTCCATAGGGAACATACATACATACACACATCGATTTTCATAGACATAGATAGATATATGGTTTCCGGCAATCACAGATTAAAACAGGAACTAGTCTCCCCCTAACCAATTTCCGCAAAAGATTTCTTCCCAATCCCAGTAACTGCAGAACTGATAAATACTTTCCAATAACCAAAAAAGACAATAATAAACACAGCAATACTCACCGCAACAGACAAACAACAAACATTACATAAGAGCCAGATGATCATGCGCCCGCGTCGGTCTCAAGGGCGCAAAGTGTAAAACATAAACAGTGAGTCATAGACGTCATAGTGCTTATTGGTGCCTTGACCGTGAGAGGAGAGTACGGTTTTCTCTTATAAGGAAGTTGATTTAAAATCTTTAGATGGGTAGACATATTACTGAGATTCTGAAGGTTTTAAAATTTGTAATTTTAAGGAGTTAGAGGAGCAAAGGCTTTCTACGCGCATCGAGAAATGTTCTTACGTGGAGCAAGCTTATTCGTATCGGGCTGTGCCAAATCATAAGTAGACAGATCAACAGAGGGTAGCCCGCGTGGATGTCAATACTTCCCTATTTGAATCGGATTTTGTTCACAATTTAACATAACATAACATCACGCCTTGTTTCCCCGAAGGGTTAGGCAGAGGTGTACTCTAAAGTACACCCACATTTCGCCAGTTATGTTTAAGTCCCATGTAATAGGGGGCGAGCCTATTGCCATCTACCGGGCACAAATCCAGACTCCGGGTTGCTACTGAGAAATTCCAGATAGAAAAACCCAATAACACTTTGCCCGACCTGGGATCGAACCC
This sequence comes from Fissipunctia ypsillon, assembly GCA_947568875.1. NCBI lineage: Eukaryota > Metazoa > Arthropoda > Insecta > Lepidoptera > Noctuidae > Fissipunctia > Fissipunctia ypsillon. Next base: position 18,040,139 of record OX387659.1, read on the forward strand.
AGGACCTCATGCTCAGCAGTAGCGCTTGCGACCACTAGACCAACGAGTTCACAATTTAATGGGTTTTAATTTTTTTGCGCGGAAACCTAATTCTTTTTCTAAAATTAAAGTAGACTAAGTTACTCTTTATAACATCAGCTATCTGCCAGTGAAAGTCCCGCCAAAATCGGTCCAGCTGTTTCGGAGATTAGCCGGAACAAACAGACAGACAGACCGGAAGACAGACATAAGTTTTAAAAATTGAGTTTTTGTAAGTACCCCACACACACCACACACACTTGCCACACACACACACATCGTGACACTTTCATATGCATTTAGTAAAAAGCTGTTATTTTGATATTACAAATATACACTACAATTTTATTTATTTGTATAGATGTATAGACTTGATGTAGGTAGTTATATGGATTTGACTAATGTCGAATCAAGAAGTAACGAGCAGGGGCGTAGCCTTCATACAACCCCATTCCTATCGGCTTCCCTTCGGAACAACCACTCTTCTTAATGTCTACTATTGCCAAATAATAGGTTACACCTGTGTGTGTAACTCACTCACCAGTTTAATACATCATAAGATTAAAAACCTACAGTTTTTTGTTTGAGTTTATGAGAACTGACCAATTTTTTCTTCGGCTTCACTCTCATGATAATTGTAGCAGCGCCACTGAGTAACGAGTATATTCGAAATCCAGAATGTTTCATTTCAAAGTGAGGTTATGTTTAAGATTCTAGTAGATGGGGCAATTCCATAGTCTGTTCTATCGACTAATCTTAAAACATTATCAGTACAAGATGCACTAAGTAGTATTTGTAATCTCATGTAGTAAATAATGGGTAAATGGGTAAAAGTCGCAATATATTACTAGATTAATGACAATAGTGACAACTTATCTTACATAAGCACCGTGATAAGAAAGAAGCTCCTTTAGTAAGCAAATAGCTCTCTCTTTTTTACCTCTTCTGATAAGTTTTAAAGTTCCTTTAAAATTCCAGCAATTACTTGCAAACATAGATTGGACACAGACACATTGCTCTTCAGGGTAATAAATTGTTAAGCAAATTGACACCCTACGTCAATTTGCCGTGTTATAGCCATTTCATACAACTGTCAAAGAATGACCGTTGTTATCTGAATATAGGTACTTACGGAAAATTTAACGCTTTGAAGGACACTATACAGATATAGCAGTAGCTAATAACAACAAAAATGTGTTGTGTTTGTGTCTTGTTTGCGTCCCGCAACGCAGTGTTAAGTTGGTAGTCAACTTGCTTAACAATTAATTTCCCTGACTTTACCTAACGTTATCGAAATATAATGTCTTCAATAAGGCGATGGAAGTTCACTCCTGGCCATAGGATTTTCCTAATAAAAGCCACAATATTCTAGTTCTACTTAATGGCAACCCCAGTTGACCAATAGTGAAGGAGCATTATTCCACGTGTTGGCCGCAAAAGAAAGAGAAAGATAAGGTAACGAGTAAGTGGGGTGCTAATGGGGTGCTAATGGGTCCCAGATAACGTGTGCAAACAAGATTCCTTCGTGTTTAGCATAGAACTGTGTAGGTACTAAGTTGGTGTTCGAGGAATATAAGGGCCCTATTGTTTTTTTAGAAACAGTGGAGAGTTATGCTACATTAACAAAGGAGGAAAAATTTTAAGGCAAAAGCGCCAGATAGCCCGGGAAATTCTAATTTTCTTGCGTTTTTTGCAATTTGCAAGTCAGTATTAAGTTACGTGTTGGTCAAAATATGATTCGCAATCGTAAAAAATATGTATTCCCAGAATTTTAATAGTTAAAGTCATCAATACAACTCTTAAAGACCAGGTAATTCTATTGAATGAGTATTTCATGAAATCTTAACATTTGGGATTATACAAACTTATGGAGTTGTACCTATTACAGATTATGATGATTATAATTCTGTAAATGCATATTTGTTACGGTCGCGAATAATACTTTAATTAACATACAACTTAATACTGACTTGCAAATTGCAAAAAACATAAGAAAGTTTGAATTTCGCGGGCTACCTGACGCTTCCCCCTTAAAATAAAAATGTTATACTTTGGTTTATCGTGCAAAAACATTATTTACTAGTAAAGAGCTGCAGTCGCACAACCAGCACTGAACAAGACAAGAACTTATCAAAAGCTTTATAAGATGTCCCATGTCCATAACTTAGCTACATTTGCCACCTTCTTCTTTTCGTGCTTTCTTCCTTGTAGTATGCAGGCTGACTTTGAAAACATGCGCCAAAATTTAAGGGGGTGTTCTACCCATCAATATGAACAACTTTTACTATGGGACCAACAAAATTCGCAAAAAAAATCAACCTTCCCGTATAAAGGTATCTACATACCCGGATTGGACCATTTTGTATAAGAAGGTCGATGTTTTTTTGCGAATTCTAAGTTGGTCTCATAGTAAAAGTTGTTCATATGGATGGGTAGAACACCCTCTTAAATTTTGTCGTATGTTTTCAAAGTCACCCCGTATTGTTTGGGCCCAGAAGGTGGCCACAGTAATAGCGGCATCAGCGGCTTTCTTAAGGTCATCCGAGGTGCAGGTGAACGGGCACGTAAGACATTAGCCATTAAGTACCAATAAATAACATCTATTTCAAATGATTTACTAATCTTCTCTCTTTATGCTGCCAAGCATTTGATTTCTACATCGTTTTTCTTCCATCCATTCCATGATATAAATACCTCATCTCTAGTCTCTACTAATTAAAAGATATTTCCCTCGATTGCTCTCCAATTAGTTGATTCACAGTACTTTACGATTCTTGGTAACGATACACATCTACTACATCGCTCTGATAACTATAGAATCATACTCGTAGATCAATCATATGCCATGGATATTTATTAGTTTTCACAATGGAGAAAGTTTAAGAAATATTTATAACGGCGATAACATTTCTATGTTATGGCTGAAAGTCAAAATTTCAGCTGTTGTAATTTCAGCAGCATACTTACATAGATACATAGAGTTTTTTTTTTTGGATGGGAAAGCATCAAACGACTTCTCCCGCTCTGGGCGGAGTGGGAGGGTGTGTCAGACTTTTACTGACTAAAACCCACCCGTGTTCCTTCAGTTGCCTGTGCCAGGGGCCACGGTAACTCTTTCGAACATCCCGCGTCCCTGGCTCTGCTATACATAGACTTAGTTCGAGTTTTTACTCAGCACAATGACTTATCCGAGTAAAACTCTTAAAAGTATGACGTCTTTCACATTGGTCCTTCTTCTTGGAAGGGTGGCCTTTTACACTTGGACATTTGGATACAAATTTAAAAAAACATCTGGCAAAACCCATAGGTATTAGGTACATAAAATAAAATTTCAAAATACTGCAACAGAATAGATCAGAACAGAATAAAATGTCAATGCAATTAAAATAAACGAATGAGTAGATACAAATTTTACGGGTAACAGAACTGAAATTAAAATAAAATGTTAAATTTTATGGGTCATAAAATTAAAATTTCATATAAAAACAATGCAATACAAAAAAATCAACATAAATATAAGCCAGTGTCGATCAGATTAAGTGCCCTGGCTATACCTACATGTCTGCTACATTGACATGACTGCGTTAATTAAGTATAGTTTAAATGAGGCAATACAGTTTTTAATCAAGCAAGCCCTGCTGGGATCCCGGAAACAAATAGCCTATGGCAATATTTCCCGAGGCATTTTAACGAACCATCAGGATGAACAGTGTCCAATTAAATCAACCTGCGATTATATAATTATGTCAACAGTTACCGTACATTATTATAATTGCAATATAGCCCTTTAAAATAATGGTCAAGCAAGAGATACCTATTTAGAGCATTTACAGAATGAAAAATGCATTAACAGACCAAGTAGAACGAGGTAGGGCCGATTTTTAACTCACAAAAAAAAAAACAATATTTAATTATGTAAATGAACATAATTACGCACCAGCCCAATTAGAAGAAAACGAAAAGCACCAAGAAACCATTGACTCGATACTGTTCATTATACATTCATTATTTTAAACTGCAGCTTGTAAATATGAATATATTAGTAGCACGCTAACTACGCTAATTTTACCAAGCTATTTTCTTGCCAATTAGCCTATGTATATGTAAGTGTGTATGTATATTTTGTGCTTTCATAAACATGTCGTCGGTCTGGGGCGCAGGATCTGTCTTCTCAGTATGGGGTTGAATTAAAAGACGTCCAAGAGTGAAGACACCTGCTGGTTGCTAGCAAAACTTAGGGCCAGCTTTCCTGGCTATTAAATCTTTTTACTAAGGGCAATATTCACAGATCGCACTTTGACCTTTCTTTGCCATGTAAGTGTCGCATACGAGTATGAACATAATTCTTATAAAGTTAACGTTCATTATTCGTATGCGGTGAGTAAAAGCTTGTCAACTTTTTTCATAGAGGTTGCGCTGTCACAAGAGAAGGTTGTATGGAAGCACAGGTAACCTTATCGTCGTCACCAATTTCGCTTCTGTGTAAAGCATGTGTATATTATACGAAGCTGAATTATTTATAAATGGATAATCCACAGGCTACCTCAATCATTGCCACCTATGTTTTAATAATACATAGTTATTAGTTTAAAGATCCTATCTCTAAAAGTACACCTCATATTTCCTGCCTCGAGGCTACTACAGAATTACGCAGACATTCTCCCGTAATTTGCCGTCAATTAATATACGATTATATAAATATACAATTTATTTTATTAATAGACATTGTTTATTTATAAATGCCGCGCTAAAATAGCGTGCGGGCATGATTAACTGCGTGCATGCAAACGATGAGGGAGCGAATTGCTTGAATTCACATGTATTATGCATTGATGCATCGACCCGAGAACCTGTTTTTGTAGAACATACCAAAGGAGCAATGGAGCACGTTGAACGAACGTCAGATAAAAGATACGCTTTCCTCCCGATACGGATACTGTAATCATCTTGATTTAAATGTATCAGTCTGACTTTAATGTATACGATATGAGCAAATACGAGTAGGCTGGGAAAGATGGATGATTGGTATGTTCTACAATGTCAGGTTTATTGAAAACAAGTGTGCGTATGCGTGCCTTTTCAACAAGCAAAGTTAACAACAGATGTTTATGCGTAAGCATATTGGTTTATTTATTTTAGTTTCAGTGCTTTACTCCGATTATGATCTCCGATTAAGCTCTGATTATGCTCCGTAGGAATGTTTAACCTAAAGATTTCCTTAATCGTTCTATATCGATCACATAACCATTTATTACGTGTAGTATGTATTTTCTTCTAAACAGTTCCATTGTCTAAACAGAGAGATTTCGAAACCATTTCCAAAAGATTAAGACTTATCTTTTATTTCTTGCCCTGGTATTTACTTTGCAGCAACATTGTTATCTTTACCACGCATTTTACGGCGTGTTCAAGAATTTCTGTTACTAAGTACGAAACCAGAAACAGAAAGGATTATTGACAAAATAGCTGTAACAACAGTAGCTTAGGATTAACACGCTATTTCTGTAGAAGTAGCAGCAGATGTAGAAGTTAAAAATGTTAATTTAAATGTTCCTGAAGATTAAGAAGGCAAAGAAAATATATTTAAGGAAAATCAGGCTAATAAACAAGATAATGCAAGCAAGAAATGGCTATTCACAGAATCAATTCTCATAGCTAAAGATAATAATCGTCTAATCTTCATAGAAATGCCAATGATATGGGTGTTTGAAGAGATTTACATATACAGGGAGAGTATCTAACGCCATTTGAATATAAAGTTGACGATGGAACCATAACATTGAGTCTAAAATGTCAAGGACTCGCCTTGGCATCTGATAATGTTCGAAATACTTACTTACTTACATAAAATAGGGCTTCGGGATTACTATGCCAATATTGTGGGTGAATTGTTTACACTGTTCGGAATAGTTATATTATCGTGTGTATTTGCTTTTATAACACCTGTTTGTTGATCATGCTGAATAGAATGGCCCATATTTTATATAATATGCTTTAATGAATCTGATTATTTGTCTAACTTGTTTTGATACAGCTGTCAAATAACCGACAGATGTTGTTGATGTTATAGCATAATATAACATCACGCCTGTATTCCCCGAAGGGTTAGGCAGAGATGTACTTACCTATATGCCAGTTATGTAATATGGGGTAATAGGGGGCGAGCCTATAGCATCAACCGGACACAAATCCAGACTCCGGGCTGCTAAGAGAAATTCCAGATAGACTGTTGTGGCAATAACACTAAAATTACAGTTACCATCACAACCATATACATATGAGAACTTTAACATTCTTGTTGAAATTCCAAGACTCTTTTACGATGCAGACAGGAATCACAAAAACAATGCATGTTGAAGTTTGCATGCGATTTATTTGCTCATAAAACCGATGAGGCATGTCAATGACATTGCGGACAGTATATTCTGCGCGGACTATTATTACGGCAAGTTGCGAAACTGCAGCTGAAACTATTTAGACTTCACGAATGTAACTGTACATGTTATATACCTACTGCTAATGGTCTCTGAGAATACTGTTAATCTTATATCTTCCTGTCATATTAAAATACTCATTTGCAGCATCGCCCGCTAATTGACGACTGGCAACAGCAACAGCAGCAGCAGCAGGGTTAACAGCAACTCTAAACACGCTTGCAAGACAAATTCAATATTCAAAGATAAACAATACCACTAAACTAAAATAAACTAAAACGAAATGAAAACTAAATAATACCACTATTACATTTAATTCAACACAACACTAAAACGGTATTAAGGAAACAATGTAAACTATTTATTGAGTTGTTTAGATCATGCAAGTACCTGTAACTGAACCATAACCATTTCTTCGAAGATTTTACTTAGAACTTACAGCAATAAAAAGACTGTAACCATTGCATATAAATTACAAGTAAAGCTAGCTGGTTAGACGAGAAGACGACTACATTATGCTTGGGAAAGCCCAGAATGTTCAGAGCACAAGACAATGCAAGAACACATCATGTTTAAACAAGACATTACACACACCTAAACTTTTAACATTAAGGATTATTCAGATAATGCAATAAACCGAGATAAATTGAAAGACGGGCCTTAGCCGTGCAGTGGAACAAAAAAGGCTCATAATAATTATTATTATTTGCTCATAAAATATAATTTATATGTATTTTGTATTTAATTAAATAAAGAAGATAATGACCCCACCGCGGTATATCTACGTTGGCGTTGTGGTGGGGCTTGCGCGCTCCTGAACTCTAGGTCTGTGCCGGTAGAGTTTACTTTGCCGAAACGGGTCTAGGGTGAGGAGCCAGACCAAGAAAGATACAGAAACCCGCAGGGCAGCATGTGGTGATCTGTTGGGCAGTAGCGATCCCACGGACCCTATCTCCCGGGAGAAGTCTTGTCCCTCATCTCTGGCTTGCCTTTATTAACCGGCCAGAGTCAATACTGACGAGGAACAGAGCTCTCACCTCATTCTTGCGTTTATTGGCCAGCTTAAGTGGAGATTCGCAAGAGCAAACGTGCTTGGAGGAAGGAAGTATTCCAGGAAGATGCTACCGATGATGACCGTACCGATGCTGAGGACCGTACTTCCGGGATTGTCCTGATAGCCGTGGAATAACTCTCCATTCCTCATAAGCACCTCAGGATATGTTGCCCCCTTGTCACTACGACACTAGGTGCTAGCGACCGTTTTCGGGGGCACATTATTGAGTGTGCAAGTCACCCCCTGCCATTTTATCCGTGTATTAATAAAACATTCAACAACAGCTCGCTCCATCGTCGACTTTGTCTCTGTCATCTCTGACCTAGACTAGAGTCAAGAGCAAACCTATCTCAAAAAAAAAAAACATTGATCAGGCTGGGGCCATAGTCCTTCCATAATTCTAGGTAACCAGTCCACTTTAGCCATTCAAACCCATAGTCCAATATCTTTGTTTTCATATCCTGCAATAGTCCTACACCAACCGTGGGTTGTCCTTGGGCGCACCTGCAGTGCATACAGGGATAATCATCGGTTGGTACCTCATATAATTAAAAACGTCTAACGGGCCTCTGCGAGTTGGCTTCGGCCCCTTCGACGCCTTTCAAAGGTCCGGGACCCCAGGGTCCCGAGTTATGTCAAAGATTAAAAAAAAAAATCTTTTAACGACCTCTCGGGCCCTTTCGCAACAAGTGACACAAATACATGGAGAAGAGACAAACAATAAAATCAATAAAGCAACATTCTACTAGCATTAACGAGGTGCGAAGTCTAAAAATCAGACGTAGTGTACCCGTATGCTAAATTTAGAACCAAATGGCCATCATTCGACATAGTTAACTGGGCAACAATTTCTTAGAGATAATGACTAGAGATTAATAAATAGAAGTAACGACACTATGTATTGATATACAATGCATAATTATATGGTAGACCCGATAACGCTATCCCATAGGTGTTGCACTTCACAGCCTACGTACATTTCCATGTTGACATTGTAAAAGTAATAGGTTTTGACCCAGAGAATAACCGTATACAGACTTTGTTAAATTCAGCAGTTTACCGTCATTATGCAAAACGTTAAAGTTCACAGAGAGTTGTTGTCAGCTAGTTGTTGGGTATAGCCTTGTTATAGCGGTTAGAATCTGCATTCAAGGACGCTTTCATTGTATTATATCTATAGCACCAAGATAGCAAGATATCTATAGCACCAAATGGTAAAAGCTAAAAGCGTTTGGGTGCATATTTGTAATTCACAGATCTAAAAAATATTTGAACAAACAGCTAAGTATTACTATCTATGTATCTAACCATACCAGATAAAATAACTTCACAGTTTGCCAAGTAAATGCTCTCGGAACAAGTAATGCCAACTATTTGACAAGAGATTTCCTAGACACAAAATATTTTAAGAATTTGGTAAATACGGAAATCTGTCTTTGATGGTTTAATAGCCCAAGATTAGTAGACGATAATTTGATGTTACGTTTCGTTGATTACATTACATGCACAGTTTAATTACTGTCTCAATGTAAGATTAGTTGAAACGACCTACTTTACCAGAATCTTTGAGAAAGTTTTTCTCTAAGATAGACTAGAAGAAAAACAAAGATGTTAATAGCTATTAACATATGGTGGGTATTGTTTTTGGCACTGGTGCATCAACTGCCGGCGGCGGGGACAAGGAATGCCCTCAATTCAAAGTTGTGTAATGAATGGCACCAGTCCGAATTAACTCCTACTGGCTTCTTAGACTGAGAGACTGTTTACTACGGTTCCGATACAGACCCACTTACTTCCGAGAGATTCATTTTCGATCAGAATTACAATTGCGTAACACATTTTCAATCACAATTTGAAGGAGTTTGAAGGATATTGCTAATCCATTGATTCATATGTTTGAAAAATTCGTGTGCTCAACAAAGAAAATAACGGAATGAATGGTGTTGAACTGTCAAAATAAAAAGCATCGCCATCTAATTCTATTGATCGATCTAATTGAGATTGTATTAATACTGAAGTTGGGGGCATGATATCAAATAGATTATTATCATTGTCAAAGACCTAAACTACTCCAAAACAGTCATGCCTGCAATGAGTTTCATAATTTCCTATTTCAAAATCACCAAAAGTTACAAAACACAAAAGAAACAATATTTATTTAATGAGATCATTTTATTCACAGACGTTCGTGACTGCAATGAAAATCTAGTTTGTACCTACCTCTTTATGTTCTTTAATATCAAAGACTAAAGTAATAGTCAACAAAGAAGTTTGTTTATTCTTAGTCAGGAATTCGGCGTATTGTCTAAAAAATGCTGTCCTACTTAACGTGTATAGTATGAAAGTCTGAGCGTCTTTTGTTGGAATTTTTACCTGAAATCAGCAAACGCGGAAGTAGTATTTAGTGACTTTATGGATATACTTGGGTATAAGAATTTTTAGTTTGGAGACGCAACATCTTTCATCTTCGACATTCAATTCACCTGTTAACTTTTAATAATGGGCTTTTCTGATGGGTTTATTTACTGTGGCCAGATTTTTTTACCACCAGAAATAATAAATTTGATTCAAAATTAACTATACAGCTTTTTATTTAAAGACTTTTGCAACATAACCTTCGACTAAGTCATTAGATCTTCATATAACAGTCATTACAAACACGAAATAACAATAACATTAAAGTTACACACATGGAGCATTGATTATTTTAAATTTATATTTATCTACTTCGCAACAACAGTTTATCTTATTTTTAAGTACTTGGCGACCACCACCAATTATTTTTATGATCCTACCATTAATTATCGCAGTGTGTGGTCTACGCATTACCAGAATTTATATCAACAATTCAATTAAATTCGTAGAAAAACAAAATTAGCTAGGTTAAAACGAAATTGATAAGATATAACGTATTTAATGTCACACGCTGAAAGTCTCGCAAATATTTGTTGTTAACTCGTGTAGATATGAACAAGGACAAATAAACTATAATGCGGAACCAAATATTGCCGATAGATTAATAGTGAAAACATATGGCTGAAATATGCGTCAAGTGTTTTTCCACTGTGAAAATGTCTGCTTTAATTTATTCCTAATTGATAGAACAGATCTGCTGGGCGATTATTTCAGTAAATGTGCGTACATGTTTAGAGTCAAGTCAATTTTATATAAATCCATCCCAGCTAGATATAGATGTATACAATATGCTTGCTATGCATTATAAATTGTGTACAATTGTACCACAGCTTATTTACAATATAAAAGAAGAAGACATTACAAATTCTGATTTGTGTGAAAAGAAGGTAAAACCAGTGTCAAAAAAAGACTTAAAATCTGACTGACCACAAGATGAAAAATAGGAAGCTTGGACAGACGATCCTAGAGATAACAAAAATAATTCAAAACACAGACGCCGACAACTTGTTTACGCAGTTACGGAAAATAGACGGACGTGCGTGAATTGTAAATACAGAAAATGTGGAAATGATTTGGCTACTGATAACGTAGCTAACAATAGACGACAAATAGAAAACCATTTCCAAATAGCAGGAAATAACCTTGATAACAATTTGAATGAAAATTTAGCACCCACATAAAGTGGAGTTGTGCCAAAATGATGTTGCTATTATACGATTAGGTACACTCATGGTCTTAGTAAAAGGTTCTATCCTGTCATCATGCTTCGCTTTCCTGAATCGTAACGCAATGTTTTAATCGATGGGTTGTGCCCATCGACATATATGTATTGATACTATGGACTAATACGAGAGCAAAGATGTTGGGTTCATGGGTTCTATAGGAGATTTATCTTATATACCAGCAATTATAGTCATTGATAGCTATTATTCACCTACAGAAATAACTTTTTTGAAAACTCATTTAGCTATTTTATCACTCACAAGTCTAAGCTTTGCTATAGCTAGAACCCCAAGAAGCCCTTGTTCATCGCGAGTACCTCGATTATTTTACAGTTTTACAGTATATTTCGAAAATAAATGCCCGCAATCAAAGCTCTTACACCGGAACGATTTAGTGGGTGTTACGATATTTTAGTAAAGCACAGTGACATTGGACCAGTGTAACGGTTTTCAGAAATACAACGTTGACGTAATATCTAAATAAAACAGAATTAGATCGATGAAAACATTTGGAAGATGCATTTTTTTTCTCTGGAAAGTAAGTCTGGAAAACACCTTGCATCACATATCTACTAGATTTACACCCGATCAATCAAAATTCTAGAAGTTATTATCTATTTACTACTACGACTAGTGATTATGGCAATATACCCTCACGACTTTAAATTCATAGGGCTGTTATAAGATCTATGTTCAGCAAAGATGACAATACTGATGCTAGTAAAAGTAAATATTCCTGTGATGGAAGAAAAGAAGCCAAAATGTAGAAATGCGACAATCAAATCTTTGGCACTGGTGCTAAAGACTAAACAACTAATGTAGAGACAAGACATGGATTACAAAAATAAAAAATAATATCCACTTGGGTGGTAAGAAACGCAGATGACCTCAACATATTTTTTTAATAACAAGTTAAATACTTTAGTATCAACGTTCAATGACGAAATGCCCATTAGTCTAGATAACATTTGGCTTATAGTTTCAGGAATTGTACTCGAGTTTGGCTATTAATATTTTTTTATTACTAAAGTTGACGATAATAATGACTATGCAAGCCTTTTAGAGATTTTATGAAACGGATTTACTTGTGCAAAGTAAAAATTTAATACCTACTTCTTCGTTTTCAGATAGGGAATGGTTTGTGTGTTTCTACTGTTTTGGAATTCCTTTATTTCATACCATTTTTTTAATCAGTAACAGATACTGTACGGAAGCTAATAATGAAATATGTATGGGAAAATCTGAAATTCACAAGCCAAGTAGAAACAATCAGAGAATAGTTAAAGAAATGTTCTTTAACTCAGGTTGGCCGAAGGCGAATCCACCACCCCTCTTTTGTTGCCATTTCCGTATACAGCAGTAGTTAGCCCAGTTGTCATTTTAATATTAAGAAGTATTCCTTCTCTGTAAATCAAAACATCATCAATAAACAAACACAGTCACCTTTATCACCAGCATAGTCAAGTACAGATGTACAGCGAACTTGAAAGCTTATAAAACTATTTAGGACACATAATCGAGTATCGGCTGGCATGGTGCCAAGCTGCGCCATCGTAGCGGTCAAGGCTAATGGAACGGTGAGGTTCAAATAAATATAAGTGACAATTTAATGAAGTGTTGTTGGGAAACATTTTGTGATGTTCTTGTTTATACGCAAATGTATGAAGGGACTGCGCAAAAAGTATTCACACAAAAAATCTCACTTTGATTTTTTGAGAAAGAGCTGTGTTTTATGCAAAAGGTATATAAACTACGGTGGAACAATCATAGTTTCCAGGAGCTCCTAATACCTCGACTTCAGAGCTTTTCAAACTTTTCATGAACAACGTTTAGGTACGAGCACAGATGGTGCAAATTAAACTAAGCTAACTATACATTTTGTCAGGGTTTAAAATGTCCAATATACCTCCCAACCACATTGTAAGTATATCTTAAGTACTTTACTATCGAACGAGCAGTAAAAGTTCAAATATGTTTAAGTAAAGGCTTGACAGTACATGTAGGTACTAAAATTTAATATCATTATTTAACACAGCCATGTTTACCCTGGAGAAGCCATTAATGTTTATATACCTATTGACACGTGACACCTTTTAGCACTAGCGTAGGGCAAGGGACAGGTCTATTGTTCAAAGTATTAAGATAGAATGGCAATATAGTAGCATGAAATAGCTGCTTTTAGGCACGCCTGTGCTGCATCATCGCTTTAATATCAGGTGAGATAGTAGGCGAACGAAATCTTAAAAGAAATTGGTGGAAATACTGCTACAGATGGAAAAATATATTTGTTTAACCATGAAAATAAGGAAGATAAGGGATTGAATGTATGTTCGGAGGATTCTACAGGAGAAGAAAGTATCTTAGATGACAAAGGCCTAAAGTCAAACAGCCTCGTAGAAAATCGTATGGATCTCTCTAAAAGTATATGTGTGTATAAGGACGAGTGATCTGTAAATATCTTATTCCCTGTACGAAGAGACCAGACCCAAAGGCAATACGTTGATTCGCACATAAAACTGGCTACATGATCAATAAATGCCAATAAAGTGCCCCACAGAGTACTCAGAACTGAATTAACTGAACCCACGTTCTCTAAGGTCAAAGTCATGGTTAGTATAAATATTGGTCTCTACGGATCACCGCCCAACCTTCACGGAACAGTAATTGGAGTATGTCATCACCGTTATTATGCTACATGTTTTATTGAGGATATTAGTGATATTGGCAGTGTTGGTAACCCATAGTTTTTATTTTTTGCGTCGGTATTTTTAGAATTTTCTTTCTTCAAACTTTCCTTTGCTTCAAAACAGGTTTTGGTTTTTAACTTGAGAGAAAAGCATAAGTAATAACTATAAGCTATTAACATTGGGAATTGAATATGTGTCTAAAATAACGGAGTCTCCAGGATATTTGTTCAAAATTTACCCTTTAGTAACTAATCCACGATCTATTGGTTATTTGTTAACTTTCGATTTCAATGGCATAAAAATCACACTGTATTTATTTATTTCATATAGACTTCAATAATCAGCGCAAAATTATTTTAATTCACGATTTTCATTGTACGTTTCCGCGATGTTTGCATAAACTCAATTAATGCAGAAAAATATACAATAATTATAATTTTATCGTTAGTCATAAAGATGAAATTAGTCAAACATTCTTAATTATTATAATGCATTGTTTTATTGCTGGCTGTAAGTAATTTCTAGTGAAACTGATAACCATGTAGAAAATTAATACTGAGAGCATACATACATAAACTCACGCTTTCTTCCCATGGGGGTAGGCAGAAACTACAGAACGCCACCTGCTACGATCCTTACATATTCCTTTTGCCACGTTTACGTTCATACATCTACTGAATACTGAGAGGTTTAATTTAAATTTAATAAGACGTAATTCTGAGACGCTTACGTCACAAAGGACATTGTTAAAAATGGCCTATGAATCAACACGTATGAAACCTTTACAACAATTACTAGTTTTTTTTTAATAATTTACATTACAATTATTATAATAGAAAGAACACTTCAGAATTTCAAAAACATTTTAAAAAGTAATTCACTTCCGTCTTATTCCCCGGCGCCATTATTTTTTGTTTCACTTTGATGTTTTGAATAGGCAAGGGGTATTGTAGTAGCTCATACAGCCAAGTCTTGTGCACCGTAATTACAAAACTCAGCACACTCAGCGCTGTGTGAAACGAGCAACATCGACGTATCATGTCAGTGTCGTCAATGAATTCATAATCAAAATATTTTATTTCACATAAACCTACATGGGCACTGAAACGTCAGAAGCTAAGTGCACGGTTCCAATTGGTCGATTCCTATGGAGAAGAGCCGGCAAGAAACTCCACGGTTATTCTTTTAAAAATAATTGACAGATGACAGTTTGACAATAATTACAGTATAGTATACCGCTGGTGCTCTTCCTAACCCTTTTGGGTAAACAAGCCCAAACTCAAAGCATTTATTTCAATTAAACCAATTACCTACAGGCACTTTTGAATTGTTAAAGAGTCAGTCAGTTAGTCAGAAAATTGAAGCTAGTCGCCCATTCCAAAACGTACATCTCTATGGAGAAGAATGGGCAAGAACCTCCATGGACACTCTTTTAAATCAAAATTATTACAAAATCCTGGGTACATTGTTCTTGTTGCTTCTATATGTGAGAACAATGTAAAAAATAAATAATTAAAAACAATTCAAAATATTAAGATTAAAAATAAGCCCTGGCAGTTAAGAGATGACCCAGTCTCCACTGACGGCGCCCGTTCACGAACATGACGCGTGGCAAGCGAGATTTCCGTAGTAAAATGCAATACTTACTCCTAAGTCACACAACAACAAAACAATCCATAGCCCTAATCTAGTCATAGCTACTATAAATTAGTATAAAGAAAGAATATTTCTGACTACCTAATAGTATATGTACTGGCGAAATGTGGGTGTACTATAGGTACACCTCTGCCTAACCCTTCGTAGTACCTATGTAAAAAAATGTTTAAAGATAAAATCAAATGTATTTTCACTAATAAACGCTAAGTTAGTATGTTTCTATTGGCCTAATTATAACCTCAAAATCCGAAAGTGTTTTGGATTTTTTACAATTCTCAGAAGTGTCTGAATACAAGCATTAGACCACATTGTTAGACCACAGAAAGAAGTACATGTTTTTGTTGCTTCTTAGGCGAACGATGTATGGGCGCCGAACAATGTCCTTTATTACATATTATTAATAACATACTCGTAAGTTCACGCCTGTATTCCCCGTAGGGTTGGGCAAAGGTGCACATATAGTACACCCACATTTGTCCAGTTATGTTTTAGTCCCATATAATAGGGGGAGAGCCTAATGCCATCAATCGGACACCAGACTCCGGGCTGTTACGTATTATTACTTTCAGTCATATTCTTAAACCAGCTTCTGCCCGCGACTTCGTCCACGTAAAATTTCTTGTCCCGACGCATCGCATCGCCTGCCAGCTCTATTACTTCGATTTCGCTTAGCGTTCTTTCTGACATTTTTCTTTTTGCTGGGCTCTTAAGGGTCCTAGCGTGATGTTAAATAGCCTATAGGCTTCCTCAAGAATTAGACTATCAAATGCAACAAGATTTTTTCTAATCCGATTGGGAATTCAAACAAACTCTTCAGTTTTATTGCTAGTACAAGCATATAGAAATAGGTATGACTGAAATGTGACGTCTGTTTAGAACTAAGCAAAGACTAGTGGCATAAAGGTAAACTCCCAAACTGACTGAATAAAATAAGACAATAGAAAGTAGAAATCAAAATAATAAAACAATTACGTAGAAAAGCAGCAGATATAATTATAAATAATCAGGCTACCTGCAGTTATTTATAGAGACCATGTAGTGATTAAGCAATTAAACTATGCAACCATGGTGACAGTCTAATTTCTAATGCAGACAAAAGAATGAAAGCGTGAAATCGTTGCTTTGATTCCGACAATTTCTTTTACATTACCTTTCTCATTAGAAACGAAAACAATAGAATACGTTTCTGAAAATTCATTAAACACGGAACTGTTTCTGATTCAATCTGCCTAACCTTTTCCCAACTATGTTGGGGTCGGCTTGCAGTCTAAGCAGATGCAGCCGAATACTAGTATTTTACATGGAAAGACTGCCTACCTGACCCCCACAACCCAGTAACTGGGTAATACGATACCCCTCGGTAAGACTGGTTGTCAGACTTTCGGGCTTCTGACGACCCGTAACGACTGTCAAAGATCCACGAATGAAAGCCAGATCAACGGCTTAACGTGCTTTCCGAGACACGGAGGAGTCTCGGTATGGTCACTCATCTACGGATCAACCCAGACAAGCGTAACTTAACATGATGGATCGACCCGTGCGTCTGTTATTACTTAGCCAAGAGCTCCTCCACGAAGTGATTCTGAAATCTCTTTGCAGCAGATAGTTTTCTTGGTGAGTGGCTGCCCGCAGGTCAATCTAGGAGGTTGTCGGCTGCTTAATCAGTCTATCCTGTGGTAGCCTTAATAAATCAAGGTCTCCAGCCAGGGCAAAAAGCTTATAAAACTAAGCTAACTAACCACACGCTAAGGGCACCTCCTTTGGGGTACGGACCTCGGCTTAGGGCGTCCTTGGAAGACAGCAGATAGGTATAGGCACGTCTACTTAGCTGTAAGTAACTATGATAGTTGTTTGTGGGGGTCGTTCCTAAAATTAGGTACCGGGTCTTTAACGATTAAAACAATAATAATCTCGTTAAAAATCGTTCATTACTGTCAAGTGATATACTGTTAAGTAAGCTGACGTTGAAACCACTTTATTTTATCAACATTCCGTTACAAATCTTAATGCTCACAGCTCATGCATTCAATGTAATCATTGTCTCATCTACAGATATTATATTAATTCAATAGGACCACCATTAATACTAGGGTTGCAAAATTATATCAAAGCCAATAAGCTCAAATATGGCAATGGAGGTAATTAACGCACTCCCAGTAGTTTAAAAGCAAAATGCAACTGACCAATTCCTGCATAAGCGGAAATAGGAAAATTAAAATAATTAATGTAACCGCAGTACAAAAACATGAAAAAGGCGTGCGCAGGCCTATCCTTTACGAACCGACTGCGGCCATTAAAAAATAAAGTAGCTGATTTTGAATAGCAAGGTGTTTAGTAAACCAGTTTCAATACATAAATAAATACATGATTCATACTAATAGATTCATGTTAGGATTTCTAAACACTTCACAGTCATGCTAGAAATCCAATAAAGTATAAACAGTATTCCAAAAAGACAAATCACTTGGACAAGCATCCAGCCCGTTTGGTATCAAAGGCGGAATTTAAATCAGCATAGTACGGACAGTCGACATTGTTGCTACAACAGTCTACGCTGTAGTGCCTATAGTGGCAGATAAACGATGTGACGGCAAGCTGGTAAGGTAACTATGTAATGCTGTTTAATTTCCTTTTCATTCATTCATTATGTTAGAAGCTTATATGCCTGTTTTCTGCAGTAATAACTAGAGGCATGATCTTGCATGGTATATAAATAATGTTATGGCTTTGCATGCAATGGACTTGGCACTTGGCACCCGAGTATATTAATGTAACCTATTTCACAGTAACAGTTTTCATGCCCCTCCGTGCAGAACATAGAATTATGCGCGCGCAAAAAAAAAACTATCACTGATCTAAATAAACGACATATCGAATTATGAGAGGCAATTTTTTACGCTATCATTAAAGATAAGTTATAAACAGTTAGTCACGATAAACATATCATTAACGCTGATGTTGATAATTAAGTGCCTAATTTCAGTACGGAACTTAAAGAGAGGAAATCTAATACTGCCTATAATTATAGTAAGCTACACTGAATAGCTGTAGACGATGTACTATTTTATTACGATCATGCTATTAAACCTATAATTCAGGTCAATGCAAACAATTGTAATATAATTAATGGGATTGAGACGTGATTGGGATATGGTGAAAGTAAAGGGCTGAATCGTGCAGAAACACTCAATCGACGAGTTAGATCGTGCAAGTAATTATATGGAAACCACGCACTTAATGGTAATGGAAAGGGCAGAGGTAATAATTATGATTCAATTGATATGGTTATGTCGGAAATTGATCAGGTCTCTCGGCACTATTTTCTTATAGATGCCAATTTTCTCTTCGTTACAAGAAACTTTTTTAAGAACACACGTACTTACTTGCAACAATCAGGTCAATTACTTGACCAGAAATTCAACAAAAAGTAACTCTGATTTAGAAAAACATTAAAAGAAACATTTTTGTTTTCTAAAAAAAGGCTATATTCTACTTTTAGGTGCAATCATCTCACGCGGTTCGCCGCAATTCCATTTTGCTTTACCACGACCGCTCGCCGCCTCTTTTTACAGAGTCCATCCACCTCAACAAAAAACCTGAGCAAATTGCTAAACGCCTCCAGAGTTTTTTCCACATACGTCTACATATCTTCCTAAGATTGATTCAGTCTAACAATTGAAGCTTTTAAATGAAATGTTCACTCATCGATATATTTTTCTATAGTTTAATACATTATCATTCATCAAACCTGTTATAAATTTTGAATTAACTTGTCTCAATTCAAGAGATGTCTATAAAAAGAGAAATTGTTAATTCATTTTGTATCCTCGTTATCTCAATAATAATTGATTTATTTCTACTTGTCGCTTAAATCGCAATTTTGCTATCACAATAAGTGTTAATTTACGTATCATCCTCGTATCTAGGTACAAGCATAGTCATGATGAACTTTAATTGTTAACATAACGCTATCAGAAGGTAAACCCAAAATAAAACCCAAATCAAGCAGTTTCAAGTCTTCCGCAGTAAGATTGTACAATTTAAGAACAAATATTTTCCTCATGTCAAATAACACAACCAAAGACGGGAGCAAAACAAAGTCAGTAATAAACGAATAAAAAAATCTAATCGAACACCGGATGGTCTGGCAAATAAATAACACAAGTACATTAACGGACATGTACACCAGCCGATTGATCTCGATGTCTTGTTTGCATCGACAAAAAAACTCAGCAATAAAGCAATTTACTGTTTAAAGATTGTTGATTTTAATGTCACAAAATGGGCAACTTCAGAACTAGATAATGATGAGATCGCACCATGACGTGATCTAGTTCTCGATAATGATACGTTCCAGTAATTACGGAGATCAGTCTTTTTGTGCGCATAGTTCGAGTCTGTTAACAACATATGTGGCTGCCGATATTATGTTTCTTCTCCGACTTAAATATTGCTTTCAAAAGGGTAACTGATACAAGGTTTAAAGTTCCACATAATTATGTGACAGTTTTAAATTAATTTAAAGGAATGATCTTTGCGAAATGTTTTTCACAAGGTTCTTAAATACAATATGACATTAAACAGATGTATGTTCTTATTTGATAACATTTAAAATAAAAAGGCACTTAGCTCGCCACAGTGAACCGTCCATTAATACCAAATCTGTCCCGAAGGAGGCCACCTACGTAGTAATGACGTTCGGCTTGACTTTTATAGTAGAATGATAAATAAAACGATCCACCTCCAAAAATACATGACACGCGGAAAATGTGCAACGTTTCCCGCATAAAAGGACAAATCTGATCTCTAATTAACAAACCAAGGCCGATCTTCAATGTGAGATCGTTGTTTATAGCTATATAAGTGGGGCTGATCGATAACAACGTGGGAATCGAACCCACTTGTTCTATTAAACATATCTTCTTTGACTGCGATGGACAAGAACGATTAGAAGGGATCAGATCCGATTGTGATGGCGATAACACAACATTGGATTATTTAACGATTGTATTGAATATATTAATGAAAATGGTGAGAAAGGTGTTAAAGTAAAAGATAACGGTGTTAAAGCAAAGAACATAAATAAAATCTTCAACATGAACGATAAAAGTTGAATATTAAAAGTAATTTGGAGTTCGTTCCAACAAACCATTGTTAATTACGATCGTGGAGACCGAAAGAGCGTTTGAGATTTATCTTTAATGGTGGCGACAAATCCGGTAGTTTGCACGCGAGTGTAGCAGAAAATAATACGAAACTCATTTATGCAATGACTAAAGACAAGATTTTATTATACACGGCCAGGCCTTGCGCTGACTATAGAATAAAATTTAAATATTCCTAATCTCGTGATCACACCTTAATGGAAGTGTCCTTTATAGTAAACCTTATAAACACTAACTAATAAGACGATATAGATTGTAAGATTGACAGACTAGCACTGAATTATTTAACAGCTTGTATGGAATAAATTAATACAAATAGTGTTTATGAAAATACTTATAAGATAAAATAGCCCTTGTAAGGCATGGAAAGATACGCTGAATGCTTGAATGTCAGCCGTTGTTGATTCCTAGCATTTGAGATTATCCACTTTGCATAGTTAATTAATGATCTACATGACAGGTGACATAAACTGTTAAGGTCTAGCGATTACACGTGTGTTGATCATGTTATTCTGTAGGTAGTCAGAAGAAGGTATACCTATAGGCTGACTTTGAAAACATGCGACAAAGTTTAAGGAGGTGTTCTACCCATCAATATGAACAACTTTTACTATGATACCCAACTTAGAATTCGCAAAAAAAAATTCGACCTTCCCATATAAAGGTACATAGCCGATTGGACCATTTTGTGTAAGGTCGAATTTTGTTATTAAATCCTTACATTTATGTTCGCGTAACTCGTCAAAATGTAGGGAACAGCTGATTTGTTTTCGCAATTTCAGGTGTGGTTCCATAGTAAAAGTTGTTCATAATGATGACTACAATGACCCCTTTAGAGGTTGTGCGTTATTTAAATTACACTTTGTACACAAACTGAAACTCAAAGCATTTATTTCAATTAAACCAATTACAGGCACTTTTGAATTGTCAAAGAGTCAGTCAGTTAGTCAGAAAGTTGAAACTAGTTGCCCATTCCACATACACCTATATTTACATATATCCACCTATACACCGTTACACCTATAGTTATATATCATATATATATATATATATATATATATATATATATATATATATATATATATATATATATTCATTTCTCTAGTGTCTAATGTTGATATAATAGCATAACATCTTCTGACGAGAGCACCTATAATATGTAATGATTCTTGCTAATCAAACATGGTTGCGTCTGGGTATTGAAAATTATCTAGTTATTAATAAAACAATAATGAATCAGTCTGGTATCCCCATAGGATATTGAGTAGTTGTTCCAAATACTACCATAGAATACAACAAGTCATACATCAAGTCATTGATGAAGAATCAAACTTAGTAGCTAAGCATAACAAAGCTTGGCAATATCGTTAAAATTAAGTACATTGGTAAATATCATTATACCCAAATTACGACAGTTGCATATTTGTCAGAACTATAAAATTTATATGTTTGCTAATATAATAATGGCTTTATGTAAATTATTTAACTAGTACTAGAATTGATATTTGAATTTATTATAAACTGGGTAAATAGAAGGGAACCTTGTTTAAATAGATCCGGTATAACAGAATAAAGTAAGAATGCTTTTGAAAAGGCTACTAAAATCATAAATATGCACTTTCAAGTATTAGAAAATTTGAAATGTAGAAGCTTCAGATGATATAAAATTGCCTTGAAGTGCCTTGGATATAATATTAGCAACCCAATGCCCTTTAACATCTTGTGTGGGAGGGTAAATTACCTATAAATACCCTATTTTACTCTGCAAGCGACTGCGATTGGTAATACAGACCAAATCAGACACTTAGTACCGTGAGAAAATATTGAATGGCCAATTAATATAAGCGACTTAAGTACTTGCATACTCAATAGAACATAGTATGGTACCCAATTTAGAAGTGCAAACTACACAGGAAAATATTGAACTTGAAAGTTTTCAATAGTTGGCCCTAAACGTCACATAATGGGAGTTCTTTATCAGCCAATAGCAAAGAGTTAGACTAAACATTGGTCATATTTGTCATTCGAATTCTAATCGAACTAAAATATGTTATACCAAACAAGTTGGACCAACATTGGACAGATAAGTGTATAGACATAGAAATTATGGGCAAACAATGATCGATGGCCCGCTAAGGCCTATATTGACAAACTATGGTAAATAGAAAAAATAACATTCTCACTCAGATCTAGTTCGGTGTGAAAGTGTACCGATTTCGGTGCACATAACCGCATAAATATATTTGATGTTTAATAGGTATTGTTGTAAAATGTATGCCACAAAAGTTTTATTAAAATATACAAGGTGTAACATAATTAACGCAGAACCTCTTAAGGGGTCATTGTAGGTACTCATCATTATGAACAACTTTTACTATGGAACCAAACCTGAAATCGCAAAAAAAAAATCAGCTTCTCCCTACATTTATGTTCGCATAACTCGTCAAAATGTAGGGAACAGCAGATTTTTTTTTCGCGATTTCAGGTTTGGTCCCATAGTAAAAGTTGTTCATAATGATGAGTACAATGACCCCTTAAGTTGTGCGTTAATTATGTTACGCCTTGTATATGTATAAGATCGAGATACTAAAAACAGTATAGACACGGGTAAAGGTCACACACACGGGTACATTTTCACTTACCGTAAGCACAGGAAGGCCGAGTCCAACGATGTACAGCATAACATTGGTAACAGTAGAATCTTTGTAAGGGTGCTTAAGGGACTCATCATCGCAGAAGAAACCCCTTTTGTATGGGGTGCCCCAAAGGTAGAAGACTAGGATCAGGAATCCAACTGTAACAAAAAGAAAAACGAATTAGCTCATCATACAAATTAATAAGGGCTCGTTGGGTTTCTCCCAAGAGATTTCACGATTAAAGTCGTCAAATACAGCATCAAACAAAAATAGGGAAACATTTTTTTTTCTTCTGACTATACCTTTTAACTGAAAGATATCGTTGTTATCAGGTCTTGATGAAGCCAGAGAAATAACAATAGATAAAAAAAGAATGTTAGTCAAAACACACAATAAATAAAGTAAGTACTTAATAGAAGGCTAAAGATATTTTGAAAGGCGAGGTGTCAACAGTGATATTGATGTTTCTACAGTATCGCTTGTAACAGTGAAACTTATTATCACATTGTAAATTCTTAAGTTTATTTCTACATTTTTTGGACGAAATAAAACCACTGTTAAACCATATTTTCCGTATTAACATTGAAGAATTCCATCACCCTGTGCTATATTTTTTTTTTGTAGAAAGAAACTAACTGAAATAACAATAAATCTAAGAACTTCATAAATAACAATCCTTCGTCCGCCGTTTATCATATTCTTAGACTTGTCTTAGTTGCCTTCGCTGGAGTATTTACAACTGTTGATCACTTTATGTGTGACAACAGCTGTGAGGATGGTAACACTTCATAAATCATCTTACTATTATAATATCAAAAGTTATATCAAAACTGCTTTGTCCGTCTGTAATTCTGTACCTAACATTGCATTCCGAGCAGATATGAAAAATGATAACTTAAACTTAGAATTTTTTAAGAATAAAATAATTTTTGAATGTCTTTTTCCGTATGTTTGCATAAATCACAATATGACTGTCAAAGGGATGTAGGATCTGTAGACTTGTATAGCACTTATCATCAAATTCCTGTAAGTAGAAGCTGAAGTGATAAATTTAATTCAAAAACAAAAAAAAAACCATACAAGCGAAGCTACAGGCGAAAGTATGAACAATAAGTAGCAAAGCAAGGCGCCATAAATCATATAAGTATAGATTTAGCGTATCGCTAGCAGTCGAGGAGTGGATTAAATTTATATATAGACTCCCGATTAACTCAGATTAATGTCGCGGACAACGAGACTATTGATTAATGAGTTTATTTATACGACAAGTCAAACAAGGCGAAAACTTATTAGGGCTGCCTACCGACTGGAATGCCTAACGGAGAATAGATTTATGCGGCGCAGCGCCTAAGAATTTGGCTTGGTAACAATAACAAGATGTTAATTTATACCCCTTTATAATTATCAGCTTGCATTCTTGGTGTGATGTAGACAGTATTAAGAAAATAAGTTCATAATTTGGTTAAATACCATCATGAATTTGATAGCAGCACGGTAAATAATAAATAACAGAAGGTACCTAATGATGAAACGCTAGCAACAAAAACTGATAAGAAGTTACATCATCTGAACTTAGTAAGTTGTATTTAAAACACAATATGATACGGTTAAAATTATGTAAGTGAGCAAAGATATATAAAATGTTAAACGCAAGCCCATATTAACACAATGTTTATAAAACGTCTGCATTTTGTTATCTTAATCTTATTTATCCACCCACCGGTTTAAGTCACATAAAAACGATTAAATCCAGCTGTTGTTGAAGTTAAATGGCAATATAAGGAATACTAAAGATTTCATCAGCCTAACCTTTTCACAAGTATTTTCGGGTGGTGTTTCCTGAAGGGTGTATACAGCCCGATTTCTCCAGTAGGTTTTATGTTTAAATCCCATGGAATACTTTGCTAATAAACGTATTTTCTTTTCTATCTTTTTTTCTTTTTATGGCATATGAAGAAAGCTGATTATCATCAACAGGGCCAAAAATTGTAATAATCTAAAACAGATTTGTCCAAAAATGCTCACGGCTTGCGTTAACCCTTCTGCGCTAGTAGTTAAACAGCTATGGGAAAAGGATATGTGCCCGTGGGCGAAGGAGTAAACCGCTAATGGTGTAACCATATTCCAGCACAAATACCAATATAGACTCAATACGTTATTGGTATGGCAACAGTAATTGGTTCCATTAAAGCTATTTACTAAAAAAGGAAAACGTGAGAGCCAAGAGAAATGTAGGTCCTGCTGTTTGTGTGACTAAGCATAAGTACTCGAAATACTGAAACCAACATATCAGATTTAGTTAAAGACACTATAAAACCGAGTTTCAGAATAGGGAAAAATACAGTGAACCCTATGCCAATGAGTAATGTCAATAATGACTAGGATGTTTATAGAAGTGTTAACAAAATTATAAAAATAAGTACTAAAGGAAACAAGAACAGATTGCAGTACTGTTAACTATAATATTTTCATCCCATTATTGTTTTTGTCCTTGTCCTAATCGTGGAAGAAACATAAGGAACCTTTAAAATACTACACCACGCGATAAAAACAATTAAAATAACACGCTCTATTTTATAGTAGAAAAAATATTTTCATCAGGCAACACATCATAAATCACAGAGAATGTGTTCAAGCAATAAATCTGAACAAGCAATTAACGTTCTCAAAATGTTATAAAAAAAGATTAAAATTGACCGAGTGTTGTCAGACCGGAATTTAAATTGGAAGAAACTTACCCCATTGGTACAAAATGAACTATTGTTTCACAGATCGTTGCTTGTCCAAACATTTGTATGGATGGACAAAAAACAGCAGGTACCACAAATGGGGTGGCCGTAGAGAAAGATCGATGGAAACGTCACGATAATATCAAAATAACAGCTCTTGAGGAAACTTAATGACATGAATAGGGGTTTGTTTAATTTATATTAATTATTTGGAGATGCGAGCAGATGTCAATTTTGAAGGCCAATTTGCATTTTTATGTTTGCATATTTGTGTTTTTATAAAAGCGTTGGAATCATAATGTCCATTCCTTGTTTCAGTGAAACAATATGTATTTTTATTCAAGTATTTAAAATAGTAAATTAGTAAGTTCGGTCCACCGCAGGTCAGTAGTAGAAACTTGAACAATGAAAATCGCTTTTTTGCAAGTTTTTTTTTAAATAATATATATTTATTTAATTTGACAACATTGGTTAGTTGGTTGGTTGATTAGTAAAAAAACTTATCAACTAACTCATCATTACTTATTAATATTATAAATTATTTTTATTCATCCCTGCCGCACGAACAACCGGATAGAGTGATTATTTATTTTTAAAAATGTGTTTAGCTTTCATTTCATTTAATCGATCGATGACGCGCAAAGTTATCAAAAACGCAATTAGATGGCGTTGGGATCGAATTAGATGGTTATGGTTTCGTTACACGCGTTTCGTTAGGTGCACCGCCTTGACGCCTTTGAGCAATTTTAATCTGATCCAGCAGGTCCCATTGCTGTCCTCTCCCAGCGACGCCCTAAGCCGAGGTCCGTACCCCACATGGGGGTGCCCTTAACGAGTAGTCACTTAACTTTAGTTTTATGCCCTGGCTGGAGGCCTTAATTTATTGAGGCATCCACAGGAAAGTCCGGTTAAGCAGTTGACAACCTCCTACAGGTTGAACTACGAGATGCCATTCCCCAAAAACAAAAACAACCTTTGAGCGATCTTGAAGCTCGACTATTAAATTGTACGTATAACATAGAAATTTTTGTGAAGGCATTTGAGCGCGAAAATGCTACAGCCTGTATTATACCTACATAGAAAAACTTGTAAAATATTGCATTTTAAGCCAACAACCGGCTGCAACGCTAGTGAGCTGTGCTTACCGTGATGGCTAAAAACTTAATTGTTAAGTTAAGTCGTAACTTACTGTTTAATTAAAAATAATTATTTTTCTAAAAAGTGACCTACACGTTGTTAAAAAAACAGAACCTCAAAATTATTAAGAGCTCATCATAAATTACCATAACCTATTTTATTCTAGCACAATAGAATAGTTAAATAAACAGTAATTTCGACAGCTGTGAAAAACTTCCGAATTTATTTTTGTAAACTAAGCCAAGAATAATATGGTCATCTTATTTTAAAACACTTCCAGCAAGCTAACATAATGCTAAAAGGAGTCGGTTTTATTATTGATCTGGTTAAAAATAACAAACAATGTTTTATGGCTGCCATTATCGAGTTACAGCCGCTCCTATAAACAAATGAGTGGACTAGTCTTGCCAGCTGGTCGGGTAGATTTGACGATGAGATATTTGTCTATGAGACAAAGCGACGGAGATTTTGTCACCAAGACTTGGCTAAACGACGTTGGAGAAGTAGGTCCGTTGTTAGATTTCAGCGATTTGAGTAGACATAATATTAGAAACTTATACGTGTATCTGGACGTACGACATTAAATGAAAACGAGCACAGTACTAGTCCATCGAAACATTTTAAAACACGAAGATTAGTAGATAATGGAAAATTTAAAAAAATGCAGTTTTCAGACAAAATAAATAGCAGAATCAACTGCATAAAAAGTAAACATCCTTTATCTACTAAAAGTCACTGACCAACGGTGCGGTGCGGGGTTCGGGGCGCGGCAATGTTTACCTATTCTTACGGACTCAGATCTACATCATGTGGAAAAATAATTTCCTGTGGCTAAAGTATTCTTAGATTTGATTGATTTTTATATACGGGTAAAGAACACGATTCTCTTTACGTAGTTTAAAGGAATGTCAATCGTCCTGTTACACCTTGTATAAAACTAGCTGTGACCCGCGACTTCGTTCGCGTGGATGTCGTAAGATACACAATATATCTACTAAAATAACTGCCACATTTTAATAAAACTCCCCCGTCCCTCGAACCGTCGCCAACCGTCGCGTTAAATCGCCCGCCCGCGCTATGACTTCGTTTTTGCTTAGTGTTCTTTCTGACTTTGTCTTTCTGCTCGGATCTTGAGGGTTGTAGCGTGATGCTAACGAGCCTATAACTAATGGGCTACCAAATGCAAAAATAATTTTTCAAATCCGACATTTTGTTCAAAATTTCAAGGGTTTTCATTATTTTGCGCGAAACCCTAATTATTTATCTAAAATAAAAGTAGCCGAAGTTACCCGCCGTAACATCAGCTATCTGCCCGTGAAAGTCCCGTCAAAATCGGTCCAGCCATTTCGGAGATTAGCCGGAACAAACAGACAGACAAAAATGTTAAAAATTTCTGTTTTGTTATAAGAACCGTTCATACTTTCCTATGCATTTAGTAAAAAAAGTTGTTATTTTGACATTACAAATAGACACTTCAATTTTATTTATTTGTATAGATATAGATGAGACTAAACCTATTGGAAGACGCAACAAGCTAGTCATACAGATTTCTAGCGAGAGTTTTTCAGTACATAACAATAGAATGAATGATTTCTTTCCTAACCTTGAATCTTGTTGCAAATCAAGCAACCGTATCAAAAAACTAACAAATGTAAAACTAGCAATTAAAACTAATTGCGAAACACACGATAAAAACGAAATTATGTCAGAATTACGTGCTTATAAAGGAGGGCAGTGTAGTAAAGTTACGAGTGCCTACCGTAACGGTTTGTAAGAAATAACAATGAAATTGCTAAACAAAAAACGGTAATACATCAAATCTTGATGCTTTTCAATTAGGTCAGTGGGACTGCTACCGTGTGGGTGATAGTGGAAAAGAATTGTTCAAATCACAAAATGTTAAGTGTTTAAAAATATAACGAAGAGCATGCAGTCATATCGGATAAAGCTAGTTGTTTCAGACATCCTTGTACTGGCGTCAAACCATGTAGGATGACAATTAAACAATAATTTACATACAGACATACATTAGTGCGGTTCTGTAGTATCTCGTCTGTAATCGAAGACCTTCAAATTTCAATAAGGCACTGTCGATAACCCGATAATATCGGCATTATTATGACTCAATTTCTCTTGCAGGCTTCGAACAAATTTCTACCTACTAATGATGATAAGATGGGAGGTCTTTGAATATTCAACACTGAGTTCATGAATAAGGGTCTGGTCTGAAAAAGGTAGCCAGGCTAACTGTATGCAGGAAACTAGATGATATGGCACGTCAAAAGAAGCCTGGGATTATCATATATCGAGTTGATCATATGGCTCGAAAACGGTCTAAAGACAGTCAGCAACTACGCAATAAGTATCTTTAAGAAAAGGTCAAACTGATCAATAGGTATTCATAGAATTTTCCTCTATCAATCCAACAATTAATAAAAACTGGTCTCAAGTTAACGATAACGAATGATTGCTTTAGAAAAAAATGTCGGAAACATTATTTTTTTATTACTTTTAACGTCATCTGCCATCAGACGTCCTCTATCGCGACAATGACAGTCTACAGTAACGCGTGGTAACCTTGCTCCGTAGTGTAGGTATCTACAGTTGTTAGATAATTCGCTATAATACCTACAAATTCTAGAAACTACATGTCTCTGGATGCAGCAGGGGTCCATTTTTCTCTATTATAAAATGCCTTAAGAGCCTATACTACCCTCAGTTAAAATTCACTCTTTTATCTCGCTCGCACGATACTGTGCGCGGACTGAGTGAGAGCGGGACTGAGTGAGAGCGGGACTGAGTGAGAGCGGGACTGAGTGCGGAGCTGGGCGGCAGGGAGCGCCGATAGTTTAGGTAATTGCTTTTTACGGTGAAAATAATAGTAATTTAAAAAAAATAAAAAACGTAAGACCTGCTTTATAGTTAGTTCAGTTAGTATGCAAAGTTCCATGATCTAATTTGAAGTATTTTTTGAATACCAGCTGTTTATTTTTCGGCTTGGAGGTAACTTTGGAATTTTTTTATATCGAGATAATTTTATGGAATCGTGTTTTCGGCAAACATAGTACTTAAAATGAATCCTCAACTTTACCATATATTTATTTCAAAATTAAAGCTGCAGTATTTTCGACATAACGGAGGATCATGCTAAGCTAAGCCATTTGAGGCCTTAACATCAAAAGGTCAAGAAAGAGAGATAAGTAAGAATAGATGACTAGTAAACACAACATTAGATAATTCTATTTTGTCATATTGGGTCTCAGGGATCCCCGAAATATTTGACGAAAGAGCATTAATAGGCCAATCGATGTAGCGGGAAGTGACGACACATTACATTTAGGCAGCCGATAGTAATCATCAATCATTCTGGGTTAACCCCAAAGCGGTATCGAACTATTGCCATAAATGCGTCACTAGGTCCCAAGTCCAAGAAACAGTAACGTGCTGGAATTTTAAGACATCTTGATTGAATGATGACATATAACCACCGCATGTTACCATTGTACGGCTTATTACATACATACATAATGAGGCTCCGATGATTCCTCACGATTAGCGAAGGCATACCTAAGTGCAAAGCAACTACTTGAAACCTTTGGCGTGAAGACTGAGGATTAAAGCTAATCCAATTGCGGTTTGTAGTGACAGGTGGGCAACTGGCCAGTCTTAAACAGATCTAAGGGATTAGGGGTATTGGTATTTTCTATTTCTCCAGTCAACTGTAACTAACAGTGTCATAAATCAATACTTTCAAGTTCTTTGATTTGGGATAGATCGTTGCCAATGCTAGCAATGTTCTTAGGTACTAGATACGATTAAATAACAGTTTTAGGCTCTCAACTACTAGTAACAACTGTGGCATTCCCTGTGATCGCACATATGAGTCAGAATTCAATGTGCAAAGAACAATCGACCCTCCCAAAACCAGACCGCGGTAACCACTGCTAACACTTTTCTAAGTAACAATCAATCATTTCCGTAAGGTATCAAAAAGAAAAATATGCTATAAAGATCGTAAGCAACAATTTTGTGCCGCGAACGAACGTTCATTGAATGACAATGGAATGAATGAATTATTCACAATTGAAGCCTTCCAATGTCAATCCCATTATGTAAGTGACATCGCTACAAACGTAAAGTGTGGCGTTAGTCGATGTATTAATTGTACAAAGACGTGTTAAGAATACAACAATATTTCAAGTTTAAAATATGGCGTAGTTAGTCTATAGCTAGAAATGGAAACGAACAAATTATGATTTATATCTCATCTACAGTCGGACCTTACACGCGGATTTCCTGCGTCGTCGCCATTAGAAATACAAATCAAAGATAAATTCCAGACACCAGGTATAAATTACCACTCTTGTATAAATTCGGTCTTATACAACAATCTGATGTCCATTTATATCTGGCAAGGGAATGAACACCTTGATTGGGAATAGGTAAAGGAGATAAAATCAGTAAGAAATTATGGCTTTGGTTCTTGGGGCTAACATTTTTCCTGATGCCAGCACATCAAGCTACCCAAAACTGTCAAATGTTCCCAATCAACCTTGAACCTAAATTTGACAGATTGTAGTAGCTTGATTTGCTGGCGTCTGTACAGCAGACGATGGCAATAAATAGTTATCTTTAATTGTATTATCTGAAAATATATTATTAACTAGCTATGCCCCGCGACTTCATTCGCGTGGAAGTCGTAAGATACACAATATACTAAAATAACACCACATTTTAATAAAACTTCCTCGACCCGCTGCGTTGCATCGCCCGCCCGCGCTATTTGTTCACAATTTCATGGGTTTTAATTTTTTTGTGCAGAACGCTAATTCTTTTTCTAAAATAAAAGTAGCCTAAGTTACTCCTTATAACTTCAGCTATCTGCCAGTGAAAGTCCCGTCAAAATCGGTCCAGCCGTTTCGGAGATTAGCCGAAACAGACAGACCGACAGACAGAAAGACAAAAATTTTAAAAATTGTTTTTTTTTTTGGTAGAAGTACCATATAGGTATACTTTCATATGACACAAACAGACATATAAACAGACACTTCAATTTTATTTATTTGTATAAACTCTGCATTTGTCTAGGCATGCTGCTCCCTTAAGTTTCGACACAACTCCCGTCTCTTTCGCATTCATTATATCCGTGAAGGCTTTATCTAGCAAAAGTAAGCATTATTTAGCATATACTTGCTAAATCCTATTCAAGAGTAATTTACATTCACGACAGAAACACAGGTAATCCTCAATTATACAGGCTCAGTGATATTTAACACCACCTGCCACATCTGGCGTGAGCTGCCGGTATTACGTGGATGGCTGCCAAGATTTGACCATTAAGAAGTAATAGTTTGGCTATGGTTGTCCTGTGAGAAATATTAGAGAATTGACCCGGTACATCATTAGATGGTAAAGCTAGACTAAGTTATTTTTAGTGATTCAGAATCAATATTTACTTTGTAAAGTATTATATTATTTTAATTACTGTGAATGTGAAGACTAAAGACTATTTGGGTCCTTGTTTTTTTTTTTCTTTTTTCTCTCTCAGTTTTAATCACAGTCTGGTAGATTGAGTAAATTATGCAGCCTACCCAAATGTCCTTAAGTTTTGAGTTGAGCTGTACGTTTACTGACAGATGCGTGCACTGACTGGACGGACACTAATCTACATGGTCTTCACATGATCTGACCAAGATTATGTCTGGACTTTAAAAGATACTGTGACCTCTGAGTTTGTTTCGGCCTTTCTTCTCAGAGTAGTGAGATAGGAAACGCCGGCCTCATCTAGTTAAAAAAAAATGTGTTACGTGTAAAAGTGTTTGTATAAACCTACTTAAAGAAATAAAATAATTCATCATTAGCTTTATTGGCTTAGATTTTTTTTTTTTGGGAAGGTCCTCTCTACCACTATAAATATATATGATAATATTCTGATTTAAGGATAAAAATAGGAAAGTGAGAATGCATCACCAAGTTCATTTTTACGATCTAAGTCATTGTTGGCTTTAGTCAGGGGGCCTACTCCGAAGCGTAAATTCGAAGTATCGGCCTAATGTTCTGAAGTTTTCTACTACACTTCATTCTATTTCGTTCGGATCTGACCGAACTTTATTTTGACGTTAGTTCAACGAACTTCATTTTGACGTTTGGTCAGATCCGAACCGACCAAACGAAATAAAAAAAAAGTGTACGTTCGGCCGATACTTCGGATTAATATGCTTCGGAGTAGGCCCCCAGCTTATTAAATTCAGTCTGTTGTTTAAGTTGAACTTTAATAACATTAATATTTAGAAACGGTAACCTCTCATGGCCATCAGGGGACATCCCTGCGGTTTTGAAGAAACCAGTTTTACTAGTTTTATTAAAATTGTTTTTTCAAAAGGTAGCTGTCGAATATTGAATATACCATACCATCACTAAATAAATCTACAATCTTCCCCATACATAAAATGAACATTCCCTTTTATCCTTTCGTAGATGTAAGGTTCGGAACGTTACCGGACCGGTCTAAGCCTGATTTATTATTTAATATTACCTATCTACTGATCCCACGAAGGAATTTGACCTGCGTCCAATGCATATGCAAATATCCTTGAAAACCATGAGCGTTGAAAATGTTTGCGCAGGCACGTGCTTATTTTATATGCATCAGCATCAGGTAGATACAATTCAACAAAGATGAGAAAAGGCTGATACTAATTAGACGAAACATTATTAAAAATTGTCAATAGAAGTTTAGGAGTGAATTAGAAAAAAAGAGAGAAACGAATTTCAATTAAGTATAGTCAAAAGCAGAGAGAGGGATAGATATGAACCGTGAATTGTGAAGGAATATTACAGAAACTCGCACTTAAACCAGCGAATACATGATACAATACAGGCTGACATTAATAGTAACGGAGAACGAGAAACTGCAGCGCCAAGTTCGACAAAAAATATCTCACCTTGCAAGGTAAATCCAATAAATTACTTCACGATAAAAATCCCACACTTCCCATTCACACAATATAGGTACGGACTATCTTAACTCCTAAACATCCTATGCATTCATCCTAGTGGGGCCATAAAACCACAGTGAGTCACTCGCCGTCTCGGCTGTCGCTACAAATTGGGCCGATGACCTGTCAGTTGCATAATAAAACCGTAATCTTAGATTATGGGTGAAACAAACCACACGTGAGTGAGTATCGGTGTGTTCACAGCTTAACATTTGCGGAGAAGTTGGCTTGTGTTTTAGTCTTTTATGACTTTGTGGATTTTTAAGTATTGTATTTGTTATTGAAAAATTAATTTTGAGAAAATAAAAAACAAAGCTGTTTTTCTCTCAACTTCAAGAAGTAGAGCTTATGTGTTATTATTACCCACTAATCTTGAAGACGAGGCGCAAAGTATATTATGATGCAGTTTCACGTTAGCTTCTTTCATATCTAGCAAATTCTTATTTTTATGTGCTTATTCTGCATGTGTCCCTTAGTGCTACTTGATATGAAGTGTTATGTATGATGAATCTTTTACTTAAATGTTTCATATATTTTTCGTGAATTGAATCATTTATATGCCTTCGTACCGTTATATTCTACACCAATATTGTTTCTTAACTATCTAATAGCTATAATATTTACATTTCGAGATTTTTATCTTGAATTTAAATATACCTTTCATCTTGATCCGCGCCAATTTTAGTGCCAACAAAATTATAGGCGTAGATTTTAATAGTTTTGATAACACTTTATGTGTTTCCATTAATAAGTAAATTATTTTCATCGAAACTTAAGTACCTAGGTACTTACTTAGGTAATGCAAGTTTTGAAGTAAGTAAGTAATTGAGGAAAATTCGTTTTTATTCCTGTTGACCTAAAACTTAAATTATACGTTATATGAACCAGTACCCTAATTGCATAACACACGATCAATCAGAATCTGAATCATTTTGAAGCAAATTGCTTATCCATTGCTTCTTAAGTTCGAAAAATTTGTCTGCTCAACAATGTAAATAACGCAATGAATGTTGTTGAACTGTCAATATGAAACCGATTCCTACTGTAAGTATGTTACGCAATTGACCCGCAGGTGAATAACTGAATCGAATAAAAAATAAATAAAATGATAGTTGGAAATGGAAAGTCACTCCCTTGGGCAGAGACCTCGCGAGTCTGGGAAAGAATGGTCGGAAGTTCTAGCCACTATATAAATAAGGTCCCAGAAATTATTTATTTCTATAGATTTAACTTCTAGCAAAACTGAATGAAGGCGAAGTCCTGCTTGGTATCGGTAAGACGGGCTGGTGTCCACAACTCCACATCAAAGCACGAAAATCGATTATTCGATCCACCCCAGCTCCTCAAGGAAGGCCAGTAACGCCTTAAAGCTGCTGCTTATAAAAGTGTGGCTAAATAATTTTTTAAGCTCTTATTAGTTCTGTTGGATGTCTCATAGCCCAACACCAC
Source organism: Fissipunctia ypsillon (assembly GCA_947568875.1). Classification (NCBI taxonomy): domain Eukaryota; kingdom Metazoa; phylum Arthropoda; class Insecta; order Lepidoptera; family Noctuidae; genus Fissipunctia; species Fissipunctia ypsillon. The sequence goes on from OX387659.1 coordinate 18,075,740, forward strand.
ACCTTGAACAAATTACACATGTTTCTCCCATCAAAGCCCTCAATTTTTATTTAAACATACAAATTAATAACACTTATACATAACCAATCATCGTCTTATTCTGATGAAAGAATATCCGAAGTTAACTAAAACAAGTAACCGAATCAAACGATCTCAGTTACGAAAGACAAGATCAAAATATTTTCAACTTTTTTTAGTACGAAATATTAAATGAAAGAGGAAGTATCAAACATCAAAGTGCACATTCAATAGAACTATAAAAAATGTAAGCTATACCCAACGATAAATGGTATATGTAGGTATTATGTATATTGATCATAAGATATTTTTTTATGGCTGTGCCTATAAAATAATAATTAATTACATTCTTATGTAATTGTTAATTACATACATGCTGATTAGGGAATTTCAAACAGTTTATTATTAGCATATTAAGCGTTCTTTTCATTAGTATTTATATATTCAGTTAGTTTGGCTTGTTTTAAAGTTATCCCATGTGAACGTGAATGCTCTAAATTGTACTTTTTAAGGTTGGTCACATGCCTGAATCTACAATCCATGAAAAAGCACCAAAGTTAGCAGTTAGCCCTCTAAATAAAAAATCACATAGACATCAAACTATGGCTCTTTACTCTGCATTGTCAAGGGAGTCGTCCTCATTCATCTACATCTTAAAACTACGCTTTGATCTGAATTCAGTGCATTAGTAAACTCAATTCAGATCAAAGCAAAGGTTTGACACAGACGCTGATAATCATTCACTATCCTAACACCCTTTTTCCTAATGCTACGGCTACACTATCGCGAGAATGCGAACTACAACTTCGCGCGCTCTCTTTCGCACTCCGCTCGACGTCTCGCTGTACCACTGACCGCGCGAAGTGTAATTCGCGTTATCGCGACAGTGTAGCCGTAGCATTACGAGTTAGTCTCCCAGTTCGACAGAACGCAGTTGAATATCAATATGACCTTACTACCCACACTAATACATTTTATATCGATACCAATCCATATCTGATATCGCATTCAACTTAGAAACTTATGTATAACGGTAAAGCCTGCATCCGCAAATACATACTCATTAATAGTTACAAGATCAGGTTACTATATTAAATATCATAACAATCTATTCAGTGCAAATGTACTAATGCATTTGTCACTGTTGAATTTGAAGAATTTCGCCTACACGCGTATCATATACCTTCTTGCAAGGGATTTAGGGGTAATTTAAGGCTTTACTCATGTGCATTTTATTGAATTGCCAAACGTTATGGTTTCGAGGTTGACCGGAGGTTTCGTTCATGTCGAGCTAGTTATTAACGCTAAAATACTGACAACTGATTACTGACTTCTCATATTTCATGAATAGGTTAATTGTCACGATCGTTAAATTCGCGAAATATATTGATCAATGCAGAGTAGACATTACACACAGGAACACTGAGGAAGCACAGGAAGCGGTAATTTCTCTACTTGACCATCAACAATACATAAGCATCTCTTCGAATTTTCTGACTATGGAAGAAATAACTGCTGAAGACGTAACTACCGTAGAACTTGGTGGTCCAAAAGTGTTTCTTTTATCTTACAATTCTAACATTGAAAAGCCCACAGCTCAACTTAAAAACCGTATCTTCCTTGGCACCCATCAAAGCGACGTTAGACAAAGTTAAACAGTTAGTTAGAACTACCCTGATCTACTCACTGATAAGGCCGCACATTAACGCCACTTCAAACAGGTAATCTGGGTCAGAGCAATGACATCACGACATACGTTGAGCGCACACTTACGTCTTTTAGTCGTCAGACAATCTCAATATTTTATGAAGTTCTCTAGTCACAAAGAATATCATTGTATATATGCATTACTGGAACTGCATCTTCAGCAAAAACAACAACAGAAGGTGAAGTTATTAGTAATTTATTATGGCATGCAAAAACAGAACCATGTGTACTATCTTTATTTTGAATAAACTTGAATTTGAACTACAAACAGGTGCACTAAAGTAAAAAAATGGGCCACAAATGAAGCCCTGCTTTTTGTAATAATTGAATAAACAAATCCATATCAGATTGTCAGAAACATCGGCAAATTATTCTAAGCATTCACGTTATCCGTTATACAGCTCGTGTATAATTCCGATTCTGATGAAATAGGTTCGTGTACTGAATACGAGAGACAAACGCACTTCTACTGGGCACTTATAAGCTTCTGTCTCGACGATAAGAGAGATCCTATCGCAGCGACAATCGTAACGTGTCTTAGTCCTTAAACGGAGTTCCGTCACTTGAACTTTACCTTTAAGAACATAAGGTGTACTAAATACGAGAGACAAACGCACTTCTACTGGACTCTTATAAGCTTCTGTCTCGACAATAAGAGAGATCGTATCGCAGCGACAATCGTAGTTGCGGGATGTTCGAAAGAGTTACCGTGGCCCCGGCACAGGCAACAGAAGGAACACGGGTGGGTTTTAGTCAGTAAAAGTCTGACACGCCCTCCCGCTCCGCCCAGAGCGGGAGAAGTCATTTGATGATTTCCCATCCACAAAAAAAAAAAAAAAAAAAAAAAAAGCGACAATCGTAACGTGTGTCCTAGACTTTAAACGGAGTTCCATCTTTTGAGCTTTATCTTTAAGAACATAAGGTATTATAAGCAACAAATCTCACTATCTCAGTTTTTGGTTTACAGTCAATGGACTGTAGTCTGTACTGGCCTTAATGACTGTATTATATGAGCAGATGTATGGTCAACCAAGTATTGAAACGACTAACCGGTTTCAAGGATGTCTTTGAATCGCCGCAATGAGCGATTGTTAAATAAAGTCTCAGATTCGCGAATGATCAGCTGAAAAGGCGTAAGAGACTTTAGCATGAATGCCTCTTACGCTCTTTCGAGCCTCTAGTATTTGAAACAATTGATTGAATACGTATTGTTAACCAAGTGTGTCAACAAAGTCTATAGATTCGACATAGTTTCCGTCCGTAGTTTTAGTCCTTTTCTTATCTAGACAGTGTTCTACAGAGTTGCATTCAGTGAACTATTCCTGTAAGGAAGATAAAGGTAGCTTGGATAATAAGCCTGCCTTTTGAGGAAAGGCTTATGTGGAGAACAGAGGCTGGGGCAATTAATCTTGAAGTACCGTATTTCGTAGCTTTGTCAGCTTGGTAACCACAGCTGTGAATTGAATAAGCTGTGGTCAAAAGGCCCAGTCCATCTCAACATAGCTATACATATTATATAGCGACCAAAACTAGATTATAATGAGTAACGATGTTGTATTTTAATACTCTTACTGCGATCGTAACAAACATTTATTTTGCCTTAGATCAATAAATTTTCAGAACTGTCACAAATGTAACTACCGGTATCAAAAGAAGAAGTTGATTAAATTATGATTTATTTATTTCTAAAAACACACCTACTGAAAAAACCCCTATGACCTTTAGGAGTTACAAAGGTATATTTTCCTACACCCACGGATCACCTATGACGTCATTCATAATAAGTCCCAAATGATAGGGGCGAGGCTTTCCTATAATGTTCCACGTAACATTGAATTTCGCTACAGTGTCTGTATTTAAACAAGTGTTTTTGAACAAAAAATAAATTGTATTTGTACTTTGCTAGTTGTCTTTAGGATTTTGTTTTATTTGAGTAACATTGTTACATAGCCTCGTGTCTTAAAGAAGGCAGGAATGGTTAATTATTTCACACACAATTTAAGATTTATTCCCTTCTGAATCTTCCAGTATAATGTGGGTATGTTACACACCTTCATCTATAATAAGAGTGCAACTGCAATAAACATACTTCCAGACGTACTGGAAGAGCTACAGCTTTGAAAATAACGTAAATATAAACAAAAAACAAGAGTGACCCAAAAACACTACCTTGCGGAACGCCATAATTTACTTCTCTTTACGGGAACAAAGACAAAAATCTTCGAATTTTTGTAACCGTACACGTACCAACATTTTGTTTTGTCCATACCTAGACCAACTCATTAGCAAATAATACACAACATTAATTATCATTTTACCTACGACTACGGTATAAAACGCTTCATAAACAACTTTGACTTACGGCGTCTACAACTCTATTGACAAAAATTCAATATTCACAAAAGAACAGTTGGACAAACAGTCGCTGATCAAATAAAAATACGACCACACAGCATCACAGTTAAGTAGACAAGCATATCTTAAATATTCTCTCTGTCGTAATAGTAAAGAAAGGTTGCATTCTATTATGCTTCTGAGATGTTTGATAACATGATTTTTGAATTGTTAAGTAAGGTTTGAGAGTTCGAATATGGCTGCGTTTTAAAGACTACTTGGAAATGAATTATCTTTTAAAAATCTGGCAGAGGATAGACTACTGTTTCGAGCGTTCGTAAAAACAAATCTTGCTGTGTTTCAGATTGCGCAAGCGTGATAATGGTAATGTTACCAAACTCATTACGTGGAAGAGGCTTCAACAGTAGGGTTCTATGAGATGTTTTAAATGAAAACGAAAATTCTATAGGTCCTACAGTTGAAGTCTATATACACTTACAGCTGTCGTTATAAAAATACATATCGCTCAATATTCGCGCTATGTTTTCACCATCGACCAAACTATTGTTCAACCGCAATTCGATCCTGCACTCGATTCTTTAGTACGCAATTTCAAGAACCTGCACAAATACTAATTAGGCCTTAGGCATATTTAAAACAATACGCATACCATTTGTTGCAATAAAACTCCATACCAAAGTTGTATCGAAACATTAATCTTAGGCTACACAATTGAGGTATCCAGTTTCAGAGGCGATATATGGGTAATTCTATTTAATATGTTGTGTGGCAGCTTTCAAATAAAAACATTGCTGGATGAATGGTCCCGCTGTTTCCTTCGAACGCCCTATTACGAACTGCGATGGCGATTGCAATTACTCTTTCCATAGGAACATACAGCTACAATATAGGAGGGTAGGCAAGGAGAAAAGATATGGAATTTGTTGTGATCGACCAACACAGGTAAAACATTTATTTTTAACTTATTTTGTCGAATGCATTTTCATTATTTTAAACAAATGATTAACTATGATATTATGAGTGAGTAAATCTGAGTTTGCAACACGTGGTCACGTCACGTCTGTCATAGCTGGAGCTTAGTAATAACTAAGCTCCAGTTATTATCTATACCAATAAATAACATTGAGGTGTCTGTTTGTCATTTCAAAATAACAACTTTTTACTAAATGCATATGAAAGTATATACGGTACCTACTTACAACAAAATTGCATTTTTTTTAAATTTTTGTCTGTCTGTTTGTTCCGGCTAATCTCCGAAACGGCTGAACCGATTTTGACAGGACTTTCACTGGCAGATAGCTGATGTTACGGCGGGTAACTAAGGCTACTTTTATTTCAGAAAAATAATTAGGGTTCCGCGCAAAAAAATTAAAACCCATGAAATTATGAACAAAGTCGGATTTGAAAAATTATTTTTGCATTTAGTAGCACAATTCTCGGGGATAGTTATAGGTTATTTAACATCACACAACGACCCTTAGGAGCCGAGCAAAAAAAAGTCGGAAAGAGCACTAAGCGAAAACGAAGTAATAGCGCGAGCGGGTCGGGGGACGAGGGCCTTTTATTAAAATGTGGCTGTTATTTGAGTATATTGTGTATCTTACGACATCCACGCGAACAAAGTCGCGGGGCACAGCTAGTGAGTAATAATTTGACTGTGGTTTATTATCAGCAGGGGTACTGATTACTTGTTTATTGAATTATAAAGGATGTCCATTATTAAAAATGTCCGGAATACCATCTAGACTACGTCAAAAATTTCGCTAAAAATAAATAAAACTCATCTTCAGAGGAAAATCCGCACGATGTTTTACCCAGTTTTAAAAACAACACCTGGGTACAAGATATGTACTAGAAATCATAAACAGTCATTACTTACCGAATGATTCAACAATATCATCGTCTGATTCTTAAGAATCTTGTACCGCCGAATATGTGTGTAATATTATTATAATGAATCACCTGTTTTATCCAGCAATTGATAGGTGTACTTAAGATAAGAAAGTGCGTTAACTGCATAGATTAGGCCTAATCGTTTAAATCAAAGTCATTTTTACCGAGCATTGATATATATATGTCGGATTGTCATCAGCAGACTATTGTATTTCTACATGTCTGTGGGACTGTGAGAAATTACTACCTTGTCGGGAGTACATCTTAAGGACCACCAATTAAGACCAGCTTGGAGAGAACTGGCTTCCCTCCGATTGCACTGGACCCCTGAAGATATACATATGTCAATAGTTATTTACTTCGTTAACGTATGTACCTGATTAATGTAATGTTAAAGTGATTGAAGATCAAACGTTTCATCTCGGTGTCTGTCTATCCTAGGACATCGCGGTAGAATAAAGAGGCTTATTCAGGAGGCACCTGCTTGCTAGTTCTGCTTCACAAAATGTATAGTTTCATATTCAGAACCAGAACTATCTCAACCTCAACGAAACTTCCCTGATAGCATGTGACTGAAAATCCTAAAACACACTTGAAACAAAACACCATGACATTTTTTATCTCTTCCCCACACAGACCATAACCATTACCATCTCTAACACTATTACTATTAATATCAACTAGTTTCATAACCATCAAAACATACGACACGTAATAGGGCCGTTGGTCATTCAGTGTAGTCGATCGCGCAATGACCCCGCTTCTGCGCGCGCGCCGGGAAGCCGCACCATTTGTTTTTGGGATATAATCGACCAATAACTGTTCGTGTCGATGACTTGCGTTTGGAGGGTTGGGGAATGGAGCTTTTGTTAATTAAAATGCAGTAAAATTTGGGTTAAATTTAACTTTTAAAGTGGTTAGGTTGTCTGCTAAGATCTTTAGCATCTGTGCAATGTTTTACTTTTTTACCTGACCAAATTCATCAGGGCCTCTAGTAAGTACATCTAAATCATCAAACTCTTTCCCAAATGGGTGTATTAGGTTGGTTTTATATCTAATTATTCTCCTTAGTTCTTATATTCTTACGGTATATGTTATGATAAAGCACCTTAAATACCCGTAACTACCAGTATCAGATGGTATGATAGGCAAGGCCTCGATGCGTTCAAGAGCATCATTATACGCATCTCGATTTCGGGATAATAAGCTACTAAAGACTCTACGGTTTCAAGTTTTATGACTATGCAGCAGTGGCGCAGCTACAATAATATATAGATATATCATTAGAGGGAAGCCGAAAAAAAATTGTTCAGTTCTCATGGGAACTGAACAATTTTTTATACCTACAGATTTTTTTCCGAGTTCCTCAGACTCAGACTCAAACAAAAATCTGTAGGTATTTAACCTTAAGATGTATTAAACTGGTATTAAATATAATAATATGTAATGTGATGTGATACACAGTTACACACACAGGTGTTATTATTTGGCAGATGTTAGTATTTGGTATTATTTGGCAATAGTAGACATTAATAAAGAGTGGTTGTTCCGTAGTAGGGAAGCCGATAAGAATCGGGTTATATTAAGGCTACGCCGCTATGCCGTAGCAAAGTTGGAAGCTCAATCCACTTTTAAAATGCGAAAATATAAAAAAATACCGTACAGTACCTAAAACTTACCTCTTGTAAAATTCGAGTTATAATTGGACCATGATAAGACTTCTATTGGTCATTTACTACATGATATTGATCTTTTAATAAGACTACAAAAATAAATATATATATGAATATTCTAGAACATGCAACGGTAGGCGAAGCATACCTTAACATGACATAAAGCACAAAATTATAATTACAAGCACCTAAAAAGGAGAACATGCATCATATACAATTACAGAGCGTGGGGCGACAATATTTGAAAATTATGTAAATATAATCCCGGATACGAAGCATATAGGATTTTACGTCTTTAGAGTTGCATCAGAGTAACTGCTATTCTAGAAACATAGGTACCTACTGAGTGAAGAAGAAGACAGTAAAGGATAAATAGATAACGACACTCTATAGGGCACATTAAACAATCAAATAATATACGCTTTTGCTCTTACGCAGAGCTTGAAAGCTGGAAGTACATATTTTGAGTCCAAGTGTTGGTGATTCATCGCTCCCGGGCAAAGTGTCGGTCTTGAAGATTGCTGATAAGAGGAGGTACGGACACGATTGCTAATTCAATGTTACTACCAAAAGAGCATACAGCATGAACTTGCACACAGCATGACTTTATATTAATTTCTTTTACGAAGAACATTTAGATTCATTCCACATTTTAGTCGCTTGTGATTTTGTGTTGTGTGGGTGAATGAAGAGTCAGATGATGTTGGAAAAAAATACAATGACAAATACAAAAACAACAATACTCTAAACTTGCAAATGAATCGGTGCACAAAACTTACAATAACAATATAACCGAACATTTTAACATAAATTACAATAACAATCCATTGTAAGCAAACTGATTTCAACAAACGACTGTTGTTCTTGCTACAGGGATTCTGTTGAATATTTGAAAAGTAAGGGCGCACGCTTTATTTTTAGAATTAACTGTATAAGTATTGACGCCCACGAAAGTTCAACTAGGTTACATGATGGTCAAAACATGTATGGTAGATAATCTTTTGTTCGCAATCTTAGATAAGAAAGATAAGAAGAAGAGAGAGAGAAGAAGAGAGATAAGTAACTTTCCAAATATATGCAAAAACAAGAAAAATATTAAAAGAAAACTATGAGGATAGGTCAAAGACAACTATGGGTAGAGAGCCAATTGAAAGAAGATAAAGCAAGCCTTCAGTGGCGTAGCTACAATCATCATTAAAGGGAAGCCAAAGAAAAAATTGTGCAGTTCTCATAAAGTCAGACGAAAAACTGTAGGTTTTTAATCTTATGATGTATAAAACCGGTATTAAATATAATTGTGTAATGTGTTGTGATACACAGTTACACACACAGGTGTACCATATTATTTGGCAATAGTAGACATTAAGAAGAGTGGTTGTTCCGAAGGGAAGCCGATAGGAATCGGGTTGTATGAAGGCTTCGCCCCTGCAAGCCTTAACAATAAACAAAAATTTTATTGCAACCATTGTAAAATTTTAAAGACTGAACCATATTGCATTTCCACTGTTCTATTTCAAGCCAACAAAGACTTATTTTTACCAAATAAAACTAAAAATAAGGACCAAGAACTAATTGGTCTATTAAAACGAGCAATTAATCAAACTTATAGCACAATTGCTCGACACGGTATAAGCAATGACCATTGATCTTAATGAAAGTCACAAAGTTATGTCAGTTTTATTACAAAAATAACTGTATTGATGCAACAGTTATTTCTATCTGGAAACACTGCAAAATTCTGCAAGTGAAATGGGGCGAAAATATTGAAGATGATTTATTATCAATTGTCTTTAAAAGGCAGGATCTGTGATTAAAATTACATTTAGTAATGTCAAACTGATCTTTAAATGGGGTTTAATCTAATATTTATACCTAGGTACCTATATGATTGAAATGAAAGACAAAAACAAAATTAATGACAACAATAAAGAATTTGGTTTTGCGGTATTAATAATTCACAAGGATACACTAGATACTTATAGGCATTCTACTTTTATTCATTATTTCGTGGAAACTGGACTTCAACAGACAAACATGTGTTCATACTATTAGGAATCTATTTTTCAATTGGACACCCAGAATTATATGCCTACACCCAGTGAATACTAATCTAACAAAGGCCTTGTAAGAACTCCAAGAATTTATTTTTTCACATTTATTAAATGTGGACCACCAACCACTTCACTTATAGATGACACTTACGTTTTGCATAGCAATGAGCATGAAGAAAAAATAAATGTACTAAAGAAAAAAATCCACAATCACGTAGGTCTAAGAAAATGTATTCCTGTATAAAATTACGATAAAACCCAACTAGCCTTTTGAGAAGATCATTAATACTCCATCATTGCACATTATGGAAGTAAATGAGCAATTGAAATTGCAACATTGGGTCGGAAACTTTTAAAATTCAATTCATAGCCAAATCATACGTGATTGAATTGTTTGTTGCAATTTGATTGACTATAGAATTAGAAACAATTGATTTTATCATAGGATATGCTATAAATCAGCCCAAAATATGGCCGTTGAGTCCTGAATAACAATATTAAAACGCAATAGTATAAGATATTAAAGCGCGTTTCATGCATTTTAACTAAGTGGTCTTTTTTGGACGGACGGACATGCAAATTCGAAACGTATGGATTTGACAATTACATTAAGTCAATGCGTGTGTTCTGGCTCGTATTTACGCAAATGTGGACGAGTGATAAATCTGTAAGGAGCTAAACGTGTATGTTGAATATTAATTGTGTGGTTGGGCTTTCAAGAAACACCTAGGTACATACATATTTTTCTAATGTTCTCAAATGTATACCCCTACCCATCTCTAGAGAAGTAAAGTCAAGTAACTTAGGAACAGGTCGTAAAAACAAATTCGAGTGCTGTACCTAGACTCAACCAAATCTGTATTTAGAATAGCATATTTTGTAGTAAGTAGATAGATACAGCTTGAAATAACTAAAGAGAGTAAAGAAGCTGGCATAACTTATACTTTATAAAGTAATGTCAAAACGGATACTTGGATTTCTCTTCTCCGCAGCTGAAAGACAAGCCTTACCTACGCTTACGCCTTTACGGGATATTTCCAACCGCCATACCCATTCATAATCATTCATTCATCTTTTATCATCTATAAAACTTTCTCAACTATACATCATTCGGTTTCCGACTATAAATATCAGAGTATATCACAGTGGTTCTAATTCACGTTTCTATTCACACCACAATAAAACAGTCGTTAATATACACCGCCTTTATGTCCCCCCTTGTGGGTAGTTGTAAAACGACCACATTAAAGTAGAGAGTTTGTTCACTGAAGGGAAACGAATCACTGACACCTACGCAAAAGGGAGTCATTTGTTTGATTCTACGAGAAGATATGAAGTTATGGATGCTTCAACATTCAGACATCTAACAAGGTAAGTAGTTGCATTAACTGCCGATGTGAAAGCATTATTTGAATCCAAAAGTAGTAAGACTACGTTCTACAGTGACATATGGCAATGTAACTATTATTCATAAATTGAATACAGAAATCAAAGCCAGGAAGGCGAATGGGTCGAAATTGTAATATGATTTATGAGTTAGACTCACATGCTAGCGAGTTGTCTTTTTAGGCAAAGAATGCAACAAAGACCGAAGAATATGAGATCTTTTTACCTCTACATACATCATTTACCACTTCATACTTTTAACCTCACCATAAGCATGTAGCAAAACGGCAGTTGCAAACTCCCCTCGATTGTTTTTATAGCGTGACGGTTTATACTCATTATAGATTTACATACAGGTATGTACTACAACCAATATCAACAGTTCAAAGCCATCAAAACCACGTGCTCCGATATAATGTTCTGGATTTACAGATCACAGTATTGTACTGAGATTTGTTACTCCTTTACGTTCAAAAGCACTTAGGTGACTCATACAACTGAACGTGACAAGGGCCACTTCCAGGTCAATATTGAAATTATTGGAAGTTAGATCAATAACCTACCCTTTCTCCACAACTATGTTAAACTTCAAACTTATATGTCAAACGATAGATATGGAGATACAGATGTTTTGACGACAGCCATTGAACAGCGAGTACGTGTACATTGGTTGTATTGCATTAGGAAGCTTTTGGTCCTTTGGAGTGGAACAATTAAAAATATAACTCTTTTAAAATAACAAACTCATGAAAAATCGAACTACAGTTGTCAAAACGTTCACTGTTTAAGGCCGGCCACACACAGTCGTAATTCCGAAAGCAAAGAAGCAAATCCATTCATAATCTTCTTTTCTAGTAAAGTCTAATAGTAATTTAGTAGTATTAATAGATTATGAGTGGATTTGCTGCTGTGCTTTCGGAATTCCGACTGTGTGTGGCCGGCCTAAAATGTTTTTTTGTTTTGTACGAAACAAGGTTTCCAAATACACATCAGAATTTTATGAATTTAAAAGCCTCAAACAGAAACCATATAATATGTATAAGTCATAGAAGGTATTAACTACATTTTAAAACTCTGACTAAACAAACAAGCCGCGGCAGATCAAAGTGAAAGTATTAATTAACATACAAACAAAAATCAACATCTACTTAATAAACATAACATTCATTACAAGCGGTAGGTAAGTAACATTGACATTGGTACCGCTAATGAGTCAAAAGCGATGCGCTTGCGCTCCTTCGATAAAGTATGGTGTACACGCCCACTGATGCGTAACATAACGAACATAACAAATACTCTAGTCAAATCCTTGTTTCCAATTGATGTTATTTCTACTTAAAGGAGGGCTGTCACATTTTGTCACCTCTCTCGCTCACACGGGACCAAATTTTTAAGAATGTTAAATGAAAAGATGCTTTTTTGAAAAATGTGATCAATGGGCGACCTACTAAATAACATTAATTTAATAGGTAATTATTAAAACACATTTTTATTATTAAATGCCATTATTAAATCCCTAACTAATAGAAATAAGGAAGGAAGTTATTTCTTTTCCCTCTCTATAAATAATAATTGGCTAAATTATTGAACAGATGCAAGACCTGGTGACTGTCATGGATGAAGCATATAATATGAAAGGGATGAATATAAATGTGAATAAGACGAAGGTCATGGTGTTTGAAAGAGAAGAGGACATATCGACGCGTGATGTGAAAATAAATGATAAAAGTGTAGAGCAAGTAAGTGAGTTTGTATATTTGGGGAGTCTGTTTACAAGGGATGGAAAGATTGATGAAGATGTGTAAAGGAGAGTAAATGCGGGAAATCAAGTGAATGGTGCTATACATGCGATTGTGACCAACCAGTTAATGTCCAAAAAGGCCCGACTGGCTGTTCACAATGGTGTTCTGGTACCTACGCTTATGTATGGAGGTGAATGTTGGGTGTGGCAAAAGAAGCATGAAAGTAGAATAAATGCTGTGGAAATGCGTTCCTTGCGAAGCATGTGTGGTGCGACTATGAATGATAGGCTGAGGAATGATGTGATAAGGCAACGGTGCGGTTTAAAAGAAGATGTAGTGACAAAAATTTAAAAGTGTAGATATGCTTGATGGTTTGGCCATGTTGAGAGGATGAATGAGAGTCGACTAACAAAAGGTATTTACACGGCAGATGTGAGTGGAAACGCCCCAGGAAGACATAGGTATAGTGATCTTATTGGTGATGTTCTTCAGAAAGGTCAGGAGCGTAGTAATCGCAACCAGCGTGCGTGTATGACCAGATGTATGAACGTAAACGAGGCAAAAGGATTATGTAAGGATCGTAGCAGGTGGCGTTCTGTAGTTTCTGCCTACCCCCATGGGAAGAAGGCGTGAGTTTATGTATTTATGTATAATTGGCTTAAATTACCTATAAGCCCAATATCGCATATTATAACGGAAATTGACCATGGAAAATAATACTGTTAAGCGATGTGATAACACTAATTTGATACCTAAAATATCTGAAACGTAAGCTTCAGTTCCATTATATATAACTACGTTAGTATTGTAATATATATTTCATATTAATTGTCTTGGGACAAAAACAAGCGAAAACTAGATTCAAAATACACAGAATAGGAATTCGTACTAAACTAATCAAAAGAATTAGGTAAGTTCTTCACTTAGTATCTGTCAAATTATCTCTACTACGACTCGCCTTAGTTGACGCTTAGCTTTATACTGATTAGAAATGCCATCAACCGTGTAGCCAGGTAATTCTGTCTCAATAAAAACATGAAAAACGATGTTATCACTTAATTCATGTCGCTAATCATTGCCATTATCAATCAGCCAAGTTTTACGACCAATTACTTTCTTTTAACGCGTTTTTACTATATTACCTTCCGCTGCGTCGTATTTTAAATTGAATTTATGTTTCTATTTGGATCTTGTTTTTCTTCTCCCATAAACTTTTTTCCGAAAGCTAAGTGTCTGATAAAAGTATTTACATAGCCATTAAAATGTGCTATTAAAATAAACTGGCTAGGTAATTATATTATTTATCTACGCTTCTTGAAGTAGCTAAGTGCCGATGTATCATGATAGTACTTACTTTTTTTGAAGTTAATAATATAATCTGTATGCATTGCGTTCATATCAAAAAGATCATCTTTATCGTCATGCATTCCGTTTTGATCTTCATTGAAAATCTACTAACTAACTAATAAATACTTAATTCTACTAATTACCTATACCCTTCATTTCCCCTGTTGAAGCTATTCAACCATATATTTACAATACTGTTCGTTGAATATGCCGCATTATAATCTACAAGTCGTAGAGGCGGTACGGGCGTGTCGCTGTCGATGTCGGCCCCATCATTAATAATCCCAGCCATACTGCAGATATCATCGGGGCTTTTACCAATTGCTCGAGTATGCTGTATTTTATGGGAACCATAGTCCACAACGATAAACATATCAGTTTCTAAGAAAACTTTGGAGACAATGCGTACTGGAAAACTTTCTTTATAATCAATCATGTATAATTAGTATTTGGTTATCATTCATAGGACGACGCAGTAGATCCATCCAAACGAGAGTTTAATAAAAGAGCAAAAACAGCTTTTAAATAAAGTAGGAAAAGGTCAAAACCGTAATGAGCTCTCAAAATGAAAAGTTGCAGCTACCTCTCGGCAACAATAAATAACTTTAATTGCAAAATTTGTCTCTGTCTCAGTGTATAATTTGTAAAATGAATCAAAATTTACAAATGAGCCACACCTGACAAGAACAAAACATTGTAAACGCGCTCTGCACTCATTCATTTTGTCGTCGGCCGCAAATCGTATTTCATGGCGTCTGAACTAAACACCTTAAATTATGCAATCGTTTTACTCTAATCCTAGCCCTTATTAACAAGCAACAAAGTCGATTTTAAGCAGTTGAAGATTCTCAAGACTTTGGTCCTAATGTACTTGTACAGATATTGCGATAAGGGTAAGTTCGAATCGCGTGGGTGTAGCATTAAGAACTCATAAATCTTATGCCGGGCATTAATTATTTCACATCTCGGAAGACGAAGCTCAAAAGAGTTTTATTTCATTAGACAGTGAGATAAGACCCGATGTTGATTTATTGATGCTGATCGGATCTTTGTCGTAATTTAACTGGACACTTCCTGCTAAAGGATTTGGTCCTTTTTTGGTCCTTCTGGAACGCGTAGAATTCGTGGGTTGATCTTTTATTTTGTACAAGTTACTCTAATAACAACTCGGTTTGAGAGATAAAGACACCTGTACGTTGTCGAAGGCACAATAGGTCCACCGCAGGAATTTGATAATCGTCTCAATTAACAAACAACTTTTTTTTGTCCTGATTTCCGTTCATTCTTTATTGAGCGGTCAGCGTCAAGCTTTTTGGTCGAGACTGGTATTTTAAGATTTAGGATAGCTGGCCTTAATGCAATTACACGTCATTATAATATACACAGAAAGCGAACCAAGCTTTTTGGTTGAGACTGGTATTTTAAGATTTAGGATAGCTGGCCTTAATGCAATTACACGTCATTATAATATACACAGAAAGCGAACGTTTCACTGAATAGTTTGTTTGTCAAAACATTTAAACCAAAATCTACAGGCGACGGAAATAGCTGGTGCCCTAGTTCTGAATTTGCCAGAATCCATCCAAATTGAATTTATGTTTCTCTCAATCTACATTACTAAAATGCTTTTAGCGTGACACAATTTAGATATTTAATAGCTCATCAACTTTATTGCTCGCTTCCTCTTTGCCTTTCTCGTTCCCTAGTTGCTATGACAATTAGATCCGCGGATGTGATAATTTCGTAACATCCTCAGGAGTGGCAAATGTGGTATTAGGAGTAATATAACATTGTGAATTGCAGCGAAAACTGAGATAGGTGGGCTTAAGTAGCGAGTACTATACGGTCGATTACGCTAATGCGGCATGAACCTTGTTTACGGGCGCCGAGTAATTCAATGCTCACGATTACTCACGAAGAAAGAAGTGGTAGAACAATTTTATTTTTTCAATTAAATTATGGAGTGCTATTTATAGCAGCTTAGTTTTAAATTGATTACGAAGATATTAAAGCGGCGGCTAAAAACAATTAATGCTTTGATGGTAATCAAGATTTTAATGGAGATGAAAATGAGTAGATGAATATTGGCTATAAGCCTCGGGAGGTTTCGAGGTATATACGGCGTCGGGAATGGATAGAACAATTAATATGTAGAAGTTAAGTATTTAAGATGTAAGAAATATTAAGGGATGAGATTCGATTAGAATTGGTTCTGGATAATACAAACAAAATCACAAGCACTAATGTAATTTCTGGCAACACGGAAGCTTATTGAAGTGATCGAACAAACAAACGTATTATGTTTGTATGCTTTGAAATATTATTTGTAAACAAAGCATTGTGTAATGTGTACTAATGTTTATCAATGTGTCACAATGTGATTACAGCTTATGATATATCGGCTAATATCCATTGACACAAGTGCTTTTCCTCCAAATACGTTGTACACTACTTCCGTAAAAAATGCTTTTTTCTTTACCATCCCAAGCAATTAGGTTGAGCAACAGCTTTCTGTTAATAGGTGTGCCAAAAGTTGATAGCTAACTGTCACCTTTTTAACAAGACACAATAGGAAAGGCGTTCCTTGGTCTTGTGCAGGCTCTACTTACTTCCAGGGCACATTTGTAAGAAACTCAGCTTAAGTGCCGCGGTTCACTTTTATCGTCCATATCTTTTTGTAAGTTACGGTCTATAATAAAGTTATCGGCTGCTGTCCATACACTTCATTGATTAAATTATCGGTTATATTAGATACGACATGACAACGGTCCAGATAGAATAAAATTATCATGAAATTCCCTAATTAGCAGCTCAAAAACCCGATCATACTCTTGTAAAAAGCCATAGCCTTTTATCCTTTCCTAGCTCCCAATTGGATAAGGATATTTAATTTCCTCCCATTCCATCATTTAATTGATTGAGTTCAGCATGTAATTTTACCCAGGATTCAGCCCACGTAGCCAGGAAGGTATCGTTTAGGAGGCACACCATCAATTGAGAGCAGACGCAAAATTGCTGCAGATTGATTAGGTTAAATAAGGATATGATTGTTGCACTGACAAAGGAGATGGATGGGGAAAATGGAACAGCAATACCATGAAACGTAATCTGTTTACAATACAGCCTCAGAAATGACTAGGGGAACTATTCGTGAGTTAAAAGAGTTGTCGGGGATAACGAAGCTGTTAGTATATTTTCTATGCATGTGCTCGAAAAGAGCGTTTTCCAAGCAGCCAAATTTGCGGAAAGTACCACTTTTTCACACTAGTGCTTATTACTTTTTTTTGTTAACTTTGTCGTCAGCCGACGACGCAGAGTTGTTATTATTTAAAGGTGGGCATTCACGGTCAGTCCATCGCGCCAAATGGCGTGATTTACATCCAAAATTTGATCGTGGATGTTAAAATCCGTTAGCTTGATGTAAAACTCTAGATGTCCAACCGCTCTATTTGACTTTAGTCGTTTGGAGCTACGCCAAATGGCGCTATCGTGAATGTCACCTTTAGTCAAGTACAGATTATTCATTCTTATAAAAGGTACAATGAAAGTAATACTTCACTAAACGCGTTATTAATTACTCTAGATTTAGATTTTGATCAATAAATTAATTTTCAATATTTATATTTTTTTATTTCTTCGCACAATGCATAGTAAAACGTTGTATGTTACACGTGCGTAAGACGATTTCCGACAAATGCCGCTCGCTGGAAATCACCTACTTTCCACATTTGTAGCATAAGGATATAGAGGAAATATTACAAAGAAGCTCATGGCTCTTGATTTTGAGCTAAGGACGTAAAAGGCGGAAGAGCGTGTGGTACTGAAGTTATGTATGAAAATATGTATTTAAAAAACAAAGTCTTAAATTACAGGCCTATTGCCATCATGGGACTGCCTGAGATATAAGGTAGACCACCAGCAGACAGACCAACCTCGATGGTGGTATCGCTGATAAAAATAAGACTACAAAATTCTTAATTGGACAAGTGTTTAATATGGTCGATTAACTTTCGGATGTAAGCAACGCAGGCGCAAGTGCGGTACGGATATCGCAGCTGATAATGCAGGTAGATACAAATATTGATACAAGGCACACCGCACACCACGTGGGAATGACGTACTACTACGCCAGTATGTGCGTGGCAAAGATTAGGGAGATTAGAAGATGCAGAGATAGGCATTTAATTAATGGAACCGTATGGTGAAGATACGGTTTTTTTTGCTGGTTTGTTTTTTTACGTATTTTGGAAAGACCCAAGGTTTTTTAAGAATTCTCAACTTTCAGTAAGATGTATGAGCAGTGGTGGCCCAGTGGTAATGGCCACTACTTACCGAGTTGTATGTCGCAGGTTCGAACATAGACAGGCGCTTTACTTTGTGTAAATTATTTCATCACCACTGCTCTCAAAACGGTGAAGCAAAACATCATGAGGTCCTAGAACCAAAAAATTCGAAGACATGTGACATCTACCAACCCGCACTGGGCCCGCGTGGTGGATTACGGCCCAATCCCTCTCACAGAGAGGAGGCCTGTGTCCCAGCAGTGGGAACATTACCTAAGGGTTATTATCCAGTAGGATATATTAGAGCACTGAAATTAATGTTGGCAATGAGCAGAATAACATAAACAGTGTGTATCATCAATTGCTAAGCAATCTTATCGCAAATAGAGGTCAGCAGAGACATTAAAATTAGTCTTATTACTAGCGCCAATCAATAAAATTGTCACCCTTATAATTAGTATTACATGATTAGTACTGCACGAGCACAGACATGCAACACGTAGGAAGACATGCGCTCTCTACGTCTTCAGACAATCTAAACGCTCATCATTATGGTAAATAGTAAATACCTAGTTTCCACTTAAGCAGTTGAAGTGCGCATAATATATGTTTTTAACCGACTTCAAAAAAAGGAGGAGGTTCTCAATTAGGTTGTATTTTTTTTTAATGTTTGTTATGTGTGTCATTTATAAACCGATTTGGAAAATTCTTTTTTATTTGAAAGGATTGGTCCGATTTTTATCAAAATCCAGTTCTGATGATAGGATCCATGAACAATTAAGGGAACTCCTCAAATATTATAGGCATACATGTGGCAATTTTGGTATTTTCATCGGTAAGTCAAGCATTTGCATTCAGAAAGTAAAATTTGGTAAAGTGGAACTGATGATGAAGATCACAGATGGCCACCGGAACTACTCAATAATATAGGTACCTAAGTATTTCACAAGTTGCGATTCGATTACTTTATTATGGTTGCTAAGCAATTTATGCTCATCACAATGCTTATGGTGAAGTGGAGCTAATGGTAAGTACCAGGAGAACTCTTCAACAATTAACGTCCCTGCATCGGGAAAAGCAATATTTTGTGAAGGTGATGAGCAGTTGACATTAGGCTATTGTAACTTAGATAAATTACAAACCGACCCACTAAGGGCCGATTTTTCAATCGTCAGATAACTTTTACATGAGGAATAAATATGGCAGTTTTGACGTATTTTCTATACAAAAGCTGTCAAAACGTCAAACATATTCCCCAGATAAAAGTTATCTGACGATTGAAAAATCGACCCTAAAAAGTGAAAAATAAAAAACGTTTTTACAAAAAAAAAAAAAAACAACCGACTTCCAAAAATACACTACAAAGTGAAAAGTAACTTTAATTTCGGAAGTCGGTGGCAAAAAACGAGAATACAAAATCAAAGACACCGACTTCCGAAATTGAAGTTATTTTTCACTTTGTAGTTTGTTTTGGAAGTCTATTGTTTTTTTTTTTTTGTAAAAAAGGTTTATTGATCTAGAACTCAAGTGAGCTAAGGGAGAACTTAGTTTTTCCGTGTCGGGAAAACTGTTGTATCGGTTTTGTTGTTAGGAAATTCTGAGAAGCAGTCAAGAGCTTGCAAAAGTACTTAAGTCAGTAAGGAGACAATTTTTAATCTATTGAATAGAATACATTTCGTTACTCGGTCGGTCAGTCGTCATTCTGAACGACTGATTGACCGACCCATAATGATTTGGGATAAGGGCAGTAGGATGATGAGGAATGTCTGAACTCATTCATCATCCCTCTCAAATTATTTTGGGTCGGCGCAGTGTCTTCGTCTTCCATACTTCTCTATCAGCCTTTTAGTCGTCATGCCTATACATACATAATCAGCCTATAATGTTCCCACTGCTAGGACACAGGCCTCCTCTCCTCGAGAGGAAGTAGGCTGTAATCTACCACGCGGGCCCTGTGCGGGTTGGTAGATGTCACATATCTTCGAATTTTTGTTCTAGGACATGCCGGTTTCCCCACGATGGTTTCCTTCATCGTTTTGAGAGCTGTGGTGATGAGATTATTTACACAAAGTAAAGCGCCTGCTTGTGTTCGAACCCACGACCTACAACTCGTAAGTTGGGGCCGTTATCTCTGAGCCACCACTGCTCTCATACATCTCTGTGCGTAACATATCTGCCATTGAAAGGGGACAAGGCTTATCTCCTACTAGCTTCAGCCCGCAACTTCGTCCGCGTGAAATTTCTTGTTTTAACATAATCCTGTGACACTCCGCAATTCTGTAGCTTTCCATTGCCTAATGAAAGAATTTTCGGAATCGGTTCAATAGTTTCGCAGATTGCCCTCTACATACCAACTCACAAATTTTACCTCTTTATAATATTACTAGCTGTGCCCCGCGACTTCGTTCACGTGGAAATCGTAAGGTACATAATAATATACTAAAATAACAGCCACATTTCAATAAAACTCCTTCGTCCCTCCCGACCCGCCGCATTGCATCGCCCGCCTGCTGCGTTATAACTTCGTTTTCGCTTAGCGTTCTTTCTATTTTTCTTTCTGCTCGGCTCCTAAGGTCGTAGTGTGATGTTAAGCAGCCTATAACCATCCTCGAGAATTGGGCTACCAAATGCAAAAAGAATTTTTCAAATCCGACTTTTGTTCACAATTTCATGGGTTTTACTTTTTTGCGCGGAACCCTAATTCATTTTCTAAAATAAAAGTAGCCTAAGTTAATCCTTATAACATCAGCTATCTGCCAGTGAAAGTCCCATCAAAATCGGTCCAGCCGTTTCAGAGATTAACATTTTTTTATATTTGTGTCTGTCTGTCTGCTTGTTCCGGCTAATCTTCGAAACGCCTGGACCGATGTTGACGGGACTTTCACTGGCAGATAGCTGATGTTATAAGAAGTAACTTAGGGTACTTTTATTTTAAAAAAAGAATTAGGATTCCACGCAAAAATTTAAAACCCATGAAATTGTGAACAAAGTGGGATTTGAAAAATTATTTTCGCATTTCGTAGCCCAATTCTCAAGGATGGTTATAGGCTATTTAACATCACGCAACGACCCTTAGGAGCCGAGCAAAATGAAAAGTCAGTAAGAACGCTAAGCGAAAATGAAGTAGGTAGATACCTAATAGAGCGGGCTAGCGATGCAACGCGCCGGGCCGGAGGGAGTTTTACTGTTATTTTAGTATATTGTGTATCTTACGACTTCCACGCGAACGAAGTCGCAGGGCACAACTAGTAGTACGGATTGCCGGGGGACACGGCTTCTCTCCTGCTATTGAACTAAAAAGAATCGATCAGTACAGTCAGGCTGCTACCTATTCGGGGAATACTCTGCTGACGTGTCGTGACGTAATAATTACAACCACAGAACAATGACCAATATATCAAATTAGACGCTCGACATCGTTATATAATTAATATCCAATCAAGCAGACTTTAAAGAAAACTAATTATAGACCTAACGAGATAATGAGTCAGTTATTAATTGCTTTAAGTAATTGATTTATGCGTGTGAATTAATTAGCCTGTACTTTCGCCTGTCATGCTTTTTTGTGTTATTATGAATACTTTATTTCGTAATTAAATTATTATGAAGAATATTAACTTAAGTACGTAGGTGCCTAACTTGCGAAGACGAGCGGAGCGGAGACATGCAGGAATGGACCAATCACAGACAAGACGAGAGACGTGATCACGATTTTAAGCAATACGTCCTGTCCGTCTCCTCTCCGCTCCGCCACAGCGGAAACTCACCTTAATGGCGTGTTACTATTAGGTATTTTCTTCCAGGACAGATTTTGAATTATTCAATAATGTAACCAAATACGATTAGCTCAGCTCTGGCCATAGATTAGGCAAGTAAGGCTCGTAATCTAAATTAACTGCCTTTGCATACCAAACCCATTACTTACCAACACTAAATTGCACATAAATCATTAAGGCCAAGCTATTAATAAACTTAATTACACTGATGTCTAATTATCACTTACAATTGTTATTACACATTGTAGTTATGTTAAATGGACTAAATGGGACATCTAATAACGTCACAGGCATGTAGAATTTATCTGTCTAAAATACTTGAACATTATTTACTTCCTGTTCACTTTTAGAATTATTTTAAACAAGCCGTGTGTTCGATGACATTCTCAACGGCAATAGTGATGAACCTCCATATACAAACTTTCATCCCCTATTCAAGCCCGTATGAGGTGAATTTTCAATAGTTCTTCATTATAGCTCACAAGGAACTCTTGTGCAAAATTTCGTGCTTCCACATCTAGCAATTTAGGCTATGCGTTATTTGTCAGTGAGTTAATGAATGAATTTGAGAAATTGTACACACGGCTACATATCAAGCTATACATTTCCAGTATAAGCTGATCTCGCATTGTATAGGATTTCCGTATACTTAATATGATACCTAAAGCAAAATATGAAGAATTATATTAGTATCCCACGGGTGCTACTACAGGTTTCGCATGAAGCTAAGCAAGACGAAGGCATAAAACGATCAACAGAGTCTCTCTCTACAAATATTTTTCTTAATCTTTGACAGCGTCGGCATCATCAATAAAAGACATACCGCCTAATTATTATAAACGCAGCATGTTTGCGTGAAATACCGCAAAGCTGGTTGCAATACCGTGCCCACTTAGAAGTGTTAAGTAAGTACTTAAGTTTTGAGTACGACTTAACCGTGCATTAGTTGGGTTTCGGAGAAATCCACTGATATACAGCCGCTGTTAATTAAAAACAGGTGTGTAGGAGATAAAGGTTTAAACTTTAAAGCGCTTTTTTGCTGCTTTTCAAAGTCAACGCGGCGTACAGATTTTGGGATTGGTTATCGTTTATCGTGTATCTTGATTTTGAATAAGAGCTTACCATTTGTTAAACGTATCTAATACTTATTGTTATTATACTATAATTTTTTGGATGAGATGGTGGTAGTATCTAATGTGAAGAAAGTGAATTACACGATAATATATGTAATTTTTCCAACTTTCTCGCGTCAAAAGCATCGGAATATCGGCGTTCGAAATAATATGGTGAGAATTTACACTACATGTTAAATGAAATTTACAATGGACATCCTCAAAAGCAACGAATTAAGTATCATTCTTAATTCGTTGCTCCAAAAGTCCAATTCACCGCTTCTTAGTTTAAATCCAAAACAAGGCGGATAGATTCAATATTCCCGCTTCAAGAGGATAACGGACTGGAGTTCACGGAAATAAACATAGGTAAGGTGTAACATAATTAACGTACAACCTCTTAAGGGGTCATTGTACTCATCATTATGAACGACTTTTACTATGCACCAAACCTGAAATCGCGAGAAAAAAATCAGCTGTTCCCTACATTTTGACGAATTATGCGAACATAAATGTAGGGAGCAGCTGTTTTTTTTTGCAATTTCTGGTTTGGTCCCATATTACACCTTGTACAAGGTGTAACATAATTAACGCACCACCTCTTAACGGGTCATTGTACTCATCATTATGAACAACTTTTACTATGGGCCAAACCTGAAATCGCGAGAAAAAAATCAGCAGCATTTATGTTCGCATAACTCGTCAAAATGTAGGGAACAGCTGATTTTTTTTCGCGTTTCAGGTTTGGTCCCATAGTAAAAGTTGTTCATAATGATAAGTACAATGATCCCTTAAGAAGTTGTGCGTTATTTATGTTACATCTTGTATAGAGCAAAGGAAATTGCTACCTTTCCTCCTGGCAAAATCGTAGCCTTTAAATACACCCTTAGGAAAACAGTCAGCCATCTATTTATTTGAAAGGAAATTGCACACAAGAGCTACACGATAGTTCCAAGTAACGCATGTGAACGAATAGTTAAAAGTTAATTACTGCATACGACGAGGGTTCCTGAAAGTACTGCAATTAAACTACCAGCAAACGACTTTATAATGGAAGGCCGTAATATTTATTAAATAAGATGAAGGTTTCAAGGAAGAACTTGTTTATTTTCTTGGTATTTCATTTACTGTAGAGATAGGACTGATGGAGGGAAGAGTTTATTGTTGTCACCAAACAATGAGTTCATGTGATTGATGGATTGTTCAATTTGAAGGTCGTTTCTGACCTTATTCTGACAGAATTGAAGTTGACACATGCCACGTCAAACTTATAAAATTAGGCCCTTCGAAAATGTACAAGCTTTCCGCTTGGCTACCCTGAGGGGATGCAGACAGTGGAATATCGAAAGGTCAGCACTTAGTACAGAGAAAGTTTGCAAATCAAAATGTCAATCGGATAGCACAGAATGTAGGGAGAGGGACCTGACTGAGATCTTAAAAGATTACGGGCCTGTTTTACTATGTTCCTAAAGACAGTATCTACCAGATAAGTTAACCGGAACTTATGCAGAGGTAGTGAAAATGATAACACTCCATCAGAAATTAATGCAGCAATTTCTTACGCATTTCACAATCAAAACGCCAGCCAACAAAGAAGTACCGCGAGATTTAAAATTATAAAATTGGAACGCTTTTTATTTATTTTTTTATTCTCACACGCCACGGCATCCTGCCTGTCATACGCGAGCCTACTTAACGGATACGTTTAATCTGACAGGTCGGACGCGTCGGATGTTTTGACAGCGAGCCAATTACCTGCCACTTTGTTTAGCGGGCTCTGTACGCAATGTTTCACATCCTGCGAATCTGGGATTTGACCTGGGGAGAGGTGGGTAGAGACTAGTGTTGCTAGATGGACTGTGTGTATTTTAAGTGGGATATTTCGACAGATTTCTGACAATTATTAGATTGGTGTAATTACTTGATATTAACCGTGCAGTTTTCAATTGATAGTTTTTGGAAACGATCTCCCGTTTATCTTATAATGGAGGGCAGATTAAAACAGCGATACGAATTTGACATCGCATGCCAGCTTCCGGAAAAATCACCAAGTTGATGAAAAGCGAAGTTAAGCAGGGTACCTACCGAACAATTTCTAGAAGAAGACCCGCTAGATTTTTGTTACTATCCATAAAACATCGATGGACAAAGCGTGGGAATTCAGAAGTGAATAGTAGTGCTAAATAGCACATTACTGAACACAAATACTTAAATAACTATGCAACTTAGCTTAAACACGCGATCTCGTATGTATGGCGGTTTGTTAAAGCCGGCTACAAACGTAAAAGCAAGCCTGTCAAGAATGCACCGAATCGTCTGTAGGAAGGTAAAGGTCTTTTAGGAACTGCGCCCACCAGCGGCAAGGCACGGCAAGGGATTATCGTAAAATTACAGCAACAAGTAAAATTGTCTCGCGTAGATCTACGAAGGGTTAGTATGACTATAAAATTGAAATTTCAATGATGATGACAGGACGTCGCGGCATGCCTAAGGATACCGCGGCATCGTTGCCGTCAGAATGCGCTTGCGTGTAGTGACGATGGATCCCTTGCTGTGCCGTCCCGCCTGTGAGCGCAGGCCCTTATTTTAATGCCTTTAGCTCTTGACCTTGAGACTTGTCCAAGATGACCTAAGGAGGAAATTATCAACAATATGTCTTCTTGGAATTCCCGTTCAGAGCCTACGTGATAATAAAAGGAGTCAATAAAAAATTATATAACTAGGTAAGTATATTATATTAAATGATAAGCTAACCAGATCTTTGTTTTTGGTAAACTTGTTTATAATCTAGAAAAGTTTCCTACTTAAACAAGTTTTTTTCCTCAATGTAAGTAGGCACGGTTTGTTAATTAAATGAATTCATAGTTATTACCTACACATATGTTATTCAGATGAGTACCTAATAAGAAACATATTGGCACTGGCAACGTTGATTTAAAGATGCATGAAAGAAAACAGATTTATTTACAACTTCAGAACTGATATCATGATTTTTTCTTCCGAGTTCTAGAAGTAAGATAAGCCATCTGTTAGGGCATCTTTCCACAAAATTACCTAAATCAAAGCCACAATATAAAAAGTCCTATCCATGATGCTCAAGTATGAAAAACAAGATAAAATCTAGCTCAATACTAAAAAAAATATGACTGCCATCTTTTTAACAGAAAAACCTATTTCGAATCTAAAAATAGCCATACATCAAGCAACAATATAACAAAATGGAATATTTCCAACTACACTGTTTGAATGGGAATGTGACTGGTCAATCAATGGGGCCACTGTGCTTTGAGACAGTGCAATGCAACCATCGGTTTAACACGTTAATGTGTCAGTAAACTCTGTTATGTCAGTCGTTATTGGTTGAAGAAACAATGAGTTTGCATTTGTTTGCATCAACCTCTTTTGTTCAATCATTAAAAAAATTACTGGCCGGTAACAATAAATCATAGCGTTTAAATCTTGCTTGCAATAAGAACTTTTTGAAAAGCAGTACAGCTTGTAATGTTCTTTTTTTAAAAGAGATTTCTATAAACCACATAATAATGTTTGCATTGGCAACTAAACTGGTAACTCATCTTTAAAATATAAAGCAATTAAATTATATAAATGTAATGTTAATGAGGTTTAGGTATAATCAAATTCAGTTAATTTAACAATACCAAATTTTGAAAATTTACATTAATATTGAATTTAAGGAAAGTGCATGATATGAGTTTCCTAATACCACTTATTACACAGTAGGGACTATTGAAATGAAGGTTACAAAAAGCAATCACAATATAGTATGTCTTGGACGAATGAGGTGTCTGTATGTCTCAAAACCCTAAAATGACATGTGTTTTTCAACAAATAATATTAATTATGTGTTTTGTCTAACTTACAATGAATTTTAATTAGACATTCTTAGAAGTGATTGTGTTTTGTTTCTGTATTTAGCATTTTATGTTAATGATAAAATAGATACAAAGTTTAAAGTGATTTGTTTTCACATTACTTAGCATTCTGATTTCAGTATTGAAATGGAAACACATACACATACATAAACTCACACCTTCTTCCCTTGGGAGTAAGTAGAAACTACAGAACGCCACCTGCTACGATTGAAAAAATGATTGTGTGTTTGTATTTGCTTGTTTGTTCGGGTGTTTTCTGTTGAAATAAAAAGTCATTGATGGTTTATTGATAACTTGAAGAAGAAATAATATGTCATACAACATCGATCGTTAAAATAATGTGAGTATAATGATACCCTATCAGTAAATTGTAATTAGGTAAATAATTCTAGTAATAGTGATTAGTACAGACGTACTTAGCTAACAGTGCACTTGTCTATTTGTTAGGTATGGCTAATTAATATCTTGGTACTTACATTCAGAAGCTTTTCACATATAATATTTAATATTGATTATAAAACTGGTTAGTTAATAAGTAACTAAGTACATAATTATTAAGCCTCGTTAGAATTACTTACTGTACCTACCAGTTTTGTTTACACAATCGCGCGATAATTTGTTCATTAACGATAGCACAGAATGAAATCTTATTATTTTTTGTAACTTTTGTCATCTTACTACTGTTTATGTAGGTAACATAAACAGTAGATTTTACAAAAACTTGTTCAGTAGCGTTATTAGGTACAGACCTACATATCTACTAACGAAATAATTTCAATGACGTATTATTAAAAAAAAATGGTAAGTAAATTAAGTTCTGAAAACAATGTTGTGAAGTTAATCATGTAAATAGGTATAGTTTGCGCGATAATATAACTGACGGCTACGATAAAAAACAAGTTGTATCCGTAAATTCCCATGTTTTTTCTGCCTATTATCCCACACCAATAATACTTACAATCAATGAAATTAAACAAAAATAACTCACCAATAAATAAGATGGAGAAATCCAAAATAATTTTTCGCAAAATAAATTTTGAATCTCTATCTTTTGTGATTGTATGGGTACGAGAGTTCGTTTTGCGGTCATTTCTTTCCATTTTAACTTATTTTTATACTAAACTACAGTACAAGTACAGTTAGAAAACAATAAAAACACTACCACTGCGAACAAATTTACGAAATATCTAACGTCAAAACGTTGAAAGAAAATTTGACAATAACCACACGTCAAGCATCGGGCGCATGCGCTCGCGGACTGGTGATGGTGCGTTCAGAAACAACCAACTACCGAGCCGGTGCGTTCGTAACTTCATAGAGCTCACTGGTATATTCATAGCGTTTATTGTTGATGTTGGTTGACAGCCGGCGCTGGCAACTGGATGTGGCTTTTGTTACCGCGACTTTCAATCTTATTATAAACACAGTTTTGTACGCTTGGTTTTCAATCAACAATTATAAGATCAACTTAAAATATTTGTACAGAAGGCCGCACAGTGGTAACAAAACTAGTATAAACGAGCCTCATATTTTAATGAGCTAGGCCAGCAGGTCATCATAGCCCGCAGGTTACCACCGATGTGCGGTCGACTGTACATGAACCAACATTGTGTTGTATGTACGTTGTATACATGCATTAACGAAAGTGTAGGTACTTCATAGAACTTGCCTACACATTTCAGATATTTTTTATAAGTACGTGCTTGTTAGGGTCCGACCGAATTTCGTTTTCGGTTTTCGCCAATTTTCGGACGAAGTATCCATTTTTAGCAATTTTCGTTTTCGGCCGAAAAAAAGGATTCGTTTAATTTAATTAGATTTTTTTGAAACAAGTTAGCCGGCAAATCAATACCTACTTCCAATTAATTTATTCAGAGAATATCCATAGGTAGTCAAAACTACAACTAAAAGCACAATAACTGAAAAGAATGCTTATTCTCGCATTATAATATCAGATTGTTCGTTTATTGCTATTATTACGTAATAATTATGTCTTGGACAAAAGTGTGGACGGCAGCACATCAAGCTACTACAATAGATTTTCAACTTTACCGCTAAAGCATTAGGTTCAAGGTTAATTGGGAAAATTTGACAGTTTCGGGTAGCTTGACCTGCTGGCGTCTGTACAGTCTCGAGTGATTTAAGTTTAAACGGTTTTTAAAGTATAAAATATTGTCACGGCCTTCATTTCTCTTTTGCCAAAGAAAAACCTATCAACATGATAATGATGATGAGCATGAGGTCCTGGGTTCGATTCCCAGGTCGAGCAAAGTGTTATTGGGTTTTTCTATCTGGAATTTCTCAGTAGCAGCCCGGAGTCTGGATTTGTGCCCGGTTGATGGCAATAGGCTCGCCCCCTATTACATGGAACTTAAACATAACTGGCGAAATGTGGGTGTACTATAGGTACACCTCTGCCTAACCCTTCGGGAAAACAAGGCGTGATGTTATGTTATGTAAACCTATCAACAAACAAAAAACATTTTTTTTCGTTTTCGGGTTTCGGCCTAAAATGCAAGTCAGACAGAATGTCGTTTTCGATTTCTGCCAAAAAAAAAATGCATTTTCGGTCAGACTGTCCTTTTAATGAACTCATAATTTTTTTTTTTCTTGACAATTCATTGTAAAAATCTAAATGAATGAATTTATGTGGGGGCCGCCAAAATTATCATTTTTGTTTGAAGCAAAAAATTACAAAATATCTTCAATTTAAAGAAATATCTAACATCAGGTACTTACTTACTATAATTCTTCTGGCGGTTGGAAAACAAAGTAAATAATTAGCTAGCTGTTCCAAACTAACCTTATGTAGTATCTACTTATGTAAGTATTTCATAAAAATATAATTAAGTATATAATTAAGTAGTAACTTTATAGGTATGGTACAGGACTACGGATACAAAAAAAAAAAACCGAAGGACTTATCCCAAAGAATGAAGCCATAAAATATTAATTTTCGGAACTAAATTGATTATATTTCACGCTTACAATATTCTGAACATGATAACGCATGACTTATTTTACTAGTTTCACAAATCCCAACCGAACCGTGGAAGATTGGATGCGACAAAGACCTTTTTAATCCTTTTTTTAGTTGTTTTTTTTTTGTTGTTGTTGAAGGAATGCCGCTGATCGGTAGCTATTGAGACGACACCTGTGTATTTATTATTATTTATTTATAGCCGTTTAGACCATGTTTTATATCTATATAGCTGTCCTACCAAGACCGACGTAAAATGAGGACGAAGATGCTCCTGTCCCTATGGTTTTTTTTAGGCGTGCGGTCGCAAAAACATGGTAGCTAATTCGGAAGATTTTAGGATTTTTTGAGATTATGATATGGTCGGCTCCGTTGGTCTAGTGGTCGCAAGCGCTTATGCTGAGCATGAGGTCCTGAGTTCGATTCCCGGGTCGGACAGTGTTTTTGCATCTGGAATTTCTCAGTAGCAACCCGGAGTCTCGATTTGTGCCCATTTGATGGCAACAGGCTTGCCCCCTATTACATGGGACTCGAACACAACTGGCGAAATGTGGGTGTACAAACTCAAACTCAAAGCATTTATTTCAAATAAACCAATTACAGGCACTTTTGAATTGTCAAAGAGTCGGTCAGTTAGTCAGAAAGCATAGATCTCTATGGAGAAGAACGGGCAAGAAACTCCACGGACACTCTTTTAAATCAAAATACATACTTACATACATAGATACATAAACTCACGCCTTCTTCCCATGGGCGTAGGCAGAAACTACAGAACGCCACCTGCTACGATCCTTACATACTCCTTTTGCCTCGTTTACATTCATACATTTGGTCATACATGCACGCCGGTTGCGAGTACTACGCACCTGACCTTTCTGAAGAACATCACCAATAAGATCACTATATGTCTTCCTAGGGCGTCCCCTCCCGGCGTATCCACTCACA
This sequence comes from Fissipunctia ypsillon, assembly GCA_947568875.1. Lineage (NCBI taxonomy): Eukaryota > Metazoa > Arthropoda > Insecta > Lepidoptera > Noctuidae > Fissipunctia > Fissipunctia ypsillon. The sequence goes on from OX387659.1 coordinate 18,106,901, forward strand.
TCTGCCGTGTAAATACCTTTTGTTAGTCGACTTTCATTCATTCTCTCAACATGACCAAACCATCTCCTAAGCATACTCTTTTAAATTTTTGTCACTACATCTTCTTTTAAACCGCACCGTTGCCTTATCACATCATTCCTCAGTCTATCATTTATAGTCACACCACACATGCTTCGCAAGGAACGCATTTCCACAGCAGTTATTCTACTTTCATGCTTCTTTTGCCACACACAACATTCACTTCCATACATAAGCGTAGGCACCAGCACACCATTGTGAACAGCCAGTCGGGCCTTTTTGGACATTAACTGATTGGTCACAATCGCACGTATAGCACCATTCACTTTATTTCCCGCATTTACTCTGCTTTCCACATCCTCATCTATCTTTCCATCCCTTGTAAACAGATTCCCCAAATATACAAACTCACTTACTTGCTCCACACTTTTATCATTTATTTTCACATCACACATCGATACGTCCTCTTCTCTTTCAAACACCATGACCTTCGTCTTATTCACATTTATATTCATCCCTTTCATCTTATATGCTTCATCCATGACAGTCACCATGTCTTGCAACTGTTCTGCTGACGATGCAAGTAGAACTTGATCATCTGCGTAGAGAAGGCATTTGGCAAGCAAATCATTCATCCTCAATCCGCACTCACCCTCTTTCAAATTTGTCAGACAACTATCCATGTACAAGTTGAACAGCCATGGTGACGCTACACAACCCTGTCGAACACCCCTCGAGATGCAGAACCAGTTCGTGTATGCCCCATTTATCGTAACACAAGCACTGGAATCCTTGTATAAAGATTTCAGTGCCCGTACCAAGCGCCAGTCCACACCGTACACCGACAGTGTCGACCACAGTTCCTCCCTCCACACACTGTCATATTCCTTCTCCAAGTCAAAATATTGGTTACATCATGCATGTTGAAATTAAGTATGTGAGAACAATGTAGAAAGACATGCACGTTGAAAGCGTCCGCAACAAAAGAATAAAAACCAAAAACGATTCGAAAATTAAAGTAAGCCGTGGGAGCTAAGAGATGACCAGTCAGTCCCTACTGACGGCGACCGTTCAGGAACATGACGCATGGATCAACACCATTCAGCTCAACCATTTTGAGGGGAACTTAATGATCCAACACACATGCCACCACCAGCGAGACATTTGAGTGAGCATGACATACTCTCAGTCGCAGAGCAAATTCAAGTTAATGAAAGACGTACCCAGTTAATGGTAGCTTAGGTAGGTAGGTAGGTAGGTACACCTCTGCCTAACCCTTTGGGGAATACATGCATGATGATGCTATGTTGTGTTATGACATGATGCGGTGCGGCTACGGTGCGGCGCTTGAGCGGTGTCGCTGCGGCGCGGCGGCCTACATTACCTACACAATATCCATACATGCCACACGGTGCTTTCCAGCGTCGCACCACACGTACACACGGCTACATATCAAGCTATACAATGCGAGATCGGCTACTGGAAATATAATTAGCTTGATAAGTACATAAGTAGCCGTGTGTACACCGGAATTCAACTAGGCGAGACGAGGCGGGGGTGTGTATGCGCCGGAGTGACCAGATTACTCAGCAATTCATCATACTTCAACACTCTTCGCCCACTGCGGCGTCGTAGTAAAAATCTTTTTGATTCGTGTAGACCGGCTCTTAGGAACGCGCCCGATTGTTAGTTATCAATATACATACTAGCTGTACCCCGCGACTTCGTTCGCGTGGTATTCGTAAGATATACAATATACTAAAATAACAGCCACATAATAAAAATCCCTCGTCCCTCGACCCGTCGCGTTGCATCGCCCGCCCGCGCTATTACTTCGTTTGCGCTTAATTTCTTTCTGACTTTTTCTTTTTGCTCGGCTCCTAAGGGTCGTAGCGTGATGTTAAATAAACCGCACCTAACACTAACTATCCCCTACTATACTTTATTTAACTATCCTCGAGAATTGGTTTATCAAATTCAAATAGAATTTTTCAAATCCGCCTTTTTGTTCACAATTTTATGGGTTTTAATTTTTTTGCACGGAACCCTAAAGACTTTTCTAAAATAAAAGTAACTTAAGTTACTCCCCGCCCCGTAACGTCAGCTATCTGCCAGTGAAAGTCCCGTCAAAATCGGTCCAGCCGTTTCGGAGATTAGCCGGAACAAACAGACAGACATACAAAAATTTTAAAATTGCCATTTTGTTAATTAGGTTGTTTCATAATATTTTCCCCACTTTAAAATGAATTTTATTTTTTTTTATACTTATTTATTTAAACAATTAATCGACAATATAATTACCATTATTATCGAGAACATGTAACCATCTGCTAGCAATGTTTCAATACCCTTAGCCCAGGAAGAAAGTGGTTGACAGGCAATGAAATAAGAAAGTTCATTTTTAGGTCGCAGAGATTTTCAATTGTTTTTTACGAAAATGCTGCCCGAGCACTGAAGTCCAGCGGTGACATGTAGAAGTAAGGGACGCCAGTGGAGTTAGCAAGGGATCCATCCACTATTGACTTGACGTTAGAGAACGGAGCGGGGGCACGGTAGTGCCCCCGCTCATCTTTTCCGGGCAGATAGTCGGAAGGTGCCAGATCAGGGCTATGAGGTGGGTGAGGTATAGTTGTCCAACCGAGCTATTCTAGAAATTTACGGGTCACTTTCGCTATATGTGGTCTTGCATTATCATGAAGTAATAATACTTCAAGACGTTTTGGCCGTTTTTTTCTAACAGAGTTTGCCACCTTCTGTAGTTGATTCACGTAGACTGATTGCTGTCCATTAACTCCCAAAACAACATTCTTCGCGAATCCCAGAAGACTGACAGAAGAAGTTTGTGATCATGCAAACTGCTTATTGGCTGTGTTAGTGGCTGTTTATCAGCAGGCATCCAAAAGGCCTTTCGTGTGACGGTCTCATATAAGACCCAAGACTCGTCACTGGTGATAATCGACTCGAGAAAGCTCTTTGTTTGCGGGTGCAACAGCAGACTTTCACAAATGTTGACACGTATTGCACGTTGAGCATCGGTCAAAGCATGGGGCGTCCATCTTGACAAAACTTTACGGTAGCCCATTGCCTGCAGATGGCGATCTATAGTACTGTAGTGATATTTTAGAGTTTTCTATAAATCCCTGGTACTGGAATCCGGGTGCAACTCAAGCTCGCACCGCAACACATCTTCGTCAAAAGTGACGGGTCGACCAGTATGAGGAACATCTTTTAGACTTGTGTCTCCTTCATTAAAACGTTGAAACCAATTTCGTATTGTGCGATCAATTATTATTATTGTATTTATTGTACTGTACATACATAAATAAAATAATATGACAAATTAACATAATATTTCATCAAATCATTTATTTCGGTAAAAAAATAACATTCTTTCGTGTTCTACATCCAAATAACATACAAAATATTCAGTTTTTAATACATATTAGACTGTTCGACGACTTCGTGCCTTTTCCTGTCCTTCAACCTGCGAAGACATCGCGATAAACGGGATCCGCAGGCCATATTTTTTTTTTTTTACATAGGTAATTAGTTCATGAAACTTTATTTATCGTTTTCCTCGCAAGTGTGTTGATAAACAGCCGCACGGGTCGATCCATCAGGTTAAGCTACGCTTGCCGGGATTAGTCCGTGGATGAGTGACCATCTTTACATACCGAGACTCCTCCGTGCCTCGGAAAGCACGTTAAGCCGTTGGTCCCGGCTGTCATTCCTGGATCTTTGACAGTCGTTATGGGTCGTCAAAAGCCCGAAAGTCTAACAACCAGTCTTACCAAGGGGTATCGTATTACACAGTTACTGGGTTGTGGATAAAATACTGGTATTCAGCTGCATTCGGTTAGACTAGAAGCCGACCCCAACATAGTTGGGAAAAGAAAATGTGACAGTTCAACAACATTTATTGCGTTATAAACGTTGTTGAGCAGACAAATTTTTCGAACATATGAAGCAATGGATTAGCAATACTTATGCTTCAAAATCATTCAGATTGTGATTGATAGTGTGTTACGCAATTGGGGTGCCGGCTGTCGTTTGTAGATCTTTGACAGCCGTTACGGGTGGTCAAACGCGCGAAAGTCTGACCACCAGTCTTGCCAAGGGCCAAGTGGTAGGTTACCCAGTAACTGGGTTGTGGAGGTCAGATAAGCAGTCCCTCCATGTGTAAATACTGGTATTCAGCTGCATCCGGTTAGATTGGTAGCTAGCCGACCCCAACATAGTTGGTAAAAAGGTTAGGCAGATTATGATATTTTATGTTTAATTTATAACTTTTTTTCCGCTAAGATAGGCCATCTTAACGGAGGAAAAATTATAAATTCCATCCCTATTCTGAAATACAATGTCACTACATCACTACATCTGCATCATTATAAAACAAAGTCCCCCCGCCGCGTCGTCTGTCTGAACGCGATACTTAAATTCAAAAATTTCTTTAGGTATTTTATTTATTTTAATATAGTAATGATACCAGGCACAAATCCAGTCTCCGCGTAGTTTCTGCGAATTAACATGTGGATAACCCCAGTAAAACTTTACTCGACCTGGGAATGGGAATCGAACCCAGGACCCCACGCTCAGCAATCGCGCTTACGATTTCTAATTTAAAGGCTGAGGCTAGTAGACCAACGAGTTCGTTACCTACTTAATATTATCGAATAAAAAACTAGTAACTTCGCAAGTCAAACAAGTAGGTAGACCGTAGGTACGGCCTATTTAGTAGGTATATAAACAAAATTAGGTATATAGGTAGGTACCTATATACCTAATTTTATTTATATACCTACTAAATAGGCTGTACCTATCATATTCATAATTCTTTATTCTAATAAATCGACCTACTAACCCACATTTTAACCAAATTGCTGGTGCATGTAAAAAGCGTATGAGTATTATTTGTAAAATTCAGCAAGGCAGGTAAAACAAATTCCTTGCATATTACGAGTTATTTCATTTGAGAATTAAATATTTGAGAACAACGCCACCTATTTATCTTCGCGTGAACTATTACACTGATAACTGCCAGCAAGTAAAGAAACTACTTACAGCACCGAGTGAAACTACGTTTGTAAGTAGTATTCGCTTTTGACAACAGATGGCGCATTAACAAACATCGTTGTTTACTCCTTAGTAAAATAGAGGGCACCACTTCTATTTTAATTTTCTGATAGTTTAGTAGAAGAAGCAAAATGTAACTTTATTACCTAAAATTATTTGATGTATTTTAAATTTTCTAGTGCTTTTGGAAAGATGGGAAAGTAATTATTTTTGTTGATTATGGCACCAGCGGCACAGCCGTTTTCTACTCCGAGCGTAGTTTCATGATGATGAGGTTAATTCGGCATTTGCGTATGTTTGACTAGCTTCCGCCCGCGACTTCGTTCGCGTGAAATTTGTTGCCTTGACCCACCCCATCGCATCGCATCGCCTGCCCACGCTGTCACTTCGTTTTCGCTTAGCGCTCGTTCTTACTTTTTTTCTTTTTACGTTACATAACCTTATAGCCTTCCTCATGAATTGGGCTATTAAATGCAAAAAGATTTTTTAAAAACCGACTGGTAGTGACAGAAATACAGTCAATAAAAAATAAAATGTGTAGGTAACTAATAGAATAAGCGCATTTTTGTTACTTTAAGCATTATTATACCCGTCGTACTTTTTAAAAGAAAGGTCCGATTTCAATAATTGAAAAAAGAATTTACATGTATATAATCAACCTTGATAATGAAACTATTTATTTGGATAAGGATTAATACCATGTTTATGAAAACACCTTCGCAAATAATCCATTATTTTATAACAAATTTTTGATTACCATTAATAAAGTTATAATGTAGTAACCTTAAAAGATAAACATATGCTATCGCGGACTTTTTTTTAGAACTTTTTAAGAGAAACAATTCGGTCATACATGATTTTTGCGTAACTTTAATCATTTACGCAGCGCACGCAACGGAAGCTCTCAAAAGGAATAATTTTTTCCCGTTTTTGCAACATTTTTCATTGATGCTCAGCTTCTATTGGTCGTAACGTGATGTTATATAGCCTATAGCTTTCCTCGATAAATGGGCTATCCAACACAAAAAGATTTCGTTAATTCGAATCAGCAGTTCCCGAGATTAGCGCGTTCAACCAAACAAACAAACAAACAAATTCTTCAGCTTTATAATATTAGTATAGACTATGGTTCTACTACTAACCTAACGCGATCACGGGTTGCGCCTCTATTCGCCACAAAAAGTAAATGGAGATCTCTATACTATCAGAAGTGGGGTTCTGGGTCTACTCCCTAAGCACGAAGTCCGTAGTTTCGGCCGAAATTACGGGCGTTTCCTGCTCTGTATCACTTATGGACATAAAATTAGTTCAGTATCCGAACTAAGAATGAATGACAACACGATTTTACAGTTGTCCCTATGCCCGATGTGGTTTTGCCCGTCCGGAAATTTTAATTTTACACTTGTTTTGACGGAATAAGTACGCGACCAAGAAGATCTTAGGTATACTTAAAACTAGGTACTTACTGACGATTCGCCTCATACAACTGAAAAAACCGTTAGAATAAAAATACTTATCCCAACTGATACAAGATACTCAAAGTGGATGTTAGATCCTAAGCCGAGCAAAGTTTGCTTGTCTAAGTACCGCCTGGCCGCAGTAATCCAGCTCAAGCTAAGCTAAGCTAAGCTGAGCTGAGCTGTCTTCGGTAGATATTGAAATGTTTGCTTTTCGCCGTCGGCCAAAGATGGATTACCTGCTAGTAGTCGTACCTATATTTACTTTGTGAGTAGTTGAGTAAAATATTTTGTACGAAAACAATGTTGTTTGTGGTTTAAACTGTAGGTAAGTAGGCCTTGAGGTTTAAGTATGTAGTGTGTGTAAGCTGGATCTATGGAAAATAATTAATAAGTATCTTAAGCGCCTGCTACACGGTCGCCAACCGCGTCCCAACAGAGGTGACCTTGGTGGTTTACAACCGTGTGGATGGTGGTTTACGACCGAACATTGAAACAGCTCTGCCGGTTGCCAACCAAGGTCACCTCTGTCCGACGCGGTTGGCGACCGTGTAACAGGCGCTAAGCCGAGCTTAGTTCTCTCATAACCCACATCAGAATTTCTTCCATTTTCTGAAGTAATTGATTGTTGATTATGGATAGGTAACGTGGATTAAATTTTAAATCTATTCTAAGCATAACTTTTGGAAATGGTTATATTGGACTGATTTTGGTAGTTGGTTGGTTGGTTTGAGTTTGGTTGTTATAAACCACATTTGGAATGAATTAGTTTGACGTAACTAACAATTTTTTTTAAAGAGATTGGAGGCTGGTGCATGAGGTCTGGGTTTGATTCCCAGGTCGGGTAAAGCGTTATTGGGTTTTGCTATCTAGAATTTCTCAGTAGCAACCCGGAGTTTGGATTTGTGCCCGGTTGATGGCAATAGGCTCGCCCCCTATTATATGGGACTTAAACATAACTGGCGAAATGTGGGTGAACTATAGGTGCACCTCTGCCCAACCCTTTGGGGAAACAAGGCGTAATGTTATGTTATGTATTGAGGGCTGGTTCGTTTTGACAAAACTATGTCCAACTCGATAGTTTCACGGGTAATTATATACCCGTTACATTGAAATAATTGTAATGGGCATGGTGCCGATTCTCTTGTTACAAATGCGTCTAAACTAGACTAAAAATTATCAAAATTTAGTTTATTCCTGTCAAACGACGATTTCCCATTCTGAAATTGACCAAAGTGACACAACTTAACTATATTTTAGTTTGACAGCACTGAGATGCCACCGAGATATTAGTTTAGTGAAGATGGTAATTTGCTATTCTGAATTTGACGTTTTTCACCTAAAATTTTGATTTTCTAACTAAATCTGACTATTTTTAATCGCGATTAAGGGGGAAGCGCTAAGGTAGCCCGCGAAATTCAAATTTTCTTACGTTTTTTGCAATTTGCTGGTCAGTGTTAAGTTGTACGTTGATGAAAATATGATTCGCGGTCGTAACAAATATGTATTTACAGAATTATAATCATTACAATCAGTAATAAAACTTGTTAAGTTAGTATAATCCCCAAATGTCAAGATTTCATGAAATAGTAATTCTTGGGGTTTACTTGGTCTTAGAGAGTTGTGTTGATGACTTTAATGATTATAATTCTGTAAATACATATTTGTTACGGCCGCGAATCATATTTTAATCAACGTATAACTTAATACTGACCAGCAAATTGCAAAAATTGTAAGAAAATTTGAATTTCGCGGGCTACCTTGGCGCTTCCCCCTTAAAAAGGCGTGGAATAAAATTAGTTGGCATGAAATAAAATTTACACCAACACCTCGACTTCTGGTGCAAAAACAGTACTTACTGTGTCTTTTTTTCTTTCTTTTGCTGATATCTCAAAAACGGTGCGTCCTATCGTAGAAATAATGATTTTTTTTTCTCGTCGTGGCGGTAAGCTATCATATTGATTGATTATTGACGTTTGACATGCTGTGAAGTGACACTGTTGTGACAGCGGACAGTTCTCTTTCTATGATCTATGGATGATCTATGGTTTTTACTGTCATTGTTTTTAAGCACAGAGTGACTAAATCAGTGAGACGCCAAATTATACAGTATACAAATCAAGAAAAACAATGTGTGTGTGTGTGTGTGTATGTGTGTGAGTGTGTGTGTATGTGTGTGTGTGTGTGTGTGTATGAATTATCTGTATTTTTCCCGAATTCCACCTGGCCGATTTTGAAACATCTCCTTTAGTTTATGAAGATAATTGGATAAAACATCCAATTTTCTTCTTCATGATTGAACGTTCTAATTTCAACTAGGTATAGTACGCGTCAAACTTTATGGCGGCTGTGAAGTGCGCTACTCGCTGCGCAGTACCGCACCCCTCACCCCCGCTGACACGTGAATTTGTTACTGCGCAGCGACTCGCCTCATGTTCCGAGTCGCCATAAAGTTTGGCTCTGAAGTGCGCTACTCGCTGCGCAGTACCGCACCCCTCACCCCCGCTGACACGTGAATTTGTTACTGCGCGGCGACTCGCCTCATGTTCCGAGCCACCATAAAGTTTAGCTCTGAAGTGCGCTACTCGCTGCGCAGTACCGCACCCCTCACCCCCGCTGACACGTGAGTTTGTTACTGCGCGGCGACTAGCCTCATGTTCCGAGCCGCCACAAAGTTTGGCTCTGAAGTGCGCTACTCGCTGCGCAGTACCGCACCCCTCACCCCCGCTGACGCATGAATTTGTTACTGCGCGGCGACTCGCCTCATGTTCCGAGCCGCCATAAAGTTTGAATTAGGCTGTACCTAACTCCAGTAAGGTTGGCAAAACAGGAACAAATTGCACTAACGGCCGAACCCACCTATCTATCACCAGTTTTGGCATATTGGAGATAGAAAAACCTATCTATCTATGGTTTTAACGTCCCAATAATCTTTATGACATTATGGAATCTTACCGGCCTGACATACGAGTAAGGACACATAGAAATATACTGTCTACCATCAATAGCGATCTGTCTGTTACTGAAAATAGGTTATTGGGTTCGGTCGTAAAGGAAGGGAGTGTAGGTACCTATCTACAGCTACATATCCGGGTAAGTAACGGGCTTGCAGTAGGCTAGAAAAAACTTTAGACGATCATGCATAACATAATCAGCCTATAATGTTCCCACTGCTGGGACACAAGCCTCCTCTCTTCAAGAGGGAGTGGGCTGTAATCCACCACGCGGGCCCAGTGCGGAATGGTAGATGTTACACGACTTCGATTTTTTGGTTCTAGGACATGCTGCTTTCCTCGCGATGTTTTCCTTCGCCGTTTTGAGAGCAGTGGTGATGAAATTATTTACACAAACTAAAGCGCCTGCCTGGGTTCCAACCTACCACTGGGCCACCACTGCTCTCCGACGATCATGATTAAACTTTAAAAGTTATGAGTGTATTCTGGTATTTCTAGACGTCTCACAATGTCACTAGTCTATACAAATAAATAAAATGGAAGTGTCTGTTTGTAATGTCAAAATAACAACTTTTTACTAAATACATTATGAAAGTAATTACTGTACCTACTTATAACAAAAAAGCAATTTTTAAAATTTTTGTCTGTCTGTTTGTTCCGGCTAATCTCCGAAACGGCTGGACCGATTTTGATAGGACTTTCACTGGCAGATAGCTGATGTTACGGGGAGTAAATTAGGCTACTTTTATTTTATTTTAGAAAAATAATTAGGGCTCCGCGCAAAAAAAATAAAACCCATGAAATTATGAACAAAAGGTCGGATTTGAAAAATTATTTTTGCATTTGGTAACCTATTTCTCGAGAATAGATAGTCTATTTAACATCACACTACGACCCTAAGGAGCCGAGCAAAAAGAAAAAAGTCAGAAAGAACACTAAGCGAAAACGAAGTAATAATAGCGCGGGCGGGCGATGCAACGCGGCGGGTCGGGGGAGGAGGGACTTTTATTAAAATGTGACTGTTATTTTAGTATATTGTGTATCTTACGACTTCCACGCGTACGAAGTCGCGGGGCACAGTTAGCCTATACATATAAAATTACCAGTCCTGACTGATTCATCGACGTAAAGTCAAAACTACTGAGACTAGGAACGTGAAATTTTGCACACGGGTTCCTTTTATAATGTAGGGGAGTATTAAGAAGGGGTTTCTGGAAATTCGACGTTTAAGGGGGTGAAATAGGGGGACTTTGTTTGTATGAAAAATTTTATTCCATAAGTTTTATTCCATAAATTGAAACTGGACACGAATACTTATCTTAGTAAATTATAAAGTTTTTCATTACTAGTTTTTCTAAACTACCCCCTAAAGAGGGATTGGGGGGTGTCAAAGTTTGTATGAAAGAATTTTAACGCGCGGTCCGATTAAGTCAAAGAATAACGTGTATCAGGGATTTCAAAATCTACTCCTAACGGAGTACTAAAGAACGAAATCCACATGGGCGATGTCGTGCGGGAAGTGCTAGTTTTATTATAGTTGTGCAAAAAAATACTTTGTCAGGGGGCCAACCACCACCTGTTAGCAGTATTATTTTAATGATACTTCAGTGTGAGAAAGAGATGAAGCTATACAGGACGTCTAGCTCCATCTCTTTCCCACACTCAAGTAAGATTACAATAATACTGCTTTAAGAGGTGGTGGTCAGATACTGAACTAAACTTACATGGGTACCTACTCCAAAAAAAAAATATAACCGGGATTACTTCTCTTACTACTGAGAGCCTAGACCATGCCTAGACAAAATCAAATCATGTCAACGATAACGATGATTGAAATGTCAAAAATAAATGTTGGATAGACATAAGCCACCAAACTTACTTTGAGTAAATAATTTAATCACCACTGCTCTCAAAACGGTGAAGGAAAACATCGCGAGGAAACCGGCATGTCGTAGAACCAAAAATTCGAAGACATGTGACATCTACCAACTCGCACTTGGCCCGCGTGGTGGATTACGGCCCAGTCCTTCTCGAAGAGAGGCCTGTGTCCCAGCAGTGAGAACATTATAGGCTGATTAAGATGAAACTACCAAAAAGCTTTAATGATAAATAATAAATGATTTTATTTCTGTAAGTAGGTTATACAAACACTTTTACATGTCAAACATTTTTTTTTAAACTAGATGAGGCCGGCGTTTCCTATCTGACTACTCTGAGAAGAAAGGCCGAAACAAACTTATACGTAGTTAAGATAACTTATAGTTAAGCTTATAGTTGTAGACAATAATACGAAACTCTTTCAAAGCGATTGCCTCTTGTGTAGACTGCAGTGGCGAGGCTTGACAGTTCGTAGAGGGAAGCTGAAAAAGAAATTATTCAGTTACAAAGTCATAGAATTAACCCAAAATTAATTAATTTACGAATAATTAAAAATCATTCCTTTACTTCCATCTGTCTTCAAGTAACAGAACCAAAGAGACGCTATCAATACACAAAAAACACCTTTCAGTGTTTAACAGAAATAAACTAAACTTCTAATTTTAGAATTTAAAAATTATTATAGGATCCTCTTTCTCGTTCTCGCCGACGCGTGTTTCTATTTCTGTCTCCGTCATAACCCGATAGATAGCGTGTGACTATCGTCCAAATCAAGCTACGCCACGTGACTTGATAACAGGAATTGAATAATTATTATGTACCTGTAGTATATCTATAGATTTGGCAATCGTAGACACTACTAATGTGCTATTTTTTAATGGTGGTGAACTTGCTCTCCCGATCATCTGAAGGGAAGCCAGTAAGAATGGAGTTGTTAGCGCGCTACGCCTCTGGTAGACCCTTATATTATACGAGAATGAAAGGCAACATTGGTTTCTTCAACCTAATCATCATCATCATAATTGGCAGCCTGTTTTCACCCACTGCTGAGGACAGGCCTCCTCCGTTTTGCGCTTTGCTTCAACCTGACAATCAGCTGCAAGTCTTCCTGCGTAAACTTTACAAATTAACAGAGGGAGAGCGGCGCGCGGCGGTGACGGCAGCGTCCCCTAAAATTTTTCCTCTTTCGTCATCTATGGATTCTTCATTAACGTCCAGTAGGGTGCCTTACTTATACCATGAGGGAATGGTTTTGCACTCATTAGGAATCCTAAGAACGGCAGCATTGTTGTGTTTACACACACTTTTTAGGTATTTCAACTAGTTAAGTAACTTGCTTTAATTTTCTTCCTACATTTTCATAAACTGATGAATAATATTGGGAAGGGCGGTGAAATTACAGGCCCATGCACCATTTCAGCTTTTTCTCTTGATCAGCGGATAATACTATTATTCGCTGATCAAGAGAAAAAAACTGTTTGTTAGGTGCGGTCAGGGTTGAGGTGTATGTGAGGAGCAGTGTCTCGTAGGCAGGCAGGCGCGGGCGGTGCGCAATAGACGAGAGGAATCTTGGGTGGGTTTAACCTCGCTGCTAAGGCTCTCCACTCCTCTCCGCTCGTCTCCACACCTACCTACCTACATGTTGATACAAATGGGCAGTGTGTGATTGAAAGAAGCCAAGAATGTTATGACAATTGCTCACGAGTAAGTATCAAACGACGTTTTTCAACACATTTTCGAGGAAAAATAACAAAAAATTCATAAAAATAATATTTGGTAAGTAACAAATATTTGTGAACTTAAAAGCACTACCTTCAGAGCTACTTTACGAGCTTGCTAAGGTCCTGTGTCCATCAAAGTGGAGATGAGCGGAGAGAAGAACCTTAGCAGCGAGGATGAACCCACTGTAGTTTCCTCTCGTCTATACCTAACGCGCCGCCCGCTCCTCCCTGCCTGCGTGACACTGCTCCTCACAGACATCTTTGATCGCACCTAACAAATATGAGACATCTCTCCGCTCAAATAGTGTTCACTGGAGCTATAAACGAGGAGAAGAAGAGAAATTAGGAATTGGTTTTTAAATAATCTCTTTTTTTAATCGTCGTCGCATCTAAACATAAAGTTGAAATTTGAGAGGCTTCCTAAATACACAAAATGAGAGAAACTATGAGACCTACCTACACACAAAGTTATCTAAGATTCATAGTCAAACACATGAACAAATACACGACAATATCGCCACCGAAATCCCACAGCTACGATAGAATAAATAATGCTCTAACCAAAAGCGCTCAACACAAATAAGCAAAAATATTCACCAAATCCTAACTTTGTATCACAAATTCTGTACAACGGAATCCCGCGAAAATTCGTTCATTAAAGCCAACAATGCCTTCAGACGGGTACATACAAATAACCGACCGAGTCCAATTTAAATAACAGGCTCGCAAAGCTGAAAAACAAGCCTTAACCGAAGTTGGGAATAAATTAGCAACCCCCCCTTGAACACCCCCTTACCCAATGTGTACATTGTGCAAAATATTATTTGCCTTGCCAGACAATAATAGGATCTAATGCCACGCCCTGACATGTTAGCTTTTGGGGGCTCCGCCCATCGAAATCTCGTCTGCAATTGGTCTACTTTTATCTCCATCTCTGTCTTTGGTATGTTCTGTCTTACTCCCTCGTGTAGCTTTTCCCTCAACGCCCGAGGGGTAAATGTTATGGTAGGAAACATATACGAGGGTTTTCTAGTACCGCGCTCGCATTGTCATGCCGCTTTCACGAATATTTTTTACGCAATTTTTTATTTGAAGATATCTACCTGAATGGAGTACTAGAATTCGTTTTATGAGATTTTTTTCAATACACGAGTCTTTTAACGGATTATGGGATAAGGATGTCTTTGTAAAGAGTTTTTATTTGGAACGTGTAGGATTTTATTTTATTCGGCTTTGAGTTTCAGTACTTTAGCGTTTTAGTAGAGTTGATTAGTAATTATCAATTTTGAGATTTTAATTAGAAGTAGATTCATTGGGTGTTTACGTAACCTATTAGGTATTGAATACAATTAGCTAAAATATAAAATTGTATCCATTAATCACTTCAATCGATCCCCTAATAAATCGAAGAATAGTGCTATTGCCAATAAAAGGGTACCAAATATCAGCGAAGGCATCATTGCCCAAAAAGAGAAAAAAATCAATAAATAAAACTCTAACATAAATGCAAACAAACCGTTTCACAGAACTAAAAATAAATACCACAACAAAGTCGAATCGATAAACGCGAAGCGGCCTAATAATTATTAGTCGACGGCCTGAAATTCATGCACAAAGCTCCGACCCACAGTAATAATAACGACAATTGTTGTGTTTAGTGGAACGTAAACGCGGGCCGCGGGGGGTGGAGGAGGGGGCCTGGGGGGTGCGCCCGTGGGCGGAGCCGCCGGGGGCAGAGCCTCCCCGCGCGAGGGCGAAGCCGCAGTCCGCGCCGCGACACGCGCCACAACGCACCTCTGACATGTGACCGAAAGCATGGAAGATTGTGATCTTGCCCAATACCGCGATATGATCATCGAGGGCGAACTGCCGCTGGACCTGCGACCGCCACCGCGGATGTACCTACCGCACTACCTGCGCGACGACCGCGACCCCGAGTACCCCCAGGACGACACCTACGTGTCCGTGGACGAGGACACTCCTGAAGTTCCACCGGTATCCAGTGACTCAGAACGGTACGACGCTTCCAGTCCGACGGAATCAAAACCATCGACACCAAAGAAGCCGAAGCAGAAGTCCTCATCACAACTCATCAAGCCGCCTTACTCCTACATCGCACTCATCACGATGGCCATCCTACAGTCTCCTCACAAGAAACTGACACTCAGTGGGATCTGCGAGTTCATCATGACGAGGTTTCCGTACTACAGAGAAAAGTTTCCCGCCTGGCAGAACTCGATCAGGCATAACTTGAGTCTGAACGATTGTTTTATAAAGATTCCGAGGGAGCCAGGGAATCCGGGAAAGGGGAATTACTGGACGTTGGATCCTTTGGCTGAGGATATGTTCGATAACGGGAGTTTTTTGCGGAGGAGGAAGCGGTACAAGCGGCCGGCGCCGTCGCTGCAGCATGCGCACGCGGTGGTGGCGATGCTGGCGCGCGAGGCGTACGCCCCGCTGCTGCCGCTGCCGTGCTACCTGCCGCCGACGCCGCTGCTGTCGCTGCCGCGCCCGCCGCCGGCGACGCTGCGGCCCGTCCCGCTGCCGCCGCGCGTCGCCGAAACAACTGAACCACGAAGTAAGAGATCTCGAAACGGATTCTCTATTGAATCCATTATAGGTTCACAGGATAGTCCAATAAACGAGCCAAGGAGAAGTGCCTTCTCGCCTCTTCACCAAAGCAACTGTCCGCCGGACGACTGGGCCAGATGAATGTACCTAAACGGGTACGGATCCAGTCCATCCCCGTTTTAAAACGTCCCGTCGGATACGTGATCCTCGCAGATTGACTGATGTGTTCCGATAAGAATGAGGTGTTCGTGAAGTGATATACGATAAACAATTGTATAAAATATTGTAAATTTTTAGAGGGGTGTCGATTCCTACGTTTGATTGGGGCTAACCATATAGTTAAAATGTTACCATTCCATAAAATAATTTCGGTAACTGTTTTAGTATTTTCCGTTCAGCTGAAATGATGCCCAGTATAAATTTTATTTTTTGTGACGATACAATGTAAGATTCCTCATCAAGCCGATTTCCTCGTAGTACTGGGAAATGAGTTACCTGCATAAAATATGACCAAAAAGTTAATAAGTTAACACTTTTTTAACAGAATTTAATTTAGTTTCACAACCAACTTAAATTATTTAATTTCTTAGAAGTTATACTATAAAAACTGTACAGGTTAATAGGTTTCCAAGTTAAAAGCTTTTTGTGGCAAATCAATTTGTAAAAATCATTCGCTTGTTTTTGTTGTTGTTTTCAAATAGTTTTCTTCTGTAATACGATTTGAGATTTATCAGCAATTTATATAATGTAGGTAAAGATATTTTCAATAATGAAGATTTTTTATTGCAGTTTTTTTTCGTAGCTGTTAAATTACTTTGCCAAATGTATAAAAATTTTCGATTGCTTTTAAAACTGACATCAATGTATTTTAATTTTTTTTTTTAATTTTATCAAAAAGATAGTGATCTATAAATAAGTCTAGTCATTCTATGTACAAAGTAGTGTCGAGTTGTAAAAGTAAGTATTATCTACTAAGTCCTACTGTAAATATATTATTAACTTTACTATTGTAAGTAACTATTGTCAGTCGACATTAAATGCGGTGATTTTTTAAAATAATTGAATGGCGCAATATTGTTTAAATATTTACGACTTTGTAGCCTCAAAAGTTCTTAAAGCCATCTTTAATTTAAAAGAAACATGAATAAGATTGTGACTTCAAACAGGAATGTTTATAATTCTTTATTTTTGCATTTATTTAAATGAAATTTTTCGGGAGTTATAAAAAAATGGTTGTAGATAATTGCGTCTGGCGCCCTATTTAATGCCAACTGTCACCATTGCAATATTTCTTGTAAAAACACTGATTTGGTTCAAAAGGAACTTTGTATCTAAATGTTATCATAAACTGTAGCTATTTTGTGTAACGTAACATCGTATTTTTAAGGGAGAAATATAAAATAATGGAAATGATATTTTTTCGTTTAATTTTGCAATCAGAAAACAAATCTTGCTGAAGCGAATGTCCCTTAAGGCGAAAGTGTCAGGTAGCCCGGGAAATTCAAATTTTCTTACGTTCTTTGCAATTTGCAAGTCGGTATTAGGTTGTATGTTGATTAAAATATAATTCGCGTCCGTAAAAAGTATGTATTTACAGAATTATAATAATAAAAGTCATCAATAAAACTCTTTAAGACCAAAATTGAAAGACTATTTCATGTAATCTTGACAATTAGAACTATACAAACTTATGGAGTTGTATTACTGATTTTGATGATTATAATTCTGTAAATGCATATTTGTTACGGTCGCGAATGATATTTTAATCAATATACAACTTAATACTGATTTGCAAATTGCAAAAAAACATAAGAAAGTTTGAATTTCGCGGGCTACCTGGAGCTTCCCCCTTAAGTTAATTAAGCGATTTTATTAATCACTATTGAATATAATAACATACTAACAATTTACTTTCAGAATATAATAGAATATAGTAAGTATTTATAAAACAAAACATTATGACATAGACATCTAAATTATCATTAGGTACATGTAGCTGGCTTATATAGAGTGACTGGTAATTAGTGACCGATACTTAAACACGTGATTGTACTCATGATAACAAACAACTCTTACTATAAGACCAAACCTGAAATCGCAAAAAAAATCTGCTGTTCAGTACATTTATGTTCGCCTACTATCTGGTCAAAATGTACTGTAAGTACTGCCTATTCTTTTTTCACGATTTCAGGTTTGGTCCCATAGTAAAAGTTGTTTGTTATCATGAGTACAATCACGTGTTAAAGTATCGGTCACTAATTACCAGTCAGCCTATATAGTAAGCATAGTGAAAAATAGGACATTCCCATCCAGTTTGTTAGCAGTTACACACACAACAGCAGTTGTAGTAGTTGTTGCAGGAAACTGTTGGAGCTGGCCACACTCTGTGCAACAGAGATGCTGCACGCTTGCGTCTGATCGCAGCGAAGTCGTCATTTTGCGTGTCCGCGACCATACCCGAGGCACAACAGAAGCGTGGCAGCCCCAACAGCATCCCGAATGCATTGTTGTACTGAACGCGAAAATCATTAACAGCTTTTTGTGTGAAGCTACTTAGTCCAAAGACTACACGAGTGAAGTATTTAACAGTATGCCTTAAAAAGCGTTAATATGCAACTTGTAACCTTAATAAACCGACTTCATTTTAGATCTACAGGTGCAGTAACTCTTTTTATATCGGATTTAAATCTTTTGGTCTCAAAATCTTATGAGTTTTTCAGGCGATCTTTCAATAAGAACCAGATAATTAAAGGAGTCAATAGTACCTACTTTTGACCCCTTTAATTGCACCTAATAAGTTTGTTACAAAAATCTTTATTTGAACAATAAAGTTTGATGCTATCTGGAATCAAACATCGTTAATTCAAATTATGTTGAGAATCACCACTTTTGGAATCGTCAATTGACGTTTTAGCCGTTAAAATCTCACATCGTGAAAAATTTGGTGAAGCCAGCTGTCAATAGTGTCAATCCCTAGTACTGACACATATGGACGCCAGCACATCAAGCTACCCGAAACTGTCAAATTTTCCCAATCAACCTTGAACCTAATACTTTAGCAATAAAGACGAAAATCTATTAAATAAATTTGACAGATTGTAGTAGCTGGATGTGCTGACGTCTGTACATAACTATACATATACCAGAGCGGCAATTCTCGTCATTTTAAGAACGTTCACAGTTTGATATCAGTCTCAAGATGTCCTTTTTGACAAATTTTTGACATTGATTGTCGCTGAGATGAGATGAGATTCCGGCTAGATTTTGAACGTTTTTAAATTACGGATATTGGGCTTAAGGTGTAATTTTAAACAGTATTAATCTCTTAAGGGGTCATTGTACTCATCATTATCTATGAACAACTTTCACTATCGGACCAAACCCGAAATCACGAAAAAAATTCAGGTGTTCCCTACATTTTGACGAGTTATGCGAACATAAATAGGTATAGGGAAAGCTGATTCTTTTTTCGCGACTTCGGGTTTGGTCCCATAGTAAAAGTTGTTCATAATGAGTACAATGACCCCTTAAGGGACTTACACTGTTTAAAATTACACCTTGTATAATTACTTGTCATGATTAATTTATCGACGCAGAGCCTAAACCGCTGAAGCTAAAAACTTGAAACTTTGCGGCTTCCTTATATAATGTAGAGGAGCACTAAGAAGGGGTTTTCGGAAATAAGTACGACCTATAAGGGGGTGCAAAAGGGGGATTTGGGTTGTATCAAAAACCTTATCCCTTGAGTTAACAAACTTGAAACTGGGCAAGAATACTTATCATAGTAAATTAAAAGGTTTTTATTTTTTTGTGTGGCAAAATTTGTATGGAAGAATTTTAACGCGCGGTTCGTTTAACGAGAAATTCAGTATTTATAGTTAAGACCGAAAATAAACAACAACGTGTTGACAGTTTTTTGAAAATCTACCCATAACGGGGTACTAAAGTATGAAATCCACGCGGACGAAGTCGCACGGGAAGTGCTATTTACGTCTCACTGCGAGCTCACTTCACCTAATATCACAGTGAGATTTTTGCAGAGAGGTTGTGAAGAAAGATGACCTCTACCTATCGTTCTTAATAATCTAAAGCATCTTGAAGTGTTCTTGCATTCTAAACCATTGTAAAATATTAAAAACTAGTAACTACTTGTTTGTTAAATATTGATTCCAAGAACTTTTTGTTTCACCCTCCCATAAACAAACATAAACTCACGCCTTCTTCCCATGGGGGTAGGCAGAAACTACAGAACGCCACCTGCTACGATCCTTACATACACCTTTTGCCTCGTTTACATTCATACATCTGGTCATACACGCACGCCGGTTGCGAGTACTACGCACCTGACCTTTCTGAAGAACATCACCAATAAGATCACTATATGTCTTCCTAGGGCGTCCCCTCCCGGCGTATCCACTCACATCTGCCGTGTAAATACCTTTTGTTAGTCGACTTTCATTCATTCTCTCAACATGACCAAACCATCTAAGCATAATCTTTTCAATTTTTTCACTACATCTTCTTTTAAACCGCACCGTTGCCTTATCACATCATTTCTCAGTCTATCATTTATAGTCACACCACACATGCTTCGCAAGGAACGCATTTCCACAGCATTTATTCTACTTTCATGCTTCTTTTGCCATACCCAACATTCACTTCTGTACATAAGCGTAGGCACCAGTACACCATTGTGAACAGCCAGTCGGGCCTTTTTGGACATTAACTGGTTGGTCACAACTGCATGTATAGCACCATTCACTTTATTTCCCGCATTGACTCTCCTTTCCACATCTCCATCTATCTTTCCATCTCTTGTAAACAGACTCCCCAAATACCTATACAAACTCACTTACTCCCATATGTAAATATATATTTAAATTTAATTTCATATTTAATAAACATAAAACGATTTAAAAAAAAAATGAAACTTTTCCTGAGAATATTTCCGGTGGAATATGATTCAAAATAAGGAGCTGAATGCATCCTGTTAGTTTGCGGACGGCTGTCCCTTACACCCTGTTTAACGAAAGAGTTTTTCCTGATTTTGTTCTGCAAAGATGCCTCTATTCGTATTTTTAAAGCAATTTTCCTCTCGAGAAGACGTATTTTACAATTTTCATAACAGTCACGATATTTACGGAAACATTCCTAGTTGGTCTTGAGACATCCTCGTTGATTTAGTAATTGCAAGCTCATGAGGTCCCGAGGTCGATTCCCAGGTCGGGCAGTGTTATTGGTTTTTTAACCGACTTCAAAATTATGAGGTTATCAATTCGACACGTATATTTATACAAAAAAATAAAATTGAAGTGTCTGTTTGTAATGTTAAAATAACAACTTTTTACTAAATTAAAAGTATGTACGATACTTATACCTAAAAAAAAAAACAATAAATTTTTTTTTGTCTGTCTCCGAAACGGCTTGACTGATTTTGACTGGACTTTCACTGGCAGATAGCTGATGTTATAAGGAGTGGCTTAGGCTATTTTATTTTAGAAAACGTATTAGGGCTCCGCGCAAAAAAGTAAAACCTATGTAATTGTGAACGAACAGCGCGGGCGGCCGATGCATCGCGGCGGGTCGGGGGACGAGGGAGTTTTATTAAAATATGGCTGTTATTTTAGTATATTGTGTATATTACTACTTGAAAAAGCATTTAACTCAAAATTATGAAATAACTTTAACTTTGGAAGTCGTTGGCAAAAAACTAAAATACTGATCCCAAGACACCGACTTCCGAAATTAAAGTTATTTCATTTATGTATCTAATTGAATCTATCTAACTAGCCTGTGTTGTACTACTGCTGGGCAAAGGCCTCCCTCTCCCTTTTCCACACAATTCTGTCTTTTGCTTGTATTGGCCAGTGCTATCGGTAGGAGTCGAGCTCGGCTCGTCATCCTTATCTTGGCCTGCTGCGATGTCATCGTGCGTTTAGTAGGACCCAATCGGTAGTTGAAGTTGATGTAATTTCATAATTTTGATTTAATTTCTTTTTGAAGTCGATCTAATATTTTTTTAATTACTTTTTTCCATCAGAAATTTCTCAGTAGCAGCTCGGAGTCTGGGTTTGAGAGCCAGTTGATGGTAATTGGCTCGGCGAAATGTGGGTGTACATCTGCCTAACCCTTCGAGAAAAACAGCCGTGGTATTTATGTGATGTACCACGGGAGAAACGAACATCTATACACCGTAAGAACTATTCTTGCTTGCAGCACTTGGCCGCTATAGTAACGCTTACTAACAGATGTGGTCATCGTGTGCACGGGATTTTGTTTTCAAATTGTTCAGTTGTAAATTTCCTCGATAGTACCTACATATGGACTTAAGAGCCCAGAGTCAGTAACTTTCTTACAACTATAATATATTATTAGTTAAGTTCCAATCACGGATATCTATGGTTGCAATCACGGGTTGCAATACATTTAAGTTTCAGAGGCCTCGTTCAGGAAATACGAGTAGGTCGATTTGTTTTTACTAAAAACAAACCTGATATTTTTTTGCATGGGTACAACAGTAATCAGCAATAATAAATCATTGTTTTAATGTATCAATCAACCCCCGGAAAAACCTACCCGCAAAATTTTCAAAAATCGAAACGAAATGGAAAAAAAAAAACAAAAAATTCCATTGCCATAAGAATCAAATTAAAAACTAAAACCTCAAGTCCCTCAACGTGTGAGGTGCTTCACCATGGACAAACACTTCAAGTCCGGGACAGCAAAAGCTCGGGGATTACTGAGCTTATCAGCGCGGGGCAGTGATAAGCGCGAATTACGTCACTAGCGTCAAATACTGGCTGTTGGGTGGTCTGGAGGCCGTACAAAGAAGTTAGGTAGGTGGTTTTGTTGATGTTTAAATGTTAGGATATGTGAGCATCCAAGCAAAAAGGGTCCAGGGGGCCAACCACCACCTCTTAAAGCAGTATTATTTTAATGTTACTTCAGTGTGAGAAAGAGATGAAGCTATACAGGACGTCTAGCTCCATCTCTGTCCCACACTCAAGTAAGATTACAATAATACTGCTTTAAGAGATGGTGGTCTAGCTTCAGTTCTCTTCATTTAGTTTCCGAGATATACGCAGTTTTGTAAAGTTGGGTGAAAAAATTGCGTATCTCGATTAAAATTGATTATTAACTAAAGCTCAATTACCTACATACAGTAAATGACGAGGTATGATGTTCATGTAGTAAATGACTTTATATGGTGATTCTAAGTACCAGAAAATGTACTTAGAAACATCAGTAAATGCACTAAGTACGACGAAGAGTCCGGTCGAAGTAAAGTCTTGTCGATGTTCGGTCTGTCGGCGTAGTGTAGTGTCTGTTGGCGTTTAGTCGTACACTGGAGAGCCAACCAGCAGTATTATTTTAATCTTACTTCAGTGTAAGAAAGAGATGAAGCTATGCAGGACGTATACCTACATCTCTGTCTCACACTGAAGTAAGGTTAAAATAATGCTTTCTAAGAGGTGGTCAATCGTTTGAAGATGACGGAGACAGAATAATGTTATTTCGCCAGTTAAGTCAAATGACGTAGGTACCTATTAATCTGTGGCGAGACTGTGCAAAATTACTGAATAACCAACGCAGATGTTGCCATAGCCGCGTTTAGTTATTAAAATTTAGTATTATTATTATTACCTAAGCAAAAAATGTACCTACTTTTCATTTTGTACACTAGGTAATTAAGTAATACAATTAAACTCTTTTACATAAATAAACTTCGCTTCTTTTCGTCCGTAAATATTTACTTTAAAATTAAATTAAATAAGAAATGTTATAAGCCACTTGTGTTAATTTAATTAAAATATTATAAGTGTCCTTGTGTATAAAATTTTATATAATTTTATGTTAAGACGCCAACGCGCGCGCAGAGGCGCCTTCATCGTTTGTTTGGTTGTTTCTTTTATTTTGCAATGAAAATGCATAAAATAAGCATGTGAGGTTGTGTTCCACAAGTGTATACTTTATTATTAATACAAACAGTAGTTTTACATTGTTAAGTTTCATTATAATCCTTAAAACGGAGCTTAGTGGCCACTATATTCTGTTTTAAAGATGATAGTAAAACGAACCAATGTAAAACTACAGTTTGTAAAAATAATAATGTATAATTTGTGGGTCACAACATAATGTGCTGATTTTCTGCATTTTCCTTCTAAAATAAAATAAATAACCAAACAAACGATGAGGGCGCCACTGCGCGCGCGGCGTCGTCTTAAATATTCATTGCCATTTTGTTTATTTTCGTTTCTTGGCAGAGTAAAAAACAGCTGTGTCAGTAAAATATAACGGTAAGATATTCCTTTCATTTTCATTCCGTTGTTGTCAACTTATCAAAATACTAGCGAACCCCTGCTTCGCACAGGTACAGTGGACACATGGCAAAACATTGATATTTCTGTGCTATAGGTATCTAGGTTAAATATTAATATATTATAGGTACACATAAACCTTCCGGAATGAATTCTCAAAATGATGGTGAAAACCGCATCAAAGTCCATTGTGCAGTTTAGCGATCACACAACACACAACGAAAAGTGGCTTTGTAATAGTGTGTCCCTGGATAAAGTGCACAAACGAAAGTGGGTGAAACTAGACCATAATTTATCGACAAAAAAAAATTTCTAGGCAAACAACAAAAAGCAATTTAAAAAATTTTTGTCTGTCTGTCTGTTTGTTCTGGCTAATGTCCGAAACGGCTGGACCGATTTTGGCGGGACTTTCACTGGCAGATAGCTGATGTTACGGCGAGAAACTTAGGCTACATTTAATTTACAAAAATAATTAGGGTTTCGCGCAAAAAAATTAAAACCTATGAAATTGTGAACAAAAAGTCGGATTTGAACAATTCTTTTTGCATTTGGTAGCCTAATTCTCGAGGATAGGCTATTTAACATCACGCTACAACCCTTAGGAGCCGAGCAAAAAGAAAAAAGTCTGAAAGAACACTAAACGAAAACGAAGTAATAGCACAGATTACCAGATAAATCACTCCATACAAAATTTTCAATACCTACTGATATAATAGCCTGCACCTTCGAGTCGCTAGACGCTGTGAACAAAAATGTACCTAACCTTACAAGCGTAAAGTGAGTTTTGCTTTGTAGCTGCGCGCCACCGCGTGGTTAATGTGGATTGCCAGAGCAGCCTCTTTCGAAAAAGATGTCTGTTCGAGCGCCTCCGACCACTCGGAAATCTTCGGCTGCTGTCATGAAACAGCTGAGGGCGGTGGGCGGCGGCGAGGTACGGCGTGCGTGACGCGGGCTGTTGGACCACTTCGCTACCGATCTCTGCTGACGGGACACGCGCGCACTCCATACGCTTACCAACATCGACTTTATACCTAGGATTACATTCATTTAAATTACAGTCCACTGCATTTTAGTTTTGTCCTTAGTTAGGTCCTTAACAATGTCAGTAGATATTTGTAGTATTATGAAATAAAATAAAATGCTTATTTATATTGTAGCATGTTTAATTGTTAAAAATACTTATAAAAGACCGAGGAATATTTTTATGCTAGGTAACTATTTAGTATTCTGTGACCACATCCCGAAACTGCAATTGTAAAACAAGTGAGACACACATCGTACGCAACGTGTAGTACCTAACTACTACAGACGCATCTACTGAGCTTAGAAAGAGCACAAAGAGTGGTTGGTACTGAAAGTGATGGCAAGAAAGCCCTACAGACATCCATCATCCCAGTTGTACTCGGAATGTAAGGTCCTAACAGTTCGCCAACTCTTTGTGCTCAGAGCTTTAGTTTGGGAATCAGTAGCAGTATCTTTTGTGCAATACATAAATACGATGCAAATGTTGAATTTCTCTAAGGCGAATGTAATAACTGGCGACAATAAAGAATTTTAATTTAATTTAATTAACTATTCAATAATCAGTGACTAGTAAATTTCAAATGAAAGTTGACAAATGGAAGTCATTGACCTTTCTATTCTCATCTCCAACGCACAGTAGAAGTAATTACGTACCTACCAATAAAATACAAAACACGAAACATGCAAGTTAAACAATTTACCTATTTAAAAAACGATAATAAAACTGTATCAGCAGGTAAACTGAAAAAAGATAAGATTTTATCTCTTCTCTGGCTGGATCTACATCCATTAATTGCACATAATACATCCGAACCTGCCATATCATAATAATTTAAAACTAAGTACGTCAGGTTGACCAAAATATAATTATGCGTACGTATGCGCCTCGCAGCTGTCGGCAACTGAAAAATGGGCTGCGTGTGGCCCGGCGGCCGGTAGGTAGTTAGCGCGCGTAAGTACATGGAGTGATTTATCTGGTAATCTGTAATAATACGCTTGCAGGAGATGCAACGCGACGGATCGGGGGACGAGGGAGTTTTATTAAAATGTGGCTGTTATTTTAGTATATTGTGTATCTTACGACTTCCACGCGAACGAAGTCGCGGGGCACAGCTAGTTGGTATATATAACTTAACGCTATTGAGCTTCAGGACAGAATCGCCCAATCTCCTTTATTTTAAAATAAACTATTATTTCGGAAAAAGAAAGTGTTTATATAGGCTGTGTTATATTTCTTTATCACTTATTGAGCTCGTGTCAACTTTACAATAATGTTCTGACTTTCGAAGCTAACAACCACTTTTAACCGACTTGAAAGAAAGAAGGAGGTTATCAATTCCACACGTATGTATGTTTCAGTGTGCCCGACAGATATGCGTGGCGGCAACGGCGGCCTCATCTGCTGGCGTACTCGTGGCCGCACTATAATCTGTTGAATGAGGCGCCCCTTTTCCTTTTTTTTTTTTGGATGGGAAATCATCAAATGACTTATCCCGCTCTGGGTGGAGCGGGAGGGTGTGTCAGACTTTTACTGACTAAAACCCACCCGTGTTCCTTCTGTTGCCTGTGCCGGGGCCACGGTAACTCTTTCGAACATCCCGCAACTCTGGCTGGCATCGGCCCTAGCGGACCCCTTCAATGGTGCTGACATCTCTTTGAGGCACACGTGGAACACAACGCACCGTCGACTCAGGCCTGGTCCTTACCGAACAGCGAGCTACCCATTGCTCGCCGTCCACAAGCCCGCGCCAACGGTGGCCGGGAATCGGCTGCCAATTCCCGACGCCCAGGGCGTCTCCTGCGGCGACTAGGGGCGTGAGGGCGCAAAGCTTGCCTCTCCCTCACGCGTCCCGCCTCCTCCTTCGCGAGCATTACTGCTTCACAGAAGAAGGTGATGGCTTCCCATGTACTCTCGCTCCGTACCATGGCCTGGACCAGGACCGGACGCGAGAGATCGCCGCCGCCGATATGAGGCGCCCCTGACGCTGGCGCTTCGCACTCTTAACCTTGTAACAGAGGAGACAGACATTCTTGAATCAACTGGCATATGAATTATTTTTCAATTATATTTTTTTTTTGTTTTCATTTTTCATACAAAATAATTCGACAAAATCACGATTATTAATGTAAGACACCCTTACGTGAAATATGATAACGTCGCTTTTCTTAGATTTAATTATGAATTACTCGTATTTATCAATGAAACTAAGAACCTAATTTAATTATGATTGATGATATCTTCGAAACTATGCATTTTTGGACCACATATTCTAGAACATTTTGTATTATTTTTACTTATAGAATATAACCCTAGGGTTATGAGATATAAAAAAAACACGTTGTATAATCACTTACAACTATTATAACATCAATAATAACAACTTATTTTCTAAAACTTATTACGTACACACATCAAAAGTGTCTAGGGATCAAGTACGTTTTAGAGTATCGCCGCAATTGAAGATTATTATTTTAACTTTTTTGGACCCTTATTGATTCTTTTTAGTGAATTTCACTGTTTGAATAAAGAATTTTCTTTAAATTTTGATTAAAAATAGAAAATCAATTGTCAATCAGGATTCATATAAAAGTGTGTAAAAGCGTTCTTACAAAACCATTAAAATTTCTGCATCGGAACTGAAAAAAATTGCATCGATATGGCGCGACGACATCATTTGACACGAGCAGAGATGATGAGAGCCATTGGAATGTTGCAAGCTGGTTCTAGGCAACGTACTGTGGTTGTCACTCTTGACACTACACAGAGCGTCATAAGCTGCCTCTGGAAACGCTATCGTATCACGGGCACATGGTTGAGTGACATGGAGGACGATCTCGCATCACCACTCGCAGACAAGACCGATACATCCATAATACTACTCGACGGAATCGTACCATGATCGCCATGATGTTAGCCACGAGGCTCCATAGCTCTTCAAGCTTTCTAATAAGCGACCAAACCATCCGAAATCGTGAATCAAAAAGTTGAATCGTAAGGTGAATCGTGAAGTGGGTCTTCGTTCCCGAAGGCCGCTGAGAGTTTCACCTATAGCACCCCGCAATTGTAGAGCCTGATTACAAAGAGCACGCGAACACAGAAATTGGGAGGAAGAAGACTGGCGCGTTGTGTTTGCTTTTCCGATGAATTTCGTTTCGGTATGAGGCCGAATACAAGACGTACTCGAGTTTAGAGGACCTCTGGACGTCAAGAATGTTTGTATACCATGAATAGTCCTCCAATCCCCATGTTCGTTCCAATCCTAAAACCGATGAAAGCTAAGTGTTTCCAAGGTAGGTACTCCCACTAAACTGCTCACAAGATATTTAGTGAAGGGATCACTAAGTACTGTAGTGATCTGCCAGGATTCTACGACAGACCACTACGTATGTGTGTGTGGTCTCGTTTTAGAGGTGTGTTTAGTGGACGTATAAATTGGACACACAGGGAGCACTGTAATTATTATTTTATTGCTTATAGAAAGCATATTACATTATCAATGTAAACTAGGAATGCCTCAATATAAAACAATTTTAGTATATGTCATATTTTAAACTATTCTATTTTACATTGAACCAGCGTTTGTCTTATCAGCCAATCAAACAATTCGTGGAGGTTTCATGCTGAAGGCAGGCCCGATTAAAGCCTCTACATCAGCTACGCGCCTAATGGATAAACTGGGCTAGCATGGTGTCCCATTTTATCCACATGAGACGAACATTAAGACAAGCACTGATTTAGCCTACCTAACCCTATCTGAACAAGGACCTATGCATGGACCGAAATTTACAACACGGGGTCAATCCCTTTCAAGAGAAGGCTGGACGTAAAAGGGACGAAACGCGAAGGACCGCCGCTATGATTAGAGGCAGTTAAAAGTTAAACATTAAAATGCGTCACTGCGCATACCCACAAACAAAGACGCCCAATCATTCCAGGCTCGTTCGCCAAAAACCATGCTAAGACGATTCCAACATAGCTCCTTAAGTGTTAACAATAAGACGTGACAATTAACATCTGCCCAGAGGGGGCTTAAGGATGAAAATTTAAACTAATCAACCTAAACTTTTACCACACAGGACGTTGATGAAAGCTCAAGATGCAATAGTTCATACGAAGTCCTAACTCATGGCCACACTCCAGAGGAAAAGTCGTCTCAGAATATCGCGAACTCACTAAGCTCCACATTGACTATCAGATAATTCTGACCAAACTGTGGGGCCGCAATTGTCAGTTGGACCAATTGTGTCAACCTGACACACCTCGCAAGGACTATGTCCCGTCAGCAAGGTTGGTTTCAACTCAGACTGCTTACCCCCCCCCCCCGTTCTAGGATGGAACCACAGTTAAAAATATATGCATGCGGGCGGCCGATTCAACGCGACAGTTGGCGACGGGTCGGGGGACGAGGGAGTTTTATTAAAATGTGGCTGTTATTTTACTATATTGTGTATCTTACGACATCCACGCGAACGAAGTCGCGGAACACAGCTAGTTTGAAATAAGATTAGAACTTTAAATAAACCTTTTTTACAGTCCGTTCAACCGTTTTGACTTCTATTCCGTAGGTATAAGGCTGGCATTAAAAGCAAAAACGTGGTAAAAATGCCAACTGTTTACTGCACCTGCCATTTGTCATGCCACCAACGTAATAGAAGTCAAAATCGGTTGAACGAACGGTAAAAAAGGTAAATTAAAATTCCTAACGTCGTTGATACTGCAACATGTCATATGTCAGAGATGTCAATTTTTTCGGTAGAGAGGTAAAACTTTTACAAACATTTACACATGTTACAAATTGACCACACATTTTTAACCATATTAACACTGTTTTTTGACTTGTGACATTTTGCTAGGAGTTTGATTACGATTTTGGATACTTTTGCATCAAAAACAGAATTTTAATATTTTTTGACATATGACATTTTGCAGTATCAACGACGTAATCTTATTTCAAATGGAGTATAAGTAAGTAACTAAGTTATCACGAACCAGCAGTGCTATTCTGTAAAAATATCACCGTGAAAACTAGATGAAATGAGCTGTCAATAGTGTCATCCCTATTATATCACAAGGTGAAATGACAGCTTACTTCACGCTCACTTCACCAAAGGTTTCACGGTGAGATTTATACAGAATAGATCTCCAGACCGCTCCATAACCTTAAACATCAATATTTTCCCGCCAAGAGCAGCATTGCTATTGTCATCTACCTATCTATTATCTATCTACATATTTCTATACTAATATTTTAAAGAAGTATTTGCTTGTAAGCTTGTATGTGGGGGGTAATCTTCGGAACTACTGATCCGATTCAGAAAGTTCTATCACTAATACGAAAGCGGACGAAGTCGTGGGCAGAAGCTAGTTAATAAGAAAGCTGAAGAGTATTTTTTTTTTTTTGTTTGTTTGAACGCGCTAATCTCTGGAACTACCAGTCGGCTTTGAAAAAATCTTTTTGCATTTGCTAGCCCCATTCTTGAGGAAGGTTATTTAAGATCACGCTACGACTCTTAGGAGCCGAGCTAAAAGAAAAAAAGTCAGAAAGAACGCTAAGCGAAAACGAAGTAATAGCACGGGCGGGCGATGCGATGCAAAGTGGTGGGTTGGAGGCCGAGTGAGTTTTTTAGAAATGTAGCTGTTATTTTATTTCAGTATACCGGGTGTAAGGGACAGCCCTCCGCAGACTGACGGGGTGAATTCAGTAAATCATACTAAGATGATCGGTACATGACATTATTTCAGGAACGTTATGGGGATCCAATAAACCTGATTTGTTTTATTACCTCACACGCAATGTATCGTTACCGTGGCAAAACGCGCGTACCGATCGGCAGCGCAGCGAGCCTTCGCCGCCGATTATTTCAATATCCATTGCTGATTTTTTTATTTTAGCTGTTTTATTTAGGTACATAAATGGAGTGCTGCGTACATAGAATGTAATTTTATATTGAAATAAAGGAATAGTAACTGAAAATACGATAAAAAAATGAAAATTTTCCTGAGAATATTTCCCGTGGGTTGTGATGCACCCTGTTAGTTTGCGGAGGGCTGTCCCTTACACCCTGTATTGTGTATCGTACGACTTCCATGCGAACGAATTCGCGGGCAGAAGCTAGTTTTAAATACTAAAATAAGTTACCTATTAGCTTTACAATATACGTTGCTTGTCATTCCTTTGATAAGACCTCAACATTCGAGATGGCAGATGACATTTCGCAATAGACAAACAACACAGAAACACGTAAATAGAACTAGCCACAGTTTTGTGTTGTATGAAAAAACAAACCTCACTGTTTGTTTAGAGATCTGTGTACTGGCGGTGACAAAAGTTGCAGGATTATTATCTATACTAACATTATAAAGAGGTAAAATTTGTTTGAAAATTTGTATGTGTAGGGAGGCGGTAATCTCTGGAACTTCTAGTCGGATTAGAAAAAATCTTTTTGCATTTGATAGCCCAATTCTTGAGGAAGATTATAGGCTATTTAACATCACGCTGTGGCCCTTAAGAGCCGAGTAAAATGAAAAAAAGTCAGAAACAACGCTAAGTGAAAATGATGATGTGACGGGATGGGTCGGGGGGGCCCCAGTGGTATTGGTACTTACGAGTAGATCGTGAGTTCGAACCCAGACAGGCACTTTACTTTGTACACTTAATTTCATCACCACTGCTCTCAAAACGGTGAAAGAAAAACATTGTGAGGAAACCGGCATGTCTTAGAATCAAAAATTTGAAAACTTGTGACATCTAGCAACCCACACTGGGCCCGCGTGGTGGATTACGGCCCACTCCCTCTCACAGAGAGGAGGCATAATTATGTCCCAGCATTAAGAAGATTATAGGCCGATTATGTAACTGATTATCAGAGCTCGTCCTCTTAATTATTACCTAAGTAAGACTAGACAAATGTTTACAATGCTAAGAAATTATAAGTTATTCGAAATTATAGGTATTTTTGACATACTGAGACTGAGATCAGGAGCTAGACCACCTCATAACGCAGTATTGTTGTAATCTTACTTCAGTGTGGGAAAGAGATGGAGCTAGACGTCCTGTATAGCTCCATCTCTTGCTCACACTGAAGTAACATTAAAATAATACCTACTGCTTTAAGAGGTGGTGGTTGGCCCCTTGACTGTTAATGTTCTTAAAATGACGAGAATTGTCCCTCTGCTCTGTTGTAAGTTTGTAACCGACTGTACAGTACGCAATGTGAGTAATTTAATGTTAAACCAACACAAGCAGTGTTCTCGTTTAAAAACATTGTGACATCTCTACTCGTCGAGTTTTGAGTTTTGATAGTGTGTTGTAGTGCAGTTTTGGATGAAGTCTTTCAAGAAATGTTCTAATTGTTGTAGGTTTTGGTCAGTATCATATGGACACGCACTAACGACCTTTTGTAACGAAGTTCTTATACGCAGCTTGCGGTAGGAGTAAACTGGCAGAAATCGTCACGCGAAAAAGCGTTCATACTTGTATGTCTCCTCGATGCGACTTTCTACTTTCGAATACACATTCTCCCTTCACGAGAGAGAGAGAGAGAGAAAGTTTGAATTTGATCAAAATGAAAATCCAAGATGGAAGCTGCAAAAATTTAAAATTAAAAAAAAAATAATTCACAATTTCTCTCTCTCTCAGGATAGAGAGAAAAACAAGTTCACACAATTGAACTTGGTCAAAATGAAAATTCTTCTTGGTCAAGTGAACTTGGTCAAAATGAAAATTCAAGATGGCGGCAGCGAAAATTTTGTTTTTATTTTTAAATCGTACGTGAGAAGGAACTTCGTTTCTGACAGGGGTCCCCCGACCACACCAGGTTTTTTTATGTGACTACCTTCCTACTGTGGTTTAGCAATTTAAAGTCATTGGTTAATATTTTGTTAATTTGTATATTTGTACGCTGACTATTTTATTACCATTTATTACTATTACTATTATTGGGCTTTTATTTTCTAACTCAGAGGAAAGAAACTTATATTGGAGGTGTTTTCAGTCAGAGGGGCAATTCTCGTAATTTTAATTAACAGTAATTCACAGTCTGATCTCAGTCTCAATATGTCAAAAATACCTATAATTTCCCTACATTTTTGAAATTTGATTGCCGCTGGGATGAGATTGCGACTAGATTTTGAACATTTTTAGTTACGGGAACTGGGCTTCAGGTTTTTTACTTGGCAAGTGTCACAACAAATGTGATAAGAAACTATGTTAAAATAATAGTTTGTTGGTAAGATAAATGAAGTTCACACAAAAGGCAACTTACTTTCCAAGTTCGCGACGCAAGGCGGCAGAAAATTCAGAAAAAGTCAAAGATGTTATATTTTCCTGCTACATGTGAGGTGAGACTCATCAAAACCAACGATGTAAGTACTTATAAAAATAGTGTGAACCAGCACATTTAGTGCGATTACTTAATGTGTAGCTAGTTTGCTTGTGTTATCTTTATTTTTCGTAACACTGCAGGGAGAGCAATGTCTGATAGTATGCCAGATTGACACACGAAGGGTTTGGTAAGACAAACATTATGTTCCACTTATTTTTTTGTGGTAGGTATTTGCACGTAGAATAATGCTAATAAACGTTTATTTTATGATTCATTTCTGCATCTGGTTGATGACAACTAATGTTGGGTAGGTACAAGAAGTATTTTTTTTTTTAATGGGACTCGCTCAGGAAGATGTTAGCCTTTTCCCAACTATGCTGGGGTTGGCTTCCAGTTTAACCGGATGCAGCTGAATGCCAGTATTTTACATGGAGCGACGACGTCAATACTTCCCTTTTTGAATCGGATTTTCACAATTTCATGTTTTTTTTTGCGCGGAATCCTAAGTCTTTTACTAAAATAAAAGTAGCCTATGTTACTCCTTATAAGTTCAGCTATCTGCCAGTTGCGGGATGTTCGAAAGAGTTACCGTGGCCCCGGCACAGGCAACAGAAGGAACACGGGTGGGTTTTAGTCAGTAAAAGTCTGACACGCCCTCCCGCTCCGCCCAGAGCGGGAGAAGTCATTTGATGATTTCCCATCCACAAAAAAAAAAGCTATCTGCCAGTAAAAGTCCTGTCAAAATCGGTCCAGCCGTTTCGGAGATTAGCTGGAACAAACAGACAGACAGACAAAAAAAAAAAAAATTGTTTGTTTGCTACAAGTACCGTGTTTACTTTCAGATGCATAAACCAAACCCTTCAGATGCTTTCCTTTCAGATGTTTTCTGATGGTTTTTTGTAAAAAGCTGTTATTTTGACATTAAAAACAGACAGTTTTTATTTGTATAGATACGCTGTTAACATCACAATCATAACAAATAGCAAAGATTAAGTAAATAATGTATTTATTCTATACTTTTCCTGGACACAGTCACTAGCAAAACAATTAATAGGCTCAAACACGCCGTGACAATATTTGTACAATGTATTGCTATGTACATACAAGAACGTCTATCATATGCAATTCAAGGTCGGTCACACATTGTTAAGTGTTTGTGCATACTAAACATAATACTTACTTGTAATTGTAGCTAATTTATATTTATAATAATACATATATTAATAGATGCGTAGGTATGTGCTAAAGTTGGATCCGCACCGCATTTTCCATCACGGCTGTTCACTCCAGGTTATCGGAACTTCGGAGAAATGATTGAGATGAATTGATTCAAACTCAAACTACTTCATAATCAGCCTATAATGTTCCCACTGCTGGGACACAGGCCTCCTATTTCTATGAGAGGGACTGGGCCGTAATCCACCACGCGGGCCCAGTGCGGGTTGGTAGATGTCACATGTCTTCGAATTTTTGGCTCTAGGACACGCCGCTTTCCTCACGATGTTCTCCTTCACCGTTTTGAGAGCAGTGGTGATGAAATTATTTAAACAAAGTAAAGTGCCTGCTTGGGTTCGAACCAACGACCTACAACTCGGTAAGTCGGGGCCGTTACCACTGGGCCACTACTGTTCTACTCAATACAAACTACTTACCCACAACTGGGTGGTCATGAATATGCAGTCATTTAGCTAGATCTAGATCTTCTGGGTAAGCTCGCTCCATCGTCGACTTTGTCTCTATCATCTCTGACCTTGACTAGAGTCAAGAGCAAACCTATCATAAAAAAAAATAAAAAGAATCTATAATTCTGCACCTAAATACTGTTTAAACCTGAGTCGATTCCAAGTCCAGAACCTTAGTGCCTTTAAATTCTTACTCATAGGTACCCAAAATGATATCCCATCTCAATTTTGACTCTCAATTTTGCTGGTCTTTTTCTGAGTAGGAATCAAATTAGGCATAATTGGTTGGTTGGTTTAGTGGTCGCAAGCGCTACTGCTGAGCATGAGGTCCTGGGTTCATCTCCCAGGTCGGGCCAAGCGTGTGATTGATTTTTCCCATTAGGAAATTCTCAGTAGCAGCCCGGACTCTGGATTTGTGTTACATGGGCCTGAAACATAACTGGCGAAACGTGAATGAACTATAGGTACAACTCTGTCTAACCCTGCGGGGATTACAGGCGTGATTTTGTGTGTGTAAAATTAATTTATATTTCTTTTTCCTCCGGAATTTTACAAGCTACTAGGCACAACTCTAATCACACTACAATAATTACATAAGTGCTATCACAAACAAAGCTAAACAAACGATAATTTCTCCGTTATTTGTTAAACAAATATTTAGCAATACTTGTGTGTTAAAACAACAAGCATTAACAACATTGTAACAACAATAATAATTAAATTAGAGTTTGTTTTAACGTGTCGAGTGTGAATCGCTGCGATAGTCTTGTTTGTTCTGTGATCTGTCATTGTGAGATGTGGTGTGTTGCAGTGGAATCTTTTGGTGTTTGATGATTTTGTAGTAAGTAGCTTGAGTTTACAAACAGTGGCTAAGGGACTATTAGATATATTTTATTTACTAGTGGTGCCCCACGACTTCGTTCGAGTGGAAGTCGTAAGTTACGTAACATACTAAAATAACGGCCACATATTAATAAAACTCCGTCATCGCCCGACACGCCGCGTTGCATTGCATCGCCCACCCGCGCTATTTGTTCACAATTTCATGGGTTTAATTTTTTTTACACGCAACCCTAATTCTTTTTCAAAATAAAAGTAGCCTAAAAGTTACTCCTAATATCAGCTATCTGCCAGTGAAAGTCCTGTCAAAAATCGGTCCAGCCCTTTCGGAGATTAGCCGGGACAAACAGACTGACAGACAGACAAACAGACAGGCAGACAGATGAGACAGACAGACAAAAATTTTAAAAATTGTTGCTTCGTTAACAGAACCCTATATACTTTCATATTATTATGCATTTAGTAAAAACCTGTTATTTTGACATTATAAACAGACATTTCAATTTTATTTTTTTTATATCTAAAAGCACGTTAAGCCTTTGGTCCCGGCTGTCATTCGTGGATCGTTGATAGTCGTTACGGGTCGTCAGAAGCACGAAAGTCTGACAACCAGTTACCAAGGGATATCGTATTACTCAATAACTGGGTTGTGGTGGTCAGAAAGGCAGTCGCTCCATGTAAAATACTGGTATTCAGCTGCATCCGGTTAGACTAGAAGCTGACCCCAAAATAGTTCGGAAAATGCTAGGCAGATTGATTGTATGTATATATAGGTATGTATAGATAGATATGTGACAAATGCGTGCACTGATTGTACAGTTCCACTCTAACATGTAAAGTTTTTTCCTCAAAAGGCCATTTCTGACACTAATCTGCATGGTCCTCACATGATCTGACCAAGATTATTTCTGGACTTTAAAAGAGACTGTGACCTCTGAGTTTGTTTTGTTCTTTCTTATGTGCGGAATCAGATAGGAAACACCGAACTTATCTCGTTTCTAGTGTTTGTACAAAACTATTAGCAGAAATAAAATCATTTATCAATCCCCGAAGGGTTAGGCAGAGGTGTACAAAGTACACCCACATTTCGCCAGTTATGTTTAAGTCCCATGTAATAGGGGGCGAGCCTATTGCCATCAACCACAAATCCAGACTCCGGGCTGCTTTTTGATAAACGCCGATATTTAAGGTCAAGGTGCCCCTTGACCTTAATTTTCGGCGTTCCGTAGTATGGTGCAATAACAAGAATTTTATAAAAAAAAAAAGACTTTTTAAATTTTTTGCTACAGGAACTTACCAAGTACCCAATAATGATTAAAGTCGAACTGGACGAGTACTCACAGATCGTAAGTTAAAAACCTGGCTTCCAACTTTTTAGGTAGACATATTATTCGATAGTTTTTTATTCAGTCTGAAATCACCAATCGCGTGGTGATCAATGCTAATGCCTTCTCAGTATGAGAAGAGGCTTTTGGCCTGTTGTGGGACAGTAATAGGTTGGTATTATTTTAATAATGCAGTATCGACAGCACTTTACTATTAAGGACAACACCGTGGGGTAGACTGGATTGGACCAATTAGTGTAGAGGACTGCATCTACCACATGACAACTCTCTCTTCTGCCTAGTTACATTACAAATTTACAACACTGACCATTCTTTTTTAGGAAATATTTAACAGACTAGCAGCACCTCGGGTTTCACCCACATAAGTCTCGATCCCATAAATATATCGGGATAAAAAGCATCCTATGTATTAATCCAGGTTATATTATCCCTCAGGAATAAGCAAATGTATTACACATAAAAATATTAAATGTAAACTTAAGAAATATTACTTAAGTATTATGTAGGAATGATTGTTACTGTTTAAAGACCTAAAGATGTTAAATATTGTATCGGCAATAACGCATACATATAAAATGCTTCACGTATAGTTTGATATTGAGATAGACTCATGATAGCACAAGTTTAAACCTTAGTGGTTTTTGATTGCTATTAAATATGTAATCCTGTGTTCTTTTGTATAAATGATAAATAAAAATAAATAAAAAAAGGTAATAGACTATCTGTGTGCCAAATTTCATTCAAATCCGTTTTGTAGTTTTTGCGTGAAAGAGTAAGAAACATCCATTCATCCATCCTCACAAACTTTCGCGTTTATATTATATTATTAGTAGGATCTTCTAAAAATCGTGTAAGTGCGCTAAACCAAGTTGGTCGCAGTTACTTCGCTATTTAGGATTTTTAGGACGTCAAAATAGGAATTATTTGTTATTCACAAAAAGAGGCGCAATCATTATATTAGAGGGTTCAATAAGATTTTTAGAAGCACAAAATGGGAATTATTAGAGGATTGTTTAAATACATGCCGTCTTATTTCCGGTCTTGAAATACATAAAATGTCTTTATTCACATCAAATGGAGTGTTGAAAGACTCCCCACTGTTTCTAAGACATATCTAACGCACTGCAAATAATTTGAATTGTAAAGTTAACGCAATGCGCGCACAATTGATCGGTGCGCGGCTTGTTTAGTGCGCATAATAGCTTTGTGTTTCGGATTGGCAGAGATTAGGTGTATGCAGATGGGATACTGAGTGCCAGTTTCCCCAATGAAACTAAACGATATCAGCTCATCTAAACCGCGGACAAGAGCTGTCAGCGTCATCATTGTTGTGGAATAATTGACACTGACAACTCTTGAACGCAGTTTAGATGTGTTGATCGCGTTCATGGTGAAATCCACCCTAAGGCTTGTGCGTTGAGTATTCTTTCATAGATAGGTTTCGTTACTTGTAAAGGTTCTTTTCATTGAATTTAGTGTTAATATACATATTAGGTACTTAACCTGCGTTCCCGATTTAGTTTCCAAACATGTAAACAAATATGTTTTTTTCTTGGGAAAACGACTTTAAGACATACACATAAAGTAACTGGTGAAATGTGGGTGTACTATAGGTACACCTCTGCCTAACCCTTCGGGGAAACAAGGCGTGATGTTATGTTATGTCACGTAAAGTTCAGTTTGCGCTACAAATATAAACTCTTTTATGAATTTTTCAATAGTACTAGTCATTCTGAAATCAACATAATTACATTTTCATACGATTTTATTGATATTCGTTCAATGGAAATATCATCAATTGAAAACAAGGATTTAAATAGACTTTAGTGACAATAGCAAGCTATTGGCCATAGATTCTAAAGTATCGAACAGGTTGATAACTTTAAAATAATGGCTTACAGCAATGTCTAAACTATTAAATAGAATGCTAAAAAAAAAAATAAGTAGATTTTCACCTTTTTGCTATAAAACATTGTCTAGCCTATTCTATTTTAGGGTCGGCTTCTAGTCTAACCGGATGCTGCAGCTGACCAGCAGTATTTAACATGGAGCAACTGCTTAACCTAGTTATCTAAGGAGTAACACGATACCCCTTGGTAAGACTAGTTGTCAGACTTTTGGGCTTCTAACTACCAGTCACGACTGTCAAAGATCTACGAATGACCAACGGCTTAATATGCTCCCTGAGGCACGGAGGGGTCTCGATATGTATGGTCCCCTATCCACGAACCGACCGCGGCAAGCGTAATTTAACCTTCGACCGATCCGTTCTTGCCACAACTCCTTCATAATGGCATTTATTTTCCGCTAAAATCCTCACAGAGAAACCTACAGTATTCTACCTACTTTCACATCTGTACAAGACCACCCCTATACTTAACAAATTATACCCTACCCAATGTATCTCCATATTATGACGTGTGCACTCAAGTGGGCACAATTGTGCTCAAGCGAGGCCGATTGTACTCGACCACATGGACCATATCTTATTGAATTTGTTATTTGAAGATGTTTTTTTTCTATACTTCACCGGTTTGAGGGCGTACTTAGTTCGGCTACTGTGCATAATTTGACTATAATATGAATGTGTCACGTTTTGTGTTGAACGGAGATGGTGGTTGAGTTTTTACTTTTGATTTTTTTTGGAAATGTAGTATAATAAATTAAAATTAGTATAATAAATTAGAATTAGTACAAAAAATTAGAATTAGTATAAGAGACTGCCTCGTTGATCTAGTGGTCGCAAGCGCTACTGCTGAGCATGAGGTCCTGGGTTGGATTCCCAGGTCGGGCAAAGTGTTTATTTATTTATTTATTTATTTTACTATTTATGTACACACAATGAAACATTATATGGTTAGGTTAGTGTTATTGGGTTTTTCTTTCTCAGTAGCAGCCCGGAGTCTGGATTTGTGCCCGGTAGATGGCAATAGGCTCGCCCCCTATTACATGGGACTTAAACATAACTGGCGAAATGTGGGTAGTACTACTATAGGTACCTCTGCCTAACCCTTCGGGGAAATAAGGCGTGATGTTATGTAGTATAATAAATTAGAATCAGTATAATAAATTAGAATTAGTATAATAAATTAGTAGAAAATTACTCTTTTCAAGGCGTACTGCCAATTTAATCGTTTTACTCGAGCAGTTTGTGGGCAACCTTTACTTGCCGGGCTGCTATTGCTCTGCGTGTCCAATACAATAACGTCTTCAGGATGCTGATGCGGCTGCCTCGCTATTGTAGTGCGTCCGGAATGTTTGCGGAGGCGTGAACGGACGGCTTTCATGCGTTTGTACGTAAGAAAGCAGCCTCCTTGTTGCAGCGCGTGCGAGGCAGTAGCAACAGTATCCTGCAGATGGTTGTATCTCGTGCGGATTGCCCTCTCCAGAACAAATGGATGCATATTGTGATGGGTGTTCATTAACATATCATAAGATCTTATTAACACAATAGGTAGTATAAATTGTAATCATTAAATTTAAGTTATTCCTCTGTCTTTTATTTATTTGTCTGTATTTTTCACTGTGTTTTTATCATTTGTATTTGTATGGATAAATTTTGATCTGGAATAAACTGATAAATAATAATAATAAATTGAGGAAATTCTTAGCAGCGTAGTGCGGTCGTTAAAAGTCATTTTCTGTTGTGTCATTACTTAATGATCTTTGCTAAAAGTTCGGTGTCTAAAAATTGATTTAGATTTTTTGATAAAACATTACACATTGGATGATGAATGCCCGGAAGGACATGCAAAAGCTTGGCTTTACCGATGACGATGCTTACCAGCGAAGTAAATGGCGCCGAAAGATTAAGAAAGCCGTCCCCGCGTAACGGGAAGAGGCGAGGGCAAAGGAAAAGATAAAGCATTACACATTCTTTAAAACATTACACTTATTTCAGACAGCCTTTTTCCTTTATTTTACTTTACAAGTTGCCGTGGCCACTTGGAAAACCTTAAATAGATTACGTACCAGTGGTGCAGCTACAATTATCATTAGAGGGAAGCCGAAGAAAAATTGTTCAGTTCTCATAAACTCAGACAATAAACTGTAGGTTTTTAATCTGATATATTAAACTGGTATTAAATATAATTATGAAATGTGATGTGATACACAGTTACCATAACCATATTATTTGGCAATAGTAGACATTAAGAAGAGTAGTTGTTCTGAAAGGAAGCCAATAAGAATCGGGTTGTATGAAGGCTACGCCCCTGCTACGTACCCAAGTCGGCCGCAGCAAAGACAATCTCCACAAGTGGGTGTTCATGGATGGCTCAGATCTCCGGTGCGTATGCGGGCGGCGTCTCTCCACAAACAATGGCCCACCTTCCATTTTTGCCGCCTGTCACCTGCACACGTGAGGATCTAATGGCTGCATCAGCAAACGCTGTTAGCGTTGCTGAATTTTGGGGCTGTTTGCCCCAAAATTCAGCAACGCTAATTTAAAACATTTATATTTAATGTATTATTTTTCCATCGACATGCTAAAAAGACGTGAACCTTTCTAAATTGCACCGATAATCGAACTCATGAATCAAGATTTATTATTTATTTAAATCACAATCAGATCTCTCTGTTTGTAGTCTATACATAAATAAATCTGGCATATCTTGTCTCATGCAAAATATATATATATATTTTTTTTTAAACAAATATATTGCATTATACACGTTACATTGTACGACACATATTCAATCAATTCGTCGGCAAATTGTTTTCCAAAAGTCCCTTGAAGGGATGTGTATTAGATTTACCGAAGGGTCGACCCCGTCCTTTATAATCCATATATTGTGCGTTATGTAAAGAAACAGGGCGATTGAGTTCCAATATCAACTTTACCTATGTTTTATAAGCTACATTATTATGGTTTTATTTTTAATTATAAAAGAGCTACGGTAGGATTTTTTCGTGAATTTTCACACTTAGGTAGTTGAATAATTTTTTGATTTTGACATGTCTCGAGACCCTGGAGTCCCGGACTTTTGGAAGGCGTACGAGGGGCCGAAGCCAACTCGCAGAGGCCCCTTAGACAATTTTAAATGATGAGGAGGTACCAACCGACGGTCATACCTTACTGCACTATGCAAGTGCACCCAAGGACAACCCCCAGTTGGTGCAGGACTATTGCAGATCATGGAAACAAAACATATTAGGGTATGGGTTTGGGTGGCTTTAGTGGAATGGGTACCTTGAACTGTGGAAGAACTATGTCCCCTGCCTGGCCAATTTTATATAGGTAATACGGAATAATGGCAGGGAGCAACTTACACACTCAACAATGGGCCCCCGGAAACGGTTCCTAGCACATAGTGTCATAGCGACAAGGGGGCAACATGTTCTACGGTATTTGAGAAGTGGAGAGGTATTCCACGGCTATCAGGACAATCCCGGAAGTACGGTCAAGATCCCTACCAGCATCTTCCTGGAATACTTCCTTCCTCCGAGCACGTTTGCTCTTGCGAATCTCTACTCAAGCCGGCTAATAAAGGCAAGAATGAGGTGGGAGCTCTGTTCCTCCTCAGTGTTCACTCAGGCCGGCCAATAAAGGCAAGCCAGAGGTGAGGAACAAGATCTCTCCCGGGAGATAAGGTCCGTGTGATCGCAACTGCCCAACAGCTCGCCACATGCTGCCCTGCGGGTTCATGTATCTCTCTTGGTCTAGCACCTCACCCTAGACCTGTTTCAGTAAAGTAAACTCTACCGGCACAGACCTAGAGTTCAGGAGCGCAAAAGGTCCACTACGACGTCAAAGTAGATATACGTCGGTGGGGCAATAATTATTATTATTATAGCAAGTAGTATAGTAATGATTAATACATAATGTTTAATCACTAGAAAAAATAATTTGTACACACAATTTGTACAGACGCCAGCACATCAAGCTACCCGAAACTGTCAAATTATCCCAATCAACCTTGAACCTAATACTTTAGCAATAAAGTCGAAAATCTATTAAAGAAATTTGACAGATTGTAGTAGCTTGATATGCTGGCGTCCATACATTTGGATACATTTATCAATTTCAAATTGTGTATGATGTAGACCTCTGCTTAATCCATATTAAATACAAGTGCGATGTTATGCAAATACAAATTGTTGCTAAAAGTACCGAAGGTTTATATATTACGTGCTACGACAGCAATATTGTAGCGAATATATAGGATGACTGGTAATTAGTGACCAATACTTAAACACATGATTTTACACATGATAACAAGCAACTTTTACTATGGCACCAATCCTGAAATCGCGAAAAAAAAATCAGGATTACATTTATGTTCGCATAACTCGTCAAAATGTAGGGACCAACTGATTTTTTTTTCACGATTTCAGGATTGGTGCCATAGTAAAAGTTGCTTGTTATCATGTGTAAAATCATGTGTTTAAGTATCGGTCACTAATTACCAGTCACCCTATATAAAGGGTCTTTCAACAAGGACGGGTCGATGTTAAAATTGAATAAAATAAGATGTGTGTGAGATATTAACGAAATTTATTTTTTATTTAAAAGGCCCATTTATGCCATTATGGATGGAATATGACATCGTTCAAATGTCCGCCGCGGCTTCGTATGGTGGCACGAATCCGAGAGGTCCAATTTTTAATGACTCTGCTGCATAGATCCGGCTGAATCCGAGCGATGGCCTGCGTTATGTTGGCTTTCAGGGCAACGGTTGAATGTGGTTTATTGGCATAGACCTGCGACTTCAGAAAACCCCACAAGAAAAAGTCTAGCGGAGTCAAATCACACGATCTTGGTGGCCAATTCACGTCACCTCTGCGAGAGATAACTCTACCCTCAAACCGTTCG
This sequence comes from Fissipunctia ypsillon, assembly GCA_947568875.1. Classification (NCBI taxonomy): domain Eukaryota; kingdom Metazoa; phylum Arthropoda; class Insecta; order Lepidoptera; family Noctuidae; genus Fissipunctia; species Fissipunctia ypsillon. The sequence goes on from OX387659.1 coordinate 18,150,921, forward strand.
TGCAGAATGTCGATTGTGTCGTTGAGGTCTGCGAAAGGCCGAGTTCTTGAGCACGGCGAGAAATCGACTGCCTCGGAGTCTCCTGAACACTCTCACGTACAGCGGCGATGTTCTCGGCCGATCTGGCGTTCCTTTGACGTAAAGGTGTTGGTTGGTTGTTTACCGAACCGGTCGTCTCAAATTTAGTCACCAATCGTTGGAGAGTGGACTTTGAAGGGCCACCGCGTCTGCCGTAAAATGGGCGCAATGCGCGCAACGTTTGCACTAATGAACACTCATTTTGATAATAAAGTTTTATCATTTGCACATGCTGCTCAACCGTGTAACTTGCCATGGTGATTCGGCATCACTGACTGCATAATATACAACAGATTTTACAGATCCCACCAAAATAGTATGGCTGCCACAGACTGTCAACCCGACCCGTCCCTATTGGAAAACCCTTTACAATACACCCACATTTCGCCAGTTATGTTTACGTACTAAACAATACATTTTGAGAAACCTGACCTACGCCGCTACAGTAAAGCTACGGCGTAGCGCGTAGTCTTGCGTAGCACTCGCCGCCAAAAATAACTACACAGGAATTTGCTGTCAGTTTAATAACATACATAACATAACATCACGCCTATAATCCCCGAAGGGTTAGGCAGAGGTGTACCATAGCACACCCATATTTGACAGAGGCGAGCCATCAACCGGGCATAAATCCAGACTCCGTGCTGCTACTGAGAATTCTTAATGGTAAAGCCTAATAACACTTTGCCCGATCTAGGAATCGAATCCAGGAGCTCCTGGTCAACAGTAGCGCTTGCGACCAGTAGACCAATGAGGCAGGAATTTATTTTATTTTCGTAATAAAATATTTATTTCTTGAACAAAATAACTAAAGTACAAACTATATTTGTTACTAGACAAGCCATGAAAGACTTATTCACATATTTAGGTCCAAATCAAAATGAGTAGGTAGGGACTTCACATTCTGTTCTATATCTATACAAATAAATAAAATTGAAGTGTATGTTTGTAGTGTCAAAATAATAGCGTTTTACTAAATGCATATGAAAGTATATACGGTACAACAAAAAAACTATTTTTAAATTTTTTCTATCTATCAGTCGGTCTGTCTGTCTGTTTGTTCTGGCTAATCTCCGAAACGGTTGGACAGATTTTGACAGGACTTTTACTGGCAGTTTGGTGATGTTTTAAGGAGTAACTTAGTGTACTTTTATTAAAAAAAGAACTAGGGTTCCGCGCAAAAAAATTAAAACCCATGAATTGACAATGACAATGTATTGACATCCACGCGGTCAAAGCCGCGGGCAATAGCTAGTCGTTTTATATTTCTCATATTCTTGTCATGGAGGATGATCAATATCCATAATGAATGATTCTTAGCACTAGAACAAAACCTCCGTAAAGGACATCTCTTCAAACTTAAAATTAATTAAAAAATATTTAAAATCCAATTTATTATGCAAATGAGTTGCACAGAACTATTAAGTGCAAGCCACCTAGTGTCTCCGTTGACACACCCCACAAATATTACATTCAAAATTAAGAGTCCTGCGCACGTCTACATGAATTAAACGAATCTCACTTACCCCCTTGTGCATAACCACTATCAACATAACCCAAAGAAAAACGAACTTTAAACTTACGTGATAAAGTTTAAATTTCTTTATCCGGTTCAGTGACAATGGGTGTACGTTTGATCGCGGTATTATCCTCACAATAGTGTTCCGCATTGAAGCTACGTTGACAAATTGTTGTTGGTGGATTTTCAACTTTATGTTCGTAGGAATAACGTTGTTTTTTATGGAAGTTCGGTAATAATGTCGCCGCGGGGGTCGAAAAATCCAGCCCTTGATAGTGACGCCCCGTGAAGTAAGCTATGATCTGTTCGTACGCTGTAATGTTGCAGTTAAAGTTTGAAAATCTGGTAGTTTGGAAAAGGTCTATTGTAAATCTGTTCATTTATTTTCCCTCTTACATTTATCATTACAGGCTAACTTACTGCAGTAGTGTATTTATTTAACTCCTATTCCAACTTATAAATTTGACTTTTTTTTTTTTTTTTTTTGATTTTGACTTCTTTTTTGACGTATGTGGTTTGGCGCAGAGGAAATGTGGTAGTAGAACGAATGATTCTTGGGTAGATGGTGAAGTAAAAGAGGTAGTGAGGAAGAAGAAAGAGGCTTGGCTCAATTTGTTAGCCTATAAGGCCCAAAATAGGATGAATCAGGTAACGAATGTGACAGATGACTTAGAAAGAGTGAAGGAAAAATACTCCGAAATGGAAACGAAAGTGAAAGAGATGGTAAAAATGAAGAAGGATGAACAGGAAGAAAAGTACAACAGGAAGTTCTCTGAAAACTTCAGGACCAATGTTAAGCTGTTCTGGAAACAGGTAAGATTGGCTTGCGGAGTGACAAGAACATCGAGTATGAATGTTATAAGAGCAGAAGATGGATGTTTACTAAGCGAAGAATGTAAGGTCTTGGAACGATGGAAGGGATACTTTGAAAGTTTATTTAGCTGTCAGGATAGTGTGCAAGGAGTGGGTAATTGGGCAGACGCCAGTTTTGAAGACCCAAGCTCAGATGTAGATGAAGAGAATGAAATAGAAATAGATGAGATTGTAAGAGCGCTGAAAGGGATGAAAGTTGGGAAAGCTGCGGGGTACGACAGAGTGTCTGCTGAAATGCTGAAGGGCGGTGACGGCGTGGTAGCAAGTCTGTTGTGCTGGATCTTTAATATGTGTTGGAGATATGGCTGTGTGCCGGATGTTTGGTGCAAGGCTGTAATCGTGCCACTATATAAGGGAAAAGGCTCTCAGCAGGAGTGTAAAAACTACCGCGGCATTAGTCTTTTGAGTGTTGTTGGCAAACTGTATGCAAAGGTCTTAATAAATAGAGTGATAAAAGTGACAGAGGAGAAAATATGGGATGTGCAGGCAGGATTTAGAGAGAAAATGGGCTGTATGGATTAGATCTTCTCTTTAAGATGCATAGCCGAAAGACATCTGGCAAAGCACAAGAAAGTCTACTGTGCTTTCGTTGACTTGGAGAAGGCCTATGACAGTGTGTGGAGGGAGGAACTGTGGTCGATACTGTCGGTGTACGATGTGGACTGGCGTTTGGTACGGGCACTGAAATCTTTATACAAGGATTCCAGTGCTTGTGTTAGGGTAAATGGGGCATACACGGACTGGTTCTGCATCTCGAGGGGTGTTAGACAGGGTTGTGTAGCGTCACCATGGCTGTTCAACTTGTACATGGATAGTAGTCTGACAAATTTGAAAGAGGGTGAGTGCGGATTGAGGATGAATGATTTGCTTGTGAAATGCCTTCTCTATGCAGATGATCAAGTTCTACTTGCATCGTCAGCAGAACAGTTGCAAGACATGGTGACTGTCATGGATGAAGCATACAAGATGAAAGGGATGAATATAAATGTGAATAAGACGAAGGTCATGGTGTTTGAAAAAGAAGAGGACGTATCGATGTGTGATGTGAAAATAAATGATAAAAGTGTGGAGCAAGTAAGTGAGTTTGTATATTTGGGGAGTCTGTTTACAAGGGATGGAAAGATAGATGAAGATGTGGAAAGGAGAGTAAATGCGGGAAATAAAGTGAATGGTGCTATACATGCAGTTGTGACCAACCAGTTAATGTCCAAAAAGGCCCGACTGGCTGTTCACAATGGTGTGCTGGTGCCTACGCTTATGTATGGAAGTGAATGTTGGGTATGGCAAAAGAAGCATGAAAGTAGAATAAATGCTGTGGAAATGCGTTCCTTGCGAAGCATGTGTGGTGTGACTATAAATGATAGACTGAGAAATGATGTGATAAGGCAACGGTGCGGTTTAAAAGAAGATGAGGTGACAAAAATTGAAAAGAGTATGCTTAGATGGTTTGGTCATGTTGAGAGGATGAATGAAAGTCGACTAACAAAAGGTATTTACACGGCAGATGTGAGTGGAAACGCCGGAAAGGGACGCCCTAGGAAGACATATAGTGACCTTATTGGTGATGTTCTTCAGAAAGGTCAGGTGCGTAGTACTCGCAACCGGCGTGCGTGTATGACCAGATGTATGAATGTAAACGAGGCAAAAGGAGTATGTAAGGATCGTAGCAGGTGGCGTTCTGTAGTTTCTGCCTACCCCCATGGGAAGAAGGCGTGAGTTTATGTATGTATGTATGTAATTTTGACTTTTTATTTTATAGGACATCGACAAACTGTCAGTTGTGGGTGACTGATGATGATTTTGGTTATGATACTTATTTTTTAAATGGTTTAAAGAAAGGTTATGTGAATATCTTACCTACACTACTTTTTTGCTTATGGAGTATACAGATTTCTTTTTAGGTTTTCACGAAACAAAGTGTGTAGCAGTTTAAGCAAATTGTCAAAACTATTTTGTATGTTGCTCAGTGGCGCAGCTTCAATTATCATTAGAGGGAAGCCGAAGAAAAAATTTTCAGCTCTCATAAACTCAGACCAAAACCTGTAAGTAGGTTTTTAATCTTATGATTTATTAAACTGGTATTTAAATATAATTATGTGTGCACAGGTGTACCATATTATTTGGCAATAGTAGAAATTAAGAAGTGTTTGGTCCGAAGGGAAGCCGATAGGAATCGGGTTGTATGAAGGCTTCGCCCCTGATGTTGTTATCGTGTGTATGGACAGCGATGGACAGTCTCTACAGCTTTGTAAAGGATGGCCATTTTTAAGTGCGGCGGTTGTACTGTAATTTTAAAGCAAAACAACGAAAAAGAAATAGCATAATATTCTTTCTATCTAAGTACTTACTTATCAAACGATATCTGATATTTATGATAGCATTATTACCTTTTCGAAAATTTTAAATTTTAATATTTGCAAAAAAAAAACCATTTCGATCTACCACCGCAACACAGATTAGAGCCTATGAATAGAAGTAATGAAATAAATATTATGCCGGTGGGGCAAATTGTATGACGCCCGGCTGCACAAACCCCCAATTTGACGCTGCCCGGCCATTTCGCAAAACACCCGATTGTGTGTGGTTAAGGAGCGGAAATAATTTGAACCGCGTGAGATTGGGTGGAAACTAACTACCGGTTCTTTTGAAACTAAGCCATGATATGCCTTATGATGTGTGACGTCACCTTTATGTGGTTTTTGAATGAAAGTGTACCTACACCAGAGAACGCTATGGAATCAGAAAAATACGGTTATATTTTTAAATTTTTTTTTTTTGCTTGGAAAACGATTGTCGTTTAGTCTGACCTCTGCAACCGTTATGGTAAGTATTTTATGTTGTGCCCTCATCATTATTCATGAGAATTCAGTAGCAATTGTGAGTTTTTTCACTAGATTCACAGTCTGTAGAAGTAGAGAGATTTCTTATTTTCAAAATCGTAATCTTTCAGAACAGGAAGTTTAGATAGTACGGTAGGTAACTAAAAACCTGTTATCTAATACGCATTATGAGAGTAGAATCTCAAACACATCTGTCAGAATGATATCATAATTAATTAATAAAAAAGAATTAGTTATTTGGTTATTCCTTAACGAAATCTCATAAAGCCAAAGAAAAATTGGCATTAAAATATTTTCATAGAAATACAAAAAAAAATCTAAATGAAATAACTGTATCCTGTACATCATTCACTACGCGCCCCGCTAATTCGTTCCCCAATATTAAATTCAACCCTAAACTGTCGGCGCTCTCATTTAAATCTTATTTGTAGATTTTAGTTAACAAAGTCAATAGTTTAGCACTTTTTGGGGACGCGACGGATTGAAATTAAAGTAATCCTGTGGGAGTGAAGCTTATTTGTACACTTGGGTCGATTGTGTAAGATTAGGGATAATATTTTGTCACTAAGTTTAAAAAAAATCTATTCGGTATGGGCTATGTATGAGAATAACTCATCAACCAACAGTGGTTTTATAAAAAAATTAACAAGTAAATTATTTGAATATTTTTAACCATCGGTGAATGCCATAACCTATGTCATATACGTTCAATAACAACTAGGACCATGACAAGGGATAATATATTGTCACTAAGTTTAAAAAAAAATATATTTGCAGTATGGGCTATGTATGAGAATAGCTCATAGATATTAACAGTGGTTTTATAAAAAATATAAATTAATTGCAAATTCTACCACAGTTTAGACAGTAAGAGCAAAAGCAGGTATTCCAGGCTACTACACATTTGAATATTGTTCATCATTGATGAATGTCATGGTACTTTCATAAGCCAGTAGAAAAATTACGGCACAATTTATTTATTTATTTATTTAATACTTCATGCACAGAAAAGTACAGAGGCGGACTTAATGCCATAGGCATTTTCTACCAGTCAACCTTTGGGTGATGCAGAGACAAACAGTGGTAGGTGCAGTTATGAGAAATTGTGGAATAAAAATTCTAGATTTACATAAGCAAGAAAGTACCTAATAATTATTCTTACTTGGCAGAAGGATTGAAGATACACTCTGGAGATAATAAAATATGTAATAATATATGTCAAAACATCGAGATTTCTGAGCTGTATCAAAGCTAAATAGTAATGTTTTATACACGTAAACCTTCCGGAATAAATTCTCTAAATGATGGTTAAAACCGCATCAAAATCCGTGGCGTGGTTTAGGAGTTAGCGGATATACAGACAGACGCGGAAAGCGACTTTATTTTATCTATGTAGAGATGTTTATCCATGGAAGTATTTACACAAAAGGTAAAAGTTATTAAGGCCGATATATTTTTAAGCTACCCATAAACAACTTATCTAAAAACTAAACTACTTCCCTACATTCTTCCAGTATTACTAAAATCCACAAAGGTACACACAGCGCCGCGCTGGGAGGGTTCAGGAGTTGTTTGCGATACTGCTAACTGCACTGCACTGCAGATGGGGACATTCTCATGAACACTGAGCTCAACAAATAATCCATTATTCTACTGTTTGGAGTAGTTGTTGAGATTTTGGATAAGATTGTTCTTTTTATATAATTTAGTAAATAATTAATTGAATAAGAGTATTGGGGAGATGTCCTGCAGACATCACATGATCACATTAATGCTTTTTTCCATAGACATTGTTGAGATTAAACTTAATTGTAATTGACGACTGTACGTCCAAGGCTAATCGTTATCTATACATAAGAAGATACTCTAACTATACAATCATCATTAGAGGGAAGCCGAAGAAAAAATTGTTCAGTTCTCATAAACTCAGACAAAAAACTATAGGTTTTTAATCTTATGATGTATTAAACTGGTATTAAATATAATTATGTAATGTGATGTGATACACAGTTACACACACAGGTGTTCCATATTATTTGGGAATAGTAGACATTTAGAAGAGTGGTTGTTCCGAAGGGAAGCCGATAGGAATCGGGTTGTATGAAGGCTTCGCCCCAACTATACTAATATTATAATGAGGTGTTTGTAAGTTTGTATTTATGGGGTAATCTCTGGAACTATCGGATTTGATAGCCCAATTCTTGAGGAAGGTTGAAGGCTATTTAACAACACGCGATGACCCTTAGAAGCCGAGCAAACTGAAAAAAAGTCAAAAAGAACGCTAAGCGAAAACGAAGTAACAGCGCGGGTGGGCGATGCGATGTGACGGGGTGGGTCGGGGGGACAAGAAATTTCACGCAGACGAAGTCGTGGGCAGAAGCTAGTATTGTAAACAGAAGCTGTTGATAAACCTTTATTAATAAATAAATATTATGTTATGATGTTATTTATTTCTGTAAGTAGATCTTTTAAGATACTTTTATTTTACACCTTAATTTTTGGTTAATATTTTAAAACTAGATAGCACCGGTATTTCCTAACTGACTGATCCCTGAGAAGAAATGCTGAAACAAACTGAGAGCTCGTGGTCTCTTTTAAAGTCCAAACATTATATTGTTAAGGTTTTATTTGAGTCTAACAATGTAGGGCCATGTCTGGAAGGGTTTTTTGAAGAGAGAGCCATTGAAGCTTTGAGTTGACCTGTCCGAATAGACGGCATGCATGCATCAGTCATCGTGTAGCTCAACCCTATTTTAAGGAGTTAAAATACGCAGGGAGTTAAGCACTCCCTACCACACAGAGGAGGCCTGTGTGAACATTATACATATATAGGCTATTATGCTGTTTGTTGCACAAAAAAAAATGCATTAGGGCTATATATGGGCTTCAACCGGATGAATCCTGCAGGCCAATATTTAAAAAACTTGATTTGTTACCATTACCGTCACTTTATATATTGGAAATTTGTATGTTTGTGTGGAGGCACAAAGAGTTGTTCACTAAAGCAATCGATCTTAATTCTCAAAGCCGTCGGGACCCCCACAGGCTCGCGTTAGATGTTTTACCTGGGCTTGCAAAATATAATAAAAGCTGCATGTTTATGTGTGTCCGGATATACAATAAGATACCAGAGGAATTTAAAATATTAAATAAAAGATTGTTCAAAAGTAAATTATATAAATGGTTATCTGCTAATAGTTTTTACAGTGTCAAGGAGCTTCTAGAGCATAAAATGGGACGATGACAGTGGTTGTATGTTATTATTATGTATGTAAATTTGCACGCTTATATTCATGAAGCAAAACATGTAGAACCTACCAGTGTATTCATATTACCATCTTGTATACCATGTTTTATGCAAATAAAATATTATTGATATTGATATTGATGAAATACGCAGCACAGTAAAAATTAAGTCCATTGTTTTTTATACTTTAAAAAAAATCTGACTTGAAATTATGCATTTAATAAGCCAAGCCTCGGGTACATGCAATAGCATCATTGACGTAATACCTAAAGACCCGCTTGCAACATAAATCACTAAATGCGTTTAGCGCTAAATATATTTAAAACATCCTTCTGTCTCTGTCATCTTATAACGATGTACAGAAGTAGAATGATGTCTTAAGGCTTCTGCAAACAGGTGCGACACACAACACGATACAAAGGCACCGCGAGTCGGGCGTGATTCGCGGTGCGAGTCGCGTCTGTTTGAAGGAACCTTTAAACGCGTTAAGCGATAAACGCATTCATTGATTTATGGTGCAAACGGGCCTCAGATTAGGTACTTGTCTTATGGGAGTCCTAAGTTTTGTGATTCGAAAAGACGTGCTGCTCAAACCCCCAATAAAATAGGATGAGGGCAGGAGAATAATGATGTTTGATTCGAGCTGGACAAGGAACCCAAAAATCAACCTGCATAAGTATTTCAAACCAAAAAAATAAAGAAATCCTCACTCAAAGCCGTCATCACGCATCTATCCCTACCGTGCAAACTAATCCTAACAATCCACACAGATGTAGCACATAACAGTCGCAGAAGCACCACTAAGGCCACGTGCACACTGTAGGTGCGAATGCCGACGGTGGCGACTGACTTAATCTCACTTGTGTTGCGCTCAGCGCTCACTTCAAACGTGTCATCGCACTGAAAGCCACTATTTTCGTTCGGGCTAGGGAAGGGATTTGCTGGTGGAATTGGAAGGAACTGCTTTATGGATATGACTGGATTTATGGATTAAATTAAATTGGTACTGTGTGGTTAGGCTATCATCTTCCTAGCCTTTTTCCCCAACTATGTTGGGGTCAGCTTCCGTCTAACAGGATGCCGCTGAATACCAGTATTTTGCATGGAGCGACCGCCTATCTGACCTCCAGAACCCATCTGGGTAATACGATAACTCTTGGTAAGACTGGTTGTCAGACTCTTCTGGCGACCCGTAATGACTGTCAAAGATCGACGAATGACAGCCGGGATCAACGTGCTCTCCGAGGCACGGAGGGGTCTCTGTATGTAAAGATGGCCACCCATCCACCGACCGACTGCGAAAAGCGTGGCTTAACCTTCGATCGACCCGTGAGGCTGTTATTTGGTATATACCAAAGGTACGCGTGGCTATATAGCCACGCGCACCTCCGACCAACTGTCTGTTTAGGCTATACAATGTGGATCTGAACGTACGACATTAAATTAAAACGAGCACAGTACAGTCCATTGAAACGTTTTAAAATACGAAGATTAGTAGTTAATGCGTTCCTCAAGGCGGTATTCTTTCTCCTCTTCTGTTTTCTATATTTATTAATCTTATAACTTCTGAACTTCAGTGTGCGTATCATCTGTATGCTGATGACTTGCAGTTGTACTGTCAAGGGAAGGTTGATGAAATACCTGAAGCTATCGACAAATTAAATAGAGACTTGATCGCCATAAAAACCTGGTCTGATAGATTTGGTGTTGCAGTAAACCCTAATAAGTGTCAGGCAATCATCATCGGTAGTTCTCGGAGTATGAGTAAGGTGGATAGTACAACCTTGCCACCAGTTCTCTTCAATGGTACAATCGTTCCATTTAGCAATGACGTGAAGGACCTAGGCTTGCACATTGATAGTACCCTGAACTGGCGTATCCAAGTCGCTAGGGTCAGCCAGAAGGTTACTGGAACATTGCGGGCTCTGTACCGACTGAAAAATTTATTACCAACGAGAACGAAGACAATGCTTGTGCAGTCCTTAATTTTCCCTATCATCGATTATGGTGATGTGTGCTACTATGACCTGAATGCAGATCTCCTCGACAAACTTGACCATCTTCTCAATTACTGCATTCGATTCGTTTTCAATCTGCGTAAATATGATCATGTCTCTGCGCATCGGTCGCTTCTTAAGTGGTTGCCTATACGCCAGCGCAGAGAGCAAAGGGCGCTGACCACCTTGTTTTCATTTCTTGACTCTCCCACTTCCCCTAGTTATCTTGCCCCCCACTTTCAGTACTTTTGTGCCAACCACAATAAAAATCTACGTTCATCAAATAATCGCCTTCTTCAATGTCCCTCTCATCGCACAGACTTTATTCACTCTTCCTTCTTCGTTCAGTCTATCTCTCTGTGGAATGCGCTCCCCCTGGAAATCAGGATGGCTACCAACCGATTATCCTTTAAAATAAAAGTTCGCGAGCACATTCGTAAGAAGCTGGCAGTATCATCACAACGTTAACGTTTTCCCATTGTTTGTCTTATTTGTTTTAGTATATTCGTGTATTTATGTATATATTTATTTGCGCTTATTTATATATAATTAGGTATATATTATTATATTTATAGTTTGTAATAGGTATATGTGTATCTTTATATTTAAATAAATATGTATTCCACAATTTCTCATAACTGCACCTACCACTGTTTGTCTCTGCATCACCCAAAGGTTGACTGGTAGAAAATGCCAATGGCATTAAGTCCGCCTCTGTACTTTTCTGTGCATGAAGTATTAAATAAATAAATAAATAAATGGAAAATTAAAAAATTGCAGTTTTCAAACAAAATAAATAGCAGAATCAACTGCATAAAAAGTAAACACGCTTTATCTACGAAAAGTCACTGACCAACGGTGCGGTGCGGGGTGCGGGGCGCGGCGGCGGCAATGTTTACCTATTATTACGGACTCAGATCTACATCATGTTGAAAAATAAGAAAATGAAAAATAATTTCCTGTGGCTGTATTCATTGGATTTGATTGATTTTTGTATATGGGGAAACAACATGATTCTCTTTACGTGGTTTAAAGGAACGTCAATCGCCCTGTTTCACCTTGTATGTATTATTTTGATATACTGGCTGCTAGGACACATGGCCGTAACCGTTGCATGGGAACCTGCAAGCGTAGCATGACCTTGACTACTTCTTTCTAATAGCTCTATCTTTACAAAGTACACAACAAAGTAAAGTGACATTTCTTTTGTTTATTTCTGACATCGCATCGTCGAAATCTTTCTAGTTTCGGTCATTTTCTCTTTCGTTTCTACGGCGGTCATGCTACGCGTGCTGCAATACCAAGATCTTTACCGAACGAGATGAAATAAAAAGGACTCATGCGCTTACCTGCTGAACGAGATGAAATAAAAAGGACTCATGCGCTTACCTGCTGAACGAGACGAAATATGTATAAAGGACTCATGCGCTTACCTGCTGAACTAGACGAAATATAAAGAACTCATGCGCTTACCTGTTGAACGAGCCGAAATAAAAAGGACTTATGCGCTTACCTGTTAATTTCATGCTGGCACCCTTCAGACTAGAACACAGCGATGTTGTATAACACATGGAAGTTTATCAAGCCAAGAACTGGGTCACAGTTTTAGCCAAACAAGCAAATCTAACCCGACGTTCGCATAGACGATATCACGGCAATTTTTTTTTACGCACTGGATTTCCAACGGTCTGCTTAGCGCCGAGAGTTGAAAATCCATCAGTGCGTTTTTTCGACGCGCCAGAAAGCACTCTGTTGGATTCTCAATGCCCGGATCAACACCGAGAGTAGAAAATCCAGTGCGCAATAAAATCCCGTCGCGATATTTTTACACCCATGCGAACGTCTGCTAAAAGTTTTAGATACAACTTTCGAGTTTGGCTGCTGAAATATCAATTTAAACCTCAAAATGTCCGGTTGGCTATGATTACTGGGGATGCCTTACTCGTATTCAGCTGTATCTGGTTAGACTGGAAGCTGACCCCAACATAGTTGGGAAAAGGCTGGCAGATGATGATGAATCTAAAGTACACTAGAAAAAAGTTATTTCAATATGCATATCAGGGGCGTCGTCTTCATTCAACCCTATTCCTATCGGCTTCCCTTCGGAACAACCACTCTTCATAATGTACCCGTATACTATTGCCAAATAATATGGTATATATTTAATACCAGTTCAATACATCATAAGATTAAATACCTACAGTTTTTTGTCTGGGTTTATGAGAACTGAACAATTTTTTCTCCGGCTTCCCTCTAATGATAATTATAGCTACGCCACTGATGTATATTAGTTTTCAGGTACATTGTGTTTCTAGTTTTCTAAGGCAAGGCAGATGATGTGTTGTATTCTCGTTTCTAATTTTGTTTTGTTCTTGGTTAACAACGCTTTGCCAATGATTCGGTGATTGCAGAAAACCACGTAGAAAATCCTGCCCCCTTTACACACAATATCCTAAAATCATATTTTGATATTCAACCTAAAATCCTGAACAAAAAATATATTCCTAATCCTAGTCCTCTACGCTACCGTCGCAGCCAGTTCGCGCACGGCACGGCAGCGAGAGATCCGGTTTATTTGCGCTTATATTGTGTGGACACAATACTTCAGAAGGATCATGTCACGAGTCGCGACTGGAGAAGGTATACTGATATACAGGTACTCGTAGATGTTGTGGATGGGTAGATACATTTATCACATGTATCTACCCTTCCAGGAAGGAGTTGTGCTATGTAATATAGAATGTATTTTTAAAAGAGATATTATTTTTGCTTTTAGCGGTAATATCGCTTATTGTACACCTAATGTAACTCTTAAAAGTTCTGTTTTTAATTGTACACATTCAAATCAAATAAAAATATTTTATTTCACATAAACCTACATGGGCACTTATGAAACGTCAGAAGCTAGGTGCATTGTTCCAATTGGTCGTTTCCTATGGAGAAGAGCCGTCAAGGAACTCCACGGTATTCTTTTAAAAAGATTTTGCTTTTACAATATTTTCAAATTACAGTGTTAATGGGTATGGGAGGACAGTGTAGCCCTGTCAACAAGTAATATTTAATGAGTATTCTGTCTTGCAATTAGTAAGGACTCTATAGTATATCATCTATTCTGTCAACCTGGAAAAATAAACTCAATCGAACTAGCTGAAGACTTGTCAATCTCCTTGAAAGGTATCTTTCTTGTGTTCTTTCTTTACTCATATGAAAAAAGTCGTTTAAAGTTACAGATTCCAAAATCATACAGAGCTATACAGTCATATTTGAACACCATACGAAAACTTTCCGAGTGAACCTCAAAATCAACTGCGTTTAGTGACATTCTATACAGAAAGAAGACACTTTCGAAATGAATAACTTTCTTCGCCAAACTTTCAATACTTATTTTATTCATAAGTACAAATATATCACTATAATAAAACCCTCGTGAACATCACAACAAACATCAAAATAATGTCTTGTTCAGACGCAATAAGTGTTTGCAATTGATAAAAAGGCGTCGATTGATTACGTTGACACGTGTCATGGCGGACAACAAAGGACACGGGACACGGGACATTGGGACACGGGACATCAAAAGTGTCGCGATTACTTGTCATTTCACACTACGATGGGTACCAAAGTGTTGTGTTAATTTAGGAATGTAATTTCCGCTAGTGCATTGTCAAGGTCTTTATTTGTTTTATTTGGGGTTCTGCAGTCATACAAGGACGAGATTTGCTTATGATTTCGTCACGTGTAACATCGAGTCACTTGTTGCCTTAAATATTATAGTTTAGTTCCGATATCATTCTACAAAATTATGAAAAATGTGTGTTTTAAGCCTACAATGAATATCTGAGTGTAGTCATACATAGTATTTTCTGAGGAAATACTTTTCCTTTGTCTTGGTTTGAAGGTGAAAGCTTTCTTCCACGTATCCTACGTCTTCTTCGTCGCATCGAAAACACAAAGATTAATATATATTGACAGATTTAAAACTATTTTTTCCTCGTAAAATTCAGCTACGCCTTTTTCTTCAGAAACCAGTCTTCATCTCTTCGTCAATCACATTCGCATTTTTTCACAAAAAACAAAACCAAGTACTTAGGTAAACAAAAATACATAACAACTCTCCAAAGTACAAATTACAACAAACAGTGTCATCGTGTATTTCAAGTACGTAATTAATAGTCGCCGTGTCGCCGCGAGGGTGTTTGCTATTCGCACTGTCGCCCAGTCGCGTGTCTGAACCCACCCTTAGGATGGCTTTAAGCGTGTCGTGACAATCGCGATTTATTTGCCAAGCTGAAGGGGTATTTAGTTATAGGTTTAGCTGTAGTGAAACTGCGGGTTTTAAAAGAGGGTAGTATGTGAAAGCTGATGTCGAAAATTTGTGAGTAACATTTGATTTTTATTTCTCAACATTTTTATAACTTCGTCGAAACGAAGCAGTCTTCCAGGCGACAGACGTCAAGTCATACCAAAAATACAACTGGTTAAGCTACTAGTTAGGGTTTCCTAAGACAGCGGCGGCCTTCACATAGCGTCCGCAATTTACCGTCGAATGACGTCAACCAAAATTTGAAACGTTATTTAAGAAAATAAGTTGGTGTGTCACCGTAAAGTCCAACTCCGCTGTCATCATTTTCATGACAGCCATCACTGCGGCCGTTATGTACCGGCCACCGCTGTCGTACCTAGTAGACCTAGCTGTCAAAACCGTAGCTGTAGATTTCAATCGTTTTCGTGTTGCTTGCTACGACTGCTACGAGATGCTACGCGGCGTAGCACAATACTCGTAGAATAGGAAGACTGCTTAGCTTTAGGAAGTATGTAGTGGACCTTGGGACCCATCGTCCATGATGCTACGGAAAGTAACGTGTTACAAATACAAATCATCAATGAAACGGACCGCTATTGAAATACTGGTGTCATTCTGGCTACTCATCAATGATTTGAGATTGTAACATGTCCTTCAGAAGGTGGTCCTATTCTATACTTTTCTTTTCTTTTTCGTTTTTTATTCATAAAATAGCAGGTTGTGTCAACAAACTGTAAAAAACATTTTTCTAATTCAATATGAATCTATGATCATCATATTATTATCGTTACTTATATTAACCTCAGCAGTGAGAGAGCGATTGAGAAATTTGAGAATAGAGACATTAACCCCTTGTAGCTAAAATTTTTCTGTTGTGTTTGTTATTAGGTTGAAAACCAGCGCTCAGCAACCCACTATGGAATGTAAGCATAATGCTCACCATAGCAACATAAAAAATGCTAATTATTGCTGACGCTTGAATCTTTTCCTTCTGGTATTATATACAGGGTGTAAGGGACAGCCCTCCGCGAACTAACAGGCTGCATTCAGCTCCTTATTTTGAATCGTATTCCACCGGAAATATTCTCAGGATTTTTTTAAATCGTATTTTCAGTTACTATTCTTTTATTTCAATGTAAAATTACATTCTCTGTACGCAACACTCCATTTATCTAAATAAAACATCTAAAATAAAAAAAATCAGCAATGGATGTTGAAAATTCGGCGGCCGAAGGCTCGCCGCGCTGCCGTTCGCTACGCGTGTTTTGCCACGGTAACGATACATTTCGTGTGAGGTAATAAAGCAAACCAGATTTATTAGATTCCCATAATGTTCCTGAAATAATTCCATGTACCGGTCATCTTAGTATGATATATTGAATTCACCCCATCAGTCTGCGGAGGGCTGTCCCTTACACGCTGTATATCGAGTACGACAACTACTATGAAACTAAACACTTTTTTTTATTTTTTTTTATCTGAGATAGGTTTGTTCTTGACTCTAGTCTAGGTCAGAGATGACAGAGACAAAGTCGACGATGGAGCGAGCTTACCCAGAAGAAGCCTGTTCACTCTCACTTTGAAGAGATCGGGGTTGTATGCGTTCGGAAACACAGACGCAGGCAGAGAGTTCCACTCCTTTGCTGTGTGCATCACAAAAGACATTTGGAAACGCTTAGTGCGAATTGGTGGGATAGCAACTAGGTAAGGATGGTAACCTGCAGTGCGTCTAGATGTCCGCTGATAGAAGGGGGCCGGCGGAATGAGGTCGTGGAGTTCTTGAGCACACTCCCCAAAGTATATTCTGTAGAAGGCCGTCAAGCAGGCAACCTTGCGGCGATGAGCCAAGCTGTGAAACTTGGCATCCACCAGTCTTACGTCGCCAATGAGCCTCTTAGCTCTGCGTTCCACCGAGTCAAGCGCGGCAAGTTGGTATTTGGCCGAGCCAACCCAAAGGTGGCTGCAATACTCCATGCAGGATCGGACTTGCGCTTTGTAGAGAATTAAAAGCTGTCCAGGCGTAAAGTACCGCTTCACCCTATTTAGGATGCCCAGTTTCTTGGCCGCAGTTTGGGCTTAAAAGAAAGAATCGCTACTATTTCTACATGTTAACTTTTACCTTCCAATAAACATAACTTTTCACTTAACTTGTGATTCTTTCTGTGTGCTCTTAACTTGAACATGAGGCGAGTCGCTGCGCAGTAACGAACTCACGTGTCAGCGGGGGTGCGGGGTGCGGTACTGCGCAGCGAGTAGCGCACTTCACAGCCGCTATAAAGTTTGACGCATACTATATTTATTTACCTACTACTATTTACTAGCTTTACCTAATACTGGACACAATAATCGTTTATTCTATTCTATTATGCTGATAATGATGATAATCACAAAAGCTATAGTATAAACTATCAAGTGCTAGAACAAAAATTAAACTCGACTAAGCGACATAAAACATTTTTAAATTAATCTATATCTATACAAATAAAAAAAATTGAAGTGTCTGTTTGTAATGTCAAAATAACAACTTTTTACTAAATGCATAAGAAAGTATCCATCTTATATAAAAAAAAAACAATTTTTAACATTTTTGTCTGTCTGTTTGTTCCGGCTAATCTCCGAAACAGCTAGACCGATTTTGACGGGACTTTCACTGGCAGATAGCTGATGTTACGGCGGGTATCTTAGGCTACTTTTATTCTAGAAACATAATTAGGGTTCTGCGCAAAAAAATAAAAACTCATGAAATTATGAACAAAAAGTCGGATTTGAAAAATTCTTTTTGCATTTTGGTAGCCCAATTCTCGAGGGTAGTTATAGGTTATTTAACATCACGCTACGATCCTTAGAAGCTGAGCAAAACGTAAAAAGTCAGAAAGAACATACGCAATAGCGCGGGCGGGCGATTCAACGCGACGGGTCGGCGGACGAGGAAAGTTTATTAAAATGTGGCTGTTATTTTAGTATACTGTGTATCTTACGACATCCACACGAACGAAGTCGCGGAGCACAGCCTGTCCATAATAATTCGATTCTTCAGCAGAATGGTTCGAATATAAACGTTTAACGTTATAGCATTAAGTAGTTAGTAATGAGCGGAGCGGCGTGCTGAGCGGCGGCGGCGGCTGTAATAAGTGTTAACTCACCAATCATGAATATTGTACACCCCATTCGTCTGTTATAGTGTTCACAGTAAGCTACTGAGGAATTTTATTTTTAAGTTTAATTTTCCACGGTTTTCCACTGTATTACTTTTAGTTATTCTTGGACATTAAGCAAAACGACGTCACGAGAAAACCAACATCTATACAAATAAATAAAATTGAAGTGTCTGTTTGTAATGTCAAAATAACAACTTTTTACTAAATCCATATGCAAGTATATACGGTATACTTATAACAATAGATATTTTTTTCATTTTTGTCCGTCTGTTCGTGGCTAATCTCCGAAACGGCTGGACCGATTTTGACGGGACTTTCACTGGTAGATAGCTGATGTTACGGTGGGTAACTTAGGTTACTTTTATTTTAGAAACATAATTAGGGTTCCGCGCAAACAAATTAAAACCCATGAAATTATGAACTACCAGTCAGATTTGAATAATTATTTTTGCATTTGGTAGCCCAATTCTCGTGGTTTAAGTTCACGCTACAACGGTTGACGACAATAGACTTACCCCTACACGGGACTTAAACATCACTGTCAAATGTGGGTGTACTATAGGACCCCTGCCTAACCCTTTGAGGAATACAGGCGTGATGGTATGTTATGTTAGTAAAATGAATATTATCCTACAGAATCTTCGCAATGTAACTAACTCCCAGCCTCCCAATCTGAACACCACTCAGAAGAATGGACCCGCTGAATCTGTCAGCTTTTTAATAATTGAAATATTTATAATTGCGCGGCGGCTTACGGTTTCATTGCGTGACTATGAAAAATAAAGTGTCGTTTAGAGCTATTATTGTTTTTTTTTCCTTTGCCTTGCCGTCTTAATGAACTGTTCTACAACTTAATAAGATCTTTCTTCGTTGCATTAGTGGGGTTGTGTTGGTATAGAAACTTGGAGTATGGTGACTCATGAAATGATGTTTTAGAAGATGTGAGGACAGGATGTGTGAGGTCCTGGATTCGATTCCCAGATCTGCAGTGTTATTGGATTATTCTATTTTGAATTCCTCAGCCCGGAGTCGGAATCAGTGCCTGGTTGAAGGCGCTCGCCCCCTATTACTGAGACTTAAACATAACTGGGGAAATGTGGGTGTACTATAGGTGCACCTCTGCCTAACCCTTCGGGGAAACAAGGCGCGATGTTATGTTATGTGATGACAGGAACAATATTCGAATATGGGCGAAGCCAGACGAGCATAATTTTTTGAGTTGTGAGTCGCGTAATTTCTGCTCGGCAGAAATTCTGTTAGGCCACCACACGAGCGTAATTTATTCAGTTGCTTTTCAACGCTTGTACTGGGTGTTTGTGTAGTGCAATGGACAGTTGTTACTTTTCTCCTCATTAGTGAAATTGTTCCAATCTTCGAAACAATATTCTGCAACCTCTTGCCATGCCCTCTGTTTTAAAAACTTATCACTATACGACTTTTCTGATAAATTCCACAGACATGGCCGTTGTTCGACTTCAATTATCAATTTTCCGTGTCTACAAACATTGTGACAAAGAAATTAACGTATTAACTCCCACGCGTTCCCTGATTGACTGTCGATTCCCTCGCTCCCTTCTCGCCGCGAACTCAATTCACCCGGGAATGTACGCGTGAGTCAGCAGACAACTCATTTTGCGTCGCCGTGTGAACGAAACAGGATTTTTGTATGAAACCGAATGTAGCAGAAATTACGCGACTGAAATTACGCGACTCACAACTCAAAAAGTTACGCTCATCTGTCTTCACCCTCCCTAGGTGTAGCGCGTGTAACGTTTCATGTTGGTTAATATTACGCAAGCCGATCGCTTACGTTGTAGTTTTCTTTGGAGAAAGTCTTGTAAATACGTGGAAGTAAGATCACTACCCCTATAATTTTCTGCTGCCAAGTAGCATTGTTAGGCTTTGATGAAAAAGTTATAAAGGTCAGTGGAAATACAAGGTACAAGGGATTTTTTAGGGTTCCGTATCTCAAAAGAAAAAACGGAACCCTTAAAGGATCACTCGTGTGTCTATCCGTATGACTGTCTATTCGTCTGTCACAGCCAATTTGCTCCGAATCTAATGGACCTATTAAGTTGAAAAGTACACATATTAATTTCTGTGACCCAAACATGGACGTGTTATACGTAAATAAATTAATTTTGAATACGGCGGTCACTTTTGGGGGGCTAATAATATGAAAATTTAAAAAAAAGTTTTGCGAACTATATTGTGTGACATAAGGGTTTACTGTGAGGGTCTCAAATAGATTTTTTTATCATTTAAAAATAAATAAATATTAGTAAATTATCTAAAGTATCATCTCTTATCAATCTGCCTAGCCTTTTCCCAACTATGTTGGGGTCGGCTTCAAGTCTAACTGGATGCAGCTGGATACCAATATTTTAAATGGAGCGACTGCCTATCTGACCTCCACAACCCAGTTACTGGGTAATATGATACCCTTGGTAAGACTGGTTGTCAGACATTCGGGCTTCTGACGGGTAGTCCTACGAATGAAAGCCGGGACCAACGGCTTAACTTTCTGAGGCACGGAGGGGTCTCGATATGTAATGGATGGTCACCGATCTACAAACCGACCGCGGCAAGCGTAACTTAACCTTCGATCGACCCGTGCTCCAAATATAATGCTTGAAATATTAAAAAACTAGCTCTTGCCCGCGACTTCGTCTGTGATCCAGGATGAAAAGCAGCCTATACAGTGGTCTTGAACGTCATAGAGCGAGATCGGTAGAGTTGCCGTATATTCGTACCCAAAATCAGTATTTGACAAAAAAATACAATATTCAATCAAATTCGTTTATTTATTGAAAAAAAAACTTACAGACTAATTTATAACGAGAGCCCATATCGGTAGAAATACCGAAAAATCGGTAGGTTCGAGACCACTGAGCCTATATCCTTCTCCAGGTCATGGTCTTCCCATGTCCTAAATTTCATTAAAATCTGTTCAACCGTTTTAGCGTAAAAACGTAACAAACAAACTCACTTTCGCATTTATAATATTAGTTAGGATAACACGGAGAGAACTTTAGGTTTCTATGTCACAAAAAATCCCCAAAAACATGTTTATTACTTCATCAAAACACCCCAATTTTAACGGCAAATTGAACGACAATTATCGCAACACCATCTTAATATTAGAGAGATCAATTCCATTGCACGTGGCACTCTTCAAGCCCGATATTACATTTTTATTTACCTCGCCCCCCCTTCAAAAGTTGTCAACATGTAACGACCGGACTATACTGTGGTAGCTTTACATTTGACCTCAAAATCACAAGCGAATATGAACCTTATGCTGTAGGAGTTAAAGTTAAAGGTGTGACTGATAAAATTGACAGGGAAAATTGAACTTTGAGTCGATGTAGTAAGGTGGTGGTTGGCAAAGTATAGTCGGCAAAACGTATGTTGGCTTAGATGTCTGTTTTTTGTTTGCACAACGGATATTAGTGTGCCAACGCAGAGAACTATTTGCACATGTGTTTTGTGATGTTCCCATGGAAATCGTATTAGGATTTTGTTGTTTTTGAATTTTGGACGCGTTACGGCTTTAAAGCTTTTAAATCTCAAATAAGGCTGAAAGTTTTAGTTTAAGCATAGATTTAGTACTACCTAATTTATTTCTTACTAGCTGTCACCCGCGCTTCACCCCCGTGGATGTCAGTAGGTACTCCCCTATTAGTATGATTTTGTTCACAATTTCATGGGTTTTAATTTTTTTGTGCGGAAACTTAATTCTTTTTCTAAAATAAAAGCAGTTACTCCTTATAACATCAGCTATCTGCCAGTGAAAGTCCTGTCAAATACGGTGCAGCCGTTTCAGAGATTATCCGGAACAAATAGACAGAGAAAACTTTTAAAAATGGTTTTCTGGTATAAGTACCGTACTTTGATAATGCATTTAGCAAAAAACTGTTATTTTGACATTACTAACAAACGCTTCAATTTTATTTATTTATATAGATTGCTTCTCTTGTCTAGCTAGGTCTTTTGGCAGAATACAGCTGAATTTTGTAATTGGATATTAAACAGGGCTGGTCACGATTTTTATTCTATAAATTATCTCTCTTCATTAGGGCCGGCGCCCACTGGCGGCACGGCACGGCAAGGGATTTTTATGCGACGAATACAAATATAACTTAATAGTATGACAATAAAATTGAAATTTCAACGGCAACGATGCCGCGGTATCCTTGGGCATGCCGCGACGTCCTTAGGCATCATCATTGAAATTTCAATCTTATTGTCATGGGTATAAGTTGTATTTCTATTCGTCGCATAACCCTTGCCGTGCCGTGGGTTTTTTTTCTTGAACGATCACGTTGCTATGCAATGCGTTGCGCTTCTGCCCTATTTACTACTCAATTGATCCCTGGCTTCACAAAATAAAAGAAAACAAAACTGTTATCATACTATGTTAACATAACATCACGCCTATACTCCCCGAAAGATTACTCAGAGGTACACCTATAGTACACCCACATTTCGCCAGTTATGTGTGAGTCTCATGTAATAGGGGGCGAGCCTATTGCCATCTACCGGGCACAAATCCAAACTCCGGGCTGCTACTGAGAAATTTCAGATAGAAAAACCTAAAAACACTTTGCCCTACCCGAGGATTGAACCCAGGGGCTCATGCTCAGCAGTAGTGCTTGCGACCACTAAGCCAACGAGGTAGTCCGACACAAAACTGTTATAAATATACTATGATATTCCATGTTATCTAACGTATCCTCTTAAGAAATCCAAGAGAGACGTATCCATATGGACTGAGGAGCCATGGCGACATTTGAAACACCCATACATTAAGCAATAATCACCTACAAAATACCAGGAAACTAAAATTTTCTCTTGTCTTAGAAACTTCAGAATTTTATTAAAAACAGTCAGTCATTTCCCTCCACATCTCCCTATACCCCACAAAATAAACACACGAAAAAAGGCGCATTAAAAAAAAGGTCTTTTCCTTTTTTTAAAGAGCTCGGACGGGGCTTAATCAACGAAGTATTTCATTAAGACCTTATCGGATAGATAGAGCCTGAAAGAATAGAGCCTCACATTCTTTCGCGGCTCGCTCTTGTTATAAAGAATGTTCATTTTATAACTGGCGTTTGTCTTAAATTCTTTTGCCCTTTGTTTTTTTTTTTTTTTTTGATGGGCTTTTGTTCGATCGACGTTGTTGATGTGTTTCAATGTGTGTCTATGTCTATGTGTGTGTGCTACATAGATGAACTGTTTATACTATCCGTATTATTCATAAAAAACTAAAACGTAAAAAAAACGATTTTAGTTACAGTGTTGTGTCTTCTTCTTTCAAATTCAAATCATAATTCGAAAGAAATTGATAAAGCACTTTTTTTAACTAAAATAGGTTTATAAGCGTTTGAGTTTTTTTTTTATGAATAAGTGGGTAAATCTATAGTGTGTTTGTAATGTCGAAATAACAACTTTTGACTAAATGCATAAGAAAGTATTATATACGGTACGGTTACTTATAACAAAAAAGCAATTTTTAAATTTTTTGTCTGTTTTTCTGTCTGTTTGTTCCAGCTTATCTCCGAAATGGCTGGAAGGATTTTGACGCGACTTTCACTGGCAAATAGCTGATGTTACGGCGGGTAATTTAGGCCACTTTTATTTTCGAAAAATAATTAGGGTTCCGAGCAAAAAAATTAAAACAAATGAAATTGTGAACAAAAAGTCGGAATTGAAAAATTCTTTTTGCATTTGGTAGCCCAATTCTCGAGGATAGTTATAGGCTATTTAACATCACGCTATGACATTTAAGAGTCGAGCAAAAGGAAAAATTCAGTAAGAACACTAAACGAAAACGAAGTAACAGCGCGGGCGGGCGATGCAACGTGGCGGGTCGGAGGACGAGCGAGTTTTATTAAAATGTGACTATTATTGTAGTATATTATTATGTATCTTACGACTTCCACGCGAACGAACACGCGGGGCACAGCTAGTACCTATTGAAGTACTATAATGTTTCTGTGACGTATCGACTAACAAAATATTCGCACTTCCTCACCTACATGTCATAAATCACACAGTTGCACAAGTCAGTGCAAGAATTAAAAAAAATCCTCACACAAAACATCTCAGCTTTTTTCCTCCAGTTACTGCAGCTCAGATATTAGGATAAACATCATCTGCCTAGCCTTTTCCCAACTATGTTGGGGTCGGCTTCCAGTCTAACCGGATGCAGCTGAATACCAGTATTTTACATGGAGCGACTGCCTATCTGACCTCCACAACCCAGTAACTGGGTAATACGATACCCCTTGGTAAGACTGGTTGTCAGACTTTCGGTCTTCTGACGACCCGTAACGACTGTCAAAGATCTACCACCCACGGCTTAACGTGCTTTCCGAGGCACGGAGGAGTCTCGGTATGTAAAGATGGTCACCAATCCACGGACAACCCCGGCAAGCGTAGCTTAACCTGATGGATCGACCCGTGCGGCTGTTATTACTTAGCCACGAGCTCCTCAGATATTAGGATAAACACGCAATAAATATTTTTGCTCGTAACGGGTGTAAGGTATTGGATTCGGGCACTTGTCTGAAATTCAGGATTTATTTAAGAAGCTTATTTCCTTTGCCGTAATAATTTCACACGATGCACATTGTGTCCTCTGAATACCTCTGCAATACTCTACATAGTTGTAAAACATACATGTAGGCTCACTTATCGAATGATTTAAAAAATTATGATAATAGTACCTACCTAATGAAAATATTCTTCGAAGTTCAAAAATGTAATATCAAAGAACAAAGCCGGTTTAGGTTACAATTTAAGTTTTTTTTTAATATAAGATCATGAATTTAAACGATACAGAGATCATTTAATTACTTACCACATAATTATGTCTATTATTTAATTATGTGGTAAGTAATTAAATTATCTCTTTATCGTTTAAAATGCGTAACTATCCGAAGTAGTGAAGTTTTCCATTCATTAATTCATTCATTCATTCACAGCCTGACGTCATCCACTGCTGCGGCCATAGAAAGTTTACTAAATAAAAATGTTTTATAATCTTTCCGACAAAAGCAACATTCACTTTTCCCATTTTCCAAAACAAAAATAAAATTCCATTATTTTCATGAACCAAAACGCAAATACCTACTTCGCAAAATAAATAAATAATCCCAGTCCTGTCCATTACAGTAGATAATATGCACCAGTAGGGTGGCAACGCGATGCACTGTCGGCAGTATCGACCCGCTAAGTGATTTGTCCGCTTGCATGCATTATTGATGTGCACCGGGCCCATTTCCCAATTCACTCCAAACTCGATACACCCTGTATACCTATGCCTACAGATAGCAGCCTGTATATGGGATGAATTGAGTCTCTAATTATGAGGTTTTTATTTTGAATCACAGTTTAGAGATTGGTTTTTGTTTTGTGGTTATATTTACATGAGCAAAAAGGTTCACAACATTGAAATTAAATGATGAATTGAATGTTTATTTCTGTAAGTAGATCTTATATTTTAAAACTAGATGGCGCCAGTATTTCCTAGCTGACTGATCCTTGAAAAGAGCTGCCGAAACAAAGTCAGAGGTCATGGTCTCTTTTAAAGTCCAAACATTGTATTATTAGATAGATAAATAGTCTTTATTATGTACACCCTAAAGAAAGAAAACAAATAAGAAAAAGATAAAAAGTAAGAGAAAGAGGGTGGATATTATTAAGATTTTATGTGAGTCTAACAATGCAGGGCCATATTACAGTACCTAAGCAGAAAAAAATCTTATTAACCAATAAGATTTTTTCGAAAAATAAGTCATACGAAATCTTAGGAATGCGGGAATATATTGATGGCAACATTTCGTACAGTTTGAAGGTATAACATGTTGCCACTGTTGCCAGCAACAGAAAACTATGTTACGCGACTTTTGTTCAATATGAATTGACGCCTGAAGGATTTTTGGTTAATACACATATAAATACATAAACTCACGCCATCTTCCCATGGGCGTAAGCAGAAACTACAGAACGCCACCTGCTACGATCCTTACATACTCCTTTTGCCTCGTTTACGTTCATATATCTGGTTATAAACGCACGCCGGTTGTGAGTACTACGCACCTGACCTTTCTGAAGAACATCACCAATAAGGTCACTATAGGTTTTCCTAGGGCATCCCCTCCCGGCGTTTCCACTCACACCTGCCTTGTAAATACCTTTTATTTGTTTTGTTTTTTGTTAATAACACCGTCAATAAATTAAAAAAACAAATCACCATCGAATTGATTATAGGAAGATGTTTTATTTTATCAACATTATGATATCCATGTGTAAACTCATTTTTTTATATCATTCTTTATGAACATTCTTTGTCAATTGATCAAATAGCTGGTTAAAATATAAAATTCTCTTATTATATGCAAATAAAGGTGTAGTGGTAACTTGAGCGATGAATAATTCATTAACCTATTAATTTGCAACCCAAATTCTTGCCAATACCCTCTATTAAATTGCTTTAACATTTAATAATGAGTTCAGTGAAGAATGAAGGGCCTGCTTTTGTGGAGCTTGATATTTTTTAATTTATACAGGCTATTGGCGTCGGCTATGTGGTGGCCAGTTGAAGTGACAAGCTGACAGAAGAAGGTAGTATGGTACTCAGTAGTGAATAATAATATAATTAATGATTAAGGGGAAAAACGGGAGTTGTAAGTAATTGAGTAGAGGTTTTTTCATGGTAAATCATCAAATGACTTCTTCCGCTCTGGGCGAAGCGGGAGGGCGTGTCAGACTTGTACTGACTAAAACCCACTCGTGTTCCTTCAGTTGCCTGTGCCGGGGCCACGGTAACTCTTTCGAACATCCCGCAACCCTAGCTGGCATCGGTCCTAGCGGACCCCGTCAATAGTACTGACATCTCTTTGAGGCGCGCGTGGAACACAACGCGCCGTCGACTCGGGCCTGGTCCTTACCGGACGGCGAGCAATGGATAGCTCGCCGTCCGCAAGGCGGGTCTACGGTGGCCGGGAATCGGCTGGCAATTTCCGACGCCTAAGATGTCTCCTGCAGTGACTAGGAGCGTGAGGACGTAAAGCTTGCCTCTCCCTCACGCGTTCCGCCTCCTCCTTCGAGAGCATTACTGCCTCGCAGAAGGAGGTGATGGCTTCCCATGTACTTTCGCTCCGTACCATGGCCTAGACCAGGACCGGAGGCGTGAGATCGCCGCCGCCGATCGCTTCCGCGAGGACACGGCGGTGCTCCGCCCAAGCCGGGCAGACCTCCACCGTGTGCTCCACCGTGTTCTCCGGGCGATCCACACAGTGGTGACACCCGGGCGTTTCCTCCCACCATATCCGGTACCTCCCGAAGCACCCGTGTGTGCCTCTCCAGCCACTCCTCAAAGAGGGGACTTATCGCCGCAATTGTGGCGTGCCCAGGTATATGTGGTCTGAATTAGGTGTTCTGGTGTTATCCTAAAGATATATTATGTAAATGACGCGTGGAAGTAGGAACGTACTTGTGTACTGTAAAAATATTATGCACTAAACTTCTACCGGGATATTTTAGCCAATCATTTCTAAGTCCTTTTGTTCTTCTGGATTGTGCTCAAGTAAAACTTGGCGAAGTTTTTCTCGTTCTGCGATTTTTATTGCGTTGTATATTTTAAGAACTAACGATATCCCTCGAATTCCGTTTCCAGAAATACCAGGGAAGTACCTACGCAAGACACTGAACGCACCGAGCAGAAAACTTAACTCAGTTTGAGATTTCACTCAATTTCCCTGTTGACAGGTCTAATAACCCATGGAAACAAATGCACACATGTTAGCAAATAAATAAATAAATAAAAATCATTTTTTCTTCTATGCTCTATAAATCACCACCAGCCACAAAATCATCTTTCATCATACTCCAACATTACTGCATAAAAGCACTCACACACAGAATTACGACACCCAAACATAAAACATACAACAATATCGATCGCTCCAAGCCGTATTGTCTTCAAAGCCACATCCGCCCAATTGCGTGTACATAGTTCAAGCGCAGTGCAACTCCGCGATTCAATTTGAATCGGAAACAAGGGATGGGGGGTGACGGGAGGGTGGTAGGGGGACGACTGACGACGCCACGCTGATGGCTAAATCGTGTTCGATTCGCACCTGCGATGTGTGGTGATAGGGATGTTGCTTTGCTTCGAAGTTGAAAAATTAATGAGGCGATGATGGTGGTTTTTTTATAGTTCAATGAACCAAGTGTGTTATTGCATACCCACCTTAGGTACACACTTTTGTATTATAAGAATTTTGAACAAGACCTAATATGTGTCATTCATTTGTTCACTTCAAAGTTACACTTAAATTTTGTGTTTCGTAAAACAAATCCAACTTTAATCCAAGTGGAGCACACTTCCAGCCGTTCGCTTCATCCGATACTTGCAACACGACACGATGGGACCGCAATGTTCGCCACGGTAAACTGTCACCTCCTCGGCTCCTTGCGACGCTTAACCGAAGCACTCGCGGCCGCAAGTTTCGCCAACAACTTCGTAAGTTGCGAAGCGAATATCGAAAAGAACTTTCGACTAGTAGTTCCGGGTCACTGATGTTCGACTATTGGTATTTAATATAGTATAAGAAGTACAGCTGAATGTCGGTTTTAAGGACAGTGATTAAGGTTGGTTTTTGATTGGGAGTTAGATATAAAGTAGCACCTAATAGAAAAGTTTTAGATTGGTAATTACTTGCAGGCCTGCAGTGATAAAAGTTTATCGGTCTTAGGTAAGTAAGAGGTGGTGGATTTTGTGTTGATTTAAATTAATGAAATTTCTTTGGTGTTATTAGAGGTTTAAAAAAAGAGCTAAAAACCTTAGGGTTTTTGGCAGTTTGATGATATCATAAAAAGCTACTAAGATGTCAAGAAGCGAAAATGTTTATCAATTTTCAAACACATTCCTTTCCGACATAGCGGGCGTGTCACCTTTTCGAACTGTCATTTTATTTCAAAATGTTATAATAATACGTAGTCGGAAAAATATGTTAATAAGGTGCAAATAACCTTAAGTTGCATAACATTTTTATTCTATGACTGTAAGTTTTCATAACGTCTTAAGTACTTTTCTTCTTTACATTTTTACACAATTTTATAAATAGGTACATAGCTAAATTTGCATGTTTTATCTTTGAGTTTTACAGTATTTTCTTGCTTTTTGTTTGTTGTAAACTGTTATACGTCCTTTATTTCCGATCTTTTGAGGTCACCATTGAGAAATTTTCTCAGAAATGTAAAGTAGGTAGGTTATGGATAGGATTTAGGTAGTTAATAAGAAAAGAAAGGACACGAAGAGGTATCAAAATCAAACAGCATTTAAAAGTTGGTCGCCTTAATATTTTGTTATTGGTAGATGAGTGTACTTATGTGTTTTTAATCAGGTATCCTTTACTATGCTAGCTACCATTAACTGGGTACGTCTTTCACTGACTTGAATTTGCCCTGGCGACTGAGAGTATGTCATGCTAACTCAAACGTCTCGCTGGTGGTGGCGTGTGTGTTGGATCATTAAGTTCCCTTCAAAATGGTTGAGCTGAATGGTGCTGATCCATGCGTCATGTTCGTGAACGGGCGCCGTCAGTAGGGACTGGTCATCTCTTAGCTGCCACGGCTTATTTAAATTTTTGGATCGTTTTTGGTTTTTACCTTTTTGTTGCGGACGCTTTTAACGTGCACGTCTTTTTACATTGTTCTCACATACTTAATTTCAACATGTTTGATGTAACCAAATATTTTGTAACAATATTTTGATTTAAAAGAGTGTCCGTGGAGTTTCTTGCCCGTTCTTCTCCATAGAGATCTACGCTTTGGAATGGGCAACTATCTTCAACTTTCTGACTAACTGACCGACTCTTTGACAGTTCAAAAGTGCCTGTAATTGGTTCATTTGAAATAAATGCTTTGAGTTTGAGTTATGATTAGGTATGGTTTTTCTGAGTTTTTCTTTTTAACGACCGATCAACCAACCTAAGTTCGTGTGTAGTTTAGTTTCATAGTTCCAACCTACAATAGTTGTTGGGTTTGTGTCGATAGAAATTCCATTACTTAAAACGAAAACAATTAGTACAGTTTTAATCCCTGTACTTATTTTTTTTCCTGGAAAAATGTTGGCTTCGCGTTGTCCTGAAAAAATAAGTTGTTTTACATTCTAACAAACATTTATACTTCCTTGCTAGAATTTTCGAGAAAACGATCATAGAAATTCTCAGAAAATTAATTCACATATTTTCACAGTAGGTGAAAAAATACCTTCACCCTACCTACGTGTAAAAATATTCCTGGAAAAAAAAATATATGTAATTTCAAAATACCTACTCCAAGGAGAAATAAAACAAGTTAGAGTTCCGAGTAAAATTAAATTTCGTACCATATTATTTTCTTCGCAAAATTCATTATCCATTTACGGTTTCACAGGCAATTGTTTTAATCCGATAGCGGGAGCGGCCCAATGTGGAATGAAATAATTTAATAGCCCCCCTCCGCCTCCCCACTCGGATCCAAGATGGCGGCGGGGCGGGGCCGGGGGTGGGGCGTGCCGCCTCATTTGAATTTCGAACGCGAGCTTTCCGAACGTGTGTTCGGATGGGTTTTCGGCCAATTAATTTCTCGGTAATTCGTTTTCTGCGTGCATCGTGTGACGGCTTCATTGTTATTTAATAGCCGGTTTATATTAAAGGGATAGGCGCACAGAGAATGTTGTCCCTTTTTTTCGTTAAGTATTTGTTTTTGTTGCACCTTTTAGGGGAATGAATACTAAAAGCTCTTACAGATTTTTTGCTCGAATGAAATGAATGCATTATTTTGAAAAGCCTTCTTTTACATTTCATATTTGGCGAATATTTTAATATTATTTTTATTCGCAAATAAACATCACAATGTACAATAACAGAAAGACAAAGACTGATTTTAAAACCTAAAACACTTAGTTTAGTTACCAATGTTTTCATTAGCCTCTAATTCAACCTCAACTACACTACATACAGTAAACACCAACCCACCATCTAAAAAGACAGCCGGTACAAAAACTCCAAACCTAATCCGAATCACCTCCCGTACAACAAGTCGCAATTTTTCTGAGCCTCATAATACGTCCTGGCAAACAGAGCATTGTGAGAAGTTTCACAATATTATGTGGAGTGGTGTAATGCCGACACAAAGGCTTCTCCCGGCTCGGTAAATAACGCTTTGTTCTACGAAGCCAAATTTTGACAATCACTAGCTCACTCTCATATAGCTATGTACACGGGCGGTTGGCAAAGATTAGCCAGGGGAGGCGTTATTTGGGTTATTGTTTGGGGTATGGTTATTAAAAAAATTATTGGGTTTTGTAACTTTCATGAAGTTCTACATATATCACTTCATTGCCGTGTGGTAATAGCAGTGAACATACCTATACGTTGAGTTGCTATTTGATGTCCAGGCCAGGGTAGAATTATCGAAAACTATGATCAAATATTCTAAAATGCTTGGAATTGATTTCTGTAGAATAAAGCCCACAAATCATCACGGTCTGATATTGTGAACCACCGGAGTACATTTTGAAGCCTATTTAGGTACAGTCAATTATATTTTATCAACTTACTCCAAACCAGTTTATAGTGCAATTCAGGTCACCCGGGGCTATTGTAGCCAGGGGGCAAACGTAACTAATTGAGATAACTTGTTATGCAACAATAACGAGTTACCTCCATTATTACGTAGTTACATTTGCCCCTTAGGTACAATAGCCCCGGGTGAACCTATCTGTGTTTCTTTTTCTGTCTTTCTCATATTATTTCAAATAGTTTTCATGCTACAAATACACGAACAACGGAATATCCAAAAATATTTTCAGAGCTTCTCGGGCTGGGCCAGGTCGGGCAAAGTGTTATTGGGTTTTCCAGCTGGACTTTCCCAGTAGCAGCCCGGATGATGGCAGTAGGCTGGCCTCCTATTACATGGCATCTAAATATAACTGGCGAATTGAGGGTGTACTAAAAGGTACACCTGTGCCCAACCCTTTGAGAAATACAGTAGTGATGCAATGTGTTACGTGTCTTATCAGAAAGCTCAGAAGCGTCTCATCTGAAAATTTAAAACATCCAACATAATCTGTGTCAGTTTTCCCCTGTGTGAGTGTAGAGGGAGGGTGGCAGGGAGGCAAGGGGACGCACCGCCGGTTCAATGTTGACAAATGATGGATATCTCTTGTCTTGAAAAGGCAGGATTAATGCTCTGTCTCGGGAGTACAATAGTGGCGATTCCTGAAGGATTACGCACTTGAAAGCGTGAAGACGTGCTCCAAAGAATGAGGAATGTTGACCGACAATGGTGGAAGTATATTTTTTATGGTGACGGCTTTCTACAGTTGATTTTGTTTGAAGAAATTGTGGAGGAAAAGTTTTAGTTCGGAATTGGTTTCATTCCGTAGCAGATTTTACACTTAGCTATATAAAGCTTCTATTTGAGGGGCAAGACTATGTTGGAATGGTCGTTATTATTCCAATTTAGTTAGTAAAACTGAAATGTTCTCTATAGGAACGTATCTACACAAATACGAAAATAAAATGCAGACGCCACCGGCGGCGCCCATTCGTAACCTTACAAATACTTTTCTATATTTTATTGTGTCGCGACGCCGACGGTGCGAGGAAAAGAAAAGCGGGGAGGTCAGGCAACTTGTGGGGACTAAAGGTATACCTACGTTTCTTTATGTATAAGAATCAGATATTGGTGATAACAAAGAAAAAGTTAAAACATCCATATAGTAGGTTTACTACTGCCCCATTGGTCTTGTGGTCACAAGCGCGACTGCTGAGCGAGGGGTCCTGTGGGTTCGATTCCCGGGTCAGGCAGTGTTATTGAGTTTTTCCATTAGGAGTTTGTTACTAACAGCCCGGAGTTTGGAAGTTGGCGGTATGATACCCCCGTGCCTCGGAAAGCACGTTAAGCTGTTGGTCCTGCGCCTCATCTCTCTCCGGTCGTGTCGGAATGCCACCCCATCGGACTATGAGAGTGAGGGAAGAGATAGTGCACCTGTGTCTGCTCACACACTTGTGCATTATAATATCTCCCACGTCGAAGGCTGGTCTCCGCTGAGGTTAGTCGTTGTGGCCGAAATTCGATCTGGAGGACAATATACAAGGGACCAAACCTGAAATCGCGATAAAAAATCAGCTGCTCCCTACATTTATGTTCGCATAACTCGTCAAAATGTAGGGAACAGCTGATTTTTTTTCGCGATTTCAGGTTTGGTCCCATAGTGAAAGTTGTTCGTAATGATGAGTACAATGACCCCTTAAGAGGTTGTGCGTTATTTATGTTACATCTTGTATAGGTACTACTGCTCTGACTAACTACAATTCGAGTCTAGCCGATACCCGTAAAAGACAAGCTGATATTTTCAAAGAGCTGAGGGCGTAGATAAGGTGACATTAAATCAGTGATAAGATGATGGAAATCTCAAAAATGTATTGGATTAACACAAATGTTAGCTGTTGAAAGTCAATGTAGCAATAGGCAACGCTTTGAAAACGATTGCCACTTGCCCAGGCCCTCTTATCGGACTCCGATTGATTTCCATCTTATATCAGTTAAGAATTAAAAAGAAGCTATGTAATGTTGGTAGATATAATCGTCTCAAACTAAAATATTCTACTAGGTATATAGTAACAAGTTAAGCAACCCTTCAAAGGATAGAGACAATGACGTCACGTTTTGTCCATTGACACGTCAACGTTATCATTGACAAGAATGTCGCTTTTCTCTTTTTAAAAATATGATAGAAATATTCATATGATAAAGGGTAATGTCGGTAGATATAATCGTCTCAAACTAAAATATTCTACTATATAGTAACAAGTTAAGCAACCCTTCAAAGGATAGAGACAATGACGTCACGTTTTGTCCATTGACACGTCAACGTTATCATTGACAAGAATGTCGCTTTTCTCTTTTTAAAAATATGATAGAAATATTCATATGATAAAGGGTAATGTCGGTAGATATAATCGTCTCAAACTAAAATATTCTACTATATAGTAACAAGTTAAGCAACCCTTCAAAGGATAGAGACAATGACGTCACGTTTTGTCCATTGACACGTCAACGTTATCATTGACAAAAATATCGCTTTTCTCTTTTTAAAAATATGATAGAAATATTCATATGATAAAAGCATACAGATAGTTAGGAAGTCATATCTTCAAATTATGATGGTGATGAAGAAGAAAATGTGAATAGTTTGGAAACGATCGATCGATACGAATTATGAAGTCACAGTGTGTAGGCAAAATCAAAGTACCAAACCAGCCAATTTATGTGACGATAATAGAGTTAAAATATAAAAATATAAATTATACAAGATGTAACATAAATAACGCACAACCTCTTCAGGGGTCATTGTACTCATCATTATGAACAACTTTTACTATGGGACCAAACCTGAAATCGGGAAAAAAAAAACCAGCAGCTCCCTACATTTATGTTCGCATAACTCCTCAAAATGTAGGTAACAGCAGATTCATTTTTTTTTGCTCGGCTCCTAAGGGTTGTAGCGTGATGTTAAATAGCCTATAACTATCTTCGAGAATTGGGCTACCTACCAAATGCAAAAATAATTTTTCAAATCCGACCTTTTGTTTATAATTTCAAGGGTTTTTTTTTTTTTTTTTGCGCGGACCCCTAATTATTTTTTTGAAATAGAAGTAGCCTAAGTTATCTGCCGTAACATCAGCTATCTGCCAGTGAAAGTCTTGTCAAAATCGGTCCAGCCGTTTCGGAGATTAGCCAGAACAAACAGACAGACAAAAATGTTTAAAATTGCTTTTTTGTAATAAGAACCGTTTATACTTTCATAATTATGCATTTATTAAAAAGTTGTTATTTTGACATTACAAAGAGACACTTCAATTATATTTACTTGTATAGAGTAGATTGATGAAAGCGGATCTCTCAAAAACCTTTTATGGTGAGGCATAAACTGGCACTAAATTGATCGTTTCTATAGGTCTCGATATGTCTATAGAAAACATACCATCAAAGTATCAAATAATAAACTCAGCCCGAGTGCTCATGGTCTGTTCAATTAAATCTCCAAACGGCTGGTTGACACTTCCCGTGACCCAAGGGCTGGCATTTACCTTGGAGGCTAAGTATTGCCAATTTGCCACACAACGTGGCAATGCCGCTAGTCTCACAGCGGCAGCGATGCGGATGAATTTTTCGACGCCATATTTTAGTTTGCTAATATTTTTAGTTCAGTTTTGATATACTCTATAATAGTTGCATATAGGTATAGTTTAAATATTTTGTGCTGTAGTTAGAATATATGAAATAAATTATATCTTCTGATACATTATAAGTTATGAAGAATAATATAATACGCTACAACTTAAAGAACACTTCAAAGGCTCCAAACAAAGACCCAAATCACGCTTGGTCCGCTGACAAGCCAACATTATCGTTGACAACGTTTATTGCTATATACAAATATGCTGTCTAGTCTCGGCATTTGTCCCTCTAGCAGTACATTATTGACTCGTCCAATAAGCGTGCAATGTCCGCGCGC
The DNA here is from genome assembly GCA_947568875.1 of Fissipunctia ypsillon. Classification (NCBI taxonomy): domain Eukaryota; kingdom Metazoa; phylum Arthropoda; class Insecta; order Lepidoptera; family Noctuidae; genus Fissipunctia; species Fissipunctia ypsillon. The sequence goes on from OX387659.1 coordinate 18,186,520, forward strand.
CTTTTATCAGCCATCTGTTATGTAAGGGTAGAGAGAGATCTTGCAAAAATTTTGGAGATTCTGCTCTTCTGTCGGATGATCGTTCGATTTTTAGTTCAGAAACCAGTCTTATTTTTAGACTATGATGAAAGATAAGAATCTAGCGGTTTAGAAATCAGCAGCGTATTTAGATGCGAATTGTAACTGATGCAAAAGGTGTTAAATGCTATTTTCGCAAGACCCAGAAGTTACGATGTACTTCATAATCATAATAAGCCTATAATGTTCCCACTGCTGGGACACAGGCCTCCTCTCTTCGAGAGGGAGTGGGCCGTAATCTACCACGCGGGCCCAGATGCACTTGCTTACGGCAAAATGCTGAAAAGACACTTCTAGACATAATTAACCTATTATCCTAGGTAACATACCTATTATATTGAACATGATCAACAGAATAGAAGTCAGCTATTCTAGATGCAAACAGTCCTAGATATTTGAAGCGCTTATATATTACGTTGTAAACGTGCAAAGTTGTAAGTCCTTGAAAACTGCAAGTTCTGAATCAAATTACATAGAGGAAACGGGTCAAGGAGATTGCTAGCGATGGACTTGAAACTTGACTTAAAACTCTTGCTTTAAATTGTGTTTAGCTGGATAACTAAAATAGTGGACTGTAGGTATTGTATGTGTATTTTCACTAAAAGACAGATCGCTATTGATGGTAGACAGTACAATTCTATCTGTCCTTATGTCAGGCCGGTATAGATTATTGGGACGTTAAAACCATAGATAGATAGGTTTTTCTATCTCTAGTATGCCAAAACTACTATACTATAGGTTATTGGATTCGGCCGTTAGTATTTACCCATTTATGATTGATGAAAAAGGACACACTGAAAATAAAATGGTATCAAAAGAACGAGTTATTTAGCAAGGCTGCTGGTGGAAAAATAATGATAACATAACATAACATCTCGCCAGTAACCCCAAAGGGTTAGGCAGAGGTGTACCTATAGTAACACCCACATTTCGCCAGTTATGTTTAAGTCCCATGTAAGCCATTGCCATCAACTGGGAACAAATCCAGAGTCCGGGCTGCTACTGAGAAATTCCTGATGGAAAACCCCAATAACACTTTGCCCGACCTGGGAATCGAACCCAGGAACTCATGCTCAGCAGTAGCACTTGCGACCACTAGACCAACGAGGCAGTCAATGATTAGATAATTATCATTGGATTGATTTGTGGATGGCAATAGGCTCGCACCCTATGATATGGGACTTAACCATAACTGGCGAAATGTGGGTGTTACTATAGGTACATCTCTGCCCAACCCTTCGCGGAAACAAGGCGTGATGTTATGAACTTTTTGCCACAGTCTTGTCTGTGAAGTTTGTTATTATTGTTTTGTTAGTGAGCATTACCTGATTAATCTTCACTAGCCTCGACGCAAAATAGTAAAACTATGCCAGAATCATCTTCAAAGTTAACATAATCTTTCCGTCTCCACTCTAACCCACCCCGAAGGTCTCCTTATCCTGCAAATTCCGTCGCGTGATTAAATGAGCCGCCGGCCATCGCGATATTGCCGGTCGCGACTACATGCGCCGATGTGGATTGCCTCCCCCACTTCTGTACCCACTACAATATGGACGGTGCGTCTCTCCCGGAATCTTTGTTAGTGGTCAAATGGACCATATTTGTTGCTCATAACTATTTATATGGTGTTTTCTTACGTTTCATGTGCGTGTTTGGTATTTTGTTGTTGGCGTGTAAGTCATTGTGTAAGACGGTGGGTTTGTAGTTTCAGCAATGCAATTTCTGAGTTCAAATATGCAAAAGTGCATGCGTGTAAATTAAGCTAGCAGAAATTAACAAGAAGCCTTGGAAGAAGAGATTCTAAATGTCCGTTATTCACTATAAAGCGCTAAAAACAGGGTTTTGACATTGATATTCATTACTGATTATGCCAATACAGTAGTTAATTAATTAATACTTTTACTTTTTGGGCCGGCTGTTTAAATAATAATAATGTGTCTGATTATTAAACAGATTTTTAAGGCACAAGTGTACCAATTCTCCATGAAACAAACATGTGTCGCCTTATCTACTACCTACTTCCATAGAGGGAAAGACAATTCATATCAAGCTTATGACAAAGCAAATTAATGTTACCTTTATGCGATTTATTTGGAAACTGACTTATAATGGGGAAGGCAACTGTCAAAATGGCGCTGTCATAGCTAGTTCCCAACACAAGCCAATAATACAAGGCGTGAGGTGGTTTTATTTTATTTTTGGGAAAATGATGCGTTGTTGTGTTACTACATACTCCGAAATTGGAATCCACCATTTTCCGAGAGACCCTAAAATTAAAAGATGGTGACTTTAAGCTATTCGTAGAGATGTTTTATAAATTAAACAGAGTAGAAACATTTTGAAGAAACTGACTATGAGGATATATTTATGGTTTTAAATTCTGACACTTTCCATGTCAAATACTTGATTTAAAATATTGAAATCACTAAAATGAACGAAATAGAATAGATAATAGAAGATAAAAGCAAACTCATGAATGAACGAAATGTCAAATTTATTGTAGGCCGTGGGGACCTAGCTATGATCACGCCATCTACAATTAGCTTTGCCCGACCTTCCCCATTGGAAACATTATTTGTCTATGATTCTGTTTTATTTGTCTTTCCGTGCCTCGGAAAGCACGTTCAGCCTTTGGTCCCAGCTGTCATTCGTGGATCTTTGGCAGTGGTTACAAGTAGTCAGATGCCCGAAAGTCTGACAAGCAGTCTTACGAAAGCGTACCGTGTTACCCAGTTACTGGGTTGTGGAGATCAGATAGGCAGTTGCTCCACGTAAAATACTGGATTCAGTTGCATCCGGTTAGACTGGAAGCCGACCCCAACATGGTTGGGAAAAGGCTAGGCAGATTGATTGATTCTATATTATTTTATAAAAAATCTGAATCATCGGTGAATTTGACTGAACGACGTGTATTTTGTAATAAAATGTCGCATCAAAAATTTTCGGCGTGTCATAATAATTCCATAAAAACTCTCCATTTATCTTCAGTATCTGCGAAACAACAGTTTTCCCCTAAAACCCTCAATCAGAGTACCATCAACACAAAACACGGTAGAAGTATCTGCAGCTACATTCCCGGACAATATCTCCGTCGGCCATTTTCAAAGGTCCGACGGTACCATTAACCCTCTAAATTCATTAGGTAGCAGCCCAATGGATTGCTTTCGGGAAAAAATATTTCTTCGGACCCGTCCAAGTATTAATGTGTTAGGGTTTCTGTTGTCTGTATATGTAGGTAGGTTTTGTAGGGAGAAGAATCGTGTTTTGTTTTTCGTAGGTTTCTGGACTTTTTTCTGGTGTAATTGTTTTTGTTCTTATTCTATACTAGCTTTTGCCCGTGGCTTCGCTCGCGTGGATTTATTTGAATCGGATTTTGTTCACAATTTCATGGGTTTTAATTTTTTTGCGCGGAACTAATTCTTTTTCTGAAATAAAAGTAGCCTAAGTTACTCCTTATTACATCAGCTATCTGATTAGCCGGAACAAACAGACATACAGACCTACAGACAGACAACCAAAAAAAAAAGTAAAAAAAAAAATATGTGTTTATTATCATAAATCTTTACAATATTAATTAAGTTGCCGGGGCTTCCCAGAAAGTAATCCTAAGATACTTGTGATGGGATAAACCTCGCTCTTCCTCTATTAATTAACAGTTGTTTCGTTGTGCTAATTAGGTATAAGTTACACATTTTTATAAAACCAATAAAAAGAGAAAGATGGGAGTTTTTTGGTTATAAGTACCGTATATACTTTCATAAAAAGGAGGTGTGAGCTCGTGGTGTGAGCACTAAGGAGCTCGTGGCTAAGTAATAACAGCCGCACGGGTCGATCTATCAGGTTAAGCTACGCTTGCCGGGGTTGGTTCGTGGATGGGTGACCATCTTTTCATACCGAAACTCCTCCGTGCCTCGGAAAGCACGTTAAGCAACGGCTTAACGTGCTTTCCGAGGCACGGAGGAGTTTCCCCCCGGCTGTCATTCGTGGATCTTTGACAGTCGTTACGGGTCGTTAGAAGCCCGAAAGTCTGACAACCAGCCTTACCAAGGGGTATCGTATTACCCAGTTACTGGGTTGTGGAGGTCAGATAGGCAGTCGCTCCATGTAAAATACTGGTATTCAGCTCCGTCCGGTTAGATTGGAAGCCGACCCCAACATAGTTGGGAAAAGGCAGGCAGATGATGTTATACTTTCATAAAAAAGCTGTTATTTTTGACATTACAAACAGACACTTAAATTTTATTTATTTGTATAGATAGGTTGTACACATACATTACAGAGACATTATTAAAATAATAAAAGGACAGTTTATGGTTCAAAGGTTTTCTAACAGTAGGTAATACCATCCTTGCTTTTCCAGTGTCCGACAAGGCTAAACAATTGTACAAGTTAATTATAAGATTGATCGTAATCAACAATTTTGTGTTTTCTGCACTAGGCGACGTGGTCGCTAAGCGAAAAATAAAAAAAAAACCTCAGTGCGATAGAGAATGCAGACTAAAAATTTGCTTTGCCACTTTTGCTGTAATTGTAATTGCGGTTCGTCCGTGCATGGGTGACCATCGTTACATACCAAGAATCCTCCGTGCCTCGGAAAGCACGTTATGTCGTTGGTCTCGGCTGTCATTCTTGGATCTTTGACAGTCGTTATCTGCGAGTCGTCAGAAACCCGAAACTCTGACAACCAGTCTCACCAAGGGGTATCGTATTACCCAGTAACTGGGTTGTGGAGGTCATAATAGGCAGTCGCTGCATATAAAATACAGGTATTCAGCTGCATCCGGTTTGACTGGAAGCCGACCCCAACATAGTCGGGAAAAGGGATGATGACTCTTACTCTGTAGCTTGCGCTTCCATCGACAGGCACTAATTTCCCAAATTAAATCTTCCAGATCCTGTAGACTGATTAAATGGGTCATACCCGCAACTCGTACAAAGTTCGCCCAAAGATCCCCTAGATATCTCGGTCCATATATCTATCAAAAATTGAACAAAATCTTGAACTTAGCTGGTTGCTCCAAGTACTCATACCCTTTTCGAACATTAACCCACACACACACACACACTCACACTATCACACCACACATACTCACTACTTTCATGAACGTAATCTTGTAAGTTTGAATTAATATTTAATTTCGTTACCTTTGCTTGTATGTTAACTTATTTGAACCGAACTGTAAACTAATACTATGTGCACTTACATGTGTTATCAACCACGAGGATACTAGATCCCACGACACAGGGTATCCTAGTGTGGGGTCTAGGGTTACTCAATTGCATACAAAGTTTTTCAATTATATCTTGGTGCTTTAGACTTATATTGTGCTTACTATGTCTGTAAACTTGTTTTTAATAAATTCTTTAATTCTTTAACTCTTGCTGTAATAACGAAGTGTTCTACTTAGGATATTCATGTACCTAACTAGTAAGGATTTATGGAGTTTATTCTAAAACATTCAAGATTATTGTGATTTGCGACGGCTGTCCCGAAACAACTTTACTCATCTCCAGTTTATCAATCTACCTACCTTTTAAAATTACCAGCACCCTAATTGCAATCACAATCTAAATGATTTTAAAGCATATTGCTAATCCATCGCTTCATATGTTCGAAAAATTTGTCTGCTTAACAATGTAAATAACGCAATGAATGTTGTTGAACTGTCAAAATGAAACCGATTCCTACTGTAGGTGTGTTACGCAATTGCCCCGCTGGGTCTTGACAAGTGGCAATTGCTTTCAAAGCATTTCTTGTTACTACAACGACTTTCAACAGGATTAAGTAACATAAGCTTTTCGGTAGCTTATGTCAATCTAATACATTTTGACTTTTCAATAATTGTTGTCGCCGATAGAATGCCTCTGTCTAGCCCTCAGGTCAGACATATTTGCCGAAAGGTCGAATTGCTTCATTTCATTAATGACTATGCCACCTTTGACAGCGGTCTTCATTTAAGAAAACCTTCATGTAAACACAATCTCTACAAACCTAAACAAAACCTCTAATATTTCCCCCAAAAAGGCACTATCTCTAAACGCCAAACAAGATTCAACAGCTCCAACATATAATGCGATACAATACAGTGAATAGCGTCGTATTTATATGAAGGCAAACATTTGCTACAAAGTAATACGCCCGATGGCGGCTGGTACATTTTTCAGAGTAACAAAGCGAATATTGGAGAGACTCCACAAAGGCCACGCGGCGGCACTAGCATGTTAGGGTGGGGGCACGTCGATAAGTGAAGTGTCGATAGATTTGTGAATCTAAATTAGGCGTAGATAGTGTACCGAGTTCCAAACGTCGAGATCCGAAGACGAACAAAAGTTTTCGATATTGGAAAACGAGTTATGGATGTCAAATGAAGTTGGGCAGGACATCTAGCAAGGCGCAGTGATGACAGGTGGAGTAAGGCAGTGACTGAGTGGCGTCTAAGGACTGGAAGATGAAGCGTCGGTCGTCTGGCGGCGAGATGGGCAGACGATATTGTTACCATCGCAGGTAGAACCTGGATGAGGTTTGCACAGGAGCGTGGGGATTGGCACATGAAAAGAGAGGCCTATGCTCAGCAGTGGGTGAAAACGGGCTGTGGATAATGAGTGTAACGAAGCAGGAGTTTAGTTGAATAAAATTCTTTAATACTTGTAACACAGCGATATATTTTTGAACAGACTCACATTCTTAGCAAAGTATTCTCCAAGACTAACTGTCCGAATTATGTTCTACCCTAAATAGGGTAGAACAAAAAAAAAAGTAAAAAGAAAGAAAAAAAAGTATAAAAAAGAAGAAAGAAAAAGTAAAAGAAAAAGGAAAAGTAAAAGAAGAGAGAAAGGAAGAGGAGGAGGGGGGAGGAAGTAAAAGTATAAAAATACTTTTAAAATTTTAGTCAAAATACAATAAATAAATTATTGGAAATTGTATATACCTAATATTAAATTAACTATTTAAACGTAAATGTAAAATAATCGAAACAACTAAAGAGCATTTCTTAATATGAATTCTAACGTGAGGTATAACAATTAATACACGACGTCATACCCAGCGGCTGTCTACTTGGTCTTGCCCGCAGCTGTTAACACTAGCTATCTACCAAGATGCTAGCCACTGGCTGATATTATTTGGCAGCCACTATTAATGAAGGGTAAATGCCAGATTTGCATAGTAGAGAGACACATCAGCCACAATACATCATACGTTATTTAGAGCTTGGACACTTGGATAAGAGAAAGATCAGAGATGATGATAATAATATGATGTCTCATAAGAGTATGTTTGAGGGCCCAATTTAGTCACAAAATATGCTGCATTTCTCTTAAGAATGTTACTGAGTGAACTAATTAATAGACTGATAGACTGGTGTCATAAAATTAACCTATACATCGTTAGTAACAGAAGGATGTGCCTTTGACGATCCTTACTATTTAGAACTCCGTCGCAGTCTCATTCTTATAGGAAAATCTCACTTTCCATGTAGCATTCCCGAGAAAATGCTACGAGAAAGTGAGAATTTCCCCAAGGGATACAGGAACTGTCCCCGATGAAGACAAAAGGACATTAAACACAAGTTTTTACAATCCCTTTATCGACACCACCACCCCATCCCTAGTGACTGACTCAGCTCCCTCCCGAGTGCCTCATAGTTACATACGTAGGTGTAATTGTTGGTAAGTACATTTTTCTTTGAGGTTACTCTCTATTAAACGCTCAAAGTGAAATGGGACGCAATGGTTCCTACCTCAAAGGTGTACCAAAGCCCCAAAGGTCGGCCAACCTTAATTGTCCCTCAATTATTATGAATTTCATACGAGGTTAAGTCAAAGGGCTGAGTGGAAATTATGGGTGGGCTGTTGAGCTGGGCCGTGGGTATGACCATAGTATGAGTTTTAGAGTACCTACCTATGTAGATTGTCGAGTCCTATTTTTAGAACAGGGAAGCCATGCTGTTTTTAGAATTAGGCTTTGAAGGGTTCTTGGAAAGGAAAGTCAGGTGGGTAAGGTTAGGGAAGTTCTTGGGCAAACGATAAGTTTAAAAGTTCTGAAAAGAGAGTGCTTTATGAAAAAGACTGAGTTTATTTGAAAAAATAGGTAGGTATTGTACCTAATATAAATAGTTACCTCGGTAGAAAAGCTTAACAGTTAAACTTAACAAATAGAACTTACTACTTGTTAAGATGATAAGACAATTGTTATCTTAGAAAAACTTAGTTTTATCAAAGAGAACGAAGACACGCTTTTGTGCAATTTTCTCCGACGGAAAAGCACATGCATAATGTTATTTATTATTATTATTATCCAGCTTTTTTCCCTTTTTTGTGCTTTTGTAATAGGTACAATGTGCGTTTTTGTCTACGGGAAAATTAATCATGACTTTTCTCCTTAATAGGAATTCAATTATCGTAACGAATTTTACTTTCTCAGTTCCTTTATTCATTAAGGTAAGGCACCAGCGGTCCCAGCCGATCTTTTCTGTAAAAATCTCATCGTGAAAACTTAGACGAAGTGACCTTGAAGTGAGCTGTCACTCGCCGATGCCAGAGATTGACACTATTCACAGCTGACAGCTCACTTGTGAGATTTTTACAGAGCAGCTGTTACTAAACTAAACAAGCACTAATTATTACTCAACATTCTCATCACAACAAACTACTAAAACTCATAAAAAACAATTGTTTATAAAACATCTGTAGTTATTTCAGCCCCTTGCTTAATAATTAATTTTCTCATAATAAAACGTTAATAATCCCCTGTAATGCGAACAGTTGCTTACCCAACTGTAAATATTTACAGAGCGTCATGTGTTTGCCGTGATTTCGTATCGTAAATCTCTTTAAAGGTTGTCTTTTTAACCGACTGCTCCAGAAGGAGGGTAATGTTTTCCGTGATTATGTATGTATGTCTATTTCTTTGTCACATTCTTTTTTTTTCTTTAGCATAAAGGCCTTGATGGATTTTAACATATAAGAGGGAGGGAGGGAGGGAGAGGGAGATAGGCTATACTTAAATATAATATTTATATATTGCATCTGGTAATACAAAAAAAAATTACTGTAATATTCGTATCAAATAAAAGCTAGTACTGAGTCAATTCCAAAATATACGTACATATATTAATTTAATAACACTAGAAATCTTGACATAAAGCAAATTATTTATAAACAAAAAAAAACAAAAAACTGATTGCAAAAACACATAGGTACACAACTGAAAAGAGAAATAAACAAGCGGTTTTTTTTAAATAATTTGCTTTTAAAATATGTGGCGGTGTGTGATACCTATCTCTTGTGTTATGAACATAACCTTATTTGCAGTATTATTGAATATTATTATCATCAAATTAAACCAGCTTAACTAGACGTGCAAGATGCATTCGCAAAATTTAAAAACTCTATACTTTGACATTTCAATAAAATTTTGAATATTTATTAACCGGATAAGTATAAAATATAATTAATCTATCTAGAAATTATCACAGCAAAGGTGAAAGAAAGATGTTAAAAAAACATGCCGGGAAATGTAAAATGATTTCCGGATGAAAGACGCTTTCGGCATTGCAAAAAAGGGGTTCTAAATTCAAGTTTGTTCCATACAAATAAGACCATACCTTCTTACTCCTCCTACGCAAACTCATAATACTAGTAGTGTTTAACAAACAACGAATCCATAAACTATAAACAATAAAGCTTCCATTCGATTTATATCATAACCAATACTTAGTGTTACGAGCAGTATTAACTGAGAACGCCATCTGTCGGCAGATTTGAACACCCAACGAGCACCAATTTACCAAAATAGTTAATCTACAAAACTGGATTCGATTTTCAACCTTATTAGGTTGTGATCAGGGTGGTTGTTGGGTTTTGAGGGGTGATGAAATATGATTGTGAAATATTAAAGTCAAAATGTAGAGATGAATCGCGGGTGGTCATACCAGCTGCGATGACACCGATGCCGCGTGAGCGCTAAAATGTGCAGTCGTGGCGGTTTTAAATCTGTCATGTAGAATATCCAAAAATATAATAATATTTTGTAGTTTACCTATTACACAACTTCCAGCTAAGGGCAGGTTTATCTTTTCTGGGACATTATTTCGTGCAAATTTTCCTTCATTTTTTAATTTACCAAAGTTGTTAGTAGATAGTGTCCTTAGATAATACCTATCCAGATAATCTTGTTATGTTACAAAGAGATCAAAGAAAATTTTACGTTCTCACTCTCAGATCGGCAAAATGTAGTAGTAGGTAAGTAACTATCTATCCTGCGATCAAAGTTTAGTTTCCAAAATTAAATAGATATATAAACAAATATTGTTTTTGGAAAAATTAATTTATGTATATACGAAGTACAGTTTGCGCTACAACTTAAAACATTTTAATGACTTTTTCAATAATAGGTACTTACTAGTCATTCTAAAATCAACTTAACTTACACTGACGTAAAGTTGATATTTCTTTAAGTTTAATATAGATTTTCACGGGTTTCTAAATTATTAAGCATAGTTTTACAAAAGTTAACTGTTGTTAATTTACGGGTAATTTTCAAAACAAACACTTTATATGAGGTAACATGAAAATATTTTATTTTTCAGCACTTTAGGTACTACTTTGACACAAGCAATCTGCCTAGCTTTTTCTCAACTATGTTGAGCTCAGATTCTAGTCTATTAGTCAGTGATGCTGATGACGTCACGCTGTAGTAGTTGCACGAAGGCTGCGCTGACGTTCATGTTCGGGGTCACCAGTATAGAGGCATGATGAACAGGGTGTAAAGTTCACTCATCCTCCATAGAAAAGGGAGAATCCTCCGACCAGACGGGTGTTGTGTCTGGTGGGCTACTGCCCGACGGTTGTTGTCGGGATGATGTATATATGCTAGTCGCGCGGTAAACTCTGATTGCGCGATGCAGGATTTTGCGTGACGTCAAGTGTGACGCGTTCCATTGTGGCGATGTAGATATGCCGCCACAGTCTAACCAGATGCAGCCGGATACCAGTAAAGAGTGACTGCCTATCTGACCTGCACAGCCCAGTAGCTGGGTAACACGATACTTCTTGGTAAGACTGGTTGTCAGACTTTTAGGCTTCTCACTACCGTAACGACTGTCAGAGATATACCGAGGCACCGAGTGATCTCGATATGTAATGAAATGGTCACTCGATCCACAAACCGACGGCTGCAAGCGTAACATAACCTGCGATCGACTCGTGCGGCTGTTATTATTTAGCCACAAGCCCCTATACTACTTTGATGCGCAGCAGCATTTTAGCGCCCCGCCGACCTACTAACGAACAACCAGGATTCAACTCCACTATGATCCGATTCATTAAACACTTGCACAGAACAAGTGTCAGTAATAGGATTATGTAATATTGGGAACTGTCACACACGTGGTAGATGAAATTATTTTAATTTATTTTAAATAATTTTACAATTCATGTGCTCGAAAAGAGCGTTTTTCAAGCAGCTAGATTGTGCCGAAACTGTCACTTTTTCACACTAGTGCTTTTTACTTTTCAATATGTTTTTTTTAAATTTTTAACTCCGTCGTCAGCCTAACGCCGACGCAAAGAATTTTTATTATTTGAGAAAAGTATACAAATTAGTCAAGTTAGTACAGATTATCATTCATATAAAAGGTACAATATAACTAATACTTCATTAAACGCGTTATTAATTAAGTAATCTAGATTTAGATTTTGAGAATTTTCAATATATATTTATTTCCTCGCACAAAAACCTTGTATAATGTATACACGTGCGTAAGATAATTTCCGACTCTTTTCGACTTATTATACGAAAGTTGTATTCAACTCTCATTATAAAACTTTTCGGTCCAAATGACGAACTGGCTACAAAACGTGCAAAAAATTCTGTGAAAATTCTTTGGAAAATTCGCGCTCCGAAAAATCTCTTGTGAAAACTCGTTGATATAACTAATATAAATGTTAATTATGTTTTACTTCCACCCAGATGGGTAATCCTAATTATCATCAATTCATTACATCATCGACCAATTACGTAAGTTGGTATAGGTAACTACTGTACCTAAATTAAAGCACTAATAAAGTTTATCACCGATTTGATATTTTTGTAAAATGAATGTCGACTTTCCTTTCTTAAATGAAGGGTGCGGAATGATAAACTTTTCGTAAATTCTTTATATTTACCATTTTCACTCCACAACTCTTTCAAAACAATTTCGAAAAATTCCTACCACAGACAAGACAAAATTAATATTTATTTATGCAACCAATAAAACCATAATAATCCCACGCCATTCCGAAATATCACGCCCTTGCCATTTGGGGGTGAACAGAGGGTCTAAATGATCGGGTATTTTGTCAGGACAGATAATAAATTAAGGTATTAGTACGTATTGAACATTAATGATATTTGCCGGTTAAACAGGGCTACTTGTGACATATGGACACACTATTAATTTATTATGACAGCTTTTGCTGGTTTGGTTGTAAAGAGTTTAGATACAGTAGGGTAGACAGTTATCTAACGTGTAGTCTGATGAGTTGCATTTAAAAAAAAAAGAAGTTTCCGTAGGCGGAAGTGTTATGCTAAGGCTACACTGTCGCGATAACGCGAACTACACTTCGCGCGGTCTCTGTTGTGCAGCGAGACGTCGACCGGTGTGCGAGTGAGAGCACGCGAAGCGTAGTTCGCACTATCGCGACAATGTAGCCGTAGCATTAGTAAATTATCATCAACCTCATCCTTCCCACATCCCAGGACTTTCGTCGCCGGAGCAGCATTTCTTCCAAACATCTGGATCAGACGTCACTTCACTTAATAGGTAGGTACTGTAGAGGCTTTAATCGAGCCGGCCTTCAGCATGAATCCTCCTCGGATTGTGGCATTGGCTGATAAGACAAACACTGGTTTACTGGTTTATAGGTTTAAATTATGACATATAGTCAAATTGTTTTATATTGAGTCAGTGCTGTGCTAGCTATACGATAGACAATGTAATGTTTCATATAAGCCAATAAATAGTGACAGCAGTGCTTCCGTGTACCTCATTTATATAACCAACAACACACCTCTAGTAGAGACCAAAGAGACAATCTACGTATTGGTCTGCCCTAGTATCGTGGCAGGTCACTATAGTAATTACATAAATGTATAACTGTTAGCCGACATTTTAGATATTTATTTAACCCCATTTCCCAAGATGTTCACCTCTTACCTATGTATTGTACATGAAAGAACTTAGATCCTGCAACATAACTTAGCTATTCTAAGAAAACCCAAGTTATGTAGGTACTGTGGTGTGTAATGTAAGTTATATATAACTTTGTTATGTGCTGGGTAGATCGATGCTACAATGATACACGCACACCGGAGCACCACATTATTATTTTAATACTTTATAAAAGAACATTACATGTCAAGATGTATACTTATTAGAACTGAATCAATATAAAACAATTTTCCTATCCTGTCAAATTTCAAACTATTCTATCTATTAACATCAGTGTTTGTCTTATAAACCAATCGAACAATTCGCGAAGGTTTCGTGCTAAAGGCAGGCCCGATTAAAACCTCTAGAGTACCTACCTACTACTGAATAATGAATGGGGAAGGCAACTGTCAAAATGGCGCTGTCGTAGCTAGTTCCCAACACAAGCCAATAATACAAGGCGTGAGGTGGTTTTATTTTATTTTTGCGAAAATGATGCGTTGTTGTGTTACTACATACTCCGAAATTGGAGTTCACCATTTCCCGAGAGACCCTAAAATGAAAAGATGGTGGCTTAAAGCTATTCGTAGAGATGTTTTATAAATTAAACAGAGTAGAAACATTTTGAAGAAACTGACTTTGAGGATATATTTATGGTTTTAAATTCTGACACTTTCCATGTCAAATACTTGATTTAAAATATTGAAATCACCTAGAATAACGAAATAGCGAAATAAAAGCAAACTCACGAATGAACGAAAAGTCAAATTTATTGTAGGCCGTGGGGACCTAGCTATGATCACGCCATCTACAATTAGCTTTGCCCGACCTTCCCCATTATCTAGCAACAAGAACTTTATGACCAGTAGGTACCTATTTATGAGCTTACTAAACTATGCTCATATGATTCAGTATAGATTAGTAAGTTTATAAAAATCTATATATATAAAAATTGGTATGTGTATATGTATAATATGTTACCTACCAGTGGCGCAGCTACAATTATCATTAGAGGGAAGCCGAAGAAAAATTTGTTCAGTTCTCATAAACTCAGACACCAAACTGTAGGTTTTTAATCTTATGATGTATTAGACTGGTATTAAATATAATTATATAATGTGATGTGATACACAGTTACACACATAGGTGTACCATATTATTTGGCAATAGTAGACATTAAGAAGAGTGGTTGTTCCGAAGGGAAGCCGATGGGAATCGGGTTGTATGAACGCTTCGCCCCTGTTACCTTTGGACTCCAAAACGGCTAGAGCGATATTTTATGAAATTTTCAGGATTAGCCCCGCGGGCGGTCCTGTGAAGTTTGGTGGCGATCGGATCAACAGATTTTTTTTGGATTTTTGGTAATTTTGTGTCATTTTTTTTTACAGTCACCTAATAAAAAGTACTAGGCTTGCATGAATCCAAGATAGTATTTCAATCATCCACCACAAGTCATCTGGATATAGATAATTAGTGCTACGCGTGCGAAGCCGGGGCGGGTCACTAGTGGTTACTAAAGTAATATTAAATTTAAACGTCATTGTAATCTGACTCAAATAATTATTTGATTTGTCAGTGATTTATGTATGTTTACCGAGATTTACCGATTTGTGGTCATTATTGTATTATTGTGGTCACTGTGGGAAGTAGGCGGTTATTGCTATTATTATAATATCAATGATTTAAAGTAATTATATATTTTACATTATGGGGTTCAGAAATTGATCTGTCTGCGAATAGAAATCCGCTAACTCATGCGCTTGCACATTTTAAGGGGTTTGTTTACAACCATTTTGTCTCCATACCTATATTTTTTGACGTCTTAACGTCTCTTAGCTTTAAGCAACGTTTATAAATAAACCCAATATATAAATCAAATACTTAGCGTCAATTTATAAAATATCTACCTAACGTTTTTGATTTTATTTAGAAAAATTGGTATGTAGCTATTTGCCTAATCTAATTTATCTAATATTTAATCTCTACATAGTACCTATAAAATAAATTCGCTTTCCGCGTGTCTGTACCTATATCCGCTTACTCCTAAACCACGCAACGGATTTTGATGCGGTTTTTACCATCATTTAGAGAATTTATTCCGGAAGGTTTATGTGTATAAAACATTAATATTTAACTTTGATATAGCTCAGAAATCTCGATGTTTTGACATGTCGCCAGCCGGTTTAATCTATATATAATCTAAAGTACGATTGACAATGACTATGATTGAAAGTGGCTCCTATTATGTTCATGTCTTAGAATTCTAGGTCTCAAGTCAATTTACACAACTAAGAAAACCTGAAAAAAGCTCGCTAAAACTGTTCTGTCGGTAGGGAAATTAACGGGACTTGCCGACGGCGGCGGCCGCGGCGTAGGTACCTATTGAAAACGAACCGACATAACAGATTATCGGTATACGATAAAACCTAAAATTAGGTAGGTATAATCAAAATTTCGAAAGTGATCAGAGCCTTCACTGATCACTTTCAAAATAATGATTGTATTTTTAGTGTGTTGAATTTGAATTAATTAAGTCCTTTGAAAGAAGAAAACCCTTAAGTCCTTTTATAAAGAATGACGCTTGAATATTTGTAGGTACACCATTATGTTGTGGTAGAACGCACATACATTCTTACAAATAAATTAATTTTAATTCTAAGTAGGTAGGAAAATAATGATTGTATTTTTAGTGTGTTGAATTTGAATTAATTAAGTCCTTTGAAAGAAGAAAACCCTTAAGTCCTTTTATAAAGAATGACGCTTGAATATTTGTAGGTACACCATTATGTTGTGGTAGAACGCACATACATTCTTACAAATAAATTAATTTTAATTCTAAGTAGGTAGGAACTTACCTATTACCAACCTTTGCTTTTTAAACAGCAGCCGCAGGGTAGAAGACAACAACACATATCGGTCATAAACAGGTACATAGGTACTGTAACAATCCGCCCGGTAGATTGCATACCTTGAAGCATATTCAACACATACAACCACATACCTTTATGATATGGTGGTCGATGAACTGGAATTTCATCGATCGTTTTAATGTCTTTGTCTTCAATAATTGTTATTCAAGGGTGGGCGTAGCTCATGTAAAGGTTTAATGCCGAAGGCGACCTTATGGTGTAGGCTGTTAAGCAGTTTGGTACCTATGGTTACATTCGAGCGTTCAGACAGGTATAAAATTTCTTTTGAATTGGAACCCTTTTGTTTAGAGAAAAGTAGAACATATTAAGCAATAGCTTAACCTTATAGTAGTGTAGTTTTGCCCCCCATACACTATACACATACACTACAGTACCGTACCCACATTTGATATGATTACAATCAGCTCATGACGTCAGATGTCATCAAAGAAAAATTATTCCAGCCTCTCATAATAAAATTATCAACAATCAAATGCTCCACACAACTTTAAATGGCATAAAATCAAATAATAACGAGCAATACACAAATAATACCGTTTTTTAAACGCACCACTTCTGTTAGACAATAGGTTATAATATTGGCGCCAAAACCGGGGTGCGTTCCCGCCACTTGACCATCTGTGATTTTTTTTTAATTCAATGCAACGGCAATGGTCGGACTGCGTTTAGCTTTGAGAATTTTCTTTTTTATTTATTTGTCTGCTTGAAAAGCTGTTCCTTTTAATGTTAATATTCATGGCAATTAAGCCATCACCTACGTAACAATTTTAATTTAAGTAGTTAAATTATTTTTGAGTGAATGATTCAGGTCTTTGGAAAAATTAAGATGAGATTGAGCCATGGTGGCCAGAACGATGACAAGAAAGAAAACTGAGGGAGACAAACTAGCCAGCTAAGCTAGTGCCCGGTAGTTATTTTTTTTTTTGGAACTTAGTTTTTTAATGCGGCTGGCGGTAGGAGTTGACTGGTAAGAATCGTCACGTAAGAAAATTTTGAAACAATAAGTATTTGGGTTGAAAAGAGTGTCCGTGGAGTTTCTTACCCGTTCTTCTCCATACAAACTTACTACGCCTTGGAATGAGCAACTAGCTTCATCTTTCTGACTGACCAACCTCTTGACCATGCAAAAGTGGTTTAGGTATTTGAAATAAATGCTTGAGTTTTGAGTTTTGAAAAAGCGTTATGCCTCCTCCATACGACTTTATCTCTCAGTGTCTCCTTCTATTATACGAGTGTGTGTGTGCGTGTCATGCGAATTATTCGCATGACACGCACACACACACTGCTATATTCGCAGCGAATATAGCTCCTGACGGGGGTCGCAACCGCACAAGTTCTTAGATATATACTGGCGATATCAGCAACAATTCTCTTAGCACTGGAATGTTATTACAAAGTAAAGGCTTTAAATAATCTACCTACTTTGTGCTGAAGACCATTAGCTGACAGTCCATGGAAAATATTGTGAAGAAGGAGGTTGGTTAGAAGACAAGATGGCAGCCCGATTCGGGCCAGTTTTCACCAATTATTTGTAGGTTAATCTAGGTGTTGAAAATCAAATTGACTCCAGCCAGAGGTCCAGACGGAAGGGGCAGAGGGCAGGACATTCTATCAGCGATAACCATAATGGAGAAGTCAATAATATAAATTAAAAAATTAAAAAACCCTCAACACACATGTAAATATAACCTATTTGTGACGTCCACTTGTCACGGGGGTAAGTATTAGATGTACTGGCAGGTAATAAAACACTATAGTGCTATTTCGTAATAGTCGCGCCGCACGTCCGCTCGGCTTGGCAGTCCGTTTGCTCCTACCCCCCACCTCGCGCCCGCGCCCACGACTATACCATTTATTTATTTATACATTAATCATCACACCTTTCCCTTTTTAACAAATTCAGTGGGTACAACTACAAAATAGTATTTTAAAAAGAAACCAGCAATAGTATACAAAATCAAAAATATATATAGACAATTTTTCCATGATTTAGTTTAATTGGAGTAGTTAGTATTTATAATTCACTATCGACACTACTATCACTGATGTTGTCCGAATCAATTTTATTATCTTCACATACTTTCCATTGGCCTTCAATTCTTTTTAAATGAATGATGTTTCTACTCAATTCTTGTCCTGTCTCGTCGTTGCTTATATTATATTCCGGCCCATTACAGTTAATAACAGTGTGTGTTGTTGGATTAAAGTTTGTAGAAAGTTTGTTTTCTTTTACCATATTCTTGACATACACTTTTTCTCCAATTCCTATATCTAAATCTCCTGCTTTCCTTTTCCTATCCCCATATTCCTTTCCTTTTTCTTTTTTTTTTTTTTCTCTGTCATTGATTCCGGAAATTGACGGCGATTCTAAATCTGTAAACGAAGGTATTTTGTCCCTAAACTGTCTACCGAAAAATAACTCAAACGGAGTTTTACCGGTGGTTGAGTGAGGAGTGCTATTGTACATCGTAAGATATAATAACAAGTCATCATACCAATTTGACTTTTCGCTTTGGCTAATTCTGAGACGTTTGAGAATGTCGCGATTTTGTCGTTCAACTTCGCCGTTTTGTTGAGGGGAGTAGGGTGTAGTATAAAAAATGTGTATTCCTAAGTTCCGACAAAAGGATTTGAAATCCTCACTAACAAACTGTCTGCCGTTGTCTGCAGTAATGGTGAGGGGCGTTCCTAACCTAGAGAATATTTCTTTTAAAATTTTAATTGTTTCAACAGATGTAATCGACTTCATTGATTTTATTTCTTTGTATCTACTATAGTAGTCTACTATGACAAAAAGGTGATGTCCACTAGGCAAAGGACCCAGAAAATCGATTGCAACATCAACCCAAGGCTTTGATGGCAGCTCACGACGTTTCATTGGCATTGGGGGATTCGGTGCAGAAACCAAGGTGCAACCCTTGCAGCCTTTTACCATTTTTTCAGCGTCGCTATCTATTTTGGGCCACCAAACTTTGGTCCGTAAGCGCGCTTTCATAGCGCCATTGCCAGGATGTCCTTCGTGGGCTGCTTCCAATACTTGGTGACGCAATTTAAGAGGTATAACAATCTTACTTCCTCTCAACAAAAGGCCGTCGTGCATCCAAAGCTCGGTTTGAAATATCCTATAAATATTTATCACTGGATCCCAGTTATTTGATGATAGAGCCTCTCTAACAAGTTGGATCTCGTTATCCTGAAGGGAAACTTCTTTTATAATGTTCATCCCTATGGCACAAGGTCTAGCAAGTTGAACAATTTGATTAACGTGGTGTTCATCTTCAAATGGTTGGGGGTTATCTGTGGCGCATAATCGGGATAAACAGTCCGCGATATTTGTTTTACCTGGCTTATACAGCACCCTGAAATTATATGATTGAAGACGTAGTACCCAACGCTCGATTCGGGCACAAGGTTTTGAGCGTCTGCCAAATATAACCTCCAACGGTTTGTGATCAGTCACCAAATCAAATGATTCTTTGCCGAATAGATATATCTTAAAATATTCAACGGCTCAAACCAGTGCAAGCGCTTCTTTTTCCGTCTGACAATATCGTTTTTCCACATCGGTCAAGCTTTTGTTGCCGTAAGCAATTACTCGAGGTCCGTTATTATCAGACTGAATGAGCACTGCACCTAAGCCTACAGGACTAGCATCTGTCATTACAGTCGTTTTATCCTTAGGGTCATAATATCCAAGTGTATGAATATTACTCAAAGATTCTTTGAGCTCTTTAAACGATTTGCTTTGTTCAGGACCCCAACATGAGCCGATTGTCGCTTTTTTTCCCAATTTGAGAGTTAATAACCTCCTAAGGGGTTCTGATTTAGTGGCCATATTAGGAATCCACTTGTTTACATAATTTATGAGACCTAGGAAACTTTGCACTTCTTCAATTGAAGTCGGTTCTCTAAAGTTTTCTACAACTTTTACATACTTAGCCAAAGGCTTAACACCATCAGTGGACAATTCATGACCGAGAAATTTTATACTCTTGACATTAAAAACGCATTTGTTTTGGTTTAAAAGGATCTTATTTTCCTTGAATACAGCTAGGACTTTATTTAGTCCAGCGTTGTGTTCGGAATTGTTTTCCCCATACACAACAATGTCATCAATAAAGTTTACTACACCTTCACATGGCAAAAGGATCCTTTCAAGAATTTTTTGAAAATGTTCCGGAGCACATGAGTTGCCAAACATCAATCTTTTATAACGATATAGACCTTTTCCCGTTATGAATGTCGTGATATCTCTAGAATCTCCGCTGATTTCGACTTGGTGAAATGCGTCTTTAATATCAAGCTTAGAAAATACCTTAGCTTTTTTAAATTTTGGAAGTAGCTGATCCATGGTAGGCAAAGGGTGATTTTCTCTCACGATAGCCTTATTGGCACATCGCATGTCTACACATACCCT
Source organism: Fissipunctia ypsillon (assembly GCA_947568875.1). NCBI lineage: Eukaryota > Metazoa > Arthropoda > Insecta > Lepidoptera > Noctuidae > Fissipunctia > Fissipunctia ypsillon. The sequence goes on from OX387659.1 coordinate 18,207,138, forward strand.
AACGTCACCATCTGGCTTAAGCACTGGCACTATTGGCGAGACCCACCCCGATGGACTTTCTACTGGTTCAATAATATCTAATTTAACAAGTTCGTCAATCTTTTTATTAATTTTTTCTTCTAACGGAATAGGTACTCGCCGACAGGGTTGAGCTACTGGTTTTACCATTTTGTCAATAGAGATGTTGAGTTGTATATTTTTGATTTTAGGAAAACTATTTTCACTCACCTGATTGACCTCTAATCCTAGTTTGAGCACGTTAAGAGATATAGCAGTATCTTTTCCTAACAAATCTCGTGTGCCATCTTTTACGACATAAAAAGTACCCGATTTTACTTGTCTCCCACTTGGATGTCAGTATCAAATGATCCGATGATTGTCAAAGGTTTATCACTGCCATACGCGATGAATGTCTTGTCAGGTTTAGGAATTTGATTTCTAACTTCGATCTTGCATTCTTTTAAACGATGCCAAGTCTTGTCGCTTAAAATATTACATTTACTGCCCGAGTCAATTATCATGTCTATTTTGACACCTCCAACATTGCAGCTCAACGTAGCGTTGTCATCAATGTGAAATATATAATTAACATCGCTTTTAGCATGAGATGTCGCATTCTGATTATTTCCATATTTATTTTGGTCATTGTTGGATGTTTTCATTTTTTTATGTGGGTGTCTATTTGTAGCCGTTAGAACAAAACTGTTCCTTTTGCTTGCCCGAGTCCGACATTTAGTCCTGAAATGGCCTACAAATCCACATTTTAAGCATTGTTTATTCTTTGCTGGACAAACATTACTGTCTCCAGTATGATGCATACTACCACAACGAGAGCATCCTAAATTCTCAGGACCGTCCTTTTTCACATCAATTTTATTTATACTAGGTGTCTGTGTTACTTGACCATAATCACTGAGTTGTCTTTCAACTGCCTCAATAGCATTCGCCTGTGTTATAATTTTATCGAGGGTAGCATCATCGCCTAATGTAAGTATTTTTTTCCTCAAATCTTTCGAACTACATTTTTCTACGATTTGATCAATAATATTATCTTCTTGGTTGGAGAATTTGCATTTACTGCTCTGGTTACGCAACCGCACTAAAAATTTCTCAAATTTCTCACCCGGCTCCTGTTTTAATAATCTAAATAAATGTCGCTCATAAATTTTACTTTGTTTTGGTGAGAAGTAGTCATCAAGTTTTTTTATGGCAATTTTGTATTCATCACCATCTTGCTCTGTTTCCTGATCGTCTGGTAAATTATGGTATATTTCTTGTAACGTCAACCCGCCTATGTGAAGTAGGTAAGCCTTCCGCTTTTTTGGATCACTCACATCCGTAGCTGTTAGAAAAATTTCCAACCCACGCTTCCACTTTTCCCAACGCAAACCCACAGACGCAGGCTCGCCTTCGCAATCAAATGTTTCAAGAGGTGGTATTTGGGACATTTTGGGCAACCTGCGACAATAGTATTTTGTTAGTACCAACCGACGTTGTCAGTTTACTACTCTGTGCACAATTAAAATGTAATAGTATATTGTTAGTACCAATCGATGTTTTCGGTTTACTACTCTGTGCACAATTAAAATGTAATAGTATATTGTTAGTACCAACCGATGTTTTCGGTTTACTACTTGGTGCACAAATAAAATGTTATAGATAGTACCAACTGCATTGCCAGTTTACTACTTGCTATAAGCATAACTAAACACTTTAATTCGCTTTTTTTTTATCAGTACCAATTGACATTGTCAATTTACTACTCCGTCAAAGTAATGCAAATTATCTTTATTACCAGCCAAATATTAATTTTGGCTTAATACTGTTATTGGTTATATTTACTCAATGTTAAATTACTGCAGTACAATAATTATTTGACAAGTAAATAATTTGCTTAGTACCAGCCGTTGATCGCTTACTACTAAACCAAGAGGGTAGGAGTAGTTACCATAACATTTATATCATAACCAGGCAAGTAAGTACAAGTAAGTACCCATCCCTTATCGTAACTAGCGCAAACCGTAGCAAAGAATGATAATGTACCTACATTCCCAATATATAATAGTACGGAAGTCGCGAACTTAGCTTGCAATTTGTATGTGGTTACGTAATTTATGAAAAACGGTGAGTATAACATCGCAGACTTTATTATGAACATAGGTACTATAGGTAGGTAACATCTCGGAACTAAGACTGAAAACTAAGACTTATTCGTTACGACGCATTGTCTCAATTATCGTGGGGTAGGTAAATATTACTATTATCAACTCGAACGCTTGAAATACATTGTTCACAGCGCAAGTGACACACATTCGTAAAAGCGGAACGCTTAGATAAATAGGTTAGGTACTTACTCACTAGTCCCTTTTACTCCAATTTTTTTTTTTTTGTTTTTGTGATATTTGTGGTACTTACCCGTAGACTCGTCGCCACGTGTGACGTCCACTTGTCACGGGGGTAAGTATTAGATGTACTGGCAGGTAATAAAACACTATAGTGCTATTTCGTAATAGTCGCGCCGCACGTCCGCTCGGCTTGGCAGTCCGTTTGCTCCTACCCCCCACCTCGCGCCCGCGCCCACGACTATACCATTTATTTATTTATACATTAATCATCACACTATTAATTGAGACCATTCCAATGAGCGCAAACACGATACCTCTGCTGTAAGTTGATGAGGGAGTTGGGTATCCTGCAAATTCCAGTTAATGCTGCAGCATCAGTTCAAGGTAACTATGTTATTCTAATATCATTGAAATAACAGAATACCAGATTTCGACTCAATCAGACCTGTGAAAGATGCTCACATCCATTCATCACCTAGTAAAGAGCTGAAAATCTTCAAACGGCTGAATTGATTTGTTTGTATCATAGCAAAGAACACTCTCGATCAAGTCACCTTTTAAAACAAAAGAAAAAATCTAAATCGGTTCAGTCGTTTGGGAGCTACGAAGCTATAGACAGATACACAGATACACACGGCACCCTCTATTTTCGTCGAAGGTTAAAAATATATTGGATTGACATAAGCTACCGAATGCTTATGTCTGTTGAACGCCGTTGTAGAAATACGAACCTAACGCTTTGTAAGCAATTGCACTTGTCTTGGCCCTCAGGTTTCATACCGGAAACTAAAAAGCATGTCCCTAAATCCTTGCGTTTGCAGTTTATCAATTGCCTACATAATTCAAACTACTTATGTCATAATTACTTACATTTTCATTGACTATAAGGTAGGCCTACGTACTGTACTGAACATGTAATTTTACTTAGGGTGGATTTCACCAATGAAACTGAACGCGATCTAGACATCTAAACTGCGTTCAAGAGCTGTCAGTGTCATTATTCCAAAGAAAATAATGACACTGACAGCCCTTAAACGTGGTTTATGTGCTGATTGCGTTCAGTTTCATGGGTGAAATCAGCCCTTAATGGAAGAACCTATACAGGTCACGGTTTCACGCGTTTGTTCGCAGTGCTTATTCAAACATTTGTAGACACTTTTGAAGTTTACTCCTTATGAATCGATTTTCATATAAGGCCCCGGTATGGAAATTTTATGTGGAGTGAAATTAATACAAGCGTTAACACAAAAGCGTTACGTTTTTCTGCGCAACGTACCTTGCGCACCTTTCACGGAGTAAACTCCAGTCGTGCGTCGGAGCTGACACAGACACACACTTTTTGTTCTTTTAAGTAGGTCTACTACACCTCCACCCCGTCTACATTACATCTAAAACAAAACGGCACTGTTTATTGTTTCTTATCTCAATAAAGTTTTGTTAGTGTTCCTCGAATAACAACAATAGGTACGCGTTAAGGAACCTCGTATTACACTAAACATAACAAAGAGTCAGGTGTCTGCGCTTCAGCAGAGTTGTAGGTCACTAAAGTACCGACTTAAAGTTCTACCGCAAACGTGTATGAGTAAACAGGAATGTTCTACCGCAGTTATTACGAGTTAAAACTAACTCAGGTATTCTACATACCTACAGTTTCGCTTGCGTGGATTTCGTGCTAAAACTTGTGCCAGAAAACATCATAATAAAATTAAGGTAATTCAATAATCTCGTTATTGGATACTAAGGGGTTATCGAATTTAGTGTGACTATTATTGCCTATGCAAGTGACAGACAGGCAAGGATGGGAGACTAAGGGTCAGTCTCCATCAAGCGGAAAAATCCTGGCGGATGCTCGAGCACTTTTTAAATTTCACTGAATATGTAACTGTATCAATATTGAGTTTAAGTATAAAATTCGACGCAGATATCACACTTGATAAACGCTTGATGTCCGCGTCGAATTTTGAAAAGTTACTTTTTCAGAAAAAGTGCTCGAGCATCCGCGAGGATTTTCCAGCTTGGTGGAGACTGACCCTAAGTCCTAAAAGCGTCGTCCAAAGGTTTATCATTACAAATGCCTATAATTTTACAAACGACTTCCTATTAACAACAAACTCAAACTCATCGTTTACCATCAGCTGGGAGAGTGATCAAACGCGGGCCTACCAAATTAAGGTTTGACTTTGAGCTAAGCAGCAACCTAATTGCGTAACACACTATCAATCGGAATCTGAATAATTTTGAAGCAAATTGCTAATCCATTGCTTCATAATTTCGAAAAAGTCTGCTCAACACGTAAATAACGCAATGAATGTTGTAGAACTGTCAAAATGATACCGATTCCGATTGATAATGTGTTACGCAATTGCCCCGCTGGTCATCATTAGCATTATCAATCTCAACAGAAAGAACCAAGCATCGCCACAATGACCCTGCGTTGAAATGTAGATTTCCATCTTCCTTCTTCATATGTCTAAGTCGGTAGTATTTATATTTACCTGTACTCAAACTAAATACATTCAAGACCTTATCACTACTGAACTATCATAATTCATTAAATTAAACTGCCACAACAATTACAATCTTCCTTCCCTTTCAAGTTATTAAACAGCAACAATGAATTCAAACAAATTAAACATTATTTAAGTGTAATGCATTTTATTGTCAGCACTTTAGTGACTAGTGAGGGGACGCAAGGGATTAGAGCATCGCTTGCAATATAGGGGTGGTTTTGATCGCAGCTCGTCAGGGGTGAAATTTATAACTGTGGTCAATTGGTGTGTGATGAACGGTTTTATTAATATCTTGGGTGGGATGTAGTCTTATAAGTAATTAAATTAGATCTTATTTTTTATTTAAACTTGAGAGTTAAAGGGAAAGTAGGTATTTGTTTGTACTACACGTACCTACTCCTAGCTAGCTTTTATACAAATACAGAAGACTGCTTGGCATTTCTTACTAATGTGCCTGCCTACCGTGTTCATCCCATTCTAATCAACCAAAGTCCATTATAGAATCTACAATTTAAATAGGTCGTTCATCGCCATCTATCGGCCCTTAGGTTGAAGCTAGATATTTGATTGTTTGTGCTAATAAAATTATTGTGATACAAATTACGTAAAATGAGACGAATATTACTCGTTCAGAAATTAGGTAGCTGAACCTTGCTGCAGTGATTTTACAAAAGTAAGAACGCTTTATCTTCATGGTTTTTTGGTTAAAAAACAGATATTTTTCTTATATACATATACAACACGATATGTCTGATATTTTTTTGCCTATTATTTTACAATTACATGGTTATCTCATAATAATTAGTACGTTTCTAAACTGTGAGTATTACGTCATCGTTTTGACAATGACAATCGACAGTGACATTGGACTATGGATTGAGGTTATCAAATCAATTTTCAGGAAATAATCTGCATAATCTTGATAATTAAGACTAAAAGAATGTGTAAATAAGTGGTTTTTATGTAGGGCAGTAAGCATAATTTTATAAAAATGTGGCAGTTAATGCAAATGAACTCTTGTCAGCTTGTGAGACAGAGGTAAGTATTAGTAAATAAGTCACAGCTTATTTTGATAAATAAATATGAAATAACACAGATTCACTTCCATAAAACTTTTTTTACAGGTTACTGACAACAAAAAGCAATGTATACTTTACAAACCTAATAAAAAATAAGCCGTCAAATGTCGTAAAACGATACTTTTCTGAAGTCAAAACATCGTCGGAGAAAAATGCAAAGCCTGGGTTATTATTGCTTTGTAGCCCATGGAAATTATGCACTGGGGTTAGTTTAGCGCTCGGGGCTCGTTATTTGTTGAGCAATGGCCCAGCATACTGCAAGGCCCTCGTGGCCCATTCTAGGGTCATACAGAGAAGGCCAAATGTAGAAGAAGATACTGCTAAGTTTGACTGGGAAAAGTTCCTTTCTTATCTTCAACCTCATAAGTGGCTGTTAGCTGCTGCTATTGCGGTAAGTTCTTACAGGTTTTTGTAATCCTGGTACCTATTATAAATATTTGTATGTTATTCTTTTAGAAATTAATGTGGCCTTGCCTTGCAAATTAATTATTGACTGTTAGTAAAATTTGTTTCTTTATCAGGTAATCTAAGATATTGATAAAATTTTCATAGTTTAACACTTTAGAATATTAACTTTTATTTTAACTTAACTTTTAAGTTAGGTTTCTGCCTCCTGTAAGAAAATCCTTTGCTATCCCCTTTGCTTTTGCTTTGCTTTGTTAGCCCCTGACGCAGCTAGCTTTCTCAACATATCACTCCTGTGCTTCCATATAAAAATTAATCTCAATTTTTAAAATGTTAACATAACATGCATAATAAACTCACGCCTTCTTCCCATGGGGGTAGGCAGAAACTACAGAATGCCACCTGCTACGTTCCTTACCCTTATCGGTTTTGTTCATGTTCTTACATCTGGTCATACATGCACGCCGGTTGCGAGTACTACGCATCTGACCTTTCTGAAGAACATCACCAATAAGATCACTATATGTCTTCCTAGGGCGTCCCCTCTCGGAGTTTCCATTCACATCTGCAGTGTAAATACCTTTTGTTAGTCATCTTTCATTCATCCTCTCAACATGACCAAACCATCTAAGCCTACTCTTTTCAATTTTTGTCACTACATCTTCTTTTAAACCGCACCGTTGCCTTATCATATCACTCCTCAGCTTATCATTCATGGTCACACCACACATGCTTCACAAGAAACGCATTTCCACAGCATTTATTCTATTTTCATGCTTCTTTTGCCACACCCAACATTCACTTCCATACATAAGCGTAGGCACCAGCACACCACTGTGAACAGCCAACTAAAATGTTAAGTATTAAGTAGAAAAATAATGTTATCATTATTCATAAAGCTTACCCCACTTTTTAATAATTTTATGTATTCTTCCGTTCCAGTCAGCATTAGTAGTAGCATTTCTGAACGTGTACATCCCAGTACTGTTGGGAGAAGTAGTGAACGTACTGGCAAACCAGAGACAGAACCCTTCCGCCGACTTCCTGGAGCAGATCAGGCTGCCTGCACTCAAACTCATTGGATTGTATCTGGGACAGGTGAATTATTTATTTATATATACTCGTTCTTATCTCCTTACTAATAAATGTATTATATCAGGTGAATAGTTACACACCGATTTGTCTCTTTCAGTCGTCAGTAATTTGACTTTTGAAAGAAGAAGACAAAGCATTGTGTAACTGTACAGACGCTATACAATGTTTATTAGTAAGGAGGTTATTTTACACCTTTTTTTGTGGTGGATTATTATTTAATTAAATAATGTTGAGCAGATTAGTTGATTGATTAAGTTAGTGTTCAGTGCCTTTACACTTTGACATGACTTGACTGGTTTATTTTTGAAACAACATACGTAAGTTAGGTACCTCCTTTCCTACTTTGGATTCACGGCAAGTTGTCTCCTTCAAGAAAAAAATTACTACATTATCTTATTTCCATCCAACACAAGTAATTTTTGCCTTTTTTGTTAATTCTTTTGGTTACTTAGTTATATTTTGGCCTTGTACTAAAAAGTGGGGCTCCATTATAATTAAAGTTTTTGCAACAATAAAGAAAAAAAATTATATAAAAAGTGTTTATTCACAGAGAAATACATTTTCATTTTCATTGTCTGCCTCGTTGGTCTAGTGGTCGCAAGCGCTACTGCTGAGCTTGAGGTCCTGGGTTCGATTCCCGGGTCGGACAAAGTGTTATTGGGTTTTTCTATCTGGAATTTCTCAGTAGCAGCCCGGAGTCTGGATTTGTGCCCGGTAGATGGCAATAGGCTCGCCCCCTATTACATGGGACTTAAACATAACTGGCGAAATGTGGGTGTACTATATGTATACCTCTGCCTAACCCTTCGGGGAAACCATGCGTGATGTTATGTTTATGTAAATACATTTTTTTCAATTATGATTAGAGGGAAGCCGAAGAAAAAATTGTTCAGTTCTCTTATAACTCAGACAAAAAAATTCAGGCATTTTTGTTATGTTTTTAATCTGATGACCGTATTAAATTGGTATTAAATATATGTAATGTGATGTAATACACAGTTCCACACACAGGTGTACGATATTATTTGGCAATAGTAGACATTAATAAGAGTGGTGGTTCCGAAGGAAAGCCGATAGGAATCGGGTTGTATGAAGGCTGCGCCCCTGCTGCAAAGCAGTTTGTTGGCAGATGCCCAACCCTACTTGTTGAAGCCCTACTTTGACAAATTGTTTTTTGTTCTGTGAAACTATTTTCACAGAAAAAAAAAACAAAATTGTCAAAGTCTTACAGCTCAGTACAGTCAATCGCATCCTAATCCTACGGCTACACTGTCGCGATACCGCGAAGTATACTTCGCGCGCTCTCTTTCGCACACCGCTCGACGTCTCGCTGTACAACAGAGACCGCGCGAAGTGTAGTTCGCATTATCGCGACAATGTAGCCGTAGAATTACTGATGTAACACAAAGGCGCTGTTAATGTCAAATTATCATCACTGATATGCATTGTGCAGTTGACCCTTGCCTTTTAGACTAAAGTTCTCAGATATTTTTTTTCTATGGCTGTGAACCAAGCAAAAAAAATCATTTAAATATGTCTCACTCTGATCATTTGGCATTATGAAGCACACCATAGTCCTGAGTTACTGTTTTAAAATTATCTTTCTTTATTTTCAGGCTATGTTCACATTCTTTTACATCCACCTGCTATCCCAAGTGGGTGAGAGGGTCGCTGCTCAGATGAAGCAGGACTTGTTTACTTCCATTTTACAGCAGGACATGGCTTTCTTCGACCAGGAGCGAACTGGAGAACTCGTTAATAGGTAAAGAGATAATTTTGATTCAAATTACATAACATAATATTACACCTGTATTTGTACCTATAGTACACCCATATTTCGCCAGTTATGTTTAAGTCCCATTTAATAGGGGGCGAGCCTATTGCTATCAACCGGGCACAAATCCAGACTCCGGGCTGCTACTGAGAAATCCCAGATGGATAACCCAATAACACTTTGCCCGATCCGGTAATCGAACCCAGGACCTCATGCTCAGCAGTAGCGCTCGCGACCACTAGACCAACGAGGCAGTCATATTAGGTAGGTCGAGGTAGTCATGATTCAAAATAGTTGCATAATAATACTCATACTTTATTCAAATCCATCATGTTTATTTATATATCACAGGATTATTGGAACAATCGAATATTTGTTAAAACCCTAGAATTATTTGGAAACTCAAACTCAAACTCAAAGCATTTATTTCAATTAAACCAATTACAGGCACTTTTGAATTGTTAAAGAGTCAGTCAGTTAGTCAGAAAATTGAAGCTAGTCGCCCATTCCTAAACGTAGATCTATCTCTATGGAGAAGAATGCGCAAGAAACTCCATGGACACTCTTTTAAATCAAAATTGTTACAAAATCCTGGGTAGGTACATTGTTATTGTTCTTGTTGCTTCTATATATGAGAACAATGTAAAAAATAGATAATTAAAACAATTTAAAATATAAGATGAAAAATAAGCCCTGGCAGCTAAGAGGTGACCAGTCTCCACTGACGGCGCCCGTTCACGAACATGACGCGTGGATCAGCACCATCCAGCTCAACCATTTTGTAGGGAACCGAATGATCCAACACACGCGCCACCATCAGCGAGATATTTAAGTGAGCATGACATACTCTCAACTGCCATACTCTTTCAAGTCAACATACCTACATCATAACATAAAACCGCTCCATGGTACTCACATTTACAAAATTGAAAAGATGCTTCTAATTTATACAAAACTATAGTTTGCAATGATTGTATTAAAAGATTAGTAAACACTAAATCTATAGTCTATATATAGCTATCCTTCGTATCCGGCTCGAAGGACCATATGAACAACCCGTGACATGTGTCATGTGTGTGTGTGTGTGTGTCGTGTCATGTGTGTTCACTCACAACACAGACACTGCTGCAGCACTCAATATTGCAACAAGGATAATAACACAGTGAAACAGCTCAATACACATGCTATAAGTATATCAAGTTGTTTCACTTTATTATCATCCATGTTGTGATAGTGAGTGCTGCAGCAGTGTTTGTGTTGTGAGTGAAGTGAACGGGTTCTTCATATGTCATGGATTTTCGTAAACATACGAACTATTATCAGGATTGTTGCATTCCTATTTAGCTATATTTATCCAAATAGCGATAGTATCCATCTATTTCAATCTGTCTGCCCAACATTTTCGGTTTTTGAAACTTTCCCGTAGTAACTTTAAAAATAAAATAAATGTGTAAAATTAAAAAATAAATGTATCAGCATATAAAAAAATAAAAATATCTTATGGAAGCATTGAAATGCATAATAATTGCATGGAGGTAATGTGTTACTTGTTATTTCAGGCTAACAGTGGATGTGCAAGATTTTAAGAGCTCCTTCAAACAGACAATTTCTGGTGGAATGAGGGCTACAACTCAGGTAGTTTTTATTTACTTCTACTTCAGTCATTTTAAAAATCGACGTATTATGTTCGTCAGCAACTGAACATAAAAACTTCCACTGATGTAGGTAAATTAATTTTCCAAATTCCAAAAGCTATTTTACATTAAGACATTTTGAGGTAAATATTCAATGGTGTAAAGGGGAAGTGCCAGGTAGCCCGCGAAATTCAAACTTTCTTATGTTTTTTTGTAATTTGCAAGTCAGTATTAAGTTGTATGTTTATTTTTATTTTTATTTTCCTTTATTGGCCAACCAACAATTGTTTACACTGATAACATTTAAAGTAAGTATATAATATCCAAGGTTAGTGTAACAATTAATTACAGGTTAGCACCGCATGCCCCATAAACAAATAAGATGTGCCACAAGCACTGAACTATTATTAAACATTAATATTTGGGTACTTAACTAAAATAAAATTAAAAGGTATAACAAGCATTACGTGATGAGATTTACAGTACGAAAAGCAAACATAAACACATCGAAACTGCACATAATAGCGAAATTGGCATCCGAATTAAAAATCAATTTAAAATAAAATAAAAATTACAATCAAAAATTAAAATCGAGATTAAAAGTCAAATTAAAATCACAATTAATATCAAAATCAAAATTAATTAAAATCCGAATCATAAGTCGATTAAAATCACAATTAATATTAAAATCTAAATTACAATCACAAATTAAAATCTAAATGAAAAGTAAAATTAATATCACAATCAATATTAAAATCAAAATTATAATCGAAATCAAAAGTCAAGTTAAAATCACAATTAATATTAAAATCAAAATTAATTAAAATCCGAATCAAAAGTCAAATTATAATCACAATTAATATTAAAATCAAAATTAAAATTTAAGTTAATAGTTAATAAGTAAGTTAAGTAAGTAAGTTAGTTAAGTTTAGTTATAGTTAATTTAAGTTAAGTTGATTAAACTATCATTCGCGACCGTAAACATCACCGTTCATTTACAGAATTATAATCACCAAAATCAGTAATACAACTCCATAAGTTTGTATAATCCTAATTGTCAAGATTTCATGAAATAGTCATTCAATAGAATTACCTGGTCTTAAAGAGTTGTATTGATGACTTTGATTATTATAATTCTGTAAATATGTACATACTTTACGGTCGCGAATCACATTTTGATCAACATACAACCTAATACTGCTTGCAAATTGCAACAAACGTAAGAGAATTTGAATTTCCTGGGCTACCTGGCGCTTTCGCCTTAAAATAATATACTTTTCCTATTTCCAGGTAGTAGGTTCGTCAGTTAGTCTTCTAGTCATATCTCCACAACTGACCGCTCTCACATTATTGTGTATACCGTCAGTTGTAATTGGTGGCACGTTCATTGGTTCACTGCTGAGGAAGTTGTCTAGAGAAGCGCAAACGCAGGTGAGTTGGTTATTTCTATCTGTGTAATTTGTTCAGTTTCTGAGATCCTCAGATGAACTCTCAGTGGATATACAGCGTGGTCCAAATAGTGACGTTCAAAAGAAAAATCTGAATTCCTCATACCCAGGGGTATTCGAAAATACCCCATGTATGTTCCGCGATTTTTTGTAATTTTCGAATTACTTTTTTTTTGTAATTTTTTGGAGTTTTCTGCCGGTGGAGTTTCAAAAATTCATATCTTTTTTTTTGTACTGGGTATTTTTCAGATTTTTTTTGTGACATAATTGTCTTGAATGTTACTTTCGTACTTAAAATATTAAACTTCCTGCAAGATAGTCAAAAAGCATCGCTAGCAGGGATTTATGTTTTTAGTGGAATAGACTCAAATTTTAAACTAACTAACATGAAAACTGCAAAAAATCGCGGAACATACATGGGGTATTTTGTAAAGCTGTTTTGTAAAACAGCTAGCGGTTATGTAAAACAGCAGATTCGACAATCCATCTGTGACATCTCTATCTCTCTCTATACCTCTGTCTAACACTTTGAGCAAGACGGATGTGATGACTGTAATGCCAGAATGGAGGCGAGCTTTAATTTCAAAAGGATGCTGTTTTAAATACTCACCATAAATTATATTTGGCTACGAAAGGAATAAATGCTCACCAAAAGAACATTATTATTATTGTTATGAGCCTGCTGTGTCCCACTGCGGGTCTAAGGCCTCTTCCATCTTTCCATATTTCTCTCTGTTATGCTATTTGAGCCCAATCCCAAAAAAATATAACCCAACCTAATTAATTTTTAACAAATTATTAGGTAATCATCTGATTTATTTTATGAGCTTTTAAATTGTTGCCATTCCAAAAAATCTTATTCCAGATAGAAAAATCAACACTAATAGCAGAGGAAGCGATATCGAACATGCGAACAGTTCGGGCGTTCGCGGGCGAAGAGAACGAGGCTCATTTATTTGCACAAGAGTGCAATGTGGCCGCTGAGATGAATATGGAACTAGGATTGGGCATAGGACTGTTTCAAGCTGGGACTAACTTGTTCCTTAATGGGTGGGTATCATTTTTAAACTCTGGCCACACTGAGGCGTATCCCGACGGGGATGCGAGACGCGACTACGCGCGTCTATTGCTTTAAGGCTAGTTTTTAGACCACCTAAACCCAGCTTGGTGCCAGCTTGTTGTTAGTTGGTCGTGTCTAGTGTCAAGCGTCATTACAAAATGGCGAGATTTTAATAAAGAAAAAGACGACGCGTCGTCGTCGTCCACTGCGGACGTCTTGACCGCCGACGCTGTGCGTTGCGTTCAGACGTCGATCGGAACGTTGACGCTGCAGTCAGACGTCGCATATAGCATAAAATAGGAGACCATGGTTAATGGTTAGGAAATCACGCGACTAATCGCACCCAGTTTGAACAACTCCATATAAGTTAGTTGATACAATCTACGTAAGCGAATTTCGCCCCGTATCCCGCGCAACAGTCTTCTCAGTTTGGCCAGGGGTCTACTCCGAAGCGTAAATTCGAAGTATCGGTCGAATGTTCGGACTTTTTCTATTTCGTTCGGTCTATTCGGATCCGCCTAAACGTCAAAATGAACTTCATTGCACAAACGTCAAAATGAAGTTTGGTCGGATCCGAACCAACCGAACGAAATAGAATTAAGTGTAGTAGAAAACTTCCGAATGTTCGGCCGATACTTCGGATTTACACTTCGGAGTAGGCCTCTGATCTTTAATGGTACAGAAGTAGAGGATAGGTTTGTTTGTGAGGGATGACACAACATTCGTTATGTTGCTTAGAGGCGCGTTGATGTTACTATGACGTGGTTATTCTGATGCAAGTTCTGTCACTGCAGCCTATATTAAAAAGCAAAAAAAAAAACATACAAAAATATTTATTTCATCTCAAACATTGGTGATTTATACAATCTTCTATACAGATAAATAAAATTGAAGTGTCTGTTTCTAATGTCAAAAGAACAGCTTATTTACTAAATGCATATGAAAGTATATACGGTACTTATAACAAAACAAACAATTTTTAAAATTTTTGTACGTCTGTCTGTTCGTTCCGGCTAATCTCCGAAACGTCTGGACCGAATTTGACGGGACTTTTACTGGCAGACAGCTGATGTTCTATGGAGTAACTTAGGCTACTTTTATTTTTGAAAAAAAAAAATTAAATTGTAAACAAAATCCGATTCAAAAAGGGAAGTATTGGCATCCACGCGTGCGAACCCGCGGACAACAGCTAGTCGTACATAAATTGAGGCAGCCCCAATAGGTTGACTAATGTCACCAAGAGAAAATTTCTCTCTGATACAATTGAAACAATTTAATTTCCAAATAAGTATACCATTTAAGCACTGGTAACATTTATTTTTATTTTTTTTTACAGTATGGTCCTAGGCACCATGTTTATGGGCGGCCATCTAATGTCAGCGGGGCAAATGTCAGCCGGTGACGTCATGGCTTTCCTAGTGAACGCGCAAACTGTGCAGCGATCAGTTGCTCAGCTGTCTTTATTGTTTGGCTCTGTAGTGAAGGGAATCAGCGCTGGAGGGCGAGTGTTTGAGGTTAGACCTTATTTATATAGCTTTTGGGTCTCATTTTCAGTAAAAGTAACGAGTATTTTAAAGTTTTAAAAGGTCATAAGACAGTGTATGTTGCAATTAATTTAAGACCTTACTGGCAAGGTGATAAACTTTGTTTTTTAACGACAACAATTGATTGTTCCTGTGACATAATAGCTTTCCCAGTGAACGCAAACCGTGTAGCGATTAGTTGCTCAGCTGTCTTTATTTTTTGGATCTGTAGTGAAGGGAATAAGCGCTGGAGGACGAATGTTTGTGGTTAGACCTTATATATACAGTTTTAGGGTCTAGTTTTGGTGTTCGACTTAAATGTACAGATGGTTTTAAAAAGGCGTACGTTTACGTGGATGTGTAATTGATATACCTAAGTCCTTATGTTCATAATGAAAAAGTTTGTTTTCGAATAGCCCAAGTCACTTAAGTCGACACCAGACATAGAATGCAGCCGTATCTTAGCTCTCGTAACGAGTGTTTGAAATAATTCGACCTTATCTCTATAGGAATTAGGTTCAGTTTAGAGTGCAAACGTGACTTCAGCTAAGTGAATTCCATCTTTAAATGTTTACTCATTAAGTTCAATTTCCAATTACTAACATAAATATTATTATTACTTCCAGTATATCAACAAGAAGCCTGTGATGGACCAATCAGGCACGGCGGTCATCAAGTTCCACGAACTTCACGGTGATATTGAGTTCAAAGATGTCTCCTTCGCATACCCGACTAGGCCTGAAGCGGTGAGTGACTAATTATCATATTTTTTATATTATCAAGAAGACAATTATTACAAAAAAAAATTCTTACCATGTATTTTGGACTTTAAACTTTTGGCGGCAAAGAAATTATACGTCTGAAGGAGAAAAAGAAAGAAAAGGTATTTATTGGTACTCGCACAGGAAGAACAGCAGCAGATAATACTGCATTACATTAAAAATTAGTTATCGCCTTGTGTTAGTGAAAAGAAGTGGGTATTAGTACATAATGCTAGTTTTCTCGTTATCACAACAATTTCGCGTTATGCACAAATTATAAATAGTTTGTATGATAAATTATTTCTTGTTTTTGCAACTATTTCGCAATAAGCTCAAATTATAAATAGTTTTTACATACATATGTACGAGTACATACATAAACTCACGCCTTCTTCCCATGGGGGTAGGCAGAAACTACAGAACGCCACCTGCTACGATCCTTACATACTCCTTTCGCCTCGTTTACGTTCATACATCTGGTCTTACACGCACGCCGGTTGCGAGTACTACGCACCTGACCTTTCTGAAGAACATCACCAATAAGGTCACTATATGTCTTCCTAGGGCGCCCCCTCCCGGCGTTTCCACTCACATCTGCCGTGTAAATACCTTTTGTTAGTCGACTTTCATTCATCCTCTCAACATGACCAAACCATCTAAGCATACTCTTTTCAATTTTAGTCACTACATCTTCTTTTAAATAGTTTTTATGATAAATTAATGTGTTTACAGACTGTATTGAAGAATTTCAATCTGAAGATTCCGGCTGGCAAAACTGTGGCTATCGTGGGGTCGTCTGGTAATGGCAAGTCCACAATCGCTGCTCTCTTAGAAAGGTAACTTTTTCTGATTAGCAAGTAATAACTTCTGCATTTACTAAAATATATATCTCTACTTTTCAACTGAACCAATTCTAAATCCACACAACGCTTCAGGCTTCCTAGAAAGCGTTCTTAACGCAAATTTTTAATAGTTATAGTTTCTATAGTTTGCGGGTCGTCAGAAGCCCGTAAGTCTGACAACCAGTCTTACCAAGGGGTATCGTATTACCCAGTAACTGGGTTGTGGAGGTCAGATAGGCAGTCGCTCCATGTAAAATACTGGTATTCAGCTGCATTCGGTTTGACTGGAAGTCGACTCCAACATGGTTGGGGAAAGGCTAGGCAGATTGATTGAGTTAGCACTGATTTCAAACTTTCCATTTTGCTCGGAATACGACAACATCCTTTTTTTATTTCATTATTTCCAATGATTTAAATCGTTAGATGCGCCCTACCGTGTTTAAAACATGGTCACATTTCCGTTTCGTTTTTACACAATGACTCAAGTCCCTCCTACCACAGACACGTTTCTTTATTTAAGGTTGTGTATTTTATTAACCAGTGCCTGTAAATATGATGTTGAGATAAATAAAGATTCATGACTGTGATTTTAATTAAAAGAAAAATACACGTGAAAAGTCACACTTAGCTTTTTTAGAATTTCATGATTTTTTAGAATACTTCCGTAAGGCAGAAGGAGGCATTTTCAAGCTACTGCTACATTGTCGCGATTACGCGAATATACTTCGCGTGCTCTCTCTCGCACACCGCTCGATGTCTCGCTGTACAAATTACCAAAAACAATGAAGTTTCTCTGGCGTGTGTCACGCACTGCTTTATACGAATGAATAGAATTTGATTATTTCTCTATCTTATAACCACCACATACTTATGTCTAATCAAATATAACCTTTAGATTCTACGACGTAAATTCCGGTGAAGTCACAATCGACGGCATCAACGTTCGAGATATGGACGGCAAGTGGCTCCGCGGAAGAGCTCTAGCCATCATCAGCCAAGAGCCTGTGCTGTTCGCCACCAGCGTAAAAGAGAACATCCGCTATGGACGCCCAGAGGCCAGCGATTCAGAGGTACGTAAGCGTGGAGCGTTTCAGATAATGTATGTCTCTAAAATTCTACATGAACCCGTCCGTGCGCACGCGCATGATGGTACTTCACATTGGCAAAATTCCATCCCCTGTTTACCCCTTTTAGGGGATGAAGTTTCAAAAATCCTTTCTTAGTACTTACCTTATTTACAAAAGGCACTCTTGTGAAAAATGTAATGTTTCTAAACCCTGTGGTTTAGGCTGTGCGGTGTCTGTCAGTGAATTCAAGACTGTTACGCTCTTATTCATAACTAAACGCATTGTTTAAAGTTAAGAGATGTTTACCTTTAGGCTTACACAGTCCTCCCATACTTAATAACACTGTAATTTGAAGACATTGTAAAAGCCAATTATTTTTCAAAGAGTAACCGTGGAGCTTCTTGCCGGCTCTTCTCCATAGGAAACGACCGATTGGAACCGTGCACCTAGCTTCTGACGTTTCATAAGTGCCCATGTAGGCTTATGTGAAATAAAATATTTTGAATTGTGAATTTAGAATTTTTGTTTATTCGTCAAAAATGTATGGTTAACTAGATGCTAATCATTATTACTTACCTTTAATCAACTTTTATGAATAAGGAGGTTTATAAGTAGATGGTGAAATTTTTAGAAGATACGTTTATTTGGGACACGTTCTATCTTTTGATAAGGAGCATTCCAACAAAGAAATTTCCGAGAGAATAAAAAAAAAATAATAATAAAATAAATTTATTTCACCAAAAGCCATCACAGTACAGGAACTAAAATACGAATACAGCTTGAGTGGACGACTTTTCGGCCCAAAAAGATCCCTCAGTGCCTAAAAACCCGCCTTTTCAACCAACGTGTCCTGCCAACAATGACGTGAATTATGTTATTATTAACAAAATTTTTGTTCTTAAAAATTCCAGGTGTACCGAGCAGCTCAAACAGCCAACGCTCACGACTTCATCACCGGCTTTCCCGATGGCTACGACACGCTCGTGGGTGAGAGAGGGATGGCACTCAGTGGGGGACAGAAACAGAGGATAGCTATCGCCAGGGCAGTGCTTAAGAATCCCCCTGTACTTATACTGGATGAGGCTACTAGGTATGTAACTTTATTTGTCTATTGTTTGAGTATGACTCACAAAATTGTACTTACATAACATAACATCACACCTGTAATCACCCAAGGGTTAGGCAGAAGTGTACCTATAGTACAGCCACATTTCGCCAGTTATGTTTAAGTTCCATGTAATAGGGGGCGAGCCTATTGCCATCAACCGGGCACAAATCCAGACTCCAGGCTGCTACTGAGAAATTCCAGATGTAAAAACCCAATATTACTGCCTGACCTGGGAATCGAACCCAGGAACTCATGCTCAGCAGTAACACTCGCGACCACTAGACCAACGAGCAAAATTGTACTTGCCTTGAGAAAAATGGAAAGCGCGTATTAAATAAAATAATAATCTCGATGTATTTTTTGATGGACGAAGTGTTGTTATCCGCCATTTGCGCTAGTTTTTCCAGCTCTGTTGTTTCACTAACGGTTAATACTGTACGAACCGTTTCTGGTAGTCTTCCCATCCATAGAATGCGCATAGTCTCATCTGGAATTTTGTTCCCCGCCAAGTTCTTCATGCTCCGAAGTAATTGCGTGGGTTTTTGATCGCCCAGCTCTGATTCATGCAGCACCTTCTGTAGTTTCCGCGTGACCGACTCTTCATACACCGTCAAGAGGCGTTCCTTTAGGGCGGTATATGGTTTTTCGGGTGGGTCCAGGATTATGTCACGCGCTTGCTGTATGGTGCTCTTGCTTAGCTTTGGTAGCACCAGGCCGAATTTCTTGGCCTCCCCTTGCTTCTGACTCGCTAGTAACACCTCGAACTGTGCAAACCACAGACGTGGGTCGTCTGTCCAAAAATCTGGAATTTGCGCCTTTAGCTCTATCGGCGCTACATCCTCACTTTCCTTTTTCACCGGCATCGCCTGTGTTTGCAGAGCCTGCATTTTATTAGTTTAGTTCGCACTGATACACGTTATAGAGTCACCGAATTCGTACACTTTGCACTTTATTACGGCTTAATTATATAGTTCGCGTTCTGGGTCACCACTTTAGGGAATCCTTTTGTCACTGTGTGACTATGTCAGTCCCTGTTTATATGAGCACTGCGCCAACCGGTTATGAAGCCTTTGGGTTCACACAAACAAACGCGTGTTCACTACTGAAAGAGTTTTATTCCAATTAAACCCAAGGAGAACCTTCCGACCGGACTAGTGCGCAGTAACTAGTCCGCCGTCCATACGTCGCGCTCACATATACATTTCTGCTTACCTTGCGTTCTGTCTGTCGTGCACGCTTACATGTGTCCCTACAGATTGAAATTAAATCAAATTGTTTATTCTGTAAATAGGATATCGGAATCACTTTTACACGTCATATAAAAAAATTAAACTAGATGGAGTCGACATTTCCTATCTGACTACCCCTGAGAAGAAATGGCGAAACAAACTCAGGGGTCAAAGTCTGTTATAAAGTCCAGACATAATCTTGGTCAAATCATGTGAGGACCATGTAGATCAGTGTCTGAAAGGTTTATTCCCGGTCGTCCCCGCCCCGTCGTCCCCACTGGGCACGAGTGAGAAAAAAAAAGATTCGTTCCTCCCCAGTGGTGACAATTGGAACTTTTTTTTTTCACTCGTGCTCAGTAGGGACGATGGGGCGGGGACGACCGGGAATAAACCGTCTGAAATGGTCTTTTGAGGAAAGAACCTGTCCACGAATCGTAAAACCATCTAGTCAATCATGAAAAATCCTCTTTTCCCCACAGTGCCCTCGACTCAGCAAGCGAAAAAGTGGTACAGACAGCATTAGAAACAGCAGCTAAGGGTCGCACAGTATTGGTCATTGCACATCGACTGTCCACCATCATGAACGCAGACCTTATAGTCGTGCTCAACAAGGGAAGGATTGTTGAGGTAAGAAAGAGCATTTGAGCGTACTCGAAGCTCAACTTTTACTGGTGTACAGTCACGAGTACTAATATGTATACGCTCAGCAACTTTTAACAGTCATTTTCTCCAACTGTATTGATTGTAATTTTATGTTGTTATGAACATAGTATTTCAAAACCCATACTATTATGAAAGAGGTCTTATGTCAAAGTTGCAATCGTAATTCCACGAGAAAATCGCTTTTGAATTGTGCTAAGTGTATACATATTAGTGCTCGTGACTGTACATAGGTATCCCAATTTTCAATCTTATTACCTTAGTAATAAGGTCGAAAAGTGGTTCCCGGAAATGTTTGCGATGGTACATGCATAACATCGTCTGTATTTCTCGACTGCAAAGGTGTTTAATACACTAGCATTTCACATTTTATGTTTAAGACGAAATGCGGGTGGTCTTTTCTCCATAGAAACGCTCTCGCCTGATTTACTTTTGGTTTATGACCTTTAAAGTAACGATTTTTTACAGTGAAAAAAACATCAACTGTACAACAGATGTATACAATTCAACTGTGTGTGTCAACTGTCATACAAGTGTATGTCCTGTCCCTATGTTTTTCTTATTGATGATACATTAACTTTATTAGCCTTAGAACCCTCAAAAAATGCTCGAAATTGCTTATTTAGACCGCTGTCAACAGAGGCCTAGTGTACAAATTTGGCAACTATTAATGAAAAAAGAAAAACATAGGGACACAGTATAGGTATATCCTTTTTATTCAGTTTATGAAATATCTTTAAATTGGTATTGGAGGAGGAAATGGGCGACAGCCAAAACTCGAATTATAACTTTTTACGTAGGCTATTTCAGTTGAATCTGCAGTTGTCCTTATCGCACGAATTTGAGGGCGGGGCGCGCGCAGAGCGACAGCGATAGTTTCTTCAAATACATAATTTTCAAAAGTATTTTATAGCGGGCGAGGGTGGTTACCGGGCTTTCATCCAGACTCTTGTCTATTAGATGAATAAGCATTCATAATCAGCCTATAATGTTCCCACTGCTGGGACACAGGCCTCTTCGAGAGGCACTGGGCCGTAATCCACCACGCGGGCCCAGTGCGGGTTGGTGGATGTCACATGACTTCGAATTTTTGGTTCTAGAACAGCCCGGTTTCCTCACGATGTTTTCCTTCACCGTTTTGAGAGCAGTGGTGATGAATTAATTTACACAAAATAAAGCGCCTGTCTGGGTTCGAATCCACGACCTACAACTCGTAAATCGCGGCCGTTACCACTGGGCCACCACTGCTCTCAATAAGCATAAATTCTTGATACCCTTACAAAATCCTCTCTCTGTCTCTCTCCATCTAAAATGAGTGATAAAAATATCAGTTATGGTTTAATATACATACTTTGATTTTTATTGCAGATGGGAACCCACAATCAACTGAAAAAACAGAAAGGCTACTACTGGAACCTGATAAAGCAACAAGATCAAGACGCGGATGCGACATACAAGTCATTATGAAAATTAAACGATGACGTATAGTAGTAGCTAAAGTACTTAGTTCAA
Organism: Fissipunctia ypsillon; assembly: GCA_947568875.1. Classification (NCBI taxonomy): domain Eukaryota; kingdom Metazoa; phylum Arthropoda; class Insecta; order Lepidoptera; family Noctuidae; genus Fissipunctia; species Fissipunctia ypsillon. The sequence continues at coordinate 18,229,190 of OX387659.1, forward strand.
ATAATGTAGTCTGCTTACCCTAGGTGGAGTTTGAAGGTATTAGTCGGTTGATTTGACTCAGCACTTTGACACAGGACGAGTTTTTGAACACCAAAATTTGGCATCTTTTTTTTAATTCACAGAGCAGGGAATAGACACCATTACTAATAAATATTCGTGCCCAGAATTTGACGCAACTGAAAGCAAACTCGGCTGTCACAGGCATTGACAGAATTGTGACGGACCGTCAGTCTCTATAAGGAAACGGTGACGCCCACTGACACACTTGGTTTGTGTGAAAAGTGTTGAAATTACCTTCTCTAGTAGCGGCCGCCGAGACGTCTCTGCTCTGTGCCCGAATTCTTAATCTCAGATAATTTTCATTTCATTGCCATTGCAACTATGTATCTTAGCGTTATGTAGTCTAAGTTGATTTTTAGTGACATTTAAAGTTGATTTTTTATTGTAATAAAGAGTTCCGAGGTGGTTCCTAGATCTTAGGCTCGCCCCTATTACATGGGGCTTAAAACATAACTAGCAAAATGTGGGTGTACTAAAGGTACACCTCTGCCTATCCCTTCGAGGAATATAGGCGTAATGTTATGTTGTTATGTTATGTAAAAAGTTGCTAAATTGATAATTTCGGTTGCAATGGAATTTGAACTTTGTCGTGTATGTCATTGAGTTGGTGGTTCCAAAACTTGGTAATTGTCTGAAATTCTGAACTAAAATATAGGGCGAAATTATATACTATTGGCATCAACGGAGAATAGGCCAAAAAGTATTAGCAGGGGAAAATAAACTGATGATCCTTTCTCTTAAAAATATTCCGATTCAAATCAACTGATTATTATAAACAATTTTTTATGTATTAATTGCACGAGGCTTTAAGCAGCGCTACTTAGGGTACACTTCTGCTTACCTTCATAATTAAATAAGCGTAAACATACTACGACAAATTAAACATTATTCGTCCAATGTAGTTACCTCAAAGAGTAAAGTTATATAGAGCGTTGATATAATGTGAAGTCAGAGAAATTAATTGTTTATCAAATTGACTACCAACTAAAATTGTCCGTATATTCAAATCACAAGCCATTCTTTGACATTTTTATGACTTATAGCCATTTATAGCCACGGCAAATTGACGTAGTGTGTCAATATGATAAACAGTTAATTTCCCTGACCGTATCTAAGGCGAGTTATAGTTATTTGTGAATTAGAAATTATCTAAAGCCTGTAGCCGTAAGTAAAAATTAAAATTGATTTGAATATTAAAGCAGCCATAGCTTAGTCGAGAATTTTAGAAGTTTTACCTTCCATGGTAAAAAATAACTTAAAAGCAGTATCCTAAGAAATACGAGTAGTTGTAATACTTCTAAGAAATTGTTTGTTTTACGTAACGTAATGTTAACACGTTGAGAGCGCTGGTGCCCAGTGGTAACGGCCCCGGCTTACGTGTCGTAGTACAGGGGTTCGAATCCAAGCACACACATTACTTTGTGTAATTTATTTCTTCACCACTGCTCTCAAAACGGTGAAGGAAAACATCGCGAGGAAACCGGCATGTCCTAGAACCAAAAATTAGAAGACATGTGACATCCACCAACCCGCACTGGGCCCGCGTGGTGGATTACGGCCCACTCCCTCTCGAAGGAAGGAGTTCTGTGTCCCAGCAGTGGGAACGTTGTAGGCTGATTATGTAACGTTAACGTTAAACAGAACCTCTTTTTTTGAAGTCGGTTAAAAAGAAAAACAGTCATGTTCATGATGTATTCCCGTTGTCCCCGTTAACTGTGTCCCCGTCACGGTATTTTTTTGTTATTTTATTAATACATTATTATTGAATTAATAACAAGTAAAAAGTAAAAGCATTATTAGTAGGCCGTGTCCCCGTTTAATGGAGACAGCGATAATTTAATAAAATGACAAAAATACCGTGACGGGGAACGGTTAGCGGGGACAACGGGAATAACATCATGTTAACTAATAATAAATTCCAGCTACCGATGGTTGTGCGGTCTCGGGTCTACGTTTGGTTGATGCCTGGTTGATGACGAGCCGATGAGGCGAAGTGATGCCAATCCGGAGCCGAGCTGATATGTGTGCGAAGACCTTAAGTGTACCGATTTATCCAGCATCCAGTGCGAGTGCGGTTCTCCTGAATCCTTGACGATCTGAACAACGATTCTGACGCCGCAATAAATGCGGCCACTTACTGGGCCTAAACAGTATGGCCATATTCTCGGCGGCAGCGGGCGGGCGGGGCGGTGGCGGCAGCAGCGCGGGGAGCGGCGCGTTCAAATACATAGTTTTATATGGAACTGTTCTCGATGGCAGCGGCGCGGGGAGCGAGGCACGAGCAATGCGCTCCATTCGAGCGGTGCCTGTCCGCTGGGATTGACGTAGTGTTGTACAACTTTTATTTTTTTCTACAAAGTGACAAAATGGACGTGGAGGAATTTATTTCAACAATTTATGATAGGTCACCAATATGGAATAGTCTAACACTCACTAAACAACACTACGCCTTTGCGATGCTACGCGTACTGCCCGCTGTCATCGAGAACGGGTCAGCGTCGCCGCCCCGCCGCCCGCTGCCGCCGAGAATACGACCTGTAAGAAACATAGATGTACGACGACGAAACGAAAAAGCAAGAAAAAGAGTACAAACGATACTGCTGGTTTTTGTTGTTTTTTTTTGTCTCTATTTATTGTTACCTAGTGGGTACCTTAAATGCTCTTTATTAGGTGTAAGGATATTTAATTTATATTAGCAAGTAATTAATCATGTATTGTTAATAATCGGTTACTGAATTTATTAGGGAGGATTTTTAGGTAAAGATGTGTTGTTGGGTTTAACAGACCTATCCATAGGTTAGGGTATTAACCATTTTGTCCATCAGTTAACGGATTTAACCAACCTGTCCATCAATTGATGTATTTAACCAATTTGTCAGTCGATTAACAGGTAAACATTTTATGGAATTAACCGGTCGAGTTACTGGTTAAAAGGTTTGCAGCTATGATTTTCTTCCATGTTGTTATTATAATAGCAAATACTACTGTTTGTTAACAGCGAAAAGATTCCGATGTAAAACGCAATCACTGATAGAAGTAAATTAAATTGGTAATCTGTACTAATTATAATAAAGCTGAAGTTTGTTTGAACGCGGAAATACCAGTCGGATTTGAAAAATTCTTTTTACTTTTTATCAAATGTAATAAGAAGTGTTAGGCTAGTGATAGGCTTCAACATCACGCTACGACCCTTAGGAGCCGAGCAAAAAGAGAAAAAATACATAATTAGATAATGATCATAAATTATCATTTTATAGGGGTGGAAGGGGTGTGGGAATTTGTAGGAGAAAATACGAAATTCGCGCGAACGAAGTCGCGGCAGAAGTGCTAGTAGGCAATAGGTACTTTATAAAGAAAGTAATCTTGTGTTAGTCGATGGCAAAATGTAACACATGGACTGTCTGTTTCACAGCTATTTACCTCTGATGGCATCCCAAGCAGCAAAGTAATAGCAACCTTATAGCAATTATGATAAAGATCACTATTGCAAAATCAGAGGTAAAAGCATAATATTTGCGATCATAAGAAGTGTTGTGTGATCTATAGAGACAAAATACAGTCGTTACTTGGTTTGGATTTAGAACAGTTTTTAAATGTGTGAGTGTAGAATCATGTTGGTGTGGAAATTATATTGAGAGAGAATAAAATGTTGTTACCAGTTTTGTATTTTATTTTAACTCCCGACGGAAACAGGGTGTTATAAGTTTAACGTGTGTATCTGTGTATATATCTGTGGCATCGTAACTCCTAAACGACTGAACCGATTTAGATTTTTTTTTGTTTTATTTGAAAGGTGACTTGGTCGAGAGTGTTCTTAGCTATGATTCAAGAAATAAAATAGGTTTTACACATTTTCGACATCAGCAAATTCTGTAAGAAATAATGATCTTATAGGAAAATAAAACTCAATATCCAAGGAAATTTATTATTTACTGCATACATGATCACCGAAATATTATTTACATTAAATGATTTTAATAACACTGATGAATATATTTACAAATTTACTAATAGTAGGACTAATTTAATAGGTATGTTATATTATTATGTCATGTTATATTTACAAGAAATAACAAACTTTTAGAATCAAACGTTCAAATCTTAGTTTAAGTATACTTGTGGTACTTATATTACATGACTATTCTTGTCTACGGTTTTACCATCGCCGTATGGTAATTGCATATCTAATGGTAAATTATATTTTGACTGTGGTAAGAAGACATCTGAATATTTTTGACTACAGGATAAGGCTGCAAAGCCGCAACAGCTTTTTAAAGAGTGTCCTCCCACTCACTGGCGAACGGTCTAAGGAAAATCTTAAACTGTAGCGCGATAGTGTGTCCCTACCCACCCCATTCGTTCCACCTGCTGAAAATCTTCCACCTGGACTTGAGTCGCCTTGGCTTACCTGGAAGTCTTTAAATATACTCCAGACCCAGGTTGGCCGAAGCAAGGAAAACTTGCTCAGTGGGCCAACCACCACCTCTTAAAGCAGTATTATTTTAATGTTACTTCAGTGTGAGAAAGACATGAAGCTATACAGGACGTCTAGCTCCATCTCTTTCCCACACTCAAGTAAGATTACAATAATACTGCTTTAAGAGGTGGTGGTCTAGCTCCTGGTGGTGCTGTTGTACAAACAATGTGACACTTAGGGCTGATTTCACCAATGAAATTGAACGCGATCAGCTCATAAACCACGTTTAAGGACTCAGTGTCATTATTTTCTTTGGAATAATGACACTGACAGCTCTTGAACGTAGTTTAGATCGCGTTCAGTTTTATTGGTGAAATCCGCCCTTAATATAGTCCAACGTGGACGCTACTGACTGTAGGTGTTGGCATCTTCAGTAGCCCACCTAGTAGTGGTTCCACCTTTATCTACGAGTTTCGACTCGTAGCTAAATTCTGGATCGACTCGTATCTAGATTCGTATCAACACGCTCAGAAGAAGAAAATCGTTAATTGTGCGAAAAGACTCGATTATGTGTTTATTCGGGCATACGAGCTCGTACTTTAAAGCGACTGCTACACGATTGCCAACCACGTCCCGACAGAGGTGACCTTAATGGTTTACAACCGTGTAGTTGGTGGTTTACGACCAAACATTGAAACAGCTCTGCCGGTCGCCAACCAAGGTCACCTCTGTCCGGGACGCGGTTGGCGACCGTGTAGCAGATGCTTAAGAGTCTACAATACCTCAATTTGCTTAGCATAATCCTCCGTTAAATCGAAAATACTGCAGCATTAATTTTCAAATAAGTATACGGTAAAGTTGAGGATTAATGATTAATGTTAAGTACTATGTATGACGAAAACACGATTCCATAAAATTTTCTCGACAGAAAAAAATTACAAAGTTACCTCCAAACCGAACAATAAACCGCTAGTATTAAAAAATACTTCAAATTAGATCATGAAGCTTTGCATAATAACTGAACTAAATAATAAAGCAGCTATTATGTTTTTTATTTTTCTTTAAATTACCATTATTTTCAACGTAAAAAGAAGTTACCTAAACTATCGGCGCCTTGGAGCCTTCTCCCTGCCCCGCCAAGTCCACAGAACACATACTCCTAACGGTCCAGTCTCGCTCTCACCATAAAGTAATAGTGTGCGAGCGAGTTAAAGAGTAAATTTGAACTGAGGTATTAGATATGGCTCATATTGTAAGAAGTACGTAATTGTTATATTCGGTAACTATACTAAAATAAACGGTTGGTTACCGTTTATTTTCCAAGTCCGTTTCGGCCATGTTGTTTCGACCTCGAAAAGAAATATTCATGTAATTAAATCTTTTCGGGTATCGGGATTCTTTTTTGTTTACCTAATGTGTGTATGATAAATTCAGATGTCTAATTACCTAGTCAAGTGTTACAATAAACTACCTAAATTAGAATTATCTTAATTTTAATTCCTGAGAATTTACCATTAATTAATACAATATCCATGAATCGATAAGATCGAAGTTGTTTATAATTTCGATAAAATTATCTATAGTTTGAAAAACATTTTGAAAGAAATTTAAAAGAAAATGTTACATTTATTTCCTTTAAATATTATAGTATTTCTGGCACAGAATAATATTATTTTCTATAATGACTTCAGCTTTTTACACATCGTACGTATAATTTAATTGACCTCTTTTTGAAATCTACTTTGTTCAATTTAAAATTAATAATAAAAAGTACATAAAGAAACAATAAATATTGTTAAGAAATATTCGACGAGGAAATCTTATATCAGGATAATCAACGTTTATATTTTTGGTCTAAAAATGAGTTGTGATTTTCGAAGGCAATATTACGTAACCATGATTTTTGTATAATCAATTAAACAATTGTCAGGTTATTTAATTATTTACATTTAAATGAGTCAAACTACATATTGTTATTTACATTACGAGTATCAGAGAATTTGTTTATAATTTTTGAGCATTATTTTAATGACGACAGAATGTTTTCCACTTAATTTTTAACACTTTTATAATTTTGTAGTTTAAATTTTTGAGAACAACAATTTATTTAACTTTATAATTAAGTATTCGAATCTTAAGGTTGGTTTCCATGGCTTATAATTAGGTATTTTATAATTGAATATTAGGGTGCGAATACACCTACGGACACAGATGTGTTTTCTTGACGTTTATGCGTAGATTGAGTAGCTAGCACGTAGCGTCATAGGTGTGCACACACCTTTACATACAAAATCTGGCTTTTTGTAAAATTGTCTGAATAAAGCCTCTGGGAATATTCGTACCTACCAAAACATCAAAGATTCCGCAATATTTATACTAAAAAATTAACTGTACAATATTGTGTCTATAATAAATACAATCTAAATAAATCTAAATAAGTAACTAAGTTACGTCATTATATTTGTTACTTTAGCTAAGTAATGTTACAATCAACCCTACAATTCAATGTTGGTTTATTTTAAGTATTTTATTATTTTTTCTACGTTGGCACTGTATGAGGTCAATCTTTGACTTCTGATATTGATCATTACTTGATTGAAAATATAAATAGTTTCGGGCCTAAGATCTTTCAGACGACAGAATTTTACCTCCTCAAATTATAATGTCGTTCATCTGCATTATTTGAAGCGAATTTCACCAATGAAACTGAACGCATCTAAACCGCATTCAAGAGCTGTCAATGTCAATATTCCACAACATTTATGACACTGACAGCTCTTAAACGCGGTTTAGATGAACCTACTGAACGCATTCAGTTTCATTGGTGAATTCGCCCTTAATCTGCCCGTCTAGGCAAATTAGGATCAAGTATTAGGACGTCTGAAAATACGTTCGTAAAATTAGCCATAAACCTAATAATCCGTAAACCAATTTTTTTTTCAACGTGAAGTTATTTTTATGGTTTCAAAACTAATAATCATTTATTGAAGTAATAATCTGCCTTACGAAAAGTAATTTTTGTTTCATCGATTTATTGGTTGAAGTTTGTGTGGAATGTAAGTTTAAGAACAATCATCATTTTGTGCTAGCGTGTATTGCTCATGTTTTGTGTTTTTCAATAGACAAGTAGGTAGGTACATAATCTAACTCTGACCTCAAAATAGTCCAAAACTACAAATGGAACAGACTTGCCCCTTCTCTTCACAGCAAAAAAAGGTAACGTGCTCTCGACTTTCCATAAAGACCCGAATGAAATATTTACCCAAGTCCAATTTGAAAATTGAGAAATTTTATATCCAAAAGTTAAACACAAACCAGCATCGAACTTCAATAATATTATCAAAAGAGTCCTCTACAAATTGTTCAGAAATCCAAAACCCTGAAAATTTTATTAGTTTAAATAAATGCCTGCGTCCGTGTTTCCAAACGCATACAACCCCGATCTCTTCAAAGTGAGAGTGAACAGGCTTCTTCTGGGTAAGCTCGCTCCATCGTCGACTTTGTCTCTGTCATCTCTGATCTAGACTAGAGTCAAGAGCAAACCTGTCTCAAATAAAAAAAAAAAAAAAAAAATAGTAGACCGCCATTTTTCCGACAGCTGTTTGCTGTTGAGAGCAACGCAAACTAGTACCTAGATGATAAGAAAATGTGTCATTTTCGATTGAGAATAGCTATGCAGATAAACAAAAAACAAATACTATCCAAATTGAATCGAGACTTTAGACTCCTGGGTTAACAGAAAGCATGAGCAATACCGCAGTCTATATCCGTCCCTCTCTCTCATACAGTGCCAGAAAGCTTGCTATCCCTTTCTAACGTCATCGGAGGCCGAAGTGCATGAGTACCGATGTCAGCAGCAACAGACACGTGCCACTGGTTGTGATGCCGTGGATAGCGCTCGTGTTGCGTCGCAGGATGGCTGCCATCTTGTTACCTGGAAAGGAAAATAGCAGAGGGTTAGAATAGGTACAGGTACTTAGTAGTAGAAGAATCAAAACTTGAAAATCATTTCCGAAGTTTGATTTAATGAGCAGGTTCTCTAAAGTCAACACTCATGCTCGATGCGGACGTGCCACTGGGCACAACTACCGCTGGTTGCTGCCTCTTGCTGCGGTGTTGAGTACTGCTGTAGCGGGTGGACGCCATCGGGCACAAGTGTGCGACGAATCCATACAAAACGTATGAAAAAGTATGTCAATTGCTTATCGCTGGGCTACCGGTGTCTCGTTTGCGCCGAGACAAAGATTTGTAATATGACGTGAAATACATTAGACTTGACACATCGCTTTGAGCGAGTAAATTCAGGTTATAATACCCACTGTAGTCGTGATGGCCTAGTGGTTAAAGCCTCGCCTCTCAGGCACGAAGTTGTGGGTTAAAATCCGGGCAAGTACCTACCAATGTAACTTTTTCCATTCATATGTACTTTTTGAGTTTATCTTGGACATTACAACTGGCGAAATGTGGGTGTACCATAATAGGTACATCTCTGCCTAACCCTTCGGGGAAACAAGGCGTGATGTTATGTTATTACTGACATTGTTAAAGGAAAAACATCGTGAGGAAACCTGGACTTACGGTCAATATAGGTCTGAAATCGCCAACCCATCTTGAGCGAGCGTGGTGATCAATGCTCGTGCCTTCTCTAATAATAAATGATTTTATTTCTGTAAGTAGGTTTATACAAACACTTTTATACGTCAAACGTTTTTTTTTTTTTTAAACTAGATGAGGCCGGCGTTTCCTATCTGACTACTCTGAGAAGAAAGGCCGAAACAAACTCAGAGGTCACAGTCTCTTTTAAAGTCCAGACATGATCTTGGTCAGATCATGTGAAGATCATGTAGGTTGGTGTCTGAAATGGTCTTTTGAGGAAAGAGCCATACAGATTGAGTGGACCTGTCCAGTCAGTGCAAGCATCTGTCAGTAATCGTACAGCTCAACATAAAAGTTAAGGAGCTCAACGATTCGACGAACAATACCAAAGAAAGGACATTTGGGTAGGCCGCATAATTTACTCAAACTGGCAAACTATGATTAAAGCTGAAGGTACATGAGAAAAGGCCTTTGCCCTGCAGTGGGGCTGGTATTATTACACACTATAGTGCTTAGTAATATCTAGAAAAACTCATCTCCTTTTTATCCGCCGTTTGTAAGTAATAGTCAGGTTCATGTAATTGAACAAATGCCCCAAGTTTCATACAATCATCCCATGTTTTTTCGGCTTTATTTTATGGCCTATCTTCGTGTAGAAGTCCTCATAGGTCCTTATTTCTGGGTAAGGTTGCGGGTTATATCAAAATTGACAGACTAAACAATTTTGACCTGTTATCAGCAATAAGGCGATCGCTTTACCTTTCCTATTTATAGGCTATTTAAGATGGTATAAAAATACTTACTGCCTTCAGAAACGAAGACATGTATGGAAGCAGGCTCCGTGTTGCTAGCGCTGCAGGTGTAGTTCCCGGAGTCCTTCAGTGTAGCCCCGCGGACTGTAAGCCGGGACTGCGTGCGAGCCCCGGGCTCCGTCTCCACGGTGATCCCACCCCGCGTCGCGTCGTAGTTGATCATGCGGTCGTTGTGGTACCAGAACACGTATTGTGGGGGTGTTGGGCTCTGGAAGCGAGAAAAGGAGTAATTAATAATGTGAAGTCTTGTGCCAGAAAAAGTTGGCTGGTTTACAAAAGAAGAGGAGACAGACCAAGGGCGGACTCTATGGTGGTCAACTCAATGTGCACCGTTTGTAATTACTCCAGCAATGTGGTAGTAGATAGATTAAAAGTGTGTTCACCTATTGCATAGGTTAGGGTTCGATTCAAGGCCTCTCAATCGTAAGCCCTCTGCGTGCCTAAAAAAGCGGCTAATTGATTACAAACTGCCGATCCAACCTTCTGCCCAACATAGTGATTATTGTAATGTTTATTTAGACTTCATTTTCGTTGATATGCTCAAGTTTAAAAATAAATCTTTACCAGCTCATGATGTCAGCATAACCTCATTAGCTTCGAGGTCAAATAAACACATAAACTCAATCGATTTACCAAAGAAAAGCCTTCGTAAATTTCATAAATTCGGCGCCCTGTCAACCATTCGCATGTATGTATGTAAATAAATCCGACCGATTTTTACGCGTACGACGGGGCCTCGTATACCTAACACGTCACACCGGTTGTAAATTTTGTTAGTATGCAAACAGTGAAATGAGTGACGTCGATGGAAAACATCTTTTTTGTGATTGTTGTTGAGATTTTCTCCTACCAGACGAAGGTATGGAGTCACGGGGACGTATTGACTGCCCAGAGCTCCATGGCCTTTTCTGTCGACTTTTTGTGCCCGACAAATACATCGGACACCGTCCGAGCCGCCGGCACAATCTATTTGCACAACCATTATCCAAAACTGTCACCAGAGCTGAATCCCCGGTGTGTCGTACTTTGAAGATGCTCAACGCCCTTCTGACTGCCAACCCTGAATGTGATGTGTTTGCGGATGAATGGAGTAAAATTATACGTATATGCGTGGTGTTCTGTGAGAGAAAATATGCAAGGCAGTCCACTGTTCCATGTTAGTTTTAATTAAATTAATTATAAACAACAAATTGTTAATCGTATTGTTATGTTTCTATGTTAATTAATTTAATTGGTTTTGTACCGTTTTAATTAACTATAAATAAATAAATAAAAAATTGAATGAAAGTAGGGTTAGAATTCCTCGAAGGAAAATGTAGAAGCCAGTTATTTTATAGTATTTTAATAGGGCATAGATTACCAAGAGGGCCCAAATCCAGACTACAGGCTATGACTGAGAACCCAAACTACATTATAATAAAAAATGTTAGTACCTATACCTAATTACAATTATTCTAATTCATATATTTCCCTGCAGCACCAGACCCGCAGTTGTGCATACGGGTCCAATACTCCAGGAAAACGCCGTCTGCCCGACCCGGGCATCAAACCCCGGATCACAATGTGTCAAGACCACAGGTGTAATGCTCCCTGCCAGGGTCGCGGGATGTTCGAAAGAGTTACTGTGGCCCCGGCACAGACAACTAAAGGAACACGGGTGGGTTTTAGTCAGCAAAGACATTTGATGATTTCCCACCCAAAATAAAAAGATGTATTGCTCCAAAATGGACGAAGTATATCTCCAAAAGTACCTAATTGTAACACTTGTTAAGTAATTAGTACCTCGTGGGCTCACTATAGTTAGGTATTGCAAAAAAAGTTTTATACGTCCGCCGCCATCCTAACGTCAGGTTTTCTTGTGTAACCAAGATTAGTGAGAAATTAGATATATGGATATTAGTACCTAATTTGCAGCCACGACACGATCACTAGAATAATCAGGTAGTCAATCAGCTGCGTAAATAATTCCAAAATAAATCGCCTTTCTCTACACCAACGCAGAGTCCCGTCTTACCTACTTCTACGTGTTAAAAACGATACGAAACTACGCCATCAATAATAGTGCGTATGGTCTCAACTTCGTTGAGTAAAGGTACAATTAGGGACAAAGCATTAATTACTGCATTCAGCTGGAATTAAGCGATTAATGTTCACGCTTATCGGGCTACTAATCTATTGAAAACGCATTGTAGCATTAAGGAGAGCTTAGGTAAAGGAGCTTAGGTGAAGGAACACGGGTGGGTTTTATTCAGTAAAAGTCTCACACGCCCTCCCGCTCCGCCCAGAGCGGGAGAAGTCATTTGATGATGTCCCATCCAAAAAAAAAAAAAAAAGGTAAAGGATCGCGATCAGTCCAGTCAAGTAGTTTAGGAGTGAAGGTTAATTTTTACTTGCATTTTATTATTTTTTGCTTTGACAATATGTGTACAGAAATGTAGATAAACTTATATAAGTACTTAAACAAGGATTGGATACAAAAGCTAGTGAGGTCGAAAGTCCAATAAGAATAGGTACCCTGCTTATTTCGAATGAAAATGACAGTTTGAAAGGGTGACATGCGCCCGCTATGTTGGAATTGGTTTCTGGGAGAACAACCTCGTGATATAATATTATTTTGTACTTTCAACTTTACATTTTAGCCAGATCCTCATTAAAAATAAGGAAAATAACTTTTTACCGTATGAAAGAGTCTACACGAGTAATTAAACTTTAATTACGTCCGGCTTGCTCTGGGCAGTCTAGCATAGTAACTTAATTCTCGTATGACAGGAAGGTAGTACTGTCCTACAGATAATACAGTGGTAGATCGGGTGAAATGCCAGCGCAAACTGAGCATCTTGTCGCTGCAGAGTTGTCATAGTCACATGTCACATAGTGTGCACCATGTCTTAAGGTCGATGAAGGATATACGGCAGAGGACGAATATATTTTCAAATAAGTATGTAGTCGATTAGATCTGATAACGGGGCGGGATTGAGAATGATGCTGAAAGGACAAGTTCAGTCACCATATGAAAATTCATCTCAGTGTACTGAGAATTTTTGTATTTGTAAAAATAGGATTTTTTTTTGTGGATTTTTGTTTTTGTTTTTCGTGTTTTTTTTTTGTTGTTGTTTGTATTTTTTCGTATTATTTATAGAAGGTAGAAATATATTCCTACCTTCTGATATGTTGTTGCATGACACGAGACCAACCAATATAAATCTAGATAACCAACTACCCTTTTACGTCGAGTTTAAAACGAAAATGCCCATCTAAGGGGCGGTAAATCGATAGATTACCACCGCAAACACGACCTCGCTGCTCTTAATTACACCGGAGCGATCCTACACACTTCCCGGGCTAAGCTCCCTCGTTAAGAAAAATAATGTTCAAAAAGAAAAGGTCCGAAGGAAAATATAATTTTTTTGTAAAAACAAGCAATTAGTCCGCTCTATAATTCGCGCGGGAATTTTTTGGATCGTTTTTAATTGTTTTTTTTTTGTTTTCTTACTTTTATTTTAAATTAGGTTGTGGAGTCTTGTTTTGTGGATTTTGTAGATGAGAATTTCCAGTGTATTCTATTATAATGAATTATTAGAAACACTACTTCACACGAAACATAAAAGGTACAAAGGGTATTTATTTACAAGGCAGATTATGTGAGTGGAAACGCCGTCGCCGGGAGGGGCCGCCCTAGAAGGTCATACATATTATTATGTATAGTGTAGTGATCTTATTGGTGAGGTTCTTCAGAAAGGTCAGGTGTGTAGTACTACTCGCAACCGGCGTGCGTGTATGATTAGATGTATAAACGTTAACGAGGCAAAAGGAGTATGTAAGGATCGTAGCAGGTGGCATTCTGTAGTTTCTGCCTACCCCCATGGGAAGAAGGCGTGAGTTTATGTATGTGTGTGTCCTACTTCTGAAAGTATTTGCTGTAAAAATCAAATTCTTAGTTAGTTACCCTGAGAAAAGCGGAATAAAGTCAAGTACCTACGAAAAATGAGAAGTATCTACAGGTTTAACTTTATTAAAATATCAGCGAAAAGCAAGATCAGCCTCCTAATTGCGTAACATACTATCAATCACAATCTGAATGATTTTGAAGCAAATTGCTAATCCATTGCTTCATATGTTCTAAAAATATGTCTGCTCAACAACGTAAATAACGCACTAGATGTTGTTGAACTGTCAGAATGAAACCGATTCCTACTGTAAGTGTGTTACGCCATTTTGCCCGGCAGAATGAGCATTACTTATTAGTGGATCTTAAAGGCGTCTGAGCGATTTAATTCGATAAGTTCGATTAGTGTTAAAATTTGTAGTTTATTATTTACCTGTCTTCATAACCGAAGATTTAGCCGTTGAAGCATTTCTCTTAACTATACCTCGTGTATACTTGTATTTTCTAAAGGCATTGCTACAAAAGTTTAGCACCAAAAATTATCCAAAATTACCTTTTCCACGATGCAAATAAGATGTATGACGCTGCCCAGATCCACGTGGTGTTCCCCAGAGCCCAGGATGAAGGCTTCTGGCACCACTATCTGTAGTCGCACGTAGTGGGACACGATGCCTGTTCGGGTCGACACCTGGAATTCAAAGAAGAGACGGTTTAGTATCACTGGTGTGGTACTCCCTTTCTTCTCCTAAAATTGTTTGTCTGAAAATCATTATCCATAACACGTTTGCTATAAACTTCAGTAACCATCATCATCTACCATAATGTTCAAAATCCCGAAATTTTGTTTAACATAATTATCTTTAGTTCTAAAAGTGTATCTTTGACAGTCGTTACGGGTCGTCAGAAGCCCGAAAGTCTGACAACCAGTCTTACCAAGGGGTATCGTATTACCCAGTAACTGGGTTGTGGAGGTCAGATAGGCAGTCGCTCCATGTAAAATACTGGTATTCAGCTGCATCCGGTTAGACTGGAAGCCGACCCCAACATAGTTGGGAAAAGGCTAGGCCGATGATGATGATCTTTAGTTCTAAAAGTATTCTGTCATAATATCGAGTACTATAATAATTTAATCCCCTAATTTTACATGACCTAAAGTCATATGTCCTAAGTATTGTGTTAAATAATGTGTATTATTCCGAATGTTCATTTATAATATTTTTTTTAGTCCTAAAACATTAGCTAAAAATTAGGTTCGCAGAAACGAATCGCTGTAAATCCGACTCCACGCAGTCTTGTCTGCTCTACCCCTAGAGTGTAATATAAAATCGCGTAGGCGCGGAGGGGCGAGGCGGCCCGCGAGTTGAGGAGCAGGTGGTTGTTACACTCGCCGCCGAGGCTGAGGCTGGCCGGCGAAGCCGGCCAGCAAGCCGAAGCTGCGGTGGTGAGCGTTAAACCCATCTGCGACGTTAAACTCGCGTGGGACCGCCGGAGCCCCGCAGCGCCGGAGCCGTGACAGAAACCATGTCTGCTGCATGTTGCATGCTTGCTTGCATGCTTGCTTGCATGCTTGCTTGCATGCTGTATGTTTGCTTGCATGCTGCATGCTGCGTGCTTGCTTGCATGTTGCATGCTGCGTGCTTGCTTGCTTACAAAAACCACATGTTCACAATCAACTGCTTTATTGAGTAGTCTTAATTAAAATGACTAATTTTAATTCGTAGACAGATTCTAAGCTAATTTTATATTAGCTGCGATTGCCTTCAAAAAATCACATTTGGCATATTCTGATTGTTTTTTTAAAATGTTTTCAATTCTTGCTGTTTTGTCAATTATTTTTCTGTTTTTATTTGGAATAGGAACGCCGTTCAAATTTTTTTCAATTTCTGATATTGAATATTTTAACTACATTATGTAATTTGAATTTAGGACTTATAACTTTTATTGGAAACGATTTTATGTCTTTTGTATATTATTGATTGTAATATTTATGACAAACTGATTTAGGACATATTATATTTAGGGATTTCAATTTTATGGCATGTGATATTATGTGATATTAAGTTCGGGTAAGTTATCATTCGGACAAATGATGATTAGGACAAAAAAAGTTATGGCACTTTAAATTATGGATAAAAAAGTTAGGTGACACAATAGAGAACCGCTTAGAGAGTAGACCCCCTAACCCCAGCCGCAGTCCAACAAATGGTAAAAACCTGTGACAAAAACACCCAGTGAAGTACACCAGTGGGTTATCTATTGTTCTCTATTGAACCCACGTTTACCGCAAATACACGTATTTTCTATCTTTCTTTCTTTCAAAGTGCCTACTATAGCCAAGCCCCAAGCCAGCCGGTAAAATCTTATTCCATGTGATAGAAAACAACGACATGCCGTATCAAGAACGCGCGAAGTAAACGTAAATTCCAATGATTTTTTAATCGAAAATACAACGCAATCAGTCTCCCCAGCCTTTACCCAACTATGTTGGGGTCGGCTTCCAGTCTAACCGGATGCAGCTGAATACTAGTATTATACACAGAGTGACTGCCTATCTGACCTCCACAACCCAGGTACTGGGTAGCAGTGGCGAGGCTTGACATTTCGTAGGAGGGAAGTCGAAGAAGAAATTATTCAAATATAAATAGTCATACAAATACGTTTATCACGTTGTGGCGCCAGCTTATTTAGAACAATTTGTGTTGTTGTTGGAATCTACATTATTTGGCAATCGTAGACATTACTAAATGTGCTATTTTTCAATGGTGGTAGGTGAAGTTACTCTTCCGATCCTCTAAAGGAAAACCGGTAGGAATGGAGTTGTTAGCGCGCTACGCCTCTGCTAGGTAGCACGATACCCCTTGTTAAGAATGATTGTCAGACTTCCAGGCTTCTGACTACTCGTAACGACTATCAAAGATCTACAAATGATAGCCGGGAGCAACCGCTTAACGTATTTTCCGTGGCATGGTTGGGTTTCTGTATGTTATGGTTGGCCACCCATTCATGGACCGACTCCGGCAAATGTTGCTTAACCTTGAAGATCAACCCGTGCGGCTGTTATTATTTACCCACCAGCCCCTAACACAACACACTAAAACTACTGTAACACCAAACATTTAGTCATTTATTTAACTCATCTCAAAAACAGATCATAATAATTATTGAGCTGAGTTTATTAGATAACACAATAGAAAAGTGTTTTTAATAATTACCTATTAAATTAATATTATTTATTAGTTCGCCAATTGATTACATTTTTCAAAAACGCATCTTTTCATTTAACATTCTTTAAAAGTTGGCTCCGTGTGAACGAGACCGGAGACAAAATGTGACAACCCTCTTAACACCAGTTTAAAAAAAAAAACATCATTATTACCCTACGTTAGTCTCAAAATAGCGGCTCGTAAAACAAGCCTTACAGTTTGCGGGCACGAAAAACAATGGGTATTTAAACTGAACGGCTTCGTCTCCTCAGTAAGTATATTCAAGGTACTCGTACTTCGCTAAGCAGACGAAAAGCCTTATAAATCTCAATGTACGAATATATTTTCTGTAAAAGAAGAATTTTCGGGAATAAATGATATGCCCTATAACGTTCTAACTAGCTATATTTTTGTCAAGCTTTATGCTAGGTGGTTTTTTTAGGACCGTCTGGGACAATGACTAAAGGCAATTTATTCAAATACAACAATAATAGCTTTCGAATTTCTTTTCTCTGTTTTTACTAGTTTTTCGTACTGTAAACAAACCTCCTTTGTTCCTACCCAGGACAATGTAGGTACGTGTATGATTTTATTTATTTTCAACTTTTTCCTGAAATGAGGTAAACGTTTTTCTTTGAAGGTAAATCTATACTGAAGAGTTTGTTTGTTTGAACGCGCTAATCCCTGGAACTACCAGTCGGATTTGAAAAATTCTTTTTGCATTTGATAGCTCCATTCTTGAGGAAGGTTTACAGGCTTTAACATCACGCTACGACCCTTAGAAGCCGAGCAAAAAGAAAAAAAAGTCAGAAAGAACGCTAAGCGAAAACGAAGTAGGTAATAGCGCGGGCCCGGCGATGCGATGCTATAGGATATACCTATATTATGTTAAAACAAGAAATTTCACGCTGACGAATGCGCGAGCAGAAGCTAGTGTAAAATAAGCGAACTTGAATCTTGAATTAAAAACATATTTTTAACTTAAAATGAAGGATTTTTATCATTGTAACGTTGAAATCGCAGTCAATACCGTAACATTAAATATCAACTTTAAACCTATTAAAGGTTCCGTGCCCAAATATGATATAAGTAAATCGAGCGCGCAAAACGGGTTAGCAAGCGATCAGTGCCACGTCACGCGTCAGCAGCCGGCGAGCGCTAGTTCCAAGTTGGTCGAAGTTACTTCCGAAGTTAATAGGTTATTTACTCCTTGAAACCTTTCATACGCTTTACTACCCTCTGGCCTGTGTACACTAACACTAGGTGATACCTAAACGATAGCCTAAATAAAAAAAGCACGCTGTTTAATTTTCAACTTTCGGTGCTGAGCCGAGTGCACGATTTTGTTTAGGCACTGTCATCATTTTCAAGATCATTGAACGTATTTCACTAGTTATTCGGGGTAGGTTGAGACAGTGAAAACGTTTTGAAACTGAGGAATAAATATGTTATGTCATTTTTGCATAGCAAGGACCTCGCCCTAGTCGGTCATGAGATGGTTACCTAGACATCAAATTCATAGGTACCTAACTTTCTTATAAAAGAAATGTTGGCGTAACTAACGCCAACAAAATGTTGGCCAAGAAATGTTGGAGTGACTAACGCCAACATTTCTCTTACATGTCCCGTCACGTAAAAGAACGCTGGCCGTTTACCTGCGCACTGAGCGATTTATCGATTCCAGCCTATTCCAAAGTACTAAGTAGCTAGTAAAGTTCCTATTATGATTCTACGATAAAACAATTACTTACCTACACATAAATTATAATATTAGCTATGCCTCGCGACTTCGTTTTGATAACACTCCCTCGTCCCCCGACCCGCCGCGTTGCATCGCCCGCCCGCGCTATTACTTCGTTTTCACCTATCGTTCTTTCTGACTTTTTCTTTTTGCTCGGATCCTAAGGGTCGTAACGTAATGTTAAATAACCTATAACCATCTACCAAATGCAAAAATAATTATTCAAATCCAACTTTTTGTTCATAATTTCTAGGGTTTTGATTTTTTTGCGTGGAACCCTAAATCTTTTTCTAAAATAAAAGTAGCCTTAGTTACTTCCTATAACATCAGCTATCTGCCAGTGAAAGTCTCGTTCGGAGATTAGCCGGAACAAACAAACAGACTGACAGTCAGACAAACAATTTAAAAACAGTTTTTTTGTTATAAGTGCCGTACATACTTTCGTATGCATTTAGTAAAAAACTGTTATTTTGACATTACAAACAGACACTTCAATTTTATTTATTTGTATAGACAATAGCACAGCTAGTACTTTAGGACGCGACTGTACCCGTGCGCAGGCACATCTCCTCCACTGTCGGTTCTTTTTACGCGACGACAACAGTTAAGAAAGTTTGGTGAAGGTTATTTGTGATGACAACCAGAACAACATAACCAGAAACCTACATAATGATGATAATTAACTGAAACGGCGTTTCAAATAATAATTTAATCATCGTCTCCGCTGCTTCTCGCATTCTAATTAAAATGACAATGTACCACTCAACAACCGACACTTTCTTTTAAGCAAAAACAAACGCAAATCCTGAAGACAGTCATTCAAGGACGTACCATTGTTCCCTCCCCCCCCTCCCCCTCCCCCATCCGAAGGGTAAGTTGTGAAATCATTTTCGTTATGTAAATCGCGAACGATACCATCTGCATACGGTGTACTCGTTTTGTTAAAAGATCCGCCATCTTGATTTTTCAGATCTTGTTTTTTTTTATTGTTCAAAGGGAATAAGAAGACGGGTGAATTAATCCGGTATTTTGCAGGAATCGGAGTTGTTTTTGAGAATTGCTTTCAACGAGATCTGTTTTAAATTCCGTTGGGTAAATTATTAGCTGGTTAATTTTTCAGTTGATTTGAATTGAAGGGAAATGTTTGGGGATGGATGAGGGCTCATAGGATTTTGTGTGTGGAGTTGGTTTATTATTTGCAGACTACTATCGAGGACAGCGATGTCTTTAGAAGATTCATGAGGAAAATTTATAGTCATAAATTAAGTTTATCTTAACTACAAGCTTGCAGGGGCGAAGCCTTCATACAACCCGATTCCTATCGGCTTCCCTACGGAACAACCACTCTTCTTAATGTCTACTATTGCCAAATAATATAGTACACCTGTGTGTGTAACTGTGTATCACAACAAATTACACAATTATATTTAATACCGGTTTTATACATCATAAGATTAAAAACCTACAGTTTTTGTCTGAGTTTTCATAAACTTGGACAAAAACTGTAGGTCTAGTTCTAATGAATTGAACAATTTTTTCTTCTGCTTCCCTCTAATGACGATTGTATCTGCGCCACTGCAAGCTTGCCTATGCTTTTTTGAGTTTATGGTTTGATTTCTCCTTTAAGTTTGGATAGCCGACTAGCAAATTCTACAGTATTATCACAAGCGTACAGGGCATTACGTTTACGAGCAAAACCTTTAAACCATTTCTTACTGGAAAGATGAAACTAAAACTCTATTTCTAAAATGTTTTGAGACGCCATTTTGCTGTTTTTAAAACGCCTCTTGACAGTTTATTCTTACAAAACACTCATACACCTCATATACAAAGGCACATAATAGGCTACAGGAAATGCATCGTGTACTATGAATTACATTATTATTCTATGACTAACATAACACCTTAATCTGCTTACCATCCCATGGCGTCTCAAGTTTAAAGCGAGCTGAGAGAAATAGGTCAGTATGTCAGCTGTAAACTAGTAACAAGAGTAACGAGCTATCGCTTATGTATTCACAGCTTCATTGTAGTATTACTAACTTTGTAGCAATAGCTAGCCTGATAGACGTTGTCCTGTCCCAATAAAAAAAAAAATCCTACAGAAAAAAGCATTTTCAGTTTTTCCCGAATTTCCAATTTTCTAGGCAACTTCTTCAAATTTTTCTTTCCCTAAAAACCTTATTCGGATGTTCACAAACATTAATTTAAAAACTTTCAAAGTGAAAAATAACTTTAATTTCGGAAGACGGTGTCTTTGGTTTTGTATTTTCATTTTTTGCCACCGACTTCTGAAATTAAAGTTTGTTTTTCACTTTGTAATGTTTTTTTAGAAGTCGGATGTTTTTTTTTTTTTGTAAAAAAGTTTTTTATTTTTCACTTTATTGTGGGTCGGTTTGTAATTTATCTAACTTACAATAGCCTAATGTCAACTGCTTATCACCTTTTACAAAATATTGCTTTTCCCGATGCAGGGGCGTTAATTGTTGAAGAGTTCTCCTAGTACTTACCATTAGCTCCACTTCACCATAAGCATTGTGATGAGCATAAATTGCTTAGCAACCATAATAAAGTAATCGAATCGCAACTTGTGAAATACTTATATTATTGAGTAGTTCCGGTGGCCATCTGTGGTCTTCATCATAAGTTCCACTTCACCAAATGATACTTTCTGAATGCAAATGCTTGACTTATTGATGAAAATACCAAAATCGCTATATGTATGCCTTTGATATTTGAGGAGTTCTCTCAATTCCTCATGGATCCTATCATCTGAACTGGGTTTTGATAAACATGGGACCAATCTGGAAGTATATTCATTCAAATAAAAAAATAATTTTCCAAATCGGTTTATAAATGACGGAGTACTGAGGTAACAAACACTAAAAAAAGGTACAAGCGAATTGAGAACTTCCTCCTTTTTTTGAAGTCGGTTAAAAAATTACCCAAATCTGTCCAGCCGTTCTCAAGTGATGCGCTTATCAACGAACAGCATTTCAGTTGTGTATAGAGTTGTAGACTAGCTGACTTGACAGACGTTGTCCTGTCCAAATAATAACTCATACAGAATTCCCATAGAAAAAGCACTTTCAGTTTTCCCGAATTTTCCAATTTTCCCGGCAACTTTAAAATCTTTCTTTCCCTAAAAACGTTATTTGGATGTTCACAAACCTGATTCGGACTATTACGAACATTAAAACAAAAATTTGCCAGATCGGTCCAGGCGGTCTGAAGTGATGCGCTTACCAACGAACAGCAGTTTAGTTTAATTTATATCATATACATAGATTTTTACATTAGAGAATGAAGGTTGGCAAAGATTAGGTCGGTATTCGTAGTTTATTTTATTTTGTAACTAGCTGTGCCCCGCGACTTCGTTAGCGTGAAAGTCGTAAGATCCACAATATACTAAAATAACAGCCACATTTTGGTAAAACTTTCTCATCTCCCAACTGTGTTGCATCGCCCGCCCGCGCTATTACTTCGTTTTCGCTTAGTGTTCTTTCTGACTTTTTCTTTTTGCTCGGCTTCTAAGGGTCGTAGCGTGAAGTTATAAATGATAAATGATTTTATTTCTGTAAGTAGGTTTATATAAACACTTTTACAAGCCAAACATTTTTTTTTTAAACTAGATGAGGCTCCTATCTGACTAGTCTGAGAAGAAATAGTATATCCTCGAGAATTGGGCTACCAAATGCAAAAAGAATTTTTCGAATCCGACTTTTTATTCACAATTTCATGGGTTTTAATTTTTTTGCGCGGAACCCTAATTATTTTTCTAAAATAAAAGTAGCCTAAATTACATCAGCTATCTAGCAATGAAAGTCCCGTCAAAATCGGACCAGCCGTTTTGGAGATTAGCCGGAACAAACAGACAGACAGACAGACAAAATTTTTAAAAATTGCTTCTGTGTTATAAGTACCGTATATACTTTCATATGCATTTAGTAAAAAGTTGTTATTTTGACATTAGAAACAGACACTTCAATTTTATTTATTTGTACAGACAAAGACACTAGCTGCGGTGGCAGAATTTATTTTTGAAGGGTTGCAATTCAAGAATGGTTCAGGAAGGTTTAATCGGGTCCGTACCCGATTATATATTTCCTGAATTGTCTCAGCATTGAACGAATAATTAAACTAGCACTACCAAGGTAAAAAAACACATTACGGAGCATTGCTTTGAAACATTACGGAGGTCCAAATATGTAGGTTTTGTGGGTTGTGGGGTCAAATCCGGGCAATTAC
Source organism: Fissipunctia ypsillon (assembly GCA_947568875.1). Lineage (NCBI taxonomy): Eukaryota > Metazoa > Arthropoda > Insecta > Lepidoptera > Noctuidae > Fissipunctia > Fissipunctia ypsillon. Next base: position 18,252,153 of record OX387659.1, read on the forward strand.
CAATGAGACTTTCAATTCATATGCTTTCTGAGTTTATCTTGGACATAACTGACATTGGTGAAGGAAAAGCATCGTGAGAAACCTGGATCACCAACCCGCCTTGAGCAAGCGTGGTGATCAATGTTCGTGGTTTCTCTGTATGAGAAGAGGGGCATCTGTGCCCTACATTGTAACATTAATAGGCTGGCATTATTATTATGTAGGTATATATGGTATGGTATGGTCGCAAATAGTTTTTTAGAGAAACCAGAAATACAATGCTAATTTTGAAAATTAATAAAAACCTACAGTTGCACCTAAATGTCTCGCTGATGGTGGCGCGTGTGTTGGATCATTCAGTTCCCTACAAAATGGTTGAGCTGGATGGTGCTGATCCACGCGTCATGTTCGTGAACGGGCGCCGTCAGTGGAGACTGGTCATCTCTTAGCTGCCAGGGCTTATTTTTAATCTTATATTTTGAATTGTTTTTAATTATTTATTTTTTACATTGTTCTCACATCAACAAGAACAATGTACCCAGGATTTTGTAATAATTTTGATTTTAAAGAGTGTCCATGGAGTTTCTTGCCCATTCTTCTCCACAGAGATGTACGTTTTGGAATGGGCGACTAGCTTCAATTTTCTGACTAACTGACTGACTCTTTAACAATTCAAAAGTGCATGTAATTGATTTAATTGAAATAAATGCTTTGAGTTTGAGTTTGCACATTCATACAGATTGCTGCATCGGCATCTGCAAGCCATGTCAATTTATTCCGGATAGGCTACGGTAACAGTTCTCACGGATTGAAAATGTATGGGAATGGAGGTCGAATCGCACATTTTCAAACCTTATGCATTGATAATCCCCAAAGCGCGCCCAGATAACTCAAACCCGGCGGCGCGCGGCGCGTGAGTCGATGCCGATAGAACGTAATGTTGCCATTTTAAATATTGTACCTATTTATATAAAAATTTTAGATTGAGGTATTGTTGTTTATTTTGTTTCATTTTAAATTTCATTACATGCTGCATCGGCTGACGTCATCACGTCAACGCCGGCTGTCGCTGAAAACCAGCGCTGGGGCTCTGTCTCGCGTAGGGTTGCACATCCACGCAAAACGGCCATCGCTCAGCATAATGCTGCAGCATTATGCTGAGCGATGGCCGTTTTGCGTGGATGTGACGCATATTTTCCCCCAACTTGTTTCTTTTTTTGTTTGTGTTCTTTTTTTGCGTCATGTTTACCACAAATAAACGTATTTTCTTTCTTTCTTTTAAAGTGCCTACAGCTAAGCCCCAAGCCAGCCGGTAAAATCTTATTCCATGTGATAGAAAACAACGACATGCCGTATCAAGAACGCGCGAAGTAGACGTAAATTCCAATGATTTTTTAATCGAAAATACAACGCAATCAATCTGCGTAGCCTTTACCCAACTATATTGGGGTCGGCTTCCAGTCTAACCGGATGCAGCTGAATACCAGTATTTTACATGGAGCGGACTACCTATCTAACCTGCACAATTCAGTTACTGGGTAACACGATACCCCTTGGTAAGACTGGTTGTCAGACTTTCAGGCTTCTGACGACCCGTAACGACTGTCAGCCGTAACCAACGGCTTATCGTGCTTTCCGAGGCACGGAGGGGTCTCGATGTGTTATGAATGGTCACCCATCCACGAACCGACCTCGGCAAGCGTAGCTTAACCTCTGATTAACCCGAGTAACTGTTAGTATTTAACCAAGAACCCTTAGAAATACAACCCTAATCGAAAATAGAACTGTCCTGTAGCATTTTGGTTTAAATGTATGCGGCAAGTACAGTTAATATCACCCATAGATATTTATCATTTATTTATTTTTTCAATACATTAATATTTTAGATAACAACTTATACCTAATTAATTAATAAAATAACAAAATTATATCCTAACTTAACTAAAACTATTCACAAACTAAAATATGGCGTCGAAAAATTCCTCCGCATCGCTGTCGACTGGTAATGTACCCAAAAGACTGGCGGCATTGCCACGTTGTATGGCAATGCTTAGCCTCTGGCCAAGGTAAAAGCCGGCCCTTGGGTCACGGGAAGTGTCAACTAGCCGTTTGGAGATTTCGTTAAACAAACCATGAGCGCTCGGACCCCACGGCCCGAGGGTTTCAACCCCAAACGGCTTGAAAATATAATTACCGATAAGGTTATTATACTTTCGCCGCTTGAGATTTTCCGCAGCCGCAGCAGCAGCGCCAGCACAGCACGCCGAGCCGGGAAGATGGGATGGCGCAAGAGTGTCGACACAAGTTGCGTCCCACACATTACCCATAGATATGAATAAAGTCTTAATATTTCTGACAACTTATAAATATAGTCCATATTTATATTTTGTTCAATTTAAGAATTTTAGCACTACTTAGGGTGGATTCGACCAAACTCGAATTTATACACGAGTTGATACCAGGAATAATCTTTTCCATCGATTTTATTCTCGAGTAAATCAACAGTCGTTTTACTATGCAATTAACGTAAAGCTTACTTGGATTAGCTAAGCGCGAATAGCGGGTTGCGAATGTAATACCCGGCAAAAAAATGTTGTTTTACAAACGGGACGGTGTAGAAGCTTAACTCATCTCAACTCTCATTTGTCGTGTTATAGTATGGGAAAGTAGCTGTCAATGTAGGTATTTGTTTGAATTTTTGCTTGTCGGTTCGGTTTGGTTCATGTGGTGTTTATTTTCGGGGTTTGCAAGTGTATTTCAGTTGAAATTTCAACTCATAAATTTTCAGTTCAAAAACAAAGTTGCTTCTTTGCTCAAACGAAACCTTATCGTGAAATCACGATCATCATAGTATTCAAATAAATCTATTCTCTCTTTTGGCCACCTTGGACGTCTAGGTATAAATTCCTCATTACTTTCACTATCTTATCTTGAATCAAATCGTTTATACTTTGCATTTTATATTTTTGAAACAATAATTCTTAGTGTTGAGTTGAAATGACAGCACAATACAACAGGACGCCATTTTGTTATTCTTGGAATAGCTTTGTAATCTTATCGGTAGTATAGTGACTATTACCGAATAGACTCGCTATTCCTCGGCTAGTAATTGGTTAAACGGGAAATCGATTTACTCTCGAATAAGTAGCGATTTATTCCGAGAATAAAATTTATTCCTATTTGGTCGAATCCGCTCTTAATAATTTATAGCTAAAACTAAAAAAAAAAAATAACTGTCGAAGTGAGTATTTCCAATTTTAAATTCGTTCAATTTTACATTACGTTTACTTTCTGCTAGGGCAACATGGAGCCTTATTGTACTGGCTTATCTATTCCTATCGCCATTATTCTTTCCCAATTTCAGCCTCTAAATAACTTCCAAACAAAAAAAAACCTTCATATTTCATCTGACAAAACCCAGAATCTTACCCCGAGTAATATCGCTCCAATATCGATAATTTTACGCCCGAACAGAATATATTCTTCAAAGAGAAACAATCAAAGCGTTGATAACGTCGATGCCGCTTCGAATATAATAGGAATTCAATTTCTAACTATTGTCACTGAGATGTTATCGAAGCCGAGTCGTTTCTACAGACAAGTTCGGTTTGAAGAGACATTTGATGGTATTATTGTTTCTACAAGGAGTAATTTGAATCACTGTTAACCTCTTAAGGGGTCATTATACTCATCATTATGAACAACTCTTACTAAGGGACCAAACCCGAAATCGTGAAAAAAAATCTGGTGTCCCCTACATTTTGACGAGATAAGCGAACATAAATGCCGATTTTTTTCGCGATTTCAGGTTTGGCCCCATAGTAAAAGTTGTTCATAATGATGAGTACAATGGCCCCTTAAGAGATTAACACTGTTTAAAATTACACCTTGTATATGTAAGACATTGTGGTGGCACTGCGGTTTAAAACTATAAGGACGCATTTTCATTGCACGGCTCGGTGGCCATAAAGCAAAGATGGGGGCAGAATGTAGCTGAAATTAAAAAAAAACGCGTGCTTACAATTTTATCGCCGCGTAAAGCTGCAGGTACCATTGTGTTGACTATTGAAAAACCAGCACCCCGCTGGCGTAACACAGTTCCAATCACAATCTGGATGATTTTTAAGGAACTTATTATTCCTTTGCTTCATATGTTTGAAAACATCGTCTGCTCGATAGCGTAAAAAACGCATTGAATAGTGTTGCATTGTCAACAAAAAGGCATTGGGATTATGAGTGTGTGAACATGAATGTCATAATTAAATGAAATACATGGCCTGAAATTGCCGAAACGCTATGAGCGACCGTCTGATCAACGCTCTTGCCTTATAGATGTAAGAAGGTACTTTTGCCCTGCACTACGTTTCTTCAGGGTGGATTTATTATCTAGAACTTGACTTTTGACTTTCAGATATTATTTGTATAGATTATTATTTTTGTATTATTATATTTCCGAACGCATACAACCCCGATCTCTTCAAAGTGAGAGTGAACAGGCTTCTTCTAGGTAAGCTCGCTCCATCGTCGACTTTGTCTCTGTCATCTCTGACCTAGACTAGTATCAAGAGCAAACCCGTCTCAAATAAAAAAAAATAACGAAAATATAATATCCTTAACTAACAAAAACTATTAAAAAACTAAAATATGGCGTCGAAAAATTCCTTGCAGATTGATCTAACGCGTACTTTCGCGTGACGATTTGGAGTCGTTCTTAACCGATGGCCGGAGAAGACAAAAGATAAAGTATGAAAAGCATGACAGTGACCTCGACCCAGCAGTTGGACAACGTAATGTAACAGAAAAAATAAATGTTTTCGCCATTCTGAACCTTTATGACGCCAGTATTAGGTACATTATCAACCAGGCCAACCCTAATCCTACCGATGCTAACTCAGCTCTCAAAAATAAAAGCTTGTTAGTTTAGTGAAAGGGATGTATGTGTAAATATAGCTTACAAGTAACAATGTGTTGTACTGGAGCCTACAAAACAATCAACGGGAACGTGCCGCGACTGGATATGACGCAGTAATGTAGTGTTCACTGTGCGGGTACGACAGAAGGTTAACGGGATGCTTTATATTTATTGGCACCTTTTCAAAGGTTAAAAGTATTCACGAATGTAAACAACTTTTACTTTATGACAAAGTCTTAAAAATAATTAAAAACTCTGCTGATTCATACAAAAGTCCATATTTTTTTCGCTAACATACAGTTATATACGTACCATACGAAAAAAAAATGCGATACATATATCTAACTATTCAGGTATTAAAAATAATGATATATTATTTGAACTTGTTACTTAAAAAAAAAAAAAACAACAATACAAAATGAAAAATAACTTTAATTTGGAATCTGGATCTGTATTTTAGGCTTTTGCCACCGACTTCCGAAATTAAAGTTTTTTTTTCAATTTATAGTATTTTTTTTTAATTCGGTTGTTTTTTTTTTCCAAAAAAGATTTTTATTTTTTACTTTTTAGTAGATTGGTTTATAATTTATCTGCGTAACAATAGCCTAATGACAACTGCTCATCACCGTTTACAAAATATTGCTTTTCCCAATGCAGGGACGGTAATTGTTGAGGAGTTCTCCTGGTACTTCACCATCAGCTCCACTTCACCATATGCATTGTGACGAGCATAATTTGCTTAGCAACCATTTTAAAGTAATCGAATCACAACCCGTGAAATACTTAGAGTGTTCCGGTGGTCATCTGTGGTTTTCATCATCAGTTCCACTTCACCAAATGGTGTTTTCCGGGAGCAAATGAACAAGTTACTATAAAAAATACCCAAATCGCTGTAGGTGTGCCTATAATATTTGAAGAGTTCCCTCGATTTCTCTAGGATCCCATCATCAGATCCTAACCCGATGGCAATGGAACCACCTGTGATGAAACCACCTTTCCAACAAAAAAAAAAAAAGATATTTCCAAATCGGTTCAGTCGTCTTCGAGTAATCGGGAACATACATAAAAAAAAAAGATTCCGGTGTACTGAGAACCTCCTCCTTTTTTTGACGTCGGTTAAAAAGGCGGCTGGTTTATACTGAATGTGAAAGGAAAAAGCTGTTGTTGTATCGCAACTTGGTAACTTTTGATTCGTTTTATTTCAAATCTTGTCATAATATTGCCTGTAGACTGTTAATTTTCAATTTTGAAGGACATTGTGGATTCAACATACTGATAAACTATTGTAAACTGTGTTCTACTTACATTTTCTTTGATGCCTACATAATTGTTGCGATACAATAGCCTTACATCTTGTTGTAAACAACATTAGTGTCGGCGAGAAAATTAATGAACGTTGCCCGAGGTTTTTGTTAGTTTAATGTTAGGGGAAAATTTGAGAGTAATTTTATTTATAATGTTGCAAGTATTTCTTGTAACAATAGTAACTGCCTTTCTGCATTCACATTAATAAAAAGCCAGGGCTAAATAAGGCTTAAATAAAAACTCACAGAAAGTGACTCTTATGCCTTGGTTATTGACTCCAGTATTAGGTTGTTAGTTTTTTGAAGTGAAACCTTCTTTAGGTGCGTTGAGCACTTTTTTGTAGGAAAAATTTTACGGGTTCGCGACATGATCCAACGAGTTCAACTACTCAACGCTAGAGGGCGCTGTAACCAAATTGCTCTATTTATCTCGCTAATGTCTTTGAAATAGATGTCGTATTCGCATGCAACAGTTTGTTTACTTTTCAAAAATATTAAACACTAGAAAAAGTAATTACGTAACAATTACTAAGTTTGTCATCTGATAATTAAAGTTTATAGTGTTTTCGTGTATCGCCTTGTTAATAGCTACGAGGTGCTACGAGATACTACGAGGCTACAAAATTGCTACGACGCTACGAAACCTTGTAGCACCGAGTGCTTGCTTCTACGAAATGCTGCATTTATCACTTAACAGGGTATATGTTTTACGAGAAATTAGCTGAACTATTTACTTTATGTATAGGAAATTAGAAACGATAATAGTAAAGCTCATAATATCAAGGTTTGTTTTAGGAACCTAAAAGTTTTAAATTATTTATCGGAATAAAGTTAAGTAAGGTAAGTAACTTTAGTGTTGTTACCATGTTAACTCATGTTATACATGTACCAAGTAGTTAAATTTTTGCCAACGTTCGTCTAAATGAGTGTTTTAAATTATTATATACAGTGTGACATGTTATTTGTCGTCCGACTAATCGTAACGTTACAACAGCCATTTCGTTCCAGCTGTGTATAGATTTTACGACCTAAGACAGATACCAGAATCTAAATGTACGAAGAGCAAATTCTATGTCATAAAATACTCTCGTATAGTGTCGTCGTGGTCATCACTTAACAACATTGCAACGAGGCGCTACGAGGCGCTACGAGGCGCTACGAGGCTACGACATTACTACGGCGTAGCTAGAGAGGTTGCATAAACTAAATGATATTAGCGTCCACACTAGTTATATGTTGCAAAATGTATGCTATTATATCGGTTATATAATTAAATTGTATGTTAAGTGATATGTGGGAGGAAGGAGAATATTATAAAAAAGGAAAATACTGTACGTGGAGTTTGGAAATTATCCCACGGGAACGCATTACGGGGATAAAAAGTATCCTATATCCTGACCCAGGTTATTGATGTCCCCATGTGCCAAAGGAGACGGGCGAAAGTTCATAGAAAGTTGGGCCTGATGTTACAGTAACAAATACTGCATTATTTTATTTATACACTAATACCATTCAAAAAAAACTAAATTATTTACGACTGCTCCATGGGAGAACGAAAATATAGGATGATATTGGTTTGTATAAAAACAACCTCTAAGCTAAGGTTATACACTCAGTTCTCATGTAATACTTCAAGAAAATAACTATTTGACTTTATTGTTAACTAGAGTTAACCTGAATTTATTGTAGGACATTCACACATTGAAGATTCAGACGCCGTCCAACTAGATTCTAGAGGTTTGAGATGGCAGCAGAGGGAGTATGAATTAAAAACACTTTCTCTTTCTTTTCTTTCTCCAAAGTCGTTACAAGATCACTTATCGAATAATAACTATTACAGCACACGAAAACACAACAGAAAATATCCACTAACGTACAGCCACAAACTCAAAGACATGATATGATTGACGTTTGAGTTTTTGACCTGACATTGACATGAGTTCCGCTTTGTAGCCTGTATATTAAAACATTGACAATCGATTGTGAAAGCGATTTATCTATCAATTTACTTTTACGACTTTTATTGAAACGTTGAAGTGTCACGAGGAAACCATAATTTAAAAAATATATGTTTTATTTAAACTTATGTAATAAGGAATAAAACTGAATCACTTTTAAAGTATTTTAAATAATTAATTAGTTATTCTATTTTTGTAATAATAATCGATTGTAACATCGATTAACTTACCTATATCATCTGGCAACATTGTTTCAAAATGAAAATAAGGGAAGTCAGTATCAATTTGATTAAATATTTAATTTCTTATGCCATGATAAAACTACTTAATATTTTATAATTGTCCACAAAAAAACTGAACAAAATATTGATAAATATTTCATTTGTGTAACGTTAGGCCCAGATTCGCCCGTCTCCTTTAGACTGACAGACCGACAGACAGACAGACAGGCAGACAGATTTACTTTCGCATTTATAATATCAATATGGATGTAATTTATACGCTTTTTCTTATCGTAGCAAAGTAGTTTTCTTACTGAATTTCAGTTATTTCTATGTCAGTACTTGCCAACAGAGTCGTATTTTAGCCAATATTAAGGTTCTGTTATTGTAGCTTAGTAAAATCCTTGTTTTTGAGTCCTTTTACCCAGCCAGAAGTAGGTTCATGTTTTTTTCTAGACAATTTCATTATAAAAGTGTACAAAGAGTAATTCGTTTATGGTTTTACTGCGAAAATATCTCTAAATAGGTATGTGTTATGTGCGTTCCTACGCTAGCTTCTTGATATCAAAATGTGTGAATACAATCCAGGTATTTTTATTGTTATCGTATCAAAAGTGACAGTCTTACGTGCCAAGGGGTATTGTGTTACCTTGTAACTGGGCTGTGGAGGTCAGATAGGCAGTCGCTCCATGTAAAATACTGGTATTCAGCTGCATATTAGGGAAGAGGTAGACGATCTAGTCAAGTGCGAAAATAAAATTTAAAGCATTTAACTAACCAAGTTACCATCACTCGTTACCGTCGGCAAAGTGCCTTTAATGCTCTATAAACAGCAACAAATATGTACAGCGTCATACCATTACAGCTAATCCTATAAGCGAGGTGATTATTACAACACCCCTAGGATTATACAGCGTGAAGCTAAAACTCAACAACAAACATTTACGACCAAATACGATGACGCACCAACAGTAAAACCGAGGATTTATTCAAATCAACCCTGTTTCATATAAAACCAAAAAAAAAACGCAAGAAAATCTGATTTCAACCCGTTTTGTCGATCTCAATTCATTTTTCCGAACATTTCGAGTTGAAGCCGTTGAAATATAACAATTAAAAGGTGATTTAATTCTGCGTGGATATTTTTTTTTATTAAACGTGGACAAGGGCGCGTTTAATTTTACCGTCAATTAAAAATTTCGTCGTAAACAGGGTGTTACTTTACGATTTATATAAAATTTATTCCGTGTGAAATATTACGAAGGTTCACGGTTTAGAATCGCAATCAGTCAGTGTATTTTGGAAATTTTTATTGCTTTTATTTATTCAGCAATTTACGCGCGTAAATCGTTTGGCGTTGACTTATTAAATTGCATCATCATGGTGTATTGTTTATTGGGTAAGCGAGGTGAAAATTTGATTCATTATATATCTTTTGTATTCAGTAAGGAGAAAGGATAAAGGATGATTGAGATGATTTTGGATGAGTAAAGCAGATGTATTGTTTCTTGGGTGCCTCTCAGATTCATCATCATCCATCATCTGCCCAGCTTTTTCCCAACTATGTTGGGGTTGGCTTCCAGTCAAACCGGATGCAGCGGAATACCAGTATTTTACATGGAGCAACTGCCTATCTGACTTTCACAACCCAGTTACTGGTACCCCTTGGTAAGACTGGTTGTCAGACTTTCGGGCTTCTGACGACCCATAACGACTGTCAAGGATCCGAGAATGATGGGACCAAAAGCTTAACGTGTTTTTCCGAGGCACGGCGGGGTCTTGGGTGCCACTGATATGGTTAAGAAAATATTAAAGGTTAACGTAAAAAACAACACAATAACGTATAAAAACAGCTTTGTTTCGAGTAGTCGCAAGACACGGAAAAAAAATGTGGCCTTATATCACCTCACTGACTAAAGTCAAAGTAAAATGATTTATTTCAAATAGGCACAAAAACAGATTCGGGCACGTAATCGCCGCACCGGCAGCGTCTAGAGACGGCAGTACTAATAAAATTCGTGGCGCCGAAAATGCGTTGAGCGCATAACGTCTGTCATCATCGCCATTGAAAGCAGTCTGTCTCTGTACGTCATTTTGTGTCGTAGTGCGAGCTCTCGTCAGAGAGTAGTATATTCTTTGAGTGCGAGTAAACTGTAGCACGCTTGGTTTGTATGGCAAGTGTTGACAGCAGGGGCGGAGCCTTCATACCACCCAATTCCTATCGGCTTCTCTTCGGAACAACTACTCTTCTTAATGTCTACTATTGCCAAATAATATGGTACACCTGTGTGTGTAACTATGTACCACATCATATTACATAATTATATTGAATACCACTTAAATAATAAGTTCTAAATAAGAACAGATAAAATTAGAACACACACGTAATAATCAAAATTATATAATCAAAATTATAAATGATCACAATAATTATTATTAATATCATTTAGTGATAATTATAATGATCGCCGCAAGGTTGCCTGCTTGTCGGTCTTCTACACATTGTACTTCGGTGAGTGTGCTCGAGAACTCCACGACCTCATTCCACGTGCCCCCTTCTACCATCGGACATCTAGACGCACTGCAGGTTACCATCCCTACCTAGTTGCTATTCCACCAATTCGCACTAAGCGTTTCCAAATGTCTTTTGTGATGCGCACAGCAAAGGAGTGGAACTCTCTGCCTGCGTCTGTGTTTCCGAACGCATACAACCCCGATCTCTTCAAAGTGAGAGTTAACAGGCTTCTTCTGGGTAAGCTCGCTCCATCGTCGACTTTGTCTCTGTCATCTCTGACCTAGACTAGAGTCAAGAGCAAACCTATCTCAAAAAAAAAAAAATCAGCGGTCTCCGAGACTATACCTACTTGTTGTAGTCAAGCAAACAAACAAGTGCACGCACTATGCTAGCACACACAGACACATTCACACAGTAGTTCGTTTCTTAATCGTTGTTTGTGTTCCTCACAAAGTGAATAATCAGTACTTATGAGGGTACCGTGGTGTCAAATTGGCCAGCTGTATTAACTTGTTTTATTGTAACTACCTACACTGTTGCTTTGTTTGCTGTTGATCTCGTACGTTGTTGTTATAGTTTTACTTAATCTACATCTGCATGCTTCATCATTAGACGACGATTATTTATGTTAAGATTCTTTAAACTTAAATCTAATAATCATCATAATATCATCATCTGCCTAGCCTTTTCCCAACTATGTTGGGGTCGGCTTCCAGTCTAACCGGATGCAGCTGAATACCAGTATTTTACATGGAGCGACTGCCTATCTGACCTCCACAACCCAGTTACTGGGTAATACGATACCCCTTGGTAAGACTGGTTGTCAGACTTTCGGGCTTCTGACGACCCGTAACGACTGTCAAAGATACACGAATGACAGCCGGGACCAACGGCTTAACGTGCTTTCCGAGGCACGAAGGGGTCTTGATATGTAAAGATGGTCACCCATCCACGGACCAACCGCGGCAAGCGTAGCTTAACCTGACCGATCGACCCGTGCGGCTGTTATTTCTTAGCCACAAGCCCCTCGATAATCTCGATAATCATCATAATAATTAACAGATTTTTGTCTGAGTTTATGAGAACTAAACAATTTTGCTTCGGCTTCCCTCTTATGAAAATTGTAGCTGCGCCACTGGTTGACAGCGCCGTTTCTAGCACAGGCCGCTGATGCGGGTCTGTGCTTTATGACAATCTATTCTCCTTTGTACACGGTACGGTTTCTTTACGTTTCTACGGCGTACAAACCGCGCCGTAGAAAAAACGTGTCTGTCATCAAGCTACGGACCAATCGGAGAAAGGACCAATTGGAACCGTGCACCTAGCTTTGGACGTTTCATAAGTGCCCATGTAGGTTTGTGTGTGGTTTGTGTATTTTGAATTTGATTTTGACTGACGACCTGCCTGCACACGGTAAATACACTGTAGTCTTTCACGGCAAAAAAAAACGTGTGTGTACAAAGGGCCTTATATTCGTTTTTAGAAATACAAACTAAACATGTTTTCATTAATAATCTTGTTTGTTTGACAATGTAACAATAAGCCAGAACTTGACAAAAAAAAGGTAAAATACAAAATACTTACAAAGGGGTCTTCGGCTTTTTAACAAAGATGATTTCTAAAATAATGTTGTTATTCGATATATTTTCCCTTCTTTATACGATTATGTTTGGAATATCTTTTTCAACGACTGATAAATAAGAAGCACAAAGGAACGTTTATTATAATAGTAGCTTCTGCCCGCGACTTCGTCCGCGTGAAATTTCTTGTTCCCCCGACCCAGCCCGTCGCATCGCATTGCCTGCCCGCGCTATAACTTCGTTTTCGCTTAGCGCTCGGCTCCTCGGTCCTAGCGTGATATTAAATAGCCTGTAGCCTTCCTCAATAATTGGGCTATCAAATGCAAAAAGATTTTTAAATCCGACTCCAACTCTAACTCTTCAGATTTATTGTTAGTGTAGATAGGTACCTAGATAGATAAGAAGGCTTACAATGAAAATAAATATTTATTTATTTATTTCCTATTACCACTTACCTCACTTACCTTACCTTATCTGCTTTTACAGGTGGGAAACCCAGTACAACAATATAGTCACAATTTCCAAAAACCAAAAACCAATTCGACACCACCACCAACAAAAATTAAATGTTCTTAAACCGTCCTATTTTGACTGACAGTGTCCAAAATAGTTGTCAATTAACGTAGATGATAATAATTAACAAGTCCCAAGTACCGACGCAAGTCACACAGAGGACAATATAAGAACTTTTTATATTTTTGTGATGTTTGGAGTCACTGGATTTTGTGGGTTGTGCGAATGCCTCCTATTGTTAGTGGTCGCAAGCGCGAATGCATAATTATCAATTATCATAGAATCATCATCATATCATGGGTTTGATCATCGAATTGGGCAATGTGTTATTAAGTTTTTAGTCATTGTGGGATCTGGATTTATGCCCGGTTTATAATACGCATCAGCGGCGAGGTGTGAATTTTTGTAAGAGAGAAGCTGAAGTGTAGCCGTTTTTAACTTATTTACATATAAATAAAGCAAAAACCCTAACCCTTCGGGGAAACAAGGCGTGATGTTATGTTTAATGTCTGTAAAGCAAAAATTAATTTTTAAACTTAAAAATAAAAGTCTTTTCTTTACTGAATTTAACACCATCTATCGTCAAATAGCAGAACCAAAATGACGCTATCACTACACAAACAAATCTTTCAATATTTTAGAGAAACAAACTCGACTAAATTAGGTAATATCATTCAAATTTTTTTATAGGAATATAAAGAGTCGAATACAATACAGTTTAACAGATAAAAACTAAATAAAATGTGGAATATTCCTCCATTTCGTTCTCGCTGACGCATTTTTTCTATATTTGTCTCTATCGTAACCCGTTGTACAGCGGCTTGCTCTCGTCCATTATCAAGCGGTGCCACGTGACCTGAAGTGACTTCATGCCGGGATCGCTATTGTATGAATTTTTAGTACCCGATTATGACGTTTTGGCACCGGGTTATTTTAGCATATTTTTTTGTTGTTGTTGTAATTCTAAGCTAATAATAGGCGTTTTGTTGTTTACATGTTATGGTGAATTAAATGCCCGTAGTGTTAATAGATCTATATTTTTTGGCAATAATAGACACTATTGACTGTGCTATTTTTCAATAGCGGTAGAGTTGCTGATGCGAACTTCCGAAGGGAAGCCGGTAGGAATCGTGTTATATGCTGCTTTCGCCACTGATACGCATGCCACAGGAGGTGAGTGTGGCAATATGAGCTTTTAAAATATTAGGCGAAATGTTTGTATTCATACTATAATACATCTCTGCCTACCTTTTCAGAGAATACAGCCATGTTATGTTATTATTCCCTTGGGGATCACATCTCACCTTGTGGGTCCACTGCTTAACCATTCGGGGAATACAGGCGTGATGTTGTGTGTTTGAATCACAACTATATAAATAAAAATGAAATGCTGTTCGTTAATTTCAAGCATTACTTGAAAACAGCTGGACCGATTTTTTTTAATGTTCGATATTATCCGAATAAGGGAAAGAAAAATTGAATTTGGAAGTGTTTTGTCTATGGGATTTTTAGATGAACACAAAACCACAGGACAGCGTATGTCGGGTCCGCTAGTAGGTGGATAAACTTCATTATCTGACACAAACCTATAACCTGCCTAAAATAAATCTTAACAACTCTCTTTAGTTTCCAGAATAAAAGTGTCGTCTTCTCTCAAACATCAAAACCTCCTTCCATTTGCATTAGTCCGTCGTTCCATTTAATGCAAAACACTCTTATACAAACGAAACTACAACGATATTACTATTTAGTTAGAGAAACAACGACACTTTTGCTTGCGCGCCTACGATTACTGTTCCAAATTGCTTTTGCTAAATTTAATTTCTCCGCAACCATTTAGAGAACAAGTTTAGCCTCTAGTTTAGAACATTTTGTATTATTATGAAGGCAAATGGATATTGAATGAGAGGTTATTACTTGAAGTTATTTATAGAAATATAAAGTCAAATGGAAATGATAAATCTGTTCGTTTTTTGTATAATAAAAATGAAATATTAATTTTATATTACATGCGCACATTACATTCGGTGAGTGTGCTCAAGAACTCCACGACCTCATTCCGCCGGCCGCGCAGCCCCCTTCTACCATAGGACATCTAAACGTCCTGCGGGTTACCATCCCTACCTAGTTGCTATTCCACCAATTCGCACTAAGCGTTTCCAAATGTCTTTTGTGATGCGCACAGCAAAGGAGTGGAACTCTCTCTCTCTCCAAAGTGAGAGTGAACAGACTTCTTCTGGGTAAGCTCGCTCCATCGTCGACTTTGTCTCTGTCATCTCTGACTTAGACTAGAGTCAAGAGCAAGCCTATCTTACAAAAAAAAAAAAAAAAAATGCAAGTCATTAGATGTGCTGATAATTAAAATGGAAACTAATTAATGTTGCCCTCAATCCGGTAGCTGTTTGCTTTACCATTTTCTATGCTGAGATACATAATATCGATGAACATAAAAATATCGCAAAGGAAAAAATAATTTTGCCAAGATTGATTTTTTTCTGTTTAATTATAATTGTTTTACGATAAGGGATTGTTTTACAGTATCCAGATAATCTCTTTCTACCTACCAGAGGGAATAACATGTGCAAGAAGTTATCTTCCAGATAGCTTTACATGAAGTTATCTGGACGTTGAGGCTATTAGCTTACAGTTAGCAATAACACATAATATTCTTACCTGACACTCATAGGTACCGTTGTCCCTCTTCTGAACGAACTTAATCTGCAACGTCCAATCTTCTGAACCTTCTCCATGTAATACCTGTAACAGAAATACAACACCATCATCAATAACATCTACCCAATGGATAACAGTTGTAAAACTTGGTTTTCCTAGGAAAGCAGTTCCGTCATGTTATAACGGCCGTCATGAGTCATTTTCATCAGTATTTGACATTAAGGTGTCAAAAAACGCTCTGTATTTGGAGAGCCGATATTGTGTGACCATTTACCACTTTCTCTTATACCAAAGCTATAGGCGTGAGCCGCTCCTGTCAAACGACCGAGTAGCAGGGGCGTTGCCTTCATACAACCCGATTTCTATCGGCTTCCCTACGGAACAACCATTCTTCTTTTAATGTATAATTTTGCCAAATTATATGGTACACCTGTGTGTGTAACTGAGTATTACATCACATTACATAATTTTATTTAATACAAGTTTAATACAACATAAGATTAAAAACCTATAGATTTTTGTCTGAGTTTATGAAAACTGAAAAAAAAATTCTTCAGATTCCCTTTAATAATAATTATAGCTGCGCCACTGTTGAGTAGCATCCTTCTTTCATCTAATAAAATCAAACTGAGATCATCGATCCATGTGTCAAAGTGTCGTCATTTTACCAATATCCCGTCTGTCTGTCTCTTCATCTAATAATAGGATACAGCAATAATAAAATACGCCGAATCGTTTCGTTCCGAGAAATGAAAATGGTGAAGTTATTTAGATAGTCATCGTGATATTTATTAATAAGAGTCGAGATTTGACAGAGTTATTTCTGAACATACCTAGAATCAAGCAGAATAATTGGAAAACTTTCCTCCGGTTTCTGGAAGCCTTTTTAGGGTTCCGTAGTCAACAAGGAATCCTTATACTTATAGTTTCGTCATGTTCGTCTGTCGGCCTGTCTGTGTGCTTATACAAGATGTAACATAAATGACGCACAACCTCTTAAGAAGTCATTGTACTAATTATTATGAACAACTTTTACTATGGCACCAAACCTGAAATCGCGAAAAAAAATCTGCTTTTCCCTACATTTATGTTCGCATGACTCGCCAAAATGTAGGGAACATCTGATATTTTTTTCACGATTTCACGTTTGGTCCCATAGTAAAAGTTGTTCATAGTGATGAGAACAATGACTCCTTAAGAGGTTGTGCGTTATTTATGTTACACCTTGTATATTAATCACGCCGACGAAAAAAAAAGTCATCTCCACTTTACGTGTACGTAAACAGAAGATGACTTTTTCTCTCTCGTCTATCCCATAATGTGGGGTGTCATTGGATAGGCCGTTCAAAAATACTGCGGGTTTGTCAAAACCATTTTTCGATTCAGTGATCCGTTTGCGACATATTAAGCTTTAAAATGCAAATTTTTGTTAGAGTCAAGTGTGTGTTCCCCGGCCAGCTAAATGGACGTTTTTGGACACGTGAAAAAATTCACGGCAGTAGTATATACAGCATGCCACTTTAATGGCGACATTAATTTAACACACGTGTACTCTTTCGTGTTTTCGTGTTTTGAAGATAGCATCTTAGACCAACCTGTACTTAAATAACCATAGCGCAGAGATAATTTGCCGGGGTCACAGATAATAAAATCGCATCAATGAAATTAAAACGAATAAAAGAGTAGGTGAATTGAATGAAAGAGAGAGCTTTATTATTTAGTTAGAATTTTTTTTTAATGCGTTTTTTTTTCAAAAAACTCCATGGGTTTTTAATTTTTTTGCGCGGAACCCTAATTATTTTCTCAAATAAAAGTAGCCTAAGTTACTCCCCGTAACATTAGCTATCTGCTAGTGAAAGTCCGTCAAAATCGGTCCAGCCGTGTCGGAGATAAGCCGGAACAAACAGACAGACAGACAGCGAAATTTCAAAAACTGCTTTTTTGTTATAATTACCGTATATACTTTCTTGCATTTAGTAAAAAGTTGTTATTTTGACATTACAAACAGACACTTCAATTTTATTTATTTGTATAGTATAGAAGATATATAGATGATTACTGGCCAGTAGCCCTACCCGTGTGTTTAATTAATGTCGTCATTGCAGCGGCCCGTTGTATAACGTAGTTACAACAAAAAATATCACAGCTAAGTAAGCTTTACATGATAACGAGTATAGTCAGCCAACTTACATTTGCAGTTGGAATATATGAGAGAACAGGTTTTTCAACTACAATTATAAGTTTGTTCTTAGGATAAATAATTCATCCCAACTCTTCATTGTGCGTGGTCCGACACGCACTTGGCCGGGCTTTATTTAATCTTATTTCGGTCTCTTATATCGTATCTCATATCGTTATTTCGGTCAACCAATCCATCAAAGGTTACATGAGATGTGGTAGCTTTTTAGTTCATTTTCCGCTATTCAGACACCGAATAATAATATATTTAAAGAAAAACTTTTTTTGTTTCTTACCTATGAAAAGTAAAACTAGCCAAATACTTTACCTCCTCCTTTTTAAGTCGGTAAATAATTGAAAATATTCACAATTTTTTTTAAAACCTTTCGGTGTTTTTCTACAAATCAAGCTAATATGAAAAAACTCACTATAACTGTTGAGAAATTCCTGAACTCAATTCGTAGTTTGGCAGTACCTACCTACACGGGCGACATAGGAACAAGATCCGAATTCTGTCGGTCTGAATCTGAGAAAATACGGTTCTCAGATTCGGATCGGGTCAATGCTCAAACGGTTTTCAGCTCAACCTATCGCAGTTCACTGCTGGACATAGGCCTCTCCTAGTCTGCGCCACAACACCCTGTTTTCCGCCTTCCACCATCCAGTCTGTACCTTCTTAAGGTCGTCGGTCCAGCTAGCTGGGGGGCGTCCCACACGACGCTTGCTGATACGCGGTCTCCACTCCAGGACTCGCAGCCCACTGCCACTTCAGTTTGCTTACTCTGCAGGCTATGTCGGTTACTCCGGTTCTTTTCCGGATAACTCCTGATTTTATCCAAACGGTTTTACGATCTTCGATTGAGTAAGTAGAGTTAGGATCCTATGGAGTGGCAAGAGCGGCTAGGTTGGTTACGTTAGGGTGACATACTGATGGCGTTCGATACGATGGGATATCGTATTCTGCCTATCGCACTATATTTACCTATACAAATAAATAAAATTGAAGTGTCTGTTTGTAATGTCAAAGTTTAAACGGTACTTATAACAAAAAAGCAATTTTTGAAAATTTTGTCTATCTGTCTGTCTGTCTGTCTGTTTGTTCCGGCGAATCTCCGAAACGGCTGGACCGATTTTGATGGGACTTTCACTGGCAGATAGCTGATGTCATAAGGAGTAACTTACTTTAATTTTAGACAAGTAATTAGGGTTCCGCAAACCCATGCAAACAAATGCCCAGCTGCACATCAGATAGCTGATGTTATGGCGGGTAACTTAGGCTACTTTTATTTTAATTAGGATTCCGTGTAATAAAATTAAAATCCATGAATAACGAACAAAAAGTCGGATTTGAAAATGCTTTTTGCATTTGGTAGTCTCGAGGCTAGTTATAGGATATTTAACATGACACTACGACCCTTAGGAGCCGAGCAAAAGAAAAAGTCAGAAAGAACACTAAGCGAAAACGAAGTAATAGCGCGTGCGGGCGATTCAACGCGACGTGTCGGGGGAGGAGGTTGTTATTTTGTATACTGTATCTTACGACATCCACGCGAATGAAGTCGCGGGGCACAGCTACTTCATAAATATTTACGGTGTAACTCACGTGTTGTTTCGGGTAAGCCCAAAAAAAAAACAAGTGCGTGTCGGACCACGCACAATGAAGGGTTCCGTAGTTGGGACGAAGGAAGAAGAGACAGACTTATCCCAAGAACAAACTTAACATTGTAGTTGAAAAATATGTTCTCCCATACATTCCAACTGCAAATGTAAGGTTGTACGCACAATATTGAGAGATTTACCGTGTTATTTTAAGAACATAAGCTTCTTTTAAGTTTTCCTGTTATCTATAAGTATAGAACTATTTTATGTAGTTTTTTTCAAATTTTTAGGCTCAGTTGTTTCGGAGATACAGGGGGTGGGTTAATTTTTGTCTATTTTCTTAAATAACTTTAAAACTATTTATTTTAAAATTATAAAAAAAATAATTCAAGACCCCCACAGTAAGCCCTTTCATTTGGAGTGTCACACAGTATAGTTTGCAAAACTTTTTTTTTAAATTTTGTTATTTGCCCCCAAAAGTGACCCCCATATTCAAAATTCATTTATTTACGTTACACGTCTGTGTTTGGGACCCAGAAGTTCATATGTGTACAAAATTTCAACTTAATCAGTCCATTAGATTCGGAGAAACTCGGCTGTGACACACGGACAGACAGACAGACACAGACGAGTACTCCTATATGGGTTCCGTTTATTATTCCTTTTGGGGCACGAAACCCTTATTAAGATCACACGAAAGTTAACATATTTGTATGATAAGTATAGCGCGATTAACGTGAATCTACTTATATTTTAAGCATAGTTTAAAATGTGCCATGATTCTTGCATAGGACATTATTATGATCCACACAATTGTGGTCCATACAAATATACCTACGAATCATACACTTCATACAAATAATACACTTACACGCATTTGTTTTATGCGGAAATCGAACCCACAACCCACAGCATTTAACCACTGTGCTAATAATGATGTAACTCATATTTTTACCGGATTTTGTTAATTAAAAAGTGCGCTTCGTTATCTAAATGCTGAAACAGACGAATTTCGTCAAATCAACTGTCAATTTGACGTTGAAATGAATCGGCCATTTTTAACGATGGGGAAAAGTTGATAAAGCTGAGGCGTAAAATTGTCGAGAGGAAATATTAATTAAAAAAGAGGAAAGAATTAAAAATGGTAATTCGGCAACTTTTATGACGATGTAAAAATTGATGGACGTCGATTTTTTTTTTGCGTCAGATAAAGTAACGCGTTGTAAATGGAATATTTAATTGCGAATGAAAAAAAAAACGGAAATCCAGACGTTTTTTTTGTGCACAACTCTTGAAACTGTAGTTGTTCGTGTAATTATTGATTGCATTGTAATTTTTTCAAAAAAAAAATACCACATTAGAAGATTGTTATGAGAAGAAGTATCAAGAAGTATAGCTGTCTACGTAGATAACATAACATAACATCACGCCTTGTTTCCCCGAAGGGTTAGGCAGAGGTGTACCTATAAGTAGTACACCCACATTTCGCCAGTTATGTTTAAGTCCCATGTAATAGGGAGCGAGTCTATTGCCATCTACCGGGCACAAATCCAGACTCCGGGCTGCTACTGATAAATTCCAGATAGAAAAACCCAATAACACTTCGCCCGACCTGGGAATCGAACCCAGGACCTCATGCTCAGCAGTAGCGCTTGCGACCACTAGACCAACGAGGCAGTCTACGTAGATACTTGTTCCGAAAGTAAAGTTAAACGAAATTGCTTTTTCTAAACAAAAACATTTAGTTTTTTATTTTCCTTATAGGACAAAATGTGACGATATTATCAGATTCCATGTTACTAGGACCGACGGCTATGTATCTACATAATTACCCACTAAATATAAGTACACACAGTGGGAGTACATCAGCTTTTGTGGAGCCAAAAGCTTTTGACTACTAAGCTCCCAACGCTTTTGAGCTCAACACAACCCATTAACGCTGTTGACTCCTGCAAATTATACCGAAAGCTTCACAGTAGCTATTTCCCTATCATTTTCCGAGCAACACGGAAATAATACCTACTAATTCTATGTCCAAGCCGAATTTCATCCAGCAAAGATGACGTCGGCTAAATTCGTGAACACGAACGTTGTCGAAGCGACTTTGGTCGAAGCCACACATTTATGGTCGGTTGCTAAAGCATCTGATGGAAGTATAAACAAACCTTGTTCAGGTTAAATTCTTACGCAATCATTCACTAAATGGAAGTAGTAATACATTCATCTGTATTTAGATTATATCTCACCATTCTCAGCACCATGAATTATTATTAAAAAATCATCGACCAAAATTGAGGTTATAAAATTAACTCCAATTTTCAAGTGAAAAACATCTTTAAAGGGGATTTAAAATTAGAATTTCAAAGCATTCAATTTGTAAGTAGCACTACTAATTGGCGTCCACACTCCCACAGGTACGTTTACATTTTTTACCAGATGCTCTTGGAACAGACTATAGTGCTTCGCTTAGTTCTTAGTGCTACGCTGCGAGCTAGGTGACTTGCTCCTAGCCAACCAACGCATGGTTTTACTATTGTTATGGCCACACTGACACTTAGTGCCATGCTGCATGACTCATTTGTAACTTGTTCCATATACGCTGCTCGCTAACGGCCGAACCCAATAACCTATTTTCAGTAAAAGACAGATCGATAATGATGGTAGACAGTATAATTCTATCATTCTGTCCTTATGTCAGGCTGGTAAGATTCCATAATCTCTAATAGGTTATTGGGAAGTTAAAACATAGATAGATAGGTTTTTTATCTCCAGTATGCCAAAACTGGTGATAGAGAGGTTATTGGGTTCAGCCGTAAGCAAAACACTGGTATACGTATCTACTGAGCGTGAGTCTCTCAGCGAGTGTTCTGTGCCCGCCAAGCGAGCGTCGCTGAGCGAGTACTCTCTTTGTTAGCCTTTGTCGTTGCGACAAACGAGTACTCGCCGGCGATGTGAACAGTCAGCGATCAACAATATGTATCTTTTTTACTGACAATGGACCTATGTATAATATAGGTATACATATTATGTATTGTACGTTTCTAGAGCAAGAAAATAGTCAATAGCTAATCGCTTTCTCGTCAGCGGTGCGACAATTGAGTGAGGCACGGTATGGTAGTAGATTTCAGACCGTGATCGAATCGCCTGACGTGGCAAAAATCAGAAACGACGCGTCAGTGACGGAATGAGGCCGAAGTGGGCCGAAAAAGACCGAAACAAGCATTCGGCCATAATATGTAATAGGATATTTTTTTTGTTGTATAAAATGAGTTTTTTATGCGAACGTCGCCGTCGATATGAAAAGTGTGTCAGCGGTTTTTTGAACGCAATTTTTCCAAGTTGTGTTTATGGTTTTTACGTTGAAGCTGGTATGGAGGGAAATAATAAAATAGGGGAGAGAGGGGGGGTTGTATCTGCTTTATATTCTGTTGAGTTGTGTGGTGCAGATGTCGTATAGGGTTGCTTGTCGCACCTGGATTTTAAATCGATGTTCTTCTGTTTTCTTTATAACTCAAGCAAGGAATTTACTTGCCTACATCTTACTGAAGTATGTGTGTTGAGTTACATAAAATAAATAAATAAAACTTTAATTCAGACTACAGTCCATAATAGTTTTGTTAGTATTTTGGTGTTAGTAACAATGGTGCTAACATAAGTAGGTTAGTATTGTTAGTTTATATAAATGAGTTATTTAATTATACCCATGACTGTCCCCACCCAGTGTCCCTGAAAGGGACAGTCCGGTCTGGCAGCTATCATTTTCAGGATGCTGCTGTCACTACCGTGCAAGCGCTGTAGTAAGGAGGCCGCTTTCTTTCGCATGATGGCATGGAAACCATCTGTGCTAGCCTCCGCGAACATTCCTGAAGCACTACAACGCCATGGCAGTCCCAACAGCATCCTAAAAGCATTATTGAATTGAACACGCAGGACGTTGTAGGCTCGGCGCGTGTATGATACCCACAGGCCACTCGTGTAAAAGGATTGACAGAACGCCTTAAAAAGGGTTACTTTGACGTCTGTAGTACAACGAGCGAACCTGCGGGCAAGCATATTGCTCCTCACCGACAACGCCCTGCGCTCCCTCTCTATATCTAAGTCGTCACTCAGGTCACTCGTCACAATATGGCCCAGGTACCTACAACTACTCACAACCTTCAGTGCTACGCCGTTGAGACACACGGGAGGAACACTGCGCGGCTGCTGCTTAGGTGCCTTAAAAGCTTTTGGGATTAAAATGTACGTTTCCGCAAACGATGTTATTCAAGTGATTTACATTAACTGTCTGCAAAGAATACAGATAGTATTCTTTTCGCCGAAATATTTAATTGACTCAAACAAGTATTTACGTGCTAACGTTTGGTTAATGGAATCGGCTGACTTCTTTAACTATAACAATTTTATTAAAAATTACATAAACCTAAAATCACACCTGTAATCCCCGCAGGGTTAGGCAGAGGTGTAACTATAGTACAAATTATTCTTAAATATTTCTTTCTTGATTGTTGTGCTGTGGGCACAGAATAAAGCATGCCGCATCTTGTAGAACTTTTTGCACGTTCTTTAGCTTTGCATTATTTCTGTCACTGTCACATGTATCAAACAACATTGCAAGAAAGAGACTGAAACATTATCTAAGCACGTGTGTGCTTAGTAACATTTACCCATCTGGACCTAAAAGATACTTCAAGCAATCTGCCTGGCCTTTTCCTACTGTGTTGGGGTCAGCTTCCAGTTTAACCGGATGCAGCTGAATCCCAGTATTTTACATGGAGCGACAGCCTATCTGACCTCCACAATCCAGTTACCAGTTAAAAAAAAAATCGGCTGTTCCCTACATTTATTTTCGCATAACTCACCCAGATGTAGGGAACAGCTGATTTTTTTATCGCGATTTCAAGTTTGGACCCATAGTAAAAGTTGTTCATAATGATGGTAATGATGGGTTGTGCGTTAATTCCGGGACATGTTGTATAATGAAGGTGAGTTTTATGGAAGGATATTTGGAACTTCATCCCCTAAAGGGGGCGACAGTTTGTATTTTGCTGATGGGAATACTATTGGGTACACGGCTTGTTTTCTAAGAATTCTGCTCAAATGAAAAGAAAATAGTTTCTAACATGAACTTAAATTACAAGTTAGTCAAGTAGTCACGCGAATTCGTGCCAACTGCTTATTTCCCACGCCCGCACTCGGCTGAACTAAACTAAACTAAAACGTGTTCAAGTTGTCACTGTTATTATTTACGAATTATTATTCACGACACACTATTACTATTACGAAATGTCGTTTTTTCGTCATTTTATTTCCTTATTTTGATTAAGTTTGAGATAAATATTGTCGGATAAGTGCCCTAATATTTTACACGCACTGAGTCTTGTAGTTTGATACTCAAGAACATGATAAATATTTTGTGAAGCGATTTATAAAAAAAATGCAAAAAACCTTGGTAAAATTGTTGTAACAAGATTTGCAGTATAGCCACTTGCGCGGGCGACTGCACCAACACTACAATGGCATTGGATAAAGCAGCCTCCCTGTCTGTACGTATTAGAGCTGATATCAGACGCTTCACTTGAGTGAATGTTCATTTTTATTTCATTCCATGTTCACGCGACACCGACAAAATTACAGAGAAATGAACGTTAATCTGGTCATTTAATTTAATTTTTCGTTCATTTAAAGCGAGCGTGGAAGCCAAAATCCAACATCGAAGGCCAAAATCCAACATCGATGGATCGGTTCACTAATAAATTCATTTTTAACTTTTGATTCATTTTGTGTACAAATATTTCACTTCGAGTGAAAGATGCCGAATGAATTGCATAAATGAAAAAAATGTGAACCGTCTGATATCAGCTTTATCTGTACTTACATGTTCGTATTTTGCGTTACAAACCTATTTTGTTTAAGTGACTTATTGTATTACCTACCTAATTCTCAGTTTATCTTTCAGGTCTCGACGGAGGCCTGGCGTTTATTTGATTAACACTTATAATGTCACCCACTTAATTCCCTGTTACGGACTGTTAAGGCATAAAATTAGGAGGGTCTTAAAAGCGATTAGCCTTAAGACGTTTATTCAGTACCTAATTTCATTCAACTTCAGCTTCTTAGATTACTGAAAATAGGCTTTCCTAATGATAATTGTTAATTATAATCGATTAACTGAGCCCCGCGGTTTTACCCGCATAAGTCTCGATCTCGTGAGAATATCAAGATAAAAAGTATCTTATATCCTAACTCAGGTTATGGTCCATCCATGTGCCAAATTTCATCCAAATCCGTTCAGCCGTTTTAGCGTGAAAGCGTAACAAACAAACAAATTCACTTTGGCATATATTAGTTAGGATTCAGGGGCGCAGCCTGCATACAACCCGATTCCTATCGGCTTCCCTTCGGAACAACCACTCTTCTTAATGTCCATTATTGCCAAATAATATGGTACACCTGTGTCTGTAACTACGCATCACATCCAACACGCCAAAAATCATAAAACAATTTTTCTTCGTAACCTCTTAATTAGACAGTTTTACATCTAGTCGCGATAACTCTTAAATTTTGTTTTAAATTTACACGACTTTATTGTTGTAAGAAATTATCGTCGTAAATGACAACATCGTAATTAGGAAAGAAAAAATCCTTTCCTGTAAAGAGTGCAAATTGTCGCTTACGATGTTCTTCCTGAAAAGGCTCGATATATATTGAATACCAGTTTAATACAGTCATCATAAGATTAAAAACCATACAAAAATGTCTACGATTTTTTGTCCGAGTTTATGAGAACTGAACAATTTTTTCTTCGGCTTCCCTCTAATGATAACTGTAGCTGCGCCACTGTTAGGATTAACATCGAGAGCTCTGGCGGCCCAGTAGTGACGATAGCGACTTACGAGTTCTAGGAGCTTTACTTTGTGTAAATTATTTCATCGCCACTGCTCTTAAAACGGTAAAGGAAAACATCGTGAGGAAATCGGCATGTCCTAGAACCAAAAAATTCGAAGACGTGACATCTACCAACCCGCACTGGGCCCGCGTCGTGGATTCCGGCCTACCTCTCACAGATTGGAGGCATATGTCCCAGCATTAAGAAGATTATAGGCCGATTATGCTAAATAACACTGACTACGCTTGATATTTTCCAAGAGAGAGGAAACTGTTTCTCATTCACTCGTCAATCTCCTTTTTGCCATTTACAATTCCCACACACAGATTAGGTAAAAGACTTTAATTTACAGTATACTTTAATTATTACACACTACATATAAAACTATGTTAGTAACCAATGAAAAGAAACAAACAATATTTTCTTAGTTTGAATAAAACCATAATTTATCGTGAAATATGTTATTTACTATTTGTTTAAGAAATCTTATATAATGTTTATGTGTAAGCACTTGAGTGAGATAAAGGTTTAATCCTAGTTCAGGTAGAATCCAATTATTATATAATATACATATATCTAGTTTAAGAGCGCCTTCATATGACACGATTTCAACGTGTGCCGATCGCGTTCGGGCAGCTTTGATAAGAGTCCGCTCAGAGTCAACAGCCGCTTTATCGGGTGACCACCAATAATCCTTTGCAAAAATTGCTTGCATCTAACGCGGAAGCGGGGGTGTGGAGACGGCGCGGGTGCGACGCGTGTACTACGCAATACTTTATATCGATAAAAATGTTCTTTAAGAGCCTATACTACCTCAGCTAAAATTCACTCTTTATCTCGCTCGCACGATACAGCGCGCGGAGTGAGCGAGAGCGGGACTGAGTGCGGTGCTGGGCGGCAGGGAGCGCCGATAGTTTAGGTAATTGCTTTTTACGGAAAATAATAGTAATTAAAAAAAAAATAAAAACATAGTATCTACTTTATATTTAGTTCAGTTACTATGCAAAGTTTCATGATCTAATTTGGAGTATTTTTTTAATACTAGCGGTTAGAGGTAACTTTGTAATTTTTTTCTTTGTAATATTTATTTCAAAATGAATGCTGCAGTATTTTCGATATAAAGGAAGATCATGCTATATTTGAGGTAGTATTGGCCCTTAAGACAAGGGACTAACTATGATATTAAATTCCAAAAAAATCTGAAGAGGGAGCGGCTCGTAAGCGACGCGCGCACGCTTTCGCGCCGATACAAGACGTGCACATGTGAACGCGCTATAAGGCTCTATATCCTAACTTATATTATAAATGCGAAAGTTTGTGAGGATGGATGGATGGATGTTTGTCACCCCTTTCACGCAAAAACTTCTGAATGGATTTAGATGAAATTCGGCATATAGATCGTTTATAGCCCAGATTAATACACATAATACTTTTTATCCCGATATCCCTACGGGATCGGGACTTATGCGGGTGAAACCGTGGGGCTCTGCTAGTTGTAAACATTTACGTAAATAAATCAATTACATACATACATACATAAACTCACGCCTTCTTCCCATGGGGGAAGGCAGAAACTACAGAACGCCACCTGCTACGATCCTTACATACTCCTTTTGCCTCGTTTACATTCATACATCTGGTCATACACGCACGCCGGTTGCGAGTACTACGCACCTGACCTTTCTGAAGAACATCACCAATAAGATCACTATATGTCTTCCTAGGGCGTCCCCTTCCGGCGTTTCCACTCACATTTGCTGTGTAAATACCTTTTGTTAGTGGACTTTCATTCATCCTCTCAACATGACCAAACCATCTAAGCATACTCTTTTCAATTTTTGTCACTACATCTTCTTTTAAACCACACCGTTGCCTTATCACATCATTTCTCAGTCTATCATTTATAGTCACACCACACATGCTTCGCAAGGAACGCATTTCCACAGCATTTATTCTACTTTCATGCTTCTTTTGCCATACCCAACATTCACTTCCATACATAAGCGTAGGCACCAGCACACCATTGTGAACAGCCAGTCGGGCCTTTTTGGACATTGACTGGTTGGTCACAACTGCATGTATAGCACCATTCACTTTATTTCCCGCATTTAATCTCCTTTCCACATCTTCATCTATCTTTCCATCCCTTGTAAACAGACTCCCCAAATATACAAACTCACTTACTTGCTCCACACTTTTATCATTTATTTTCACATCACACATCGATACGTCCTCTTCTCTTTCAAACACCATGACCTTCGTCTTATTCACGTTTATATTCATCCCTTTCATCTTGTATGCTTCATCCATGACAGTCACCATGTCTTGCAACTGTTCTGCTGACGATGCAAGTAGAACTTGATCATCTGCGTAGAGAAGGCATTTGGCAAGCAAATCATTCATCCTCAATCCGCACTCACCCTCTTTCAAATTTGTCAGACAACTATCCATGTACAAGTTGAACAGCCATGGTGACGCTACACAACCCTGTCTAACACCCCTCGAGATGCAGAACCAGTCCGTGTATGCCCCATTTATCCTAACACAAGCACTGGAATCCTTGTATAAAGATTTCAGTGCCCGTACCAAGCGCCAGTCCACACCGTACACCGAGAGTGTCGACCACAGTTCCTCCCTCCACACACTGTCATAGGCCTTCTCCAAGTCAACGAAAGCATAGTAGACTTTCTTGTGCTTTGCCAGATGTTTTTCGGCTATGCACCTTAGGGAGAAGATCTGATCCGTACAGCCCATTCCATCTCTAAATCCTGCCTGCACATCCCATATTTTCTCCTCTGTCACTCTTATCACTCTATTTATTAAAACCTTTGCATACAGTT
Organism: Fissipunctia ypsillon; assembly: GCA_947568875.1. Classification (NCBI taxonomy): domain Eukaryota; kingdom Metazoa; phylum Arthropoda; class Insecta; order Lepidoptera; family Noctuidae; genus Fissipunctia; species Fissipunctia ypsillon. The sequence goes on from OX387659.1 coordinate 18,281,311, forward strand.
TACCAACAACAGTCAAAAGACTAATGCCGCGGTAGTTTTTACACTCCTGCTGAGAGCCTTTTCCCTTACATAGTGGTACAATTACAGCCTTGCACCAATCATCCGGCACACGGCCATATCTCCAACACATATTAAAGATCCGGCACAACAGACTTACTACCACCCCGTCACCGCCCTTCAGCATTTCAGCAGACACTCTGTCGTACCCCGCAGCTTCCCAACTTTCTTTTTAATAAATCAATTAATTTAATAAATAAATGCAAGGACACTTTACAGCTGTAGCAGTAATACCAATAAAACTTCTGTGTCTCGTTAGTGTATCGAAAAGTGTTAAACTTAACTGGCGAAACGTGGATGTACTATAGTTACACCTCTGCCCAACCCTTTGTGAGAACAAGGTGTGATGTTATATGTTATGTTAAATAAATAAATAAACATCGACAACAACACCCAAAACTGGGAGCACAGTAGTTTAGTCAAAACCACACAAAAACAAAAAAAAAACCTTAAAAAAATCCTCCGAATACGCACTGCGCATTTCAACACACGACACACAACGCTCTACATTCCCAAATTACGTCAAAAATGCATTTCTATTTGTTATAGCGATAAGAATCGCTTGTACCTACAGCTTGACACGGATTTAGCCTCCGCCAAGCACATTCTCATTTATGCCATGTCGCCCGGAATTGCATCTCCGTTTATTACATTGTTAGGCAAGCGATATTGCAGTGTAGCTGAGTATAGCTGTGTCTCTGTGTGTGGGGCGTCAGCTTTATGTGTGGAGACGGGTTATTTTAGGTCAGGTTGTGTTTGTGGGTGATGAGATGTTGGTTTTGTTCTTGATATGGGAATCTTTAATTGTATAAAGTTTTGATTTATAAATTAAGCGATAGTAGAAAAAAGATACATGGGACTTAAACATAACTGGCGAAATGTGGGTGTACCTTATGTACTATCGAGGAAACTTACATCTGACCAATTGGAAAAAATCCTGTGCACACGATGACCACATCTTTTAGCAAGCGTTACTATAGCGGCCGAGCGCTGCAAGCAAGAATTGTCCTTACGGTATAGATCTTCGTTTCTTCCATAGTACATCACCTCTGCTCAACCTTTCGGGGAAATAAGGCGTGATGTTTTGTTATGTAGTTAGAAAAAATATTAAAATTAATTCCTTTGCTGTATAAATAACATAACGTACAACTCATAACATCAAGCTTGTATTTCCCGAAGGGTTAGGCAGAGACCTACTAGAGTGGTGGCTAGTGTATTTATTTAGTATAGTTTATTATTATAGAAATAGAAAACAGACATAAAAGTTAGTGTGCATGATAAATGATTTTATTTCTGTAAGGCCCACTTGCGCGTTCAATGGTTATCCTATATAACTCGGAGTTAACTGCTAACTCAGGGATAATCAAATAATTCATCTTGCGCCACCAAGAGTTAGAGGTAAACCTAGAGTTAAACTTTTAAATATTAAACCCACCGATGTGGGAGAGTTACGTCGTTAACTCTGGGTTAGTGTAAGTAATGTCAAAATAAATTGACGTTATGAGGTGCCGCTGATAACGTATTTTGTATTTTATATTGTTCAACGTTATAGTAAGTGAAAATTCGGTACTAAGTATATCAGCAGGCAATATATTCATGAACTCATATAAAAATAAATACATACAAATTATAAAAAACTTAAAACATATTTTTCTTATACACCACATACAATCGATTAAAATGAAATGTCATGTTATAAAATTCAAAGACAAGAAAGTAATAAGGAACATAAAGTAAACGAGATGGGTTACATACAATTTCCGTTCAACGTTCGTTCATTCATTTTTGGTCAGATTACATATCAGGGCACAGACATTGCAATTCTATTTTATTTTTGGTCGATTAAACTGCAATGTTCCCAACTCAACAAATACTAATATCAGGTTATCTAACCCGGTGTTACTTTTTAGTGGCGCAACACGTAATAAGAGATACAATGTTAATTACTTAACTCCGAGTTTACAAACTCTACATTTATTTATTTAACCCGACAAAACATGCAAGTGGATCTTAGTAGGATTATACAGTTTTAAACGTCAATCATATTTTTAAAAACTAGGTGAAGTCGGCGATTCCTATCTGACTACTCTGAGAAGAAAGGTCGAAACAAGCTCAGAGGTCACAGTTTCTTTTAAAGTCCAGACATAATCTTGGTCAGATCACGTGAAGACCATGTAGATTGGTGTATGAAATGGTATTTTAAGGAAAGAACCACTCACATTGAGTGGACCTGTCCAGTCACCTAATTGGTAACGTTCCCAGCATTGTTATCAAGTGTTTCTTTAAAAAAATAACTCAGAAAAGTGTTTGTCTTAAATTGAGGAGAGTAATAACGATTAATTTGTAATTAAACAATTATATAATTAAAACAAGACTGACAATAGTAAAAAAAAACAGATTACCAGCCTACTTTAAAAAAAGTCCTAATCAAAATATCCATCACCATTTGCAAAGACCAAATCATCAAATGGAATAAAATTCTCCTGCCTAGAAATACCGACCAATCCGAATTCACGCTTCAGATCCTAAGCTAAGCGTTATTCTAAAATAATTACACGTGGTGCTTCTAAGCTCCGAAATTTCAATAATAGCCGAATTATCCGTAATTCCTACACATTCGCGTTCAAATTCGACTACTGTGGTCACCGGATCACATATTCGTTAGCATTTTGAGGGCGTTAATTTCGCGGTGAACCAATTTAGAGTGCATTGACAACGCAGCTTGCTGGTCTGTGCACCGTACTATGCCGTAATTAGAATGAATATGGAAGTAAGCCTTTAATTTAGTGGGGGTCCTAATTAAAATAGAATAGAAATCATTAAAAGAACGAATGGATCGTGGTTTCTGTTATGATCAAGCCCGTGCGTCCACGGCGCTACTTAAAATTAACCAGTTATACTCGTAAACTCAAAGCACCAATGAGTAGCCGGAATGTCACAGCACTAGTGTTCTCCTTCGTGTTAATGTCACGACAGTTTATTAAATTTCCTCGGCCCAAAACTTCGCTACTTCCACAGCGTCGTTGGTGGCAACGCAAAGGTTACCTTTTTTTTTCAAATAATAATAATTTATTTTGAGCAACAAGACTCATAGTGTTAGTAACAATATACTTACAAACTACATTAGTAATACAAAAACCAAAAACATAAACAGATTATGACATCACTGCCGCTAGGTGACAGGCTCAGCCGAAACCTTGCAGCAGTGGTTCACAAACGCCCAATCAAGCCTGCTTGCTATCATAGACAGGATGCTGTTGGCGCTACCCTGCACCCCACGCATCAAGGATGCGCACCGCTTCCGCATCATCGTGTAGAAACAGCCCATGTGAGCTTTAGCGAACATCACTGATGCGCTGCAGTATCGGGGCAATCCCATCAGCGCCCTGAATGCGTTATTGTATTGGATGCGTTATTGTAGTTGTTTTAATACTAGTATTGAATTACTAGTGCTGTGTTCTGGCTACTAATTGGTAATTTGTCTGTCACACTTTATTTATGAGAAGCATCGTCGTGGAAGATGGGCGTTACCGAGATGTGGTGTGCAGATACCTTAACCATTGTACGCTACAGGAAAACGGTCTAAAGTGACTGTCCTTAACTTTCTAAGGCATTTTGATCCTTTGAAAGAATAGTACAGATGGCAAGAAAATGGGCAATTTTCAAAAAAACTTTTTTTATGCCAATCGATCCTGTTTCTTATAAGGATCAAAAAGCTCTATAGGACTAACTTACCTAAGTTTGAGTAGCAGAAATAAAAAAAAAAAAACCCATATATTTCGTAGGAAATGAGACTCCAATGTTTTTTATGATGGAAAGACTGGCCTATACCCCTATACATATTGTTAGGCCATCATCATAATATCAGCCCTTATGCATGTACTATTAAGAATTGGCCGCCCAATAAATGACGTGGGAATTTCGAGAACCACCACGCTTCGCAAGCAGAACGGTAATCGCAGTCTGTTATAAGCATACGCATTTTGCTATACCCATCGATGACGGTTTATGTACTTACTTGTTCTTATATTATGTACTTATTATTTTTGACTGTAAATAAGTTGAAAAAACCTTCCTAACTACTTAAGGCGCTTCCCTGGCCGGGACAGAGAAGGACCGAATGCTCAAGGTCGTTACCTTGAGCGTTTGGTCCTTCTCTGTCCCGCCGCTCTGACTCGCTCTGTCCTGCGCACGCCCCTTTATCATAGAATTCACACAATTTTTGGAATTATTTTAATAAAAAAGAACAGCGATCTTTTGAAATATAATAAAAAGTGAATTATTTAGATTTTTAAATTATCTAGCCATTAGTGTAATCCTCAACTAGAACTAGGCCAGTACCTAGTTCCTCAAATAGAACTTCATCTTTAGCAAAAGATGCATTCAATCAATAATTTTAGTAATTTTTTACAAGGATATTTTAACACATAAAAACGTTTATTTCTCTTATTTAATGAGTTAATAGCCTCTGAATAACGCATTATCGGAAGGTTTTGCTCGGGGTAGCACCTTAACACAAATCTTAATTCATTCATTCATTCATGACAGATAATGCACGGCTCAAACCGCTAAATCTAGAAGGATAACATTTTGCACAAACGTTACCTATATAATGAAGGTGAGTACTAAAGAAGGATTTTAGAAAATTCATCGCCTAAAGGGATAATAATAGGATTTGAAAGTTTGTATGGAATTTATAATCTTTGCCGATGGGTAATGTCATGGCAGGCTTGTTATAAATAAATACTCGTATAGAACTAGACTAGATACGACTTTCTCAATCAAACAAATACAAAAGACAGTCAGCACAAACATTTCCATTATTCTCTGTTTTCTCGAACCTTGCAACACAAAGACTTTCAAAGACCTTGAAACAGTGCATACGAAGCCCCGACGCGCGACGCCTGCAAACTTAGTCGTGTAACTTCCATTTATAAACTTGTGAGTTGTTCTCGTGTTTGTGGTTGATAAGAAGTTGATACACTGCCTCTGTTTCTGCCCGGATGGGCGCAAAAACAGTTGGAAATTCAATGTATGTGGGTGGGTGTAGGCTGTGCTTGTTTATATAAGTAAAGGTGCTTACATAAAGAAACAGGTTTCCGGTGCAGGCAAACCCGTGCGGGTCGGTAACGATTGGTGCAGAGTTAATAAGGCAGTCGGCACCGACAAGCTTAAACCTGTTTTTTTATCAGTGAGCACATAAGATAACATGGGTATATTATACCTGCACCGATCGGTACCGACCCGCACAGACTCGCCTGCACCGGAAACCTGTTTCTTTACGTAAGCGACCTTCGTTAGGTTATTTTTAGAATATTTCCGGCGTTTTGAGGTGAAACGAATATCAGCACCTTAATTACGTAACATACATAGTCACAATCTGAATGATTTTGAAGCATTATATTACTAATCCATTGCTTCCTATGTTCAAAAATCCCCTTCTACCATCGGACATCTAGACGCACTGCAGGTTACCATCCTTACCTAGTTGCTATTCCACCAATTCGCACTAAGCGTTTCCAAATGTCTTTTGTGATGCGCACAGCAAAGGAGTGGAACTCTCTGCCTGCGTCTGTGTTTCCAAACGCATACAACCCCGATCTCTTCAAAGTGAGAGTGAACAGGCTTCTTCTGGGTAAGCTCGCTCCATCGTCGACTTTGTCTCTGTCATCTCTGACCTAGACTAGAGTCAAGAGCAAACCTATCTCAAATAATAAAAAAAAAGTCTGCTCAACAACGTAAATAACGTAATGAATATTGAACTGTCCAAATGAAACCGATTCCTACTGTAAGTGTGTTACGCAATTGCCTGCTGAATTATCAAAAATAGTTTGGTATTTGTTACATCCAATATAATTAAAGAGGTATGCGAACGTGCAAACATTATAAAGGGTGTCTCGGTAAGAGTGCACTTTTTAAAATTCGAATATTTTTTTTTTCATGCAAGTGGCAACTCTGAAATTTGACAGCTGTCACCTCTGTGTGTGTTTTTTTTAATTTAAGTTTTTATATTTTTTGTTTTTTTCTTTAATTTTTGCTTTTTTAGTTAAAATACCTATATATTTTGTTCATTTATGATTACCTAAAGCTCATGTTGAAGCTCCTGTTTCAGGATCTATAATTTTAGCTGGTATTATATTAAAGTTAGGGGGTTATGGTTTATTACGTTTATTGATTTTTTTACAAGAAATTAATTTAAAATTTAATTATATTAGAGTTGTTATTAGATTAATTGGAGGTTTTTATATTAGATTAAAATGTTTTTGTCAAGTAGATATTAAAACATCAATTGCTTACTCTTCTGTTGCTCGTATAAGAATTGTTATTAGTGGAATTATAATTATAAATTCCGATTATTAAAAATGGAGCGCTTTTCGAAAGAACAACGCGTTATAATTGTGAAAACTCATTACAACAGTCAACGGCATTCGTTACAGGAATATGATAACGGACTTCTTGTGGCCTCAACTGGACGGCATGAATCTGGACAACATATGGTTTCAGCAGGACGGCGACACCTGCCACACCGCGCATGAAACAATCGACTTATTGCAGCAACGATTTCCAGAACACAACATCTCACGTAATTCTGATGTCAACTGGCCACCAAGATCGTGCGATTTAACGCCGTGCGATTCTTTTCTTTGGGGTTTTGTGAAATCTCGGGTTTATGCGAATAAACCCGAAACAATTCCTGAGCTCAAATCGGAAATCCAACGCGTCATCGGTGAGATACAGCCACATCTCTGTGCAAAAGTCATGGAAAGTTTCATGAAAAGAGTAATGGCCTGTCATCGGAGCCGTGGGGGTCATTTGCCGGATATTTTATTCCATACTTAATCGGAACACGTCTTCTTTACAATACAATAAAAATATCACAACTCTGCCATAAAATACTTGTTTTTATTTTAAAATGAAAAAGTGCACTCTTACTGAGACACCCTTTACTATAACTAGATGCTTAAGAATTTCTTATGATGCCTTCTGCTGAAAAAATTGAGGTGAAATGGTACACCTTTTCCGTACGAATATTTCTGTATTTATATTCTTACACACTTTAGACTTCTTAAAGATAAACCTTTAGGTTCCGAGGCGCGAAGAGAACTAATTTAGTAAACCAGGCGCGACGTTCCAAACGGCTTATTCCCAGGCGCTTCATAATTGTATTCCCGCCGGCTCCAAAACAAAAAAGCAATATAATAATAATAAATAAAATCTTTCCTATGAGCTCCAAAAATGTTAAAGTACAAATTGCACAAAAAATTATATATTTAAAATAAAATTAATTTATGATTCAACAAACAAATTACCAGAGTAACGCGACAATGGTGTCGATTCTCTCGTCACAAATGCCTCTAAACTCGATTAAAAATCACCAAAATTTAGTTCAGTCCTGTCAAACGACGATTTCCCATATTGAAATTGACTAAACACAACCAACGACACAACACACAACTAAAGTGACACAACTTAACTATATTTTAGTCTGACAACACTAAGATGGCACTGAGATATTAATCTATTGAAAATGGCAATTTTGCTTGGCTTTTCTAACAAATCTGACTATTTTTAATGGCGATTAAAAATAGTGTGGAATAAAATTAGTTGTCATGAATTAAAATTCACACCAACACCTCGACTTCAGGTGCAAAAACAGTACCTATTGTATCTTTCCTTTTTTTCTTTGCTTACATGTATCTCGAAAATGGTGTGTCCTATCGCAAAAATAATGAAAATTGCGACCCCCTTTATAAAAGCCCATAAACCCCTAAAACTCAACATTTAGGTAATAATTTTTCATATACTATTTTTATATACACTGAAACTATTTACCACGAAATTACAATATCAATGTTAGCAATTTGTGGTTTGTTGACCTTACACAATTTGGTTTGGAGCTGCTGGGAACAATTTTAGTATTTTATTATTTAACTAATAAAATTATGGAGCTCTTGGGAATCAATGTACGGAGAGAGATTGTTTGGAGAACAATATATTTAGAGCTCCTGGGAATAAACCCTCCAAACATCATGTTTTCCATTTCCTTTCGTGAAAAAACCAGGTAACGGTAACTGTCAAAGGAGATACTTTTAAACTTCATGACTACACTGATACAACAATCACTTGAGGCAAATCACATGCTTTAAATTTTATATTTAGTGTTTAAAATCAATCAAACATTTGGATCTCATGACAAAGGATTCGTAAATGCTGCTGCCCCGGTGTATGTAGAAACATCTAAGTTGTGCTTTTGTTAAGGAAACCCTTAAACCCTTATTTATAATAGGTATAAAAATAGGTCTCAAAGTTAGACCCCTGAAACCCATTCAACACATTCTTAATACAAAGATAGAAAGGTAAATAAAACGTTTACAACTAACCTGAAACCTTTCATCATTGGTGTATGTGAACTTCCCGGAGCTCAGGATATGCCAGTCTCTCTTTCTGATCCACGACACTTGCTGAAAGGTAAAATACAAATTATAAGTACATTAATTACATAATATTATGCCAATCCTTGAAGGGAAAGGCAGAGTGTGTACTGTACATCCACATTTCACCCGTTATTGTAATATCTATTAACCGAGCAAAAATTAGAAATTCAAACTCGAGGCTACTCAGTAGTTCTTAACGGAAATAATAGTTTGTTTGCCAAGGGAGCAAACAATAATTTTAAAGGCGAGAGTGTTTCTTTTTTGAGTGGAGCGAAGGATTCAAAGTACGTCACTCGAGCTTAAAATAATCTTGCTCCCGAGGTGGAAACTCTACTTTTTATCATCCGCTATGAGAAAATAAGTAAGTGCAACTTTATTTATTTACATACAATTAGGAACATCAAGACATATCATAGAAATAATATTTTTTTAATAAAAATAGGTAAAATCCGAAATTAAGTAAACAATAAATTATAAACGAAGGTGGAATGCATTTTGCGCGAATTTTATTGATTCACAAACTTTTTTTTTTAATTTGGCACGCGCGTGGTTTGCTTTATCAGCCTGTTACTTGTTCACATTCAAACAAAGTTCGTGATTGATCTCTTTGGTGATTAGAACTTTTACTAACAATATCTCCATTCCAAATTCAAATCACTTTTAGTTCCTAGGGATTAAAGAGCTATTTTAGTCCCTGTTTACGAAGAATAAGCAAGCTCTTTTTGAATAGATGTGATAAAAAACCCAATAAAACTTTGGTCGCCCGGGTGATCGAACTGGCGTCCCCATAATCTGAAGTCACGCTTGCAACTAGACCAATGAGGCAATATATACTAATAACATGGAATAGTACTTTAAATACACGTGTTTTAAATAAAATAGGTGCGGCACAATTACCGTGTATGTGTATAATTAAGCCTTTGGGAACAAGTTGTGGCGTCAACGTTCCAATTGTCTGGTCGTGTCAATGTCGTGCGGAATTACAGGTGACACACCACAAAATACGCTGCGAAGATAAACATGTGGACTAATTTGTTGGCACTAAATGACCACCAATTTGATTACAATATTTAGTTTAATTTTGTTAGTGTAGAATAGAATTAACACGGGTATTATGAAACCAGTATTTCATAAAAAAAAATATAACAAATGTTGAATGTTGCCTTGTTGTTATAGTGGTTTCAAGCGCTACTGCTGAGAATGAGGTCCTGGTTTCGATTCCCAGGTCGGTCAAAGTGTAATTGGGTTTTTTCATGTGTAATTTCTCAGCCTAGAGCCATCTGGATTCTGGATTTGTGGCCGGTTGTTGGCAATAGGCTCGCCCCCTATGAAATGTGGCTTAAACATAACTGGCAAAATGTAGGTGTACTATGGGTACACCTCTGCCTAACCCTTCAGGGAATACAGGCGTGATGTTATGTTATGTTGACAGAACAGTTAGGTACTTTTGACCTTCAAAAAAGGAGAGGAGATGTTTGGCTGTATGTATGTTTTTTATGTATGTTCACCGATTTCTCAGTCAATTGTGATATCGTCAATCAGAAGCTAATAATAATATAAATAAAGAAGTAAAATTTGGTAGTTTATATGTAGGAGGTAATCTGCAGAACTAATGATCCGATTCCGAAAATTCTTTCATTTATCAAAAGCTACAGTATTGCTGAGTGAAGGATAGGATATGTTTTATGTTAAAACAAGAAACTTCAACGGACAAAGTCACGGGCAGAAGCGAGTACTAAATTAAAATCAAGTCAAAATTTGCTACCGTAAATTAACTACAATCTCGTTTAACAAAAACGTAATCTCTTTCGTCACATCATATTTCAAAGTTAATAATTCCATTCTGGACCCTAATTGCGTAACACACTTACAGTAGGAATCGGCTTCATTTTGACAGTTCAACAACATTCATTGCGTTACTTACGTTGATGAGCAGACAAATTTTTCGAACATATGAAGCAATGGATTAGATTGATAGTGTGTTACGCAATTAGGGTGCTGTTAATTTATGTACTTATTATAAATTAAAGTCGTATTTCGTGTCTGCCTGTGTGACCGCGTTGTACTTCTAAAATACGCAAAGGAATTTGATGCGGTTTTCACTATCATGTAGTAGAGAATATTTATTTCGGAAAATTTATGTATATAGCATAATCAGCCTATAATGTTGCCACTGCTGGGACACATGCCTGCTCTTAGTGAGAGGGAGGGGGCCGTAATCATGCAGGCCAGTGCGGGTTGGTAAATGTCACATGTCATCGAATTTTCGGTTCTAGGACATGCCGGTTGCCTCACGATGTTTTCCTTCACCGTTTTGAGAGCAGTGTTTGTGTAATAAGTACATAAATATTAAACTTACACAAGCATAAGAAGTTTGTCAAGTCGTGAAAACCGGGCGAGGCAGAGGCGGGTCGCTAGTCAATTATACAGGGTCAAACTAAATTAATTAGCGAAACTCCGCAGACGTGATGGGTATCGATAAAATAACAATGAAAATGATTTGATGACTTTTTTGGGGTCAACGCACGCTTGTAGGTACCACCTACAATCCTTCGTCATATTCATCAAAAATCTTTTTTTTTTGTGTAAACTTCACAGACGAGATGGGTTTCGGTATCTAAATATGATGAGACAAAAAAATACTGATTTTCTCAACTCATACTTCAAGTAACATCAGCATGTTGACAGAAGCAGGGAAAACCTGTTCAGATGGAGATTCATTGACGACTCCGGCTTGGAGTGTAAATATGGTGCTGTGCCACAAACGATAGGACACTTAATATCATGTCCTGCGTGCCCTGTCAGCTGCACGTCACAGGAACTGATGGACGCTAGTGATGGCGCCAAACTCGTAGCCGAGTTCTGGGCCGAGTCTATTTAGATTGCCATCGACACGCTAAGAAGAAGAAGAAGAACTATGACACTTGAAGTATAACATAACATAACATCACGCCTTGTTACCCCGAAGGGTTGGGCAGAGATTAACCTATAGTACACTCACATTTCGCCAGTTATGTTTAAGCCCCCATGTAATAGGGGGCGAGCCTATTGCCATCAACCGGGCACAGATCCCGACTCCGGACTGCTACTGAGAAATTCCAGATAGAAAAACCCAATAACACTTTTCCCGACCTGGGAATCAAACCCAGGACCTCATGCTTAGCAGTAGCGCTTGCGACCACTAGACCGACGAGGCAGACACTACTTGAAGTATGAGTTGAGAAAATACGATGAAACAAAAAAAAAATATTTTATCAACTCAACAACAACAACAACTCAACAGCAGTATGTTACTTGAGTTGAGAAAATCGGTTATTTTTTGTTTCATCGTATTTAGATATCGAAACCCATCTCGTCTGTGAAGTTTACACAAAAAAAAAAAAAAAAGATTTTTTAAACTGATATATCAAGTTCATGCGGTTGATGACCTTTAAAACTTATCAAATAATATTTTTTTGAGCCAGACTTTAGGCATCAATGTCAAAGTGACAGCAACTCTTAATCAGATTTATCACTATTGCGCAGATAAACTTTATCACTTTAGCAGCTTAAGTTGTTTAGACTGTTTGTCTTTTAAGTCAGGCTTTATTCGGAGAATTCATTATTTACTTTATAATCTTCATATTCAAAACAGCTCGATTTTAATATCTAAGGCGTTTGCTCGTGTCTAATTATTTGCTTGACTATTTTATTTGCTTATTTTGTTTACAGATAATTATGTTTCTTATTTATTCTCGTCATAACAACGCCATTTATAAATAGCTTTACATTTGGCGTATTGCCAATTGCGGCTCATCACCTGTTCCCAGGAAGTTTTAATAGAGGAGCAATTAAAGTGCACGGCATCAAATTGGCTACTTACTGGTCAGAAACTAATTTAGATTTAGCCACGAGTCCATAACTCGCGACTTACGAGTCGTAGGTTCGAACCCTGACAGGCGCTTTACTTTGTGTAAATTATTTCATCGCCACTGCTCTCAAAACGGTGAAGGAAAGCATCGTGAGGAAAGCGGCATGTCATAGAACCAAACATTCAAGGTCATGTGACATCCAGCAAACCGCACTGGGCCCGCGTGGTGGAGTACGGTCCACTCCCTCTCATCAAGCTGTGTCCCAGCAGTGAAAACATTAGAAACTGATTATGCCACCGCACGCAATGTCGAATTAGTAACTAGCACGACACGATCACACATTATCACGATGCACCAATCAATTATAACCATCACGACTGTAATCCCCAAAGGGTTAATCAGAGGTGTAGCGATAGTACAAACCCACATTTCGGCAGTTATGTTTAATAAGTCTCAAATAGTTGCGAGCCTATTGCCATCAACCGGGCACAATTAGAGAAACCAGGCTGCTACTGAGAAATTCTAATACTACTTTGCCTGACCTGGGAATCGAACCCAAGGCCTCATGCTCAGCAGTATAGCTTGCGACCACTAGATCATTAAAAAGTATTCTAGAAGTAATACTCACTCCTCTTTCACTCAAGTGCCCCACTAAACAGTGGAGGTAGGCAGTGCCTCCTAGCTGGGCAGTGATGTTGCTGACTGTGTTGTTGGCCGTGACGTCAGCGGCCGGCTGCACGCCTGCGCGCCAGCCGCGAGCTCTTGAAGTGCCGTGATGTCCTGGTACCAGAAAAAAAATGCTTTACAGGGAAAAGTGATAATTTTGATCAGTGGACTGCTGCAATAGGCTTCATTTGGTCTCTACGGGGCATTTGCAGTGCCTGACAGGGTACAAAATTACTTAAGGTGATATGTATAAACTGAGAAATCCAAACTGGGCGGGGGAATAAGAAAGTAACAGAGTTAATTACTTCCACATGTGAAAAAAGAGAGCGCAACAATGCGGTGGGACCAAAAAAAAATATAAGCGCTAAACGAAATAAAAATTTTCTACGAAAAATATTTTCAGTCAGAGTTTTCAATTACCTATAGCAGACTTTGAATGCAATTTTGCAATGAAAAAATATTTGGAATTTTAGAATTACAGAAAAAAATATAAAAAAGTAGAGGTCTTTTCGGAATTAAATTCTATCGAGGAAATTTAACCCAATTGCGTTTTCCTTCAGTCATAGTTTAATGAAATAGTCATCAAACATGCAGGGTGACTTGTAATTTGACGTATTCCTTCCAGGTCGTGAAAGTGTGACCCATTTGCAACAATTAAGCACCCCATAAAGCCCAGGCGAAAATTCATGGGATTCGAGAAAACCCAATTTTTATGTATTTTTGATAATTTCCCAGAACACGTCATTAAATATCACTATTCTCTAAATTCTCAAATTGAATGGCCTTCATCGGTATTCCATTGGGTACCTAAGACTTTAACAAACCTTTCGATGTAACCAAATTTTCTAAAACATCAAACAGTTATAATTTAAAGGAAGTAGTTAACCATTTTGAAAAATCATCTACGTGTCTGAACTTTGACACTAGTTATCTCAAAAATTCACTAAGGCATTAACAGTACAAATTACAGGGAAGACATTTTCATTTAATTACCTATCTTACAAGGTACAAAAATTAAAAAAAAATATTTAGAGGTGCCGATGAAACAGTCGATAATGCTGGCAAAGGTCGAATTTGCAAATTGTTGAAATATTTTAAACATTGAGTGATAATCAAATGAATTAACTGGTAATATGATGATATGTTTTTTTTACATATGTACATATTATAATTATTATTTTAAGTCTGTTAGCTTATATATTATGTATATATTATCTTCCAAAATAAAAGAAAATTTATGCCATCCCACTATGGCCAGGTCCTCATGACCAGGTCACAAGTCGCAGAGCGGCTTTTAAGTTTTTACCAAGCTGGTCACGGTTCACTTGTCGCTTAGTTTGCGTGTATTTAAACACACAGTGCACGTACACACTCCTGTAGTTTGACATACGATATACTGGAAGCTGTTATCATTTTTCAACACTAATCTGGTCATAAAAATATTGCTTACGATCAATACGCTGACGAACTGCAATCACTATCGGAACAATTTTCTAATAGATTTTCCGACTTCGAGAACAACTTCCGTGACCTTTCCGTGAACTTTCGTGAACTTTAAGATTTTTGCTACTCCCATAAAAAGTGACGTAGAGACGGCTCCGATACACCTAAGTGATTTTGACGGGGCATATCTTGCCGAGGAAAAATATCCACAACTGAGAGCATTTGCAAGAAAAATGATATGCGTGTTTGGAAGCACGTATGTACAAAATGTGAACAGTTTTTTTCGATGATGAAGACTAATAAATAACTTTCTTCTTAGAGTAGTCAGATAGGAAACGCCGGCCTCATCTAGTTTTAAAAAAAAATGTTTGACGTGTAAAAGTGTTTGTATAAACCTACTTACAGAAATAAAATCATTTATCATTTATCAAATGTAAGTATGGAACCAGGCTAACCAATGAGAATTTAGAAAAAACCTTGCGCCTGTGCATTAGTGGGATTGATCCCAACATTGATCATCTTGTTTCTCAAGTTAAAGCTCAAGCTTCTCATTTATTTTTTTATTTTTATAAAAAAAAATTTTTTTGAATCACCAATAATGCATAGAAGCTAGATGTTTTCTAAATACTAATTACATTATACTTCATTAAATGTATAAAAATAAAAAAAAACGTATTTATTTCTCAGCTCCTCTATTATCTACCTCTTATGTACCTATGGCCCGTGATTTCAATAATATTTTAAGGTTTGGCCCGCAACTTTCCAAAGGTTGCCCATCCCTGTTTTAGGGCATTTTAATAGTTAGCTAGGTCAACCCATTTTTTGATATGCAAGACAGCATAAACGTAGTAACAGCTTTAATGAAATAAGACTGACCAAAATATATAACAGTTCAGTGAATGAAACTATCGCCAATTAATCAGGTGTCCGATTCTCAGCATTATTACAACATTAATATTAAAATTATGATAATTAAATTTCGTTTCATCACAATCGAGGACCATTTATTAACTTATTAGTCATTCTGTATTTAATTCAATGGGCATTATTATAATAAGCTTGTGCTCGAGCCGATTAATATTGGCAAGTATGTACTTATCTCGTAAACGCAGACGAGCTTAATGCTGACAGAATTATGGGCAAATGCGTCACGTTTTTTTAATTAGTGTTATCATTGAATTTGGCTTCTCATTCTTTTTGTTTGATTTAATCTTGATTATTATTATAATAGTCTCGATTTGCATATTTATTTAGCTGTCGCAGCTACTGTTCTTAAAGCCAGTTACAGTTTGGCTAGCGAGTTCTGGTATAAGGAAATGGCGGCAAATTTAAAAAAATCTTCAGGTGGCAACATCAAATATGGTGGCGATTAGGTTATCACATTAATTGAAACCACGCATTCAGTACATGATTCTGGACCCCACTGTGTTGAAATTTTTCGTCGGTCATTAAAAAAAATAATTGCTGCTCCATACATTTTGACCTCGTAGGTAGGCAAAAATGTATGGAGCAGCAAATTTTGTTTTTTAATAACAGACGAAAAATTTTAACGTAGCGGGGTTCAGAATCATGCACTGAATACGTGGTTTCAATTAATATGATAACCTAATCGCCACCCTGTAGTTTGAAAAAAAAAACGATTTGATACTTTTGTATTTTTGTGTTAATTAGCTTGTTGACATGAGTTGGAACGGATGATTCAGTCAAAGGCACAATCAATTTCTTTACACTTTTTATTTCAATTTATATTGTAAAATACTACTTGTCATAGTGAAAAGTTTCGTCAAATATTCATTTGTTGATGTCATTTATTTAATATTGTTTTTGAGCATTTTTTTTACTAAGTTTTTGATTGTGCAGAACATTTTATATGTATTTTCGTCATCAAGTAAGACAGAATAACAATAATTCAACTAACTAAGTAGGTAGGTATGTTAGTATAGTGTTTTTGAACATATTTTTTTTTTCGTTCAACCTATGTTGTCCCACTGCTGGGCAAAGGTCTCCCCATACTTTTTCTTTTTTTTTTTGTGCCTTTTCCGTCCAATCAGTAAGGAACGAGTCCAAAGATTTTATTACGTATTTAAAAATAGTATTTACAGGTACGTAGTTAGGTACCATGTCTAGACGATGAAACTATCGTCTATTATGTAAAGTGAAATAAAAACATACTTTATGTAGGTACTGAAAAGTCCCTATACCTGACTGAGAAAAAATTATAAGTATCAACATGTTTTGGGGCGTCTTACCCGATGCCGAAACGTTCTTTTGACAGATAAAAGTGTTGTCATATGAAGAATTTGAATAAATAACAGGTGCTACGACTCGCTGGCCAAACTCTAAACAAAATTAGCTCCAAATTGTGGAAACAATATTAGCCAGTCCGGATGGTTGTTAGAGGGCCAGGGTTCACCGAACGCACGGTGTCCATAATACCACCAGTGACTTAAACACCCAATCACTAATTCCACTTCTGGGCTTCTCTCAAGTTGCGTCACTTCCACATCCAGTTTATACTTTCTCCTGATCTTCTGTATTCGGTATCACATGATCAGTGATCGGAATAGGTAGGATATATTTACCTAAACTTCGAAGGAGTAAGTCACATAGAGTGGATGATACCTCCTCTAAAAACCCAGAATTTAAAAGTCACGAATTATTTATTGGACTTTTTATATAGTTAAAAATTATCGATTAAAATATTACATTTTTTAGGGTTCCGTACTAAAATTATGTCAAATTCAAATGTTTTATTTTAAGAAGGTAAAATAAAAGTGTGTTGGCTAGTTTATGTGCTTATTTGTTTCGTCATTACCATTATTCCTTGATTTTAGAGGAGGAATTATCCACTCTATGCTATTACTTACTCCCTCGAAGTTTAGGTAGATATACTCTACGTATTCCGATCTCTGCACATCCTTAATTGATCTGTCATTGCTTCATTTTTAATTCTTCTTGCTATTTTGGTACCTATAGTAATTTCATTCTAGCTGCCTCGTCTTCTCATAATTACACAATTATCTCCTTACTAATAAACGTGGTGAACGTTCCACACCGATTTATCTCTTTCAGTCGTCACTAACTTGACTTTCGAAACTATACAGACGCTATACAACGTTTATTAGTAAGGAGGTTAATGTCTGTAAAGGTACAAAATATTTTTAAAAAATTTAAAAGAGTAATGGTGGAGTTTCTTGCCCATTCTTCTCTATACGAAACTACCTTTTGGAAGGGGCGACTAGAATCAATTCTGTAAATTTTGACGTCCAAACGTGCCTATTTGTAATAAATGATTTGACTTTGACTTTGACTTATCTCTCACAGAGCATGGAGTCACCGCGTTCGCAGCGTCTAGAGACAGCAGTACTAATAAATTTCGTGGCGTCGAAAGTGCGTTGTGCGCACAAGTTCTGTCACAGACCGCCATTCACAGCCGTCAGTTTCTATTCATTATAAAAGTTATTCATTTGTGTCTAAAGCTACGGTTTCCTAGAAGAGCAATGACCGGTGCTAACGGCCGCAGTGATGGCTGTCATGAAAACGATGGCAATGGCAAATTAGGTTCACTCTACCGCGTAAAAAGATAGTCGCATTACTGATTCGTTTTGACGCCTCTGACACACGATGACGCAGTGCCTACACTTGACTGTCATGGAAACGCTATTTATTAATGTGTGAGCTTACTGTTCTCAGTATGGACACTTTTTCTTGTGACTAGGTACTTATGGTGAGGAAAATCTAGCGATTTAAATCTTTGGCCAGCGGGGTTTGACTTAAAAGAGTTTACAATGTACGGCATTTCATACAAACTTTCAAGTCATTGTTTTTCGAAATGAATGAACCGATTTTAGTGAAACTTCATAAGTATAAGCAGGATACATAGGTCTAAAAAGTTAGTTAAGAATATTTTCGAAAAATAGTGCTACAGCTAAATTCGACCGATTTTAAATTTTCCATAGAAACAGAGATTTCCAACTACCTTTTTTTTAATAAGACATTTCGAAAATGTTCTTAACTAACTTTTTAGACCTATGTATCCTGTTTATACGTATGAAATTTCATTAAAATCGGTTCATTCATTTCGAAAAACAAAGATTTGAAAGTTTGTATGAAATGCCGTAGGTCCTAGTGAAAATGACAGATTTTCATGGCAGCCGCTATAATATGACAGAACCGGTTTCCTAAACCAAAGCTTTAGTGTGAGTAAACGACATGGAGACACCTGGTTTGTATGGTAAGTGTTGACAGCGCGTGGTCGCTGTGGCGTCTCCGTGCTCTGTAGGTATCCCCTGATGTCTTAAAGGTGCTAAATTAGTGGGTAGGCAGCAGACTCACGTATATCTCCTGTCGATGATGTGAAAAGAGGTAGCATGCAGAATATGGCCGCCGCAAGCTGTATGCTCATGCCGCCAGTCTGTCGCCATCTCATCTGAAACAAATACAGAGAAGAGTTAAGAAGCTGAAGGGAAGAAGAAGGGAAAATGTATAAGCTAGGGGGTCACTCTAGAAAAACGGTTGTATAATATAGGTCAGCTAACACTTTTACTTTTCAAAGCAGACACTATTTAAACAATCATTGGAATGGGAAAAGGTTCTTCATTGTGCTGAAGACGTTTTAGAGTTGAATAAAGTTGATGACTTCATTAAGAGTCTCTGCACTAAGCGTATGCATTGATGTTCAAGCCCCGTTCATGGCCTTGTGCGATGCGAATTGCAACGCTACTTGCGTGTCACTTCGCAAGTCACGTCGCGGTGACTATTATAGTGGCATGCTCTAAACAACTACTTTCATTTGTTTTCTCCGCGTGTAGCTCGTGGCCACGGAGTAACGCTGCGTAAATGAATAAGAAGCGCTGGCGGGGCGTAGACGTAATGGTATTGAAAACACATCGCGTTGACGCGGCGTCTGCGTTGCGTCTAGGCTACGTTTACTTTCAACTCACGTTTATGCTGATCAAACAGTAACACTAAGACATAAAATAGCCACCCATGATAACAGCACGGATCATAAATGTTATCAGCGTCGGCGAACATCTAGTTAGAGACAAGATCTCTGTTTACTCTCGGGTTATAGTTCAGCGGGCTTCGTGCTAGCCAATCAATATCTTTGATGCTCTAGGCGGAGAGATAGTGATTGTGTTTTTGACGTCATCTCGCGCTTTTAAAGAGAATGACGTGATTGCATGTTACGCTCATATTCTTTTTGATAGGTCTATTTACTGGATTTAGGTCCGAGTTAGAGCGGTTTTACACTGCATCCGATCCAAATCCGAAATCAAGATCCGAGTTCAATCCGAATTGGAAATGTTTTAAATTCGGACGTACATAGTTCGGATCTAGTGCGCAACCCCCCATACAAATAGTGCTATGGCTACTTCGGACCGACATTTCTTGGATTCGAATAAGATGCAGTGCAGAACCGCTCTTACTCAAAAGAAGCTCCGGGGCAATTACGTAACACAATTGCAGTAGGAGTCGGTTTCATTTTGACAGTTCAACAACATTGATTGCGTTATTTACGTTGTTGAGCAGACACATTTTTGAACATTTATGAAACAACGGATTAGCAATATACTTCAAAATTATTCAGACTGTGATTAAATAAATAAATAAATGATAAATGATTTTATTTCTGTAAGTAGGTTTATACAAACACTTTTACATGTCAAACATTTTTTTTAAACTAGATGAGGCCGGCGTTTCCTATCTGACTACTCTGAGAAGAAAGGCCGAAACAAACTCAGAGGTCACATTCTCTTTTAAAGTCCGGACATAATCTTGGTCAGATCATGTGAAGACCATGTAGGTTGGTGTCTGAAATGGACTTTTGAGAAAAGAACCACACAGATGGAGTGGACCTGTCTAGTCACTGCAAGCATCTGTCAGTAATCGTACAGCTCAACTTAAAAGTTAAGGAGCTCAACGATTCGATGAACAATGATTGATAATGTGTTACGCAATTAGAGTGCAGGTTATAATTATGCATATTATGCAAGCTGGCTATTAAACTGGCATTTTTTTTAAGTATTTTGTTCTGAAAATAGCGAACATGATAAAAAAAAAATATTTTCACGTTTTAATTACTGTCACGAATATTATTGGATTATTTATCAACATAATTTTTACTTTTTTTACTTTATTTGGGGAGTCTGTTTACAAGTAATGGAAAGATAGATGAAGATGTGGAAAGGAGAGTAAATGCGGGAAATAAAGTGAATGGTGCTATACATGCAGTTGTGACCAACCAGTTAATGTCCAAAAAGGCCCGATTGGCTGTTCACAATGGTGTGCTGGTGCCTACGCTTATGTATGGAAGTGAATTTTGGGTATGGCAAAAGAAGCATGAAAGTAGAATAAATGCTGTGGAAATGCGTTCCTTGCGAAGCATGTGTGGTGTGACTATAAATGATAGACTGAGAAATGATGTGATAAGGCAACGGTGCGGTTTAAAAGAAGACGTAGTGACAAACATTGAAAAGAGTATGCTTAGATGGTTTGGTCATGTTGAGAGGATGAATAAAAGTCGACTAACAAAAGGTATTTACACGACAGATGTGAGTGGAAACGCCGGAAGGGGACGCCCTAGGAAGACATATAATGATCTTATTGGTGATGTTCTTCAGAAAGGTCAGGTGCGTAGTACTCGCAACCGGCGTGCGTGTATGACCAGATGTATGAATGTAAACGAGGCAAAAGGAGTATGTAAGGATCGTAGCAGGTGGCGTTCTGTAGTTTCTGCCTACCCCCATGGGAAAAAGGCGTGAGTTTATGTATGTATGTATAATTTTTACTCACTACTTCCTAAAATTCTACCAATAATAACCTATTAATTGTTTCATTGTATACTTCTAACAAATCTATTCTACTTGGTATTCATATTAATTCTGACCAATTCTATCTCCTTCGAATTTACGACTCGTTTATCGTTGCTTATAATATTTTCCTTAAACGTACATAAATCAAATCCCTTCAACACAATCCGCCAAAAAATCCGAGCTCTTAGTCTATAAGCTGAGGAAAGCAACACTATCCCCAAGGCGATATCTTTAACTAACTCCAAAATCAGTTTCCGCCCTATTTCGCGTTGCCAATCAATTGCCAAGGACGAAGAGATATGACACAGTGTACGTAGGTAGGAGAAATACACAATGTATGAGGACAATAATGCACAAGGATATTGGATACTGTGTTAGCATAATTCAAAAGGTAGGAGTGAAAATTGAAGCATGAAAAATATACAAGTGACACACATGGTGATGGGTAATTAAAAACGGAACAGAAGTCAAATTAAAAGAATATTAAACTCTTAGCTATTATAAATGAAATGCTGAAATACAATGTATCGAATGATGTTGTGTCAATTTAGGTGATGTGTAAAAGTATCAGTGTTAAGCCAAGCGCACATTACAGCCGCAACGGGCCGCAGCGCAACACATTTACAAATAAAAAAGAGCGGTGCGGCCCACCTGTAGTGTGTGTTGCTTCATAGAAAATGTACGAAAGTGATTAAAGAGGATTTTTGTAATGCGTTGCGTTGCGTTGCGGTGAGACTAGCCCCAGTCTGCGTTAGCGTTTAATCGACTATTGTCGGTGACCATACCTACTCAATATTCTTTAGATATAGGATTAAGTTACAAGACATAAAAAAAATTAAACCAAGAAAAACCGGAGATTGATGTACCGCTGATTATGTTCTTTCCAGAATAATCCTGTTATCCTCAAACCAAATTACATTTGGATTGAGTCGTGGTTTGCTCGTAAAATTGCAATCCTCTAAGGTCATCACTGAATAAGAATTGTCAGAAGTTTCAACCGATATGATAACGGAACGGGCGATAAAAAACTTATCTAGTTTTCGAATAAACTTTGACACATCTATGAATACATTCCTTTCATAGTTATTTTACCTCTGAAAGCAGCAACCCAACGGTAACCTTATTTTAACGAAACTAAAGATCGCTGTCATTTTGACAGACTTGTCAGTGGCAGCAAGTGCAGCAACCCAAAAACAACCTTATTTTAACAAAAATATAGATCACTGGAAATTTGACAGTGATGCAAAATCAGAGGTAAAATAACTGTGAACGCTGTGTTCGCTTGCCCAGTCAAGTCAAAAAAAAAAAAGCTCAACGATTTTTTTCAAACAAATGATATGAATTTTAATATAGGATTCAGCATAGATATAAATGGTGGGTACGTTTTTGAAGTGTTGTAAGGTTTAAAAATATTTTATACATTATTAAACCGTAAAAAATAATATGCTAGTATATTAATCGCTCAAATGCAGGGACTGTCACCACATCACAAGCATTGTTATGTAAGCAATCAGTATCTATGTGGTATTGGACACGCTTGTATGATGTTGGATCGGTTAGCATTTGGTATTTTAGCACAAAGTAAGGTTCGGTTGCGCTCATAGAAATACAAAAACAACTTCTTTCTTATATCTATGGTTGCGCTGACAAACCAATAAGAATATACAGCTCAAAAGGGCGGCATTAATTTGAAGAAAAGTATTGTGTGCAAAAATAAATCTTAGTGTTAAAGAATAAGAGTGACTTAACCTTGACTAATAATAATCATGTCTGATTATAAGCCGAAGTTCGCATGGACGTAAAAATATCGCGATGGGATTTTATCGCGCACTGGATTTTCTACTCTCGGTGTTGAGCCGAGCATTGAGAATCCAACAGAGTGCATTCCAACACGTCGAAAAAACACACTGTTGAATTTTCAACCCTCAGCGATAAGCAGAGCGTTGAAAATCCAGTGCGCGAATATTTGAAATGGTAATATCAGCCGTATTACTATTTTACATTAAAAAACACAAAGGCAGTCATGGGTACTGCCGACAGAAGTGAAAACTTAAAACTATGAATTAACAGTGTTTTATTTTTAAATATATTTAGATAGATAGATAGATAGATAGAATACCTACTCTTTATAATGATAAAAAAAAAAATATTATAATGATTTATGTATATGCTTTCACTGTTAACATTAGCATGTCGGTGACGCGAACCCATAAGATTTTCCCCTAACAAAAATCGCTCAACGCGCCTATAGAAGTTTTCTCCTCAGTAATCAGTTTCATCACTTAGGTACTGAACACAAAAAAATGGGGGCCATATTTCATTTCACCTGAGCCTTCACTGTTATTTATGACATGACACACGTCACTTCCTTATTGACAATTATGAGGGCCGAACCTTCTTTCTCTTGTTTATTTCGTCTCAAGACGAACTCTTGACAACGGCAGTAGATAGGTTTTGTCAAGTGATCCGATTGTCGACCATTTGATTGATTAAGTGCCGAAGTATTTTGAGGGATTTCGTTCCTTTTGTTATTTACGATTCTTTTGCTAGATTATATTGATTTTTGGGATATGGCTGTGACAAATTGGGTTTATGTGAATTTACAAATTATGACACCGTTTTTTCGTGCTTTATACAGCATTTATCAAAAAGGTGTGGTCATATTTAAGGATGTGGTGCAGACCATCAAACTGTACAACTTTCTCCATGGGACCTATATCGTAATAGCGAAAAAATTATATTAAAACTGTCCCATACAACACTTTAATAAAATAGGTTTACCTACTCGACCCAAATGTATGGAAAGGCTGATTATTTTTTCGTTTACCGTTTACCTACTAAATCTGCTGCGAATTGCTGTTTTAGTTAACAGGAGCTAGACCAACACCTCTTAAAGCAGTATTATTGTAGTCTTACTTCAGTGTGGGTAAGAGATGGAGCTAGACGTCCTGTATAGCTTCATCTCTTTCTCACACTGAAGTAACATTAAAATAATACTGCTTTAAGAGGTGGCTGTTAGTCCCCTTTGCCGAATAGGTTTCTAGAAACTAAGATTGGTAGTATTAGAATATAATGGTATTGTAGTGTTGTAGTTGTTGTGTGCTATTTTCCTACACCGCAGTGAAGGGCGGGCGGCCATTTTGGGGAACTGTCTTAAATACAAGGTGTAACATAAATAACGCACAACCTCTTAAGGGATCATTGTACTCATCACTATGAACAACTTTTACTATGGGGGACCAAACGTGAAATCGTGAAAAAAATATCAGATGTTCCCTACATTTTGGCGAGTCATGCGAAAATAAATGTAGGGAACAGCAGATTTTTTTTCGCGATTTCAGATTTGATCCCATAGTAAAAGTTGTTCATAATGATGAGTACAATGACCCCATAAGAGGTTGTGCGTTATTTATGTTACACCTTGTAACTTTGACATCTCATTTTCAATAATAGCAGTTATATTATTCAAAACGTACTCTGTTGTCACTCCATCAACACAAATATCTGTTTTATGGCACTCTCACAATCCCCCAACAAAAATAACTCGACTCAGAACTTTTTGTAATATAATTCTCTCTTTACACAAAAATCCAATACCGACACGAGCAGAAGTTTTTAAATCGTGTTTTCTTTAAAAGTTTCATCTTCTGGCAAGCCTAGTACAAGTCCTTTCGGTTTGTATGCGAGTGTATTGTACAACGAATCTCAAGTTTGATGAGTTCCTACCGCCCGCCGTCAATTTTGTCAAAGGATGAAAGATATGTTTTCGGTTTATGTAGGTATGCTACGTGTTATTTTTAACCCTCGACAGAAATAGAGGGGTATAATAATTTTGTGTATCTGTGTATCTGTCTGTAGCATCGTAGCTCCCAAACGACTGAACCGATTTTTTTTTTTGTTTTGTGAAGTGAGCACACACACCACATGTCTGATCGAGTCGAAATTTAGTATTCTGTTACTCGATGATATTAGAATGACATAGTAATCCTGAACTGATTCTGCAGGATTACCTGGAATTTGCAGGATACCCAACTCCCTCACCAACTTACAACAGAGGTATCGTGTTCGGGCTCATTGGAATGGTCTCAATGAATAGGTGACAGATGTGTGTCGCGGGTTTCTTAAATTTTCAATTTATTCTATGCTATGGTAGTTTGGAAGTTTATTTTATTTCTTTTAATATTTATGAATAAAACTCATTTATTTTTAAAAAGCAAACATTTTTAGAGGCTCCTTTATTAAAAAAGCGTATTTCATTACAAGCTCAATAACTTTTTAGAGGATCAATAAAATATTTCCCATAATTTTGTTTCACATTAGCTCGTTATCAGAGCTAATGTGGAACAAAATACATAAAATAAGTAAGCCAATGTTTAGATTGACTACACCATACTTAAGTAAACATGTTGTATTTACATACAGACGTACATATGTACATAATTGTCGTGTTGCTGTTCTGTATAATTCAGAGAATAAATAAATACCAGGTAATGCCGAGAACGTGGAGTCCTTAGAGGTTTCTAGCAATGTAAAATTAGATACATGAATATACATTATCGCTTCGTTGGTTTCAAAATACTGAGTGTGGTGGAAATATGAGTTTAGTATCATACATACGTAAACTCACGCCTTCTTCCCATGGGGGTGGGCAGAAACTACAGAACGCCATCAGCTACGCGTCTTTCATACTCCTTTTGCTTCGTTTACGTCTGTGTGGCGTGGGAAGAGGCATAAAAGTAAAATAGATGCTGAGGAAATGCGTTCTGATGAGGAATGATGTCGTAAGGGAACATTGCGGTTTAAAACAATATGCAGTGACAAAAAATTAAAAGAGATGCTTAGATAGTTTGCCCTTGTTGAGAGGATGAATGGAACACGACTAACAAAATGTATTTACACGGCAGATGTGAGTGGAAATGCCGGGAAGGGACGCCCCAGAAGGACATAATATATTATAGTGACCTTATTGGTGATGTTCTTCAGAAAGGCCAGGCGCGTTCGCAACCAGCGTGCGTGTGAGTTTAATTATGTTCACCAAAGAGTTATGGGGTTGTGTTATTGGGTTTTTCTATCTGGAATTTCTCAGTAGCAGCCCGCAGTCTCGATTTGTGCAAAAAAATGTTCTCCCATACATCAATACATGTTACGGTCAATTCCCCAACTGCACAAATGTAAGTTTCTAATCGCAAAAAAATGTTTTTTATAAAACAGACTCGGACTTTTTCCTTTACTTGTGCTCTGAGACCTTGCTTCTTGCCACATTTAATTATTCTAGGTCAACGGGAAGTAGCTTGTAGGTTTTTATTCATTTACGAGTATCAAAATTATGTCGTATAAATGACCGTATTTTTTTATTGCGTTGATTTAGAAGCTTGATTTTTTTAGAGCTTTAGAGGACTGTATACCTACGTATTTGATATTAATTTCAACTTGATAACTCCACGCGTTCCTGAGAAAAAGGGTATTGACAGACTGACAGAACAGACAGACAGACGGACAACAAAGTGATCCTGTAAGGGTTCCGTTTTTCCTTTTAAGGTACGGAACCCTAAATATTGATTAAACACCGATATTTTGGTTATAGATAATTTGGTAATAGTAAGCAAAAACTATATTCGCTATCTTGTCAATATGCCATCACAGTAAAGTTATTTGACCATGATGTGCAAACCATTTTGTATTTGTCTATGTCGCAGACGGATTGTAGAATCCACTGTTTTACAAAACGGCTAATTTTTTTACAAAACAGCGCCGTTACGTAAAACAACTGAACGACGTTTAGCGGTTATACATGATTACTGAACTTTAAGACGACGTTCGCACGGACGTAAAAATATTGCGTCGATTTTCTACGCGCACTGGATTTTGAACGCTCTGTTTACCGCCGAGAGTTGAAAATCCAACGGGCGATAAAATCCCGCCGCGATATTTTTACGTCCGTGCGAACATCGCGTCACCTTACACGCTAGTTTGTTTAAACGTTTTGCATTCATCAATGCAGTGGGTCAACGATTAGACGTTATGTAAAAGAACGTGTAATGAAACGTAAGGTTGTAGATTTTAGTTCTAAATTTTGACGCTCGTGGCTCTGTGTGTCATGAAAACAATAATGGCGTCCGAAAATCAATAAATAAAACAAGTAATAAGAGTGAAAATGGCCATAACTCGAGTGAAAACAGTGACTGGACAATTTTAATATAAAGTTTTCAGAGTTTTATGAAAGCCAGTCCTAAAAATACTAAATAGCCAAGTAACTGCGACCTACTTGGAAGTAGCGCTCGCCAGCCGCTACCGTGGCACCGCTCGCTTCGCTCGCTCGGCTCGCGCGTTGTTTGTCACAGTTCTAACCTAACCTAAACCGTCAAAGTGCCCTACTTTAGTTATTGCGACCGATTCGGCATTAGAAGCCACATCAAACGTTTATTGTGACTGCAGACAAGCCATTCTGCAATGCGTCTAAGCGTGGGTAGCTGTATTGTAAAACAGAACGCAATGACAATCCAGCTGAATACGCCGTATTACACAATTCGGCTGCGACATATACATACATACCATAAACGCTTAGTGCTTTTTCGAGTAGAGTACCTTTTATTAAATTCACAAAGCATACCCTCACAAGTACCCTCAAATTACAGAACCTACTACAAACCAAACAATTCAATTGACGGTAATAAATAAGCCTTATTATATATAACGCAGCAGCAATAAAAATAAATCTTCCATAATACCAGACGTATAAAATAGGAAATCATTGAAATAAATTACAGGTTTTCAGCTCGGCCAGTGGTTGCTGTAAGGGTGGGTACACATTTGAGCACTTACTTGTAACAGAATTTCGAGGTGGACTGCCTCGTTGGTCTAGTGGTCACAAGCGCTACTGCTGAGCATGAGGTCCTGGGTTCGATTCCCAGGTCGGGCAAAGTGTTATTGGGTTTTTCTATCTGGAATTTCTCAGTAGCAGCCCGGAGTCTGAATTTGTGCCCGATAGATGGCAATAGGCTCGCCACCTATTACATGGTACTTAAACATAACTGGTGAAATGTGCGTCTACTATATAGGTACACCTCTGCCTAACCCTTCGGGGAAACAAGGCGTGATGTTATGTGTAGAATTTCGAGCCGGTTGAATGTGTCACCCTTTGACGAAATGAACATTAGTTCAGCGGTCGATGTTTTGTTACAACATAATTTTATGATACATCCTACGAGCGTATTTGTGTAACATTTCAACGAGCAACGGGACGAGCGCGGGAAAATATGACGTGGAATGGAATGCAAAAAAGATATCATATAACATCACGCCTTGTTTCCCCGAAGGGTTAGGCAGAGGTGTACCTATAGTACACCCACATTTCGCCAGTTATGTTTAAGTCCCATGTAATAGGGGGCGAGCTTATTGCCATCTACCGGGCACAAATCCAGACTCCGGGCTGCTACTGAAAAATTCTAGATAGAAAAACCCAATAACACTTTGCCTGACCTGGGAATCGAAACCAGGACCTCATGCTCAGGAGTAACGCTCGCGAACACTAGACCAACGAGGCAGTCTATCATGTTACAAGTAAATGTTCACACGTCAAGAACCGTTTGTCGAACAAACCGTCGAGCACTTTGCAAGAACGTTGTAGGATTTTCAAAATTGAGCTTATCCTTGTACAAAAAATTTAATGAACGTCACAACATTACACAGAAAAGAAAGAAATAAGAAAAAATGCTGTTTTTGACATAATTATATTTATTATTTCATCATCATCGTAATATCTAGCCTTTTCCAACATCGTTGGGGTCAGCTTTCAGTGTTACCAGATGCAGCTGAGTACCAGTATTTTACATGGAGCGACTGCCTATCTGACCTCCACAACCCAGTTACTAAGTAATACGATACCTCTTAGTAAACCTGCATTGACTTTATTATTATTTATTTTTCTTTATTTAAAAAGGTAACAACAGTTTTAAAAACCTAAAACTTTGTCCAATACCGTTTCCACGGATTGTCTGAGGGAACAGACCATACAAAAAATAGTTCTCTAGTGTGTACTCAACTTAGTATTTATTAACTGCGAACTGCCTATGATTGTGCGGTAATACGGCCGCGGGAAATTCGCTTGGTTAGTCTAACTGCGGGTTT
This sequence comes from Fissipunctia ypsillon, assembly GCA_947568875.1. Lineage (NCBI taxonomy): Eukaryota > Metazoa > Arthropoda > Insecta > Lepidoptera > Noctuidae > Fissipunctia > Fissipunctia ypsillon. Next base: position 18,310,705 of record OX387659.1, read on the forward strand.
CAGGGCAATTGATTATGATTTTGTGGAATCTAGTACACGAATACCTATTTTAAAATTAATGCAGCAGACTTAGCATAGTTTATTTTCGACAATGGGGAAGGTCGGGCAAAGCTAATTGTAGATGGCGTGGTCATAGCTAGGTCCCCACGGCCTACAATAAATTTGACATTTCGTTCATTCGTGAGTTTGCTTTTATTTCGCTATTTTCGGTGATTTTAATATTTTAAATCAAGTACCTATTTGACATGGAAAGTGTCAGAATTTAAATCCATAAATATATCCTCAAAGTCAGTTCCTTCAAAATGTTTCTACTCTGTTTAATTTATAAAACATCTCTACGAACAGCTTTAAGCCACCATCATTTAATTTTAGGGTCTCTCGGGAAATGGTGGATTCCAGTTTCGGAGTATTTAGTAACACAACAACGCATCATTTTCGCGAAAATAAAATAAAACCGCCTCACGCCTTGTATTATTGGCTTGTGTTGGGAACTAGCTACGACAGCGCCATTTGACAGTTGCCTTCCCCATTGGTCCATTAATATGTTGTCGCTGACTCACTATTTCCTAAAGTTTTTTTTTATCTTTATGTTTTCATCCCACTACGCGCAAGCAAAGGGTTCATCAAATCTGAGATTGAACTAAAATAACTGCCACCAATTTTAGCAGAGTGATAAGTATAATAAGCCTATAATGTTCCCAATGCTGGGACACAGAGGGAGTAGGCCTTAATCTACCACGCGGGGCCAGTGCGGGTTGATAATTTCACATGTCTTCAGATTTTTAGTTCAAGGACATGCCGGTTTCCTCACGATGTTTTCCTTCACCGTTTTGAGAGCAGTGGTAATGTAGTGATCTGCCAGGATACCACGGCAGACCACTACGTCTGTGTGTATGTTGTCTCGTTTAAGAGATGTGTTTTGTGGACGAATCAGACACACAGGAGCACCGTATTATTATTTTATTGCTTATAGGAAGCACGTTACATTGACAACGTAATACTAGGAAAGCCTCGATATAAAAACAATTTTACTATATGTCATAATTCAAAGCTATTCTATTAAAATTAAACCAGTGTTTGTCTTATCAGTCAATCAAACAATTCGCGAAGGTTTCATGCTGAAGGCAGGCACGATTAAAGCCTCTACAGGAATGAAGAAATTAAATACATAAAGTGGTTGTCTGTGTTCTAACTCAGAACCTACATACAACTCGTAAGTCGAGGCTGATACGGCTGGGCCACCACTGCTTATCAGACCGCTCGAAAAGTAATTAATAGTGTTTAGAAATTTATAGTTGCAGTTGGGTCTTTTTTATATGGTCAGTTTTTTTTTTTTTAATTTGTGAAGTTTCACGACAATTGCCTCAGGTTCGACCATATCATCGCTTATCATCAGGTAAGACAATGACATACAGAAAAAGTTTTGTGTCAAAAATAGCAGTCTTGTATTTAACTAATAATAAAATCAGTGTACTCATACTGACGCTTCCTATAATATTATACATCTCAATACCAATCTTGATCCCGCACCTTAATTGCGTAACACACTATCAATAAGAATCTGAATAATTTTGAATCCTATTGCTTCGTAAGTTCGAAAAATTTGTCTGCTCAACAACGTAAATAACGCAATGAATGTTGTTGAACTGTCAAAATGAAATCGATTTCGATGTAAGCGTGTTACACAATTACCCGCCCGATCCTTGTCTGTAACCAATCAACGGCCGAGTTGTCAATCTGAATCTTTGAGAGGGCGAATCACAAGCAGCCGTCAAAGACTGCGGATCAAGATTGGAATTGAGATATATTATAGAAATCTGGCTTTAATAATGGATCAATATCCATCATAAAGGGTTTACCAATCCAGTATTAATTGATTTTGTATATAAATATTTCCACAGGCGTCCCAACCCTACAGAAAGGCCGTAATTGAAAAATAATTGAACTATTAGTGCCTTTAACACGAACAAAAGCATTGTATGTTTCTAATAGTGACGGATTCAAAACATTGTGATCAATATAAATTACTTTTTCATTTGTATTGAAGAGGTTCGTTGTGTTGGAAGTGCCTTAATTTATATCATGTATACAGGGTCAAATTAAATTGGCTAGCGACCGATGGGTATCGATATCTAAACAGGATAAAACTAAAAAAATAAATTATTTTGCTGATTTTTTTTGGGTCAACGACCGTTAGGTAGTGAAGTTACTTGAAATGTCAGTTTAAAAATTCAGTTTTTTTTTGTGTAAACTTCACCGATGTAATGATGGGTATCTTAACACGACTAAACAAAACAAAAACAGATTTTCTCAACTCCAATGGGCGATGGTCGATGACCCAAAAAAAAAAAATCATCAAAATAATTAATTTTATATTTTATCCCGTTTAGACATCGATAGCCATTACGTCTTCGAAGTTTCTTTAGCTTATTTAATTTGACCCTGTATACTTATTATAAAACAAAGTCGCTTTTCGTGTCTGTCTGTGTGACCTCTTGGTTCTTCTAAACTAGGCAATGGATTTTGATGCGGTTTTCTTCATCATTTACGTAGAGAATTTATTCCGGAAGGTTTAATTGTATAATACATTAATACTCAACTTAGATACCTAAAGCCAAAGAGGTTATTTGCCTAAAGCACAGAAATCGCGATGTTTTGACATATCATCATATTAGTAGATTACCTCAGGCGAAGCAAGGAAGAAGAAAGGGGGAAGGGGGAAGGGAGAAGGTCAGAAGTAGGTACATAATATTATGATTGTCTAAAAAATAATGGTAGATAAAATTAAAAGTATCGAAATACACATACATAACACCACCCCTGTATTTCCGGAAGGGATAGGCAGAGGTGTTCCTATAATACACACACATTTCGCCAGTTATTTTTAAGTCCCATGTAATAGGGGGTGAGCCTATTGCCATCAACCAGGCACAAATCCAGACTCCGAGCTGCTACTGAGCATTCGAAAAGAAGAAGATCAAAAGTATCGAAATAGTTATGAAATTATCCTGTTTAGTGTTGAATTTTAGCACACAATATCATCTCATCAAATAAACAAACATCCACAGTTAGAACAACTGCCTTCACGTACACAAAATATTAGTTCCGTCCGGGAATCGAACTCGCGACGCCAAGCGCAACAGTCGATCGTTCAACCACTACGCCAGTTTTCCGATCAACTACGCATCCCCTTTTATACTCAAAAATCCATTTAACTCATTAAAAAATAAACAGTACCTACCATAAATATTCATTTGACCCAAATAAAGATGGCGGATCTATCCCCGCAGTGGATGGGACATGTATAATATAGTCCATAATTTTCACGGTTCAACTCATCTGAGTGATCAAAGCTTGCCTAATCGCTCGGGTTGGTTTGACCATTAAATAGAGTGGTCACTACCAGATACTTAGGGTTATAAATAGGTACTAGATATTGGTGTATACCACAGAACAGATAAAACCTCTTTTGTCTGTTCTGTGGTGTAGATGTAGTGTGTGTAGAATATACCCTGGGTTATTATTTTATGACTGCATCGTTGGTGACGCGGTGTCTGTTACCAAACTCTGTTTTGTAAGGTTGTAAATGTGTGGTGTGTTTGTGTTTGGTACGATTTTGCTGCTAACTAGTGATCCCATTTCGGCAATGACGAAGATAATTGAGTTTATAAGGGGTGATTTTCCAATGGGGAAGGCCGGTCGAAGCTAATTGTAGATGGCGTGACCATAGCTAGGTCCGTACTTCCTACAATACATTTGACATTTCGTTCATTAATTCTATTTCGTGTTCATTCATGAGTTTGGTTTTATTCCATTATTTCGTTATTGTCGGTGATTATACCTAATTTTAAATCAATTATTCGACACGGAAAGTGTCAGAATTAAAAACCTTAAATACTGTTTATTTCCTCGTAATAACTTTCTTCAAAGTGTGTTCGATAAAACCTCAAACTCTGTTTAATTCAAATAATTCCCATCCCTCGAACTGTGGCACCATTTTTCTTTCATTTTTTTCGAGGATTTAGGAACACAACAACGAGTCATTTTCGCAAAAATAAATAAAAACCACCTCACGCCTTGCATTAATAGCTTAATTTGGGAACTAGCTACGAGAGTGCCATTTTGACAGTAGAGTTCCCCATAATCAGATGACTTATATCTAAAGCTCTCAAACCGCAATATTGACTCCTCAGTAAATATTTCAAACTGTCATATTTATACTTCAGCTAAAGGTTATCTGCTGTTGAAAAATTAGCCCTTAGCGTAGAAAATAATGCAAATCACATAACTATATGATGAAAACTAAAATCCGCCCTTTTTCGATTAGCAAAAGATCAACACTCAAGAAATTGCTTTGCTCCGGAGACAGCCAGATGCTACTTAATGCTAATGCAAAGTAAATACTACTATTTCTTTAATACAATTATGTTTATACAATTCCCTGGTGCTTCAAGAACGACTTGTAACTAAAGCATTAAGAGAAAATAGGCTGTTAGCCCAGAACTGAGCCCAGAACTGAGAAACCGGTCTCTAATGGCGGGATGGCGTGACAACATATTGAATTAAGTAAATAAATGTTCACACTTAATAGCGTATTAGACGTTCCTTTGTCTGAGTTTAACATGCAAATATAACTATGTATATTCAATAAGGGACATAGTGTATGAAGACTCGAATAGGGGTGAAGAATTTTTTTTTAAATTAAAAAAAGTATTTGTTTGTAAATAGCGCAAATAATATTATAAAAAGTGTAAAAGCTTAAAAAAATACGTTTTAAAATAACATACAAGCGCGAGCGCCACACATTGTCGGTACTGCGCGACAAGGATGGGAATAATCCCTTCCAAAAAGTTTTAAAGCGTGTAGCTTCTCCATGTTTCCATCGATTTTACAGATTTTTTCGATTACCTCATTTAACTGTGCCTTCTTTGAAATTACATTATTTATTCGAACATTTCTAATATTATTAGTCATCATCCGTATTTTGAGGGAGTCCTCATTAAGGAAGTCTTAACACACTTTATATAAGACTCTTTGGATTCCGAAGTCAAATTCGATTCTGACCCCAAACGCTTCGCCACAGAATTGGTGCTTAACATAACATCACGCCTGTATTCCCCGAAAGGATAGGCAGAGGTACACCTATATAGTACATCCAAATTTCGCCAGTTATGTTTAAGTCCCATGTAATAGGGGGCGAGTCTATTGTCGTCAACAGGGCACACATTCCATTGCCACTGAGAAGTTCCAGGTTGAAAAACCCAATAACACTTGGTTTTTTTTGCAAATGGTGCTTAACTTTCAATATAATGGGTTATCAATAAGAATATTACTACTGTACTCAGCAAGTCATTCAGTCAGTTTATTATAAAAGGCAAACGTGCACATTTAACAGAACATATCCGAATTAATTTAAAGATGTGATGTGAGGTGGATCTCTTTCAACAATCACAAAACGAAGTAGGGAACAAAAATGTTTTTGAAATACACGTGGTGTTTAATAATACCTAAGATAAAATTGTATAGATTTTTTGCAAAATCTACGAATAAATACCGTACCAACCTTTGAAGCATGAAAGTATTTTATTAACAACAGTAACAGCACACACAGACACACACATAGGTACATACATGCATAATGCATAATCAGCCTAATGTTCCCACTGCTGGGACACAGGCCTTCACTCGTCGAGAGGGCTGTAATCTACCATGCGGGCCCCAGCACTGGTTGGTAGATATCGCATGTCTTCGATATTTTGGTTCTAGAACATGTCGCTTTCCTCACGATGTTTTCCTGCACCATTTTGAGAGCAGTGGTGATGAAATTATTTACACAAAGTAAAACGCCTGCCTGCAGTCGAACCCACGACCTACAACTCGTAAGTCGGGACCGTTACCACTGAGCCAGCACTGCTCTACCCACATTCCCCTTTCACGCCCCAAATATTTCCAACAGTACACCATTCATCTAAATAATCAAGGGGCTTTGTAAACTAGATTCTGTTTAAACTGGAGCTTTCTGTGACTTAGATTACAAGTACCTTTGTGACGGTGAACTTGTCGAAAGTGCTGAAATTAAATTGGCAACCATTTTGATTCCCGTATTGGTCCGCTCGAGATTCAATTTTGATGACAGAGTTCTCTTTTGAGGTAAAAATATATTGGATACCGGTTTTCTTTCGCGATTTCCCGCCCAGATACTGTTGATCCCTGAAATGCTTAAAGCTAAAGGTTAGGAAGTTTCTCAATAAAGTGGTTATGCCAATTTCTTTTTGCTAGACGTTCCTTCTGTTCATTATTGACTTTTCTGTAGTGTATCTCGTTTCACATGCTGATGTCGACAAAATGTGGCAGTTATTTGATATTATATTTGGTTTATTAACTATTTTCTTTTCTATCTGGGGTTTGCGTTTATGTCGAATTTCGTGATAATCTGTCTCGTTGGTCTTGTGGTTGCAAGCGCTACTGCTGAGCATGAGCTCCTGGGTTCGATTCCCAGGTCGGGCAAAGTGATATTGGGCTTTTCTATCTGAAATTTCTCAGTAGCAGCCCGGAGTCAGAACTTGTGCCCGGTTCATGGCAATAGGCTCGCCCCCATTACATGGGACTTAAACGTAACTGGTGAGATGTGGGTGTACTATAGGTACAACTCTGTTTAACCTATCGAGGAATACAGGCGTGATGTTATATGTTATGTGTTCGTGATAATCTATACAAATTTAAATAAAAATGAAGTGTCTGTTTGTAATGTCAAAATAACAGTTTTTTACTAAATACATATGAAAGTACATAAATACGGTACTTATATAAAAAAAAAACAAATTATAAAATTCGCCGGCCTGTCTGTCAGTCTGTTTTTTCCAGCTGGACCGATTTTAACGGGACTTTTACTAGCGTATAGTTGATGTTTAAGGAGTAATTTTCGCTACTTTTCGTACGTTCCGCACAAAAACATTAAAACACATGAAATTGTGAACAAAATCTGATTCAAATAGTTAAGTATTGACCATCCACGCGGGCGATGCCGCGGGCAACAGCCAGTTGTAAATAAAAAATCGGGTGCTTGCGTAAACAGTGAGAGAGGGGTAATGAAGGTGTAGGTTTTATTCGGTGCGGTGTAAACGAAATGATAGATGAAGGTACACAGGAAAAGATGAATAGTTTATTTCACAGTATAGTTCACAGTCAGTTACACAACACACAAGAGTACCATAGAAGAAGAAGGAGTGGTAGAATGATAGCGGATAGCGAAGAGCAGAAATGATGAAAGCTTACTAGATTACAATATCTACTTAAGCGCGGCGAAGCTAGACAATAGTTAGCGGGCGATAGCGTACGTAGCGGTTAGCGGACTGGCGCGCGGCGCGGGCGCGCGAGTGCAACATGCGATGGTGCCGTCTCGCTCGCCCTCACAGCGCGTGACGTATGCGAACCGACACGCCGCGAGAACAATAGGGCGCGTCATAGCCGAGCTACCGGACAACTAACGACTTATATACTAATACATAAAGTATGTGTGTCCGGCATGTTGTACAATATATATTTTGTTTACTTATTATTCTAAGTGCTTACATTTGTAGGTTGAGTAATATAGGTACCTAATAGTTAAGTGTCACTACATCACCCCCCTCCAGAGACCATCAAGGGCGATAATAGTCGGGAAATCTTACGCGACGTCCCGACCGCGTCGTTTTGATGACATCATCATTGACGTCAGGTAAGTCCTGGTAATCCGCGCGTGGAGTGTGGTTCTGCGTGTCGTTGTAAGTGTCAGGTGGTGGGTGGGGTGTGTTGTCTGGGTCGCGCAGTATGAAGGCAGGTTTTAGACGGTCTATCGATACGTTCACCTGCTTGCCATTCACTAGCAACTTGTATACTTTGTCACCTCTTTGAACGACTTTGTGCGGACCAGAGTATGCCTGTTTTAGGCAACCACCTGCAGTACAGTCTCGCAGAAATACATGTGACGATGTGATCAGGTCTTTGTAAATGAACGTTTTGAATTTACTGTTGTGTCTGGCCGCCGGTGATGGTTGCAGTTTCCTAACAAAACTCCGAAGCCTTGATAGGTAGTCGGCCATGTCGATAGTCTCGTCAGACTGACTGTCGAAAAATTCGCCTGGAAGATGCAGTGCCTGGCCATAAACAAGTTCGGAGGCCGACGCCTGTAAGTCTTCCTTATAGGCGCTGCGTACCCCTAATAAAACCAATGGAAGGGATTCTACCCAACTAGCATTTGAGTGGCAGGTTATTGCATTTTTAAGTTGACGGTGAAATCTTTCCACCATTCCGTTACAGGCTGGGTGGTATGCTGTGGTTCTGCGGTGTTGGAAACCAGCTATTTCAGACAAGTTTTTGAAGAGAGCTGACTCGAACTGTCTTCCCCTATCCGTCACGATATCTGAAGGACAACCGAAACGAGAAATCCAGCCGTTGATTAATGCCTTTGCGACGGTTTCTGCAGTTATGTCTGCTAGTGGTATTACCTCAGGCCATCGCGTAAAGCGATCAACGGCGGTGAGGCAATACCGGAAACCTTGACACAGTGGCAATGGACCTATAAGGTCAATGTGGATGAAAGCAAACCTTGAGTGTGGTAAAGGAAAGGAACTCACTGGAGCAAAGACGTGCCGTGTGATCTTAGAGCGTTGACAAGCTAGACAGGAGCGAACCCACTCGCGACAGTCTTTCTTGACACCAGGCCAAACATACCGCTCAGCGACTAACCTGATAGAAGCTTTGGCACCTGGATGACTCAAGGAGTGTAGGCTCACGAATATAGCATTGCGTAACTCCCTGGGGACGTATGGTCTCGGTGTGGTGCTGCTAACGTCGCAGTACAGATGACTCTGAGAACCTGGAATCTTTACCATTTGGAGATGCAATGAGGTTTCGCCAGCCAGCAGCTCCTTCAGTTCGCCGTCTTTGAGTTGTGCAACGGCAATTCTTTCAACGTCCACTGGTTGAGCAATCTCCTCTATTCGCGAAAGCGTATCCGCCACGACATTGTTCTTACCCGAGATGTGTCTTATATCCGTCGTGAACTGGGCTATAAGATCGAGGTGACGAAATTGTCGGGGGGAACAGTTCTCTTTACGCGAGTGAAAGGCGAATGTGAGGGGCTTGTGGTCTGTATAAACCACGAAGTTACGTGCCTCTAACATGTGCCGGAAATATTTCACGCTCTCGTATACCGCTAGCAACTCGCGGTCGTAAGGAGAGTAGTTACTTTGTGCTGGACTTAACTTACGCGAAAAGAAAGCAAGTGGCTCCCACAGTCCCTCTTTTAGCTGTTGCAAGACCGCGCCGATAGCTACATCTGAAGCATCCGTGACCAACGCCAGTTTTGCGTTGCAGTCAGGATGGACCAGCAATGTTGCTTGCCAAAGGCTGTCCTTGCAATTTTGGAACGCCTCGAACTCCTGATGTGTAAGGTGTAATGGTTGTGAACCCTTAATCGAGCCAGTTAGCAGGGCGTTCAAGGGTGCTTGAAAACTTGCTGCACTAGGAATAAACCTACGGTAAAAGTTTATCATCCCAAGAAATCGACGAAGCTCTTTCGCGGTCTTGGGCGCTGGAAACTTCTGGATAGCCTCGACCTTGGATAGCAATGGTTTAGTACCCTTGGCAGAAATATGATAGCCTAAAAATTTTACCTCCGATACCCCGAAGAGACATTTTGAGGTGTTGATGACCATCCCGTAGTCTCGGAGTCTGGTAAAAAGCTGACGCAGGTGATGCTCGTGCGTCTTGTGGTCTTTCGAAAACACTAAGAAGTCATCTAGGTAAGCATATGTGAAATCCAAACCTCTGAGCATCTCGTCAACGAAACGCTGGAATGTCTGCCCGGCATTACGAAGTCCGAACGTCATGTATGGAAATTCGAATAATCCGAAGGGTGTTGTGATGGCAGTTTTAGCGATGTCTTCTGGATTTACTGGAATTTGGTTATACGCTTTCACGAGGTCGATTTGCGAAAAGACGGTACAGCCAGACAGGCTGTGAGCGAAGTCTTGTATATGTCGGATTGGGTATTGATCTGCAATGGTCCGAGCGTTCAACATTCTGTAGTCACCGCAGGGTCGCCAGCCGTCATCTTTTTTAGGTGCTAGATGGAGGGGCGACGACCAAGGCGACTCGGATAAGCGACAAGTACCGCACTGCAACATAGACTCAAATTCAGCCTTTGCAACTTTTAACTTGTCTGGGGCTAGTCTACGGGGTGCACTGCAGACTGGCGGGCCAGGTGTAGTCCGAATGTGGTGCAATGTGTTGTGTTTGGGTGTTCGGTGTATACCGTGTGGACGGGTGATGTCGGGGTATTCCCGTAGTATATGATTGTATGCGGAATCACCAAGACTTACCTTCACCGAAGAAATATCATCAGAACGACGGGCAGGTGAAGCCGGGGTCGAAAGTGATGTTTGGTTGTCAATAAGGCGCTGGTTTCTGCAATCAACAATCAAATTATAGTATGCTAAGAAATCCACGCCTATTATTGCCCTTGTTACGTCGGCAACGATAAATCGCCAAGTGAAGTCGCGGCGCAACCCTAGGTTTAGCGAAGTGTTAACAAAACCATATGTATTAATTGGTGTTCCGTTTGCCGCACATAACCGGTAATTCGTCTTCTCACGTCGCTGTGTTATCGCCGATCGGGGGTAGACACAGAGGTCGCTGCCAGTGTCGACCAAAAACTGCATCTTGGATCGTTTATCGGTGACAAACAAGCGACCTGCACTCGGACAATCGTCGGTCGCCATTACTGATTGCCCTGATCGTTTCCCGATTTTTGATAGTCGCAGGGTTTTCTGCACTTCCTCGCCTTGTCACCAAAATTGTGGTGGTACCAGCATTGCGGGGACTGTTTATAGCTGGAATGCGATCTGGTTGAGCTTGAACGACGACGCGTATGACTTCTGGATCGTTCTCTACCTCGTGACAGTCTGTCTACCCTATCTGCTAGTTTTTCCATTTGTCTGGTAAGTGCTGCGATCTCTGAGTTGCTGCCGTTACCCGGTGTACTCGCCGAAGTCATAATTGCCGAAGTTGATGCCAACTGAGTGCCGACCACGTCATGGATCCTATCAGCCAACTCGGCCAACTCTGGTAGGTCCGTTTTGGACTGCGATGCCACGATTGCCTGCGTGCTGTTGGGTAGGCGGCTCGTCCATATTGTTCGCAGGAACTCCTCCGGGACGCCCGGACCAGCTAGGTTCAGTAGGTGGCGGTAAAACTGCGATGGCTTCCGATCACCTAACTCCTCATGCATGAGAAGCTGTTTGACTTTTTTCTCACGCGACGCTGACAGTCTCTTAGTAAGCTCACCTTTGAGCTTCTCGTACTTTCCAGTGGCCGGAGGGTAGCTGATAATATCTTCGACCTCTGCCGCGTACTGTGGATCTAAGTTGCCTGTGATGTAGAAGAACTTAGTCTCATCCGACTTTATGTTTGCCAGGTTGAATTGAGCTTCCATTTGAGCGAACCACAGTGCCGGTTTCTCCGGGTAAAATGGTGGAATTCGCACACCCACACGAAATGTTTCCGCTGTTTGCTCGCCGTCATTTTGTCCAAGGGTTGGTTTGCTCTGTGCCATCTTCGTGTTCAGACTCGGGGTCACCAATGTAGGTTTTATTCGGTGCGGTGTAAACGAAATGATAGATGAAGGTACACAGGAAAAGATGAATAGTTTATTTCACAGTATAGTTCACAGTCAGTTACACAACACACAAGAGTACCATAGAAGAAGAAGGAGTGGTAGAATGATAGCGGATAGCGAAGAGCAGAAATGATGAAAGCTTACTAGATTACAATATCTACTTAAGCGCGGCGAAGCTAGACAATAGTTAGCGGGCGATAGCGTACGTAGCGGTTAGCGGACTGGCGCGCGGCGCGGGCGCGCGAGTGCAACATGCGATGGTGCCGTCTCGCTCGCCCTCACAGCGCGTGACGTATGCGAACCGACACGCCGCGAGAACAATAGGGCGCGTCATAGCCGAGCTACCGGACAACTAACGACTTATATACTAATACATAAAGTATGTGTGTCCGGCATGTTGTACAATATATATTTTGTTTACTTATTATTCTAAGTGCTTACATTTGTAGGTTGAGTAATATAGGTACCTAATAGTTAAGTGTCACTACAAAGGGTTAGACAAGTGTAGCTTTCAAAGCGTTTCTATTTCAACGACTTTTAACGGGATTGACATAAGCATTAATTTAGCTTATGTCAGTCCAATACATTTTTAACTTTTTCATCATCGTTATCACTGACAGAATGTCACTTTGTCTAGACCCAAAGGTTTCTACAGATCATGTGGGAATCGAATTTGAATTTGACGAGCAAGTGAGGCCGCCATTTCTTTTTACGAGAAGTGGCTTTCGCTGTATAAGCGCAAATAGATACAAGTCTGTATAGTAGGGATGATGAGTAATTTTTTTTTGTCCATCAAGTAGATTATTAAAAAATATTGGACACGTATTTTTTATTTTTTTGCGTAATCAATAGATTACGGCGATACATCAAGTTAAAATGTGGCATGACGTCACGCCTTGCTAGATATTATTATATTGCTTGATAGATATTTTTTTTATACTGAGTTGTGATGTAGCAAGCCCCCACACCCCAACTTTAATGCATCATTCCTTTAATTTTTTTAACATGTCTAATATTTTTTTTATTATCTGACTGACGGACTAAATAGTTTTTTTTTACCAAGGCACATCCCTAGTCGTGAGCACAAATTCCATCTTAACTTTAACTGCCCTCGTCAGCGTGCTCTTGTATTCTGTTTTCTATGAATATGCTTGATCATATAGTGATTTCATTGCTCCCGCCCGTGTGCACTCTGCCGCGATAGGAAATAAGATTGGTTGGGGTTAAGACGCAGATATAAGCCAACGGCCTTGAGTGCTTAGCTTGCGTGTTCTGTGCTGAGCTCACGCATCGCGTCGTACCTCCACCCAGTAATAGGACTTGCTGTCCCAAATTAGTTGCATTGTTAATTTATTATACATAAAACAAAGGTATTATATTAAAACACGCACACTAAACGGTAAATAATTAAAGTATCTTTAAAATGGTGAAGGTTTCATTAAAATAAGCTTGATAGTTTTTGAGTGATTCTCAGTTTTTATCCGCGTTAGACATAACTTTCCAAATTAATTTCACTATGTAATATAAACATAATCTAAAATATTCACATATCAAGTTATTAAGAAAATGCTCAATTTAACATATATTTTTTCCAAATTATTAACACTACTCGTTTAGACGTGATCTTCAGTTTAAAATCGTTAAAAGTCGGTTAAAGTCGCCTTAAGAGCCGGCAATTAGACTAGAATCTCCTTACTAAAATCAAGTCAAGGTTTCTGGCAGTGGCGAGGCTTGATATTTAGTAGGAGGGAAGCCGAAGAAGAAATTGTTTAGTTATAAATAGTCATACAAATACGATTATCACGTTGTGGCGCCAGCTTATTTAGAACAATTTGTTTTGTTTTTTGGAATATATATTACTTGGCAATCATAGAGATTACTGAATGTGCTATTTTTCAATGTGGTTGGTGAAGTTATTCTTCCGATCCTCTAAAGGGAAGCCGGTAGGAATGGAGTTGTTAGCGCTCTTCGCCTCTGGTTCCTGGTATAATGCAGTCAAACCACCAACGGCCCTTTTCGCTTAAAAATAAAAGCAAAAATCTTAAAGAACACTTTTATACAATATTACGATGATATTTTTTCCTTTTAACAAACTATGAATTTTAAAAGAGTAATTTTGAACATGGCGGCCGTAAAAAGCGGCGGAGGATACAAAAACCTAGGTTGTAATATTAAAAGCCGGGATTAGGTTTGTGGAGAGCCGGAATTATTTAGTAGTATTAGACAAAATTTGGATTACTCTGCATTCTCTAGTAGACGAGGGATACATAGGATTATTTTTTTTTATTTTACATCAGTTAAAAACAATTCACCGAAGCCAAGTAGGCAATTTAATTTGTGCAAATTATTATCATCACTACTGCTCTCAAAACAGTGAAGGAAAACATCGCGAGGAAACCGGCATGTCCTAGAACCGAAAATCCGAAGACATGACACCTACCAGCCCGCACTGGGGCCGCGTGGTGCATTACAATTCACTCCTTCTCTCAGAAAGAGGAGAGGCCTGTGTCCCAGCAGTGGGAGCATTAAACAGTTATGAAAGACCTTGGACTTATTAAGACAGAAAGAGAATGATAATCTTGTTCCTACTCTACTTTGGTGATTTTATCTACTCCCCCTGACAAAATCTTTGTGATAAATAAGTATAATTAATTGATCTCACTATTAATTTGTAGGTACGTAATGCCTTAGTAATGAGACGTAGTTCTAAGAGACTGTATGGCCTGATATTGGAGATAATCTGATAAATCTGATTGTTTTTTCAGCGATTCTTTCCATCTTTCTCCAAGTTCACAACTGCAATTATTCTAAGGTCCAAATAGTAAGACATATCAAATGCCCTCAAGTCTAACATTTCAATCTAAACCCATTCCTAATCATGCGTGACCAAAACGCCTGTATACTCACTCCATCTCACTCACACCCACGCATTCATTACAGACCTGTTATTTTTCTCCCGAACAACGGCGATACATCCAACACCCAAGTATTTCTCACAGGGCCTATAATCCGTAGCTTTTCGTAACTGCCGAACGAATGTGCATGGGACCCGAGATCGATTGCTCTGAGCTTTTTCCTCTACTTAGATCCAAGTTAAGGGGTGGACCGATTTCTTTATTCACTTATCTTAAGATTGCTGTATAGTGAAGGGTGTATGAGCGAAGCGAAGCTATAGAACGAGGTCTATTTTTCACGACAAATTTTTTTTTTTAAATAATTCAGATAATTGTGTGTTGTATAGTTACTACCGAACTGTTGCCTAGACAAAAAATGTGTTGAAATATATAAAAAAACTGGTCAAGTGCGAGTCGGACTCGCGCACGAAGGGTTCCGTACCACCGTACAAATAAAAAAGTACATATTACACATACACATACATAAACTCACGCCTTCTTCCCATGGGGGTAGGCAGATACGACAGAACGCCACCTGCTACGATTCTTACATACTTCTTTTGCCTCGTTTACGTTCATACATCTGGTCATACACGAACGCCGGTTGCGAGTACTACGCACCTGGCCTTTCTGAAGAACATCACCAATAAGGTCACTATATGTCTTCCTAGGGCGCCCCCTCCCGACGTTTCCACTCACATCTGCCGTGTAAATACCTTTTGTTAGTCGACTTTCATTCATCCTCTCAACATGGCCAAACCATCTAAGCTTCTTAAAAAAAAAATACATCTTCAGAAAAATTACATATTGTTTTTGATAATCATGAAATTGGGGAACATTGCAAATTATATTGACTGATATCTAATTTGACTGATACAATTAGTATCAGTTTGAAAGCAGTAGGTACAGTTATAACTAGTTTATAAAATTCAGAACATAATTTTTTTAAAAACAAAAGCAAAGAAAAGCAAGTCATCATAAAATTTAAAGAAATATATACAAACTATTTACATTATTATTAACTGATACTTACTTAGGTATCGACATAAGCAAAAACAATGATAAGAGCAATATAATCTCTCTGCTTGGTGATGGTTCTGGTGTTTGGCTCATTTTAGCCATTATATCATCTTTCTCACAACACATGTACTGCCACTTCTTAAATACGCATCCAAATTCATGTTCACAAATGCTTTCGGTAACACCCTCTGCATTATGGTCGTTTCAGCCACAAATATAATAGTCCTGGCATGAAACGTGTGCTTTGAGTAATTTAAATCTTTTATGTCCTCGTAAAAGGGGGCATTTCATGGCATGGTAATTCATATCTCTAACATTATCTGTCGCCATTTCGAGAACATTATACACGATAAGAATTTATTCGTATTTCCCACGAAATTACAGTTTTGGTCTGCTTTTGAATTACAAAAATATCAATGGATTTTCATAGGATATGGAGCAAAACGCTTGGTCTATCCAACGGTAAAACCACTTATGAAAATGGCCAGCAATTGTTAAAATGTTATACAGGTTTTATTACAAACCGTTTTGGTGTTGTAACATATATGTGACATTATTACAATAAATAAAATTGTCGGAAAGACTTCTGTTACCGAAAACAATGGAATGACATAAAACGGCTTACGAATTGCAGTGGGTTAAAAAAGCCGTGGACAACGGTTATGATAATGACCAAACATTGGGTTAAAAAAAAGAAAATCTCCAAACGGCTGGTTAACACTTCCCGTGACCCAAGGGCCGGCTGTTACCTCGGCCAGAGGCTAAGCATTGCCATACAACGTGGCAATGCCGCCAGTCTCTTGGGTACATTGCCAGTCGACAGCGATGCGGATGAATTTTTTCGCCGCCATATTTTAGTTTCATTTTTAGTTAAGATATTATTATTTTAACGAATAATTTGGTATAAGTTGTTATTACAAGGTGTAATTTTAATCACTCTTAAACTTTTAAGGGGTCATTGTACTCATCATTATGAAAAACTTCGAAAATCGCGAAAAAAAAGTCAGGTCTTCCCTACATTTTGACGAATTATGCGAACATAAATGTAGGGAAAAGCTGATTTTTATTCGCGATTTCAAGTTTGGTCCCATAGTACAAGTTGTTCATAATGATGAGTACAATGAACCCTTAAGAGATTAACACTGTTGAAATTACACCCTTAAATGTACATACCTACTTATTTAATTATATTTAATTTATATTCTGAATAACAAAATACTGCTATTTATTAGAAAACTAGCTATCGCCCGCGATTTCGTCTACAATCTAGGATGAAAATTAGCCTATGTAAGTCCGTTCAGCCGTTTTAGCGTGAAAGCGTAACAAACAAACACACTTTCGGATTTATAATATTAGTTAGGATAGTTATCTACAATAAGTTGCAATGCATCCTTCTAAACCCGAAATCTCCCTACAAACTGATAATCCGAGAACTGACCTACTGAATCGCAACCCGGATCATTCGCTTATCACTGGAGCACAACACCACAATTCACTATCCTTATCTAAAGCCTTACGTGCTCCCCTTAAGTTATTTATTCCCATTGATTAAGGGTTATTCTGTGACTGATTTCTGCGACAACGTTGACAGAGAATAGTACAGAAGGTCAGCTCCAAACAACAGGCGAAAACTCCGTCTTTTTCTAAACTATCTGATGAAAATGTAAACAAGCAGAAAACGTGTCTGTGGATGCCAGTTTGTACTGCCAGAAAGAAAAAATAAAAGCACTGAATTTGTATCAATGCTTTTATTGTTTGTTTGAATACTTAAACTCGAAATTCTGATGTTACATCATTCTATAAATGCCTTTCATTTGGCAATTTCAATTAATGTTATATAACCTCAATTTTCGAATGGATCAACAAACAGACAGACAGAGACAAAAAATTTTAAAATGTTTTTTTTTTGTTATAAATACCGTATTCTACGTACGTACTTTCATATGCATTTAGTAAAAGGCTATTATTTTGACATTACAAACAGACACTTCGATTTTATTTATTTGTATACAAAATATTGTTAAACATTTAAAAAAAGTTCAGCGCCTACACGGTCGCCAACCGCGTCCCAACTGAGGTGACCTTGGTGATTTACAACCGTGTGGTGATGGTTTACGACCAAACATTGAAATAGCTCTGCCGGTCGCCAACCAAGGTCACCTCTGTCGGGAACGCGGTTGGCAATCGTGTAGCAGGCACTTAACGGTAGAGTTTCTTGCCCATTCTTCTTCATACGAAACTACCTTTTGAATGGGGCGACTAGAATCAATTCTATTTTTTTTTTGTAAACTTCGACGTTCAAAAGTGCCTTTTATGTACCCATTTGAAATACATGATTTGACTTTGTCACAGTAACTTGTGTGGTACTTGTCAATAGATGTACCTAATACTTCACATTAAATTTATAGTTTTGTTTGCAGCTATTTAGCTAATAGAGCGTCTCTTGTCTCTTAGTTCGTAAAAATATTTTTGTTATGAGTTATGATGGGGCTGACATGGTTATGTATGATAACCAAAAGCCTCTAAATAAATAAAGATTAAAAAAACAAAATTATATTTGCATTGTATATCAGGTGTATCTATTCGTACATGAAATCTCTTAAGGGGTCATTGTACTCATCAATATGAACAACTTTTACTATGCGACCAACCCTGAAATCGCGAAATAAAAATCTGCTGGTCCCTACATTTTGACGAGTTATGCGAACGTAAATGTACGGAACAGATGATTTTTTTTCGCGATTTCAGGTTTGGTCCCACAGTAAAAGTTGTTCATATTGATGAGTACAATGACCCCTTAAGAGATTTCGTGTATGAATAGATACACCTTATATAGACCTTCAACTGTCATGTTAGGAGTTAAATTAAATTAAATTTAATTCCACAGTTGAGGGAATGATATGAGAAGACCTTCTTATTGAAAAGATCTTTGAAAAGGTTTTCGCAAGTGAACCGTACGGACGGCAATCTCAGTCTATCTCGGTGGAATGCAAGCGTACTCGCAGGCTTGCACTCGCTGTACGTGAAGCGTGTCTATGTGTGCGTGCTTTTCGCTAGTTGTATTGAGCCGACCTTCTGTACCTATCTGCTTTGTGATGTTAATGCGGGACACGTCTCACTGAAACCGAACGACGCCGCAACGACAACGTGACGTGGTTACACGACTTGTGTCGGCTTAAAACACAAAGACGTTAATATCCTTCAAGGTAAGTAGGTAAAGGATTTTAGGGAATTTCTCAGACCCTTTTTTGTCCCTTTTTAAATACATTAATTGGTCATGTCTTGACCGTCGTTCGACTGCGTATTGATTATTTAGCAATTTATTTTGTTACAGCTACCGTGTTTTGTCTCACTTAGATAACGTAGACAGGTAGTAACGAATGCCTGTGGCATAAATTACGGCCGCCTTTGTAAAGTCAGGGAAGTTAATTGTTTATCAAATTAACTATTTACCATCTTAAATTGTGCGTATAAGTATTCAAATAACAATTGGCACTCTTTGACAGTCGTATGAAATGTTTATAACACGGCAAATTGAGGTAGTGTGTCAATTTTATAAGCAATTAATTTCCCTGGCCGCCCAGGTAGATAAAATATTAAGTATTGTGGAAGGGTTATGCTTAGAGTCTCTCTGAGGGATCCGATCCGGAAGGAAGTGACCCAGAGTGGTCCATAGAATAAGTAAGCTCATTGCGTAAACCACTTAAAAAATATGACGTTGAAAAAATATGACGTTGAAAAAATATGACGTTGAAAAAATATGACGTTGAAAAAATATGACGTTGAAAAAATATGACGTTGAAAAAATATGACGTTGAAAAAATATGACGTTGAAAAAATATGACGTTGAAAAAATATGACGTTGAAAAAATATGACGTTGAAAAAACCTTTATAGCTTTTAAACAGATGAGAATAAGACATAAAAATCCTGCAAAACTTTTAACTTTTGGTCTTAAACTAAATGAAAAGCTGGCTAAGTGCGTATTTCTCTCGATCTTGTGGGGTTCCATACACAGATATAGTTCTGTGGTTACAAAACCTTATTCAGAGCATGAAAGCGACACTATGTCTGAATGCAAGCAAAATGCGACATCTTGCACGAAATTGCTTTTGTTCGTTTGTCACGTGATCATGTCACGTTTAATAACAATTACGGCTTGCTTCACAGTGCCCGGATATGTGCTATTCAGAAAGAGGAAATACCTATTCAGAAATGATTTTGATAAACTTTTGGATTGCATTGCTGTATTAGATGAGAATGCTAAGAGAAAGAAAGTAAGAAAAATAGATTTATTTGTCACAAAAATACCTGCATACAAAAATATCAGTAACAGGTAATATAGGAAAATAAACAATATATATACCTATTCACGAGCACAGAACAGAAATAGTCGGCAGCTGCACGTCGCAACTATGACAAGAAGACTTCCTCTCAGCATGATGCTGAGAGGAAGAGGTATGTCTGGTGTTACGCGAATGGATAGAATAAGAAATAAACACATAAAAGAGAGTCTTAAAGAGGCACCGGTGACTGAAAAGTTGTGTGGAAACCGGTTGTCATTGTATGGGCATGTGATACGGCGAAAGGAGGAAAATGTCGTGAGAAAAGTTTTGAGTCCGAATGTGGGTATCTATGTATAAGAGTAGGGGAAGACCAAAGAAACGATAGATGGACTTTGTGAAAGATGATATGACAAGAAATAAGGTGACTACCTGACTACCGAGATGGCGACTAATAAGAGAAGTATGGAAGAATAAGGCAAGATAATGATGATGATTGCTGTATTTACAACGTTGTATAATTAAACGTGACAGATGCTGAAGATGATGCCATATTATGTAAGGCTTCCGTCTTTTCATTGTTGAAGACGGAACCCCAAAAACGTAACGCCCATCTCATAGACAAGAAATTCGAGTTGTAAAACACTTTTCTTTTTTTATGAAAGTAATAAATACCCTTTTTGGCCGTAATAAAAATTTAATTCGCGATCCGAACACCTTCTATCATTGTAAGAAATATCTGAGCTTGGGCGATGAAAAGACACCTTTGTGTTTTAAATTGGCTATCAAGGTATTTTTTTCGATATTGTAGGTAGACTTTAGGAATGGTTTTGTTGAGGCCTTGAGGGCCGTTTTTCATTTTCCACTTGGTGTGTCGGTTAGTTGCTAAAAAACTTATTTAACCCGGGGACACCTTTTGGCTTTAGCGAATTCAGCAGGTCAAGGGCTCCCACACAAAACTGCGAATTCGCGTTGCATCGCGGTTTTGTGTGAGAGCCCTAAGGGAAAGACGGTTTGTACAATGGGAAAGGTCAGGTAAAGCTAATTGTAGATGGCGTGATCATAGCTCTTTAATAAACCTTTAATAAATTGGGCGTTTCGTTTATTCATTCCATTTCGTTTTCATTCATGAGTTAGGTTTGATTTCGTTATTTTCGGTGATTTCAATATTTTAAATCAAGTAGGTATTTCATATGAAAGGTGTCCGAACTTAAAACCTTAAATATTTTCTCGTAATCACTTTCTTCAAAATATTTCTGACATTACCTTGAACTTTGTTTAATTTTTTTTAAATCTCTCCATCTTCTAATTTTAGGGTCTCTCGGGAAATGGTGAACTCCAATTTTGAAGTGTTTAGGAACACAACAACGCGTCATTTTCACAAAAATAAAATAAAAACACCTCACGCCTTAAACGATAAATGATTTATTTCTCTAAGTAGGTTTGTACAAACACTTTTACACGTCAATCACATTTTTTTAAACAAGATAAGGCTGGCGTTTCCTATCTGACTACTCTGAGATGAAAGGCCGAAACAAACTCAGAGGTCACAGTTTCTTAAAGTCCTAACATAACCTTGGTCAGATCATGTGAAGACCATGTAGATTGGTGTCTGAAATGGTCTTTTGAGGAAAGAACCACACAGTTTGAGTGGACCTGTCCAGTCAATGCACGCATTTGTCAGAAACCTTGTAATATTATTAGCTTGTGTTTGGAAATAGCTACGACAGCGCCATTTTTTATTTTTATTTAAGATAGGTTTGCTCTAGACTCTAGTCTAGGTCAATGGTGACAGAGACAAAGTTGACGATGAAGCCAGCTTACCCAGAAGAAGCCTGTTCACTCTCACTTTGAAGAGATCAGGGTTGTATGCGTTCGGAAACACAGACGCAGGCAGCGAGTTTCACTCCTTTGGTGTGCGCATCACAAAAGACATTTGGAAACGTTCGAGTGCGAATTGGTGGAATAGCAACTAGGTAGGGATGGTAACCTGCAGTGCGTCTAGATGTCCGATGGTAGAAAAATGGAATGAGGTCGTGGAGTTCTTGAGCACACTCACCGAAGTACAATCTGTAGAAGACCGACAAGCAGGCAACCTTGCGGCGAAGAGCCAAGCTGTGAACCTTGGCGTCAACCAGTTTTACGTCGCCAATGAGCCTCTTAATAGTTGCCTTCCCCATTATAGGTAAAAATGATTACACTTTGGTAAATGGTTAAAACAACTACTGGAAACGGAATGAGAAGAAGAGGCAGACCAGCAGATCAATGGCTAGACGAGCAATTGGTTCGCAAATCATGGCTTGTGAATATAAAAAACAGAAAAAGCTGGAAATTACTGGAGATGGTCTGTACCCGTCGAGAAGTCCATAGTGAATTAATTAATGTTATTGAGTTGAATTAAGAACTTTAATTTTAAATTTTTGTAATTAAGGAATAAATAATAAAGGCTTATTTATTTATTTATTGATATGTGGGTAATGCGATAACCACGATGCCTCTAGTTAAATCTCAAGACGTTTTGTATGAATGTTAACCTTATTTTTTAAGAATAAGGTTCGTATTCGTGTGAGAAGTTATTTTTACTAAAAAAGATTCACATCTTGCTTTTAATCAAAATGTTTTCACTCAACACATTGTATGTGCTAAACTCTAATAAAAGTGTCTAAATGCTTAAATAGTCTGTTATCTTCCAAAAAACCCGCAAAAAGAGTAAAGAGAGTAAAAGAGTATTAAAATTCTCTGGCAGAAACAACTCTACCCATAAACCTATCTAAAAAAGGGTTGACACATTCAAACGAGTGTATACGTTATTTACAAAAAACACAGCAAATGAGATTAAGCCCAACTTTATGATATGTTGACAAGGGTCATTAAAAATAACGCGACATTCACAGTTCAGTGACCTTACAGCATTTCTGTTGGTTTTCTACAAACAGTTGGAAGACTTGTTTGCGTAAACCGCGGTGGAAAAAATGAGAGAAGTTTTGCAAACAAAAATTATAAGGTCAGTGACTTTTTAGTACCTGAAATTTATTTTTTCACGTTTTGGTACTTATGTTTTTATAAGATCTAAGTATTTATTATTTCAGCGTTTGTTGACGTGGTGTGTGACAAAGCATCGCTCTACTACAAATATCTACTTACCTCTCATGGCCCGGTTCAGTCGTAAATCCCTATTTAAGACTAAATTTTGGTAAAGATAAGTATGAGATGTGTCAGATTTATTAGAATACGGCCTTATTTATCACAAAAGACAGAAAAATTGGTTTATTTGTCACAAAAACACGTGCATAAAAAATATATTAAGTTAACTCGAATTTTTTTATTTGAGATAGGTTTGCTCTTGACTCCTAGTCTAGGTCAGAGATGACAGAGACAAAGTCGACGATGGAGCGAGCTTACCCAGAAGTAGCCTGTTCGCTCTCACTTTGAAGAGATCGGGGTTGTATGCGTTCGGAAACAATGAAAAAGAAGAATAAAAATAAAAACAAAATAGAATCACGAGCACAGAACAGAAATACTTGGGTGATTCCTTAGACACCCATGAACACAGGTTAGAAAAAGTCCTTATTTTCTTTGTGAGCAACCACATGGTTTAGTGCATGTTTTCAGGTTGATAACGACCTACCTTCAATATATCTGTTACAAAATGCAGATAGTTTCAAAATATCCCACAGAGATATAGCAGCAAAATCACGATTTTGCATTGTCTAAATAATTAAGATTAATGTTTCGAAATTCGTGTGTTCGGCAAATCCTGACAAATGGCGTGCTTGATGTGTAACTATAGCGTAAAGCGATAAATGCGACGTGTGCAGTGGCAGTGCAAGTGAGACAGTAGGCTCACAAAATAATTGGATACGTATTAATTAACACGCCGATATCCCCAGAAGGAGAAAGCAGAGGTAAAAGAGGCTCAATTACGTCATAGTCCCATGTAATAAGGGGGTGAGCCTATTGCTATCCACCGGGAATAACCGGGAACCCTGACTCCGAGCTGATGCTGAGAAATTCCTGAATGTATGAACGAATAAAATGCACCGAACCCAGCGTGGTTTGTCCAGACTCGATTAATCGAATGAACCCAAAGATTTACACTAGCTCCTGGAACCTGTCTCATGGGAGATCATTGGATATCAAGCAGTAGACCGAGCTCTACTCCTTGATATGCAATGGTTCCTGTAGCGCCTCCCGAGGCGGGTTAATTGTAGGGAAGACGTGCCCTTATATTTTAAGGGCACATCTGGAAGGATTTGTTGGCCGTACTGGATATGCATCCTAGAGTAAACAGTGAGTAGGAATTGTGGAGAGACGGGTGATATTTATCCATGAGTGTGCATCTTTTAACGACGTCGCCGCCAGGTTGGTTTAGGTCCAGCTTCACCGGTGAATCTTTTAGCGGGTTAAACTGCTTTCTCGACTCTTCTGTGTGTCACTGCTGTGCTGTGTTACACGTTGCTGTTTCCAAAGTCTTCGTCTGAGGTCTCGCTACTGTCCGTTTCAGGTTTTTTGGAAAGCTAGTAGCGTTCTTAATCTTATCTCGGTCTTCAGCCGTGTCCATCCAAAAATTGATTTCCTTGTCGAAGTAAGTCATGTCCTATTTTAGTTTGGAAGACAAACCCATTAATACTCTGCTCGATCTGAGGATCGTCCCCACGTTCAACAGTTGTACCTAATTACGACCACCAGACCAAAGAGATGCATTTATTATTGTACTAGCTTCTGCTTGCCAAATATACTAAAATAACTGTGCTTGTATTTCTATTATCTCATGAAACGTTTAAAAAAGAGGGCGATGACAAATAAGCTTTCCGAACCAATCGCAAACGATATCATCACTAAGCTACAGTTTTTAGTAAAATAACCTTCCTAATCTACTGCTCCACATGTACAGTACGAAAACCGGACGATTCGATCAATACACAAATCAACATTAAATTGGGATGTTTGTCGGCAATCGCTTTTAAACGCGGCCATTGTTGTTGTCAATAGGTGTCTGATGAATGCTAGTTGACACTACAAAATGAGGCAGTGCTACCTTTTTGTTTATTGTTTGCTAGATTAGCTCGAGGGGTTCATGGCTAAGTCATAACAGCCGCACGGGTCGATCGATCGGGTTAAGCTACGCTTGCCGCGGTTGGTCCGTGGATGGGTGACAATCTTTACGTATCAAGACCCCTCCGTGCCTCGGTAAGCACGTTAGCCGTTGGTCCCGGCTGTCTTTCGTGGAGCTTTCCAAATTAAACTTAGGTAAAACATCACGTTCGTGTTTCCCGAAGACCCATCGGTGGTACCTACATCAATATTTTGGAGTTCCTAATAGAAAAAAGCCTAGAGAAGCTGCCGATGCAATCCGCCAGTTTCTATGATAAATCTTTTACAGTTCAAGCAGTGCGGTTATGGAATGCCTTGCCCGTGTCGATAAGGCGTGCCCAATCTTTGTCCATTTTTAAAATTATGTTAAAAAACACTATCTCTCTCCTTAAATGTCATTTTTATGTTCTTTGTACGTGTTTTATGGTTAATATTGTATATATATATATTTATATAGACAAGTAAGTGTTTCATGTATGTATGTATTTATATATGCAGATGGTATATATATATGTATGTATGTATATATATGTAAATGGTACACCACAGACTACCTGCAGTACTGTCTCTCCTTTCTCCCTTAATCCATCCAAAGGTTGTCTTTAAAAGATATCTCTTAGCGATAAGACCGCCCATTGTGTCATCCCTTGTAAAATTTCTACTTTTATATCTGTAATATTTATGGTGTAGATAATAAAGGATATTCTATCTATCTATACCGGGGTTCATTAGGAAATTCCTTGTGACAATCCGAAGTCTGCATTTGTGCTCGGTTAATTGCAACAGTCTTGCCCCTCTGGCTCGCCCCTTATTAACAAATCATTTACAAACACTTTTGAAATCAGAAGCAGTCGGTCAGTTAGAAATATGAAGCTTGTTGTCAGTTCCAAAGCGTAGTCTCCCATGGAGAAGATACTGCCAGCGTATTAATTGTCCCACAACAGGGCAAAGGTCTCTTCTCATACAAAGAAGATACGAGCATTGATCACCATGCTTGCTCAAGACGTGTTACCATTTTCAAACTTATAATTATTAACTTTACGCCCAGGTTTTCTTACGATGCTTTCCTTCACCCATGTCAGTAATTTGAGTATAGAGAAGAACGAGTAATAAACTCCACGGACAGTGGTAAATTATTTTCCCTTGGGCCATAATCTGACCCTCCTATTACAGACGGAGTGTCAAGAAACGGTACACGACATAACAACTTTATCTACCCACTTAATCAAAGGCAAGTTATGTCCTGCACTTCTGTTGTCCTTGCCCAGTACAAATGCGGCACAATTTCCTCAATTCACGAGCGAACAGTAAGCGCTATCCGTCAGCCTGTTTGTGCTGTGAATTGCTTTTAAACGTTGCCAGTGCGATCGTTACCTATGCCAATGTTACCCGTATGAACGATGTTACCCTGTACTCGTGCCAATGTTACCACTGTGAACGTATGTCTATGTTACTGGTGTAACATGGGACGCAAATGAGAATCGTACGCAGGTGAATAATGAGTATCTATGTAGTGGATATAGGCCAATGTAACCTCATTGAAATAGGCAATGATTGTTCCTTAATTCCTTTTATAGGGTCAAATCTAATTAGCTAGCGAAACTCCGTAGACGTGGTGGGTATCGAAATCTAAACACGATAAAATAATAATAATAAATAATTTGATTTGATTTTGTTTTTGGAGTCAATCGACCGCAGTCGGTGTCGTCACTTGAAATATCAGTTCAAAATAGTTTTTTTTTTTTTGTGTAAACGTCACAGGCGTGATGGGATCGGTATCTAAACACGATAAAACAAAAGAAAATAGATTTTATCAACTCATACTTCAAGTTACTTAGTAACAGTTAAGAAAAAAAAAAATCAGCTGCTTCCTATATTTATGTTCGCATAGCTCGTCAAAATGTAGCTGATTTTGATTGTCATTCAAATGGGTAACATGACCCATTGCGAATCAATATGCAATAGTTTAAAGTGTTTTCCAATGTGTAAAGAACAGTAATCCATCCACAAACTGACCACGATGAGCGCAGTTTAAAACATTTCAAATTGATCTTTAACTGCTTAGCTATAAGCTATAGAAATAACAGCTGCTGAAAATCAGATTTAATCAAAACACTTAAAAGAAAAGTCCAATTCACTCTACACAACCATTTTAAACTCGAAGTTGTATTCGCTACTATAAAACAGAATTCAGAAGTAAGGAACAATGAAAGCGATTTCATTAAATATTGATACTTTTTGGAAAGCGATTTTGTATCGATACAACTGAAAAGTTATTGAATAATTAATGGTCTTATACACACTATTGGACAATGATTTTTTGCTGAAGGACGACTTTAATGAGTAAGAAGTAGTGAAATCGAATTGAATGTGGGAGAGTACATTTTATTCTATTATCAATGCAAAATAAGTGATGACTGAAAGCGAACCTATAGACTAAAAGCGTTTGGCCACCGTAGCCGTCATCGGACGTCACTGAGAAACGAAATTATTCGAACCGAACTCGAACTCGGCGGTTCAGGCGCCGCGTTGCGACGCCAGTGTATGGATAAGATCAAACGTGTTTTGTATTGCCGGCACATCGGCCCGTCAAAATCTTGGGCAGTCGCGCCAATCTACTCGAAGCTACAGCAGCCGGGATGACGGCGCTCGGGTGACGGATGTGCGGTGGACACGCGGTCATAGTAAATCTATGCATCGCTACTTCGGCGCCGTCATCACTTTCTCGGTGACGTCCTGTTGACGGTGGCGGTGGATAAACACCCTATGTAATATTAAATCTATAAAAAGTACAAATAAATAATAATTATCAAGTTTTAATAAAACCTTTATTTACCTGTTTGTATAGAGAATCTCAATAAAACCTATTCATAAAATATTCCACCGCTTGCATAGGCGTTATTAGGTACAATCATACACATTAAAGCCTAAAGCCATTGAAGCCAATACCGCACAATTAACCGAATCGTTTACGGTTTTAATGAAGTCTTCCGAAACACCGGAATTTATCGGAAATGAGAGGGCGTTATAACGGGTTTTGGCATAATATTAAACTTTAGACGGTTTTAATGTGCAATTTAACTTTTTCGAAGTGCCGCAAAGCTTAGCGAAAGGAGGATTTATATGATTACTTCGGTCTTCCATTGATAAAATGGTTCGGTTTTCAAATGTGTGAGTTTGTGATGATAGCTACTTTTGTTAGTTTTCGTGCGAGTTCGAATTTCAAATGTTTGAAAAGACTGAGTTCGGAAATAGGGAATATGCATGTATTTTTTTTCACTAAATAGATAAAATACAGTAATATAAACCCAAGAGAAGTGTTGAAAGTTTAACTTTCAACACTTCTCTTGGGTTTATACGAGTATTAAGTTGAATTTAATTCAACTATTACTTGTTGCTCAAAAAAATTATAAAACTACAACAATTTTCTACTACTGGGGGCCAACCACCATCTCTTAAAGCAGTATTATTTTACATATTGTTAGTTCAGTGTGAGAAAGAGATGGAGCTATACAGGACGTCTAGTTCCATCTGTTTCCCGAACTGAATTAGTAAGATTACAATAATACTGCTTTAAGAGATGGTGAACTAGCTCCAGTTCAAATATCCGTTCCTGTCGTGGTCACGATGTGACGTCATTTACCACGTTACTGATAAATGATAAATGATTTTATTTCTGTAAGTAGGTTTATACAAACACTTTTACACGTCAAACATTTTTTTTTAAACTAGATGACGCCGGCGTTTCCTATCTGACTACTCTGAGAAGAAAGGCCGAAACAAACTCAGAGGTCACGGTCTCTTTTAAAGTAGGTTGGTGTCTGAAATGGTCTTTTGAGGAAAGAACCACACAGATTGAGTGGACCTGTCCATTAAGTGCAAGCATCTGTCAGTAATCGTACAGCTCAACATAAAAGTTAAGGAGCTCAACGATTCGACGAACAGTACCAAAGAAAGGACATTTGGATAGGCCGCATAATTTACTCAAACTGGCAAACTATGATTAAAGCTGAGAGAGAAAAAAAAACAAGGACCCATATAGTCTTCACATTCACAGTAATTAAAATAATATAACATTTTACAAAGTAAATATTCATGTCATTGTATATATAAAATTCATCAATGACAATGTGTATATAAGAAAAAAAAATAGCAAAAAGAAAAGAACAAAAAAATCAGTATGTATATTAAAAAAAAAAAAATTGGAGCAGCTCAATCCCACGCCTTTTTGTCATCAATGTAATCTTTAACGGTATAAAAATTTTCTGGCACAACTTACGTTTAATAAATGATTTGAATTTCTTAAGGTTCAGATCTTGAACGGGGCTTGGAAGTTTATTATAAAAACGTATACATTGACATCTGAACGAGCCACCTATTTTCTTGAGCCTTGTTGTAGGTACAACAAATTTGTGTTTGTTCCTAGTGTTCATATTATGAATATCACTGTATTTTTTAAACAATTTTATATTTTTATGGGCATATAAAGATTTTCAAAAATATACTGAGAAGGCACAGTCATTATATTAATCTCCTTACATTTCTCTCTGAGAGAGTGTCTTGGACTTAACTTATAAATTGAGCGAACAGCTCTTTTTTGCAAAACAAAGATAGTCTGAATGTTGGCGGCATTTCCCCACAATAGAATACCGTATGACATTACACTATGAGAATAGCTAAAGTACACCAAACGGGCTGTCTCTATGTCAGTTAAATTTCGAATTTTTCTTACAGCGTATTCTGCAGAGCTTAGTTTTTTTGACAATTTATCTATATGTGGGCCCTACTGCTTTGTTCACATCTGTTTTTAAGGTTTTTAGCCCCAAATCATATAAATTAAATTATTTTTTGTGCTTCATTCAAGCAGAAATAGCACTTACTTATTAGTGAGATTACGAGCACTTTCTAAATAATAGATTTTTATTCACATAGTTTTTTTATGTCACTTCTGGCATTGTCAACGGCGACGCGTTTTGAGTTTGCGTTCCATTCCACCAAAAAAACGGAACATAAAATAATGATTAATTGTAAAATAAGTAATTCATTAAAAATGTAAAAAAAAAAATAGGAATTGGTTTCTTGAATCCTATACAATGTACTTACATTTAAATAATTAATAAGTTTTGAATTATGTGCATATTCCCCATTGTTGCAGAAACCTTGCAAAGCTAAAAGAAAAAAAAAAAAACCCTATTCTTCGGTTCATTGATTGCAGCTTTTTGTTTTTGGTGGGAATGTCAAAGAGTAAATTAAATAAACCAACCAACGAAACTTACTTACATTTAGGTGTGCATCACGTGTAATAACAAACTTTCGAAGTCAATTTACTCTGAAATTATGCTTCCATATGCTACGTGTATGTCAGCCTTTTTTTTTTGGATGGGAAATCAGGAGGGCGTGTCAAACTTTTACTGACTAAACGCACCCGTGTTCCTTCAGTTGCCTGTGCCAGGGGCCACGGGCCACGGTAACTCTTTCGAACATCCCGCGACCCTGGTAGGACATGTATTTGGTGTGTGTGTGTGTATGTGTGTTTGGTGTGTGTGCTCTAAGATTTCTTGCAAGAAACTACATAATTTTCTAAACATCAATAATACAAGGGTGATAATATTTGACATAATAAACATACATAAGATAACAACTGGAATTATGTTGCAATAAAGAGCAAATTAGACTAAGCTCAAATAGACACAGAAGGCCTTACATAAAACTAAAAACATAAACGCGCAAGACGCAACTAACGTTCAATCCAGCAAAAACCTCTAAACTCAATCCAGTCTTTATTACCCAGTTCTTCCCAATCTGTCCCACAAGACGTATGACCGCATTTTTTCTCGAAAATATTTCGAGATAAGGCAAGTCGATCTTCTAATATACATTACATGCTCGCCTGACCATGTAGCGAAGGCCAATTCTACCCTATTCATTCGTATTTAAAATTGGGACCCTTAGGTTCACTCTTTCCTTCATCTATACCAATATGTGAATAAAATTGAAGTGTTTGTTTGTAATGACAAAATAACAGCTTTTTACTAAATGCTTAAGAACGTATTTATACGGTACTTATAACAAAAAACTATTTTTAAAATTTTTGTCTGTCTGTTTGTTCCAGCTAATCTCCGAAACGGCTGGAGCGATTTTGACGGGACTTTCACTGACAGATAGTTGATGTCATAAGGAGTAACTTACTTTAATTTTAGACAAGTAATTAGGGTTCCGCAAACCCATGCAAACAAATAGCGCGGGTGGGCGATGCAAAGCGGCGGGTCGGGGGACGAGGAACTCCCTCTTAATAAAATTTGGCTGTTATTGTGTATCTAGTATATTGTGTATCTTACTACTTCCACGCAAACGAATTAAGTCGCAGAGCACAGCTAGTGATCATATACGATTGTGAGCGAAAGATTACATCGGAATAGAGACAGGTCCCTTAATATTTTATGAAGAAATATTGAGGGTTGGTGTGGGGTACAAGGCATAAGAGTTGAAATAATTTAAAAATAAAAAAGGTGCTTATGACCACACGATAGAAGTGAAAACTTACGACCGGGAGCCAAGTGCTCCTAAAGAAGTTTTCCCTTAAATAAACTACAGGGGGCCAAACACCACCTCAGCAGTATTATTTTAATGTTACTTCAGTGTGAGAAAGAGATGAAGCTATTCAGGACCATCTCTCTAGCTCCATCTCTTTCCCACACTCAAGTAACGCCAAATACCACGTATCTTTACACCCTCTTCTTGTTTCGGCCACGTACTGCACCCCGGTATTTTCGAATAAAATTAATCCAAAAAGAAAACGTCGATCAATCACTGAACAAAAAGTCCGGTTTCACGTCGTCGTCGGTTATCGTTGTCCATATTTGTTTTAATTAACCTGAAACGGGCAGGTGTAAAAGGGATTCACTTGCACAAATATGGTGAAAACCGAACACGCGTTCGTGTTTGCTTATCAGTAATTACTGACAAATATGAATAATCAAATGTGTAGATAGGTTATATTAAAAATATGGACGGAATGTTTTATAATTGAGGTAACCTTATATGCGCCCTGATTCACAGATCGCACTTTTAAACTACATAAGCATTGTGGTATTTTGCTGCACAGAATCCACATCCTTTAGTCTATTCTCAGGACGTGAGGACGCCTAAGCCCTGTAAGTTCCATATAATCCCCCATCGCCAGCGTCCAGGCGGTGGGTGACGTGAGACGCCGTCCTCCCCATCACTAGAGGGACTCTGCCGTCATCCGTCCGTCTGCTGCACGACGTTTAGACGCCGCAGTCCTAACACTTGCTGCAGGGCAGTACGTTCCTGATGAAGACGCTGCGTTCCAGATTACGCGTGGTCCTGCTGCACAACACTGCGGACCTGGCTTTCTGGTTGCCTGATGCTCGCCACAAAACTTACCTGGAACTGAAACCGTCTGGAAGCTGCTACTTAATTTGCTTACTTTTTAAATCACTCTTCTGTAATTTTTTACCTACACTTCTGGACACATCTATTGGCCCACCTTGTATTTTTAGTTTCGTTTGGTCCTAGCTAAAATTTTATATTAGGTCGAGCAAAAAGTTTTTATGCAGTTTTGAACCTGGCACATTCACAATTTCATTCAATAGTCTTTTTTTGAATTTCGAACACAGAATTTAAAGAAACAAAAGACAATTTGGAGCCTGTTTGTTGATATCAAACAATCGAATACTAAGAAAACTTGGTTTTATTGGTTTACTTGGATTTAATTCTTGAAAAAATGATTGATATCTTTGGTTTTGCAACAAACATTACTTATTCTTAACATTAAGGTGAGGTTCTATCAATAATCTATGGATACTTCACCTGAAGTCGCCGTCCAAGCTGTGGCACTTATTCAGGCCGGACACAGCCAAAGAAACGTGAGTGCTCAACTTAATTTAAGTCGATCTGCGGTCCGAAATGTTTATCGGAGGTACCTAGAGACTGGCGGCTTTGTTCGTCGCCAAGGAAGGCCACGATCTCGAGTCACAACTGAAAGGCAGGATCGATTCATTGTGACGACCAGCTTGAGCTTTACCTCCATTGAGATACAAAACCAACTTCGCGACTTCCACGGAGTATCTGTGAGCGCTCGAACTGTTCGGAAAAGGTTAAAAGAACGCGATATGGTACCACACAAGCCAGCTAATGGGCCCAAACTAACGCGAGCCCACCGAACAGCGCGCCTTCATTTCGCACGCAGTCATTTAAATTGGACACAGCAAGATTGGAGCCGTGTACTCTTTTCTGATGAGTCTAAAATTGTGTTACATGGCAATGATGGAAGGAAGAAGGTCTACCGACGTAAGGGAGAGCGTTCGCACAATGCTGCTTTGAAGAGAGGGTTACTTATGGCGGTGGCTCATGGACTGTCTGGGGCGGTATATCCGCGAGCGGCAAAACTCAACTTGAGGTTGTTACAGGACCACGGCTGCCAACATTAAATGCTGAAAGGTACATTCATGAGTGCTTAGAACCTCACGTGATACCATACGCGGACTATGTGGGCCCAAATTTCCTTTTTATGCATGATAATGCAAGAGCCCATGCGGCCGGCATCGTCAGGGAATATCTTCGGGATGTGAACATCACAGTTATGGACTGGCCAGCCAGAAGCCCAGACATGAACCCCATTGAGCACATGTGGGACGAGCTAAAAAGACGTGTTAGGGCTCGTCAGCCAGTTGCCCAGACGATGCAGGAGTTGAAAACTGCCATAGAAGAGGAA
This sequence comes from Fissipunctia ypsillon, assembly GCA_947568875.1. Classification (NCBI taxonomy): domain Eukaryota; kingdom Metazoa; phylum Arthropoda; class Insecta; order Lepidoptera; family Noctuidae; genus Fissipunctia; species Fissipunctia ypsillon. The sequence goes on from OX387659.1 coordinate 18,344,391, forward strand.
TGGGAGATGATCCCTCAAAATTTCATAGAGCGGTTGATAAACTCTATGCCTAATCGTATGAGAGCTGTGGTAGATGCCCATGGAGGCAACACGCGTTATTAAATTAAACCTTTATTTGATAAAACATGTTTTTTATTCAAAAACAAATGGCCTTTAACAAGGCGCATATCCGACTTGTTAGGCGTAGCTCCATGTCGTATGGTATTCTGAATTCAAATTTAAAACAATACGATCGAAAAAGATGGTAAAATGTATCAGGTTTAAAACTGCATCAACAGTTTTTGTTCAATCTAGCAATCATATTTCGGTAGGGGCCATCGAAACCTAAACTCTAAGGTGGGCCAATAGATGTGTCCAGAAGTGTATTTTTAACAATGTGACTAACTATTAGCCCTCCGGCTAATCGTGAAGTTACAGAGCGTCTTACACAAAAATAAACCTTAATAATATTTAATTATTAAGAGAATCATGTTTTTTACCCATATACAAAAAAAACAAACAATCAAATCCAAAGGAAATTATTTTTCATTTTCTTATTTTTCAACATGATGTAGATCTGAGTTCGTAATAATAAGCAAACATTGCCGCCGCCGCGCCCCGCACCCCGCACCGCACCGTTGGTCAGTGACTTTTCGTAGATAAAGCGTATTTACTTTTTATGCAGTTGATTCTGCTATTTATTTTGTTTGGAAACTGCAATTTTTTAACTTTCTATTAACTACTAATCTTCGTGTTTTAAAATGTTTCGATGGACTAGTACAGTGCTCGTTTTAATTTAATGTCGTATGCCCAGAGCCACATTTTATGTATATAATTTTTATAAAAATAACTAATCCTAAACAAAAATAGCTAAGTGAAGTTCTAAAAAACTAAATAAAAAAATATTATTAATCTTATCAAGCCTTACCAAATGTCCTTTCTTTGGTATTGTTCGTCGAATCGTTGAGCTCCTTAACTTTTATGTTGAGCTGTACGATTACTGACAGATGCTTGCACTGACTAGACAGGTCCACTCAATCTGTGTGGTTCTTTCCTCAAAAGACCATTTCAGACACCAACCTACATGGTCTTCACATGATCTGACCAAGATTATGTCTGGACTTTAAAAGAGACTGTGACCTCTGAGTTTGTTTCGGCCTTTCTTCTCAGAGTAGTCAGATAGGAAACGCCGGCCTCATCTAGTTTAAAAAAAAAAATGTTTGTCATGTAAAAGTGTTTGTATAATCCTACTTACAGAAATAAAATCATTTATCATTTATTTACTTAAACAAGGTAATTAATATTCTTAATGTGCTTGTATTATAAGGCCGACTTTACATTGAAACTTTTTCTATCGTTTAAACGTTTCAAGCCTTTGTAACTTCAAAGTTGGGAGGCCTTGGTCATTAATGTGCTGTAAAAACTTTAATTTCAAGATTTTTCAGAAACTTCTGTTATTTTGGGTCATCGTGTTTCTAACCTACATTGAAAATCCATTACTATCTTCAACATAATGTAATTTCTTTTGTAATGTTTCGGCGAATGGTTTTACCAATTGAAGTGGTCGGTCCTGGGATACCGAGGTTAACTATATATAGCATTCGGTTTCATTCAAGTAAGTGCGAGCTAATGTAAATATTCTGTGGAAGACATTAATCAACACTAAGGGCTGATTTAACCAAAGTCAGATATATTTTATCCGTGGAATAAAATTGACGCCTAACAGTTTTTGTATGGAAAATCTGTCAACAATTTAAAATTTATTCGCTGGATTAGACTTATACTAGGTATAAAAGTTTGGTCGAATTCTCCGTAAAGCTGTATCTTCTTCTTTCTCTGGAGATTATACCTGAATAATAATGATTAAATAAAAGTGTGTCTTAGGTCAAAAGTAACTGAGAGGTCACATCTCGGAAACAACACTTCGGAAGAAAGTCAAACTTATAAGTTATCCGATTTTCTCAGAATCAACATTTATTTATTTGTTCTCAAGAAGTTTGAAGTTTTCCTACATTAAAAAAATGTGGCAGTAGGTACTTATCTAACGGCCGAACCCAATAACCTATTTCCAGTAAAAGACAGATCGCTAATGATGGTAGACAGTATATCTCTATCTGTCCTTATCTCAGGCCGGTAAGATTCCTTATTCTCTTATTATAGATTATTGGGATGTTAAAACCATAGATAGATAGGTTTTTCTATTTCCAGTAGCTATGCCAAAACTGTTGATAGATAGGTTATTGGGTTCGGCCGTAAGTAAATACCTACAACAACATAACAACGTTGTTAAGAAATACGTTCAAACGGTAAAGTATAAGTAAGTAGGTAATTTTTTGTCATTAATGTAAAAAGAAAATTGATTATATTTTGTTACAATTTTTCTCGCCCGCTCTCTCTTATAACTTGCACTATCATATTCGTTATCCCCAAGTGATGTCCACTGATTGAACTTAACAAATACTCCTATATATCCAAGAGTAAATACGTGCCCTTCTCTTATTTACGATAAAAACGTAGACAATGAAATTACCGGCCGGCTTTGTTAGGTAGCCGCTCCGTTTTAGGTAGAATAATTATGTCTGAAGGCCGGCTCTGTTTACTGTTAGTCTTTGTTCATAGAGTATTTTATTTTGAGTCCGCAGACTGGACACTTCTTGCGAAGCATGTACATATGTAGGTAAGTATGTTAAGATGTACATTTGTTTTTTTTATTGCTTTGATTACTCGGTATACTTGATCGGTTTACGTAATCTGTAATGAAATAAAACTGGTGTGGTTGAAATGTGTAAATATCAAAATTGTAAGTGTATTTTTAACTTAAAAGTATTGGCATTTACTGAAAACCAGAGGTAATCTTACTTCCTGTAATTAAGCGTAGTCTTTCCTTATTTTTCTACGAAAAGGGTGGCAAAAGGAAACCTCGGCGATTCCATCCAGGAAGTGCGTACGCGTTCTGGAGACAATGAGTTTAATCATGAGGAAATAATTGAGGAAAACTGTTCAACTTCCTTCTTTGGTAAACAATATCATTAAATGGCATTTTATGCCTAGGTAATAAAATAATTGAGTTAGTGCAGTGGGCCGCACGTCAATGGCAACTCTGACCGTAACCTCAAGCTATTATCTACTATTATTACCCAATATTTACGTTGTTTTTAGGGTTCCATACGCGAAATAACAACAAATAATAAAAATAAAATAATGTTAAAAATTAAAGGGGGGGGGGGGTAAAATTAAGGGGGGGGGGTAAAGAAACGTGTTTTTTAAACTGAACCGAATTTATAAAAAATATTAATAAATACAATAAGTAGTGTTAAATATTGTAAGGTGGTACGGAACCCTTCGTGTGTGAGTCCGACTCGCAATTGGCCGGTTTTTTTACCTTTGCAACCTATTTTTCTTTTTCTTTCTTTCTTGAGCTGGCCTCGCGTAGTACGGAGTTTGAATAGAATAAAAGGCCAGCTTATACTGGTTTAGTTACCACTGATGTACGGCTTGCCGTGCTAGATAAATTGTAAAGCTTGGTCCGCACTACATGCCTAGGTAACTAAAAAACAAAAATGTTTACTTTATAATTCGCATATATGCGCACGAAGCTTTACACAGTCATGTTTGTCAGAAAAGACTAGTGAAAAAAAGATTAACTAAAAATATAAATAACAAAATTAAAAAATTATTAAAACTCAGTATATAACTGGGTGTATTGTTTTCACGAAACAGACGATAAATAAAAATTCATTGTTCTGAAAATGTCTGTTACGCGGAAAACGGTTTGAAAATTAAAATAAAACCGCGAACATTTTTGTAAAAAGAACACAGTATAATTTTAGTCGACCGACAGGTTTTGACGTTATTTATAAATATGGGGCTGTCACCGGTATATTCGGGTAAAGAAAAATACGTATAATATGTACATACAGGATAATTTTAAAAGGAGTGCGGATATTTTAGCAGGTAATTAGGCGCATAAAACTGAACAACTTTCCCCAAGGAACATAAGTCGAAATCTAAAAAATAAAATTCAACTTCCCATACAAACATAAGTCACGTGACCAGTCACTTTGTATGAAAAGTCGATTTTCAATTTTAAGATTTCGACCTATGTTCCTTGGGGAAAGTTGTCCAGTTGCATGCACCTGATTACCTCCTGAAATATTCGCACTCCTTTTAAAATTATCCTGTATACTAATATTCTCGTAATAAAGCTAAAGAGTTTGTTAGTTTGAACGCGCTAATCTCTGGAACTACCAGTTGGATTTGAAAAATTCTTTTTGCTTTTGATAGCCCATTTTTCGAGCAAGGTTATAAGCTATTTAATATCACGCTACGACACTTAGACACCGCACAAAAAATACACAAAATCAGAAACAACGCTTAGCGAAAACGAAGTAATAGGGCGGGCGATAACTTCACGCGGACGAAGTCGCGGGCAGAAGCTAGTATAATATATATGGCTTCGTGTCGACGTAAAGCTCCTGTCATCTAAGGAAACACACGCATTCACACATAAACTCAAAAGTTCGTTATGTCAGATGAATATGACATGTACAAAATTAGCTGTCATAAGACCATTCTTATGTCAGTTATTTTTGTACATTTTGGGGATATATTGGATTGTATTAATAGATCAAGGGGAGGAATAAGGTGGCATTAATATATGACCGCTCTTGTTTCCTGCCGTAGGTGACGTGAGAGGGATTAGGTAGGTACTTCCAGAGAGTGGGAAGCAGCGTCTTTCTTTTATTTATTTCTTTTTTTTATAATTAAAAATATTCGTCTGGCACATTCACACCACCATACAATGCACACCACCTGCAGTTTTGTCTCTCCTTCTCCCTTAAGGGGGAAAGCACTAAGGCAGCCCGCGCAATTTAAATTTTTCTTACTATTTTTGCAGTTTGCAGTTGTGTCTGGGTGTATGTTAATTAAAGTATGATTTGCAACCATAACAAATATGATTTTACATCGGTTTAATAGGTAATCATTAGAATCGATAATACAACTCTTTAAGTTAATATAATCGTCAAATGTCAAGATTTCATGAAATAATCAATCTTAGTGTGGCGGCATATCTACATCGCCATAATGGAACGCGTCACACTGACGTCACGTAAAATCCTGCATCGCGCAATCAGAGTTTACCGCGCGACTAGCATATATACAACATCCCGACATCAAACGTCGGGCACTAGCCCACCAGACATAACACCCGTCTGGTCGGAGGATCCTCCCTTTTCTATGGAGGATGAGTGAACTTTACACCCTGTTCCTCATGCCTCTATACTGGTGACCCCGACGTGATCGTCAGCGCAGCCTTCATGCAACTACTACAGCATGACGTCATCAGCATCACTTCCTCGAGCTTTCGAGCAGCGAGTCACGCAGCCAGCCAGCACCCACGGCTTCAACGGGTATCCTGACCACCAGCATGCAGCGACCGCGCATACCTGGTCATCATCCTCAGCCTCATCAGCAACCTTGGCACAGCACACTGCACTCTCGGCCGGTCAAACAAGCAGAGCCCTTCAAACTTCTCCTGGTCGACGCCAGCAGTCTGCCTCAACCCGGCGCTGTACTACATCCGACGCACTGGAGCATAACGCAGCGCCACCCCGACTCACTGGGGGCATCTCCGCAGACAGTTCCGACTCACCGTGAACTATGCGGCACCCGGTTCCGACTCACTGGAACCGCAACTGGCCCTGGCAAGCATCGCAAGATACACGACTCTGCCCACTATCGACCTCCGGTCTCCGGAGGGGAGTGATGTGGCGGCATATCTACATCGCCACAATGGAACGCGTCACACTGACGTCACGCAAAATCCTGCATCAATTCGTGCTCTATACTTGGTCTTAGAGAGTTGTATTGATGACTTTTATGATTATAATTCTGTAAATAAATATTTGTTACGGTCGCGAATCATATTTTAATCAACATACAACCCAACACTGACCTGCAAATTGCAAATAACGTAAGACAATTTGAATTTCGCGGGCTACCCTGGCGCTTTCGCCTTAATCCATCCAAAGGTTGTCTTTAAAATATAGCTTTTAGCGATAAGACCGCCCATTATGTCGCCCTATTTAAAATTTCTACATTTATAGTGTTAATGATAAGAGCAGTGGCGCAGCTACAATCATTATTAGTAGAAGGAAGCCGAAGAAAAAATTCTTCAGTTCTCATAAACTCAGACGAAAATCTGTAGGTTTTTAATCTTATGATGTATTAAACTGGTATTAAATATAATTATATAATGTGATGTGATACATAGGTACACACATAGGTGTACCATATTATTTGGTAATAATAGACATTAAGAAGAGTGGTTGTTCGGTAGGGAAGCCGATACGAATCGGGTTGTATGAAGGCTGCGCCCCTAATAAAGAGTCAATTCTATTTTATTCTGGGCATCCAGCCCTACTACCAACACATTGACTGGCAAATTTTTTTTCCATGAACTATTATTTTAGTAGCTAATGTCAATAAGATAGAAGATATTTCTTACTGTGGGTATGCTATGAAGCAACTGCTAATATCATAATATCTTTTCCACAACCCAGTTACTGGGTAACACGATACCCCTTGGTAAGACTGGTTGTCGGACTTCTTGGGCATCTGATTATGTAACGACCGTCAAAGATTTACGAATGACAGCCGAGACCAACGGCTTCACGTGCTTTCCGAGGCACGGAGGGTTCTCGATATGTGATGGATGGTCAATCTTTGTCGTCATCAATACGAACACCTATACCATCAGTGCAATGTCATACCATCTGTTCCCCCAATTTCCCCATTGATCATTCAATGTTCTCGTATTTATCCATCCCCTTTTGTTTAGTTTAAAAACCTTTTAAAATAATCACTTAGGTACTTTACGATCTTGTGATTATCTATTGATAATCTCAACACTTTTAGCGAGATTAATCTCTGCTAACTTTTATGTTCAAAGGACGCGATTACCAAATGAATATTTTTTTCGACGTTTCAGTTTTCAGAGAACTACTTCCGCAAATTACCACCTCGTTGGTCTGGTGGTTGCAAGCGCTACTGCTGGGCATGAGGTCCTGTGTTCCATTCCCAAGTTGGGCAAAGTGTTATTGGGGTTTTCTATCTGGAATGACTGAGAAATCCAAATCTAGATTTGCGCCCGGTTGATGGCAATAGGCTAGCCTCCTACACGTGTGATTTAAACATAACTGGTGAAATGTGGGTGTACCTACTATAGGTACACCTCTGCCCAACCTTTCGGGTTATGTTACTTCCACCCTGAAAATTATTAAATTTACATTTACCATAATTGGTGTTTTTCATAGTGTATGATCGATGTTTTTACATTGTAATTATAAATACATTTCACCCTCCACGTAAATTTTCCGGAAGCGCCTCTGTCCGGCGAAATGAAAGGTCTCTTTATGTTATTTTCCCCTACAAAGGGCGAAGTCAAAGAATCGGATCTGTAAGTGATTATTCTTTACTTACACTAACACTGATAGGTTTCTTATTATAAGAAAAAGGAGAACAATAGCTCATTTTTACCCGGATAAGCACAAAACTAAAGGGAGGATTCATCCGGCATTTCTTCAAAGTAAACACACATGCCCCAATTTGTAAAGGAGAGCGGAGACGCGGAGAGCTTTGTAAATAATTTTGTAAATATTTGATCCGTTTACTGCGTCGATAGCCTCGTTTGTCTAGTGGTCACAAGCGCTACTGTTGAGCATAAGATCCTGGGTTAGATTCCCAGGTCAGGCAAAGTGCTATTGGTTTTTACCATTATTAATTTCTCAGTAGCAGCCCGGAGTCTGGATTTATGCCCGGTTGATGGCAATAGGCTCACCTCCTATTACATGGTTTTAAACATATGTAATTGGCAAAATGTTGGTGTACTATAGGTACACCTCTGCCTTACCCTTCAGGGATTACGGGCGTAATATTATGTTATATTTTGTTTTGAACCGTTTAACGATGTGTGACTCTTCGTGAATTATTGATTTGTGAGTCTGGTACACAACACAAAGGAACCTGAATATACTGAGAAAACATAATGCGCTTTTATTATATAACAAGCTGTGTCCAGCGACTTCGTCTGCGTGGATGTCGTAAGATACACAATACTAAAATATTAACATCCACATTTTAATAAAACACCCTCGTCCCCCGACCCGTCGCGAACCGTCGCGTTGAATCGCCCACCCGCGCTATTACTTCGTTTTCGCTTAGTGTTCTTTCTGAATTTTTTCGTTTTGCTCAGCTCCAAAGGGTCGTAGCGTGATGTTAAATAGCCTATAACTAACCTCGAGAATTGGGCCACCAAATGCAAAAAGTAGTTTTCAAATCCGACTCTTTGTTCATAATTTCACGAGTTTTAATATTTTTGCTCAGAACCCAAATTATTTTTCTAAACTAAAAGTAGCCTTAATTACCCGCCGTAACATCAGCTATCTGCCAGTAAAATTGTTCCAGCCGTTTCGGAGATTAGCCGGAACAAACAGACAGAAACACAGACAAAAATGTTAAAAATTGCTTTTTTTTATAAGTACCGTTTATACTTTCTTATGCATTTAGTAAAAAGTTGTTATTTTGACATTACAAACAAACACTTCAGTTTTATTTATTTGCATAGATAGCTGTGACCCGTGACTTCATTCGCGTGTATGTTGTAAGATACACAATATACTAAAATAACAACCACATTTCAATAAAACTCCCCCGTCCCCCGACCCGTCGCCACAGATTACCAGAGAAATCACTCCATGTACTTACGCGTGTTAACTACCTACGGGCGGCCTGTCCGCACGCAGCTCATTTCTCAGTGGGTGGCCGACAGCTGCGAGGCGCATACGTACGCATACATTTCGGTCGACCTGACTACTTAGTTTCAAATTTTTTATGATATAGCTGGTTCTGGTGGTGGTGGTTGTCATCCATCAAGAGAAGAGATAAAAACTTGTCTTTTTTCAGTTTACCTACTGATACAGTTTTACTATCGTTTGTTAAATAGGTAAATTGTTTAAAGCTGCATGTTTCGTGTTTTATTGGTAGGTACGTAATTACTTCTACTACGCGTCTGAGATAAGAATAGAAAGGTCAATGACCTCCATTTGTCAACTGTCATTTAAAAATTACGTTTAGCAAAAATCTATTTTGTGCAAATTAATTTTCATTAATATTTATTATCTTTATTATCTTGTTAATGTTATGTTCATGTGATTATTGTTTATTTAAAAGGCTGCAAGTGTTAGAAAAGCGTGCATGACGTCACAATACGTGGCAATACGTAGCGTGCTTTGCGTCAATGGCGCCAGCGCAGGTTTGTTCATAGTGTAGAAGCATAGTAGTTACCTATTACGCTAATTGTGTAAATGAACGAACAAATCGATTAATCGTGTTTTCATTTTCCTCCATATCATATTTCATTCGCATTCATGGCCATGCGGAGTGGTTACGTCACTGATTAAGTAATAAGGTCAAAGAGTGGTTCACCACAAATGACCGCGATGGTACATTAGATATTTTCTTGTCATTAACTTTATATAGTTAGGTACTAAACGTAGCGTACGATGTGTGACTTACTTGTCTTAGAATTGCAGTTTTGGGGTGTGGTCACAGAATACTAAATAGTTACCTAGCATAAAACATTCCTCGGTCTTTAATAAGTATTTATAACAATTATACATGCTAAAACATTAAAAAAACATTTTGTTTTATTTCATATTATTTCATAAAGTGTACTACAAATACCTACTGACATCTTTATCGAAAAAGGCAGCCCTGGCAATTCACAATAACCACGCGGTGGCACGCAGCTACAAAGCAAAACTCACTTTACGCTTGTAAGGTTAGGTACATTTTCGTTAACAGCGTCTAGAGACTCGAAGGTGTAGCAGTAGGTATTGAAAATTTTGTATGGAGTGATTTATCTGGTAATCTGTGCCGTCGCGTTGAATCACCCGCCCGCGCTATTACTTCGTTTTTGCTTAGTGTTCTTTCAGACTTTTTTCTTTTTGCTCGACTCCTAAGGGTCGTAGCGTGATGTTAAATAGCCTATAACTATCTTCGAGAATTGGACTACCAAATACAAAAAGAATTTTTCAAATCCGACTTTTTGTTCATAATTTCACGGGTTTTCATTTTTTTTTGCGCGGAACCCTAATTATTTTTCTAAAATAAAAGTAACTTAAATTACCCGCCGTAATATCAGCTATCTGCCAGTGTAAGTCCTGTCAAAATCGGCCCAGGCGTTTCGGAGATTAGCCGGAACAAACAGACAGACAAAAATGTTAAAAATTGCTTTTTGTTTTATGAACCGTTTATACTTTCCTATGCATTTATTAAAAAGTTGTTATTTTGACATTATAAAGTCACATTATTAGAATAAGGAATAAACGAATTAAGGCCGAAAACATTATTAGAAAAACAAAAGGCAAAGGAAAAGGCAAAGAAAGGAAGGAAGGGAAAGGCTTTGGTCGGGCAAAGTGTTATTGGGTTTTTCTATCTGGAATTTCTCAGTAGCAGCCCGGAGTCTGGATTTGTGCCCGGTAGATGGCAATAGGCTCGCCCCTTATTACATGGGACTTAAACATAACTGGCGAAATGTGGGTGTACCTACTATAAGTACGTCTCTGCCTAACCCTTCGGGGAAAAAAGACGTGATGTTACGTTATGTTACATTATTAGAATATTTGCATTCTAATAATGTTTTCGGCCAGTGACTTATTTATAAAATAAATTCCATGGCAGATTATTCCATGGCCGACTGAAAGCATGCAGTCAGGTTTTTAATTGAAACTTTACTGTCTTTGACTGTCAAGGAATGACAGTTGTGATTTGAATATGTGGCAAAATTGACTACGCTTCAGAAATAAAGGCTAGGTGACAATCTAGAATATTTTTAGGGTTCTGTACCTCAAAAGGAAAAACGGAACCCTTATAGGATCACTTCACTGTCCGTCCGTCTGTCTGTCTGTCAAGACCCTGTTTCTCAGGAAAGCGTGGAGATATCAAGTTGAAATAAAATTAATATCAAATAAGTAGGCCACGGTCCATTGGAGCTCTAAAAAAATCAAGCTACTAAATCAACGCAACAAAAAAAAAAAATGTTTATTTATTTTTATTTATTTCACACAACAATAAGTACAACATCTTACAGTATTCCAAGACGATGTTATACCCTCTTTATCTTGTAAAATATACCTAAACATAAAAATTCACAATAAAAATAAATCTAAAATAATAAAAATCCCAATAGTTTCAAATTTGTATGCCTCCTTCAATGTATCTTTGTGCTCCTGACACAAATTTCGGCAGGCTATCGAACACATCTTCCGACGGCATATTATTTATGATACGCGTGGCCCTTGACATGTGTTCGGTCCACCCCCATCAGGAACGAATTTCATTCTCACGTATGATTTAAAACAAACAAAATTTTCGCAGCCGCCATCTTGGATTTTTATTTTGACTTCACTATTGGCTCACTCTTTATAATATAAAGAGACAAAGAGAGAGAAGGTTGCATGGAGGGGGCGTAACGCTTTTTCGTTACTTGATGATATTTATCTACCAGCGTACTCCTACCGCAAGCCACGCTAAAGAACTTTGTTCCAAAAATTGGCCATTTATGCAACATAATCGTCGGATAAATAGAAAAGTGGCGTTATTAAAAAATAACAAATTTTACAATACGTGCGTTTAAAGTTTTTAGTTTTTTTATTTATTTTTTATTTTTTTATGATGCATATTAAAATATAAGTGTTATATATCATTTTAAAGGTATTTACATAAGGATTAAAATGGTGTAATTATTTTAATTAATTTGTTAAGAAGGGGGGCATTTTAAGCAAGAAATGTCATTTTTCTACAGAAATAGAAGAATATTGCGGAAGGTATTTTCTAAAAAGTGAAAAACAATAAAGGAGAATAAATGGTTTTATTAAGTAATTTTTTTTTTATAAAATGAGATATTTAATGAATACCACATCTACTTAAAATTAACAATCATTAAAAAAAACTATCTTAAAAGTAACCCTTACTTATTAGATAAATCAATGGCAACAATATTGAGATCAATGAATTTTAAATCTATCCATATTTTTTATAACAAAATAAATCGAAAACGTTTGTTCCTATAAGTATTTTTTATTATTATTATTAATAGTAAATCTTGTACCTATTCTACCAATCAATATAGAACTAAAGTATTTGGTATTCTTTTCTTAATTAAAAGTTATTTCTAAAAATCAAATAGAGCCTCTTCTATAAAATACAAACATGAGTAAAACATTCCAAAATACTATAAATTTTCAAATTCAGTCATTATAAATTAGAGCAGTGTTGGCCCAGTGGTGGCCCAGGTCGCAGGTTCGAACCCCGACAGGCGCTTTACTTTGTGTAAATTATTTTATCACCACTGCTCTCAAAACGGTGAAGGAAAACATCGTGAGGAAATTGCCATGTCCTAGAACCACAAATTCGAAGACATGTGACATCTACCAACCCGCACTGGGCCCGCGTGGTGGATTAGAGCCCACTACCTTTCGGTGACAGGAGGCCTGTGTCCCAGCTGTGGGAACGTTATAGGCTGATTATGCATTATAAATTCTGTGGATAGTATTTTAAACGGTAAAATATTTCAAAATCTGAACAAACTAGGTACAAAGTAAGTACCGTTTCAAACAAAAACGATGAGAGATTAATCAGTTACAGACTTTCATAAAAGTTTTTATAAAATCTAGGGATTATATTTTTATCTATAAGTGTAAGTATATCAGCTTTCTTACTATCAGACACAGCCAATTTTGTTGAGTAAAGCGCCTGTAATTCAGAACACAAGTTCGTTCTTTTCTTGGTAGCTCGAGTTTTGACCAGGACGGTTTTGAAACTCTTTTCTTTATACGAGCACTTGTAAAAGAATCGATCATTGAACTTTTTCTCCACTCGGACATCTTTAATATCACCCATCTTTACCTTTTCTCTATCTTCGTTCATTGTGTAATTAGCTCCAACACCGTCTGCAATTTTTTTAATGTCAAAGAAGCTCTCATGGTTTAGTTCGTGGACTCTGTATGGATTTCCTTTTTTTTTGGCGGTTCTAATCAATGTTATGTATTGTTCCGGGACGTAAATAGGTGCAGATTTCAGTGACCTCGAAATATTTCGTTCAATAACAGAATGCGCGGAATCTCCTTCATTTTGTGAGTGACCCTTTATGAGAAACTTGTGGGTAATAGATTTTACATTTTCTAAATTAGTTACAGCGTAGATATACATTGCAATCATAAATTTATTCTTTTGTTGTCCACAACAGTTGTCGCTATAAAATATAACTTCAAAATCATCTTTATTTTTTTCTTGTAAGCTTTTTAAATAACTTAAAACGCAGGATTCTATTTCATTGACTCCTCTTGATCCTTCACCTTCGTGCCAGACGTAGCAGTTTACGTCTTTGGATCCAAGTTCGTAAATAGTAAAGTTGAGAACATTAAGTTTAGAAATATAAAAAAAATTGGAAACATCACCTCTTGGACACGGCATCACGGCTTGCAAATCATAGACAGCAGTTATACATTTATCATGAGCATTTTCTTTATCCAGCTCTTTTTCTTTTCTCACTAAATCTTTTTCTTCCAGATGAGAGAAATATTTGGTTCTTAATGGCTCTTTATCTTCTGCATTATTATAAGCTGCGCAATCCTCACACTGGTCCTTTTTCGGAGACCAAAACGAAATATTGTACTCTTTGGAAAATATATTGTAATATATTTGATAATCAGCATGAGGAACGTTTTCCGAATAACATTTTGTAACATAGTCTCTATGTAATTGCGCAATAGAGAGACCTCCTTCAATGTATACCCGGCTTGTACTGGCTCGACAGTAATGGCTTTCGATTCTAGGTATAGAATTGATATGTTCTTTAATCCCATCAATAATTGCAGTACCAAGCTTATTGTGTTTACCATGTTTCCCTCTTTTGTCCTCTTTGAGAAAACCCCCAACCATAGAGTTTTGCATGGAAATTACGGTTCTTATCGGTCTGTCGGATATTCCCAGGGTATTTTTAAAAAAAGTCTTACAAACCCGAATATTTTCTCTGTCTACTTCAAAATTAAAAGCATGGTTGTAATCTTTTCTAGTACTTCCTTCGCGAATATATCGATACCTGGGTTTTATTGCAGTTACATGTGTATTGATAAATTGACGTTGCTTATCTAAATCTCCCATCTTCCAGTAATTCATAAAAATAAGTTGCCGCTTGTCCTCACTAATCTTGTTATAACATTTTAGTTTACATTTTTCAGTACATGTTGGTTTTATTTGTCTTTCTTGCATTTGTTTTCGTGACTTCGATGTCGATATATACGCTTTTCCAGAGTTCCTTAATAGTTTAGCTTTATTTTTTCTCCATTCTTCTGGCACAGCTTTTCTCTTTCTGCCGATCTTTGCTTTCTCTTTTCCATCTTCCACTATATCTTCTTGGCTTTCATTAATTCTAGTGGTTTCATCTTCTGAAGATGTTGATGACATTTCAAGATCTTCGCGTAGTATAAAATCTGGGTCATTATCTGCATCGTCAGACGAAAAGTCCTTTTGACTGTCAGGTATGGAACTGGAAGAATTATCATCATCATTCTCAGAGGAAATATCCGATTCTGATATTATTATATTGCATGAAGTCTTGGTATGGTTAGAAAGTAGAACGTTAGTACTTTTTTCTGATTCTGAATCACTTGCAGCAGGTTCCACAATACTTCTACTGGGCCCAGGTTGATCGTTTGGCATAATGTATGGAATTATTTGTGAATACGAAAAAGAATTGTTGCTAATGGGATTAGGATCCTTAACATTTCTATTTAAACTAATCAAAGGAGTGCGTTTGGTATTTAAATTATTTTTCAATGGCTCGACGTCGATAATCTTACACAATTTTGATGTAGATACTTTGTTTGCTAGTTCTATATTCTCTGAAGTTGAGGTATGGTCTTGAGAAATCAGCTCCAACTCTGAATTAACCGCTTTCGTGGATTCAGATGTATTAGATATTTCAGGTATGACAATTAGTGGATCTTCGTTTGATTTTAACGGAACTGAATTAAAGCCCACTGGATTCTCATCAGAAAACTCCTTAGACATAATCATTTTTATCATTTTCTCACCACGCTTCATACTAAAAATAAACAAAAAAGTTTTTCATCAATATTTTCGTTTCAAAGGTTAAATAAAAACATTTTTATTCAATTATTTTTTTAAATAATGTTGTACTTTTAACGTAAAAATGCATGTATTTTTTAACAAATAAACGTCATGATTAAAAAAAATTCATAGCAAAAAATAATTATTCTAAATAATTATTACACACTTGAAATTAAACATTTTTCTGATGAACTTCATGGCTACTAAATGTACAGAAACTATAAAGAAAAATGGCATATGTACAGAAGTTACATGTCTCTATAACTTTATTTTACAACAAACAGTCACATTTTAAAAAATGCCATTTCTCTATAAAAGGTGCAATCCCAATTATAGTTCAATTTTAAAGAACAAACGTCATTTCTCGAAAAAATACGTTTTTCTATAAATATTTCTTACCTTTTACAATAGTATCCAAACGCTATTTTGAGAGATGTCACTTTTGTACAAAAAAGCACATGCACTCAGTTTCGTGGTCGGGTTACAAATGGCAGAGCGACGTTTTTCTACAATCAAAATGGCGGATGACCACAGAGTACAGAAATGACACTTGCGACATCTGGTGATCTTGACGTGTAATTTTATAAAGTGTCTTTTATCCATATAAAATAATATTGATATCAGACTTGTTTTAACTAATAACCTCATTTTCCAATAAATTTGAAAAATGTAATTTTTCCATTTAATCGACGAATATGTATATTGACACTCGCAAATAAAACAAAACTTATATATATACAGGCTGACTTTGAAAATATGCGACAAACTTTAAGGAGGTGTTTTACCCACCAAGATGAACAACTTTTACTATGGGACCAACTTAAAATTCGCAAAAAAAAATTCGACCTTCCCATATAAAAGTACATACCCGATCGGGCCATTTGTTATAAGAAGGTCGAATTTTTTTTTGCGAAGTCTAAGTTGGTCCCATAGTAAAAGTTGTTCATATTGATGGGTAGAACTCCCCCTTAAATTTTGTCGCATGTTTTCAAAGTCACCCTGTATATATATATAGGTTACTTCCCGTTGACCTAGAATAATGAAAAACACGAAGCTAGGTCTCAGAGCACAAGTAAAGGAAAAAGTCCGAAAAGTCAGACCGAACTCGAACACGAAAGAGAGCCAGCGGACCAACGATCGACTTAACGTGATGAAAGATGTACACCCACCCGCGGATCGACCGTGGTAAGCGTAGCTTAACCTGATCGATCGACCCGTGTGGCTGTTATCACTTAGCCACGGAACACTATTTCCGCATGCAATGAGAAGTGAGCCACAAAAGGTCAGGTTTAAAGGTTATATACGAACTAAATGTACCTCGATGTAGATTACAATTATTTAGGAAGAATGTATGTGTTCATGCCATTCAGCACCCTAATTGCGTAACACACTATCAATCGGAATCTGAATCATATTGAAGCAAATTGTTAATCCATTGCTTCATAAGTTCGAAAAATTTGTCTGCACGACACGTAAATAACGCAATGAATGTTGTTGAACTGTCAAAATCAAACCGATTTCGATTGATAATGTGTTAAGCAATTGCCCCGCAGGTGTATAACAAGTTGGCTAACTCATTTAAGGAACTTTGCATCCCCATGCGCAAGAAAAGCTGACAATTCGGTTATTAGATAATTGCTTTTATGACATTGGCGAATATGTGGAATATTGTAAAAATTCAAGATGAAATGTACTTAATTTTGGCATTGATATGAAAGTTATGATTACATAAATATAATAATATTATTTCACATTCGACTTATTATTTATTTATTTTATTGGTTCACCAACAATTGTTTGCACAGGTTGTATGCTAGAAAGTAACATACGGAAATGTGAATGCAACAGTGCAACAATCACTTATAGGTAAACTCCGCATGCATAAAGACGTTGTACAATTTACGACGATTTTTTTTTTGTTGTGTTTTGTTGACGTTGTTTAATTTATTTTGTTTTTTTTTCGTTTTTTTTTTGTGCGTTGTTTGTTTTTTTGTGTTATTATAAATCACAAATCTTAAAATTTATTTACGTACTGGTTAAGAATGACATTTGAATATGTGTACACCGATATGTTGTGGAAAATGTATAGAACTTAAAAAAATATTAACACCATACTATGTAAAACTATATTCTTACAAATAAATAAATTCTGATTCTGATCCCTCTCGACGTCTTATCAACTAAAACCTTCTATATCTATGTATACATAGTATACATATACATAACTATACACAGGGTGTAAGGGACAGCCCTCCGCAGACTGATGGAGTGAATTCAGTATATCATACTAAGACGACCGGTACATGAAATTATTTCAGGAACGTTATGGGAATCCTATAAATCTGATTTGTTTTATTACGTCACACGGCAGCGCAGCGAGCCTTTGGCCGTCGAGTATTTCAACATCCATTGCTGATTTTTTGATTTTAGCTGTTTTATTTACTTAAATGTAGTGGTGCGTATAGAGAATGTAATATTACATTGAAATAAAGGAATAGTAACTGAAAAAAAAAACGCAAAAATTTTCCTGAGAATATTTCTGGTGGAATATGATTAAAAATAAGGAGCTGAATGCACCCTGTTAGTTTGTCTGTATTAAAATCGCTTTTCGTGTCTGTTTTTGTGATCATATTGTTCTTACTACCCAACGGATTTTGATGCGGTTAGAGAATTTATTCCAGAAGGTTTATGTGCATAATACAAAAATAATATATTAATCATACTTATAATAAAGAATTCTCCATGTTTTTTCAAATTGTCCCTGGGGGTCTACTCCCTAAATCCTTCAACGAAGGTACGGGGCCGTCCGAAAGAAGTTAATCCGTCAAAACAAGTGTAAAATTAAAATTTTGGACGAGCACAAACATCGAGCGTAGGGACAACTGTAAAATCGTGTTGTCATTCATTCTTAGTTCGGAAACCGAACTAATCGTATGTCCGTAAGTGATACGGAGTAGGAATCGCCCGTAACTTCGGCCGAAATTACGGACGTCGTGCTTAGGGAGTAGACCCCCTGCTGTTTTTTGTGCGAAGCAGAGGCAGGTCGCTAGTTATTCATAAAAATAGCTATATCAACTCCATATCTACCATAGACAGTGTAGTGTCTGTGATTGACAGAGAAGGAAGCATTATGTCATCTCTAGCGCACGTGTGGTCGTATAGCAGTCAGTCACTGTGAGCGGCGAGAGTGAGAGGGCACGCGCGTCTAAGAGCCGACAATATAGAGGGAAATACCACATTTTGGCGACGAGGATTAACAGGACTACTGTGAGTAATTAATATTAAATTACATCAAAAAAAAATAAATAATAATAATAATAATTATTATGTACGGTGTTTTGAGATTTGAGACAGATTGCTCAAAATAATTAAACTCACAGTACAAATCACGGTGAGGCCCCGTGAAGTAAACATTCTATTCGTATAGAGATATTTATCTAGTTACCTATGTTGCGAGACGACCGCGTTGTTTTACTGATGCTGTAGGGTATCATTATCAAGCGGGACGGTTGTTTACATTTCTCATTGCTAAGTAAAATAAATATAAGTACCCACTTATGGGGTCGCTTATGCATGATTTATTTATAGAAGGAAAGGTCACACGATTAACGAATACATGTTTAAAAGTCGTATTTAAAATTCCTGCCTCTGAACTACGGGGCTGGGTTCGATTCCCGGTCGGCTCAGAATTGAATATATTTTCCAGATTACAAATATTTACAAAATGCGTACATACTGTTGAGTTGCATGATTGACTTCGTTATCTAGTACTAGACTAGACCAATATTAGATTATTATGATGCTCGTATAAAAGAGAACATGAGTCTCCTCCTGTTTGTACCTCCTCCTGTTTGTACTATACAGGTAACGCCTGTTCCTGTTACATAAGTTCTAATGTAGTGATGTACCATATCAGCGTGATGATGGACACAAACGAGTGACGTCTTTGTTAAGCTGTGATGTTACCAGATGATGCCTGGTAGTCCAGGAACAGGTGACGCCTGTAAGGACTTAGTAATGTAATTTAGTACAGGTGATGCCTGTAAGTACAAGATGCGACGTCTTTGTTAAGCTGTGATGTTACCAGATGATGCCTGGTAGTTCGGGAACAGGTGACGCCTGTAAGGACTTAGTAATGTAATTTAGTACAGGTGATGCCTGTAAGTACAAGATGCGACGTCTTTGTTAAGCTGTGATGTTACCAGATGATGCCTGGTAGTCCGGGAACAGGTGACGCCTGTAAGGACTTAGTAATGTAATTTAGTACAGGTGATGCCTGTAAGTACAAGATGCGACGTCTTTGTTAAGCTGTGATGTTACCAGATGATGCCTGGTAGTCCGGGAACAGGTGACGCCTGTAAGGACTTCATAATGTAATTTAGTACAGGTGATGCCTGTAAGTACATGATGCGATGCGACGTAGGTACGTCAGAGTGTGATACATGAAAGTTTTATACGGGTGATGCCCGTAATATGAAGTTTTGTGTACGGATAACGCTTGTTTACTGAAGTTTGAAGACAATTCGTACAATATTGTTAGTTTAATTTGAACTATGGTGTGAATGAACGCTGTATGAAATAAATAATGAATGTGTCAGGTTGTTAAAGGGATGATGCCCATTTGGTGACCTAAATTAAACATTCTTTATTTGTTTCATTGACCACAGATTAAAATATGATGTCAAGTCTTACCATAGAAAAATTTGAGTGCGATGGTGAAGCAGGATCTGTTGGAGCAAGATGGGAACGTTGGAAAAGGAGTTTATATATTTACCTGGAAGCTGCCGATGTGAATATTAGTTCTAAAAAACGCGCAAGTTTGTTACATTGGGGAGGACAAGAACTCCAAGAAATACTGTTTAATATACCGGGTGGCTACGTTAAGGCGACTGAAGGAGATGATCGTGACATAGACGTATTTGAGGTAGCAATAAAGAAGTTAGATGAGTATTTTGCGCCTAAGCAAAATAAACGGTATGAGAGACACCTATTCAGACAACTGAAACAAGAAGAAAACGAGAAGTTTGAAAAATATTTAGTTCGACTAAGACAACAAGCTTTGAAATGCCAATTTACGGATGTGGATGATAGTTTGATTGACCAGATAATTGAAAAGTGTTCGTCGGAAGAACTCAGAAAGAAATTACTTCGTGCAGGTGAAAAAATTACCTTAACTGAAGTAATAACCGAAGCAAATACTCTAGAGGTGGTGGAACGTCAATTAGGTGATTTCAGTCAGAAAGGAAAAGATCAAACTGTTAATAAAATCAATACACAAGTGAAGGAAAAGACATTCATAAATAATAGCAAAAAGGTGTGTTTCCGATGTGGTAGCTGGAATCATCTAGCTTATGATGAGAAGTGCCCAGCTAAAGGAAAAATATGTAACAAATGCAAGAAGGTGGGGCATTTTCAAGCTCAGTGCAGAGGAACAAGCCTAAAACGAAGCAATGAAGATAACAAAGCGGAAAGGGGCGGAGACGCGAAAAGATCTAAGAAGTCGAGCCAAAGAGTTGAAAATATAAAGCAGGCGAACGCGATAGAAGATAAAATTGATTATGTTTTTAATGTTCTCCATAATGACACACTCGCTTGTTTAGTTGGTGGAACTCAAGTAGAGATGCTGATTGATTCAGGTTGTCAACACAACTTAATAACAGATAAGACATGGTTAGAAACTAGAGAAAAAATTTTGAAGACAGGAAAAGAAGTAAAAAATCCAGGAAAAACATTCGTTGCTTATGGAAGTGAAATCCCTCTCAAATTATTAACGTCTTTTAATGCAGATATTTGTGTGGGATCAAAAACGCAAAACGCCACCTTTTACGTAATAGACAAAGGGACCCGTAATTTACTAGGCAAAACAACGGCAATAGCATTGGGCGTACTAAAACTTGGATTAGACGTAAACCAAGTTGAGACGACACCTTTCCCTAAATTCAGAAACATTAAAATACAAATACCAATTAATACTGAGGTAAAACCGGTCGCACAACCTTACAGACGAATACCGATTCCTCTGGAAGAAAAAATCAATTCTAAAATAGACGAACTACTGCAAAAAGATATAATAGAAAAAGTAGAAGGACCGTCTGAATGGATATCACCGGTAGTACCGATTCTGAAAGCAGACGGGGATGTTCGTCTCTGTATTGATATGAGGCGTGCAAATTTGGCCATCAGGCGAGAAAATCACCCGCTACCAACGATGGAACAGCTACTACCAAAGATCCAAAATGCTAAAATGTTTAGTAAATTAGATATAAAAGACGCATTCCACCAATTGGAG
Source organism: Fissipunctia ypsillon (assembly GCA_947568875.1). Classification (NCBI taxonomy): domain Eukaryota; kingdom Metazoa; phylum Arthropoda; class Insecta; order Lepidoptera; family Noctuidae; genus Fissipunctia; species Fissipunctia ypsillon. Next base: position 18,365,854 of record OX387659.1, read on the forward strand.
CTTGTACACGACTCAAGGCATATTACAACATTCATATCTGGCAAAGGATTATATCGTTTTAAGAGGTTAATGTTTGGAATCACCTGTGCGCCGGAAATGTTTCAGAAAACACTCGAAAGGGTGTTAATTGAATGCGAAGGGGTAGTCAATTTTATCGACGACATTTTAGTATACGGAAAGGACAAGCAAGAACATGACAAACGGTTACAAAACGTAATAGAAACATTAAGGACGAATGACATCATGTTAAGAGAAGATAAATGTATCTACGGAACAACCAAAGTTCAATTTCTAGGGCATGAGTTGTCAGATCAAGGAATTCGACCACTAGACAAATATGTATCGGCTATAAAAGATTTTAGAACCCCGATCAACATTTCGGAACTACAAAGCTTTTTAGGGCTTATTAACTACATTGGGAAATGGATTCCTAATATGGCCACCCTTACAGAACCATTGAAGCAATTGCTTCGTCGAAAATCAGCCAGAAATGCTGACATTAGGGATTCTTGGGGGCAAAGTCAACAAACAGCCTTTTGTGCTTTAAAGGCTGCATTGAGTGACATACCAAATTTGGGGTACTACAATGTGGACGATACAACGATGGTATTTGCAGATGCAAGCCCGGTCGGACTCGGAGCAATCTTAGTACAGACAAATGAAAGTGGTCCACGCATTATTGGGTTTGGAAACAAAACTCTCAGTGACTGTGAACGTCGGTATTGCCAAACTGAAAAGGAGGCTTTGGCACTGGTGTGGGCTGTGGAGCACTTTCACATGTTTCTGTACGGCAAGGAATTCGACCTAATTACTGACCATAAACCTCTTGAAGTCATATTCGGTCCAAAGTCCAAACCCTGTGCACGGATTGAGCGTTGGATTCTGAGACTTCAATCTTATAAATATAATGTCATTTATCGTCCTGGAAAAAATAATATAGCCGATCCCTTGTCTAGATTATGTACCTATAACCACGATAAGACTCAGAACAGAGATTACGTTCAGGATATTATTGACCATGCCAGACCAATAGCCGTATCGCTAAAAGATATTGAAGAACATTCGAAGATTGACATTGGCATACAAAAAGTGAAACAGGGCGTATTTAACAAAAAGTGGGATGACGCAGTAAAGGGTTATAAGCTATTTGAGAACGAGCTGTGTTTCTTTGGTGACATATTGTTAAGAGGGACCAAAATAGTTATCCCAACACAATTACGACGACTTGTTTTAGATGCTGCTCACGAGGGTCATCCAGGAATGGTCGCGATGAAGTTGAGACTTAGAGCGAAGGTTTGGTGGCCTAACTATGATAAGGACGTGGAAAATTTAGTACGGTCCTGTAAAGGATGCACATTGGTATCGGTACCAAATCCACCACATCCACTTAAGAGAAGAGAATTACCTACCCAATCCTGGGTTGACATCGCCATAGACCTTCTAGGTCCGTTACCAAGTGGCGATTACCTTTTGGTTGTGATCGATTACTATTCTAGATACAAGGAGATTAAAGCATGTCGAGACATAAGCAGTAAGGAAATGATTCGCTTACTTAAAGAGATTTTTAGCCGTTTAGGACATCCGGTTTCCATAACTTCCGATAATGGCAAACAATTCATTAGTACAGAGTTCAAGACTTATTGCCATGAAAATGATATCAAACTATTTAATTCAATACCTTACTGGCCGCAACAAAATGGAGAGGTGGAGCGACAGAACAGGGATATAATTAAACGTCTGAAAATATGCCAAGTTGAGAGAAAAAGCTGGAAAGAAGCATTGACGGAGTATTTGACAATGTACAATAGTACCCCACATAGTGTGACTGGGAAAACACCGGCAGAGCTATTCTTTCAAAGGCAATTTAGGGACAAGATTCCGATGATAGATATTGCAGAACAAAGATTTGGAGACATGGATGTAAGAGATAAAGACAAAGAACAAAAAGAAAAAGGGAGAGAGTATACAGATAAAAGACGAAGAGCACGCAATGTTGACTTACAAGTGGGCGATAAAGTATATGTGAAGAATGCGTATAAAATGAATAAACTTAGTCTCAATTTTGATACAGCCACGCATACGGTTAAGTCAAAAAACGGGGGAGATGTGGAAGTACAGAACGACGAAACAGGACAGCAGCTAAGACGCAACATATTGCATTTAAAAAAAGTGGAGGGAGAATGGAAGCCTGTGAACAAAGAAATCGATGGACAGAATTTAGAAATGGCAGTAGAAGAAAGTTCAGAAGACGAGATTGAAGATAATCAAAATTTTGTAAAACAAAATTAAGAAATATAAAATTATAGTTGATTTCCAATCATGTAATCTGAAGTTATGGTGGTAATAAATTGATGAAGTAAAATCTGAAAATTGTCTCGTTAAACAAAAATAATAAAATAAGGAAGGGATGTAGTGTCTGTGATTGACAGAGAAGGAAGCATTATGTCATCTCTAGCGCACGTGTGGTCGTATAGCAGTCAGTCACTGTGAGCGGCGAGAGTGAGAGGGCACGCGCGTCTAAGAGCCGACAATATAGAGGGAAATACCACAGACAGTAAAACCAGAATCATTGATGTCTGTAATAACGCCGGTCACAGAGCCACAGACAAAATTAATGGTAGATTCGATTCCACTAAAAGAATAATACGTTAAGTTAATGTTACGACAATTTGGGGAATCAGGCGTTTTCGTGGATGTTTATGTGGCCAGGCCGCGGCCTCGGTTTTGGCCTCATCGGTTTTGTAATTATTTTTAAGTAAGGTTAGGTACTTTGATAATGACCTGATATGGTTTGGAGTTGTTTAGGGCAAACTTTTATACTTATTTTGAGCTTAGTATCTGCCTAGCCTGAGGTCAGCTTCCAGTTCAATTGCACGATGCAACTGAATACCAGTATTGTAATGGATGACCAATTTGAGCATAATGACTAGATGACCTAAAATGAGGAGTGATTTTTCAAAAGGCCTTATTTCCATTTTTTACTTTGATGTAGATTTCGACGGAATCACGATTCCGTCGAAGTCTAAAAAGTCGTGAGTCGTGTGAAGTCGTGAAGTCTAGTCAAAATCGCAACTGGAACTGGCATTTGCTTAGTTCAGAACGCCTTATTTCCTATAGTAAAAGGCGCATCAAAAGTAGAATGTCAAACAAACTGGCACATTTCCACCCGTAGGTAGACAGGCAGTGTGAAAATTAACAAAACGCCGTATTTCCTGCTTGTTTTTTAACCGTGTTAAGAAATTTCATACAAAACGGCATATTTCCTATTTAGCTAAAATTGGTCAAAGAAAACAACCTATTTTTTTGGTGAATTTGAAGCGTTCTGTTTGAAAATTTAATGCATGGTAACACTGAGGCTGCACGTCGATCATACACAGAAAAAAAAAGTTGTTTGACATTTAGCTGTCACTGTCATTGGCAATTATTAATTAATTTAAGTAACACCGCTATCTAGTTGTTTTTTACCTAACCTACTCATTCTGAATTGTACAAAAAGCCTTATTTCCAAATTGGTGTGCAACAAAGGGGCATATTTCCTATTCACTTTATACAAAAGGCCTTATTTCCTGTTGTAGCAAACAAAAGGTCATATTTCCAAAATTTAATTTAAGATAAAAACAATACAAGTATATAAAACTATTTTTTTTAAATGCCATATGTTCAGAACAACTAATGCACACTTATTTTGACTACTTTCAAAAGTTATAGTACAACCTTTGCATATCTCACAGATATTTGGCTCTACTGAAAATTTGGCTCTGGTGGAAATAAGACCTTTTGAAAAATCACTCCTCAAATTCTTTGTGGTTCTTTGTGGTGTGTGGTTGCCTCCCTTTTTCCTTCTAAACCTCTACGTTTTGTGAGATTCTGGCCATGTTAAAAACCAGTACTAAAAAAATCAGTTTGAAACAAAAACTAGGTACCAAAAATAAATCCACTAATAAAGATTAAAATTGTACTGCGACAATCGTTGCCGTTGCTGGTAGATTTGCAGGTAGATGTAACTTGCAAAAATTTTCAACGAAATATTATTCTTTTATCAATCACAATTTGGTATTACGAGAGTGAATGAAAATGGAAAATTCATGTTGGCCTTGACAGAGGCACGGTATAATAAAGTATATTATTCTGTGACAGAGGGTAAAGCCCGTGTGACTCAGCGATTATGGTTTTAAAAACAGCTGCATTGAAATAGTGTTTTCTATTTCAAGGCGGATTTAAATGGTGCAATTTGTAAGGAAAATGTTTTCTGACTGGAATTGTCTTCATCCAATTGGCGGTTTGAAAGAAATTACTTTGCCGTTAGCGTTCTAACTTATGTTTATTTATGATGTATTTTCTTTTGATGTGGTACCTATTGTAGCGAAAAGAAAAAGAAGGAAAACACTTTTTCACCACATCACGTTTAATATTGTTCTTTTAAAAAAAAATAGGAAAACATTGCAATTTAATATAAAAAGTAAAAAAAAAAATTAATATTTAAAGTATAAAAAAGTTGCGGGTTGATTTATGTAAAAAAAGAAGATAAAGCAGAGAACTTTGGTCCGATAGGGTAAAATACGTGAATATCGAAAGAAAAAAAGACGTCCTAACAAGTCGATTGCAATCGCTATTAGGTAACGCTCCCAAGATAAACTGTAAAGGGAAAAGCGATCAGAGAACCAAGGTATCTCGCATTTTACAGGCTTGAACATTTAAAATAAAATAGTGAAAGAATTAAAAATTTGCAGAGAGTTAAACTAACTACGTTACTTAGCTAGTATATAAAAAATATCGTGAAAAATCATTGTCCAACGTAATTACGTCCCGCGAGATGTCGTAGATAGCAGGAGGCGCTGGCAGAGTGGTCCACGTGGTTGTGTGGCCTTCGCGGCTGGATACGGCCAATTACTCCGCGTTGACCAACGATGTCAAGCGTTTATTTGGGCCAGAACCTGGAGGCCGAAAGGCGGCCTGTTCTAAACTGATTAATCCTAAGACAAAATGAATTAGGGTTAAACCAGAGTGATCAGACTGAACTTACAATTGAGGAAAACGATTAAAAGATACGTACCAGGTTAATTAAGACGGAACTTCCCGACTCAAACCATGGAAGTACGGGATTCAAACTTGAAAGAAACATTCCTATGACAATAAATAGCGGATATTAGCACAGAAGGTAAAAAAGACCATAATCCTACTACGGCAACAACATTACAGGAATACATACCGAAAGTAAAAGAAAGGGCGGCAAGGATAGCAACTTGCTATTTTTATATAACACTGAAAATCGTATTAAATACGATTATACAAATTCCACGAAAATTTTCAACTAACTGGGTCAGTATCAACAGATCAACTTTTTGCAACTGACGCACCATACTGAAAAAATGAGGACCCATCTGTCAGAAAAAAATAATTCAAATCACGAAATAAAAAGGTAAAAAAAAATATCGACAATAATCGATGACAAACGGAAAAAAGGTTGACATTAAAGCACCAAAAAGTTTTGACATGCAGAGTTATGCTGCACTATGTATCTTTTTGTCTCAATGCAAGACGGAACATGGCGTATTGAAAAATACATTAAAATATACAGGATCGAATTAAATTAACCAGCGAGGGTATCGATATCTAAACACGACAAAATAAAAAATAAAGATTTGATGGCTTTTTGGGGTCAACGACCGCTGGTAGTCTTGTTACTGTATGAGTTAAGAAATCGTTTTTTTTTTGTTGTTTTAGTATTTAGATATCAATACCCATCACGTCTGTGAAGTTTCGATAGCTTATTTAATTTGACCCTGTATAAATATGTTTGTGTATTGATCACTACGATTATTCACTGCGTTGTGACAATTTCAGGGTTTTTCCAGGGACGTCAGTGCGTCACTTTCACCATAAGCTGGCCTAGCGGAGTATGGAGTTTCTATATGAGGCCGAGGCCAGCTTAAACTGGTTTTGTTACCACTGATGTGCCGTCAGCTGTATCTGCTGGAACAAAACAATATTTGTATCGTACCGCGATTGAATCAGCTGGTAAGGCCGTTTCTCCACTGCGACGTCAACGTGAACGAGATTACTACGGCCGCGATAAGGATACGGATTATTTACTATGTCGTCACCGTGACGTCACGTTCGATTCGAATAATCTCGTTGACGTTGTGCTGTACAGACAATGGTTAACCAACAATCAAAATTAAAGTTAATATTTATTTAAGGCGAAAGCGCCGGGGTAGCCCGCGAAATTCAAATGTTCTTACGTTTTTTGTAATTTGCAGGTCAGTATTAAGTTGTATGTTGATTAAAATATGATTCGCGACCGTAACAAATATGTAGTTACAGAATGTAGTCATTAAAGTCATCAATACAACTCTCTAAGTCCAAGTACTTAATTCTATTGAATGACTATTTCATGAAATCTTAACATTTCAGGATTACACTAAATTAAGTTATTGTATTACTGATTCTAATTATTATAATTCTGTAAATACATATTTGTTACGGTCGCGAATCATACATTAATCAACATACACTCAGACACTGAGCTGCAAATTGCAAAAATCGTAAGAAAATTTGAATTTTACGGGCTACCTTAGCGCTTCCCCCGCCCTTAAATGGAAAATAATATCACATTTAAGTATGAATTGATTACTTAAATGTCCAACAATAAATTACTCGAATACCTCGGTAATCGTTCTCGCGACAATTAAAACAAAGATTAAATAATTATTTATTATTAAATATCCATTTATTCAAAATTATTACGCCCTGTAATTGTTTCGATGATACCATAAGATAGGGACGATTTAATGTTACAACCGTTTTGCAACTTGCCATTTAAATTTGAACGTTATTGCTGGTAGTTAGCGGTGAGTATTAGTTGTTGGTTGGTTTAAAGCATTTTTGTGGAGTAATTTTCATCGAAGGACTCATAGTTTTGAAGCCATGATTTCTGCTACATTTCGCTGATACGACAAATAGTTTTCAATAATGTGGTATTTTATTAGCATTGTTTCGATAGCTTTATTTTTATTTCCAACTAGCTTCTGCCCGCGACTTCGTTCGCGTGAAATTTGTTCCCCCGACCCACCCCGTCGCACCGCATTGCTTGCCCGCGCTAATACTTCGTTTTCGCTAAGCGCTCTTTCTTACTTTTTTTCTTTTTGCTTGGCTTCTAAGGGTCCTAGCATAAAGTTAAATACCCTCCAGAATTAGGCTATAAAATGCAAAAAGAATTTTACAAATCCGACTGGTAGTGTCAGAGATTAGCGCGTTCAAACAATCAATAAAAAAATAAAATGTGTAGGTAACTAATAGACTAAGCGCATTTTTCTTATTTTAACCATTTTTATACCCGTCGTAATTTCTAAATGAAAGGTCCAATTCGAATAATTTAAAATTAAATTTACATGTTCCTAATCAACCTTGATTATGAATCTATATAATTGGATAAGGATTAATACCATGTTTATGAAAACCCCTTCGAAATTAATGCATTATTTTATAAAAAAAATTTGATTACCATTACAAAAGTTATAGTGAGCCAACCTTAAAAGATAGACATATGCTATCGCAGACATTTATTAGAACTTTTTAAGAGGAACAACTCCGTCATACATGATTGTTGCGTAACTTGAACTGTTTACGCAGCGCACGCAACGGAAGCTCTCAAAAGGAATACATTTTTCCGTTTTTGTAACATTTTTCATTGATGCTCTGTTCCTATTGGTCACACCGTGATGTTATATAGCCTATAGCCTTTCTAGATAAATGGGCTATCCAACACTAAAATAATTTTTCAATTTGAACCAGCAGTGCCTGAGATTAGCGCATTCAACCAAACAAACAAACAAACTCTTCAGATTTATAATATTATTGTAGATTCTCCATTAAAAATAGAACTGTCCTTAGGTTTGGCTCTAACATTACCACTGTTTATCTCATCGAGACCAACCGTTCAAAGTTGGCCCCAAACACATCGCAACAATAACCGGTCCTGGTTTACCCGCATCTAAAATCAAAAATCTTTTTAGGTACTTACAATTCATACAAACCCAATAATAATAAATAAAAAATAAAAAAAATACAATTTAGATAACATAATTTCATCCATAGAAAACGATTCTAAACGAATATTTCGACTCACATACCGTACCTAGGTTTTCAGTAACTATGTTGTTTAGAGGATCTAAATACTAGGTACCTATACAACTGAACATACTTACAAATTACAATAATATCCTTCATATGTGGGGATCCTTTAAAAGCATCCCGATCCATTCCTCGAAGGAATAACGAAAAGGTTATATCCGGTTTCATCTGCCCCGTTTACTTACCTCCCTCCCCCCTCCTCCCTCCCCTTCCTCTCTTTATTAAGGCCGGAAGTTTGAAACTGCTGTACTTGCAGTTCTCTTTTATTTAGATTATGTTCGTTACTGAACTTAATAAGGCAAAGATCGTTGGTGTTCGCAAAGTTAATTTTATTAATAAGTCATCATCTGCCTAGCCTTTTTCTAACTAGGTTGGATTCGGCTTCCAGTCTATGTATATGTATAGTAATCTCCAGTATTTTACATGGAGCGACTGCCTATCGAAGATAGAAGGTGGCTGGGACAGACTGGATGCGGAAGGCGGAGGACAGGGTGTTGTGGCGCAGACTGGCAGAGGTCTATGTCCAGCAGTGGACTGCGATAGGCTGAGTTGACTGCCTATCAGACCTCCACAACCCAGTTACTGGGTAACACGACACACCTTGGTAAGGCTGGTTATCAGACTTTCGGGCTTTTGATTACCAGTAACGACTGTCAAAGATGTACCAGTGACATTATAGTGATGCTGTGTTTTACTTGGAAATATTTGGGATCCTACTAATAAGTATTATAAACGTGATTTGTGAGGATGGATGAATGGTGTTATTGGGTTTTTCTATCTGGAATTTCTCAGTAGCAGCCCGGAGTCTGGATTTGTGCCCGGTAGATGGCAATAGGCTCGCCCCCTATTACATGAACGTGATGAATGAAACAAGGCGTGATGTTATGTTATGTTGGATGGATGGATGTTTGTTATTCTTTCACGCAAAAACTGCTTAACGGATTTGGATAAAATTTGACACACAGATAGTATATAACTGGATTCACCATATAAGATACGTTTTATCCCGGGCATGTGTGGTTTCACCCTCATAAGTCTCGATCCCATAGAGATCTACGGGATCGAGACATGCGGGTGAAACCACGGAGCGCTGCTAGTATATTATAATTGTTTCTTAGAGATCACTGCATTAACGGAACAACTTGCAATGTAGTAGGTAGATCTTATGAATTTTCTTACGTGTGCACGCTCAACCACAAACGATGAAAAAAAACTTGATAAGTCATTACAATGAAACCAAAAGATAGTTAAACGGTTAGGCATTATTTATAATATACATAGCGTAAAAACAAGAAACCTGCACGACATTTTAATACTTTTTTGTGCAAAATAAACCCAACGCATTTTTATGACAATCATAAAAGTCTTTGCTCGCACAAAAGACAGTAATAATAAAAACCATATCTCCGTCCCGCATCAGTTAATGCTCGCCCTAATCCTTGCCCGAAAATTCAAAAGTGATAAAATAAAATCTTTTATAAGAACAGGTATTTTTATAGAACATAAAATCCAGAACATAAAGCATAGGTACTAGAAGTAAATGATACGTTTCAATCTGCCACATTGGTCACGAAGGGTCTAAGATAAGATGAAAATGTCCTAATAACAATAAAGGTTCATAATTTTAAACCCTTGCACAGAATGGATAAGTACAGAAGGCTCACTCAGTACAACGAGCGAAAACGCACGCACACATAGACACTCTTTACGTACAGTGAATGCAAGTGCACTCAGTCGCAACTGGCATTCGTTTGAAACAGTATTGCTGCGGTCCCACGGCACGTCGAGGTACGGGACGCGACCGGCCTCACATCCCATACATTCGATCGGACGGGCGACGACAGGCCACCGCAGCCCGACTGTTCCCACGGCCTGTCGGCTTGGCCTGGCGCGCTCTGGCCTATGAGACCGCGGGCAGTGGGACCGCAGCATATGAGATATCCTTACGTGTCTATGCGTGCGTACGCCTGTTTTCGCTCGTTGTGAGGAGCTGATCTTCTGTAACTATCTATTCTGTGCCCGTACATAGTGTCTCTTAGGTAGAGAGTATTCGATCTTACCCATAATGGAATCGTTACACTTGAATGAATAACAAATGACAAGGTTCCAGGAATCGTTATCGGCTTTCAATTTATTAGTGAGTGGTTGATATTAACGATGTTCAGTTGTTAATTTATCGATATGAGGATTGGAGGGATATGTTTTATATTCTGTTTTTTTTTTTTTGTTTTTTGTGTGACTGTGTGACTACAATGTTGGTTTGCTTTCAATCTAGTTGGTGCGTGTGTCATGCGTGAGTTTCGATCCCCGTATGAGATATTAGCATTGAATTTTCCCATTAACTACCGAATTCTCAGTAGCCTATCCTACATACATGGTATAAGGGACAGCCCTCCGCAGACTGATGGCGTGAATTCAGTATATCATACTAAGATGACCGGTACATGAAATTATTTCAGAACGTTATGGGAATCCAATAAACCTGATTTGTTTTATTACCTCACACGCAATGTATCGTTAGGCCTCTGCCTCGAATTTTGCGGGCAGCGGCGCGGCGGCGGCGGCGCGCGGCGGCGCGGGAGCGGCGCGGGCAACGCAGACCCGTTCTCGAAACCAGCGGGCAGATCGCGCGGCACTATAGCGGCATAGTGTTGTGTCGTCGAGATATTTGTATATAATGCCATTAATTACTAGTTATTTTATTAACATAACAAAACATTTTTATATTTGCCTTCAATATTTAGTTCGTTTTTAATTTCTTCCCATAACTGATTAATTAGCGTCCTATTTTTGTGGTTCACATCTTTGCTGTTGCATATCGGTGTCCTATCAAAAATAGCTGAAATAATTTGTTCCTGCACGTCCGAGGACATTTCGATACGTCACAAAAATAAATTGCGCAGCACTATCAATGCAGACGCGCGGCGGTCACCACTTGACTGGAGTGCACCGCTCGTCGCCCTCTCCCGCCCCGCTGCCGCGCCGCTGTTTTCGAGGTCCGGTCCATGTAATTTTACGCATAAAATCCTGCCGCTCCCGCGCCGCCACCACCGCCGCGCGGCTGCCCACAAAATTCGAGGCAGAGGCCTTACCGCGGCAAAACGCGCGTAGCGAACGGCAGCGCAGCGAACCTTCGGCCCTCGGTATATCAACATCCATTGCTGATTTTTTGATTTTACCTGTTTTATTTACATAAATGGAGTGCTGCGTACAGAGAATGTAATTTTACATTGAAATAAAGGAATAGTAACTGCAAAAACGATAAAAAAAAAAATCCTGAGAAATTTTCCGGTGGAATATGATTCAAAATAAGGAGCTGAATGCACCCTGTTAGTTTGCGGAGGGCTGTCCCTTACACACTGTATAATTTTAAATCATAAATCTATCCATTCACTTAAAAATGGAGGCTCTATTTACCTTTCGCTTACGTACAATGAGTGCGAGCGAGAGGAAAATACGAAGGCAATAATAGAGCAGCCATTTTCATTCCCATTCTCTACGTAGGTTACCTATAATTTCGCCTAAGGCTTTCAGTTTTCCGAGAACCCTTATATTATTATATAATATATACCAATGTTCTGAATATAATTTACGAGAACGTTTATTAAACAGTACGGCATGACTTTATTGTTAGCAAAAATTGCCTTTGTTTCTAGACAACAACCACAGTATAGATAGCAACAGAAGGTCGTCTCCATTCAACGAGCGAAGACAGGTGCATGCACATAGACGCGTACATAAAGAAAACACGAACTCAATCAATCTGCCCAGCCTTTTCCCAATTACGTTGGGGTCAGCTTCCAGTCTTACCGGATGCAGCTGAATACCAGTATTTTACATGGAGCGATTACCTATCAGACCTCCATAACCCAGTTACTGGGTAACTCGATACCCATTGATAAGACTGGTTGTCAGACTTTTGGACTTCAGACACTCGTAACAACTGTCAAAGATCTACGGATGACAGCCGGGACCAACGGCTTAATATGCTTTCCGAGGCATGGAGGGGTCTCGATATTTAATAATGGATGGTCACTCATCCACGAACCGACCGCGGTAAGCGTAGCTTAACTTTCGGTCAACCTGTGCGGCTGTTAGTTCCATCTGTCTGTCCGATGTACGGACATGTCACACTATCTTAAACAAATGCCAGTCGCGTAGGCACTTGCGCACGCTGTACATGAATTGTGTCTGTGTGCGTGCGTTTTCGCTCGTTGTATGAAGATGGCTTTCTGTATCTGTCTATTCTGTGGCTGTTGTTAGAACGTCCTTGGAATTTTCGGGAGTGATATTTCCGGACCTGAATTGTTTCGTTCTGTCATCGATTCTTCATGATTATTTGGATTGCGGGACGGTTTGCTTTTGTTTTATTATCTTTTATTTGTTCACTGATGTTTGTACAGAGAGCCTGGACACGCTTTCAGAAACAAAATATGATATTTTGTTTATTACATGTGCATCGGTTTATAAGAAGAAATATGCAAGGTCAAATTAAATTAACCATTGAAACCTCACAGACGTGATCGGTATAGAAATGTAGGTAAATAAAATGAATGATGAAAAAATAAGAAAAAATCATAAACAGAAAAACGTAGCGGATATTAAAAAAACTATTAGTATAAGTAGCGGACTAAATGAACCAGCTGTAACAATTCCTTGAAATTATGATTGTATGTGAAACAAATATGTTAGATATTGAGTTTTTCCTTACTATGGCTAAGTATTTAAATACCATTCTTTGTTTTCTTTATCAATCTTCATTTAAATAAATTTTTGTTTTGAATTTAGAAGTAGGTACCTACCAATTAGTTATCGGTAAATCTTAGGTATTTTATGTATATGTATAAAAGGAGAAACTGACTGACTGACTGACTGACATATCAACGCACAGACGAAACTACTGGGACTAGGAACGCGACATTTTGCACACGGCTTCCTTTTATAATGTAGGGGAGCACTAAGAAGGGGTTTTTGGAAATTCGACCTTTAAGGGGGTGAAAAGGGGGGATTTTGTTTGCATGAAAAATCATAGTCATTGAGTTAATAAACTTGAAATTTGTCACGAATACTTATCTAAGTAAATTATGAGCTTAGTAACTTTTTGTTTTTCTAAATTACCCCCAATAGGGGGGTTGGGCGGTGTCAAAGTTTGCATGGAAGAATTTTAACGCGCTGTCAGATTAACTCGAAACTCGGTATTAATACTTAAAATAAAAAATAGAAAAGTACATGTTTCAGGGTTCTTCAAAAATTAACTCCTAACGGGGTGGAAAAGGGTAATAAAGTGTAAGGATGGATTTACTGCTTGCTTCAATTAACTCGAAAATGGGTATAAATAATGTTTTAGTCATACAATGGACTGGTAACAAACGCTTTAAAAAAAAACAAGCCCTAGATGTCATGATGAAAAAGGAGGACACAGTTTATTTGAAAAATCTTATTCCTTTGATCTATAAACTTAAAATTGGCCGGTTGGTAGTCGCAACACTTGAAAACGGTTGGATCAATTTGGCATTGCTTTAAAATGTTGGTAATAGTCTAAATGTTGGTAATTAGGTTAGGTTAACTATCATAAATACTCTTATCGTTTCTTTTCTCAGAATATTTAATCCAAATGAGGAGTTATCGAGATTAAAATAGCAACGATAGCATTTGAAAACAAAATGGGATCGTTTACTTTGAATAATAATTGAATAAGGAAGATTTAAACAGTAAAGCCACGAAATGAGAATTTATATCGGAGCTAAGGCTAATAACTTCATGAATTCTAGAAGCAATAAAGTCACCAACTTGGCACATTCATGCTTCATCTACATTCGAGCGCTAGTTTCTATGGCCTTTCAAGATTCATACTCTAGACGTGAATACGTCATCAATCGGGTTTGTGAATAAATCCGAATTTATCTAACCGTACGCTTGGCTATAGAAAGCAAACCACGCGAAAAGCCTCATTAAGTTAAAAGGACGAAACTTTTTTTACTTTTAAAGCCGTGTCTGTGGCCTCAGTGCACCGTATTCATAGATTATTCTAAACAAGAACAACCCCTGATTAGTATTCACTGTACATTTTCTCCACTTTGATAATTACGGAGCTTCAAGTTTTCGAGTTAAGCCCATCAAATTAAAAATTACTTAACCTCTGAAGTAACTATGGCTGGTAGTCGTAACATCGTAACGATAAGTAATAATATACAACCTATAAAGTGAAATAAACCACACAGTGGGTGCCAAACAGCAGTAAACGACAACATGGCAGGCCCAGGGGGAGACGGACTCGGGAGGTACCTGTTCCGAAAAAGGCGGGAGGAAACGCCCGGGTGTCACCACTGTGTGGATCGCCCGGAGGACACGGTGGAGCGTACGGTGGAGGTCTGCCCGGCTTGGGCGGAGCACCGCCGTGTCCTCGCGGAAGCGATCGGCGGTGGCGATCTCTCGCGTCCGGCCCTGGTCCAGGCCATGGTACGGAGCGAGAGTACATGGGAAGCCATTACCTGCGAAGCAGTAATGCTCGCGAAGGAGGAGGCGGGACGCGTGAGGGAGAGGCAAACTTTGCGCCCTTACGCCCCTAGTCGCCGCAGGAGACGCCCTGGGCATCGGGAATTGGCAGCCGATTCCCGGCCACCGTAGGCGCGGGCTTGCGGACGGCGAGCAATGGGTAGCTCGCCGTCCGGTAAGGACCAAGCCCGATTCGACGGCGCGTTGTGTTCCACGCGCGCCTCAAAGAGATATCAGCACTATTGACGGGGTCCGCTAGGACCGATGCCAGCCGGGGTTGCGGGATGTTCGAAAGAGTTACCGTGGCCCCGGCACAGGCAACAGAAGGAACACGGGTGGGTTTTAGTCAGTAAAAGTATGACACGCCCTCCCGCTCCGCCCAGAGCGGGAGAAGTCATTTGATGATTTCCCATCCACAAAAAAAAAAAAAAAGGGGAGATGGACAAACTAAACTGGTTTTTAAAAGATTCACGATATACGGCAATAGTTATGAACAACTGGAGGGGGGAAGGGTGGCCTTTGCTTTGCAGTGGGACACAAACAGCTGATTATAATAATGATGTTCCCACTGCTGGGACTCAGGCCTGCTCTCTATGAGAGAGTGGCGAAGGCCACAATACAATCAAAATCAATAGTCATTTATTCAAACTAGGCTGAGAATCAGTACTTTTCGAACGTCAAAAATTACATAAGACAGCAGTGGCGCAGCTACAATTATCATTAGAGGGAAGGCTAAGAAAAAATTGTTCAGTTCTCATAAACTCAGACAAAAAATGATAGGCATTTTAATTGTAATTTTTTTAATCTTATGATGACTGTATTAAACTGGTATTAAATATATTATGTAATGTGATGTGATACACAGTTACACAGGTGTAGCTATCATATTATTTGGCAACAGTAGACATTAAGAGTGGTTGTTCCGAAGGGAAGCCGATAGGAATCGGGTTGTATGAAGGCTGCGCCCCTGTAAGACAGTCCCCCAAAACGCCCGCCTTTCACCACTTCCTAGTGCTTTAGCTGGGAAGAAGAAGTGGCGCAACAAACTCCCCAGCAGCACAGCTGTCTGTTCAGTTAGAAAACCTTGATTCTATACAATAGTATGCAAAATTATCTACATTAGGCAACATTAATAATCCACCACGCGGGTCCAGTGCGGGTTAGTGTCCCATGTCTTCAATTTGTTTATATCTACTAGGACATGCCAGTCCCCTCACGATATTTTAGTTCACCGAAAAGCGGTTTAAAGATTTCATCACAAGGCATGGCTACAAAGGCTCCTGCAAACGGGCGCGACAGGCGACGCGACACAAAGGCACCTCGTGTCACGCGACGAGGGGTGCCTTTGTGTCGCGCGCGATTCGCGTCGCGAGTCGCGCCAGTGTGCACGAGCCTTAAAACAATATACCTAAAACAGGGTGATGAAATAAATGTCTCAGATTGCAGTTAATTCAGGGTGATCCATTGTTAAGCAAAATTAATACCTACCAACTAAAATTGTCCTTATATTCAAATCAAAACAGTTATTCTTTAACAGTTGTATGAAATAGGTGTAACACGGCAAAATATAATAATGTACATACAAGATGTAACATAAATACTGCACAACCTCTTAAGGGATCATTGTACTCATCATAATGAACAACTTTTACTATGGGACCAAACCTGAAATCGCGAAAAAAAATCAGCTGTTTCCTACATTTGGACGAGATAAGCGAATATAAATGTGGGAGCAGCTGTGTTGTTGTTGTTTTTGCGATTTCAGGTTTGGTCCCATAGTAAAATTTGTCCATAATGATGAGTGCAATGACCCCTTAAGAGGTTGTGCGTTAATTATGGAACATGTTGTAGGTATGTGTACAGACGACGATCTACAAAACCCAACTTTTTCGTTTTTCAACAGGGTGTCCTGTATACGCGTCGACATGAGAACCTCTTCCTTTATTTTTCCGTCGGTTAACAACAAACCGATGTGATGCGCACACCAAAGGAGTGGAAGTCTCTGCCTGCATCTGTGTTTCCGAACGTATACAACCCCGATCTCTTCAAAGTGAGAGTGAACAGGCTTCTTCTGCGTAAGCTCGCTCCATCGTTGACTTTGTCTCTGTCATCTCTGACCTAGACTAGAGTCAAGAGAAAACCTATCTCAAATAAAAAAAAACCGAAATCGTTGATAAAGTATAAGTGACTAATAATAAAAATGTGTTCAAGTACTTAGAATTTGTGAGTCGCATCCGAGTTTACGTGAGTCTTCCATAATATTAGTTGGATAATCTGCATTTTGAGACGGCTTAAACCCCTGGCTGGAATAAGCTGGGATAGCGAGCCTCTTACAAAAGCTACCAAGTGAAGAAAACGCGCATCGCTGCTTTAATAGCTTTCAAAGAGGAATGGTTCGATTCTAAACGACGGCGCCGGCGTGTTTTGATTTTAGAGAGGTTCTTCGTTTGTTGAGTGTTTAAAGTGGAAACTTCTATAGGCACGTTGAGCAGTTTTTGGTAGGGAACATTTTACGGGTTCGCGGCATGCGCTATGATCGCGTCACCGACATGCTAATGTGACGTGTTGTGCCAGACTAGCGACGCACAGCGCCCTTTTTTTTTTGGATGGGAAATCATCTAATGACTTCTCCCGCTCTGGGCGGAGCGGGAGGGCGTGTCAGACTTTTGCTGACTAAAATCCACCTATGTTCCTTTAGTTGCCTGTGCCGGGGCCATGGTGACTCTTTCGAACATCCCGCAACCCTAGCTGGCATTGGCCCTAGCGGACCCCTTCAATGGTGCTGACATCTCTTTGAGGCGCGCGTAGAACACAACTTGCCGTCGACTCGGGCCTGATCGTTACCGGACGGCGAGCTACCCATTGCTCGCCATCCGCAAGCCCGCGCCTACAGTGGCCGGGAATCGGCTGCCAATTCCCGACGCCCAGGGTGTCTCCTGCGGCGACTAGGAGCGTGAGGGCGCAAAGCTTGCCTCTCCCCCACGCGTTCCGCCTCCTCCTTCGTGAGCATTACTACCTCGCACAAGGAGGTGATGACTTCCCATGTACTCTCGCTCCGTACCATAGCCTGGACCCGGGCCGGACGCGAGAGATCGCTGCAGCCGATCGCTTCCGCGAGGACACGGCGGTGGTCCCCCCAAGCCGAGCAGACCTTCACTGTATGCTCCACCGTGTCCTCCGGGCGATCCACACAGTGGTGACACCCGGGCGTTTCCTCTCGCCGTATCCGGAACACTTTTTTCACACATTTACTTCATTTTTATTACTTGTTTATATATCTGCTATAAACATCACCAACACACTGTGAAAATTTCAAGTAGGTGTCTACCTATCACGGTTATAAAAATACAGCCCTGTGACAGAGGTATGGACAGCGGAGCCTTAGTGATAGGGTCCCGTTGGCATTCTTTGGGTACGGAACCCTAAAAAGTCCGTCCGTCTGTCTTTCAGCGGGCTGCATCTCTTGAACCGTAATAGATAGGTAGTTGAAATTTCGCAGATTGTGTATTTCTGTGGAAAATTAAATGAAAAAAACACACGTTTCTTGTATGGGGGCCCCATACAAGAAACGTGTTTTTTTTTTTTAACTGAAGAATTTAAAAAAAATATGTATTCGCACACGGCCGGTTTTTAGAATCAAGATAGTTTTCAAGTTAGTATGAAGAGAAATAATTCGATTTTCGCAGGCCTCCTCCTAGGGATTTCTTCAGGGCAGTGTTTGGCCTCAATAAATAATGTGCCAAAATTCGCCAGTAACGCAATACTCGTATTATCCTTACTGTTTGTGTTACTAAGTTAAGGCGAAAGCGCCAGGGTATCCCGCGAAATTCAAGTTTTCTTACGTTTTTTGCAATTTGCAGATAAGTATTGGGTTACATGTTGATTAAAATATGATTCGCGACCGTAACAAATATCTATTTACAGAATTATAATCATTAAAGTTGTCAATATAACTCTCTAAGACGAATTAATTCTAAGAATGACTTTTGCATGGAATCTTGACATTGGAGGATTATATTAACTTGAGGAGTTGTATTAGGTACTGATTCTAATGATTATATGATAGTTCTGTAAAAACATATTTGTTACGGTCGCGAATCATACTTTAATCAATATACACCCAGACAGTGAGCTGCAAATTGCAAAAATCGTAAGAAAATTTGAATTTCGCGGGCTACCATAGCGCTTTCCCCTTAAAGCTTCAAAACCTAGAATTAGTGAAGCGAAAATTTACCTCAGTACCAGTTTATATTTCAGTACCAACGCCGAACTATTCTTATTTCTTTGCTGGAAAGCAAGTGGAGTTGTTCTACTATCGTATGTATTCTCTACTTTGAATACAAATTGTGTCATTCATGTCACCTCTAATAGATTCTGCAGACTGTGCGATTCTTGAATTGACTATTTTGAATTTTTATGTACGACTGTAAATGTTGGTTTTTGTGAGATTTGAGGTTAAGGAATTATAGGAAGCTTTGGTAGAATATTTTTTCAGCTGTTTTGCATGACTGACATTGGAGCCGTGCACTTTGCCAGAATTAAATAAATAAATAAACTTAAAGAGTCCGCAAATTCAAATGATAGCTTGCCATTATTTGTCAATCAAATCGGCAATTTTACGTAGTTTGCCAATCTGCTCAACAATCAAGTTCCCTGACTGTACATGTGGGCAATTTTTCGAAACTCCTGAACGGTTCAATATTTATATGCGAATTGAATCACGGGTTTAACTAGTTCACTACGTACGTGCTTAGTGGTGGAAATAAAAATGGTGTTCAAAATATCAAACGTGGCTTCCATATTCAAATCAAAATTCATTTATTTACATTACACATCCGTGTTTGGGTCACAGAAATTAATATGTGTATCTACCAAATTTCAACTTAATCGGTCCATTAGATTCGGAGCAAATTGGCTGTGACAAACGGACAAACAGACAGACACACGAGTGATCTTTTAAGGGTTCAGTTTTTTCCTTTTGAGGTATGGAACCTTAATAACTAATTTATTAAACTAGTAACCGGAGCATATTGTACCCATTCAAAAGGGAACAGATCGAACCAAAATAAAAAGAAAAACTAGTTTAGGCCAGAGACAAACAAAGTGGCCAGGAATAATGAAATAGTTTACATGTTCATGTAGTTTGTACTGAACTCAGGCTTCCCTTCGGTAGTGTATTAGTCAGTTATGCTATGTACACACAATAGGATTAGGCACTAGTTTCAATTAGTAACAATTGTTTGTTTATGGTGACCAGCCCAGCGTTTACATACATAACATCTCGCCTACATTCCCCAAAGGGTTAGGCAGAGGTGCACCTATAGTAGGTAACACCCACATTTTGCCAGTTATGTTTAAGTCCCATGTAATAGGGGACAGTCTATTGTCATCAACCGGGCACAAATCCAGACTCTGGGCTGTTACTGAGAAATTGCAGCCCAGAGTTTATTTGACAAATATCTGTTTACGTGAAATCAATATTATGTATATCAATAGTGCATGAAGACAGTAATATGCACATAAATGAACCTGCACCCTAATTGTTTAGCAAACTATCAATTACAATTTGAATGATTTCTGAAGCATATTGCCAATCCATTGCTTCATATGTTCGAAAAATTTATCTGTTTAACTACGTAAATAACGTAATGAATGTTGTTGAACTGTCAAATTAAACCGATTCCTACATTAAGTGTGTTACGCAACTGCCCCGCCGTTTTCAATGGGCGTAGGCAGAAAATACAGAATGCCACTTGATATACATAGTGTTTAGTTTAATTTGTGTTCTTCCTGCGCAAGTCTCAATAAATACTTTTTCTTTCTTTCTTTTCTCTCTTTATTTATACCAGAAAAGGTAATTTTAAAGGTTGCCTGTTAAGAAAAACAGCAAAACAGGCGTTTAAAATACTATCTTAGATAAAAATCTGTGGAAGTACTTGCAAGTAAATCTTTATCACTAAGATTTCAAGAACATCAATACAACGTACTCTTTTTGATTTCCCATAACTCTAGGCGGTCATTGTCCTCATCATTATGAACAACTTTTACTATGGGACCAAACCTGAATTTGCGAAAAAAAAAATTTGGTGTTCCCTACATTTTGACGAGTTATGCGAACATAAAGTAGGGAACAGCGCATTTTTTTTCGCGAATTCAGGTTTGCGCCCATAGTTAAAGTTGTTCATAATTATGAGTTCAATGACCCTCTAGAGTTATGGGATACCAAAAGGAACACGTTGTATAAGCATTAGGTAAGTGTAACTACAAAGTAGGTACCTACAATATTGATTACTATTATCATTGAACGACAGGCTTTCGATTAAAAGTATCTGAAAACAGCGTAAACTCCACGTAGTTACTTACGAGTATTTGAATCAACTGCCTTATTTGTTTTCATTCATCCCCTAGGGCTTAACAACGAAACGCGAGATGTCCAACAATGAATTATTTTACTAAAATTGAAGCAACATTTTCATAAAATATAATTCACAAAATGTAAGTAATAAGAACCTTAAATAAAGGTTGTAACTCACACGCGCGAACGACTTCCGAATAAATATTATCCAGAGTTCTCGTACAAAGATAAAAAGAGTTTCCCTAACATAATTAGGAACGCCAAAGTTTGTACCAAAAATACTTTTGTCGCCGACCCCTTGGTATGCTTCAGTGGGCACAGGCCTTGAATGACATTTACTTCGCTCCCGTGTTTCGTTATCTGTACTTTATATACATATATCTATACTAATAAAGCTGAAGAGTTTGTTTGTTTGTTTGAATACGCTAATCTCTGGAACTACCAGTCGGATTTGAAAAAATCTTGTTGTATTTGATAGTCCAATTCTTGAGGTATGCTATATTAACAATACGCTGCGACCCTTAGAAACCGAGCAAAAAGAATAAAAGACAGAAACACGCTAACCGAAAACGAAGTAACGGGGCACAGCTATAGGATATATTTTATATCAAAACAAGAAATTTCACGCGGACGAAGTCGCGGGCAGAAGCTAGTTAAGTATGAAATGAATCCAGAAACTTTATCAACACATAACAGGGACTTTCATATCCTATACTTTGTAAGTCTGTTATATTAAATAACGAAAGTTTTTCTTTAACTTATGTCATTATGTGTTACTGAGTCCGGAAATAAATTGATGATTTTTGTGAATGTGTTGAAATTCTTCTTCAATAGAATCGATTCCGTAATACTTATCTTCTTTGTTTGTTTGTTACGTTTGTACGGCTAAATTACTGAGCTGATGTTGATGTTTGGTAAAGAAATAGCTCGACTCAGGGTTCAAACTATTTCATTAAGTACCTACATATTTTTAAAGGACATAAGTATATTTGTATACAGCATGTATCTAAAAGGTGTGCTCAAATTTGAGGGCATGGTACAGACCATGAAACTGAACAACTTTCTTCATGGGACCAACATCGTAATCGCGAAAATTTATTAGTTGTCCCATATAAAACTTCAATACTTACTTGAATCAAGTGTATGGGGCGGGTGATACTTTTTCTCCATTACGTTGTCAGTCCCATGGAGTAAGTTGTTCAGTTTCATGGTCTGTACCACACCCATAAAATAATTTAATTTATTTGACCACACCTTTCTGATACACGCTGTATAGGTACTATCGACAAAGCGGACACCTTTACACCTTAAAGTTGTTTTTTGTATACACTTTTTGTCCAACAATAGAAAGTCAAAACGACACAAAACGGCAAGCAAAATTGTTTCAAAATTGGAAAGGCCTGGTGTTTGTCGATGGTACAGACACCAGCACATCAAGCTACTACAATCTGTCAAATTTCTTTAATAGGTTTTCAACTTTATATAGCTAGAGCATTAGACTTAAGGTTGATTGGGAACATTTGGCAGTTTCGGGTAGCTTGATGTGCTGGCGTCTGTACCTACCCATTATTTTTTAAAGAAACTCCTAGAGTTTTAAAATGGGTACTGAATTTTGTGGGAAATTCCAAAATGAACGCAGACAAAGTAACGCACAAAGCGTACGCTGCTAATAAACAGTTTTGACAATGCTTTTAATGTCAATAAAATGTTTTGTGGTTTTGTTTATCAGGGTATCAGAAGATTTTATGAGCACTAAGGAAACAATACGACATAACGTTACAATGTAGTCGAAATTATAACACGCTGTAAATAATCTAACACATTTTGGTAGTCAATTTACTTAACAATTATTTTCCATGACTGTACATACAAAAATTCAACGCGTTTGTGGACCGTCCTTACTCGTGACTCGTGACGTCATGCGAGTCCTGTCCGAGGTATTTTTAATAATCCGGACAGCTTAACGACACAACTTTTCACAAGGTGATTGATCACGCAAAAAGTTAGATTACAAAAACGTCATATTTGGAATTTGGTCGCTTTTCGGACGTAGAGTGTTTTTATCTTTTCAGGGTTCCGTAGGTACCCGAAGAGTGCCAAACGGAACACTTTTTAATTACTAAGCCTCCGCTGTCCATCCGATCATCTATCCATTTTTCTGTCAGCGGCCTATTACACAGATTGTGTATTTCTATTGCCACTATACCAATAAATAGTAAAAATAAAATAAAGATAAAATTAAAGGTGGTTGTATCCATACAAAAAACGTGTTTTTTTTAACTGAGGTATTTAAAAAAATATGTAGTGTTTGTTATATTGTACGGTGGTACGGTACCCTTCGTGTGCAAGTCCGCCTCGCACCTGGCCGGTTTTTTTTTTCATAGTCTGTCCGCTTTTCAGTCTGATGGCTGTTATAATGAGGTCATGTTATGTCTCTTTTTGAATCGAAAAAGTTTCTTGTGGTAGGTTTAATGTGATTTGTTGGGGTCCCAATTGGATTCGTTGTGGTGAAATGCTTTCTAGTTAGATGGTAAAACAATGTTTTTAAAATGTCTGTTGCTTTAGTAGTAAAATTTTTATTGGTTTGATAAAATATATTATGATATCTCTACGTTAACGTCGTGGTGGGGCTTGCGCGCTCCTGAACTCTAGGTCTGTGCTGGTGGAGTTTACTTTGCTGAAACAGGTCTAGAGTGGGGAGCCAGACCAAGGGAGATACAGAAACCCGCAGGGCAGTGTGTAGTGAACTGTTGGGCAGTAGCGACCCCACGGACCCTACCTCCCGGGAGAAGACTTGTTCCTCACCTCTGGCTTGCCTTTAATGGCTGGCTGGGGTCGTATTATGAAGTATTAATGCCATCATGATTCTAGTCCGAAAAAGGGATGGTGTTATCGGTCATGTAAAGCTGGTCTCTCTGGCACACTGGAATCATGATGGCATTAGAACTTCATAATAAGACACCTGGAGTGGACACTGACGAGGAACAAAGCTCCCACCTCTTTCTTGCCTTTATTGGCCGGCTTGAGTGAAGATTCGCAAGAGCAAACGTGCTCAAAGGAAGTATTCCAATGAGATGCTGGTAGAGATCTTAACCATCTCCCAGGCTGCGTATTTCCATTTCCGTGTACATTAGGAGGCAGTACTGCCTTGAAACACGCACGGGTTTGTCGCACTAACTGCCTTTACAAAATCGTGTTCAATTCAAGGCACGTGTCCTCCAATCGCGCACGGATTTGCAACGCCATCTGTTCTTCCAAACACGTGTTCAAGGCGATGCATGGAACTTAAAAAATACTTAGAAAAATTTCGCGACCAATTTCGAGGCAGCGCTCGCCGGCCGCTGCCGCGGCACCGCTCGCTTCGCTCGCTCGGCTCGCGCGTAGTAAACAGTTCTAACCTAACCTAACCTATCGCAAAATTAATGTATAATAATGTGTAGTAATGTGTGTTGTAAAGATCAGAATATACCAAGCGTTATGTATTATATTATAGTCCACTATTTTATTGCTCCTAACATACTTAGTTCCCTTTTCTGGCTTACTTAATAAATAATGATTAGCTCCAACGAATTTCAAAATATCAAAACATTGAATCGACTTTATCTCACTATGCAGAGAAATACAATACGAGCCAATACTACCTATCTACATACAATTAAATTCCTCCATAAACCCAGATAACCATCGCCATTCCCTTAACCGCTATCCTGAAACACTTTAGCAAAATTCTCTTTTAACAATCCTCATAAAAGCAAGTCAAGTATCTAATCAAGAAGAATAGTTGGAACTAATAGACAGTTAAAATGAGCAGTTAACGAGAACATTGTTAAAGTTTTACTGTCCTTTTATATGCCAATGTGGGTTTACGATGTGGCCGAGATCTGGTTTTAGAATTTCGAGTAAAAAGTTGAGCTGGTGACAGTAAAGCAAGTGATTTTTAACCGTTTTTGAAGAAAATACAACACAGAGCTCCGTGATTTGTTTGTAACCTATGTTTTTGAAGTGAAAACTTCTTTAGGTGCGTTGAGCACTTTTTGATAGGGGAAAATCATACGGGTTCGCGACATGCTCCAACGAGTTCAACGACTCAACGGTAGAGGGCGCTGTAACCAAATTTTTCTATTTAACTCGCTAATGTCTTTGAAACAGATGTCATATTCGCATGCAACTGTTAGAAGTTTTCACTTCTGTCGGTAGTCCCCTTGATTGCCTATTTTTTTTTATTGAATTTTGGTTATGCACATGAGTACCTTCAATTTCGAATTCAATTAGCCTTAATTTATACATTAATGGTATTCAGCTGCATCCGGTTAGACTAGAAGCCAACATGATGACATTAATATACCATTGGAGAAACGAACATCTACACACCGTAAGGACTATTCTTGCTTGCAGCGCTCGGCCGCTATAGTAACGCTTGCTAACAGATGTGGTCATCGTGTGCACGGGATTTTGTTTTCAAATTGGTCAGATGTAAGTTTCCTCGATAGTACAGACCTTTTTAAAATGGAGGTTTTAAAGGCTATTCATAAAAGATTTGTTCAGACTGCTATTGGAATATTCTATGAAATCGGAGTTACTTCCATACATTTTTTTTTTAATCTTTGACGATTTCATTCTGATGCTCATTAATTGAACCGAATGCTTCTACCTTCCAGTTTAGAAATGCTGTGTCTCTGTTTGAAATTAATGGTTGAATGACGTAATCGCAGGGATTTAAAAATGTTTTTTCGTTATGTTAAAATAATATGATGGTAAAAACAATCTGTCGTTGCCCAGAAAGGTCTGAAAAACAGTGGCTTATATTTTAAGAACCCTATCAACTTGATCCACTGTTTACCTACCGTCACAATTAAAACAACTCTCACTTTTGTGTAAAGACGGATAAGCCTGTACCTAATTTTCGAAAAGAACAATAAAATCCGTCAGCAAGGTAATCCCGTGATCCGGGACTTATTTCCGGGAATTTCAAGATCTGAACGTTGATCTCGGGATAGTACTTTGTAATATTTCCCGGGAACTTTATGTGGGTCAAGCTCTTTAAGAGCGTTTTAACTATAAGTTCTCAAGTAGTTGTGAAATCCCGGGAGATTATTTGGTCCACCGACGCTATGTCGGGTTGTTGGAACATTGTTTTGAAGCAGGTAAGTTAGGATTGATGGAAATATTGAGAGTCGATTGAGGAATATTCAAATGAAATTCATGAATGAAAATAATAGTGATGACTTGTAGGCAAGGAGTACCTACCTACCTACTATCAATTTAGATAGCACAATATTCTTAATATCCTTGAAGAATTAAAAAAGGTAAAATAAATAATGAAAGAAAAACATTTATGTAACGTTGTTTTGGCTTTAGACAATAGACTGAATTTAGTACTTAGGGGGGGCCAACCACCACCTCTTAAAGCAGTATTATTTTAATGTTACTTCAGTGTGAGAAAGAGATGGAGCTATGCAGGACGTCTAGCTCCATCTCTTTCCCACACTGAAGTAAGATTACAATAATACTGCTTTAAAAGGTGGTGGTCTAGCTCCTGATCGGGATTTCGTACAATTTTGGGCAAATTTCACCAACGAAACTGAACGCGTTCAACACTTCTACACCGCGGTCAAAAGCTGTCAGTGCTGAAATTGTTACGGAATATTGACACTGACAGCTCTTGAACGCGGTTTAGAAATGCTGAACGCATTCAGTTTCATTGGTGAAATCCGCACTTAGCTTTTTACTACAGTACCATTCCAGCTTCCGAAAATAAAATCATTATTTCTCAACCTTATGAGAGAAAGAGAGAGAATAATGTAATACATACCGTTCCCAAAGATCAGCATTTGATACCACCAAACCCCAGATAAGCGGCAAACCGAAGGATAATTACTAAAATATGATAAGAATCGGACCCTTTCGTTAAAATCCTAATTAACATAGAACAAAAATCCAAAAATGATACCTACGGCCGATTTGGGACCCACATTAATATACGCGAATGCATATAATGAATCTAAAGGAAATTTCCATATGACCCCGAATTTTAGGGTTCCATAAAATTATGGAACCTTTATAATTTTGCTCTCTCTGTTTTATCGAAAGTCCTATGAGGTATCTCCTGAAAATTTACGCCGCCAGTTGGTGCCACTTTCACAAGAGGTCTTCCATTTCGACAATGAATAGATATAAAGTATTTATATGATGACATTCATCATTCTTTTCATTTATTCGTTCATCTTTCATTCACGTCTAAAGAAAATATAGGCGCTATGACACTTTTGACAGGTGCCCGGACCTGACGTCTCAGTGCTGCCACCTTCTGAACGTTATTCAAGGAAACCCTCATTGATGAAAGTAACTGTTATGTCACAGGCACCAACACCATTCAAACTGCATATTCAAAATACAGCATTGCTGTTTGACGACAGAAATGGTGCTACAGGGATGTAGCAGCATAGAGTGTTTCATAGTTATTTTACCTCTGACAGCAGCAAACCAACAGCATCCTTATTGCTACGACAATAAAGATCACTGTGATTTTGACAGCGATGCAAATTCAAAGGTAAACTAAATATGAAAGGACTGTACTTATGGCAGTAGTTCTTCCATAGATGGCTATTGCTCTAATTTATTTTAACGTACAGACGCCAGCACATCAAGCTACCCGAAACTGTCAAATTTTCTGAATCAACCTTGAACCTAATGCTTTAGCAATAAAGTTGATAATCTACTCTATCTAAAGTTGATCCACGCACGCCGGTTGCGAGTACTACGCACCTGACTTTTCTGAAGAACATCACCAATAAGATCCCTATGCCCTTCTAGGACGTCCCCTCTCGGCGTTTCTACTCACATCTACCTCGTGAATACCTTATTTAAACGTATTCAATAGATACGTAAATATCTACGGGACCCAACTTCATCCAAAAACCGACACTTGGCAAATTTTTATCTTTGCCTTCTACAGTAGATCTAAGTAATTTTTAATATTCCCAAAGGAATCTACGGTATGGAATTTTAATAAGAAAGCCGAATTTTTCTACCGTTTTTCGGATTACAGAAACAAAAGAAGGAAGCTAAAGCTAACGGTTTCCTAGAAGAGCGGTGGCCGTCACTACCGGCCGCAGTGACCACAGAACAGATAAAAGACGTACCTCCTTTAGACTGGAAGCTGACCCCAACATAGTTGGGAAAAGGCTAGGCAGATGATGAGTAAAATAAGTGTGTCATAGGTAGATAGGTAGGTAGGTTATTGTATGGAAGTTTGGCCTGGAGTTGACGATTTTTATAAGTGAAGATTGAAGTTTCTATCAGATACCTATCTACGAGTACTACACTAATATTGCAAAGAGGTAAAAGTTTGTAAGTTTGTATATGAAGGAGTAATCTCTGGAACAACCAGTCGGAAAATTCTTTTTGCAGTTGATAGCCCATTCTTGAAGAAGGTTATAGGCTATTTAACATCATGCCATGGCCCTTAGGGGCCGAGCAAAGTGAAAAAAAAAACAGAAAGAACGCTAAGCGAAAACGAAGTAATAGCGCGGGCGGCCGATGAGATGTGACAGGGTGGGTCGGGGGACAAGAAATTTCACACGGACGAAGTTGCGGACAAAAGATGGTACTACATAAATTGATTGAAAGTAATGATGGAAGGGGGAAAATAACAAGAATACTGATGTTGGAAATACACTAATTCGCAGACATTATTTACCGAAAGAACTTTCCGAATTGTTTGTCTTATTCGTTTTAGTATATTTATTTGTATTTATTTGCGTGTATTTATATATGGGTCATATTCAAAATAATTGTAAGTTACGGATAGGAAACAAATATGAATATTATTTGATTGTAACAGAAAAATAACAGAAAGGAATTATTAGGGCAAGTGTTGACAATTGTTGACAACTGCAAAATATGAAAAATGTAGATGTGCCAATATATTGCTAGGTGAGCGATAAGGTTTCTATGGTCTGAAAATAACACGGTAAATCTCCCAAGTTTGTTCTTGGGATAAGTTCATCCCAACTACGGAACCCTACATTGTGCATGGTCCGACACGACGACGATGCCCTTAGCCGGTTTTTGCAAATTGCAGCTCTAGTAGGTTGTATGTAGATCAAAATG
Source organism: Fissipunctia ypsillon (assembly GCA_947568875.1). Classification (NCBI taxonomy): domain Eukaryota; kingdom Metazoa; phylum Arthropoda; class Insecta; order Lepidoptera; family Noctuidae; genus Fissipunctia; species Fissipunctia ypsillon. The sequence goes on from OX387659.1 coordinate 18,394,949, forward strand.
TGATACGCGACGATGGTAGTGTAGGTATTAATATTAAGGCGAAAGGATTCTAATGATTATAATTATGTAAAACTATAACTATACTATACTATAATTGTTACGGCCGTGAATCATATTATAATCAACATACAACCTTCCACTGACCTACAAATTTTAAAAAACGTGAGATAATTTGAATTTCGCGGGCTACTGTGGCGCATCCCCCTTAACTGATTCTGAGACTGCCGACGACGAGAGGCCGGGTACGCGTCGGCGAGGCTGTGCGGTTAGTACAAACGGCGCAAGCGGTGATATACCCAGTAAAACATGCACACACAGACAATACATGGCACAGCAATGCAATACAGGGCACATTATTCGAAAACTTTACATACTTCAAATAAATTGAAGTAAAAAAAAAATGTTTTGGCTAACCTGAGGTGCAGTAAGTATAATTAATATTTTATTATCATTAATGTATATGTGACACCATGTGAATAACGCCTAATCATTCATATCTGTTACGTAACAGAAAAAGTGACGGATAAAATAACGTATATGAATTAATTGCACGTGTCTAACCTACAAATCTATTTATTTCCACACTAATTTAAATGTTATACGAATATTTTATATTTAAAACAATTAGCACAATACAGACATTTTCTAGTATGAGTAATAAAACAGTAAACTTACTAACCGCTATTTTAAACGTCTCACATTGAATATTTACTTTTAAAAGTCTAATTTTCTTCGACAACGAAACGAGCTGAGAAACTATATTGAACAAAACGGCCGATCATTTATTCTTACGTCGTGTAGTGACAGGTAGTGGACTAATGTTGCCAGTATATCAAATTTCTTTATTACCATGGAAATAATATTAAAATAGCATAACAGAGAAGAATAACAGATATGTGTAAAATCAGGAGACTCATTAATAAATTAAATTTGAAGAACAATAAATAGTATTTTATATTTTGTTTAGTGAAGTGTTGAAAGTTTAAACAATATTCTCTGAATATAGTTTTTTTTTTAAACTTTTGTGTAATGGTTAATAGTTAAATTATTTTTTTTAGTTTACCGTCAAAGACGTGGACATTGAATACTTGTATGAAACGGAATCTACGCAATGTTTGGTTTCATTTTTTTTTAAGAATTGTTTAGCTGTATCAAATGTTTCGTTGTTTTTTATTAAGCTCAAATAAACATTTAATCTGTTTGTTTATGAAATTCTAGTCAATTGTATCTCGTTATAAAAATAATTGGGTTGGACAATAAGACAGTAGTAAATATACAATTATTTTGAATATGACCCATATACACTTCTGGACACATCTATTGGCCCACCTTAGAGTTTAGGTTTCGATGGCCCCTACCGAAATATGATTGCTAGATTGAACAAAAACTGTTGATGCAGTTTTAAACCTGATACATTTTACCATCTTTTTCGATCGTATTGTTTTAAATTTGAATTCAGAATACCATAGGACATGGAGCTACGCCTAACAAGTCGGATATGCGCCTTGTTAAAGGCAATTGATTTTTGAATAAAAAACATGTTTTATCAAATAAAGGTTTAATTTAATAACGCGTGTTGCCTCCATGGGCATCTACCACAGCTCTCATACGATTAGGCATAGAGTTTATCAACCGCTCTATGAAATTTTGAGGGATCATCTCCCATTCCTCTTCTATGGCAGTTTTCAACTCCTGCATCGTCTGGGCAACTGGCTGACGAGCCCTAACACGTCTTTTTAGCTCGTCCCACATGTGCTCAATGGGGTTCATGTCTGGGCTTCTGGCTGGCCAGTCCATAACTGTGATGTTCACATCCCGAAGATATTCCCTGACGATGCCGGCCGCATGGGCTCTTGCATTATCATGCATAAAAAGGAAATTTGGGCCCACATAGTCCGCGTATGGTATCACGTGAGGTTCTAAGCACTCACGAATGTACCTTTCAGCATTTAATGTTGGCAGCCGTGGTCCTGTAACAACCTCAAGTTGAGTTTTGCCGCTCGCGGATATACCGCCCCAGACAGTCCATGAGCCACCGCCATAAGCAACCCTCTCTTCAAAGCAGCATTGTGCGAAACGCTCTCCCTTACGTCGGTAGACCTTCTTCCTTCCATCATTGCCATGTAACACAATTTTAGACTCATCAGAAAAGAGTACACGGCTCCAATCTTGCTGTGTCCAATTTAAATGACTGCGTGCGAAATGAAGGCGCGCTGTTCGGTGGGCTCGCGTTAGTTTGGGCCCATTAGCTGGCTTGTGTGGTACCATATCGCGTTCTTTTAACCTTCTCCGAACAGTTCGAGCGCTCACAGATACTCCGTGGAAGTCGCGAAGTTGGTTTTGTATCTCAATGGAGGTAAGGTGACGATTTCTCAAGCTGGTCGTCACGATGAATCGATCCTGCCTTTCAGTTGTGACCCGAGATCGTGGCCTTCCTTGGCGACGAACAAAGCCGCCAGTCTCTAGGTACCTCCGATAAACATTTCGGACCGCAGATCGACTTAAATTAAGTTGAGCACTCACGTTTCTTTGGCTGTGTCTGGCCTGAATAAGTGCCACAGCTTGGGCGGCGATTTCAGGTGAAGTATCCATAGATTATTGATAGAACCTCACCTTAATGTTAAGAATAAGTAATGTTTGTTGCAAAACCAAAGATATCAATCACTTTTTCAAGAATTAAATCCAAGTAAACCAATAAAACCAAGTTTTCTTAGTATTCGATTGTTTGATATCAACAAACAGGCTCCAAATTGTCTTTTGTTTCTTTAAATTCTGTGTTCGAAATTCAAAAAAAGACTATTGAATGAAATTGTGAATGTGCCAGGTTCAAAACTGCATAAAAACTTTTTGCTCGACCTAATATAAAATTTTAGCTAGGACCAAACGAAACTGAAAATACAAGGTGGGCCAATAGATGTGTCCAGAAGTGTAATTAGGTGTACATATTATATTTATAGTTTTTGATAGATTTGGTTTTTGTATGTTTTGGTGGTGGTTTTTGGCATTGGTCTAGTGGTCGCAAGCGTTACTGCTGAGCATGAGGTCCTGGGTTCGATTCCCAGGTCGGGCAAAGTGTTATTGGGTTTTTCTATCTGGAATTTCTCAGTAGCAGCCCGGAGTCTGGATTTGCGCCCGAGTAGATGGCAATAGGCTCGCCCCCTATTACATGGGACTTAAACATAACTGGCGAAATGTGGGTGTGCTATAGGTGCACCTCTGCCTAACCCTTCGGGGAAACAAGGCGTGATGTTATGTTATGTGATAGGTATATGTATGTTTTTATATTTAAATAAATGTTTACTCCTCAATTCTCCCTATTGCACCTACCACTGTTTGTCTGTGCATTACCCAAAGGTTGACAGGTAGAAAATACCTATGGCAGTAATTCCGCCTCTGTACATGTGTGTACTTAAAGTATTAAATAAATAAATACCATAAAAAACACTGCTTTACGCATAGTACGCATGTTGGCGACGCTCCACCGCTCTTGGAGTCGAAATCTGGATCGGATTTATTGTGTTGATGATTAGCCAGTCCAGCGAGACGGTAACTGGGCCCAATGCCCAGGATGGACTAGACAATAAACAGGTGATTCACACATTACACCACAAAACATGTCACACCGTAAATTCGTACCGAAAAATCAGCAACATCTCTATTATTTTTCAACCCTACTGCCTCGCAAGGGTTTAAAGTACCATTCCCGCGCCGAGAGTATAACACAGCGAGAGATCTGTCAGGCGAAAAATTACGACGAAGCGTTTGGCTATAAAAGACCAAATTCTTAGACTAAATGGTCGCCAAGAAGGCAGTTCTAAGGGTATGTACATAAAGTTGGAGCGGCGGGACCCTTAATTTTAAAGCTTATTTCGGGTACTCCCCGTTGGACGTATAAATAATTTATTTAATGTGAGGAGTTGTATAGTAAGGGTTGGTCTAAGATGTAGACAATATGGCGTAGGTATTGTACTTGTGTAATAAGAGTATGTACTCGCCTTTATAGTAATTGCTGTATGTAAATTGCGTAGATTTGCGAGAGTCACTTAAACAGGGTTAAGTATTTTAAATCGGCTGGATATCGATACTGGTCGCATCTGTGGAGTTTAGCTAGGTAATTTGAAATAACCCTGTATATACACTTAAGCTTTTGTTATAATATAACACGCCTGTAATCATCCCAATGGATATCAAGACACCTTTTTAGAAAGAAAGACACATGAGAATATATTGTACATAGAGTACTCTTGCTTACTAGCTTGCTGATTCCAGGAAGCCAATTCCTGAACCTAATTAAGAATTAAAAATGTATGAAAATTAGAGGTATTTTTGACAGATTGCGACCAGCAGTACAATTGCGTAACACACTTACAGTAGGAATCGGTTTCATTTTGACAGTTCAACCACATTCATTGCGTTACGTTTACGTTTTTAAGCAGACACATTTTTCGAACACATGAAGCAATGGATTAGCAATTTGCTTCAAAATCATTCAGATTGGGCTTGATAATGTTTTACGTAATTAGGGTGTAGGATTAGAACGTTCTTAAAAATATAAGAATTGGCCCTCAGGTCCAGGTCATAATGGACATAGCGACTCTTGCAGAAATGTCAAATTCTGTTAAAAATTCAAACCAACTGGGAACATCATGCAGGCATGAATAATATCAAAGCTCGCTGCGCCATTCCAAAGGGGAAAAATAAACGGAAACATAAAATAAGTAAACATTAATTAGGGTGCCAGTACAAAAGTAGAAAAGTTGAATCTGGTTGAGCCTAGCGAATTTAATATTTTAATTAACCCGTTTTCCCGGGTTTGGCATTCAAAATGGCGATATTTTTGTGTTCCATTTTCGAACAGATGTAAAATAGACGCGTTATTTGAAAATTGTATCTGTTTACACAGGGTGAAGTTGTGACGGCTAATATCAAGCTGTCAACATTTTATGAAAATTTATGTTTTCTAATATTGTGACCTTTTTTTGGATTGCAAATCAGGGGGCCAACCACCACCTCTTAAAGCAGTATTATTTTAATATTACTTCAGTGTGAGAAAGAGACGGAGCTATACAGGACGTCTAGCTCCATCTCTTTCCCACACTGAAGTAAAATTACAATAATACTGGGGGTCTAGCTCCTGAACGAGGTAAAGATAAAAAGACGATACAATGTGGTTTCAGTCAGAAACCATCCAACGTTCTATTCTGCGATATTTGGCTGCTAAGTTGATTGATTATTCCAAATCATGCTCATTTATTTTACGTCAAACCAAATGCCAAGCATCGTTCTTTAACAAAATCTCAAATAAACGGAACAAGATGAAATAATCATGAATTGGTCGAAACAAATTATTTTCCTAATTATTACCAACATCGTTTGCAAAGAGCAATGCATAAAATAATTACAAAAATAAAACCTTTGTAGTGAAACAAATTGTTTTTTTTTTCCAACAAATTCATTTTGTTACGTCACACCCACAAACAATGGGCCGTCGTCGGCCACTTCAAAGGGTCCGGACGTTCTTTTTTCTCCGCACATTTTGAATTATTACTTCGACAAAGGCCTTTTACTCAAAGTCGTAACGTTTTTTAGGGTTCCGTATCTCAAAAGAAAAAACGGAACCCTTATAGGATCACTTCGTTGTCCGTCCATCCGTCTGTATGTCTTTCAAGACCCTTTTTCTCAGGATCGTGTGGAGGTATCAAGTTGAAATTTATATCAAATACTAGTCTACGGTCTTTTGGAGTTCTAAAAAAAACCGGCCAAGTGCCAGCCGTACTCGCACACGAAGGCTTCCGTACCATCGTACAATATTTAATACTTACTATATAATTATTTAAAAAAAATACTACACGAAGGATATATTTCATATTAAATTTTAACAATCGCAAACATAACTTTGTACTTCATAATGATAGGTACTGTGAATTACAAAGTTATTTTTTGCAGTTGCAGAAAAGCGCCCATATTTAAACAAAATACCTTATGAATCGGCGTTTTTAGTATTTGTTGATTAAATACAGTATATGGTACATGACATACAGAAGTTTCAAATTTCTAACTTGTTTAGTTGTTGCGATAGAGCTCGTACAAAAAAGGTCTAACACTGACAACTTTTACAGCCTTTTTTGAATTTCTTCATTTTTGAAGATAAAAAAAAAATATATATGTATTTGTACTCTACTCAATGAGTTCTAGACAATGACACCCCACATGCCAAAATGTAAAACCAAAAGCTTATTGTATGGGGACCCCCTTTAGTTTTCAACTTTATATTATTTTTATTATTTATTGTTATAGCGAAGGAGCTCGTGGCTAAGTAATAACAGCCGCATGGGTCGATCCATCAGGTTAAGCTACGCTTGCCGAGGTTGGTCCGTGGATGGGTGACCATCTTTACATACCGAGACTCCTCCGTGCCTCGGAAAGCACGTTAAGCCGTTGGTCCCGGCTGTCATTCGTGGATCTTTGACAGTCGTTACGGGTCGTCAGAAGCCCGAAAGTCTGACAACCAGTCTTACCAAGGGGTATCGTGTTACCCAGTAACTGGGTTGTGGAGGTCAGATAGGCAGTCGCTCCATGTAAAATACTGGTATTCAGCTGCATCCGGTTAGACTGGAAGCCAACCCCAATATAGTTGGGAAAAGGCTAGGCAGATGATTGTTATAGCGGCTACAAAAATACACAATCCGTGAAAATTTCAACTGTATACCTATTACGGTTCATGAGATACAACCCGCTGTCAGACAGACGGACGGTCGGACGAACAGCGGATGCTTAATAATAGGGTTCCGTTTGGCACCCATCGGGTACGGAACCCTAAAAAGTTAAGCTTTTAAGTCAACGCAATAAAAATACGGCCATTTATGCGACATATTATATATGGCCGGCGAACACGCGTCGCGAATGTGACATATTTCGATGCTTGAAAATACATCAAAACCTTTCAAACTTTGCGATGACATAGATCATGAAATTTGGCAAGAAGCATTCTGAAAATCGATAATTTGTAGTTTTATCACAAAAACATTTTTATTTGCGATTACAAACTTACATTTTGCAGTTAGAGAATTGATGACCGTGATGCAATTCATCCCAACTACGGAACCCTTTATTGTGCGTGGTCCGACACGCACTTGGCCGGTTTTTTTATTTTTCTTTGTAATGAGAATGTTATACCCTTTTTATTTTTTGACGAAACAGCAGGTTATTTTCAGTAATATCCTGTAAAATGAAATGTGTGTTACATTAATAATAATTAGCAGATCTATTTCTTTTCACTTTAGGCTCACGGAAGTATTACTAGGGGAATAGGTGAGGTAAAAGGCTTTGTTAATTAAATTGCAAATGTAAGTAGGTACTAAGGGTATGGTACTAATGAAGATAAACTAAGTTTCTGAGGGACTTCGTCGTTTCCTATACGCAAATATTTGGACCAATCTCTCTAACCATCTGGATAGGAAATATAATTACTTCGTTAACAATCAATCGTACGGGCTTTTTACAATTTCGCTTTATGTATAAGTCGATTTCGCAAAAAATGTCGCTTATCCCTTTTTGGCTTTTAAGCATCGAAATGAGGGTTTTTTTTTTGTGGATGGGAAATCATCAAATGACTTCTCCCGCTCTGGGCGGAGCGGGAGGGCGTGTCAGACTTTTACTGACTAAAACCCACCCGTGTTCCTTCTGTTGCCTGTGCCAGGGCCACGGTAACTCTTTCGAACATCCCGCAACCCTAGCTGGCATCGGCCCTAGCGGACCCCGTCAATAGTGCTGACATCTCTTTGAGGCGCGCGTGGAACACGACGCGCCGTCGACTCGGGCTTGGTCCTTACCGGTCGGCGAGCTACCCATTGCTCGCCGTCCGCAAGCCCGCGCCTACGGTGGCCGGGAATCGGCTACCAATTCCCGACGCCCAGGGCGTCTCCTGCGGCGACTAGGGGCGTGAGGGCGCAAAGCTTGCCTCTCCCTCACGCGTCCCGCCTCCTCCTTCACGAGCATTACTGCTTCGCAGAAGGAGGTAATGGCTTTCCATGTACTCTCGCTCCGTACCATGGCCTGGACCCGGGCCGGACGCGAGAGATCGCCGCCGCCGATCGCTTCCGCGAATCGAAATGAGCTTACATACAGCTTATGCTAGCCAGAAACCATAGGCCGAGTCGAAAAGGCAATAATAAAACAACTTACATTTAGGAGGTAATTCATTTACCTCTTAAAGTACCCTTATATCATTTCCTCCCCACTCCCATTAAAAAGGTATACTTCCTCCTAATTAATACCCTTTTACTGCGCCCATAACTTTAAAATTTACATTCGAAAATACATACCAAAACGCCTTAAATGCAACATAAAAAATATGCATAAACGTATTTTTAAAAGTAAACACGAAACACTAAAAGAACCATGAAAAAATTATTTGATTGCTGACCTTAAAAACAGGGCAACACCATATCATTAAATTAAGTCTAATGGCAACACACAAAATAAATAAAAACTTTTTGTAGCTTAATCCACTTTCGCTGTAGGCGTTCTTCTCATTAAAATTAATTTTGCCGGCGACGTGGCTGCCGTTACGAAGGCAGTTTAAGTAGGCGCCTGCTTACACCCACGATATTACAGGGATTAAGTTTCGAGAGAAAAAAGGAGAAATAAACGAATTTACCGTGAACGAGTCGACGACGTCCCTGTAATCCTTCGGCGTGGGCCATGAAACCAAGCTGTTGTAAAAAGAAATACCTACTACTATAGCTTTGGAAATTAGCAAAATACGTTTAATTTGGGACAAACATTAAAGGATTATTGTTTAGAAACCAGCCGTGTGGAACATCCCTATTTAAACCCTTATTTTTTTTTAAATCCATCCTTAGTGTAGGATGGATTTTTCCTTCATTATATAAGGAACTCTTGTGCAAAATTTCATGATTCTAAACTCAGCGGTATAGGCAGTCTGTCAGTGAATTTAAGATTTTTAATAAGTAGATTATCTGAAGCTAATCTATTAAAAATACGTACAAAGGATCACCTTTGTATGTATTTTTCTGTTCCTTTCATCTTGTCTGTTTATATGTGTGTAAGTGCAAAAGGAGTATGTACTTATGTAGAAGCAGGTGGCGTTCTGTAGTCTCTGCCTACCCCCATGGAAAGAAGGTGTGAGTTTATGTATGATGTGATGTATGTATAAACTGTTAAATAAATAAACACAAAAATATACGACTTATTAAACAAGCTCAACTGAAGATTATTTCTTGCTACCACAAAACCGCGTTTAGGATAAATAACTGTTTAAACACAGCACGTACCTATGTATGGAGTTTGACGTTAGACTGACATTAGATACGGTTGATCAAAGTGTCTAAGTTTTTGTGGTAAGTTCAACTGTGTTTTAAACTAACAAAACAACTGAATAGCTATAGATATTACAGTTTGTTCAAACTAAAGTTATTCAACTAAAATGTTGATAAAAGCCAGATAGAATAATAATTTAATTGTATAAGTTTAGCATCGGATTAATTTAGTTAATCTAAGGTAACAATCCAATTGTTTTTGCAATGGTGACAATAATTCTTGTTATTTACAAACTCTAAATTGTATTTTATTAACTAAAGTTAATTGTTGCTCGTTGGATACTGATATTAGGAATATTTACTGTTTATTTTATGCATTTTTTATGGATTCTTTATTTCTACAATTTCTAGAATATTAGCAAGTTTTTACTATTCCACGTGAACTTAAAATGATCAAGTCAATAACACGGACAGACCTTATAAACGCAGTGAACCGTCGCAAACATCGTAAACTAAGATATTGGACGAAAAAACCCACTTAAATTCAACACAGCCTTCGCTCGTAAACTCGCTAACTTCATAGCCCTACTTAAGGCGGTATTTGCCAGCAAAATGCTTTGCAAATTGGATCATTAAGAGCTTAAACCGACAGTTTGGAGTTGCTTAAAAACCTGTTTCCGTATCGTCCGCCTTTTTCCTGATAATGTCCACCTTTTGCTGAAGTAGAGATTTAGCGGATTCTGTAGAGCAAGAAGTATTTGACTTTCAGAGACTAAGTAGGCAAAGCTGGCTAGGATAAGCTGTTATTTCAGTTGATTAAACAGTCGTAGACGGAATTATGTATTACGTGAAGAAAAATTATCGCAGAATGGAGGGAGAAGTAAATTAAGAGAGGAAAGTTTGTAAAGAAAATAAATAATATAATATCGACTGTTATCTATCTATGCATATGAAATTATTTGTCCTGAATGATTCATCAACGCAGAGGTAAATCGCTGGGCGGAGGACAGGGTATTGTGACGCAGCCTGGAAGAGGCCCATGTCCAGCAGTGGACTGCGATAGGCTGAGTTGGTTAGGCAAGGCTTCTTTTTATAGAGTTGGTCAAGCAATGGTCACTACGGTTGCTCAATACTCCAGACCATTATGATTATGTCCAAGTTTCACGACGCTTCTTTTCGCCGTACAAGATTAATCGGTTCGCGGACGGTAAACGAGACACTAGAACTGTTATTGTTCTGACGTCTACAGACGTAGAAACTACATCTGGGAATTGAAAATTTAACTCTGATACAAGTTAGGTTAGAATTACTCACGTGATTAACAATGTTCTTGAAAATAAGCACCACTAATTTAAGAAAAGTGTAACTAAACAGGCTAATACTAACGATAAAAGAAAAGATACCCACCAGTAAAATACTATGTTAAAGTTACCCAGAAACTCCTTACTTTACAAGTTTTATGTACCAGCGACGAAATTGTAACCTTTTTACTTTTATTTCAACCAAAGCAGTAGACTGTAACCTTTTATGTCAACAGTAGGAAATAGCCTTTGTAAAATTATTTCGGTGAGAATATTAGGAGTTTTACAACCTTTTTGACAGCAGCTATTTTTGTGTTTTGTCCAATAAAGAAGTCAGTTTTTTTAGAGTTATACTTGTGTTTTACTTTATATTATTATATGTTAAAGGTCCCTAACAATGTCGCGGTATAAAAACAGAAAATTCAAACTTTTTCAGCGCAAATTTCTCAATAACCTTAAGATATCTGTTTTTTTTAATGCGCCCTAATACAAATAAGTAGCTGGTCTAGTGACTGCATGTGCTACTGCTGAGCATGTCCTGGGTTCGATTCCCGGGTCGGGCAAAGTGGAGTAAATTAGGCTGCTTTTATTTTAGAAATAAAATAAGGGTTCCGCGCAAAACAATTAAAACCCATGAAATTGCGAAGAAAAAGTCGGATTTGAAAAATTCTTTTTGCATTTGGTAGCCCAATTCTCGAGGATAGTTATAGTTTATTTAATGTCACGCTACGACCCGTAGGAGCCGAGCAAAACGAAAAAAGTCAGAAAGAACACTAAGCGAAAACGAAGTAATAGCACGGGCGGGCGGTGCAACGCGACGGGTCGGGGGACGAGGGAGTTTTATTAAAATGTGGCTGTTATTCTAGTGTATTATGTATCTTACGACTTCCACGCGAACGAAGTCACGGGGCACAGCTAGTTTTAACTACGTACCATTGGAGAAACAAACATCTGTACACCGTAAGGACTATTCTTGCTTGCAGCGCTCGGCCGCTATAGTATTTAACGTTTTGTTTTCAAATTGGTCTAATCCCAAGTTTCCTCAATAGTACCTCTGCTAAAAGGGCCTCAGCTCAGCATAATGTCAAATGGCAAGACTGGGTGACTGGGTGGGGACTGGTGATCTGACGCCGATTTTCAGGTGCAAGAAACGGATGGATAAAATAATGGTTCGCCAGGTCTTACCGCACTTATGGATTTTGGATTATAGTGTAGGCACTTGGCCACTTCTTGAACAAACAGGAACAGACTGATGCGATTTGCAATACAAAAATCATCAATAAGTGATCAATCTAACGGCTACTTTTCTATAATTAATCAAACCCAATCTTGATCCCGATCCTTTATGTCTACTCCGAAGCGTAAAACCGATGTATCGGCCGAATGCTCGGACTTTTTCTACTACACGTTTCGACCGACCAAACGTCAAAATGAAGTTCAGCCGGGTTCCAACCGACCGAACGAAATATAAAGAATGAAGTGTAGTAGAAAACTTCCGATATTCTGTTGATACTTAGAATTTACGTTTCGGAGTAGGGCCTCTTGTCTGTAACCAATTAACGGTCGAGTTTGTCAATCTGTCTTTGAGAGGGCCAATCACAAGCAGCCATCACAGACTGCAGATCATGCCGATTGAGATACATTATAGAATTCTGGCTTTAGTCGTCAGCTTAGCTCATCGCCGCAAGGTTACCTGCTTGTCGGTCTTCTACAGATCATACTTCGATAAGTGTACTCAAGAACTCCTCAAACTCATCCCGCCGGCCCCCTTCTACCATCGGACATCTAGACGCACTGTAGGTTACCATCCCTACCTAGTTGCTATTCTACCAATTCGCACTAAGCATTTCCAAATGTCTTTTGTGATGCGCACAGCAAAGGAGTGGAACTCGCTGCCTGCGTCTGTGTTTCCGAACGCATACAACCGCGATCTCTTCAAAGTGAGAGTGAACAGGCTTTGTCTGGGTAAGCTCGCTCCGTCGTCGACTTTGTCTCTGTCATCTCTGACCTAGACTAGAGTCAAGAGCAAACCTATCTCAAATAAAAAAAAAATAAAAAATAAGTCGAGTCTCAACTCTGCAAATCGCATATTAGCCAGATATAAGCCATCAATAAAAAAAAAAAAACATAATCCTAACAATAATCGTACACAAAGACCTATTATTTAAAATTGATTCGCGTTCACTTTCACATTCGCGCAGCCCTTCATCAAACTCCTTATTATTTTTGGTCGACATAATGACATCTATTAAGTCGATCCGACCTCTTTCTATTTGTGTTATGAGATGACGTAAACAGTCGTAACATGGCAAATTATCGCTTAGTTTTCTGCCTAATCCCAAGTAAATAGACATATTCGTTATATAAACAGGGGACGCAAACAAATAGCGGTGGCGTTACCATTGGCAACACTCGGAATATTTTCGTCCAGTTGCCCCGGCTTCGCCCGCGTGGTTGTCCGAAAATATTCCACGGGAACGTACTACCAGGATTAAAAGTACCCAAAAAAAACACATAACGCCTTGTTTCCCCGAAGGGCGAGACAGAGGTGTACCTATAGTACATCCACATTTCGTCAGTTATGTTTAAGTCCCATGTAATAGGGGGCGAGCCTATGGCCATCTACTGGGCACAAATCCAGACTCCGGGCTGCTACTGAGAAATTCCAGACAGAAAAACCCAAATAACACTTTGCCTGACCTGGGAATCGAACCCAGGACCACATGATCAGCAGTAGCGCTTGCAACCACTACACCAACGAGGCAGTCAATCCAAATGTGTTAATCCAGGTCATAAACTATCCAAGTACCAAAGGACATTGTTCGGCGTCCATACATCGTCCGCCTAAGAAGCAACAGAGAAGTCAATTTACTTTCTGTGATCTTAATAATGCTTATAATCAATTGAAACTAAATTAAAATCACGGACACTTCTGAGCATTGTAAAATATCCAAAACACTTTCGGATTTTGAGGTTATAATTAGGCCAATAGAAACATAATAACTTGGCGTTTATTAGTAAAAATACATTGGATTTTATCTTTAAACGTTTCATTACATAATATTAGATAGTCAGAACTATCCTTTCTTTATACTAATTTATTTGTAGTTATGGCTAGATTAGGGCTATGGACTGTTTTGTTTTCGTGTGACTAACGGCCGAACCCACCTATTTTCAGTAACAGACAGATCGCTATTGACAGTAGACAGTATAATTCTATCTGTCCTTATGTCAGGCCGGTAAGATTCCACAATCTCTTACAGATTATTGGGACGTTAAAACCATAGATAGATAGGTTTTTCTATCTCCAGTATGCCAAAGCTGGTGATAGATAGGTTATTGGGTTTGGCTGTTAGGAGTAAGTATTGCATTTTACTACGAATATAAAATCTCCCTAGTTTACCCAAAAGTCAAACTGTCATCTGTCTATGATGACACTGACATGTCGATGTTGCTCGTTTCACACAGCGCTGAGAGTACTGAGTTTTGTAATTACGGTTCACACTATACCGCTGCGTACAAAGACTTGGCTGTTTGAGCTACAATGCCCTTTGCCTATTCAAAACGTCATTTTGAAACAAAAAATAATGGCGCCGGGGAATAAGACCGAAGTGAATTACTTACTTTTTAAAATGTTTTCGAAATTCTTAGGTGTCCGTTCTATTGTAATGTAAATTAAAAAAAAACTAGTAATTACTGTAAAGTTTTCATACGTGTGGATTCATAGGCCATTTTTAACAATGTCCTTTCATCCAAATTCGTAAATCCGTTTTTCCGCCAATCCGGAACAAAAAATCTTCGTTATTATTTTATTACACGTAATATTTACATATAGATGAGGCAAATCTTTAACATGTAGTTTTTTTGGTGTCATATTAATTATTGTCATTGCAGGACTCTATTAAATTTTAAACATTTTCTTCGATTTTTATCATTTACAAAATTGTACTTATCATTTTTGTTTACAGGCATTTGTAGCATTTGTGGCAGGGGTTTGTTTTTGTTTGTTTGTTTGTATTTGTTGTGGGTTTTGTTTGTTCTTTTTTCATGACAACAGAATTGAAGCATATACTTAGAAAAGCAACTGATAAAAAAGCGGACAAGTGAGAATCGGACATGTACATGAAGGGTTCTGTACAGCGTACAATTTTTAACACTGTATAATTTTTTATTACTTATATGCTTTAGTAAAAAAAAAAACACTTTTCCTTTAATTTTTAACTCTATTTCATTTTTATTATTTTTTGTTACAGCGGCTACATTAGTACACACTGTAAAAATTGTTTGCTGACAAGTGTATTACGGTTCAAAAGATACAACCCTGTGACAAACGGACGGACAGCGAAGCCTTAGTAATAGGGTCCCGTTAAGTACCCTTTAGGTACGGAACCATAAAAGCATAAAATTGCAATTCAAGCACTTACGCAGATAGAACTTACATCAAATCTCATCTCTAGCATAGCTGCCATAGTTATTTCTGCCCAAAAACTCACCCTGTAAACTTAAAAAATGTGTGAGGCTTGCGAGTCACGCCACATTACATAACATTACCAACTCATAACTTGAAGACTCCTTAGCTACCACTCCAAACCAACTCACCTCAAATTCGCTATGAACAATCAAAAGCGAAAAATACACGAGTTCCATTAGTAGTGGTTCTAATCTAATTCCGGTGAAGGATTGTTATAGGTGTATAATAATAGAGTATATGACAGACGATACGGCCTAATCAAGAGATGATCATGTTCATACATAAACGTCGGTATAAATGTTAATATGTACATTTTACTTACGTATTGAAGAGGAGCTCGTGGCTAAGTGCATGAGTCGATTTATCAGGTTAAGCTACGCTTACCGGGGTTGGTCTGGCGATGGGTGACCATCTTTAGATACCGAGACTCCTCCGTGCCTCGGAAAGCACGGTAAGCCGCTGGTCCCGGCTGCAGTTTACCAAGGGGTATAGTATTAGCCGGTAACTGGGTTGTGGAGGTCAGATAGGCTCCATGTAAAATACTGGTATTCAGCTGCATCCAGTTAGACTGGAAGCCGACCCCAACATAGTTAGAAAAAGGCTGGCTGACTTACCTACTGAATCTGTGTTGATTTCCAGAAGAACGAATCCATCTAAGATGTGGATATTCGAGTACCTACAGTCAGGGAAATTAATTGTTGTCTATCAAATTGACTACCAACTTAAAAAGGGATGATGCCTGGGTAAAAAAAAAAAGAATTCTATTTCGTTCGTCAATCTATATCTATACAAATAAATAAAATTGAAGTGTCTGTTTGTAATGTCAACATAACAACTTTTTACTAAATGCTTATGAAAGTATAAACGGTATTTATATCAAAAAAGCAATTTTTAACATTTTTGTCTGTCTGTCTGTCTCTTTGTTGCGGCTAATCTCCGAAACGGCAGGACCAATTTTAACGGGACTTTCATAAGCAGATTTATGATTTTACGGCGGGTAACTCAACTTCTTTTGTTTCAGAAAAATGATTAGGGTTCCGCGCAACAAAATTAAAACCCATGAAATTATGAACAAAAAGTCGGATTTGAAAAATTCTTCTTGCATTTGGTAGCCCAATTCTCGAGGATAGTTATAGGCTATTTAACATCACGCTACGACCCTTAGAAGCCAAGCAAAAAAAAAAAGTCTGAAAGAACAAACACTAAGCGAAAACGAAGTAATAGCGCGGGCGGGCGATTCAACGCGACGGTTGGCGACGGATCGGGAGACGAAGGAGTTTTATTAAAACGTGGCTGTTATTTTAGTATATTGTGTATCTTACGACATCCACGCGAACAAAGTCGCGGGGCATACCTTTATTTTTTGCCTTATCATATAAATAAAAACTTAGATAAAACGCATTAAAGTTGGGGAGTGTGTAAACTATGTATAAAATTAACAAGGCGTGACGTCATGCCATATTTAAACTCAATGTGTCGCCGTAATCTTTTGATTACGTAAAAAAAATATGTGTTCAATATTTTTTAATTATCTACCTGACGGAAAAAAAATCATTATCCCTACTATCCGTGTATTTAAATCACAACTGTCATTTATTAACAGTTTTATGAAATGGCTATAAACGTGGCAAATTGACGTGACATGTCAGTTTGCTTAACAATTCATTTCCCTGACTGTACATAGCGTTGTGACTACTTAAGGTGGTGTTCCTAAATTAAAAGCTGATGAGAGGGTTTTTTTTTATAACCAGCTTTGTTCCCGGCTCCGTTCGCGTAAACTTTCATGTACTTATTAAAACTTGGATAGAGAACATAAAACAAAAAGAACAACAACATATATCAATTAAAACAGAATTACTCGGTCGGTTCATAATGGCCTTAGAAACAAGGTGATAATTTATTTTCCATTTTCAAAAACATCCATCAACAATTTAAAAAAAAGTTGCTGTTGTACTGACAACAACAACTTTTTTTAAAATTGTTGATGGAAGTTTTATACTGATAAAACTTTTATCGAGTTTTGGAAGTCAATTAACGAAAAAGTGTTAATTGATTTCAGGGGCTTTTTCTTTATTTAATAATGTCAGTACTTTTTCAGAACTTATTTATTTAAAATTACTGAAGCAGATCTCTATATTTTTCTAAAATCTTGTGTTTAAAAGCAAGCATGGTGGTCATTGTCGGGCAAAGACCTTTGCCTCTAATTGTCTGCTGGGGAGTTTGTTGCGCCATTTCTTCTTTCCAGCTAAAGCACTAGGAAGTGGTAAAGGGTGAGCATTTTGGGGGACTTTTTTAATGTAATTTTGACGTTCGAAAAGTGCTGATTCTCAGCTTACTTTGAATAAATGGGTTTTGATTTGATTTTGCCTTTTCGTGGGACAATAATTTCAGACTGATAATTATTTTCTGTATAAAATCTTGCTGAAGTTATATTGCCTTATATTGTCCGCACTTGCAACCACATAACACGAAAAATACAATAAGAAAACATCGCATAAACTAGACACGAAAGTATCCAGTGCCAAAACTAACGAAGCAAACTTTGACTTCGACAAACTTCGTCAAACTTCGGCGCTCTTCGGGGAACTAAACAGTTTCTGTACCGGACTGTGCCTAGGGGGTCGCTGTAAAAAGTTACTAAGCGTCTCCTGGGGTCTAAGTGTATCATGCCCGGAGTTTGAGCCTTTGTATACCCACGTAAAGGGACGACCCTTACAAAGTGAATATTGTATAACTTATTACATTTTTACATGTGTATCTAGGTAGGTGGCCATTTTTGCTAGATTGACGGGAGATGTGAGTGTTAGCATTTCTTTATTAATAACTAGGTGTGCCCGCGCCTTCGGTCACGTGACTGCGTATTCTTTTGGCATAGTAAGTTAATGGGAATGTGAAATTATTGTACTTATCAAACCCTCTATCGAAATCAATCCACTGTCAGTTGTTTTTATTTTGTTAACTAGCTGACCGGACAGAGTCCCTAAAATAATTTATACAAAAATCCGATGGAAAAAAGAAAAACTGAACGTGTTTTCTCCAAATTCGAAAATTTTCGGGAAACTTTTCCAATTTTTATTTCCACAAAAACGTAATGCAGTCTAGTATAAATATTAATTGCCAAATAGATCCAGCCGTTCTCAAGTGATGCGCTTACCAACGAACAGCATTTCATTTTTATTTAGGTATATAAAAGATCCACTGCTATATAACCGGCTCTACCTATATAACCTGCGCGTGAGAAGCTTCAAATTTTTTTTGCGTATTCATCACTCGCGTGTAGAACACTTTTACAAAATAACACAGCCAGCAAATGCATAGTTTTCAAGAAAATAAATAATAAATTTTCAAAAACTTAAACATAATAAAATTACGAAATAAAATTTTCTTTTTTTTACATTTTAAATCCAATTAAAATCAAATCAAAAATAATTATTTGCCAGAATATGGTACATGAGGTGTTATAGTAATTTTATTTCAGCATATCCTGCCATAACATGGCGTGCAAATGTATTCGCAATCAGCGATGTCAATTAATATAAATACCACAGACCACCCACAGATAATGAATGAATTTCACTTCTTGGTTGTTCCGTGTTACGTTCAGACAAAGTGATTGATACCGGATTTTAATTATTTTTAGTTCATTATTGAAGTTTTTAACTTAAATTCATTTTAAATAGCTGCTACCGTAATGAGCTCAATTATAAAGCTTTATTAAAAAACAAAGTTTAACTTATTAAAGTTTAATTTGTACTCTTTTATGATTGTTGGCAACGAAACGTAACGTAATCGAATGTAAGTAGGTGGCGGCACCGTTTGACAGTTGTCACTCGTCGTATGTACTCACTGTCGAGAACGTTTATCGTATTGTTTGCAACAAAGATTGATTGACACCATGGCACATTTCGACATATTTCAACTTAGTAAAAAGGCAATGAGAACTTAGGATCCAAGAGCGAGCGAGACGAGCTCGGGACTTGGGGCACCCCGACTTGGACAGGTTAAGTTATTCGTGGTTATTTTTTTTAAACCATCCAGAAATAGGAGCCCCGCGGGTTATAGGCGATATTAATGACGTCACATAAAATCCAACATGCGTTCAGGTTCACAGAACAAAAATAGACATGAACGCGACGATCGCTTTTAAATAGGACGCGGCCTTCAGAAGATGCTTTTTTTCCAACATTTTAAAACTTGGTAGATACTTACCATGAGTTTACCACGCTAAAATATTTTGAACTATTATTGTTTTCCAAAGTTTTCTTCAAACAGAGCAATAATTCAGTAATTTGATGACCTCAAGTTTTACACTTGCGGTGATTGCTATGAAAAGTCATTGAGAAGATGATTTCAAAGGAAACGTGACGTGCTCACGGTTCCGTAATCAGCATTTAGGGTTCCTTTGATCTTCGGTCCGTCGGCGTCGTCGTCGCGGTTCAGTTAATTATCAAAGACACTGGTTTCAGTTTGCTGTTTGCCTTACCGTATTTGGAGCGGTTTTTCCTATAATTCAGTAAGACTGAGGTTATATTTATTTATTTATATTATGTATATACTTTATTGTAAGTACACCAGAAAGTACATACCTAACTTAAAAATAAATTAAACACTACAAAACATACATGGACGGCCTTATCGTTTCCTGCGATCTCTTCCAAGCAACCTTGGAACAAAACTTCAGTATCTACTCGACGCAAATATAATTATGACACGGCTGATTATTTTTTCGTGTTTTAATTTGTCATTTGGACATGTTTGTTAATGGTTTTTTTTTTATCTTAATGATTGGTTAATAAATTTCGTAAGAAAATGATTTTAAAATGTAAAAATATGCAGAATTTAGATATCTAAAGTCTTGAATGAAAAAAAATGAGTGCAAATAAAAAAAACTTGATTTTAGTTTATTGTGAATCAAATTACATGAAAGTCATACAACGAATAGGAAATAATAATATTTTTTAAAAGCCGACGTGGGTATGCACCGTGATGTGGTCGCTGTAGACGAGGGGCTCACCCCGCTCTCCATGGCTAAAGAGAACTGGCGCAAACCTGTAGTACTTACTACAGATGACCGCAAGGCGGTATGGCAAAACAAGGAGTTTCACAGGCGCTTCTATCGGGCTCTTCATGAGCCCGGTGTAGATTTCTTAGCGCCCGTATCCTGGCCACGTTTTGGTGACCTTTTCGGGGAAACTGAAGGTTTCCTCTGTCCAATTATGGACGAAGTTATTTTGACGAATAGCTATCACAGACATATTATGAAGGACGGGACGGTTGACGTGTGTCGGGTATGCCACCGTCCGGGTGAGTCTATCAGACATATCATCTCTGGTTGTTCTCGTCTGGCTAACGGCGAGTACTTGTACAGACATAACCAAGTGGCCAGGATTATTAACCAGCAACTTGCTTTGAAATACAAACTTTTGGACTCTGAGGTACCGTATTACAAGTATGTGCCCGACCATGACCATGTCTCGGAAATGACCATGTCACGTTGTACTGGGATCGGTCGATCATTACTGACAGTACCTACTATTGTCGCCAGTAAGCCTGATATAGTGGTGATAGATCAATTAGCGCGCCGCGCAATGATATTCGATGTTATGAAAGCTGAGAAAGAGAAACAAATAAGATATCTCGACTTAGCACACGAAGTGGTTGACATTTGGAATGTGAGCTCAGCTGTCATTGTGCCGATTATCGTAACGGCCAATGGCCTGATAGCCGAAAGCCTCGACCAACATCCCTCGAGGCTCTCGTTAGGCGGTAGGATCAAGGGCCTGATTCAGAAGGCAGTACTCCTTGATCCGGCTCGTATTGTGAGGAGGTTCCTGTCTCTGCAGCCCTAACCACCGGTAGCTTGGACCCTGTTCCCGACACCGGTGGAACTCAATTTTTTTATATTTTTAAATGTTTCTTTTTTATATCTTTTTATTTTAAGCAATATTTAAAAATGTAAATAAATAAGAAAGGAAATTAATAAACGAGATAATAATAAAGTTTATTCATCAAAAAAAGTAACAATACAATGTGACATATTCGGTGAGCCACAAACTAAGCGTCGCTTGTATCTTGTGGCTCGGAATATTGTACAGATTACAAATCAGTTACAGTTTTATATAAATTTCTTAGTAAAATAGCGAGAAATCGGGGCTTAAACGCAAGTAGTCTGAAAGGGGGCGGGGCTTCGCCAAGGTCGCCACCATTATAGCAATTTTTTTTGATTCGCGAATGCCAGTTGAATTTATGTGGGTGAAATGTTAGCAGTAAGAGAAATTTTCTGCAAGCCAACTGGCTCCTATTATCAGCTACTATCTCACGTGCAAAGACCTCCTAAGGATAATTAAGATGATACATGATAGTTACTTCTTTAAATTAGTGTTTTAAAACAATTTTACACGTCAAAAAGACATAATAATACAAGGTTATTTTAAATTGGCTAGCTATGTAGTTTAGCTAGCCAATTTGAAACAACCCTGTATTATTATTTCAAGTGACTTAAATAATTGCGGTCGATGACCCCACAAAAAATCATCAAATGAATATTTTTTTTTGTTTTATCATGTTTAGATATCGATACTCATCGTGTCTGCAGAGTTTAGCTAGCCAATTTAAAATAACCCTGTATGACGGTGCAGGATAGCCTTTACCAGAAGTGATCGTATTACTGGTTCAGCAGCTTCAATATTATCAGGATTGTGCCGGATGACAGCAGTTCGTCGCGGTCGTGGTACGGTTACTCTTGATATACTCACAGATAATTATATACAGGGCATTTTTTTTTAATCACTATCCAAATTTTTGCAGGGTGTTCTACCCATGAATATAAACAACTTTTACTATGGGACCAACTCTGAAATCACGAAGAAAAAATCAGCTGATTCATACAAAAGTTCAATACCTACTCGACCAAAATGTATGAAACAGCTGATTTTTTTTCGTGATTTCAGAGTTGATCCCATAGTGAAAGTTGTTCATATTCATGGGTAGAACACCCTGTGAAAATTTGGGTAGTGATTAAATAAATGCCCTGTATTAGGACATACTCTATGTCATCAGAAGACAGCCGCCACACAACCATCGATGTGACGTTCAGGCGGCCAACCACCACCTCTTAAAGCAGTATTATTTTAATGTTACTTCAGTGTGAGAAAGAGATGGAGCTATACAGGACATCTAGCTCCATCTTTTTCCCACACTGAAGTAAGATTACAATAATACTGCTCTAAGAGGTGGTGGTCTAGCTCCAGCTAGAGTGACTGTCACCAGCCATTGTCACACTTAGGTATCCGACCTTTTCAGTAATTCCAGTAACTTCGTAACAAAACGAGGTGGTGCCACTTGATCGGTGTTTCCTAACCGATTACTCTGAAAGAAACACATTAACAAATTCAGAGGTTACTTGGTCCCTTTTAAAGGACCTATCTTGATATCATTATTTAAATGAGGACCATGCAGATGAAGCAATGACTGCTCATAGTAGAATTTGCCATGTCACCGACAAATAAAATAATTAATTCATTAATTTTATTCTATCTGGAATTTCTCAGTAGCCGCTCGGAGTCTGGATTTGAGCCCGATTGATGGTAATAGGCTCGCCCCCCATTACATGGGACTCAAACATAACTGACGAAATATGGGTGTACTATAGCCAATGTTCGTAGTTATTAGCAGACAGGAGAATGCTATTTCCCGTCCTCTAAAATCATCTCTGTGTTATTTTTTCATGACACAGGCTAGAAAGGGAGTGTCCTACATTTTCTCACAAAACTCATCGATCATTTTTCCTATTTACTTTCATCAAAAGATGAGAAGAAATTAAGTCTGTATTTTCAACGTCGATATTATAAGGAAAATCTCGAGCCACGTTAACAGATACATCCTATCGATACTTATTACATTTAATATTTTCTTGTCATGTTTGACATTACCTGTAAGTAGAAATATAGGTTTCTTTGTGTGAGGGAGACCTTCTCTACTGCCTCCATATTTATTTTTGTCGCCAAGGGCCAATATTGTGTTTCGGTTAAAGGACATGGTGTTGGTTAAACTTCTGGCTCCGTGAGAATTCACAACTTTGTCTCTATTTATCAACGTAGGTTTCCAATCCACAAAGCTCTTGGTGCTAGGCTAATCTTTAGTCATCGGTATTAATATTATAGTAAATGGCTGTGTACAGGGTGAGAGTTGCACAGAGAGCCATGGAGCGTTCCATGCTCGGCATAAGACTTATATACCGAGTACCAAACGTCGAGATCCGAAGACGAACGAAAGTTTTCGATATCGGAAAACGAGTTATAGAACTCAAATGGATTTGGACAGGATATCTGGCAAGGTGAAGTGACGACAGATGGAGTAAGGCAGTGACTGAGTGGCGTCCAAGGACTGGAAGACGAAGCATCGGTCGTCCGGCGGCGAGATGGGCAGACGACATTGTTACCATCGCGGGTAGAACCTGGATGATGTAGGCACAGGAGCGTGGGGATTGGCACATGAAAAGAGAGGCTTATGCAGCTGTGGGTGAAAACGGGCTGTGGATGATGATGATGATTAATGGTAAATGTAGACATACGTCAATATTAGTATCTGTCAATGTCATGTGTCAAAAGTTTATGTCAAATGCATAACATCCATGTGTTCTCGAATCTGGCTCTTTTTGCCGTACCATATTACGCGTTATGTGTGTTGAGGAAAAGATCCCATCAAATCTTTTTCTATCTGCGATATCTGCTTATTATTTACCCATAATTCATCAGATTATAAGCTTTAGTTGTAACTATAGAGAATAAGGATTATTAAATTATGTTCTATTGATCGATCTAAGTCTCTTTTTATCGTATATTTTATTTTACCAAAACAAGCCAGCCTTCTCAAGTCGCTCATTTATCTCGGTTACTGCTATTTGTACAAGTCTCTTCACGAAAACTGACAAAACACCATTTAAATACGCAGCGGAACGAAGATGTCTACCTCTATCACAGTTATAATAATACCCTAACAATGCTCAGTCCACGAAATATTATCAACGAAAAACAGTATCTTAGTTGTAAGCTTTCAAGCCTTCATTGTCCTACAGGGAGAACATTGACACAGTATAGTGAATACAGAAGGCTGGTTGCATACAGTGAGCGAAAACGCAAGCACACATCGACAGTTAGATGGACCTTTAACCTCCAAAAGACGACTGGGACGGAGTGGTTGGCCTATAAGTGATACGGCGTAACTTGAGAGATTCCTACGTCTGTAGCAGTGGACTGAGTTGATTGACTGACATAGACGTATCTGCAAATGCGAATGCACAGTCGTAACCTCGCAACTGCGTTGTTAGATTCATCAACGCAGAGCCTAAGCCGCTGGGACTACACACTTGAAATGTTGGCAGTTGATGCCTATGTTGCAAGGATCCACTTCTTAGTGGATTGGAAGGATTTATGGAAATTCGACCTTTAAATGGGTGAAAAGGGATGATTTAGTTTATATGAACATACAAACGAAATCCTCCCTTAATTAAATCTTATTCCTTGAGTTAATAAACTTATTTGGCACGAATATATTATCTAAGTAAATTATGAATTTTGTCATTTTTTGTTTTTCTAAACTACCCCCTAAAGGGGTATTGGGGGGGGGGGGGTGTCAAAGTTTGTATGGAATAATTTTAACGCGCGGTCCGATTAACTCGACACTCAGGATGTTATACTTAAAACCAAAAATATAGAATGACGTGTATCAGGGTTTTTTGAAAATCTACCCCTACCGGGGTACTAAAGTACGAAATCCACGCGGACGAGGTCGCACGGGAAGTGCTACTCTATTATAAAACAGACGGAAGGAGATAGATCATTCGACGCTTTTTTTCTTATTCACCATTCTCCAAGATTTCTTTAAACTTCCGAAAAATGAACACAATAAGACTATTCGCAGCTAACTTTACAGACACAAATATCCATGGCGCGTTGTGTAGGTACGTGAACGGATAATATCTACATGTGTGCGTGCGTTTTCACTCGTTGTACAAAGCCGACCTTCTGTACCCATCTATTCTGTGGTGCAGTTAGCAGGGCCCGCCTACCAGATTTATGTCGGGTGTACGAACGGGAGCAATTATCCCATACAATTCCTTAGGCCCAACGGTTAGCGCAAGGCTACGCATATGTGACAAAATTGGACGATTTGTTGGTCGATATGTTGGTTGATAAGTTAAAAAAACCTAGGCGCTGTATGGTTCTCAAGTTAATAATTATTTTAAAATGTTGTGTTGGTCTTTGTAAAAGATATGGAGGATATATCTACGTATACTTCGCAATATTTCCAAAGGATGATCCCCACAAAATGGTTGAGCTGGATGGTGCTGATCTACGCGTCATGTTCGTGAACGGGCGCCATCAGTTGAGACTGGTCATCTCTTAACAGCCAGGGCTTATTTTAAATCTTATATTTTGAACTGTTTTTAATTATTTTTTTTACATTGTTCTCGCATAGAGAATCAACAAGAATAATGTGCCCAGGATTTTGTAATAATCTTGATTTAAAATACTCCTATCTTTATAGTGCCTAGCAATTATTATCAGCAAATTAGTGTCAAACATGATTACTATTAGGTAATAGAGACTTATATTATGACATTAAAGTCCTAATATTGAACTTTACTCTGAACTCAAACAAACATCGTTTTAGCCGCAAATACGTCTCAAATCGATATCATTCGAGTGACAGGCAAACATCACGCCACCGGAACCACGACAAACATTGGCCCAAGCATTGGCCCTACTTAACGCCCAACCACACGGCCAATGAAACAAATACATTCCGTTTTTACGCCACAAGATTTTTATTCGCAGTTATATTTCCAGGACAATTATTATTATTTATTTGTTAATGCTGTTGCTAATTATTGTTATCGGCTATAAAGGTCGAAAAAAGAACATGGGATTAAAATACTGTGGCAGCAAACTTAGCTAGTGATTGTATTGGTCTACGTTGTGTTTACATACAAGAAGATTCTGTACATAATCTGTATGAAAAATCAACCGCTGTAAAGAAAGTTACTATAGAGGTATGGATGAGGAACAGCGTGTAAAGTTCACTCATCCTCCATACAAAAGGGAGGATCCTCCGACCAGACGGGTGTCGTGTCTGGTGGCCTACTGCCCGACGATTGATGTCGGGATGCTAGTCGCGCGGTAAACTCTGCTTGCGCGATGCAGGATTTGTGTGACGTCAGGTCTTTGATGCGTAGTTCGCATGTAGCGTTGTAGATGCCGCCTCATTACTATTATCACATTGGCAAAACTTAACTCCCAATAACCAACGAACAAAGACATTCGAATTTTATGCCACAATTTATTATTTTGGACTGCCTCTTTGGTCTAGTGGTCGCAAGCGCTACTGCTGAGCATGAGGTCCTGGGTTCAATTCCCAGGTCAGGCAAAAGTGTTATTAGGTTTTTCTGTCTAGTGTTTCTCAGTAGTAGCCCTGAGTCTGGCTTTGTGCACGGTTGATGGTAATAAGCTCGCTCCCTATTACATGGATCTTAAACATAGCTGGCGAAATGTGGGTTACGGTGGTAGTAACGTACACCTCTGCTCAACCCTTCGGGGATACAAGACGTGATGTTATGTTATGTTATTAATTATTTTGCGGTTACCCTTTCGTCTATCAATCAACTCAGCCTATCGTAGGCCACTGCTGGACTTAGGCATCTCCCAGGCTGCGCGACAACAAAAAAATATAGTGATGATAGACTGGACGCGGAAGAGAACAGAGGTCCTCCGCCTTTCGCGCTCTGCAGTCTATCCCAAGCACCATTTTAAGGTCATCGGTCGATCTAGCTGGAGACGCCCCATACGACGCTTGCCGATACGTGGTCTCCACTTCAGGACTCGTCTGCTCCACCAGCCATCGGTCCTTCGACAAACATCAGGCTGGCAACAAGGCAGTGGCCACATCAGCTTGCTTACTCTGCAAGCTATGTCGGTAACTCCAGATCTTTTCTGGATAATTCCGCTTTCCTGTATAAATACTGTTATTTCATAGGTTGTGTAGGTGCTGATTATGGGATTTAAACACGGTGGCCGTATTTTTTTCTTAATCACCAGACTGATGATTGTAGTAGGAAAGTACGGTGATTTAATAAAAAAGAAGATTTTATATAACATAACATCACGCCTTGTTTCCCCAAAGGGTTGGGCAGAGGTGTAGATACCTGTAGTACACCCACATTTCGCCAATTATGTTTAAGGCATGGCATGTAATAGGGGGCAAGCCTATTGCCATCAACCGGGCACATATCCAGACTCCGGGCTGCTACTGAGAAATTCCAGATAGAAAAACCCAATAACACTTTACCTGACCTGGGATTCTAACCCAGGACCTCATGCTCAGTAGAAGCGCTTGCGACCACTAGACCAATGCAGGCAGTCAAAAAGAAGATTTTGTACATTTTAATATTTAAAAAGGACAGATAAGTGAAATAAATTATCTTAAACACCATTAATTATGTTGACAATAACGCCTACGTAAAACTGCCATTAGATAAAACAATAATAAAATACATTGTTTATCTTCTGGACAGAACGTCTGAGACTATGGTCTAAGAAAACAAGGGTACCTTCTTACTATAAAATAAATGGTTGTTTTTCCTACCGGAAAACGCGGTCAAACTTCAACCAAACATCAAAAAAAAAGAAAACAAAAAGCCATTAAATGTTTACGCCCTGTGCGACCTATTTTCGTAGTCACGGTTTCCCTTGCAATTACCATACGGAACCAATTGTAACAGTCTAAGGGTCTGCCCAAATACTTTTAAAGGGACCTCAATAAATATCTATAAAATAAAACGTAAGTGCTTGCGGTCGCCCCGGTCTTATCAATTCGACCGCATCGGTCGGTTACAGACGCCATGCTGCTGGTTTTTTGAATTTCGAATCAGTGTTGAATCGTCTTTTGTACAACGGTTAATGGAATAAACGTTAGTACTTGGACCACATAGGCTACACAAGTAGAAATTATTTTCAAAGCATTTTGTATTTCTACAACGCCTTTCAATAGGACGGGTACATTTTTGACCTCTCTAGCATTGTTATCGCTGATGTAATATCATTTTGTCAAGGATCTCTGTCCGTTTACCTCGGATGCCTGATTTTCCTTTGCGTGTGTCATGAAATACGACTGGAGGATTCCGCCGCGGGGTTCTGAGCGCAGTCTGCAAGCTGAATAAGGACGATGACTAAACATTTTTTTGTCCGTCAGGTACAGGTTATTGAAAAATATTGGACACGTATTTTTTCTGTTTTTACGTAATCAAAAGATTACGGCGATACATTGAGTTAAAATGTGGCATGACGTCACGCCTTGCTAGATTTTATACTGAATTGTGACGTAGCGAGCCCCCACTCCCCAGCTTTAATGCGTTTTATCCAAGTAATTTTTTAATAACATGATAAAGCCTAATATTTTTTTTATTATCTGACTGACGGACTAAATAAAATTTATTTTTTTCCCCATTGACAGTGGACCGGTTCAGTCTATCCAAGGACCTATGGCCATTGAAGCTTACGAGTATTCGAATGGAAACCGCGTATCAGCAAGCACAGCCCCCCAATTAAATGGACCTTAGAAAGACTACTTGGAAAGACTGGATGCAGAAGGCGGAGAACCAGGTGTAGAGGCCTATGGCATCAGCTACCATTGCAGTAAACAGCTCGTCAGCGCTATACAGCTGTATATCGCTGTCCGGCAGTGTACCTTCCAACAGCATAATTATAGGCTGAGTAGATAACTGAGCTTGGGAAATGTGGGTGTACCGTAAAACGGGGTGACTATGGATGCAGGGGTGAATCGGGAATTCGCAATCGGGGGCCGCAATTGTGGGCATGCCACAATTGCGGCGATAAGTCCCCTCTTTGCGGAGTGGCTGGAGAGGTGCCACGGCGTCCTAACCTTCCGCCTGACGCAGGTCCTCACCGGACACGTGTGCTTCGGGAGGCACCTGTTCCGGATAAGGCGGGAGGAAACGCCCGGGTGTCACCACTGTGTGGATCGCCCGGAGGACATGGTGGAGCATACGGTGGTGGTCTGCCCGGCTTGGGCGGAGCACCGCCGTGTCCTCGCGGATGCGATCGGTGGCGGCGATCTCTCGCGTCCGGCCCTGGTCTAGGCCATGGTGCGGAGCGAGAGTACATGGGAAGCCATCACCTCCTTCTGCGAGGCAGTAATGCTCGCGAAGGAGGAGGCAGGACGCGCGAGGGAGAGGCAAGTTTTACGCCCTCACGCCCCTAGTCGCCGTAGGAGACGTCCTGGGCGTCGGGAATTGGCAGCCGATTCCCAGCCACCGTAGGTGCGGGCTTGCGGACGGCGAGCAATTGGTAGTTCGCCGTCCGGTAAGGACCAGGCCCGAGTTGACGGCCTGTTGTGTTCCACGCGCGCCTCAAAGAGATGTTAGCACCGTTGGAGGGGTTCGCTAGGGCCGATGCCAGCTAGGGTCGCGGGATGTTCGAAAGAGTTACCGTAGCCCCGGCACAGGCAACCGAAGGAACACGGGTGGGTTTTAGTCAGTAAAAGTCTGACACGCCCTCCCGCTCCGCCCAGAGCGGGAGAAGTCATTTGATGATTTCCCATCCAAAAAATGTTGAAATAGTATAGCTTGTTGCCAACAAGGACACTTAATCGTTAATTATAATAAAGTATTACATAATTCAATGTTAAAATCCCTTTTAAAGTTTCGTCCCGATTCACCCCATGCATCCCTATTCAGCCCATTACACGGTACACCCACATTTCCGTACACTTCGGGGAAACAAGGCGTGACGTTATGTCATGTGTTGATAGAGTGATTGTCCCGTGCTATAAGATGGCGTATTACAGTACGCTATCAGTTTGTGACTCACTTCAGGAAAAATATTATCATCATCATAGGATGTACTTTGTATTTCTATTTATTATAAATAATTTCTGCAAATTAGTGAATTATTATCATTGGCTGATTCATCATTGTTTTATACAAAAATAACACATATTATTGTAAGGCTAGTGACCTTTGTATAAAAATTGGGACTTCCCGCAGGCAATGATGATTGGTTTGAGTTTCGTTAATACAGAATTGTGCTGTTATCCTTGCCAATGGGGAAGGCAACTGTCAAAATGGCGCTGTCGTAGCTATTTTCCAAACCAAAAACCAAGCCAATAATACAAGGCGTGAGGTGGTTTTATTTTATTTTTGCGAAAATGATGCATTGTTGTGTTACTAAATACTCCGAAATTGGAGTCCACCATTTCCCGAGAGACCCTAAAATTAAAAGATGGTGGCTTAAAGCTATTCGTAGAGATGTTTTATAAATTAAACAGAGCAGAAACATTTTGAAGAAAGTGACTTTGAGGACATATTTATGGTTTTAAATTCTGACACTTTCTATGTCATTTAGTGTGTAGTGTGTTTCTATGTCATGTTGTATAGAATTTTGATTTTCATTTGTTAGCTAGTTATCTATATATATAAAAGGAGAAACTGACTGACTGACTGACTGACTGACATATCAACGCACAGCCGAAACTACTGGGACTAGAAACGTGAAATTTTGCACACGGCTTCCTTTTATAATGTAGGGGAGCACTAAGAAGGGGTTTCTGGAAATTCGACCTTTAAGGGGGTGAAAAGGGGGTATTTCGTTTGTATGAAAAATCTTATTCCTTGAGTTAATAAACTTGAAACTTGGCCCAAATACTTATCTTAATACATAATGAACTTTGTAATATATGATTTTTCTAAACTACCCCCACGAGGGGGATTGGGGGGTGTCAAAATTTGTATGGAAAAATTTTAACACGCACTCCGATTAACTCGAAACTCAGTATTTATACTTAAAACCAAAAATAAAGAATAATCTGTATCAAGGTTTTTTGAAAATCTACCCCGAACGAGGTGAAAAGGGGTTGTCAATTTAACAGGGGAGGATTTTACTGCGTGGCTTGATTAACTCGAAAATTGGTATAAATAATATTTGAGTCAAGTTTTGGAAATATCCTAAACGATTTTTTAAAATTCCACCCCTGTGGGGGTGAAAAGCGGGGATATAGTTTAGGTGAAAAATCTTATTCATTTGGTTAATAAACTTGAAACTTGGCACGAATATTTGCCTAAATAGTCAATAAAGTTTCTTACTATTGGTTTTTCAATACTGCCCCTGACGGGGTGAAAAGGGGTAATTAGATTTTTAAGAGGAGGATTTTACTGTGTGGCTTGATTAACTCAAAAATTGGTATAAGAAATCTTTGAGTCAAGTTTTGGAAATATCCTAAACGAGTTTTTAAAATTCCACCCCTGTGGGGGTGAAAAGCGGGGATATAGTTTAAATGAAAAATCTTATTCATTTGGTTAATAAACTTGAAAGTTGGCACGAATACTTATCTAAGTAAATTATGAACTTTGTAATTTTTGTTTTTCTAAATTACCCCCAAGAGTGAGGTTGGGGGGTGTCAAAGTTTGTATGGAAGAGTTTTATCGCGCAGTCCGATTAATTCGAAACTCAGTATTTATACTTAAGACTAAAACTTAAGAATAACCTGTATCAGGGTTTTTCGAAATCTACCCCTGATGGGGTGAAAAGGGGTTGTCAATTTTACAGGGGGTGATTTTACTGCGTGGCTTGATTAACCCCAAAGTTGGTATAAATAATCTTTGATTCAAGTTATGGAAATATCGTAATCGATTTTTTTTTTAATTCAACCCATGTGGGGGTGAAAAGCAGGGATATAGTTTATATGAAAAATCTTATTCATTTGGTTAATAAACTTGAAGCTTGGCACGAATATTTGCCTAAATAAGCAATAAAGTTTCTTACTATTGGTTTTTCACAACTACCCTGACGGGGTGAGAAGGGGTAATTAGATTTTTAAGAGTAGGATTTTCCTGTGTGGCTTGATTAACTCAAAAATGCGTATAAGAAATCTTTGATTTCAGTTATGGAAAAATCCAAACCGATTTTTCGAAATTCCACCCCCGTGGGGGTGAAAAGAGGGGATACAGATTATATGAAAAATCTTATTCTTTTGGTTAATACATTTGAAACTTTGCAATATTTGCCTCAGGAAATAATAAAAATTGTCACTTTTAGTTTTTTAAAACAAGTAAGGAACACTAGGACCATAAGAACAGTAAGAAAAATTTTAACGCGCTGTCATATTAACTCGAAACTCGGTACTAATACTTTTTCGGAAGTCAGTGTCTTTGGGTCTGTATTTTAGGTTTTTGCCACTGAATTCCAAAATTAAAGTTATTTTTCACTTTGTAGTGTTTGTTTTGGAAGTCGAATGTTTTTATTTTTCACTTTTTAGTGGGTCTGTAATTTATCTGAGTTACAATAGCCTAATGACTACTGCTCATCAACTTTTACAAAACATTGCTTTTCCCGATGTAGGGACGTTAATTGTTGAGGAGTTCTCCTGGTACTTCACCATCAGCTCCACTTCACCATATGCATTGTGACGAGCTTCTATTGATTAGCAATAATTTTAAAGTAATGGAATCGCAACCCGCGAAATACTTATTATTGAGTTGTTCTGGTGGCCATCTTACCATCTGTGGTCTTCGTCATCAGTTCCACTTCACCAAACGTTGCTTTCCTAGAGCAAATGCACAAATTACTATAAATAAAAAATACCAAAATCGCTATAGGTGTGCCTATATTGAAGAGTTCCTCGATTTCTCCAGGATCCCATCATCAGATCCTGACCTGCTGACAATGGGACCACCTGGCAAGTATAACCCTTTCAAACAAAAAAAAAAATTTCCAAATCGGTCCAGCCGTCTTCGAGTAATCGGGGAACCGCTTCGTCATAGTCGTTTAACTATCTTAATCGAGATATCTTATCACAACCCGTGAAATACTTATCATTGATGAGTTGCTGTGGCCATCTATGGTCTTCTTCGTCAGTTCCATTTCACCAAATCATACTTTCTGAATGCAAATGCTTGATTTGTTGACGAAAATACCAAAATCACTATGTGTTTGCCAATAATATTTGAGGAGTTCCCTCAATTCCTCATGGATCCTATCATCAGAACTGGATTTGGATGAAAATAGGACCAATCTGGAAGTCCAATTCTTTCAAATCAAAAAATTATTTTCCAAATCGGTTTTATATTTATAAACCGATTTGGAAAATTATTTTTTTACGGACGGACGGACGGAGTAACGGTAACAAATATTAAAAAAACCATACAACCGAATTGATAACCTCCTCCTTTTTTTGAAGTTGGTTAAAAATAGTAACGAAGTCAAAACTGTGCATTGCATATTTGAAAAGAAGTGATTGAACGAGTCTGTTGCGCACAGTATAGTTTTTAGAATTTTTGTCCGTTTGTTGTTTGTCGGGATGTATGTTCCGGATTGGTGCAAAAACGGTTGATTGAATTTAGAGGAAATTTGTCATACAGATGTTTTAGAACCTGGATTAACACGTAGGGTAGGTACGAATTTCATATATTCCGACATACACGTGGGCGAAGCCGCGGGCAAAAGCTAGTATATTATATTAGGCATGCTGTGGTCTCTTATAATTGAAGGAGTACACGTACGCGATACTTTTGTCTTCGATCATTTATTCCACGTGTTTGTGTATATCCTTTGTTGGAGATCCTAAATAAATAAATAAATTTACCTTGATTTAAAATATTGAAATCACCGAAAATAACGAAGTAGCGAAATAGAAATAAACTCA
The DNA here is from genome assembly GCA_947568875.1 of Fissipunctia ypsillon. NCBI lineage: Eukaryota > Metazoa > Arthropoda > Insecta > Lepidoptera > Noctuidae > Fissipunctia > Fissipunctia ypsillon. The sequence goes on from OX387659.1 coordinate 18,428,716, forward strand.
CGAATGAACGAAATGTCAAACTAATTGTAGGCCGCGGGGACGTAGCTATGATCACGCCATCTACAATTAACTTTGCCCGACCTTCCCCATTGACTTTTCCCAACTATGTTGGGGTCGGCTTCCAGTCTAACTGGATACAGCTGAATACCAGTGTTTTACATGGAGCAACTGCCTATCTGACCTCCACGGCCCAGTAACTGGGTAATACGATACCCCTTGATAAGACTGGTAGGTATTCAGAATTATGCTGATAACAAATGATATTTAAATAACATTTAGTGTAATTAATGAGAACGGCAACAAATATTGTGAATCTTTACTTTCAACCAACTTATTGGACGTTCTCAATTCGTTTGATAATTATATAATATTTGTATACTAAACAAAATAACGATAATACCTTATCGCTATTGTATTTTTGTTTAGTATACAAACATAATCTTTATAATTTTAGAACTTTCGTAAGACTTGTTTTTAGGGTTCTGTGCCTCAAAAGGAAAAAACGAGACCCTTAAAGGATAACTTGGTTGTCTGTCTATCTGTCTGTCCGTCTGTCACAGCCAATTTGCTCCGAACTTAATGGACCGATTAAGTCGACATTTGGTACACATATCAATTTCTGTGATCCAAACGCGGACGTGTTACGTAAATAAATGAATTTTGAATATTTTTAGGGCAAATAAGAAAATTAAAAAAAAAAGTTTTGCAAACCGTTTCGAGTTACCGTTTGATATATCAAATGAAAAGGGCTTACTGTGGGAGTCTCGAATATTTTTTTAAAAATAATTTTAAAATAAATTGTTTTAAAGTTATTTAAGAAAGTGGACGAAAATTGATACTTTATCTCCGAAACTACTGAGCCAAAACATTAAAAAAAAATACAGAAAATAGCTCTAAACCTATAGATTACAGGAAAATTTATAAGAAGTCTATGGTCTAAAAATAACACGGCCAAATTCTCAATATTGTGCGTACATACTTACATTTGCAGTTGGAATATATGGTAGAACATGTTTTTCGACTACTATGTTAAGTTTGTTCTTGAGATAATTCTGTCTCTTCTTTCTTCATTCAACTACTGTACTTTTTCCGCATTATTAGCGCACGTTTTAATTGTATAACTGTTTGTTACTATTATTTCGCGGACATTTTTATGGGTTACATGTTCACCTAGTTTTAAAAATTCTCTGGCATACCTTATATGTAATGTGTAACTGTTTTATGTCCCAATAAAGTAAAATAAAATAAAATAAAACTACGGATCCCTTCATTGTGCGTGGTCCGACAAGCATTTGGCCGGTTTTTTTTCTCTCCCGCAACGCTCTGTCTGAGCTATTTTTCGTCAAACAGCTAGGCTAGCAGGTAGCTAGATAGGTATTAATCCGATTACGCAACAGCACAGAAGTCCGAACACAACAAAAAAAAAACGGGTGACCTTATTAATCTCCCACTAAATTCTCTACAAAAGTAGCACGACATTCTACAAATCTCAACAATATGGCCGCACTACTGTTTTGCCACAATAGGCCCATAAAACCGCTGAACTACCGAAAGAGTCTATTACCGTCCTTCCTGACAATTGTATCGTAATGTTTAACATTTAACACTCGGGTCTGGTTGGATATTTAAGATACGATCTCTTTGGGACACACATTTTGTATAAAGTAGGTACCTACTTAGGTACAGTCACTAACATAAGTACACTTACACTTAAGCAAAATTCAAAACCGATTTTCTCGTTTGATAATATTTGCAACTTTGGGAAAAGGCGAATTTCACACCGTAAATTTCTATCAATGCTTTATGAGAAAATCACTTTTGAATCTTGCGTTAATAAGGTACCTATTTATGTTCGTGACTGTACGCAACTACGAAGCTGTTCTATATGATCATAATTGTCAGTGGTGAAGGGAGCAGCATAATGTTATGATCAGTGCAATTGTCAGTGGTGAAGGGAGCAACATAATGTTATGATCAGTGCAATTATCAGTGGTGAAGGGAGCAACATAATGTTATGATCAGTGCAATTGTCAGTGGTGAAGAGAGCAACATAATGTTATGACCAGTGCAATTGTCAGTGGTGAAGGCTGCAACATAATGTTATGATCAGTGCAATTGTCAGTGGTGAAGGGAGCAACATAATGTTATGATCAGTGCAATTGTCAGTGGTGAAGGGAGCAACATAATGTTATGATCAGTGCAATTGTCAGTGGTGAAGGGAGCAACATAATGTTATGACCAGTGCAATTGTCAGTGGTGAAGGCTGCAACATAATGTTATGATCAGTGCAATTGTCAGTGGTGAAGGCTGCAAAATAATGTTATGATCAGTGCAATTGTCAGTGGTGAAGGGAGCAACATAATGTTATGACCAGTGCAATTGTCAGTGGTGAAGGCTGCAACATAATGTTATGATCAGTGCAATTGTCAGTGGTGAAGGGAGCAACATAATGTTATGATCAGTGCAATTGTCAGTGGTGAAAGCTGCAACATAATGTTATAATCAGTCCAATTGTCAGTGGTGAAGGGAGCAAATTAATGTTATGACCAGTGCAATTGTCAGTGGTGAAGGGAGCAACATAATGTTATGACCAGTGCAATTGTCAGTGGTGAAGGCTGCAACATAATGTTATGATCAGTGCAATTGTCAGTGGCGAAGGGAGCAACATAATGTTATGACCAGTGCAATTGTCAGTGGTGAAGGGAGCAACATAATGTTATGACCAGTGCAATTGTCAGTGGTGAAGGGAGCAACATAATGTTATGATCAGTGCAATTGTCAGTGGTGAAGGGAGCAACATAATGTTATGACCAGTGCAATTGTCAGTGGTGAAGGCTGCAATATAATGTTATGACCAGTGCAATTGTCAGTGGTGAAGGCTGCAACATAATGTTATGACCAGTGCAATTGAAAAGGCGTATGTCCGGCAGTGGACTGCTGTAGGCTGAGTTGATTGATTAATTGCTAATTACTTAAATCAAGGACTCAAATGTAGTTCAATCATGGCAGTAGGCACGAGCCATTGTTATTTAATAGTTATCGTCTTTTGTTACAGTAATGAGTCATTTATAACAAGACAATGACCTGTGGCGTTTAGTAATTCCAGTGTTAATAGATATAATATTTAGGAATACCTAGTTCCTGACTGTTGTAGCGTTTGTTAGCTTCTTGAACTCGGACTATTCATGCATCATGTTGCGTTTTCTAAATTGTATCAATGGTAGGTACCATTAAACCAGGACTTAATTAGTCATAACTGCCTCGTTGGTCTAGTAGTCGCAAGCGCTACTGCTGAGTATGAGGTCCTGAGTTCAATTCCCAGGTCAGACAAAAGTGTTATTAGGTTTTTCTGCCTGGTGTTTCTCAGTAGCAGCCCCGAGTCTGGATTTGTGCACGGTTGATGGTAATAAGCTCGCTCCCTATTACATGGATCTTAAACATAACTGGCGAAATGTGGGTTACGGTGGTAGTAACGTACACCTCTGCTCAACTCTTCGGGGAAAAAAGTCGTGATATTATGTATGACGTATGTTTATTAGTCTGAATTCACCAACAGGCAATGAACAAGCGTAGCAAGAAAATATTTTGTTTTGTGCAAAAACAGCACACTAATTGCGTAACATACTATCAATCACAATTTGAATGATTTTGAAGCAGATTGCTAATCCATTGCTTCATATGTTCGAAAAATTTGTCTGCTCAACAATGTAAATAACGCAATGAATGTTTTTGAACTGTCAAAATGAAACCGATTCCGATTATAAGTTTGTTACGCAATTGCCCCGCAGTTCTCTTATTCCACATGTGATAATAGGCATTTAAAAAACGAATTAGAATTTTTAAAATTAAATCGAAAAAGAATTTTTCTTGGCGTTCAAAATTGTAAGCGTCATATGAAGTCCTTAGGCCAAAGCCGCACATAAAACGTGCGTTAAAAAAAGCAAATCTCAGTGAAAATGGCTAAACGAAAGAAAATAACAGATGTAATGTTACGATATGAAGTTATCTCATGTAAAAAATAACAGGGTATTCCTTTTGGAGCAGTCATCAATCAAACTGGAACAAACGAGGCCGCAAGAATTCCCTCGGAGTACACGGTCATGACATATTATATTTGGATAGCTACGGATAAAATGGAGAAATTGTAAATAGAAAAATGTTGTTACAAACATACGTTTTTATATGACTGTTACAAAGCTAGTAAGCGTTACCATGTATCTCAGAGGCTATGCAGGTTTGACTATACTCTGGTCCAAAACAATTTGATGAAAATATAAACAAATGGGTCAGAAAAGGTACCTGTGGATGACAAATTGTAGTGTTATCAACTGAGTGATTGATTTGATTATTTAACTACTAAAACTGAATTCTAATTTTAAACCCCTTTAAAGATGTTTTTAATTTGACAATATTGAGGTTATGTTTATACCCTGAGCGAGCTTGATAATACATTTACCTTCTCTACATGACAATATTTTCCGCAGGTATAGATTATTACAAGCTAATGCATTGAAGTATATTAATTATATAATATACTTCAAAGATACTAGAATCAAAAATTAAATGGAATTTTTATTTTATTGGGTCATGTAGCATGACGGCTTTAAATGTGACAGTTGATAAAACGCCGCCCTACCATTTTTTTGGGAACATTACTTTTTAATGTAGAATATCTGTAGAAAAAGATAATCATTTTCTTTTTATCCCTTCATAAGAAAGGTATTGACTGTTCTGTTGTCAAAAGCTATAATTCAGCTCTAGTTGAGATAACTGACACTGTCTGGAACTAAAGTGAACCTTTGTCATGAAATAGGTACTTCGCTAAACAGGCCCATTCAAGTCATTCGGATGTAATGCTATTGATAAGTACCATGCAATATCCTGTGAACAATAATGTCGTAGAGACTCCTTACTTTATTTTTTTAAATCAAGTAATTTTTTGTGCCAAATATATAGGTGAGCAAATTTAGAAGGGCCCGCACCATAATCATTTTTAAGGCAATTAAAAAATATACAAGGTGTAACATAATTCTATATTATTATTTTAATAAAATATTAACAAATTGTGTCTCAGGGTACCTAGAAGTGTTATTCGAAGGGGGGTGCGCGTCCCTCAACTATTCCATACAGACATATGCAGGACCAACGCTGGGGAGCGAGCACCTCTTCGTCGCCTTGTTGATACTTATAACACGTATTTTATGGAACTAGATATATTTTTTCAATCCAAGCGATTATTTAAGAAAATGGCTCTTAATGTTTTAACTAGCGAAGTGACATAAGTTATGTTAAGCTAATCTTAGCAACAGCGCTATTGTTGTAGCGACTTTTGTATTATTTTGTCTTTTCCTTTTTGATTTTTTTCTTTTATCAGCACTGCTGTTAAATTTTTAGTTAAAATGAGGACAATGGTGTGGGTTACATGTTTGTTAATCTTAGTTTAAGTATTTCTTTGTAATCTGTAGCGTGTAACTGTTTTTTGTCCCGAATAAATAAAATAAATAAATAAATAATTAATGCACAACCTCTTAAGGGGTCATTGCACTCATCATTATGAACAAATTTTACTATGGGACCAAATCTGAAATCGCGAAAAAAAGTCAGCTGTTCCCAACATTTATGTTCGCATGACTCGCCAAAATGTAGGGAACATCTGATATTTTTTTCACGATTTCACGTTTGGTCCCATAGTAAAAGTTGTTGACCTCTTAAGAGGTTGTGCGTTATTTATGTTACACCTTGTATAAATGCGAAAGGAACTCTGTCGTGTCGTGACGGCTCTCATGCACGAGGTTGTGGGTTCAAATCCGGGCAAGTACCAATGTGACTATTTCAATTCATAATTATGTACTTTCTGAGTTTATCTTGAACATTACTGACATCGGTGAAGGAAAACATCGTGCGGAAACCAGGACTTATAGTTACCATAATTCTGAAATCGCCAACCCTTGCAAGCGTGGTGATCAAGGCCTGTGCTTCCTCTATACGAGAAGCCATTGCCCTACAGTGGAACAATAATAGGCTGGTATTATTATTTTATTTATATCTGCCTGTCTGTTACCTTTTCACGCCTTTTAACGGCTGAACAGATTTGGATGAAATTTGGCACAAGCATAAATCATGACCAGTCCTAGGTTAGGACACTGGACTTTTTATTCCGGTACTACGTTCGTGGGATAATTTCCGACATTCACGCGGGCGAAGCCGCGGGCAAGAACTAGAAATAATTATTAAAAAAATAAAAAAATCTCATGGTTATACCACAAACATCTTTATATTTACTTTTCATTTACCCCGCTGCGTAAATGATTTTAATAATACTAACTAAAATATGAAAATAAGTAGCGTCTCTATGAATCATCTGTTCCCAATTAATCGTTAAACAAAGACCGGGCTTCGTTATTATCACAGCGTCCGTTGACACAAACAGAAGCTTTCGTTCCTTTTGATAATTATTACAATAACTTCAACATAGGAAATAGAAATTACTTTCTTGGAAAGTGCAGTTTTTGTGAAGTGAAAAAAACAGTTATAATTTTCGGAGTGCCAATATGGATGTCAGAACATGTTTGGGTACGTATGGGTCAGTTTACTGTAATGTTAATAAATTTGAAGTAGTTTGTAGATGTTTTTGTATGATTATTGAATACCTACCTCAGGCATGCCTACCTACAGTAAACAAAGAGGTTTGGGCAGTTAACGACAATGCATTTTGACCAGTTACGTGCGTGAGTTGACTATAGTCATAGTTCATAAGGTAGACTTTTGTTTAAAAAAAATATACGCGTCGACTTGAGAACCTCCTCTTTTTTCGTCGGTTAATTATAAATAAATATTGGAGTTCAAGATTATCATTGGCACATCTTAGATGGGCTAGTAGACTGATTGTTTTAGGTACTAGCTATACCGAAAACTTTCTTTCTTAACACAACAAAGATCCATAATGTTAATAATACCTTATAGCTAGTGTTAGTAAGTAATATTATTATTATTATTATTTGATATATACTCCCTCATTCTGAGCTGAAATTCAGTGCAAACATGGAACTATTCTGAAAACCCCCAAGCCTATTGAATATTTTCTTGTTTTATAAAAATTGTTTTTGTTTCACTTTCTGATGGGTTTCTGTCAGGAAGTTATATATTTTCTTTATTTAAGACGGTGTGTAACATGGAATTCTGTTGCTTCGTTTTAGGTGTCATCGTATTTGCATCGACCATCGCGTCGTCAGCAGCGGGTTGTAGTTTGACCAATAAATATAATTCCTGCAACTACACCATCGCTTGTACCAGCAACCCTGGCAGCATCACCAACCCTAACTGTGAAGACAATCCCTACGTCATCTTCAGCATCACGAACTCTAATTTAGAATTTCTTACCACCGGATTTTTTGCCGCAACCAATTTTGACTCCCGAGTTCGTGAAGTTAAAGCCTATGATAATTCATGGACACATATTGATTCTTCTGCATTTCGATACTACCCCAGGAGCGTCAGCTTGGATTTATCGAACAACTACATCGAAAAAATTCATAATGAAGCATTCAGGAACTTGAACTATCTTCAAACCTTGAATATATCGAACAACAAAATTGAAACGCTGAATTCCAAGTCATTTCTTATCTCTGATTCTAGAAATAATTTTATACAAGAACTTGATTTGTCTAATAATAAGCTAATAGAACTGTCAAGTGAACTAAATGATTTGTCCAAGTTGAAGAGGTTACACTTACAGAACAACATGCTGTCGAGACTGGCAGACGATTGTTTTATGAGTTTAAAGAATTTAGAGTATCTTAATTTGCAAAATAATCGCTTGTCGTTCCTGAATTTGACACTAACGAACTTGAAAATGTTGAAAATACTCGATATCTCTTACAATAACTTGATAAAACTATCAGGCTATGAAATTAATCGTATGGTTGCTATTGTTGAGTTCAATGCGTCGCATAACGCGTTGACTTCAGTCGAATCAAATTCCTTCAACCAAGCTACCTCTCTGGAAACGGTCGATTTTAGTTACAATGACATCAATGCCACCATCGAAAATGTCAGGTTTGTTGTCAACAATCAGCTAAAATATCTAAACTTTTATAATAATCATATCACAGGAATACAAGAAAATTCCTTTCTGCACTGTAGTTTATATTATATCAATTTTGAAAACAACAACATAACGGGCGATATAAAAGAAAATACTTTCACCGGTTTGCGCAATGTCAAGAACCTGGATTTGTCAAGACAACGTATTAGTAGTATAAATGATAAGGCATTTACAGACATGGTAAGCCTTACGCATCTTAATTTAAGTACTAACAATATTCAAGAAGTTAAAAATTCTAGCTTTTATAATTCTTCAATCATTGTTTTAGATCTTTCTCATAACCAAATATCTCATTTATATTACCTTCAGAATTGTTTGCCAAATCTAACTGAACTATATATCAGCGATAATAACATTACTGTAGTCCCAAAAAACATTTTTGATACTCAATCACAGATTAGAAAATTAGATCTTTCCATGAACAGGATAAAGGTTATTGAGCAGTATTCCTTACCGTTGAAAAACTTGCAATACCTCAACATTGTAGGTAATCGTTTAAGTGATATTATAAAGAAAAATGTGTTCAGTCCAGCAAAGTATTTAAGGTTTCTAGATTTAAGTAACTTTAGGATTACAAAAATTGATGATTCAGCATTTGTCGATCTACCAGTATTGGCTCTACTAAATCTTTCTAACAATCATATAGAAACGATTGAACCTGACAACTTCAAAGGAATTGATAACATGTATAGTCTGGATTTGTCCTATAATAACCTCACACATTTGTCCTTTAATAAAAGTATTTTGACGAATAATTTGAAAGCCCTATATTTGAACAACAACAAACTCACAAACATATCGAAACTTTTTGTGAATATTTGCAAGCTGTTATACCTTGATATATCCAACAATAACATTAGTAATCTCACGGCACTTGGTGCTGATATCTTTTCTAATTTGACGGGGTTACATGTAGCTAACAATAAAATTAAACATTTCAATAACCCACGAATAAACTCTTTAACGACACTAATTGACCTAGGGTTATCTTCAAATGAAATAAGCAATATTGACTTCAGTTATTTCAAAGAACTGATGTCGGTAGATCTTAGCAATAACAATTTGACTTATTTGAATAGCACGCTATTAAAAAATAATGAATACTTACAGTCACTAGATGTTAGCAGAAACAATATTACAGATCTACCACCTGGTACGTTTCAATTTATGAAAAACCTGAAGGTACTGAATTTATCATCTAATTACTTGACGAAACTTCGATTTGGCAGTCTAAAAGGTCTTCATAAAACAGAACTATTGGATTTATCAAAAAATTATATCGCAGTGTTAGATGTCGACGTTTTTCATGAATGTGATGAACTAAAAACTTTGATAATCGATTACAATCGTATTAAAACATTTGACGTTGAAAGACTGATACTAATGTCGTTAAGGAAATTAAGAACTTTGAGTTTAGGAGGTAATCCCATTTCTTGTAAGGAGATTGTTCATAATATAAAATCTGCAAACGTTACGTTTTATGCCATCAGACAGGTAGCAGTAACTTCTATTGACAAAATATATCATGAAGACAATGTTCATGGCATAAAATGTGGAGATGATGTATTTAATAGTACTACTATGATACCGAAGGTTAAGGAGTTGACAGTGGATGCTGTTTCGTCAGTATCGTCAACTACTATAGTATTAACTTGGTGTTCTTTACTAACAATACTACTTGTTGGAGCTGGTGTATTTGTATACATAAAACTGTATAAAAAACGTGTTTTGGTTATTGGTAGCAACGTGACTATGCAAATGAGAAATTCAATTGTATCGGATGGTTCAGATTTTCAGAGTGATCTTTTGAGTTAAGCTTTTTGATTTGTATTGCATTATGGTATGTTTATGTTAAAAATATTTTGTTTCGGTCTCAAAGTCCTGTCCTGTGTGATTTGATGTTAAGTTGGTTACTGTTTGTTAGTGTTTTTATTATTTAACTTAAAGCTTCTTGTCCATGATAGATAGAGATAGAGAACTCTCAGATTGATCTACAATAGATTGATCTCAATATACTATAATTAAGTCATAGCTAGAGTACTTTTATTAGTCTGTACATTATTATGTCACAAGCCGTGTGCCCAATGGTCTTTATTTACCATCGACAAAAATGACTAACTTCCATAAAAACTTTCATACGCTATTTAACCCCATTAGGGGGATGTATTTAAAAAATCCTTTCTAACTGCTATATGTACAAGAAATTCACGTGCAAAACAAATTTCTAGGCTCAGCTGTTTAGGATACGTCTGTCAGTGAATTGACAATTTTTATTAAGTAGATGTGGTAGATTGCTCTACGTAAACCTAACGCGCGTAGCGTGCGAAGTTTTTCATGGACGAGGCGCTTTATTTGCTAGATTTTATACAATGATGTTAACGGAGTTCATATTTTAGAATGTGGTCGGTAGATTAATAAAATATGTATACCAAAGTATCTTATGCCTTAATGAATTCTCTTTCATTTGTGTCCTATCTCTCACGGGTTTTGTCTCAAGATTGCCTTAAGAGATTCGGGCTCGGGATCCCTTATTTATAAGCTCGTCACGTGCGGAGGTGTGGCAAGTTAAAACTGTGGACTGAAATCGTAATCATTACAGTAAATTATAATTTTTTTTTGTTTGCTCTTGACTCTAGTCTAGGTCAGAGATGACAGAGACAAAGTCGACAAATGATTAAGAATGATCTAACAGAAAGTGAAACATAAAAAAGAGAGTAAAACCAAAGGAAAACTCTTGAAGCCATTCGCACACAATAACGATGTACTAAAAATAATTTTACTTCTAAATAAAATACATATTGATAAACCTTGCTAAGCCAAAACAAATTAGTTACCGGTAAAATTTTGCGGTCCGCTGAATCCAAAGCACCTGATTTTGCTGGATATAAAATTAGGGGTATGCTATTTCTACGTGAAATTTTAATGATGATTCCGAGTTCTCAGAATATTTTAGAGATTTTGTCGAATTAGTTTTGCAACTTGGATAGAATTAATTTCTGTGGTTCGAAGAGTCCTGGAAGTGGGAAATTCTGAGCTTGATTTAGTAAATTAAATTTCAATGCGTTGTCAAATACATGCTCTATGATTTCGTGGATTAACTGAGTAAAAGAAATGTCTGAAAATGCGCCGAATATTAAAGAATTTGGTAACGTAAGTAATCGTGATGGTACTGGTTTTAATGACACTTTTGCTGACAATAAAGCCTGAGATGAATGTAAAAGATAAGTTTTATTCTTGGATAATTTGAACTGATTCATAAGAAAATAATGGAAATTATCAATCTTAATCTCACCACCAACACATTTTAACTTTTTTTTAATTCTTGTTTTATGTAAACGAATCTTCAAAGTCGTAAACCTCAGAAACCCAGATATCAGGAACCCAACTGCCGAACCATGTGATGCATACACAAACACAAAACAAATAACCAAATCATCCGAATACAACATCTCAAATTCACGCGAATTGAACACACAAACAAAACGTTTACGTAAACGTTACCGTTTAAGTTCATACTTTATGTTGTGGTAACGGGGAGGTGGCAACTTGCCAGCGGTAATAGGGCCATAGCTTCCAAAGTTTAAGGTCAGCCCTGAATTTATTGTTTATCATCGGTTCATTGATTTGGGGAAATCGCGTGTGGCATTTTTGTTTAATAATTTGTACTAGTGGTCTCTGAGCTATCTCCTTAGTGTTCTTTGAAAATAAAAAAGTTGTTAGGCATTGTGGGACATCTGCCTGGAACGAAGTTCCTTGTATTATTTATTTACACTATTTTTCGGAAATGTTCTTATATAACTGTTTAGACCTATGTATCCTGCAAATGCGTATGAAGTTTCATTAAAATCGGTTCATACATTGCGAAAAACAACGACTTGAAAGTTTGTATGAAATGCCGTATGGCGTAACCGCTCTTAAATAACAGGCACAATGAAATAAATTAACAACGTTTGAGAGACATAAATTAAAAAAAAAAAAAACATACCGCTGACGCGCATCCCACACGTCTATACTACCTATGCTAGACGTACTCGGGTAACACAAGCACACGTTTACAGGGTGTAAGGGTCAGCCCCCCGCAAACTAACAGGGTGCATTCAGCTCCTTATTTTGAATCATATTCCACCGGAAATATTATCAGAAAAATTTTCATTTTTTTAACGTATTTTCGGTTACTATTTCTTTATTTCAATGTAAAATTATATTATCTATATACAGCACTCCATTTATGTAAATAATACAGCTAAAATAAAAAATCGGCAATGGATGTTGAAATACTCGGCGGCAGAAGGCTCGCTGCTGCGCTGCCGTTCGCTACGCGCGTTTTGCCACGGTAACGATACATTGCGTGTGAGGTGATAACACAAATCAGGTTTATTGAATTTCCATAATGTTGCTGAAATAATTTCATGTACCGGTCATTTTTAGTGTGATATATTTAATTCACCCCATCATTCTGCGGAGGGCTGTCCCTTACACCCTGTATAGCAAGTGTCGTGATGGTCGTGTAGGGAACAGCTGAATGTTTTTTTCGCGTTCTCTGATTTGGTCCCATAGTAAAAGTTGTCCATTATGATGAGTACAATGACCTCTTAAGAGATTTCGTGTATGAATAGATACACCTTATGTAATTTATACCTAACTGTTTTGAAGTGTTTTGGGTATTCCTCGTTTAAATTATGTGCTGCAATCAAAGTACATACAATGTCAACTTAAATTGGCCCACTTGTATGTTTAGTCGAGTTAAATGAATAGACAGATAGATAGATGAATGTAGAGTTTTTAAACTCGGAGTTAAGTAATTAAAATTTTAACTCTTATTACGCGTTGCGCCAACATCAAGTAACACAGGGTTAGGTAACCTGACAATAGTGATTTTTGTGTTGGGAACATTGCAGTTCAATCGACGAAACATAAAATAGGATTGCAGTGTCTAAGGCCTGATATGTAATCCGACCAAAGATGAATTAACAAACCATGAACGGAAATTTTATATCCATCTCTTTAACACTACATTACGATACGTAATACTTTCTTGTCTTTAAATTTTATAACATGACATTTCATTTTAATCGATTGTATGTGGTGTATAAGAAAAATATGTTTTAAGTTTTTTATAATTTGTATGTATTTATTTTTATATGAGTTCATGAATATATTGCCTGCTGATATACTTAGTACCGAATTTTCACTTACAACGAACAATATAAAATACAAAATACGTTATCAGCGGCACCTCATAACGTCAATTTATTTTGACATTACTTACACTAACCCAGAGTTAACGACGTAACTCTCCCACATCGGTGGGTTTAATATTTAAAAGTTTAACTCTAGGTTTACCTCTAACTCTTGGTGGCGCAAGATGAATTATTTGATTATCCCTGAGTTAGCTGTTAACTCCGAGTTATAAAGGATAACGCATGAACACGCAAGTGGGCCAAGAATGAAACTGTGTCGAGTTATATCATATTTACACGACATGTTGACGACAGATAAGATAAGGATAATAATTAATTATTTGAATGTAAAATATTAGTGAATAACGAAATTACGGTAGGTTCATGATGTCTACTTAAGATGACTATGTATTTTAATATTATATCGCTAAGATATAATACCTCTAATTCCTATGTCACATAGTCAGTTTAGAGAATAAAGTTTATCACAGACAGACAGACAGACGCAAAAGTGATCTTATAAATGATTGTGTTTTCATTCTACAACTACGGAATCCTAAATATTACATTAATCTGCAAACAAACAAAGAACAGTGTTATCATTACTTCCTTTCCGCGCAATCAGTTATGCACGCGTCGACACTCGACGAACATTTTAAACAAACAAATGTAAAAATATGGATAAAAGAATATTTTTATGTGAGTGTTTCATATTCAGTTCGTAATAAGTGTTGGTTGTGAAAACGAAGAAATATTGAAAAATAATTTGAAATATTTTCATTCTGTCAACTATTTATATGTATACCTACATGTTGGACGGATCACGTGGGTGGCTACATTAAATATCAATAAGTACCTAAGTGTTGATGAGTTTCATAATCATAAAATATCTTCTCAAATACGAAGTAATATGAAATAGAAACGATTTAGTAATAAAATGGATGAGGCTGATACAGGAGCGTGGGACTTGGCGCAAGAAACGAGAGGCCTCGGTCCAGCAGTGGGTGAAATCGGGCTGTGATTGATAATGATGACGTGAAAACTGTAAGTCTTAGTTACAACAAAATACACAACGATGTCACTGCATCTTTAGTCTACAAGTCTATTGAAGCGGAGGGGAGCGTAGCACGGCTAGGAAAACATTAACCTGTGGAATTCTACTAAATTCACGTCATGGAGATGGAATTCTAAGTATTGGTTAATGTTTGCATTCCCGCTCAAGTCAAAAGGCAAGTCCTCAAAACAAATCATCTAATGCAAACCTTCTTGCCCTATAGTGTCTTTTTACAAAAACTTTTTGACCGGTAATGTTCAAGTTTGAAGTAATAAATCTTCAGTTTTCAATGGAAGTCTCATGTGATTGTGAAAATATTCAATTACGATTACAAACGTTTATAGCACAAGTACCAATGGAGGCTGTTGCGATAATTATTATGCTAACTGTTGATTTAATCATGTGTCGCGCCATTAAAACTAAACTCAACATCAGGTACTGTTTCACAAACAATGGGAGACTTAATATCGTGTCCTGCGTGCCCTGTCATCTGCACGTTACAGGAACTGATGGACGCTAGTGATGGCGCAAAACAGGTAGTCGAATTCTAGTTCGACTGCATTTAGATCGCTATCGACACACTAAGAAGTAGAATATCAGCTTCAAAATAATCTTTAATAATCTCTCTTTTTCAGGTTTGGTCATCACTTCCATAGTAAAAGCGTCAGTGGCAACCTTCTGTACAATAACTGACAAAGATAACTGTTACTACACAGTTAATTGCGATATTCCTGCCAAAATTGATATGGTTCCGTATTGCGATTCTAGTGATCCGTATATCACACTCGTCATCAACGAGTCTCCAGCTCACAATGTTACTGCAAATTTATTTAACGCAAAATTTGAAGCATATGTCCGGATTCTGACAGCTATTGGAAACAGCTGGGATGCTGTACAAAATTATGCTTTCAGTAACTTCAAAAACGTTGTATACATGGATCTATCTGAAAATCAGATAAAAAGTATAGGCAAGGCGTTTATCGGGTTAGCACAATTGGACTCCTTGAATTTGTCACGGAATCACCTTGAAGTAATAAAACCTAAAGTTTTTATGTTTTCCGAAAATAAAAACAGACTATCTTTATTAGACTTGTCATACAATTTGTTGACGTATTTACCTGATGACTTATTTGTGAATATGTACAACTTGAGACAATTATATCTACAAGGGAATAGACTGACAATGCTGGGAGACCAGTACACTGCAAACTTAAAAAACTTGAACTACTTAAACTTGTGTTGTAGTAACTTTACAACGATTAACATAAATTTAAAATATTTCAATTCCTTGAGAGAATTGGATTTGTCATTTAATCATTTCAAAGAAATTGACGTGTCTGAAGTAGTCTCCCTAGAAACGATTAATTTATCACATAACGACATTGACGAATTCGTGTTTGATTATTTTGAACATTTCCCTAGTCTTGAAGTGTTAGATCTTAGCTACAATAAATTAATGAAAATATATGGTTCTAATAACGTACAAAACGCTAATAAAACCAAACGATTGGTCAAAATATACCTGAACAATAACAATATAAGTCATGTAGATGCAACTTTTTTGAATACTTTCAATAATATTGGTCTTTTAGATTTAAGTTACAACGAAATCACTGAATTCAAAGAAGGGCGATACACACAACGAAACAACGGCAGTCGATATTAATTCTGTGTACAAAAACTTTTTTGCAAGAAAAAAAACAACCGACTTTAAAAAAAAAATACTACAAAGTGAAAAAGAACTTTATTTGCGGAAGTCGGTGTCTTTGGATCTGTATTTTAGTTTTTTGCCACCGACTTCCAGAATCAAAGTTTTTTATCACTTTGCGGTGTTTTTTTTGGAAGTTATTGTTTTTTTTTGCAAAAAAGTTTATATTTTTCATGTTTTAGTTGTGGTACTTATCCCACACAAAGTCGTATACCACTACTTGAAATGTAAATAACAGTGACAGGAAATTATAATAACATCATCAATTTACACTTAGTGGAAAAAATACGTATTACTGAAGCTTACTCAAAAACGACTCATTAGAACTCGACCAAATTTATATGACACCATTATGGAAGTATATCCTTTCAAATATAAAAATATTTTTTCAAATCAATCAATCAATCAACAAACATTTAAAAAAAAAACAACTGAATTGAGAACCTCCTCCTTTTTTGACGTCGGTTAAAAAGGGCTTAAATGTTGCCGTAATAGCTAAACTTGATTTTCACTGGATAAAAGTTGGAATTCATACTTTTACGAATTCATCATAGAGTCAAACTAACCACAATCACCTCCAAGGTACAGTGAACAGCACATTAGTGGTAACAATTTGACAAATTTCTAAAAGTTTTAAATATTCCAGATTATATATAAATTACTGATGAATCAATTATTGGTTTGAAGAATGCAATACTAATAGACTATGACACTAATTATTAAAGACTCATAAACATAAATGATCATGTCCATATGGGACGATAGAGTTTAGGTAGTGCTATCTATAAGGTTCGTGACATAAAATGTGTAAGTAACTGATTTTTAGAGCGTTTGTTAAGAAAAGCAATAAGTAT
Organism: Fissipunctia ypsillon; assembly: GCA_947568875.1. Classification (NCBI taxonomy): domain Eukaryota; kingdom Metazoa; phylum Arthropoda; class Insecta; order Lepidoptera; family Noctuidae; genus Fissipunctia; species Fissipunctia ypsillon. The sequence continues at coordinate 18,445,616 of OX387659.1, forward strand.
TAAGAAATAGATAGTAAAAGAGTCAACACTGCGTCATCAGTAACCTCAACTACTGTCGTATTAATTAGTATACTAGCAATATTGTCTTTTTGGAGCAGCGAGTTGATGAGGACTGATTTTTCCACTGTCAGATATGTTTTTATATCTCAGGAATAAAGTTGACTTTTTTTAGATTTTGTTTCATTATTCTTCTTTCGTATGCTAAAATCATGTTTCACGTTACACAAATTATAAAATAACCGACTGGAAAACGTTAAAAATCTGAATTTATGATCTAATTGCCGAAGAATTTGCTTGTTTAAATACTGAATGGATTTATCACCAGTGTGAGCGAGACAGAAATATAAACAGCATATTGTTGACAAGATTTCGATACAAGCGATTAGTAATAAAGAAGAAGTGGGAAGCGAACGTGTATAGCTGTGCAAGGATCCTAGTATGGCGAGTGGCAAAAGTCGGAACTAATGCTGCCATCTCAATTTCACAAAACTATTTTGCAAATGTTTTTCCAACAGCGCGCCTCTGTCAGTGTCACTCAACCGCCAAAAGATCCTTGTAACACTGTTGCATGATACAGGAGAAATGGCTGTTAAATGAAAAGTATATTTTTTCATTACGAAAATAATCTCTCATCAAATGATCAGCGGTCCCTATTAAATAATGTGGAAATCAAGGGAGTTCCTATACGAAGAGATGAGAATTTATTCACGATTATTGAAGCCATTGGTCGTAAACTATAGCTGCCACAAAACACTGATCAACTACGTTTCGAGGGTGCCCATTCTCAACTTCAATTATAAATTTATTATAGTAAGTTTCCTGAATAGATACGTCAAAGAAGATTTTATAGCGGCAGCGCGAGCTGAAAAGAACTTATCCTATCTTATCTTATCTTTTTCCTTACTTACCTTATTACTGATCTGATATCGGGTTCCAAGGCACTTCTAAGCATGTGTTTGTTAATGGCCACTTTAGTGTAGAATATAAGAAGCTGCTGAATAAAGTTAAAACCATCGCCAAGGATAAGAATTACGAGTTCATTTGAGTGAAACACGGAAAAATTCACGTACTCAAAAACACCAACTCCAAAGTTCTCATAGTGAGAAAGGAATCGGATTTAAACAAAATCGTCTAATATGCCACCTATACCGTATAAAATCTTCTCTGCTTTATCGTTTTATTATATTTCATGTTGTTTTACTAAGATGTTACAAATTGTTTAGCAATTCTGCCGCACTAATGAGCCCGTCACCTCTCTTTTGTTTTGTTAAAAAAATCTTTTATGTTTCCTATCACGCTGTTCATTTTAAAGTGTTAGTGCAAATTAATATCCCTTGCTCGCTCGCGTTTGCACGCAATACACATTACTGTTTGCTTCTCGTTCACAATTGTTTACCGTTCAATGTCGAATAATTGTTGCACTCCAATAATAATAGTCGCCATGTGCTTACTTCAAATATATTTATTTGAATAATATTTTTATGATATGTGTTATTGTGGTCTATTTTACTGATCCATATTCTGTTGTTCATTTTTTTTTGCGTGATGCTATTAACGGTAATATTATTTACCTGGTTTAAATATATTTTATCAGAACGTTCGTGGTCTATGAACTAAAACCGTTACTTTTTATCGTCAAATGATAGCCAGCTCATTTGATGTTATTGTTTTCACTGAGACTTGGTTATTGGATGATACTTATTTTGAACTCGGAATTTTTAATGAGAGGTATATTTAATGGCGTCGGGATCATGATTGCGCTCTGACTGGAACATCACGTGGTGGAGGAGTTCTAATAGCTATTCGTCGAGAATTATCAGTAACATGTCAACAAAATTTTCATTCTACAGCTGAATATAAGCATCCACTTGAAAAATTCAAATACGCTTAACTATTTTTACTTACATCTCTGTGGGATTTATTTATGTAAACAAAATCTTGGTCTTTCCTTTTCTTAACAGTTGACGAATTTTCTTATGACATTAAATTGGTCTGTGGTTGGTAATGGTTTTGATAAATTTCTGATTTCAATATGAACAGAATAAGTTGGGTCCCATCTGACAATAGTGTGTAAGTGATAAAGTGCTACTTGGAGATGAGTTATGTACTCTTGATTTTGATCAAACTAGCGTGACTAATAGATACGGCAAAATACTTGACTTAGTCCTCTCGAACCAGGCATTCAAGGTGACTGAAAGTTTAAGCCCACTTGTACCAATCGATGATTATCACCCAGCATTGTGTTGAAACACCTCCCCTTGAGTGTGCGTCACGTATAAAATTTTTATATGCTAATGGTGATTACGAATCCATGAATCGTGACATTTGTAAGACTGACTGGGAAAGTGAGTTCGCAGTAAGGTCAGCTGATGATTCTGTAAGTTTTTTCAACAACGTTATCTATAATCTTCAATCTAATTATATTCTTCAGAAACTTTGTGTCGTAATAAATCATATCCGACTTGGTACAGTTCCTCATTAATAAAAACAATAAAGGAGAAATATGAATACTTTAAAAAACTTAAAGTCACTATAAATATAATATATAAATAAAACTATTGATACAGTCGCTAAATGCTGATAGATAACTAACTACAAAATAAATTCAATAGGACTTGGCTTCTATGACATCTCAAAACTTTTTACAGTGGAAAGATTGCATGGAGAGACTTGGCATTTTTTTACATTAAATGTTTTTGGTGGGACAGAGATGGCTCGCGTAGAGAAGGCATTTGATAAGCAAATCATTAATCCTCAATCCACACTCACCCTCTTTCAAATTTGTCAGACAAATATCTATGTACAGTTGAACAGCCATGGTGACGCTACACAACCCTGTGTAACACCCCTCGAGATGCAGAACCAGTCCGTATATACCCCATTTATCCTAACACAAGCACTAGAATCCTTGTATAAGATTTCAGTGCCCGTACCAAGCGCCAGTCCACACCGTACACCGAGAGTGTCGACCACAGTTCCTCCCTCCACACACTGTCATAGGCCTTCTCCAAGTCAACGAAAGCACAGTAGACTTTCTTGTGCTTTGCCAGATGTCTTTCGGCTATGCATCTTAAAGAGAAGATCTAATCCATACAGCCCATTTCCTCTCTAAATCCTGCCTGCTTTAAATAAATAATAAAACGGAGTATTTAGCAGAAATCATGTCATTAATCTGCAAACCAACAAAGAACTGTGTTATCATTATTTCCTTTATGTGGCAATCAAATGGACGCATCGCCACGAACAAATAAACAACGAATAAAATAAATGTAAAAATATGGACAAAAGAATATATTCATGTGAGTGTTTACATTTATAGACATAATTTAATTTTTAAAACATATTTTTGTTGGTTTGAAAAAAATATGCTTTATTTTGTAAACTTTTAATAAATACTGGTCCAAGACAGGGGCCACAGAAGTACACTACCGTCCAAAAGTTTCGAAGCAGCAAGGTAAAATCAAATAAAATAAAACAAAGTCATTTCAATTTCAATGTATTGATAAAAAATTAAAATAAAAACAAAAACTAATTTAAGCAGAACAAAAATTTTACATAGAATATAAAATTAAATTAAATTTTAGCTTCATCAAAGTGTCCTCCTTTTTCCTTTATTAGCTTCACGCATATTCAAGGCATTCTATTAATTCATTCATTAAAACTACACTTCTGGACACATCTATTGGCCCACCTTGTATTTTCAGTTTCGTTTGGCCCTAGCTAAAATTTTATATTAGGTCGAGCAAAAAGTTTTTATGCAGTTTTGAACCTGGCACATTCACAATTTCATTCAATAGTCTTTTTTTGAATTTCGAACACAGAATTTAAAGAAACAAAAGACAATTTGGAGCCTGTTTGTTGATATCAAACAATCGAATACTAAGAAAACTTGGTTTTATTGGTTTACTTGGATTTAATTCTTGAAAAAGTGATTGATATCTTTGGTTTTGCAACAAACATTACTTATTCTTAACATTAAGGTGAGGTTCTATCAATAATCTATGGATACTTCACCTGAAGTCGCCGCTTAAGCTGTGGCACTTATTCAGGCCGGACACAGCCAAAGAAACGTGAGTGCTCAACTTAATTTAAGTCGATCTGCAGTCCGAAATGTTTATCGGAGGTACCTAGAGACTGGCGGCTTTGTTCGTCGCCAAGGAAGGCCACGATATCGGGTCACAACTGAAAGGCAGGATCGATTCATCGTGACGACCAGCTTGAGAAATCGTCACCTTACCTCCATTGAGATACAAAACCAACTTCGCGACTTCCACGGAGTATCTGTGAGCGCTCGAACTGTTCGGAGAAGGTTAAAAGAACGCGATATGGTACCACACAAGCCAGCTAATGGGCCCAAACTAACGCGAGCCCACCGAACAGCGCGCCTTCTTTTCGCACGCAGTCATTTAAATTGGACACAGCAAGATTGGAGCCGTGTACTCTTTTCTGATGAGTCTAAAATTGTGTTACATGGCAATGATGGAAGGAAGAAGGTCTACCGACGTAAGGGAGAGCGTTTCGCACAATGCTGCTTTGAAGAGAGGTATGCTTATGGCGGTGGCTCATGGACTGTCTGGGGCGGTATATCCGCGAGCGGCAAAACTCAACTTGAGGTTGTTACAGGACCACGGCTGCCAACATTAAATGCTGAAAGGTACATTCGTGAGTGCTTAGAACCTCACGTGATACCATACGCGGACTATGTGGGCCCAAATTTCCTTTTTATGCATGATAATGCAAGAGCCCATGCGGCCGGCATCGTCAGGGAATATCTTCGGGATGTGAACATCACAGTTATGGACTGGCCAGCCAGAAGCCCAGACATGAACCCCATTGAGCACATGTGGGACGAGCTAAAAAGACGTGTTAGGGCTCGTCAGCCAGTTGCCCAGACGATGCAGGAGTTGAAAACTGCCATAGAAGAGGAATGGGAGATGATCCCTCAAAATTTCATAGAGCGGTTGATAAACTCTATGCCTAATCGTATGAGAGCTGTGGTAGATGCCCATGGAGGCAACACGCGTTATTAAATTAAACCTTTATTTGATAAAACATGTTTTTTATTCAAAAATCCGACTTGTTAGGCGTAGCTCCATGTCGTATGGTATTCTGAATTCAAATTTAAAACAATACGATCGAAAAAGATGGTAAAATATATCAGGTTTAAAACTGCATCAACAGTTTTTGTTCAATCTAGCAATCATATTTCGGTAGGGGCCATCGAAACCTAAACTCTAAGGTGGGCCAATAGATGTGTCCAGAAGTGTATCTTCATCTAATTTATTCCATTCGCTCTCTAATAGCTTCCACAAATGTTCTGAGCTCCTAGGAGAACAATTTTTCACCCTTCTTCTTTTCTCTTCTTCTTTCTTCTTTTCAATTCGACATAGGAAAAATAGACTAGAATGGGCAAAAGCGCACCAAAACTGGACAATAGAGCAATGGGAAAACGTCCTTTGGAGTGACGAATCAAAGTTTTAGATTTTTGGATCCAATAGACGTGTGTTTGTGTTGTTTTGTTTTATTTGATTTTACCTTGCTGCTTTCAAACTTTTGGACGGTAGTGTACATAAATACATAAACTTACGCCTTCTTCCTATGGAGGTAGGTAGAAACTACAGAACGCTACCTGCTAGGATCCTTACATACTCCTTTTGCTTCGTTTACGTTTATACGTCTGATCATACACACACGCAGGTTGCGAGTACTACTGTATGCACCTGACCTTTCTGAATAACATTACTAATAAGATCACTATTATGTACTTCTAGGGCATCCCCTCTAGTGTTTACACTCTCATCTGCCTTGTAAATACCTTTTGTTAGTCGCGTTTCATTCATCCTCTCAATATGACCAAACCATCTAACCATAATGTTTTAAATAATTGTTTTTACTACATCTTCTTTTAAACCACACAGAAGGTCACATAGTGTTTAAGACACGACATTTTAATAAAATTGTAATTTATTTTAGTTTAGTCTATCCAGAGCACAAACTGAAAAGGACCCTGCTGGCCGATTATCTAAGATTTTTTTTCACTAAAGGCTCATGACCGTCTACAAGATCAAAGTAATAAACATGATGTTTTATGTGAATCTCATGTGACTGTAATCTAGGCAACCATGAAGATGTTCAATTAAGATAAGAACATGTTTATGGCATAAATACCAATAAGGTATCAACGATAATTTTTAAAGTGATTGTCATGTGCCAAACTAGTCACTTTATTAGAAATCTAGATAATGGTGTGATGTAAACACGAATCAGCATCAGCTTCTAAATAATCTTTAATAATCTCTATTTTTCAGGTCTCGTCATCACTTTCATAATAAAATCGTCAGTAGCTACCTCCTGTTCAATAAGAAATGACTATAACTGTTACTACACCGTCAATTGCGATATTCCTGCCAAAATCAACATAGTTCCTTATTGCAGTTACAGTAATCTGTACATCACACTCATCATCAACGAATCTCCAGTTCACAATGTTACAGCTAATGTCTTCAACGCAAAATTTGAAGCATATGTCCGGATTCTGACAGCTATTGGAAACAGCTGGGATGCTGTACAAAACTATGCTTTCAGTAACTTCAAAAACGTTGTATACATGGATCTATCTAAAAATCAGATAAAGAGTATAAGCAAGGCGTTCGTCGGGTTAGAACAATTGGACTCCTTGAACTTGTCACGGAATCACCTTGAAGTAATAAAATCTGAATTTTTCACGTTTTCCGAAAATAAAAACAGATTATCTTTATTAGACTTGTCATACAATTTGTTGACGTATTTACCTGATGACTTCTTTGTGAATTTGTACAACTTAAGACAGTTATATCTACAAGGAAACAAACTGACAATGTTGGGAGATCGGTATTCAGCGAACTTGAAAAACTTGAACTACTTAAACTTGTGTTGTAGTAACTTTACAGTGCTTAACATAACCTTAAAACATTTTACTAATTTGAAAGAATTAGATTTGTCATTTAACCAATTTAAAAATGTTGATGTGTTTGAGGTGGAATCTCTTGAAGCGATTATTTTATCACATAACATCTTTGAAGAAGTAATGTTTGATAATTTTGCACAATTGCCTTATCTTAAAAAATTAGATCTTAGCTATAATAAATTGAAGAAAATACGAAGCTCTAATAGGCCTCAAAACCCTAATGGAACCAAACCACTGATTAAAATATATTTGAACAATAATAATATAACTCACATAGATAAAACTTTTTTTTATAATTTCAATTATATTCAACTTTTAAACTTAAGCTACAACGAAATCAGAGAAATAACAAAGGGTACATTTAAACATGTGAAGGTCTTGAGAGTTTTAAGTGTCTCAAATTGTGGATTAAAATTAACCAACGAAACTTTTTTAGGCTTGAGGCACACTAAAATGATCCAAATATCAGGAAATAATTTAACCTCACTAAATGCTACGTTTTTTATCAAATGTAGAGAGCTCAAAACAATAGAAGCAGATTTTAATTACATAACGACAGTGGATACTGAAATGTTTCATAAATATGTACCATCACTTACTAGAATTGCCCTAAGACGTAATCCTATAGCTCTGATGATGTCTCTGGATACCACGGAGATCCCAGTGACGACTATTGTAAGTATTGAAATAAGTTCGTTATTGCAACAAGCAGTAGATTCTGTAGATTTGATCATGGGAATATATTATTCTATTTTAATTATACTTTTTTTGTTACTGGGAGCTATGTTATTAATAATGTACGTACCTAAGTGTGCGTCAAAGAGTCATCTAGGTAAGACTCTGAAAGTGAAAAATGTTTGATATACCCTAGCTTAACAAAACTATGTTAGAAAATTGTTAATGCTGTTTACAATAAATGTTATTAAATATAATATTTTATTTTTTTGTGATGAACACTAACACGAGAAAACATTTTGATTCACAATAGTTCATAAAATCAAAGAAAAAATTATAACTATCCTACTCATCACGTTGTCTACTACTTTTTACAACTGTGTTGGGGTTGGAAAATATTATATATATTTAAATTTCTATTGAAATAAAAACTAACAACCTGAGCCAAAAAGCATATCTATTTTCGAATCCATAGTGGAAATCCTGGAAATCACAGCAGCTGTCAACAATTTAACGCATTAGTGACTTCGCGCGTGACTCCATGAATAAAATCGGTGGTCGTAACGAAATGGCACACGACCGAGCTGAATAATCAACTTAATATCGTAATGCACGCAACTATGATAACTATGATGTACGACAGCGATCAGTGATGATTGTAGTGTGCAGTTATGTTGACGTAAACGATATTTATGTGGTCGGAAAAATATTAGTACCTAACGGGCGAACAAGCGTTGCTAAATATAATTAGAAGACATCCATCAGAATGTTTAGTTACAAAATTTTAGTAAGTGTACAACCATTGTTTTATACGGGGTTCTATCGATAACTATGGCAACTTCCAGTGAGCCTGAAGTTTTTTCTTATAATATACTTCAGAATTATAGCTATGCTATGTGAGAATTTATAGCTATGGGGTACGAAGGTCTGATAACCCAACTAATATTTTAATACTCGTGATGTTATCTGCACTAGTTTTGTTTATAGGTTCTGCTGGTTGCTATGCCATTTTGAAGCTTATACCAATGGTCTTTTTACCTACTTATGCTTATTGTAATTGATGTTGATTGACGATTATTTATTAATTACTTATCTATGAACACGATGTATAAAACTATTCAAATTATAATTTTTCTAACTTTCTTAAATGTCATACTTTTGTAGGTAAATTATATTTAAAAAAAAATTATGACAGAAAGCACTGGTGAAAAATAAACTAGTTTTTAGTTATCAAAATCGAACACTCCTTTTGAAAGCAAATTGATGCTGAATAGTTCATTGAATCCCTGAAATATCCAGTTAGAGTTCACGCTAATGGAATTAATACGAATTCAATGAAAAATATTCAATTGAACATTCAGGGCAAAATTTAAATCAGGACGGTAATGTTTTTATGCTGTTTGGATCAGAATATTTTTCCATTCGGTTTTATAAAACGATTGGACCTATCCATTTCTTGACCTAATATTTGTGACAGACGACAGTTAGGTATAAAATATGACTTCGGTTTCAATCTACCAAATAAGTATAACAGCGCAGGATATCCTTTACCCTTAGAGCCTTTACCAGAAGTGGTTATCGTATTTGTGATTCAGTAGCTTCAATATCATCAGGATTGTGCCGGAATATAGCAGTTCGTCCTGGACGTGGTACGAAAGCGGCTTCCCTGAGATCTTCTCTTCTGTCATCCGAAGACAGCCGCCACGCAACCATCGACGCGACGCTCTGCTAGAGTGACTGTCACCAGCCAGTGTCAATCTTAGCCGATCTTTTTGATGATTTCAATAACTTCGCAACAAACATAGGCGGCGCCACTTGCTGCGTCATCAAGTGCATTATCCACACTGAAAATGTCATGTCATTATTTTGCCCTTATCCCAATTTATTTGGGGTCAGCGCAGTATCTTTTCTTCTCCCATACTTCTCCACCAGACATCATCTCAGTAGTCAGCGCCTTTCTAGCCACATCATTTATCACACAGTCCATACATCGTTCCTTTTCACTATTGAAAATGTATAAGCAGAAATCATCAACATATCGTATCGATGGTTAACATCAAACACTACGATTTTGCAGATTCATCTACAATTCAATGCGCAGCTCGCAGATTTTTGGAGTAGGTACGCTCATTATCTAAATTGACTCAAAATTATTCGATATATTGTATTTAGCATTTATTAATAACACATAAACATAACATCACGCCTATATTCCCTGAAGGGTTGATGTACCTATAGTACATCCACATTGCGCCAGTTACGTTTGAGTCCCATGTAATAGGGGGCGAGTCTATTGATATCAACTGGGCACAAATCCAGACTGGGATGCTACTGAGAAACTCCAGATGGAAAAACCCAATAACACTTTGCCCGACTCGGGAATCGAACCCAATCTCATGGTCAATAGTAGCGCTTGGGACCACTAGACCAACGGGGCAGTATAAAATAATAACAACATTAAATATTCATCAAAACGTAAGAATATAATGTGACATGTTCGGTGGGCCTCAGACCAGGCTTCGCTTGTATCATGTGGCACTTGCATACCACATGTCCTGGAATTAACGCACAACATCTTAAGGGGTCATTGTACTCATCATTATGAACAACTTTTATTATGAGACCAAACCAGAAATCGCGAAAAAAAATTAGCAGTTTCTTATATTATGACGAGTTATGCGAACATAAATGTAGCGAACAGCTGCTTTTTTGTTTTACGTTAATTCCGGGGCATTTATAGTAGCTAAGAGATAAATATTTTTACTTCTGTTTTGATTTGAATTCAATAGTTTTCCCAATGAGTAACATTTAAAAACTTCAAGTGGTCATCGACTTTTATCACTAACTATGCCTACATGTTTCTGCATACAGCTTAAAGTCAACACACGACATAAAATGTATGACGTCATAAAAAAGAGCAAGAGTTGTAAGAGGGAATTATAAACTGGTTTGGTATAGTAACGTTTTGTGTTGAGATTTTAATGCAGCTCTCGTTGGTGCATCGCTGCTACATATTCATGGCTACTTATAGTTTTTATGTGAAAACTTCTCAAATGTGGTACGGATGAATTTGGCTCATGTGCGCACTAAAATAGTTTCATCTACTTGGGTAAGTATTTTCAGATTATCTATTTGGTATGTAAGTGATTATTATTTTGAAGTGGTTGGGATTGTTGGCTAAATGTGGAGCTCAAAGCTATGTGTGTGGTGGCTCCAAGCAGATTGATGGGTATCCGTTGTGACGGCTTGATGGTCAGACTCTGGATTGATATGCTTCCGAGACTGGTTCCTGTTGTCATGAAATCGTAGAATATCAATATTGCCAAGGATTGCAAAGGTCCGAAAAAGGCCAGACATTTAGACAGTTCATAGTTGATAGCAGATAATCTAACCGTTACCATGGGATTTAAGCAGCTATCCAACTATAGGAAAGTTCTGCCTAGCATTCGTGATTTAAAAACTGTTTCTCTATTTAAATATCGAGTAAAAAAGCATTACCTTTCCTCTCAACTGTGAGTATTTATACATATTATATATGTTTATTTATTTTCGCTTTATGTATTTATTTAAGTATATGTATTTTTTTGCATTATATTTAATATTTTAGTTTAAGACTTCATATATTCATATTCCTGTCTTCGTGTTCTCACACACTCTACATTTTTTTTTTCATTTCTCTTTTCGCAGGTCTGCTGGAGGAAATTTATGAAGAAATAAGCAGTACCTTTTTACTCAAAATTATAATTATGTAGTATTTCTATGTATTTTACTGTGTGTACATAAATAATTAAAGTTTTGTTTGAGAAATCTTTCTGATTCAATTATGATTATGGCCTTAATGATGCATTTGTTTTACATAGATGATCTATGTCAACATGTATTGTGATTGAGTTTCCAAGCAGTGTTGGCATTAATCAATTAATTTTTTAATCAATTAATTAATTAGATTAATTTTAATCAGATTAAATTAATCATGATTAGAATAATCATGATTAAAAAAATAATCTTAATCATGATTATTGACGTTAATCATTAATCATTAATCATTAATTGATTAACTATATAACATAGATTAACTTGATTGTAAACTAATACATCCATCAATGTTATTAATTCTATATAAAAGAAATGATGGAAAATAATGACACATTTATTAAAATATTTTTATTAATTATTCAAAGAACAAAAAAATAATTTATAACTTTCAAATACACTGAATTCTAATTTTGAAGAATATTTTCAATCAACTAATCTCCGATCTTTACATTTCTGATTTCTTGATGTTCAAGTTACATTTCATAACTACTTTTTTTTCAAATAAGTCGTCAGATAATTTGTGTGACCTAGGTTTATTTAGCATAGTTGCAAAAGAAAACATTCTTTCTACCGAGCCAGAGGACGGCTTTGGTGTATTGTTCTTAAGGCGAGGTAGACCCTGCGAAGTAGGTATTTAACGCTACCAACCTACCCACGGAGCGAGCCGTGCGCTTACCTCGCCAGCGTGAACTTGCATGAACCCAAAATGTGTCACAGTATAGGTAAGCGTGTCGTGTAGGCAGTAGGTCAACTCATTGGAACGAAGTTCTTTGACGCGGCTTGGCAGAAATCGTCACTAACGAAAATGCGCGTTCGTACTTTCTTCTTTGAAATTCACACTTTCACTCTCTCTCTCTCTCTCTCTCTCTCTCTATCAAGAGAAAAAAAAATTCAAATTTTCCTTCATGGGTGTCGTTTTCAAGGTTTTCGAGGGTGCTGAAACCGATAGTAAAGTCAAAATGAAAATCCAAGATGGCGGCTGCGAAAATTTTCAAGTTTTTCATCATGGGTGTCGTTTTCAAGGTTTTCGAGGGTGCTGAAACCGATAGTAAAGTCAAAATGAAAATCCAAGATGGCGGCTGTGAAGTTTTTCAAGTTTTTCATCATGGGTGTCGTTTTCATGGTTTTCGCGGGTGCTATAGTTGATAGTAAAGTCAAAATGAAAATCCAAGATGGCGGCCGTGAAAATTTTCAAATTTTCCTTAATGGGTGTCGTTTTCAAGGTTTCCGAGGGTGCTGAAACCGATAGCAAAGTCAAAATGAAAATTCAAGATGGCGGCCGTGAAAATTTTCAAATTTTCCTTCATGGGTGTCGTTTTCAAGGTTTTCGAGGGTGCTCGATAGTAAAGTCAAAATGAAAATTCAAGATGGCGGCTGTGAAAATTTTCAAGTTTTTCATCATGGGTGTCGTTTTCAAGGTTTTCGAGGGTGCTGAAACCGATAGTAAAGTCAAAATGAAAATCCAAGATGGCGGCTGTGAAAATTTTCAAGTTCTTCATCATGGGTGTCGTTTTCATGGTTTTCGCGGGTGCTATAGTTGATAGTAAAGTCAAAATGAAAATCCAAGATGGCGGCTGTGAAAATTTTCAAGTTTTTCATCATGGGTGTCGTTTTCATGGTTTTCGCGGGTGCTAAAGCCGATAGGAAAGTCAAAATGAAAATCCAAGATGGCGGCCGTGAAAATTTTCAAATTTTTCATCATGGGTGTCGTTTTCATGGTTTTCGCGGGTACTAAAGCCGATAGTAAAGTCAAAATGAAAATCCAAGATGGCGGCCGTGAAAATTTTCAAAATTTCCTTCAAGGGTGTCGTTTTCAAGGTTTTCGAGGGTGCTAAAGCCGATAGTAAAGTTAAAATGAAAATTCAAGATGGCGGCTGTGAAAATTCCCAATTTTTTCATCATGACTGTCGTTTTCATGGTTTTCGCGGGTGCTGAAACCGATAGTAAAGTCAAAATGAAAATCCAAGATGGCGGCTGTGAAGTTTTTCAAGTTTTTCATCATGGGTGTCGTTTTCATGGTTTTCGCGGGTGCTATAGTTGATAGTAAAGTCAAAATGAAAATCCAAGATGGCGGCCGTGAAAATTTTCAAATTTTCCTTAATGGGTGTCGTTTTCAAGGTTTCCGAGGGTGCTGAAACCGATAGCAGTCAAAATGAAAATTCAAGATGGCGGCCGTGAAAATTTTCAAATTTTCCTTCATGGGTGTCGTTTTCAAGGTTTTCGAGGGTGCTCGATAGTAAAGTCAAAATGAAAATTCAAGATGGCGGCTGTGAAAATTTTCAAATTTTCCTTCATGGGTGTCGTTTTCAAGGTTTTCGAGGGTGCTGAAACCGATAGTAAAGTCAAAATGAAAATCCAAGATGGCGGCTGCGAAAATTTTCAAGTTTTTCATCATGGGTGTCGTTTTCAAGGTTTTCGAGGGTGCTGAAACCGATAGTAAAGTCAAAATGAAAATCCAAGATGGCGGCTGTGAAGTTTTTCAAGTTTTTCATCATGGGTGTCGTTTTCATGGTTTTCGCGGGTGCTATAGTTGATAGTAAAGTCAAAATGAAAATCCAAGATGGCGGCCGTGAAAATTTTCAAATTTTCCTTAATGGGTGTCGTTTTCAAGGTTTCCGAGGGTGCTGAAACCGATAGCAAAGTCAAAATGAAAATTCAAGATGGCGGCCGTGAAAATTTTCAAATTTTCCTTCATGGGTGTCGTTTTCAAGGTTTTCGAGGGTGCTCGATAGTAAAGTCAAAATGAAAATTCAAGATGGCGGCTGTGAAAATTTTCAAGTTTTTCATCATGGGTGTCGTTTTCAAGGTTTTCGAGGGTGCTGAAACCGATAGTAAAGTCAAAATGAAAATCCAAGATGGCGGCTGTGAAAATTTTCAAGTTCTTCATCATGGGTGTCGTTTTCATGGTTTTCGCGGGTGCTATAGTTGATAGTAAAGTCAAAATGAAAATCCAAGATGGCGGCTGTGAAAATTTTCAAGTTTTTCATCATGGGTGTCGTTTTCATGGTTTTCGCGGGTGCTAAAGCCGATAGGAAAGTCAAAATGAAAATCCAAGATGGCGGCCGTGAAAATTTTCAAATTTTTCATCATGGGTGTCGTTTTCATGGTTTTCGCGGGTACTAAAGCCGATAGTAAAGTCAAAATAAAAATCCAAGATGGCGGCCGTGAAAATTTTCAAAATTTCCTTCAAGGGTGTCGTTTTCAAGGTTTTCGAGGGTGCTAAAGCCGATAGTAAAGTTAAAATGAAAATTCAAGATGGCGGCTGTGAAAATTCCCAATTTTTTCATCATGACTGTCGTTTTCATGGTTTTCGCGGGTGCTAAAGCCGATAGTAAAGTCAAAATGAAAATCCAGATGGCGGCTGCGAAAATTTTCAAATTTTTCGTCATGGGTGTAGTTTTTCTAGTTTTCGAGGATACTAAAGTCGACAGTGAGGTCAAAATGTAAAATAAAAATTTTGTTTTTGTATTAAATCATATGTGAGATCCCGGAATCCTCCCGGGATCCTTGTTACGTGATGACTCTTACATAATTTTAAATAAAAACAAAAGTTTTACAGCCACCATCTTGGATTTTCATTTTGACTTTATTATCAGTTACAGCACCCGCGAAAACCTTCAAAACGACACCCATGATGAAAAACTTGAAAATTATCACAGCCGCCATCTTGGATTTTCATTTTGACTTTATTATTGGCTTCAGCACCCTCTAAAACCATGAAAACGACACCCATGATGAAAAACTTGAAAATTTTCACAGTCGCTAACTTGGATTTTCATTTTGACTTTACTATCGATTTCAGCACCCTCGATAACCACGAAAACGACACCCATGATGAAAACATTTGGAAATGTTCACGGCCGCCATCTTGGATTTTCATTTTGACTTTACTATCGGTTTCAGCACCCTCGAAAACCTTGAAAACGACACCCATGATGAAAAACTTGAAAATTTTCGCAGCCGCCATCTTGGATTTTCATTTTGACTTTACTATCGGTTTCAGCACCCTCGAAAACCTTGAAAACGACACCCATGAAAGAAAATTAGAAAATTTTCGCAGCCGCCATCTTGGATTTTCATTTTGACTTTACTATCGGTTTCAGCACCCTCGAAAACCTTAAAAACGACACCCATGATGAAAAACTTGAAAATTTTCACAGCCGCCATCTTGAATTTTCATTTTGACTTTACTATCGGTTTCAGCACCCTCGAAAACCTTGAAAACGACACCCATGATGAAAAACTTGAAAATATTCGCAGCCGCCATCTTGGATTTTCATTTTGACTTTACTATCGGTTTCAGCACCCTCGAAAACCTTGAAAACGACACCCATGAAAGAAAATTTGAAAATTTTCGCAGCCGCCATCTTGGATTTTCATTTTGACTTTACTATCGGTTTCAGCACCCTCGATAACCACGAAAACGACACCCATGATGAAAAACTTGAAAATATTCGCAGCCGCCATCTTGGATTTTCATTTTGACTTTACTATCGGTTTCAGCACCCTCGAAAACCTTGAAAACGACACCCATGATGAAAAACTTGAAAATTTTCACAGCCGCCATCTTGAATTTTCATTTTGACTACTATCGAGCACCCTCGAAAACCTTGAAAACGACACCCATGAAGGAAAATTTGAAAATTTTCACGGCCGCCATCTTGGATTTTCATTTTGATTTTACTATCGGTTTCAGCACCCTCGAAAACCTTGAAAACGACACTCATGAAGGAAAATTTTAAAATTTTCTCTCTTGATAGAGAGAGAGAGAGAGAGAGAGAGTGAAAGTGTGAATTTCAAAGAAGAAAGTATGAACGCGCTTTTTCGTTAGTGACGATTTCTGCCAAGCCGCGTCAAAGAACTTCGTTCCAATGAGTTGACCTACTGCCTACACGACACGCTTACCTATACTGTGACACATTTTGGGTTCATGCAAGTTCACGCTGGCGAGGTAAGCGCATGGCTCGCTCCGTGGGTAGGTTGGTAGCGTTAAATACCTACTTCGCAGGGTCTACCTCGCCTTAAGCATACATGAAAAGGTTTGCCAACTTAAAATCGGTAGAAAAATCGGGAGAACAATTAAATAAATAAATGAGTAGTTAATAGTTAATCAAATAACCAAATTAACGATTAAAATTAATGATTAAAAATCATAATCAAAAAATTTGATTACGATTAATTAATCATAATCAAATTTTTTGATTATGATTTTTAATCATTAATTTTTAATCGTTAATCAGATTAACTTTGGGCCTACACTGTTTCCAAGTCCATAAATACAAACCAAATTCCACAACAGACCACACGAGTTTCACCATAAAACGAAAATAACATCGGTCAAGTTTGTGCTATCAAATAGACACAAGTATCGAGTTAGCCGCACCAACTTCCAATTAAACTTCGTCCAAATCAACAAAACAAGATTCCCTTAACAAAATGGCCTTTGGAACTTCCGAATATACGAATTAAGATGGGACTTTCTCAAAGAATTCGGGTAAGTTCAACTTCAAATTCTCCCATTGTCAGACGGAGTTGAAATAATATTTTTTGTTAGACTTTCCTGACAGAAATCATCTATCCGTGTTTGAGTTGGCTCACTTATAATTTTAAGACCAGTTCGAAGTTTGCTTTCGGAAACTGAAGGCATTTTGAGAGCTCATTATTTTTATTGAATTTGTTAGATCAGTTTTAATTTTGTTCTGTTTGCTTTTTATAATTTATACTTCTTAGAGTGCTTAATTTGATTAACTTTTGGAAACATTATAGCGTAAAATGATTATCAATCCTAAGTAACTTTTATATAATGAATAACTAGTATTGTGAACGTTATTACAGTATGATAGCTCTCGAACTGTTTCGTTGATTATTTTATAACCATGACCAATTGTATCATTAATAATATTTTGTAAAAAATTCTTTCCTATACATGAATAGCAGCAAACCAGACAATATTCATTATCACCCTCAACATGGCACCTTCATCTTATTCTGTTAAGAGACAAGGACGTTACTATCCACTAATATCTCCCCCTCTTTCTTATTTAAGGAAAACCTGCACGCGTACACATACATACCCTGATCAATTAATCGGAAGGGCGTCCATACATTGAGTTGTATCGTTAATTACATTAATGTGATTACTGATAGAACTCACCCTTAATGCGTTAAATGGGGGTAGGGGTATGCGGTATTGGGTTTAATGGCAATACCGGTATTATTCCGGTTTTCAAACTTTCACAATAATTATTAAAGTATCACAGATACTCTAGAACAACATTATTCACGCATAAGGTCAACACAACTAACAAACTATTATTAGCTGTGTTTAAAATAATGATCTGGAACTATCTACGAGAATCTAGAAATCTAGCTCGCATAACTTGCTGTAGAACGAAGGAACCCCCAACACAATTGCTCACACTTTCACCCGCGCCAGACCAATCAGTCGAATTAGTGAATAACTATTTTGTTACTATTGGCAAAAGTCTAGCTGAGAAGATACAAGATGCTCAACCAAGTACACTCAAAAGCTACACCGACGGTTACTTGTACCCACAGTCAATGGTTCTGCTTCCTACTGACGTGGATGAGGTTGAAGGACTAATAATGTCCCTGCTTGCCGGCTGTGCTGTGGGTTAGTAAAATAATTAAACAATTAAACAACACAAAAATATTATAGTTCCGCCCCTGGCACACATCTGCAATCTGGCCCTCGCAACCGGTAAATTCCCGAGAGTTTTTAAGAAAACAGTAATTACTCCTGTTTATAAGGGTGAGGATAGAGACCGAGTAACTAACTACAGACCCATTGCTATTCTGCCTGCGTTATCCAAGATCCTCGAGCGCATTATGAACTACAGCCTAATATTTTATCTGGAAAGCAAAAGCTCTTATCTCCATAACAATATGCTTTTCGCGCCGGTAAGTCAACTTCTAATATAGTCCATGACTTAACAGGCCACATCGTTAGGAACTTGGATGGTGGGCTGAAGGTTGTAGGTATTTTCCTCAATTTGGCAAAAGCTTTTGACACCGTCTCTACTTCCATGCTTATAGAGAAGATGGAGCGCATGGGTATAAGGGTAATGCAATTAAAGCTGTTCGAAGACTACCGTATAGACCGTACACAGACCGTTAAGATAAAGAATCACATTAGTTCCGAGAAATTTATTACACACGGAGTTCCACAAGGTAGTGTAATCGCGCCTACACTATTTTTAATTTATATTAACGATCTGTGTGCGCTCAATCTAGACAAAGGCAAAATCTTCACATTTGCTGACGACAATGCCTTAATATTTAATTCTACAACGTGGCAAAGCATTTTCGAAAGTGCTTAATCTGGCCTGAATAATGTGTCAAAATGGTTGCATGACAACGTCCTTACCCTGAATGCAGACAAAACAAAATATATAATTAACTTTGCTAAGCAAAAAGGTTCTCAAAGTCTAGCGCCTCTATTTTCTATTATCGCGCATAAATGCCCCATTCCTTACAGCACGACCTGCACGTGCACCCGCCTAGAGAGAACAAACTCTATAAAATACCTTGGGGTGGTGCTGGATCCTTGTCTGGGCTTCCATCCACACATCGACACACTTATCTCCAGAGTTCGTATATTAATTTATGTATTTAAGAACATAAGACACGTGGCATGTGAAGGTCTTAGGAAGACGGTCTGTTACGCACTTTGTCAGTCTTTGTTAATCTATTGCATAACAACATGGGGTGGCGCGCCTAAATTGACTCTAATCCAACTTGAAAGGGCACAGAGAGTAATCTTAAAAGTATCGAATTTTCGACCATTCCGCTACCCCACAACCGATCTAAACCGAGAAAGTGGGGCTCTCACGGTTCGCCAACAATTCATACTTCAGACTACTCTGAAATATCACGCACTTCTTTCTTATAGTCCCACACCTATGCTCGGCAAAAGGCGCTACAACCCCGTCCACCCGTCCGTTGGTAGACTTACAACTTGTTTCTCCGAACGATTCTTCTGTTTTCTCGGAGGCTACCTCTATAACAAAATAAACAAAGTTCACAATATCTTCCCACTCACAAAACACCTGTGTAAGAAAAAACTTAATGGGTGGCTTAGGACTCTGGACTATGACACAACCGAAAATCTACTATCTATCCGAAAATAGTCACCGCATTCCGTTTATGTTCATCTACTAAGGCACATACTACTATGGCACTCAGCAAAAAGTTTAACACGCACCAATTTTTTCATCATTCACTCTCACACACCCACACACTCCACACGAACACTCCTTCCTCTATGTAAAATTGAAATCATTGTCTAGTTTTCGTATACGGAAAACCAAAATAAAATTATGTACTTGGTGTGGGGATCTGGTGACCTGAAATACAGGCTTCGGCTTAGCTTAGACACCAGTCTCCCACAGTATTTTTCTATAAGCCCATGACTGAACAATATTGTTTTTTGTTATTATTTTATAAGGATGTTGTGGTGAGAAATAAATAAATAATTATTAATTAACTTGTAATAAGGAAAAATTATGTTATATTAATAATTTTGCGTACGTAATTATATATTGGTGTTGATAAAAACCTGCGGAACTGCAATGTTTAAGTTGCGGATTATTATATGCCTCAAGTGATATCTGCCATTATTATCTGTTTTCCTGGAACCATCTTAAAATTTAGCATGACTGCGGAATTATTGATTCACACACAGCAAACAAAGCATCATACAAATTCTCTGTGATCCAAGCTAACGCGTTACGATTACCGTCTTTCTACCTTACCTACCAAACTTAATAAAATTTGTTGGAGCGAACACCCGAATTCGAATTCTTTATAGGTAAGTCGTCCTTCCCTTCACAAAACTTTCAGATGGACAGTTTTTCTTTCCTTTGATCCTATATTTATAAGTTCGCTTGCCAGAGTTTTTTTTTTCTCTTATTTATATTTAACTTTAGCTCGTTTATCACATGCCTGTGTATTCTGGGGAAGGTTTAAATAGATGGTATGTACCTTTTGAATGTGTGGGAGTACGGGATTGTGCCGAAAGTAATAAAATCATGTTCCGAATGGGGTTCGTGTTTATTATTGTTGTACGTTTCTTGGTGATTTCAGTACAAAATGTACCATAATTGTGATTTCTTTTGCTAAATCTTTGCACACTTTTGGTCCTTTGGCTTTGGTCTACCGTTTTATTGTTGACTGTAAAGTCTCGTTTTCACGTTAAATAAGTATGCGTTGAGCAAAAATTGCTAAGTATTGTTTTCAGTACTAATTCCTGCTGCCAGCAATGTGTTGCTAGTTACATGTTTTCAGCCTAAAACCAAGCAGTGCTGCATCACTATGTTCACCATGAATAGAAAGCCGAATATCGGCTATTCGTTAATCGGCTTTGCGGATTATAAATTCATGGAAATATTATGTATTACCGTTATATTACATTAATATATGTGTCTATTATATTAAACGTCCATCTCTATAATGTTAGGTTCTTCAATTTCCAATTAATCCTAATCCTCACCTCAAAATCATTCGAAATTCTAATCACCTCACCGGATTTCCATTTTTAAACCAAATCACGGTTAAAACTCAATTACCGCTTCGAAAGCCGAAAAGTTTGATCAATTTGAATTTCGAAACGGCTGATTCTAGGTTCGACCGATAGAGATTTAAATCACGTTCGTTTGAACTTATAAAATGGCTGACACAATAAATTAAGAGGGGCAACTATTTTAGGAATCAAGTGGATTTGGGAATCAGAGGAAATCCGGCATTCGGTTAGAACCTCACGGTAATTCACTTGACGGTTGATTCGCTTAGAGATGGTACCTATGTACATTTCATTATGAGGCAGCCAAACGATACACTAATATGAACTGTCTATAATTTAATAATGTAGTCGAAATTAAGAAAGTAAACTACGATAGTTCCAGACATCCAGAGATAATAAAAGAGTGACGACATAGTTCCGGTTCCAGTCCGACTCGCACTGGGCCTTGCTTCCCACGTCTAATATTTATATTGGCAGTCACACAGAAATCTATGAAACATATTGAGAAAATTCCTAAGATTTTTTTTTGGTACAACTTTACTTCTCATAAGAATTGCATACATAATTCACTTACTGAGAAACAATATCTAAAACTAAAATTAATAATTAGAGCGGACAGATGTACGTATATAAAAATTAACAAAACCAACTAACAAAGAGAAAAAAGAAAAAAGATGTGGGTAAACAGATAACATAAACTCAATCGTAAGTAATTTTAAGTACACAAACCAATAAAATGTATTGTTCCACAATCTGAATACGTTATAACAGAAAGTGTTTGTAAACAAATACCTAGATATTTAAAATAATAAATTAAAACGGAAACTATTTGGAGTTAAAAGTTTCAGTCGAATCGTTTCGGTCGTGGGTACGAAAGAATCTCATGAATTTGTTACCTATATTAGAATGTTACCCGGAGGGTCGAAAGTTAACCTACATATTAGGTAGTATGTATAAGGGATTGATTGCTTCTGTTTTCTATTTTAGGGCTCATTGGGAGTGGGGTCAGTTGAGCCATATTCAGGATTTTTTGCTCTGAAGTTGATTGATAAAGTTTTATGGGTGTAATTTTAATAAACTGCCTTGTAATTGAGTTGTTAGGATCAGATGGCTGTAGTTCCAGTCAGAGAGGATTGATTTTTTGGACCAACCTATGATATTTGATGTGTTTTCCGTGGTCAATCCTTATAGTTTCGCCATGTCCGTCCGTCCGTCCGCAGCTTAGCTCAGAGACTCTTAGTACTAGAAAGCTATAATTTGGCACGGATATACATATTAATCACGCCGACAAAGGGGTCAAATAAAATCATGAAAAAAAAATTTTTTAGGGTACCTCTTGTACACGTAAAGTAGGGATGTTTTTTTTTTATTTTCTCGTCTGCCCCATGGTGTGGGATGTTGTTGGAAAGGTCTTTCAAAAATATTGCGGGTTTATGTAAACAATTTTTTGATTAAGAGATCCGTTTCTGCAATATTAAGCTTTAAAGTGCTAATTTTTGTTAGAGTCAAGTGTTCCTCCCCCCCAAAAAAATTGACGGTAGTAGTATTTACAACAAAATTAAGAGAAAAACTATCACAATGAAGTAGGCTGTAGAAGTTAACGAGTAATAGTCGACCAACTTACATTTCAGTTGGAATGTATGAAAGAACAAGTTTTTTTAACTACAATGTTAAGTTTGTTCTTGGGATAAACTCATCCCAACTATGGAACCCTTCATTGTGCGTGGTCCGACACGCACTTGGCCTGTTTTTTTAAACCACCTATGCACCTGCACCCTAATTGCATAACACACTATCAATCACAATCAGAATAATTTTGAAGCAAACTGCTAATCCACTTCTTCATATGTTCGAAAAATTTGTCTGCTCAACAACGTAAGTAACGCAATGAATTATGTGGAACTGTCAAAATAAAACCGATTCCTACTGTAAGTGTGTTACGCAATTGCCTGCTGGTTGGGAAATAGAGCAAGGGTTTCCTAAGACTGCGGTGGCTGCCACATAGCGCTCGCAATTAGTGAATGACGTCACTGAAACGTTATTTATGAAAATAAGTTGGTGTATTTTCCTTGAGTGTATTTTGACACCGTAAAGTCAAACTCCATTGCCATCATATTCATGACGGCCGTCACTGCGGCCGTATTGTGGCGACCGTAGCTTAGAGTCTCTTTACGGTAGAAAGCTATGATAGAAGGGTTGTTTAAAACATGAAAAAAGTGGCATCGGTTTTTCAGATCATCTATATAGTTGTATCATTTACGAAGTAGTAATAGAAATTATCGTACCTATTGTTGTTTGTTGTTATTAATCACTTAGCTAAGGCACCTAATTTATTTTCCAATTTTCCTCGAATCTGCCTGATATGTTTTTTCATTATTATGATAGAAAATCAATAAAATCCTGAAGAATCCATTAGAATCGTAACACCTGATACCTTGCACATATTCAATAGGTTTTTTATATTCTTTCGAAGGAGTGAATTCACAAATAGAATAGGTACTTTTGTAAGGGATGAAAAGCGAGAAGACTACGGATAAATTTTATAGAATTTCTTGAATGAAATTGGAAGGTATGGTTTGGTGGAAGCGAAATATCAAATACGTTCAGTAGTTTAGTCCGTAATAGAATTCAAGATGACTTAAAATCAAAGTAATGTGATGCGATACACTCAAACTTTTAAATTGTTTTTTTTATCTGATTTTTTTTAGCATGAGTACAATACACTGAGTTACAAAAAATTGAAGCCCTCTCACGTTGGGAGAAAATGTTATTATTTCTACAAAAATTACCATTATTGTATTCCGCAATCAGCAAAATCTTGTAGATCTAGTATTTACCTGAAACAAGAATAACATATTATTTATCTATATAAATAAAAATCAATTGCCATGCGTTAGTCTCGCAAAGACTCGAAAATGGCTCGACCGATTTGAATACATTTTTTTTTTGTTTTGTTCGCCTCAATACTGGGGTGGTTTTAAAAAAAGGTAATTAGGAAAAACCCAAAGGAACAGCCGAAAAATCTAAAAATCTAAATTGTGTCTAAAGTTCCCCGGGTCATCAAGTTATTTATAATTTTACAAATCTCTCAATTGATTTCTACATAATCTAGGTAGGTACGTAGATTTGGAAAGGCACATATTAATACAGCTGAATCGCTTTTCATCGCTATAAACACGACACACACGGTCTTTAGGTAAGAAATAACATAACATAACATCACGCCTGTAATCCCCGAAGGGTTAATTAAGCAGAGATGTAGGTATCTATAGTACACACACATTTCGCTAATTATGTTTAAGTCTCATGTAACTGGGGGCGAGCCTATTGCCACCAACCGGGCACAAATCCAGACTCCGGAATTTCTTAGGAATTTTATTGGGTAATAACACTTTGCCCGACCTGAGAATCGAAGCCAGGACCTCATGCTCAGCAGTAGCGCGTAGAGGAAGAAGTTATTGATTTCAATTTCGGTTCCACGATATGCTGTTAAAAGTAAGTAAGTGTCAAGAAATTGTCATTTATGGATACCGATGATTTTTTGTTTTGCTAGAGAAGACACTTCTGCTCCCTCTGAACAAACCTTTTATAGGTAAAATGAAAAGGTTATACAAAAATAGTTCCATAAATACACACTATAGCTATCAAGCATAAGCCGAGAGTAGTGGTGATCCAGTGGTAACGGCCTCGACTTCCGAGTCGATCGTGGATTCGAACCCAGGCAGGCGCTATACTTTGTGTAAATAATTTCATCGCCACTGCTCGCAAAACGGTGAAGCAAAACATTCGTGAGAAAACCGACATGTCCTAGAACCTAAAATTCGAAGACATATGACATCTACCAACCCGCACTGAGCCCGCGTGGTGGATTACGGCCCACTCTTTCTCGAAGAGAGGAGGCCTGTGTCCCAGCCGTGGGAACATTATAGTCTGATTATGCATAGCTACTAAGGCTAGTTTTAATTAAAAACAAAATCTTCTTTGTACTTTTAACATGTTTTAACTATCATAATCCTTTGAATGATACAACACAAAGGGCTGGTGAAGTAGCTCTGGGGACTGACTTGGAAGTGACCTCTGCGCTGCCAATGACGATGCAGTGGAGATGGCAAAATTTTGGGCCAAGACTTTAAACACTAGTGCCAGCGACACGAAGCAAAAGAAGACTATCGTAATAAAAAGCATTCAAAAAAGATTTTCCCTCTGCAAAAACAGCCTAGTCTTTACTATTTTCATTTATAAAAATGTCGTATTTCCCTCCAAGCAGGTCGACAGGCCTCATTTCATAATTTGACGAGTGAAAACTAAAAATGTTATGAATAACGAACACTGTGCGACCCCTGACCTCATTTCGGGCGGTAACACACGGCACGGAAGTTTTGTGGCGGCACCGCAGCGGGCTTTATAAAATGTTAATTGCTTGTTCATTTTCCTAGGTGGTAACGTTTTTTGGTCCGTATAGTACTAGTGAAATATAGTCGAAAAGTTTTTGTTACTTAATTGTTATTTGTAATAAAACTTTTGTTTTGTGATTAGGGAATACCGTATGTTAGTGTTTTTTACAGTTATTATAATTAATGGATTCGGTAACTCTTCTTTTTTAGTAGGTATATTTAATTTTGTAGTTTATAAATTAATGCATCTGCACTTCTGCAGACTTTCATTATAAGCCGGGTACTCTTACCACAGAACCGCCAAATACTACTGAAATCAGACAACATTCCACAATATCTGAAGTCCCGTCTCTATAACCAGTGTGTTCTGTCCACCATGACGTACGGTGCTGAGACGTGGACGCTCACGAAAGAGGCTGTGTACAGGGTGAGAGTTGCACAGAGAGCCATGGAGCGTTCCATGCTCGGCATAAGATTGATAGACCGAGTTCCAAACATCGAGATCCGAAGACGAACGAAAGTTTTCGCTATCGGAAAACGAGTTATGGAACTCAAATGGAGCTGGGCAGGACCTCTGGCAAGGCGCAGTGATGACAGGTGGAGTAAGGCAGTGACTGAGTGACGTCCAAGGACTGGAAGACGAACCGTCGGCCGTTCGGCGGCGAGATGGGCAGACGACATAGTTACCATCGCGGGTAGCACCTGGATGAGGTGGCACAGGAGCGTGAGGATTGGCACATGAAAAGAGAGGCCTATGCTCAGCAGTGGGTGAAAACGGGCTGTGGATGATAATGATGATGACTCTTACCACCATCATGAAGGCATGATTATACATACGGGACTATTTCCCAATAATGGTTGGTAATGGTTGGTGGTAAATTGGTAATGGTTTCGTTGGTCTTGGTTTAGTGGTCGTAAGCGTTACTGCTGATCATGAGATCCAGGGTTCGATTCCCGGGTCGGGCAGTGTTATTGGGTTTTTTCATCTGGAATTTATCTGTAGCAGCCCGGAGCCTGGATTTGTGCCCGGTTGATGGCAATAGGCTCGTCCCCAATAGGGGCAACAACAACAACATGGGGTATGTAATAACATGGGATTCAAACATAACTGGCGAAATGTGGGTGTACTATAGGTACACCTCTGGCCAACCCTTCGGTGAATACAGGCGTGATGTTATTTATGTTGTAATATAAAACGTAAAACGTACTAAATTTAATAAAAATAAGCATCACCTTTGTACGTATTTTTCTGTTCCTTTCTTCTTGTCTGTTTATATGTGTCTACATAAACTGTTAAATAAATAAATAAAAATGTTAGGAAACCGGGAAATGTCTGAAATACTTAGTTTTCTTCTACATTTACCCGCATTTTCAGAGGAGAAGAATGTTTTTACATGTAAATTATAATGATACTCTACAAAATGTTC
The DNA here is from genome assembly GCA_947568875.1 of Fissipunctia ypsillon. Lineage (NCBI taxonomy): Eukaryota > Metazoa > Arthropoda > Insecta > Lepidoptera > Noctuidae > Fissipunctia > Fissipunctia ypsillon. Next base: position 18,472,415 of record OX387659.1, read on the forward strand.
ATTGCTGAACATAGGTTTACAAAATTTTAGAAATAAAACAGTTAACGAGAGATCTTCGAACGGCCATGACGAGTACCAGAGAAGTTTCCAAGACCGATACAAGAGACAAGTTTTTATAATAAAATCAGGGAATAAATTTTAACGGCCTTTACACTCTTTAAGGCGACGCGACGATAACCGACTTTTAATGATTTTAAACTGAAGATCACGTCTAAATGAGTAGTGGTTAAGATTTGGAAAAAATGCATGTTAATTTAGAACATTTTCTGAATAACGTAATTTGTGAATATTTTAGATTATGTTTATAATAATAGTGTAATTAATTTGACAAGTTATGTCTAACGCGGATAAACAAATTATCTTTTCGTAAACGTGTTTCAATATAATAGCTTTTGTTTTATGTATAACAAATTACTAATGCGTCTTATTTGGGACAGCGCTCCTTGATGGGCGAGTCCTATTACTGGGTGGCCGTACGACGCGTTGTGTGAGCTCAGCACAGAACACGCAAGCTATGCACTTGCACTCAAGGCCGTTGCCATATATCTGCATCTTTTCAGTAAGGTAAGTGCAGTGACTGTCGCTCAAAAAATATTCCCGTATTTTTCTTCCAACCCCGTTCACTAATATTTACTCAGACATCTGCAATTTGCTTTAACGTTTTGAAATTCAAAGTATTCATCACATTTATGTACTTAAAAACATATCACTTGGGGTTACGGAAATTAATTACATGGAACAAATTGCTTTCAAGTGTTGAAAAGGATTTTCAATAACGAAAATGTAGTGACAAAAATTTAAAAGAGTATGCTTAGATGGTTTGGTCATGTTGAGAGGATGAATGAAAGTCGACTAACAAAAGGTATTTACACGGCAGATGTGAGTGGAAACGCCGGAAGGGGACGCCCTAGGAAGACATATAATGATCTTATTGGTGATGTTCTTCAGAAAGGTCAGGTGCGTAGTACTCGCAACCGGCGTGCGTGTATGACCAGATGTATGAATGTAAACGAGGCAAAAGGAGTATGTAAGGATCGTAGCAGGTGGCGTTCTGTAGTTACTGCCTACCCCCATGGGAAGAAGGCGTGAGTTTATGTATGTATGTATGAAAAGTTTTCCCGTAAATATTTTCTATATTTTCGTTAATTACCATAATGTTGTTTATGTATGAGCTGTTTTATTTATTTTCTGAAAATATTCTTATTTTAGGCCGGTAAGTCCCTAGTGAGGGCTTATGCGTCGATTACGGGCTAAAAAGAATATTGAGGCTGCAAATTTGATTGCCTGCCTCGTTCGAAATGTTTTGTGTGTGTGCGTGTGTGTAGAGTGACGTAAGAGGTATTAAAGACATTATATTAAGGGGGTTTTTAGCAAGATAGGTGCGTTATTATTTCGGAATTTCAAAAATCCTTTTTATCTGCCGCTGCTTTTAAGCCATATAACTGCCAAATAATGTTAATATAATTATGAAAATGTAAAAGATTTAATTATTTGGTCACGCCAGCGCCTCTAAATTTTATTTCGATTAAATTTAATATCAATTTACATACCCTTAGAAGGAGAAAAATAATGTATGTATTTGGAAAGGCGCATAAAAACTTTGCTGCACCAACAAACCGAATCCAAGAGGCAGTATTCTTAATTCCATATACATTTTCATTCTCAGTAGGTAATTGCAAAAGGAGGTCGTTAAAATAATTTCCACTTACAAGAAAGGGCGTGAACATAGCTAGGTAACTGAAACAATACCCGCTTATGTATAATGTTTTCATGTTACAAATGAGCCCAGCACAGCTGCGCCACAGAATAATGCCTACAGAAAGTCGGCTCCATACAACGAGTGAAATCAGCCACACACACACATGGACATACGGTGACCTCAGTATTTTCCAACCGAATGCCAGTCGCGAGTGCGCTTGCTCTCTCTGTACGTGAAGCGCGTCTATGTGTGCGTGTTGCGTGTGTTAGATTATGCATTATTTGTGACGTCTCATGAATTTTGATGTTATTATAATATTAGAATATTATTTGTTGGATAACTCCATCTAACACATTTATTAAGTTTGGAGCCAGTGAAAAGTACCTAATTTGACTGTTGTGTTTACAAAAGTAACACACTAAACTTATAAAACCACCTAGATATTAGTACTATAAATGGTTACGTAACATTCGATATTTTAATATATCTTAGATTTTATATTGTTAATTTAATGTAAAGGTTTATTCATACAATTGGTACAATACTGTCAGTTGATGTTGATATTCTTTTGAAATTTACCTAAGAATTACAAATCAACTCTTATTAAATTGCTTGGTTCGCGGACGATAAACGAGACACAATAGACGTTTTATTGTTATGTCATCTATAGACGTCAAGCGCGCGCGAAAATGTTTATTATCTTATGAATTTTTAAAATGGTTTCAAGTAAGGTGGTTCAATGGTAAGTAGGTTTGTAGACGTCGGACTACTCTTAGAAGAAAGGCCAAAACAAACTCAGACGTCACAGTCTCATTTAAAGTGCAGAGTCTTGGTCAGATTATGTGACGATGATAATTACCTATAGTTTTACCTCCTCCCCCTTCTAACACGTACGTTCGTGTGCATTAAATCAAAAATCAAAATATTTTATTCCACATAAACTTACATCGGCACTTATGAAACGTAAAAAGCTAGGTGCACGGTTCCAACTGGTCGTTGAATGGACCTTCTGTATTATATCTATTCTGTGACCGCGCACAGTACAGGCACGGGCGCACGGCAAATCGCATGAATACATTTAATGACATGACTGCCTAAAGTTTACCTTTTAGCTCGTAGTAGAACGCAACTGCTATTTGGTGTAACTACTCAAAGGATTCGGTTTGAGTCTGTGTTTGTGCGTCATTAAAATTAGTTTAGTTCTGTTCCTTAAAGTATGTAATAAATGTTTAATTACGTCATTTGGGAGGACCTCTTATTCATAAATGGGTCCTAGATGGATTTAGATATCTTTTAAGAGGTGATTAAAACTTTCTAAGATTATGTCTTTTTGGTACGAAGTAAATGTCACAAGATTTTCAAGGATATCTGGAGCTGGTCCATTTTTTGATCGTTTGGTTTCAAGCACCGGGTCGGCAACATTAGGTTTTCATAAGAAAATAATTCGGAGTCTAGGTTTGAGAGAATAGAAATAGGCTTGCTCCTTTTTACATTTATGTATAAAGAAACTAGCTGTGGCCCACAACTTCATTCGCTTGGAAGTCGTAAGATACACAATATACTAAAATAACAGCCACATTTAATTGGAAATCCCTCGTTCCTCTACCCGCCGCGTTGCAGCGCCTGCCCGCGCCATTACTTCGTTTTCGTTTAGCGTTCTTTCTGACTTTTTTTCTTTTTGCTCGGCTCCTAAGGGTTGACGTGATGTTAAATAACTTATAACCATCCTTGATATTTGGTCTACCAAGTGCAAAAAGAATTTTTCAAATCCGACTGGTAGTTCCAGAGTTATTATTTTTGTTGACAATTTCATCGGTTTATTATTTTTTTTTTGCGCGGAACCCTAGTTATTTTTCTAAAATAAACGTATTATAAGTTACTCCTTATAACATCAGCTATCTACCAGTGAGAGTCCCGTCAAAATCAGTCCAGCCGTATCGGAGATTAGCCGGAACAAACAGACAGACAGACAATTTTTTTTTTATTTGTTATTAGTAGATACTGTATATACTTTCATGTGTATTTGATAAAAAGCTGTTTTTACATTACAAACAGACACTTTAATTTTATTTATTTGTATAAGTGTATATATTCTTCGAACTCCATACGTACAAATAATTAATATGTATTCCAAACAGGCAGAAGAACTTTTCAGACATAATAGTACGCAAACTGGCCGACAGAGGGCGTACCAACTCGATTGTATCATAAATCATAAGACATGCAAGATGTGGATTGCAATAAATTACGTAGCTCTGTCCCCCGGTCTGTTTGTGCATTGAAAATGTAAACTGCGGTTGTATTGAAAAAAAAGTTGGGAGTTTTCATGGTTTGTACACGTTTATAGTGATTTGATATTGACTTGATAAATTGTTGGAAGGAAATTGATGGTGTTGTTCGGTTGGGGACCGAAGACATTAAATTGAAAAATACTGCTGTGTGCTAACTGGGGCTTATTTATCAAAATTACATAATTTGTCAAAAAAAAATACAGAACTGACACATTTTCACAAGAAGTGTTGTTTACTAAAGAACTGACTGTGAGGGAGCAGTGGTGGCCCAGTGGTAACGGCCGCCACTTACGAGTTGTAGGTCGTGGGTTCGAACCTAAGCAGACGTTTTACTTTGTGTAAATAATTTCATCACCACTGCTTTCAAAACGGTGAAGGAAAACATCGTGAGGAAACCAATATGTCCTAGAACCAAAAATTCGAGGACATGTGACATCTACCAACCCGCACTGGGCCCGCGTGGTACATTACGGTCCACTGCCTATCGAAGAGAGGAGGCCTGTGTGGTAAGAATATATGATATAATTACAAAATCTCTAATAATTACAAGATATAACAACTGAATCGATCATTTTATTTGATATAATGATCAGTTACTTTAATAAACGATTGATATAATTTTAAAGTAACTAATTTTTTATAAGCATAATATATATTGAATATAATATCCTTTGATATACCACTCAAAAGACAAAAAACCTATTTAGTCTAATATGATAAAACGGCACCATGCATGCAGCAGGCATGCAAACAAGCATACACCATACATGCAGCATGCAAACATAAACTGACAGCAGGCCGACGGAGCCCCGCCGACGGAGCCCCGCCGCTCGGGGTTCCTATTTCTCTCTGCAGGGTTTAAAGGAACCTAACCAAACCGAACCTCGAGGTGCCCCTGACGTCGACCGTCTAGAGTTAGGATTTTCGGGTCAGGTTCGGAATAATCCTTTTATTCCGAACCTAACACGAAAAAAACCCAATAACCACAAACCACCAAAAAAAAACAACAGGGCTAGCCTTCTAAACTAACCTATCCGAGTCGGATTGCTCTGAATCGGGGTGTTAACCATAATGATTGTATCAATATATGTTTTAAACGATATACCTAATGATTTTCGATTAAACAAACTTTATATCCAATAACGTTATACGAAATAAGTTTTAGAGTATTTTAATGTTATATCAAAGGAAATTGTTTTAATAGTTGGTATAACTCACGTTTATTATATCTTGTGAACGTTATTGAAATGAAAATATACCAAATAACTTTATATGATATGAGATGCATCCAGGCCTGTGTCCCAGTAGTGGGAATATTAAAGGCTGATTATAAAAACTGTGAAAAAAAGATTATGAAATCGTCGAATAACAGTTTGTCGCCTGTCATCTGTCGCCTGTCAGTTCTATTAAATAGGGGCCTGATTTTAAACGAAAAGTCAGAGGAGTCAGAAAACGCTATCAAATGCTCCTGACTCATGGAAGCTATAAGACCATTGCAGTTTTTTCATTAGGTATCCGACTTAACCCTCCGCTTGTCCCAGATTAAAGAAATGCACAATGATTTCTATCGGAACAAAAAAGGCGCGACATATTTTTGAAACTTCATGTCAATCTGTGACGACTCTAATTCCCGTATAAATGAAATATGGCAACAGTTAATTTCACATGTTTCCTTTCAACATAAATTAGTGGTTTTCTTGCTAAATTAAACCCAGCTAATGCGATATTATTATTTTACGGCTATATGTACATACTTATGGCTGGCTTATACTTACGGCTGTATGTAAACTTGTGTCAATACCGCACCGCGATCGGATCATTATTGACAATATTTTAATGTAAACCGCGTCGCGACCGCATTGCCGCCGATCATCCGACGGGAATAGCAAATAATTGGTGGTATTGCGCCGCCGACGTGGCCGCCATCCGGCTCATGCGTGGTTTTGACTCGCATAAACATGCGGTCTAGCGCGTGTTAGTCCGGGTCCGGTCGCGTGTATTGAAATCCTAAAGTACGGTTCACACTTCGTAACACTTTGGAACGTGATGGAATCGGTATGCTTCGAAGCGAACGTTTTGCAGCACATAGCTGCTCAAGTCAAGTCAGTATTAAGAATAACTGGGCCTTGTTGTGATTTTTGATATACCTAATTAGGGAAGCAAACAAGTTGGTACCTTACTGGATAATTAGTGGTCACTGCTTTCTATGGACATCTACAATAGTCATCTCAGGTGCGGGGTTTCTTGCCGGATCTTCTCCATAGGAAACGACCAATTGGAACCGTGCACATAGCTTCTGACGTGTCATAAATGCCCATGTAGGTTTATGTAAAATTTATGTAAAATGTTTTGACCTTGAAAACGCTCATTCGGTTAGATCTTCCTACAGCACAGCTCTTCGAACCAGAACACACCAACGCAGCAGTGTTTGGCGGTGCAAATAGTCGTTATAAATTCTTTAAGATTGTTAGTACTTCCCCAGATAATCTTGATAGATAGAGAGCTCCAGGTCTACTGCAAAAATTCCCATACCTCACCGTCCCTGCGTCACAAAAAAAAAAACAAAACACAAGCGGCGCCGCATGCCTCAGTAGTATACAGCACCTAAGCGATAAATTACCATGTTAAACATACAGAGCCTTTTGCCTGACAAAGTTGGCAAGCCAGCAGTGATTGATCGCCCCCGAGCCATTTAACTCAAACCGTCTGAAGACATCTTTATCGCTTACGTTTCATGTTTCAGAAAACTTCGCGCACGATGTTGACTCATGAATTATGTTTTTAAAAGTCACTCGTTCATGACAGGGTCGGTTTTTGGATATTAATATGTAGTTGAACGTTTTTCAAGTGAAAATTTTTTTGGGCACGTTGAGCGATTTTTGGTAGGGGGAAATATTACGGGTTCGCGACATGCCACATGCTCGCGTCACCGATATGCTAATATGACGTGTTGCGCCAGACAGGTGACGCGCAGCGGCCTGTGTACCATCGCGGACATTTGCGGTGAACCACTTTTCGACCTATTACTAAGGTAATAAGTTTGATGGTACATGTTCTCACTTCTGCCGGCAGTCCCCATGATGCCTACTTGTTTTTGTAGCGAGAGCAGAGGTTTTCGGTCTTTGGGCTTGTAAGTGGCTTGTGATGACAACGATGATGACCTTATAGCTAGACCACCTTCAGGTATTTGTAACGTCGTCAATGGTGCTTGGACGTTGTACGGGTAAATTTGAATATACTAGTCACATGAAAGCATATGAAACAGCAGAACAGCGCATCTCGGGATCACCATAACGGGAATACATAGAATGTTGTGGCTGTGGCCATTATCCGCTGGATGGCATCAACATTATCAAGTGGCTCTACGCTTGGTATCCGCATGTCAGACATTCCTCAGAACGTCAAAAGTGCAGGTGTACAGGATTAGGGGCTGAAGTTAAGTCTTCTGTTGGTAGATACAATGACCTGGAGGAAAGTGGTAAGCAACGCCCATGACACCTGCAAGATCAAGGCGTTGCTAACTACCTACTATTCTTCAAAATTATCTAGATCAAATCATCAGATATTCCCAGTATTTAAAAATCGTGGAACCGATCACCACTTCGAAGTATTTTCAAGCTTCTCAACGCAATTTCATTCATATCAATCAATCAACTCAGCCTATCGCAGTTTACTGCTGGACATAGGCCTCTCCCAGGCTGCGCCACAACACCCTGTCCTCGCCATCCGCATCCAGTTTGTCCCAGCCACCTTCTTATGGTCGTCGGTCCATCTAGCTGGGGGGCGGCCCACACTACGCTTGCCGATACGTGGTCTCCACTCCAAAACTCTGCTCCACCGGCCATCGATCCTTCGACAATCATGGCCAGCCCACTACCACTTCTTTCATATCCCGGGAGAATATTACAAGGAAAACTAAAAATAATATTCTTTTAACAAAATGGTCGTGGAATAAAAATTCTACGCAGCCATATAGCTGACTTTGACAATCAAATAACCGGAAAACAACGTTCCAACATTTACGTACAAGAGAAATCAAAGAAAAAGCTAGTATTTGTGTATTATTAAAGCATTGTAGTTTACATTCCTTCAGTGAGGTCAAGAATGTGTACATTTCCCTAACAAAGGAAAGTTACGCTCGTTCTGTTTATGTTTTGAATATAAACGTATTGTACCCTAAAACAATAACAATAAGGTTGAAAGTTAAATGTCAAGGTGGGGTGATATTAAAAAGGCTCTGAGCTATAGCACTGAGAAATGTGACGACGTATTATGATAGAAATTCGCGATAAATTCTGTTTTAAATGCCGTACACGTTTTTTTTTAATTAATTATGGATAAAACACGAGTCACTAATGAAATTCAGAGTAATGTGTTTTCTGGGAAAATAACAAACTTATGTTAAGAGTGTAGTCACGTAGAAAGCTGGTAATATCAACGCGAACCATCGCTGATAAGCGCCGATAAGTTCTTATCTGATTAGTCAGCGCCGCGGTTCGCGCTGATTTGGCAAAAAGTATAAAAACTGCCTGCGCCGACCAGCATAGACAACTAGCGCTTGTCAGCGCTGACAACCGCTGGCATATGGGCGCCGGTTACCAGGCTAACCGGTTCTGCAATCACCGATCCGTCAGTTAATCGTGGTATTTACAAATATTGCCACTCCTTTCAGTGTAGCGGCCATTCGGTACCGGATGGCCAAAATAAAAATTTGCTTACTTAAATATTGTAAATAAAGAAAATCAGTTTTATTTTTTCATATTGACCCATCACGTCGGAGAAGTTTCGCCAGCTAATTTAAATTGACACCGTAACTGCTTCCCCGGAAAGCGCATTAAGCCGTTGATCCCAGCTGTCATTCGTAGATCTTTGACAATCGTTACAGATAGTCAAAAGCCCAAAAGTCTGCCAACCAGTCTTACCAAGAGGTATCGTGTTACCCAGTAACTGGATTGTGAAGGTCAGATAGGCAGTCGTTTGATGTAAAAACTGGTATACAGCTGCATCCGGTTGGACTGGAAACCGACACCAAGATAGTTGGGAAAAGGCTAGGCAGATTGAATTGCTGCCCTTGATACACGGATTGGTGATTATAGATTTTTAACCGACGTCAAAAAAAGGAGGAGGTTATCAGTTCGTCGGATTTTTTTTTTTTAATTTTTTTATTACTAGAACTTCAGAAGTCTAGAGAGTTTTTTTAGTCTTGACGTTATCTAGTCATCTTTCATACTTTCTCATGAATAGTACCACTGCTTTACCTTGGCCTATTTTTTGTCGAGGCATAGCTAGGTATACAGATCCGACAACACGCTTCCTCTTTTGTAAAAATGGAACAAAGGGTTTTATGGACTCGTAAAGACATGCATTGCGTTCAGTTGAACTTATCTGACGGAAATTATAATAGTCGTTATGATTTTGCTAGAGGCTAAGGAGCACACTTTTGGCTTCAAAAATTCTAGGGTAGAACGTGGTAAGTGCCAATTAGTAAGTTAAAAGTAAGTAAGTAATGTAATTTCAATGCATACGAATATTATAAATTCGAAAGTAACTCTGTCTGTCTGTCTGTATGTTACCTTTTCACGCCTAAACCACTGAACGGATTTCGAAAAAATTTGGCAAGAAGATAAATGGCATCCTGGGGAAGCACATATGCTACTTTTTGTCTCAAAAATAATCCTACAGGGGATGATATAGGGGACGAAAATTTGTATGGGAAACCCAGCATTTCTTAAGTTAGGGATATGAAAATTAAAATTTATGGTTTTAGTAGGAAATTAAAAATTATATGGTTCCGCGTCTTTGAACAATTATCCCCTAAGGGGGTAAAATAGGGGTTGATATTAAAAATCACAAATAATATTAAAAGTGTACCTATATTTAAGAGATTTGAGGGATTGGAAATGTAGTCATATTTCGTATCTTGACTTCTTGAGGTAACATTTCAGTCTTTATTTTTAACCGATTTCAAAAAACGAGGAGGTTCCACGGGCAAAAGCTAGTAGGGCAAAACTTGGCTAATTCGTGATATGCAGCTATTCGGTGATAGATAATTGTGTTTTATTACCAAGTTACTACTGACTTGATAAATGTACATTTTTCAATCATTATAGTATTTGCCACATTTTTAGATATAAGTTAGCAAAACTTATTTTGTCTACTATATCACAGTAAATTTAAAAAATAGTCTGATCAATGAATCGAATTTTACAAGTAAAAAACAAAACTATCACCGATTACCCAAGTTTTGGCCTAATTAAATAAATTACATTTCAAACTCAAAGCATTTAATTCAATTAAACTGGCATATTTACAGGCACTTTTGAATTGTCAAGGAGTCGGTCAGTAAGAAATATGAAGCTAGTTGCCCATTCCAAAGAGTAGTAGGTACCTACCTATGGAGAAGAACGGGCAAGAAAGTCCATGGACACTCTTCTCAATTATATTGTTACAAAAATCTTAGTTACATATTTTAAGTTGAATTTATAATTAAATATGAGAACGATGTAAAAAAGACGTAATTACACGTTAAAAGCGTCCAGAGTAGCTAATAGAAACAAAAAAAAACAATTCAAAAATACAATAATTAAAATAAACCAGTTAATAGATGACCAGTCCCAACAGAGAGCGCCCGGTAACGAACATGACGTATGAATCAGCACCATTTAGCTCAACCATTGTGAAGGGAGCCAAATGATCCAACACATGCACCACCATCAGCGAGACATTTGAGTGAGCATGACATACTCTCAGCCGTCAGGGCACATTCAAGTCAATGCAAGACATATTACCCGGTTAAATGGTAGCTCTAATAGTACTCACACATTCTAATTTAATCTTGGACATCTCTGACTGAAAGCCCATGTGAAGGTGTAAAGATGAATCGACTGCTACATGAAGAATTGGCAAACCAATGACTGTGAGAAATGGAAAACTGAAGGATGGCTTTTACCCAGGACTGTGGCAGTATTGGCTGACTTCGTGATAGTAATTACTGATGGGAAATGACGGAAAATAACAGACATAATATAACATAACATCACGCCTGTGATCCCGAAGGGTTTGGCAGAGGTGTATCTATACTACACCCACGTTTTGCTAGTTATGTATGATATAAGTCCCATGTAATAGGGGGCGAGCCTATTGCCATCAACAGGGCACAAATCCTGACACCGGGCTGCGAAGAAATTCCTGATGGAAAAACCCAATAACACTTTGCCTGGTCTCTGGCCTGGAAACCGAACCAAGGACCTGAAAATGAATTTGAAGAAAAATAAAGCAAACCTACCTTTGTAATGGTCTTTAAATCGCCAGGACCCAGTGAGCAAGCTTGGTAATCATTTCCTTTCCTTCTCTGTACGAAAAGAGATCTTTGCCCTGGTAGAAAGGCATGTATTTAATTGAACCTCAAGTAATTCCCATTTTTTGCTCCTAAAAATATTATTGACCACTCTAATATTATAATGATTGCGCGTCTTTTTGTTTTTTTTTTTATTTAAGATAAGTTTGCTCTTGACTCTAGTCTAGGTCAGAGATGACAGAGCCAAAGTCGACGATGGAGCGAGCTTACCCAGAAGAAGCCTGTTAACTCTCACTTTGAAGAGATCGGGGTTGTATGCGTTCGGAAACACAGACGCAGTCAGAGAGTTCCACTCCTTTGCTGTGCGCATCACATAAGACATTGTGAACCTCAAATAATTCTAAAAATACAGAATACTTAGTTATGTAACTGCGATTAACTTCGATGTAGCGCTCGCTGGCCGCTACCGTGACACCGCTCGCTTCGCTTGCTCGGCTCGCGCGCGGTTGGTCACAATTCTAACCTAACCTAACCCAATTGGCAAAACGTTTTAACCATAACGGAAAAAGTTTTTAGAATTTCAATAATTTAAAAAAGTGCCTATCTTTACAAGGTCCAATAGCTTTTAAGAGGATCAGTAAAATATTTCCCGTAGTAAAACAATTAACTATAGGCTGTTATTCATGTGATAACGTTCAGATTTAATTACTTCGTCTTGTTATGCTAGCTCTCCTAATATGTACATCTGTGACTGATATGTTCTGACATCTAAGTGATGCATTGCTACTTGAATTAGCTGACGTTGTGTATTAGACGTAGACGTTTCGAGTGAGATATTGTTGGTTGGCTTAAATATAACTGGCGAAATGTGAGTCTACTAATATATACAACTCTGTTTTAACCCTTCGGGGAATACAGGCGTGATATTGTGTTATGTATTTTTAATAGGCTAGTTGACAGTAAGAGAAATACCTTATGAATTTTGTTATGTAGAATGGTTGTGAGCTAAAAGTATCAAAATTTAACTTAGTTTTGCAAAATAATGTGTTTAGATAAATTTTTTTTTTGAGCAATAATTACATAAAAATATAGCCATTGGCTATGTGACATTGAACGGGAATTAGAGCGCGATGTTCAGTCATCATGTCATAATGTCAATTTGACAAAATAACATTGTTTCAGGGTGCCAACCGCCACCTTTTAAAGCAGTATTATTTTAATGTTACTTCAGTGTATGAAAGAGATGGAGCTATACAGGACGTCTAGCTTCATCGCTTTCCCACACTGAAGTAAGATTACAATAATACTGCTTTAAGAGGTGGTGGTCTAGCTCCAGGATATTTCCTCCTAAAGTTAGAGGATTTTTTAGAAAAAGTAAATAACATTCACATGTTTATTTAGGGAATAGTCAGAAAAAATACGATTGAAATGTATGATTTTTAGAAATATATAAAACGAAAACGTCAGATGCGTTTTGAAAAACGAGCTATTGAGGGTCCGTTCCTTTTGCGTTTTAGATATTTCACTGATCACTGTCATCGCTCCTTTATTTTGAAATCGCTATTAATCGATTTTATACGACGAGTTATAATCGATGATATCGAATTTGATTATTTTACTTTTTTAGATTTATTGATTGGTAAAACAGCTTACAAATAAATAATTGATTATTTGGATTGATATCAAACATCACAGGGGAAATCTAAGAGCAGAGGATGGAAACACTGAATTTGTTTCAACGGACAATCTGTCACAGATATCACAGATTTGACGACTAAAGATGATGACGTTACTCGAGCCGCCATTGCGCCTCGATGCCATATTTGTTTTTTATTTTGTTTTGACTATGAAAATTAAATTGAGTTTTAAAAATGAAAAATTAGTATTGTTAATGTTGATAATTTGATGAAATATTCATGTTTTAAGGAAAATAGACCACAAGAAACATTTTAAATCGGTTTCCTAAAAACTGTCAACTAGCCTATTGTTGGTTGCTTCATTGACTAAGGAAACTGATTTTATTTTAGTGAGTTTAGAATAAGGTTTACGTTTGTAGTTTACCACCTGTTTCATGATTCGTGAAAGCAATTTTCATTGAGTAAAATGATTTTCTTTTGTGTTTTATTTTTGTTAACATTTTTCTTTATTCTAGTTTATTGACTTTTTTTAATTTTTGGAGTTTACTCCTTAAGAATCGATTTTCATATTAGGCCCCCGGTATGGAAATTTTATGAGGACTGAAATTAATACAAGCGTTAACTCAAAAGCGTTACGTTTATCTGCGCAACGTAACTTGCGCATCTTTCACTTTGAAATCATGTATATGTAGGTATACAAGACAAATATTTTCATAATTTTTCTCGGAAAACTTCGTGTTTCGTCAGTAGTCCTTTGTACTTGGCCGGACGCTCTCAACCGACTTGGAAGTATATAGAGTTGTTACTACCCATTTTACTTATAATTTATTTTAAAAATGGGTGGAAAGCTGCTAAAGTCGCAGGCACGACAGTTGCCGAGAGACATTAAGAAATTAGTTGTACTGTACTTCTATACAGCTGACGACGTATAAACTCCAGTCTTGCGTCGGAGCTGACACACATTTTACTTTACAGATCTATTTCTCTCTCTTGTTGTATATTTCTTCAGTTCAATAACTGGTTATTTCGTCTCTCTGAACATAATTAGAGACTTATTTATTATTCCTTGTATCAATAACAAACGTGAAATGCCAACGCTTTTCGTAACCATTCCTTGATTAATCGTATGAAGAGAGATAATATCAGACCTAAATATGTTGGAGTCTTTGTTTACAAAAGGCCTTATACCACATTAATTTACCTTTGACATGTAAAAGGGTTGCCCTCTGAATTGCGTTATATTTGACTTTGTATTCTTTAGTATGTAGGAATTTGTGTCCTTTTAATTAATATTCTTAAATTAGTCTGTATTCTCTTTGTCATTAACAATGTATAGTACAGTCCATTTCCAGTTATAATAGCAGCAACCCAAAAGCAACCTTATTATAATGAGAATAAAGATCACTGTGATTTTGACAGGGAGGTAAAATAAATGTGAAAGAACTTTAATTATTTTATCATCCTATAATACATATTTTCACCATACCATGTTAGTTAGTTTAATCTTCTGTTAAACTGTTAACAAGACATTAAGAGTAGCGAGTGTTTCAACAAACGCTAATTTGTCTTAATCAGGCGTTAAATTTAATTGCTGCCCTAGAGGTCCGTTAATTTACTAACCGACATTTAGTCAGTTGTCAAAATCATCGAAATAAGAAACGCGAGTCTATACTACACGGCTAACTAAAATGATGCATTGTCAGTGACATGTGACATTGTCAGTGACATGTGACATTGCGAATTTCTATTTTCGTTGCTTGACAACTGACCGAAGTATGAGTGAATGATACAACCTAACGCCAGATTTGTTATTTTATTTTTGGTGGAATGTAAATACCATTTACATCGATGTTTGTTTTAATGGTTGAATTATTAATGTCAGATTGTGAACAGTTTGGTAAAATTAGGTCTGACTGTTACTTGTATGTCACAATAATTGAATACACGGGTAGGGCTAATGGCCAGTAGGTATTCATAAAAATAATAATAAGATAAAATAATTCGTAAATTGAAAAATTAAAATTTTCATACAATCTCAATAATAAAGCTCTCTCTTTCCTTCAACTCGCCTACTCTTTGCACGCTATTCATTTTAATGTCATTGATACGATGTTATGATCCGTGACCCCGGCAAGTTACCTCTGCGCCAGTATCTTTAAGTACAGGTTGCTCCATAAGATACTATTTTAGAAAAGTGTAAATTAATCAATAAATAACATAATAACGTTTAATGAAATAATTTTTTTTTCATGAAATAAAAACGCGAAACCGTATACGTGTGTTAAATTAATGTCGCCTTAAAGCGGCACGCTGTATATTAATTAGTCTATGTGACAGTTAGATAGTTTCAACCTTAATGAAGTTTCAATGGGGAAGGCAACTGTCAAAATGGCGCTGTCGTAGCTAGTTCCCAACACAAGCCAATAATACAAGGCGTGAGGTGGTTTTATTTTATTTTTGGGAAAATGATGCGTTGTTGTGTTACTAAATACTCCGAAATTGGAGTCCACCATTTCCCGAGAGACCCTAAAATTAAAAGGTGGTGGCTTAAAGCTATTCGTAGAGATATTTTATAAATTAAACAGAGTAGAAACATTTTGAAGAAAGTGACTTTGTGGATATATTTATGGTTTTAAATTCTGACACTTTCCGTATCATTAACTTGATTTCAAATATTGAAAATCACCGAAAATAACAAAATAGCGAAATAAAAGTAAACTCATGAATTAATGAAATGTCAAACTTACTACAGGCCGCAGGGACCTAGCTATGATCACGCCATCTACAATTAGCTTTGCCCGACCTTCCCCATTGCAGAGGAATTGTTGACAAAAGAGGTAAAATAAAATTACGAAGCCGACTATACTAAAATAAACATTTCCATTCTGCCTAGCTTTTTCACAACTATGCTGGGGTCGGCTTACAGTCTAACTGGATGCAGCTGAACACCAGTTATTTTACATGGAGCGACTGCCTATCGACCTCCACAACCAGACTTTCGGGCTTCTGACTACCCGTATCGACTGTCAAAGATCTACAAATGACAGCCGGGACCAACCATTTAACGTGCTTTCCGAGGCACGGAGGGGCTCGATATGTAATGGATGTTCACCCATCCGCGGACCAACCTCGGCAAGAGTAGCTTAACCTTCGATCGACCCGTGCGGCTGTTATTATTTAGCTACGAACTCCGTCTTGAAATAAACGTGTCCATAAAAAAATATAATACAAAGATACTAAATCGATAAAGGTCAGACCTGTTTATGTCAGGCATTTTTATAAAGACGTGACCCGTTGTGATATGGGTGCGTCTGATAATATAATCTATAGGGACAAGGGAAGGCTTGAAATAAATAAAAATGTTATTTATTGCTCACCCTCAGCTTTTCTCAGCCTAGATCTTGGATGGACTAGATCTTGGACGGACTAGATCTTGGATGGACTAGATCTTGGATGGACTAGATTAGACAGGAGCAAGTTATTTTTATTTAAACAAAAGGTGCTATAAATCGTGTAAATAATATAACTACGTATTTATAACCAAGTTATATTATGCAAGTTGTTGTCGTTATGGTTTTCAGAATTTATGGGTATGTTTTTAACAGACTTATTAACCGAGTTAAAAAAAGGAGATTATCAATTCAACACGTATGTATGTTATTTTATTGGAACTGGAATATATTCGTAATCGTAATTCGTAATTTAAATAAAAACTGGAACATTTGTTTGTAATAAGTAGTTAATAGTCAAGTAATCAAGCAGTGCGGATTTTTAATAGGTTGCCATTCGACTTAAAAACTATAATTTAGACGAGCTCATTTAAGTCCAGACTTAAAGCTTTCCTATTGGAGAAATGTCTGTATTCGATAGACGATGACATAACCACGTTTTAAAAATTTGATAAGTATTACCTAATTAATGTGTGACTGGGTAATATTAGCATATAGTAAGGTTATTCAATTTTTAATTGTACTGAATGTTTAAATTGTAATGTTATTGACTATGATTTTTTATTTTTTGTTATTTTTTATAATTTACTGTGTTATGTATGTGTTGGTTTTATAATTTTAATGAACGTGATGTTATTTACTTATTTATGATTTCAAACACAATGTGAATTGCTCCTGAATAAATTGAATTGAATTGAATAGTTTTGTTGCAAATACTGCACTAGAATTTGAACAAGGTTTTGAGATGTTTTCTCTTTGACCCGTAGTTCGTATCAATAAGCAAGGCCGTCACACTTACACATATTACTCCATCTCTTGAAAACTACTGAACCGATTTTGATGAAACTCACACTGTTCCCTAAGTTGAATTAAATGTAAGCCAATATAAAAACACAACCACAATCCGATTAAGAGCGTTGTCACATTTTGCACCTCTCTCGCTCACACAAAACCTAATTTTTAAGAGTGTTAAATGAAAAAATGCTTTTTTGAAAAATGTAATCAATGGGCGGTCTACAAAATAATATTAATTTAATAGGTAGTTATTCAAAAACACATTTCTATTGTGTTATCTAATAAACTTATGTAATTAAGTGTTATGATCTGTTTTTGAGATGATGTAAATAAATGCCACAATAAAAATGTGTTTTTAATAATTACCTATTAAACTAATATTATTTTGTAGACCGCCCATTGATTACATTTTTCAAAAATGCATCTTTTCATTTAACGTTATTAAAAATTTGGTCCCGTGTGAGCGAGAGAGGTGCAAAATGTGACAACCCTCTTAATAGTTTCGGAGAAATGCGTGGACAAACATACATACACCTATAAAATTTTGTATATTTTATTGAAAGCCCTAATAGATTATCATAATTATGTCAATATATTGCAGTTCCAGTATTACATATCGATGGCTAACAGCCAAAAAGGGATAAGCGACATTTTTTTTCGAAATTGACTTATGTAAATAGATATATCGATCCTTATCAGCCAGAAAGCCGATTCTACCTGTTATCTGTACTGTTGTTTATCCCTTTTTGACTGTTAGGCATAGATAATTATGTACATACGTGTCGAATTGATAACCACCTTCTTTTTTGGAAGTCGGTTATAATAATTTAGTGTTGTGTTTATTTTAGTATTGTGAAATTTTAAATTTGATTTCATTGTATGTTTACAGGGCTAATAATAATAAACAATAAACGAACATAGGTTGTGAGTCGTATAAATACGGTTAATGTTAATACAGTAATGTTGTACATTTTTCAAGATGACTGGCTACCGAAAAAAGAAATAAATAAAAGAATTGTCTACTCATTCTGCCAGATTAGAACAGGTATGAATATTTAAACGAAACGATCCACAATAATATGAAACATCATCTGCTATATATAATAATTGGAATTCGTATCCAACAGCGGCGGACAAGTGACAGAACTTGTCCCAACATGTCCAAACTTTCATAGACGCTGGCATTTCTAAAGGGCACGTCTATATGAAAGTCAAACAACTGAAATTACCGAAATACTTTGGCGAGCACTAAGTTGGGAAACTATTTTACTTGATGCTGCTTAAGTGAGGTGGTTACAAGGCCTTTACCAAGTTCTGACGTTCTGACTTAAATTAAGAAGTGGCAACCTAGAAATGAGACAGTTGCAGGAGGCCTATTCCTAAAGGCACACCGAACTGCGGGACATCTTATGATTTTCTTTTGGCACAAATACTTTCTGCTTACAAACGATGTACAAAGGGCATTGTTAAAAATGGCCTATGAATCAACATATGTATGAAAACCTTTACAATAATTAATAGTTTTTTTTTATAATTTACATTACAATTATTACAATATAACGAACACTTCAGAATTTTGAAAACATTTTAAAAAGTGATTCACTTCGGTCTTATTCCCCGGCGCCATAATTTTTTTGTTTCAATTTGACGTTTTGAACAGGCAAAAGGCATTGTAGCTCATACAGCCAAGTCTTTGTACGCAGCGGTATAGTGTGCACCGTAATTACAAAACTCAGTACTCCCAGCGCTGTGTGTACGAGCAACATCGACATGTCAGTGTCATCATTGACAGATGACAGTTTGACATTAATTACAGTATACCTCTGGTGCTCTGCTTAACCCTTTTGGGTAAACAAGCGAAATTTTATTTATGTAGTATTCGTAGTAAAATGCAATACTTCTCCTAAGTCACACAAAATCGAAACAGTGCATAGCCCTAATCTAGCTACAAATAAAGCCATAACTACAAATAAATAAGTATAAATAAAGAATAGTTCTGACTACCCAATAATATGTAAAGAAACGTTTAAAGATAAAATCCAATGTATTTTCACTAATAAACGCTGTCAGTATGTTTCTATTGGCCTAATATAACCTCGGGATTCGAAAGTGTTTTGGATTTTTCACAATGCTCAGAAGTGTCTGTGATTTTAATTTAGTTTCGCGAACGATGTATGGACGCCGAACAATGTCCTTTGGAAATAAACGGCTATAACATAAAAATACTAGACGAAGAAAAAGTTAAAACGAAAGAAAGATGGAGATGTTTAATTATGGTATAGAGATTGAAGTATTTAAAATAATGAGTGAAGTTCATACTGTTTAGTGTCATGTGTGGTGGTGTGTGGTTGAATTGAGAAAGACAGGATACATATAATATAAGCCTGTCAAACGCAACGAAACAAGCTGTTCACTGCGCTTTCTCATGAGGAACGTGTTGAAAATGTAATAGTTGACAAAAGATACCTACTCGTTTAATGGATTTAGGCATAACGGACCATACGAGCCAAGCTATAAAGATGTCTTGTAGTTAGAGTTACAGAGAAAAATACTAGCACAAAATGCATCGGAATTATAAATTATTACATCGACATTAAGTTCCACGACGTGTATCATCATATGGATGTAAACACAGCCTATGAAGAATTTATTAAAAAAAAATTAAGAAATAATATTTTAAATGTTAATCAATTCGGTTTCTAAAAGAATAAAACTACATCTTTGGCAGTATATAAATTGTTCAATACTACCATTTTGGAAAAAAAATCAACGATGAATGAATAGACGGTGTATAAATAAGAGGTGTACCTCTATTATTAATTGAGAATTATTTAAATAATAGAATGCAAGCCACTGTTAATGAGGTTTAATGAGTGTACAAAAGTGGTGGAGGTACGAATTCGAATCTGTAATACTAGGCGTACCGCAGGGCCCCATTTTTCTTAAGTAACTATGGGACATTTTTCTCAGAATGTCAGACATCATAAGCAACCTATTTATCTACTATTTAAATTCTATTCTCAAAGCAAATAAAATTATAACGTGTATTCGTTCGAAATTCGAAGTTTACACTTTTTTTTTGTTAATTTTCGGCCAGCCTTCATTGTAGTGGCCAGTCTATCCACCATAAAAAAGTTATATGGGAAAAGATTTTTGCATTTTCTGACTTTTCTAGTACGCAAACCTCAGTAAGTCCGATAGAGTTTTTAAGTTTTTTTTTTCCTTCTAAGAAACAGGATTGCTTGGATTCAAAAAAGTACATGTGGAAATTGGCCATTTTCAAGCTGACAGTACCATATTTTAGAAATCTGTGTGATCATAATTTCTCAGAAGGTTAAGGACAGTCTCTTAGGACCGTTTTCCTGTAGCTACAACGCTGCTGTTCGCGTACACAACCAGATACCGCCAGCTATTAGGCAATTAAATGGAAATTAGGAACGACTGACAACGAAGCTACTTTTGGATAAACAAGTTGCTTTTACTTTTATATCAACTTACAGATAACAACTTTGAATCACATAAAATAATAGCGTTATTAGTAAGTTTTAATGAAAAGAAATGAAATGAAATTGTTTATTCTGTAAATAGGATATCAGAATCACTTTTACACGTCATATTAAAAAAAAAATAAAGCTAGATTGAGTCGGTCTTTCCTATCTGACTACCTCTGTGAAGAAATGGCGAAACAAACTCAGGGGTCAAAGTCTATTTTAAAGTCCAGACATCATCCTGGTCAAATCATGTGAGGACTATGTAGTGTCTGAAATGGTCTTTTGAGGAAAGAACCATACAAATTTGAGTGGACCTGTCCAGTCAGTGCAAGTAATTGTCAGTAATCATGTAGCTCAACTCAGGACTTAAGGAGCTCAAGGACTCGACAAACAATACCAAAGAAAGGATATTTGGGTAGGGCGCATAAAGTACTCAAAATGCCAGACCATCATTAAAACTAAATGAGAAAGAAAAAAAACAGATGACCCACATAGTGCTCACATCCACAATAATTAAAGTAATATAATACTTTTCAAAGTAAATATTCATGTCATTTTTTTTTTCAACAATGTAAGTATGTAGGTATATAAAATGATATCTATATAATGATGATTTTACATAATAATTAAAATGTCATGTTTTACGTATGAACGTAAACGAGGCAAAAGGATCGTAGCAGGGGGCGTTCTGTAGTTTCTGCCTACCCCCATGGCGAGAAGGTGAGTTTATGTATGTATATAGGTATATGTTAAGACACTCAGAAATAATGTAGCTTCCCATTAGTGCGAGAATTTTCAGAATCGGATCAGTAGTTCCGAAGATTACACCCTACATACAAACTCATAAATTTAACCTCTTTATAATATTAGTATAGATATGTATCTTCGTTCAAAAGCTAATGTATGATAAACGCGTCATATTCTATCTTATTACAGATAAATTACTCGTGCCCCCATTTGTTAGATTATTATGTGTGGTGTTCAGCATCCGATAAAGTAATAGGAGCTTGTTCGTTTCTTGTTGTTCCTTGGTTCTAGGTCATTTCCCTCGGAGGGTCTCGTGGCTAAATAATAACAGACGCACGGGTCGATTGAAGGTAAGCTACGCTTGCCGCGATCGGTTCGTGCATGGGTGAACATCCATTAAATTTTAACGGCCTAACCCAATAATCTATCTATAACTAGTTTTGGCATACTGGAGATAGAAAACCTATCTATCTATAATCTATAGGAGATGATGGAATCTTATTTGACATAAGGACAAATAGAAATGTAAGTACTGTCTACCATTAATAGCGATCTGTCTTTTACTGAAAATAGGTTATTGGGTTCGGCTGTTAGACCCCTCCGTGCTTCGGTAAGCAGTTGGTCCCGGCTGTCATTCGTAGATCTTTGACAGTCGTTACGGGGAGTCAGAAGCCCAAAAGTCTGACAACCAGTCTTACCAAGGGGTATCGTTTGTGCTGTGTAGGTCAAATAGGCAGTCGCTCCATGTAAAATACTGGTATTCAGCTGCATCCGGTTAGACTGGAAACCGACCCCAACATAGTTGGGAAAAAACAGACAGATTGATTTCTAGGGTTCCGTAGTCAACAAGGAACCCTTATAGTTTCACCATGTCCGTCCGTCCGTCCGTCCGCAGCTTAGCTCAGAGACTCTTAGTACTAGAAAGCTATAATTTGGCATATACATATTAATCACGCCGATATTAATTTGTGATAAGCGGGCTACTTAAATTATTACAGATGTTTTAAAAAACCACGACTAGCATGTAAGTATAAATCAAGCTTAAAAGAAAGAGAATTATCTTATGCCAGCTGTTGCCCGCAGCTTCCCCCACGTGATGTCAATACTTCCCTATTTAAATCGGATTTTGCTCACAACTTCATGAGTTTTAATTTTTTTGCGCGGAACCCTAATTCTTTTTCTAAAATAAAAGTACCCTTTGTTACTTTTCATAATAACAGCTATCTGACTGTGAAAGTCTCGTCAAAATCGGTCCAGCCGTTTCGGAGATAAGCCGGAACAAACAGACAGACAGACAAAAAATTTAAAAATTGCTTTTTCGATTCATTTATCATATATGCATTTAGTAAAAAAACTGTTATTTTGACATTATAAACAGACACTTAAAATTGTATTTATTTGTATTTGTATAGAGCTCACACGATACAGAAAGGAAAATACATTTTCGACTTAATGCAAAGCCTTAATTCTAAACATTTCTACGCTGTAAGATCCTAGACTTTGAATAGCTTTCTGTACATATAGGTAGTTACAATGTCACTTCAATTAACATCTACTCCACTTTGGGGACTCGCTTTGGGGAATCGGGAATCGATTTTGGCGAGACGACTGTTATTTTAAGTTGCCAAAAGCGCCGTTATGTTTTAGAGCGTTTCAATAATGTTTCAACATTGAAATTGGTTATTGCTTCTTTGCTAACAATAACTTTTACAAAATTTAGTAATGAAATTCTCAAACATTAAAAAAACCGTACTAAAATGTTGAATTGAATATGAATTCAAATGTTTTATTCATAAATCTGATGAGGACTGAACCAATCGAAGTTATCGATTTAAAAAAAACAGGACAGCGCGGTGGAAAATGGAAATTCAGCTGAGGAAGTTTATTGAACAGGAGGTTCTATGGCTGTACGCCCCGCCCGTTCTCCAAACATGGTGATTACTGATATATTTTCACTAGCGACCCGGCCCCGTTTCGCTTATGTGCAATGGCGACACGTGAAAACATCGATATTTCTAAGATAAATATTAATGTGTTCCACCTGGAATTTTCGGAATAAGTGCATTAAATGATAGTGAAAACCGCATCAAAATCCATTGTGGAGTTTAGAAGCTCTAAGCGGTCACACAAACAGACACGAAAATCGACCTACATTTAAAATAATTTTATCTAGATGATATATTAGATCCTATATTTATATAGATGTTGAAATTCGTAACACCACACTGCACTCCAAAGACAAATCACCATCGCAGCTGAAAAAGATGAAACGTTGAAGTGGGGCTAATGAGCTGTGAGTCAAAATAACTATGCAGAGCCCGCACAGCCAGAAGCGGTTGCGGCAGACCCCGTAGCTCGTAGATAGAAGTTCGAGGGACGAGTTGGACATCAACGCTGTACTACTAATGGTTGGAAGCCTCTGCCCAGCAGTGGGATGATTCAGGCTGACAGAAAGCAGTCAATTTACCAGAGCACGTTCACTACGCAGGATGATGTCATGTACAACACCTATTTACTTTTAGACATTTATCACTACAGTGGTGCTATTCTGTAAAAATCCCATCGTGAAAATGTTGGTGAAGTGAGCGTGATGTGAACTGTCATCCCACCTTTTTTTTTTGGATGGGAAATATCAAATGAGTTCTCCCGCTCTGGGCGGAGCGGGAGGGCGTGTCAGACTTTTACTGACTAAAACCCACCCGTGTTCCTTCTGTTGCCTGTGCCGGGGCCACGGTAACTTTTTCGAACATCCATTTCGGCATCGGTCCTAGCGGACCCCTTCAATGCTGCTGACATCTCTTTAAGGCGCGCGTGGAACACAACGAGCCGTCGACTCGGGCGTGGTCCTTACCGGACGGCGAGCTACCCATTGCTCTCCGTTCGCAAGCCCGCGCCTACGGTGGCCGGGAATCGGCTGCCAATTCCCGACGCCCTGTCATCCCACCTTACTCTACTAGGGATAGAGCTCACTTCAAACTCACTTCACCTAAGTGCTCACGGTGTGACGTTTACAGAATAGATCGGCTGTTTTTGACCGATTCATTTTAAAACTCTGGTCTACCTTTTTACGAGATCTGTGGGTGTTCGTTTGTACGTATTTTACCGTAGCAGTGAGCCCAAAATATTTTAAACCCATCGAAAATGGACGGAAAAGAAAAATAAAATACAAAGTAATTGTGAAGTGTGTTTTTATTTAGTGTGTTTATGTTTTGTTTGTTTTTGTGTGTTTTATTTGTTTTGTGTTAAATAATTATTGTTTACTAAGGCTGGTTACATTGTTAAATAATTGTATACCTTTAAACCCCTTTAGGTGTTCTTCAAATAACATTTCTTATAGCTCTCCTTCGTTGTGAAAGTTCTTGTTTACTTTTCCAGCCCTGTCTGTCAGTGAATTAATGAATAAAAAGATTTTTATTGAGTATCTAGTTGCAATTATGACTGGTTACTTTTTTTTAGTTATTTATTTTCTTTATTTATTGTAAATAGGTATACAAATCTTAAATACAATTTTACAATCTAACATTAAAATATATTTATACACATATATTATGTACAAGTAGGTATAAAGAAAAGAAAAAGAAGGGCACTCTTTGGGCACCAAAAATTCGTCCGCATCGCTGTCAGTGGGAAAAGTGGCCAAAAGGCTGGCAGCGTTGCCACGTTGGATGGCAATGTTGATTTTTTGACCTGAAAATTGGCCAGCCCTCTGGTCACGTGAAGAGTCGACCAACCAAATGCTACATTTTACTTGGTGCCCCAAAAATGCGCGACAGTTCTAATTTTAGAGTTGCAAAAGAACTCGCCAAAAACTATTAGGTAATTTAATTGTTATTCAGCTCAGGTATAGGAAACATGTCTACTTAATTAGCAGCTTATGTATGTATGGCCATCTAAATTGCTCGAACTTACCATAGACAAAGTAAAATGAATTCGACTTCGATCTTTTTTGGCGCCAATGACGTATAACTGTCTGGTTTGGCAATGGCACTGTGTGTGAATAATGCTGCCGGGATTAAACGAATAGGAACGAAGGCTCCCGAACGCCGATCGAGCTTCAATACTTGCTGTGATTCAAAGTTACCAATCTGTGGAAACTCCCCAAAATGATGGGAGAATTCGAACTGCATATAAATTTTCGGGGAAAGCGTAAAGGATTTTTATCTTTATTTTAATATGGCATGACAAATTAATTGTACTGAATCCTTATTTAAATATAATAGCTGTCCAGTTACAAATATTTTAGACGACGGTAGATATTTTACCTAAACCAAGAAAATAAAATGAAGCAAAAGCATTCAAACGGTCAGACGTTCACATTTCAAATGTATTACTAATCCTTTTAGTTTTTATCAAGATACCAATTTTAAATGCAGGCAGCATTCATAAATATCCGTGGGAAATACGCCCCCATTTATGGGTATTTATAAACTAGCGCGGGCAACACCTAATGTAAATTGTCAGTGCAAATAAAACATATACTGAGTGCTTTCTATGAAAAAGGTTATAATTATATTTAAAAAAATGAGTGAACACATTGATAAAATAATAAACAAACCTAATTTGTACGTAGAAGTGTCAAATGGTATTCGAATGAACAAGAATGAAGAAAATTATGAGTTGGAAGAAATAAGTAAACTTGTGCCTAAAACTGGTCAGTACAAATTAGTTTACATATTTATTTGGATGGTCTTACGTGCTTGGAAAAGTATAATAATAGGTATATTCATTCAATAATATCCTTGAGATAGGTAAATATCATGATTTGTGACAGCTGATCGACGTAAACTGTAGTGACGCGAACCTGTCATAGCGTTAAACATAGACTAGGATAGCGATAGAATACTTATTTTGTAATAGAAAGAGATGGATGACGATGTTTTGTTTATTTTTGGCATGTTTTCTCCCTTTCTGCAGCCGTTGATTAATTATCACGACCTTGTGATTTTTTTTTTGGGTTTAACAAATACATTTTTGTGTTTTGGTTTGTTTTTATTGTAATTAATATGAAAAAAGTACCTATTATCAATATAATCATGTTTGTTTTATCATTTACTATATTTTATCTATACATCTATACAAGTAAATAAAATTGAAGTGTCTGTTTGTAATGTCAAAATAACAACTTTAAACTATTATAAATGCCTAAGAAAGTATATACGGTACTTATAACAAAAAAGCCATTTTTAAAAATTTTGTCTGTTTGTCTAGTCTGTTTGTTCCGGCTAATCTCCGAAACGGCTGGACCGATTTTGACGTGACTTTCACTGGCAAATAGCTAATGTAACCAATGGATAACTTATGCTACTTTTATTTTAGAAAAATAATTAGGGTTCCGCGAAAAAAAATGAAAACCCATGAAATTGTGAACAAAGTCGGATTTGAAAAATTCTTTTTGCTTTTGGTATCCCATTCCCGAGGATAGTTATAGGCTATTTAATATCATGCTACAACTCTTAGAAGCCGAGCAAAAAGAAAGAAGTCAGAGAGAACACTAAGCGAAAACGAACGCGGCGGGTCGGGGGACGAGGGAGTTTTATTAAAATGTGGCTGTTATTTTAGTATATTGTGTATCTTACGACTTCCACGCGAACGAAGTCACGGGGCACAGCTAGTCATAAATAAAACGAACGTTCGATAACGTCAAAATACTCAAATCATTGCCGTCTACTTGATTTTTTATCTCAATTGTATTAATTTATCGAGTACTTCCATGTCAATCGTCCGTTGAGTAGAATGTTGAGCACGTAGATACATCGCGCTAATATGTTGAGCACATAGATACCTACGTATATGTATTATACTTCTGTGACTCAATCTAATAGATAAGGAACTATTTGTTACGATTGAGAGTCATATAATATTTCGTTTGAAATTCAAGGCAATAATGTTGTATGTTTGTAATCGGTTTCAATATATACAACGTGTTCCTTTTGATATCCCATAACTCTAGGGAGTCATTGTACTCATCATTATGAACAACTTTTACTATGGGACCCGAAACCGCGAAAAAAAAATCAGGTGTTCTCTACATTTTGTCGAGTTATGCTAACATAAATGTAGAGAACAGCAGTTTTTTTTGCACGTTTTCAGGCAGGCACGTATACAGAGGGGGGGATAGTTGGGATTTATCCCCCCCCCCGAAATCTGACTGAAAAAAAAAACGTTTTAAGCCATCTGTTTATTTATTCGCTTGCGTGTTCTTTCAATAAGTAGGTAAAATAAAAATATTATTATTGTCTATTATTGTCTATTCATTCCGCTTTGGTGCCAGATCCTGATATGGTACTAGACGTAATGGCTGCCAGCAGAAACAGAAAAATACTTATATAATTATAGTATAGTACGAGTACAGTGAAAATTATAGTACAGTGATTACAGCGATTTTCACACAGTTCTCATGGTTGTTTCAATGTGTGTCCCCCCCCGAACCAAAAGTCTGGATACGTGCCTGTTTTCAGGTTTGGACCCATAGTAAAAGTTGTTCATAATGATGAGTACGATGACCCCCTAGATTTATAGAATATGAAAAGGAACACGTTGTATAATACGTTTGTGAAATATTATTTATGAAAAATACGTCGAAGCACGAATGTTTTTACAATTCAATTCGATTCAATTAATATTTATTGCAATACAGGTGGTAAGTATTAATAAATAGTAACAAAAGGGATGATGACTAAAACATTTTTTTTGGTCCATTAGGTGGATTATTAAAAAATATTGGACACGTATTTTTTCTTTTTTTACGTAATCAAAAGATTACGGCATATATTGAGTTAGAATGTGGCATGACGTCACGCCTTGCTAGATTTTATACTCAGTTGTGACACACATCTCCGCTCCAGTCTAGCTAGTACGCATCTCCGCACAGCTTCGGTGAATAAACCCTAGCTGAAAAACATCTCTTCTCGCCTCCGCTTCGGGCATCTCCGCACTCCGCTTTGGTGGTGCCCAGGCCTTAGGCTACGAGCCAAAAAAACCTTGTAGCCTTTAGTAATTAATGTGACTTTTTAATGTCATATCGCCATGTTATTTATTTGCTGCCCAAAGTATTTAAAACTTTAGTTTCCAAGGAAAGCGGTTCCGTCATATCAAAATGGCCGCCATGAAAATCTGTCATTTTCACCAGTATTTGACATTAAGTCAAACCCCGCTGCCCTAAGATTTAAATCGCTAGATTTGCTCTCACCGTACTTGGTCACATGAAAAAGTGTCCTGGATACTCAGAAGAGTGAGCTCACACATTAATAAATAGCGTTTCCATGACAATCAAGTGTAGTCACTGCGTCATTGTGTGTCTGAGGTGTCAAAACGAATCAGAAATGCGACTTATCTTTTGACGCTCGGTAGGGCGAATTTGACGATTTAAATCTTTGCCACTGCCATCATTTTTATGACAGCCGTCACTGCAGCCGTTATAGGCCGACCGCATAATTGAGACGTTGCCTGAGGTAATCTTGCGGTGCGGAAGGGGTGATAGTTGTCAAAAGTTGACGAATCACTGAGCTCTTGCATCACGTCACCACACCCCTCTCTCACCGCGCTGCTACCTCAGGCAACGTCTCAGTTATGCGGTCGGCCTATAGTGGCGGCCACCGCTCTTCCTGGAAACCGTAGCTTAAGACACCGTTTAATGACGATGACAGCCATAATACATTTAAACTAGGCTGGAAATCAGTACTTTCGGCAAAATTATGACAGGCACCAAACGCGCACCCTTCCCCTCAGAACTTCCAAGTGCTGTATCTGGGAAGAGGAGGTAGCTCAATAAACTCCTTAGCAACTCAACAACAACCTTACTTCTTCAATCAACAAAGTCATCACAGTCCAATACATAACATACATAATCAACCTATAATGTTCCCACAGCTGGAACACAGGCCTCCTCTCAGTGAGAGGGAGTGAGCCATAAACCACCACGCGGGCCCAGTGCGGGTTGGTAGATGTCACATGTCTTCGAATTTTTGGTTTTAGGACAGGCCGGTTTCCTTGCGATGTTTTCGTTCACCGTTTTGTCGTGTTGGACATAGGCCCCTCCTAAGTTGCGCCAGCGCCACCCAGACTAAACGCCAACAAGCGCATAGCACGCGTGGTCTATCTATATGATCAAACTAAATTAGCTAGCGAAATTCCGCAGATGTGATGGGTATCATAAATACCTAAACAACAAAAAAAAAAGAATTGATGTTCTTTTTTTGGGTTAACTACCGCTGGTATTCTAGTGACATAATGAAGTTGAGTTGAGAAAATCAGTTTTTTATTGTTAATCGTGTTTAAATATCTAAATCCATCACGTTTGTGAAGTTAACACAAAAAAAAAACTGCTATTTCAAGTATCTGCAGACTACTAGGTTTGTTTTTGTGGAGACAAAGACCGACGGGGTCGTTGTCCCAAAAAAAAAAAAATGTTGTATCATGTTTAACTATCGATACCCATCACGTCTGTGGAGTTTCGCTAACTTATTTAATATGACCTTGTATGTATAGATCACCACGCGTGCTATGTGCATGTTGGAGTTTAAATGATGAGTGGCGCAACTTGGGAGCGGCTTATGTCCAGCAGGGGCGCAGCCTTCAAACAACCCGATTCCTATCGGCTTCCCTACGGAACCACCACTCTTCTTATTGCCAAATAATATGGAACACCTGTGTGTGTAACTGTGTATTACAACACATTACATACATTTAAGATCAGTTTAATACGGTCATCAGATTAAAAACATTACAAAAATGCCTGAAATTTTTTGTCTGAGTTTAAGAGAACCGAACAATTTTTTCTTCGGCTTCCTCTAATGATTATTGCAGCTGCGCCACTGATGTCCAGCAGTGGAAGTTTGTTGAGCTACTTCTTCATCCCAGATGGGAGTTGTGGGGTGCGCGTTTTGTGGGCTGCTCGTTGCCTTGTTCCTTCTCTTTATAAGAAGAAACGTTTTCTCTGCAGCGGGAGAAATAACATGCAGATATTATAGTATTTAATTGCTGCACGAGTGCCTATTTATTTATTTATTTATTTCTTAGGTTAACCAACAATTGTTTACACTATTTATTTCTGATTTAATAACTAGAGTAACATATTCTAGGGCAACAATTAATTACAGGTTAACACCACATGCACAAAAAAAAAACGGCTTACATAACATACTTATAACTTATTGAAATTATAATTTATACATACAAAGAATAATAATTAAAAGCAATAATAAAGAAAATAATAAAGAAAATTATCACATCATTCAATTCTGTATACAACATTGGGATGTAAATTACTTATTAAAATTATAATTAATTATAAAAATTATATTATTAATATATATATTATTAATAATTAATTATATTATTAATATATATATATTATTAATATATTAAAATTATATTATTAATCTATTTATAAGAAGAAACGTTTTCTCTGCAGCGGGAGAAATAACATGCAGATATTATAGTATTTAATTGCTGCACGAGTGCCTATGCGTTATATACCTAAGCATGCGCGTTTTACTACGTCATTCTGTTACATGGTCAAGTGTTTAGTATGACATTCCTAATCACTACATTGCGTTTATTATGATTTCGCGATATACTTAATCTAGTCTTCTATTAATAATTATTTATTTATTTTCTTTACTTATTTCAACCACTATTATAGCGCCTTTACAGAATCATCTAACGCGATGTTATAACTTATAATAAGTGACAATTTTTACATTTTACAAAAAATATAATTACCTGTAAGCAAAATTACAAAGAATGAATAATGTTACAGTAAATATGCTACGCCATTTCTTCTTTGGCATTTGCTCCGAGCTAGGTAGGTTGATAATGGAAAACCATATCGTAAAATCAATAAAAATAAGTAAGGTTGCAGAGCTGCCGGGAAATTGTGTAACAGACTTAGGCCCTTTGTACACGGCGCGGTTTCTTTACGGTACGGCGTATAAGCCGCACCGTAGAAAAAACGTGTCCGTCAACAAGTTCCCATAGTGATCCATACAATACTGACGACCGTGCCTACACACGGAAAAAAACGTGTATGTGCTGTGTACAAAGGGCCTTACAAGACCAACGCTTCTCATTTTGACAATTAAACAACATTCACTATGTCATCTACGTGGTTGAACAGACAAGTTTTTACAAACATTATGAAGCAATAGATATGCAAGTTCTATCAAAATCTTTCCCATTGAAAGTGGGTTACGTAATTGGGGAGCTGATTACCAAAGAGGTGTCAGACTTAATTTAAGTATCGCCACACGTGAAGGACGGTCTGACGTACCCCAAATTGCGATCAATATAAGAAGAGGAATGTCCTTCGAGTGTGAAAGACCACAGTCAAGGCCAGTCCAATCAACTTGACGACGATGTGTGAAATTATTATAATATATTATGACGTGTCAGCATTTTCTATACAAGTACCAAACGCGATTAAACCGACTTGACAGGTAAACTGAGGTAAATCGTCATAAGAATGGCTACAAGGTTAGTTTATATTTTTTTGTATCTAGGGACGGAATGGGGAGATGTGAAGGTCATAATTTCAATTAAGTAATTTATGTTATTTTGACAATACATATCAAAGTTGTTATAAGCACAACTAAACTTTAAATTAAACCCACGTCATCCGTGACGTTCTATACTCACGTTACCATAGAGTCTGAAATGAAATTGAAGTGTCTGTTAGCAATGTCAAAATAACAACTTTTTACTAAATGCATATGAAAGTAAAGGGTGTCTCAGTAAGAGTGCACTTTTTCATTTTAAAATAAAAACAAGTATTTTATAACAAAGTTGTGATATTTTTATTTTATTGTAAAGAAGACATGTTCCGATTAAGTATGAAATAAAATATCCGGCAAATGACCCCCACGGCTCCGATGACAGGCCATTACTCTTTTCATGAAATTTTCCATGACTTTTGCACAGAGATGTGGCTGTATCTCACCGATGACGCGTTGGATTTCCGATTTGAGCTCAGGAATTGTTTCGGGTTTATTTGCATACACCCGAGATTTCACAAAACCCCAAAGAAAAAAATTGCACGGCGTTAAATTGCACGATCTTGGTGGCCAGTTGACATCAGAATTTCGTGAGATAATGTGTTCTGGAAATCGTTGCTGCAATAAGTCGATTGTTTCATGCGCGGTGTGGCAGGTTGCGCCGTCCTGCTGAAACCACATGTTGTCCAGATTCATGCCGTCCAGTTGAGGCCGCAAGGAGTCCGTTATCATATTCCTGTAACGAATGCCGTTCACCGTTGTAATGAGTTTTCACAATTATAACGCGTTGTTCTTTCGAAAAGCGCTCCATTTTTAATAATCGGAATAAACAGAGATGACAGCTGTCAAATTTCAGAGATGCCACTTTCATAAAAAAAAAATTCCAATTTTAAAAAGTGCACTCTTACTGAGACACCCTTTACATACGATATTTATAACAAAAAAGCCATTTTCAAAATTTTTGTCTGTCTGTCTGTCTGTTTGTTCCGGCTAATTTCAATAACGGCTGGACCGATTTTGACGGGACTTTCTCTGGAGGATATGTAGCTGATGTTACGGAGAGTAACTTATGCTACTTTTATTTTAGAAAAATAATTAGAGTTCCGCGCCATGCAAATGGAATCCACGTCCATGAAATTGTGAACAAAAAGTCGGATCTGAAAAATTCTTTTTGCATTTGGTAGCCCGATTCTCGAGGATATTTATAGGCTGTAACATCACACTACGCGACCCTTAGGGGCCGAGCAAAAGGAAAAAATCAGAGGCAACACTAAGCGAAAACGAAGTAATAGCGCGGGCGGGCGATGCAACGCGACGGGTCGGGGGATGAGGGAGTTTTTTTTAAATGTGGCTGTTATTTTAGTATATTGTGTATCTTACGACTTCCACGCGAACGAAGTCACGGGGCACAGCTAGTTAAAAACAAAAATCATATAACCAGTAATTATATCTGCTGAAGACTAGTAAAATGTTCAGAATGCATAGATTTTAGCTTGGTGATGAGTGCTTTTAACCCTTTATACGGTCTGTGTTAATTCTACACTGGCAGTTGCCCGCGATTTTACTCAAATAATAGGGAAACTTCTACATGAACCCAGATAAAAAGTGTTCTAAAGTTCATTTTTTAATCCCAGATAGTAATTTGACAGGTGTAAATGTCTACACTCTATGAAATGAAGATATGATACATGGAGCATTTGAAATGTCAAATTAGTAGATATCTGAGATTAAGAAACGGATTGTACATATGCATATATTAATACAGTCTACTTGTTAATCAAATTTCATCCAAACCCATTTTGCCGTTAAAGTGTGATGAAGTTACAAATATACAAATTAACTAAGAGGCCACCCTGTTACATGAGACTTAAACATAACTGGCGAAAAATGTGGGTGTACTCTAGGTACACCTTTGCCTAACCCTGTGGGGAACAGGCGTGATGATATGTTATGTTATGTTAAATTCATAAACATCCCACATTTATAATTTTGTAGAATACCATAATCTGTGTGAGAATTGAGTCCTGAATTAATTGCCTATCAATTTCGTTAATAATGCTTCCTGAATAATCCAGATCAAGGCAGATACCCTGTCGGTTTAATATTAATTGTCTTATTATAATTATTATCTCGACTAACCTAAGGTTCGTGAAATTAATCATAATAATCTACGTGACTTTGCCGGTAATGAAAACCCGGTTAGTTATGACTCCAGACATCTTATCTGAAACTAATCTTATCATGAAATTGAGCTGTAGACATCTTCAGCTCAATTTCTCAACTTTACCTACATAGGTAGGTACCTTATGCCACGGTCCTACGGCCCACTTTCTCACAGGCCAGGCGCCAAGCCAGGCCGACAGGTCGTGAGAATCGTCGGTCCGATGAGGCCTCTGGTGGGAATGCTCGGCTCGGGTTGCGACAGACCTGGACAGGCGTGGCCGCGCGCCAGGGACCGTGCAACCGCGGCTTTAGTGGGATTTTTAGATTACTTTTAGGTCGCAATAAGTAGGTACTGAATTTTTTGGGATGTTGTTAGGATAGATACACAGTGTAAAACCAAGTTTACACTATCCGTGACTTTTCTCGCAGAATGAGTATTTTAGCCGATATTCTGCTCGGAAGACAGCTAAAACTATAGTTTTGAAGTTTTTGTAAAAAAAACCGGCCACAATGAAGGGTTCCGTAGTTTTGATGAATTAATCTTGCATTGTGGTTGAAAAACATGTTCCATCGTACGTACCTCTTCCGACTGCAAATGTAAGTTTGTATGCACAATATTGAGTGATTTACCAGGTTATTTTAAGACCGTAGACTTCTTATAGATTTTCCTGTAATCTAGTAGTAGTGCAGAAACTATATGTGGTTTTTTTTTTAATTTTAGGCTCAGCAGTTTCGGAGATAAGGGGGAATGGTCAATTTTCTTTAATAACTTTAAAACTATTTATTTTAAAATGATAAAAAAATGTATTTAAAATCCCCATAACAAGTTTTTTCGTTTGACATGACATACGGTACAGTTTGCAAAACTTTTTTTTTAAATTTTCTAATGTTTCCCCCAAAAGTGAACCCCATATTCAAAATTCATTTATTTACGTTACATGTTCGTGTTTAGGTTACAGAAATTCATATAAATGTGTACCAAATATCATGTTAAATTAACATTCGAAGCAAATCAGCCGTGACAGACGGACAGACAGACACGAGAGAGATTCCTATAAAGGTTCCATTTTTTCATTCGGACGTACGGAACCCTAAAAATGGCCAATGTTTGAAGTGCTGTACCTCGGGTTTTTTTGGACCTACAGAGCAACGGTTGCACTCAAATTTTGTATAATTAATTTTAAAATTTATAAGATAAGCACCTCTTAGAAGTTTCAAGATTTTTTGAGGACCACGCAGTCAGCACCGGTCTTTCGAAGCTGCAAACTTAGTTTTACATTACTGGTATCTATCCTAACAACATCCCAAAAACAAATTCTGCAAACTGCAATTTTTTGCAACCTACGATGTTTTAAATGACTGGCCTTTAAAGATGAAGTATTTCAACAAAAACATCAAAACCGTATCTCTGTTGGTCCATATATAACTTTTGCTCAGTGTCCGTTTTAAAATAGTGTCTCGGCAAAAGTGGTCTACTCATTTCTAATTATTCTATCCATTCACACATTATCTGTCAAAATCAATGGTCCAAAATCAAAATTTTGTCATTTATTCAAATTAGAACTTTAATTAGACTGCCTCGTTGGTCTAGTGGTGGCAAGCGCTACTGCTAAGCGTGAGGTCCTGGGTTCGATTCCCGGGTCGTGTAAAATATTATTGGGTTTTTCTATCTGGAATTTCTCAGTAGCAGCCCGGAGTCAGCCGCCCGGCAATAGACTCGCCCCTTTTACGTGGGACTTAAACATAACTGGCGAAATGTGGGTGTACTATAGGTTACAACTCTGTTTAACCTTTCGAGGAAGACAGTCGTGATGTTATGTTATTCAAATAAGGCTCAGAATCAGCACTTTTTGAACGTCAATATTACATAAGAGTCCCGTTTTCGTCCGTCAATGATCATTGCAAAGCCTTTAATTAAATCAATTGTTTCAGCAGATCCACTTACAATATGATCCACGCATGTGTGTGTTATGACAATGCTAATTAAATCGTTCAATTAATAGAGCAATCTGTTGTGGTACAGTTTCAATACATCGGCATCGGAGCAATTCATTTAGTCAATTAAAATGTTCGCATTGTTAATAAATTTGTCGATTTTATAGGTGCAGTGGCTAAACAGGTTCCGGTTAGCGTCGCGTGTGGATTCGATTCTCGAACAGATTTTTTAAATTTCATTTTATAATGTGCTTCTTATTTGTGCAAAATAAACAATATTTCAGTAGAAGTCTGGGTTTGTACCCATTTGATGGCAATATGCTCGCTCCCTATTACATGGGACTTAAACATAACTGGCGAAATGTGGGTGTACTATAGGTACACCTCTGCCTAACCCTCCGTGGAATATAAGCGTGATGTTATATGTTGTTTATGTAGAGAAAGAAACAGTTCATTTTGAAATGCTTTGTTATTTCCTTATAGCACATTCCTATCAATATTACAAACACGTCTAAAGGGAAAAAATAAGAAAGTAATGTCATGTTTCCTCGTCCGATCTCGACATTCGACGATTGATAGAGCTTTTGTTTACGTGTATTTTCCTCTCATAACATCATGCCTATGTATCCCGAAGGGTTAGGCAGACGTAGACTCACATTCCGCCAGTTATTTTTAAGTCTCATGCATTACGGGGCGAGTTTATTGCAATTGCATTGTATTGTTTGTTTTTTTTTTTGCGAGGCAAAAGGAGTATGTAAGGATCGTAGCAGGTGGAGTTCTGTAGTTTCTGCCTACCCCCATGGGAAGAAGGCGTGAGTTTATGTATGTATGTATGTTTATTGCTATTAACTGGGCTCTGTCTGGGCTGCTACAGAAAAATTCCACCTCTCGTTATCCATACTACATAAACATAATACTTTACATTTATAATATTATAGAGGCATGAGGAACAGGGTGTAAAGTTCACTCATCCTCTATAGAAAAGGGAGGATCCTCCGACCAGACGGGTATTGTGTCTGGTGGGCTAGTGCCCGACGGTTGACATCGGGATGTTGTATATAATTATGCTAGTCGCGCGGTAAACTCTGATTGCGCGATGCAGGATTTTGCGTGACGTCAGTGTGACGCGTTCCATTGTGGCGATGTAGGCATGTCGCCACAATATTAGTATGGATTACTAGCTGCCTCGTTGTTCTGGTGGTTGCAAGTGCTACTGCTGAGCATGAGGTCGTGGGCTTGTTCCCGGGTCTGGCAAAGTGCTATTGGGTTTTCCATTTAGAATTTCTCAGTAGCAGCCTGGAGTCTGGTACCCGGTTGATGGCAATAGGCTCGCCCTCTATTATATGAGACTTAAACATAACAGGCGAAATGTGGGTGTACTACAAGTAACCTCTGCCTAACCGTCCCCCCAACGCACCCCGTCGCATCGCATTGCCCGCCCGCGCTATTATTTCGTTTTCGCTTGGCGTTCTTTTTGACTTTTTTCTTTTGCTCGGCTCCTCAGGGTCCTAGCGTGATGTTAAATAGCCTATAGCCTTTCTCAAGAATTGGGCTATCTAATGCAAAAAGAATTTTTCAAACGCCAGTTGGTTTTCAGTAGTTTCAGAAATTAGCGCGTTAAAATAAACAAAAAAACAAACACTTCATCTTTATTATTAATATAAATGTATTATAGATTTAGACCTAAATCTTTTATCGAACTGCAGCAGCTCAGTTAATAAATTGACCCATACTGCCAGGAGTGTCTCTCGCACACAAATCAGTTCCACAAACATCGGACAGCCAAACGATGTGTCTGCAATACAAATATGCTGGTCATATGGCAGTCCCTATCGCTTTTGAGCTCTTTGCGGGTTCTTCGTATTTCGGCCATTTTCGGTTTCTGTTTGAACATACATAGATTAGATGTATAACTTTTTAATCAAAAGAGATATCATTTGCTTAGCCTTTTTTTTTCTAAAAATGATGGAGTCAGCTTCTATTCTGCAGCTGGAGCGACTGCCAATGTGACCTCCATAGCCCAGTTACTGGGTAACACGATCCACGACCACGACCCCTTGGTAAGAATGGTTTAATTTACTCAGTTCAAAGACTAGTTTACTTAGAAGAGATAATAAAAAGTTAGGCCAACTTAATAGGTCCCTTGCCACAGCAGACAGACACAATCAGCACATATCATAATTATGTGGTCCATGGATCTGTGAACCAGTTAATTCTAAGTACTCCAAATTATTACGCTCCATCCTTTTATTTGGTCAGCATAGACAAAATTTTATCAAGTTTCTTAGCTCATTGAAGTAGGTACTGTAGACGTTTTAACGGAGCGTGTCATAAACATGCAACCTTCGCTGGTTTAAATAATTATTAGCTAACAAGACAAGCTTTGAATAAAAATAGAAAAGGAAAAACAATGGAGTTTGACAGTCAGCTACCCGGCCCTGACTGGTGTCGATATAATTATTAATATCTAATAGATTCTTTTGTGAATAGACAACAGTTAAAAGCCCTTAAGTGTATCCTTTTAACACATTTCGGACACCAACCTACATGGTCTTCACATGATCTGACCAAGATTATGTCTGGACTTTAAAAGAGACTGTGACCTCTGAGTTTGTTTCGGCCTCTCTTCTCAGAGTAGGCAGATAGGAAACGCCGGCATCATCTAGTTAAAACAAAAAAAATGTTTGACGTGTAAAAGTGTTTGTATAAACCTACTTACAGAAATAAAATCATTTATCATTTATCACATAACAACCCGCCCGGTACCATAACAGTATCTACGCAGATATCTTATAATATGCCTATCAGGAACTGCGGATTAGGGTTAATCATTTCTAACTAAATACCATTTACTACTTGTTAAAAGCCAACTAAGATATTCTATTACAACATAAATTACAATCTATCCTCACTCTTTCAGTCTCTCTCAATCGCTCCATGTAAAATACAGGTATTCAGCTGCATCTGGTTAGATTGGAAGCCGACCTCAACATAGTTGGGAAAAGGCTAGGCAGTTTTTTTTATTACCAAGCTAATCAATCACCTTATTATCAAACAAAATACTAGTCTCCGTATCAAAAGACTTAATTTTTTAACTGACATAACAACAAAACCAACTATAAAGCCACTCAACCCTTTAAATTCTCACCATCAAGCTTGTCACCAAGCTATTAGCGGAACACGCTTATTCAAGCTCTAAATGGCAGTTACATTGAAATAGTGTTGCAACTATAAAGCTAGTGTCCTGTACTTAAATCGGAATAAATAACGTATCCCAGGCGCTACGTCGTTTGCCCTAAATTCCTATCTGTTACACGACAGCCGAGGGTGCGTGGTTGCTGTTGCAGCGGCGGGTTGAAATGGAGGATGTTTTAGCGATTTTGCTAAGGCGTCGAGAAAAGACACGTTCAGTCTCGATCACTAATATGTATGTACTAATGAAGACAGAAGTGCATGGAGAGTTCCAAACCAAAATCGTTTGTACAGGGTTTCATCGCCTTAATAATATGTCTTAGATGACATAG
This sequence comes from Fissipunctia ypsillon, assembly GCA_947568875.1. Classification (NCBI taxonomy): domain Eukaryota; kingdom Metazoa; phylum Arthropoda; class Insecta; order Lepidoptera; family Noctuidae; genus Fissipunctia; species Fissipunctia ypsillon. The sequence goes on from OX387659.1 coordinate 18,511,933, forward strand.
ATGGCGCTAGTATAGTAGTTGGATTGGAAAATATACAAGAACATTAATATCTTGTTTTTTGCTAGTTACAATATTACTCAATTTTAACACAAATTCTCCTACGATATTACAAACCTTATAAAGCAAAGCACGTAATAACTAGGATTCGAACTCGGTGGCATAAAATTTACCGATACCATTAGCCACTAGACCATTGCGTCATTACGCATTGAGTTGAAATTATCCTTCTGTTTATTATATTGAAGTTGTTAAGTGACTCCCGTATCATAAATCTCAAAAGAATTGAGGGTAGTTTAATATTGACTGTGTAAAAATTAAATCTTTTTGTTCAATCATAATGTTCTTTACTATCTTTGAGTGAGTTCAGTTACGATTGCGTTTACAAGTTTTTAATATTTATTTTTATCATGAGTTCGCGTTCAAATATTGATATGGCTACGAGGGCCCAAATAATAGCATTGCATAATCAAGGCTTAAATTATTCTGAAATTTCGAGAGAAACTGGCTTAAACGTAAGTAATGTTTTAAAATCACTGTTCGTTATTTATTTTATTATCCATGGTTATCGATACACGAAAATAATAAATAATATATTTCCCTTATAGGTAAAGACTGTCACTTTATGGATAAAGCGGTTTCAAGAAGAGGGTGATTCGTTGGAACACCGTAGTAGATCTGGCAGAAGACACCATATTGACTCAGACCAGCGTCAACTTATGGTGCAAGGTTATGAGGAAAATGGCTTTACACCAACAAAATATTACGCAGAGTTGTTTGATACATCTTTGCGGACGGTGTATCGTGCTCTTCATAGTGAAGGTCTGCATTATCGTCGTCATGCTACTATGCCATTGCTAACCGAAGCTAATAAAAGAGCACGATTGGAGTTCGCTTTGAAATACAGAAATTTCGACTGGAGCAACGGAGTCATCTTCAGTGATGAAAAGACTTTCAAGTCTAGCCAGCATGGGCGAGTTAGGTTGTGGCGTAGGAATAATACGCGTTATGATAGTGATCACGTTGTGCCTAACTCTGAATCCGGTCGTATAACAGTGAACATTTGTGGATGGATGAGTGCTGCAGGACCAGGAGAACTTACTGTAATACCCAGTCGTGCAAACAGTGTAAACTACATAGATGTGCTGAATGACGTCATGTTGCCCACCGTGCGGAATGTTTTTCCTGTAGAAGACATGCCAGTGATAACGTTCGTGCAGGACAATTGTCCTATACACCGTTCCATAATTGTGCAAGAGTGGTTTAGCCAGCAATCCGATATACACATTATTCCTTGGCTTGCGAGATCGCCAGATTTAAACCCCATTGAAAATTTATGGGGCGTTATGGTTCAAAGGTGGGACAATAGGAACGAAAGGACTAAGGAAGTACTGAGTACTCACTGCATGCAGGTATAGGATTCTATACGGGGTCTAAATTTATGTAAAAAATTAATAAACTCCATGGGTTCGCGGTTGCAAGCTGTAATCGATCAAAATGGCGGACACACGAAATATTAAAAAAATAATATAAAGTGTTGACTATTGGATTGAGTAATAACAAAGACCGGGGTAGCTATAATTTATTTGATAAATTACAGTGATCAAACTTAGTGTAAGTGGGATAAATTTATTCACTACTTTATAACAACAAAATGTTTTTACACTAATGATTTTGATTTCTTATATAATATAAGAAATTAAAATAAAAACAATATAAATATAGATTCCTTTCTAATATAATTAATTATTTATTTATTATTATAAACAACTTGGTCCCAAAATGACAGCTATAACCCGGTCTTACAATTGTTATTGATTTGAGGTTTAGCTTCAATTTCTTCCTCGTTCTGGAACGAATACTTAAGCTGTGAACCTTAGTCATAACATAATGCACAAATCAATCATTATAGTCAATACCACTAACCATAATTATGCAAAACGTAATATGTATTTTTATAATTTGTGAGTAGGTAAAATATTTACAGAACTAAGGTTGCATATATATAGTGTAAGGTATTATAACATTATGTAAATAAAACTAAATACTATATAAGAATAGCACAACACAGTTTTGACTTAGAATACTTATAACATCTATTATACATTTTACTTTGTTAATGTCTCCCATTTTGTAATAGAGTTATTCAGTTATAAATTTTACTTGTATTTCTCATAACAAGTGAATTAAATAATTGTCAATTGGGTGTAAAACTGTTAGGTTAGGTTATACACTGTATAAGAAAGAAAGAAATAAATTGTATTCTTCTTTGAGAATTAAATGTCTTAAACTATAATATCACTAAAATAGTTTCATTTCTTATCCTTTACGAGAACTAAACTTAGTAAATCTTAATCTGTAAGAAAAATATATCTAAATCTTCTTACATAAATGTTTCTTACTAATAATACTAATACTTACCACCAATTACGAAAGTAATTTATATATATTTATTTATATAATGTTATACATATATAGTAGAGTAGTATATGTATACTTGTATATTATGCCTTTATTCATTTATACATCTTATACCTTATATTATTTATAACAAAAAATAAAATAAAAAACGTTTAAAAATATAAAAAATTGAATATAAATTACATTATATAATAATAAAATTTAAAAAAACCCACTGTGAACTGGGTTTCGAACTAGTGCCCTGCGAAACGAGCTTTGTTATTCTGTCATGCTTATCCACCTGAGCTACGATCTACTTATTGTAGAATGCGAAAATGAGAGCTAGTTTGTGAATGTAGGGATTTTTATTATTTATGATCTACGCCATCTGTAGTCGAATTAACTAATCAATTGGTTTATTTGGTTTGGTTTAGATGGCGCTGTATTAAGTACTCGGAAATAAGAAAATAAAATAATTTATGTTTATTTGAATATAAATATATTATTATTTCTTAGTAATTATTTTAGGTATTAAAAACCTTATTATGTGCCTCTGCATAATAAGGTTTTTAAGCTTTGCGGTGTTATTTTCATGTTTGAACAGCGCCATCTAGTCGTCTCATGAAAGTCATGAAACGTAATGCAAAACCTCAGTCAAAAGTCGACCTTAGGCTCTCCATGCACTTTTGTCTTCAATAGTACCTGGGCGAAACGAACATCTATACACCGTAAGGACTATTCTTGCTTGCAGCCGAGCGCCGCTATAATAACGCTTGCTAACAGATGTGGTCATCGTGTGCACGGGATTTTGTTTTCAAATTGGTCCCCAAAACCCATGAAACTGTGAATAAATAGCGCGAGCGGGCGATGCAACGCGGCGGCTCGGTAAATTGTGGCTGTTATTTTAGTATATTGTGTATCTTAAGAGGGTTGTCACATTTTGCACCGCTCTCGCTCATACGGGACCAATTTTTTAATAATGTTAAATGAAAAGATGCATTTTTGAAAAATGTATTCAATGGGCGGTCTACAAAATAATATTAATTTAATAGGTAATTATTAAAAACACATTTTTATTGCGGCATTTATTTACATCATCTCAAAAACAGATCATAATACTTAATTACATATGTTTATTAGATAACACAATAGAAATGTGTTTTTGATAACTACCTATTGAATTAATATTATTTTGTAGACGGCCCATTGATTACATTTTTCATAAAAGCATTTTTTCATTTAACATTCTTAAAAATTTGGTTCTGTGTGAGCGAGAGAGGTGCAAAATGTGACAACGCTCTTAAGAGATCCACGCGAAAGAAGTCGCGGGGCATAGTTAGTTACAAATAAAACTGAACAATTTCAATTTAACTTGTAACAACACGATCTTTCAATTTAAAAACTATTTCGTTTTACCTCAGAGACATTCTTTTCATTTCTTATTTGCGACTATTAAGAAATACCTCTCATACTCACACAAACTATGCTTGGTTTTCTACGAAGTTTTATCTTTTTTCTGTTGAAAGACACGTTCTAATCTGCGATATTAAAAAAAGATTTTTGTTTTGTAAAAATATCGGTCTCATGGCAGTTTAAGACCGCTTTCATTGGCTGCTTTCAAAAATTAACACCCCTGTTAGTACAGATATTTGCTCAAAAAGGAGGTTACCTAGACAGATTTCCGGGAGTTTTAAAAATTAGTGATTTTATTCATTTTGTCGTGCTCTTTTTGAATTTTCACTTTGCTACCTCGTATCTTTGCCGCTCGCGCTCGCCATGTCAAATGAGTCTAAATAGGAGAACTTATTGTAAAAAAACTTTTCATTTTTTGGCGCCAGTTTTCCAATTTGGCCTGTAATCCCCGAGAATTACAGGCGTAATGTTATTGTGTGTGTGTGTGTTCTAGAACTTCTATACTATCTTTCCTTAGTACCAAAGAAACTCCATTCTGAAACTTCCACAATATTCCAGCCGGTCTATTCTGTAAAACGCTTACTGTGATAATTTAGGTGAAGTGAGCTTGAAGTGAGCAGCCATTCCTCCTGAAGCTACGGTTTGGCACTACTGACAGCTCACTTAACTATAGAATAGGTCGGCTGTTCGCTGCAACTCGTACCACACCCTAAGGTCTGGCACACATTGTAGATCGAGTCGCCAATTTGTGGAGCTACGTTAATTACGTGCAGCCTGTGTTTTAAATTCTTGTGGAGCACAGATGTTTTATTTTAATTGTTCTCTTCCGTGTGGTGTTGCCTTTATATCTAAGTAATGTTGTGGTAGTGTGAGATATGGGTATTAATTAGGGGTATACTTTTAGGTAGATCTATGTCCTGGTCCTCCGTAATGTACATAGGTGTGTAGTTTTAACTGATTAGTAATTTTGGTCTTGAAAGGACATAAAATAATGGATGCTTCGATGCAAATTATTTATTTATTTATTTATTTAACAGTTTATGTACACACATATAAGCAGACAAGAAGAAAGGAACAGAAAAATACGTACAGAGGTGATGCTTATTTCTAAAGAAATCTCTTCCAGCATACCTGCGATAGGAAAGTATATAAAGAGATGTAGACAACGTGTGTAAGAGTAAAAGAGAAAACAAAATACATAAAATCACAAACGATACAATAATATGAATATATACAAATAAATATATAAACATAAAATATGAGTACATACAAATACATACATGTATACTACCAAAATAAATATCACTAAAATATATACGATAATAATGAAGCATAACATAATAAATACTAACAGCTATGACGAAGTGGAAAGATAGTGATAGTGATAGATTATTTATTTATATACTCGTAGCAATTGTCTGCGGGTACGAAACCAGCGGCGGCCGAGCGATGGCGACTGCGGAGCGGCGCGGGGCGGGGCGATCCGGCAGCGGGCTTGGGGTAGGCACGAAACTGGCGGTCGATCAAGTAGAAAATAGCGGCCGTCGAGCGGTGAAATCAAACAAGTTTGTTCCCGTCGCTTGCGCGTCGTCACCTCTCCGCCAGCCCGTGCATCGCTCGATCGCCCCGCGCTGCTCTCGCCCGTTTCGTGCGCGTCTCTTCAGAATGCTATACTATTGATTACGCCGCCACCGCGCCACGCCGTCCCTCAATCGCCATCACTCGGCCGCCGCTGATTTCGTGCCCGCAGACTTACAGTTTACACCAAAGCGTGCAGCGCGCCAACATCATAACATTTAACTAAAAATGTGTGTGTATCAGCACCGACGCACGACTGGAGTTTACTCCTCATACAGGATTTCAAAGTGAAAGGTGCGAAAGGTACGTTGCGCAGAAAAACGTAACGCTTTTGAGTTAACGCTTGTATTAATTTCACTCCTCATGAAATTTTCACTTATATGAAAATCGATTCTTAAGGAGTAAACTCCAAAAACTTGTAAACGTTAAGCATAGATTTACTGCGAGACAAATATGTCAACATCCGGCCCCTGAGCAATCGGCCCTCACTATCGGTTTTAAAAGTCTAATGAGTTGATTAATCTTGTTTATTTAATTAGAATATTTTGACCAACCTATCAAAACAGCTAAGCATCATAAAAACTACTAATTTGATTTGATAAAGCTTCCAAAACAGGGAGTAAAAACCTTCGTCTTAAAAGTCCTTATGCAAAATTCATAGCAACAAAACGCTAGAAAAAGAATTCTCCAACTATTTCTCACCACTCTCAACACTAAAGGCGCTTCCTAACACTGCAAATAACTGGAACGATGCTACGACACTATCTACCGACATCCTGACTTTTGTCTCTAGAACAGGGGTTTCCAACTAGTGGGGCGTAAAATGACAGAAGGCGGGGCGCGGCGGCTTTAAAAATAAGCTGCATATTTATAAAAAAAATATGTTCCTAGTATTAGAAAAAAAAAATTCTTGATACCAACAAAGGTACAAAGGTGACCAATTAATCAAGTTATTTTTGACTTTATTATCGTGCACTTTTTGTACACGTCACCGGCTCCTAGTAGTTTTACCCTAACAGGCAAGGTGCTATCCTTGTTTTTAGTTTATTTATTTATTTATAATAGGTACGTCAACATAGTATATAAGTACACATTTTACATCAATAAAAGTTACAGATATAATTGGTTATGTATAGATCAATTACAGGTGTACATGACATTCACATATTTAATTAAAGCGACATCTTCTAAAATTATATAAAATAAAAAATACGTACGAATTAAAAACAAAACAGCTTTGACTTAGGCAAGTCTAAAAAATCTAAATAGAAAAAAAAAATGAGTGACACAAATATTATACTTGAATGTCAGACCATTTAGTTGAAGTTGTTGGGGGGGCAGTATGGTAAAAGGTTGAGAACCACTGCTCTAGAAGCTTTTAAACTGACTTCCTATCTATTTGTTCGAACTCCTCACCACGAATGATGAATACGGTGGAATTTTCACACTTCAATATACTTATTGGATATTTGAATTTTAAATGAGGGTCGCTATTCGGTTTGTGGCAGACGGTACTGTTACTTGTGTGCTTACGGGTGGCTTTGCTGATGTGTGCTTTGTGGCACGAGACGTCGCATTTCGAGTATTTTATGTACCTACTTCTAGTTTCATGCTGGAGTAGAATGAGTGATCTAGGTTTATTATAAGAGTGGTGACTATTGTGTCTTTAGCTGTTTATAGAATTGATTTGCTCTGTTGTTTTTTACACCTACGCCTACTTTTTTGCCCTATAGAAATATAAACAATTCTTTTAAAGCTGTGAACCTTCCTTTTTTGGCCAAAAAAGACGACTCAAGGTAATGAGAACAGGCACTAACTCGTGAATAATATGACTAGCAATGGTTCAAAGATTATGTCAAGCATTAATACTCCATCGTCTTTTCTTACTTTTTACTACGCACCTGACCTTTCTGAAGAACATCACCAATAAGAGCAAGATATAAATGTAGATATATTATGTATTAATATAATATTTAGATAGGTATAGGTAAATATTTCAATTTATTTAAAATATTAAGTTCTAGCTGAAATTACGGCAGAGTGCGATAATACATTGTACGCGAACCTGCCAATGTATACCTATCCAGAATAATCCGGATAAGTACCCTTATAACTGTAATGAACGAGCAATGATAACATTTTATCATGCTTTCGTTGATAACATAATAATCCCTATTAACACTAACATTAAATGTTATAGTCCATTAATTAGTATTAGTAACAACGGAATTCTTGGTACTGCGGATTTGAACCTGTCTATAACTCGCTGTGCAACCTATCAATGCTTGGTTTCTCGGGAAACAGAAAGATATTAAAATAATTTTTGGAAACTTCACAATTTATGTGTTATAAATATTTAAGGATTTTGGTTTCCTATGAAAAAGGACAATGGTTACCCAATAACAGCCGTCTAAATATAGAGCATTCTTGACACCTTAATGTCAAATTTTGACATTAAGTTGTCAAAAAACGCTCTGTTTTCACCAGCGTTTAATACTGGTGAAACTGGCAGGTTTTCATGACTGCCGTTTTAATTTATGATGGAAACGCTTTCCTAGGAAATCCTAGCTTTACAAATACAGTTGTCTATATTTACAATGAATATCTCTTTTCTTTTTTAAAGGAATCTATTTTCTATTTTTTTTTAAATTTAATATATTTTATTTTCGCGCTTAACTCGGTGGAACGCAGAGCTAAGAGGCTCATTGGTGACGTAAGACTGGTGGATGCCAAGCTTCACAGCTTGGCTCATCGCCGCAAGGTTGCCTGCTTGACGGTCTTCTACAGATTATACTTCGAGGAGTGTGCTCAAGAACTCCACGACCTCATTCCGCCGGCCCCCTTCTATCAGCGGACATCTAGACGCACTGCAGGTTACTATTCTTACCTAGTTGCTATCCCACTAATTCGCACTAAGCGTTTCCAAATGTCTTTTGTGATGCGCACAGCAAAGGAGTGGAACTCTCTGCCTGCGTCTGTGTTTCCGAATGCAACAACCCCGATTTCTTCAAAGTGAGAGTGAACAGGCTTCTTCTGGGTAAGCTCGCTCCATCGTCGACTTTGTCTCTGTCATCTCTGACTTAGACTAGAGTCAAGAGCAAACCTATCTCAAATAAAAAAAAAGGAATCTATTTTGGAATAAGTAGTAACTTTGACTCACTTTTTTTTAATGCTATAACTAAACTCTATTTGAATTAAGATTATAAATTTAAACAAACCTTTTCTATAGTCCGTTCAACCGTTTTGACTTCTATTCCGTAGCCCTAAGGATGGCATTAAAAGTAAAAACGTGGTTACAATACCAACTATTTACTGCAGATGCCATTTGTCATGCCACCAACGCAATAGAAGTTAAAATCGGTTGAACGGACTGTAAACAAGGTTTATTTAAAATTCTAATCTTATTTCAAATGGAGTCTAAATAAAAATTTACTGTATTTATTCTTCAATTATTCAGCCTGATGATCAAGTTAAAACCACCGAAACCAAACACCATCACTGGCTGTCAAATCTACTGATTGATATCTAGGTCTGCACCCCAATTATGCATATACTTTCAATCACAATACGAACGATATTAAAGGAAATTCCTAATCCTTTTTCTTCATAATAATACGTTTGGAAAATTCATCTGTTCAGCAACGTAAATAACGCCCCCACTGATTGGTTGATCAATAAACCAAGACTGTGGAAATAATATTGTATGCATGTAACACACTTACAATGCCAAAACCTTTCATTTGACAGTTCAACAAAAAATCATTGCATTATTTACGTTGTGGAGCAGGCGAATATTTTCCAAACAAATCAAATCGTGTAGTTTCGTATGGAGTAGAATGGGCAAGAACTCCACCGTTTAAAAATTAAAAGCAACGGATCAGCGATTTCCTTCAAAATCCTTCAAATTTTGATAGAAAATGTGTTACGGAATAATTCAGGTGCATTATTTTTTCATGAAGTTTCAGATAAAAAAAAAAAACTATCCAGCAGCATAAAATCCGACCAAAAAATTTCAAATTTCGTGACCCTAAAATAGAAAGCTCGTGACACACAAAAGGATAAACTAAAACTGAAGGTATCGCTAACTGCGGGTACAGTATATTTTGCAAAAAATTTGGAGCCGTGCCGAGTGGGCGTCACCTGTCATAGTTGATGGCGAAGCGTGGAACTGACGAGCCTGGTTTTCGATTATATCAGAAAAACTATGGGAGAAAAGGCATTTTGTTCGGATGCTGTGGGAGCTAGCTGTGGCTGCGGCTCCGCTCGCCACGATTAATGTATGGTCTGTTCTAAAACTATCTGATGGAAATGTAAACAGATGGATCGGAAAACGTGGATGTGGATGCCAAATTGTAGTGCCACTTACAAATTAGGTGCTTTGATTAGATTATTTAAATACTTAAACCCGAAATTCTAATTTTAAGTCACCTGAAAGAGGTTTTTCATTTGACAATTGAGGTTAATTTTATAAACACATTTTCATCCATGATTTTTGAATGGCAATTTAATAATGTTAGGACAAAAACAGAATATTTGTTTTGCGATTTTGGCGGTCTCTCCAGTCCTGTGCCCATATCTCTCGCCGGAACGCCCGTACCGAGTTGCTCCGACTTCCGGTACCTCGGGTCGTTTGTCCAAGGGGATGGCGAAGTAGACCGAGACGTAGCGCACCGGATCAACTCAGGATGGATGAAATGGCGACAGGTCACAGGAACAACTTGCGACCCACGGATGCCCCTCAAATTAAAGGGAAAAATTTATAAGTCCGTGATAAGGCCTGTCGTACTGTATGGATCGGAATGCTGGGCCGTGAAGAAGACGGATGAAAAAAGATTGCATGCAGCGGAGATGAGAATGTTGAGATGGATGTGTGGAGTGACGAAATTGGATAAAGTAAAAAATGAGTATATAAGGGGAAGTTTGAAAGTGGCGCCAGTGACAGAAAAGTTGAAAGGAAATCGTTTGGCTTGGTATGGACATGTGAAGAGGAGGGAGGAAACGCATGTGACTAAAAGAGTGATGAATATAAATGTTGATGGATGGAGAGGGAGAGGAAGGCCAAAGAAAAGATGGATGGATTGTGTGAGGAATGATATGAAAGAGAAGGGAGTGAATGATAGCGTGACTTTTGACAGGGGAAAATGGAAAGAGAAAACGTGTTGCGCCGACCCCAAGTAACATGGGACAAGGGCAGGAAGACGATGATGAAACAATATTTTTTGGAAAAAGTGGTGACATATAAAGTTGAAACCTTCTAAATACACATGGATTTGTGAGTGATGGCATAAGAATTTAACCTAAACAGGGTTTGTTTACACTTTCATCACATACTTTTGTAACAGATTATACGTGAATCTGTCAAGAGAACACAATAGGAAACGACAGACACGCAGAGAAGTTATCTATACATATAATAACCTGTTAGAACAAATGTATGTGTTGATTAATAAAATAAATAAATAAATAAAATAGTAACGAAGAGTTTTTGACCGTTTGTCTGGATTTATGTTTCGGATTGGTGTAAAAACGGCTGAACTGATTTGGATGTGGCACATAGATAGTTTATAACCTGAATTAACACATAGGGTACTTTGAGTCTCGGTAGTAAGTTTCCGTGGAATATTTTCCGAAATCTGCGCGGGCTAACCCGTGAGCAAATGTTAGTGTTTTTATAATGCTAGCAGCGCCCCAAGGTTTCACCCGCATAAGTCTCGATTCCGTAGTGATATCGGGATAAAAAGTATTCTATGTGTTAATCCAGGTTATAAACTATCTGTATGCAAAATTTTATCTAAATCTGTTTAGTAGTTTTTGCGTGAAAGAGTAACAAACATCCATTCATCCATCCTCACAAACTTTCGCATTTATAATATTAGTAGGAAGTAGGACAGTAGGAAATAGGATATTGTAGAGTTAAATGACTTTATTTTGTATTCTAATTTTATTAATTTTTTTTTCCTGTATTTTATATTATGTTTTCTTAGATAATTACGTCGTTGTCTTTATTGTGAATGCTGCGTATACCTGTAATAGGCATACATACCAGCACTTTTACTTTGTCTTGTTTTATTATTAATTCATTGTATGTATTGCTGTTGGTGTACCGAATAAATAAATAAATGGAATAGCGCGTGAGTGACAAATAAATTAAGTTCTCTCGATATCTACACGACGAGATTGGAACGTAAATATTACAATAAAACGTTCACATTCCTCTACATTACGCCACTCACCATCAAAACTAAACGCCGAAAGTACCTACTATGACCCATAGGACCCACTAGAAGTCAAATCAAATCAAAATATTTTATTTTACATAAGCCTACATGGGCACTTATGAAAGGTCAGAAGCTAGGTGCAGGGTCCAATTGGTCCTTTCCTATGGAGAAGAACCGGCAAGAAACTCCACGGTTACCCTTTTAAAAATAATTGGCTTTTACAATGTTTTCAAATTACAGTGTTTTTAAGTATCGGACAGTGTAGGCCTGTCAACAAGTACCAGATACTTAACAAAATAGAAAATGGTTTACAAATCTACAGTCTATTAAGCCTACGTTCTCACATTCACAAAATATAATAGAATCTATTTAAAAGACATGACGTATATAATGTAAAATAATCAAAATATTATATCATGGAAGCATGTGAAACAAAAAACACAAAATACTATGACCCATATGACCCACTAGAAGGTTCACCAAACCCTTGAAGATGCATTGGCTCGTCTCCAACATAATTGTTTCAATAGTGTCCGTCTTTCCGTATCTACACTGCTTACCCTACCATGCTACTCAACGTAGACTTGATTGAGAGAACTAGGTTAAACCGACGACGCTATTCAATATTGTGTATTTGCAAGTGAATGGTATTATTTTCTCAATTGTTAAGAGTTCTAGATCATTCTATAGTGTGTCATTTGCACAGTCAGAGTAATTAATTATTTATCAAATTGACACACTACGTCAATTTGCCGTGTTGTAGCCATTTCACACAACTGTCAAAGGATGACAGCTGTTATTTGAAACGGACAATTTAAGTTGGTTGTCAATTTGGTAAATAATTAATTTTCCTGATTTTATTAAGTGAAACGGTTCTTTGATGGACTGACTAATTACACAAAAATAAGCACGTTAGGAAAATCATTTTTCTGTATGATAAAAAAAAACATTTTTTTTAATTTCACCCCTTAGCAAACCTAGAGGGAGTTATTTGTATACGAAGGAAGCCTTTAACTTGCTATGTCGGTCTATAGTCGCGAGAAAACGAAGTGTCAAAGTGCTTTTATCGAGTTTTCTCGAGCTTGGCGGTCATGTTACATATTTGGATGACGTCAGAATTGTAGACATGTCTCGACAAAACGTGAGAGGGAGCGTTGTCACTATTCATAAGACCACACCTGCACCCCGAGTAACTACCAACACAAAACTCTCACACTGCTGCACTTGCGTCTATCCTACCAATGAGGCTAAACTTAAGTTGTCTTCCAAAATTAGTGTTCACATCCTTTGTTACAAACACGCAAAAAATTCGTGTCACTGGAGAAAAAAAGTGTGTGAAAACCAGTTAACAATTCACCGTAAAACAATGTAAAATTCAGCATCGCTACCTCTACCTTTTATGGGAGTGCTCCATAAATTAAATACTGAAACTTTTACGAAAACATTTTAAATTGTTGAAAAACAGTGCGGCTTCAGCCCGCGGGCGTCTGTTGTCAGGCCAGCCCTTTATCTCGTAGCTTTATATCTCAATTTCCCCGTTTTTTTAGACGGGATTAGGGTTGTGTACCCGTACATAACCGCTGCCACATTCGGACGCCCCGATTACTTTTAAAAAATCAATGGAATTGGTGAAAGAAATTTTATTAGCGTCATTTATCTAGTTTGGGGTAGACTGTTAACTAACGGGAGGAAATTGTTTTCGTTTCGGGGAATAAAAATGGTTGGTAGTTGGAAAACTGTGACGAATTTTATGGTTCCTCATTTTTCTCTTCGTCGTGTTTAAAATGATGAGATTGAAGTGGAACAATTTTCTCCGCTAGTATTTTAATTTTATTTCTAAAGAGCTCATTGCCCATCTATTCTGATTCTGTAAGTTTCGGAATTCTTAATCATTTCAACATAATTATTACATACGTAATTAGTAAGTACCTACTAATTAAGTACGTATACATCCACTGCTAGACATGTGTTCAATAACAAACATACTGCAGCATAACTCTGCATGTCAAAACTTTTTGGTTCTTTATAATCAACCTTTTTTCCGTTTGTATTTGAGCCTGGTCGATTTTTATCTTTTTATTTCGTGATTCGAATTATTTTTCTTCTGACAGATGGGTCCCCATTTTTTTCCGAGTTGAAAAAGTTGAATCGATTGACGGACCCATTTTGTAGCGAAAAAAAAATAAAAAGACGGAATATTCACTTTTCTTTTCTGCTACGTTACGTTTAATTTAGTTTTTAAAATAAAAATAAAGAATAACATTAAAAGGTAAAAAAAATGAATATTATTGTATAAAAAAGTTGCAGGTTGTCTTGTGTGAAGGGAATAAAATAGAGAACTTTGGTCCGATAGGTACGCGAATAACGAACGAGAAAATAAACGTACTACTTAGTCGATTGCAATCTCTAGTAAGTAACGCTACCAAAACATATCGTTATAAAAAATTGAGAACCAAAGTATCTCACATTTTACAAATAAAATTAAATAGTTAATGAATAAAAAAAATCTCGTACTATCTACACTATTAAATTTGTACGTAAAATTATCATAAAAAAAACCGTGGCATAAGTAATTGCGTCCTGGCGAGGTGACGTAGACTGTAGATTGTCGCAGGTTCAGGAACTGGCGTTGTTTGTGAAACCTTCAGTGGTCTAAATGCGACCCAACTCTTGACGTTGGCCAAGGACGTCCAGCGTAATTTTAGGCCAAAACCTGGAGGCCGAAAGGCGGCCTGTTGAAAGCTGTTCAATCCAGAAAAAATAAAGATAAATGGCTTAGAATAATACTTAATATACCATTCTCAATATAATTTTGCCATAAGGTATTAATAGGACGGCAGAGATAGTCTGGTTCACTTGAAAAAAACTCGATAATTTTCCACAAACTGGGTCCGTCAATCGATTCAACTTTTTCAACTCGGAAAAAAATGGGGACCCATCTGTCAGAAGAAAAATAATTCGAATCACGAAATAAAAAGATAAAAATCGACCAGGCTCAAATACAAACGGAAAAAAGGTTGATTATAAAGAACCAAAAAGTTTTGACATGCAGAGTTATGCTGCAATACATATAGAGTGTAGGAACAAAGGGGAAACAGCCGTTCTTCTGTCTGCTAACAAAAAAAAAGAAATAAAATACGTTTATTTTCGGTAAAAGAAAGAAAACAAACACAAAAAAGAAACAAGTTGGGGGAAAATATGCGTCACATCCACGCAAAACGGCCATCGCTCAGCATAATGCTCCGACCCTATGCAAGAGCCCCAGCGCTGGTTTTTGACAGCCAGCGTTGACCGTAGTCAAGGCTTAGCAGAGAGAGGGATACTGCTGCGGATCTTCGCGAAATCTCTTTATCGTCCATAAAGACACTAATAGTTAGGTAGAGATGTTCCTGATATGTCCGAATAGTCTTTCTTGGGAACCACATGGTACAGAGGAATAATTACTGGAAAATAAGCCATTTCTGTTTACAGCAACTAATGGAAAAAGAACCCCTTTAAGCCTTTCTAAAGTTTTTCAGGTAACAAAAAAGATTTATTTTTCAATCACTAACAAAATGCCTACTTTCCCGACCTTACAAGTTGTACCTACCGTTACTATATAACGTTATTACTTTACTTATGTACATAGTAAAGTTTCATACTGTATTGTTAGTTTATGTGGTGCCAATAAAATATTATTTGGAAAAAAACTCATTTTTAGGGTTCCGTACCGCAAAAGGAAAAACGGAACCCTTTAGGATCACTCGTGTGTTTGTCTGTCTCTCCATCTGTAACAGCTAATTTTCTCCGAATCTAATGGACCGATTAAGTTCATTGGTACACATATGAATTTTTGTGACCCAAACACGGACGTGTAACGTCACGCAAATGAATTTTGAACATGGGGGTCACTTTTGGGGGCAATTATGAAAATTAAACAAAAAAGTTTTGCAAACTATACCGTGTGATTGGAACATGAGATGGCGCAAGGGTGTCGACACAGGTTGCGTCCCACACCAGAGGTCTACCCACCTTCCTAGGCAACAACGTCATGCCGTCTGGTCTCTTCCCATCGTCACGTACCAAGCCGTTTGGTTCTAATATCGCTGGTACGCCGGCGGTGACAAGAGCTCGACGAATAATATCGTTAATGCTGGCGTGTCGTGCTATGCGGCCTGCACTCCTGCAGCAGGACAGGCCATGGTGTCCGAGGTTGTCGACAGCTTCACCGCAGTGACACCGATGCGGAGCAACACAAGGTGCGCCTAAGCGGAGACACGTAGCGAGCCGAAATGAAGAGTCATCCATCATAGTGCCTATGGTGGATGACGGAAGCGCTTGAAGCCACTTTAAGAAAGTAGACGTTTGACCCTTATCTTCGAAACTACGGAGACTAAAATTTAAAAAAAAATACAGAAAATTATTCTACATTTACTTATAGGTTACAGGAAAACCTATAAGAAGTCTATGGTCTTAAAGTAAAACGGGAAATCTCTCAATATTGTGCATACAAACTTACATTTGCAGTTGGCATGTATGGGAGAACATGTTTTTCAACTGCAAGGTTAAAAGTTTGTTCTTGGGATAATTCTATCTCTTCTTTCTTCATCCCAACTACGGAACCATTCATTGTGAAAGAAAGAAAGGCATTTGGCCGGTTTTTATTGGTGGTTCGAACCGTATTTTGTTTTTACGATTTATTTGTTTAGTGTATGTGTACTTTTCTATAGAACTTTTACTTTTCTTAGATTTAACTTTTTTTTTAATATACCTATACTGTGTTACCAGTAGATATTTATAAGGTACAGAGCCCTATAAACACAAGCACAATCTAACTAAAGGATTCTTTATGTGTGTATTACCTTTATTTACCGAAATTTATTTATTTCGGAATATAATATTTACATAATATATCGGGTGTTAAAGGACACTTAACGAAGCCGAAAGTTACATGTTCTTCTCATTATTGCGATTTTTTTTTTGTTCTGGACCATACCTGGGAACCTTCTGGTTACGGAAATATTGAAGGTCAAAGTTCCAACTTTATTAGTTACTTTTTTTTATGAAAGCTGTTTTAAATGTTATAACTGTACTTTAAATACCGACACGACCCCTATACTGTTGTATGCAACCGTAAGCACTACGTTTTGCGCGCGTTACATTGCGTGTTACCATAAAAAGTGATTTTTCACAGCAAAAAAGAAAGTCGTTTCCCAGCAAAAATGTTTGCCCTATGTTACTTACTTCGATAGGCAGTATGCCTAGTAAACGGGTATGTGATGTGTCTTTTTACACCCTGTATATAGGTATATAAGCTAACAGACTTAAAAAAAAATAATAATATGTACTTGTACATAAAAAAGAGTGAAAAGAATCATTGCCCAAAAGGCTGACAGCATTGCCACGTTGTATGGCGATGCTGAATCTATAGCCGAATTCAAATCGATATTTTTACGCAGATAATAAATAGGTGGTTATCATTTACAATTTACTTCACAACACTGTTAATTTACCAAAAATATATTCAGTTGGTATTTTCATTCTACGAAATATTGATAGTTGCATCTTCCTAAAGCGTAGAAAAAAGCTCTTCAACCAGATCATTACCCTCATACTCGGTTTATGGGCAATAAAAATATAAGGGTGATCTGGAAAACATTGGACAACCCTACAGGTCCCGATATCTGACCTGCGCGGATGCCAAGTTAATATTGCATACGACTCACTAACTTTTATAAGTTAAAACATAACTTATACGACCCAACTTATAAAAGTCTATACTTATATCTATACAAATAAAATTGTAGTGTCTGTTTGTAATGTCAAAATAACAGCTTTTTACAAAATGCATAAATACAAGTATATACGGTACTTAGAATAACAGCTTTTTTTTAAATTTTTGTCTGTTTGTCCGTCTGTCTGTTTGTTCCGGCTAATCTCCGAAACGGCGGGACGCATTTTGATGGGATTTTCACTGGCAGCTAGCTGATGTTACAAGGAGTAGGGCAAAACTTGGGTAATCGGTGATAGTTTTGTGTTTTACTTGTAAAATTCGATTCATTGATCAGACTATTTTTTAAATTTACTGTGATATAGTAGACAAAATAAGTTTTGCTAACTTATATCTAAAAATGTGGCAAATACTATAATGATTGAAAAATGTACATTTATCAAGTCAGTAGTAACTTGGTAATAAAACACAATTATCTATCACCGAATAGCTGCATATCACGAATTAGCCAAGTTTTGCCCTACCTTAGGCTACTTTTATTTTAGAAAAAGAATTAGGGTTCCGCGCAAAAAATTAAAACCCTAGATTGCCCTAAACCCTAAATTGTGAACAAAATCTGCTTCAAATAGGGAAGTGGTTTTCCGAGATCCACAGTAGGAAATAAAATAAAAGTGATTTTTGCCTTCGATAGCGGGAAGTTTATGGTAGCTATGGGATAGTTTTTATTGAAAATAAAACGAAATTCTACAATAGTAAAATGAGACAGCTCATTTCATTAAAAAAAATACGTGTGACGAAATCCGCACAAAATAAAGTTCACATCACCGAAAATTCGATTCATTTTCTACCGTAATATTATAAGGGTTACAAATATATATATTATATTATATTATATTATATTATATTATATTATATTATATTATATTATATTATATTATATTATATTATATTATATTATATTATATTATATTATATTATATTATATATAAAATTATATTAATTCTTGATATTAAAAGTAAAGCTAATCTAACTTCATAAGAAATAGTTTGATAAACGAAATTAATATTAATACCTATCATTATTGAAATTCAAGATCATCTTATTAATTGAAACTAATTCTTCTATATAAGATAATCAATAGCTCAATAACTCCAATATCACTTGAACACAAACACCCACATAATTTAACAACTGCATGATAAATCTCTCTTGACATCCCAATCCCAGTACACCACAATGAACCAATACACTATAAATCATCTCAATCTTAACACACAAGCAGTTGAGAATTCACATCTGACGTAAAGTGGTCTAGGCTTCACAATGGAACATCATTGTAAGTAGATTCTGTAGCTAAAGCCTGCATTAGTAGAATTACTTCTGAGTGCCGTACTACGTCAGCCGTGTGTGAGTTTCCGATGGGGGAAATTTAGCATAATACATATTGTATAATGTATAGTATTAACTTAAAGGAAGGTTGTTGTGAATTTTATAACATGATAGCAGAGACCGAAACCAGTATGATCAATACAGGTATTTTATCGGTTACAACATTTATTTTAAACATATATTTTTAAAGATTATCTTTATTCTTAAATTGAATACAACCACTGTTAATACCGGTAACCGAAATAAAAATTACCTCTATTTTTGTATCTATTTGTTGTTTGCCAAAGAGCCGAGTCGACCCGCGCGTCGGCGAACGCGGCCCTGGCTTGCTGGCAATATTCCGTTTCTTCCACCGTTTCGTACCAAGGTAATTTTTAGGTAACCAGTATTAATACGGTAACCTAAATAGAGATAACATGTTTTTCTTCTTGGTTACCCAAATAGCGGTAACATTCGTCGTAGAGGTAACCGAAATTCATCGATACCTGTACCGTAATTTATAAAGGTGTTCGGTTCCTGCATGATAGGTAAACCTATTATATTAAACTTAAAGCTGAAATGGCTCTTTCTTCAAAAGGCTGTTCCAGACATGGCCCTGCATTGTTAGACTCACAACATCATAATTGTTGGGATTTTAAAAGAGACCCATGACCTCTGAGCTTGTTTCCGCATTTCCTCTCAGGGGTCAGCAAGTAAATGCCAGCGCTATCTGTACTCCATTTAAAATAAGATTAGAAATTTATATAAACCTTTTTTACAGTCCATTCAATCGATTTCGAATTCTATTCCGTAGGCATAAGGATGGTAATAAAAGCAAAAACGTTGTTACAATACCAACTGCTTACTGCAGCAGCCATTTATCATGCCACCAATGCGATAGAAGTCAAAATCGGTTGAACGGACTGTAACAAAGGCATAGGAACAAGGAATTTCTAATCCTATTTCAAATAGAGTAGTTTTAAAATATTGACCAAAAATTTACTTCTAAAAGTGTCTTAGAAAAATTAATTTAAATACTAAAGCCCCGTACTACCAAATAGTTAAAAAGTGGCACAACATTGTTATATTAACATATATTTTTAAGGCTTCGGTAAACATTCTAAAAAAATATATTACAAAACTAGGTTTTGCCAGCCGAGCCGCTTCGACCACGTGGATGTCGGAAATTATCCTACAGGAACTTACTACCGGGATAGTATAAACATCCTATGTAATATTATACATAGGATGTTTATACCCAGCACCCTAATTGCGTAACACGTACACTTACAGTAGGAATCGGTTTAATTTTGACAGTTCAACAACATTCATTGCGTTATTTCCGTTGTTGAGCCGACAAATTTTTCGAACATATGAAGCAATGGATTAGCAATATGCTTCAAAATCATTCAGATTGTGATTGATAGTGTGTTACGAAATCAGAGTGCAGGTTATAAACTATGTATCAGTGTGTCAAATTTCAGCCAAATCCGTTCAGCCGTTTTTGCGTGATTGAGTAACAAACATCCAAACAAACTTTCATATTTATAATACTATAAGTAGGATATAATCATTTAAGTTTGTATTATATTATAAATGTATATTAAATTATATAAAATATATACAGTAGGATAAATATCATGATGGTAAAAACAACAGTAATTAATGAGAATTTTGCACCTGTATTTGCTTATAACACACAAAAATTCATTTCATGAAATTATACCATACGTAATGTTGGAAGTCTCGATGTACAGGATGGCCCAATTATAGTGGTCCAACATTTTTTTTTGTGTCTTTATTCATGTAAACGCAACATAATAATTATGTTTCGCGAAAATCTGTAGGTACCTTTGTAGTTTACAAGTTGTAATTTTTTTTTTTTTTTTTTAGCTTACTTATTAAAAGAAAAACACTGGAGTTTATTAAAGAAAGATAATTTATTAAACAATAACAAATCAAAATGAAGAAAAATACAATTAAAATAACTTTTCGAAATGTCTGCCTCGATTTTCAATGCATAAACGGCACCGTTGCAACTTCTAAACTACTGATTTTCGCGAAACATTTATGTTGCGTTTAGATGAATCATTGGGACGTCCTAGACCCAAAAAGAATTTTCGGACCACTATTATATAAATGGGCCACCCTGTAGAAATAATCATCACGGTTAACCGCATGTGTTTAATTCTTTTTAAGGCTAAGATAGTTTGGAAAAAATGTCTCTTAGTGTATTTTGTATTGGGCGTTGGTAGCTGCGCCACAGTATTCTACTTTTGTAACTATCTTCGTTTCTTTTGTTAATTTGTGGAAATCTAAAACTGGTCCGAATAAAGACTTCTGCAAACATGCGTGAAACGCGACGCGAATCGTGCGCGACACAAAGACACCGCGTGTCGTGCGACGAGCTGTGCCCTTGCCTAACTTTAACTTTTATTCATTTATGTGCGAACATTCAATAGTGAAAGATCAATACTTTGGGGGAGTGAATTTATTTAAACGTAAATAATGTCTTCAAGTAAGTGAAGTCTTTGTAATTTCTTACTGAAATCTAAGTTTCCTTAACCATAGGCACAGGACAATAATAACTAGTCGTGTATTTTGTGTTTTTTTATTTAACGGCCATGTGCCGTATTATGACGTTTTCATGCCATCATGATTCCAGTGCGAGAGAGAGAGCTATACATGACCGATAGCACCATCCATTTTTCGGACTGGAATCATGATGGTGTTTGTACTTCATAATAATTATGGCTCCAGTAGGTACTTCTTCTATAATCCATCTCAAGGTTATTCATTAATTACCCGACATCCTGTATGTGCTGTGGTCTCGAAATAGTTTCACATCTCTATGCATTGCATTACATTTATCCCTCGCATAGGACAGTGGGTTCAGAAGAAACTGTGTATAAAGCTAAGAATACACATGTCAGTGACTTGCGCAAAAGTAGCATGCCATTGTGCAGTAACAACTTTAAATTTTATCCTTTGATTCTCTTTGAAAATGCATAATACGGTTTAAATTTCATTATCTACGTTTGATCTGATCAGATCTGATCAATTAGCATCGACTGGCTGCCTGACCTGCGCCGTCGTCGTTTTGTACTTTTTTTGTTGTTATTTACTAACTACCGCACAATGTCGATTTACAAAAAGAAAGAAAGATAAATATTTTTTGAGACACGCGCAGGAAATACAAAAAATAAAAAAGGAGTAATAAAAACTAACAAAATTAACATATTTTTCTAATAACAAAACAAAAAAAAAATCAATAATAAAGACCCGTGCGAGACCAAAAAAGGCCCCTAAGGCTCAGCACGATGCTGCGATATTTAAAAAAAAAAAATTAAATACCGCAGCGCTGGTATTCTGATAGGACCCACTGTGATGCCACGGACACACCTACGGACAAACCTATGGATAAACCATGTGTTAACCATAAATAATGATAATTTATGTAGTTAGTATTAAGATTGCTTGTCGCGGGAAACACCTGGATGAAGGACGCACGGAACCAGGAAGTATGGCAGAAAAAAGGGGAGGCCCACCCAGCAGTGGGTGATTCCGGGCTGAAAAGATGATGATAAAAGTGATTGATTGAAAGTCTTTCAACATCCAGACAAGCATATTGAGGTATTTTTGATGTTCCTGTTTATAATATATTTTATACTAAATGCTGCCAGCGGCTTCCCCTGCGTCAATACGAATTCCCTAGTTGAATCGGATTTTGTTCACAATTTCATGGGTTTTCATTTTTTTGTGCGACACCATTATTCTTTTTCTAAAATAAAAGTAGCCTTAGTAACCCTTTATAACATTAGCTATCTGCCAGTGAAAGTCCGTCAAAATTAGTCCAGCCGTTTCGGAGATTAGCCGGACGGAACAAACAGACAGACAAGTATTTAAAAATTGTGTTTTTGTTATAAGTACCGTATATACTTTCATGTAGTAAAAAGCTGTTATTTTGATATTACAAACAGACATTTCAATTTTATTTATTTGTATAGATTATTCATTGATAATAAAAATAAAAAAATGGTCAATATCACTATGGCATACAAGCTACTATTATATAAATGTTCCGATCTTTTTGGGAGTTATATGTTCGAGCCGTTTGGGGTTGAAACACTAGGGCCATGGGGTCCGAGTGCTCACTTGGTTTTTCGAGACATCGCCAAGTGGTTGGTCGACTCTTTACGTGACCAGAGGGCTAGCCTATTCTTTGGCCAAAGAATCATCATTACCATACAACGTGGCAATGCTGCCAGCCTTTTGGGCACATTTTCTGTTGACAGCGATGCGGACGAATTGTTTGATGCCCTAATGACTCTATTTACCTTTTTTTATATACATGTACATTTTATTAAAGTTTGTTAGCTTATATATTACAAGCTACTTGCACAGTTCTGTACAAGTTACTGGCGTCACTGTGATTCCCGATTTTAAGCTACTGAATAATATGAAGATTTTAGCCAACTACTTGGCCTGAACAACTGCTGGCAGAACTTCAAGAAACGAGAAGTGCGTTTGTGTCACTTTTATCTAGACAAATTAATGGTGTCATTTAACTGTAGAAGGTTTATGTGTGACTTTCATCTTTGTATAGTTAATTCGTTTAATTGGCTCTAGCCATTAATTTATGATCTCCACAAACAATCAAACAATCTCCACATTTATTAACCCTTCGTATGCACGTCGAACGCAGATCTGCGCGAAACAATAGCTTTGTAATTGTTTCTGTAATTACCAGGTTTAAGAAAGGTTAATAATGAAGTAAAACCGCATTAATTAAACATCAATCAGAATATTAATCTCACGTCGGAACATCAAAAACAATACATTAAATAAACAAAATTGATTTACGTCTACCTCTACCCATGCCAAAAACCATAGACTATGGAGTACTCACGTCAATCGAATCTGACGTCTTACGACGAACCACCCGAGGATCCTCGTGTCAAACATAATCCCGATATCACACGCCGAATTGACGGCCTGACGTTAACTTTACCGACCGGCAAACTATCCCGGATCCCGGAACTACGGAACTCCAGAACTCAACCAACTAATTCACTACACGCAAAGTATTTCACTTTTCATAGAGTTCTACTCAAACGGGAATATAAAAGTTTTCAGCAAATCTGTTGGTCCCTGTACTGTGAATACCAGATATTATATTGATCCGAAGTTTGGCGAACTTTTTATATTTGGCAGCTGGGAACGCTTTCGTACGGAGAAAACAAATTGTAGCGATGATTGCTCTGCGTAGTGAATGTAATGTGGTTTTTGTGTACATTTATTTCGATGGTCGTTAGTTTGAAATGTAGTGTAAAATTGCCTGCGGTTCATTTTAGTCGCAATTACCCTTTTACCGTGTGAATATTTAAAAATAAAAAAGCAATTTATGAATGTAATTTTGGAATTATGAGATTTAAATTAGATTTTCAGTTAATGTACCTTCCAGTGCTTTTATTATATATTTGGCACTTTGGCATTGCTTATCACAAAATGTCCGACGCGAGGTTCGCACGGACGTAAAAATATCGTGGCTATTGTTTTTCGCGCACCGTAAACATCCAACGAGTGTGGTTTTTTGACGCGTTGGAATGCACTCTGTTGGATTTTCAATTCTCGGCTCAACACTGAGAGTTGAAAATCCATTGCGCGATAAAATCCCGCCGCGATATTTTTACGGCTTAGGGCATCAATTTATCAGACTATTGAAGTCTATGTGGGTCGGTCTCGCGTGTTCCTTAGTTTGTCATCATCATTATCATCATTTCAGCCCAGAATCACCCGCTGCTGGGTATAGGCCTCCCCTTTCTTCTGCTATACTTTCCGGTTCCGTGCACCCCTCGATTAGGTGTTTCCCACGACTTTGGCGTTATCATCAACCCAACGCACAATCAACGAAACTTACATAAATTCAGAAACCAGAGCCGTCCAAAAGGCTCTAGTTTCTGAGTTTATGTATGTTTCTGAGTTTATGTCTTGGTGATTCAGTGTGCAGTGGTTAAGGGCTCGCCTCTAATGCACGAGGTTGCGGGTTGAAATCTGGGCAAGTACCAATGTGAATTTTTCAATACTTATGTACCATCGCGGACATTTGCGGTGAACCACTTTGTGACGTTATTACTAAGGTAATGCGATGGAACTGTCTGCGTTTATCTTGGACATTACTGACATCACCATCTACCAAACCACACTGGACCCGCGTGGTCGATTACGGCCCACTCTATCTCACCGAGAGGAGGCCCGTGTCCCAGCTGTGGAAACAATATACCTAGGCTGATTATGTTATTCCGCAGGGGGGAGGGGGGGCATCACAACGGGCCCTGTCAGAACATCATTTCTGTTTTTTTTTCAAATATCGCAGCATCATGCTGAGATAGGAGCCTTTTGGGCCTCGCACAGGTCTTCTTTGTTTTTTTTTCTTTTGTTATAATTGTGTTTAAGATATATTGTTGTATTTCCTGTGCGTGTCCCAATTAAAATATTTTTATATCTTTCTTTCTTTCTTAATTATTCTGATGATGTTAATTGCAGTGTACATCCTTTGTTTTTTTTTATCATTATTTCTTTTTCTTCTTGACATTATGAGGCTCCGCTAAATTGTACAATACAAGTGCATCGCCTGCGCTCGCGTCCCTTCGTTTGTTACTGACCATAGACAATAGTCTGTAACATGGACAAGCGACGTTGGAGCGTCGGGTGTGGGTCGATCGTAATGTAATAGTTTTATTTTTTTTATTTAGTTCGTTATCAAATACGGTTTTGCACAGAATTTTGTTTTTTAGAATATATTTTATTGCTTATTTTATTTATTTATTTTATGTCCGTAGGTGTGTCCGTGGCATCACAGTGGGCCCTGTCAGAATATTAGCGCTGCGGTATTTGTTTTTGTATTCTCAAATATCGCAGCATCATGCTGAGATAGGAGCCTTTTTGGCCTCGCACAGGTCTTCTTTGTTTTGTTTTTTATTTTCTTTCCTTTTATTTTATTTGTGTTTATGATATTGTTAGTTTTAATGTTCTTTTTATTGTTGTATTTCCTGTGCGTGTCCCAAATAAAATATTTTTCTTTCTTTCTTTCTTTCTTTCTTTCTTTCTTTCTTTCTTTCTTTCTTTCTTTCTTTCTTTCTTTCTTTCTTTCTTTCTTTCTTTCTTTCTTAATTACTGATATCGGTGAAGGCAAAACTTCGTGAGGAAACCTGAACTTACAGTTAATTTAAGTATGAAATCGCCAACCCATCTTGAGCGAGCGTGGTGATTAATGCTCGTGTCTTCTCTGTATGAGAAGAGGCCTTTGCCCAGCAGTGGGGTAATAATAGGCTGGTTTTATTTTATTATCATATAATCAACACCTCCTCTCTATCTCAATTGAAAGAACCTACTGAATACACCCACTTAACTTAGATTATGCCAACCAATAGAAATTGATGGGTCGTACGTGTTGGTATCTCATTTCAGTAGGCTCAACTCTATTGAGATACTCTTGAAGGTAATTCAAACCGTCTAGCATTTAAGTGTGACGTAATACTCGGCTGGTCTGAGCTCGACAAAGGGTGTACTTTTCACTCGGGTAAGTGAGAACAAAGCTATTAAACGGTAATGAAAAATGCTATGAATTTTATGTTTTCTTAGTTTAGGATTTATTTATTAACTAGCTGTGGGCCGCGACTTCATTCGCGTGAAAGTCGTAAGATACACAATGTAGGTACTAAACTAATAGCCACATTTTAAGAAAATTCCCTCGTCCCCCGACCCGCCGCGTTGCATCGCCCGCGCTGTTACTTCGTTTTCGCTTAGCGTTATTTCTGACTTTTTTTCATTTTGCTCGGTTCCTTAGGGTCATTGCGTGATGTTAAATAGCCTATAACCATCATCGAGAATTAGGCTACCAAATGAAAAAAGAATTTTCCAAATCCGAATTTTTGTTCACAATGTCATTGGTTTTATTTTTTCAAAGTCCCGTCAAAATCGGTCCGGCCGTTTCGGAGATTAACCGGAACAAAAAGACAGACAGACAAAAATTTTAAAAATTGTTTTTTCGTTATAAATACTGTATATACTTTCTGCATTTAGTAAAAAACTGTTGTTTAGACATTACAAACAGACACTTCAATTTAATTTATTTGTATAGATTTATCTGTAATATATATCATTATCTAGAATAGATAATGCTTACATATACCGAAACACTTTGTACATTGAATAATAGTACATCAGGTAATCGAAACATTAAAAAATAATTAAAGTTTTTATAGTGATAATCCCATACATACATAAACTCACGCGTTTTTTTCATGGGGGTAGGCAGAAACTACAGAACGCCACCTGCTACGTTTCTAACATATTCCTTTTGCCTCATTTAACAGCCATACATGCACATTGGTTGCGATTGATAACAATCAGATAACAATTTTTCTTTTTTTTTTCTGTTTATGAATGAAATACTATTCATGAAATCTTAAACAGAACCGCGGGGTAATTCCGTAACACACAGGAGGAATCGGTTTCATTTTGACAGTTCAACAACATTCATTGCGTAATTTGCGTTGTACAGAAGACACATTTTTCGAACGTATGAAGTAATGAATTAGCAATATGCTTCAAAATCATTCAGATTATGATTGATAGTGTGTTACGCAATTAGGGTGCTGATCAGAATGAGCTAATCTGTAACATAAACCAGTGCTTAATTAGATCAATATAATACATACCTTACAGTACAAACAATAGACCTGTGATCATCTACATACATATTAATATAAAAGATTCCGTTTCCAACCCAGGTGTTCCAACCTTGTGTAATACGGACGTCATTAATGAATCGTTAATTTTGAAGCAATCTCGATGTGTGGTCGCAGTGAGAGCGATAGGCAGTACTCGGGCATGTTAAAATACATATCTTTGAAATATGAAACAATTAGAAATACAGGATCGTTAGTTAACGTGCTAAAGTGAGCTTTAGGAACAGACTGCGAAGAGGTACTAATGAGCGCTTTTATTTTCGATCGTGACGATATTATCGTGGACGTAGACGTCCACGATAAATGTATAGAAACATATGGAGATGCTTTTATTTCCGTCCGCGATGACGTCAGCCGACTTCGCACAGACGTAAAAATATCGCTGCGATTTTTTTCGCGCACTGGATTTTCAACGCTCTGCTTAGCACCGAGAGTTGAAAATCCAACAGTGTGTTTTTTCGATGCGTTGGAATTCACTCTGTTGGATTCTCAATGCTCGGCTCGATACCGAGAGTTGAAAATCCAGTGCGCGATAAAATCTTGCCGCGACATTTTTACGTCTGTGCGAATGTCGGTTTATAACGTGCAATACAATTTAAAGACGTAGGCGTGGACGTTGTAATATATTATTTAACCTTTCGCATGTCGTAATTACAGACAACATTAGTAAACAATTGACTTTGAACTTACGACGCGCAAAGACATACACACACATCGAGTGTCAGGAACGTCATCCTTACTAATATTATAAATGCGAATGTGTTTGTTTGTTTGTTACTTACGCTTTCACGCTTAAACGGCTGAACGGATTTGGATGGTATTTGGCATATGGGTAGACCACGACCTGGAGAAGGACATAGGTTACTTTTCATCCTGGATCGCAGACAAACTCGCGGGCAACAGTTAGTAGCAAAAATATTTCTTCTGAACTTCTGAGATACCTCTGATACGTTTTCTGACAAAATATTTACAATCATGCATACTCAGCCTATAATGTTCCTACTGCTGGGACACAGGCCTTCTCTCGGTGAGAGGAAGTGGGCCGTCATCCATCACACGGGCCCAGTGCGGGCTGGTAGATTACAATCATGCACAAACATCTAACTTCGAAACGACTGTCAGTTGTTACTTCATCGTTCGTTAACCGAACCCATGATTTGCAGAGCAATGGCTTAGCTACTGCGCTATGAGCTACACACATTTCCATGTAAAATTCACGCCGAACCTTTAAATATATCTAATTGAAAACTGCCGATTTCATAGTAAAACTATAATACATTTAAAAATAAATATGTTTCAATAAATTCAGTGGACATTTTAATAGTTCAAATTCATTAATAACTTTTATATACGCTAAACTTTCCAGGAATATTAACCAATAACTGGGCATTTTACAATTTTATGCACATAATAGATTAGTAGAGTTTTTTTTTTTCTGGAAACTGTGTGGAAATGTGTTTATTGTTTATGCGTTGAATCAGGGCTCGGAAATGTTGTTTGAAATAACGTTTTTAAAACGTTTCTAACAGTTCTTTGGACAACATTTTGTTCGGAACGTTGACGAAATGAGAACTAAGTACTAAGTTAGAAAAAAGTAGTTTATTAAGTTAGATTTGTTCTCTTTAAGTTTGATTTCGTAAATCATCAAATTTTAGAACAAATGTAATTAAAAGAGATGTGTTGATGATTATTATGTTTATAATTATGTAAATACATATTTGTTATAGTCGCGAAACATATTTTGATCAGGATACAACCTGAGACTGACCTGAAAATTACAAAAAACACAACAAAAAACGGTTAAAACGTTTTATTAATCATCATCCGCCTAGCCTTTTCCCAACTATATTGGGGTCGGCTTCCAGTCTAACCGGATGCAGCTGAATACCAGTATTTTACATGGAGCGACTGCCTATCTGACCTCCACAACCCAGTTACTGGGTAATACGATACCCCTTGGTAAGACTGGTTGTCAGACTTTCGGGCTTCTGACGACCCGTAACGACTGTCAAAGATCCACGAATGACAGCCGGGACCAACGGCTTAACGTGCTTTCCGAGGCACGGAGGAGTCTCGGTATGTAAAGATGGTCACCCATCCACGGACCAACCCCGGCAAGCGTAGCTTAACCTGATGGATCGACCCATGCGGCTGTTATTACTTAGCCACGAGCTCCTCAAACGTTTTATTAATCGAGAACGATTAAAATTTTGTTCTTCGTCAATTTTTTTTTAAATTTTATAACGTTCTGTTCGAATGTAACCGAAACAAATCGTTTCTTAGATATTTAAGACGAAACCGTTTCGAAAAAATATATCCCAGTATCCGAGCCCTGCGTTGAGTATAATAATACATTGGCCTCGGTTTATTATGTATAATTTATTTAATGGTCTTTAATAACACAAAACCAAGGTCAAATAATGGCTTCCAAATATTCTTTAAGAGCCTACAATAGCCCCATATAGTCTCCTAGAATCGCCCCTTATTACATGGAACTTAAATATAACTGGCGAAATGTGGGTGTACTATAAACCTCCGCCTAACCCTTCGGGGAAATAAGGCGTGATGTTATATTATGTTATATTTTGACCTCTGTTTTGTGTAGCAAAACCACATCAAAACAAACTAAAGTTAGTTTCCTCTTCAGTGGCATTTGATATATCGTCGGAACGATGTTACAGATACGTTATTTATGAAATTAAGTTGATGTTTGGTGTGTGTTGGCGACGTGCGCCGTAGATTTGTTTACTATTAAAACAGTATGGGGGTTTTTCCCGGTTGCAGTTTACACGGCCAGCCACACGTATTTAAAATACACCGGGGTTAAACCCAGCGGCGATTCTCATTTAAGTAAACAAAATGTTAGTTCACGCTGGGGAAAAACCCAACAATTTATATAAAAGAAACGAGTTTAGAATTATTTAAGTCAGTTCAGTTCTCAGCTTACTAGTGATAAGTGCTAAGTAATAAAACAGTGTAAATCAAGAAGAAAAGTTTATTTCACCACTTCTTCGATACCCGTCTCTCATCGAGGTCCTTGTGGTTTGAACCCATTCTTACGCATTCAGGGGTGCGTGGTGACGTGTGTCGCCAGCAGAGTCACTCGACTCGAGTAGAAGTAAACGAACGTCAAAAACGTGGGAGATTGTCCCAGGACTTTATCGGGTACTGGACGTACCCCTACCGTCCGAAACAGTGTGCTTCCCTAAAGAGCGTTTTTTGACACCGTAACTCCTGTTTAGATAATGTAGTTGTTAAAATATGGTCGGAAGAAATTTATTATAAGCACACATTATAGAAAAAAATCAATGACAGAGTCACCATGTGTGTTGTTTACATGTCATAATCAAATTTATCGAATATATCACTATTTTTTCATAGTCAGCATGTAGCCAGTACGATTATTTGATACTAAACTTTAACATCCTCCCCTTAATCAGAAATGGCTACAAATTAAGCTACACGACTGTACATAGACAGGTACACATATATTTCAAGCTGTGGCGAGGGATGCGTTAGCAAACGCGTATGAAGATAAAGGTGTGGGTAGAAAGTTGGCGTTAGGACGGAAGCTGTATAGATACCACTATTTGATTTTGACTCCATTGAAGATTATATCAATGCCGTGATGAGCACTGCTCAGGATTTAGCAGATATAGGGCGAGTAATTGATGATATGAGCAACTTTACTTGTAGGGCTACCATTAGAATTTGAGCCCTTACTTATGGCTCTAGAGAACTCAAATATGTACACAGGTAACTTCCGAGTTAGTTAAACAGAAATTGCTTAACGAAAGCGCAAAGCGTGAGTCAAGGGAATTGGTTCATGTCTCGACTGAAAGAATGGTGAAGCCGCCTAAAGCAGCGGCGAGAAGCATTGTTCCCTACTATTACAAAGAACCTGGACACAAGCGACTGGATTGCCCATCGTATAAAAAAGAGAAACAGGAAAGAAAGTGAAAAAGTCAAAAACCTAGTAATGAGATAACACTTATTTCTGCCTTGGACGTTGGAGGCAGTTTAAGTCCAAAAGACTGGTATGTCGATTCTGGAGCCTCCTCTCATATGACCTGTTCTAAAGAATGGCTTACCAATTTTTAACCATACGTGTGAGAGCAAGGACATTTATTTATTTATTTATTAATTTTCCACCATACAATTATCTTTACAGGTTTACCACCTAATGCGATAATGTAGTCAACTATTTTTATTAAAACTAAACAATTCAAAACTAACAACTCTCCGTCTTGGTACTTAACACATAACTCTAGCCAATAACAGAGAGGTAAACTCAGCTGGCGTTGGTGAAGTGTTGCTTATCAAGGACAGTTACTTAACATTGAGTAGTATAACAGATGTTTTGTATGTTCCTGAATCATGTACAAATTTAATTTCTGTAAATAAGGCTATCGAGAAGGGTATTACTGCTGTTTTTGATAAGAAATGCTGTTGTATGTATGAACACAATGATGTTAAGGTAGTCGGCCAAATAGTAGGTCATACTACATGCAACGTTGGTGGTTTGTACAAACAAGACCAGATACCAATTTACTTGGATCGTGCTATGGTTACTGAAGTGAACGCTACTTCGAGCCTGTGGCATCGAAGGCTTGGATATCTGTGCCGCGTTGCTATGGAACACCTGCGCCATGGAAAAGCTGTACGTATTGAGTATTCTTCTTTAGATAAAAACCCTTGCATAGCCTGTATTGAAGGTAAACAGAGTCGACCTTCAAAGCTATTAAATATGAGAAAGGCACCAGAATCTTAGAAGTCATACATTCAGATGTGTGTGGATCTTTTGACGTAATGTCTTTAGAGTCAAACAAGTATTTAGATTTGAAAAATAGATGTCCTCATAGAGCTTTAGAAAATCGTACTCCGTATGAGATGTGGTACAATAGAAAACCAGATATCTCACATTTACGAATATTTGATTGTCGTGCATACGTTCGTGTACCGTCTTGCGATCGCAAAAAGTTAGATGCTAAGGCAAAACTACATATTCATTGGTTGGGACGACAACAAATCGTATAGATTTCGTGATCCCACCGACATACGAAAAAGTATTAAAGGTCGGGATGTAGTATTTTTAGAGGATTGTTTCTCTAACAGTAAAATAGGTAACGAATCAGATTGTCATAGTATTGTTCTCTCTTCTCATAACAATAATTTACAGGTGCAAGGCAGTTCAGTTGATCCTGTAGCAAGTACGTGCACTGCCACTGCGGTAGCACCTTTATCTGTGGCCTATCCTCATCCTACAACTTCAACAGTACCAGTTGAGGAGAAAGAGACGCCTGTGGGACCCGTTAAGAGGTACAATTTAAGGGAAAGAGAACCCGTGTGTTACTGCTCTGTCTGTTGTTGTTCAGCGCTGCAAAGTGGTGAGTTGAATGATGAATCTTATTCTCATTCTGATGCACTTTTACGTCCTGACAAGGACATATGGATAGCTGCAATGGAAGACGAATATATTTCCTTGATTACTAACGGTACCTGGACTTTAGTAGAAAACACAGGACAGAAGATAATTCCATGTAAATGGGACTTCAAGTTAAAACGTGATTTTGAAGGTAAAGTCAGTAGGTACAAAGCACGTTTAGTTGCAAAGGGTTTTCATCAAAGCTACGGAATTGATTACGAGGAAACCTTCTCGCCGGTAGTTCGTTACTCGTCGTTAAGGGTTTTGATTGCGATAGCCACAGAACATAATTTGAAAATGCATCATTTAGACATTGACACAGCTTTCCTTCACGGAAAACAAGAGGACATTGTTTTTATGGTTCAACCCCAAGGGTTTATAACTGAAGGGGAGGAGAGCAAGGTGTGCAAACTCAATAAATCGCTTTATGGTCTCAAACGAGCTGCCAGAGCCTGGAATAAAAGATTAGATGAGGTGCTCCGTGATTAAGGCTATAATAGATTGGAGTCTGAGCCTGGCGTCGACATTAAAAGGAAGTCTAGTAATATCGCTATTTTGGCAATTTACGTAGATGATTTGGTTTTGTTTCATAATAATGGAAGCGAGTTTACATTCCTAAAAAATTGCTGAAAGGATTTATTCGGTGTTAAGGATTTAGGTGAACTTAATTATTGCTTCGGTCTGCATGTTGTTAGAGAGAAGGGAACTAATGATGTGAAGGTAAGTAAAAAAGTTACATATTAGAGATGTTAGACCGGTTTAATATGGCGGAGTGCAAGACTGTTTCTACTCCTATGGACATTAGTGTTGACCTGCGTTCTCAGACAGAACCAGCTGTCAATGTCCCTTATGTGAGGTTGCCTGATGTATTTGGCTATCAATACCAGACCCGATATTTTCTTTTCCGTAAGTTTCCTAAGTCAGTTCAATAAGATCCCCATGCCCCATTGGACTGCTGCTAAACGTGTCCTGCAATATTTAAAAGGTACGTTAGATTACGGTCTTACATTTAAAAAGACTGGAGACCCTCTTCGTGGTTTTGTAGATGCTGACTGGGACCATAATCATTTGTAGTATAAATAATATAGTCGTTACATTATGGTTGGAAGAAATTTATTATAAGCACACATTATAGCAAAAATTCAATGATAGAGTCACACATGTCAAAATCAAATTTATCGAATATATCACTATTTTTTCATAGTTAGTATGTGCCAGTACGATTATTTGATACTAAACTTTAACAGTAACGTCAAACCTCGCTGTCATTTCCTTAACGGCCGTCACTGCAGCCGTTATGTGCCGGACACCGCTATTGTAGGAAACCGTAGCTTTAGGTTAGTGTACTCTTTTAATATATTTAGCAGTGATTATTGCTATATTTATTTTTGTAGGTAATAGACGTAGGTTTATTCATTATACAAGGTGTAACATAATTAACGCAGAACCTCTTAAGGGGTCATTGTACTCATCACTGTGAACAACTTTTACTATGGGACCAAACCTGAAATCGCGAAAAAAAAAATCTGCTGCTCCCTACGTTTATGTTCGCATAACTCGTCAAAATGAACAGCTGATTTTTTTTTCGTGATTTCAGGTTTAGTCCCATAGTAAAAGTTGTTCATAATGATGAGTACAATGACAGCTTAAGAGGTTGTGCGTTAATTATGTTACAAGTTGTATAAGGTTGAGGTTAATTAAAGACAGTTGAGACTTTTATATAAGATATATCTATTCATACACGAAATCTGTTAAGGGTTGGTTGTACTTATAAATATGAACAACTTTTACTATGGGACCAAATCTTAAATCGCAAAATAAAAATCAGCTGCTACCTACATTTTGACGAGTTATGCGAACATAAATGTACGGAACAGCTGATTTTTTTTCGTAAATACAACGACCCCTTAAGAGATTTCGTGTATGAATAGATATACCTTATATAAAAGTCTCGACTGTCTATAAAGCATCTGTTTAAAAAAAGTTGCGCATGTACCATTAAAACCTTCATGCAGAATTTATTAACCCCTCGGACGTCGGGCCTTTTGACAGTTGGACCATGCGTGTTGACAGTTGTTATTAAACAGTCCTGTGTACTATCGAGGAAACTTACATCTGACCAATTTTCCGAAGATAAACGAACCTCTTTGCACGTTGTCAAACTGTAGCAGCAACACTGTCACAGATACAGATGTATTATACAAAGTGTATTTTTCTTTATATGTCATAACATAACTCTAGGGTATGAATGAGACAATATCAAAGAATCAACTGGCATAAGAATTATTTTTCAATTATAATTTTTTTTTGTTTTCATTTTTCATACAAAATAATTCGAATATGTCACGATTATTAATGTTAAACACCCTTACGTGAAATATGACAGCGTCATTTTTTCTTAGCTTTGATTATGAATGATTGGTATGAATGCAAATGAATTACTCGTATTTATCAATGAAACGTAGAATGAACATAATTTAATTATGATTGATGATATCTTCGGAACTATGCATTTTTGGACTACATATTCTAGGACTTTTTGTATTATTTTTACTTATAGAATATAACCCTTTAATATAAGAAAACACGTTCTATAGTCACAGCTACATTCACTTGTTTCAGTACATACTTTTCTATTCATACAATCCTATCTAAGTTAGTTTGCCTCAGACAGCAGCAAACCAACAGCAACCTTATTACATCGAGAATAAAGATCACCATGATTTTGACAGACTTGTCAATATCAGCAACCCAACAGCTTATTGTAAGGACAATAAGATTAGTGTGGTTTGGCAGTGATGCAAACTCAAAAGTAAAATAACTTTGAATATACTGTACTTAGCTCTACGCCTTCACAGTGACAGCTTACGGCCGAACCCAATAACCTATCTATCATAACTTTTGACATACTGAAGATAGAAAACCTATCTATCTATGGTTTTAATATCCCAATAATATTTAAGAGATTATGGAATCTTACCGGCCTGACATAAGGACAGATAGAATTATATTGTCTACCATCAATAGCGATCTGTCTTTTACTGAAAATAGGTTATTGGGTTCAGCCGTTAGTAAACACTATCTATTTAATACATCTACCTATCTACAATATATAATATGCTACAGTAACAGTTGCAGCAACCGTAGAGCGCAGGTGTTCGCTCTGAAACACGGACACCATTAACGAATGATTAATTCTGAAGCTATGTGCCGTACATAGGTCAATGCGTGGTCACACTTGTAGCGGGAGAACTGCTTGCTTTTTCACACCGAAAATGTTGTTTTTTTATTAATATATCTAGATCTAGCTATTAAAAACCTGGTTTTCACGACTCAACAAAACATCGCAATTTTTTTATTACATAGACGTTTCGTATTATCGTAATTATACACAAAACCTTCCGGAATAAATTCTGGAAATTATAGTGAACATCGCATCAAAATTCGTTGCAGACAGACACAAAAAGCGACTTCTTTATTATTATGTACATAATTATACAGCGTGTATCAGAAATGTGTTGTCATATTTAAGGGTGTGGTACAGACCATCAAACTGAACAACTTTCTTCATGGGACCAACATCGTAATCGCGAAAAAATAACCTGCTATCCCATACAAAACTTCAATACCTACTCGACCCAAATGTTTGATGGTCTGACTCTGTACCCTTATATGTGACCACACATTTCTATACACGCTGTAGATGTATTTAATCAAACATCCCTCCGCTGACACTAGCACCCTAACTCAACCAGTGTAAATGGGACTTAATTCAACGAGGAGTAACACCATCTTATAACTATTTCATGAATGCCTGTTTTGTAACTACAAAGTACCTCGTTGAACGTGATTATCCCGCGAACACTAATCCAATGCCAGCTTTATGCGGAACCTGAATAATTTAAACAATATTTACCGAGCATTACTCATGATATGCGTCGTGTTTGAGGTGTTTTGTCGTGTGTTTACAAAGCATTATTTGTATGAACATCACCAGATGTTTGATTATACTACGTGTTTGTTACGTAGGGTATTGTAATTCGATTGGTGGTTAATTTGTAGTAGATAAACGTTTGCATTTACCTTGGTGACCCCTAGCTGCTACTAGAATAAGGCCTATTTGCTACACAAATTAATAAATTCACTTAGCGCTAAACGTTTACTTCTCAAACGTCGTATGTACCCCATCGGTTCATAAGAAAAAATACGCTCGTAACGACACTAAATATAATCGTGAAAAACCGATGAGCGCTCAGATCCAAACGGCTTCTAGTAGGTAAATAGTTGACGGGTTAAAAAAACGTTCCATTTCTGAAAATCGTTTGAAGTTGATAGAGACAGAATGAGGTTTTAAATAAATATGAAGCCCTAAAGCTAAACGCGTTTATTGTTGACTACAAGTGGACTTATGTGGTGGTTTTTTGAGTAAAGGGTGACTTTACATATTAATAATTTTGAAAAGCAACGTCACAACACACGGCAAACACCCAGCATGTGTGTGTGGCGTGGCGTATTAATATAATTCGAGAACCATTTAAGTAATTGATTTAGGTTTTTTTTTGGTCAACGATGACTATATCCTCCTATAGTAATTATAAACGCGAAAGTTTGTGAGAATGGATGGATGAATGTTTGTTACTCTTTAACGCAAAAACTTCTAGACGAATTTGGACGAAATTTGGCACACAGATAGTGGATAACCTGGGTTAACACATAGAATACTTTTTTCCTCGATATCCCCACGGGATCGAGACTTATGCGGGTGAAGCCGCGGGGCGCTGCTCGTTCTTGTATATTATTTTCTTACGTTACGCAAATTAGAACACCGCTAGTTTATAAATATAGCTAGATTACGACACAATTCATGAATGCCACCTCCATTACTCCTAATAAAATATTTGTTTAAGCTACCAACGCAACGTATCATTGCTTATCACACGACATGCAAAAACAACTTCTATGATACATTCGAATAGAAATGATCACAGGAAGTTGCTTCATAATTTTATCTAAAATTTACACAGAGATACCAGTAACTTGGCCAATATAGAGCTCTCAGGTGAATTCCCTTGAGAGAGTTTAGTGCTCAAAGTATACTGGTGAATTATCATTCATCAAGAAATTTGAATCAAAATCAGGCTCTGAAACGCAATATTCTCAGTACTATATTAATACTGAAACTAGCTGTAACTAATAGTTTGTAAACGTAATAATTATTGTTTTAAAATAAATATTAGTAAAACAAAGATGGCGGACGTAAATATTCATGTGGTGGACAAAACTGGTGCGTTTTCTTTTAATTTCACTTCTTTTGTACTGACTTGCATTATAGTTATCGATAAGGTAGTATAGTCAACCGCACTTCCATGGTAGTAATTTGACTTTGACAGCGCCTTTAATTTCGTTACAGTACGCGGATTTTTTTTAAGTGTTACTACTTACGTGCGGTTGACTGTACTTTTTTTTTTTTTTTTTTTTGTGGATGGGAAATCATCAAATGACTTCTCCCGCTCTGGGCGGAGCGGGAGGGCGTGTCAGACTTTTACTGACTAAAACCCACCCGTGTTCCTTCTGTTGCCTGTGCCGGGGCCACGGTAACTCTTTCGAACATCCCGCAACCCTAGCTGGCATCGGCCCTAGCGGACCCCGTCAATAGTGCTGACATCTCTTTGAGGCGCGCGTGGAACACGACGCGCCGTCGACTCGGGCTTGGTCCTTACCGGACGGCGAGCTACGGTTGACTGTACTTACGATTTGATTTACTTTGAAATGCGAGCACTCACCGTATACTCTCATAATGCATTTTTTTTTTTTGTGAACTTTCTTGCGTAGTTACACCCACGCTCACATTTGTCGATAAAGTTGAATCGCGCGCGACATAAAGGCACCGCTCGTCGCGCGACACGCGGGTGCCTTTGTGTCGCGTGCAATTCGCGTCGCGTGTCGCGTCTGTTTCCTTTAACGAGAATGTATCATTATCTCGAAAGTTAATTTGAGTCTAGATACTTACAGTCCGTTCTAAAAGTAGCTTATGAAAATGTAAACAAACGGACCCGAACACGTCCCCGTGGATGCCAATTTGTAGTGCTATTTGCAAATTGAGCACTTTTATTTATTTATCTCATTTTAAAAGTTGTTTTTCATTTGATATTTATTGACGTTAATTTTATAACCTTAATTTTCATCGATTGTTTTTCAATTAGGTACAATTTAATAAACAAACGTTATTCAAACAATAAAATGATATTTTTGCACATATTTATGTTCTTACACACATACAAACTTGGTTTATATGTAGCAATATTTAACAAAGTATTTTATAAGGTACTCAATATATCAGCATAGATGATTTCTTTATGATAACCTTTAAGTCCCAAGGCTCGAAGAGAACTGACTTGGCAACTACGCGACGCTCCAGACATCATGTTTTACATTTCCTTTCGTTAAGGTGAAAGCGCCAGGGTAGTCCGCGAAATTCAAATTTTCTTAGGTTTTTTGCAATTTGCAAGGCAGTATTAGGTTGTATGTTGATTAAAATATTATTCGCGACCATAACAAATATGTATTTACACAATTATAATCATTAAAGTCATCAATCCAATTATTTAAGACCAAGTAATTCTATTGAATGACTATTTCATGAAATATTAACATTTCAGGATTATACAACTTAAGAAATTGTATTACTGATTCTAATGATTATAATTCTGTAAATACATATTTGTTATGCTCGCGAATCATACTTTAATTAACATACGCCTAGACACTGAGCTGCAAATTGCAAAAATCGTAAGAAAATTTTAATTTCGCGGGCTACCTTGGCGCTTCCCCATTTTTTTTTTTGTGGATGGGAAATCATCAAATGACTTCTCCCGCTCTGGGCGGAGCGGGAGGGCGTGTCAGACTTTTACTGACTAAAACCCACCCGTGTTCCTTCTGTTGCCTGTGCCGGGGCCACGGTAACTCTTTCGAACATCCCGCAACCCTAGCTGGCATCGGCCCTAGCGGACCCCGTCAATAGTGCTGACATATCTTTGAGGCGCGCGTGGAACACGACGCGCCGTCGACTGGGGCTTGGTCCTTACCGGTCGGCGAGCTACCCATTGCTCGCCGGGCGCTTCCCCCTTAAAAAAAAAAAAAAAAAAAACAATATTTTACGGTAACTGTCAAATGAGATACTTTAAACTTCATGACTACACTGATACAAAAATCATTTGAAGCAAATCGCATACTTTCAATTTTATAGGTATTTAGTGTTTAAATTCACTACAAAACTTATTATTTTATTTGGAAATCATGACAAATGTGTTACTAATAAATACCCTTTATTGAGAGCGTAAGAATATTTTTAAGGTTTGTTTAACTTTCATGAAAATTTTTACAAAGTACCGTGCTTTCGTTAATTAATATAAAGCCGTAATTTAGATACATATGTGATCTATATTATGACAAAGACTTTGGGTTAATGCTGTGTATGTGTTTAGTTGAAAAGCCTTCATATAAATAAATAAACAGAATTTTAAAAAATCTGACAGGAATTTAATAATCACCAACGGCATTTAATATTTACCCTACAAACTTACACAGAAATATTATACTGGTAAAGCATTTTGGGGATCAGCCGGGTAGCCATCGCTCATCATAATCCCTACTTTGGTCCACATTCACCCTTATGCAAGGGACGACCTTAAATAAAATTTAGTTGAACATTATGTTATTATGGACGGAGTTTTGGCTAGTGAAGCAGCAGAAGCGTATCAAGTATAGATAATCTATACATCTATATTCTACAAGGTGTATTTTTAATCACCATTAACCTCTTAAGGGGTCATTGTACTCATTATTATGAACAACTTTTACTATGGGACCAAACCAGAAAGCGCGAAAAAAAACTGCTGCTCCCTACATTTATGTTCGCATAACTTGTCAAAATGTAGGGAACAGCAGATTTTTTTTTCGCAATTTCAGGTTTGGTGCCATACTAAAAGTTGTTCATAATGATGAGTCCAATGACTACTTAAGAGGTTAACGGTGATTAAAATTACACCTTGTATACAAATAAATAAAATTGGAAGTAAGCTTTGTACTAAATGCTTAGGAAAGTATAAACGGTGCTTATAACAAAAAAACTATTTTTAAAAATTTTGTCTGTCTGTCTGTTTGTTCCGGCTAATCTCCGAAACGGCTGGACCGATTTTGACGGGACTTTCACTGGCAGATAGCAGATGTTGTAAGGAGTAACTAAGGCTCCTTTTGTTTCAGGAAAATAATTAGGGTTCCGCGCAAAAAAATTTAAATCCATGAAATTGTGAACAACATCCGATTCAAATAGGGAAGTATTGACATCCACGCGGGCGGAGCCGCGGGCAACAGCTAGTCATTTATATGTGAATTAAGAGAGAATTTAAAAGGGAAAACTTATTGGTTGAGTGGTCGCAAAGCCAATATTCGTGAACGCTATTTAGATCCAACATCTTTGTCATTCAGAACTGCCTCGTTGGTCTAGTGGTCGCAAACGCTACTGCTGAGCATGAGGTCCTGGGTTTGATTCCCAGGTCAGGCAAAGTGATATTGGGTTTTGTCCACCTGGAATTTCTCAGTTGCAGCCCGGAGTCTGGACTTGTGCCCAGTTGATCACAATAGGCTCGCCCCCTATTACAGACAGATTTATTTTTAATTAGCTAGCTAAACTCCGCAGACGCAATGGGTAACGATACTTAAACATGATAAAACAAGAAATAACTAGATTTGATGATTTTTTTTGTTTTTTTGTTCGGTCATCGACCGCAATTATTATTATATATTATTATTAAAAAAATCAGCTGGTCCCTACATTTTGACGAGTTATGCGAACATAAATGTAAGGAAGAGCTGATTTTTTTTCGCGATTTCAGGATTGGTGCCATAGTAAAAGTTGCTTGTTATCATGTGTAAAATCATGTGTTTAAGTATCGGTCACTAATTACCAGTCACCCTATATAGGCATTTAGCCGAACCCCAAAAAATCCCCAAGTTGATGTACTAAAAATATGAATGTAGGGTATACTCAAATATAATAAATATTTCTATTTGTTATTGTCCTAAAATACTAAATAGTCTATTAACTGCGACCAACCTGGATGTAGCGCTCACCGGCCGCTGCATTGATTCATTTGTTTAAAAAAAAATGTATTTCATTATTAAGGTTAATAAGTTTTTAGAGGAGCAAAACAATTTAAAAAAATATATATGAAAAAAAAAATGGAATGTATTGTGTAACTAAATATTTCCCTTTTAAATACGATCATGATGCGTGTTCAATTAATTTATCTTAATTTCAGAACCAGTAACTCCTATGCAAGAAATCAACA
This sequence comes from Fissipunctia ypsillon, assembly GCA_947568875.1. Classification (NCBI taxonomy): domain Eukaryota; kingdom Metazoa; phylum Arthropoda; class Insecta; order Lepidoptera; family Noctuidae; genus Fissipunctia; species Fissipunctia ypsillon. The sequence goes on from OX387659.1 coordinate 18,554,145, forward strand.
AGGCCTACGAAGTTTGTAAATTCGGGAGGTTTCACGTAAAATTACTGTTTGTGACTTTCTTCGGTTGTATCGCCAGCATTCTGGTTACGAACACCACTTCGTACTTATTACCGATCGCTGAATGCGACCTCAACATGAATCTGAAGCAGAAAGGGCTTTTGAACGCTATGCCTTATTTTGGTAAGTGATTTCGAGAATATAATATTTTGAAACATTCATAAATATTGAAACTACAGCTACTCAAAGTAAGCTATAGATATTAAAAAAAACCTACATCACCTGCCTAGCCTTTTCCCAACTATGTTGGGGTCGGCTTCCAGTCTAACCGGACGCAGCTGAATACCAGTATTTTACATGGAGCGACTGCCTATCTGACCTCCACAACCCAGTTACTGGGTAATACGATACCCCTTGGTAAGACTGGTTGTCAGATTTTTGAGTTTCTGACGACCCGTAACAACTGTCAAAGATCCACGAATGACAGCCGGGACCAACGGCTTAACGTGCTTTCCGAGGCACGAAGGAGTCTCGGTATGTAAAGATGTATATTAAAAAAAACCTACATTTGCATGTAATTATATTATTAAAGCGGGTTCATTAGCGTTGCCTTAACCCCTAAAGTACTTGTTTTTATGTTATTAATCTCTATCCTTGAGATCTAGGTTAGGTCTAGAGAACTATTAGAATAATTATAATTTAACTACACCGTAGCAGTGGTGGCATAGTGATAACGGCCCCAAATTACGAGTTGTAGGTCCTGGGTTCGAACCCAGGCATGCGCTTTACTTTGTGTAAATCATTTCATCACCACTACTCTCAAAACGGTGAAGCAAAACATCGTGAGGAAACCGACATGTCCCAGAACCAAAAATCAAGACTTGTGACATCAACTCGCACTGGGCCCGCGGTGTAGATTGCAACTCCCTCTCGAAGAGAGGAGGCCTGTGTCCCAGCAATGGGAACATTAGACAGATTATCAGAATATAGAGGTATGAGGTACAGGGTGTAAAGTTTACTCATTCTCTATAAAAAGGAAGGATTCTCGGACCAGACGGGTGTTGTGTCTGGCGGGCTACTGCCCGCAGATTTATGTCGGGACGTTGTATACAAGGTGTAACATAAATAACGCACAACCTCTTAAGGGGTCATTGTACTCATCATTATGAACAACTTTTACTATGGGACCAAACCTGAAATCGCAAAAAAATCTGCTGCTCCCTACATTTATGTTCGCATAACTCGTTAAAATGTAGGGAACAGCTGATTTTTTTCGCGGTTTCAGTTTTGGTCCCATAATTGCGATTGTAGATTCAAAATATTCTTCATTTAGTATTTTTTTAATTTAAAATATAAGTTAACAGTGCTTACGTCCAAATCACTTATATTTTAGTAGTTAAAACTATAAACAGGAAAAAAAACAGAAAAAAAGTTATACTAAATTACGATACTATTTACTTAGAAATAAATATAAATATTCTATGAAGTAGAGGTTCTCCGTATACCTATTAACTATTAAGAGGGCGATCGCATTTTGTCACGTCTCCCGCTCACATGGGACCAATTTTCTAAGAATGTAAAATAAAAAAGATGCTTGTTTTGGAAAATGTAATCTATTGGCGAACTAATATATAATGTTAATTTAATAAAATAGATCTTTATTAAGAAACACATTTCTATTGTGATAACTAATAAACTAAGCCCAATAAGTATTATAATCTGTTTTTGGGATGATTTAAAGAAATGCCACAATAAAAATGTGTTTTTAATAATTACCTATTAAATTAATATATTATTTATTAGTTCGCCAATTGATTACATTTCTTAAAAAAGTATCTTTTCATTTACATTCTTAAAAATTTGTTCCCGTGTGAGCGAGAGAGGTGACAAAATGCGACAGCCCTCTTAACAAAGATTGATCAGTCATCCGCAGATAAGTACATAACATACATAACAAACATAACATCACGCCTTGTTTCCCCGAAGGGTTAGGCAGAGAAGTACCTATAATAGACCCACATTTCGCCAGTTATGTTTATGTCCCGTGTAATAGGGAGCGAGCCTATTGCCATCTACCGGGCACAAATCCAGACTTCGATAAGTACATAAGTCTGTTATAATCTATATTCTTTTTCTAGGTATGTTCGTATCAACAGTAATCGCCGGTTTCCTGATAGACACATTTGGTCGAATATATTTCTTAAGGGTCGGTTATGTAGGCATATTCCTATGCACATTATTTTCTGCCTCCAGTCAGACTTATGAAATGTTGGCGGCTGCAAAGCTCTGTGAAGGTGTTCTGTGAGTAGACTTTCATTATAAACTCTTCATTTTTATTGGGACAGGGTTCAAAATGCCTCAGCTATATTAATATTGGATTCATTTTTAAAGAAAACCTTACTCAGGCAACAGTATACGGTCTAGATGCTATTACTTATTTATTTAAACTTTTCGCACTCAAAAAAAAAAAGTACAAAGGCAGACTTAATGCCTTAGGCATTCTCTACCAGTCATCCAAGGGTGGTTTTCACCACCCTCTCAATCTCTTCAGATTAGATGGCAGGTGCTCTGTTTGAGAGGAACAGTGATAAAAAAACTATTCAAAATATATCATAATGAATTTGGTAATAGCTTATAAATTTATAATACACATATATACATTTTTACTATAATATATACCTATAGTATATAATATACTACATTATATACAAATTCAAGAGAGAGAGGCTGTGAGATGACTCAAAACCTCTCATTCTCTCTGTTTTGGCTAGAATAGGTACTTTCCTCTTCCATACTTAAAAGTCAGCATTTAGAAGCACTAACGTACCTGAAAGCAAACAGAAAACATAATTAGGGTATGTAAAACAGCCCATTTCTTTACTGCAGATGTTGAAAGCAAATATTAATAAAAATATTAAAAGGCGGAGCTGTACTCCTTTAATCAGTTATTGCAATTTGTAGCTGTAACTGGCCATTTACAAGGCAAATGACTTTTTTATAATTATCTACCTGTCAGTTAAATTGTTAATTCGTTTACCCCAAAATGCAATTAACAGGATTAACTCGTTCATTCACATTAAAAGCCTCTGCTGAACCCTTAAGTTTAAAGGAGCGTGAAGATAAAATGAGGCTGCGGACTTGTCACCGCAGAACCATAATAATTCCCCTCTCTGACGGATTCACCAGACCGTCGCGATAAGCAGCCGACTCAGTATTTTTCTTTCATTCCCACTTTGCTTTTGAAACTGGTTTTTTTAAGTGGAAAGTTTATTTAACAAACCACTAGCCACAAGTTTAAAGTAAATTTTAAATTGAATGATAAGGAATATCACTTCAAAGCAGTGTTTTTCGTCTCCGTTGAAAAATTACGAGGTTTGTGTACTGCTTGAAATTAAAACTTCCATGCGCTAGGTATGCAAAAATTTAAACCAGCGCTGCTTTAGTAATTTTTGCAAAACTCCTGAGGAATACATGAATTTTCAGCGAGGTAGGAGGTAGTTGCCTTAGTTATTAAAATCGGTAATTGGGCTAGCACCAATTTGGTTAATTAGGGGCTAACGACTACATCAAAAATCTTACTAGACCGTGTGCCCATTTCAGTATATAATTCCCGCCATTTCAAGACTCATGCATGCATATTTACTGGTTCACCAGACACATCTATTATTCCAAACTAAACTTCCAATACAATATCGGTATTGCTGCTAGCATCCAAAACTGTAAATAATATAGTATTTGTGCAGTACACTCGACTGCATGTTGGTCGCGTGCCCAAAATACTGACAGCATTATTACCTTGGCCCAGGCTGTGGTCCTCTATTGCATCTACTTGTGATATATCGGTTTTCTCCAATTCTGGTGTATGATGTTTAGTATCTATTTAGTTTGAATCAGGTGGGGTGAATTATTGCAGTTTGATTTTCAGGTCTTGATAGAGATTTATTATTAAGAAAATTATATCCATAGGTGCATGTTGTCTTAGAAAAATGTAGGTTCACTCTTATTGTTATTTTAGACAATAAATCATTTTAATAGTTGGTTCATTTTCCTGGTTTTTCTTAAAGACATGACAAGCCTCTTAGTATATTTTGGGACATTTGGCACTACTTTAAAAATGATATCAATCAACGCTGCTACTGTTCTCGTAGTAGCTACAACAGTTCCATGATGATGAAATAATGACAATCATGGTAATTTTAACAATTATATCTACTTTGCCTTGATTGCAATTTTTGTTTAGTATCTACTCATCTGAATTGCTTGCCATCTTTCTTTAAACTTCGTCTATCTTACGAATCGAATCGTAACACAGTATCGGCAAAGGATACGAAGTGCACTTGAATTAATTTCAGAACGCTAAGAAAAATCTGTCAAAGTAGACCTTATACATACTAGACGGTGGATTTGAAACTGAAGGATGATGAAATAACTCCATCGATTTTAATGAAGAGTTTAAGGAAAATGTTCCTATATAAAATTGTACTTATAAAATTAATTCTACTTAACGATGAACATAATATTTAATAAAGAAACAAAGAAATAGTGGTAAGCAATAATGAAATGATATAAAGGAATATGAATAAAAAAGATTTACAACTAATAAATAACGAAGTGTGTTCTTTTGTTAATTAATCAACAAAGCTAATGAAGACAGGAAATAAAACAACACTAATGAAACTGTATTGGAAGTCTATTGCAAACCAGCCGAGAAGACATAATTATGCATTTAATTTCTTCTAACCAATTCAGAAAATAAGAAATCATTACTATGTTTCTGGAAAGAAATACAGTGATCAAAAATAAGTTTTACAGTGCAATCTATTTTTTTATCACTGTTCATCATCATCATCTGCATTGGCAGACGCCTTTTTGTAACCGCTGCTGAGTATATGCCTTCCTGGTATGCATGAGTCTCATTCAGGTCTTACCCGCAATCTTTCGAAGGCCATTCTCATCATTATTATTTATTTGATATTTCTCGGGACCCTAGGGTCCCGGACCTTTGGAAGGCATATGAGGGGCCGAAGCCAACTCGCAGAGGCCCGTTAAACGCTTTCAATGGAAATGAGGCACCAACCGACGATTATCCCTGTACGTACTATGCAAGTGCACCCAAGGATAACCCCCGGTCGGTTTAAGACTAGTGCAGGATATGGAGATATTATTATTTGATATTTCTCGGGACCTCAGGGTCCCGGACCTTTAGAAGGCATATGAGGGGCCGAAGCCAACTCGCAGAGGCCCGTTAGACGCTTTCAATGGAAATGAGGCAATATTATTATTATCATTATACAAATTATTATAAAATCTGAATCATTAGGGGATCACAATAAGACTCTCAATTAATATATTAGCGTGTCGATTTATATTTATATATGAATGAGAATTATTTAGGGATCGATTTGCACACATGCCATTTTTTTATCATAAATCTAATCTTTATTTTTTAGATTCGCAACATCGTTAGCAGCTGTATCATCACTAACGTCAGAGTTCTGCCACACTACAGTGAAAGATCGCGTGATGTTATGTCAATCGTCATACGCTGCTCTTGCGCAAATCCTATCTCCAGCTATGGCATGGGGTATACTTATACAGGACTGGAGATCTAGCTTCTTCGATGGGCGTTTTGGTGAGTCACATGGTATTAATATCATCTCTTGTTATTTTTCCTTCTGCGTGGCATGGTTTTTTTCTATTAATTGATTGATGAAATTCGAATTAAAGCCTGTTGTAACATCTTGTTCTACGGCACTGTTCACCAGATCTTCAGGCTTATTATGGAACTAGCAGCCAGATAATGATGGTTGACTGGTAGAAAATGCCTCAGGCATTAAGTCAGACTTTGTGCAGTATTATTTTTTACTTGTGCATAAAGTTTTAATAAAAAAATAATGTTGGATGAAACTGGCCCTTAGCCTTTAAAAAAAAATTCAAACCGTTAATTCACTACTCTCTGTAGAATGCATTTGACCACATTTCTAGTTGCATCTTCTTATTATTATTGATTAGGTGTAACTATACTACTAAGATTTCGCACCTTGATAAAATGTATTGTGCGCTTTTAAAATTTCTAACGTGACGATATCTACGTTCACGGTAAGGTATCACGATCACAGGGAAGTGAAATGTATGGAAATATATGAAGACGCTTTTAAATTTCCATCCACGATAACGTTATAACGTGCAAGTATGTCCATACATTTTATGGACGTGGACGTGGAATTTCACGATAATATCGTCACGTTCGAAATTATAAAAGCGCACATTATCTTGTAATTTGTATAATTTCTTCTACTTCAACTTTTTCTATTTCAGTACTTAACGTATGGAACTTCTATCTTCTCGCCATGTCTTTATGGTCATTGGCTGCTTTCCTACTCTATTTATTATTACCAGAAAGTCCCAAATTCCTGGTAACACAGAAAAGATACGTAGAAGCAAGAAATATTTTGATCCAAATGTATACTGAAAACAGTGGAAAACCTGCCGACACGTTTCCGGTGAGGAGAATACATTTTTTATCAGAATTTTTGATGTTTGAGGCTGATCTGGGAATACAGTTGCCTATTTCTTATTCAAAAAGTGCTCGACTGGTTTCAAACATTGATAAAGTGGCTATTTTGAATGTGTTTCTGTTATGACAGTGAGCAGAAAATTTTGCACTTTATATACATACACTAGCAGTTCCTGAGATTAGCGCGTTCTACCAAACAAACAAACTCTTCCTCTTTATAGCATTAGTATAGATATAACAACAGTGCATTAACACATACATTTGTTTGTAATATTTTTTACTAGGTGTTGCCGTGACTTTGTCTGTGATCCAGGATGACAAGTAGCCTATATCCTTTTCCATGTCATGGTCTGCCCATGTGCCAAGTTTCATCTAAATCCGTTCAAACGTTTTAGCGTGAAAGCGTGACAAACAAACAAACTCACTTTCGCATTTATAACTATTAGATTTTCACCAGTGGCGGTACCTTCATAAAAGCCAAAGAGCCGGGCTTGCCATAATAAAATCACAATTTACAACAACAAATGTAAGCCTATCAATAAAAAAATATATTCCAAAAAACATTGAACTCGAACTCAAACATTCAGGTCATAAGAATAATAAAACTTCGAATTCCACGTAATCTGCCGCGCACACTAGCACTCATTGGAACTCGATCATTCATAGGTAATCATAAGAATAAAATTTAAATTCCGCGCTTTGTTGCCAAACCTACGCGCACGCCCCGACTATAAATGCCTGTGACAATGCGTTCAAATGCGCCCTTTCGCTCAAACTTGTCTCGGCTTGGCATCGGGCTTTTTATACCTTTCTTTGTCTCGCAGTTTTCGCCTACAAATTGCTATAGAAACGTTTGCATTTGTTGTTATATTGGTAAGTACCATGTAAGTACTTACACGTAGATTTCTTTGAAATCAAAAGCCTGGCTTTTGAGAGACATTAAGTTCGTGCAAATGCACTATCCGCGTTGACCCGCGTAAAGTGAGTTGCGAAAGCGACGCGAAGGATGCGGTGCGACTCAGTTTGTTAATGTTTTGAAATTTTGAATATTTCGAGAACGTTATTTCCTAGGTGCTGAGGTTATAAATTAGTTTTATTATTTAAAATGATGTGATAGTTATTGCGGTGATGTGATTTTGAGATTACTTGATAGTGTTATTTTTATTAAAATGTGAATTCCGAAAAGGTATGTAAATACATTCAGTTTTCGGATATCTTTACTTCACCGTAACCAACTTCAAATTGTTGTGCTTAGGTTTTTCTCCGAAATAAAAACAAGTATTTTTGTCACTCGAAGAACAAATTAAAATAGGTACCTCATTCGATTGTATAGGTATGAGTGTGACAAACTTGGATACCTCTAAATTAGAGAACGTATAGCTGGTGCCATGAAAGACAAAATTTGTTTATGCACATGACTATTGTTGTCTGTATGGCATTTGTAGTTTTTGTAAACTACTGAAAACTAACCATCTTATTATATCTCTTCGAGTTAACAAAACAATCATGTTCGTATCGAAGAGGTTTTTCATAGGTGTTTTGAAATGAAGATTAGAGTTGGCATGATAATTGTGATTAAGTATAAATGTTATAAGGCAACATTTTCAATCGACATAAAATTAAATTCATAAAATAATGCCTACAGAAATGTAACAACAAATCGATAATTGGGAGGCCATCTAGTGGTGTTTGATTGAAAAATTTTGCATGTGACAAGCGAATTGTGAATTAAGGTGAAAAGGTGCGGCTAAGCAGTGTAGTTATGCGTATCCAATAATATAGATGGCGCTTATGTTAATTATGTACCTACTGATGCTTGAAATGTACGTAGTACTCTTCGTATTTTAAAGGTTTTCTAACCAACATTTTAATAACAGTTTTAGTATGAATAACGTAAGAAAATCCCTGTTTTGTTTTAATCGTTGGTTTACCCTAATTTTCACCCTTAGGCACGCCACTGATTTTCGCACTCTATAAGTGATACGGCCAGCAATGAAAGTTGATCAATATTGTTACAGTATTATTACTTTTACATACATAAACACGACTAAGTAGACACAAAATTATCCGAAACACTGCTTTTACCGTCTCATGTTATAGCTTTGTTTTATTTTGATATTACCTATATCTGCCGCAGTTTTTTTTTTAAATCCACTCAACCGTAACCCCGACTCTTTGAGTCGCCGTCAAAAAACGCGCATTCGTAAGTTGACTCAAGGAGTTTTAAAAACTGTAATGTTAGTCGTTGACTATTGACTTTTGTTGTTGACTGTACAATACATTTTTATCCACATACGCGACCAGGGGGCCAACCACCACCTCTTAAAGCAATATTATTTTAATGTTACTTCAGTGCGAGAAAGAGATGGAGCTATACAGGACGTCTTGCTCCATCTCTTTCCCACACTCAAGTAATATTAAAATAATACTGCTTTATGAGATGGTGGTCTAGCTCCTGGACTTATATTGCGGTTGATGTAACTTTTCCTTTTTTTTTCTAGTACCCAAACATATTTGAAAAGGAAATAAAGGAGATAGATTCACAAAAGGCTGATGATGGTGAAACTAAAGTGAAGTTTCCAGACAAAATCATGGCTGGTCTTAGAAACATGAAACCTTTATTAAGAAGACCATTACTTGGCTATGTAGCATTAATAGGATTAATACAATTCATTACTATAGGAATGTACGTATATTTCTGTTATTTAGGTACTATTTTTTTAAATCCATTTTTATTCAAATTCATCGTTTCATTTTAGGTTGTAAGCTTTCTCAATCAAATCAATCTGCATAGTCTTTTCCCAACTATGTTGAGGTCGGCTTCCATTCTAACCGGATGCAGCTGAATACCAGTATTTTACATGGAGCGACTGCCTATCTGACCTCCACAACCCAGTTAAATGATAAATGATTTTATTTCTGTAAGTAGGTTTGTACAAACACTTTTACACGTCAATCGTATTTTTTTTTAAACTAGATGAGGCCGCCGTTTCCTATCTGACTACTCTGAGAAGAAAGGCTGAAACAAACTCAGAGGTTACAGTCTCTTTTAAAGTCCAGACATAATCTTGATCAGATCATGTGAAGACCATGTAGATTGGTGTCTGAAATTGTCTTTTGAGAAAAGAACCACACAGATTGAGTAGACCTGTCCAGTCAGTGCACGCATCTGTCGGTAATCGTACAGCTCAACTTAGAACTTAAGGAGCTCAACGATTCGACGAAAAATACCAAAGAAAGGACATTTTGGGTAGGCCGCCTAAATTACTCAAACTGCCAGATCATGATTAAAACACTGAGAGAAAAAAAAGTTACTGGGTAACACGATACTCCTTGGTAAGACTGGTTGTCAGACTTTTGGGCATCTGACTACACATAACGACTGTCAAAGACCTACGAATGACAGCCGGGACCAACGGCTTAACGTACTTTCCAAGGCACGGAGGGGTCTCGATATGTAATGAACGATCACCTATCCACAAACTGACCGCGGCAAGCGTAGCTTAGCCTTCGATTGATCCGTGCAGCTGTTATCAGTTAGCCACGAGCCCCTAGATTGAGAGTTTCTAGAATAATTTGCGATTGCAAGGGTAGGTGATTGAAAAGGTAGGGACACAAATTGGTATGCCAAATCATATTGTTTTAATTCATGGGATTATGGCACCCTTTCTCTTCCCAAGGGTGACAAAAGGGATAGGTGGATAGATGGGAAATTGGATAGAGATTTTATAATAACAGTCATTTGGTATTACAGACACCTGAAGAGTTTCAAGAGATATTAAAATAAAATTAAATAAATTGGGTGTTTTATTTTTGGCAGAGTAGATAGAAAAATCCAGATATTGCAGCTAAAAAGAAAAGAAAGAAAGAAAAAAAAACGTTTAATTACGGTAAACATTTGACGCAAAGAAAGAATACAAACACAAAAAAGAACAAGTTGGGGGAAAATATGCGTCACATCCGCGGAAAACAACCATCGCAACACAACACACAACACTGCAACAACAACACTATAATTCATTATTTGTCTGTACAGTTTCACTGAAACGTCGATTTTAACGTAAAAAGACATTATCCCCGTATTTTACCTGGATTTCTTTTTTATTCTCACTTCAGTTTTACGCCAGACTCAAAGGGCTATTTCGCCTGATTCAACCCATTTGACGTCGTTCGCGTTATTTTTTTTTTTTATTGTAAGCCTTCGTCAAAGCGTAAACATCCGACCCAGTACGTTCTGAAAGGCATTGAACCATCAAACCACAAACGTTGGAGACAGAGTTAGATTTACCCATATTCATAAATTAAAACCCAAGTTTAATTAGTATGAAAACATTTGTTATTCGAATTGTAAACAAAACAACTTTATGGTTCAAATCACAAGGTACAAAATTGCGTGGTTGCAATTGTAGCGACAATTTTCATATGTAATTACTAGATAAAACTGAACAGATAAAGGAATTTCAGTGTTTTTTTTTCAGACACAATGCAATCAGGCTGTGGTTCCCACAATTATCCACAATTGTAGAACATTACAATTTTGATGGGAATCAAAATCTTTGTGACCTATTAGATTCCTATACGGGGAGTTTGAAAATCAAGAGTGCTTCAAACGCGAGCTCAGAAGTTTGCGTTCCGGTAAGTCGAATTTTTGTCGCAAAATTATTACTAGGAGATTTTGTTTAGAAGACGGCTTCAAATATTGGTAGTGTGGTATTGGTAGTGGTAATCTTATTAATTAGAGTTGGTACATACCTACTTGTAAAAGTAACTGTAGATAATTATTATTGCCATTTTTAATCATTATTCTATTGTGCAAAACGCCAAAAGCAAAATTGGTTCGTACTTGGCTCGCTAAGTACTCATCATCTGCCTAGTCTTTTCCCAACTACGTTGGGGTTGGTCAGGGTGGGGTATAACCGGATGCAGCTGAATACCAGTGTTTCACATGAACCGACTGCCTATCTGACCTCCACAACCCAGTTACTGGGTAATACGGTGCCTACCCCTTGGTAAGACTGGATGTCAGACTCTCGGGTTTCTGACGACGCGTAACGACTATCAAAGATCCACGAATGACAGCCAGGACCAACGGCTTCGTGTGCTTTTCCAGGCACTGAGGGGTTTCGATATATAAAGATGGTCACCCATCCACGGACCAATCGCGGCAAGCGTAGCTTAACCTAATTGATCGACCCGTGCGGCTGTTATTACTTAGCCACGAGCCGCTCCTTAGCCACGAGTCCCTCACGTACAATGTACCTATGTACATGCATATATTAGGTACATGCATGACAGACTATGTCTGTGCAGTTGTTAGGTTTTAAAATACCTACTAAAAAGCGATTCGAATTCACAAAACCTAGAGTTATAAGTCAAACAAACTTCCCAATTATTGGAAAGAACTAAAAAACCCCAGGTTTCCATATCTTTTGAAACAGCTTGAAACTCACTAAGTAACTTATCTCCAGCGAATATGAAGACAGTGATATATGATTGTAGAAACTTCGGCCTGCAGCTTTACACACTTTGGAATCGATGATGGGGTCCTCTCGAGACCCAAATTGAGTTCCGGGGAAAAATATCTTACTTAGTCCCCCGCCATGATTTATTTTCGAATAATGTTTCACCGAAATGGTCCGAAGCGTTTTCGTGAAATTGGGTAACAAACAAACTGGTTTAGATTTATTATGTAAGGTTGTGTGGTTCTCAATTTCGAAAACCATCTCGTAACTTAGACGACTTTAGAACTGCGAGTGCGAAAATTTGAATGTAACTGATATACCACTTAGTTGGTACACTAGCTACACCATCAAACGGCCTACAAACGTTTGCGGTTTACTTAACTAAGTTAAAGTCTCTAATTATATTCTTTGGCATCAATGGCATGTGAAAAACGGAACTAGATGATGTAAAAGATTTGGCTTAATATTATTTTGGTATTGATCATATTTCTAAACAAAATAAGAAATTTCATTGACACCGTCCATGCTACTTTCCTAAATTCTGTTATTTATTTAATCACTATCTTTTTAATTTGTCCTGTACCACTTAGTTTTTGGGTCACATGATAGATATATTGCTCCTCAACTCCTGCTAGTAAGTTTTTCACTGTGTATCTTTAATTAACAAAGTGATACGTAAGTTTAAAGCTAACCCATCCAATTAAGGCAAATGTGCTTCCACTAATAGCTTCCCCACAATAATTTGGCGTGGTTTAGTTTGGAACTACACACAACTCTTAGTATTGCGGTCTTCGTTTTAAAACCACAACGGTTTCCATTATTTATCATAGCACTACCATTATTAATATCAATTTCAACTGTCAAAAGGTTTTGGGGTGATACTTTGCTGTCGATAATATAAATTATATGATAGTAGCGACAATCTAAATCAATGTTTGGTATCTCATAATAATAAATAGTAACACCAACTTTAATATCCTAACCCTAATATAATAACTTTACTATATAACACCAACATTTGTATCTTGATAAGTTGAAATTAATATCAAATACGGTCTATGGTCCCTTGGAGCTCTAAAAAAATCAAGCTTCTAAGTCAACGTAATAAAAAAATACGGCCATTTATGCGACATATTTTGATACTCGCAAATAAATCAAAACCTTAGAGGTACTTCCCGTTGACCTAGAATCGTGAAATTTAGTAAGAAGCAAGGTCTTACAGCACAAGTAAAGAAAAAATTCCGAAAACCGTTATTTTGTAGTTTTATCACAAAAAAAAATGTGATTACAAACTTACATCAACAACTACAGCGCTAAGTTTTTTTTTGGGATGAATTCATCCGAACTACGGAATACTTCATTGTGCGTAGTCCGACACGCACTAGGCCGGTTTTTTTGTTTATTGTGTACACCTAAGACAAGTTGCGACTAGTTGTCGATTATAGTAAGCAACATGTTTGAAACAATATCAATACTACTGCTATGTTACTAGATATTAGTGCTAAGTAGCTGTAGGTATCAAAACTTGTCTGTGGATGTAATTGAAAAGTCAGCCCTCATGATACTGACCGTCAGACCTACTCATAATTTACGAACATCCTATGCCTCGTGTTTATGGCAAATAAATTACTTGTAACTTTAATAGTAAGACCAGAAGCCTCTAAAGAAACGCAACCACTTTGAATGCCCTCATCAGCTACAGAATAGACTTTTTCTCTATTACAGCATGTAAGCGGCGCAGAAACCTACATTAACAGCATTATCATAGGCCTTATAAGCCTACTGCCTTACTTCATAAGTGGAGTCGTCGTGAACAAGGTCGGCAAAAAGGTCCTGCTCTTCATCGGAGGCCTGATGTCTGCAGCATCTTTGCTTGGACTGCGATGGTCCAATTCGAAGATCACAATGGTGGCATTATTCTCTGTGAACGTAGCAGTGACGCAGACAATGAAGAGTTTAGTTCAAGTCGTGCTGATTGATGTCATTCCAACTGCTATGAGGTAAGGGGAAGGAAATCAAGAAGAAGCTATGATTGTCCTTTGGCGAAAAATGGATGAAAGAAAGAAAAGAAAAGAAAGAAAATACGTTTATTTGCGGTAAACATGACGCAAAAAAGAACACAAACACAAACAAGAAACAAGTTGGGGGAAAATATGCTTCATATCCACACAAAATGGCTATCGCTCAGCATAATACTGCGACGTAATGACGTCAGCCAGTGTAGCATGCAATGTAATTCAAAAAGAAACAAAATAAATACACAGTACTTAAATCTAAAATGTTTATATAAATACAATATTTAAAATGGCAACATTACGAAGCTATTGGTCTTGTATAGGTCTATCTTTCTTTCTTGCCCTGGAACTTCAATGGGCCACGGGCTTCCGAATATGTTCTTACATTTTTGGCATACGTTTGAAAAGAATCAAATAGAGATTCTACAATCCTACTAATATTATAAACGCGAATGTTTGTGAGGATGGATGTATGGATGTCTGTTACTCTTACGCAAAAACTACTGAACGGATTTGGATGAAATTTGTCACACAGATAGTTTATAACTTGGATTAACACATAGGATACTTTTTATCCCGATATACTTACGAGATCGAGACCTATGCGGGTGAAACCGTGGGTTGCTGCTAGTATGCTATAATCATAACATAAAATAAATTGCAGATTGTTAGTTTTATTTGGTGAAACGCTTTTAAATAGTCAACATAATAATGTCGTTTTCTTTTATGGTATTTTTTTAATGGTTTGTGTTAGCACTAGTTACTCGTAATATTGAATTAGACTGGTTTGTTGAAGTCTAGGATTTAAACATAATAGTTACGTACTATTGTTTTTTTTTGTACTTTTGATAACCAGAGTTTTTTATTTCCTTTTTTCTTTCCACCAGGGCTTTGTCTTTATCGTTGGTTATGCTGATGGGTCGTATGGGCACTTTGGTCAGCAACGTCGCCTTTCCCATCCTGCTGGCCATGGGATGTTCCATTCCCTTCTACACGATGTCTTCAATGATGTCATGTAAGTATAACTATGGTAATAGAAACCTTGCTCTTTCTTTTGTGTTATCTACTTCTCCACCTGTATGTTATGAGATACAATTAAATTATTATTGTTAGCGAACTCAATCAGTTTTCATAACGGTAGCATACAACTGTCAAAAAATTACTGTTGGGGTTTGAATAAACCTACAGAAAATTTAATTTGGTAGTCAATTTGCCTAGCAATTAATCTCCATGATTTAAATTAGCAACTTTAATTTCGGAAGTCGGTGTCTTTGGATCTGTATTTTAGATTTTGCCACCGACTTACGAAATTAAAGTTATTTTTCAATTTGTAGTGCTTTTTTGGAAGTCAGTTTTTTTTTTTTGTAAAAAAGTTTTATTATTTTTCACTTTTTAGTGGGTCGGTTTGTAATTTATCTAAGTTACCATAGACTAATGTCAACTGCTCATCACCTTTTACAAAATATTGCTTTCCCCGATGCAGGGACGTTAATTGTTGAGGAGTTCTCCTGGTGCCTACTTCACCATCAGCTCCACTTCACCATAAATAAGCTCGTCACTTTAATCGTGACTATAATATGATAAAGTAATCGAATCGCAACCCGTGAAATACTTATTATTGAGTAGTTCCGGGAGTCATATGTGGTCTTCGCCATCAGTTTCACTTCTCCAAATGGTGCTTTCCCAGAGCAAATGCACCAGTTACTATAAAAAATACCCAAATCGATATAGGTGTACTTATAAAATTTGATTTCCCTCTATTTCCATGGGATTCCCTCAACAGATTCTGACTTGGTGACAATGTGACCACCTCGAGAGCGTACCCTTTCCATCAAAAAAAGAATTTTCCAAATCGGTTCAGCCATCTTCGAGTAATCGGGGAACACATAAAAAAAAAATTAAAAAAGATTCCGACGAACTGAGAAGCTCTTCAATTTTTTGTAGTCATTTAAAAACAGCAGCAACGGTCCTTAATATAAGCTAGTTCACAAGTCTGTGCAAATATTTTCTAACCAGAAGCTGGACCGTCTAAGTGCTATTTTGCGCCTTGATAAAGCGCAAAATAGCACTTGTGCACTGGCAATACGTCACATTTTGCTAAGCTAGGCTCGCATTTTGGTTAGTACCTACGATGCAGCTTTCCTAGCTCCAATTACGTATAAATCTGGATTGGATCACGACGTTCTCAGCCAAACTTCTAATTTGGGAGATTGAAAATATTTATATTTTATTTGGAACATGTAACATGTACCTACGGTAAAAGTTCTGTCCAGAATATTATATACGTATTACTAAACCAAGGCTGATTTATCGTGCTCGAAGATATTTGGAATAATCAAAATTACCAATATTATCAAAAATCCCTGTTGTATTTATCTTTTACTTGCAAAATCCATTATTTTACAAATCACAAAAATATTCTTCGTAAGGATGACTACATAAGAGGTTATGATATTTACTTGATCGTTTCATAAGCCTTTGAATATTCGTAGTAGGTAGATCATATTTGCAAGAGAACACTGCTGCGGAACCTCTTGACATATTTTTTTTAATAATAAAATAGTGTATATACGTGTATATACCTACAATAACAGTTTGGACGGTATCCCCCAAACACCTAATTTGGGAGTCACCATCACGTTTGGCGACACCGTCCAGTATTTTTGGGGATCAGAGTCGCATTTATTGATAATGTTTTTTATTTGTTTCAGTTGTGGTTGTCTTGACAATATTCATGCCAAAGAAGAAAGAATAGAAGACATACAACGCTTTCGCGGGCGGTTGACTTACAAGTATTGTGCACATATAGACGTCAACTCATGACAGTAAAATTTCTATTATTTAGCGTTCGCGAAAGCATTAAAAAAGACACAATAAACGTGGCTGTTATTGTTTACATTTTGTAGTTTTATTCCTTCTTTTCAAGGATACGTTTATAGACACATATAATGATATCATAGCACATGGCACAGACATCCCAACCAGCAGCCTAATTGCAAAACATACTCATAATGAAAATCGCTTTCATTTTAACATTTTTTTTTTTGTTTGCTCGTAATAGTAGCAATGCTCTTTACAAGTGTATTACGAAATGTAAGGGTGCCGGAGCAGTGATCACCATAGATAATACACTAAATAAATGTGATCACTCCGCCAAACACATATTACTTGGCAGTGGAGCCGTGGAGTTTCTTGCCGGCTCTTCTCCATAGGAAACGACTAATGGAACAGTGCACCTAGCTTGTGAAGTTTCTTAAGTGCCCATGTAGGTTTCTAAGAAATAAAATATTTAGATTTTCACTTGATTTGCCTAAATATTGTTTTTCCACGCCCGAAATAAACCAGCGAGCCATACACACAGTGTAAGGAATCGACGAGCAAACTGTTAAGTCTGAGAATTCAGCACGTGATTGACCCCTCAGCATAAATATAAATTTTTCGTCGGTAATAATTTAAAGTCTATAAATGCTCTACTAGAATCATGTACCTACTTTTTCTTTTTTTCTTTTTAATTCATTTATTGAAGTGAAAACGTCTTCAGGCACGTTGAGCACTTTTTGGTAGGGGAAAATCTTACGGGTTCACAACGTGCGACATGCTCCAACGAGTTCAATGACTCAACGCTAGAGGGCGTTGTAACCAAACTCCTGTATGTCTTTGAAATAAATGTCGTAATCGCATGAAACTGTTAGTTTTCACTCCCCCCTCCCCCATGCCTGCCTATTTTTTATTTACTTTTACCTACCACTTACATTTGTTTTTACAGAAACCCAATACAACAATGTAGTCGCAATTTCCACACAGAAACGTCACCAAATAACCAATTATACACCAGCGCCAACAAAAATAAAATGTTTTTAAACTGTCCTAATTTTTGTCCAAATTTATAGCTGTCGATTAACGTGGATGATAAATTAACAAGTCCTAACAACTATGAGTACTGACACAATTCATACAGAGGACAATATGTTAAGTGTCACCCTCTGGAACTCCGCCAAAGAGCAAGTAAAGATATCCAATCGCAGAGAGACCCTGTTGAGTATCTTTATTACCCGCCCCACCGGTGACAACTTTAACAAGTTTGTACGGGCCACTGGGACTTTAAACAGCCTCTCACTCGGCCCTTGCCGCAACCTACTGTTTGGAACGAGCAATCTCAAAGATAATATTTGCGGATTATTTAGCATACCACGAAAAACAAGAAAACATATTTAACCATTGCGAAATTGCGCCTTACCTCCAACTTACAGTAACCAACCATCCCTATTACAAAGAGGGTTGGAAACATAAGTGGATAGAATGGGAAGACGCCAAATTGGTTCATTTAAAGGAACCGGGTTAGATTTTGCATTTTTTCTACCATTAGACATTACTTCGTTTCAATTGGATTCCAGATGATAGCACTCGTTTCCAGAACTTCTTACTAAAGCATTATAGGACGACTTCTCAGCTGCTGTGTTAGTAGATTCACGGGTTTCACGTATTGCAAGTCCAAGATTCTTGAAGGTTGTCTTACACACCTGTACGATAGGTGTACGAAGAGACAAATCTTCGGAGAAAGTGAGCCCAAGGTCTCTCACCGACACTACCCGCGGTATCATATGCCCCGTCCATGACATTCATGACGTCGGGGAACCACGGCCCGCATAAAAGACATAACGTTATAGTTTATACTGTACGTATCAATGCGTTACACATATTCATGCAACAGCTCAAAGGTTCAATCGTTTATTTTCGGAAAAACCGAACTTTGCCGAATTAAATGTGACTGGTACAATAAGGGAGGGACGAAATTAATGCGTCAATCACATCGTGAAGTCACATTTTCTTCGCCATATTTCGGTTTTTCCGAAGATAAATGATATAACCCTTGAACTTTGTCAAGCTGTATCACTTTGCGCATCGATCTTCCTTACATTACACACTATAGAGCGCAGAAGTGAAATTGCTCAGCTGCATTTATTTTGATCTTTTGTGCGCAAAAACATTGTACAAAGGCAAACTTAATGACATAGGCATTCTCTACCGGCCTACCTTACCATTGTTATTCCTGGAAAACCTATTATCACGATATCAGATTGAATGTCCACTGTTAAACAATGAGACTGCAAAGGGAAGCTGTTCAGGCGCAGGCAGATATATATACATATTTGCAAAATGTATTGTGATCAACTGGATGGATTAAATGTTTTGCTAGATTATTAATAGCCCAGAGATGACAATGAAAATGGCGTTGTCAGTAGGTTGGTTGAGGTCTTCTGTTATTTTAGCCCAGAGATGGCAATTAAAATATGGCGTTGGTTAAGATCTTCTGTAGTGTAAGTGTATATGCACAAAGGATTCTGGAGCAGAAAAGGTCATCGTCTTTTATCTGACCGCAAGGAATGGTGAAAAAGGAGAAAGACCTTTGTCCAGTAGTGATTATAAGCTGTTTATAATAAAAAAATGTTGGATGATGACTTATGCACAAGTAGACGGATACACGTAGACACATTATATCTTAGTTTAGCGACATCATCCATCGAATACAGCATCAGAATGCTGAATGAGGGTACGCGGCCTTGAAACCTTGCATTACGGTAATGACGTAAGTGGGCTGGAATTAAATTTTAAAACCCGAATATACACCTACCAGTCAGTTGCGCCTACGTAGTCAACCCACAATAAAGTGTCCACGCTTTTTTTTTTTTGTGGATGGGAAATCATCAAATGACTTCTCCCGCTCTGGGCGGAGCGGGAGGGCGTGTCAAACTTTTACTGACTAAAACCCACCCGTGTTCCTTCTGTTGCCTGTGCCGGGGCCACGGTAACTCTTTCGAACATCCCGCAAGCCTAGCTGGGAACGGTCCACGCTATGAGACTTCAATAATATTATACATATGTATATACGTTACAGTTAAAACTGGTTTTTAGTTAGAACGCGTTTTCACCAGTTAAAACTAGTTTTTACTGGATGCCAACTTGAATTTACTGATATTCAGGTTTTAATTTTAGTTAAAACTAGTTTTAACATTGAATACTAGACAGAACCAGTTTGGGTAGAGAAAATTCTTTGGGGGTAATGATTCAATTGAACCAATGAAGTGTAAGAAGCGCTCGTCTGGGTCACGTGCGGTTGGTCACAGTTCTAACGTAACCTAACCCATTTGGTCGGGGTGCCCTGGCTCGGTTATTGCGACCAATTTGGCTCTTGCCAAGACCTACCAATCAGAGACGATTTCACGAGTGATAAAATCGGACAGATTGTGATTCCTGTTGGGCAAGTGCACAAATGCGTACGACTAAATCTATCAAAGGCATTCAGTAAAAACTAATTTTAACTAGTGAAAACGCGTTCTAACTTAAAACGCGTTTAACTG
This sequence comes from Fissipunctia ypsillon, assembly GCA_947568875.1. Lineage (NCBI taxonomy): Eukaryota > Metazoa > Arthropoda > Insecta > Lepidoptera > Noctuidae > Fissipunctia > Fissipunctia ypsillon. The sequence goes on from OX387659.1 coordinate 18,574,495, forward strand.
TAACACATAAGTACATACACAAACTCACGCCTTCTTCTATGGGGGTAGGCAGGAACTACAGAACGCCACCTGCTATGATCCATCCATATTCCTTTTGCTTCGTTTACGTTCATAGATATGATCACAGGTACACGCACACCGGTTGTAAGTACTACGCACCTTACCTTTCTGAAGAACATGACCAATAATGATTGTTGAGAGGATGAATGAAAGTCAACTAACAAAAGGTATTTACACGGCAGATGTGAGTGGAAACGCCGGGAGGAGACGCCCTAGGAAGACATATACTGACCTTATTGGTGATGTTCTTCAGAAAGGTCAGGTGCGTAGTACTCGCAACCGGCGTGCGTGTATGACCAGATGTATGAACGTAAACGAGGCAAAAGGAGTATGTAAGGATCGTAGCAGGTGGCGTTCTGTAGTTTCTGCCTACCCCCATGGGAAGAAGGCTTGAGTTTATGTATGTATGTATCACCAGTAAGGTCACTATAATAATATGTCCTTCTAGGGCGTGCCCTCCCGGCGTTTCCACTCACATCTACCTTGTAAACACCTTTTATTAGTCGCCTTTCATTCATTCTCTCAACAATAATATTATAGTCTTTCAGAAACCGTTCAATCAAATCATGTGATCACTGCTGACTAACGAAATACTTTTCTCCTAATATTTATCAATAAAACTACGCGTTTATTGTATGGACATACCACATAAGTAATAGGGAAAGCGATTATGTGATTAGCTGAACGATTGAGTGGGCGAGGGCCTTAGTATCATGACGCGAAACTAGCTGAGTGTGGCGTCGTATTGGCGTGGCGTACGATAATCGTGCATGACACGGTAACACCTGAATGACGTAAGAAGGTGACGTCATCATATAAAAGAATATTGTTGGACTGTCTTTTTTTCTTTTCATGTCGACGGTACTTTGGTTGTTTATTATTATTATGTCGTTTGAGCTCAGTAGGTGGCCACGTCGATTGCGGCATCGGTGGTATTCTTTAGATTTTCAAATGTGCAATTGAAAGGGCACTTAGGATACTCCAGCTGGTAAAGTGGAGTCTGAACGGAAGTCCTACACTCGTACTGGGTGGTGGACGGATCAGTAATTCCCCACTTCTTCAAATTGTTTGCAGTGGCCTACTTGGGTCAACATTAAGTAGTAAACATGGAATTAGTATGTACTATAATAGCTCCTTGGTAGTAAAAAAATAAACGTGTGCGGTCGGTGGACCCCCGTTAGGAACAAGAACGAAGTTCCGCACGCACTTACACGCTCTTTTATAATAGAAAGAGACAGAGAGAGACAAAGTCACATAGAGGGCATAACGTTTTTTATATTTCTATGGTAATGATAATATTATGTGATAATTATGTTTTTCGTACCTCATGTGTAGTCTTAGCGTTGCGTTGCGTTGCTTGGCGTTACAGGGGCTTGTGGCTAAGAAATAATAGCCGCATGGGTCGATCGATCAGGTTAAGCTATGCTTGCCGCGGTTGGTCCGTGGATGGGCGACCATCTTTACATATCAAGACCCCTTCGTGCCTCGGAAAGCACGTTAAGCCGTTGGTCCCGGCTGTCATTCGTAAATCTTTGACAGTCGTTACGGGTCGTCAGAAGCCCGAAAGTCTGACAACCAGTCTTACCAAGGGGTACAGTATTACCCCAGTTACTGGGTTGTGGAGGTCAGATAGGCAGTCGCTCTATGTAAAATACTGGTATTCAGCTGCATCCGGTTAGATTGGAAGCCGACCCCAACATAGTTGGGGTCGGCTTCCAATCTTCCAATCGGCATAGTTGGGAAAAGGCTAGGCAGATTGATATATGTGTAATCTTTTTCAAGTTAGAGTATTTACTTACTTTGTTTTTTTTTCGTAAAAGTTGACTCGAACAAATTGAGAAAAGCGCTTTTCTTTTGTTGCCAAGTTTCGCATAATTTAACGAAACTAAGTAGCGCCCATTACAAATGTTACATTTACAAAACAATTCGTTTGCTATGCCTATTGGGATATTTCCCCATTAACAATACAATCTGTAATTTTTATTCAAATATTTTCTATAAATAGTGGTTAGTACTTAAATCGGTGTTAACGATAATATTATCAAAGTAAATATTTCACCACAAAAATAATTTCGCAATGTAACATCCTTCCTTATGATTACGAGGTAAGAACGACTGTAAGGTGACCACGCGGTATGGTAATAATTAAAGTTTGCGTCTAACAAAACTGTTGGCAGGTAAACTAACGCTGAGGCTACCGCAAGTCGTGTCAAGGAGTACATGGGAAGCCATTACCTCCTTCTGCGAAGCAGTAATGCTCGCGAAGGAGGAGGTGGAACGCGTGAGGGAGAGGCAAGCTTTGCGCCCTCACGCCCCTAGTCGCCGCAGGAGACGCCCTGGGCGTCGGGAATTGACAGCCGATTCCCGGCCACCGTAGGCGCGGGCTTGCGGACGGCGAGCAATGGGTAGCTCGCCGTCCGGTAAGGACCAAGCCCGAGTCGACGGCGCGTTGTGTTCCACGCGCGCCTCAAAGAGATGTCAGCACTATTGACGGGGTCCGCTAGGGCCGATGCCAGCTAGGGTTGCGGGATGTTCGAAAGAGTTACCGTGGCCCCGGCACAGGCAACAGAAGGAACACGGGTGGGTTTTAGTCAGTAAAAGTCTGACACGCCCTCCCGCTCCGCCCAGAGCGGGAGAAGTCATTTGATGATTTCCCATCCACAAAAAAAAAAAAAAAAAAAATTGTCGTGTCAAGGAACTTCGTTTCAAAAAACCGTAGTTGAGGATATCCCCACTTGCCACAGTTCGTCGATTTCAATTTTTATCTTTTTCACAAGAAATAACTCTAAAAAAATTCGATGTGGGTGCGAATTCACGCGAATTCCGTTTTTGTTGAGATTTAAAATCAACGCTAGAGCAACCACAGATGAAAAATATACAGATGAGTTTTAACGAAGCACTGTAGATACAGTTAAAATATATTTCGTTCTACGTGAAATGTATTGCGCTTTTTCTCGGCGAGTTGAACAGAATTGGAAGTATATATAATCAAGTTTGTAAATAATTGTTTTATTTCAATCTTTATTTACATTCATGGTATTGGAATGTACACATCCTGCGCGTTGTTTATTTAATCTGCCTATACGTGATGTTTTACTTTTTCTTATTTATTTTACTGCTTTTCGACACTGCCTCATTGGTCTAGTGGTCGCAAGCGCTACTACTGAGCATGAGGTCCAGTGTTCGATTCCTAGGTCGAGCAAAGTGTTATTGGGTTTTTCCATCTGGAATTTCTCCGTAGCAGCCTGGTGTCTGGAATTGTACCTGGTTGATGGCATTAGGCTTGCCCCCTAATATACATCGGACTTAAACAACTGACGAAATGTGGGTGTACTATAGGTACAACTCTGCCTAACCCTTCGGGGAATACAGGCGTGATATTATGTTTTAAAGAGCTGTACAAGAATTCTCAAAAAGTTACCCACATATCGAAATTTAATACATAATTATGAAACCTGATCGTGTGTAACCATCCTAAGACAAACACTGACGTAAAAATCATCAACCATCAGTAGCAAACCAGAAACAACTAAAATGATAACATTATCTAATGTTTACTTACTCATGTTCACCAAGTATCAAGACCTCTTTTACTCTTTTTACTCCAAAGAGAAATGACTAAACGCCGTACAATAAGAGGGATCAAGATTGATTGGCTGTAGTAACAAGGTCTTTGTCATTTAAGATAAATTAATTTTATTACGTCACATTTTATCATGCTGAGATGTTATTAAAGCAGTCACCAGTGATATGATAAGTAGGTGTTATGGGATATTAAGACAATTATAATTTTTTGGTGTTAGAAAGAAACTGTAAGAAAATGAGTGATCTGGATTTACCGGCTTTAGCGGCGAAGGAAAGGGGTGAGTGAAAAGAGTTTTATTATTAATCATTCAATGACTTTTACACTCAGAATTGTAAAAAGGGCTTCATGGGACTGATTAACGCCTCGACTGCCGAAATCGCGGATCTACGCGAGAGACAATGGCTTTTTAATTGTTTTAGTAATTACTAAAGTTTATAAATAATAAAGTTATTAAAGTTTAAGGGTCTGGAGAAGATGGTAATGGTAATCTGACCAAGGATTGTAGTACGGGCGATGTTTATGTTCAGTAGAAATTGTGATAGGCCAAGTGATTCCTAAATGAAAGACAGTTTATGAATGTTGCGTAATAAAACACTGGACAAGATTAAGACCAGCGTCTTAATCTTCATTGTCATAATCAGTTAGTAGATAACACTTTATAGCTGCAAATAGAAAAGTAATACTGCTCATACATGCTTAGCGGCTTGCTGATCCTAATCGAAGTTGAAAACATTAGACACCTTTATGCCCGGTTTTACAAATACTAAACGACAAGTAAATGTAACGCCTAAATATTTTATTTATTTACTAGCTTTTGCCCGCGGCTGGCGCGCATGGATGTCAGAAAATATTCCACGGGAACATACTACCGGGATGAAAAGGAAGCAAAGCGATGGTCGCATACCTAATAGCCTAGGAAAGGTCATTGACTCCTGTCCTAGCGCTGCACCGCCGGTAACCATAATTATTTTGTTACGCGTAATTTTGAATCTGTGATATCTATTAAAGTATTCATTTAAATGATATGATGTCAGGCATATTTTAAATTAAATTAAATGTACAGATTAAATAACATATTTTATTGGATGACGATTGTTATAATACAGGTCAAAATAGTTTCGGAAATAACAATGAATTTTTTATCAAATACTGAAAGATAGAAATGGTTACTGTGGGTCATCCCACAATCAATTGTCAATGGTCATGTGGGATAGACAATGCTATTGCAGATTTTTGTTGAAATTTTTAAGACGTATCCTGTAGGTAGACCATTAATTTTATGTATCTCTTACGATTTACGAGGCGCATCGTAAAGCTTCGAGTCGGCATGATTTTTTCGACATCTTCAACAATCATTGCTATTTGACATTCAATTTACGAAAAACCGTAATTAATTATATACTTAATCCTTTCTCATGAATCACTCCGTTTATTGGTGGAAACTCTTTGAAAATACGTTCAGTAGTTTTTGAGTTTATCGCGTATAGACAGACGGACAGTCAAACGTGGCGTGGGGACTCTGTTTTATAATACATAATATGTATGTAGGATTTATTCAGGCATTACATTTAGGTGTTATCCAGTGTTAGCGAAAACGGGTATTAGTGGCACACACCGATCAATGGAATGCCTTCAGTGGATGTATTGTTTTATTAGTTTCCCCTAAAACGTACAAAACTAAAAAAGATATACAAAAGTAAACAGGCGTACGAATTGCTTTTTCTTGTAATCTTAAATTTAGATATATCAAAGTGTCGAAATAAGAAGTCTGAGCCATTTGGAACCACCGAGGAGGCTTATTTTAGATACAGCCGACAGCACACGTGATTTAGGAGATATTTTTTGTAGGCATCGACTTTTCAAAATAGGTTTTGGTAGCTAGACTAGAAATGTCGATTGGTGCTCCAAATTCCGAGTTTTGTTTAAAAATCTCAGCCAGGGACTTATTTTCTGGGTGAAAAAAAAAACTTTTATACCTACAATCATCGAAATAGTATGTGTACTGATTGTATAGGAATTTGATTTTTATTTTATTGAGTTTCATAATGAAACTTGTTTAGTATAACGGGTAGAATCCTTTGAGGAATTCAGGTGACTAAATCGCCATTAAAATGAACGTGATTTCAATCATCATCATTATTTCAAACTTTATCCACACAACATGTATACATGTACTCTAAACAGTCATGAATATATGTATCCACAATCTCATTATTTTGTCCATTCATTTTAAACATTATCAGGTACTTAATTAATCCAATGCAATGCACGGGGGAACAAAGATTCTGTTGAGCAGGATATGTCGGTAGACTATAAAAACAATATGTACTTAATTTCTTTTAAGGAAGGTCAAGAATAAACTGTCGTGATTACAAACGTACTACATACTAGAAAAAGAAACAGTTGAAAATATTAATTACTAAGAATGTTAGCATGTTTTTACTCATTCCATTTGCAAGGAAATTACGAAGACATGATGATGTCTTCGTAATTTCTATAAGTGATTCTGCTATAAGTGATGACTTAGCCCAATTTATTCGGGGTCGGCGCAACATGTCTTTTTCTTTCATACTTCTCTATTAGTCGTCATCTCGGTAGTCACCCCCTTTCTAGCCATATCATCTTTCACACAGTCCAGCCATCGTTTCTTTGGTCTTCCTCTACTATTATAGCCATCCATATTCATACTCAAAAACAACGAATATCAATAACATTACTTGTGTGAGATACATTGTAGTAACTTTTGTAGAAACCTAAATTAAATAAATAAATAAAACTATTGTACCGTGAGAGACAAACAGTGGGTATGCGACCATATCTTATCCACGTAAAGGGATAGGTTATATTTAGCAAGTTATACAACGTGCCGCTAAAATAGGGCGACATTAATTTAACACACGGGTAAATCATAAAAAGATTTATAAATAAAATTTTTATATTAAAATTTTCATACTAACTATGTAAGTAATAAAGCTCTCTCTTTCCTTCAATTCGCTTACTCTTTGCACGTTTTTGGTTTTAATTTCATATAAGCGATGTTACAATCCGTGACCCCAACAAATGACCTCTCTGCTACAGTTCTTTAACTATAGGTTACTCAAGATGCTATTTTAGAAAAGTGTAAATAAATCAATAAATTATTAACGTTAAATGAAATTAAAATATTTTTATAAAACGAAAATGTGAAACAGTATAAGTGTGTTAAGAATTAATGTCGCCATTAATGCGGTACGCTGTACATTTGTCACATAAAAGATTCATCTGACTAAGGTACAACTTACGCTGATCTGCAAATAATCTGTGGGTTTATAGATAGAGGTCGGATTAGCTTGCAGGCTTAGGTTTTGACTGTATCTATAATTAGGTATAGCTTAACAATTTCGTAGGTTGGAATGTGCGCTTTTATAATTTCTAAGATACTATACTATAATGGACGACGGCCTACGTCCACATCACGACATCACGATAACAAAGGGAAATTAAATTTATGGAAATATATTTTAAGTATAATATATTTTATAATATGCACGTATTTTCATACATTTGATGGACGTGGACGTGGACGTCCATGATAACATCGTCACGTCAGAAATTATAAAAGCGCACAATTTACTTGAATCTCAGACGTAAAACGCGCGAATAGATAATTATGAAATCTTCACTCATTGCTCTTTGTTCCTTATTTATCAGTTTCTAAATAAAACATGCCAAACGCAAACGCAAACGGCTGATGTGAGTCAAAACGCCGGGAGGGGACGCCCTAGGAAGACATATAGTGATCTTATTGGTGATGTTCTTCAGAAAGGTCAGGTGCGTAGTACTCGCAACCGGCGTGCGTGTATGACCAGATGTATGAATATAAACGAGGCAAAAGGAGTATGTAAGGATCGTAGCAGGTGGCGTTCTGTAGTTTCTGCCTACCCCCATGGGAAGAAGGCGTGAGTTTATCTGTGTTTGTGTATGTATAAACAAAGATCTCAGATTTTACATGTACATAATTATAGAATCATGATATCGAGCAATGTTTGTAATTATTGCAAATTGGAATGTTTCGTGATATTTTTAGGGTTCTGTACCTCGGAGTCTACTCTCTAAGTACGTCAACGAAGATACGGGCCCATCCGACAGTAGTTAATCCGCCAAAACAAATGTAAAATTAAAAATTTCGGATGGACGAAAACACATCGGGCGTAGCGACAACTGTAAAATCGTGTTGTCATTCATTCTTAGTTCGGATACTGAACTAATCTTATGTTCGTAAGTGATACGGAGTAGGGAACAAGCGTAACTTCGGCCGAAACTACGGACTTCGTGCTTAGGGAATAGACCCCTCCTCAAAAGGAAAAAAAAAAGGGAACCCTTACAGGATCACTTTGTTGTCCATCTGTCTGTCAGTCTGTCAAGACCCTTTTTCTCAGGAACGTGGGGAGTATCAAGTTGAAATTAATATCAAATACGTAAATCTATAGTCCCTTGGAGCTCTAAAAGAATCAAGCTTCTAAGTCAACGAATTAAAAATACGGCCATTTATACGAAATATTTAGATACTCGCAAATAAATCAAAACTTGGTATTACCCGTTTGGAATCATTAAAGTTGGCAAAAAGCAAGCTCTCACAGCACAAGTTAAGGAAAAAGTCCGAAAATTAATAATTTGTGGTTATATCATATATTTTTTTTGCGATTACAAAGTTACATTTGCAGTTGGAGAATAGACCGTGACGTATATTGATGTATGGGAGAACATGTTTTACAACTACAATGTTAAGTTTGTTATTGGGATAAATCCATCGCAACTGCGCACGCACAATAAAGGGTTCCGTATACAAATAAACAGTGCCTGTCGACGCCTTTGGCCGGTTTTTTTTTTGTATGAGATTCAACAGAGATCAAGGGAAAATCTTTTAATGTTAATTTTGAAATCAGTAGCAACAAGCATTTTCTGGTCTACTAACTATTTTAATATTCTCGTGTCTATAAAAACCATTCATCTAGTTTCTTGAAACTAAGTCCGAAGAAAAAACAAGAAAAAAGAAAACACCTAGAACTATCCTAAGGTAAAAACTCTAAATCAAGATCTTTATAGAATGACCTAAAAGCGTCGATTCTTCTCACATTATTTTTCTTTGTTGTGGCCACAATTTCTAAAGCCAACCAATATTTACTTGTCCAACTTGTATGTTCTTGGAATCGACTCATTTTTAGGGTTCCGTACCCGACGGATGCTAAACGGAATCCTATTACTAAGCCTCCACTGTCCGTCCATCCGTCTGTCAGCGGGTTGTATCTCATGAACCGTATTAAGTAGACAGTTGAGATTTTCACAGATTGTGTATTTCTATTGCTGCTATATCAACAAGTAATCATGTACCATAAACTGTATTTATTCAAAAAATACTAAAAACGCCGATTCATAAGGTATTTTGTTTAAATATGGGCGTCTTTCTGCAACTGCAAAAAAAACAGTATCATTATGAAATATAAAGTTAGCTGAAAAATATTCTTCGTTTAGTAGTTTATTTTTTTAAATATGTAGTGTTAAAATTATTTTGTACAGTGGTACGGAATCCTTCGTGTGCGAGTCCAACTCGCACTTGGCCTGCTTTTTATTAACACATAAGTAAATATTTTATGAGATTACACAATTCATTTGATTTATTGCATGCGTTTGGTAAATTATGACTTGATTTTTGAAAATATTAGAATAACAGTACCTCCATGTCTCATCTCAGACGCCCAATGGGCCAAACTTACGACCCAATGGGTCCCTCTTGATGGCAGGCGACATCGCGGCAGGCCCAGACGGAGATGGCAGGATGAGCTGGACTCTTTCAATAAAATCTGGTCTTTAGCAGCTTTAAACAGAGAGAAGTGGAAAGAGATGAGGAGGTGGGTGGGAGGCCTTTGCCATGCAGTGGGACATCACAAGCTTTTAATAATAGTTCCTCCAATAATAACATGTCAATCAGGAAACCTAGATAGAATAAGTCATTCCCTCTACGTCGATTCCCGTTATTACCATAATCGATATGGGTTTTCCTTAGGAGAGGTACCAGTGGGACGGAACGCCCTAGAAAGACATAATTATGTATAGTGACCTTATTGGTGATGTTCTTTAGAAAGGTCAGGTGCATAGTACTCGCAACCGGTGTGCGGGTACGAGTGTATAACCACATATGATAAAATTTAATGACAATTATTGATAAAATGACAATGAAATTGATCGTATTGCCTTTTTATTTTGACAGTTCAGCCACGTTAGCGTTATTTACGTTGTTGAGCAGACTAATTGTTCAAACCTATAAAGCAATGGATTTGGAATATCCTTCAAGACCTTCGGATTATGATTGAAAGAGTGATACGCAATTAGCGTACAGATGTCTTGTATAAACGTAAACGAAGCAGAGTATGTAAGGGTCGTAGCAGGTGGCGTTCTGTAGTTTCTGCCAACCCCATGGGAAGAAAGCGTGAGTTTAAGTATGTATGTGTATAGATAAAAGTTAACAGTAACCTATTATTGTAAAGGACAATTGTGATGGTCAAAGCAAAAACAGAACGATCGCCATTTTGGATACAACAGCAGGAACGACCAGTTTACTAAAAAGCACTAGGAATAAAATACAAAACAAAACACTGCTGGCTTATCTCTTCGCACGTGAGTGGGTATACAAACCAACGAGCATTGAGGTGACTTTAAATTGGCCACAAGCACAATCACAATAATAATCTATACAGTTGGTACACACACAGTAAGTTTGTTACTTGAACTCTACGGATATATGCATTTTAGACCTTAATATTAAAGGAAGCTATTAGAATAGTAATTGAAAAAAAAACAATCATAATATTCCAATATAATATACGTTTATTCCAAAATGTCACAGAATAACCTCCCACCGAGAATCTCTCACAGGCATGTAATCTGGCCACTCATCATTTTCGTCAATAACGTTACCTCTATCATTCAATCTTGCTTTCATAGCATTCTGTTTATTTTTATTTATATACGCCTTTCTATAAACACTGCGCCAATCAGCATCCCTCCCGTTTCTCATCTTCGGAAAGTCTCGTCTAAACAGCCGGGACCACAAGTTTTCTTCTTTTAAAACTTTGTTTAGCTTTTTTGAAGATTGCGCAATGTTTAAAATGTCAATGAGGGACAAACTTAGTAGAATATTAAATAATGCGTCGTCGGGTAGACCGTACAGATTGCTGCACGGTTGACTGTGATAGCTTAATATGCTGTTCTTTACAGGGATAATAATTCTATCTTTCAAAGAAATTACTAGCTTTTCCAATTGACAGAACGCAGACGGAATACCTAAGCAAGACGTTTTTAGATGTTCATTAATGGGCAGACATAACGAATGAATTTCTTTAGTAGCATCGATGATTGCATTGATAAGCATTGTATCATTAAGGGCACACACGATTATATTCGCAGGTGAATCTTCGTATGGATACAAAACAATATGTATATCATAAACTTGATGGCAATCCCTTCTTTTGGCTAAAATGTAATCAACAACGTCGATTTCTGTATTTCCACTCTGTACGAAATCATTTTCTTTGATTACAATGAGAAGTAAAGCGAAGAACAAGTCCCGTTTCAAAGTTTCTGGCTTGATTAACGCCTCTATCAATTCGTTCAATGTTCGGTGGAACTGGGGCGAGATTGCCTTATTCTTGTTCGAAGTAAGACTACACAACCACTTCATTGTCTTGTGCCTTTCAAGTCTTCCGATGTTTTATTTTATTGCCTATTAAAATTTTCTTCCTGGCGTTTTATGATACTTCTTTATTCGGACGTCATCTTGACATTTTAAGGTAATTATTTTTATTTAATAGACTTTTTGGAATATATTGATTTATGATTCGAATACAAACTTCTTTCATTTTCTTCTGTTTAGTAAAATCTTTGTAACTCTGCTTTGTAATTAATGTATTTTATTTTTTTATTTATTTTATTTTATTTTGGCATCAAACAGTCATATACAAACAATATAATTCTTCAGACAGTTGGTTCCTTACAATAGACCTATAGTGATATAATGGTAAACATAAGTACAATAAACTCATAATAAGGAAAGACGCGCAAGAAATACATGTTCATTTTTGTATCAAAACATAAGTTCAATTAGACATAATCATTATCAGTTTACAAAGTAAAGTAAAGGTAGATAAGGTAGAAATAGTAAGTTTTAACTAGGTGATATATCTACTTTTAAGTTTTAGTTTAAGGCTATTAAGAGAAATGTTAAAAATATCTATGTCTGTAAATTGTCTATTATAATTAATTGCTAGTGGAACGGTATAAAAATGAGTTACGAGTGTGTGTTTTATTTAGTCGAGGAGGAACAAAAAGTGGTGTGGTACGTGAGGGGCGTACGGGTAGGCGAGCGTGTGCTTTTAGTGATATTTTACCAAGTAATGATGGTGATTCGGTCAACGAGTTTAAAATTTTGAACAATTGAATAATGTCGAACATATCTCGTCTGTTACGTAGACTTATCAGTTTATGCCTACGCATTGCATCTTCATACGCAGCGTCGTAAATTTTATTGCGATAGTTAAGTGATTTTAAAAACTTTTTTGTATCCTTTCTATCCTGTTTATATGTATGTTAAAACATGGGCTCCATACAGTGCTACAAAAGTCTAGAATAGAGCGGACAAATGAAAAATAAAGAATTTTTAGAGTGATAAGATTTTTAAAAGGTTTACTAATTCGCAAAATAAATCCTAGGCGGCGAAATGCGGAGCTGACTATGCGGTCTAAATGATGAGTAAATGTTAATTTGGAGTCCATAACGAGACCTAGGTCTCTAATGGTGGAAACTTTTTTAAGAATTAAGCCATTTATGGTGTAGTTGAAATGTAATGGGTAAGTTTTCCGCGTATATGACATACTGAAACATTTATCTATGTTGAGATAGAGCTAATTTGTTGTACAGTAATTATGCAAATTTATTAAATCACTTTGTAATTTAGAGCAATCTCTAGACCACTCGGAATATTTTCATATCATCAGCGTAAAGTAAGTGAAGGTGATCAAATATGGTTCCTATGTCATTAATGTAGAGGCTGAAGAGCAAGGGTCCCACATGGGAACCTTGGGGAACTCCGTATTAAGCCAGGAATAACTTGCACTGAAATATCCAAGTATTGCATGCTCTTGTGATATCACAAGAGCATGCAAACTACTTGGATATTACCTATGTTATCATCAATCAGACGTTGTTTGTACAAGGTAAACTCTCAGTTAACTTGTATTGTGTTTATTATAAAGTGCTGGCAGATCCAAAACTATAATAGTTCGTAATGAAAATTAAACACTGAAATCAGACAAATTTCTCGCTGGTACACTGGTGAACCACTCGCCGTCAACCTTCAAGCCGCGCCGGTACACCGGTGTACCAACCGATTCACGTGGCTTAACCCCTCTCCCCCCTCCCCTCTCTCTCTCCTCTGCCTCCCTTCGGGGAAACAAGGCGTGATGTTATGTTATGTGTTATGTAAAATGTTTTCGTATCTATTACGATATATGACGGTAAGTGGATGAATATTCATTTATATGTAGTTATTACATCGTTTTATATAATATCTGCACGAAATAACATCATAGATACATTTTCTTTGGGCAAATTATGTTACATAAACAAATCACACTTTCGGACACTGTGTTGTCATCATATTTTGTTAATAATACGTCTCTCGTAACACGAGTTTTGTTTACATTTTATAGTATAGTCTGTTTATTCAAGAGCACAAAACAATTTATATACCTACGTTAGTAGACCACTTTTTGTGAGCGGAGTCATAAGGTCATGTCACGCGTATTCAGCGCCCGCGCGTGGCACTGGCTGTGTTACAAATTTCCTGACCTTTGATCGGGTATCACTCCCAGATTCCTAAATCGAGCCACCGTGCATTTCCATGTAAAGTATCAGGGCTTAAAACATCAAAATAATGATGATTCAAAGAAAAAGTTTTTATGCAATTTTGAAGCAGACATACTGGCGATCATTTTGATGTCATCATTGTTCCAAATTTGAATTCATAATCTTTTAAATAGCCACAGAACTTTATAAAAAAACATGCAGTGTGGCTCGAGGAGTCCGGGAGTATAATATCTACAAGATAATGACTTTCCTAAGTTAGGAGATCTTTTGTATTTCCCTTCATTTCATAATATAACTATTTTCTGTTCAGCTATTTTCCTAGATGTTTCTCATATTTGCTTCTTATCTTTACTTGATCGGAGAAAATACAATCTTTCATAATGTTTTCTGATATTGACACAAGTATTACTCGCTGATATTATAGCTTCACGAATAGTCTTATCAGAATATTGGGAATCAAATAGTCTACTGAATAATATTTGTTACATAAAGACTCGTATTATATGTAAAGGTCGGCCACAAAATATAGCTACCGTTTGTACCTAATTGTCATTACTTGACTAATGATGTACTGATCGTGAATGTTAAAATCCGTTGGCGTGATGTATAACTGGGTGTCCAATCGCTCCATTTGACTTTAGTCGTTTAGATCCACGCCATATAGCGCTATGCCTTAATTGGTCATATAATTGTTTGGTACGATTTATCCGTCGGTCATTAGTTCATAACCCAACTGCAGTGAAGCCAAAAAAGGAGGGTTATTTACCTACTTCTTTTGTGGTTTCTTGAGTTTTTTTTTTTGCGTTTTTGGTTTTATTTTTGTAAAGAATAAACAGTTTTTCTATCTTACTCGTTTTTTCTTCTAATAATTATAGGCAACTTGTTTCCTTTGGAACTGCTCTAAAGTACTTAATCAATTTTATTTTGTAATGAGAACTTTCGTGGTCTAATAACAATGTAATAGTAATTAAAAAATACTCATTTGTTCGAGCACGCTGCAATTATTTACAAATTGGGGGTTGATGTTCTTTTCGTATAATTATAGGCGTATTTGACCTACAAAGTTTAATGGATTCTCGATTAACCGTGATTCTGAAAATGTATTTCATCATTATTTTCCAGCCAAGGCCCGCGAAGAATGGAAGACGCCCATGAAAGAAATAGACGCAGCCCTCATAGCGTGTACTTTTGGAAGGTTTCATATAAAGCTACTGTTCATTGCTTTTGTGGGATTCTTGGCGGGAATTCTGGCTAGTTCTACAACAGCCTATCTGCTCCCTAGTGCAGAATGTGATTTAGAAATGGACTTATTGCAAAAAGGACTGCTCAATGCTATGCCGTATGTCGGTAAGTTGAAATTCTTGAATCCACTATAGCTTACAGATGCAAATTGATAATTATAACTCTCCAAAATCGTCAAAAATAAGGAAAAGGAGTGCTCTACTGCTCATAAGGCCACAAAAGTTAGGGTTCGAAAAATAATCAAACTATTAAAGAAAATATTTCCAATATTGCTAAAAACCTCACCAAACTTGAGAAACGGTAAATTTATAGCGGCAGGAGTTATGCTGGCTAATGGAAAAGTAGCACCTGGACGTATATTTATTGAAAAAGGGACATGGCCCGAGGTCGGACTACATAGAAGGAATGGCAGCGAACCGCAGCTGACTACGGCGATCGATTCGAATGCATGATATATGAACGTTGAAGTATCGAGTGCTCCAGGTATAACTTGCACCAAAGAGAATAGGAAAATAATTGAGTGACGAGTTACTTGCGTTTGTTTAGAAAATTGTTAATTTTATCACCGTCTATGTTACGGTGGTTTTTTTTTTAATGTAGATTACTATCAGGCTATGGCCCAACTCCGCTTCAGTGGACTAAAATGTAATAAATCCTGAACACGAATCTAAATAAAAATCACGTAAATCTGATAGGTAATTCCCCTTTTATACACATATAATAATAATAATAAAATTAATGTATACAAAATATTGTAAAACATTTTAAAAGAGTAATTAATAGTTACTTGCCCATTCTTCTCCATACGAAACCTCCTTTTGGAAGGGGCATCTCGAATCAATTCTATTCTCTTGTACACTTTGACGTTCAAAAGTAGGCTTAGTGGCCTAATGGAATCAAACGGATCGGACAGAATTGAT
This sequence comes from Fissipunctia ypsillon, assembly GCA_947568875.1. Taxonomy (NCBI): domain Eukaryota; kingdom Metazoa; phylum Arthropoda; class Insecta; order Lepidoptera; family Noctuidae; genus Fissipunctia; species Fissipunctia ypsillon. The sequence continues at coordinate 18,590,203 of OX387659.1, forward strand.
GTTTATTTAAAATGTTCAAGGATAAAATCGAAATACGACTATAATTGGCTTCAGCTAGACTAGACTTTAAATGTCGCACTGCAGACAAAATTAATTTCCACCATTGTTCACTGTCTGTTTATTAAGTCCAGTTTTCTTTCTAAAGATTTCCTGCACCGTTAGATTACCTTAGCAGCTTCACATACGTCAATGCAAAAATCATATATCACGTTCCAGATTTTGAACCCACAACCTGCTACCTAGAAGGTGTGTTTCCGTAAACCTTTTGAGAACACTACAGGTACACAAAGGATGTAAGGAGAAAATAATATCTCCGTCATCCTTTGACAAAGTTGACGGCGATTTCTTGTTCTTTTGTACGATGGAAACCGACTACGGCCATACGCAATAACCTATTTTCAGAAAAAAACAGATCGCTATTGATAGTAGAGAGTATAATTCTATCTGTCCTTATGTCAGGCCTGTAAGATTCCATAATCTCTTATAGATTATTGGGACGTTAAACTATAGATAGATAGGTTTTTCTATCTCCAGTATGCCAAAACTGATGATAGATAGGTTATTGTGTTCGGCCGTAAGACTTGTCATATGTTATCTTCACTTTTAGGAATGATTTATGCTATACTAAGTCAGCTTCGAGATGAAAAACCAATAGAGCTTAGTAAATGCAAATTGTCTTTAAATGATGATACCTACCAATTTAAATCTGCGTCTCGTTTGTGACTCATTTGGACACGATTAAGTCAAACCCCTCGACCAGCACCCTAATTTGCGTAACAACTATCTATCACAATTTGAATGATTTTGAAGGAAATTGCTAATCCATTGCTTCATATGTTCGAAAAATTTGTCTGCTCACCAACGTAAATAACGCAATAAATGTTGTTGAACTGTCAAAATTAAACCGATTCCTATTGTGTGTGTGTTACGTAATTGCCCCGCCAGGGAAGCCTTATGCCTATACAGGGTTATATTTAATTGACTAGCTGAACTCTTTTGTTTTATCATGTTTAGATATCAATACCTATTGCGTCTGCGGAGTTTAGCTAGCCAATTCAAAATAACTCCGTATATGCCTATTTAGGCCTTCTCCCTTTTATGCCACGGTTTTAAATTATCAAGTGTCCCATACAACACTTCAGTACCTACTCGTCCCAAATATTATATGGGACGGCTGATATTTCTTTCGCAATTACGATGTTGGTCCCATGGAGAAAGTTGTTCAGTTTGATGGTCTGTACCACATCCTTAAATATGACCACACATTTCTGATACACTCTGTATAAAGTTTTCACCCAAATATTTAATAGATAAAGTCAATCCTTAATTTATTGTATAAATGTAATTATTTCAGGGATGCTTTTATCGTCTGTAGTAGCCGGTTTCCTTACAGACGCATTTGGAAGGAAAATTTTCGTAGGAGTTGGTTTCCTTGGATTATTTATTTTTCAACTAATTGGCGGTTCCAGCCAAACGTTCGAAGTACTTGCTGCTGCTAAGTTTTTTGAAGGATTATTGTAAGTACCTATAATATAATATTTCTTTTGAATAGTCACAAAAAAATAAAAACATATTCATCTTTTATGACTAATGGAAATTCTGTCAAATTTAAAGTGACGGTATACGAAAGAAATATTATGAAAATTATTTAGCTATTTCTTAAGAAGAAACAAAAATAGGTTTACTTAGGCCATTTCTCATTGTGAAACATTATTATTTTTGATTAAAAGATACCTACTAACCGAGCTTATATATTTCAAAGTATATTTTATAAGTACTATCAACACGAATGGCCAATCTAGATTCATCGATATTACAATTAGCCAAAAGCAAATTACATCAGTCTTGTAATGAATGGAATTTCCATAATAATTATAATCCATGGAAAACATTGAAACGAAACATAATATTATATCCTTTCAATACCTTCCACATAATTAATTCGCGAAATCAATAACGTGTTAAAATTTTATCAGCAAAAGCGTTCAATCGTGGTTGGATCATTCGTTTTAATTTATAACCAACACAATCATAATTTTCTTTGTGTAAGCTTTGCATCAATATTTAACATACACGTAAACGTGTACCATTCAAAATAATACAACTTAACATTCAATTGCATTTACTCTTTCATTTGCAATGATCTCGACATTTTGGACAATATTATTGTTTGTGAAAGGGTAACTGTCAAAATTTATTTCAATTAAATTCACTACTTATCCGTGAAGCCGCAAATATACAAGCCTGTAGCTTGAACACAAGCATGCAAGAAGCTTGAACAAAAATATGCAAGAGTTGCATGCCATTGTGCCATAATTACTTCATGTCACAAAAAATCAATCTGCCTAGCCTTTTCCCAACTATGTTGGGGTCAGCTTCCAGTTTAATTCGATGCAGCTGAATACCAGTACCTATTTTATATGGAGCGACTGCCTATCTGACCTCGACAACCCAGTTACTGGGTAATACGATACCCCGTGGTAAGACTTTCAGGCTTCTGACGACCCGTAACTACTGTCTACGAATGACAGCCAGAACCAATTGCTTAACTGGTTTCGGTGTATAATGGATGATCACCCATCTATGGACTGACCTCGGCAAGCGTTGCTTAACCTTGAAGATCGACCCGTGCAGCTGTTATTATTTAGCCACGAACCCTACCACAGGCATGTGTATTACTTGCAATACGGTGAAATTAGACTTACCAAACCAAAGGCAGATTGTCACGGTCTAAAAGTTTTCTTTTGTTATAATAAAATTAATGTCTAGGCTAAGTTTTCTTTGGACATGGCTTGCTCTTTTGGACCTTTATTCAATAATTTTTCTTTGCCTTTTCTATCTACGAGGTCAGACTTGGAATTCTTAGCATTGTTTAGACACAAAAGAATAATGTTTTAAGCTTGCTGTAATTATTTCGTCACAATAGAGCATTCTGAATTTCTCAGAACGCGGTTGCTATTTTCGCTGACTTTAAAATGAGGCTGTTCATTTGATAGTCCTGTCATTATTCGTATCTATAGGCTAAAGAGCTAATAATCAAGAAAGATAATTTCATAATTCTAGTATTTTTACATAGTTTAAGTAGCCGTTTAGTACCTACTATTTCCGTTTGCTGATGCTTACGCCTAGGTATGGAAGTGAATGTTGGGTGTGGTTAAAGAAGCATGAAAGTAGAATAAATGCTGCGTTCCTTACGAAGCATGTGTGATGTCACTATGAATGACAGGCTGAGGAATGGTGTGATAATAAGCCAACAGTGCGGCTAAAAAGATGTAGTGACAAAAACAAAAAAGAGTATGCTTAGGGTTTGGTCATGTTGAGAGGATAAAAAATGAAAGGCGACTAAAAATATTTACACGGCAGATGTGAGTTGAAACGCCATGAGGGGACATACCTTATTGGTGATGTTCTTCAGAAAGGTCAGGTGCGTAGTACTCGCAACCGGCGTGCGTGTATGACCAGATGTATGAATGTAAACGAGGCAAAAGGAGTATGTAAGGATCGTAGCAGGTGGCGTTCTGTAGTTTCTGCCTACCCCCATGGGAAGAAGGCGTGAGTTTATGTATGTGTATGTATTTCCGTATACGAGTGTCAGCACTTTTAAATTCCATACAAACCATGCTGTACATCTATTTTGAAACTGTCGACTGTCACATATTATTCTATTAATGCACTAGGCTTAACATGCAGCAATACCATGATCCACAGGGTAAGACATTAGAGTTATCGACTGTACCTACGAGGAGGGATCAAAAAGTAGTGAGAATGAGATAGAATATAATGACAATTGATAACATAATAATTTATTTTTCTACATAGTCTCCGAGTCTCTCTACACACCGAGTCCAGCGCTTTTCCAAGGCTTCAATCCCTTTCAAAAAAAAGTTTTTTCTTGGTCCTGCAAAAAGCTCTCCACGGCATCCATCACCTCGTTATCGTCTTCGTATCTGTTTCTTCCATTTTGGGAACAGATAAAAATCGCTAGGCGCCAGATCTGGTGAATAAGGGGGGTGGTCAACCAATTCGAAGCCAGCTTGCTGAATGGCAGCCATCACAACTGCCGAACTGTGCGCGGGTGCGTTGTCGTGATGAAACAGCACGCCCCTTCGAAGTTTCCCTCTCCTTTTCTCTTTGATGGCATTCCTCAACTTGGGAATTAAAGCTGCATAATATTGGCCTGTAATAGTGGTTCCCTTCTGAGTCCCAAAATATTGAGGCCTTGCCAGCCGATGCCACGGAACGAAACTTCTTCGGGGTCGGTGATGATGGCCGTTTCCATTGCGAAGATTGCTGTTTTGTCTCGGGATCAAAATGATGGACCCATGTTTCGTTCATTGTTACGAAACGAGACAAAAAGTTTTCAGAATCTTCTTGAAACTTGTCCAACAATGTCTTCGAAATGTCAAGTCGATTTTGTTTCTGACTGTCGGTTAACATTCTCGGCACCCATCTTGCGGAGACTTTTCTCATATTCAAAGATTGTTTCAATATGGATTGAATACTTCCATATGAAATGCCCGTTTCTTGAATTAGGTATCGGATGGTAACTCTTCGATCGCTCAATACAATTTTCTCGACTTTCACAACATTTTCTTGGGTGACTGACGTCGATGGACGGCCGCAACGATGTTCGTCTTCCGTGCTCGTTCTCCCTACTCGAAATCGAGAAGCCCACCTTGCGACAGTGGAATAAGGCGGAGCAGACTCTCCTAATGTTGCCTCCAAATCGCAATGAATCTCTTGCGTCGTTAACTTTTTTAAACAGAGGTAATAATGGCTCGCACTTCGTTTTTCTCCATTTTCGAGAACACGTTCCGACACGAAGCAAACAAATGACTACATTCAGAAAAAAACAAAAGAGAATCGAAGATTTTTTTCTTTATTAATATTACAAATATGTATCTGAGCTATGCCTGCTAGTATTTATTTTTTTTCTTACCAAGGAGTATGTCGTTCTCACTACTTTTTGATCCCTCTTCGTACATATAAAGCGCTGGCCAGACTGAGATGAATCCCGTGCAGGATGCGCTACAAAATTCATTCGTGCCGATTGTATCAAAGAACTCACACTCGCGCGAGTAGTCGCGTGACTTCCTAATCATTAAAACAATCGACACTTGGGGCCAACCACCACGTCTTAAGCCATATTATTTTAATCTTGGAGATATGCAGGACTTGTACCTTCATCTCTTTCTCACTATGAAGGAAGATAATACGGCTTAAGGCGAAAGCGCCAGGGTAGCCCGCGAAATTCAATTCTTCTTACGTTTTTAGCAATTTGCATGTCAGTATTGGGTTGTATGTTGATTAAAATATGACCGTAACAAATATAGAATTATAATCAATAAAGTCATCAATTCAACTGTTTAAGACCAGGTAATTCCAAGAATTACTATTTCATGAAATCTTGACATTTGAGAATTATAAAACTCAAACTCAAAGCATTTATTTCAATGAAACCAATTACAGGCACTTTTGAATTGTCAAAGAGTAGGTCAGTTAGTCAGAAAATTTAACCTAGTCACCCATTCCAAAACGCAGATCTTTATGGAGAAGAATGGGCAAGAAACTCCATGGACACTCTTTTAAATTTAAATTATTACAAAATCCTGGGTACGTTGTTCTTGTTGCTTATATATGTTAGAACAACGCAAAAAATAAATAAAAACAATTCAAAATATAAGATTAAAAATAAGCCCTGGCAGTTAAGAGATGATCAGTCTCCACTGACGGCGCCGGTTCACGAATATGACGCGTGGATCAGCACCATCCAGCTCAACCATTTTGTAGGGAACCGAATGATCCAACACACGCGCCACCATCAGCGAGACATACTAACTTAAGGAGTTGTATTACTGATTCTAATGATTATAATTATATAAAAACATATTTGTTACGGTCGCGAATCGTACTTTAATCAACATACACCCAGACACTGAGCTGCAAATTGCAAACATCGTAAGAAATTTTGAATTTCGCGGGCTACCTTAGCGCTTCCCCCTTAAGAGGTGGTGGTTGCAGTCGTGTCCTGCAATCCTCTCCACAGTATGAACATTCCTTTATTTGAAATTCATTCATTTATAATCTCAATATTTTATAGGTAGTCGATCTTTTAACCCTTCGTATAACCCGAACGTGGATCTACGCGAGTCAGAATGGCTGAATTGTTTACTGTAATTACGGTTAAATTAACAACATCCAGTGTCCAGACTAAAGCACTAAATAAAGATTGTTTTATTTTTGCGTTGCAGTTTTCTTTTCATCTTTTTTATTTTTTCCAGATACGCGACGGCTTTCAGTGCTTGTGTGTCTTTAACTGCCGAGTTTTCTTACTCAAGTATCAGAGATCGCATGTTGCTATGCCAGTCTTCATTTATAGCAGTATCCCACATAGTCATCGCAGCTATGTCGTGGGTAATCCTAACCAATGACTGGAAGTATTCTTTCTTTGGCGGAAAATTCGGTGAGAATATTACTAAACTATTTTCGCAATATACCGTTTGGGAGGCTCATAAATCCAGTAACTGATAAATAAAGATGACATTATTAGACGATTGACGATTATCTTGTTACATAAATGAGATAGGTTTTTGTTAATATTATATGTTTTTTGCGCTGTGTTAATATAAAAATATTAGATACACCTGTTTTCAAATACTTATTTATACTGGATGAAACGCCGAAACTAATATTTTTATATGAGTTAAATACAGAGTCGGATTCAGCAGGAAATTCTTTATTTTTCTGTCTAGGTCATTAAGCTCTATTTCGTTCGTAGCCACAGACAGATCCGTACTATCAAAGTTAAGACTATCGATAGAGCTTCAAACTTCACTTCAGACCTAACTGTCATTTACTCAAAATCAACTTTGAATTCTATTTACGGCATTTTACCGAATGACAGCATTATAGGTGTTTCGGGTCTGACTATTTGTGTATTCAAACGCACTCACGATACAGGCGAAATTCTCAGGGTGAGGAAACTGTTTTTTAAAGGAGAAAATAAAAGACGAACTGCAAAAGCCGCGACTTTCGAGCCTACAGATATTAATCCTTTCCGCACCCTAGATTCACACAAAGAAATAGAAAGTATATCCCTCAAAGAGTCTCCTAACACGGCACTAAGCCTAAAAGTACCAACATAACACACTCCAGGTTAAGTTACTAAGCATGTTTGCGTAGACCTCTGACAATAAATCCCGACAACAAAGGGCTGGACTCAAAAAAAGGGATTTCGCTCAATCTTTTTTAAACCGCAATTGTGCCGGCATTTTTCTTGACTTTTCACGTTTCAAGTAAAGGTGTAATTTCACTGCTGCGTAGGATGTGCATGTCTGTCAAAAGTATCTTATGAAAGTGTAAGCTAACCCTGTTCAGATGGGCATTTCCCGTAATATTAAGAATGTTCACAGTCTGATCTCAGTGTCAATTTATGTCAAAAATACCTATAATTTCCCGACATTTTTGACAAGTTTTTGTCAGATTTTGAAAGTTTTTAATTACGAGAATTGGGCTTCTGGTTAAATTTTAACGCAACCCCTCACTATAATTAGTTACATATTGATCTGTATTTAGAAGGTTTCAGCTTTGTTATTGTTGCAATAGTTATTGTTTGATTAACATTATACAATTGTGTTTAAGTATCCGAATAATGAAATATTAGCACAGAATTTGTAAGTGGCAGTACAAACTGGCATTCACAAATAGTACGTTTTTGATCCATGCTTACATTTTTATCAGATACTTTTGGAACAGATCATACGCGGGTTGGCTAGGCGAGTCCATTTTTTTTTTGCCAGCCACGCATCCGCACTTCACGTAGCCGTGGGCGTCAATGAAACTGCGTCTTAATGCGGACATTTTGTTTTAACCTTCCAGTGCTCAACACATGGAATTTTTATCTTTACATCATGTCATTATGGGCCTTGGGAGCCTTTTTGATGTACGTGTTCTGTCTGCCGGAGAGCCCCAAATATTTGCTGACGCAGCAAAAGTATGATGAGGCGAGAGAGATACTGATTAAAATATATATGGAGAATACGGGGAAACCAGCTGAGACTTATCCGGTAAGAGTTTTTAATTGGCAATTTTAATACTTTTTATTTTAGCATTTTACTCAGTGTTTTTTTAAGGTAACGGGGAGGCATTGGTGTTTGTCTGTGGGCTTGTTGCGGCCATTACTGTTAGTGACTTTTTAGTTGTTTTGTGGTGAAGAAAAAAAATATCGCCAACCTACACTAAATTAGCGTGTTGCTTTATACTCGCTCTCCTTATGAGAAGAGGCCGTAATCAATTCTTCAAATCTCATGTGACTGTTCTAGAATTAAGGTGATACTTAGTGGGATTTATGTCGGCTTCTCATTCCTCTCAACTGTCGACCAGAGGCGTAGCCTTCATACAACCCGATTCCTATCGGCTTCCCTTCGGAACAACCACTCGTCTTAATGTCTACTATTGTCAAATAATATGGTACACCTGTGTGTGTAACTGTGTATCACATCACATTACATAATTATATTTAATACCAGTTTAATACATCATAAGGTTAAAAACCTACAGGTTTTTGTCTGAGTTCATAAACTCGGATAAAAATCTGTAGGTTTAAAAAAAAATATTCAGTTCGCATGAGAACTGAACAATTTTTTCTTCGGCTGTCCTCTAATGATTATTGTAGCTGCGCTATTGCTGTCGACCGACCTCTAGGAGACAAAATTAAATAGAAATTTAATTGTGTCTCGTAACACGACAGTTGAAGTTTATCAGACCAACGAATTTAGAACTATATCCCGGAATTTTATGTCACTATGCGTGTTTTGCAGTAAGGCCCTTTGTACACGGCACGGTTTTTTTACCGTAAAGAAACCGTGCCGTTGAAAAAACGTGTCTGTCAACAAACTTCCATAGTGATCCATACAACACTGACGATCTTGCTTACTCACCGTAGTTTTCACGGCAAGAAAAACGTGTGTGTCTAACTAACTTATGTATTTATTTAGTTCAATACTCAACTTGAGATACTTGAGATATCCATTAGTCGATATTAAAAAAAGTCAATACGCTCTTTTTAATTAACTTCAATAACGTTGTACAACGGAGTAATTAAATATTTCGAATGTAATTGCAAAGTATTCAAATCTTTCAAAGCGCTTATAAATTAATTTAAAGATAACATTTTGCAGTAAAATACCTTAATTTCTAAATGTTCGTTTTAAATAATTGTTATCTAAGAGTTACTTAAACAATTTAAATATCAAAGAGACTTTGTTATTAAGAGTCGGTGTAATTACGTTAGTATATTCTCAATTTCGAAAATAAAGGTTGTCACTTTTCATTTTATTGCTAGATGTCAACGTCTAAACGTCACTCTTCAAAGAGTGAATTTATTGTCATTCAAAATAATGAGAAATTGCATTATTTTAATTGCATATTGTCTACAATATTATTCAGAATATTGTCTTATATCTTTGCACAGCAGTGGGACACAGGATTTAAAAAAAGTGACGAAATTATCTATCCCCATTTTAGCTATTCAAAGATATACCTTGACCGACTGATTGACTGACTGACAACGCACTGCCTGAATTACAAAAAATATAAATAATCATCATCTGCCTAGCCTTTTCCCTATACTTATATTGGGGTCGGCTTCCAGTCCAACCGGATGCAGCTGAGTACCAGTACTTTACATAGAGCGACTGCTTATCTGACCTCCACAATCCAGTTACTGGGAAATACGATACCCCTAGGTAAGACTGGTTGTCAACTTTCGGGCTTCTGACGACTAGGTAAGGACTTTCAAAGATCCATGAATGACAGCCGGGACCAACGGCTTAACGTGCTTTCCGAGGCACGGAGGTGTCTCGGCATGTAAAGACCCATCCACGGACCAACTGCGGAAAGCGTAGCTTAACCTGATTGATCGACCCGTGCGGCTGTTATTACTTAGCCACGAGCCGCTCCTTAGCCACGAGTCCCTCACGTACAATGTACCTATGTACATGCATATATTAGGTACATACATGACGGACTATGTCTGTGCAGTTGTTAGGTTTTGAAATACCTACTAAAAAGTGATCTAAAAAACGAAAACTGCAATCAAAATCGAATTCACAAAACCTAGAGTTATAAGTCAAACAAACTTCCCAACTATCGGAAAGAACTAAAAAACCCCAGGTTTCCATATCTTTTGAAACAGCTAAGCCCCTTAGCCACGAGCCCAAAAAATATAAATATGAACTCAAGGACTCACTAAAAAGTCTTAAAACTCAAATCGTTCTATCCTATAAGCAGTTCAAACGGGGGTTTAAAGTTTGGATGCAAACGAAGTCGCGTGCTCTCGATGTCAACAACATAATTATTTATAAAATGTCAGACAGCTGCGGTGTCAGAGATGACATATAAGGCACAGATATATGCCAACGCCCTTGAGTGCATAAACCTGTGTGTTCTGTGCTGAGCTCATGCAACGCGTCGTACGTCCACCCAGTAATACTGGACTTGCCCATCAAGGACCACTGTCCAAAATTAGTTGCATTATCAATTTATTATACATAAAACAAAATATATTATATTAAAACGCGCATATTAAAAGATAAATAATTAAATTATCTTTAATATGGTGAAGGTTTCATAAAAAATTGCGTGATTCTCAGTTTTTTATCCTCGTTAGACATAACTTGACAAATTAATTACACTAAAATATTCACATTTTAAGTCATTTACGAAATGCTCTTATTAAGAAATAATTTAACATATATTTTTTCCAAATCATTAAGGCTACTGGTTTAGACGTGATTTTCAGTTTAAAATCATTAAAAGTTGGTTTTCGTCGCCTTAACAACCCTAGTCTGAAGTCAAGAGTTTAATTGATACCGTTTGCATTTTACAAATTGTTGTTTATTTTAAATTGAAGTACCTACTTACATTATTCTGTTTGAACTGGAACTTTTCATATAAAAGGTGTTTTAAAAGAGTGTGAACATTGCTTTTTGATTTTATTGAAATTGAAAGTTATGTTACTTTGGATTTATTTGAAAGATAGCATTTTGGATTAAGTCGTATTGTAAAAGATAAGTGATTGGATTTATAGAGTGATAAAAGAAGTCGTTGTTATAATAATGTGTAGGTATTTAGATAAATTAATATTTTTTAAACTTTTAAATATGATTGACTTGTAAAAGTGTTTGTACAAACCTACTTACAGAAATAAAATCATTTAACATCTATATGCACCCGATGGGATTCCCCTTCGGCAAAAATGACGAACTTCCATACAAACGTTCATTCCCTATTTAACCCCTTTAGGGGACGAATTTTCCAAAACCATTCCTAAATGCTCATCTTATTCGTTATAAAAGGAACTTTTGTGCAAAATTTCATGCTTCTAGACCCAGCAGTTTAGTCTGTGCGTAGTCTGTCAGTGAATGAATGAATGAATGAATGAATTTAAGATCTTTATTAAGTAGAACAACCACACCACCACCACCTTGTGAACATCCACATCCAAACACGAACCTTCTAATCTCCGAAAAAAAAAGATAAATCTTGATACAGATAGTGTGATTTCGTCGTTTTCATCTTTGAAATAAAGATAAGATCATCAAACAAATGGACCGTTGCAAGGAAAAATCAGTTTACTATGGAAACCTCGTATTAATATAACCAGTAAATATTACGGCGGAATGTATTGCGATTATAACGTACTGCCTATTAACACACCACACAAGGAAACTTCAAGAAGGCTCAATGCTAATAACATCAAAAAAATACCCCCTTATTTTGTCTTTCGAGGTTATAAGAGACGCAGATCGCGTAGCGTAGAATTAAATAGCTTATAACTATCCTCGAGAATTGGGCTACCAAATGCAAAAAAGAATTTTTCAAAACCGACTTTTTATTCACAATTTCATGGGTTAAATTTGTTCGCACGGGACCCTAATTATTTTTCTAAAATAAAAGTAGCCTTAGTTACTCCTTATAACATTAGCTATCTGCCAGTGAAAGTCACGTCAAAATCGGTAAAGCCGTTTTGTAGATTATCCGGAACAAACAAACAGACAGATAGACAACATGTTTAAAAATTGCTTTTTTGTTCTACGTACTGTATATACTTTCTTATGCAATTAGTTAAAAGTTGTTATTTTGACATTACAAACAGACACTTCATATTTATTTATTTGTGTAGATGATGTTGATGATGTAGAGATGATGTTTACGATTTTATTATTTTTTTATTTCTGCTTGAGTATAGTTTTCAATGTTTTCATTGGTATATTAGCATGTGCTAGCTGGCATATGGCAAATAATTTAATATTTTGTTTCGTAATATAAATTACTTTGCATACGTATAGAATCAAGTCTTTCTAACTGAATAGACAGCTGTGCTGCTGGGGAGTTTGTTGCGCTACTTCTTCTTATTTGTATAGATAATAAGTAAATGTTTCAAGTATGTTTGTATTTATTGTATATATGTAAATGGTACATACTACTTGCAGTACTGTATCTCCTTTCTCCCTTAATCCATCCAAAGGTTGCCTTTAAAATATCGCTCTTAGCGATAAGGCCGCCCATTGTGTCACCTCTTGTAAAATTTCTACTTTATATCTGTAATATTTATGGTGTGCATAATAAAGAGTATTCTATCTATCTTCTTCCCAGCTAAAGTATTAGGAAGTGGTGAAGGGCGGGCGTGCCGGGGGACTGTCTTATGTAATTTTGACGTTCAAACAGTGCTGATTCTCAGCCTAGTTTGAATAAATTTGAATGGCTTTTGATTTGATTCTTGAGAATGAGACTTCTGTACAAATCCGTGTCATCACTTGCGTGTAATATTCTATCCATTTGTAAAAATTATTCCGCCATTCGCTCGCATCATCAACTTGAGTTATAGCATCGATAAATATGTGGAAACTCCGCTTATTATGACGATATTTCCTGATTTTGTATCGTTGCTATGTCATGTTGAGGCCTTCCTAGTTTTTTTTTTTTTTGCGAAATAACAGAATTAGCCGAGATTATGAAAGTTTTCTTTGAAAGCTTGATTGTGATTAAGGATTCACTTTGAGCGATACAATGTTCGACGTAAAAACTTAAGTGATGCGAAACTAACATGATGGTATCTGTGTAAAGGATTTTAAACCCTTCTAAATAGTAGGTTCTATAATCATCATAAGTTTTAGTTTTTGACTTTTATGGGAACCTGAGAACGACCTGTCCAAATTAAAACAAGTAAAACAGTGTGTGTGTGTGGCGTCTTTCTGTTGTACCCATGATTGTAAGATGTTTATCTACATCTCTTTATCTACTTTCCTATGCTGGAAGAGATTTCTTTAAAAATAAGCATCACCTTTGTATGTATTTTTCTGTTCTTTCTTCTTGTCTGTTTAAATGTGTGTACATAAACTGTTTAAAAAAAATGTTTGTTAGCGTTTTGACATTTTATTACCTACGTGTAGAATTTGATTCGTCTTAAATAAGTACCTACCTATCAGCCGCTAAAAGTCTGCATAACCGAGATAACACAACAGCACGCCTATAATTGCCGAAGGGTTAGGCAGAGGTGTACCTACAGTACACCCACATTTGGCCAGTTATGTTTGAGCCCATGTAATAGGGGGTGAGCCTATTGCCATCAACCGGGCACAAATCCAGACTCCGGGCTACTACTGAGAAATCCCAGAGGGAAAATCCCAATAACACTTTGCCTGACCCGGGAATCAAACCCAGGACCTCATGCTCACTAGCAGCTCTTGCGTCCATTACACTAAAGAGGCAAGCAAAATCGAGATAGTCACAGTAAATAATGAAAATCCCCTTATTCAATTCCAGTTCTACAACATTTGGAAGGACAAGAATAAGCACTGCATAGACGAGTCACCCGAACACCACGTACAGACGAACATTCGGCACCAGATTGTGGAAGGTCTTTATAATGTCAAGCCGATGTTCCAGAAACCATTGGTGGTGCATCTGGCTATGACGTGCTTTACTAATTTCGTTATTATGGCTATGTAAGTACGTATTTTAGAATATGCAGAAAGTGCTTATACAGTCACTACTTGCGCCCCGCGGATTCACCTGAATAAATCTCTATCCTGTGGGAATATCCGGATAAAAAGATCATATATCTTAATCCAGGTTATATTCTACCTGTGTGTCAAATTTCATCCAAATCCGTTCAGCCGTTTTGCCGTGAAAACAAACAAACTCACTTTCGCATTTATAATATTCGTTGGGATTTTTTACTATATCAATTTTCGAAACAAAATATTATGTTGCTCACAAAAAATGTTAAACACGAACTTTGAAAGAAGAAAGAAAGAAAAATTGTTTATTCTGTAAAAAAAATCACACATTTCAAAAACTTTGCTTATGTGAAATGTGCTTGACACAAAAAACTCAAGTAGATTAATGAAACCGTCATTTCTAATTCCCAGGTACAACGTGCTAAGGCTCTGGTTCCCTCAAGTATCAGCCATAGTGGAACATAACCCACTGACTGAAGGACAGGATCTGTGCTCAGTTCTAGACACATATACATCCAGCTTGAAACCAGTTATACACAACTCTTCTTATATACAAGAAGTTTGTGTGCCAGTAAGTATAATACTGTCTATTTCCTTTCTAGAGCGTCAATAGGTTTAGTTAGGTGTATCCTACGTCTTAATATTATAAATTGCCTCGTTGGTCTAGTGGTCGCAAACGCTACTGCTGAGCACGAGGTCCTGGAATCGATTCCCGGGTCGGGCAAAGTGTTTTTTTTTTTATTTGAGATAGGTTTGCTCAAGATTCTAGTCTAGGTCAGCGATGACAGAGACAAAGTCGACGATGGAGCGAGCTTACCCAGAAGAAGCCTGTTCACGCTCACTTTGAAGAGAACGGGGTTGTATGCGTTCGGAAACACAGACGCAGGCAGAGAGTTCCACTCCTTTGCTGTGCGCATCACAAAAGACATTTGGAAACGTTTAGTGCGAATTGGCGGAATAGCAACTAGGTAGGGATGGTAACCTGCAGTGCGTCTATATGTCCGATGGTAGAACGGGGCCGGCGGAATGAGGTCATGGAGTTCTTAGCACACTCACCGAAGTATAATCTGTAGAAGACCGACAAGCAGGCAACCTTACAACCAACCTGCAACCTTACGGCGATGTGCCAAGATGTGAAGTTTGGCATCCACCAGTCTTCAGCTTCAGCCTCTTAGCTCTGCGTTCCACGAGTCAAGCGCGGCCATTTGGTATTTAGCTGAGCGATTCCAAAGGTGGCTGCAATACTCCATGCAGGATCGGACTTGCGCTTTGTAAAGAGTTAAAAACTATCCAGGCGTAAAGTATAGCTTCACCTTATTTAGGATGCCCAGTTTCTTGGCCGCAGTTTGGGCTTTGTACTCGATGGTGGCTCCAAACTTGAGACATGATGTCAACTCTATGCCTAGGAGCTCGAGCCGATTAGTTACAGGAACAGGTACCCCGAAAAGTAGGAGCTTGATCGAAACGACTCCTGTGTTATTGAGATTTCCTATATGGAATTTCTCAGTAGCAGCCCGGAGCCTGGATTTGTGCCCGGTTGATGGCAATAGGCTCGCTCCCTATTACATGGGACTTAAACATAACTGGCGAAATGTGGGTGTACTATATATAGACTTTTGCCCAACCCGTCGGGGAAACAAGGCGTGATGTTATGTTAATATTATAAATTAATGTGAATGTTTGTATGTTATCACGTTTGAGCAGCTGGATGAAACACACACAGTTTTAAGGATAACAATGTAGGAAGATTTAGAAGTATCCCTTAAAATGGAGTAACCGCGGGCAACCACTAGAAATAGGTATAATTATGTGATTTTTCGTTTTTATCTTGAACGCTATCAATTCGTAATAATTTGTTTGGTCCTAGTAACAACCTATTTTTGAACCAATTCTATCAACAGACTTTATTATTCCAAGTAAATTAATCATTTAAACTACGCGTAACATGAAAATTAGGTCAAGAATTTCGTGAAATACAAAATAGTATATTCATTTGTCACTAGTAATTTGGTCGCTGTCACTTCAAGCGTCAATTACTAGCCTGGATTCAGTACGGATGATGACTACATTTTTTTTGTCCGTCAGCTAGATTATTAAAAAAAATATTGGACAGATATTTTTTCTTTTTTTACGTAATCAAAAGATTACGGCGATATATTGAGTTAAAATGTGGCATGACGACACGCCTTGCTAGATTTTATACTGAGTTGTGACGTAGCGAGCCCCCAAGCCCCAACTTTAATGAGTTTTATCTAAGTAATTTCTTATTATTATGATAAAGCAAAAAATATGTCTTATTTTTTTATTATCTGACTGACGGATTAGAACTTCTTTTTTTTTACCTAGGCATTATCCCTATTGTTGAGTCAGAAAAATGGACAGGGGCAGCAAAGACGGCAAAACTGGTTTTTTTTGGTTGAATCTGATTTTAGTCGGAGTACATTTGAACATGTTGGTCTAAAATAAAAGGAGGAAACGCATGTGACTAAAATAGTGACGAACATAAAATATGAATAGATGGAGAAGGGTGGAAGGCCAAAGAAAAAATGGATGGATTGCGTGAGGAATGATATGAACGAGAAGGGAGTGAAGGATAGCGTGACGGTTGACAGGGGGGAATGGAAGAAGAAAACGTGTTGTGCCAACCCCAAGTAACATTGGACAAGGGCAGAAAGATGATGAGTCTAAAATCAGAAAGAAAGAAAGACGAGATTTATTAAGCAATAAAATAAGCAACACTTATGACTGATGCTGATTTGGGCGGGCCGAATCGCTACGAAAAAATCCTCCTACATCACTTTTGAATAGCTTATTTGAAGCATTACATACTACAGGCGGGCTACACCGCGCATTTTTCGTGTTAGAATGCAATGCGCTGCGGCCTCATGCGGCTGCACTTACCTTTATTGTGAACATTTCATTAGTTTGACAGCTCTGAATCATCATTATCTCTTTCTATCTCACCTTTAAAGTAAAATATAGCAATACTTAACGCAAAAGCGCCAAGGCAGCATTTGAATATGATTCGCGATCCTAACAAATATGTATTTACAGGATTTTATTCATTAAAATCATGAATACTCTCCAAGTTCATATTACCCAAATGAATGACTATTTCATGAAATCATGACTTACACTAAAGGTTAGAATTGGCCTCAAATGTCATGATTCCTCTACATAGAATTCCTTACAGTTGTGTTGCTGATTGTAATGATTATAAAAATAGATATTTTTTCTTATAGATATTTTATCATACTTTAGTCAATATATACTATTAGGGCTACACTAGCGCTTCCCCGTTAAACCTAAGTTTAGATAGATCAAAACCAAAAACTAAACAAATAGCCGCATTGATAAACCATAGTCTCGTAGGGTGCATGAATCATAGTCTTCTAGAGTGCATAAACTTAGCAAATCTACCCAGTTCATGCGAATCAGGGGTAACGTGATGTTAGGCGTGAATTTGCCAATGTGTGCGCAATCTTAGGCCCCTGGGACGAGATCTGCGATAATTGAGTAGGGACTACGGCGCGGCTACGCGTAACGGAGCACTAAGACGGCGCTTCTATAGCAAAATGGAAGACGTTTATGTAAGATTTGATTTGATTAGCAGAACATTGAAGAGTTTGTCGCGATGTAAATGACGAAAGCGATGGTGATGACGTCACGCTGTAGTAGTTGCACGAAGGCTGCGCTGACGTTCATGTTCGGGGTCTCCAGTATGGAGGTATGAGCAACAGGGTGTAAAGTCTACTCATCCTTCATAGAAAAGGGAAGATCCTCCGACCAGACGGGTGTTGTGTCTGGTGGGCTACTGCCCGACGACGGTTGATTTCGGGATGTTGTATATATGCTAGTCGCGCGGTAAACTCTAATTGCGCGATGCAGGACTTTGACGTGACGTCATTGTGTGTGATGCGTTCCAATGTGGCGATGTAGATATGCCGCCACAAGTTTTATATATATATTTGTGTTATTTTTGCCATCGACATGCTAAGAAGAAGATAGAAACACAAACGTTGTAACATCAGGAAAATAAATTGTTAAGCAAATTGACTACCGATATAAATTGTCCTTATATTCAAATCAGAACTGTCATTCTTTGTCAGTTGTATGTTATGACATTAACACGGAAAATTGCCATACGCGAAATACGCGCATTGACGTGGAGTTGCGGACACCAGCCCGTTTTTACCGCGCAAATTGACGGAGGGTGTCAATTTTCTTAACAATTCATTTTTGCTGTGGAATTGCGTTCCTTGCGGAGCATGTGTGGTGTGACTATGAATAATAGGCTGAGGAATGATGTGATAAGGCAACGGTGCGGTTTAAAAGAAGATGTACACGTAGTGACAAGTGAAATTGAAAAGTATGCTTTGATGGTTTGGTCATGTTGAGAGATGAATGAAAGTCGACTAACAAAAGGTATTTACATGGCTGATGTGAGTGTAAACGTCGGGAGGAGACGCCCTAGGAAGACTTATAGTGATCTTATTGGTGATGTTCTTTATAAAGGTTAGGTGCGTAGTACTCGCAACCGGCGTGCGTGTATGATCAGACGTATGAACGTAAACGAAGCAAAAGAAGTATGTAAGGATCGTAGCAGGTGGCATTCTGTAGTTTCTGCCTGCCCCTATGGGAAGAAGGCGTGAGTTTATGTATGTATGTTCATTTTCTAACTGGCTTAGAGATCCAGAGCAGATTGGAGGTGTGGTGGGCAAAACTGGAGACCGCTGGTCTGAGATTAAGTCGGACCAAAACAGAATATTTGTTTTGTGATTTTGGCGGTCTCCCCAGTCCTGTGCCCATATCTCTCGGCGGAACGCCCGTACCGAGCTGCTCCGGTTTCCGGTACCTCGGGTCGTTTGTCCAAGGGGATGGCGATGTAGACCGAAACGAAGCGCACCGGATCAACTCAGGATGGATGAAATGGCGACAGGTCACAGGAACAACTTGCGACCCACGGATGCCCCTCAAATTAAAGGGAAAAATTTATAAGTCCGTGATAAGGCCTGTTGTACTGTATGGATCGGAATGCTGGGCCGTGAAGAAGACGGATGAAAAAAGATTGCATGCAGCGAAGATGCGAAGTTGAGATGGATGTGTGGAGTGACGAAATTGGATAAAGTAAAAAATGAGTATATAAGGGGAAGTTTGAAAGTGGCGCCAGTGACAGAAAAGTTGAAAGGAAATCGTTTGGCTTGGTATGGACATGTGAAGAGGAGGGAGGAAACGCATGTGACTAAAAGAGTGATGAATATAACTGTTGATGGATGGAGAGGGAGAGGAAGGCCAAAGAAAAGATGGATGGATTGTGTGAGGAATGATATGAAAGAGAAGGGAGTGAATGATAGCGTGACTTTTGACAGGGAAAAATGGAAAGAGAAAACGTGTTGCGCCGACCCCAAGTAACATGGGACAAGGGCAGGAAGATGATGATGATGTTCATTTTCTAACTGAACCTTAGATAGATGTATTGTTACTTGTTCCCCGAAATGTAGATTCGTGCTTCCCCCAAACTGAAGGGTTCGTGAAATTCGTGAAGGCTGTATTCGGTTACATCGCTGACAGGAGCTATTTCATTGTTAAGTCCGTGACGTTTGATGTCCCGTTTCTACAGACACAAATCACAGTGATTTTGCATTGCTGAAATCATTGTTGTAGAATATTGTTAGGTGTCAGATCTCCTTCGACTTTTGCAAGATCAAAGTTCTGTGCAGCCATTGTAATTTTATCGGTTTGATTTTTTAATCCTATAGATAAATTGGTAGTTGAATCGATTTTGAAACTTAGTAATTAAACAAGAACAGTCTTTAAAACAACTTTATACACCATATTTTATACAACTAAACATTATTTCTATTTCTATTTCATAATTTCTTTTCGCCATATGAATGTTCATATTTTTTAATGTTAAAAACTCTGCACAAATGGAGCCGAGGATAACCAAAATGAAATTCTCACAAATTGTAAAACAGATTTACATCTCTCGCTTACACCAACCAGGACAGTACCAGGACAAAACCTTGACCCCTTTCTATATTAAGTTTAATCTGATTATTCCAACACACGATCCAGCAATAACATTTACTATTTATAACTTGCTAGATATCTATTCAAGGTTGTAAGCACGCGAATGGACTACAAAGGAATGAACATTCGAAATTCGAAGCCATGAGTGAAATCGTTCATGGTTCGAATAACCATTATTTTGAAAAAAGGAATATTGATTCTGATATTATCATATATTTTAGTTTGAACATGAATGGACTCGCAAACCAAACAGTTCAAGGTCTGCGTTTATAGAGAAGCGTGCCTAGCAATAAGTTGTGGGTTGTCTTTGGAACAGAAGACTGTTTAACAATAAATTATCGTTGGGTTAGATCCCCGTGCGGAAACGTTGGGGAAACTGACATTTGGTGCTTCATCATGTCAGATTTGTGATTGTAAATGGTACGAAGCCTAGAAAGATTAACAAAAATTCTCTAACAAACCTTCAACCTTATTACCTTAGTAATAAGGTTGAAAAGTGGTCCACCGTAAATGTCCGCGATGGTACGTATTCGGCTCCTCAGATATAGGCTTTCCTAGTAACGGGCTTATTTCGGCATGATAATCTATTTTCCTTTTGGAAATATAAATCTTTGCCTAATAAAGATGCGAAAGTATTGCAACTCTGCCTGTCTGTTACCTATTCGCGCCTAAACGGCTGAACAGATTAAGATTAAGGATGCAATTTGGCACATGAAGAGACCATGACCTAGGTTAAAATATACAGGGTGTAAGGGACAGCCCTCCGCAGAATGATGTGGTGAATTCAGTATATCAAACTAAGATGACCGGTACCTACATGAAATTATTTCAGGAACTTTATGGGAATCCAATTAACCTGTTTTGGTTTATTACCTCACGCGCAATGTATCGTTACCGTGGCAAAACGCGCGTAGCGAACGGCAGCGCAGCGAGCCTTCGGCCACTGAGTATTTCAACATCCATTGCTGATTTTTTGATTTTAGCTGTTTTATTTACATAAATGGAGTGCAGCATACAGAGAATGTAATTTTACATTAAAATAAAATAATAGTAACTGAAAAAATGATAAAAAAATGAAAATATTCCTGAGAATATTTCCGGTGGAATATGATTCAAAATAAGGAGCTGAATGCACCCTGTTAGTTCGCGGAGGGCTGTCCCTTGCGCCCCGTATAACATTTTTATCCTGGTATTAAGTTCCTGTGGGATCATTTCCGACCTCCACGCGGACGAAGCCGTGGGCAATAACTAGAATTCTTATAAATAAAGTAACATTAAACTCCTTACCTATAAGTGCTAATAATAAGTCTAAAAATTCCAAGTAAGAAATGCCCAAAACCTGTCCAATAACATAAATTCTATTAGCAACTTTTAATGTTTCAGCCTAATAATTCTTACCGAGGGAAAAAATAGCCAGAATTATACTATAATATCCAAGTTCCTTGTGAAGGGTCTTTTCTTTTTAACAGCGACTTTTTTGAGCAAATTTTCTTCATTGTCCAAGGGTTGGAACAATGGGGTGAAGGAGAAAGGATTATTTTCGTACCTTTCAAAATGAATAAAGAATAATGAAATAGGATTTTGCTACATTCGCCCTCAAAATTACTTAGGTGCGAAAGAATCATGGTTGCTTCCAAGGAAAATTATGTAAAAACAATAAAATAACATTACAATAACATGACAGACCACTATAAACTAAAACATGAATAGGCATCGATATATCACGCCAAAATCTGCCTAGCCTTTTCCCAACTATATCGGGGTCAGCTTCCAGTCTAACTAGATGCAGCTGAATACCGGTATATTACAATTTAGCATGCCAAAGGGCATAGCATCTCACATTATTTGAATGTACTACAGTCAAGGAGCGAACATGATAAGCAATTTTCAAACAAATTCTTTTCCAACACAACGGGCGTATGTCATCTTTTCTAACTGTCATTTTAATTCAAAACGTTGGCAGTTACGTTGTCGGAAAAATAATAGGGTGCAAGTAAAATTGAATCTTAAAGCGAAAGCGCCAGGGTAGCCCGCAAAATTCAAATTTTCTTAGTTTTTTTTCAATTTGCAGGTCAGTATTAGGTTGTATATTGATTAAAATATGTTTCGCGACCGTAAAAAATATGTATTTACAGAATTATACTTAAGACTAATGAAATCTTAACATTTGAGGATTATACTAAATTAAGGAGTTGTATTGCTGATTCTGTAAATTCATGTTTGTTGCGGTCGCAAATTGTACTTTATTCAACATACAGACACTGAGCTGCAAATGGCAAAAATCTTAAGAAAATTAAAATGTCGCGGGCTACCTTAGCGCTTCCGCGTTAAGGTGCTTATTATATTTTAAATCAGGTTTCTCTTCCACATTCTAACCAACAAATTCTTTTTCAGACAAAATCCGGCCACGAGACGTATATAAACAGCATCATCCTTGGCGTGGTCTGCGTGATCCCCTACTTCATCACCGCTATGCTGGTCAACAGGGTTGGCAAGAAGCTTCTCCTCATTGCAGCCGGCTTGATCTCCGTGGCCAGTTCCTTGGGTCTTCGCTGGGCTAACAGCAAGACTTTAGTTGTGGCTCTGTTCTCAGTAACTGTGTCCATCGCTCAGTCAATGCTGAGTTTGAATCAGGCAATGACTGTTGAAATGTTTCCGACTACTACAAGGTTGGTTGTTTGGAAAATTATAGTGTCTTGGAAGTGATTATTTACGATTTTCTTTGGTGCATGCTTTTAGTGGTCGATTCTGATTTAAAGCAGAAGATTCTTATAAAGAAATTAGGCGAGTTGAAACGAAAACAGGATGTGATTTTGTCTGGGTAATCATTGACCTATTGCCAGTTAGTAAGGCCTTTTTTAGGTTAACAATATGCCATTGCATAGGAACCAAAAAAATAGGAGTAAAATTACAACATAAGATTATCACAACTGTATTCCCCGAAGGGTTAGGCAGAAGTGTACCTATAGTACACCCACGCCAGTTATGTTTAAGACCCATGTAATAGGGGGCGAGCCTATTCCCATCAACCGGGCACAAATCCAGACTCCGGGCAGCTACTGAGAAATTCCAGATGGTAAAACTCAATAACGCTTTGCCCGACCCGGGAATCGAACCCAGGACCTCTTGATCAGCAGTAGCGCTTGCGACCACTACACAACCGAGGCAGTCTGTAAAATTACAAATAAGAACGAAAGTAATATAAAGCAGTACCAATACTTATTTCACAACAAAAGCAGGTGACCATTAATATGGTCACCTGCTCCTCCTGAACCTGCTGGTCCTGCTGAACGAAGTCGTAAGATACACAATATAATAAAATAACAGCCACATTTTAATAAAACTCCCTCGTCCCCCGACCCGCCGCGTTACATCGCCCGCCCGCGCTATTTGTTCACAATTTCATGGGTTTTAATTTTTTTGCGCGGAACCCTAATTATTTTTCTAAAGATACGAGTAACATCAGCTATCTGCCAGTGACAGTCCCGTCAAAATCGGTCAGCCGTTTCGGAAGATTGGCCGCAACAAGCAGACAGATAAACAGACAGACAATTTTTTTGAAATTGTTTTTTTTGTTAAATGTATCGTGTATACTTTCACATTCATTAAGTAAAAAGCTATTATTTTGACATTACAAACAGACACTTAAATTTTATTTATTTGTATGTATGTATATATAGTTCTATAAATAGTGGAAGTGCATATTATTTATTCAGAACTTAAGTCTTCAATAGGCATTAGAACACAAATAAGAATGAAATAGGAATAAAACCACTCGTTACCATAATATATCATGATTTATCAAACATACAAAAAACTCCGAAACATACACTTACTGCACACAAAAGACGTGAACAGGTCTATATCAGCGCCATTGTCAATCTTGCAAGTATTAAATAATAGACAATAGCATCAGATGTCTATTGGTCCATTGTTCCGAGGGTCGAGGGAATTCAATAGGCCTTAACAGGCTCAAAATAGGCACAATATAGACCAGATATCATCTGTTCTCTTCTTGTTTAGCAAAACGGTCCCATACTGTTTTGATGGAAAATTAAGATTATCTGTAAACTGGAAATTAATTTTAGCAAAGTTTACGGGTCCCTTTTAATTATCATCTTAAGTTATTTATTGTTGATTCGTTTAATTTATTGTCTTTATTAACAATGGACTGTTTATGTTTCGATGATGAAAATAATTTGGGTGTTCATTTGAGTTTAATCTTTTGAATTATTGCAGATGGTTCGAAATTGTTTCTGTTTGGCTTTTCATTTTTAAAGTTTGTTCAGTTAAAACTTATTTATTTGCTATTCAACGTTTTGTATCACATTGTGAGGTCGTTATTCAATAAATAACGCACTATATTATTTAAGTTGTTGTATCTCATTAAAAATTAGATACTTGATCTACGTAACATAACATCACGCTTTCTTCCCATGCGGGTAGGCAGAAACTACAGAACGCCACCTGTTACGATCCTTACATACTCCTTTTGCCTCGTTTACGTTAATACAGTATGGGGACCACATATGTGCAATAAATTATAGGACATACTTGTTATCGCCTTTTCTGACGATATTAAAAAAAATTACGAAATCGGCCCAGTAATTAGGTCAAAAAGTATAGTTTTAATTTTGAGCAAATTTGAACACTGTAGAATTGGATCACTAAGTCAATGATTCAATGAGGACATGTGCGCAAACAAAAAAAATCATGTTCGGCGAACAATGGATTGGACGCTGTGGTGCACCGCAGGTGGCCAGCTCGGTTGTCTAAACAGTGTTTACTTTTACTGAATTTATTTTAATATTTATTTTGTTTGAAAATGTAACTTTTTTAATTTACGGTATTTAATTTAATATTTAATTTTGCTATACTTCTGTGGACTAGTATTACTTACGGTTTCATTTATTGCATATATATTATGTGGGCTCCATTCTGTATATTTGGCCATACACGCACACCGGTTACGAGTACTATGCACCTGACCTATACAACGTGTAACTGAATTAATACACATTATGAAAGTAGTTTGTTAAGAATCGTTAACTGAATCGATTTGTATCATTTTTAATATACGTAATTTTCTATCCCAAAAATAATATTTAGAACTGTGTAAATTACAGTAACACTTCCACTGTACTGTCAAAACAAAGCAAAATGGACGAAGTACCTACTTCGCTAGACCCATATAGGTACATGAGCGACTATGTGCGTGCGTAGATTTGTTAAAATTATGACCTCCTGCAATCAGTATAATTGAACTAATTTACTAAATAAACAATGTTTTATAGATAATTATAAAAATTCAATGTATGTACAATGATTCATAAAATTCTAATTGGGGTGTTTGGTGGTGTGCGTTAATTCCGAGACATGGTGTTTCAATTGATCTATGTGCAATAAATTAGTATTTCATTCAAGACCATACGTAGTACTCTTTTATTAAATAATGGCGACTCAAATATTCTTGAGTAGGAAACTAACTGACTTTTAATAAGTACTGTATCTATCTACAAAAAAACGTTAAAAAACAAGTTTATAAGGACACGCTTTCTGGAAACTTCCACAACGGAATAAATAATAATAATAAAACTTTATTATCAGACACAATTAGTCCATACATTACAAAAATTTAAATAAAAAAACACAAAAAACAACAAACAACACAAAAAAACATAATACACATCAAATTAAATACACATGCACATTATATAAAAAATAAATACAAATACAATTATAATTATTTAATGTATTGGAATGACGCTCTGTGAGTCGTCATCCAATGCCACATTATGGGGCTGTCCATCCTGCTGGCCACAATAGCCAACAGACTGTTGGGACTATCGCGCACGCGCCGCATCAGGGACGCTATACGCAAACGCATAAGCGCGTAAAAATCCGGCACACCGGTTTCCGCGAACATCCCCGACGCACTGCAAAAGCGCGGTAGCCCCAACATCACCCTGAAGGCATTATTATATTGGACTCGCAGATCACTGTACGAGCTTTAAAGAATGTATTTTTAATAAAAAGTATCGAGTATCGGTTATTTATCTAATGTACCAGATGTTTAACGGTAGAGTTTTCATTGAAAATAAAATATATTTCACTTCGTATTTCGCTTTGCCGTTTGAATATTAATATTTAGTGCTCTTTCCAATCATAATATACAATCATTATTATTTTGTACGCGACTTCGACTCTTTAGTGTTTCAAATTGGTACTACTCTCGGTTTTTATAAAATTCCTATTTGCAGGCATTATTGATGCAATAATGATAGTTTTAATTAAGAAAACATTTTGGGGAATAAACGCTCTCTGCTTTCTTTTCAATGCAAATATTAAACATTGTTTAAATATAGTGTTATAATATCTGACATTTTTCTAAAAATTGTCACGCTTTGCCTCGTATCCTATTCGCCAGTTGAATAGAAAAAAAAAGAAAGAAAATACATTTATTTGCAGTAAACGTGACGCAAAGAAAGAACACAAACACGAAAGGAATAAATTGGGGGAAAATATGCGTCACATCCACGCAAAACGGCATCGCTCAGCATAATGCTGCAACCCTATGCGAGACAGAGCGTCAGCGCTGGTTTTCAGCGACAGCCGGCGTTGACGTGATGACGTCAACCGGTGCAGCATATAATGAGATAAAAATAACAGAAAAAAAATACAGATGAAGAAAACATAACATAACATTACGCATTGTTTCCCCGAAGGGAAACATGAAAAAAAAAAGATTATTCTATTATTTTATTTAGATAAAAAAGTTTTAAAAATATTATATTATTGCTTATTCGCGCGACTATCTCACTGGTTAGGACACGGCCTCACAGTTCTGTTCGAGATAGATTTTTTTACTATCTTTACCATTTGACCACTCACTAACGGCCGAACCCAATAACCTATCTATCACCAGTTTTGGCATACTGGAGATAGAAAAACCTATCTATTTATGGTTTTAACGTCCCAATTAAGACACTATGGAATCTTACCCGCCTGACATAAGGACAGATAGAATTATACTGTCTACCATCAATTGCGATCTGTCTTTTTACTAAACATAGGTTATTGGGTTTGGCCATCCATGATTGGAATTTTTCTTCTTTCAAAATGATGTTCTTGATGCAATTTCCCGTGCCTCGGAAAGCACGTTAAGCAGTTGGTCCCGGCTGTAATTCGTAGATATTTGACAGTCGTTACGGGTCGTCAGAAGCCTGAAAGTCTGACAACTAGTCTTGCCAAGGTGTAACGTGTTACCCAGCAATTGGGTTGTGGACGTCAGATAGGCAGTCACTCCATGTAAAATCTGGTATTCAGCTGCATCCGGTTAGACTGAAAGCCGACCCGACAGACAAAATGATGCTCTTGATGATTATGACGAATTCTACTGTTGTTGTGTATTGGAAAAACTAGCAGTCTATAATTTGAACCAGATTATTATAATAATAGCAATCCAACAAAAGCTATTCAACCTGGTGAAAATATCGGAACCTGCCAAGTGCAGAAGAGTTTGCTAGTCACCGCACTGTTTTAATTTAACCGATTGCGACTAAATGAAAAGTAAGGAGGATGGTTATAACATGTTTTTTTTTTCCAGGACTCTGGCGATATCTTTCATAATGGTAATTGGCCGTGTTGGTACCTTGTCTGGCAATATTGCCTTCCCTATAATGTTGGAAATGGGCTGTGCCATCCCATTCTTTTGTATTTCTGGATGTATGGTTTGTGAGTATGCTTTATATATATATTTTTTATATAGACTTTATTTTAAAACTAGCTTTTTCTCGTGATTTTAAGGCTCATACAGACGCGCGCCACGCGACGGTGCGATGCGATTCTGGCAGAAAATTTTCCACGAAGTTTTCGTAGAAATTGTTCTACTTGAGTCGCGTCACGCTGTCGCGTTGTTCCTGTCTGCAGGAGCCTACCTGCGTGGAGGTCGGAAATTATCCCACGAGAAAGAACGGGACGAAAGCATCCATAGACCATGACTTGGGTTAGGACACAGGAATGTCCTAACCATGGTCTATCCGTGTGCCAAATTTCGTCCAAACAGACTTTAAGGCGTGAAAAGGTAATAGACAGACAGTCAGACTGACAGACAGAGTTACCTACTTCCGCATGTATAGTATTAGTATCAAAGAAATAACGTACCTAAATAACCTTTTCAATTCCACTACTATAAAACTATAAGGGCAGCCTTGTAGTTTTAGGCTGCGTTCACACCAATACATGTGACTGCATATAGTCTGTGGCCGACACCTTTAGGGCTCGTGGCACAATTTCATGAAAACTTCATGGAAATTGTTCTACCGGTGTCGCGTCATGGCGTTACTTCGCGCCAGTCTGCAAGAGCCTTTATTGGTTTAAAAGACTTAAGAAAAAAAGGGGTACAAAATAACAAAGTCCATTTTGTTTCAGTCGTCACAGCTGTTGCGATATTCCAACCGAGTAGGAAGCAGTAACCATTTTAAAATAATTTTAAAATATACTTAAGGGAAAAAAGAAGTACCTACTCGTATTGGTCCATCAAAAAATAAGATTAAATAGAAGAGGAAGTGGAAGAAGAAAGAATGACTGTACATAATATTACAATAAATATCTAATAATAAATTAATTTTATTCTTTGGATATAAGTAAGAGTTGATTTCAGATGTATCATTTTTACCTTGGGAATGGAGAGCGAAGTTATTCCAGGAAACAAAAATGAGTGTGGAAAAATCAACCCATCTGCCTAGCCTTTTCCCAACTACATAATTATGTTGGGATCAGCTTCCAGTCTAATCAGATACAGCTGAATACCAGTATTTTATATGAAGCGACTGCCTATCTAATCTCAACAACCCAGTTACTGGATAACATTATACCCCTTGGTAAGACTGGTTGTCAGACTTTTGGGGTTCTGATAACCCGTAGCGACTGTCAAAAGTCTACGAATGACAGCCGGGACCAACGGCTTAACGTGCTTTCCGAGGCACGGAGGGGTCTCGATATGTAATGAATGGTCACCCATCCATTATATACATACATTGTGGAAAGGTGGGAATCTTAAAGTATCTGCAAGACAATGCCAGAATGGTGTTGAGTTAATAATCTTAATAGATATAATTATAATAAAAAAATATTTATTTCTCCATAATTTTATTTAGTTATTACTAAAATATGGCTAAGCTAGTGGCGGTTTATAGTGAAATACCCTGATTTCTAATTAAGGTTTAGGTACCCATGTTGACAAGTTAAATGTATTCATGAATACCTTATCAATCTTTATAAAATAAACAGAATATAAATACAATCATAATAACGGTAACAGCTCTTTACTACACCAAACAATACTCCTTTATGAGTTAGAAACAATTGTCCGTAACACAAAAGAGAACAGACTAGCGCTATTAATTCAAATCTGATAATATTTATCTTCAAGCAGTTTTATAACTGGATAAAAATAAATACACTAGCAATGAATTTTTAACACCTATCCCCGGAACTAACCCTTACTCATAAATGTTGCTTAAAGTTAAGTGAAGGAGCTCGTGGCTAAGTAAAACAGCCGCACGGGTCGATCCATCAGGTTAAGCTACGCTTGCCAGGGTTGGTTCGTGGATGGGTGACCATCTTTACATACCGAGACTTCTCTGTGCCTCGGAAAGCACGTTAAGCCGTTGGTCCCGGCTGTCATTCGTAGATCTTTGACAGTCGTTACGGGTAGTCAGAAACCCAAAAGTCTGACAACCAGTCTTACCAAGGGGTATAGTATTACCCAGTTACTGGGTTGTGGAGGTCAGATAGGCAGTCGCTCAATGTAAAATACTGGTATTCAGCTGCGTTCGGTTAGACAAGAAGCCGACCCCAACATAGTTGGGAAAAGGCTAGGTAGATGATGAAAGTTAAGTGATGTTTAAACGTCGAAAAATGAAGGGCTAACCAGACGTTAATCATTACTTTAAGCAACTTTAATAAATAAGGGGTTAAGAATCTAGAATACATCGTTTTAGAGACAGAATATGAACATTTTTATGACTGACCCAGATTTATTGCACGCGAGTGCAGAGGTTTTAATAAAGCTGTGTACAGGAATAAGCTAACCAAGTAGGGATTTTAATAAACATATAAAACTATATATATGGCTCAACACCCGTATGGGTCGATTGAAGGTTAAGCTACGCTTGCCGCAAACGTTTCATGGATGGGTGAATCTGAAAATCCATTTCATATCGAGACCCCTCCGTGCCTCACCGTTGGCTGTCATTCGTAGATATTTGACAGTCGTTACGGGTAGTCAGAAGCCCAAAAGTCTGACAACCAAGGGAATCGTGTTACCCAGCAACTGGTTTGTGGAGGTCAAAATCAAATCAAAATCAGAAGTTATTTCTTCAAACTAGGCTGAGAAACAGCACTTTTCGAACGTCAAAAATTACATAAGACAGTCCCCGCAAAACGCTCACCCATCACCACTTCCTAGTGCTTTAGCTGAGAAGAAGAAGTGGCGCAACAAACTCCCCGGCAGTCAGATAGGCAGTCGCTCCATGTAAAATACTTGTATTACAGCAGCATCCAGTTAGACTGGATGCTGATCTCAACATAGTTGGGAAAAGGCTAGGCAGATTGATGAAACCTGATCCCATTTATTTTCCATTTTCATGAGCTCCGGTAAAGTATCTATGTCCCTCGTTTAACGTAACACCTTGTATTTTCGCTAAGAACCTAAAGCCAAGGACATCACTGAATGATGATGAAGGAACACATCGTGAGGAAACATGGACTTTTAATGATCTCAAGTACCCACCCACACTGAGCAATCAAAGTTAATAATGCTCGATACCTCATGTATGAGACGAGCCATTTGCTCTGCAGTTGAACAAGGCCGGTGAAAATAGATGTGACTTTAAAATTTATCTGCTGAATTCAAAGACAATTGTAGAACTCCTTGTTAAAAAGTTTGTCCGGGTAAGTAGGTACATACTACAATCTTATCTATCTGAGGCAGCTGTGCCCTGGTTCGAAGATGGGTGTCGGTGTAACTACGGCCAAATAGGATGATTCAGCTTTAATAAATAATAATAAAACCTTTATTATCAGACCACAGAGATCCATATAAAGAAAACCTAACTCTAATCATCATCATCATATGCCTAGCCTTTTCCCAACTATGTTGGGGTCGGTTTCCAGTCTAACCGGATGCAGCTAATTACCAGTATTTTACATGGAGCGACTGCCTGTCTGACCTCCACAACCCAGTTACTGGGTAACACGATACCCCTTGATAAGACTGGTTGTCAGACTTTTGACGACTCGTAACGACTGTCAAAGATCTACGAATGACAACTGGGACCAACGGTTTAACGTTCTTTCCGAGGCATGGAGGGGTCTTGGTACGTAAACATGGTCACCCATCCACGGGCCAACCGCGGCAAGCGTAGCTTAACTTGATCGATCGACCCGTGAGACTGTTATTACTTAGTATCCTAATTATAATTTTATGCTTAAGTCTGGAGTCTGACCTCACTCTATCCTCGTAGTAATACGTACTTGTAGACATATGAAGTCCGATCCAGTGACGCAGCATCGGACAGTCCCACCTACCGCACAATGTGCTCTGGATGCTGTGGGAGCTGGCACGCATTCTTCGAAGGATCGAGGCAAACCAGTTTCGGATGATGGCATGAAAGCCGTTATCCTATCCTCAGCAAACATCCCCGAAGCGCTACAAAAACGCGAGAGCTCCACCAGCATCCTGAACGCATTGTTGTATTGCACTTGCAGGGCATTGTATAACCTTTGCGTGCACCTAACTCACAGACTGCAATAGTAGAATGACTGGCAGTAAACTTTAAACAGTGTCATTTGACTGCTTATTTCAGAATTTCAGCTTTGACTGTACAGCTTTGACAGACAAATGTACAATCTACATTCATTCTCCAGAAGAGATGTCTTAGGACAATATATAACATGTATAGTACCGAATCATTAAGAGATGTCTTCAGAACGGAGGGTTTCCTAACACTGACTGGTATTTATATACTCGAATTATGTGTATTTGTTAAAAACAATATGCAATATTTCAATTTTAAATCTCAATCTAAAAGAAACATTCGGAAACAATATAAATATGACATTAATTTACCTGTTATTAACAATATGATGTATTATAAAAGTACCTATGTTACTGCTATTCGTGTGTACAATCAGTTACCACTAGCAATTAAGGAATTAAATGGAAATATGTTTAAAAATAAATTGAAAAAAAATGTTAATTGATAATGTATTTTATAATCTGCATGAGTTTTTTGATAAAAAATAATTTTTGTAAGTACCTAACTTGTTAAAATACTATTGCATATCCGACTTGGGTAGACTGTTGAAACAAGAAATGTAATGTTCAAGAACTTAATGTACACAGTTATGCAATAAATATATCTTTATCAAACAATGCGCGTAATGTCAAGCTATTCCTCAATTAACTAGGTGAGCGTGACGTGTGGTGGAACTGTGTTGTAATAAGCAAAGGTTGGCAGTATCGTTTCTTACTCAAAACACTTTTGCTAATCCATTTGGCACAGAGGAACGATATTGTATGATATTTACTGTAAGAATTAAGTCTGAGTCCCGCATGAAACAAACGTTTGAAGGTACCAAAGTCAAATAATTTATTTCAATTAGGCACATAAAAAAAGCACTATTGAACGTCAAAATTTACAAGGAATGGAATGGATTGATGACCCAAAGATATTCTGCGAGTGAGATTGATGTAACTCAACCCATTAAAAGTCAGTGTGCTCCAAATTTAACTATTAATTAATAATAAACAACCAAAATATCGTGTAACAAGCTTTAGACAACGAATAAAGGCGGTCTCAGTCGACATGACAGAAGCAAAATGAAAATATCTCAATTATTTCACCAACAATACGCCATTATGTTACAGAAACAATTGCAAGAAAGACAAAAGAAGGCTGTAATTAATAAATAGAATAAATTAATTCAGTGGAGTTTGCACCTGACATGCTAATTAGGTCATGTTGCAGGGACGCCGCGACTATTTTTTTGTTTTAACAGGGTTCCTCTTTTTAGTTAAGTACCCGTAGAATAAATCATAACGTTATGGGTAATGGGTTATTTGAAAGCTAGGCTTTGAAAAACTATAATAATTAAGCACTTAAAGTCTAAATTGACATGAACATTTTTCACGTTAACTTATGGCGTCAATTCTTGTTTCCTAGGCAACCACGACAATTAGATATGATTATTATGAATTATGCGATCCATTCGTGTTTAGTACTGACCTCAGATCCTGCATTCGTCTTAAAACCGTTCAAATCCCACACAATCATGTTTGCTGACTTCACGACTGTCTGTTTTCTAATTAACTTTATTAAAAACTAGCTGTGCCCCGCGACTTCTTTCGCGTGGAACTCGTAAGATACACAATTAAGGGTCGTAGCATGATGTTAAACAGCCTATAACTATCCTCGAGAATTGGGCTACCAAATGCAAAAAGAATTTCTCAAATCTGACCTTTTGTTCACCATTTCATGGGTTTTATTTTTTTTGCGCGGAACCTTAATTATTTTTCTAAAATAAAAGTAGCCTAAGTTACTACCCGTAACATCAGCTATCTTCCAGTGAAAGCTCGTCAAAATCGGTCCGGCCGTTTCGGAGATTAGCCGGAACAAACAGACAGACAAACATTTTAAAAATAGCTTTTTGTTATACGTACCGTACCGTATATATAATACTTTCTTATGCGTTTAGTAAAAAATTGTTATTTTGACATTACAAATAGACACTTCAATTTTATTTATTTGTATGTATAGATACCGAATTCATCTAGTTTTAAAACACCATTTTTTGACGTGTATATATTTACAGAAATAAATGTTATTTTTCATTATCATTATCAATTATTGAGTACTTATAATTTAAAAAAAAATGCTAGAAAATAAAATAAAATAAAAAATAATTGCTTATAATTAAAATAATTGCTAGATTACCGCGGGCGAACAAAAGGCCCATGTTTTCGTAAAACAAGATTTACCCGTCAGCGAGATGGGTACCAAGGTTGACTGCCCCGGGTGCAACACTGGACGTCCTTAAATATTATGTAAAAGACCAAAAATGAAGATACTTAAGTAAGGAGCAAGTTGAACACAGCTTAGCAGTGTTGTCGTGTATTTCAGTGAAACATGTACCTGAAACAAAAAATAAACCGAAATGTTATAATCTTCACAATCCCGATTTATACGGTACAGTTGAAGTTCAAAAGCTTTTCCGAGGCTTGGGGGCAAAGGCCAACTTTAACGTGTCGATTAAGATGATTTACAAATCTTTTGTATTAAGAGACGAATATTTTTAAAAATATGAGAAATTATTGATCCTCAGGCAAAAGTGTGTTAAAAATCATGTCTTGGCATTTTTTATTCTTAATAATAATAAGGAGTAATGCCTCAACACTTAAAAATTTTTAAGGGGCCTCTACGAGTTGTTTTCGGCCCCTTGTATGCCTTCCAAAAGTCCGGGACCCCAGGGACCCAAAATGTTTCGAAGATATTTAAAATTTGGGAGCAAAATGTAAGTGTGACGTCCTAATGTCCCTGAGTTTGTTTGTCGCCATTTCTTCTCAAAGGTAGTCAGACAGAGAGGAAATGTCGACTCTATCTAGTTTACTTATTTATAAGACGTGTAAAAGTGATTCCGACATCCTATTTACAGAATAAACAAGTTCATTAATTCATTTCATTTAAATGATATATTTTTAAGCCAGTTAAAGATGGTTTAACAGGGGACCAACCACCACCTCTTAAAGCAGTATTATTTTAATGTTACTTCAGTGTGAGAAAGAGATGGAGCTATACAGGACGTCTAGATCCATCTCTTTCCCACACTCAAGTAAGATTAAAATAATACTGCATTAAGAGGTAGTGGTCTAGCTCCAGTACTTAAGTAGTAAAGTACTTTCAATTACGTATCTATTTATTACAGGTAAAATATACATAACCACAAACATTTCGAGAATACCACCCCTAGAATACAGTAATATTTATCACGTGAGAGAACGAGTTCGTATCGCGTTCTCTCAATAATACGTGCAACGGTAAAATACAACAGTTTTATTGATAACCTAATGAGCTAGTCAGCAGGGCTGTGCTAAGTTAAATAGTTTTTCAGAATTTTGCTGACTGTAGGTCCTTATATATTTATATGTTTAAACTTTACTGGGGGCCAACCACCACCTCTTAAAGGGGAAGCGCCAGGTAGCCCGCGAAATTCAAAATGTTTTTTGCAATTTACAAGTCAGTATTAAGTTGTATGTTAATTAAAGTATCATTCGCGACCGTAACAAATATGCATTTACAGAATTATAATCATCAAAATTAGTAATACAACTCCATAAGTTTGTATAATCCTAATTGTTAAGATTTCATGAAACAGTCATTCAATAGAATTACCTGGCCTTAAAGAGTTGTATGGATGACTTTAATTATTATAATTCTGTAA
Source organism: Fissipunctia ypsillon (assembly GCA_947568875.1). Taxonomy (NCBI): domain Eukaryota; kingdom Metazoa; phylum Arthropoda; class Insecta; order Lepidoptera; family Noctuidae; genus Fissipunctia; species Fissipunctia ypsillon. The sequence continues at coordinate 18,625,764 of OX387659.1, forward strand.
AAACATATTAGTTACGGTCGCGAATCATATTTTGATCAACATACAACCTAATACTGACTTGCAAATTGCAAAAAACGTAAGAAAATTTGATTTTCCCGGGCTACCTGGCGCTTTCGCCTTAAGCAGTATTATTTTACTTCAGTGTGAGAAAGATCCATATCTTTCTCACACTGAGCTATACAGGACGTATAACTCCACCTCTTTCTTACTATGAAGTAAGATTAAAATAATACTGCTTAGGAGGTGGTGGTCGGCCCCCAGACCAGGATTCAATATAATTGTGTGACAATACTGCAAGGTTTACTTTAACAAATTGATTGTCTAAAAGTCCTAAAACGTGATAACGTAGATTAGCACCAGTATTAATAACAATTATGAATAACAGTAATGTCTCTTTTATAATCGAATTGTACCTATATCACACGTCTTCTAAGCAAGAGGGCAACTCAAATTGCTTTCGACCGACACCGAACTCACCATTGGTTCCACAGAAGTTGCTTCATTCAGGTAAATTCCCGGAAAAGTCTACTAATTAGGCCATCATAATCGCCTAACCCCATAAATGGTCCAATCCAACCCGGACTCGACCACACACTGAGACTAAAATTAAAAGAAGAATACACTGTAATAAATTCCTTTGCCCAGCGGGAAATAAAATAAAAAAAAGAAATGAAAACGAACTGCTATTAAGAGGCACCCCTATTCTCAAAGCGCTCGACTGCTGAATATTCCATATATTGGTTTTGCAAATGTACGACGCGGTATGGCCTGGGTTTATTGCCCAAGCGATTTACGAATCGAATGGTTGTTAGAATAATACCACCTCGATTTTGTATTCTAGAATATTTATACGAAAACGTTCTGGTTAGCGGAGAGCAGTGGTTGCCCAGTGGTGTCGGCCCCGACTTACGAGTTGTAGGTCGTGAGTTCGAACCCAAACAGGCACTTTATTTATTTAGTTATATCAGCACTGCTCTGAAAACGGTGAAGGAAAACATCGCAAGGAAACCGGCATGTCCTAGAACTAAAAATTCGAAGACATGTGACACCCACCATACTCGTGGTGGATTACGGCCCACACTCTCTCTCACAGAGAGGAGGCATGTGTCCCAGTAGTGGGAAACGTTATAAGGCTGTTTATGATATGCTGTGTTGTGGTTAGCAACTAGGATTGCAGAAAAGCGTAGACGGATATTTATTTCGCCTGTTAAGCAGAGATTTTGCTGCTCGGAATTTGGAACAAAATATTCCTCAAGGGCGTTGAAAGTAAAGGTTATTAGGAAAATAATCAATCAATAGACACCTTATATTTAGCTAATTACTAAGGAGAAAAAGAAAATACGTAAGACAAAATAATAATGCTGATTTCATACAATAAAGGCAGAATTAAGTACTAGGATCTAGTATTTAATTACCTATAACTTTTGATGAATGTCGTACAATGTTTGGTATTCGATCTACGAGTCATATTACCACTCCATAAGGAATTTACACAACCTGTGATACACTCAAGTCTAATAAAACTGCATTGTAACTTCGCAGTAAAACACTACAAAGCTTCAATGTCCTCTCATCACACAGTTCGAAATTGCACTAAAATTAGACATAAAGAAACAAAACGTATACATTGGGACTCACACAGGAAGATCACAAACTAAACTCAAGCATCATTCATCATCATCATCTGCCTGCCTTTTCCCACTGTGTTGGGGTCGGCTTCCAGTCTAACCGGATGCAGCTGAAAACAAACAAAATATAAAAAAATACCTAGGAATATCCGCCAGGGTCGCGGGATGTTCGAAAGAGTTACCGTGGCCCCAGCACAGGCAACTGAAGGAACACGGGTGGGTTTTAGTCAGTAAAAGTCTGACACGCCCGCCCGCTCAGTCCAGAGCAGGAGAAGTCATTTGATGATTTCTCATCCAAAAAAAAGGTACCTAAGAATATTGAAATGGGACTCGGCGGGTCATACTTATAGGATGCATCCAGACAGATGGGCCAGGATCGTCACACAGTGGGTGCCTGAAGACGGGCGTCATCACCGAGCTAGGCCTAAAAAACGCTGGCGTGATGATTTGGACTCGTTCCTTACTGATTGGACGGAAAAGGCACAGCACAAAGAAAATTGGAAAGGTATGGGGGAGACCTTTGCCCAGCAGTGGGATAGGTTGAACGAAAAAAAAAAGTAATATAAAAATAAAAAAAAAATAAAAACAAAGTCCTGTACAAGCTAAAAGGCTATCTCAGTGTAATGCTGCGACACCTATACATTATATACAAACAAATAAAATTGAAGTGTCTGATTGTAATGTCGAAATAACAGCTTTTTACTAAATGCATATACGGAACTTATAACAAAAAAAAAAAAACAATTTTTAAAATTTTTGTCTGTCTGTCTGTTTGTTCCGGCTAATCTCCGAAACGGCTGGACGGATTTTGACGTGTCCTTCGCTGGCAGATAGCTGATGTTACCGGGAGTAACTGAAGTTACTTTTATTTCAGAAAAACAATTAGGGTTCCGCGGCAAATAAATTAAAACCCATGAATTTGTGAACAAAATCTGATTCAAATAGGGAAGTATTGACATCCACGCGGGTAAAGCCGCGGGCAACAGCGAATTTAAAAATAAATGTCGCAGCGCTAGTATTCTGATAGGGGGGCCCGCTCTGAAATGAATGTGAGTCTGTGTAAATGTGAAATTTTAACTGAACTAAAAAATTTAGACCACCTAACTACAACATCTTTGGAAACGTCAAACCACGCTTCAAAGTTCAGACATTGCCAAACTAAAGTAGATAACCTCGCTCAGAACTGTTGGTCTAAAGTTAACAAGTCGAGTCCAGTAGCACTATTTATAAATAACTTAATAGCAACTGCAGGAATGAAATAGAGGTCGAAGTTGGACTCAGAAGTGAGAATCAAGTGTCTAAATTATGTCTTATGTTATGGCATTACGTGCAATATTAATATTTGTTACATTAGGCTAGACTTTTTAACTGTCAGTGTATGTTTTAGATTAATAAATCCATATTCAGTATTTATGCTCTGCCCACAGTAAAAATCTTCGTTTCATTAACAATCGTCTTCTACGATGTTCTTCTCACTACTCTGGTTTCATTCGTTCTTCTTTCTTTGTCCAGGCGGTCTTTCTTTGGAATTCGCTCCCTCTGAACATCAGGACGGTAACCAATTGGTTGTCATTTAAAGTGAAGGCACGTGAGTATATACGTAAGAAGTTGGCAGAAACAACCCAGCGCTGATTTGGTGGATTCGTTTTCTCCTCTTTTGATCGTTAATTCTCCTGATGAAGTTTATTCCGTTTATAAGTATGTATGTATATATCTATGTATTTATTCTAGTATTTTATAGTTATTTTCGTGTTATCTATCCATTATGTTGCACCTGCCATGTTTTCTTTCTGCATCACCCTAGGGTTGACTGGTAGAAAATACCTCAGGCATTAAGTCCGCCTTTGTACTGTATTCTTTTTACTTATGCATAAAGTTTTAACAAATAAATAAATTATTTTAACTTTCGTAAGATATCAAAAATGTACCGGTTGTCGGACTATTAGTCTTCTTGCTGCTCTTTCAACTAAACATTAATGTATGACTAGATTAGATTAGATGACTCTCTGTTTGGTTTTTCAAGCTGCAGTATTGCCAAGTTGGCTGTGCTCATCTTTCATCATCATCATCATCACTGTTGGTCAAAGGTCACAAATCCTTCCAGGAACTCTTTTCCCGTACCACCTCGAACCAGCCCTCGTGGTACGCGTCCAGGTCATCACACCACTTCTTTCTGGGCCGGCCTCGGTGGCGCCGTCCATCTTTAGACAATGTAAAATTTCCTTACCTTGTCTTGCAATGCCATAGAACCACGGAATAGCTCAAAACTTGAACTCCTCGGCCATCGAATTTGTTAGATACATTTCAACCATTTGAGAGTTTCCTCAATCCATTTACAATACTGGGTTTCTGTTTCCAATACTGTCAACAATGACATTGACTAATGATTTGTTTGGGACCCCATCAATGCAAAATGTCTTAATTAAGAAATGTAAACAATTTCTGACAAGAGAATGATATTGCTGAGCGATACGATTCAAATCATAGATTTATTTGGTTGTTTGGTCGGTTTTATTGGTTGGATTTGAAAGAGACTAACAAAAGGCATATTTACAAGGCAGATTTGAGCAGAATCGCCAGGAGAGGACGTCCCAAAGGACATAGTGACCTTACTGGTGATGTTGTTCTGACAGGTCAGGTGCGTAGTACGCGCAACCAGAGGGGCAATTCTCGTAATTTTAAGAACGTTCATAGTCTGATCTCAGTCTCAATATGTCAAAAATGCCTACAATTTCCCTACATTTTCGACAATTTTTGATTGTCGCTGAGATGAGATTGCGACTAGATTTTGAACGTTTTTCGTTACGAGAATTGGGCTTCAGATGTATGAAGGTAAACGAAGCAAAAAGAGTACGTTCGTACCTAAGGATCGTAGCTGTTAGCGTTCTGTAGTTCCTGCCTACCCCCATGGGAAGAAGGCGTGAGTTTATGTACATATGTGTATATGTTAATTGGTTACGTAGGTACCCAAAGGGTGCCAATGGGACCGTGTTACGAACTATGGCCTCGAAACTCAATTATTTATTGCATTGCCTCTGTCATGTCATCAAGGAATTGACCTTCGTGAAAAGTAAAATTTTAAATAGAAGGGTGATCTAGTGGCAATCAAGCTTTCAACCAACTGGCAAGCATCAATAGATCGAGTTCGTCTAACGGAAAGTGGGAACATGAATAGCCAGTCTGATTGATTCCCTTTTAATGCAACTAGCAAAGAGACTTTATCGATTTCGAAAGAAGGTGCAACTCTATTTCCGAAAAATTATCATACATAGTTAGGAAATATTTTATACTAGCTTTTGCCCGTCACTTCGTCCACGTATCTTTTAATGAATCAAAATTTCTAAGATAAAAAAGAAGCCTGTGTTCTTCTCCAAGTCCCAGGCTACATCTTTCGGATTTCATAAAGACCAGTTCAGTGGTTTAGGCGTGAAAAGATAACAGACAGACCAGGTTACATAACATCACGTCTGTTTTCCCAAAAAGGTTAAGCAGAAGTGTACCTACAGTACACCAACATTTCGCCAGTTATGTTTACGTCCCATGTAATAGGGGGTGAGCCTATTGTCATCCACCGGGCACAAATCCAGACTTCAGGATGCTACTGAGAAATTCCAGATGGAAAAACTTAATAACATTATGCCCGGCCCGGGAATCGAACCCAGGACCTCATGCTCAGCAGTAGCGCTTGCGACCACTAGATCAACAATAAATCAAGTTACTTTCGCATTTATAATATTGAGGATTAAAATAAGAGAGGTGACTATAATTGGCATTCTTGATATTTACATTGTAATATTAAATAATTATAATTATGATTAATAAAGTAGGTATTATAGAGGCATGAGGAACAGGGTTCACTCATCCTCTATAGAAAAGGGAGAATCCTCCGAAAAGACGGGTGTTGTGTCTGGTGGGCAACTGCCCGACGATTTATGTCGGGATGTTGTATATATGTATGTTATGGACCAAGTGATTATTAGGACATTATAAAAAATGCCCGGGCAGTTTGAAATATGCCCAAGAGAGGGCAGTGTGATATCAACTATTGAATTAATCAAATCCACCGGGAATTTTTTATAACGCTAGTCCGCTATGGGGTAGAACAATTAAAACCTTTTTATAACGGTTATTTTGGTTTTTTATTTGACTCTTTTGATTTCGACGACTGTAAGTTTCGTTACTAAAAAACTAAGTATTTTGTCCTTTGAGCGACCCCAATTATTATAATCTTTCGTGAAATCGACGATTCATGTCGACTAATTTTGATTTAGCTATGGCGAACTAATTAGGTACCCAACGGACTAATTACCCAATCACACAATATCAATTGTTTTTCACTATAAATTGAAACAGAAAGAAAATAAAAACGAAAGTATGAACTTCCGCGTCGATCTGTGTTCGCTTTCAGTGCAAAACTAAAAGACACAATAACAAGAGAGCCGATTGACGTTCGCTCGTAACCAACGCGGGCTCTAATTGGTCAGCGCGTGTCACGCGTTTGTTTTCCTCCCCGCACCCCGTGCAATGTACCTGTGTATTATCAGATTGCCGAAAGACCACATGGCAATATTTATAATGTCGAGACAATATGATAAATAATGAAGTTTCAATTATAATTATTTATTTCGCCCTAAGTAGCTTGTCATTATTCATAATGCGCGAGCATTATGAAAAATGCCCCTATTTATTATTTGGTCCATAACTTAAATACCGGTCGCGCGGTAAACTCTGATTGCGCGATGCAGGATTTTGCGTGACGTCAATGTGATGCGTAGTCCGCATGTGGCGATGTAGATGGCACCACAGTATAAAATAAACGACACTTGCCAATAGATAGCTCCTAGACAATCAATTAAAACATTGGCTCTTTTCCACAGGAATTCGTTAAAGTTAGAAATGAAACCATACTATCTACATAAATTACTTTCTAGGATAATATTACAGGCGATGTTTCTAGAAATAGCCGATAGCGATTTAATTAATGCATGAACGAGTATGGATTTGTTTCCAAGTAAGAAGTATGGTGAACTTTACACGGTTTGTGTACACTCACAAGCGTGTGTTATTTGATGAAGTTAACCTTAGTTCGTAAAGCTCTGGAGATAATTAAAGGTAGGTATCTATTATAACTATACTGGATGTTTTTTTTAACCGTCTCGAAATTTTTACAGGGTGTTCTACCCATGAATACGAACAACTTTCACTACGGGACCAACTCTGAAATCACGAAAAAAAAAAATCTACTGTTTAATAGAAAAGTTCAAACCTTCTTGACCAAAATGTATGAAACAGCTGATTTTTTTTTTCGTGATTTCAGAGTTGGTCCCGTAGTGAAAGTTGTTCGTATTCATCTCGTAGACAAAAAATTTAAAAATTTCTTTTTTGTTATAAAACAAAAAAGCAATTTTTAAATTTTTTGTCTGTCTGTCTGTCTGTTTGTTCCGGTTAATCTCCGAAACGGCTGGACCGATTTTGACAAACTTTCACTGGCAGATAGCTGATGTTACGCGGAGTAACTAAAGCTACTTTTATTTTAGAAAAAGAATTAGACTTCCGCGCAAAAAAATTAAATCCATGAAATTGTGAACAAATAGCGCGGGCGGGCGATACAACGCGGCGGGTCGGGGGACGAGGGAGTTTAATACATACATTGTATATCTTACGACTTCCATGCAAACGAAGTCGCGGCGCACAGCTAGTAGTACATAATTTACTGTCCGTGACCTGTCCGTTGGTGAAGTGGTTGCAAGCGTGACTTCTGAGCGTTTGATTCCCACGTAGGGCAAAGTGAAATTGAGTTTTTTCTCCAGTAATTTCTCCGTAACAGAACAGATGGTATGTGTCCGATTAACGGGACTTAAACGTAATTGGACTGAAAGGTTTACGTGTTATAGAATTCACCTCTAGTTACCTTTTCCGGGAGTTAAGTTGTGAGGTTTTGTTTAGTCCTTTTACCAAAGTATTGATCTCACTGAAAAAAATCTATCAGCTATCTTTGAATCCAAGGACGTTCTACTAACCGCCCATAATATAACGAACATCGCGAATAGAGCATCTCGGAGCACCAAACAATGGAAACCTATTACCGACCGCAGTAAATTGAACCGAACCAGGAATTAAAACGAAGTTAAAGTAACTAACGACGTTAACTGTGTTACCTCGCTCAGTTTGTGACGACACCTCGCTAAAGGAATGTAGGGGGAGTCCCCACTCCTCTCTGTTAATGAGGAGAAGGGTAGATAGCTAACTAATATTAAAAATGAGAAAGTGTTTTTTTGTTCTTTTATCACATAAATAGATCGATGTGATTTTTAAGGTTCCGTAGCTTAAAAGGAAAAACGGAACCCTTAAAATACACTAAGACAGCATTGAATTCTGAGATTAGATAGCAATTGATAGCATCAACTTATCCAAATGTTTTTCTATTGGTGCTTGATCAGCAATCAACTTAGTCACAAGGTCAACAAAAATATATACCTACACCTTATTTCACTCATAAAAACATAATGTACCTACTGTTATATAATGTTATGTATATATACATATAAGGAAGCAAAATATATGCAAAATGATTAGAAATTAACATAAGAGAAGTTGATAACAACTATGATGCCCTAAAAATTTTAGGATCACTCGTGATCGTCTGTCCATCTGTCACAGCCAATTTTCTCCGAGTCTAATGGCCCGATTAAGTTGAATTTTAGTACACATAATTATGAATTTATGTGATCCAAACATGGACGTGTAACTTAAAGAAATAAATTTTGAATATGGGGGTCACTTTTCTGAAACAAATAAGAAAATTAGAAAAAAAAGTTTGACAAACTGTGCTGTGTGATAAACAAATGAAAGGGCTTACTGTGAGGATCTTAAATATATTTTTTTATAATTTTAAAATAAACAGTTTTAAAGACATTAAAGAAAATAAATGAAAATTGACTCCTATCTCCGAAACTACTGAGCTTCAAATTTTGAAAAAAAAATACGGAAAGTAGTTCCTTAATTATAGATTACAGGAAAACCTATAAGAAGTCTAAGGTCATAAGAGATTTACTATGTTATTATAGTAAATCTCTCAATATTTTGCGTACAAACTTACATTTGCAGTTGGAATGTATGGGAGAACATGTTTTTCAACTACAATGTTAAGTTTGCTCTTGGGATGATTCTTTCTCTTATTTCTTCATCCTAACTACGGAACCCTTTATTGCGCGTGGTCCGACACGCACTTGGCCGGTTTCTTGCATGGCGATAGGGTATGGGGCTGGAAATTTATATAGGCTACGTTTTATCCTGGAAAAATGCATTAAGTATTTAAACATAACACTATGTAAACATATCTGGCGAAATGTGGATGTACCATAGGTACACCTCTGCCTAACCCTTTGTGGAATACAGGCGTGATGTTATGTTACGTTAAGTTTAAGTATTTATGTACGCGTTTGTACTTTTTTTTTTTTTTTTTGTGGATGGGAAATCATCATATGACTTCTCCCGCTCTGGGCGGAGCGGGAGGGCGTGTCAGACTTTTACTGACTAAAACCCACCCGTGTTCCTTCTGTTGCCTGTGCCGGGGCCACGGTAACTCTTTCGAACATCCCGCAACCCTAGCTGGCATCGGCCCTAGCGGACCCCGTCAATAGTGCTGACATCTCTTTGAGGCGCGCGTGGAACACGACGCGCCGTCGACTCGAGCTTGGTCCTTACCGGACGGCGAGCTACCCATTGCTCGCCGTCCGCAAGCCCGCGCCTACGGTAGCCGGGAATCGGGTGCCAATTCCCGACGCTCAGGGCGTCTCCTGCGGCGACTAGGGGCGTGCGGGCGCAAAGCTTGCCTCTCCCTCACGCGTCCCGCCTCCTCCTTCACGAGCATTACTGCTTCGCAGAAGGAGGTAATGGCTTCCCATGTACTCTCGCTCCGTACCATGGCCTGGACCAGGGCCGGATGCGAGAGATCGCCGCCGCCGATCGCTTCCGCGAGGACACGGTGGTGCTCCGCCCAAGCCGGGCAGACCTCCACCGTATGCTCCACCGTGTCCTCCGGGCGATCCACACAGTGGTGACACCCGGGCGTTTCCTCCCGCCTTATCCGGAACAGGTACCTCCCGAAGCACCCGTGTCCGGTGAGGACCTGCGTCAGGCGGAAGGTGAGGACGCCGTGGCACCTCTCCAGCCACTCCTCAAAGAGGGGACTTATCGCCGCAATTGTCGCGTGCCCAGCGCTGGGTTGCGACAATCGTACTCTCCCTGCTGCCATGAGATCCTGCCGGAGCTCTGTCCGCCGTGCCGCGATTTCTCGCGGCACGCGTTTGTACTTTGTTCCGAATATTATTATCGAATGATTATTGTAACTAACTGTAGCAATCGGATGCCTGATTTTTTTAATATAACTAAACTAAACAGCATCCTAGGAATGTTTGCCGACAGGCTGGATTGCTGTATTGTGAATCGTTGCTCCAGTATCTCAGCTGGAATGCGGAAGCAATGATTATTCTGTTATGTGTTTATGTAATTGTTGTTGTAATTATATCACTAACTTAGCAAGTTTATTTATTGTTACTAACACTATAATATATGTGTCTCATTGTTACTGTCAATAAATAATTTATCTATATACATAAATAAAATTGGAGTGTCAACAACTTTTTACTAAATGCATAGGAAAGTGTAAATGGTTCTTATAACAAAAAAAAAACAATTTTTAACATTTTTGTCTGTCTGTTTTTTCTGGCAAACCTCCGAAACAGTTGGACCGATTTTGACGGGATTTTCACTGGCAGATAGCTGATATTACGGCGGGTATGTTAAGCTATTTTTATTGTCGAAAAATAATTAGGGTTCCGCGCAAAAAAAAATGAAAACGCCTGAAATTATGAACATAGAGTCGAATTTGCAAAATTCTTAGTGCATTTGGCAGCCCAATTTTCGAAGGATAGTTATAGGCCATTTAACATCACGCTACGACCCTTAGGAGCCGAGCAAAAAGAAAAAAGTCACAAAGAATACTAAACGAAAACAAAGTAACAGCGCGGGCGAGCGATTCAACGCGACGCGGCGGGTCGGAGAGGACGAGGGCGTTTTTATTAAAATGTGGCTGTTATTTAAGTTTATTGAGTATCTTACGACATCCACGCAAACGAAGTCGTAGGGCACAGCTAGTTATTAATGGCTTTTGACGCATATTTCACCGTCATTTAGAGGATCTATTCCGGAAGTTTTATTTGTATAAAATATAAATTTTAAAATTACTTAATTAATTAATAAATCTCGATGTTTTGTGATCAATGAAGCAGGGCGGGTCACTAGTATAATGAAAAGCATAATATGTTCAAAACAAAGAAATAGGAAGGAAGAAAACAAAGAAGACATTACTAACAGAATTAACGATCGACAAAGTCTTAGAAATTGAAACAAAAAGAAATACAGCATCGCATTGCTGAAATCAATCTTCCCAAAGAGTCGCAAATTACGTTAACTGCCAAAAATAATGAAGTATTAACTAAGTTACCGTCGCTCTTACATCAGCGAGGCAAATCGATACAGAACAAACATCTTGGTAGGTGCCTAGTCATGTTATTGTTTTGTAAGTCTGACTTACTTTCATGTATTAATGACTCAGCCGATGAAAGCCTTAACACAAATATAAATACATATTAAGGGGGAAGCGCCAAGGTAGCCCGCGAAATTCAAATTTTCTTACGATTTTTGCAACTTGCAGCTCAGTGTCTGGGCGTATGTTAATTAAAGTATGATTCGCGAGCATAACAAATATGTATTCATAGAATTATAGTCATTAGAATCAGTAATACAATGCCTTAAGTTGTATAATCCTGAAATGTTAATATTTAATGAAATAGTCATTCAATAGAATTACTTGGTCTTAGAGAGTTGTATTGATGACTTTAATGATTACAATTGTGTAAATACATATTTGTTACGGTCGCGAATAATATTTTAATCCACAAACTACCTAATACTGACCTGCAAATTGGAAAAAACCTAAGAAAATTTGAATTTCACGGGGTACCGTGGCGCTTTCACCTTAATAAAAATTGTTTAAAATTTATTAACAAAAAACAAGGTTTGAGAAAAAAATTCAAATAATAGTATAAAGTTAATTAACTAAGTATTTTAACAATATTTGATTGTTTCACTTAGACGTACATTGGCACTTTTAAAACATCAGAAGGTAGGTGCGCGGTTCCAATGTGGTGTTTCCTTTGGAGAAGATAATATTTTCCTATGGTTACGATCATTAGGGTCAGTGCGTGTCCTATGTATAGTCGTGTTCAAATAACGAGCAATCGCGAATACTGAGTGTTCAGTTACGAAGGGTAGGTGTGTTGAATCGACTTGTAAATAGCTAGCACTCGAGCACACAGTTTCTTTGATGAAAAACAATGAGCGGTGAACTTCCAAATTACTACAATTAATTTACAACCAACAAAATTGCTTGCAACGAAATGCTCCCTAACGAATCCTCGAATTGCAGACATACCTCAAATCAGCCGCAGACTAAATCGAACACGTAAAACCCGCTTGTTTCGAGTACTGCAATACTGCATCAATTTAAAGGACTCCACATTCACACGGACTCCATTATTTCATGTAATGTAAATGGCGTACCCGATTCACTTAAATACGTCATTACGTATTCCTGCAGCTGATTCGTACTCAATGCTCAAATGCTCGCGATAATTTCGCTTTGAATTTCCAATGGTCCGTAAACATACTGTGGCATGTTTATTGTGTATTCATCTCGGAATACCTGTAGTTGTAAGAGGATATTTTTCAATTTTTACGTATGTCTTTAAAGGCTCGATCGCACCACAAATCATTTAATACATTTAACACTTAGAATCCATTTTGGAAATTTTGTCGTTCAGTTTTTACGTGCCTATTTGAAATAAATGATGAATTTAAAACATCGAGCTATTTCATTCAATTGTTCGAAGTTGACAGAGACAAACAGATGTTTTAAATACATACATAACATAACATCAGTACCTGTATTTGCAGTAGGATTAGGCAGAAGTGTACCTATAGTATACCAACATTTCGCCAGTTATGTTGAAGTCCCATGTAATAGGGGGCGAGCCTATTGCCATCAACGGGGCACAAATCCAGACTCCGGGCTGCTACTGATAAATTCCAGATGGAGAAACCCAATAACACTTTGCCCGACCTGGCAATCGAACCCAGGACCTCGGGCTCAGCAGTAGCTCTTGCGACCACTAGACCTACGAGGCAGTCGTTTTAAATACGTTTAACGTTAAAGAGATTTAGTGATTTTTTGTGCAAGCGGTCCTAAAAACAAAAATGTTACCTACTAATAATTATTTGTGATAATACTTAGTACACCGAGTAATGTTACTTTCAATACATCTAGAGCAACCTAGGAAATTTCTACCAACATTGCCAATTGAAATTGTATGTATAGATAAAAATAAATAAAATTGTAGTGTCTGTTTATAATATCAAAATAACAACTTTTTACTAAATGCATATGAAAGTATATGCGGTACTTATAACAAAAAAAAAAATAATAATTTCTGTTTGTCTGTCTGTTTGTTCCGGCTAATCTCCGAAACGGCTGAACCGATTTTGACAGGACTTTCACTGGCTGATAGCTGATGTTACGGCGGATAACTTAGGCTAGTTTTATTTTAGAAAAAGAATTAGGGTTCCGCGCAAAAAAATTAAAACCCATGAAATATGAACAAAAAGTATCGGATTTCAAATTTTTTTTTTGCATTTGGTAGCCCAGTTCTCGAGGATGGTTATAGGCTATTTAATATCACGCTACGACCCTTAGGAGCCGAGCAAAAAGAAAAAGTCAAAAAGAACACTAAGTGAAAACGAAGTAATAGCGCGGGCGGACGATGCAACCCGACGGGTCGGAGGACGAGGGAGTTTTAATAAAATGTGGCTGTTATTTTAGTACTCGTATATTGTGTATCTTACGACTTCCACGCGAACGAAGTCGCGGGGTACAGCTAGCCTATACATATAAAATTACTTGTCCTGACTGATTCATCGACGGAGAGTCAAAACTACTTTTTTTTTTTTTTGGATGGGAAATCATCAAATGACTTCTCCCGCTCTGGGCGGAGCGGGAGGGCGTGTCAGACTTTTACTGACTAAAACCCACCCGTGTTCCTTCTGTTGCCTGTGCCGGGGCCACGGTAACTCTTTCGAACATCCCGCAACCCCGGCTAGGCACTACTGGGACTAGGAACGTGAAATACTTCCACGCGAACGAAGTCGCAAGACACAGCTAGTTACACACAAAATCGTACCTGCATTCATCGAAGGAATGTTGTAAAGTCAGGGAAGTTAATTGTTTTTCAAACTGACTACCAACCTAAATTGTCTGTATATTCAAATCATTACTACTGTTATTCTTTGAAAGTTGCATGAAATGGTTATAACGCGGCAAATTGACGTAGTCTGTCAATTATAGATAGACAATTATTTTCTCTGATCGTACAGACAATGTAGCCAATTATGTTTAGGTTCCATTTTATTAGAGGGCCTAATGCAATAACCATTATTTTGCGAGACAGAAAAAACCTTAAAATTGCGGTGTTATATTAAGTAGTTCATACACATTGAGATATGGAATTATATTTTGGGGTAATGCCGCGGGTAAAGATATGGTGTTTAAGTGCCAAAAAAGGTGCATAAGAGCTATATATAATTTGCAGATAACAGACAGCTGCAAACCGTTTTTGAAAAAAAAAAACAAAAATATTGACTATGCCGTCGTTGTTAATCTATGAAACGTCTATGTTCGTTAAAAATAATTTACATATATTTGCTCGAGTAACTAGTCAGCGCCATTGTGATCGGTTACAAACAGTCGGATCTAGTACCTACTGCACTATGCTGAAACAGTATTTTTGTTATGGCTCCAAGGGTCTATATTTCTAATAGATAAGACGTATCACTCTATCGAAGAATTTTTAAATGATAACACATACCAGCCCCTTAATATAATTTACCACGGACATGAATGTAAAAATAAATTATAATTAATTAATTATTTATTAGTAATACAACTAATTGACATTATTTACAATATGATAAAATATGACATTGCTACCCCTTTAATTTACCATTGACATGTATGTAAAAATAAATTATAATTGATTAATTATTTATTCACACTTAAATACTAAAAAAAAAACTAATATTTTTGTACACCAATTTCATTGGTAGGACATAGAGCTCGACTAAAATGTATACATAAGACTTTTATTGTAATACCTGTGTTCACAAATAAAGATTGATTGATTGATACATTTTTCTCTTTCCCACAATACCTACCATAATGTAGATGTCTAAGTAAGGGTATGTAACTTAGTCTTAACTTAGTTAACTTGGCTCAGTTTCCAACAGCTCACATTAACTTAGCAACACAGCCTAATGAGACAATAGTGTTTTTGCACCTCTAATGCTTTCTTTTAAACTAACTTAATTAAAACTTAAGTAAAACTGCTTAAAGCTTTAAGAAATACATAAAAGAACGTAGGCTATAAGTAAAGGAATTTGCACTTTGGCATCAAGGAAAGGGTACAAAGTGTATACAGCATATTCCGGAATTATTGCACAAACTCTTAAGGGGTCATTGTACTCATCATTATGAACAACTTTTACTAAGGGACCAAACCTGAAATCGTGAAAAAAATCAGCTACTTCCTATGTTCGCAAAACATTCAAAATGTAGGGAGCAGCTGGATTTATTCGCGATTTTAGGTTAAGTCCCATAGTAAAATATGTTCATAATGGTGAGTACAAAGACCCCCTAAGAGGTTGTGTGATACGGCGGACATGTTGTGTATTTTCCTTTGAATTCCACGTACACTTTAGTCATCTATAACATAACATCACGCCAGTAATCCCCGAAGGGCTAAGTAGAGGTGTATCTATACTACACCCACATTTCGCCAGTTATGTTTAAGTCCCATGTAATGGGGGCGAGCCTATTGCCATCAACCGGGCACAAATCCAGACTCGAGGCTGCTACTGAGAAATTCCAGATGGAAAAACTTAATAACACTTAGCCTGACCTGGGAATCGAACCCAGGACCTCATACTCAGCAGTAGCGCTTGCGACCACTAGACCAACAAGGCAGTCATTTAACTGAAGTCAAAACACATACTTAAACTCACGCCTTCTTCCCGCGAGGGTAGGCAAAAACTACAGAACACCACCTACTACGATCCTTACATACACCTTTTGCCTCGTTTACGTTCATACATCTGATCATACACACACTCCGGTTGCGAGTACTGCGCATGTGACCTCTCTGAATAACATTACCAATCAAATCAATCTGCCTAGCCTTTTCCCAACTATGTTGGGTTCGGCTTCCAGTCTAACCGGATGCAACTGAATACCAGTATTTTACATGGAGCGACTGCCTATCTGACGTCCACCACCCAGTAACTTGGGTAATACAATACCCCTTGGTCAGACTGGTTGTCGGACTTTCGGGCTTCTGACGACCCGTAATGACTGTCAAAGATCTACGAATGACAGCCGGGACCAACGGCTTAACGTGATTTCCGAGGCACGGAGGAGTCTCGGTATGTAAAGATGGTCACCCATCCACGGACAACCCCGGCAAGCGTAGCTTAACCTGATGGATGTACCCGTGCGGCTGTTATTACTTAGCCACGAGCTCCTCAACATTACCAATAAGGTCACGATATTATGTCCTTCTAGGGCGTCCCCGCCTGGGGTTTCCACTCACATCTGTTAAAAGATACTTAATATTCTCAAAATATTATTATTATTTATTATACACCTGATCGGGCAACAACAGATACCACCTTTGCTGTCCGCCAGCTGTGCGAGAAATACAGAGGTGCGCACAAAAACCTGCACATGGTATTCATTGACCTCGAAAAGGCATACGACCGAGTGCCTCGTGAAGTTCTGTGGTGGGCCCTTAAGGAGAAATGTGTGCCAGGGAAGTATGTGCAGTTGATTCGAGCGATGTACATTCGATGCAGTACCCAAGTCCAGTCTACAGTGGGCACTACCAGCAGCTTCAATGTGGCTGTCGGCTTGCAACAAGGGTCAGCACTCAGCCCTTACCTCTTCGTGATGATAATGGACGCTCTTACGTCGGATATCCACGAAGAGGCGCCCTGGTGTAGGCTGTTCGCTGATGACATTGTGCTGGTTGCTGAG
This sequence comes from Fissipunctia ypsillon, assembly GCA_947568875.1. NCBI lineage: Eukaryota > Metazoa > Arthropoda > Insecta > Lepidoptera > Noctuidae > Fissipunctia > Fissipunctia ypsillon. Next base: position 18,642,594 of record OX387659.1, read on the forward strand.
AGCGGCTTAGAGATCCAGAGCAGATTGGAGGTGTGGTGGGCAAAACTGGAGACCGCTGGCCCGAGATTAAGTCGGACCAAAACAGAATATTTGTTTTGTGATTTTGGTGGTCTCTCCAGTCCTGTGCCCATATCTCTCGCTGGAACGCCCGTACCGAGCTGCTCCGACTTCCGGTACCTCGGGTCGTTTGTCCAAGTGGATGGCGAACTAGACCGAGACGTAGCGCACCGGATCAACTCAAGATGGATGAAATGGCGACAGGTCACAGGAACAACTTGCGACCCACGGATGCCCCTCAAATTAAAGGGAAAAATTTATAAGTCCGTGATAAGGCCTGTCGTACTGTATGGATCGGAATGCTGGGCCGTGAAGAAGACGGATGTAAAAAGATTGCATGCAGTGGAGATGAGAATGTTGAGATGGATGTGTGGAGTGACGAAAATGGATAAAGTAAAAAATGAGTATATAAGGGGAAGTTTGAAAGTGGCGCCAGTGACAGAAAAGTTGAAAGGAAATCGTTTGGCTTGGTATGGACATGTGAAGAGGAGGGAGGAAACACATGTGACTAAAAGAGTGATGAATATAAATGTTGATGGATGGAGAGGGAGAGGAAGGCCAAAGAAAAGATGGATGGATTGTGTGAGGAATGATATGAAAGAGAAGGGAGTGAATGATAGCGTGACTTTTGACAGGGGAAAATGGAAAGAGAAAACGTGTTGCGCCGACCCCAAGTAACATGGGACAAGGGCAGGAAGATGATACACCACAACAAAACCACACACAACACACATGACACATACACCACACCCCTTGCACACCTCATTAACACTCCCACATACCCATTCACCCTACAATCACCACATTAACTCAACGTCAAAAATACATCCCAAATCATTATGTCCTGTATTTTAACTTTTTTTATCTTATTTTTTTGTTTTTCTTATCAATTATTTAAATCTAAATGAACATATGCAAACTAACTTGTCTACATGGAACATCGATTCATTCTGTATCTGGAGAAGGACATTGCTAGCTGCGCTCAGTTTTATGCTTTTGCAGCTATCATTGGTTTTACTTGTTGTACTTAGTCCTGTGTTATTATTCCAAAACAAACTTTTTTTTTTAAATTATAATTCGTTTATTTATTTTCTTTCTTATCTATTTACATTTTTAAATATTTCTAATAAAAATATATACAAAAAAACATTTAATTATTTACAACATTTAATTTATTTCATTTATTTATGGGTGTACTATAGGTACACCTCTGCCTAACCCTTCGGGAAAACAAGGCGTGGTGTTATGATGTTATGTTAATATTCTCAAAATTAATTAACAACTTATTTGCGAACCATACTTAATTATTATAAAGCTGGATTAAAATATCTATTAGCTCTTAAACGGTATACATTGCAAAGGTTTATGAACACAATGGGCTGTCATATTACAGCTGCAGCGTTATTAATAATCCCGTCAGGAGACTTTAATAACATAAGACTCGTGAACATCTGTCATGGTTTGAGAAGTTTTCGTCTAGTGATGTTGTTAGTGTTGTTCCGATGAAGTGGGAATGCTGTGTTTACAACCGCCTTCTTAAAAAAGGAGGAGGTTCTCAATTCGTCTGTATATAAGGTGTATCTATTCATACACGAAATCTCTTAAGGGGTCATTGTACTCATCAATATGAACAACTTTTACTAATGGACCAAACCTGAAATCGTGACAAAAATCATCTGTTCCGTACATTTATGTTCGCATAACTCGTCAAAATGTAAATGAATTTGTGTACGGTTACCACTACCAAAAAGTAAAAATAAAACCGACTTCTATTTTTCTTCAAAAAATAAATTTAAGTTTGGAAGTCGGTGGCAAAAAACGAAAATATAAAATCAAAGACACCAACTTCTGAAATTAAAGTTACTTTTCAATTTGCAGTGTTTTTTTTGGAAGTCGGTTTCTGTTTTGTTAAAAAGCTTATTAGATTATGTATTCTGTCTAACTTTGACATGTTAAATGAGGACTTCAATTTTACATTACCACCACCATACCATACCACGTGTTTGAATTAAGATCTACCTACTTAACTGTAGATATTGAAATGAAATTAATGAAAAACATGAGCCTATTTATTGTATTCCGCAGTCCGATAAAACACGCTATGATGAGACTAGAAGTCAAAGTTAGCACAGATGGGAAAACTTTTGGCAACACATGAAGATATTACCTACACGTAAACAGCTGTGGAATTCATTTCTGTATCCGCAAGGAAACCGAGTGCTGATACTGATTTCTTCGATTATGGATACAATGGTCTTCTAACTGTTAGTCGTGTAGGTAATTGCAGTTAAAATAAAATTAAATAAGCCCGACTTAATTATAATAGTCTACACTAGCGTAAATCTTTGGTAGACAGGTTTTTTTTACCAAATAACTCAGGTTGTTGCGATGTATGTTCAACTGATCTCAACATTTATTTATCTTCACACAGAGATACAAAGATAAGAATAGTTAAGAAGGTACTTCACCTAAGAATTGCACAATGGCACGACACAATCAAGTTGCAATCCCACTGACAAAAAAATCATAAAGTGCTGTGAATAGACTTAATAAGACGACACTACGGGACTATATGACATTACGGGACTACCTACAAGGAACTACGGGACTTGTGCAATATTTGTCAAGCACAACACTACGGAGACATTCATTGCATTGAAAACTTTTGTTGAGATGACGAAGTGTGTGTTCGTTCAAAGATAATTGTGTACGTTCCGCGAAGTAGGAGCTAAGCTTCATATTAAATTATATTTATTTGCTACTTCTAGTTATAAATTACGTTTTTGAAATTGGAGGCATGTTATTGAAGTGAAAGCTTCTTTAGGCGTGACGAGCACTTTTTGGTAGGGGAAAAATCATATGGGTTCAAGATATACGACACGCTCCAACGAGTTCAACGACTCAACGCTAGAGGGCGCTGTAACCAAATTACTCTATTTAACACACTGGTCTTATAATAAATGTCATATTTGCATGCAACTGTTAGTTTAAGTTTTCACTTCTGTCGGCAGTCCCCATGAGTGCTTATATTTTTTATTTTTGGTTAAGTTACGAGTAGAAATGGCTTGGTAATACAGTTTTTTCGTACGGAAAAGTAATTAAATGGGATTACAGCGGCTAGTTGAACTGCAGAAGTCGCTGTTTTATTATTATTTTAATAACTTTATATTTTAAAGTGGAATATTATAGTATTCACTTATTTTTTTGTATTTACTTTGTTGGTTTATAGTTGTAGAAAATGTGGAAGCTAAGGGCGTTAGCAGTGAACTTGGAGAATAATTTAATTAAAAAAAGGCTGATTATGCACATAATTTAGTTAAAAATATACCGAATAAAAATATGAATTTGAAAACATGCCAATTCCAATAACTCTACCCAGTCTACACACCCCATTTTATTAAAACAACCTCAAAGATCCATAACAGATAATTAACTTCTGCATAAACCAGGAACGAACGTCTCGAACCGATCGAAGTCTAATTATTGCGCACAATCATAAGTGCGTAATTATACTTAATCTCACTTAACTTGAGTCAGAATTGGTTAAGTTACCAATAGAACTTGAATGCTACTGAGAATTTTCAATAGATTATGAAGACGAGTAACTTGAATCTTCTATTGAATTATAGAAGAGACTATTCAGAGATCTAATGATGTCTGATTGAGTAATGTTCTGTTTGTAAATGTTGATGTTGTCGTGGTATTGAAATGTAGAGAAATTATTAGAGTAAAGCCTGATTTACATGGTGCGATTTAATTGCCAATTTTATTGTATGCCACACGCAAGTAACTGTCATCGTGTAAATAGGGCTAAATGGGGAAAAGTTTCTACAAAAGCTTTAAGGAGACCATGGTTGTACATAGCTAAAGACGTAGGCCCAGCAGTGGATCTGAACCTAGGATTTTTATGTTAACCTGTTTAACCCAGGGACACCTTTTGGCTTCAGCGGATTCAGCAGGTCCCACTTAAGGCTCCCACACAAAACTGCGATACAATGCGAATTCGCAGTTTTGTGTGGGGAGCCCTTAACCTGCTGAATTCTGCTGACGCCTCGAGGTGTCACCGGGGATCAACAAGTAGGTGAACATGACAGAATTATATACCAAAATTTGATTAATTTTAAAATTATATTTTAGAGAAATAAGATTTTCATCGAATGTAATTTCGTGAGCTTGATGTTTTTAATTTAGTTATTATTGTGAATTATCTTCAACATACGTACCTACAACAATATTTTTTTTTTTATTTCGCGGGAGAAGTCACCTTTAGTAATGCTAAAGTTAATAATAAGTTAGTGTGATAAGTTCTTAGGTTCAAATTCTCAATCCGGGTATTAAATAATATTTTAATTTGCTAAAGAAACGACAAGTTACTTAACATTTAGATTTTTAAATCGATTCTACATCAAGTTCAAATTCATTTAAATAATCCAGAACTACCCAGAATTCGTAATCAAAACCCAAGACATCGCGACATCGGATATAACACCTAAACCAAACGCGACATCATTAACTAAGTTTGTCACTTGACGCAAAAGTTGAGTTGGACACAGTTTCAACTGTATTTCAGCTTTGATAAATACTGAAACCTATGTAATTCAGTTTCGGAACTTAGAATCGGGGCTCAGACCAAAATGCAAGTTCCTTTGACATAGTCTATATTATTTATAGCGCTTTAGTTTCACTTTGATGTATTATTTAATGGTCGCTGAGATGCCTTAGTGAGGGTACTTCTAGTGCATGCCTAAGGCACCTGTCCGACCGCCGGCTATTAACGAGAAGCGAGCAACTTAAAACGAGTTGGCGAGCAGCGAGCGCGCGACGAGTGATTACTCGCTGATATGCGATAGTACCATGCGTGAGTCTCTCAGCGAATATTCTCCCCGCCAAGCGAGCGTCACTGAGCGAGTGGTCTCTTTGATAGCTCTTGTCGCTGCGACAAACGAGTACTCGCCGGCGGTGTGATCAGTCAGCGATCAACTATTAATATAATTTTATTATGTGTCTCTTTTACTTAAACAGGACTTATAACCTTTAGTAAGTTTCTAGAGCGAGAAAATCTCTGATTTGTAGCTAGTCGCTTCCTCTTCAGCGGAAGGATAAGTGCCTAACGACCTTGGATCTTAGAGTACCTAGTTTGTGCATATTACACTACAGATTCCTGTGGTTCTCTGCTACTGCTAAATACAGCCACGAAGGGAGTTTTAGTGAAGTAAATTTGCAAATGCCTCGGGTCACCGGGAGTTGGGTATTTAGCAGGGATTCCTGACATTTTGTTGGATTATAGTGAGGTAGCTAGAAAAGGTGGATAGTATGGATAATGTTAAAAAATATGTGTTAGGTGTAACCTGCACTATTTTCTTTCTTGTTTGTCCTGTGATCACGAAATGTAGCGAGGAAAATGGAGCACTCAGATAAAATTTCAGTAAGGTATGCACATAATATTGCACATTTTATTGTTGTTGACGTGGATGAAGAAGACGCTGAATTCCAGCGCGGTATTGCGTTTTGTTCACAGGGGCAATTACTGTACTGTCGTGTGTTGGATCATTCGGTTCCCTACAAAACGGTTGAGCTGGATGGTGCTGATCCACGCGTCATGGTCGTGAACGGGCGCCGTCAGTGGAGACTGGTCATCTCTTATTTTTAATCTTATATTTTGAATTGTTTTCAATATTTTTTTTTTACATTGTTCTCACATACAGAAGCAACAGGAGCAATGTACCCAGGATTTTGTAATAATTTTATCTTAAAAGAGTGTCCATTGAATTTCTTGCCCATTCTTCTCCATAGAGATCTACGTTTTGGAATGGGCGACTAGCTTCAATTTTTTGACTCTTTGACAATTCAAAAGTGCCTGTAATTGGTTTATTTGAAATAAATGTTTTGAGTTTGAGTTTGTATTTTTAAGAACGTTCACCTGCTAATCTCAGTTTTCCAAAAATCTTATTCTCCATTCACGTTTTTGACATTGATTGTCACTGAGACCAAATTGCGACTTGAATTAAAACGTTTTTAAGCACAAGAATCGGTTAGCTGATGTTTCGCTACAGATTGCGCATACGTAAGCGAATCCTATGTTTACGTAAATTAATAATACTAAGAAAAAAAAAGTATATTATTATGAAATAACGCACAATGAATTATAACAAAATATAACACATAACATCACGCCTGTAATCCCCGAAGGGTAAGGCAGACGTGTATCAAATAGTACTAACAAAACATATCCTCTGAAATAATTAAAATGTCTTTTTATAAAACCCATAATTATTATAAGCTCTAATGACGAAGCACCAAAGATTGCCTTCACCCAAATAACTTCTAAAAACAGGCGATACCATCGTAAGAAATATGAAGGGTTCCCGTAAAAGATATAGGTATTAAGTAGAAGGACACTGAAGAACCCTTATTATAGATATATTGGGTTCCGCATACAGTATGCGACACCCAACTTGATCTATGACCTAGTCACATCTTTTAGATTCCATTTTTGAGATCTGTGGCAGTTTATGAGTCGAGACTTGGCTCAGGTGGTGGATGAAAATGTTGATTTGGAAAGTTGATTACATTATAAATGTCGCTTAGAGTTATATTTTTAGCAAAAAAATATGGTGGTTTTCAAATCCTGGCAGTGCCTTGTTTGCGGATAGAGAGTTGTTCTTATTGGCTGAATTATCGTCTGTAAGTACCACCTAGTTTAATATTAAAATAAAAGAATATTAAAATAGTGTACCACCTTTATCGGGAACAGGATTCAAGTTGCCTGCGGTCAGGGCTCCAGAGAGAGGAACCTCCTTACAATGCGAGCCGTGTCCAGAAGTACCACTTTCTATATCAAGCCCTTAATCCAGCTGCGAGAGCCTCCTTAGATGTTGGTCGAGGCACCTGGCTATTAAGCCATTAGCTGTTATGACTATCGGCACAATGATCGCTGAGTCCAGCCAAGTCAAGATACTTGATTTGTTTATCTTTTTCGACTTTTGCAAGGTTCCCGTCATGCAGGACAGTTATGTCAATAATCCGCGCCGCTCTTTTCGATACACTACCACTATATCAGGCTTATTGGCAACAATAATTATAGTCTTGTCAGCGATGATGAATCGATCCCAGCATAATCAGCTTTTAGTGTTCCCACTGCTGGGACACAGGCCTCCTCTCGGTGAGAGAGAGTGGACCGTAATCCACCACGCAGGCCTAGTTCGGGTTGGTAGATGTCACATGTCTTCGAATTTTTGGCTCTAGGACATGCCGGTTTCATTACGAGGTTTTCCTTCGCCGTTTTTGAGAGCAGTGGTGATGAAATAATTTACACAAAGTAAAGTGCATGCCTGTAGTTCGAACCTACGACCTACAACTCGCCACCACTGCTCTCCCCCTGGGCTAGCACTGCTCTCGATCCCAGTACAATGTGATTTTTCCATTTTCGAGAACTGAGTCGGGCACATACCTGTAGTATGGCATTTCCGATCCCACAAGGCTGTATTTCAGAGCAAGTTGCTGATGGATAATCCTGGCTAAAAGGTTGTATCTATGCAAGTATTCTACGTTAGCTAGACGAGAATACCCGGAAATAATGTATCGGATTGATTCTCCCGGACGGTGGCATGCCCGACAGATGTCAACCGTACCGTCCTTCACAATAAGTTTAGTATTATTATTTTTTTGTCTTTGACATTTCTCGGGACCCTGGGGTCCCGGACCTTTGGAAGGTGTACGAGGGGCCGAAACTAACTCTTAGAGGCCCGTTAGACTTTTTTAATGAAATGAGGCACCAACCGACGATTACTTATCCCTGTTCGCACTATGCAAGTGCACTCAAAGACAACCCCCGGCTAGTGTAGGACTATTGTACGATATGAAGATAAATATATTGGAATTATGGGTTGGGGGCTGAAGTGAACTGGTCGTCAAGAACTATAGAAATTTAGTATATTTTTTTTATTTTTTATATTTCTCGGGACCCTAGGGTCGCGGACCTTTGAAAGGCATATGAGGGGCCGAAGCCAACTCGCAGAGGCCCGTTAGACGCTTTCAATGGAAATGAGGCACCAACCGACGATTATCCTTATGCGTACTATGCAAGTGCACCCAAGGACAACTCCCGGTTGGTGTAGGACTATTGCAGGATATGGAGACAAAAAAAATATTGGGCTATGGGTTTGGATGGCTAAAGTGGACTGGTTATCTAAAACTATGGAAGGACTATGGCCCCTGCCTGACCAATGTTTGATAAATACAATACTTAGTATAATTATTATTAGATTGTATCACTTAAATAGTAGCTGGGTAGCCACCGCCAACTCTACGTATATATTATTTAAAAAAAAACTGATTTTTGGATGCCCATGTATTTCATGATTTCAGTAATATTCTTCAATATTCAGTACCAGGTTTAGCGGTTGTCCATATTTAGCGGTAAATTTTTACAGTTGATAATTTGATGCTGAAATAATCCTGATGATAACTAGGCAATTCTGAAACTAGAGGTTATCAACCTTAACAGTAACACTATCCCCCATTACATATAACACCTGAATATCAGCATGTTACGGTAATTAAACAATTAGTAGCAAACTGGAATCATCATCATCATCTGCCTAGCCTTTTCCCAACTATATTGGGGTCGGCTTCCAGTCTAACCGGATGCAGCTGAATACCAGTATTTTACATGGAGCGACTGCCTATCTGACCTCCACAACCCAGTTACTGGGTAATACGATACCCCTTGGTAAGACTGGTTGTCAGACTTTCGGGCTTCTGACGACCCGTAACGACTGTCAAAGATCCACGAATGACAGCCGGGACCAACGGCTTAACGTGCTTTCTGAGGCACGGAGGAGTCTCGGTATGTAAAGATGGTCACCCATCCATAGTAGCAAACTGGAATGTACCGGAATAAATTAATTAACGATTTCCCTGTAAACGTTTAACTGTTTGTAGATTACGCCGCAATTTTGATCGAGGTCGGATACGAACCCGCAATCCAGCGGTTTTGAGTCAACACCCACCCTTCGAGTATTGATTGATGTGCCCACGGTACTATAAAGTACACTTATATACTGAAATTTTAATTTACATGAGAAACTGACTTCAAGTTCAAAGTCAAAGATTTTTTTGCAGATAAATATGGTGAGAATAGTTCATACAATGGCAGTATAATAAGTATCTTAACATATTTAATCATAACATGATGTCATACAAATTTTTAGTATACAATTAGATCATTTACATTTAAACTGACGGAGTTCTTTTATAGTCTAGAAGGAATTCTCAATTAACCACCTGCGTAAAGCCCTTCTTAATGGGACTATTGGAAGTTCTTTTTTAGGAATCTTGTTCGACAATGTATCGGCTATATGCGGCGGTAATCATCTTTTCTTTCTTTCACAGGTCAACCTAGGAGGTTGTCGACTGCTTAACCACGCTATCCTGTAGAAGCCTTTATAAATTAAGGCACTGGCCAATCAGGACACTGTATAATGTCCACTTTTTCGTTGCACAGTTAGCTGTATTGCTACATATTACAAGCCCAAAAAAATACAGGGTATAAAAAAAGACATACTAAGATATTTTATAGAAGCAATCTTGTATCTTAAAAAAAAAAATCGCAGGTAAGAACACGTAAAAACTTTTTCGTCTCGAGATGCTCAATATTTTGAGCGACAACTTATTCATGTTTTTGTAACTAAAAAAATAAATAAAAAAAGACAATTAATCAACTAAAGAAATGATAAAGATTTATAACTAACAATAAATATTTTATTACTAAAATGAAAAAAAAAACTAAAGAAATTGTGTAAAAATGTTTTAACATAATGGCGTATTTATTTTTAAATTAAATTCATACTGCGAAATAACTTTCATATTAGCAGACACGAGATTCATCTAAACTCAAACGCATCGCCATTTTCAACCGTATTTGTCTAACTCCTGAAATAAACAGAAAATCACGCCTTGTTTCCCCGAAGGGCTAGGCAGAGGTGTACCTATAGTACACCCACATTTCGCCAGTTATGTTAAAGTCCCATGTAATAGGGGGCGAGCCTATTGCCATCTACCGGGCACACATCCAGACTCCGGGCTGCTACAGAGAAGTTCCAAATAGAAAACCTAATAACACTGTGCCCGACCTGGTAATCAAACCCAGGACCTCATGCTCAGCAGTAGTGCTTGCGACCACTAGACCAACGAGGCAGTCCTCTTGAAATACCTAAAGATTTGCGGCTTACCGCGCCTTAAGGCCTCCAGCCAGGGCATAAAACTTATGAACTAAGCGACTGCACTCCGGCTTAGGGCGTAAACTATATTTTCATTAAAGCAATTCAAAATATGTTGTTATTAGCGACCCACCCCTGCTTCGCACATAATTTCGCATAAACCTTCCGGACTAAATACCCTAAATGATATTGAAAACCGCATCTCCAATGCGTAGTTTAGAATATCTAAGCGGCCAAGAATATCTAAGACACGAAAACTAACATTGTTTTATACTATACATAGATACGTATTAAATAATTTATTATATTAGTGTGATCCTATAACTACCTAAAGAACTCATAAAATTATTTGATTTAGCTAAATAGTAAATAATTATTACAATAAAACTTTCACAACTTATAATTAAAATGTTCAAATTGTTCATAAATAAGACCAACGCCGTTTGCCAGTCTATTTAACTTGAAAGTCTTTTTTTTATTTTTATAAACTTTGATTGAAAATAAAAGTTTTAAATTTTCTTTGCTCAACTCATCAAGCCTTTTCTCAATTTGTATACGACAGAATTTCACGTGAAGCGAATGCCATCTTGACATCTGATTTTCTCAAGAAAATTATATGGAGACACCAAATGCTGGACGTCCTATCATATGTATAAGAGATATATGCTATCAAAATAGGTGCTCTTTTTAAAATAATAATAATAATTTATTAACAACAAAAAATATTAACAATTTAACAACCTTAGTGCGTAAAAAGAAATTTGTAGGTTAAAATGAAAATAATACAACATGTTAGCATCTGTAGCCGAACTAGGTGAAAAACCTGTATCACGGCATACAGCGTCTTACCTCTCTGACAATAGACTGAAAAATTGTAGGCAAACATTTAGAGTTTAGTTAAATCTTACAGAAAATATGTATATTAATATAACAGTATTTTTGTTATTTATATGTATAGAGAAATTGATTACACTTAAAAGGAGTTATAGAGTGTGCACGGGAGTAAGTCGGTGTGTGTGGGGGGGTGTGTATGTGGGTGCGTGAGCGTGAGTGTGTGATAGTATATGTTGAGAAAGTGGTAAAAAGTTGTTTATGATGTAAATATTTTATAGGAAACTTGGTTACTGTGGAACGATTAAAAGTTTTTCTGAGTCTTCATAAGATAGTGTCAAAAGGAACTATTTCACCTTATTTTTACACTGGGTTTTGTTTAGCGAAAATGTAAGTAGGAGTTAGGTTTATTATAGATATAGGGACCCAAAAATACAAAAAATCTTTTAATGAAAGCCGTGCGTGGGTACTGAGTACGAGAACACACAATTTGATTCTTGCGCCTACGTTTATCGCTGGGGTCATAGCTCAAATCTTTACGTTGCTCTTTTTCGATTTAGGTCCAAAAAAATATAATTACAGAAACCTAAAATAACTAAACCGGTTCATATCAACTGCCTGTAGGTACTCCATGAGAGAATTTGATTAAATTCGTTAAATATAAGTAGTTATGTAATATCACTTCAAAACAACATGGGGCTTAAACATAAATGGTGAAATGTGGGTATAATATTGATGCACCTCTGTCTAACCGTTCTGAAAAACAGGCATTAAATATGAGTTGGTTTTATAGAAGCATGAGGAAACAGGGTGTAAAGTTCACTCATCCTCCATAGAAAAGGGAGGATCCTCCGACCAGACGGGTGTTGTGTCTGGTGGGCTACTGCCCGACGGTTGATTTTTTTTTTTTTTTTTCCTAACTATGGCATCTCGTAGTTGGCCAAGAGTGGCCGTGACTACTTAACCGGTCAATCCGACGGTTGATGTCGGGACGTTGTATATATACTAGTCGCGCGGTAACCTCTGATTGCGCGATGCAGGATTTTGCGTGACGTCAGTGAGATGCGTAGTTCGCATGTAGCAACGTAGATGCCGCCACAGTTTCTTTAGATATCTTTTACCTACTGAAAGCGCGTTGCCTAAATAAAACTACCAGGATGATGACGGGTAGGTACAGAGAGTGAAGTCTATCAAGACTAATAGTTGAGACGCAGATATATACAAACGGCCTTGAGTACATACCCAGAAAGAGGACTCGCCCATCAAGGAGCGCTGTCCCGAATTAGACGAATTATTAATTTTATTATACATAAAACAAAAGCTATTATATTAAAACACGTAGGTATACCAAAATATAAATAATTAAATTATCTTTAAATTAATGAAGGTTTCATAAAAATACGCTTTGTAGTTTTTGCGTGATTCTCAGTTTTTTATCTGCGTTAGACATAACTTTACAAATTAATTAGACTGTGTAATACAAACGTAATTTAAAATATTCACATATTATTAATAAAATGCTATAATTTAACATATATTTTTTTCCAAATCATTAACACTACTCGTTCAGACGTAATCTTCAGTTTAAAATCATTAAAAGTCGGTTATAGTCGCTTAAATGTGCACAGTGCCCCATTAGCACAGAATGATCTCAATATGGAGATGTTCGCCCGCCCAAAGCCTGACAGCGGTTAGGTCCATTAATATAAGACGGCAACTACAAGGCCGCCTTAGATTCTAATAACTTATCCCGAGAATTTATAGCCAATGAACCAGTACGAACCTACGATATTTTATAGCAGACTGTAGTTATCCCACTGTGAGCCTAAATCCTTATTTCGAACCAATAATGAACGAGTATTAATCAACACATAGTTCATTGCGTGTCGAATCTTTCAGCATTTCGCATGTCCCGATGTCCCGAATAACTCACGATGATTTTTCCCTCTTCACTTCCTTTTACACTTCATCTAAATTAACATAAAATTAATCGATACATTGTATTTCACCATATAATGTTATGGGATATAAGAGCTTTTAATTTTAAATTTATCTAAAAAAAAAAAAAAAAAAAACAGGTATTGGTGTTTATCGACTTTTTCTCTGACTGTACTCTATCTACGTACGAATTAGAAAGGTCAACTTATTCGTATGCCAACTCAAGCAGTAGATCTAGGTTCATTATAATCTTAGTAAGACTTTAATTCATTGTAAGTCAATCAGAGCGCTGGCCTATTTTTAGCCCAAAAAATCAGCATTGCCATCCAACGTGGCAATGCTGCCAGCCTTTTGGACATTTTTACCATTGACAGCGATGCGGACAATTTTTTTTTTTTTTTTTGATGCCTAATGAGCTCTTCCCCCTTTTTTATTATTTTATTATATACTTGTGAATACAGAAAGGGTTGTGGAGGTCAGATAGGCACTCACTCTATGTAAAGTACCAGTATTTTACAATACCAGCATTCAGCTGCATCCGGTTTGACTGGAAGCCGACCCCAGCATAGTTAGGAAAAGGCTAGGCAGATGATGACTTGTACATAATATATATTTGAGTGTGATCTTTTATTTATATTTATTTTCTCAAATCTTAAACACAATCAGTTACTAACTATACAAATAAATTTTTGGGCAAAAATGAGCCAGCCCTCTGGTCAAGTGAGGTGTCGACTAGTCGGCGAGAAATTTCCTTAAAGAGGAGACGCGCAAGTGTTATCTTGTACATTGTAATTAAATTTATTACATCTATACAAATAAATAAAATTGAAGTGTCTGTTTGTAATGACAAAATAATAAGTTTTCATTAAATGCATACGAAAGTATATACGGTACTCATAACAAAAAATCAAATTTTTAAAATTTTTATCTGTCTGCCTGTTTGTTTGTTCCGGCTAATCTCCAAAACGGCTGGACTGATTTTGACGGGTCTTTCACTGGCAGATATTTGATGTTACTGGGAGTAACTAAGGCTACTTTTATTTTAGAAAAATAATTATGGTTCCGCACAAAAAAATTAAAACCCATGAAATTGTGAACAAAAAGTCGGATTTGAAAAATTATTTTTGCATTTTGTAGCGCAATTCTCGAGGATAGTTATAGGCTATTTAACACCACGCTACGACCCTTAGGAGCCGAGCAAAAAGAAAAAAATCATATAGGGCGGGCGATGCAACGCGACAGGTCGGGGGACGAGGAAGTCTTATTAAAAAGTGGCTGTTGTTGGAGTATATTGTGTCTCTTACGACTTCCACGCGAACAAAGTCGCGGTGCACAACTAGTAACAAATAAATTCAATACACGTCAGGTTGAAAACTCGATAACATTCATTGTAAGTTAGTGATGACAATTACAGTGGAATCCATTTATTATGACTCCGCCTATACCTTCGACTATCATGTTAAGAGACACAATTAAATTTCTATTGTGACCGACCACTAGCCTGTCGATCGACACCTGAGTGGTGAGATAATTGCAGTGCTAAGTTTGGTTCTCATATAAAATTCTTTATAACAAAGTTTGGATATAATGACTTCGATTATAGTGACATGTCACACTAAGAAAAATGAGAAAATTAGTATCTAATGTATGTAATACAATTTATATTCTATGTTTTTAATATGTTTCTTTTGTGTCACCTCATGTGTCTTTTTTTGTTATTAATAGATATATACAATTTGTAGTTTTTCTCTCTATTAAACTACTAAACTAACAAAACTAGGAAGTTGTTTATTAAGACTATGCTTTGTATGATGTTCGCTGTGTATGTGTATGTGTTTGTCACTTGCCTTCGATGTAATTATAAGCGGATTCTACTGTATTAAAAACTTAGGGGGATATTACACGATCATATCTAGGATCATATAGGTATCTATGATTCATAGGTATATTACAATGTAAAATAGAGCATTTGTAAGCTTCAATTTAATAATATATATTTCTTACAGGAATATGCTTAATGCTATATTATTAAACAGAAGCTTACAAGTGCTCTATATTACATTGTTATGTACCTATGAATCATAGATCTATGATCCTAGATATCATCGTGTAATATCCCCTTTAATTAAAATATGAAAATGTGAATTTAAAAGTCACATCGGTATCTTTTTGCCCGTATCTCTAACAATACATTAACTACATATTCATAGTTTATTTCTATGTTTGTTTATTGGTCTCAATGCATTGCTGAATCCAAAGCTAAATCAATCTATATCTGAATGCCGATTGTCGAAGCGAGATTTCCATCAATCTCTCTAGAATTAATGTGGCGAAATATCAATCTATCATTTATTTCTTCTATCGATAGTAAGTTCTATAAATATTGAAGCAGTATAAATGACAGATATGAATTGTTTCTAATGTGCAATTATTTTACACTAGCGCCCCGTGGTTTCACCTGCATAAGTCTCGATGTCGTAAGGATATCGATAGATAAAGTATTCTATGTGTTAATTTAGGTTATTAACTATATGTGTGCCGAATATTATCCAAATCCGTGTAGTAGTTTTTGCGTGAAAGAGTAACAAACATCCATACATCCTTACAAACTTTCGCGTTTATATTATTAGTATTAGTAGAATTTAGAGGTTCTCTTACAGACAACCTTTGTAAGGATAAATATAGAGAATGTCAGACACCAATGTTATTTGAGTTATACGTTACACAAATAGAAATAGATATGCTTGTAGGCACAAGGTGTCTAATTACAGTTTGTTGTTAGGTAATTAGAAATGTAGGTATTATGCCGAAATTATTATCCCACTTTTACATAGATAACATTCAGTGGGAGTAAGTCTAGATTGAGATTAAGAAACTTACGGCCGCTTTCTATAATACATCTCAATCCCAATCTTGATCCCGATCCTTGTCTGTGACCAATTAACGCCCGAGTTTCTCAATCTGAGTCTTTGAGAGGACGAATCACAAGCAGCCGTCAAAGACTGCAGATCACCATTGGGATTGAGATGCATTATAGAATTCTGGCTTCAGATAAAGATTATAAAAAAAAAACTAAGGTATTGTGTGTGCTCGTACTTATTAAGTATCTTAGCATAAGCATAATCAGCCTATAATGTTCCCACTGCTGGGACACAAGCCTCATCTCTTCGAGAGGGAGTAAGCTGTAATCTACCACGCGGACCCTATACGAGTTGGAAGATTTCACAATCATGTCTTCGATGTTTTTGGTTGTAAGACAAAGTTAAGAATTTTACTTAGGTACTTTTACGTAACAATGGATGACCATTATTACGTAAACCGCAGCACAAAAGTCTAAGGGCATAATTATGAAATTATGCCCTCTGATTTTTGCTCTGCGGTAACAGAACTCGCGTTTGTACTACAAAAGCTAATCGTTCAATCAGTGCGCAAATTAACGGTCATTTGATTTGTAAGGGCACTATAAAAAGAAGGGCGTTTCGTTTTGTTCCTAAAAACTAATAAATTCATACACACTCGCGACTCACATCAAACAATGCGCCCTTTTAAAAAAATACCTACTTTATCCTCTAAAAAATAAATACAAAATATTCGTCCCACGCGGCGATAAATGTTGTCATACATGAGTCTATACGCCTCCCTCGGGGATGGACTTGAAGATATAAAAAAAGCCCGGGCGAGCTCTCGTCATATTTCTATAGGTATCTAACTAAATAGATAGTTTGTCAGGATAAGAAGACACGATATATGTTGACAGGGAATCCTGACAAATTATAAATTATGATATCTTAGAACAAATCTAACTTATAGAGATGTGTTGATGATGATGATTCTTATGGTTATAATTATGTAAATACATATTTTTTATAGTCGCGAATCACATTTTGATCAAGATACAACCTGACACTGACCTGCTAATTGTAAAAAAAACACTTGAAATTTTGAAATTCGCGGGCTATCTTTGCGGATTCACCTTAAAGGATAATAGATTTTTTGCGTGATCGCTGTTTATTTGCAGTTTTTCTCTATCTAGTTATCTTTCAAGTACTTTTTTGCGATGATAACATAATTCTAGAAAAATAAAAGCAATGATGTATTTAAACTTTATGCACAAGTAAAAAATACTGTACAAAGGCGGACTTAATGCCTGAAGCATTTACTATCACGATTGATTTTTTTTTTGTTATGATTGTCTATTTGTATGATCTTCTAAATGACATTCTTAATACATAATAAATCATCTTTTTCACATTACATACGCGATTCTTAAAGTAATAATTGGTGAAAGACTGTATTAGAAAACACATATTTTTAAGGTTCAACAAAAAAAAAATCATTCATTTGAAAAATCAAAATGTGAATGTGATGTGATGTGTGTGTGTTTAATTTCAAATGAATGTTTTTTTCTTATTTGACAGCTACAACTAATATCTACAAACAAATCAATTCAGAAAAGTGGTTTATCAAAAACAAAAAGACAATATCAACAAGGCATAACCATATCTAATAAATAATTTAAACACATATCCCCCAAACCTAGGTAATATCCTTAGTAAGAACACGTCATAATAATCTTGAAAAATGTCCCAAGGAATGATGTGAAAAAGCGTATATTATTATCTTCAAACAAAATCTCTAAAGGCGGTATATGGAAGAAAAAATGTCAACTTTACTCCAGTCCACAAGTTGAAGAAGAAAAATAGGGACAGATAGATAAATAATACATGAATTGTAGTGCCCATTTGTCACTATAACCAAGAGTTATATGGGTGTAGAATAAGGTAGGCAGGTAGTATGTGGAAGGATGAGGTTTTAGTAAAAGCGACCAATCGTGGTCGCTAAGCAATCGTTGGATTACATAGGGTAGAAGGGTGAGATTCTGGGAAGCAAATAGTCCAGGTTGATGTTGACAAGCCGCGTTTTCGCTATCCTGCCGAGCGAACATTTTGTTTAGAGCAAATGTTTGCTGTCCTGCCGATGTTCGCTCAAAACAGAAAAAAATCTGTTTTCACTACAAAGTGAAAACGAACACTAGTTCTAAACAGAAGCTCGTACTGAACAGTTCGCTGGCGCAGCTGCGTTCTCCTTCTCACTCGGTAGGTTAGATAAGGAAGATCATGACGTTGATTTACTTTTAGCTAGTGCAGCGTTTGAAATAATTGGAACTTTACTAAAAATTCAAGACGTGTCAAATTATAATCGGCAATGTATTTTAAAGTCTCGTTTTTATTTCGTCATTTTTATAATTGCAAAAAAGTTTTTTCTTTATCCCACTTCATGTTCGCGCAATAAAAAAAAGAGCGAACACCAAACGAGCACGTCCAGCGTCGATCGAACGCATAGCTCGCTCGCCAGTGACGGCGTTTTCACTGAATGAATGAGCGAGCAAGCAATCGTTCGCCGAGTCCCACCAATCAAACATATTCGCTCGCTCAATTATTTTCATTTAACGCGCGAGTAAAAATCTAGCTAAGTGAAAATGCCGCTTTATATTTATGTGGCAACTATTAACGTCATTGTTGAGCTCCTTATGATCTGAGTTGAGCTACATACAAGATTGATGACAAATACGTGCACTGACTCCACAGACAAGTCCACTCAATTCAGTGTGGTTCTTTAATAAAAAGACCATTTCAGACACAAATTTTCATAGTCCTCACATTGATCTGACTAAGACTTTAAAAGAGACCTCTAAGTTTGTTTCGGTGTTTCTTCTCAGAGTAGTCGGATAGGAAACAATGACCTCATCTAGTTTTTAAAACAAGAACCACTCAGCTGTCGCGGCCATTTTGCACCGATTCGGCGCATCTGTCCCGCGACAGATGCGCCGAATCGGCCCGCGCACCGCGGTACCGCGCGTGTGTTTAAAATGACGATATCTATAAAGACGCCTGAATAAGGTGTCTCGACAGGTGAAGGTTTATTGACGTGTAAGTTTTTGTACAAAACTTACTTAAAAAATAAATAAAATATCATCTATCATAAATCTTATCAGTCACTGGCTGAAATACTTACAGAAAATGATGCGAGCAAGCTCTCCCAACAGCTGGACAACCTTCTACATATTATTCTGTATCTACTTAGGTACATAAACCACAAAGAAGATGGTGGAATGAGTAGGACAAAAACAATGCATGGCTGACACTACCTGTAATCCTAAAAAACTAGAAACCACAGGGGAGGATTACACCTAGCAGATGACGCAATACAAGATCTACATACTTCCTTAGCAAGAATTACTGAAAGGGCAGTGTTATTGGGTTTTTCAATTAAGACTTTCTCAGTAGCAGCGGCCCAGATCCTTGATTTGTGCCCGGTTGATGGCAATAGGCTCGCCCCCTATTACATCGGACTTAAGCATAATTAGCGAAATGTGGGTGGATTATAGGTATACCTCTGCCTAACCCTACGGGGTCAATAGGCGTGATGGTATGTTGCAATTTACTGACATAGTAGATACATGACGGGTGTTTCACAAATTGCTTTTAAACCCATTTATTATCTCATCCTCGCGTGAAACATTTAGCACTGGTCATTATTCCAAGGACTACATTTGACACAAACGACTTACAACGAGTTACGACTATTTGCCGCAAGGGAATCCCAGTTATGTTTTAATTTTTTTGTCATGCGCACTATTCAACTTTAGGGTCCAATGTTAACATTATAATGATTGATGTGTACTTGTGAGTGTCCAAAATAAGTAATTTATAAGTCTAATCCATTTGACCACTTTCGACAGCAAGAAATCCCGGAAACCTTGTCCAAACTTGTAGAATAGAGGATCGAAATTCTTGGAACCCATCCCATCTGCTGTTTGATATAGATTGGAATCGATGTTTCTACGGTCTGTTTCAAAAGCATCTAACGAAAATGTAAACAAATGGATCAGAGATCATACCTGTAGATGCCAATTTATATAGCCCCTTACAAATTGAATGCTTTGATTTGATTATTTGAATACATAAACCCGAAAATCTAATTTTAAATAACCTTAAAGATGTTTTTCATTTAACAATTAAGGTTAATTTCTTGATCTTAATTTTCGTTGATGATTATTCAATAACAATTTAATAATGTTGTTCAAACAATAATTGTTGGAAAAACTTTTGAGATGTAAAGTTGAAACTTTTTAAATACTGATAAATGTGTTACGAACGGGTTTAGTGAGCGATTGCGTAAGAATATAATCTGAACAGGGTTTGTTTACAATTTTGTCATGTGTTTTTGGAACAGACTATAGAAACAGCATTTTTTTCGTTACTTCGTTGTTCAGCAACATTTAGTGTATTGATTGCTTTCACCTAGTTTTTATTCCTTTTTTCCACTGTTTTTGTAGTAATGGTAACACAAACTAAAAAAACGTAGCATTCTTCCTATTAACTCCAAAAATTCTGATGAATAACCTACTCTAAGGTTATATCAGCCTCTTACCAAGGAAAGGTCCACAGTGTTCCCCCAACTGACATTTGGGCATCCTCCCAAGTTTCCCGGCGCATTCAATGACATCGACACTGCGATTGTGATCGAATCACAATAGATTCGCGCTCGATCAAGTATGGGTGGGTAGATGTTGTTTTGTTTCCACTAGCATGTATTTTTCACGAACAATGTACGTGACAGCTTGATTGCCATTCAATTCCACGCAATTGTGAGCAATTCTAAGGTGCTAACAGTGTAGCAAAATATTATTTTATTTAGTAGTAAAGTCAGGAAAATGTTAAGCACATTGTCTACTAAATTAAATTGGCCGTATATTCAAATCCCAGCTGTCATTCTTTGACAGTTATATAAAATGACTATAACACAGCAAATTGACGTAGGGTATCAATTTGCGTAACAATTAATTTCTCTTCGGGTGTTAAAATGAAACACCGAGTTTTTGACTTTCACACTGATTTGAGTGACAGAGATGACGGACGCTCTTCAAAGCCGAACTCTTTTATCCCGCGTCCTATTTAAAGCGATCGTCAGGCGAATACGCGTTCGTCGCGTGCATATGTCACTTTTTGTTCGGAAAACCGGAAAACGCCCTTTGTCGCGCCACCACGCGTTCATGTCCACCGAACAAAAAGTGACATATGAACGCGACGATCGCGTAGTCGCGCGACGTTCGTTTTTAAATAGGACGCGGCCTTAAATATCAATGTGCTTTAAAGCGGGCGCTTATTGTCTCTCGTATGTCGTGATGGCCCAGTGGTTAAAGCCTCGCCTCTCACGCACGAGGTAGTGGGATCAAATTGCCAATTACCAATTACCAATTACCAATGTGACTTTTTCAATTTATGTGTACTTTCTGAGTTTATCTAGGACATACTGACATCCGTGAAGGGAAAAACATCGTGAGAAAACCTGGACTTAGAGATAAGTCATAGGTAGTACAAAATAAAGTCGCTTTCCGCGTCTGTCTGTATATCCGCTAACTCCTCCTAAACCACGCAACGGATTTTGATGCAGTTTTCATCATCATTTAGAGAATTTATTCCGGAAGGTTTATGTGTATAAAACATTAATATTTAACTTTGATATAGCTCAGAAATCTCGATGTATTGATATGTCGCCACATCAGTATATTGCTTGGACCCGTGTGAAGCAGCGGGTGGGTCGCTAGTATTTAATATAAGTCTGTAATCACCAGCCCGTCTCGAGGAAACGTGGTGATCAATGCTCGTGTCTTCTCAGTATGAGTCTTCTTCATACTGAGAAGGCCTCTTGGCCTTTGCGCTTGGGACAATAATAGGCTGGTATTTATCTCTCAAAGAGGGCAGTTCATTGCTATACGAAGTAAAGGCAGCAAACTAAAATGGTAGTCGTGTTTTTTCCGTGATTTGGTTCTCGGCCTCACCGCAGTGTCTAATTGAATCCGACACGATTAGGACCATCGTTATCAACTGAGTGCAATTAGCCTAAAAAAACCTAAACATGAATTCCAATCAGAAAAGTAAATATTACATCAAAAATAGGTTACAACATTTGCTGTAACTTGTTTCTACCATAACACACACTCAGTAACTACTTAGTATTGTTTTTCCATTATAATTCAAGGTCAGCTTACTGAAAAATAGGTTCTACTCGATGTACTATGGCGGCGGCGTCTGACAGCCTTATTTATCGGTACAAAGGTACCGAATAAGGTTACTGTCTGTATTCAGTATATTGAATAACGGTGTGGTAAAGTCTTTGTTCTATAGCAAGCGGGGCGGGAGCGGGTGGCGGCGTTATCCTACGAATATTATAAATGCGAGAGTTTGTACGTTTGGATGTTTGTTACTCAATCACGGAAAAACGGCTGTACGGATTTGGATGAAATTTGGCACTGCTGGGTTGCGTTAGAGGACACGTTTCATCCCAACAGCACGCTTCCGTGGGATAATTTAAGCCGCTGGGAAAAGGTAGTTTGTAAAAAGGCTCGTGTAAACGATCAGTCACTAAAGGTAGGTAGGTATACATGTTTCATTGTTTTTTTTGTACTTAAGCTAGGTTATTTATTTGTTGTTAAAATGAAAGTATTCGTTATTGTAAAAACAAGCTTTCGCGTTTCTGTGCTTTGCCTACTGAGAGTTTAATTTAAAAAAAAATAGAGGAAGTTTTATTAAAATGTGGCTGTTATTTTAGTATATTGTGTATCTTACGACTTCCACGCGAACGAAGTCGCGGGGCACAGCTAGTACACAATAAGAATGTCGCTGAACGCCGTACGATTCAAATGCCAAATTTAATTCCGTAGTGACATGAGATGACACTCTTGAAGCTGTAATAACACGACTTGCAATTTGATGGCCCTATCATATTACGTTATCTATATTAATATGGACCTTAATTTCGTCAATATACCTATTGTGTTGATGAGGACGACGATTTTACAAAGATATTTTCGCGACAACGGGACAAACAAACAATGGACCTTTCAGCACGGCTTCGCTCATAATAACTGCCTCGTTGGTCTAGTGGTCGCAAGCGCTACTGCTGAGTATGAGGTCCTGGGTTCGATTCCCAGGTCGGGCAAATTATTATTGGGTTTGTCTATCTGGAATTTCTCAGTAGCAGCCCGGAGTCTGGATTTGTGCCCGGTTGATGGCAATAGGCTCGCCCCCTATTACATGGGACTTAAACATAACTGACGAAATGTGGGTGTACTATATATTTACACCTCTGCCTAACCTTTCGGGGAAACAACGCGTGATGCAATGTTATGTTCGCTCACAATAAGAAACCATCACAACAATCTTTACATCGCTTCACGCGTTTTATGAGACCTACCCCTTATACCACCCCCCCCCCTCCCCCTTATACCCTTGCTGTCTTGTATAGAAGTACAAAGGTACTTGAAGGTACTTGTCATGTTATTCAGGTTCAGTCTATAGACGATGTTGATAACGTGTTTAAGTGATGTGTTAATGTCTTAATACTTATAGCCTTTCTGGCATGTTTCCAACTCCTTTGAGAGTGGATCAGGATGAAATAAAGGCACTTTCTTTGGGTGTGGTAAGAGGTGATTATTAGGTATAATGGCGTTAAGGTATTCATTGAATTTTTTTTGCATTTATAAACGCTTTGAGTACCTGTCTTTATAATTACCTTGGTAATACTTATCTGAAAAAGTGAGAAAGCAATAATTAGCATAATCAGAGTGAGAGGGAGTGGGCTGTAATCTACCACGCGAGCCCAGTGCGGGTTGACAGATGTCACACGTTTTCGAATTTTTCGGTTCTAGGACAGACCGGTTTCCTGACGATGTTTTCCTTTACCGTTTTGAGAGCACTGCTCCAATATCTAGAATAAAAATCACATCACGCCTGTAATCCCTGAAGTATCCTGTACTGGCGAAATGTAGCGAAGTCCCATGTAACAGGGGGCGAGCCTATTGCCATCAACCGGGCACAAATTCTGACTCCAAGCTGCTACTGAGAAATTCCCGGGGAAAAACTCAATAACACTTTGCCCGACCTGGTAATCGAACCGAAGAACTCATACTTAGCAGTAGCACTTGCGAGCACGAAACAATAAGTATTAATTCGTTTTAAAACGTTTGTGAAAAATACAACCGAATTGAGAACGTCCTCCTTTTATGAAGTCGGTTAAAAAGAGGTTAGGTGTTCAGTTAAGTAGCACTACGAACAATATCTATAGACAATTATGAACTCTAGTTCCTTGAGCTTGCCAGTTATACTTGCAAACATCAAGAGATCAATTGAGAGTAATCTATTTAATCCGTAGGTACCTACTTACCAAAGACCAAATCCTCTTGCACAAAGCGAGGAGCTTTAAATAAAGAAAACGGAAAGATTAAGAAAGAAAAAGACGAAAGTTTAAATTAATGTGAGAAACCTAACATATGGAATTTATCTTTAGAAGAGAAAATTGTCGAAAACAAATGAATAAAAGTAGGTACTACTTGAGTTTGCTAGTCAAAAATTTAACGAAGTTACCCGAAGTTCAGAATTTTATTTTTACATTCGATTGCGTTTCTATAATGGAATAATGGCCGAGAAACTTGCAGGTAGAGAGTAACGAATCGTAAAAACGGGATTGGAAAGGTCTTTTTAATAGAATTATTATTTTGTAGGTACAATGTCCGTCCATGCCTTCAAATTTTATTTTTCTATTCAAGGTACAGAAATAGGTTCATTAGAATTAGTTAAAGTGGGTGTAAGCTTCAGGTGTATAACAAGTTACCCAACTTATTTATGGAACTTCCCATCTCCATGTTCAAGAAAACGCTGACAATTTGGTTATTGCATTCTCCCATTTTGAGGCATTTTGTGGAGAGGATGGCCAAGTGAGAAACTTGTACCTTACTTGGTCATCTTCTGTGTAAAGTGCTTCAAACTTAAATAATTATAATTTAGATAACCAGTCTACTTTAGCCACTCAAACCCATAGCCCAATAATTATTTTTGTTTCCATATCCTGCAATAGTCCTACACCAACCGGGGGTTGTCCTTGGGTGCACTTGCATAGTGCAAACAGGGATAATTGTCGGTTGTTGCCTCATTTTCATTAAAAGCGTCTAACGGGCCTCTGCGAGTTGGCTTCGGCCCCTCACACGCCTTCCAAAGGTCCGGGACCCCAGGGTCCCGAGAAATGTCAAATTCAAATAAATCACTTACTAACACTAGCTATCAGGTATTACTAACATTATGGATCTCTGTTGTCCTAATAAAGAAATTTTTGATTTGATTTGATAAATGCTTTATGACATTGGCGAATATAAGGAACATTGTAAAAATCCAAGATGAGTATGATGAATTTTGACATTGATATTAAAGTAACAATTACCTAATTATAATAATATTAATTCATACTGGACTTATTGTAAATCACAAATCTTAAAATTAATTGTACTTAATTAAGAATGACATTTGAATATTTGTACACTATTATGTTGCGGTAGAAAGTATAGAACTTAAAAAAAAAAAAAATTCCATGTACTATGTAAACCTACATTCTTACGTCATCACTTTCCAAATAGTTACGAAATATTAAACACATTACAAGCAAACACTTTATGTAGCTACGCACAAATTGTAGAGGAATGACGTTTTAAAAGACAATCCACGAGTTGCTTAAGACGCATATATATGCCAACGACCTTGAGTGCATAGCTTGGGTGTTCTGTGCTGAGCTCACGCAACGCGTCGTACGTCCACCCAGTAATAGGACTCGCCCATCAAGGAGCACTGTCCCAAATTAGACGCATTGTTAATTTATTATACATAAATCAAAAAGTATTTATTAAAACAAGTATACCAAAAGATAAATAATTAAATTATCCTCAAAATGGTGAAGGTTTCATAAAAATACACTAGGTTGATAGTTTTTGCATGATTCTCATTTTTTATCCGCGTTAGACATAATTTTACAAATTAATTACTCTATGTGCTTGATATAAACATAACCTAAAATATTCAATAATTAAAAGAAAATGCTCTAATTTAACATATATTTTTTCCAAATCATTAACACTAGGTACTCGTTTAGACGTGATCTTCAGTTTAAAATCGTAAAATGTCGTTTATGGTCGCTTTACGTACCTCTACGTACGTCCCCACGTACGTACGTGCACGTACGTAAATCTCTACGTACGTACGTCTAGTGGGGCCTGTGTTCATGAGCTCATGACAGTAAGACACATGGAGATTATGACAGAAACCGTCACACATGTATGAGTGACAGAGATAGCGCTCTACAAAGCCGAACTGTTTCTAAAACGCCTTAAGGGGGAAGCTCCAAGGTAGCCCGCGAAATTCAAATTTTCTTACGATTTTTGCAATTTGCAGCTCAGTGTCTGGGTGTATATAAATTAACGTATGATTCGCGAGCATAACAAATATGTATTTACAGATTTAGATACAGAGTTGTATAATCCTGAAATGTGTTAATATTTCATGAAATAGTCATTCAATAGAATTACTTGGTCTTAGAGAGTTGTATTGATGACGTTAATGATTATAAATCTGTAAATACATATTTGTTATGGTCGCGAATAATATTTTAATCAATGTACAACCTAATACTGCCCTGCAAATTGCAAAAAACGTAAGAAATTTTGAATTTCGCGGGCTACCCTGGAGCTTTCACCTTAAGACGGCTGTCACATTTTGCCACCCCTCTCGCTCACACGGGACCAAATTTTTAAGAATGTTAAATGAAAAGATGATTTTTTGGAAAATGTAATCAATGAGCGACCTACTAAATAATATTAATTTAATAGGTAATTATTAAAAACACATTTTTATTGTGGCATTTATTAAAATCATCTCAAAAACAGAGCATAATACTTACCGAGCTAAATTAATTAGATAATACAGTAGAAATGTGTTATTAATAACTACCTATTAAATTAATATTATTTAGTAGGTCACCCATTGATTACATTTTTCAAAAAAGCATATTTTCATTTAACATTCTTAAAAATTTAATCCTGTGTGAGCGAGAGAGGTAACAAAATGTGACAACCCTCTTAACAACAGCCTAGTACCAACCTTGCCATCTGCCTATGTTTAGTCTTTACTACACAATATCAGAAGATTCAATCATTAAAAGTACTCAAAATGTTACACTACCGTCCGTGTATGTACTCAATGTGTTACACTACCGTCCTTTCACACATAAAATATCTTAAATCCATTGTAAAATTACAAAACAAAGAAAAATTAACACTTCAATACCGCTTGGATGTTCGCCAAAGTGCTGTTAAACTGTACCTCGTCTGCCAGGCAGGTTCACAAAGAAAATCCTTTCCGCTACCGACAAATGAAATCGTGAACCATAAGTGAAGGGTACAAGAAAGACTAGGGCTGCTTAACCCCGGGATATATTTTGATAGATGAGTTTAAAGCCTTAAGGGGGGTTTAGACAAAACGAACGAAGCTAGAGCAAGAGCACAGAGCGTCGTTGTTTGTAACTTATTTGGTGTAAACTATAATTCGTTTTCCTCATTTACACCTAAAGAATACCAGCGAGCAAGAATTACAACAAACCAGAATTGGAATTTTTGCACATGCTGTACAGATGTTTAGATCATGCGAACGAGTGCTCTCGTCAAGTGTCTGTGGCCTGTTGTAGATGACCCGCCACGTGATCTTTCCTCACCCTCAATACTCCCACTATTCCACCAATCCTGAAGGAAACTGGCGATTTTTTTCCCAAGCACCTATAGTTTACCTGGCATTGGGGTTTTCAAAAATACACTAAAAAAGTCTATTCTACCTACTAAAAAAAAATTGCTACTACAAAAAAACGCGGGGCCATAAAGTACAATGCTTTTAAATAAAGTTAATTAGCTGTCAAGATGCCTTAAAAATATCGCTTCGAGTAGCGAGCACGTCCGAGCCCGAAAGAATGCTCTAGGCAACTGTTCGCACGCTCGCCGTTTACATCAAGCGAGCGAGCATTCTTAGAATATTTCATAGAATCTCCACAAACCAGATAGAACAACGAAAGAATGCCGTTTCTGTTTACACCAAAAGAATTTGATGGAGTTGGGATAGAATGAGCAATTGAGCATTCGCTCGTTTGGTTTAAACCCAACTTTATGTGTCGATTTGGGCACGAAAATAGAAAATATTTTGTGTTTTATAGGGGTTATGTAGGGTGGCTGTGTTTGGATGAATTGCTAGTGTGGGGTGGGGAGTGAAAAGATTACAGATATTAGTGTTAGGATTATTGGTCTGTTACCACCAGGGACCGAAAACTGGCGTTGCTTAATCCTGGGATATATTTTGATAGATGAGTATAAAGCCTTATGCTTCGATCTGGGAAAGAAAATAGTAAATTTCTTGTGTTTTGCTGGCAATACTTGGATGAATAGGGATGTTGCCTGGGTAAAAAAAAAAAATCTATTTATTCCATCTGTCAGATAGTAAATAAATATTAGACACGTATTTCTTGCTTTATAATATCAATACAAATACTTAGATAAAACGCAGATAAAGTTACGTCACAATCCAGTATAAAATCTAGAAAGGCCTGATGTCATGCCACATTTTAACTCAATGTATTGGCGTAATCTTTTAATTACGTAAAAAACGAAAAAATACGTGTCCAATGTTTTTTAATAAACTACCTGGTGGACAAAAAAAAAATTAGTCATCATCCCTATTGTAGGTGTGATCATTGGCTAGGAGATTAAGTATACTAGGAGATTAAGTATACTAGGAGATTAAGTATACTAGGAGATTAAGTATACTAGGAGATTAAATATACTAGGAGATTAAGTATACTAGGAGATTAAGTATACTAGGAGATTAAGTATACTAGGAGATTAAGTATACCAGGAGATTAAGTATACTAGGAGATTAAGTATACTAGGAGATCAAGTATACTAGGAGATTAAGTATACTAGGATTGGTGGTCTCTTATCTACTGCCCAATGTGGGGCAGAAAAATGGTTGGCTGAATCAAACAATGTTCATTGCGGCTTTTTTGTTCCACATTATCTTGAACGAAATTTAGCTTTAACGAAAAGCTAAGATTCACCTTTATTTAATACTTAAGCAGTTCGGTACTACTTAACCGTTTTTATTTAATTTTATCAACGGCCAATAAAGTCACATTTTCATCTGGCCAAGGGCACATTTCATCCTCTTACTGAAATCTTCAAACATTCCTCCATATTTCGGTCATTTTATATACGTTGAACAGCACATTCACCATGTAATTAAATATCGCACTTATGAATGTTTCGACACACGCCGGGTTCCTCGAAATTTTCGACACAATTTCGAAGCACATAATTGCACAGGGAAATAAACTTTTGCTTGTAAATTTATTTTTAATTATGAGAGTTTATAGGACGTAATCGTCCCTTATACACTCATAATGAAAAAATAAATTGCTATTTCATTTTAAAAGGTTTTGGAAAATTTTGTATTACAATTTTGGATTGAAAAGATTTTTTGATTAACGTATTTGATTATTATGTAGGTTTTGTTGGATTTTTCCAACAGGAATTTCTCAGTAGCAGGCCGGAGTCTGGATCTGTACCCGGTTGCTGTACCCGGTTGATGGCAATAGGCTCGCCCCCTATTACATAACTGGGGAAATGTAGGTGTATTATAGGTACATCCCTGCCTAAACCCTCGGGGAATACAGGCGTAATGTTATGTGTGTATTTGATTATAAATGGGCTTGCAAGCTTATCGTTGCTACCTTACATACGATTTGTGTGTAGCAAAGACTTCCTTTCTCCGTAGTAACCTGTAGATTCAAAATTGTGCGTAGAGTAGAACAATGATGAAAATATCAGTATTTTCTAGAAAATATCTACTTTGTAAAAGGAATATAGTTTGCAAACTTTTATCATCATCTGCCTAGCTTTTTACCAACAATATTGGGGTTGGCTTTTAGTCTAAATTGATGCAGCTGAATACTAGTTTTTACTGAAGCGACTGCCTATCTGACCTACACAACCCAGTTACTGGGTAATACGATACCCCTTGGTAAGACTGGTTGTCAGACTTTCGGTCTTCTGACGACCCGTAACGACTGGCAAAGATCCACGAATGACAGCCGGGACCAACGGCTTAACGTGCTTTCCGAGGCACGGAGGAGTCTCGGTATATAAAGATGGTCACCCATCCACGAACCAACCCCGGCAAGCGTAGCTTAACCTGATCGATCGACCCGTGCGGCTGTTATTACTTAGCCATGAGCCCTAAGCAGTTTGCAAACTGTATATTCTCGAAAATTTGGTGATGGATGAGTAATATTCCGCTTAATTATAATACGATTACGTTTTATGAATGACAGCCACGGAAAAGTACGGAACGAAGAACAAAAAAGCCAGGCAAAGTTTTTAATATCTTTTCTAAGTACCAAACGTAGTTACAAGGTCTTGCAAACTTCAGAAGAGTTTTAAGGCTTTTAGCCTTGTGCCTTTTAGCCTTTTAGTCAGTGCAGGCAACAAGAGGTAATTACTTGGGACTTTCTAAATTGAGGTGGGCAGGACACATTCTTGTTTTTAGGGTTCAGTACCCACTGGGTGCCAACGGGACCCTAGTTACTAAGGCTACCCTTTCCATCCGTCCGTCCGTCCGTCTGTCACAGGGCTATATCTTTTGAACTATATAATAATATGTAAATACTTGAAATTTTCACATTTTTCTTTAGAGTGTACGCTGTGGTTGCTATAATAAGAAATAATAAAAATAAAATAAAGCTAAAAGTTTTTACTATAATAACATACATAACTTCACTCCTTGTTTGCCCGAAGGGTAAGGCAGAGGTGTACCTATAGTACACCCACATTTCGTCAGTTATGTTTAAGTCCCATGTAATAGGGCGAGCCTATTGCCAACAACCGGGCACAAATCCAGACTCCGGGCTGCTACTGAGAAACTCCAGTTAGAAAAACCCTATAACACTTTGCCCGACCTGGGAATCGAAACCAGGATCTCATGCTCAGCTGTAGTGCTTGCGACCACTAGACCAACGAGGCAGGCGCAGTTACTAAAATATTAAAAATTAATACCTAGTGTTAAATTTTGTGCGGTAGTACGGAACACTTTGTGGGTGAGTTCGACTCGCGCTTGGCCGCTTTTTCTTAAACAATCATGAATATTTCTTTCATAATCGACGGGAGAATATTTGAGACTTTTCATGCCTCATATTTCAGCCGTGACAGGTCATGAAATTCTACGAGGGGGTGTTAACCCTGACAATGATTAATTACTATAACAGAGTGGTTAATTTTTAGTTTCTTTTGAAGGTAAAGTTACTGATGACAGGTACATTAATTACCTAATGTTAAGAGGGCTGTCGCATTTTGTCACCTCTTGCGCTCACACGAGATCAAATTTTTAAGAATATTAAAAGAAAAGATGCTTTTTTAAAAATGTAATCAATTTGCGAACTAATAAATAATATTAATTTAATAGGTAATTATTAAAAACACATTTTTATTGTGGCATTTATCAAAAACTGATCATAACACTTGCCTACTGAGCTGTGTTTAATAGATTAAAAAAAAATGATATATGTATTTCTGTAATATTTATGGTGTACATAATAAAGACTATTCTGTCTTCTATCCATACAAGGTCGAACAGGACGATTGACATTCCTTTAAACCACGTAAAGAGAATCATGTTCTTTACCCGCATACAAAAAATCAATCAAATCCAATGAATACCTTAGCCACAGGAGATTATTTTTCATTTTCTTATTTTTCAACATGATGTAGATCTGAGTCCGTAATAATAGGTAAACATTGCCGCCGCCGCTCCCCGCACCCCGCACCGTACCGTTGGTCAGTGACCTTTCGTAGATAAAGCGTGTTTACTTTTTATCCAATTGATTCTGCTATTTATTTTGTTTGAAAACTGCATTTTTTAAATTTTCCATTAAATTAACTACTAATCTTCGTGTTTTAAAATGTTTCGATGGATTAGTACTGTGCTCGTTTTCATTTAATGTCGTACATCCAGATACATGTTGTATATGTTATATGAAAATCGATTCTTAAGGCGTCAACTCCAAAATATCCTTAAAAATTACTAGATACATAAACGAAATGAATATTTTACAAACGCCAGCCATTTTAGAACATCCACTTACAACTCTCATACTATCAGCTAGCACCTACCAACCCAATCCTTTTTTAGTAGAATACACAAAAGAGAATAAAAAGCGATCTGTATGTGTGAGCAAACAGCCGCGCTCCCTGGGGTCGCGAGCTGATGGAAATCGAATGGAAACATGACTAACACGTTTGCGATGAATGCGACGATTCTCTCAATTAAAATGGCGCCCGCAATATGCTGGATTAGGGGTGGCAGGGTTGAAATTCTTTTACAATAAAAATCTGCCTAGCCTTTTCCCAACTATGTTGGGGTCGGCTTCCAGTCTAACCGGATCCAGCTGAATATTTTACATGGAGCGACTGCCTAACTTTTTTTTTGGTGAGAAATCATCAAATTACTTCTCCCGCTTCGGGCGGAGCGAGAGGGCGTGTCAGACTTTTATTGACTAAAACCCACCCGTGTTCCTTCGGTCGCCTGTGCCAGGGGCCACGGTAACTCTTTCGAACATCCCGCGACCCTGGCAGGCATCAGCTCTAGCGGACCCCATCAGTTAATGCTGATATCTCTTTGAGGTGCGCGTGGAACACCATACGTCGCCCACCCGGACCTAGTTCTTACCAGATGGTGAGCTAACCATTGCTGGCCGTCCGCAAGCCCGCGTCTACGATAACCAGGAATCGGCTCTCGACTCCCGACGTCCAGGGCGTCTCCTGCGGAGACTAGGGGCGTAAGGGCGCAAAGCTTGCCTCTCCCTCACGCGTTCCGCCTCCTCCTTCGCAACCATTACTGTCTCACAGAAGGAGGTGATGGCTTCCTATGCATTCTCGCTCCATACCATGGCCTGGACCAGGGCCGGACGCGAGAGATCGCTGCCGCCGTTTGCCACCGCGAAGACGCGGCGGTGCTCCGCCCAAGCCGGGCAGACCTCCACCGTGTCCTCCAGGCGATTCACACAATGGTAGCACCCGGGAGTTTCCTTCCGCCTTATCCAGAACAGGAACCTCCCGAAGCAACCGTGTCCGGTGAGGACCTGCGTCACGCGGAAGGTAAGGATGCCGCAATTGTGGCGTGCCCAAGCAACTACCTATCTGACCTCCACAACCCACTTACTAGGTATCACGATACCTCTTGGTAAGACTGGTTGTCACCTTCCGAGTTTCTGACGACCCTTAACGACTGTCATTCGTACATCTTTGGTGGTCGTTACGGACAGTCAGAAGCCCGAAAGTCTGCCTACCAGTCTTGCCAAGGGGTATCATGTTGTGGACGTCAGATAGGCAGTCGCTCTGTATAAAATACTAGTCTGGTACTGGTAGCTGCATCCGGTTAGACTGGAAGCCAACCTCAACACAGTTAGGAAAAGGCAAGGCAGAATTGAGTATTACTTTGTACTTTATATGGAAAAGATATTAGAAATGACCCGCTAATGTAATTTCGCACTCATTTCCATTTTTATGCAAAGCGACTAGAATTTAAAATGGTTTTACAGAAAGAGCGTTGATGGCTTTCAAAGAAATTCATGCTCGTGTACTGCTACTAAAAATATAAAGGCGAAAGTTTTAGCTGTTTTAATGTTAAAAAAAAATACTTAGTTACCACTCAAATAAAATGTGTTAAGAGACACAAGTTTTTGAAAGCTGTGTTCTGGCAAAAAAAAAACATTTACCTTATACTGAAAAAGCATTTCCAGCCGTAACTACCTAACTATCAGACCATATGCATAATTAATACCCCGCCCATGTTAGTGTTATTGGGTTTTTCCATCTGGAATTTCTCAGTAGCAGCCCGGAGTCTGGATTTGTGCCCGGTTGATGGCAATAGGCTCGCCCCCTATTACAAGGGGCAAAATGTGGGTGTACTAAACACACCTCTACCTAACCCTTCTGTGAAACAA
Source organism: Fissipunctia ypsillon (assembly GCA_947568875.1). Classification (NCBI taxonomy): domain Eukaryota; kingdom Metazoa; phylum Arthropoda; class Insecta; order Lepidoptera; family Noctuidae; genus Fissipunctia; species Fissipunctia ypsillon. The sequence continues at coordinate 18,676,559 of OX387659.1, forward strand.
GGCGTGATGTTTTATTACGTAACGTTAGTAAACTAATCTCGTATAGCCTGATTGCCTCAGAGCAGAATCAGTCAAAGTTGGGCGTAAAATCAATAAGGAAAAGTTATCTGAATATTACCATACATTTAACAGAATACCTACATAAATAATTTAGCAAATTAGCATCTCCAAACTATTCAAAATTTGATTCACATATATGGCTGATCCAATAGAACAACGACGTAATTACGAAAATGTCGAAAACAAGTTTTGAATGTCATAAGTTCACGTTTCGAAAGTTCTATTTAAGACAAAAACGACAGAATTATGGTTACGGTGGTTTTCGATAGAGTGAGTGACTGTCGTTAGGGAATTGGTGTATTTTTCAAAAGGTCACCCGGAAACATCGACTTATAAGTCAATGTTTCAGACAGTAATATTTTTTTTATAATCATGCTGGTATCTTACATTATCTAGGTATCTTTGTTTTAACATAAAAACTCAATTTTTGTAACTCATTTAAAAAAAAAAAGATACTTCTTATTATACGTATATGTTAATGTAAACAGATATATAAAATTATAACTAAATTGAATAATTTGTTGTTTAAATGCATGACTTATTCCCATTTCAAAACCTAGTTTATGTCATAATTGTTATATTTCATTTATAAAATGGCATAAGTGTACGTCAGGTTTGTTTTATTTCGAATTTTTTAACAGTTTTGAGTTTTCTCATGAAGTTATTACAAATTATTATTGATAGTAAATTAACATACATAAATATTTAAAAAAAATATCATAATCATTGGAAATATATCATATTTTCAATTTCAAACCTTTAAAACGTTCTCCTGAAAAATAGCTAAAACGTAATTGCGTCATTGTTCTATTGGATGAGCGATATGTGAACTTACATGAAACCTCATCATTAATCATAAATCAGAAGGACCAGACACCTACTTCACTGACTGTTTTATGATAATTTGATAAAAGTATAAGCACATTAACGTGCCTTCCGAGGCACGGAGGGGCTTGGTATATTGTGGATGATCACCCATCCACGGACTGCGACAAGCGTTGCTTAACGACAAAGATCGACCCGTGTGGCAGCGTTTTTTAGCCACGAGCCCCTCCGTAATAAAATAATACTCCATTATTACTTGACAAAACCAACATACGTGGAAATATTATTATGAATCTTCAACATGTCCTCAAAAGATTAATAGGACCTGAATGTAAATATATTCATACAACAACTCTCTATTCAGTTTGTTTTACGTCTATAAATCAAATGCAAATGTTGTAGGCACATAATAATAGTATCAGAGTCTATTAATGTAAGAATGTTGTTTTATTTTAGAATGGTTTTAATGTAGTCAGTGCTAAGTTTGTGTACTTAAAGTAAAAGGCGACGGTGACATTAAGACTACGCTCTTTCGAGCGTACTGTACATCGCTGTACTCATGCAGTCTGTGGGCTCACTACTCTAATAGAAGTTACAGCGTCATCTACGTCCAGTACAATAACGCGTTCAGGGCGGTGATGAGGCTACCCCGACACTGCAGCTCCTCGGGTTCGCAGAGGCGCGCACCGACTGCTTTCACGCGACCATGCGCAAGCGCGCCTCGTCCTTGGTGAGCAGGGTACGGGTTAGCCCCAACATCGTACTGGCGCTGACTGCCGGAAGACTGCATGCCCCTTCATCCGGCATTGTTCCAGCAGACTTGTTGCTGTACCAGTATCGGAGAGAAGGTAATAATTTTATTATATGATTTATTTATTTATTTTGATGTAATTTTATTGAATTCTATATGATTTTAGTTTTTATTTGATTTATTTTATTTATAAGATTTTTAATTTATGCTTGGCAATGGGTGTTATTTACCTGATATAAATGAATTTATTTTTATTATAAATGTTTATTTAAGGAGATGATGAATTAACAAGGCTACAATCATTAGAACAACACACAAAATTGCTTTTAAAAACCCGAATTTATTGTGAATATCACCAGAAACTAATTGTAATGCCCGTTTACGGACACTATGCGACACTTAAGTGAATGCCAAATAAAAGCGCCCTATTAGATTTTCAACTTTTGTTGCTGGGCCGAGAGTTGAATACAGTGTGTTATAATTAGGAATTAATTTAGGTGTCGTCCAGTGTTAGTGAAAACGGGCATAATACAAACAGATATCTTCAATTGACGTTGTTTGTCTTGGACTCTTGAAGCTCTTTATAAAGAATCTTCACTACCGTAATCAACGTCATGTCCGTCAGTCTTACCAAGAGATATAGTGTTACCCAGTAACTGGGTTGTGGAGGTCAGATAGGCAGTCGCTCCATGTAAAATACTGGTTTTCAGCTGCATTCGGGTAGACTGGAAGCCGATCCCAACGTAGTTGGGAAAAGGCTCAGCAGATTGTTTTTGAACGGCCTTTATATACTTACTTCCATAAAGGCTCCTTCAAACAGGCGGGACTAGTGACGCGAATCGCACGACACGCGGTGCCTTTGTCTCGCGTGCGATTCACGTCGCGTGTCGCGCCTGTTTGTAGGAGCCTTAAGTCGTGTTTGTTCTAAGTTGTCTAGCCTTAATATAATTACAAAATTATTACACAGCAATACGAACTTCTCGTATGTTCTAACAAACACTCCGTATTTATGTAGTAATGCGATTAAAGTATTAAATTCATCGGATTCATGAGCTCAAACGAAACTTTATTCTAGTGGAACCCAGACTTCTAGAGAAGCACGTTTTTCTTAAAGAAAGCTGGTATCAGATGATAAAATAAACGTTTGCTTGTGAGAGCTAGAATTTAAGTTAAGTTAGAAACTTGAGCTTAATTCAGAGAAAAATACTTCTAAGGACAGAGTATAAAGAAGGTTTGAAGAAATTACTAGGTTGCAGAGATTGAGGTCCTGGGTTCGACTTTCGTTTCGGTTAAGATAATTACACCAACTACCATCTGACTGCTTGAAAAGTTAACGTGTATTGAACTTTTTAGTTGCAATTGATTTTTATCTGTCAGGAGTTTTTTTAAGCAAATATCTTTAATTATTGGTAATAAAATACCTAAAAGCATAGTCTAGCATAAGCATAGTGAGCATTGTCTTAAATCACATTAATTCAACACAATTACATCTTCAACAAATATATTTTTCTATGTTAGGTTTTATAATGGAATTCTTTGACTTCTAAACCAATCACAAAAAGTTTACCAAATCATATTGAATAAGAAGAATTCTAACAAAAAAAGAAATCGATAACAATATTTCCATAATTTCTGGTCCACAGTTTTTTGCTTGGCAACCTTAGGGCCCGCAATATGGCGGCCATTCCCGGCAGTATCGAATTCAATACGAATCTCTCATTATTACGCATGTTTTTTTTATTGAATCTATTCAATTTTTTTGCTGAAATCATAACTAACGATTCGTTTCTGTTTACACGTTTCTAGTTAGCTTCTGGATAAACTAGGGCACGCCCTTTATGCCTGGAGGCTTTTATTTAGGTATAAAGTTCTTTTACGTTTTTAGTTTTTAATTTTTATTTCTGCTTGAGTATAGCTTCGTTGTTTTATTTATATATTTTTTATTGATATATTGGTGTGTGCTAGCTGACACATGGCAAATAATTTTATTTAATGTTTTTGTGCTACGGAATGTAAATAATTTTGCATAATATTGTATATAATCAAGTTTTACTAACTAAACAGATAGCTGTGCTGCTGGGGAGTTTGTTGCGCCACTTCTTCTTCCCAGCTAAAGCACTAGGAAGTGGTGAAGGGCAGTCGTTTTGGGGGACTGTCTTATGTAGTTTTTGACGTTCGAAAAGTGCTGATTCTCAGCCTTGAGTTTGAACTTTTTTTATCCCAATTCCTGTGAAACCCTTTCATCATTATCATCTGCCTAACCTTTGCCCAATTATGTTGGGGTCGGCTTCCACGGACGCAGCTGAATACCAGCCATTTACATAAAGCGACTGCCTATCTGACCTCCACAACCGTTACTGGATAACACGATACCCTTTGGTAAGACTGGTTGTCAGACTTTTAGGCTTCTGATGACCCGTAACAACTGTCAAAGATCCACGAATGACAGCCGGGATCAACGGCTTAACGTGCTTTCCGAGGCATGAAGGGGTCACGGTACGTACAGATGGTCACCCTTCCATGGACCGACCGCGGCAAGCGTAGCTTAACCTGATCGATCGACCCGTGCGGCTATTATTACTTAGCTAAAAGTCCCTCAAAAATGACACCCATTCATTGCATTTCATAGGTACCTAAAAATGCTTTATAAAATAATATTTTCAGTTTTTGTAATTTTTATGTCAATGAAATAATAGGAAAGAAAATATGTTTATTAACATTTTATTTAGAAAAGACATTTAATAAATTGTGCGGGTGTGTGTTAAGGAAATAATTTGAAAAATGCCCGATTTTTTTGATATCCGTTCAGTCATTTATGCTGTTTATAAGCCCCTCAATGTCAACAGTGAAAAAGAAAATAAAAGCAACAACAACACAACCAACAACAGCTAATCTATGTGTGAAGTGCATAAAAGCAAATAAAATAAATCACGAAAATTACATACACATACATACATACACAAACTCACGCCTTCTTCCCATTGGGGTAGGCAGAAACTACAGAACGCCACCTGCTACGATCCTTAGTTACTCCTTTTGCCTTGTTTACATTTAAAAAAAAAATCTCGAAAATTAAAAACTTTATAAACGGGAAAATTCGCGGGCTTAACTAGTCCTTTCATCAAAGGATCTTTTCATTTAAATTGACTATAAGCTGTACCTACCCAGCAATGATGCTCAACGTTTCTCCGTCTTTGTCAGGTAAAAAGGGCCTGCTACAGATAAATATCTCTCACAACATCACAGAGCAGGCTCTAAACAAGAAAATCTCGAGCAAAAGCTACAACTGGCAGATAGGCAGGCTGACGTAAACGTAAGTAGGGTAATTGAAAGGGAATTATTTTCAGCCTTGTGTCACAGTCAATTATAAACAGTAGCGCAATTTCGAACAACCGACAAATCACATAAATGTTAGGTTATGACAAATATTACGGGACTATTTTTATGTAGATTTCATTATAGATGAAATTAATGTTAAAAAAAGATGTTTAAATTATTAATAAATTTCTTCGTTTCCTTACAATTCCAGTAGCTTTGATAGGATTTACGATTTTAAGGAATGACAGCATTTCCGGGTAGAAAACGAAACAATTACAAACGTACTAGAATAGAATACTCTTTATTATTATACCATAAACATTATATTAATGTAGAAATTTTACTTAAGGTGACGCAATGGGCGGTCTTATCGCTAAAAGGGATGTTTTAAAGACAACCTTTGGATGGTTTAAGGGTGAAAGAAAAACAATACTGCAGGTAGTCAGTGGTGTACCATTTACATTTACAACACTTACTTATATAATAATATATAAAACACATACAAATAAATATACAAAAATAATCGTGTAACAAGAACAAAGTACTAGGCACTTTGCATGTCGTTTGCACGACAGGCAAGTCCTTCTCTCTATCCCTTTTTAACGGCAACGATTTAAAAAAAGATCTAAGTGGATTTAGAGTGCTCTGATCAAGTTTCAGCTATTATTTCAAGGGCATGTCCTAGTTGAGCTACTGTTTTAAGCCATACTGTGCTTGCGATTCCCTAAACTTTCTAGGAATAAAAGAGAAGGCTTTTATCTTCAGAGATAACTCCTGAATCGGGTACAAATCTATACATCAAGCTTCTACTTTCGCATACGATTAAGAATACCCTTTTACTGTCTACTTAACTTGTGTACTGGTACTGGTATATCATTTGGATATCGAAATTATGTTTCGGTATTGAAAATGCTTTTTGGTTAATATTTACAGTTGATCTGTGTCTATTCTGACTTGTGGCTAAGTAACAATAGTCGCACGGGTCGATCGATCAGGTTAAGCTACGCTTGCCGTGGTTGGTCCGTGGGTGACCATCTTTACATACCAAGACCTCTCCGTGCCTCGGAGCCGTTGGTCCCGGCTGTCATTCGTGGATCTTTGACAGTCGTTACGGGTCGTCGGAAGCCTGAAAGTCTGACACCCAGTCTTACTAAGGGGTGTCCTATGACCCTTTTTTTTGTTGGATAGGAAATCATCAAATGAGTTCTCCCGCTCTGGGCGTAGCGGGAGGGCGTGTCAGACTTTTACTGACTAAAACCCACCCGTGTTCCTTCAGTTGCCTGTGCCGGGGCCACGGGAACGGGGGGGGGGGGGGAACTCTTTCGAACATCCCGCAACCCTAGCTGGCATCGGCCCTAGCGGACCCCGTCAATAGTGCTGACATCTCTTTGAGGCGCGCGTGGAACACAACGCGCCGTCGACTCGGGCCTGGTCCTTACCGGACGGCGAGCTAGAGTCCTATGACCCTGTAACTGGGTTGTGAAAGTCAGCTAGGCAGTCGCTCCATGTAAAATACTGATATTCAGCTGCAATCTGTTAGACTGCAAGTCAAACCCAATATAGTTGGGAAAAAGCTAGGCAGATAATGATGATGTGAATATCGAAGGAATAAGTCATATTTATATGACTTTGTCCTTCAATATTTTTTTTTTGATAGAAAACTCATCTTGGTCAAAATTTAGGTTGGTTCTGTTATAATAGTGAAAGAACACTATCTCTCCACTTCGTCATAGCTATTAGTATTTATTATGTTATGTTTCATTATTATCGTATATTTTTTTTGTGATATTTATTTTGGTAGTATAATGTATGTATTTGTATGTACTCATATTTTATGTTTATATATATATTTGTTTATATTCATATTAGTGTATCGTTTGTGATTTTATGTATTTTGTTTTCTCTTTTACTCTTACACACGTTGTCTACATCTCTTTATCTACTTTCCTATCGCAGGTATGCTGGAAGAGATTTCTTTAGAAATAAGCATCACCTTTGTATGTATTTTTCTGTTCCTTTCTTCTTGTTTGTTTATATGTGTGTACATAAACTGTTAAATAAATAAATAAATATTTTCGAAAATCTGTCCATAGCACTGCAAATTGGCGTTTCGATTTCAAATTCAAAATATTTTATTTCACATAAGCCTACATGGGCATTTATTAAACGTCAGAAGCTAGGTGCACGGTTCCAATTGGTCGTTTCCTATGGAAAAGAATCGGCAAGAAACTCCACGGTTACTCTTTTAAAAATAATTGACTTTTACAATGTTTTCAAATTACAGTGTTATTATGTATGGGAGGACAGTGTAGGCCTGTCAACAAGTACCAGGTACTTAACAGATAAGAAAATGGTCTACGAATCTACAGTCTATTAAGACTACAACGTTCTCACATTCACAAAATATTAAAGAATCTGTTTAAAAGACAAGACTATATAATGTAAAATTATGGAAAGATTATAATCATGGAACTCGTATGTAAAAAAATAAAAATAAATTAAAGTAATTTGGGAGCAGTTAATAGACATTTACATAAATAGTTATGCTGTTAATGAGGTACCAGGGAAGCCACGTTTATAGACTTGCGTTTGTTTCTTACAATATTTTCCTATAAGTATTCTTTTTTATCCCAAAATAAATCCAGCCATATTGTATTTTACAGCCAAACGAACCCTTTGGTATTTTAATAACATATCGACCTCGTCTGGATTCTAAAAATAAGTCAGCGGAATGCTTCAGCTAGACTAAGAACAAATCCATCATAGATTTAGATGGATAAATATATTTACTAATAATAAGTATTTTAGACCGAAAGCTGTGTTGACCCAGTGGTAACGGCTATGGCTTATGAGTTGTAAGGTCGTGGGTTCGAATCCTGACAGACGCTTTACTTTGTGTAAATTATTTTATCAACCACTGTTCTCAAAACGTGTGGGAACATTACAGGCTGATTATGACTATGATAATGATGATTTTAGACTGATTATTTTAACACATCATACAATTGGATTGGAAATTTATTCGAATTACCAATCAAATTGTCTCATATTGATTGCAGTCGGCGATAAATCTAAAATTGAAAGTCATCGGGTCAATTCGATTGACAGACCAATTGAAAATCGAATTGTATGGTGTGGAATAGGCTTTAAAAAATCGAATAAATATACTACATTGGCTAAAACTACCAGGAGCTCGTGGCTAAGTAATAACAGCCGCACGGGTCGATCCATCAGGTTAAGCTACGCTTGCCGGGGTTGGTCCGTGGATGGGTGACCATCTTTACATACCGAGACTCCTCCGTGCCTCGGAAAGCACGTTAAGCCGTTGGTCCCGGCTGTCATTCGTGGATCTTTGACAGTCGTTACGGGTCGTCAGAAGCCCGAAAGTCTGACAACCAGTCTTACCAAGGGGTATTGTATTACCCAGTTACTGGGTTGTGGAGGTCAGATAGGCAGTCGCTCCATGTAAAATACTGGTATTCAGCTGCATCCGGTTAGACTGGAAGCCGACCCCAATATAGTTGGGAAAAGGCTAGGCAGATGATGATTGGCTAAAACTACCACTGCACCTCTCACCTAACATAGTTAGATAATGTTCTATCTCCGATATTTTTCAATGCAATGGAAAAATACTAGTTCCTACGTTTAAACTCGTGAGTGTTTTAATGCCCTGCGCAAATGCTAAGAGCCAATTCAGAGCACCACGCGATAGCTATTAAGTTCGTGAACGAGGTTTTATTTTCATTCCTTTACATTATTTATGTAACTCCCGTAGTTTCTCGCAAAAAACTTGCTGAAAATCACGAAGAAATTAGTTTTCGATAAGAAATATAATATCAGTGTTTGTGAAAAGTTGTCTTAATATTTTCAGGGTTTAGGATTTGTCTGTACCATTTTTTGCAATGGGCTTTGTTTTCATGTAATTAAGGTACTCCTTAGGTGCCTAGGTAGGCCTTATGCGGTAAAGGCCACATAAGAACCAGCTAATTATTATTTATCAGCGATGTAAATGTTGTAAAAGGAAAAATTGATTCTCCTTTAGCAACTGAGAATCGTAGATACAATCACAATTCTTGCACCAAACTCCTTATAGAATCTCCAAACAGTGCAAAATGCATCTTGTATTGTACCACAACTCCTGAAACGCGAGGACCTTTTCAAACTTCGCCGGAATGAATGAACGAACACAAAGCTAAAACTCCCGAAATGGATTGGATCCGAATTTCTAAGCTGCCTTAAATTCGTTCATTATTAATCGTCATTAAAATGCTGTTGGTAGTCAGGTAACCACTCTAAATAGGTAGGTACAGAAGGTCAGTTCTATTTATTTATTTTGAATAGAACGCCCATTTGAACAATATCAATAAAAAAGAGTTAAAAAATAATTAAAAAAAAAAACAGGAGGCGTCGCGGGTTGGAACAAAGTTCCTTTCCTTTTTCGCACAAAAGTGTCGTGCCGGTCCAAATGTTACATTTTTTTCGGTCTAGCTCTCATTTTCCAAGTGAGCAAAGTATAACTTGCGATATGGAATATAAAAAAAATATAAAAAAGGAACATAAAAACAAACATATTCCGCGTAGGATTTAGTGGATACTGCTACTCAAAAATACACATAATTATGCAGTCGTACATTCATCTCACAAACAAACCAAAATCTGATATATCGAGCGAAAACATACATAGAACCGCATCTATCTACCCAGTAACTGAGTTTTTGAAGTCAGATTGGCAGTCGCCCTAAGTAAAATCCTACTAATATTATAAACACGAAAGTTTGTGAGGATGGATGGATGGATGTTTGTCACTCTTTCACGCAAAAACTACTAAACGGATGTGGATGAAATTTGGCACACAGATAGTTTATAACCTGGATTACATATAACATACTTTTTATCCTGATATCCAAAACCGCGGGATGCTGCTAGTACTAGTATAATTAAAACAAGGTTGACTACTATTTAGTTTGTTACCAAATAACGTCGTTGGAAAAAGACTAGGCAGGTACCAAAGACACGCATTCACGTACAGGGGGCCAACCACTACCTCTTAAAGCAGTATTATCTTAATGTTACTTCAGTGTGAGAAAGAGATGGAGCTAGACGTCCTGTATAGCTCCATCTCTTTCTCACACTGAAGTAAGATTACAATAATACTGCTTTTAGTTCCAGCAAGTACAAGCGCACTGATATTTGTTTGAGATCGCCGTACGTTCGCATCTATAAGTGCGTACACCTATTTTCGCTCGTTCTATGTAGCATGCCTTCTGTACCTCTATCTGTTCTATGGTAACCAGGTGGCCGCTTGATTAAAATTGCACGACGGATAAAGAAATCGTTTTCGTTTAAATCAAAGTTGATGGAAACTCTTTTGTGGTAATTTTTTATTGATAATGTTGATTGTTTATGGGTTTCGGGTTTAACTGTGAATGTTTTCTTGTGCAGTTGAGTTTTAAAATGGGTATTGATTGGTTTAACTTGAATTTTATTTTGATATTGTGATAGTATTGTTACTGTATATTATTTTTATGTCACGAAGCGACACGCGCTTTACTTGTGTTAAGTAAGTACAAGTGTACAAACACGCTGTGTATGTGTGCGTGAAGACGAAAAGCGTCAGCACATAGCATACACACACACACACACTTTCGACTTGACCATTATCACGGACGGTACCGAGAGCTCCTGCGCTTAGACACACATTCACAGCGTGTTTGTACACTTGGTAAACACAAGTAAAGCCAGTGTTGCTTCGTGAGATAAAAATACTTGTATCTCAAACCCCGATCGTAGGTAGGTAGGGCAAAACTTGGCTAATTCGTGTTATGCAGCTATTCGGTGATAGATAATTGTGTTTTATTACCAAGTTACTACTGACTTGATAAATGTACATTTTTCAATTATTATAGTATTTGCCACATTTTTAGATATAAGTTAGCAAAACTTATTTTGTCTACTATATCACAGTAAATTTAAAAAATAGTCTGATCAATGAATCGAATTTTACAAGTAAAAAACAAAACTATCACCGATTACCCAAGTTTTGCCCTACACATATTATTATAAATTAAAGTCGTAAATCGTGTCTGGCTGTGTGACCGTGTTGTTCTTCTAAACTACGCAACGGATTTTGATGCGGTTTTTAAGGTCATTTAGAGAATTGATTCCGGAAAGTTTATGTCTATAATACATTCATAATAAACTTACTTATAGGTAATAAAGGAGAAATCTCGATGTATTGTCAAGTTGTTAAACCGTGTGAAGCAGGTGCTGGTCGCTAACTACTATTAAATAAGTTGTAGGATCCCAATTTACGATCACATAGCTATGGAAAGATCAGAGGTGAAATTATTAGATCATCATTTAAAAAAGTTAAAAAAATAGTTTTCGAATGCCGCTAGGATTTATTATAAAATAAATAAATATCTTGGGACAACTCACACACGGCTATCTGATCCCAAGTTAAGCAGAGCTTGTGTTATGGTAACCAGACAACTGATATACATACTTATATAATTTATAAATATATACATATTATAGATAAATTACACCCAGACACAGAACAAACAATATGCTCATCACACAAAGTTTGTCCTGGGTGGGAATCGAATCCACGACCTCCGGCTTTGCAGTCAGGGTCACTAACCACTAGACCAACAGGCCTGTCATTATATTGAAGTGTTACAGGGTAAATTAAATAAACAGGTTATTTTTGGGCAAAACTACTTGTATTACTGCCTACTTCGGCGCAGCTTTATTTTATAGCGTTATAATACACATATCAAAAAAGTTTAAGCAACATGTACGGTTTTGAACTTTTGAACGATTTTTAATACTATTTTAATATATTTATATTTCTTTTATAAATAACAACTAAGCATTTTTGAAGCATTAGTGACTAAAGCAACAAAATCCTTCATTCAATTGTTCATTTAATCACAATAATTATTATCAATATGTGTACCGTAGCATAAAATAAAATTAAAAAGAAATTAAACTTTTCATGTTTTACAAAATTAAATAACGGCATTTTTTTATTATCTATTTGGTAATTCAATACAAAGTTTGACCGCCTCTATTGCTTAAAACTTGTCGGCAACGATTTTTATTGAATTTATAAGATTGTCTGATCCTGCGGCAATCGCTCCCAAAGGAATTTTTACAAGTCTTTCAGTTGTTGGGTTGTTGACACTCCGTCCAGCTTCTCAAGAACACGTCTCTGGAGCAAATCGGGAAAAATAATTAGCTTTTATTTTAATGAAAACAAAACACAATTGAAAAGTTTCTATTTTTAAATACCTTTGTATACCAACATACATATTTTTTAAGAAAACAATAAAGTATCAATTAATAAAACATACAGTTTCTGTAAATGATGCGTGTTGCTTAGACTTTTTTGATGTGTGTATATAATACGGACGAAGGACAATCAATTTAAGTACTTTTTGGAATGATCCGGCTCGAAGGACCAAATTATGTGCAGGACGTGTTCATTCGTCATGATGAGGATGACGACGTTCTAGTTATATTTGAGTAAAAATGATAGTTATTGTCACAAAATAAAGCGTAAAGACCACAAACTTAACGATAGAGACAGGAAATAAGAGAAATAAACAAAACTCCTGCATCAAAAAGACATAGTACACAACATTTCACTGTGTTGCACATAACTGAAAAGGGACACCCTTACACCAAATTTACCCTAAACAAACATCGTACCTTTTACATTCCTCACCGCTGTCCTACTATGGAGCCAAATGACACAGAATTTAATGAATGCCCACACTTCCATCTTATATTTGCGTTTCATTTGTTGGGTTGCCTTCCTTCTGAAGTGCGACCTTGTACCTTTTGGCCCAGTAAACGCGTGATCGTATTTGGGTTGTATATTTCTCACATATGAAGCATCGTAAATATGCGTGATATTTATACGTTCAGAGGGGTGTTGCGAATTGGGAGTCAGTTGGGGATTGATATTTTCAGTTATGAAGTGAATACTGTCTGATAATAACAGGCTGTGTAGCTGATAAAGATATAATTATGTATTTGCGTAAACGAACGTAGAAATATAGCAGCGGGATTTTATCGCGCATTGTATTTTCAACTCTCGGTACTGTGCCCAGCATTGAGAATCTAACAGAGTGCATTCCAGCGCGGCGAAAAACACTGTGAATATCAACTCTCAGCGCGAATCAGAACGTTGAAAATCCAGTGCGCGAAAAAAAATCGCTGCGATATTTTTACATCCGTGCAAATAGATCAGGAAAAGGTTTGACTTTTTTTTGTCGATCGCATCTGCTATAACCCATATACGTGGTGTTACATACGTATTATTACATAAGGCAAATAAATTACTTCAGTAAAAAAACAGACCCATCTTTTTACTAATTTAAATACAAAACGCCAAACCACCGAATGAAAAATAATTTTTCTTTTATTTTAACACAAAAATAAACCAGCATATTCTGTCACGCCGTTTATCAACATTCAAAACAAAATCCTAACAAAAATAGTTAAAACTCGCTCTGCAAACGATTCATCAAATGCAGAAAATAAATCTGGGTAAAAAAGGGAATCTAAAAAAATAAAATCTTCGAACGTAATCGAGTTAGCCGTTCCCGTCACCACGTGTAATAAAATAATAAGGAGACCACCATTTTTCATAATTCCCCGGACCAGGCGGGTACCCATAATTTACTTTTGTTTCAATTGTTACGAGTTTTAGAAGTAAAAAAAAAGATTTATTCGCCTGCTTCCTCCTCTTTTGTTGTTAGAAACGATGCCTCCAGATTTTGATGAGATTTCTTACATTTTCTTTGCGAATATTTCAAGAGGTCTGAGGGTGTTGGGTTTCTATTAAATTTTAAAGAAATTGCGCTTTTATTGTTCGAACGATGGGGATTGTAGATTAGTTTTGTCTTCCTGGAGATTATTAAGGTTGGAATGTGGTTGCTAATATAGAGGTTCCTTTTTTCCTTTTTATTTTAATTTCTTTTTATGAATGTTTGGAGCTTAGAATTGAAGGTTATAACGTAAATATCAGGTTTTATGATCATATAAGATTAGATGGAGGTGCAGTGTGGAACTTCTAAATTTGTTCTGCTTGAATCTTAGTACGGTATAGAATATACTGCTCTTTTCCAGCCATGCGGGTGCATGTGAGGAATTTAAACTTAACTGGACACCATCTCCTGTCTGCTAATAAGAAACTACAAACACCATCATCTGCCTAGCCTTTTCCCAACTATATTGGGGTCGGCTTCCAGTCTAACCGGATGCAGCTGAATACCAGTATTTTACATGGAGCGACTGCCTATCTGACCTCCACAACCCAGTTACTGGGTAACACGATACCCCTTGGTAAGACTGGTTGTCAGACTTTCGGGCTTCTGACGACCCGTAACGACTGTCAAAGATCCACGAATGACAGCCGGGACCAACGGCTTAACGTGCTTTCCGAGGCACGGAGGAGTCTCGGTATGTAAAGATGGTCACCCATCCACGGACCAACCCCGGCAAGCGTAGCTTAACCTGATGGATCGACCCATGCGGCTGTTATTACTTAGCCACGAGCTCCTCCAAACACCAATCGTGATTATTGCGATATCACATTTGACCGTTAACGCTGGAAATTATTGGTGAATTCACGTTAAACCAGAAGGGATTCACAGTCTGATATTACCATTACTTGACATTACTAACACACATTACTAACTTTTGACATTACTAACTTTTGATTACGGTATCACTTATACAGATGCCTATGAATATCCTAAAATAGATTTCTTTCGAACTCAAATCAAAACTTAACCTAGTTCTTCTTGTCACTTTTCTTTATCTACCGATAAAATCCCCCGGGAAACTTGTTAGGTAAGCAGCGCCAATCTCCGGGCGCGGAATACGCGCGACTAGAACTTATGACCTAAAAATGTCTCCTAATGTTTTTATCAACTGCACGCACAACACAAGTCAATTGTTTTATGTTCTTGATTATACAGACCATACTATAAAATGTAAACAATACTCGTATTACAAGAGATTATATACAAAATATGACGACAACACAGAATGGCCGAGTGTTGTTTGTTTACGTAACGTTATTTGCCCAAAGAAAATGTATTATGATGTTATTTCGTCCAAAAAAATATTGTCCATGTAATAACTACTTATAAATGAATATTCATCAACTTGCCGTCGATTAGACACAAAAGCACTTTTCAATACAAAAAACACTCGTAAAATCACTCGCGGTAATCGTGTTTGTCGAAGCGTAAGTTTTTACTTTTTTTATCAAGTTTCCAAACGAATTTTTTGGTTTAGAATTATTTATTAGACGACAATATCCATCGTACCATAGAGTAAAAATGCTATACAGGAAATTCGACCTTATGAATCAGTAATAATAGAGATGTAAGGCGCGTGAATACGGCCGGGACACTGGTGTGCCGCCAGGACACGACGGCTGGGCGTGAGCGGGCCACCGGTGTGCCGGCTGGGAATATAAAGTAGATAAAAGTGAGTAAGCATATCCTAAATGGTACATACATATTACGAGTACCTACAATTTATATAGTAAAGAGTAATCTATCTATACCTATCTGTCGTAATATGTACGGCCATGTTCGATTCTTTTTACCCAAAAGATTCGGAAGAATTATAGAGTATTAACGGCATTTTGTCCTACGTCAGTTGTAACAGTCACCTGAGCGATGGCTTACTTAGCCGGGATGGGGCCGAACCCGTCTCATAAGATAAAAAATATTGACCACCCACACAGACACACACACACGCACATAACATACGCATGTGTTCGATAGATTCAAGGCCCTTTATACTTTAGGAATTATGGAATCTACGAGAGTTAGTAAAACATGTTGTATTTGGAAATTATCAGATAGGTATAATTCATTGCTTCCATTATTAATAGTCTGACCGACTATTATTATTCCGAACTTGATATGAAAAGCAATTTAAAAAGTACGTTTTTTATGGATGTTTGTGTACGTGACTAATAAATCATTTGTGGTTAATAATCAAACTTAGAAGCGTCTGAACAAAACCAAGGGAAAATCAAACGAAAAATATTTGCTGACAATCGCACCCTGTTATCACCTGTCAACTTTCATCTGACGTAAATCAACGTAACCACTAAAACTGAACGCTGACACCACAATGTTGCTGCTGAACAAAACGATTTATAATTCCCACTATATAATTTCGCTCGGTTATGGAAATTTAAAAGCTAGCGCGACAGTGTGACATCCTTGGTACAGATGGAGCGGTCGGGCGCGACGTAAACAGCGATCAATCATACCGCGTCGGTTTAGCGGTTAGGGTTGCCACGCGGAAGATTTTTGTAGGTGTTTTTTATTATTCATGACACATTTTGGTATTTGAAAAATGAAGATAAGTTACAAAGCCATGGTCGAGAGTCTGTGAGACTTTCAAAAGAATAATGTCAAATTGGTGCTAGAGCGTGATCGTCATGTAAGTTGTCTATCGTTACAAGATATTAGCGGAGAGTTCGTTTTAAAAATAAGGATTCATCTGTTAACTATTATTTCATTATAGCATTCATTATATTATATGCATATACACAGTCCTCCCATACTTAATAACACTGCAATTTGAACACATTGAAAAAGCCAATTATTTTTAAAAGAGTAACCGTAGAGTTTCTTGCCGGTTCTTCTCCATAGGAAACGACCAATTGGAACCGTGCACCTAGCTTCTAACGTTTCATAAGTATAAGTGCCCATGTAAAATAAAATATTTTGAATTTGAATTTTATAAATTATATTTTTAAGTAAGTATTAGAATATAAAAACATGTAAAAATATAAAAATATATATTATTACTAGCTTTTGCCCGCGGCTTCGCCCACGTGTATGTCGGAAAATATCAAATTAGTACCTACCCTACGTGTTAATCCAGGTTCTAAAACATCTGTATGCCAAATTTCCTCTAAATTCAAACAACCGTTTTTGCGCCAATCCGGAACATACATCCCGACAAACAACAAACGGACAAAAATTCTAAAACCTATAGTGTGCGCAACAGACTCGTTCAATCACTTCTTTTTAAATATATGCAATGCACAGTTCTGACTTCGTTACTATTTTTAACCGACTTCAAAAAAGGAGGAGGTTATCAATTCGGTTGTATGGTTTTTTTTAATGTATGTTACCGTTACTCCGTCATTTATAAACCGATTTAAAAGAATATTTTTTATTTGAAAGGATTGTACTTCCAGATTGATCCCATTTTTATCCAAATCCAGTTCTGATGATCCATGAGAAATTGAGGGAACTCCTCAAATATTATTGGCAAACACATAGTGATTTTGGTATTTTCGTCAACAAATTAAGCATTTGCATTCAGAAAGTATGATTTGGTGAAGTGGAACTGACGAAGAAGACCACAGATGGCTACAAGAACTCATCAATGATAAGTATTTCACGGGTGGCGATAAGATATCTCGATTAAGATAGTTAAACGACTATGACGAAACAAATTTAAATAAATGCTTCTGATGAAAATGGTACCATTGAACTCAGAACAGTAATAAAACAATGTATCCTAGCCGTGTTGGGGCTTATTGGAAATGTCATGAGATGCACTCTGGCTGTAAATTATTTTTAACCGACTTCAAAACAGGAGGAGGTTCTCAGTTCTTCGGAATCTTTTTTTTTATGGTTCCCCGATTATTCGAAGACGGCTGGACCGATTTGGAAAAATCTTTTTTTGTTTGAAAGGGTATACTTTCCAGGTGGTCCCATTGTCATCAGGTCAGGATCTGATAATGGGATCCTGTAGAAATCGAGGGAACTCTTGAAACAACACACCTATAGCGATTTTGGTATTTTTTATAGTAACTTGTGGATTTCCTCTCGAAAAGCAACATTTGGTGAAGTGGAACTGATGACGAAGACCACAGATGGTAAGATGGCCACCGGAACAACTCAATAATAAGTATTTCACGGGTTGCGATTCCATTACTTTAAAATTATTGCTAAGCAATAGAAGCTCGTCACAATGCATATGGTGAAGTGGAGCTGTTGGTGAAGTACCAAGAGAACTCCTCAACAATTAACGTCCCTGGATCGGGAAAAGCAATATTTTTAAAAGGTGATGAGCAGGTCTCATTAGGCTATTGTAACTCAGATAAATTACAAACAGACCCACTAAAAAGTGAACAATAAAAACAACCGACTTCCAAAACAAACACTACAAAGTGAAAAATAACTTTAATTTCGGAAGTCAGTGGCAAAAACCTAAAATACAGATCCAAAGTGACCGACTTCCGAAAAAGTATTAGTACCGAGTTTTGAGTTAATATGACAGCGCGTTAAAATTTTTCCTTACTGTTCCTTACTGTTCTTACGGTCCTAGTGTTCCTTACTTGTTTAAAAAAATTTAGAATGACAATTTTTATTATTTTCTGAGGCAAATATTGCCATGTTTCAAGTATATGAACCAAAGGAATAAGATTTTTCATATAATCTGTATCCCCTTTTTTCACCCCCACAGGGATGGAATTTCGAAAAATCGTTTCGGATTATTCCATAACTGAAACCAAAGGTTTCTTATACCAATTTTTGAGTTAATCAAGCCACACAGTAAAATCGTCCTCTTAAAAATCTAATTACCCCTTCTCACCCCGTCAGGGGTAGTTTTGAAAAACCAATAGTAAGAAACTTTATTGCTTATTTAGGCAAATATTCGTGCCAAGTTTCAAATTTATTAACCAAATGAATAAGATTTTTCATCTAAACTATATCCCCGCTTTTCACCCCCACATGGGTGGAATTTAAAAAAATCTTTTAAGATATTTCCATAACTTGAATCAAAGGTTTCTTATACCAATTTTTGAGTTAATCAAGCCACACAGTAAAATCGTCCTCTTAAAAATCTAATTACCCCTTTTCACCCCGTCAGGGGTAGTTTTCAAAAACCAATAGTAAGACACTTTATTGCTTATTTAGGCAAATATTCGTACCAAGTTTCAAGCTTATTAACCAAATGAATAAGATTTTTCATCTAAACTATATCCCCAGTTTTCACCCCCACAGGGGTGGAATTTTAAAAAATCGTTTAGGATAATAAGAATAAGATTTTTCATACAAACGAAATACCCCCTTTTCACCCCCTTATAGATCGAATTTCCAAAAACCCCTTCTTAGTGCTCCCCTACATTATAAAAGGAAGCCGTGTGCAAAATTTCAGGTTCCTAGTCCCAGTAGTTTCGGCTGTGCGTTGATATGTCAGTCAGTCAGTCAGTCAGTTTCTCCTTTTATATATGTTACGGCTAAAACCCGAAGTGCGGCTACAACTAGTTTTAGCCGGCTACAACTAGGTGTGGGCTGAAAGGTAGGTTAGGTTAGGTTAGTACTGTGACTACACAACACACCTAGTTGTAGCCGGCTAAAACTAGTTGTAGCCGCACTTCGGGTTTTAGCCGTAACATATATATAGATTACTCTTACTTACATTTGTTCTTTTTCTAAATGAGAACCCAATATAACAAAGTAGTCATCAACTGCCATACTCAGAGACATAACCCAAAAACCAATCAAACAACACCGACTACAAAATTGTAACTGCTATTAACTTAATGATAAAGTAAACAACGTTATAATTTCCTTATTTTAATATTACGTAAGTATTCCCATTTCCCATGTTGTAAAATTCAGGGTAAAGTGCTGTTATTTATAACTTGATTATTAATAACCGAAAACTAAATCCATAATAATTCATGTTACCACCTAAAATGTTAGCCCAGTCTAAACACCAATGTTTAATGCATAAGTTAATAACCGAAAACCGATACTGGTAATATTATGTACCTATTTTATAAAAACAACAACATGAACTAACATAAAATTCTAACCCGCATTGCCCAAGGTATTATGTCAAAAACAAATGAACAGTACTCTAAGTTTACAAATTACTAAACTGCTTTTGGCAGGTGTCAATGTCAGAATAAATCAGTAGAATTAAATTATAACAGTAACATTGAGGGGAAAGCGCCAGGTAGTCCGGGAAATTCAAATTTTCTTAAGTTTTTTGCAATTTGCAAGCCAGTTTAGGTTGTAAGTTGATTAAAATATGATTCGCGACCGTAAAAAGTATGTATTTACAGAATTATAATAATTCAAGTCATGAATACTCCTGAGCATGAGGTCCTGGGTTCGATTCCCAGGTCGGGCAAAGTGTTATTGGGTTTTTCTATCTGGAATTTCTCAGTAGCAGCCCGGAGTTTGGATTTGTGCCCGGTAGATGGCAATAGGCTCGCCCCCTATTACATGGGACTTAAACATAACTGGCGAAATGTGGGTGTACTATAGGTACACCTCTGCCTAACCCTTCGGGGAAACAAGGCGTGATGTTATGTTAAAGTCATAAATACAACTTTTTAAGACCAGCTAATTCTATCGAATGACTATTTTATGAAATCTCGACAATTAGGTTTTTACAAACTTATGGAGTTGTATTAATGATTTTGATGATTATGATTCTATAAATGCATATTTGTTACGATCGCGAATCAAAATCGTTCCATCCAAAAAATCCAAAAAAAATCCATCTAATTCGATTCTTGGCTATTCCCATCGTCTCTATAACTCACTATGACCTACACAATCACAATTTTATTCATAAAAAAAGTCCCAAATATTTTCAGACGTGTGCAGACATTAACCACGGATTAGGGTCCACCTTTACATTTGAAAGGTCATCGCGAGAGGGCCCTTAATTAAAAAGGGGCCAAAAAAGTCCTTTATGACGTAAACTTAAATAACAGTAGATACTTTGAGGTGAGTGTCTCGTTGAAATTTTGTATATTTAGATGAGTACAATAATTATCTCAATGTGTTTCACCAACAAATGAGGTTACTCTGAATGTCAGTGTGTCAAACCCTAAAAATCTGCCTGGCCTTTTCCCCACTATGTTGGGGTCAACTTCCATTCTAATCGGATGCAAATAAATACCATTATTTTACATGAAGCGACTGCCCATCTGACCTCCATAACTCAGTTACTAGGTAATACGATACCCCTTGGCAAGGCTGATTGTCAAAATTTTGGGCATCTGACTACCCACATCGACTGCCAAAGATCTATGAATGACCCAGATAATTATGATGATGATGATATGATGGTGTCTAAAAGCTCTCCTGCATACAGGCGCGACACGCGATGCGACACAAAGGCACCGCATGTCGTGCGACGAGCGGTGCCTTTGTGTCTTAAGGGGGAAGCTCCACGTAGCCCGCAAATTTCAAACTTTCTTATATTTTTTGCAATTTGCAAATCAGTATTAAGTAGTATGTTGATAAAAGTATCATTCGCGACCGTAACAAATATGTATTACAGAATATTATAATCATCAAAATCAGTAATACAGCTCCATAAGTTTGTATAATCCTAATTGTCAAGATTTCATGAAATAGTCACTCAATAGAATTACCTGGTCTTAAAGAGTTGTATTGATGATTTTAATTATTATAATTCTAAAAATCCATACTTTTTATGGTCGCGAATCATATTTTGATCAACATACAACCCAATATTGACTTGAAAATTGTAGAAAACGTAAGAAAAATATTGAATTTCCCGGGCTACCTGGCGCTTTCGCCTTAATCCAGTAATAGTCTTAATTTAAGCGATTATCGCGTCGTCCTGCCGACAGAGGGCGCTTTCCAGTTTTCCGAACAAAACGATGAGAGACAAATGACGCGCGACGATCGCTTCTTCTAGAACACGGCCATAAGAGCAGGATAGCTTCGTTCTCAGTGTGGCCTGCGCTTTATTCTAATTCAATGTTATTTTCTCGCGTTCAGTAATTATCTGGGACATTGAGGAGCTCTTTGATATAAATTGATGTTTATTTAAATTATAATGGGCAGCGTTTTAGGTTTGTAACTTTTAGGTGATGTGGATTAACAGCCGTTTCGAGTGTTAATTTTATATGAAAGGATCAACCAAAGAATAAATTATCTGTGCCACGCATAATGTGTTTTTTTACTTAAAACCACAGTCTATTAATCAAAAATCCATGCTTTTTGTGTAATGCTACATTTACATGCTTGCCAAGCATCGGCAAGCGTCCACGAGCACAAGCGTGTGAGCGGGGCCGTTTGGCTTGGCCTGCGTGAGCTTGTAGAAGCTTGTCGCCGATTCCGGTCAAGTATCGGTTTTTAATCAAAGAGCGCTTGCGACAAACGCTTGCAAGGCATTCACACGTTTGGTGCGTGTTTAGTATCGCTCGTGATCTCGCGACGAATGGATGTTTTGCTCCGTTGTGTTGTAGTATTTCACTTCACAGAATCCACATCCTTTAGTTTATTTATATATTTTGCAGTAAAAGGGCTGGTTGTGTTCAATAATTCTTGTTACCTATACCTATATTTTTAGATATGACATCACAGGACACTCATTTAACTAATACTTACTCTGCAAAACTTGCTTTCTAAACTGTATTTTACATTAGTAATTCTCTATTTTTGTAGAACACATAAAATATTTTCATTCGTTGACATTTTCATCATAAATGTCATCTGTCATGTTTCTTTTTCTATGTTCTAAATTGTCAACGAACCTTTTGAAAGCCTAATATTATAAGGTCAGGTCTTCACCGTAAGCCGCTTTATTGATTCTGGCCGACTACCAATTATGAATAAGTTAACTGTCAGTTTTTTTTAATGTTCTAAAAATGTTAACAAACCTTTTATAAAGCTAGTGTTTAAGGTCAGGTCTTCACTCTAGCCGCCTTATTGTTACTGGCCGACTACCAATTATGATTACGTTAAATTATTTTGAAATGAAATACTTCTGACTCCTATAAATACGGGCCGTCAGGCCAAATAAACCAGTCTACTTTCAGTTATAGAGGCATGAGGAACAGAGAGTAAAGTTCACTCATCCTCTATAGAAAAGGGAGGATCCTCTGATCAGACGGGTGTTGTGTCTGGTGGGCTACTGCCCGACGGTTGATGTCGGGATGTTGTATATATGCTAGTCGCGCGGTAAACTCTGATCGCGCGATGCAGGATTTTGCGTGACGTCAGTGTGACGCGTTCCATTGTGGCGATGTAGATATACCGCCACACAGTCTTCAAAAGAGTTTTATTACATCCCGGTGAGCACCGGCGACCAGCACAAACCTCATCCCGGTGAGTGCCGGCGATCAGCTCAAAGCCCTCCATGGTGTAATCCAGCTGTTTGGCGCATGGACGCCGTTGCCCGGACTCCCAGGGCCCCGTTACACGGTCGTAAGGACGCCGAAGGCCTGGGAATCCTATAAATGAACCCTCATTGCCGACGTCCAGGTGCTGGGTGACGTGAAACGCCGCCCCCCATCACTGGAGCGATTCTGCCGTCATTGCTCCGGCTGCTGCACGGCTGCCGCAGTCCTAAGTCCTGCCATGATACCTCAATCATACTGATCTCCGAGCGACCTGAGCTGCAGATCCGCCGTTCCTGAACCCATCGCGATCGACCATATCAATAAAAAAAAAAAAAACAAATATATGTATTTATATCTTTTGTTTTACTTTTTTGTTTTATTTCACTTGTATTTCAAAATAAAGTATGATAAACCAAACGCAATAGCCGAAAAAAGTTCAGCGTCCGCCATACTTGTTTGTTTGGAATTCACAGACGCATTAACGAGCAAGTAAATTAGGAGTGAGGCGTATTTATCGTAACAGCTAAATAAAACAGATATCATAAGATAACAGACTGTAACTGTGACAAACAAACTGAAATACCTAACAGCTTCTGTTCCACGAGATTACAAAACCCCTTTACAACCCTTTGGTTGGAATAAGATTTAAAATGTTACTGCTACACTGTGACATTTTATACTGTGACACACCCTGTTACATTGTCACAAGCTTTTTCCTTTTCTCACATAAGCGTAACACCTTAATTAGAAAGGGAAATAAACAGCTTGTTATTTTGTAACAGGTTTTTGTTATTTACGTGGAACAGGAACATGTGGAACAGATATGCGATTTTAACTGTTACAAACCACTCCTAATGTAAATGACTCACAAAATGCGAACCTAGTATTTGTATTGGCTTGGGGCTTGCGGTAGCGCTCTGAAACTTGGCAAGCGTGTAAACCACACATAGTGGCCAATATTAACTAATGTATCTAAGACATATAAAACATAGGCTCATAGAATTTCTTTCATTCTAACAAAATATTAAAACTAGTTTTATGTCACCTCATAAAAAATATTGCCGTATTTCAAGGGACAGATGGTTATATCAATAAATAAATTATGAACAATAAAATCGTATGTGTACCTACTTAAAATTAAAATGAATGTGGATTTTACGACTGTTCGGAATAAAGTCCTGAATGACGTTCGTACGAATTGAGGTTAACTCACATGAGATATTATTCTTCTCTCTTCAGTCGAAATTCCGTTTCGGAATCCTGTTTCGAAATATCGATTTGGAATGTCCGAATGCAGAAAATTCATATAAAATCAAGGATCATCACATACGTAAGTAGTTTTTACGTTCGAAAAATACTGTTCAGATAATCCGAATCGATATTTCAAAACGGTATTCCGAAACGGAATTCCGACTGTATGTGACCGGCCTTTAAGGAACGAATTCAGTGAGAACACCACGAGCTGTTCTCATAAAAAACGTGGTAAAAAAAAATATTTAGCAGTTCCAAAAGTGAAAACTAAGGGAGTGAACACACTTATCGACGCGGAATCGGCTTGAGCCACGACGACGACGAACGACATTTTTTTTTTGCTTTTATGTATGACGACTTTTTCCCTTTTATGGCATGAACATTAAGCTCTCTCTGACCGGATCGTGTCGATTACACGCCAATATAAGGCGAAGATGGTGGGTCGAGTTTGACCCCTACCAAAAGAACTAGCTCACATTAGCAAGCAGAGGACGAAAGTGTGTGAAAATTGGACAAGAAAGCATTTGCTTCGCAGTGCGACAATACAGCCTAGAATTTAGCCTGTATTTGGCCCTTTGAAAGCCAAAGGCTCCGGGCACAGGCTTGAAATATGGTCCATGAATTTAAATGATAGATAGATAGACTATATTTCATGTCTTTTGTGAGTCTGTAAGGTTGACTGCCCAGGGTTCACACCACTAGCGGTGTATACAATATACATACATGTGGGTTCTACCCACATGTATTTAAATGCAATTAAACCATTTCATATCACAATGTTAGTATTAAGCTTTGTGAGCTCGAACCTTTTCAGAGGTTAAACTCGTGAATGTCAAAATGTCGATATCAAAGAAAATGTATTTAAAACGAATGTATTCCATCATATCAATGGAGCCATTTATAAAGAAATAAGCATTGAATAAATAAATATTGTATGTGTTGAAGATGTTTATACAATATATCGCTTTAGTCTCAATATTTGATTGAGAGATAAGCCGTCTTGATTTGATTTGAAAATCTTTTAAATTGCACATTTATTAGGAACGTAAATAGACTCGTTAGGTTATAAATTGGAAACAGATTTTTTTGAATTTAACATAGACGTCAAGAGGCTAACACTTAGAGATTATTATATATGTGATACCTAGTATAAAGTAATGAACCTGCTCGACTACTCGGTTTACATATCGACGGTTATAAGGTAATAGGGGGATAAGCGACATTTTGGTCGACAATGAGTTATGAATCCTACATAAAATTTTCCGCTCTTTAGGCTGGCATTCATAACTCATTTTCGACCAAAATGTCGCTTATGCCCTATTACCTTTCAACCGTCGTTATTAATTATTTCATACTGGGATTGAAATACAGGCCATAATCATGATATTTTAAGAGAACTGAAATACAAATAAACTTTACGCTTTACTCGTTGAAAATTGTTCAAAACTCCATTTTGTTTTCACCATTCGGTGAGCATCAAACTATTTAGTCAGATTCTGTGGACCTAGCACGAACGCGCTGAATAAACGTAAAGTAAATACGAACGATATTAATACTCGTATACAAATACTCGTTTCACAAATAATAATATTTACATAGTTATAAGACTCTTCATATCTAAGCCCAGGTACGCACGAGTGATTTTTTCCCGCGGCGACTTTTTCACGCACTGTAGTTTCAACGCTCTGCTTCGCGCCGAGAGTTGAAAATCCAACAGTGTGTTGTTTCTCGACGCACCGGGAGGTACTCTGTTGGATTCTTAAGAGGATTGTGAAGTGCCAATACGCAGTACGAGTAGGTATTTTCAAAAATGCTATCTGTTTCATACTGGCTCTCTCTCCCTCCGGGCGTGAACATATCGTGCGATAGAGATAGTTGTAAATCTTAAACGCAATTAACTATATTTTCTTTTTGAAATATTGTTTCGGGCGATAACGTTTTCACCCAAAATTACGAAATAGACAATTTTGGTCTCATTACATTCAGTACACCTTAATCTAGGTCTGTACGTTTTTCGTTTTTAGTAGTTCAGTTCAGTTAAATAAAAAAATAAATACGCTCGAGGCAGTTTTTAAGTCAAAAATATAGATATTTAGATGCTAATAACGTATATTGTACGCAATATTTCTATATAATAAAAACTTACGGACCTAGTTTTTCATTATATCTACAACATTTCCAAAAATTATGAAAATTAGACTATGTTTACGGGGGAAAAACGTTATCGCTTTTTGTATGAAAATTTACAGCTTTACAATCATCTTAATACTCGGCTCAACACCGACAGTTGAAAATCCAGTGCGTGATAAAATCCCACCGCGATATTTTTACGTCCGTGCGTACGTGGGCTAATTGTGCTTGTCGCAAAAATTTAAACCAAAATGCTAAAAAAAAAAACGTTAGAATTTACGTAACGTTTACGTCACGCATTGGTGCCAGAGCCTCTGTTCAGTATGATGTATAAAAATCCTTATTTAGGGTGCTTACATAAAGAAACAGGTTTCCAGTGCAGGCGAGTCTGTGCGGGTCGGTACCGATCGGTGCAGGTATAATATTCCCACGTTATTTTATGCGCTCACTTATAAAGAAACAGGTTTACACTTGTCGGTGCCAACTACCTTATTACCCTGCGCCGATCGGTACCGACCCGCACGGGTTTGTCTTTACCGGAAACCTGTTTCTTTATGTAAGCACCCTGAGACTGCACTGCCGGTGACGTGAAAAGTCAACAGTAAAACGCAGTATCTAACATTCTTAATTCAACCAATAACTAAGTTTATCCTAATTCGGTAATCCTAAACGTAGTCTCTCTGTTCAAAGCATGGTATGGCCTGCTAAAAAGTCTAAGTTATTTAGCTAAGTTTAAGTCACTGTATCTGATGCACAGGCTTTTGACCGATTATGTTATTCACCTTAGGAACAAACCTAAGTAGATCCTAAAAGATATTCCGTAATATGATTTTCAGTATAAATATTTCATTGGCGTATGCTTTGATATATACATACGCCATAGTTAATGTTTGCAGATGAAAAATATTAAGATTATGAGAGGAAACAACGGCGGAACAGGGAGGAGGAGGTTCTGCAATGGATATTAGTAAAAGTTCAAGATTATGAGTATTTTTTAGCCTAAGAATTCTTTTATGTATATATACACAGTCAGAAAAAATTGGCAGTAAGACTGACAGCTCAGCGCAGAGTACTCTGTATCGCCGCTGCCGATCATGCCTAAAACCATAACCTCCTTCTGCGAAGCAGTAATGCTCGCGAAGGAGGAGGCGGAACGCGCGAGGGAGAGGCAAGCTTTGCGCCCTCACGCCCGTAGTCACCGCAGGAGACGCCCTAGGCGTCGGGAATTGGCAGCCGATTCCCAGCCACCGTAGGCGCGGGCTTGCGGATGGCGAGCAATAGATATCTCGACGTCCGGTAAAGACCAGGCCCGAGTCGACGGTGCGTTGTGTTCCACGCGCGGCGCGCGCCTCAAAGCGATGTCAGCACCATTGAGGGGGTCCGCTAGGACCGATGCCAGCCAGGGTCGCGGGATGTTCGAAAGAGTTACCGTGGCCCCGGCACAGGCAACTGAAGGAACACGGGTAGGTTTTAGTCAGTAAAAGTCTGACACGCCCTCCCGCTCCGCCCAGAGCGGGAGAAGTCCAAAAACAAAAAGGTGACTCGGATACTTGAGTCATTGTCAATCGTAGACAGAACCTCTGTTAATGCTTCCCAATAGATAATGTAGGTAAGTGTACCAAACATTTTAAGAAATGTAATATAGTGAACAAATAGTGACCGATACTGTTTTTTTTTTGTGTTTATCATCACACGAAATATAACATAATATCAGCACTCTCTTACACACAATAGCGATCAGATAAGGGTGGCGAAATAAAATCTCTCCGTCTTATCGGAACAAAGTAAATCCTTTACAAGAACGCTTCGCTCCCCTCCTTTTCCATGTATAGGATACTTCACCCTAAAAAAAATACATTTTAGCTCGGCATTCATCTTTGTTTACTAAGAAAACATTCTCAAATATGATTATTGAATATAATGGAACGTTGAAAGAAAATGGCTGATGCTATGAAAGGAACGTATGTTTTCGGGTATGAAAGAAAATAATAAATAACTCGAATGCTAAATAAATAAATAAATAAAATTTTTATTCAAGTATAAAGTAAGATAATGATTTATATTAATAACAATCGAGGAAAATTTAATTCTAACCGTAATTAATGTAGACTAGCCTGATCTAGGTTTATGAAAACCTGTGTTGCAGGCCAGGAATTTACAACATACATTTAAAAAGAAGATATTAATTTAATATTTTTAATGATTAAAAGAGAAGGTAATTATTTGGGTACATAATTTTAAAACTAGATTATGTTAGATTATGTTTAAACAAATTAACGAATAATATTAAAGTTGATAAGGTAGAGACTAAATATTAAGTTTATTTTAAAATTTCTAGTAGTTTTCCGTGTCTGTATAATTGAGTATTGCCAAATATTATTGTACCCGTAAATTACACCTATTATTAAACTATAAATCTTTATCACTCTGTTGAACTGGTTATACAAGTAGGGTCCTAAAAATAAATAAAATCGTTTAGTGAAAGCATCTTTAGTCTGAGAGTTAGCACAAACCAAATATTTTATTCTCCTATCTGAAGGTACTGGGTTAAAATCAAGTTCAGTGTGTTGAAATAAAACTACATTCAAAACAAATTATTGATGAATTTTACCTCGGTTGTTACAATCTGCATAAAGGAGTAAAATGGTTTTGTATAAAATCCAGCGTAGGAAACCACCTCATCTTGTTTATTTAAATAAAAGTGAAAATTATGATTTTATATTGTTGTACTGCGACAAGTCGCGGAAGTGTCGCTTTCCATATATGATATTTTATTACTGTCGCTGCTGCCGGGGCTGACTGCGACCATTAAGCGGCTCGCTAAAATATATGGAAAGAGACACTTCAGCAACTTCCTCGTCGCGACATTGTCGGAACTATGTACTCCTAAGAACACTAGCGATCTTATACAATGTGGAAATGACAATGCGACAATAAATGCAAACATTGACAAAACTATCAAAATAAATCCTGCCATTGAAAATAAAAAAGCGATTTGTTTTAACAAAGTAAATAGTAGTAATGGGCCGACTATGGATTTTGCCAATATTTGACTAGCAATAGTGACTAAACTATTGGATTTACTTGATTGATTTTTGGGTGCAGATTGGGAACGTCATTAGATATAAGCAATTTAATTTATTGTCGTAATGTCGTCGCCAAATGATGGTGTCGAGAATATCACGCCGCGCCGGGCGACCGCGGGCGGGAGCTGCGGTCGCAGTGGGGGCGCTCGAGCAGCGGGCGCGCACCGGCCGGCACAGCACAGCGTCATCGTCCGCGCTACTGAGCGACTGCATACTATCTTTATTCTCACCTTCATATCTACTTGACCATTTGTTTTCCTTTTCGAAATCTAATAATACAGTCCACCATTATCAAGTTACCGTGTTTTAGTCCTCGTACCATCTCGAGGATAATTACTTATTCCTGTTTAGATGGTGAAAACCGCATCAAAATTCATTGCGTATTTTAGGAGAACAACGCGGTCACATAGACAGACACCAAAAGCTACTTCAATTTATATCAATGTACTTTTAGGTACCTACATATCCAAAAGAAAAAAAATACAAAATCAAATATTGTAAATTATGGCATTAAAATGGTAATAAAAATAAGAATTCAGAATCACTTAAATGTTATTTATTTTATACAATATTGACTTAATAGTGGACATAAAAATAAATAGTGTGACCGATAAAATTGCTCGTAAACCCAAAAGGTGGTTATATTGCGTGACGTTATAAACAAGGTGAATTTTACAAGTGTGGCCTAATCCAAATCTATACTTAGTGAAAAATTATTTATCGGGGTCGATTTAGCATAATCAGCCTATAATGTTCCCACTGCTGGGACACAAGCCTCATCTCAGTGAGAGGGAGTGGGCCGTAATCCACCACGCGGTTCCAGTGCGGGTTGGTAGATGTCATATGTCTTCGAATTTTTGGTTCTAGGACATGCCGGTTTTCTCACGATTTTTTCCTTCACCGTTTTGAGAGCAGTGGTGATGAAATAATTTACACAAAGTAAAGCGCCTGACTGGGTTCGAACCCACGACCTACAACAACTCGTAAGCCACGGCCGTTACCACTGGGCTACCATTGCACTGTACCACGGAGCCGATTTAGATGAAAACTAAAACGGGAACATTTTTTTTAAACCGACGCCTAGTGAGTCAGGCTCACACAATTAAGGTTCCGAACCAAACTACACTGAGCAGTCTGTGGAACGATCGCTGGTCTGCTCAAATTACTGTATTGCCCGTAATTAATGAACCTGTGCTAGCTCCTAAACTATATATCTAAATGCTAGAGAGACAAGGAAAAAAATGGTCTGAACTTATACAGTGCAGATCATTGAATGAATGAATGAATGAATATTTATTTGTTAAACATAGGCCCATACATTTGGTGACTCTATGTTTTGCCAGCGGCGTACTATCGAAGAAACTTACATCTGACCAATTTGAAAACAAAATCCCGTGCACACGATGACCACATCTTTTATCAAGCGTTACTATAGCGGCCGAGCGCTGCAAGCAAGAATAGTCCTTACGGTGTATAGATGTTTGTTTCTCCCATGGTACATTGTTGCCTTTTTCCATTCAGCTAACTAACGTTTTTTATTTGAAATACCCAAACTTGGAACATTCACCCGTATACAGAGTATTAACGTTGAAGTTACCCAAATTCGCCAGTACATTTCTTGCTGCTGTAAATGAAAGATGCTAGTATGTCTTTATAAGCGTTCGTTGAAGAAACTTTAATGCAAAAGTTTTATACAGCCATTTACTTAAAGGTTTAATTAGTCTGGTCGTGAATTGGAGTCAACCACTATCATTACTTTTACTACAGTCCAATTAAAGAACCTTGGTTCTGTTAGGCACCTGTCCCACCGTGCGTCGGCGATGAAGCACTATCAATAATTTTCTTGCTCAAGAAACGTACAAAATATTGTACGAGTAAGACCCGTTCAAGTAAAAGAGATACTTATAAACATATATTAATAGTTGATCGCTGACTGATCACACCGCCGGCGAGTACTCATTTGTCGCAGCAACAAGAGCTATCAAAGAGAGTACTTGCTCAGCGACGCTCGCTTGGCGGGCAGAACACTAGCTGAGAGACTCACGCTTGGTACATACGCATACGTCGCGCGCTCGCTGAATACTCGCGAGAATAAACAGTTTTTCTTTCTTTCTTTTCATTCTTCTCGTTAATCGTTGGCGATCGGACAGGTGCCTTAAACTGTATTATACTGTTACTGAAAACCCCTTTTATAATATAATGCCTTTATTTGATTGTACAATTAGAATCTATTATTAAAATGTATCTTCTTGTACAATCATATTAATACTATCAATTAAAAATAATGAGTTTAGATATATAGAATACTCTTTATTATGTACACCATAAACATTGCTGGTAAAAATGTAGAAATTTTACATGGGGTGACACAATGGGTGGTCTTTTTGTCTGAGGTTTTTGTGATTTTTCGTTCACACAATAGCAAGCGATTCTAACATTTACCAGTATAGCACATATCTATTAATACATTAATCACGTTACGTAGCTATTTCTCGAAATCTAATACGACAATTATTATAATTAATGATTATCTGTCACTACAATACAAGGGGTATGATCAGACAGCATCGACCTAGGACCTATTGAACAATGTTTGAGAATTCGGCCGTAGATGAAATGACAGAGGCTTATCGGCTTAGTATGTAACCCTAACAAAGAAGTCTATAAAATCAACTCGCTAAACCTATAAACCTTCCACAAGAACAGACGATCGCGCCCACTTCACTCCCTCTACGTGCGCTTTGTACAGTCGAACGAAGAGTTTGGTATATTGGCAAAAATGTTCGTCTTTCCACACCCTTCGCCACCACCGTTCGCCTTTCAAACAAGCTAAATATTTGGTGTACAGGTTAACTACTTTTGACAACCTCGACTGACAATCTAGTAGATTGCCAGTATTAGAGACTGGATAGATATCTAGTCTCTACTTTTCCCACTGCTCGCAGGCTAAGATCTTCCTTTTTATTTCCACACACGTTTGTCCATTGCCAATATTAATTTATTGTGGGCGTAATAACTTTTTATGTATAGGAAACAATTCTGTGATATAACATAACATCACGCCTGTTTTCCCAAGAGGGTAAGACACAAGTGTAGCTACAGTACATACACATTTCGCCAGTTAAGTCCCATGTAATAAGGGGCCAGCCTATTACCATCAACCTGGACTGCTACTGAGAAATTCCTGATGGAAAAACATATTGCCTAACCTGGGAATCGAACGCAGGACAATCATTTATAGGAGTGATGTAAAATATTGAGTGCTCAGCACACTCACAACATTGTTAAAAAGTATTTTCAAGTTAGTTTCCTGGAAGTGTCCACTAAAATAGTTTGTTTGAGTGTACTTTCTGAAAGGGTGTGAAAAAGATCAGAGTTCGTCACTCCTATATCTACATTTCACGTAACCCAAATATTTTCGAGCCCTCTTTGTGCCCTCCTTAATGTGTGAGGGAGGGGATGATTTATCTACTATTCAAGGTACATTATCTGGTAGTTCTAATAATCTGATACCGTGTTACTCACTGATGAAATTCATGGAGTATTTGATGTAATAAGTTTCGCGAGTCTATTTTGAGAATTATGATATAGAGGTATCAGGAACAGGGTGTAAAGTTCACTCATCCTCTATGAAAAGGGAGGATCCTCCGACCAGACGGGTGTTGTGTCTGGTGGGCTACTGCCCGACGGTTGATGTCGGGATGTTGTATACGTATATGCTAGTCGCGCGGTCAACTCTGATTGCGCGATGCAGGATTTTGCGTGACGTCATTGTGACGCGTTCCATTGTGGCGATGTAGATATGCCGCCACAATGAAATTTCGCGTCAAGTTTTTTTACTAAAAATATAAGATTAAATAAACTTAAAAATTAGGCTCTACAAAATAAAGCATAATATTTTTCAGACAGGTACAAATATTACTTTTTTATCATTTTCAAAAGAATTTTTATTTATGACTGTATTTTTATGAACGTTCTACTCGTACAATCCGATTGAACGAATAATCTGATTAAAAGTTAAAAGGCTTATCGTCTGCGTTTTATCGTTTGAACCTTTTATATTTCGAATTTTTGTTTAACCCTATACTACTACGTTGTCTACTTTTGCGGCTTTTTAAGTTGTACCAAATCTAATGCATTCAATTTTATTTTCAGTCTTTGAATTTGAATAAATATTACGGTAATTTAAAGGCGTAAAGGCTCCTGCAAACACAAGGGCACCGCGTGTCGCGCGATGAGTGGTGCCTTTGTGTCACGTCGCGTTTCGCGTTTGTTTGCAGGAGCCTTAAGACACCGCTGCTAAGCACGATGACCTCAGTTCGTCCCTTATAGCAAAAGCGTAACAAGATTTATCAATAATTTCTCCGGAAAAGCTTAAGCTTTTAACTGTGCCTGGTTAAGCAATAAGCCTGTTGTTAAGAGACTTAATATCAATCAATCTGCCTAGCCTTTTCTCAAATATGTTGGGGTCAGCTTCCAGTCTAACCGGATACAGTTGAATACCAGTATTTTACAGAGCTGTTTTGCAAATATGGTCATCCATCCACGAACCAACCCCGGCAAGCGTAGATTAACCTGATGGATCGACCCGTGCGACTGTTATTACATAGCCACGAGCTCTTCCGTTAAGAGACTTAATACCGTATGAAAATAAATGTGGGTGTACAAGATTACATCTCTACCTATCCACCAGTTTCTATTTACATTATAATTAAGATTAATGTTATTATAACAACAAAACAAAACAGCTTAATTTCTCGCCCGAAATCAGTTAGAAGCCCATCAACGCGTGACGTCACCATAGTAATTGAACGCGAGATTATCATATTTCCCATACAATGGCAACTTCATATCGACAATATTCTCTTTTATGACCTTCCTTTGTGCTCTCATGGGGCCGCACAGAGTTTTATCGCCCAAGTTTTATTACCAAAACCTGTTTTTGTTTGTAATCATTGATTTCATATCTTTTTTATGTTGTACGATAAAGGTTTTTTTTTCATACATAACATGGAGTCGATGAAAAATACAAAAAAAAACTTCTAACTTGTTGCTTTTAGGTTGTTTAGCTGAATTTTGTTCGAGTTAAGTTATTGGCGAGCTTAGAAACATTCTGGGCACGGAACTGAACTGAAATGGTTCATTAAGTTCAAGTGTTTTTTTTTAGTCTGACACAGGACTGGCGGGGCTTTCGGATATAGTACGGAGTTACAGCCGCTGTAACTTGATTTACGGGTAGAAATGAAAATTCTATTGTACTGTGCGATTTTCCTCCATTGCAGATAAGCCTTTATGAAATTGAACAAGGTTTGATATTAAATTGACCTTATTCCACATAGTTGTTTCACAGTCGTTGATTTTATGTCACCCAAATTTCCGATTTTTATAGCTTATATGATTTGATAAAGTACAGCAATAAAACAGTATCATA
Source organism: Fissipunctia ypsillon (assembly GCA_947568875.1). Classification (NCBI taxonomy): domain Eukaryota; kingdom Metazoa; phylum Arthropoda; class Insecta; order Lepidoptera; family Noctuidae; genus Fissipunctia; species Fissipunctia ypsillon. Next base: position 18,711,595 of record OX387659.1, read on the forward strand.
CGCGTCTGAAACGTATTTATCTTGCGGACCAGAACCAACTAGGAAGAAAATAAGACAAAAACAAAAACATACTAAATCACGTGGCAACGGAAGGGTTAAATAAGTTTCACTAAGTCAGTCGTAGAGCGTAGCAATTGTAGCCACGTTGCTACGGTAATTTATCGTAGCGCGTAGCGGTCGACATCACCTACGACGTAGCTCTTCTACGCACATGTTGCCTAATGTATGTATGTACGGTAGAGAAAGTTTTCTTAGGATAAGTACCTAGGATTATTATGAATGTATGTGTGTGTGCTTAATCCGCAAAGACCCTTCGTATTTTAGGGTTAGGGTTCTGAATGCTAAATTAACTATGATTTTGCATGAAAACGTCGTTTTTCACCATAAAAGAGGGAGATAAAAAAATCTGCTGTGGAAACTGAATGCCACATGCAAAAAGTACATAACAACGGTAGCAATTTTATACAAAAATACACATTCAAAATCCCCAAAGACGTATAGCGAAGTTAGAAAAAGTTACAGGTAGGAACACCCTTACGTAAAGCTAAAGGGCGAGGGTGAATATTTACCGACAATTTCCATCGAATGGGATTCCACTGAATGACTTTTTAAAGAAAAAAGTAATATTCAAATATATCATTACACGGCATAGCTTCGATAAATACAGAGTACTGAAGACTTTTTGGTTGGGTTTATTTTATAAAATAAATATCGGAAAATGGGAGAAAATTCGATTACAATGAATGATTTGCAAGTAGGGAAAATCACAAACTTGTTACAAGCAAAATCTGCCGAGCCATTTCCCAACTATGTTGGGGTCGGCTTCCAATCTAACCGGATGCAGCTGAATACCAGTATTTTACATGGAGCGACTGCCTATCTGACCTCCACAACCCAGTAACTGGGTAATACGATACTTCCTTGGTAAGACTGGTTGTCAGACTTTTTGGGCTTCTGACGACCCGTAACGACTGTCAAAGATCCACGAATGACAGCCGGGACCAACGGCTTAACGTGCTTTCCGAGGCACGGAGGAGTCTCGGTATGTAAAGATGGTCACCCATCCACAGACCAACCCCGGCAAGCGTAGCTTAACCTGATGGATCGACCCGTGCGGCTGTTATTACTTAGCCACGAGCTCCTCCTTGTTACAAGCATAATCACTATTTTCGCGTTTACTAGTGGCGCAGTTTGCACATCCATACTATTACGATAATACCTTTTCACGCAGAATGCGGCTGAGCGGATTTGGATAAAATTTGGCGCATAGGTAGACCATGACTTGGGTTTAGGACATAGGGTACTTATAATTCCGGTACTAGTACATTCCCCTGAGATAATTTTCGATCTCTGTACGGGTGAAGCTGCGGGCAAAAGCTAGAAGGTACCTAATCATTATTTGAGAATATGTTATGTTAATTCTCTATTTTGGCACTTTCATTTAGATCCGTGTCGCACTTTAGATGGTTTTCTACTTTCAAATCGTAAATAAAGGATCCAGTCCACTATTTTGGGATCCTCTACCCGCCCACTCAAAAACAAAACTACAAACTCAAAGTTAAACTTTAAGTCAATAAGAAACTTACAAAAAAACTTTCAGGTATGGGCACTGCAACCCTACGTGAGGGGGCAAAGGGTTAGCGTCCCCCATCGAATGGGGCTTCTCGTTTAGAATGCATGGAATTGTTACGGTGTATTCGCACTATAATTGGCCGTTTGAATAGCTGAAGGCGCTGGGTCGCTTTCCTTCCGCGCTTTAGCCGCCGAGGCGAAAAGGTTAATCGCTGTTTGGTTTGAATTGATCAAAGATATTTTTTTTGAATTGAATATTTGCATTTTGTTATGATATTGTGAGGATTTTGCGTAGAAGGTGGCCGAATTGCGTTGAAACATTGTCTTCTTGAACGTTTTTCGTCATTATCCATAAATATGTAAATGTAGCAGACTGATTTTTTTTCAAATCAAATAATTTTTTTACAAACATCTTTATATTATCTATGATAATCTCAGTACTATAATTGTAACTGTTACCTAAACTCGACACTTATGGTAACCAATTTTAATAAAAAAATAATCAGCTGTCTCTTATAAAGCTTCAATACCTACTCGACCCAAATGTAGAAAGCTGATTATTTTTTACTCGATTACGATGTTGGTCCCTTGGAGAAAGTTGTTTAGTTTGATGGTCTGTACCACCCTCTTAAATATGACCACACATTTCTGATAGACGCTATAAAGCAATGTTATGTTTTGTATACGGCATGTGTCAGAATGGTGTGGTCAAATTTAAGGGTGTGATACAGACCATCAAACTGAACAACTTTCTCAACAGGACCTACAACGTAATCGCGAAAAAATGATCAACTATCCCATACAAAACTTCAATACCGACTTGACCCAAATGAATGAGACGGAGACAGGTCCCATCTTTCATTTCGTACCCCAAAACTAAAGTGCCAGCCAGAAAAAAAAATGCTGTTTTCTTATGGGACATAACATCTTGAACATTTTTAATGCTACAACGAAAGTCTACAATTAATTGTATACTCTCCTTGTAACAGCAAAAAAAATGTTGAAGGTGTTATTTCCCATAAGAAAACCGTAGTTTTCTTTCTGGCTCTTTCATTTTTGGGTACAAAATGTACGAAACGTGAACGATCATACCATACCATTCTGCAACAGTGTGATTGCGGTAAGTTTTTCATGTGTTTTTACTTTCAATTTTTATTAACTACAGAACCCGCTGCCTTTAATAAACCATTTAAGTAAACGATCTTAAGGTTCAAGAGATAAACTTGGAACCTTTTTCGGCGCTGATTTATGTACTTCTAGATAGAAGCACGTACCTAAGGCTCTGCTAAGTATTTTAAACAGGTACACATAATCAACAAAATGTATAGGCTCGGAGCTCCTGTATTTATTAAAAAGTAGATTTATGGACGAGAGGGTTGCCAATTACTTATTTTGTTCCGTTGTAATAAAACTCTTTTCACACAGGGTGTGAAAAGTGTTTTTATACGAATTCGTATTTAAAAAAAAAACACTTTAATTTCAGGAAAAGTGCTCATACATTGTGAGATATTCATCTTTAAGCATGTTTTTTTCGGTAAATTCAATTTTATTTATTTTCCTCCACATACATAAGTCTCGATGCCTTAAGGATATCGGGATAAAAAGTATCCTATGTGTTATTTTAGGTTATAAACTATACGTGTGCCAAATTGCATCAAAATCCGTTCAGGAGTTTTTGCATGAAAGAGTAAAAACATCTATCCATCCATCCATCCTCACAAACTTTCGCATTTATAACATTAGTAGGAATTAACAAAGCACAATGTCTCGTTTTAGGTTAGTCACCAAAAACAACATCAAGCTGAACTATACTGTGCTGTGTTTAGCTAAGCTAAAGCCGGAGTCACGTAACTGTGTTGTGTCGTGTCGTGACGCCTTTTGACACAGGGTTATCCAATTAAAATCCGTTGTGATACGATAATCTCCTGAACAGATCTAGCCAATTCTGCGTCACGACATAACACGTCAGCCTAGTATGAATCTGTCTTTACTTTCATGCTATTTTAGCGACCCGCCTCAGCTTCGCACGGATTTTAAGACTTTTTAAAACATCGATATTTCTTTATTATACGTTATTATTAATGTATTACCTATACACGATCTTTTCGGAATAAATGCTCCAAATGAAGGTCTATTTTATTCTATTCTATGGTGGACACGCATATGAAAATCCGTTGCGTAGTTTAGGAGAACAAAACGGCCACACAGACAGACATGAAAATGACTAAATTTTTTATATGTATAGATTATTTCTACAAACAACTTTGAACTGCGTGTGCTGTGCTGTGAGAGTCAGCACGAATTGCATCAATGTGACAAGATGCTAACAGCGAGATAGGCTAAAGAATGAGAGGGTGGGCACGCGGTCAAAACATTCCGCTAGCCCCCTTCTACCATCGGACATCTAGACGCACTGCAGGTTACCATCCCTACCTAGTTGCTATTCCACCAATTCGCACTAAGCGTTTCCAAATGTATTTTGTGATGCGCACAGCAAAGGAGTGGAACTCTTTACCTGCGTCTGTGTTTCCGAACGCATACAACCCCGATCTCTTCAAAGTGAGGGTGAACAGGTTTTTTCTGGGTAAGCTCGCTCCATCGTCGACTTTGTCTCTGTCACCTCTGACCTAGACTAAAGTCAAGAGCAAACCTATCTCAATTAAAAAAAATACGAATCGGTTGACGTACACACTAATACACTAATCAATAATCTACATGGCCCTTACATAATCTGACCAAGCATATGCACGGACTTTAAAAGAGGCTGTAACCTCTGAGTTTACCGAACCTGTATAGTATTATTAAGGTGCTCGCAACGACTAATAAAGTTCACAAAAATATTATCAGAGATCTTAGTCTCAATATATCATTACTACAGCGAACTTGTCACTTAAAGGTGTGCACAGCATTTACATAGTTTGCCTATTTGATTTAACTAGGTAATTACATATATAAAATTAATCATTAAATCAAATAAATTATTAATGATAAAATCAAATGAATCAAATTAAATAATTTAAAAGTTTAAGTGTAACAATATAATACAGAACAACAAATGAATGATGTAGATACATACTTACTAATTCCATAGGTAACTGCTGTGTTTTGATTAATTGAGGAGCGAATTAAATAAATGAAGCACCACTCAGCGTAGTACAGCTTAATGTTGATTAGTCCTTTAGTGCAATAACTCACAAAAGCTTGTGTGTATTAATACACTATGATAATAGGGTTATTACCCTGAGCTTCTACGGTCTGCCTGCTAGGATTATTAACTACAACTCTCTGAGCACGTAATCGACGCAGCGCACAGTGCTTAGAGACGATTGTAGGTACATTCTAGTAAAATTAGTGACGTCGCGTCAACTTCTGTCACGATGAGATGTCTCGCTGATGGTGGCGCATGTGTTGGATCATTAAGTTCCCTTCAAAATGGTTGAACTGGATGGTGCTACTCCATGCGCCATGTTCGTGAACGGGCGCCGTCAGTTGGGACTAGTCATCTCTTATTTTTTTTTATCGTGTTACCCAGTAACTGGAGATATAGGACTACAGTACCAGTACTGGAGGTGAGATAGGCACCAGTGGCGCAGCTATTATTATCCTTAGAGGTAAGTCGAAGAAAAATTGTTCAGTTCTCATAAACTCAGACAAAAAACTGTAGGTTTTTAATCGTATGATGAAAAAAACTGATATTAAATGTAATTATGTAATTAGATGTAATACACAGTTACACACACAGGTGTACCATATAATTTAGCAATAGTAGACATTAAGAAGTGGTTGCTCCGAAGGGAAACCGATTGGAATCGGGTTGTATGAAGGCTACGCACCTGATAGGCAGTCACTCCATCTGCAGCTGACCTCAACATATTTGGGAAAAGGCTAGACAGATGATGATGATAATAGGATCATTAACATGAGCTTCTACTGGTCTGTATGCTAGAATTATCAAAATTAAAAGTCATTTATTCAAACTAGGCTGAGAATCAGCACTTTCCGATCGTCAAAAATAACATAAGACAGTCGCCCGGCACGGCCACCCGTCACCACTTCCTAGTGCTTTAGCTGGGGAGAAGAAGTGGCGCAAAAACTTCTCAGCAGCAGCTGTCTGTGTCACTACAACTCAAGAACATCACATAATTCGCCTAAACCACGAGTAATTTCATGTCTCTATTAATGTTTAATACTACATGCCATGTCTACTCACATTTATAATAACGTTCAAACTTTACGAGCATCGGCGTTAAATTTAATTTATTTTAACTAGGTTTAATTTATGAATTAATGTTTTAGCTATTATTGTTAATGGTCCTTCAGTACAAAAATAATAAAACAAATCCCTGAAAATACGTAATATGTATATATATATTTTTTTTTTCATTAAATTTAATTGTTGATGTTATTTTGTTATCTGAGATCAATTTCGACATACGAAGTAAAAAAAAAACAATGTAAGGTTGGTTCGGTTTTACTACGAAACTTTTCGTTTGAAAATATGAAGAGATAAATAAACACGTTGCCAGCTGATAATATTTCATAAGTGACACGTAATAAGGAGCGAGCCTTATATATAATATTGCCATATTTTACTGATCACTATTATATTTCAAACTCCAGATTTCCACTGAGAATACCCTAGTACAAACCAATAACACTTTCCCGACCCCAAAACCCCCATGACCATTACTGGATTAATTTAAAAAAAAAAACATTCTTCATGTACCTAACTGTGACGTCATACATCTTTTGTTATTGAATGACTAATGGTGTATCGAACGAAGTCACGAATATTTTATGGTATTTTTATGGGAGTCCCATTTTGTTTGCGTAGTATTACGTACATCTGTGGTAAACAAACACACATAAATGTGTAAGAAGGTTTACTTTTGGAGAATCATTTTGAAAAAGAAAATAATTAAATATTAATCGGCTGTCATAAGTTACAGCCAGCGAAATTACACTTTCACATCAAAACCTGCGGTTCCATAAAAAATTCTTCTAAACTAGTACCATTTATGAGAAGCCGTTTTTCCGAACGTATACAACCTCGAGCTCTTCAAAGTGAGAGTTAACAGGCTTCTTCTGGGTAAGCTCGCTCCATCGTCAACTTTGTTTCTGTCATCTCTGACCTAGACTAGAGTCAAGAGCAAACCTACCTTAAAAAAAAACCATGCTTTCCTTTAGGAAAGTACCTAATGGTTACTTGGTATATAAACAATAATGCGTATTTAACGAGATTCTCTAAAAATGTGTTATTTCACTTCAAACCACTTTAAACCTCGTTTATTTATCTGCGAAGGCTCGTAATTAGCAATTTAGTTAAATATTATTGTGATTTTAATTATACTAGTCTGTAAAAACTGACAGTCATTTAGTCAAAGTAAGCTGAGAATCACCACTTTTCGAACATCAAATTAAATAGTAGGTACCATCGATGAAACTTAAATCTGACCATTTCGAAAACAAAATCCCGTGCACAAGATGGCCACATCTGTTAGCAAGCGTTACTATAGCGGCCGAGCGCTGCAAGCAAGAATGATCCTTACGGTGTATAGATGTTCGTTTCTCCCATGGTACCTTCGCCTTCGTTCAGTTCAGCGTCTATGTACGAGTGTGCCTATGCAACCATTATAACGGTGACGTACGAAGTAGAGCTTCTGCCCCTTATCACGTTGTCATGCTATGATGACGTCACGTTAACGTTGACGCGAACGTTAATATGCGCCCATAAAGTTGTAATGCTAATGTTACTGGCGTCAAACATGGCACGCGGTTTTAGGAAACCACACCATTCATTCACGCTTTTACATGATTTTTGGATGTGATAAATGTATAGCTGTGGGTGTTTGAATGTAGGAAAACTGTGGAACTTCTCTGCAGGCAAAAGGAATATAGGTACACCTCTGCATCCCGGGGATACCGCACGGTCTCCGGGGAGGCGGCGAACCTCCTTGCCGGATTACCGCCATGGGATCTGGAGGCAAAAGTCCTCGCTCACATCTGGGAGTGGCGCGAGGAGGCAGGACGCCGGGGCGTAACTCCGTTGCCGCGAGAAATCGCGGCACGGCGGACAGAGCTCCGGCAGGATCTCATGGCAGCATGGAGAGTGCGATTGTCGCAACCCAGCGCTGGGCACGCCACAATTGTGGCGATAAGTCCCCTCTTTGAGGAGTGGCTGGAGAGGCGCCACGGCGTCCTCACCTTCCGCCTGACGCAGGTCCTCACCGGACACGGGTGCTTCGGGAGGTACCTGTTCCAGATAAGGCGGGAGGAAACGCCCGGGTGTCACCACTGTGTGGATCGCCCGGAGGACACGGTGGAGCATACGGTGGAGGTCTGCCCGGCTTGGGTGGAGCACCGCCGTGTCCTCGCGGAAGCGATCGGCGGCGGCGATCTCTCGCGTCCGGCCCTGGTCCAGGCCATGGTACGGAGCGAGAGTGCATGGGAAGCCATTACCTCCTTCTGCGAAGCAGTAATGCTCGTGAAGGAGGAGGCGGGACGCGTGAGGGAGAGGCAAGCTTTGCACCCTCACGCCCCTAGTCGCCGCAGGAGACGCCCTGGGCGTCGGGAATTGGCAGCCGATTCCCGGCCACCGTAGGTGCGGGCTTGCGGACGGCGAGCAATGGGTAGCTCGCCGTCCGGTAAGGACCAAGCCCGAGTCGACGGCGCGTCGTGTTCCACGCGCGCCTCAAAGAGATGTCAGGACTATTGACGGGGTCCGCTAGGGCCGATGCCAGCTAGGGTTGCGGGATGTTCGAAAGAGTTACCGTGGCCCCGGCACAGGCAACAGAAGGAACACGGGTGGGTTTTAGTCAGTAAGTCTGACACGCCCTCCCGCTCCGCCCAGAGCGGGAGAAGTCATTTGATGATTTCCCAACCAAAAAAAAAAAAAAACCTCTGCATAACCCTTCGGGGATTACAGGCGTGTTGTAATGTTATGTTTTAATTAAGACTAGCTGTGCTCCGCATCTTCGTTAGCGTTTCAAGTCGTAAGATACACAATATACTAAAATAACAGTCACATTTAAAAAAACTCCCTCGTCCCCCGACCCGCCGCGGTTCACCGCCCGCCCACGCTAATACTTCATTTTCGCTTAGCGCTCTTACTAATTTTGTTTTCCTTTTGCTCGGCTCCTAAGGGTCTTAGCGTGATATTAAATAGCCTATAACCATCCTCGAGAATTGGGCTCCCAAATGAAAAATGAATTTTTCAAATCCGGTTTTTTGTTTATAAAGTAATTGTAATTTTTTTGCGCGGAACCTTAATTCTTTTTCTATCTATCTTTTTCGTCTTGGAGTTTAGCCGGAACAGACAGACAAAAATTATAAAAATTGTTTTATTTTATTATAGGTATTGTATACATATTTTGATATGCATTTAGTAAAAAACTGTTATTTTGACAATACAAACACACTTCAGTTTTATTTATTTGTCTAGATAAAAAAAAAAAACTGAAGTGTCAATCGATTTTTGTCGCTAACTGTATATTAGCAGTTTCCTGAAAGGGCACAAGAAGCTCTCCCACTAAACTTCAAGCATGAACTCATCAGTACCTACGTGATATAACCAAACTACGGTGGTATTATCATAATTACGAATCGCGTGCATTTTCGCACGTTGCATGGATAATTAGATGAACCGGTATGGTGGTCGCCGGAACAAACACGACTAGCTTTTTACGCGAACATTTAAACTTCGGTGTTTTACTGAAGATAGCCTTCTTAAGCACGAGAACGAGGGATCGAATTCAGGGAAATACCCACATGGGTACACATGTCATAAAATCATGTCTGTAAGTATAGGCGGCCTCTTAAGGTGGAAGCGCCAGGGTAGCTCGCGAAATTCAAATTTTCTTAAGTTTTTGCAATTCGCAGGCCAGTATCAGGTTTTATGTTGATCAAAATATGATTCGCGACCGTAATAATTATGTATTACAATTGAGGCCAATTCTAACTTATGACCTTGAACTCTGTTTCATTCAAAAAAATCTCAACGAATAGCTTTAAGCCACCATCTTCTAATTTTTTTTTTAGGTCTCTCGGGAAAAGGTGGACTCCAATTTCCGAGCAGTTAGGAACACAAAAACGAGTAATTTTCGCAAAAATAAATAAAAACCACCTCACGCCTGGCATTATTAGCTTGGTTTAGAAACTAGCTACGACAGCGCCATTTTGACAGTTACCTTCCCCATTGAACCTTTATTATGGTTGAAATTATCTAATTGCCACATAGACAAATAGACGTCAACGTTTTATGACATGTATGAGATATCCCAGCTTAGGGTGACCTTAGGGGTGGGCTTAGGGTGAGAGCAATTACTAATTACGAGGTTGGCTATATATTCTATCTCTTTATTTTATTTATTTATGAAAACTTTATAGTAAAAAAGAATACCTTACAAAAGCGGACTTAATGCCTGAGGCATTTTCTGCCAGTCAACCTTAGGGTGATGCAGAAAGAAAACATGGCAGGTGCAACATAAGGGATAGATAACACGAAAATAACTATAAAATACAAATATAAATACATAGATATATACACACATACACGAAATAAACTTCATCAGGAGAATTAACGATCAAAAGAGGAGAAAACGAATCCACCAAATCAGCGCTGGGTTGATTCTGCCAACTTCTTACGTGTATACTCACGTGCCTTCACTTTAAATGACAACCAATTGGTTACCGTCCTGATGTTCAGAGGGAGCGAATTCCAAAGAAAGACCGCCTGGACAAAGAAAGAAGAGTAAGTGAACCCAGAGCGGTGAGAAAGACATCGTAGAAGACGATTGTTGGTGGAACGAAGATTTTTACTGTGGGCAGAGCATAAATATCGAATACGGGAAGTCAGGTAAGAAGGAGAAGTGGGTTTGTCGAGAATGGAAAACAACTTAGACAGAGCCCTCATCTCTCTGCGCTGGCGAATGGGTAACCATTTTAGAAAGCAATCGGTGCGCAGATACATGGTCATACTTACGAAGATTGAAAACGAATCGAATACAATTATTGAGAAGGCAGTCAAGTTTATTGAGGCGATCTGCATTCAGGTCATAGTAACACACATGACCATAGTCAATTATGGGAAAGATTAGGGACTGTACAAGCATAGCCTTTATGTGTGATGGTAGAAGATCTTTCAAACAAATCGAGCGACTGCAACTTTTGGGTGACTTTTTTACTAACAGTCGTGACCTGCTTTCGCCAGTCAAGACAGGTGTCGACATGCAGACCAAGATCCTTAACATCGAAGCTAAATGGAATGACGGAGTTATCAAACATTACAGGTGGCACAGTTAAGCCATTCAGCTTTCTTATGCTGTAGGGGCTTCCTATTATGATAGCCTGACACTTGGTAGGGTTAACCGCCACCCCAAATCCATCAGATCAGTCCTTGACCACACCTTAATCCCTGCTTAGCTCCTCAGTCGCATCGGAAATGTTATCAGCCCTTCCCTGGCTGTAAAGCTGCAAATCGTCGGCATAAAGACGGTATTTAATTTGACGTTCAAATGTTCCTTTCATGTGCCTATTTGAATTACAAGATTCGACTTTCACTTTGAACTAAAATACAACGTGTTCCATTTGATATCTCATAACTGTAGAGAGTCGTACTATCGCGACAAAAAAATTCAGCAATTTCCTACATTTATGTTCGCATAACTCGTCAAAATGTAGGGAACGCATTTCATTTTCACGATTTCGGGTTTAGTCCCATAGTACAAGTTGTTCATAATGATGAGTACAATGACCCCCTAGAGTTATGGGATATCAAAAGGAACACGTTGTATATTTTAGTTAACAGTATATGACCAAAGCGCTTTCAGTACTACCAACTAACATTATTAAAACAATTAAAACAATGTTTATCTTTGACACCACTGACAGACGGTGAAGGGAAATCGTAAAGAAAATTAAGAATCTTAAACAAAACACAAGTCATGATACCACGCCTTATTTCCCAAAGGGTTTGGCAGAGGTGTACATATACACACACTCACACAATCTTACATGCCATTAGTGTATGTGGTGATCAACGGTCGTTACTTAACTAAGGAGAGTAAAACCCTTAACTTTATAGAGGGAATTATAAAGTTTCAGGCAGGTAATATTAAGTTTCTAAAGAAAAAAGTCTTTGGACTGACACTCTAGTAAATTAAATTAAGTTAATTTTAGAATAACGAGTCGAATAATAACTATTATGAACGAACATTATAAGATCTTAATTAAAATTTCAATAGGTAATAGTCTTAGAGACTAAGGTCTGGGCTTAGTATAAAATAATGCGTAGATACTCGAAATAATTTAATTAAATATTAATATTTTCTTTAATGTGTTCATCAAAGTCACATAATTGTCAATTGGTAGACGTAATACGTTTATATTTAATCTATTTAAAATGACGATATTGCAAAGGTGCGGTATATTAATTCAGTTATAGGCAGCTAAATAGTGTATAGGTGTCAATGGCAAACCAAAATATGCGTTAATATACGTTATGCAACCGTAGGTTTTTTCGAGAAAGTTTAAGTACTGACAGACAAAAATTTAAAAGAGTATGCTAAAACGAAAAGCTTCTTTGAAAAATGTAATGAATGGGCGACCTGAGGAGCCCGTGACTAAATAATAACAGCCGCACGGGTCGATCCATCAGGTTAAGCTACGCTTGCCGGGGTTGTCCGTGGATGGGTGACCATCTTTACATACCGAGACTCCTCCGTGCCTCGGAAAGCACGTTAAGCCGTTGGTACCGGCTGTCATTCGTAGATATTTGACAGTCGTTACGGGTCGTCAGAAGCCCGAAAGTCTGACAACCAGTCTTACCAAGGGGTATGGTATTACCCAGTTACTGGGTTATGAAGGTCAGATAGGCAGTCGCTCCATGTAAAATACTGGTATTCAGCTGCATCCGGTTAGACTGGAAGCCGACCCCAACATAGTTGGGAAAAGGCTAGGCAGATTGATTAGGCGACCTACTAAATAATATTAATTTAAAAAGTAATTAGTAAAACTCATTTTTATTGTGGAATTTATTTAAATCATCTCAAAAACAGATCATAATACTTATTGAGCTAAGTTTATAACACAATAGAAATGTGTTTTTTAATAACTACCTATTAAATTAATATTATTTAGTTGGTCGCCCATTGATTACATTTTTCAAAAAAACATTTTTTCATATAGCATTCTAAAAAACTGGGTCCCGTGTGAGCGAGAGATGTGACAAAATGTGACAGCCCACTGTCACACTGCATAGAAAAGAAAGAGAAGCGCGATAACACAACGCTGGTAATTTATTGCAAAATATGAAGCAATTTATTTACAAAAAATCTATTGATTGGACTTAAAACTCAAAACACTATTACGTTAATATGTTGCTTATAAATAGAATAATCTGACAAAAAATCAGAATGATTGCATGTACGGTTCCTAATCGATAAAATAAATTTTTAGAGGTATCTTCGTGTTTTTTTTCTATCGTATCAAATTAGTTGTATTATGTTTTCAACACACTATCTAACTAGCATAATATATCCCGGAGAATATCATATACTTTTCTGATTTTGTTAAATGCAGTGGATATATTAGTATACTTTTACCTCCTCACTAATAAACGTATTATATCAGGTGAATATACACCGATTTCTCTCTTTCAATCGTCAGAAATTTGACTTTCGAAAGAAGAAGACAAAGCGTTGTGTAACTATACAGACGCTATACAACGTTTATTAATAAGAAGGATAGGCAATATACAACTTGCGTTTAACTCCTGTTCCCTAACATGGTTTGGTCATGTTGAGAGGTAGAATGAAAGGCGATTAACAAAAGGTATTTAAGGTCGGTTATGAGCGGAAATGTCGCCCGGGAGAGGACGCCCTAGAAGGACATAATTATAGTGACCTTATTGGAGATGTTCTTCAGAAAAGTCAGGGGCGTAGTAATATTACTCGCAACCGGCGTCCGTGTATGAACCGATGTATGAACGTAAACGAAGCAAAAGGAGTATGTAAGGATCGTAGAGGCGTAAGAAGGCGTGAGTTTATGTACTTGTGGCGGCATCGCCACAGTGGAACGCGTCACACTGACGTCACGCAAAATCCTGAATCGTGCAATCGGAGTTTACCGTGCGACTAGCATATATACAACATCCCGACATCAACCGTCGGGCAGTAGCCCACCAGACACAACACCCGTCTGGTCGGAGGATCCTCCCTTTTCTATAGAGGATGAGTGAACTTTACACCCTGTTCCTGTTCTGTGTTGTTGTTATGTATTTGTGTGTAGTTTAAGTACTTTTGTGGATTGTTCTATGATATAAAAGGAGGCAAGCCGAGCTCAGCGACGCTTGGGTTGGTACGCGTATAAGTACTCGCTCGTCGCCGTCGCGCACTCGCTGCCAACCCACCCACCAACCCACCACCGAACCAACCCAACCAACCAAGCCATTTAACCACTCACCAACCACCAACCAACCACCAACCAACTCACCAACCCATTAGCCAAACCAACTCACCAACCAATCATCCACCAACTCAACCACTCGCCAACTCATTTTTAGTTGCTAGTTCTACTCGTTCCTCGTTAATCTTCCGCGGTGGGACAGGTGCCTCAACGCAGCTGAGCTAAACTAAAAAAAAGTCTTGTAAATAAGTAACAATATTTTTCATTCTATTTCTAATAAATTGTCTGCTAAAAGGGAGCTTACTCCCAAAACTATTTATCATAATAACTGATGCTTTTTTTTTTTTTTTTTGTGGATGGGAAATCATCAAATGACTTCTCCCGCTCTGGGCGGAGCGGGAGGGCGTGTCAGACTTTTACTGACTAAAACCCACCCGTGTTCCTTCTGTTGCCTGCGCCGGGGCCACGGTAACTCTTTCGAACATCCCGCAACCTTAGCTGGATAATAACTGATGCTGTACTCTTTGCAAGTGATTTTAAACACCACTTACGCATTTAAGATCGGCGACGAAAATCGGTTAAGTGTGTTTTTGTATAAATAAAAGTGAAACCGAATTTTTAAGTCATATTGAAGGTTTTTTCACCGCTTAAGTTGGCTGGTGATCAGAGTTCTTGAACAAAACTGCCTCGTTGATCTAGTTGGTGCGAGTGCTACTGCTGAGCATGAGGTCCTGGGTTCGATTCCCAGGTCGGGCAAAGTGTTATTGGATTTTCTCATCAAGAATTTCTCAGTAGCAGCTCGGAGTCTAGATTTATGTCCGGTTGATGGCAATAAGCTCGCCCTGTGCTACATGGGACTTAAACATAACTGGCGAAATATGGGTGTACTATAGGTAGACCTCTGCCTAACCCTTCGGGGAATACAGGTGTAATGTAAATGATAAATGATTTTATTTCAGTAAGTAGGTTTATACAAACACTTTTACACGTCAAACATTTTTTTTTTAAACTAGATGGGGCCGGCTTTTCCTATCTGACTACTCTGAGAAGAAAGGCCGAAACTAACTCAGAGGTCACAGTCTATTTTAAAGTCCAGACATAAACTTGGTCAGATCATGTGAATACCATGTAGATTGGTGTCTGAAATGGTCTTTTGAGGAAAGAGCCACACAGATTGAGTGGACCTGTCCAGTCAGTGCACGCATCTCAGTCAGTGCACAAATCTGTCGGTAATCGTACAGCTCAACTTAAAACTTAAGGAGCTCAACGATTCGACGAACAATACCAAAGAAAGGGCATTTGGATAGGCCGCATAATTTACTCAAACTTCGTTCCATCGTCGACTTTGTCTCTGCCATCTCTGACCTAGACTAGAGTCTAGAGCAAACCTATCTCAAATAAAAAAAAAATAAAAAAGCAAGGACCCACTTAGTCTTCACATTCACAGTAATTAAAATAATATAATGCATGTCCTTATATATACAACATTTATCAATGTCAATGTGTATACAAAAAGAAGGAAAAAAAAAAGTTAGCAAAAAAAGAACAAAAAAAAAATTCAGTATGATGTTATACAAGTTAAAAAATGTTAAATAGGTAAACGTTTTTAAAAGTTATCGCTACTATCATCAATCATAGTTAGAAGTTGTTTATTATTGAAACTTAATTCTAGGTCGATACGGTCGTGACGATGTATGAATATTTTACAATTTAAGCGTTGTACACTAAAGACTAATAACTACACAAACAACGGGTATATTAAATTACATAGTCTAATTGGTGTACTACCTACAAAGCTACGACATCACTTCATTAAGACCTCTTTCATATCAAGTCTCTCGTATAAAGAACTTCCAATCCCCATGTTCAAGAAAAGCCGACGACTTGGTTATTGAATTAATTTATGGACTATTGTGAATATCCAAGAAGACATTTAATTAATTTTGACATTGTTAAAGTAACGGTTGCCTAATTTATAACAATATAAATTGATATTGGACTTATTGTAAATAACAAATCTTAAAATTGTTTGTACAGTAAGAATGACATTTGAATATTATTTACTACACAGTATGTTGTGGTAGACTACACAGAACTTATAAAATATTAACAACATACGAGTACATTACTGTGTAGTACCGCACTGTGTATAATGGCTACATATTTGATATTTTGAAGTATGTCATAGTGTTACTTTTATTTCATTCAGTATGTTTTTCTTTTTGTAGGAGCTCGTGGCTAAGTAATAACAGCCGCACGGGTCGATCCATCAGGTTAAGCTACGCTTGCCGGGGTTGGTTCGTGGATGGGTGACCATCTTTACATACCGAGACTCCTCCGTGCCTTGGAAAGCACGTTAAGCCGTTGGTCCCGGCTGTCATTCGTGGATCTTCGACAGTCGTTACGGGTCGTCAGAAGCCCGAAAGTCTGAAAACCAGTCTTACCAAGGGGTATCGTATTACCCAGTAACTGGGTTGTGGAGGTCAGATAGGCAGTCGCTCCATGTAAAATACTAGTATTCAGCTGCGTCTGGTTAGACTGGAAACCGACCCCAACATAG
The DNA here is from genome assembly GCA_947568875.1 of Fissipunctia ypsillon. Lineage (NCBI taxonomy): Eukaryota > Metazoa > Arthropoda > Insecta > Lepidoptera > Noctuidae > Fissipunctia > Fissipunctia ypsillon. The sequence continues at coordinate 18,728,129 of OX387659.1, forward strand.
TTGGGAAGAGGCTAGGCAGATGATGATGTTTTTCTTTTAAATTTTATTTGTGTAAGTAGGTTTGTACAAACGTTTTTAGATGATGCCAGCGTTTCCTGTCTGTCTGTCAACTCTGGGAAAAAAGCACGAAACAAACCCAGAGGTAACAGTCTCTTTAAAGTCCAGACATAAACATGGTCAGATCTAGTGAAGACCATGTAGATTGGTGTCTGAAATGGTCCTTTGAGGAAAGAACCACACAAATTGAGTGGACCTGTCCAGTCAGCGCACGCATTTGTCAGTAATCATACAGCTCAACTCAGAACTTAAGGCACCATTGGCACCTTGTTTTTATATATATTCATGTAATTTTTATCATTGAACTGTGTTGTGCTTTTGTGTGTTTTGCGCTATGTCTTTTGTGTGCACTGAATAAATGTTTTGTCTATAACTATTATATAAATTCTGATATTAATTCTGATTATAGGATAACTTACTTCGTAACGTAAGGCTAGAATTATTTGTGCTGGGTTTATTTATATAGATTGGGTAAGTTGGTTATACAAACTATAATTATATCTGTATCGTGGTTGAGGTGATATTAATCTGTAATCTGATCTAAACACTAATTAGGTACTGATGGAAACAATAGGTAAGTACCGATATTGTAAGGTTAGACTAATTAGTAGCTACAGAACTTACAGTTATAATACTAGGTACCTACCTATTACCGTATTTATTGAACAACCCTTGAATTGTTATAAATCGATCATGCCTGATAGTATTATTAGTAGCTATTCGTGCTCTTTAAGGTTCCGTAAAGAAATGGTAAAAAAGGGACCTATACAACGTGGATCTGGACGTACGACATTAAATTAAAACGAGCACAATACTAGTCCATCGAAACATTTTAAAACACGAAGATCAGTAGTTAATGCAAAATGAAAAAATTGCAGTTTTCAAACAAAATAAATAGCAGAATCAACTGCATAAAAAGTAAACACGCTTTACCTACGAAAAGTCACTGACCAACGGTGCGCTGCGGGGTGCGGGGCGCGGCGGCGGCAATGTTTACCTATTATTACGGACTCAGATCTACATCATGTTGAAAAATAAGAAAATGATAAATCATTTCCTGTGGCTAAAGTATTCATTGGATTTGATTGATGTTTTGTATACGGGTAAAGAACATGATTCTCTTTACGTGGTTTAAAGGAATGTCAATCGTCCTGCTCCACCTTGTATGGTGCGGCTTCGTCTGTCTGTCTAGCTAACATAAATTTACAGAGGCGAACATGATGCCTTAAGCAATAATTTTATGTTTATCGTGACTGGCAACACTAACTATAGCATATTGAAGGATAAAGGCCTCTTCTCATACATACAACTGATTAGCGATTGAAAAAGGAACTGAAAAAGTCATATTGATTCTATATACTTGGTATGGTCAAACCTGCAACATATTGAGTTCGAAAATCGAATCCGTTAAGGCCTGAACACAGTGAGCGCAGCTTGCGCCACCTACGGCCACAGTTGTATCCTCACCGAATGCGAATGTCGCGTGAGTACGCGATCGTCACGCTCGTTTATAAAAATGTCGGAAATACATTAGTCGTCGTTTGATTAATCAGGACGCCAGCGCCACCAAGCGGCACTCAATAGAGTCTACAAAATAACGCTCGTTGACCGGAGTTAAGCAGAGGTTATTATTATTATTAGAGGGTATTTAACCCATGATTGGACAATTCAATTGAGAACATTCTTTTGCGCTCGCCATACCGACACGCTATTTGCTGCACCGTGCTGCATGCCACTGCAACAACGCGATCTGCGCGCCATCTGCGTAGAACGCATAGAAACCGAGGGAAGCCCGTGCGCGCCTCGTTCGAACAGCATCGAATATATAGCTCCTTGAGTGAAAATTGTGATTTAAGGACAATTTGTACACTACCGTGTCTTGTACAACGTGCCAGTTTCCGTGATCATCTTTCCAATAAAGAAAACATCAAGAAGCGGCCGCAGCTGAGAAAAGGTGAGTCGTACTCGAATTTTTCTTAGTTGTTTGTTCCTTGACTGGGCGAACGGGTATCACTCAGTTCATACAGAACTTCCTCTCTTACCATTGCAGCAACGTAAATTCATACAGTCCATTCCTCTATTCCACAGAATACGTTTAGAAACTGTCGCGCGTTCCGTATAGTTGTGTCGTGTACCTACAGTGTGATTCATTTGATTGTGAATTATAATTTGATTTGAACTGCACACGGTTTTTATATTGCGTAATAACCAATCCTACCCATAGCACGCCCACAGTAGTTAAAATATGGCTGACGATAACTAGAGAAATTTACCTTCTCCGTCATAAATATATTGTACTCGATCAATCAAGTCGCGTTTGTACGTCATAATTTATGAAAATGCCGTCGCTATCGGATAGAACACAGAGTACCTACTACTCGCTGCAGGCAATCAATTCAGTGTAAGTGGATGCAGTGAAAACCGTCGCATCTGGTGAGGACTGTGGTGGGATTGCTCGGCACAGGCTGCGACAGGCCTCGACAGGTGTAGCCGCGCGCTAAGCTGCGACAGGACTCGACAGGCCGTGGGACCGCGGCATAAGATACGCTCAGTGTGTTCCGGTCCCTTAGCGTCCGAGCCATGACAACATTTCGCATTCATACATGCATTATTTCACAAAATAAATAAACATTGTTTCCATACGTTGCAATGGGAGTTCTCTCGGGTAACTTTTAATTCAGTTACAATGTCATACGTTATCTGTTTCGTAATAAATTCTCTCTGCCTTTGATATAAAAATAAAATGTAGAATCAGATGGTTAGCTGTTTGGTATGCAGCCAGTATTCTGTGTTAAACAATTTGGAGTCCACGTTTATCAGATTCAGACAAAAGACAAAAAAAATGTAATATGAAATGAGATGCATTGGGCGCGTTCACGGCATCACGGTAACACAGCTGAGTAAAATAAAGACGCATTTTTTCCGTCCACAATAACGTTGTAACGTGCACATATTTCCATACATTTTATGGACGTGGACGTCCAGAATAATGTCGTCACGTTAGAAATTATAAAAGCGCGCAGCGCAGTGCGTCGTGCCTGTTATGACTTATGGAGCCGAAACGTGGATACTCACGGTATGGCTGGTCCATAAATTCAAGGTCGCTCAGCGAGCCATGAAACGGGCTATGCTTGCAGTCTCTCTGAAGGATTAAATCCGGAACGAGGCGGTTCGGCAGGGAACCAAGGTTATCGACATAGCTCACAAGCCGGCCATATTCGCCGTAGAACTGATAACCGTTGGGGTAGACGTGTTCTAGAATGGAGTCCGCGAATCGGCAAACGTAAGGTAGGACGCTCTCAGGCTAGGTGGGGCGACAATGATGATTGATGAGAGTTGCCGAGAATCGAGCTGAATGGCGTGCAATTGGAGAGGCCTGTGTCCAGCAATAGACTGCTAAATAATATAGGCTGATGATGATAATGAAATGAGTTTCCATCAGGGAGGATACTAGAGTTGTCCGACAGTCGACACGAATTGGGTGGTCAACTCGCTGGTAACTTAACTTGCAAGCTTCTGTTTGAAATATAATAACCAACAGTAGTACCTAGGTTCCTGTACCTACCTATTACATTGGAATGGATTGTCTGATGTGCCCGCAAAGTTTAAAACCACTCAGACAGTTAAGAGTACCTACCTATCATAATTAATATGTCAATTTATGATAAATGGTAAATGAGCTAAACAACTCGAACAATACCAAAGAAACGACATTTGGGTAAACCGCATGGTACTCAAATTGCCAGACGATCATTAAAAATTTACCACAAAAAAATTACCCACATAGTCCTCACATACACAATACTGGCTTTGTGAAAACTGTTACATGCAGGTACTGCGGTCTGTTTTATATAAATAAATATTATATTATATGATACACAATATCAAAATAATTATTTACGCAAAAGATTTTGCATGCCATAAAAAACAATATTTAGTTTTTTCAACTTTCAATTCTCGCATGCTGCACGCAGAATCTATACAAGGTGTAACATAATTAATGCACAACCTCTTAAGGGTCAGTTCACCAAAAATTAATACGATTGGCAAAAACATTATTTGTCATTTTATCATTATACAACAACAAATAATTATCCGATAAACTTTTATTTAATAACGTATCATTTGACACATAATTCATTATTTTTACCTGGTACAATTTCTCTTGGGATACTATGAAGATGGCAGAACTTAGGATGCAAGAGTGAGCGAAGCGAGCTCGGGACTTGGGGCACCCCAACTCGGATAGGTTAGGTTAGAAGGGTGGCGGGGATGGCAGGGTCTAAAAGACCCCGCCATCCCCTTCGTAGTTATTTTTTAAACCATCCAGAAATAGAAGCCCCGCGAAATGGGGCTCCGTCGATCACATCTTACTTCGAGACGTCTGTCATTGACCTTGAAAATGCTCTTGACCCCAAAGCTTGTCACAAGGTAATATTTTAAGATTTGAGCATAATAATATTTTGGTTTGTTGACCTTGACTTTTGGGGTATGCGATAGATGAGTCTTTCGATTATTATGGATTATTAAATGTATGCCAAACAATGCATTAAATAAAATGAAGCATTAAATGAATGATGCATTTAATAAAAGAAGTGTTTGCCAAATGAATGTTTATAAAACGAGTGTTTTTAAAATGAAACATTTGCAGAACAAGTTGTTTGCGAAATAAATAGTATACGAAACGTTGGTTGTAAAATGAAAATTTGTCAATGGAGTTTTGGTGACACTTTAGTGAACCCCTCTTAAAGGGTCATTGTACTCATCATTATGAACCACTTTTACTATGGGATCAAACCAGAAATCGCAAAAAAAAAATCAGCTGTTCCCTACATTTTCACGAGTTATGCGAACATAAATATAGGGAGCAGCTGATTATTTTTTTGCGATTTAAGGTTTGATCCCATAGTAAAAGTTATCCATAATGATTATTACAATGACCCCTTAAGAGGTTGTGCGTTAATTATGTTACACCTTGTATATACTAATATAATAAAGCGGAAGAGTTTGTTTGTTTGAACGCGCTAATCTCAGAAGCTAGTACCTATATCTGACAGACAGCTATCTGACGACTGACTGTCAGGAGAATACGTGTAACTTGGAATTGCAGAGGCCTTGCAAGCAGGCATGTATATTGTGACTCTAGAATGAATATCAGATCCGTGAGAATCATAGTCTAGCCTTGTAGGAAAAGGTATTATAGTCTATATATAGGCTGTTCACGACTTCTTACATGCCAGTGCTTAAACCATAGGATCAAGACACTGGCAAGAATCCGCTGGATGCGAGAAGCATAGAACCGGTCGAAGTGGCGGTCTTGTGGGAGGCCTATGTCCAGCTTCGTACATTTACGTCTTTCAGCTGATATGATGACTGGCAAGTAACGACGAGTTCAATCCCCATCCATAATACTCGCGAACTAGCACGAATGCTTTAATGGTTTTTCAAATCAAAACAAAATAAATGGGTTTCACCCCCTGGTTTTTTCCAGTATCGACAAAATCACAATAATTTTCTCCCCTGTCCACGTGGAGAAATGACAAGGGTAAAGACACGAGCTTCGTCCATGTCCATGCTCAACACGCGATCTCCAGGGGAAACTTTTTAATTCAATTACAATGTCCACTGTTACTCGTGCCCTAACAAATTGCATTTGTAACCACCGTTATTTGCACCGAGTTTTATATAAAGTTTGTTTGAAAATACCCGCGTTTGTTGCGAGTAACACGAGTTTTCACTTTACTGATGTTTGGTATTTTTAGTGGAATATTTTATAGAGATTTTTTTTTCAATTTATTGATGCATACAGTTCAGTAATTTACATCAAAACAAATGCAGTTTTTTTTTAAAGTTAGAAATTCTCTGTAGCAGTTGAGCATGGTTTATAAGCGGGTAACGGCAATAGGTTCGCTTCCTGTTAGCTGTGTAGAATTGGACTAAGTCTCGGACTAAAAGCATCCGGATGCTTCCGGAATCTCCCCGGTCCGAGAAAAACCCGAGTTCGGCATGCGATCGACTACACGGAGCCCGTTTGCATCCGGAGAGAAATTTACTCAGTTGGCCGCCAACTGCGCTAAATAGTCGCTACTTTGGTGTTTCAAATGGAAACTAACTTTAGTTAAAGTTTTGTGTTTAGCTGTAGCCGCTAGTAAAAAAAGAGACACCAAACAAAGAAAAGCCACGTTTTCACATAGAACGCATAACTGAAGGTGTACTCCACAAGTCATATCCAAAAATGATGAAGTGATTCGTCCGGAAGTGCCCGGAACGAGCGTTTATCGGAGTAGTGTGGTCAGCTCCATACAACTACATACTAGATTGAAAGGCCCCACCCCTCGTGCCGACAAATAACGGACCGGGTGGCCGGAGAAAACCAGAGCATGATCCGGTTGTTTCAGGGTGAAATTCGGGATCGCATCCTGATCCTATGTAGTCAATTCAGGAACAATTCAAATGATTGCTTGAGATACGGATTGAATCCGGGCTTGTCCGGGGCCGTTTTTTTTTCGGTCCAAGCCTTATATCTGGCTTGGAGTTATATCCCTAATTTATTGGCGAAATGTTTTAGGGAATCCATACGTACAGGCTATAAATATATTTCACACCAAGCACTAAATAATTAAACACAAAACAACAATCAATTCATCATAAAACACTAGTTGTTTTCTAGAACACTTTATTAATAATTCTGTAAATCTATCTATATCTTTCTATTCTATTTCCTCTATTAGTAATTCTCACAACATAATAATAATGAAACCGGTCTCGCCACCATTCACTTATCCATCAAGTGGGCACTCCACTCGGCGTTATTTCAGGGGCTAAAGGCTCGTTTACACAAGGAGAGTTTCTCGCCACGACAGGTGCGAATGACCATACGAGCTTTGTCGTCGAGACTCGCCTACGAGAATCTTGCATGGACATTCTTGCCTCTCGACGTTGAAAATCTCTCCACGTTTATATGCGTCGTTGCTGTCACGCCAGAAACAAAAACTCGCCAACGATCATCTTATAAGAGACTCCACGTCAGGTGATTTGCTGAATCTATGATTTGACAACACAAAACACGGTTTTAGGTTTGTACACTTTCTTTTCTGTTCTGTTCTTTATTTCTTTCTATTCTCGCCTTTCGAGGAGCAACCTACGTACTCTTTAGACGAGTCTACTTTTTTATCGTCTTTCGATCAAAATTAAAAGTCATTTATTCAAATTAGACTGAGAATCAGCACTTTTGAACATTAAAATTACATAAGTCAATCCCAAAATGCCCGCCTTTCACCTCTTCTTAGTGCTTTAGCTAGGAAGAAGAAGTGGCACAACAAAACCGCGTGTTCAGGCAAGAAATCGTCCTCGTATAAATGAGTTTCAATTAACGTACAACCCCAGACCACTCTAATAAAAGTACCACTTTAAAGTTCTTGTAAGAGAAAATATCGTTGATTTATTATGAAGCTGAACGTAATGAGGTAATTAAATACTAACGAATGCTTAGTAAAACATCACGCCTGTGATCCTTGAAGGGTAGCTAGAGGTGAGTAGTATACACACATTTTGCTACAGTGGGACATATTTGCATCCCGCGGCTTCACTCACATTTTTAGGGAAACAATTTCATGTGTTTTACTGATCTCCTAAGTGATGATGAGGGCATGGGCAGGGAGCGTAGGGCGCTATCGATCAGAGCCAACATGATAGCTCACAGGTTTAAACGTTGTAATGCGCAAGTGAAACTTACTCTGTTTAGAGCGCATTGCTCATCACTATACACGTGCTGCCTGTGGGCTCATTATACGCAAAGATCTTTCAGCGCTCTGCTCGTCCAATATAACAATGCGTTCAGAGCGTTGTTGGGGCTGTCGCGCTGGTGCAGTGCGTTGGGCATGTTCGCGGACGCACATTTTGACGGCTTCCACGCCGTGCTACGTAAGCGATGTGCCGGCGCTCGGCAGGCTGCGCACCAGCACCAACAGCATACTGGCTGTTATTGCGGATAGCCTGAACACGCGTTACGTCCAGCAATGGGTTAATACCCACATTAGAAAATAAGTCTTTTTATTGTTTTTAAATACTAACTCTAGTTTCATAAGTTTTATTGTACAAACATTCTATGGATTCTGTCAGTCCGAATTAAAAAGTTTATATTTATTTTATTTTTAAGAAAATTAATTGTTAAGCAAATTGACACACTGAGTCAATTTGCCTTGTTATAGCCATTTCAGGCAACTGTCACAGAATGACAGACTTAAGAAGGTAGTCAATTAACCCGGATAACCTATATGCTCTCATACTACGAGAACAGCCCTCATGCGCAAAAGTGTCTTCTGTATGGCTCCTAGCATATTTAATAAATTACCTAAAAGTTGGAGAGAACTGTCACTTTTCAAAAATAAGCTGAAAATTTTTTTAGTTAGTAAAGTGTATTACAATGTTATAGATTTTTTAAATGAAAAGGAGTTTTCTATTCCGACTTCTAATATACATAGTTAAGAATAACAATTTAATAATGTGAATCTTAAATCAATTGGCGTTTGACTGCTTAATAATGTATATTCTTGACATAATTTTAATTTATTTGGACTATTAATATCTTGGCATCAATTGTTATTTATTTGTTTTGTGTTTTGTATTCAAATTTAGAATGACTGTAATGTAAAATGCAATTAAATGTATTTTTTTTAAATACCTACAAAATTTGTACGCCTTTATTGGCAAAACATGGATGCACACAACATCTGTTAATTGAATACCTTGCGCCTGATTAGTCAGTTTATGTAAACGCAGGTTTGACAAATAAATGATCTTTATCTTTATCTTTAAAGTTATCCTGTATATTCATCCTTTACCAATATTAATAGTAGTTATATGTACCTACAATTTAATCGGGAAATAACCGACCTACAGTTTTATTTAAATGAAATTAACGTGTGAAAATCGCGAAGAGTGAATAAGAGGTAAATTAATAAATATTGAACAGTCGTTAATTACGTTTTAATTATTAAATTCAGGGAAATTTATTGCCCGGGAATGTGCTCAGATGTATTTAACGGATGAATTTCAAAAGAATTTCCGGAATATAAATTGTAACAATTAGTTTGCATGCTTTTATTTTGAAGCAAAACAGGTTTGGCAATATAATTATAAATGGTAAAATAACACCATTGTTTACCAAGCTTTTTACAAAGCAGCATATTATCACATACGCATAAACTCACGACTTCTTCTCATGGCGGTAGGCAGAAACTACGATCCTTAAATACTCCTTTTGCTTCGTTTACGTCTAGGAACACATCTGGTCATACGCGCATGCTGGTTGCAAGTTAGTACGAACCTAAACATATCATTATTATAATTTTTTAATGTATTTTTACATAATAATCTCGGTACCATGATTATTATTACGGGAACACAACAACGTAATCTATTTCAGAGGAATTTAAACGCAATGTATTTATTTGATAGTGCTAACATAACATCACGCCTGTAATCCCTGAAGGGTTAGGCAGAGGTGTACTTATAGTACGCCACATTACGCCAGTTACGTGTAAATACCATGTAATAGGGGGCGAACCTATTGCCATCAACCGGGCACAAATTCGAATACCGGGCTGCTACTGAGAAATTCTTGATAAAAAAGAACAATAACACTTTGCGCGACTAGCGCTTGCGACTACTAGACCAATGGGGCAGTTAATGTTAGTCGATAGTGCCATTGGTTCGAAATCACGTTTCTTAACACAAAATTAAGAAAGATATTCGCTCAAATAACTTTATCGGATCAGTGGCTATTGAAACTTTATATGGGTCATCTGAAACTGCCACAAGACCACTCAAAATGACCGTAATCTAAAAAAAAAAAAACAAACACTTGGAACAACAACACAGCTGTTCTAACACTTACAGGTCAATATACCCGAACAAGTTATATCCAGGTCAAACTCCACTGAAATGTGAAGAACAATCTGTAATCCGCCATCTTTTTCTCAACTACATAATAATATGTTGGGGTCGGCTTGTAGTCTAACCGAATGCAGCTGAATACCAGTATTTTACACAGATCAACTGCCTATTTGACCTCCACAACCCAGTTACTGGATAACACGATACTCATTGGTAAGATTGGTGGTCAGACTTTCAGGCTTCTGACTACCCGTAACGACTCTCAAAGATCTACGAATGACAGCCGGGACTCAGCGGCTTAACGTGCTTTCCGAGGCACGGAGGGTTGCTCGGTATGTTATGGATAGGCATCCATCCACGGACCGGCCTCGATAAGCGTTGCTTAACCTTGAATATCGACCCGTACAACTGTTATTATTTAGCCCCTCAACTTTATCGAATCATTGAAAGTTTATTTTAGATCTTCGGAAACCATCACAAGACACAAAATGACAGTCAACCTGAGATTTTTTTTTACAAACATTTGGAACAGCAACACAGCTGTCCAGACATTTATAGGTCAATAAACCCGAACAGTTATATTCAGGTCAAACTCCACTGAAGTGTGCCAAAGAGTCGTCGAATTGACAAGGATCATTATTTAGGTGCCTGAAGCAAGGATCAAAGGTTTTGTCCTACAATTTACAACTTGTCAGAAAAATAAATTAGGATATTGGATGAGGAATTCTGTACCTTTGGATTTAGAGCTGGTGTTGAAGAAAAGCGTAATTTTTAAGGTAAAAGGTGCCTTAAAAAGTCATGTGATTCAAAGTTAAATGATTGTATGGATTGTGAATGTGAAATGTGATGCAAAGGAAAATTTTATAAAAATGGAGAAGAGATAGCATAACATCACGCCTTGTTTTCCCGAAGGGTTAGGCAGAGGTGTACCTATATAGTACACCCACATTTCGCCAGTTATGTTTAAGTCCCATGTAATAGGAGCCGAGCCTACCGGCACAACCGGGCACAAATCCAGACTCCGGGCTGCTACTGAGAAATTCCAGATAGAAAAACCCAATAACACTTTGCCGGACCTGGGAATCGAACCCAGGACCTCATGCTCAGCAGTAGCGCTTGCGACCACTAGACCAACGAGGCAGTCAGTGGAGAAGAGATACGTATTAAATTCACCATCTTTACTCTTCAAATGATGAAATCAAATTCACTTTCGTAGGTTCATTTGTTTGTTTACTATATAATACGTATATATAGTATGTTTGTGCTCGGTTAATAGCAATAGGCTCACCCCTTGTTAGATGGGACTTAAACATAACTGGTGAAATGTGGGTGATAGGTATACTTCTGCCTAACCCTCCGGGGATCACCGGCGTGATGTAATGTTGCTGTCTCCCAAAAATATACTGTATGAGTCAAGAATCTCAAAAAATCAATATGCAAATAACAGCCATTTATATCTGTAGCAGCAATCCCGAGAAAATTCAATAGGTACTAGGCTCAATACATTCTACCTTTCAGCGCTTGAAGCGAAACATCCCCGCTGATTACAGCGACACCCACAGATTACATAGTATTATGCTTACCACGCCTTTTTAAAGTTAAATGTTTCAGCTGAATTGTGATGCCGCCAAACAGAATTTGTTTAACTAAATCACACTATTTTGTTAATTGTTTTGCGGTACGATTTTATAGTTTAAAAATCTAGAATCCTAGATTTTAGTGTAGAGTGGGGTTTATTGTCCTGGTTATCGGATGAGCCTAGATTTCATTTTTGAGTGCGGTGCAGTGTTTTCGTACAGCAGTATGGATGTACTTGTACGGTCACGTATATATTTTACATTTACGCAACATTCATTCATAATTAATATAGAGTTTGTAAACTTGGAGTTAAGTAATTAACATTTTAAGTTAAGTATTATAACCGGGTTAGATAACCTTTTTTTTTTTGATGGGAAATCATCAAATGACTTCTCCCGCGCTGGGCGGAGCGGGAGGGCGTGTCAGATTTTTACTGACTAAAACTCACCCGTATTCCTTCAGTTGCCTGTGCCAGGGCTACGGTAACTGCTTCGAACATCCCGCGACCCAGCTGGGCGTTAGATAACCTGATATTAGTATTTTTTAAGTTGGGAACATTGCAGTTCAATCGACGAAACATAAAATAGAATTGCAATGTCTGTGTCCTGGTATGTAATCCGACCAAAATTGAATGAACGAATAATTAACGGCAATTGTATAAGTACCCCATCTCCTTTACACTATATTACGATACGTAATACTTTCTTGTCTTTGAATTTTATAGCATGATATTTCATTTTAATCCTATAGTTTTTGGTTTCCATAGAGATTTAGTTCATTGATTGATGAAAACGTCACGGAAAATATGTTTTAAGTTTTTCTATGATTTGTATTTATTTTTATATGAGTTCAGGAATAGGTATATTGCCTGCTGTTATAGTACCGAATTTCCACTTAATATAACGTCGAATAATATAAAATACAAAATATGTTATCAGCGGTACCTCATAACGTCAATTTATTTTGACATTACTTACACTGACCCAGATTTAAACGAATTAACTCTTCCACATCGGTGGGTTAAATTTTAATATTTAAAAGTTTAACTCTAGATTTATCTCTAACTCTTGGGGCCGCAAGATGAATTATTTGATTAACCCTGAGTTAGCTGTTAACTCCGAGTTATATTGGATAAGCCATGAACGCGCAAGTGGGCCTTAGGTGTGAAAACAAAGAACAAAAGCTATTGAACAATGTTCATTTGTTTTGAAATTCTTCATAACGATTGAAAACTTTTCTAGCCACATATGTATTGTGTTCATTTTATTAAGTTTCGTTAACAAAAGTTATATTTAATTGGAAAATCAATGCTTAAATTTGAATGACTTCAGGGCGCACCGAGCGTTCGCCTTTTTATTTGTTTATGTATGTATTCACTTCGGACAACAATATAGTCCATTTCGTTAGTAAAATATCTTATAATTAGTATTAGTAGTACACAAACAAGGATAAGAATAGTAGGTGACTGAGGCAGGATGTACAGAGAACGATAAAGCAAGGAATAAGCGACCTGACCGTTCTCCCCACATAGTGCCTCAGAAAAAGGGAGTAAGACTCTCCACGTTTTCAGGATGCTACTGTCACTGACCCGCGGTCTACGCATCAGTGATGCGACTTGTTTGCGAATCACTGCATGGAAGCCGTCAGTTTGGCTCTGAGCAAACCTCTCCCATGCACTACAGAAACGGGGCAGTTTCAACAACGTCCTAAAAACGTTGTTGTATTAGAAACATAAGACATCTAGCGATATTTTTGTGTAGCTGACCCATGGACACCCCGCGTACAAACCTTGACAACACGCCTTGGACAGAGTGATTTTGACTTGGTCCGCACAACGAGAGAGTCTATGCGCCAACATGTTCCCTCGGACCGCCAGTGCCTTACATTCCCTTCCGATGTCATTGTGCCTTTGTCTCTGTCTTTTTCTTTACGTGTAAAGAGTAAAGACAATGTGCAAAACCACACTTTTGCACATTTTCAAAGTTTTTCGTTGTTATTTTCATCATATTGCTCTTATTATGTATTATTATTGCATTTATGAACTTAACTTTAGTAAATGAATTATAATAACTAATTAATTAATTTTACATAAAATTTCTAGTAGGGAAACAGAGGAAAAGATTACTCAAAAAGAGGCAACTTTGTGAATTTATTCTATCGAGACAACTTTATCTAGTCGTGTTTCCATTGTGTATACTGGCCTAGTATATATCCCCAATAATACCAAAATATTTCCCTAGATTTTAATTTAATTGTTTACTACTTCAAACAAGGGTTATTAAACCGTGTTTGTATGTAAGGGTGCTTACAAAAAGAAACAGGTTTCCGGTACAGACAATACCGTGCGCGTCGGTACCGACCGGTACAGGGTTAGGGATGATTTATACTAGACCGTGCTGCGTCCGTGTCTGCTCAATTTGTATGGACCAAGACTCAGACGGGACACGGAAGCTGCACGGTTTAGCATGAAATGTTCGTGAAGTTTGGCACGGTGCACGCCCGGCACGACCTAGTATAAATCATCCCTTATTATGGTAGTCGGCACCGAAAAGTTTAAACCAGTTTCTTTATAAGTGAGCACATTAGATAACGTGGGACTATTATACCTGCACCGATCGGTACCAACCCGCACAGACTCGCCTGTACCGGAGACCAGTTACTTTATGTAAGTACTCTAAGCTTGGTGCGCTGTTAGACTGGTGTGTTCCATCAGAACTCTTAACAATGTAAGAAAGTCACATGTGAGGTTTTAAAACTAAAATCTATAAAGTTACTTCCGTGCCTTGGCTTAGTCTTGTGTCCGTCTCTATCTTGCACTTGTAATTTGACAGTTGTGTGACAGTGAAAGGAATAACATAACCTGCTTGGCCCTAGTACCTACGTGCTATTTAACGTTTGTTGATCTTGACATAAGATTCCGACCTACTGCATACGACATACTGCATTTTCTTCAAACAAAGATCTAAGAAGGTACTAGTATAGGTAAATGTATGGCCCAGTGTGCATTGTAGTAGTATTAATTGAAATCGACATCAACAACAAAATTAAATTCAGCTTGACCTATTATACAGGGTGTAAGGGACAGCCCTCCGCAGACTGATGGAGTGAATTCAGTATATCATACTAAGATGACCGGTACATGAAATTATTTTAGGAACGTTATGAGAATCCAATAAACCTGATTTGTTTTATTACCTCACACGCAATGTATCGTTATCATGGCAAAACACGCGTAGCAAACGGCAGCGCAGCGAGCCTTCCGCTGCCGAGTATTTCAATATTCATTGCTGATTTTCGGATTTTAGCTCTTTATTTACATAAATGGAGTGCTGCGTACAGAGAATATAATTTAACATTGAAATACGGAAACAGTAACCGAAAATACGATAAAAAAAATGATTTTCCTGAGAACATTTCGGGTGGAATATGATTCAAAATAAAGAGCTGAATGCACCCTGTTAGTTTGCGGAGAGCTGTCCTTTACACCCTGTATAAAACAGAAATACAAAACGAAAATAACACTTAATAAGAAAAATAAACCGTTTTGACCACAACATATCCACGAATTAACGCACAACCTCTTAAGGGGTCATTGTACTCGTCATTATGAACAACTTTTGCTATAGGACCAAACCTGAAATCACGAAAAAGAAATCAGCTGTTTTCTATATGTATGCTTACTTAATATGTTTGCTTCTTTCGTCAAAAGGAACCGCTGATTTTTTTCGCGATTTCAGGATTTCAAAAAAACATTTATGGAAATATTTTTTTACTAACAAACGAACAAATAAACAAACAGTTAGAGACAAAAAGAGAATGATCTTACGGGCATTCTTTAGTTTCTGGCTATGCCCATGGGAAAAGGCGTGAGTTAAGGCTCCTGCAAACTCGTGCGAAACGCGACAAGACACAAAGGCACCGCGTGTCGTGCGAAGTACGGTGCCTTTGTGTCGCCCGATACGCGTCGCGAGTCGCGCCTGTTTTTAGAAGCCTCAAATATTTGTTCGCATGTTTTCCGACGGAACTTCTGTCTAAAACCCCTTGCACAAAACGAAAAAAGAACTCGCAAGCGTAATTTACTTAGTAAAACGAACATATCGATCGAGGTCACTCGGGATCGTGTCAAGGTCACCCTAATATCTGATTCGTTGTTCATGCTTTTTATACTCCCCTTAAAATTACTCCTAAGTGTTGGTTTTAGCCTTATTTACCCGTTTTCCCTTTCGTGGGGCGTTTATGTAATGTTATTAAGGGTTTTAAAAGTAATTTTCGGATTTATGGAACCGTTAAATTGGGTCTTTTAACGTTTTTTATTTTTGATACTAAGGTTTTTCGGTTTTTTATTAAAAGTCGATAAGGATATAAAGTATTATTTTTGATCGAACGATTTATTTTAGTAACGATCTTCTTACAAGATATTGTTACATTCGTTTATGTATAGAGTTCTCTTTCATTTTATAATAACTGTGTCTATTAAGCATTGCACTAGAAATTCGTGCCTGCATTATTGATAGCTTTAAAATTTATGAAATAAATCATTCATGAAATACAATCAATACTAATATTATAAATCTGAAGAGTTTGTTTGTTTGGTTGAACGCGCAAATCTCAGGAACTAATAGTTCGAATTGAAAAAATCTTTTAGTGTTGGATAGCTGATTTATCGAGGAAGGCTATAAGTTATATAACATCAAGCTACGATCAATAGGAGCGGAGCATCCATGAAAAATGTTGCAAAAACGGGGAAAATGTATTTCTTTTGCGAGCTTCCGTTGCGTGCGCTGCATAAACGGTTAAAGTTACGCAAAAATTATATATGACGAGATTGTTCCTCTTAAAATGTTCTAAAAAATTTAAGTCCGCAATAGCATATTAAGTCTATCTTTTAAGGTTGGCTCACTATAACTTTTTTAATGGTAATCAAATTTATTACAAAATAATGCATTATTTGCGAAGGTGTTTTCATAAACTTGGTATTAATCCTTATTCAAATAAATAGTTTCATCATCAAGGTTGATTAAGTACATGTAAAATCCTTTTTAAATTATTCAATTCGGACCTATCTTTTAGAAATTACGACGGGTATAAAAATGCTTAAAGTAACAAAAATGCGCTTAGTCTATTAGTTACCGACACATTTTATTTTTTATTGACTGTTTGAACGCGCTAATCTCTATGACTACCAGTCGGATTTGAAAAATTCTTTTTGCATTTTATAGCCCGATTCTTGAGGAAGGCTATAGGTTATGTAACATTACGCTAGGACCCTTAGAAGCCAAGAAAAAACAAAAAAAAGAAGAACGAGCGCTAAGCGAAAACGAAGTAACAGCGCGCGCAGGCGATGCGATGTGACGGGGTGAGTCAGGGGAACAAGAAATTTTATGCGGACGAAGTCGCGGGCGGAAGCTAGTGAACCAATATAATAACATGCAGTTTAAGGTTCTACATAAATGAATGCTATGGTCCATGCTGATAATAATGTGAGTATTACAGTATCTGGTACATTTCTACCTACCCCTGTAAGCAATAATAATCATATATAATCTGGACAGGATAATATTTATTCATAGAACTGACTAATTCGCCGCAATTCAAACCGATTTTTTACACTCGAAAAGTACCTGTAACATTCTTTTAGTCAGGAATTTGAAGGCAAATTCCGCTGGAATCCTGAATTACTGGCGGGAAGTATGAGAATTTTTACAAATAAATTCTTAGCAATTAGAGCGTGCATACAGAAAATGGAATGGAAAAATATAAAATGGGGTGGCAACGGTCCGGCAGCGGTTACGGAACGGAACGGATTTTTATGTTTTTTCATGCACTGAATGGCTTTTATTCAGTGTGTTTTAAGATATCAGTGGCAATATGGTGGTGGGTTATGTAAATATTTGGTATTGAGTAGACCATTTTGGTAGCATATGGAAATAGAACGTAAATGGGTCGTGGAGGTCAGATGGGCAGTTGATCCATATAAAATACTGGTACTCAGCTGCATCTGGTTAGACTGGAAGCCGACCTCAACATAGTTGGGAAAAGGCAGGCAGATGATGATGGTGATGATGAGTAGACCAGCTTTTGTAAAATTTTGATGATTTTTTTATTATTTAATTTTATATTTATTATTTATTTTTATATATACATATATTTAGATGGCGAGAGAATTCTTCTTCAGAGAACCTTCTGAAGACCTTAGTGGGTACAAGAGCTAGGATGCTTTTGGTGTAGCTATAGGTACCTATGTCTTCTTATACAGAGAAGGAACGAGCATCCGTCAGATCTTGGGGATTTCACACAATTAAGCTGAACTTGACGTTTCATAGAAATAAACAAAGAATATCCACCTACCTACTTATCAAGTACCTAGTCCTTAACTTTACCTAATCATTATCTCAAATTAGCGTTAATAAAAAAACCGCATTGAAATGACACGTCGCGCGGTGTGCTATGAGTTATACCCAGGTATTCAAAGAGCCAAACCACAGAGCATAAATCAATCAATTATTTCAGTCAACCACAGCCAACTGCAAGACAAAGGCCTCATAATAATTCTTCCTTTTAACACCTTACACGTGAACCCCCACACGATACCCTTGATCAACACATACATACATAAACTCACGCCTTCTTCCCATGGGAGTAGGCTGAAACTACAGAACGCCGCCTACTACGATCCTTACATACTCCTTTTGCTTCGTTTACGTTCATACATCAGGGGGTCTATTGCCTGAGCACGAAGTCCGTAGTTTTGGCCGAAGTTACGGGGGTTTCCTACTCCATATCACTTATGGACATAAGATTAGTTCGGTTTCCGAATTAAGGATGAATGACAACACGATTTTACAGTTGTCCCTACGCCCGATGTGTTCTTGTCCGTCCGAAAATTTTAATTTTACACTTGTTTTGACGGATTAACTACTTTCGGACTTAGGGAGTAGACCCGTGGTCATACACGCACGTCGGTAGCGAGTACTACGCACCTGACCTTTCTGAAGAACATCAATAAAAAGGTTACTATAATGTCCTTCTAGGGAGTCCCCTTCTTTTCTTTAGCCTTTAATTTTACTCATCCTTTCAACATGACCAAACCATCTTAGCAAACTCTTTTCAATTTTTGTCCGTCTTGATCAAATTCAATATTGATATGAAATACCGCTCTTCCAATATGCAAAACAGAATTTAATAATCCCATTTTAATATAGGATATGACGTCAAATCAGGCAGAGGAAATCATATATAGGTGTCACGTCCAACTGGGTTCACGTTGAGTGGAATTACAATTAGATTGTACCTATTAGGTTTCTAGACCTTTATTTACTCTATGTTATATGCTTCAAACCTATATATACAAGATGTAACATAAATAACGCACAACCTCTTAAGGGATCATTGTACTCATCATCATGACCAACTTTTACTATGGGACCAAACCTGCAATCGCGAAAAAAATCTGCTGTTCCCTACATTTTGACGAGTTATGCGAACATAAATGTAGGGAGCAGCTGATTTTTTTTTCGCGATTTCAGGTTTGGTCCCATAGTAAAAGTTGTTCATAATGATGAGTACAAGGACCCCTTTAGAGGTTGTGCGTTATTTATGTTACATCTTGTATATAGGTATTAACTTTTTTGAGTTTTGGAAAAGTTCTGAATGTTTGAGTAAATGTGAATTTTAGCAGTGTGAGAGAATAAAATAAGGTAAAGTATTCTATGGAATCCACAAAAAACTTTGAAATCAGAATTACAATAAACAATTTGGCACAGATCACATGTTTGCATGCTATATTCATCACGGACTGGTGATTGCAGTAAAGCATGAGAGTATGTCATGCTCACTTAAATGTCTCGCTGATGGTGGCGCGTGTGTTGGATCATTCGGTTCCCTACAAAATGGTTGAGCTGGATGGTGCTGATCCACGCGTCATGTTCGTGAACGGGCGCCGTCAGTGGAGACTGGTCATCTCTTAGCTGCCAGGGCTTATTTTTAATCTTATATTTTAAATTGTTTTAATTATCTATTTTTTACATTGTTCTCACATATAGAAGCAACAAGAACAATAACAATGTACCTACCCAGGATTTTGTAACAATTTTGATTTAAAAGAGTGTCCATGGAGTTTCTTGCCCATTCTTCTCCATAGAGATCTACGTTTTGGAATGGGCGACTAGCTTCAATTTTCTGACTAACTGACTCTTTGACAATTCAAAAGTGCCTGTGATTGGTTTAATTGAAATAAATGCTTTGAGTTTGAGTTTGAGTTTGCATAAAATAAACTGACTATTTTATGACTGTATCCATACATAATATATGTCTTTATGTCATAACGAAGTTCGAGCGGGGTCAAAGTGTGAATCCGTGATTTTAAAATATTTAAACAATAAAATGTCTGTACGCATTCGATTAGTGTGAACAAAATCATTAAAATTTAATAAAAATCAAGTGATGTTTAGATGATAATACCACAATACCCCAAGACCTTCATTTTCATAACCCCACAATAAGTTGAAGCAAAGCATAAAAAATATGGTAATTGTATCCTCATTCATTTGCATGAAAAAGGCATGCAGTCGTTAAGATTCTAGATCGGAAAATAATCAAAGATAATTCGCTTTCAAAGGGAAAGAAATCAGATAGAAAATATAAACCCCCGCAGTCTTGAAATACGTCACTGATAAAGTTTAATTATATTATTAGAATCTAGGTCTATCTTCATAACTTGCTTTAAACACCTTTTCCGTACAAATATTGCTGTATTTATATTCTCACACATAATATAAACTTGGTACTACTTACTACTCAATTTAACAGTATATATACTTTAGACTTCTTAAAGATAACCTGTAGGTTCCGAGGCTCGAAGAGAACTAACTTCACAAACCAGGCGCCGCGCTCCAAACATCATATTTCCATTCCCCTTTCGTTTAAAACCAATACTTTTACGGTAACTGTCAAATGAGATACTTTTAAACTTCATGCCTACACTGATATAAAAATCGTTTGAGGCTAATCACATACTTTCAAATTTATATTTAGTATTTAAAATCACAACAAATCTTTTTAATACTTGAAAATCATGACAATAGCCTGTGGAATAAATGTGTTTCCCAGACATTTTAATACTTATTTTATCATAAAATAAATTATTGTCTATAACTTGCAGTAAAATAATTTAAACTACAAAGTTAACTATGTAATATATTGTATATAAGCATTTTAATTTTAATAACTAATACTTACTTTGCTTAAAAAACCACAAAAAAAAATTGTAAATTGTTTTGAGACATGTTACCAGATTTTTTCTACAGACTATACGTATCCATTCAAAGTTTATCGTGATTTAAAGCCAAACAAACACTTTACCTAAGGCCTTGATTTCGGGTTCTGCACCTGGCATAATGTGATTTGTAATGTACACAACGTCAGTTTCAGTTTCTTTTTTTATACAAAAAAACATCATGATCATAACTATTGAAGTGAGTGTTGAGTGTCCTCTGCATGAAAAGGGACCATGGGGAGAATTATTTGAATGGCACAATTTACAGTCATGTATACACATGTAATAACACATTTCGTGACATAACATGACGCATGTGATCCCCGAAGCTTAGGCGGAGGTGTGCCGATAGTGCACCCAAAATTCACCAGTTGAGTTTAAGTCCCATGTAATAAATAACACATTTCGATTCAATAAAAAACAAATATATAAAAATATAAATTTGGTCGCAAGCGCTACTGCTGAGCATGAGGGCCTGGAGCCCGGAGTCTGGATTTGTGCCCGGTAGATGACAATAGGCTCGCCCCCTATTACATGGGACTTAAACATAACTGGCGAAATGTGGGTGTTGCTATAGGTACACCTCTGCCTAACCCTTCGGGGAAACAAGGCGTGATGTTATGTTATGATGTTATGTAAAAAACAAATAACAATATTAGACTAACTCCGTCACTATTTAGCTAGACTAATCCTAATACCCCGCTACATCAATCTCCATTCCTCTACTCTTCATAAGATAAAATAGTCCCGAACTGACTACAAATGAACTCATAACTATAAGACTTCAGTACAGTACAGGACACAACACTAACCCTTTCCCCTAATACCTACTTCCATTTCACTTTCACTCTACGAATTCCCGACAAAATTAAACAGATATTCGTTAGCATGAGAAATTATTCTTCAACAAAAACAAATGAGTGACCCTTGGTTGTAACAAAATAAAATGAGTGTTGATCCTTCTTGTTGCTAACTAAAATGAGTTTTGACCCTTGGCTGTCGAATAAAATGAAGTATTTCAGTAGAAGCCGAAATTTTATGTTATTGATACTTGGGTTGAAAGGGGGTGAATTTGCATGCTGATTGGGGCGGAAAGCTGTTTTGTTTTTATTTGGTCGTGTTCTGTTAATGAGAAATATAAATTGTAGGATGGCAATCGACTGGGTTCTAAAGAGACTAAATATGGTAGATAAGTAAGATTGGGATCAATGGAACGTTTGTGAATACAAAAGGAAGAAGTTTAGGTATTAAGATACAGTCTGTTAACAAACACTTCCTCTTACGTTCGCATTTACCAAAAATAACCTTTTAAAGCCAAAAAGACACCGCGCCTTACTAGGTACCTAAGACCGTTACTCTAATTAAAAGCAATAATAATATTACGAAAATATACGCAAAATAATAACATCTACACTGAAATTTGCAACGTTTCATCCCTCTGTCAGTACCCCTCTCCACCCCCAAAGCACATAACAGTTAGATACAGAAACACAGTTTAAACGAACGAGCGAAAACGCACGCACACATAGCACTCGTGATAGGCATTTGTTTCAGATCGCCATACGTACTATCGACAAACGCCAGGCCTTTCCAATTTTGAAGCAATATTGATTGCAATCTGTGCTTGTACTTATGACAAAGTAAAACAATGGACCATAGGAACAGGGTTTCTTCAATGAATTAATGTTACAAAAAGCAACTTTAAGGTGTAAAGGCGTCCGTTTTATCGACAGTACCTACGTGTCTATGTTTGCGTGCTTTTGTTTTAGCTCGTTGTATCGAGCTAACCTTCTGTACTTATTAATTTTGTGCCTCAAGACTATCGCAACAAAGCGTCAGATATTCAAACTATTCGCACAATTTCTTAAATTTACACCTCCAGGCACACTATACCTACCCGAAAGATTAGCTTTACAAATGACTAAGGAATAATAGAAGTGGGCTCTAAGCGAGTTAGCAAGACTTCAGTAATGAAAATGAAAGCTTTTCTTCAAACGATAAAGATTACGACGTAAAGGATTTTGAGTGACATTTAAATTTATCTTCTAATGAAAACGTCATGTTTGCATTTATGAAACAACAGCTGTTCATATTAGTCGTAAGAACGATTTTTAATTAATAAACATGGAACCTTTTTAATAACATTGACGCCCAGTCCACACGCGATATTTTTTTTAATAATATAAATTAGCATTTTTATGACCACTGTAGGTTATTTCAGAAATGTATTGAATACTGCAGGCTTAATACAAAATTGTGACAGTGTAAATATCATATACTCGTATACAAGGTGGAACAGGACGATTGACATTCCTTTAAACCACGTAAAGAGAATCATGTTCTTGAATCATGTTCTTTACCCGTATACAAAAAATCAATCAAACCCAATGAATACTAAAGTATTAATAATAATAATTTCCTAGTAATAATTTCCTGTGGCTAAAGCCACAGGAAATTATTTTTCATTTTCTTATTTTTCAACATGATGTAGATCTGAGTCCGTAATAATAGGTAAACATTGCACCGCACCGTTGGTCAGAGACTTTTCGTAGATAAATCGTGTTTTTTTTTTATGCAGTTGAGTTATAAGTTATCTTAAAGTATCTCCTTTGAATAGGTAGTTCTGTTTATCACAAACCAACACAACTTTTAATGTCTACTATAGTCCGGCCGTCGAGAGAATACGTTCCTAACACCAGTTATATAGTTAGACAATTTTTAGTTGTAATAAGGTTCAAATTCGCAAAACACATATTCGTTAGTATGAAACTGACAGGTATCAAGAACGCATTCTCTCGTCGGCGGGACTGTAAATTAAAATCTTAAATTTATTCACTGACAGACCACGCCAGCCCAAATCGCTGAGTGAGCACTGAGGGAGCACCAAGTAAGGATTATTGATAACTTTGAATGAAAGTTTGTTTGGTAATTCGTCATTATTGCTGATGAGAAATTCCATCTGGTACATGGATTGGTACTAATACTAATATCTGTTTTATTTGTTCAACCTATTAGAAAATTGCCTAAAATATACAAATTTAAACGAAAACGTGTATCTTAAAAAAAAAAAAAACTAAAAGGTGATTTGCTTCAGTTTTCAACACAGCATTTATTAATATCCACATATTCACTTATTCATTTATTCTATATCCACACGTCATAATAATTATAAAATGAAGTCGCTTTTCATGTTTGTCTGTGTGATCGCGTTGTTCTTCTAAATTCCGCATTGAATTTTGGTGCGGTTCTCACCGTCATTTAGTGAATGTATTAAAAAAAAAGGTTTATGTGTATAATACATTAATATAAAATTTACACATAATAAAGAAATCTCGATTTTTTGTCAAGTCGTGAAAACCGTGCGAATCAGGGGCGGGTCGCTAGTTTCAAATAAATCTAATACTTATAGGTGACTCAGAAAGTTTATTCACCAAATGTAATCAAAATCAAAGATTAGGACACACTGTTATTTCTATAAAATCCATCTGCCTAGCCTTTTCCCAACTATGTCGGGGTCGGCTTCCAGTCTAACCGGATGCAGCTGAATACCAGTATTTTACATGGCGCGACTGCCTATCTGACCTCCACAACCCAGTTACTGGGTAATACGATACCCCTTGGTAAGACTAGTTGTCAGACTTTCGGTCTTCTGACGACCCGTAACGACTGGCAAAGATCTATGAATGACAGCCGGGACCAACGGCTTAACGTGCTTTCCGAGGCACGGAGGAGTCTCGGTATATAAAGATGGTCACCCATCCACGGACAACCCCGGCAAGCGTAGCTTAACCTGATGGATCGACTCGTGCGGCTGTTATTACTTAGCCACGAGCTCCTCCTACTGTTATTTCTATAAAGGAACAATATTTACCGACTGCTCGTATTGTAAGGGAACTTACATATTAGATTATTGCGACCTTGGTCACAAGTAATAATATAGTCGATGAAAAGAAAATAAATGAATAAAAATAAAATAAATAGCGTAGAGTCATCACAAAACCTCTCTTGAATTTGTGTATAATATATATATAATATAGGTATATATTATAGTAAATATGTGTATATAGTATGTGCATTATAAGTTTATGACTTATTTATGTACAAATTGTTCCATTTCTAACAGAGCACCTGCCATCTAATCTCTTCACCACCCTTGGTTGACTGGTAGAGAATGCCTAAGGCATTAAGTCCGCCTTTGTACTTTTTTTAAGTGTGAGAAGTTTAAATAAATAATAAATAAAAGACGCTAAAATAAATATTACATAATAATGCTACTGATTTTATTATTTAGATTGAGTGGTTTTTGTTTGATAAATGTTATCAATGTTTGTATAATATTTTTTATTCATACATACATACTTCCTCACTCCTTTTTCCCATGGGGGTAGGCAGAAACTACATAACGCCACGTGCTACGATCGTTATAGCCATTTTTTGTTAATATTTTATGTTACTAGCTAACAGCTAACAGTTAGTAACATAAAATATCATGGCATGGTCACGCTTTAGAACCTAGTTGTGAATCATATTATGATTCACAGCTAGGTTCTAAGCAATGGTTGGTTCTACTAACTTAAAATAGAATCACAAATACAGAAATCTTAACTCATGTAAATTGTTCTCCACTTATTTTACTTACACTTTTTTTAGCAAACTCCTATTAAAACTCCACACATTCAACACTCAAATTAATGTTCTGTATTACAATAAAGGTTCAAAGTTGTACACTTACTGATATAATTTAGTATTAACATGAAACTCTCATCAACCGTTAATTTCGGTCGCCGCCATCTTGAGTTGCAAATTAATAATTGCGAACACAGAAATCTGAATTAATAAAGCGTGTCGTCATAATTATGTACTCCAGAGCGCACACACTATCACCGTAGTTTGGTTCCCATAGAAAAAATATGATAAAATGTTGTTGCTTTTTTAAAAATAAAATAGGTTAACATCGGAGTGAATATGCAATCACAAATATTTTGTAAATTGTGTCAATCCCAATATAGAACAATCTCCTTCAAGATACAATATGGGATTTTCCTAGTTTAAAGGACAAGGGTTAAACTCGTCTGTAATAGCCATACCCATATTTTATTAAAATAACACTAATGTTACCTAGGCTACGTTTTCTTGGTAAATAAATGGTTAGTTACTTATTTTTTTATTTTATAAAAAAAATCATACGTTAAGATTCAGTAATTTAATACCTAATATCTTATGAAGTGTCAATTCAATTGCCGTAGTTATTGATTGAATTTGTCGACACCGGTCTTGGTACCCTTTCAACACCATTTAAATTATATTACCGTAATTCGATTTCTGTGATCGCGCCTGTCGAGTGTGCATCACCCTTTATACTACACAAACTTAATATTGTCTAGACGAGGTCAATATGTTATTGAAATACTGAAATAATAACTAATTCGGGTGAACTTAGCTTTAGATGTAGGTACGATAAAATATTGTTTGATTATTATTTTCGCTATTATTTTTGGGGAATAAACTCTTGATAGAAACGAAATTGAGGGTAATTATTACGTTCGTGGATTTATTTATGGGACCTACTATTGCGTTTGTATCGTTGTATCTACCGGCAGTAAAATAAACAATTAAGTTTTTGTTTTTGCAGATCCTGAAATCGAAGATTTGGCCTATCTTTAATAATATCAAAGCGTAGTTTACATGAAACCATCTTATAGAAGCGTTTATAGGCATTTCTTTCTTCAAAGATTTTCAGGGGCCAAGATAGGTTGTACGGTAAATCTCACTATCCGCAGGTGAGAGCTAGTATGAGATATTGTAATAAAACATTACTAAAAAAAACCTTTGAGTAAGTATATAGTTACTTGAATTCTATGTCATCATCTGCCTAGCTTTTTCCCAACTAAGTTGGGGGCAGCTTCCAGTCTAACCGGATGCAGCTGAATACGACTATTTTACATGAAGCGACTGCCTATCTGACCTCCACAACCCAGTTACTGGGAAACACGATACCCCTTGCTAAGACTGGTTGTTACACTTTCGGGCTTCTGACGTCCCGTAACAACTTACCCGCCCGAGCCTACTACGCGATGACGTCAAAAACGCTTGAGCATCGGGGGAATTCCGACAATTCCGACGGCGCGGTACGTTTATGACTGCGCGCACAAAAATTGCCATACGATTATTTTTGGTTTAGAATTATTTATTTGACGAGAATATCTTCCATACCATAGAGTAAAACTGCCCACAGCCGATAATTAGACTTAATTATAGAAATTTTATCCGCGCGTAAACCGCGCGAGTCACTGGCGCCTATTCGGCGCCGGTGGGGCTTGACGGTTTGTCGACGCGCGACGCCGAAAAGGTTCCGGTGATGCTCGGCCGGTATGTTAGTGTTCTCTCTATCTTCTATAATATATACCCTCATAATAATCCTAATAAGTATTACAAGTATTTAGTTATGATAATACGGCTCCAAATCATGCAATAATGTGATGGGTCCCAGGCCCCAGCCAACTCCCAAGAGATAAGCCAAGAGACTCAGTGCTCATATATAATGTTGGTGCTTAGTTCATGTATGTACCTGCAACCAGTAACTTAGTCCATGTACCCACTTTGGTGCTTACTTCTGACTATAACTTCTTGAGGAGAAGTTGGTAAAGGTTAATTCCCCGTTGTAAGTTATGGGCTTATATTGTAGTAATTAATTCGCTCAAATTATAATTTTAACATACCTAGAGGGTGAATAAACCTATCAGAAACAGTACTCTGCTACTAATTTAAATAGAACAGTTCGACACACAATACAAGTTGCATTCTTTCAAAAAAGTTAAATTATCTAAAATGTAACCTGCAGTTGTTTCATTCAAAGTTTTCAGAGAAGATTTGGAATACTGTTTCTAATTAAGCTCGTGAAAGCTAATTCAATGTAAAGTTTTGTTTAATTTCTAGAGTTAGCAGATGTTACTTCGGTGTCCATTTTAGTTGAGTTTAATAATGACGTAAGATTTGTCGGCCAAATGTATTTTTCTTTTTTGCGTTTTAATTGCAAATATAATTTAAGTTTTCTGTTTGGCCATAGATTAAAAATGATTTTATTTCTGAAAGTACGTCTGTACACTTTTACACGTCAAACATATTTCAAAGTATTTTTAAAACTAAATGAGGTCGGCGTTTCCTATCCGACTACTCTGAGAAAAAAGGTCGAAACAAACTCAGATGTCACAGTCTCTTTCAATATCCAGACATAATCTTGGTTAAATCATGTGAGGACCATGTAGACTGGTGTCTGGAAAAGTATTTTTAGGACTGAACTACACAGATTTGAGTGAACCTATCCAGTCAGTGCACGCATTTGTTTGTAATCGTGCAGCTCAACTTGAAACTTAAGGAGCTCAATGATGTCGATCAATTGATACTTTTACTTTTTTGTTATATAACATTTCTTAGTAGTGAAGTCTTAAAACTTTGCAATAATAACACAAGCATTAGAAATTCATGGTATGTCGGTAAGATTAATCCTAAGCCAGTTGAACTTACAACAGTTAAGACGATATCTAAACGACCAGTAATTTAAATGTAGATAGTTAGCAATCGGAAACATGAACTTTCCTACCTACCTACGGATGGCTACATTATTTTTTTTTATTACTGCCTTTCCATTGCAAACTGTGGCAAGATATCTGTCCACCACCCACCTACTATCTACCACCAAACGAGCATCTTTCGCTGGGTGTAACCTTCCGTGGTCCACATGGAAGTCCATGAATCGTCTCCGAACCCGAGTGGGAAGGTATGTCGTACCTCGTAAAGTGGGGCTATCTCGATGAAACGGTAGCAGGGTGTGGATGTGGAGCTGTGTCACAATCTATGCTCCACCTCGTATCCTGCCCTCTGTGCCTCAAAACATGCAGCCAAAATGACATCCGTGCTGCTTCCGATAACGCCATAGAAGTGGCGAAATTTTGGGCCAACAAGATTCTAAATACTGTCGTGCTAACGACACGAAGATGAAAAAAATGCTTCCTTTGCAAGCTAAGGAGCGCGTGCTCAATTATTGTAATATAAACTTCTTCTGATTACAAGAGTACTATCGAGGAAACTTACATCTGACCAATTTGAAAACAACATCCCGTGCACATGATGCCCACATCTATTAACAAGCTCGGCTGCAAGCAAGAATAGTCCTTACGGTGTATAGATGTTCTTTTCTCCCATGGTACATAAAAGTTACATGACGCGCGCTCATGATTTGCAACGACTACACCAAAGTGCCTAAACAAACATCAAAGTGTCATGAAACTTTTAATTACCAAAAGAAACATCAATTCATTTGCATAATAAAATAGCTACCTACACCTACCTCCGGAGTATTAGCGAACAATAAAGTAACGAAGTAACCCAAAAATGCTCTACAAATTTCGAAATAGCAAGAACAATTTACGTGGGTTTCTATAACAATAAATATCAAGACAAAGGCGTTAACTGACAAGGCAAGGCTTCCTTGAATGTAAAATATCTTTTAAGACATAAAGTCTTCCCATTCAACTTTTTAATAACTTTCAGCGGCTTATTTTCTCAATTGTCTGTGGGCTAAATGCTGGCCTGGGCTTAATTTAAGATTTTTTTATTAGTTTGAACTAAATGGCTGTTTGAGAAGTTTGTTTGCTGATGGATAGTTGGAAAGTGACTGAGTGGCTCATTGATATAAATGTTACGCTAGATTAGTAATTACCGCGCCAAGGCGTTGCCACTGCACACATGGCCACAGCCATATGCGTAGCTAACGTCAGTTCAGTGCTCTGTGTGACGCCAACCGAAGTGAACCGAAGTTACCAAAATGGGTAAATGCGTAGTGAAAGAGTGAGATTCAAGATCACAAAAACATAATAAATTAAACGGAATTACTTTCCACGCGTAAGTTTATTGTTTCTGTGTTTATATCAACGTGAAAAGGCAAGAAAATACATAAAATGTAGAATTTTGTAAATTAGGTTCAGTGTTACCACTAAAAACTTAGTTTTAGTTTCCCACATTTGTGGGAGTTTTGAATTTATGGAATAAGTGATTTTAAATATTTTTTTATAATAATAACAACGTTACAGGGTGCCTAAAGATGCAGCACGCCGTGATAAATGGGTGGAAGTAATCATAAATACAAACAGATACTCCAATTTTATTTATTTATATAGATAGATAAATAAAAAATGTTCAAAAAGTAAATGTCTTAATTATTTTCCTTAGTTATAAACTCTAATACACATCCAATAAGAATTACAAATATTTTAAAAATAATTTAACTTAACGTCTAACGTTTTTTTAAACGTTTTTTATGGCTTAAAAAGTTGGGTAAAATTTCGCATGTGTAGGCAACTCCATCCCGCCATTGCATGTTTATATTGCGGTCTTTGCCTAATGTAAGCGACGGTATTATTTTTGAGACTTGTGTAAGTGAGACAGATATACAGGGTGTCCTGTAAAGAATACGAGTAGATAACCTTGAAATAGCATATAATAGACCTTATGGCTGTTCTAAAAAATATACAAAAAAATAAATATATATCACAAGTAATAACTAAGATTTTTTAGAAAAAAATACTAACTCTACAGTACTGTCTCTCCTTCTCCCTTTGATCCATCCAAAGGTTGTCTGTAGAAGAGAAAGAAAGAAAGAGAAGTCTGAAGAACAAGATCGCTTTTAGCGATAAGACCGCCCATTGTGTCACCCTATGTGCAAAATTTTTACATTTATATCCTTAATTTTTATATTCTAACTTTTTTTACATGTTTCATCAGCACGACCACAAATGATTGAATTTCATCGGTTATATGTTCTTATAATATTGTATGTTGACTATGCCGCCGACAGAGAGGCTAGAAATTACACAAAAATTTTTTCTAAAAAATTATATCTTAATTATATCTTGTTTCTGTTCTGATCTAGATGACGCCTGTGCATTCAAAGAGCACTTGCGCAACGGTTTCCTCAGCCTCCACGCAAGCCCTGCACAGAGAACTGTCCGTTATGCCTATTGTGTGGAAGTGTTTGTTTAGCGAGCAGTCCCGTAATGGTCCCCGCCACCAGGCGCAAGCTGCTCTTGTCCAGGCGTAATAAACGCCTGGTTAGACTGCCATCTACGGATGGCATACAGACACCTTATAAGATCGTATTACACAGTACAAGAACGTATTACCCAGTCTTCAATTTCCCCCAGCATACTGAACTACCCAAAGAAATGTGTTACTCAGATCTTTAAAACCAGAGCACAGAGGCTTCCCGAAAAAGGCTTTGGTACAGTATCGCACGGCGCACTGCAGTGAGTATGCAGATCGGTACTGAAAGATTTATACAGTCTGATACGAGTCGTAACGATGTGAACACGAATTGAGTGCAGCTTTACCTTTACTAGTCTGAAATATTCTCAGTGCAGGGCGAATTGTATCTTCTCAAAGAGAGAAGAAAGGAGAATAACGTAGTCACTCTTGCTTAATTAATCCTTCGGGAATTACAGGCATGATAATGTATGTTATTTTTTTTTTTAAATTCTCAATTTTCTACAGAAAATCCTGAACAAAAAAAAACAGTACCTACTCTTCAGTAAGCCAAAAATCCAGTAACACATTTTGTTCTCAGAGTTTATTTGCTAAAACAGTCGTGTAATCAAAATAGGAATCTGTTTGCTTAGGACCCTAGCAATTACCATTTCATAGTGAAATTATTACGAATAAATATTCATTGGATTTTGTAATATTCATAAGCTGGCGGTGTAATTATTAAGGATGGTTTGATAAACAAGAATGTGGTAGTACGGTGATTTGTATAAGTTTATTTTTTTAATATTTATAGTGGGAAACTAACTACATATAGCTATCAATAAAGTATTTAGCTGTAAAATGTGTATTTTTTTTAAGATAGCTTATTACGACTGCATGCCTGGTTGGTCTAGTGTTCGCAAGCACTACTGCTGAGCATGAGGTCCTGGGTTTGATTCCCGGGTCAGGTAAAGTGTAATTGGGTTTTTCCATCTGGAATTTCTCAGTAGCAGTCCGGATTCCGCATTTGTGCCTGGTCGATGGCAATAGGCTCGCCCCCTATTACATAGGATTTAAATATTACTGGCGAAATGTAGGTGTACTATAGGTGCACCTCTGCCTAACCCTTCGGGGAGTACAGGGATCATGTTATGTTATGTCTTATTACGTAGATTTAGAGGTTGGAAATATATTTTGGAAATTAACTAAAAAATAAAAATAGGATGTCACAATAATTAATGAAAGATAAATGTTAGATAATACGATGGGATAAAGATTTTCGTCATGAAATCAATTAATATTAGGCAATAAGCTGGTCTGAGCCCACGACCTACAACTCGTAAGTCACAGCTATTACCTCTGGGCCACCACTGCTCTAGAGTTACAGAGAAGTGCTAGAGAGCAGAGCTAGCTCTGCTCTCTCAAAACGGTGAAGGAAAACATCGTAAGGAAACCAGCATGTCCTAGAACCAAAAATTCGAAGTCCACCAACCCGTACTGGGGCCGCGTGGTGGATAACAGCCCAGTCCCTCTCCCAGAAAAAGGAGGCCGGTGTCCCAGCAGTGGGAACATTATAGGCTAATTTTGAATAAACTAGTGAGATTGATAAAAATATTAGCTCTCTCTGCGTAGCCTACTTTTAGTCGACCGTCAGACTTCAATATGAAATTGCCTGCCACGATTAATCAATCAACTGTATGTAGCTATTATAATTTATGACAATGACTGGCGATAACGGAAATCATTGTAAAGAAGCATTTATGTTTCAAAGCCTCCTAGGCTTTTCCCAATTACCTGTGTTGCTATCCACATCCAGTCTAACCGGATGCAGCTGATTATCAGTATTTTACAAGAATCAACTGTTTATCTGACCTTACCCCTTGGTAAGACTTGTTGTCAGACTTTCGGGCATCTGATTACCGCAATGACTGTCAAAATCTACGAAACGGATTAATAATGGTCTAAATATAGGACCGCCAATTGTGTCACCATAAGTAAAGATTTTTCAGTTAATAACTAAAACGTAAAATAGGGAATTCATAATAGAGAGTATTTATTAGATGGGACTTAAACATAACTGGCGAAATGTGGGTGTACTATAGGTACACCTCTGCCTAACCCTTCGGGGAATACAGGCGTGATGTTATGTTATGTTAGTATTCTATCTACCTGTCTAAAATCGCTATCATGTATTCAATTCATTCATTCATTCACTGACAGACAACGGACACCCTACCGTTTGGATCTAGAAGCAGGAATTTTTTAAGAGGATGACTTCTGTATATCTCGAAAGGAAAGATTTTTGAAAATTCATTCTTATATAGAGGATAAAAGCTTAATAAAAATAATTTATTTTGCATAAACCTACATGACCATTTATAAAACGTCAGAAGTAGGTGCACGGTTCCAATTTGTCTTTCTATAACCTCTCCACTGTTGATCGGCCACTTAGAAGCCGGTAACAATAGAAATGTAACTGTATCATGATAATTGAAGGTAAGAGAAAATCCACTAGAAGTTGGTATAAAAATGATTCGTTGATGACATAGAAACGGTAATAGTAATTTCTTTCAACACCTAGAAACAGAAAAATATTAATAACACAAACTGACCACTATTAATAACTCGACACTGAAATATTAAGTCCCAAACCTATTAGTTTGAGTACAAAATAATTACATGAAGCAATTTATATTGTTACCTCCTTACTAATAAACGTATTATATCAGGTGAATAGTTACACACCGATTTCTGTCTTTCAGTCGTCAGTAATTTGACATTGGAAAGAAGAAGACAAAGCGTTGTGTAACTATACAGACGCTATACAACGTTTATTAGTAAGAATGTTGGTATTTAAATGTATTGTGTATGTATTCAATGTGTTTAAAATTCATCATCATCTGCCTAGCCTTTTCCCAACTATACGTACTGGGGTCGGCTTCCAGTCTAACCGGATGCAGCTGAGTACCAGTATTTTACATGGAGCGAGTGCCTATCTGACCTCCACAACCCAGATACTGGGTAATACTATACCCCTTGGTAAGACTAGTTGTCAGATTTTCGGGCTTCTGACGACCCGTAACGACTGTCAAAGATCCACGAATGACAGCCGGGACCAACGGCTTAACGTGCTTTCCGAGGCACGGAGGAGTCTTGATATGTAAAGATGGTCACCCATCCACAGACCAACCGCGGCAAGCGTAGCTTAACCTGATCGATCGACCCGTGCGGCTGTTGTTACTTGGCCACAAGCTCCTCCAAGTGTTTAAAATTATAGGTAACATATTGTTTTGAAGTAAATACTGAAACAAAATTGTAGGTTTTAAAATATGGAACAACAATAAAGGTATTTATTTTATAAACCGTACAACGTGTAATAGACGAATCAAATCCGTGGCGGCACTAGGCAGACTTGTAAGGTAAGCGGATAAATGATCATCTTTATTATTGACTGTTCCTAGGCGTTGATTACGGTTCACTAAAGTTTCACCAAAACTCCATTGAAAAATTTTCATTTTACAACCAACGATTCGTATACTATTTATTTCGCAAACAACTTGTTCTGCAAATGTTTCATTTTAAAAACACTCGTTTTATAAACATTCATTTGGCAAACACTTATTTTATTAAATGCATCATTCATTTAATGCTTCATTTTATTTAATGCAATTTTTTGGGATACATTTAATAATCCATAATAATTGAAATACTTATCTATCGCATATCCCAAAAGTTAAGGTCAACAAAACAATTATTATGGTCAAATCTTAAAATATTACCTTGTGACAAGCTTTGAGGTCAAGAGCATTTTCAAGGTCAATGACAGACGTCTCGAAGTAAGGCGTGAACGACGGAGCCCCGCTTTGCGGGGCTCCTATTTCTGGATGGTTTAAAAGAAAATAACCACCTAACCTGTCCACTGTCTGTTCTAACCTAACCTGTCCGAGTCGGGGTGCCCCAAGTCCCGAGTAAGAGTAGAGTAAGTTCTGCCATCTTCATAGTATGCCAAGTGAAATTGTACCATATAAAAATAACGAATTATTTGTCAAATAATACGTTATTAAATAAAAGTTTATCGGATAATTATTTTGCTATTTGAATTATTTGGTAAACTTGTTGTTGTATAATGATGAAATGACAAATAATGTTTTTGCCAATCGTTGCTTGTCAAGTAAAAAATGAATTAATTTTTGGTGAACTGTGAACTCGGGCTAGTGAGTTACGCTACGGCTACATTGTCGCGATAAAGCATACTACACTTCGCGCGGTCTCTGTTGTACAGCGAGACGTCAAGCGGTGTGCGAAAAACAGCTCGCGAAGTGTAGTTCGCATTATCGCGACAATGTACCCGTAGCATTAGCAATGTCTTGCCAGTATACTCGGTACGTGCAACATCTTAAAGGAGTAACTATGGAGTTTCTTACCCACTCCTCTCCATACGAAACTACCTTTTGGATGGCCAACTAGAATCAATTCTATTTTCTTGTTCTTAAATATTGACGTTCAAAAGTACCTTTTAATGGCCGAGGTACCTGAAATACATTATTTGATTTCGACTTTGACTTTGACGTGAAACAAGGCATTGATCGTTGAGCTCCTTAACTTTTATGTTGAGCTGTACGATTACTGACAGATGCTTGCACTGACTAGACAGGTCCACTCAATCTGTGTGGTTCTTTCCTCAAAAGACCATTTCAGACACCAACCTACATGGTCTTCACATGATCTGACCAAGATTATGTCTGGACTTTAAAAGAGACTGTGACCTCTGAGTTTGTTTCGGCCTTTCTTCTCAGAGTAGTCAGATAGGAAACTCATCTAGTTAAAAAAAAAAAAGTTTGACATGTAAAAGTGTTTGTATAAACTTACTTACAGAGATAAAATCATTTATCATTGCAGTCAGGTACAGCCAGTAACAAAGGTCGGTGAACTTATCCTTGGTGCACGTCCAGATAACTCGTTTTACGCGCGTTGGACGCAAGAAGCTTCTTCGAGAATTTTTGAATTTGGAAACGCTAAAGTAACTTATGCGACTGAAACGCTTGCATTTGTTCGGAACATACTGGCCGCTGTATGATGTGATTCCGGCTTTATGTTTAAAAATACTTTACCTGGACATGTATTAGGACCTAGGACATGTTACTAGGTATTAAGGTATAAGGTATCTTTAGTGTCTACTGACCTTACGGTCAGTGAGAACACTAGAATAATTAAAAGATCATCAAATTCTTCCATTATATTAGTATTTTGTTATTGTTGACTGTCTTGTTCGTCTAATGGTCGCAAGCGCTACTTAAGTGCTGAACTTGAGGTCCTGGGTTCGATTCCCGGGTCGGGCAAAGTGTTATTCGATTTTTCCATCTGGAAATTCTCAGTAGCAGCCCGGAGTTTGGTATTACATGCGACTTTAACATAACTGGCGAAATGTGTGTACTATAGGTACACCTCTGCCTTACCCTTCAGGGAAACGAGGCGTGATGTTATATTTATATAAAACTATGTTGCTATAGCCAAAGCAAACTATTTTCGGTATTTTTGTATTTATTTGTGTAAAATTAGCAATCTAATTGTGTATTATTGTTACCATAATGATTAGTCTGTAACCCTACTTGAAATAGAAAAAAAAACATATCATAATAAAGAATATCGCTTAAAACTCTCAGTCTAAACCTTTTTAGCTCAACAATTTCGTTGTTCCACTACAAAATCCTCGGAAAAAACTGCGCTGTACACAAGTTGCCCCTCCCATAATCTCAGTTGCTAGTCCTGAGACAAACAGCCCATTCTTCGGAGAGTATAATGAGAGCGCCTAAGAGATTATGCTGCTCGAAAGCAGCTACTTCGCTACACGTAGACTTCAATATTTGAGCTAACCCTAGCTTAAGTTAGATATAGATTGCTCTATAATGTACACTAAATCTAAGAGAAAAATAGAACGCAAAAATTAATCATTTACATGCAGACAAGCGCTGTCTAGTTTGGGGATATCTGTTCTGATAACCATGTTATTTTATCTATTTTCAGTAAGCATATATTATTATTTATATTATACAGCGTGTAAGGGACAGCCCTCTCCAGACTGATGGGGTGAATTCAGTATATCATGCTGGTAAGATGACCGGTACATGAAATTATTTGAGGAACGTTATGGGTATCCAATAAACCTGATTTGTTTTATTACCTGACACGCAATGTATCGTTACCGTGGTGAAACGCGCGTAGCGAACGGCAACGCAGCGCGCCTTCGGCCGCCGAGTATTTCAACATCCATTGCTGATTTTTTGATTTTGGCTGTTTTATGTACATAACTGGGGTGTTGCGTACAGAGGATGTAATTTTACATTGGAATAAAGTAATAGTAACGGAAAAAACGATAAAAAAATTAAACTGTTTAAAATAAGCCCGCCATTTTATAAATTTCTCGCTTAATTCGGAGTCAATCTGTGTAAATCTTTATATTTTTATTTCCTCGCACAATGTATAGTAATACCTGGTACGATACACGTGCGTAGGATGATTTCCGACTCGTGTCGACTTATACACTCGCTCGTTTCGCTCGCTCGTGATAAAAATGCCACTCGCCGGTAATCACCTACCTTCAGCACTTGTAGCATAAATAACTATTATGTTGACAAGGTTACGTGGATTTTATTTCTAATCTCTCTCCACGTAGACCTCTTCCGTCACATTGGCCCACGAGCCCCATTTTTACTATAATAACAATGGGGTTCGTGGCTCAATGATAACAGCCGCGGTCAGTTTGTGGATTAGTGACCATCTATTATAAAGTATATTTGCAATTAAACCACTAAATTAATTAATTAGCAATTTATTGAATCGCAAACACATGCACTGTCACAGTTACAAAAGAAAGAGGATTCGTCACCACTGACTAAAAACTAACCAAGTTTTGGATGCGTTCTCATCTACGTTCTCACACATTACACAATTATTAAGACCTCTCCGTGCATCGGAAAGCATGTTAAGTCGTTGTCGTTGGTCCCGACTGTTATTCGTAGATCTTTGACAGTCGTTACGGGTAGTCAGGAGCCCAAAATCTGACAACCAGTCTTACCAAGGGGCACAGTGTTGCCGAACAACTGGGTTCTGGAGATCAGATAGACAGTCGCTCCATGTTAAATAATGGTATTCAGTTGCATCCGGTTAGAGTGACTGAAATCCAGCCACAACATTGGGATTAGGCTAGATAGATATAAGTTAAAACAGAAAATGTATGTGTTTTGGTAATCTTCGTGTTTCCGGAAGGCAACTGTCAAAATGGCGCTGTCATAGCTAGTTCCCAACACAAGCTAATAATACAAGGTGTGAGGTGGTTATATTTATTTTTGCGAAAATGACTCGTTGCTGTGTTCCTAAAACTTCGGAAATTGGAGTCCACCATTTTCCGAAAGACTCTAAGCTTAGCAGATTGTGGCTTAAAGCTATAGGTAGGGAATTATTTGAATTAAACAGTGTTCGAAGTTATGTCGGAAACACTTTGAACAAAGTTATTACGAGGAAATAAACAGTATTTAAGGTTTTTAATTCTGACACTTTCCGTGTCGAATAATTGATTTAAAATTAGGTATAATCACCGAGAACAACGAAATAGTGGAATAAAACCAAACTCATGAATGAACACGAAATGGAATTTAATGAACGAAATGACAACCTATGAAGTAGGGGCTTAGCTATGGTCACGCCATCTACAATTAGCTTCGACCGACCTTCCCCATTAGTACAAACGTCGCACCATAGAGAAACCCCCCATAGAGGCATAGCTTTTAAGTTATGTACTGCCACGCTTTGAAGCACGTCTCATTGCGCGTTTTTTATTCGCTTTCACTATAATGGGTAACTTTTTTTTTTTTCTGGATGGGTAATCATCAAATGACTTCTCCCGCTCTGGGCGGAGCGGGAAGGCGTGTCAGATTTTTACTGACTAAAACCCACCCGTGTTCCTTCAGTTGTCTGTTACTTACCTACTTTGGTGGTACCTCATCAAGTGTCACACAAAAGTATCGAAAAGTTTTTATGGTGTCTCTGATTTGGACACAATAATACTGAATAGGTAAGTGGTTTTATGGTTCTAACAGCTCAATAGTAAAAATCAAAAAATCGAAATCAAATTATTTTATTTCACATAAACCTACATGGGCACTTATGAAACGTCAGAAGCTAGGTGCACGGTTCCAACTGGTCGTTTCATATGGAGAAGAGCCGGCAAGAAACTCCACGGTTCCTCTTTTAAAAATAATTGGCTTTTACAATGTTTTCAAAAAACAGTGTTATTAGGTATGGGAGGATAGTGACTGTGTAGGCCTTTCAACAAATACCAGGTACTTAACAAAATAGAAAACAGTCAACAAATCTACAATCTACTAGGCCTACAACGTTCTCACATCCACAAAGGACTTGAATGCCATTATAACTACAGTTAGTAACAAATCTGAATAAAT
The DNA here is from genome assembly GCA_947568875.1 of Fissipunctia ypsillon. NCBI lineage: Eukaryota > Metazoa > Arthropoda > Insecta > Lepidoptera > Noctuidae > Fissipunctia > Fissipunctia ypsillon. Next base: position 18,767,411 of record OX387659.1, read on the forward strand.
GTCTTGTCGACAAAAGCCACTAATAAATTATAATTGTTGGTATATAATGTCAAATAATGAGATGTTTAATTAATTATGTCAAGGAGGAATGTAAAAAATTAAAATAAAACATCGTAATTTGGGAGTAGTAAATACTTACATAATTATGCCGTTAACGAGTTACTAGGGAAGCCACATATGCAGGACTTCCGTGTCTTCAACGATCTCATCGTCGCACATTCGTATATTTCCGAAGATGATTGCCGAAGCGTATACTTTTTTCTGAGAAATCTGTACGATATTTTCTCACATATTTTAGGACATAACATCTCTTGGTCTGTGCGCTTGTAACTCGCGAAAAATCGTATCAGAATTACGTTTTTTTTTTTTCCATAGATTATGTCATCTGACTAAATTTTGCAGATATTACTCCGCGAGTAAAGTATATATAGTATAACGGCCGAACCCAATAACCTATTTTCAGTAAAATATAGATCGCTATTGATGGTAGACAGTATAATTCTATCTGTCCTTATGTCAGGCCAGTAAGCTTCCATAATCTCCTATAGATTATTGGGAAGTTAAAACCATAGATAGATAGGTTTTTCTATCTCCAGTATGCCAAAACTGGCGATAGATAGGTTATTGGGTTCGGCCGTAAATCTATTTGATATCGGTATGTGTAATAAGGCTCTACCAAAACCAAATCGCTTAAATATTCGATAATATAATATTACCATGTATGTAAACGAAAATTGTATTCACTAACTCATGTAGTCATGCGAAACCATTGTTAGCATATACCTAAAGACTTGAGACTAAAAGTGTATAGGCCATTCATTTTGGTAAACGCAAAACGTGTGCTAGAGCCACGCAAACGTTGGAATTCATATACCTAATAACATGAGAATATAAGGCCTAACAACTTACATAAAGAACTATTTTACGAGCTGCCTTGTAGACTATGAACTAAATTCAACTACGCGCTATGTACGATTTTAATACCAAAAGTTCAACGGTTAAAAAGTGGACTAACAAGTGAGAGGTCATGAGATCGATCTCTAGCCGTTGCACTTTTAATGTAGTACTCTTGGCACAAGAATAGCTTTGTAAGTGTTAGCAAGAATAGTAGTAATGGGTAACTTACGGCGTTGTAAGGGCTCCCACACAAAACTGCGAATTCGCATCGCACTCAACACTTATGCGCAAAACTGTGCCTTTTGTCAAACATAACACACTTGCGAGCTCGCAGATTTTTGCGATGCTATGCGAATTTGCATGCGAAAACAGCGCTGTCAGTATCAAATTGTTATTATAGATATAGGGTTAACAGTTCTTACCTACATCGCTAGTAATAATCTTTATAAAGGAATAAAAAACTTAGATTACCTGACCCCTATGACCCGTCCATTCGAAAGAATGATTTCACGATGAAATATTAAACCTTTCAAAGCGATGATGTTAGTCCTCATAAATTAGTCACCCTTCTATCAAAACGATACGTTTTTCAAAATCAGTGGCTGGTCGCTATAGTACTTAGTTCAACTAGACCCCTTTAATTTACTAGGCAGATATGTTTATATAAATTCTGTCCATTTTTACCCGACAATGGCAAAGCCAAAGGTTATGATTTTAACAGGCTATGTTCGTATGTATGTTTATCTGTTCCCTCAGAATTCCTAAACTATACTGCTCGTATTTTGATAAATGAAGTATCGTTAGAAGAGCAATGGTGTTCCACGGGTTATAGGTTGTATGACGTCGCATAAAATCTAAGATGGCGGCTTAGAGCGGATGTAAAGTGACCCCGAAGAATTTTTTTTTTAAATTAATATGTCGCGTTTGGTTTCTAATGAAAGGTCTTAAAAGGAGTACTTTCTGAAAATATATTGTTTATATATAATTGTATATATACATAAGCCCCAAAATTTACTGTTGAATTTTCTCAAACCAACCTAGTGGGTAGGTACGTGTATCTACCCTCAAAGATCTCAAACCTAAAAATAAAAATTAAAGTTAAAGTTAAAAACTAAACCCCATACCTTTTTAGTTCGTGTTTTTGTCGTAGTTGGGTTTTAGTTTTTAACTTTAATTTTTGAGTTTATTGAGTTGTGTCTATTTGGACATCGTGGAACAATGAAAATGCTTTTCATGTCTGTCTGTGTAAACGCGTTGATCTTGCGGATTTTGCTGCAGTTTTCAACATCATTTAGAGAATTTATTCAGGAAGGTTTATGTGTTCTGTTTTGACTTAGATTTAGCAAAGAAATATCAGTGTTTCAAATGCTGCCAATGCGCCCGTCCACTAGAATTACAATAAAACGAACGAATTCCCTTGAAATGCACAATAATTTCAACCCTCTTCCCAGTCGACGGCTAAGACATGCTGAATGAAAGCTTCTCCGTTCACGATGGCCCGATCTTTGCTCTAATCTCACTGCAATAGTTAGCTTTAAGCTCTGACGTAGTTTAAATGTCGTTAGCAAAGTTCGGTTCAAGACGCAGAAGGACTTATAAAGACTGGAATCCGGGACAGATTTTGTGCATTTAGCCTTTTGAAAGGCCAAGAGACTACTTCACATAGTACGTAATTTGTCATCATAAATTATATTAATTGCTTGCAAAATTATATTTTTTTTCTGTTGCTACTTATCTATTGCCTATTAGATGTTTACCTAAATACAGTATTCTTGTAGATACGATTTCTTTAGCGTTGTAATTCACATAAATAACAATCTAAATCATAATCCCTTTTTGACTAAGCCATAGTCGGATATCATTCCAACATTTTCCTCAAGAGAACTTTGATCATTTTATTTAAAAACATCGGTGTCGAAAGAATATCAAAAAACACAAAATTTTCCTTCATTTCAATCCCATTTTATACTTCTGCTTTTTGTCCTCAAAGTAATTTTCTCTAGAACAATCACTGTCATTGCATCAAATCAGAATTGTACTGTCGAAAATAAATAAGAATCGTACCGAGACTGAATCAAACGCAGAGATATTGACACTATTATAGGAATTGTCACGAGAGACAATTGGAGAACATTTCTGCGAACCGAGAGGCGCAACTTTCATAGAATTGGTACCTACGTATGTCATAGTTAGGTCTTGGTTTAATGGAAATCACTGGAGTATACATAATTAAGTAACATTTTTTACAATAGAGTGGCAAAAAAGAACGTTCTCAAGTTTAAAGCGAGAATAGGTAAAAAATATTTTACGTTTGAATTAAATTAATCCGCTAACGAAGCCGTAAATATCCTCTAGAAAATTCCGAAGCAATATCATCACCATATAAAAAGGAAAAAAAAATTCTTAAAAGACTGCTTTAAGAAAAATAGCGAGAAAAAATCTCCATAATTTTTATGAAACAACATCAAACCTTATTTAAGATCATCACAAAATTTTAAACTTGCTAAATTAATTAAAGGCTTTTAGAGAATCGTAAAAGAAAATTTTCGTCCATAAAGACGTTAAGCGCTACCATTAACTAATCATACTTATCATTAAAAAGTATCCATACCATTTTTCCGAACCATTAAACAGGCTTATCAGCAACCACGTAACTACTGGTATCCAACACACACATCATTTGAGTACTACACCAAATTATTCACACATTCGTTACGAACTATGACACCAAATAAACCACATACACCGAAAAATGAACAGTACAGGCTACGAGACGTAGCCGCTACGTGGACTACGCGCGGCTGGTGCTACGAAACTGCCGCTACGGCGGTACGAAGTTAGCCGAAGGTCGTCGGAAAGAGCCGAGCCAGCGCAGGGGGAGCCGAGGCGAATTTCGCTCAGTCTTTCATATTTTATATCGGTCGGGACGAAGCGGAATTACAGAGTTTGCTCGGGTGGGTTTTTATAGCGTAACGGAACCATAGCGGCTGCCTACCATTCTATTTTGTAGGTATTTTTTCGACTAGTGAGCTGTACGCGAATTTTTCTAGATTGTTTGCGTTGCCCTCAGACAACTTGTGATTTTAATAGTGTGACGTGAGCACAAAGCCTCCATTGAAGCTAATATGAATTGGCGTGTTTGATGTTATTGTAATGACTAAGAATTATTATACGTCGGAAGGTAAATTCGAAGTTAATGACCTTTTTGATCGAGTGAATGAGTTTAATACGGTTCCTTGCGTGTTATAGTTTTGCGATTTCGTTGTGAATTGCGTTCTTAGTTGAAAGTCAGATCCTTTGATGTTCGTGGCTCGAGTTAGAATTCAATTATTTAGTGTAATCTGTACGTACATGTGTAGTAAACATGAGGTTCTCCCATGGATTATTCGGTGGTTGAAATGCCTCCGGGGAAATACGTCCATGGTCTTTACGTGTGGGGCGAATTTGTGTTAACATTATGTTTTATTTTTCGAAACATATTGAAGGTTGTCGCTTGTGTTTATGCTGTGGCCGTGATTTTATTTTATCTATCAAATTGATTCCAAGATCTATTCGTCAGGATACTAATGACAAAAACAATCGCATGATGATTGACTAATTAAGCAGCAACAGACAATGGGCTTGAAATAACGATAATAGATCGTAATTTCAAGCCTTTTTCTATGACTCTCAAACCAATAATGGCTTAAAATAATAGCTTGATATTTATTCTGGGCTTTCTTGCCCGGTTTTCATCACAGGTACCTACTACGCCTTGGAATGGGCAACTAGCTTCATCTTTCTGTCTGACTGACTTCTTGACTATTCAAAGACCTTGGCATGCTGAGTGGAAGCCTTCTTGTCACAGTCATGACGTGTAGCTTCCGACTATTTCTGTTTTGAACTCGTGATTATAATGTGAATATTTTTTTTTTTTTTTTTCTGATTACTCTTATCGTTTTGTATGCACGTGTTTCTGTGACAAATAAACCTATTTTTCTTTCATTTCATTTGTAATTGGTTTTATTGAATTACTAGATGCTCCCGCGGTTTCACCCGCATAAGTCTAGATCCTGTAGGAATATCGAGATAAACAGTATTATATATCCTAACCAAGGACATGGTTTACCCATATGGCAAATTGCATCCAAATCTGTTCAGCCGTTTTATCGTGAAAACGTAACAAACAAACTCACTTTCGCATTTATTTAGATATTTAAATATAAGTTATGATTTATGCTTTAAGTTTGAGTTTGATTTTAAAACTAGTTTATAATATAGCAGCATTTATTTAAGAGTATTTTCGAAACACCAGCTGGGAGGGACAGACATTACAAAAAAACTACGATTGCAATGCAAATAATCAGTCCAACATTCAAATCGGGTTCAAGTAAGTAGTATATAAGTAAATTCAGATCTCGATAGTTTCTCACACAATCCAAACTAAAGACTAGAATCGATTCAACAAAGTGATTCGATTGATTTGATTGGATTCAATCGATTCCAATTTAGGGATAGTGATTTTCAGCTATTCGGAAATAATTGGGATTTTGTATGCTTACACTGTTCTCATTTAGGAACGATTGGTTTGTGAAGTGGCAATGATTGGTTTATATTGAAACTAGTTTAATTGTCCATTACCCGTTCGCCCGCGTAGAGATCAAAAACTAACCTACGGGAACGAACTAATTGTATAATACCAGCCTGTCACTGTCCCACTGCAGGGCAATGGCCTCTTCTCACACAGAGAAGGCACGAGCATTGATCACCACGCTTGCTCAAGAAGGGCTAGCGATTTCAGACTTATATCGAGTGTAAGACCAGGTTTCCTCACGATGTTTGCCCTCACCGATGTAAGAATGTCCAAGATACACTCAGAAAGTTTATAATGTACTGAAAATATACTCGGATTTGAACCCACAACCTCGTGCATAAGACAGACCGACAGATAGACCGGCAGACAGACCGACAGATAGACCGACAGATAGACGGACAGATACATCAACAGACAGAGCGACAGACAGAGCGACAGACAAACCGACAGACAGACCGACAGACAGACTGACCAACCGACAGACAGACCGAAAGACAGACCGAAAGACAGACCGACAGATAGACCGACAGATACACCAACCGACAGAGCGACAGACAGACTGGCAAACCGACAGACAGACCGAAAGACATACCGACAGACAGACCGACAGATAGACCGTCAGACAGACCGATAGACATACCGACAGACAGAGCGACAGACAGAGCGACAGGCAGACCGACAGACAGACCGAAAGACAGACCGACAGATAGACCGACAGATAGACCGACAGATAGACCGATAGACATACCGACAGATACACCAACAGACAGAGCGACAGACAGAGCGACAGACAGACCGACAGACAGACCGAAAGACAGACCGACACATAGACCGGCAGATAGACCGACAGATACACCAACAGATACACCAACAGACAAAGCGACAGACAGACCGACAAACCGACAGACAGACCGAACGACAGGCCGACAGATAGACCGACAGACAGACCGATAGACAGACTGGCAGACAGACAGACAGTATGAATACCACCAGCAGCAGGGTGGATTTAGTTCTGGTAAAAACAAGTTCACTCTTATTCTCTCAATAGCTATCGTCGTAAGGAATAATTAGTTTACGAAAGATAATTAGTAGCTACCTACCTACTTTCCAGCATTTTCCAGTTGTGATTGCCAATTTGATTATCCAAACGTAGTAATTATGTTAATAATGTTTTGTAGTAACGTAATCGGGCTGAATAAGAGGTATAAACATTTCATTTTAAAATGTTAAAGTCAGGGATGAAAATTGTTGAGAAAATTGACTTCCAACTTAACTTTGACAGTTTGTGAAATGACTGTAGGTACATTATTTGAAAGCAGGGTAGTGCGTTGTTTAGGATGTTTAATTATGCAAAAAAAGCAATTTTTAATTTTGTTTTGACTTTTCACGGGGTCAAAAGTTAGCCTGAAATCACAACCACGTCGGTTAAATAAATTATTATTGATCTAATGGGTTTTCACGTTAACATGTTTCAGATAACAAAGCGGAGACCTAGTTACTGTCTAATCCAAAAACTCACTTAAACCAACCTGTAGGTATTGAAATGAAATAATAAGTCATTCATCCTAATTTTAATATCAGATAACAGATTTAACTTCGGAGGAGCTCGTGGCTAAGTAATAACAGCCGCACGGGTCGATCCATCAGGTTAAGCTACGCTTGCCGGGGTTGGTTCGTGGATGGGTGACCATCTTTACATACTGAGAATCCTCCGTGCCTCGGAAAGCACGTTAAGCCGTTAGTCCCGGCTGTCATTCGTGGATCTTTGACAGTCGTTACGGGTCGTCAGAAGCCCGAAAGTCTGACAACCAGTCTTACCAAGGGGTATCGTATTACCCAGTCACTGGGTTGTGGAGGTCAGATAGGCAGTCGCTCCATGTAAAATACTGGTATTCAGCTGCATCCGGTTAGACTGGAAGCCGACCTCAACATAGTTGGGAAAAGGCAGGCAGATGATGATGATGATAACAGATTTAACTTCGTTGATGATATCTATACAAATAAATAAAATTGAAATGTCTGTTTGTAATGTCAAAATAACAGCTTTTTACTAAACGCATATCGATTCCTAACAGCCAAAAACCGATTCTATTTATATACACATATAAGTCGATTTTGCAAAAAATGTCGATTATCCCTTTTTGGCTGTTAGTCATCGACATGAAAGTAGGTATACACGTTACATAAAACGAAAAACCATCTTTATATTTTCTTGTCTGTATGTCTGTTTGTTCCGGCTAATTTCCGAAACGGTTAAACTAATTTTGACGACACTTTCACTGGCAGATAGCTGATGTTATAAGGAGTAACTTAGGCTACTTTTATTTAAGAAAAATAATCTGGGTTTAGCACGATAAATTATAACCCATGAATTTTAAACTATTTTGCGCTAATTTGCCCGGAGTCTGGATTTGTGCCCGGTAGATGGCAATAGGCTCGCCCCCTATTACATGGGACTTAAACATAACTGGCGAAATGTGGGTGTTACTATAAGTACACCTCTGCCTAACCCTTCGGGGAAACAAGGCGTGATGTTATGTGTGTTTGCGCTAATCTCTGGAACTCCATGTCGGATTAGGAAAAATCTTTTTGCATTTGGTAGCTCGATTCTCGAGGATATTAATTGTAGGCTATAACATCACGCTACAACCCTTAGAAGCCGAGCAAAAAGTTAGAAAGAACGCTAAGCGAAAACGAGGGACGAGGGAGTTTTAATAAAATGTCGCTGTTATTTTAGTATATTGTGTATCTTACGACATCCACGTGAATGAAGTAGCGGAGCACCTGACAATATAATCAGCTGCTGACGTTTCCACCAGAGGGTGGAAACACACACACATCACACAAAAACATCACACATAAATCATTTTATAGATAATGATTTATGTATGTCACATGATACCGACCTAAGAATGGGACACCCCATATCGTTCATGGGACCGTTACCGGAAATTAAGGGACGGTATCTGCCGCACGCGCTACATAACATTTACCTTCACTATAGCACCCGAATTATTATTAAGGAATGCCTACTTTAGTTGTCATTTTACTTCATTTTCACAATAATAATGATCTAGCTTTAATTTTGGTGGACGGAAAAAACGCGTCTTCATACAGAGTGTGAGGGACAGCCTTCCGTAGACTGATGGCGTGAATTCAGTATATCATACTAAGATGACCGCTACATGAAATTATTTCAGGAACGTTATGGGAATCCAATAAACCTGATTTGTTTTATTACCGCACACGCAATGTATCGTTACCATGGCAAAACGCGCGTAGCGAACGGCAGCGCAGCGAGCCTTCGGCCGCCGAGTATTTCAACATCCATTGCTGATTTTTTTGATTTTAGTTGTTTTATTTACATACATGGAGTGCTGCGTACAGAGAATGTAATTTTACATTGAAATAAAAGAATAGTAACTGAAAAAACGATTAAAAATATTTAAACTGTTAATTTGCGGAGGGCTGTCCCTTGCACTCTGTATAGCCACTTTACTGTTCGGGTGACACAGCAATTATCCTGTCAAATGATCGCCCCCCACGCCCGCGCATTTTGCAAAAAAAATTGCGCGCCATTTCCAATAGGAATGTTATTTATTATCTAGTAAACTACTAACAAAATTACAATAGTAAAAATGCGTATGTATAGCTGAAACTATACTAAAAAAACAGCAACTAGTCCTAAATACTTAAAAAAAAGTTAAACTTGAGAATATGGGTTGAATTTGAGTAAAATATTTGCTATAAGTACCTACGTTTTTACGAAACATTTTGTAGTTTGTGTCAATAAAACCTATTTTATAATTAAACTTGACTATATAAGCAATTCTTAATGCCCATATGTAAGGATTTGTATGTTCTGAGAAGCACACATCACACATCAATTTACGTTAAACGTCCCAGGCTACCCAGGATGCCCGTAATTAATAACGTATAATGCTAACTATTTTCGTTGTATTTTAATATTCTAAGTGTGCTTAAATACTAATAATGACCTATTTTCCATATCACGAGCAATAATTTAAGAGATTATTTAACACAAATATTACGAAAAATAACATAAGTAAAATAAAAGTATTGCGCAATATGGCGCCATTTTATCGGCTTAAAACAACCTTGCAACCTATGATCTAGATATTTGTAAACCTTGAATCCTGAGGATTTTTTTGTTATAATTATTACACTAATACATTGTGTTATTAAATAAATTGTACTTAGGTACATTGTAATCACAACACACGTAACCACTTGACAAAAATTACACTGACATTAGAACGATGATTTTAACTTTTTTTTCAATATTTCTCTATGCTCACAATGCATGGAATTAGTACTTACTCATTTAATCATTCTATTAGAAGCTTTAATAGAGAATCCACCTTAAAAAAAACGTTTTATAGGGAATAATTCGGCTGGGCTCACGTAGTAGCCGGGACATTTGACTGGATAAATTATTGGGTTACTGTGGTAGTCTGGTCATTTCAGTGGATAGTTCTATACATTTTACTTCCCTGTGTTATTTTGATGCCGTGTTTGATAATATCGTCATATTAAAAATGATAAAAGCGCACATTTACAGCTGATTACGGGGTCAACGGCCGCTGGTAGTGTAGTTACTTGAAATTTTAAGTTTAGAAAATCTTTTTTTTTTGTCATTAAATTAAATTTAATTTGACCACTTATTTCCTCAGAGTGGTAGTCGCGGGCAGAACCTAAGTTAATAATACTCGCATATTATTAAACTAGCTTCTGCCCGCGACTACGTCTGTGTCACGCCATTTACCGGGAAAAAAAGTATTCTATGTATTAATCAAAAATTATAAAAAATCTGCGTGACAAACATCCAAATCCGTTCAGGCGTTTTGGCGTTATTCAATACCAAACATCCAAACATATTTTCACATTTAGAATATAGTCATATTAAGTTAGAAAATCTAAATCTTAGGTGATAAACGTCAAATTCAGAATAGCAAAATTACCATTTTCACTAAACTAAAAGATGATATATAAGCTAACAGACTTAAAATAATAATTATAATATGTACAAATGTAAAAAAAAAAAACATATAATCATAGGGCATCAAAACATTCGTCCGCATCGCTGCCAACCGAAAAAGTGCCCAAAAGGCTGGCAGCACTGCCACGTTGTATGGCGATGCTGATTCTTTGGCCAAAGAATTGGCCAGCCCTCTGGTCCCGTGAAGAGTCGACCAACCGCTTGGCGATGTCTCGGAAAACCAAGTGAGCACTCGGACCCCATGGCCCTAGTGTTTCAACCCCAAACGGCTCGAACATATAACTCCCAAAAAGATTGGAATATTTTCGCCGTTTGAGGTTTTCCGCACCGATTTTTTAGAATATTAAATTAAATATTATATTCTTCGGAGTATTTGATTAGGATATTTAAATATTGAATATTTGAAACACATTCTGCTATAGTTTTAATTATTAAGAATTAACACCACCACCGTTACTGTGGTGCTGTTCTGTAAAGATCCCACCGTGAAAATTTACGTGAAGTGAGCGTGATGTGAACTGTCATCCCACCTTACTCTACTAGGGATTGAGCTCACTTCAAACTCACATCACCTAAGTGCTCACGGTCTGATGTTTACAGAATAGATCGGCTGCTCTACCTAAACGTTGGAAGAAGGTAAGTATCAATGCGCTCAAACGCCAGTTGAAAGAGTTTTTATTGCAAAATGCACGTGTGTCTGAATTTTTAGTCGAAAAACTTTTCTGACATGAATTTTATTATTTATTTATTTCATTACAATATTGTTGTAAGTTTGACACAGCAGTTTGGTTAATTTCTTTTTAATTAATGTGACTAAAATATTTGTACGCCAATATATTATAAAGCTAAACATGATTGGACTATAATGTAATTTATTATCCTCTTGCATGTTCTTGTATGTATATACCATGTTTATACAAATAAATAAATCTTATCGTATATTAAACAACTGTAAACCAACTACAGTTAAAACATGAATAGAATACTTCGAATACTTCTCATTCAAAACGATGCATACCTACATGTTTAATATGTTAGCACTAAAATTAACCTTCGACCTCTATTGTTTCCAACTATATTACAAACTCGATAACCAAGTGCATAAATCATATCTATACGTAATATAAATTACAATCGCTTTTCATGTCTGTCTGTGTGACCGCGTTGTTCTCCTAAACTACACAACGGATTTGGATGTAGTTTTCACCATCATTTGAAGAATTTATTCCGGTAGGTTAATGTGTATGATACACTAGCACTTCCCACGTGACTTCGTCCGCGTCGATTTAGTACTTTGATACCCCGTTAGGGGTCGATTTTCATAAACCCTGATACTTGTTATTCTTTGTTTTCGGTAGTAGGTGTTAATACCGAGTTTCAAGTTAATCTGACCGCGCGTTAAAGTTAGTCGCGCGTTAGTCCCCCTTTAGGCGGTAGTTTAGAAAACCAGAAATGACAAACTTCATAATTTATTTAGATAAGTATTCGTGCCAAGTTTTAAGTTTATTAACTCAAAAAATAAAATTTTTTACACGAACAAAATCCCCCCTTTTCACCCCCTTAAAGATCGAATTTCCAAACATCCTTCCTTAGTGGATGCTAACATGGAAAAAAATGGAATTTTGCAGCCTTAGCTGTTTAGGCTCTGCGTTGATGAATCAGTCGGGATAATTAATTATATATTTACAGATTAATAGATTAATATTAAATTTACATGACATAACAACATGCCTGTATTCAAAAAGGGTTAGGCAGAGGTCCACCTAATAGCACACTCACATTTCATCAGTTATTTAACTTACATATTATACAGAAATCTCGTCGTTTGGTTGTCCAGTCGTAAAAACGATGCGGAGCAGGGGCGGGTCGCTAGTTAACTATACGATGCATTACACACAGCAATTTTGTACGCTATGTATCTTGACAATTCCAATTTGTTACTAACAACTATAAATAAACGAAATTTTAGAGAAATTAAGCACTTTATGCGGGACACACTGCTTTAATAGAGCGCAGCTTTATTTCATGTCAAGCTTTTATGAATTTTTTTTTGTATTGTATTTCTTTCGGGAGTCACGAAAATAAGAAATAATTTTACCTTGTTGAGAAAAATTTACAAGCAGGTATCAGCTCAAACAGAGCTGTTAGCGCGAGAATTTACGAAAACCAGAAAACTTTAATTATACTTCATTTTTAGTGTTCCGTGCCTCAAAAAGGAAAAAAAATGCCCTGATAGAATCACTTCGTGGTCCATCCGTCTGTCTGTCAAGACCCTTTTTCTCAGAAATGCGTGGAGGTAAGTTGAAATTAATATCAAATACGTACGTAGGTCTACGGTTCCTTGGAGGTCTAATAAAAATCAAACTTCTAAGTAAAAAACACGGCTATATATGCGACATGTTTTGATACTCGCCAATAAATCAAACCGGGTACTTCCCGTTGACCTAGAATTATGAAATTTGGCAAGAAGCAAAGGCTCACAGCAAAAGGAAAGGAAAATGTCCTAAAATTGTAAATATCGTAAATATGTCGTTAATTTGTAGTTTATCACATTACAAACTATTCGATTACAAACTTAAATTCGCAGTTGGAGAATTGACTGCAACGTATCATACATATATCTATGTGAACATGTTTTCAAGTACAAATTTAATTTTTTTCTTGGGATATATTCACCGCAACTACGGAACCTTTCATTGTGCGTGATCCGACAGGCACTTGGCACGATTTTTTTTTTACTTTTCTACATCATAAAACACATTAAACGTGAACCGTATAATACTCGTAAAACGTGCTAAGCTTTCGTTATTCTTTCTAGCAAGCAGCATAAAAAGTACAAATAAGTATAAGATTATATAATATGTTATCGGCCAAACCCGATATCAGGCCTAACTAGTTTGTCCTAGGCCAAACCGGTTTATCCTACGTGTGCCAGGATATACTAGTTTAGCCCAGGACAATCTAGTTAGGCCTAGGCTAAACTGACTGAATCGTTGCAAGTGACAAAATAAACACAGGATAAACTGAGTAAATTAATCGTTATGTCACAGCCAGCTTAATTAGCAGTTTAGTTAACAACCTAGTCTTTGAAAGTAGCGCTCGCCAGTTGCTGCCGCGGCACCGCTCGCTTCGCTCGCTCGGCTCGCGCGCGGTTGTTCATAGCTCTAACCTAATCTAACCCATTGGGTCGCGGTGCCCACGATTCAATCAGTTTAGCCTACGCCAAACAAGTTAAGTTAAAGTATTTAAGCCAAACTATTATATAATGACACGCGTAGAATAAACCGGTTTGGCCTGAAACCGGGTTTGGCCTGTAACATATACAATATAAATATTTACGTTTGATATAAGCACGCCTATGAAGCTCCTTATTTATTGACAGGCGACCAATGCAATACTTCATGGACGCTAAAGTGAAAGAAAGATTATAATAATGACTAGGTTACAAAAAATAAATAGACTACTAAGAATTTCAATACTACCAATAAATTATCATGCTGTTTGCGGTTGCACTATACGGTAGTGTTCAACTCTAGTATGTAACATGTCTAATCAATAGGTCAGAGGCTCGAGAACTATGGGCGAGTGTGGATGTATGTACGTCTTCTACAACTTGTATATTGCGATAGAGTAATCTTGTGCTTAGTATTTTAGAGCGATTTAAGGTAGATTTTATTTTCTGGTTTATTATTAATTAAATACGAGTTTGGTAAAATAATAAAGAGTTTTTATTTATGACAATACATATCGGTTACACAAGCAATGGTGTAATGATAAAAATAAAACAACAAATTAACTTCAACAAAAGTTGAGTCTTGCAATCACCCATATCTGTGATTAAAGATTGAATTTGAGGGCTTTTAATGTAGTTCTGGAGCTAGACCACCACCTCTTAAAGCAGTATTATTGTAATCTTACTTGAGCATGGGAAAGAGATGGAGCTAGACGTCCTGTATAGATCCATCTCTTTCTCCATCACTTGAGCGTGGGAAAGAGATGGAGCTAGACGTCCTGTATAGCTCCATCTCTTTCTCCATCACTTGGTCGTGGGAAAGAGATGGAGCTAGACATCCTGTATAGCTCCATCTCATTCTCACACTGAAGTAACATTAAAATAATACTGCTTTAAGAGGTGGTAGTTGGCCCCCAGATGAGAATACACAAATACGTAATGCCAAATAGTCAAAACTTTATGATTTATGGTATTTTATTAGGATATTCGGTAATCTAACATCGTTTTACGTAAAAAATCTTTTCAATCATTTCTGACAAAGGAGCCAACGATTTTTAACCGACTTCAAAAAGGAGGAGGATCTCACTATGTCGGAATCCTTTTTTATGTAATTTCCCCGATTCCTCGATGACGGCTGGACAGATTTGGAAAATTATTGTTTTGTTGGAAAGGGTGGCTTTCTAGGTGATCCCATAAAAATTGTATTAACTTTGCTTGGGTAGTTTTTGAGTTAGCTTCAATAAGACATAATATTTTCCCCACTTAGTCATTGTGGATGATGTTATAATAACTTCCTGTAACTGTAATTTACATACATAGCAGGTAGTGGTATTCGAATTTGTGTGGAGTAGGTACCACAACTGCAAAATGAAAAATAACTTTAATTTCGGATGTCGGTGGCAAACAACAAAAATACAAAACCGAAGACACTGACTTCCGAAATTAAAGTTATTTTTGCACTTTGTAGTGTATTTTTTTTTTGTAAAAAAGTTTTTTATAAAGACATCAACTATTCCTAAAGCTTAATTTTATTTGAGCATTGTAGGCAAACCCGCGGCTAAAAGCTATAACAAATTCAAAACAATTGTTTTACAGTTTCGAAGCCCGTATGCCACAAACTTCACACAGAGATAAATACACTCGTGGTTATAGTTCTCCAAATTACATTTGGAAAATAAGAGGCGGTTTTGCTTAATTAAAAACTTGTTATTTTATAATTACGCCCTGTAAATATCCATACAATAAATCTGCCTGGCCTTTTCGGCTTTTCGGTCAGCTTCCAATCTAACCGAATGCAGCTGAATACCAGTATTTTATTTATTTATTAATAACGACCTTATATTTACAGTTTGCACCACACAAACAAGTATTTTACATGGAGCGACTATCTGACCTCCATAACCCAGTAACTGAGTAATACGATACCCCTTGGTAAGACTGGTTTTCAGAATTTCGGGCTTCTGACGACCTGTAACGACTGTCAAAGATCTACGAATGACAGCCGGGACCAACGGCTTATCGTGCTTTCCGAGGCACGGAGGAGTCTTGGTATGTAAAGATGGTCACCCATCCACGAACAACCCCGGCAAGCGTAGCTTAACCTGATGGATTGACCCGTGCGGCTGTTATTACTTAGCCACGAGCTCCTCAAATATACGAGTATATACAAATAAATAAAATTGAAGTGTCTGTTGTAATGTCAAAACAAAAGGTTTTTACTAAATACTTAGGAAAGTATATACAGTACTGAGAACAAAAAATCAATTTTTAAAATTTTTGTCTGTCTGTCTGTCTGTTTGTTCCAACTAATCTCCGAAACGACTGGTTTGCTTTTGACGGGACTTTCACTGATAGATAGCTAATGTTGTAAGGAGTAGCTTAGACTACTTTTATTTTAGAAAAAATAATTCGGGTTCCGCTCTAAAAAATAAAACCTATGAAATTGTGAACAAAATCCGATTCAATTAGCGAAGTATTGACATCCACGCGGGCGAAGCCTCGGGCAACAGCTAGTTGTAAATTAAATGGTTGAGTTTGCTCCCTGACGGTTGTTATTATGTGAAATAACATTTCGAAATTAAATATGCTAATAGAGACGTGAGATTCTGAAAAAGATTTTTTTTTTTTTGTAAAAATACGACTGTAATTGGTTGGTTGGTTTTTGCTCCGAGGGCAAATTATATTATTTGATTATTTAGATTTTAGGTGGTTTTCAGGTTATTGAGAAAGTAGACCATTTATAATGAGTACCTACCTACATGTTTACGTGACGAAATATTCATTAAATAAAATAGATTAGCAGTCAGACCGGCTAATCTTTTTACCTATGAATTTAAATACTCACAGTAACTCGAACCGACGCAATTAAATAACATTTAAATTCTAGGAACATAAACAACAAAAGCTATTCGAGAAACTACTTTTAGTTCTGTAAATAACCAAAATAAAGAAGAAATAAAAAAAATTACAACACTGAAACGTGCATAAAAAATATAAGCGAAAAGCGACTTATTCATACAAAACTTAGTTCTGCCAAAACGATCCAACCCACATCTTACAATAATTCAGTTAATTACGTCAAACTAAACAAACAATCCAAATGTATGATATTGCTGTCCAGCAAAAACAGTCCACTAAACTTCCAAACCTTTTAAATTAATTAGCGTTAACTTTCCAAATCATTTACGATCACTTCGATAGATGGCAGAAACTTTATTAATGTGGGTTGTTTCTTTATGGCAAAATAAGCCCCAAACTCTACGGTACCAAAAACACTTAGCCAAAATATACTTCAAGCTAATTTTATCGTCCATAGTTCAATGCCCTATGGCTCAGGCCGTGTAACCCAGGTGAAAATAAACCTATCAATGCAGACGGCATTGATAGGTCTATTTTCACCTGATGACATCGTCTGAAACTGAGGCGCCACCACAATGGCCGCCGCGCCGTAGCCAGCGGTGACAGGTTGTCGAAAGGACTAACTATTAAATAAATAAAAAACTTGAACTGGTTTTATTTTAGGCGATACATCTTTGGCCATCTGAAGGCTAGGTTTGACAGTTGGATTCACTTACATCGGTATCGATGCCTAGCAGGCAAAAAGGGATAAGCGACATTTTTTGCGAAATTGACCAATATTTATTTGGTAAGAATTGGCTTTTTGGCTGTTAGACATGCAATGTGGAGAGAACAATACGACAATAAATGAAAACACTGGCACTACTAATGCGTATGAGTATTTTGGAACTATCAAATAAATCCTAACATCGAAATTAAAAAAGTGATTTTTTCAAACTAAATAGCAGTGACGGGCCGACTATGGGTTTTGCCGGTCTTTAACTAGCTATAATGACTAAACTATTGGATATATTTGATTGAATTTTCGTATGCAGACTGGGAACGGCATAACATATACACATTTTGATTTATTGTCGTAATGTCATCTCCACCTTGTACATAAGTCGATTTCACAAAAGATGTCACTTATCCCTTTTTGGCTGTTAGGCATTGGTATAATTCAGGGATAAGTTATCATCAAATATACAGGGTTCAATTAAATTAGTTAGCGAAACTCCGTAAGGTTTATGGGTATCGATAACTAAACACGATAAAACAAAAATGAAATTAATTAGATGATTTTTTGTGTGAGGTCATCGACAGCAGTCAGTATCTGAAATATCAGTTTAAAAAATAATTTTTCTCTATATAAACTTCACAGACGTGGTGTGTATCTAAACACGACAAAACAAAATAAAACAGATTATCTCAACCCATATTTCAAGAAACAATACTACCAGCGGTAGTTGACCCTAAAAAAAACATCAAATCTTTTTATTTTATCGTGTTTACATATTGATACCAAACACGTCTGCAGAGTTTCTCTAGCTAATTTCATTTGACCCTATACTGTGAACTAATGTTAAACCTAACATTATTTTGCATATTCTCCGAATGGAGTCCTTTCTCTAGGGCTAGGGCCTAGAGAGAGGTGTAATGCACAAAAACACTTGAGAGTTGTAAATATTTGTGTGTATATGAGCTCCAAAGATGAATCAAAAAATACGTGACTTTAGTGTACTCTATTAGAAAAGTAAGTATTGAGACTGGTAAGTTACGCACATAACATTTGGTGCAAGTAACATCTATTAAAACTGCAAAACTATCAGCAAGGTTTGTGCTCCAAGATACTTCGAATCCTGGTAGAAAACCTTTCAAAAAAGTATACCAATAATTTTCTTATTAAGATTTACCTTGTGTTTGAAAGGAGCCTTTGGGATAACAAAAGACATGGTACTTTACACCACCACTGAAATTCATGAAACCGGCTTTATTTTAACATGACTGACAGTTGCCAAGGCATCCTTTGTATTCCATTCCCTTCTCTGGATTCCCACATTACATTAATTTATTTATTAGCTTTTGCAAGCGGTTTCGCCCGCGTGGATGTCGGAAATTATCACATCGTATCGTATAACCGGGATCAAATGTATCCTATGTGCTAATCCAGGTTATAAGCTCTCTGTGTGCTAAATTTTATCCAAATCTGTTCGGCCGTTTTTGCGTGATTGAGTAACAAACATCCAAACATAAAAACTTTCACATTTATCCTATTTACTTCCTTCCTATCCTATCCTACTAATATTATAAACGCGAAAGTTTGTGAGGATGAATGGATGGATGGATGTCTGTTATTCTTTCACGCAAAAAGTACTGAACGGATTTGGATGAAATTAGGCACACAGTTTATAACATGGATTAACACATAGTATTACTTTTTATCCCGATATCCCTACGAGATCGAGACTTATGCGGGTGAAACCACGCTGCTAGTAATGTTACATATACAGGACGTCCCACGGATATGCCACATGGAGGGAAAGTACCTTGAATATTGTAGATGGAACATTTTACTAAAATAAGACATTATTTGAATTAAAAAAAAAAAAAACAATTTAAACTGCTTTCATAGATATTTAAATAATTACATGGTTTAACATGTTTAATACAAAATTAATCAATTTATCAAATGCTCAAAATGAGTCCCTTCCTGTGTTGAATACAAAGTCGCACCCTTTTGATTATTTTAAAATGTTAAAATTCAAGGTCTTCCTTTTATTTGTGATACTATGTTATTTAGCAAAAAATAACCCGTATGATGAAGCCTTTCGATTGGTATGATAAAGCTACAGGGTGATTAATTTTCTCATGTAACGGGTTCGATTCCCGGTTCAACCATGTAATTATTTAAATATCTATGAATGCAGTTTAAATTGTATTTTAAATTCAAATAATGTCTTCTTTCAGTAAAATGTTCCATCTACAATATTCAAGGTACTTTCCCTCCATGTGGCATATCCGTGGGACGTCCTGTATATTATGTACTCGTATATGACGGAGAAGGTACATTTCTCTAGTTATCGTCAGCCATATTTTAACTACTGTGGGCGTGCTATGGGTAGGATTGGTTATTGCGCAGTAGTAAAACCGTTTGCAGTTCAAATCAAATTATTATTCACAATCAAATTAATCACGCTAGCAATTATTCACACACTGTAGGTACACGACACAACTATACGAAATGCACGACAGTTTCTTAACGTATTCACTGCTCGATAGCCACCGACAAACTCTGCTTAACTCCGGTCGACAAGCGTTATGTTGTAGATTCTGTCGAGCGCCGCTTGGCGGCGCTGGCATCCCGATTAGTCAAACGACGAGTAACGTATTTCCGACATTATAAGTAAGATTTATCTTTCTTTTATTACTATCATTACAAGTTCATTACCTAATGCGATAGTGCGATTTCTTATAATTATAATGTCTTTATAATATTAAAATTAAACATAGTTCCAACGATCATAATGCAATTAACATAAATTAATTCCCTTATCACTGTCACTTTCATTCTTATCTCTCTCCTATAATGTCAGGTTCT
This sequence comes from Fissipunctia ypsillon, assembly GCA_947568875.1. NCBI lineage: Eukaryota > Metazoa > Arthropoda > Insecta > Lepidoptera > Noctuidae > Fissipunctia > Fissipunctia ypsillon. The sequence continues at coordinate 18,787,569 of OX387659.1, forward strand.
TCTGCAAGGCGTGACCCATTTTCTTCAATTGGCGCACAATTTGCATACCAATGATAACAGTTAACACGCTTTCATTATTACGTGGTTCTCAATGAGCATGAGAATTGCTTGTTTTGGAACTAGCACGCGTAGCATGACCACCATAGAAACGGGTTTTGTCGACGGGAGAATAGACAAAATGACACATCGCCCTGCTTAGACGTTAGAAATTTTTCTACAACAATCTGTCATTTTGTCTATTCATCCGTCGACAAAACCCGTTTCTATAGCGGTCATGCAACGCGTGCGGAATTAGGGAGGTGATAGAAGTGTAAAAAATCGTTGGAAAGTATTTAGCGGGAAAGGGCGGTGTAACTTGATTAAGAATCTCATGAGATCTTGACCTGGCAGATTGATTGGTTGATCAGATCATGGCCTATTGATGGATATGAGTCAATATACCAGCCCTGCAGTGGTCGCGCACATTACAACAGTAATCCACTGTTGCAAAATTAAGTATACAGATGGGAATCTTTGACATTCATAATAGGTACTTAAAGTTGAATAGCTTGTGTGTGCGCCCATGCAGCGCAGTGCAGATGTCTCCAGGAGCTCTATGAAGTCCGTTGTAATCCGCGGGACTCATGCCGCGAGTGTTTAGCGATAAAACTACAAATGAACGACTTTCGGACTTTTTTCTTTACTTGTGCTGTGAGACCTTGCGTCTTGCCAAATTTCATGATTCTAGGTCAACGGGAATTAAATTACCCTATAGATTTTGATTTATTTGCGAATATCAAAATATGTTGTAACGTATTTGACATTAATTTAAACTTGATACTTTCACGCGTTCCTGACAAAAAGGGGTCTTGACAGACAAACAGACGGACGGACGGACAACGAAGTGATCCTATATGAGATCCGTTTTTTCTTTTTGATGTAAAAAAAGACAGCAACAACAAATAAGAGCTCATACATTAGGATTTTTAAGAAACAAATTAATTCATGTTGAAGAGATAAAATTTTATATGTAATATGTCACATTAAAATCACGCAATGAATTGCCATTGTGTGTTACGCACTAACCCCGCTCTGGTGGTATAAAACGCACCTGACCTTTTTGAAGCACATAATCATGTTTTCAATACCTGTTTTTAATAATTTAATATCTTATTCCGAAAGCGGAGTTTTGTCCCTCAGGTGAAGAGAAAACAGGCTTATTCATTGGAAGAAATCAGACACTTTCAATGTATCTTGAAATGTTACCTATTAATTTTCTATCCAATTTATTGGAATACCTAACAATTTTCGCTTACAAAGATTTCGAGGAATATTTTATATTTTAGAACCGATTTTTAAATCTTACCTAGAAATTATATTAGCTTATTTCATAACGACTTGTGTAGAGAAAATTTTAATATAAATAAACTTGGTACGGTCAGCAACAGAAGTAGATTAAAACTGCAGCGGCGAGGTGTGAATTTTTGTAAGAGAGAAGACGAAGGAAGCGAAGCCGGTTTTAACTTACTTACTTATCAATAAAATAAAAATTAATTTATTAAGTTTAAAATAAAAGTCTTTACTTTACTGAATTTAACACCATCCATCGTCAAATAGTAGAATCAAAAAGACGCTATCACTACACAAACGAAATTTTCAATGTTTCAGAGAAATAAACTCAACTAAATTAGGTAATATCATTCTAAAATTATTATAGGAATATAAACCGAATACAATACAGTTGAACAGATGAAAAGTAAATACAATGTGCAATATGCCGCCATCTCGTTCTCGCTGATGCATCTTTTCTATATATGTCTCTATCGTAACCCGTTGTACGTCGGCTTGCTCTTGACAATTATCAAGCGGTGCCACGTGCCCTAAAGTGACGTCATGAGGGCATCGCTATTGTATGAATTTTTAGTTCCCGATTATGATGTTTTGGCGCCGGGTTATTTTAGAAAAAATTTTGTTGTAGTAATTCAAAGCTAATTATAGGCGTTTTGTTGTCTAAATTTTATGTTGAATTAAATACCCGTAGTGTAACTATAATTTTTGGCAGTAGTAAACACTATTTACTGTGCTATTTTCCAAGAGAGGTAGTGTTGCTGATGCGAACCTCCAAAGGGAAGCCGGTAAGAACCGTTATATAGGCTGCTTTCGCCACTGTAACACGTGTTACTTTTACATTCATCTAAATAGACCCAAAATTATTTGATACAATACTTTTCAGCATATCATTTAATAGCTTAGACAATTTATATATGAATGTCTCTGAATCTAAAATGTGTTCCATTTCATTTTTGTTGTGCTAAAAATTATATTATGAAAAAAGTGTTAATCGACTTTTGTTGCTATCCGTACAGATCTGAATATTCAATATTTTAATACTAACCTGCCAAACACCCAAATCATTCCCCTTCTACCAATTTCCAATATGCTGGAACTAGTTTCTAATAAAAAGCAATTAGGTACCATTTCAATGGTTCATAAACAATAACGAGGTGAAAACTTTCCTACACGTGTATTTGTACATTATGAAAGTCGATGCTAGAGCGAGATAGAACATTGTTTTATTCTTAAGAAGAAATGAGACAGAGATAGTTGCATAATTTGGACCTTATTGCGCCAAAAACCGCTGGATCTTGGTATGTGTTGTATAACGGCCGAACCCAATAACCTATTTTCAGTAAAAGATAGATCGCTATACAGTATACTTCTGTGGCGGCATATCTACATCGCCACTCACCCGTCGGGCGACGACAGGTATAGAACTATTTTCCATATTTTTTTTTTTAGTTTTAGGCTCAGAGGTTTGAGATAAGGCGGGTATGATATTTTTTTTTTATTCGAGAGCCCCACAGTAAGCCCTTTCATTTGATATGTCACATGGTATCGTTTGCAAAACCTTTTTTTTAATTTTCTTACTTGCCCCCCAAAAGTGACCCCTATATTCAAAATTCATTTATTTACGTTACACGACCGTATTTGGGTCACAGAAATTCATATGTGTACCAAATTACAAATTAATCGGTCCATTAGATTCGGAGCAAATTGGTTGTGACAGACGGACAGACAGACGGACACACGAGTGACCCTTTATGGGTTCCGTTTTTTCCTTTTGAAGCACGGAACCCTAAAAATAAAGAAAATACTTATGAAGACACAAATCTTCTTTGCTTAGAATGGCTTTAGATAAATTACACACAGCAAAGCAGTGGAACTCTCTGCCTGCGTCTGTGTTTCCGAACGCATACAACCCCGATCTCTTCAAAGTGAGAGTGAACAGGCTTCTTCTGGGTAAGCTCACTCCATCGTCAACTTTGTCTCTGTCATCCCTGACCTAGACTAGAGTTAAGAGCAAACCTATCTCAAATAAAAAAGAAATTATGTATCATTTGTCAGTTAATCACAGACCTGTATGTGTGTTATGTTGCATCAGTCCGTATTAATCTGCCTGCCTTTTCCCAACTATGCTGGGGTTGGCTTCCAGTCTAACCGGATGCAGCCTAATACCAGTATTTTACATGAAGCGACTACCTATCTGACCTCCACAATCCAATGACTGGGTAACACGATACCTCTTGGTATGACTGGTTGTCAGATTTTTTAACTTACTACCCGCAACGACTGTTAAAGATCTGCGTATGACAGCCGAGACCAACGGCTTAACGTGTTTTCCGAGGCACGGAGGGGTCTCGATTATTATAATAGATGGTCACCCATACACGAAACAACCGCGGCTAGCATAGTTTAACCTTCGATTGACCCGTCGTTTGTTATCATTTAGCCACGTGCCCCTCCGCATCAGTCCACATACTTATTAAAAACCCCTTCCCCTTACATAATCATTCAACCCCAGTACATACTGCAAATAAAAGATCCAGCTGGGATAGTGTTGACGTAAATATGCATTATCAATAAACCATACTCATGAAATATCAATAATGAGACTGGAACGAATGTGAGAACGTGTTACGTCTGATTGTTTGTGCAATAGCAATATTGGAGTACGGTTAACGATATTATGAAGGTAGTTGTGAATATTTGGCGATGTCCGACTTTCGTATTTTCGTATTTTGGGACACCAAAGTTTGTTGAAAGACCTGGAGCTAGACCACCACCTCTTAAAGCAGTATTATTGTAATCTTACTTGAGTGTGTGAAAGAGATGGAGCTAAACGCCCTGTATAGCTCCATCTCTTTCTCACACTGAAGTAACATTAAAATAATACTGCTTTAAGAGGTGGTGGTTAGCCCCCTGGCTTGCAATGTGTATTGTGTTGTCTTGTGCAGTTATTGAGTTAAAAGTCTGATCTGTTTTAATGTGAATTATCACATGACAAATTCTAAATTTATTACACATACAAAAACTTACGCCTTTGTCCTGTGGGGGTAGGCAGAAACTATACAACGCCACCTACTACGATCCTTACATACTGTGTATTTTTGCTTCATTTACGTTCATATATCTGGTCATACACGCACGCCGTTTGCGAGTAATACGAACCTGACTAGATCAGATTTATTAGTCTGAAATTAACAACACGCAGTGAGAAAGTGTGATGATAAACGCTCATTCTTTGGTAGATACTGTTTCTGTGGAAAAATATTGCAAACAAGATACCATTTTCGTAATAATATTATTGTTATAAAGGAGATAGTTACGAGTAATTCGCAAAATGTAGAATAATCTCCATGTATGATTTAAATTTTGTATTTTTCAGTTAATTCCACTACTCACTAAAACCGTTTCACGTTTTGCCAACTAGCTTCAAAAATTACACCTTTCCTTTTAAAACTATGATCTTACATCGCTACTTAACACTTGAATACAAAGCTCGTCACTCACTGAAGCTTTCAAAACTTTAACCAAAACAAGGTTAAGAAATTCACCAACAGCCTCTATAAACTACGTCATCTAAGCTGATAGCACTCACCACAAAACAAGCAACTTTTACTGCATTAACTTCTCAAAAAAGGTATTTTCCACCCTCACTTTTCCCCTACTTTTCTTCACGCTTAACTAAGTTTGAAGAATATGAAAGTTTCCCGCTCCTTAAATTTTTCTTTGGTACAGTTTTGAAAATATAATGAACAGAGGCTGGTTACAGAATTGTTCTTTTCTTCTTAAATAGCTGGACTTGGTTGACAACTTCAATGAGTTTTGCTGAATTGGACTCTGGAATCGTTGTGTGATTGCAGTGCATCTTTTGCTTCAAATGCTTAATACCCATGTCATAATAAAAACTTAATGCTAACCATAAATATCAGCATTTAATATAAACCTAATCCGGCTCGAAGGACCATTTTACCGCTTTTAATTTAATAACAAATCTAGTTTTATTGAAATAACAGATTTAGTCATTATGTTGTCTGGCTAAGGTATTAAATATTTAGTTACGATAAGCAACATAAAAATAAGCAGATGCTAATAGTAAATAATGTGGAGAAAAGTTCGCCACGCTGGCCACAGTTAGTTTTCGTATAACTAGTGTACCCACATGAGGGCGTAAAAATAAAATATTATTAGCAGTCAAAAATCACGAAACTCCATAAAACAATATCCCAGTTCAACACTATTAAAATATAACAGAGAACTTTAATATTTATGCGCAGTTTTCGCAAATAAAACCTATTTTTTGCGGGATGCATTGAAACAGAATGTAATCTCTATGGGCAGTTGAAAACTCGCTGGCCTCCGCATTTCAGGTCATTGGTTTTATATAAAACGGCTCCTTCTCATATTTGTGGAAAATTCCTGAAAATATCATAAAGGATGGTAGGGAAAACATTTTTCATGGCTTCCGTCTCGAATAGTTTAGCCTTTCAAACGGACTTCAAAATGGAAGAGTTTAGGTTATAAAACGTAGCCTTATACTTCAAGGAATTTTGTGTACGAGATTTTACGGGTTTGAATGATATTTTGAATAGGGATGGATAGTCCTGTATTTTTGTAATATTCAGCTTTTGTCCTTTCGAAATAAAATTGAAGTGTCTGTTTGTAATGTCAAAATAACAGTGTTTTACTAAATGCAGAAAGTATATACGGTACTTATAACAAAAAAACAATTTAAAAAAAAATATTCTGTCTTTTTATTCCGGTTAATCTCCGAAACGGCTGGAACGATTTTGACGGGACTTTGAAAAAATAAAGCCAATGAAATTGTGAATAAAAAGTCGGATTTGGAAAATTCTGTTTGCTTTTGGTAGCCCAATTCTCGAGGTTGATTATAGGCTATTTAACATCACGCAACGACCCTAAGGAGCCGAGCAAAATGAAAAAGTCAAAAATAACGCTAAGCGAAAACGAAGTAACACCGCGGGCGGGCGATGCAACGCAGCAGGTCGGGAGACGAGGGAGTTTTATTAAAATGTGGCTATTATTTTAGTACCTATATTGTATATCTTAGGACTTCCTCGTGGAACTAGGCGCGGGCCACAGCTAGTAGAAAATAAAACTTCTTAATGGATGATAACATACCAGCCACGACATTCGCAATCAGTGCAATTCTGTATTTGTGTTTAATTATGATTTAAATTGACTGCCTCGTTGGTCTAGTGGTCGCAAGTGCTACTGCGGAGCATGAGGTCGTGGGTTCGATTCCCAGGTCGGGCAAAGTGTTATTGGATTTTTCTATCTGGAATTTCTCAGTAGCAGCCCGGAGTCTGGATTTGTGCCCGGTAGATAACAATAGGATCGCCCCCTATTACATGGGACTTAAACATAACTGGCGAAATGTGGGTGTACGAAAAGCAACCGATTTCAAAGACCACCCATCATCACCATTATCGGCCTAGCCTTTTGCCAAAAAGGTTGGGGTCAGCTTCCACTCTAGCAGGATGCAGCTGAATACCAGTATTTTATATACGAATCAGACTGGTTGTCAGACTTTCGGACTTCTGACTACCTGTAACGACCGTCAAAGATGTACGAATGCCAGCCGGGACCAACTGTTTTACATGCTTTCCGAGGCACGGAGGGGCTTGGTATGTTGTGGATGGTCACCCATCCACGAACTGACCTCGGCAAGCTTTGCTTAACCATAAAGATCGACCCGTGCGGCTGTGTTATTTAGCCACGAGACCCTCCCTAATAAAGTCATCATCTGGCTAGCCTTTTCCCAACTATGTTGGGGGTGGCTTCTAGTCTAACCGGATGTAACTGAATACCAGTATTTTAATGGAGCAACTGCCTGTCTGACCTCCACAACCCAGTTACTGGGTAATACGATACCCCTTGGTAAGACTCGTTGTCAGATTTTCGGGCTTCTAATATGTATTATTAAACGGAATAAAAATAACTATTTCATAACATTTTCTGAAGACGTGCTTCACACCTATGTAAAGAATTTGTCTTTTATCCTATCTAGATAAAGCAAAACACTATCTTCCGATAGGCGATTCTATCCACCAAATGTTGTGATGATACCAAAATTCCTCGACATTATTGTGCCTCGTTGTTTTAATGGTCGCAAGCGCTACTGCTGAGCATGAGGTCCTGGGTTCGATTCCCTGGACGGGCAAAGTGTTATTAGGTTTTTCCATCAGAATTTTTTCATTAGCAGTCCGGAGTCTGGATTCGAGTTCCGGTTGATGGCAATAGGCTCGCCCCCTATTATATGGGACTTAAAACTATAAGGTACATCTCTGCCTAACTTTTATGTTTACAGGCGCGATGTTATGTTACGTTATTGTGTACTAAATTGATCGGCTTAAGAAGCTGTCCATCATTGTGCATTTACACTAAAGTGGCCTTAGATATGAACCATCTGTCACAGATCTACTAGCTAGCTGAATTAATGACCTCTGCAACAATCAGTCATAAATGATTCATCGCTCAATAATGCTCCAGTAATCACTGATTAGACATGCTAACCATTTTAATGAGCTGTGTGTCTAAGGTACATAGGTTAGCTAGGAGATGATTGTAAAGGGATTTTTTATTTTTTCTTTAGGTTCTTCAACAATAAGTAGGAACTCACAGTGTTACTTTACAATTAGTACATTGCAAACTTAAAAGTGTAGTAATAGCACTAAATTATGCGCAGTTAATATCACAATTAATTAATTTAAACAAGTAATATACATGTCAAATAAAAATAAAAACATATTAAAAGCTAAATTGATTACCTACAGTAAATTATATATTAATTAAAGTAAATAGATAAAATTTAAACTTATTTCATCATTGTTTGTTCAAGGTAGAAATGCCATCTATTCTCTTCCCTTGGGTATTGCAAATTCTGCTTATCAGTAGTATAGGTAGCGATATATTTTTATTACAAGCTTTATATTAACTTGCTCCGTTCCTATGTGTTTCCTGCGTCTTTGTCATCCATTTTTCATTTGTATAACACCAAAAATTGGCATTTCATTTATGACATTGACATAATGAATGTTAGGGACAAAAGAAAACAATGAAAATTATGCTTAGCTGCTAATAGACCTAAATCAAGAACACTACAAATACAAATCAATTTGAAATACATCGACGCGCACTGTTCGCAATGTCTAAATAGGAGCGTCTCTATGAAGCAAAACTCATAAAAGGAGAAGGAGGGAAAGATATTCTATCTATCTCAAAGAAAGAAAAAAAACCGGCCAAGTGCGTCTCGGACCACGCACAATAAAAGGTTCCTTGAGGATACATTTATCTCAAAATCAAACTTAACATTGTAGTTGAAAAACATATTATCCCATACATCAATATAATTCGCGGTCAATTCTCCAAACTGCAAATGTAAGTTTGTAATCGCAAAAATTTTCTTTCAGAAAAAGTGTCTTAACAGACTAATAGACAGACAAATAGATGAAGTGATCCTATAAGGGTTTCGGTTTTTCTTTTTGATGTACGGAACCATAAAAAGAAAGAGGGAAAGAGTCTATCTATCTATTTATGTCATACTCGTAGAGGAAATGTCAATATGGTTAGAATAGAGAAAATATTGAAAATGTGGATGTGTGTGTGTGGTAACGGTGGTCATCAAGTGCGAGTTCTACTTGACGGTAAGTGGTCATTACCACCTGTGGACACCAGCTGCAGTAGCACAGGCATCGCAGTTGTGTTTCTATTCCAGCGACATAGCTAAAATGAGTAATTGTGGCACCAGTACCGGGTACCATTGCGGACATTTGCGGTGAACTATTTTTCAACCTTATTACAGTAATAAGTTCAGCGATGGTACTCTTCAAACTTGACTACGGCAAAGCTGCTTGGTATCACAAATAGACTCAACGGTAGTAAGATCAATTATTTGTCCAAAACATGCGTGTATAGGTCACCGTATGATTATGAACTTCATTAATTTATAATTTATCTTGCGAGATAATAAATTGCCGAAAAATTGTGAATTGCAACAAACCATTTACAATTTAACGTATTATTATTCGAAAGTTTATAAATCAACTCGACAAATTGTGAACTGATATCAAACTTGCATGCGACGAACGCACCATACGCTAATATTAATAGCCAAGAAACCGCGACCAACTTGGAAGAAGCGCTCGCTTGGCCCGCGCGCGGTTGGTTTTACGAGTGCTAAAATAGAGCAGATTGTGAACCCTGTTAGTAAGTGCAGGTTCATTCACAAATTGACGGTTTGACATGGATAGATTATAAACTATCGAAAATTAATATGTTATATTGTAATAAGTATGGTACAGTTCACAACATATCGGTGTTCACAATCTTACGTTGACATAACGAGTACATGGTATGCAAGATGTTACATTAAATTAAATTATATCACAGTCACCAAATTCTCCGGAGCTCCTTTATAAAGCCTTCTTATACTACTTCTAGAAACTTGTATTTTAATAAACTGTAGACTACATTAAAAATCAATGTAAGTAGTTTGTTTATTTGAAGAGTTCTCAATATTTTCTTTCTACGAATTTCGTTTGTATCAAACACTTGAGTTTGTTTCAGTGGACTATTAATTTAAACAAGTCAATAACAACTGTCTTTATTTACAAAATAGAAACAAAAATAGTATCAACAATTTCTTTTTGTTTTAATTTTTGACACGATCTTTACCGATTGTTATTGTACTAAATATAAGTGTGGCGATACAAATGTCGAAAATTACGCCACAGAAATTCCTCGGAAATTATAATATATTCTATGGAAATTACGCAAATAATTACAGCCTGATGTATGTTTATAGTTATATAAAAAGAATGCCGAAGTTTCCACGTCTTTTCTAGTTGGTACACCTAGGACCGCTACACCACAAACGGTGACCACAAAGTACTAAATACGAATTTAAAACATCATCGTGTTATTTCTGTCTCGTGGTTTGAAGATGATAGAGACAGGATGATGTTTTAAAAAACATTATCGCTAAACGCGTCAAATGATTTCTGATGCAAGCGAGCTTAAAACTTACCACACGCTACTTTATTTTACGCCTACATTCCATTTAAGTAGAACAATGAACAGCAAACAAAATAAGGCTACAACACAACTTGCATTAAAAGAAAAATGGCCTTAATATGGGTCAAGAAATAAGGTCGCATTGCCAGCATCCGGCATCGAGTAACGGTCTATCACAATTTACAAACTATCGTTCTACAAGTCAATTCCAATTCTGCTAGTAAAAATTCTTAGCAGTTTTGTAGTAAGATGGTCGCCGTTTCCGTTCAATAGTTTACTGCCTGGATTTTACTACGAAATGGTCTTGTTAGTTTAAAGTTCCTTTGAACTCTGTAAGACTGTCTTATCTAAACACTTTCATGAAGGGAAGGTTCTTTGAAATCGATGTCTTTTTGACGATGTTACAATATTATTTCCTAGTAATATAACATTCCGCCTCCCTCCCCCCGCCTTGTTTCCTCGGAGGGTTGGGCAGAAGTGTACCTATAGTACACCCACATTTCGCCAGTTATGTTTAAATCCCATGTAATAAAGGGCGAGCCTATTGCCGTCAACCGGGCATAAATCTAGACTCCGGGCTACTACTGAGACATTCCAGATGGAAAAATCCAATAACACTTTGCCTGACCCGGGAATCGAATCCAGCGGGGCAATTGCGTAACACATTATCAATAGGAATCGGTTTCATTTTGACAGCTCAACAACATTCATTGCGTTATTTACGTTTGAGCAGACTTTTTCGAACTTATGAAGCAATGAATTAGCAATTTGCTTCAAAATTATTCAGATTACGATTGATAGTGTGTTACGCAATTAGGGTACAGGACCTCATGCTCAGCAGTAGCGCATGAGACCACTAGACCAACGAGGCAGTTTTTTCCTAGTGATTGTGTTAAATAGGTCAAAAATTTGAGGAACTATTTCAAAAGTAGGTAGTTGTTTATGGCAATATTTACTGATTATTATGATGATGTAAAATAGGTCAAAAACTACGAACGATGCATGGAATAAACCCGCCATAATTTCATGACGAGTTGAAAGGGAAAATTGACCTGAACATCGTCATGAATAATTCACCACGATTGTTAAATTCTCCATTATTAATTTGTCATCAAACAGAATAACGCCGCTGCTTTTAGCCATAAAATCACTCCTTAGTTAAAAGCAAAATACCTGCAAAGTACATCTTGTTAAACGTAAACCACTACTCACCCTCTCAGAGATAACAAGCTCCACGTCACATAAATTCCACAAGCAACCATTATAAATTCCATAAGTACACACACAAAGTCGAAAGTGCCGTAAAGACATTACCCATAATATGGTACAAACATAAACTAATGGATTTTAACATTAATATCTCGTATCTATGTTAACTATGAACAAGAAGCATAAATCAGGAACTACCTTGAGGCGCATTAGCAGAGTAATTCGCATAAATTACTCTTCAACATAGAGGAACAAAATTGCAAGTAAACTTTTTAAGAATATTTCAATAGGTTAGATGTGATCGGACTGAGGTGCAATTCTCGATTCCCTGAAAGATCTTATACATATTTTACTTCATTGGTGGCGCATGTGTTGGATCATTCGCTCCCTTCAAAATGGTTGAGCTAAATGGTGTTGATCCATGCGTCATGGTCGTGAACGAGCGCCGTCAATTGGAACTGGTCATCCCTTAGCTGCCACGGCTTATTTTAATTATTTTATTTTTAAATTGTTTTTTTTTTTTGTTTCTGTTTGCTACTCGATACCCTTTAAACGTGTACGTTTTTTTACATCGTTCTATCATCTATCTGTACAAATAAAAATGAATGTTTGTATGTTTGTCTTCTATGCATTCCTAAACCATTGATCAGATTGTGATGAAACTTTGGTAGGGTCTTCTGAGGACGCCAACGAGGATTTTTAGTCCAAACATTACAAACAAACACTCTTTTACACTTTGTGGCATTTACAGTTAGTTTAATTATAAATTCAACATAATGATGTAACCAATATTTTTGTAACAATAATAATTTAAAAAAGCGTGTCCATGGAGTTTCTTGCCCGTTCTTCTCCATGGGTACCTACTACGCTTTGGAATGGGCAACTAGCTTCATATTTCTGACTGTCCGACTCCTTGACAATTCAAAAGTGCCTGTAGATGGTTTAATTGAAATAAATGCTTCGAGTTTGAGTTTGAACAATTAGTAATTAATAGCAAGGCAAGAAGGATTTTTTTCACTTATATAGCATACTTCCCGAAGGGAAAGCCGGAGGTGTTCCTACAGTAACCTCACATTTCGCCAAAGTCCCATGTAATATGGGGCAAGCCTATTGTCATCAACCGAGCACAAGTCCGGACTCTGCAATGGCAATTATGTACATATATAGTTAGAAGCGTATATAACCCTTCCACCAGCGACTGCCATTGTACAGTCACGAGCAATAATATATATACATTGAACAACTTTTAAAAGTCAGTTTCTCGCACTGTGTTGTTGCGAACATAGTATTTTGAAACCCATACTATTATGAAAGAGGTCTTATCTCAAAGTTGCAATCGTAATTCCACGAGAAAATTGCTTTTGAATTGTGCTAAGTGTGTGCTCGTAACTGTACAGCACCTAAAAAAATCTTAGTCTACAAACTTGTCAATTTTAACGTCAGATCACCAGTTAAAGCAAGATGAAAACGGCACCCTAATTGCGTAAGACACTATCAATCAGAATTTGAATCATTTTGGAGCATATTGCTAACCCATTGCTTCATTATGTTCTAAAAATTTATCTGCTCAACAACGTAAATAACGCAATGAATGTTGTTGAACTGTCAAAATGAAACCGATTCCTACTGTGTGTTACGCAAGCCCCGTTGATTTAAAATAACGGGTGCAGTGCAGGGGGCCAACCAACACCTCTTAAAGCAGTAATATTTTAATGTTACTTTACTGTGAGAAAGCGATGGAGCTATACAGGACGTCTAGCTCCATCTCTTTCCCACACTCAAGTAACAATTATTTCAAAGCGCTTAATTTTTTTTTTTTTTTCTTCACAGTTGGTGATACTTTATTCAAATTAAAGCAAGTATAGCTCTCTATTTGAATACGAAAATTATATATATCATACAAAATTTTAATCCCATTCTAAAGCCACAAACTATGTACTGGAGTGGAGTTGCTTGTAACCTTAAAACCACCTATTAAAGCAGCATTCCATTAAGGTGGAGAAAGCTACACAATATTTAGTCTGAAACAGATTTCAGAACCGTCTAGAGACCTCGGTTATCAAAATAGACTAACGAGAATGGTCCAATTTCAGCTTTCAGCTACTTTGTAGAGGTTTACGCTGCTATTTTGTGGTGACGGACGTTTAGTTAAAACCAGCTTATTAACCAGCCTTTAGGATTCTGGTGAGGCTCCCTCGATTCTGCAAAGCGTCAGGCATGTTTGCTGATGCAAGAGTCGATGACTTTCATGTCATTAGAAAACAGCTTCGCTGATGCGCCGAATTCGGGGGAGCGCTAACGGAATACTAAGGATGATCTCTGAGAGACCACAGTCTGCAGTGCTGGGGAGATTTTTCCAGCTTCATGTGACGAGATGACATTGTAATATTATTGACATTGTTGACATGAATGATTTTATTAATTGTATTTTGAATTATGTTATTTTTATTTTATTTTTAAATAAATAATTTTTTGTTCGAAATACTAACATAGATTTATGACGATGTAACTTACAATTATTTACAATGTAATTTGGTCTGAAATAAAAATAAATAAATTTAATTATACATATCTTACTTGGAAAGTCAAGTTTTTCAAGATGTCAGTTTGCCGCGTTACAGCCATTTCATAAAACTGTCAAAGAATGACAGCTGTGATTTGGAAATACGGACAATTTAATTTGGTAGCTAATTTGATAACTATTTGTTTTCCTCACCAGGTAAACATCACACACTACCGCATCCAGGGTAACAGTATGACACTGACAGCGTTTTTATTTCTTAGCAGTAAGTCCGGTTTTTGTAGTTTAAAAGTGTTACTATTAACTTGCGATTGACGGTAATTTGTGTAGCAGGGGCGTAGCCTTCATACAACCCGATTACTATCAGCTACCCTTCGGAACAACCACGCTTCTTAATGTCAACTATTGCCAAATAATATAGTACATCTTAAGATTAAAAACCTACAGTTTTTGTCTGAGTTTATGAGAACTGAACAATTTTTTCTTCGGCTTCCCTCTAATGATAATTGTAGCTGCGCCACTGGTAGTTAATATACAAGACATTTCATTTAAAGTTTAAAATAATGGTTAAAGGTTATTTTTGTAGCTACTAGACCAAGTAGACGGTAGGTTGCAGAATGTGTATTACTAAATAAATAATTGATTTTGTACAGTCAACAGCAGTATTTCGTTACCTCCTTATTTGATTGAATATAATAAATTTAAATATTTAAATATGGCTTAGATAACCAATGAATGCAGCTGTCTTACGTGCATCCAGAAACTTGGCATCGTCACAAATAGCTGTCAAATTAATTCTGTTTTTATTCATTTGTTAATATTATTTGGCAACATAGAAATATAACTTATAAAACTATGTCTGGCACTCTATTAACATCATTATGACAATAATTAAAATGTTATTAGCTAGAAGCTACGATGATATTGCCCATTAATGAATTTCACTGATCACACCTAAACGTAGAAAAATCCTTTCCCATAATATTTAACGAGCGTTCAAGGCAGATTACTCCCTAATTAATCCTCCAACTTACAAGCAGCGTTTCTGCAGTTTTTATCACGAGAAATAGTCTGGAGGGCCATTAATTTTATTATTAAATCCTCCTTTGGTAGAGGAATTAACAAGGAATTTAATAATGCCAAGTAAAACACTCTTAACAATTGATCGTGTTTTCTTAAGAATCCTTTTGCAATGTTATGCGTAGATACGGGGCGTTTTATTTCTTTTGTTTTTAGAGAGAAGAATGTTTTTAATTATCTGCACAGTATTAGCTATCCGGGTGATAAAATATATCAGGAGCAGGTAGTGTTTTATTTGTTAACCACAGTTAGCTTTCACCCTCCCTATAGTTCTTCTAAACATTCAACTACAATATGTGATAATATATTACACTGAACTACTTACACATTGAAGTGTATGGTGTTTACCTTACTCAAGACTGACTAGATAAGTTTGAGCGGCTTCAAAATGTTTGTATATGGTTCTTATACGGTTTGCGCAAATATGACCGTTTCCGAATTTCGTGTGAAGCTCAAGTGGTTACCAATTCGCCTTCGCCGGAATGCTCATATTCTTTCCTTTTTGTACAATGCACTATACGACTAAACGCCGACAGACTGAACACCGACAAGGCTTTATTTCGATGGGACTCTTCGCCGACAAGGCATCCTTATTTCTGGTTATTCCGAACCTGACCTGAAAATCCTAATCCTAGACGGTCGACGTCAGAGGCATCTCGAGGTTCGGTTTAGTTAGGTTCCTTTTAACCCTGCAGACAGAAATAGAAGCCCTGCTTAGCGGGGCTCCGTCGACCTGCTGTCAGTCTGTCGGTGAAGAGTCCCGTCGAAGTAAAGTCTTGTCGGTGTTCAGTCTGTCAGCGTAGTGTCTATTTGTGTTTAGTCGTACACTCGTACAATGCGGTCTTTTTCCCATCCAGCCCTCTCTCTTTCAAGAAATGTTTCCAGTATCTTGCGTATCTTAGTAGTTGCGAAACATGTGTGGTGTGACTATGAATGATAGGCTGAGGAATGATGTGATAAGGCAACGGTGCGGTTTAAAAGAAGATGTAGTGAAATAAATTGAAAGTAATATGCTTAATTGGTTTGGTCTAATTGAGGCGGAAGTGAGTGGTAACGCCGGGAGGGGACGCTCCGAACTTTCTGAATAACATCACCAATAAGGTCACTATAATATGTCCTTCTAGGGCGTCCCCTTCCGGCGTTTCCACTCACATTTGCCTTGTAAATACCTTTTGTTAGTCACCTTTCATTTATCCTCTCTACAAGATCAAACCATCTAAGCTCATAATACTCTTTTAAAATCACTACATCTTTTAAACCGCACCTTTGTCTTATGACATCATTCCTTAGCCTATCATTCTAGTTTTATTTAATGTGTATCGTTAGTTATTAAACTAGAATAAAGACTATTATTGGTAAAAAAATCTGAAAAAAAAAGCCATAACCTACTTTATAAAAAAAAACAACTCGCAAAAACAAAAGAATGTTGCAACAATACATTTTATTTTACCTACCATATCAAGGTATAGCTTAATCAGCCTACAATGTTTCCACTACTGGGACACAAGCCTCCTCTCCGTGAGAGGGAGTGGGCCGTAATCCACCACGCGGGCCAAATGAGGGTTGGTAGATGTCACATATCTTCAAATTTTTGCTTCTAGGACATGCCGGTTTCCTCACGATGTTTTCCTTTATCGTTTTGAGAGCAGTGGTGAAGAAATAATTTACAAAAAGTAAAACGCCTGCCTGGGATCGAGCCTACAAATCATAAGTGGGGGCCGTTACCACTGGGCCACCACTGCTCCCACTGCACTGCTCTCTTAACAAGTTATGATAAACCATATTTTCAAGGTTATTTGCAACAATTCATAACATGTTTTTTCTATAAATAGCTTATGGTTACTGCAAAAGTTAGTCAACGTGACCCAAACCACAGGAATTTGCTAATGAAACAATTTCAACTCAATTCCAGTGAACGACTTTTTTTGGGAAGCTCATTGTTTTTTGGTTAGTATGAAGGCAAAACTTGTGCTGTTGGTATTGTGGAGTTAGGTAGCAACAGTGTTGTAGTGAGGTCATCAACAGAATTGGTAATAAATTTATACAGCGTGCCCCTTTAATGGCGACATTAATGCATTAATTAATGTGATTGGTGCTTGGTGAGAAAAGTTTAAATAAATAAATTAATTAATTAATATAACACACGTATCGTACGTTTCGCGTTTTCGTTTTATGAAGATATTTTAATTTTATTAAACGTTATTATTTATTGATTTATTCACACTATTCTAAAATAGCGTTAAGATGGTATTTTTTATTGCTTTTTTTTTGCTCTTTATTATTTTTTTTAATGCTCTAAGGAGCAACCTGTTCTTGAAGAAATGTAGCGCAGAAGTCATTTGCTGGGGTCACGGATCATAACATCGCATTCGCGCGCATCGCAATTAAAACGAACAACGTGCAAAGAGTAGGCGAATTGAAGGAACGAAAGAGCTTTAATATTTAGTTTATTTGAACATTTTAATTTTTAGTAACATATCACCTCGTCTGTATTCCCCGAAAGGTTAGGCAGAGGTGTACCTATAGTACACCCACATTTTGCCAGTTATGTTTGAGTCCCATGTAATAGGGGGCGAACCCATTGCCATCAACCGGGCACAAATCCAGACTCCAGGCTGCTACTGAGAAATTCCAGATAGAAAAAGCCAATAAAATTTTCCCGACCTAAGAATCGAACCAAGGACCTCATGGTCCGCACTGGGGCTTGCGACCACTAGACCAACGAGGCAATTTTTAATTTTTCAATTTACGAATTATTTTATTTTATTATAATTGTTATGATTACTGGCCCCTAGCCCTACCTGTGTGATAATTAATATCGCCATTGTAGCGGAACGTTGTAGAAATCTTCCCGTAGGTTCCAGTAATTTACCAGCAGATTGGCCAAGCATTATGACTTTTTCCGATCTTATAGGGCGGCGATATTATGGGTCACACCATACATTCATAAATTCATGCCTTTTTCACAGGGCAGAAACTACTTTATGAACGGGACGAGGCAAAAGGAGTAGTCAGGGAAAAAATAAAAAAAAAGAAAGAAAGAAAAAAGGAAAGAAAGAAAGGGAAAAAGATAAGAAAGAAAGAAAAAAGAAAGGGAAAAAGAAAGAAAGGATGAAAGGAAAGGGAAAGAAAGAAAGGAAAGAAAGGGGAAAGAAAAAGAAAAGAAGAGAAGGGAGAGAGGGGGAGAAAGGGGTAGTATTAGGTATGTATGTAGGTAAGGATCACAGCAGCTGACGTTCTGTTGTTTCTGCCTACCCCTAAAATGAAAATCACAAAATTATGACTACTACTCTAATCTATACTAGAATTATAAATTCGAAAGTAACTCTGTCTGTCTGTCTGTATATTACCTTTTCACGCCTATACCACTGAACGGATTTCGATAAGGCAAGGCGATAGATGGCGTCCTGGACATAGGCTACTTTTTGTCACAAAAATAATCCTACAGGGGGTGATATATGGGGGGGGGGGGGGAGTTATGTGGCTTTTGGATACTTTGTATGTGTGTACTATTTTTTTTGTAATGTGCGTTTTGTTTGTGCAGAATAAACAATTTTTCTTTCTTCTTTTTTTTTTCTATGTATATAGGGGGATGAAAGTTTGTATGGGAAACCCAGCATTTCTCAAGTTAAGGATATTAAAATTCAAGTTTAAGCTTTTGGTAAAAAATTTAAAGAGGAGTTCAGTGTTTTTGAAAAATCATCCTCTAAGGGGGTAAAATTATAGGGGTTGATTTTAAAATTCACAAAATATATTAAAATTTATATCTAGGTACCTCTTTTTAAGAGATTTAAGGGATTGGAAATGTAGTCATAGTTTGTATCTTGAGGTAAAATTTAGTCTTTATTTCATCAAATTCGGTCAACTCGGTCAAAAGTTATTTGTCATTAGAGCGTGACCGGCATAATTTTAACTAAAGAAAGTGTCTGTCTGAACGCGATAAACTCAAAAACTACCAAACGGATTTTCATGTGGTTTCCACCATTGGACGAAGTGATTCATGAGTAAGGTTTAAGTGTATAATTCATTACGGTTTTTTGTAAACTGGCTGAATATGACAGTGATTATTGAAGATGTCGGAAAAAATCATGCGAACTGGGAGCTTTACTGGTGTGCGCCGCGTTAACCAATAGAGTTATATAAAAAAACGTGTTACAGAATTATTACATTGTTTACCTGAATAATACTTTTAAGCCCGGTAGCACGTACCCGTGGGATTTTGTCGTGTATGTCGGGGTTGGCTTCCAGTCTAACCGTGTTTCAGTATTTCACATGGAGGGAGTATCTATCTGACCTCCTCAATCTACAACCCAGCTCCCCAGTAAACGACACCCCTTGGTAAGACTGGTCGTCAGACATTTTTGGGTTTCTAACTACCCATAACGACTGTTAAAGAAGACAACTAGGACGTGCTTTCTGAAGCACGGAGGGGACTCGATATGTAATGCATAGTCACCCATCCACATACCGATCGCGGCAAGCCTTCGATCTTTAACCTTCGATCGACCCGTGCGGCTGTTATTATTACCATAATATTAAAGTCAGTGATAGATTAACCAAGTTCACGTTACGGCTAAAATAAATACAGTTATAATATTCCTTTCACTGAAAATAATTCCCAGCATATTAGAATTTTCGACAAAGTTTGCAGTCATTTTATACCTTAATACTACCACTAAACATCTTCAAAGTGAAGGATTATGTACAGTCAGCAAAATAGATAGGTATCCAGTTAAGCAATTAACAAGTCTTTGCACTTCTTGCAGTAGCATAATAACGTTTAAAACCTAACACACATTTTATTTTAGACCAAAATGGTTAAATTACGTAAGTCAAAAAAAAACCCTCATTATTGGTTCAAAAGTTTTGGAGAAAAACTTCTGAACGAACCTATAAATATACATATGTATACCTATGTATATATAATAGAATGCTCTTTATTATGTACACCATATGACCTATGTAAAGATTTTAAATAGGATGACACAATGGGCCATCTAATCGCTAAAAGCGATCTTTTTAAACACAACCTTTGGATGAATAGGTACTATCGAGGAAACTTACATCTGACCAATTTGTAAATAAAATCCCGTGCACACGATGACCACTTCTGTTAGCAAGTGTTACTATACCAGCCAAGCGCTGCAAGCAAGAATAGTCTTTACGGTATAAAGATGTTCGTTTGTCCCTTGGTACAAAGGCTACATAGATATGTGCGAGTCAGATACAGAACCTCTTTTAATTTGATTCGTTTAAAAAGCAGTTGAAGTCAGTTGCCCGGTGACCAATCTCGTTCATCGACTGTACGTTATAAATAAACTAAGCTGTACTAAGAAGAGCTTTACTTCAACGGAAAGTCAAAGACCTTTCAGAACATTTCGGGCATTTAATAGTTCATTGCCGTTAAACTCTCAACAATGCTATCAATGTATTCGTAATGACTTATTCAGTAACAATTTATTGTTATTTTACATGTTTTCATTAAAGTTCAATTTAGTCGAATTTCGATTATATTCAACTCTATCGGCCTGTATTTATTTCACTGCGGGACAATAGTTTTTTTCCACAGAGAAATGTTTATCCCGGGGATTCAACGTTAGTCAAATAAGTAATTTTCATATATATCTATGCAAATAAATAAAATTGAAGTATCTGTTTGTAATGTCAGAATAACAACTTTTAAACGGTCCTTATAACAATTTTTAATATTTTTGTCTGTCTGTCTGTTAGTCCCGTCTAATCTCCGAAACGGCTAGACCGATTTTGACGGGATTTCACTGGCAGATAACTGATGTTATGGCGGGTAACTAAGGCTTCTTTTATTTTAGAAAAATAATTAGGGTTCCGCGCAAAATAATTTAAACCCATGAAATTATGAACAAAAAGTCGGATTTGAAAAATTCTTTTTGCATTTGGTAGCCCAATTCTCGAGGATAGTTATGGGCTATTTAACATCACGCTAAGACCCTTAGGAGCCGAGCAAAAGGAAAAAGTCAGAAAGAACACTAAGCAAAAACGAAGTAATAGCTCGGGCGGGCGATTCAACGCGACGACGGTTGGCGACGGGTCGGAGGACGAGGGCGTTTAATTAAAATGTGGCTGTTATTTTAGTATATTGTGTATCTTAGGACAGCTACGTGGACGAAGTCGCGGAGCACAGCTAGTTTACCATAATTATGAACAATTAACAAAATGCACATACGTAAGCTACATTAACACTTATAATTGAAGCACTTTGTGAGGCTGGCTATTCGCTTTTGAAACCTTATGAGAGATCGTTTTAACTGTTAACAACACATGTCATTTTACTGGCATGTAGGTATAAGAAATAATACAATTTAATTAATTGGCTGATCCACGGTGTATGTATGTCAATACTGGCAACCGTGTGACGTGCGACCAGTCAATAATCTTGGTGTTTGTGATACAATGATTTTTTCATTAGTACAGACACCAACGAAACACTTCTTTCTGAAATGCTCTATTTTTCTTGGAAAATTGTTTTTGTGAGTGAACCATAAATGTTTTTTGAGAAAAAAAAAATATCAGCGGATGTAACCTCCCTGTTACCCAATCAAATAACTAGTTCACCATATTGGTAAAAATAAAAAGCATTAAAAAAAAAAAAACCGGCCAAGTGCGGGTCGGACCACGCACAATGAAGAGTTCCGCAGTTGGTATGAATTCATCCCAAAAACAAACTTAACATTGTAGTTGAAAAACATGTTCTCCCTTACATCGATATACATCACGGTCATTTCTCCAACTGCAAATGTAATTTAGTAATCACAAAAAAAAATATATATCTACTTAAGTGATAAAACTACACATTAACGATTTTCGAACTTTTTTCTTGACTTGACCTTGCTTCTTGCCAAATTTCATGATTTTAGGTCAATGGGAAGTACCCTATATGTTTTGATTTATTTGCGAGTATCGAAATATGTAGCATAAATGGCCGTTGTTTTATATTGTGTTGACTTAAAAGCTTGATTTTTTTAGAGCTTCAAGGGTCCATAGACTTACGTATCTAATATTAATTTCAACTTGATACCTCCACGCGTTTCTGAGAAAAAGGCTCTTGACAGACTGACAGACAGACAGACAGGCGGACAACGAAGTGATCCTATAAGGGCTCCGTTTTTACTTTTGAGGTACGGAACCCTAAAAACAGCCTGATTGACAACCTTTCGGTGATTACAATATTTAATAGCTTTATAAAACAACGCTGTTCCTGACAGGATTAAATTGCAATATCCCGAGTTGATTGGAATCCTTATAACCAGTCAATATTAACATAGGTAACGGTAAACAAAACCAAAATAATCAATTTTCCCACAAAAGGCTGGCAGTTTTTAGCTAACGATTTCAAACATAAATATAAAAAAATCTTTTTTACTTTTTTTTTATTACAACTGACTGACGGTTTCTATTCAGACTGTGCGCTTTTAAAAACTGACAGGTTTGCATTCAAGAGAAGTTCGTACTCGAAAATATCGTGAACACAGATAGATCGATGGGCTTATAATCGACGATACGGTGGCGACACGACGGACGAGTAAAATAATTAAAATTTGGTGAGTTCTATTGCTTAGATAACTTACCTTAAGGGGGAAGCGCTAAGGTAGTCCGCAAAATCATATTTTCTTTCGTTCGTGTTTTTCGTATTTTCTTTTCTTCTTTTTCTTTTTTCTTAATTTCTTTTTTTTTCATTTTCTTTTTTTCTCCTTATTTTTTTTCTTTTTTTCTTAATTATAATCATTAGAATCAGTAACACAACTCCTTAAGTTAGTATAATCCTCAAATGTCAAGATTTCATGAAATAGTCATTCAATAGGATTACTTCGTCTTAGAGAGTAGTATTGATGACTGTAGTGATTATAATTCTGTAAATACATATTTTGTTACGGTCGCGAATCATATTTTAATCAACATAAACTGCAAATTGCAAAAAACGTAAGAAAATTTGAATTTCGCGGGCTATCCTGGCGCTTTCGCCTTAACGATAAAGCTATTGTATGAATGGCTAATGAAGACTATGAAAACTGGCAAGCTGCCAGGCCATTTAGCCAGTGTGCTTGATTATCTTAAAAATAAGCCTTCTAATTACGCTAATATTTGTGACTTTTATTTTCACTCCTGCTAACCCCGGAGGGTTAGGCAGACTGAAGTGTATCACATTTTGCCAGTTATTTTTTAGCCCCATGTAATAGAGGGCGGGCCTATTGCCATCAACTGGGCACAAATCCAGACTCTAGGCTGCTACTGAGTAATTTTTGATAGAAAAACCCAATAACACTTGAGGAAAATATTATGTTAGTTCCATACACAAAAAACATTTGGTTGACCCAAATAAACGGATCTGATGCCATGAAAAAGAAATACCCACAAGCCAGTCTCCGAAAAAAAAAACGATCACCGAAAAATCGTAGCCCTTAAAAGCAACGCTAGTTATTTTCTCTTTTATATTTTTTTATATCTATCGTCAGAATACTGTTTTTCATTCACCGCAGTTGCATTTTATCGGTGGCCTTTTTTGTGCGTTGGCCTGATTCTGGCGATACCTCAAAGTCGATAGATTGATAGCCAATTAAGACTGGGTTGAAAGTTGCAGGAAATTGTGGAGATGCGGCTGAGAGTCTTTAAGTACCGTATTATATTATGCTTATTATGAAGTGGTTGGGATTTTGTGATGTCATTACGGGAGAAAATCTAAATAGACATAACAACATAACATCACGCCTGTATTCCCTGAAAGGTTAAAAGCAGAGGTGTACCTATAGTACACTCACAATTCGCCAGAAAATCGAAAATCGAAATAGATTTTCTGATAAAACCAGTAAGGGACTTACTTAAACTGCAATATTAAATGTTGATGTACCTAAGTCACAATCACAACACAATACACATAATGTTTGTCACAACATTTAATTTAATTTTGTCTCTTCAAAGTGAGAGTGAACAGGCTTCTTCTGGGTAAGCTCGCTCCATCGTCGACTTTGTCTCTGTCATCTCTGACCTAGACTAGAGTCAAGAGCAAACCTATCTCAAATAAAAAAAAAACAAGGTTTTTTATATTTAGCACCTTTCATTTATTCTCTTAATTTATTAAAACGGACACACACTCCCTATAATTATGCTTAATATACGAGCGTATGGCACTCGTGGGCTGCAGCTAAAAATAAGTAGTGGTGGTCTTTCTATCTGTCTGTTCGTCTGTCACAGCTAATTTGCTGCGAATCTAATAGACCGATTGAGTTGAAATTTGGGACACATATCAATTTATGTGGCCCAAACACTGACGTTTTACGTAAAATAATGCATTTTAAATATGCTGGTCATTTTTGGAGGCAAATCAGAAAATTAAAAAAAAAAACAGTTTTTCAAACTATACCGCGTGACACACCAAATGAATAAAATCGAATCGAATCTCGAATATTTTTTTTTACATTTTTAAAATAAATAGTTTTAAATTTATTTAAGAAAATAGGCGAAAATTGACTGTAGCTTATCTCCGAAACTGCTGAGTCAAAAATTGTGAAAAAAATACGGAAAATAGTTCTATACTTATAAATTACAGGAAAACCTATAAGAAGTCTATGGTCTTAAAAAAATACGGTAAATCTCTCAATATTGTGCGTACAAACTTAGATTTGCAGTTGAAATTTATGGGTGAACATGTTTTTCAACCATAATGTTAAGTTTGCTCTTGGGATAATTCTGTCTCTTCTTTCTTCATCTAGCTACAGAACCCTTCATTGTGCATGGTCCGTCACGCACTTGCTCAGTTTTTTTTTTGCTGTAATGCCAATAAACGCACTTTTCTTTCTTTCTTTCTTTAACTAGCAAGAAAAAAAAAGACCAATCAAATCTTAGACATAATTGACTCAAGGATGAAACCTGAGAGCCTAGATAAGTGGCAAACGCTTTCAAAGCGATTCATATCTTTTTCACGACTTTCAACAGGATTGATATTTAAGCTTTTCGGTAGCTTCATCATCATCATAATTCCAGCCGACAGATATCCACTGCTGGACATAGGCCTCCCGCTAGTACCGCCACTTCGACCGGTTCTGTGCTTCCCGCTTCCAGCGAATTCCTACGGCTTTCACAAGAACATCAGTCCACCTTGTGGGAGGCCTTCCATTGCTACGACTTCTGGTACACGGTCGCCACTCCAGAACCTTACGACCCCATTAGCCATCTGTTCTGCGAGCAATGTGCCCTGCCCACTGCCATTTCAGTTTGGTAATTCTCTCTCTCAGTTACCTTATGTTAACACCTCGCATGTGTGTGCAACTAGTGCATGAACACATAAGCAGATGACGAATCACGTCAGCGTGGGATATTCCAGAAGTCTGCGCAACCGAGGCGCGCACACGACAGGCACGCTCTCTTTAAATTTCACTCAAGTTATTTTTTGACAAGAAAAATGTCACTTTATTATTTTACACGAATTACGTTATGTTTTAAATTTGTTTATTATATTACCTACGTTTAATTGGGGAACCGTTATTATTACTTTCATTCATCGCCCGACAGCGAAAATCATCGCATATACACCTTGGTTTTCCTGCGGATATTTTTATTTCTGATTCGATCACGTAGGAAAACTCGAAGCATAACCCTCTCCATAAAGTCCCCCAAAGGGGAATGCAGAGGGCTATTCTTCCTATTCTTCGGTAGCTGATGTCAGTACAATACAATTTTGACTTTTCCAGCATCGATATCGCTGATATAATGTCACTCTGTCCAGGCCCCCTAGGCCTACAAGAGATCTAAATTTCTATCACTGACTAAGCAAGCGTGGTGATTAATACTCATTCCACCTTTGCACGAGGCTTTTGCCACGCAGTGGGAAATTTACAGGCAATTTTATTACATGCAAAAACGGACCTCTAAACACCTCTAACGTGTCCATTCCACAGCAACTCCACAAACAACCGGGCTTGGACACCATTAACATAAAGTTAGCAACGCTTCATTGCATTTGGTTAAAGACTCGCCACCGCTGAAACTCTGAAACTTTCAGATCGTTAGGGCGTTGAGTCGTGGAATTTATGAATATTATCGGTATTTCATGTTTAGGAGAATTTGTATAGTTGGCTGTTTATAAATGTTATGCTGGAGGGATATTTTATTGAAAATAAAGTTAGCTTTAATGTAGTTAGTTTGAATTAGGTTTTGATGGAAAAGAAATTCGGAAATGTTTCCCGGAAAATTTTCAAATTCGGGAACAACTGAACGTTCTTTTTTGTACAGGATTTTTGTATGAACTAATGAAAGGACAGGGCACCGTCTGTCAGGGCAGCTATTAATAAATAAAAACGGTACAGTACTTTTTTATTACCTTATTAAAATTAGCCCGACTTCCAATTAAAACAGAAAACTAAAACAAATATTAATAAAACTTTCCCAGCTTTGATAATTGGCTACAATTAGCACCTGCTAATTGATTGTTAGCCGAAAACTAAAAGGGAAAGGTGTGTTCTAAAACAATAAATAATGAACTTAATTAATTACGTACTAATTACTAAGTAGATAAATTAATGTTTCTTTGAACTATAGCTTCTTATTTTTAAAATTTAATTGTATGTTTGTTGTGTTTTAATTCAAAACTAATCGCCTTTTTAGGGTTCCGTAGTCAACAAGGAATGCTTATAGTTTTGCCATGTCCGTCCGTCCGTCCGTCCGCAGCTTAGCTCAGAGACTCTTAGTACTAGAAAGCTATAATTTGGCACGGATATACATTTTAATCACGCTAATCAAGTGGTAAAATAAAAACATGAAAAAAAAATTAGGGTACCTCCTGTACACGTAAAGTGAGAACGATTTTTTTCTCGTCTACCCCATGGTATGGGTAATGTTGGATAGGTGTTTCAAAAATATTGCGGGTTTGTGATAACAATTTTTCGATTATGAGATCTGTTTCTGAAATATTACGCTTTAAAGTGCTCATTTTTGATAGAGTCAAGTGTCCCCCCTCCCCCAGCCAGCCAAACGGTTAGTTTTGGATATCTGAAAAAATTCACGGTAGTAGTTTAAGCAACGAAATTAAAAGGAAAACTATCACAGTTAACACAGTAGGCTTCATAAGTTTACGAGTAATAGTCGGCTAACTTATATTTGCAGATGGAATGTATGAGAGAACATGTTTTTCAACTACAGTGTTAAGTTTGTTCTTGGGATAAATTCATCCCAACTATGGAACCTTTCATTGTGTGTGGTACGACACGCACTTGGCCGGTTTTTTTTTGTGTGGAAATAACGTTGATTAAATTAACTAGATATAAATATTTTGTTTCAGATTTTGATTTCAAGTATTTCCTTTAATGTAGTTTTCGGAAAATTGACATATTTTCTAGAAATAATCTTATTTCCATCAAATATAATAATTCCGTGAGTATTGATGGTTTTTACGACTTGACAAAACATGGAGTTTTATTATGGTATCTAAGTTAAATAATTAGTATTTATTATATACTAAGGGACAAGTGACATAATATATATATATAATACGTATATGTATAACGTACATTTAAGTATATGTGTGTGTGTATTCGGATGCATATTTACCTAAAGTTGAGGTGTTGGCTAATGTGGAATGCACTTTTGTACCGATCGTAAAAATTTCGCGATTCTGGAATTGATAAATTTAGTACTTTTTGACTATAGAATCAACACGCACTACCCTTCCTCTTACACCCTACATACACATATATTTGCATCGGAGGTCAAAAATGAATTTCAAGCATAAGAATAGGTATTTTTTAAATATATAATACCACATCTTTAAGAAGTTGTTTCCATACCATGTATCCGATTAGTTGTGCATTCCCGGATTTTCTGGAATCCCGGGATTTATATCAAGAAAAAAAAATAAGAAGCCGCTTCCATAATCTCTCAGCGAAAATTTAACTTTAGGTAAATATGCATCCGATTATCCGATCACGAGACATAATATTAATATGTCACCGTATGATTATGACATCTATTGGCAAGGTTATAAATTATCTAAACATTGTGAACTGCAGCAACCCATTTATAATTTATCGCATTATTTTTCGGTACTTTATAATATATCCATGTGAAACCGACAAATTATGAACTGGTATCAAGATTTTGCGCTAATACTAAATAGACAAGTAACTGCAATCAACTCGGAAGCAGCGCTTGCCGATTGTTTCCGCGGCACCGCTCGTTTCGCTCGCTCGGCTTGCGGGCAGTTAGTCACAGTTCTAATCAATCTAAGCTAACCCATTTGGTCGGGTTGCCGTGGCATAGTTATGCTACCAATTCGGCTACCGTTATGAGCGACCAAGGACGGTTCACAATTTTACGGGTGATAAAATCGGACAGATTATGAACCCTGTCGATAAGTGCAGCTTCGTTCACAATTTGACCATTTCATATTGATAGGTTTATAAACTACCTACCGTGGTGATAATATAGATAGATTATATACTAACGATGTTCATAATCTTACGGTGACACATACATACACTTTCCGGAATTAATTCTATAAATAATAGCAAAAATTGCATCAAAATCCGTTGCGTAATTTTTAAAAATAACGCAGTCACACAGACAGACACGGAAAACGACTTTAATTCATAATATATATTAGATTATTCAAAGATAATTGCCACGTATTGAATTTTGATCAACATACAACTTACAAAAAAAAAAAAACTGGCCAAGTGCATGTCGGACCACGTACAATGAAGGGTTCCGTAGTTGGGATGAAGAAAGAAGAGAAAGAACTATCCGAAGAACAAACTTAACACTATAGTTGAAAAACATGTTCTCATCATGTTCATACATTCCCACTACAATTAATGTAAGTTTGTACGCACAATATTGGGAGATTTACCAAATTATGTTAAGACCACAGACTTATTATAAATTTTCCTGTAATTTCTGTTTTTCTCTGTGATTTTCTGTATTTTTTTCAAAATTTTAGGCTTAGTAGTTTCGGAGATAAGGTCCAAGGTATGGTCATTTTTCGTCTATTTTCTTAAATGACTTTAAAACTATTTACTGTAAAATTATATTAAAAAAATCTATTCGAGCCGCCCACAGTAAGCCCTTTCATTTAATATGTCACACGGTATAGTTCGCAAAACTTTTTTTTAAATTTTCGTATTTGCCCGCCAAAAGTGACCCCCATATTCAAAATTCATTTATTGACGTGGCACGTCTGTGTTTGGTTCACAGGAATTGAAATGTGTACCAAACAACAACTTAATCGGTCGATTAAATTTGTAGCAAATCGGCTGTGACAGATGGACAGACACACGGGTGATTCTTAATGGGTTCAGTTTTTCCTTTTCTTTGAGGTACGGAACCCTAAAAAGGAGCAGCGTAAACGCGGGATAAGTGATTACGCAGTAACTCGTAAAACTATCGTGAACATAGCAACGCAGCATTATTTTAACTGACGAACTCTATGTACACTTTGTAGACGCCTTTTGCTGTGCACAGCCATACAAACGGTTTTTCATGGAATTCTCATTTTATTTTACAATTGTGTAAACACCATTGTACTTAAATCCTTTCCTTCCTCCCCCATTCAAGATAAAATAAAACACCGTCATCACAACCTCACAAAAGCCAAACTATTTGTCAAAACAAAACGAAAATTTAACTCAGAGATACCTTTGGGAAAATTCCCAATAACTACGCAACAAATTCCCAGAAGGTATCTTTGAGTACGCAACAGCTTCAACGTCCTATAATGGCCTCTCTAGGGAAAACAACAAAAAGCCACTTCGAATACTCAATTACCATCCAATTGAGAACAGGATCGAAATAATAAAATTTTAACTACAATAGACAGAAAGGTCGTAATGTGAATTTAATGAGACCGAATACAAAGTTGTGGTGAAAGGGTAAATTAGCATCGTATACATTATTATGTTCCTAATTCTTAAATATGCTGTTAGGTTTACCTCCTCCTATGGACATCTGCTGAGTGGAAGCCTTCTGGTCGCAGCCACGACGTGCAGCTGTCGACTATTTCTGTTTTGTGCTCGTGATTATACGAGTACACTGGGCAATTTTTTTACCACTACCCAAATTTTCACAGGATGTTCTACCCATGAATATGAACAACTTTCACTATGGGACCAACTCTTAAATCACGTAAAAAAATCTGCTGTTTCATACATACTCGACCAAAATGTAGGAAAATTTGATAAAAAAAATTGTACTGTATAATGTGGATCTATTTTGTTTTATTTTTCTGATTACTCTTATCTTTTTGTATGCACGTGTTTCTGTGACACAAATAAATCTATTTTTTTTTTGTTTCTTTCTTTTCAATACCCGAGACACCGCAGCTATGAGGCCATTTGCGGGATGTTCGAAAGAGTTACCGTAGCCCCTGGCACAGGCAACAGTAGGAACACGGGTGGGTTTTAGTCAGTAAAATTCTGACACTCCCTCCCGCTCCGCCCGAAGCGGGTGAAGTTATTTGATGATTTCAACCCAAAAAAAAAGTATATTGCCATCCCAGAGTCTGAACTAAAAGTCTAACTGCTGGCTTTCTAAACGCGTATAATTTTTGTATTGTACTTTTCATTTGTGCAAAATAAACTGTTTTACTTTCTTTTCCATGTGCATCGTCTTCACTTATTGATATAATTAATGTATACAAAATATTGTAAAACATTAAAGACTAACGATGGAGTTTTTTGCCTATTCTTCTCCATACAAAACTATGTACCTTTTGGAAGAGGCGACTAGAATCAATTCTATTTGCTTGTTAATCTTTGACATTCAAAAGTCAAACTCAAAGTCAAACTCAAACTCAAAGAATTTACTTCAATTAAACCAATTACAGGCACGTTTGAATTGTCAAAGAGTCAGTCAGTTAGACAGAAAGTTGAAGCTACGAGGAGGGATCAAAAAGTAGTGAGAACGACATACTCCTTGGTAAGAAAAAAAAAATACTGGCAGGCATAGCTCAGATACATATTTGTAATATTAATAAAGAAAAAAATCTTCGATTCTCTTTTGTTTTTTTCTGATTGTAGTCATTTGTTTGCTTCGTGTCGGAACGTGTTCTCGAAAATGGAGAAAAACGAAGTGCGAGCCGTTATTAAATACCTCTCTTTAAAAAGTTAACGACGCAAGAGATTCATTGCGATTTGGAGGCAACATTAGAAGAATCTGCTCCGCCGTATTCCACTGTCGCAAGGTGGGCTTCTCTATTTCGAGTAGGGAGAACGAGCACGGAAGACGAACATCGTTGTGGCCGTCCATCGACGTCAGTCACCCAAGAAAATGTTGCGAAAGTCCAGAAAATTGTATTGAGCGATCGAAGAGTTACCATCCGATACTTAATTCAAGAAACGGGCATTTCATATGGAAGTATTCAATCCATATTGAAACAATCTTTGAATATGAGAAAAGTTTCCGCAAGATGGGTGCCGAGAATGTTAACCGACAGTCAGAAACAAAATCGACGTGATATTTCGAAGATATTGTTGGACAAGTTTCAAGAAGATTCTGAAAACTTTTTGTCTCGTTTCGTAACAATGGACGAAACATGGGTCCATCATTTTGATCCCGAGACAAAACAGCAATCTTCGCAATGGAAACGGTCATCATCACCGACCCCGAAGAAGTTTCGTGCCGTGGCATCGGCTGGCAAGGTTATGGCCTCAATATTTTGGGACTCAGAAGGGAATATTGTTGATTGATAACCTGGAGCGTGGAACCACTATTACAGGCCAATATTATGCAGCTTTAATTCCCAAGTTGAGGAATGCCATCAAAGAGAAAAGGAGAGGGAAACTTCGAAGGGGCGTGCTGTTTTATCACGACAACGCACCCGCGCACAGGTCGGTAGTTGCGATGGCTGCCATTCAGCAAGCTGGCTTCGAATTGGTTGACCACCCCCCTTATTCACCAGATCTGGCGCCTAGCGATTTTTATCTGTTCCCCAAATTGAAAGAATACTTAAGGGGAAACAGGTACGAAGACGATAACGAGGTGATGGATGCCGTGGAGAGCTTTTTGCAGGACCAAGACAAAACTTTTTTTTTGAAAGGGATTGAAGCCTTGGAAAAGCGCTGGACTCGGTGTGTAGAGAGACTTGGAGACTATGTAGAAAAATAAATTATTATGTTATCAATAGTCATTACATTCTATCTCATGCTCACTACTTTTTGATCCCTCCTCGTAGTTGCCCATTCCAAAACGTAGATCTCTATGGAGAAGAACGGGCAAGAGACTCCAAGGGCACTCTTGTGCCTTTTATGTGCCTATTTGAAATAAACGATTTGACTTTGTGCCTGTGAAGACTCCGGCAACCTATGCCTACTCTTTAACTAGAACACACCAGCAACGCTGTTCGGTGGCATAAATCCTCATAAAGAGCTCTACTACTACGAAAACGCTTGATTAACTTACTTACAAAACAGTAACGGGTAAACTGAATTGTACTAGCGATTTAGTCGAATTAGTATGGCCAAGAGTAGACTAAAGTCCATGGTAAAACCAATTAGCCGTAGCCACATTGGATGGCTCTTTGTACACACACGCTTTTCTTGCCATGAAAAACTATACGGTTTATGCGCCGTGTGTAGGCACAGTCGTCAGTGTTGTATGGATCACTATGGAAGCTTGTTGAGAGACACGTTTTATCTACGGCGCCGCCGCCGTTTATACTTCTTGTGTAGGCACGGTCGTCAGTGTTGTATGGATCACTATGGAAGCTTGTTGACGGACACGATTTCTCTACGGCGGTGCCGTTTATAAGCCGTATCGTAAAGAAACCGTGCCGTGTACAAAGGGCCTTAGTTTGGCCCTTTGGCCGTTTGGTATAAACTAGATTATCCCAAAACTGTGTGTTGCCGGTATAAGTCCCCTGCATACGTTTACGGTCTTTTTAACCTATTTATAATACGAGCAACGAACTTAATTACCTGCTGGTAAAAAAAAAACAAATAAAGCTACGGATTTGTACCTGCTGAAGTAAATAGGAATAATTTCCGTGGGCAGTTAGTAGAATCCATTTCTGCCACCATAAAAATCTTGAACCATACATGAACCCATAAAAAGTTTACGGTCTATAACATAACCAGGATTCTTCGTTTCTTTGAGGGTAATACAAATACAAATATTAGTCTAATAATATAACTAGGTCTTCAGGAAGTGTTGCCCCCTTGTCGCTACGTCACTATGTGCTAGCGACCGTTTCCGGGGGCCCATTATTGAGTGTGCAAGTCACCCCCTGCCATTTTATCCGTATATTGTATTTATAAAACATTGGTCAGGCAGGAGCCATAGTAATTCCATAGTCCACCCGGGTAACTAGTCCATTTTAGCCAACCAAACCCATAGTCCAATCATTATTTTTATTTCCATATCCTGTAATAGTCTTACACTAACCGGGGGTTGTCCTTGGGTGCATTTGCACAGCGCAAACAGGGATAATCGTCGGGTGGGGCTTAATTACTTTACGTTTAGAGCCTGTAACGAGCCTCTCGAGTTGGCTTCGGCCCCTCGTACGCCTTCCAAAGATCAAGGACCCTTGGTCCCGAGAAACGTCAATAACTAGGTCTTAAACATCTTCTAGGATAAGAAACGTTAAAACAGATTTGGTGGACTAAGTAGGTACTTTCTGTAAATCGTGGGTGTTTGCCGTCTACTCTATTTTGGATCTTTAATTTTGTCACGGGTAGTCGGAAGTTCAGAATCTGACTGAACAAATATTTATCTACATATCTATTGCTCATTATTGTTAAATCGAACAGGCTCGATGATATAACATAACAACATGCAGTCGCGTCTTATGAAGCCCAGAAGAGACTAGACAATATGAATAGACCCTGGATGCCGAATCGCTCTCTCACACAGCTCAAACCAGTAAACTCATCATCATCTGCCTGGCGTTTTCCAACTGTGTTGAAGTCGGCTTCCAGTCTAACTGGACGCAGCTGAATACCAGTATTTTACATGAAGTGACTGCCTGTCTGACCTCCATAACCCAGGTAAGTA
Source organism: Fissipunctia ypsillon (assembly GCA_947568875.1). Lineage (NCBI taxonomy): Eukaryota > Metazoa > Arthropoda > Insecta > Lepidoptera > Noctuidae > Fissipunctia > Fissipunctia ypsillon. The sequence continues at coordinate 18,821,743 of OX387659.1, forward strand.
CTGGGTAACACGATACCCCTTGGTAAGACTAACCAAACTGATTGTATTAATTCCTCCATTTACAAAGCCCATTTGCAGGACTGCAATCGTCGTGAAAACGAGCCAAATCAACACTTCGATAAACAAATGAAGTGCAAGTACTACCCATGGCGAGTTAATTCCATAAGGCTGGTTACACACTAAATAACAACCGGCCGCCCGCTGCGTCGCCCTCGCATCGTTAGTGAAGTCTGCTCGTAAACCGCCTACATTCCTATTCGACGGAATATTCCCATTGTTTCCAAATGGTATTTCTAATAAATGCCCTGTTTTAGCTGTAATTGCATTGTAGTTTGCCAATTATCTTGTTATTAACTGAAAATACGGATTATCATAATTTACCTACCTTAATATTTTAAGGTCGTCCATTCAGATTATGATTTTTGAAATCAGAATGCCAATTCTCGTGATTAAAACCTCTAAAATCTAGTCGCAAACACTTCATCGACAATCAAATGACAAAAATGTAGCCTAAACATACCATTTTAACAGATTCAGACTGCATTTAGTATGTGAACGTTTTAAACATACCTACGGGAATTGATAGTGGTGCTTATTTTGTTGTAGATGAAATGCTTGGCTAACGTTTTTTAATAGATTAAAAAAAGAAGATGAAAGAATAAAACTGTCAACATCATTAACACTTGAGTGTTTGCTAAGCTGACATCAACTGAGATGTCGCGGTCGTCTCACATCATTTCCTGGATCATAAATCTTACGTAGCAGCTGTAATTTTCATTTTAACTTTTACATATTTTTCTTGAAAAAGGTAACGCATTTTGAAATATAAGGTGGCAAACTAAGTAAATTATTGAATGTTCAAATTAAGATTCAGCCCGACACTTTTTTTCTAGCTGTCGATGGTTTTCGAGTTATAAATAAGCGCGCTAATGCATAGTTGTTTATGGAACCAAGATCTTTAACGCGGCTTGTGGTAGGAGTAAATTGGCAGAAATTATGAAGTAACAGTTTCTATCATCGAAAGTTTTCGTTTTTGTTTTTAATACAGAGCCATCTAGTATAGTTTTTAGCTTGCTTTAAAATCTACCACCATACTAGATGGCTCTGTATACATAACATACAGCGAAAGCAACTTCGTTCCAACCGGGTGTCCCACACGACACCTCCTGACTTTTTGTTATGTACAAAGAAGTAGCTACCTACATATTATACATTACTTCATGTTAAGTCGTCCTAGCCTAAATGTGTAGTAATTTAATAGTAGATTGTTTGCCAAGGGAGCAAAAAACTATTTTAAAGTCGAGAGTGTTTCTTTGAATCCAGAGCGCAGCGAGGCATTCAAAGTATGACATTCGAGCTTAAAATAGTGTTGGTCCCGAGATGGACACTACTTTTTGTCATCCTTTATCAGAAAAAAAGTAAGTGCAACTTATGAATAAGAATAGTACGTTTATTTATTTACATAAATTAGGATCAATAAGACATAAATCATAGAAATAATATGTTTTTATAAAACTCAAGTAAAATCCGAATTTGAGTAAACAATTACGAACGAAGGCGGAATGCAATTCGCGAGATTTTTTATTTTTTCACAAACTTTATTTTTTTTAATTTGGCTCGCGCGCGGTTTACTTTATCAAACAGTCTGTTACTTGTTCAAACAATGTTCGTGATTGATCTCTTTGGTGATTGGAACTTTTACTAACAATATCCACATTCCAAATTCAAATCACTTTTAGTCCCCTAGGGATGAAAGAGCTATTTTAGTCCCTGTTTACGAAGAATTAACTAGCTCTTTCTGAATAGATGTGATAAAAACATATACAACGTGGATCTGGACGTACGACATTAAATTAAAACAAGCACAGTGCACATCGAAACATTTTAAAAAACGAAGATTGTTAGTTAATGGAATATTTAAAAAATGCATTTTTCAAACAAAACAAATAGCAGAATCAACTGCATAAAAAGTTGTTTCTAAAATGATTCTCTTTACGTGGTTTAAAGGAATGTCAATCGTCCTTTTTTTTGTTTTGGGGTGGAAAATCCTCATGGATGTCCTCCATATGCCTATCCAGACTCTTACTGACTAAAAACCACCCCGGTGTTAGTGTTCCATCTCACACCTACGCCAAGGGTCGCGGGAACTTACGATCCTTCTGCAACCCCCGGCTGGTGCCGGCCCGCCACGGCGGGCCTCTCCTCGTGTCGAAGGGGGAGTGAGGTGTTTGACTTCCCCCGCAACGTCTAAGAGGGGCGTGCGTGGAACACTACGCGCCGCCAGCTCGGGTCCGATGTATGGGGGGCGACGGACGATGTCATGTCAATCGTCCTGTTCCAACTTGTATAATTAATAATCGTGACTAACTGATTCATGAACGCAGAGCATAATAAACAAACTTGAAATTTTGCGCACGGCTTCCTTTTATAATGTAAGGGAGCACAAGGGGTTTCTGAAAATCGCCCTTTAAGAGCGTTTTATCGTGCGTGGGCTGGCAACGTCGCATTTCTAGAGTTTTTTCGTGATTATTTCATTAAATTTAAATCAAAGGACAATTTCTCTGACAAATACTTACCCCCTTATTCATAAACATGGATAAAAGTTAAATGATGTATAAACGTCAAAATGTCTATGGAAAACCAGTCGTTAAACATGACTTCACGTTAAGCAGCGTTTATGAATAAGGGGTTAGATCGTTGGTATTTATGCTACGTATTTTTTGACAGTTATTTTGGTAAAATTACATAATATTGTCAATTATTTTTTATTTTTAACGCGAGGTCCGGTTAACTCGAAACTCAGTATTTATACAAGACCGAAAATAAATAATAACGTGTATCAGGGTTTTTTGAAAATCTACCATAAGAGGCAACTAAAGTACGAAATCTACGCGGACGAAGTCGCGCGTTAAGTGCTGGTTCCTGATAAAGGAATTCCTGTATCCAAATATTACCACCCTAAGGTTGAATATCACTGCACGTCATAAAATGATTAGGTGTTTTTGTCTATGTGCCAGTTAGATAGTTTCGTTGTCAAAAGTGGAAAAGTATTTCGAGATCGACTGTACCTACTTACATGGAACTTTGAATATTTTCAGCAACACAAGCTATAAATCGTTCGATCGACAGGTCAGTAAAGATCAATGCTTTTAGCTGATTATTTCGTTCAATCACTTAATGACAGTGTCTCCTCTTGACTGATGATCTGTCCTGACATTTTGTTTCCTCACAGTTAAAATGTAACCTTATTGACCTTTTATACAAAGTCAAAATTTGAGTGACGGTCCAGTCTGTACTTTTATTGTAATCACAAGCTAATTCAAGTCGTGTTGTTTTATTTATAAAGTTCAGAATAAACCCAGGGAGTGTTGTGTCGCTTCCATTTTTATTTTATTTTATTCAATTCAATATGGAGATATGGTAACGGACTAATAATTAATTATGTAAATTATTTATATTGTGATTGTTTGATTTATTTACAGGACTCTTATAATATTGTGTGTATGATACTCAAATGAATATTATTTCAACGCCAATGTTATTAAATAGTGCATTAATAATGAAAACAGTAATAATATTATCTTTTCCATTAATATTTACATACATAATTATTTAGGGACAGACAATTTTATTCGAAGAGAGGAGAGCCTGGTGATTTCGATATAGTCTGATTAACAGGACAGTTTTGTAACAATGATTCCCGTTTTCACTAACACTGGACGACATCTAAATTAATGTCTAAATAATAGCATGCTATTGGATTTTCAACGCTTGTTTCAGCGCCGAAAGTTGAAAATCTAACTGCGCGCTTATATTTTGGCATTGGCTTAGTTATCACCTAGTGTTAGTGAACACGGGTATTAGTCCGTATTCTCAACGGCAGCGAGGGACGGGATGGCAGTGGCAGCGGCGCGGGGATCGGCGCGTTCAAATGCATAGTTTTATAGGGAACTGTTCTCGATGGCAGCGGCGCGGGGAGCGAGGCACGAGCGATGCGCTACAGTCGAGCGGTGCCTGTGCGCTGAGATTGACGTAGTGTTGTAAAAATTTTCATTTTAATCGAAAAAGTGACAAAATAAACGTGGAGTAATTTCTTTCAGCAATTTTCGATAGATCACCGGTGGAATGGAATGGAATATGGAATAATCTTACACTCGCTAAACAACACTACGTCTTTGCAACGTCACGCGAACTGCCCGCTGCATCGAGAACGGGTCAGCGTCGCCGCTCCGCTCCCCGCGCTGCAACCGCCCCTACCCCGCTGCCCGCTGCCACCGAGGATACGGCCTCAGAGATATACCCATGCTAGCCTTACTTCAATACGTGATTCTTTAACGGTGCTATTCTGGTTAACTTCTCTATTCGCAGTGAAAACGATGTTTGACGTTGACACTGACAGCTGTTATTTTTGACACTGCGTTTGATAGTGAGGACACTGAAGCAAATCCCGCGCGGAATGCAAGACGAAATTCGCTCGTGTCGAGTGTGTTAACTTACATGTATGGAGGTGTTCAAACTGGTGCGATTAGTCGCGAGACTTCCTAATCATTAAAATAATCGACGCGCGCAGTGACTTCCCACGACCCGGGATTCGTTTCAGTGTAGCCAGAGCTTTATACAGAATTGCCTAATAGGTCATTTACCCAGGAGAGTACCGGGGGGGGGGGGGGGGGGTTACCGGGGGAGTTCTATATTTGCCAATCCCAGCATTTCCAGCCTGTGTTCAATGACTTGGTCCTCCCATATTCATGAGTTGCTCAATTTTCTCTACTGTTAAAACTTACTTATTTCGAAATACGACCGAATTTGTCCTTCCATCCCAACATGAAGAACCATGTCCTTTCAAAAATGGAAATATTTAACTAAACCTCTAAAAATTTATTGACCTTCTAATGATTGACACTTTTTTAAATTAATGCACCTCTAAAAACATTTGCGCTTCTATTGATGCAGTTTTTTCAATAATTGAGTCTCTTTTCAACTTTGTGGTCATTTTTCATATTTGGTCGCAATAACTAAGCTCCCCCCGGGTACCCCGACCAAACGGATTAGGTTAGGTTAGAACTGTGACCAATCACGCGCGAGCCGAATTGGTCGCAGTAACTAAGCCAGGACACCCCGACCAAATGGGTTAGTTTAGGTAAGAACTGTGACCATTCGCGCTACATCAGAGTTGTTCGCAGTAATTTGGCTATTTAGTATTTTTAGGACCCCAAAATAGAAATTATTTGAGATTCACAAAAAGAGGCGCAATCATTATATTAGAGTGTTCAATAATATTTTTAGGAGAACAAAGTGGGAATTATTATAGATTCAATTAAAAACATGCCTTTCAAAAAGTGCCTCAATATTAAACGATATCAAAACGTTAATTATAAACTGTTATAATGCCTTTAGGAGACTATTACTGCTGTTTAACCGCCTAATACATTATAGAAGGGCTTCATAAATTTATAGGGGTCCAATTGGGATCGCAATTAAAGTGTTTAGGCCGGTCTACAACCCGACATGAATAATTCAATAATTATTGTTCGATAAGTCGATAATACAAGTACATGGTATTGGATGGTGGGACATCACTATTTAGGGAATTAACGGGTTAAGCTGCAATCAGTCTTTAACAGATTGATTGAGTGGAGAAATATAAAGAAGAGAGATGTATTTAGGTATTTGCAACTAAAAGTGACGCACCAAGTTGGTAAAATAAAAATTAACACAAAAAAACCCCGTAGGAATGATTTTCCTTCTCACGAATTAAATTTAAAACAAAATGTTCGCAGCCGCCATCTTGGATTTACATTTTGACCTCACTATCGGCTTTAGCACATCCGAAAGCTGTGAAAACGATACCCATAATGTAAAATTTGAAATTTTCACAGCCGCCATTTAAGTAGGATTTTCATTTTGACCAAATTTACAGAAAGAAAGTGAGAAAGAGAAGTGAGAAGAGAGAAAAAGTGTGAATTCGAAAGAAGAGAATCGCATGGAGGGGCATATAAGTATGAACGCTTTTTTGCGTGACGATTTCTGCCAGTGTGCTCTTACTTCTTACTTCTTAGCCGCGTAAAAGAACTTCGTATCAAAAGACATTGGAAAATATGTCACATCCACGCAAATCGACAAATTCCCGTTTTCACTAACACAAGGGACACCTAAACGCAATGCCTTAATATTATTGTACGTCGGATTTTCAACATTCGGTGCTAAGCCAAGCGCTGAAAATTTAAAAAAATAATGACAAGGCTGAGCTTCGTTCGTATTAAGCTTGTATGATTTTAGGTAGAACCTAAATAAACACTAGAACCAATAGCTGGATTTTGAATAATAATGCTGAAAATAAGGTCGGTACGTTGCTTTAAGGCCCACTTGCACATTAAGTCGGGTTAAATAAATAAACTCAATAATACAAATAATAAACTCAGAGCTTAAGTAATTAACATTTTGACTCTTATTTCGCGTTGTGCCACTAAAATGTTACACTGGGTTAGATAACATGATAATAGTATTTATTGAGTTGGGAACATGGCAGTTCAATCGACGAAACATTATTTAATAGAATTGCATTGTCTGTGCCCTGATATGTAATCCGACCAAAAATGAATGAACGAACAATGAACGGAATTTTTTTACCCATCTCCTTTACACTACATTACGATACGTAATACTTTTATGAAATTTCATTTTAATCTAAATAAAGGTGGTTTCCATGGAGATTTAGTTTATTGACTGATGAAAACGTCTGATAAGAAAAATATAAAAACAACATCACGCCTTGTTTCCTCGAAGGGTTAGGCAGAGGTGTACCTAATACTACACCCACATTTCGCCAATTACGTTTAAGTCCCATGTAATAGGGGGCGAGCCTATTGCCATCTATCGGGCACAAATCCAGACTCCGAGCTGCTACTGAGAAATTCTAGATAGAAAAACCCAATAACACTTTGCCAGACCAAAAAAAAAGAAAAATATGTTTTATGTTTTCTATAATTTGTATTTATTTTTATATGAGTTCATGAATACATGGCATGCTGTTATATTACCGAATTTCCACTTACTATAACGTCGAACAATATAAAATACAAAATATGTTATCAGACTCATACAGCCAATTTATTTTGACATTACTTACCCAGAGTTAAGCGACGTAACTCTCCCACATCGGTGAGTTTAATATTTAAAAGTTTAACTCTAGGTTTACCTCTAACTCTTGGTGGCGCAAGATGAAGTATTTGATTAACCCTGAGTTAGGTGTTAACTCCGAGTTATATTCGAAAACCCATGAACACGCAAGTGGGCCTTAGTCAACAAATATTAATAAGATCTTACCTATTATTTCGAAGTAATTTTGGACTGTAAACATCTGTTGCCATGATGCATCTTTATGTGGTACGATCTTTTTTAACATTTAAACAGTATCTACCTATAAGGAAAAACCAGTGAAATTACGTGAACAATAGATATTTCAACTAAGTAAAAAGTAATTACTGAAAGTACACACACAAATGCCAAGTTGTACTGGTATTCAGCTATATCCGGTTAGACTGGAAGCCGACCTCAACATAGTTGGGAAAAGGCTAGGCAGATAATGATAGACCTTACTTTTCAATCAATCAATCAATCTTATTTGTAAACATAGGTAAGCTTTGCTATAAGTGTCGATGGGTTTCACTATCCATCAGATAAATCTCTGTCCTATAATTCATATTACAAGAGCGGGAACAAAGCTATTTAGGTAGCAAAATGAAATAATCATATACAGAATAAGTAGTTATTATAGCACCTCTCACCATACACTATCTCTCCACTTCGTCATAGCTATTAGTATTTATTATTTTATGTTTCATTATTATCGTATATTTTTTTTTGTGATATTTATTTTGGTAGTATAATGTATGTATTTGTATGTACTCATATTTTATGTTTATATATATATTTGTTTATATTCATATTAGTGTATCGTTTGTGATTTTATGTATTTTGTTTTCTCTTTTACTCTTACATACGTTGTCTACATCTCTTTATCTACTTTCCTATCGCAGGTATGTTGGATGAGATTTCTTTAGAAATAAGCATCACCTTTGTACGTATTTTTCTGTTACTTTCTACCTGTTTGTTTATATGTGTGTACATAAACTGTTAAATAAATAAATAAATAAATTATTCAAGACATAATGACACCACAAGCAAAGTTTCCAATAAACAGCCTTAAAGCAGAATTATTACAGTATTAATGCTACAACCTTGCCTCCCACGATTAGTGTCAACGGCCCCTTAACTACTAGGGATGTGCCTATCGAATATCGATAGTTTCAATATTACCACTTTGCGGTTTTTAGTTGTAAGTCGATCTTGTATAGCTGTACAGAAATAAAGGTCTATACATATATAATTACTTGTCCAGACTAATTAATTAACGCAGAGCCTAAACCGCTGGGGCTACAAACTTGTAATGTTGGCAGTTTATGCTTTTTCTGTTGTAAGCATCCACTAAGGAAGAATTTTTGAAATTCGACCTTTAAGGGGGTGAAAGGAGTGGTTTTGTTTGTATATAAAATCTTATTTCATGAGATAATAAACTTGAAACTTGGCAAGAATAATAAATTATGAAAGTAAATTATGAAGTCTGTCATTTTTTTTTATAAAGTAGTAAAGTAAAGTAGTAAAGGGGGTTTGGGGGGCGTAAAAGTTTGTAAGGAAGAATTTTAACGCGCGGTTCGATTAACTTGGAACTCAGTATTTATACTTAAGACCGAAAATAAAGAATAACGTGTATCAGGGTTTTTTGAAAATCGATCCCTGACGGGGTACTAAAGTACGAAATCCACGCGAACGAAGTCGCACGGCAAGTGCTAGTAATGAATATGGATAATCTGGGTTTCTGAAACCGTATGAGGTTTATTCTTCGTGTTATTCCTATTGTATATGTTTTTTTTTATAATAATTGGTAGAATGACCTTTTGTAACCTTAAGAAAATGTAGTTTAAATTTTTTTTTACGTTAAACAAGTCAATAAGAAACCTGTTTAGATAAATTATTTTATTTTAAGCACTAGTAAAACTTATTGTAAAAATGTTATTATTCGTCCGGAGAAAAAAACACCAGTAAACATTTCTGAAGCAACTCACGTTTGAAGGATAATAAAATTAAAATAATAGACGGATAATGGAACTTTTATTTAAAATCTTATGTCAGCAATCCCCTCGATTATGCAAGTTTCTTGAGATGACGATAGAGAAGTATGGAAGAAAAAAACACAAGCAAGACATGTTGCACCGTCTGAAAATAAATAAGTATAAGGGCAAGATAAGGATCATCCTGTTGATCTTGATAATGCATCATTTTTAAAACCTAAATTTTGTAAATTTTTTTTTTCAACCTATCTATCTATTTAACCCCAATTAACCCCCCTATTAACCCCTCTCCATTACCCCCCCCCAGCCAGATTATTGTTTTACAAAAAAAAAAAGTAGGCAGTCATGGGGACTGCCGACAGAAGTGAAAATTTAAACGTAAAACTAAGCATAGCATGTGGCATCTCGCGAACCCGTAAGATTTTCCCCTCCCTAAAATCTCTCAACGCACCTAAAGAAGTTATCACTTCAAAAACGATCTGTAACATGTTGTATACAAGCTGTAACATAAATAACGTACAACCTCTTAAGGGGTCGTTGTACTCATCACTATGAACGACTTTTACTATGAGACCAAACGTGAAGTCGTGAAAAAATATCAGATGTTCCCTACATTTTGACGAGTCATGCGAACATAAATGTAGGGAACAGCTGATTTTTTTTTCGCGATTTTAGATTTGGTCCCTTAGTAAAAGTTGTTCAAATGATGAGTACAATAACCCCTTAAGAGGTTGTGCGTTATTTATGTTACACCTGGTATAATCAGCACAGTGTAAATAAAAATATCACTTCGACAGCATTTTAAAATTCCAGAGAAATCCCAGCAATATAATTTAACGAGTTCGGTTAAACTGGAACGTCTAGGCTCTTGCTTGTTACTAAAGTTTCCGTACCCGGATGGCCGGCAGAATAACCGGATGACCATCACACGAGCCGAATCAATCCCGTTTGTGTGCCTAATGGGATAAGTTTGCCAGTATTGCCAAGTTATTGAGAAGTTTTTGCCGTAACCGTCTGCGACCCCATCCGGTTCGAAATGATTGCGTGGATAGATGGTGTTTATTGACAGGAAGTTTGTTTCTTGAAAATGTACTTATTTGAGAAGAGATTATTCGTGTTGAGCTCAAGGCCCGACCACCCGCGGCCATCCAATATAATTACATCGGAGGGGTGCTGACTTGCCGTGAATGTGGACGCACTTTCACGGCAAAAATTGGTTATATCAGTCACCTTAAGGGCACACCAGCGATTTCCTCAATAGGCAGATCCAAGTCGCTGTGGCCGAAATCAGCCAGGATCATATATATATATTCGTGTTAAAGAGTCTTTCGATAGAGGTCATTTTTGCGAGTCAAACTTAGCTAAAATCAGAGAAATTAATTGTGAAACAAATTAAATACCAATTTAAATGGTCCGTAACTTCAAATCACAACTGTCGTTCTTTGACAGTTATATGATATAGCTATAATATGGCGAATTGATATAGAGCGTGTCAATTTTCTTAACAATTAATTTCCCTGACTGTACATCAAAATCTAAATATTCAATTTCACATAAACCTACATGGGCACTTATGAAATGAAACGTCAGAAGCTAGGTGCACGGTTCTCATTGGTCGTTTCCAATGAAGAAGAACCGGCAAGAAACTCTGCGGTTACTCTTTTAAAAATAATTGGCTTTTAAATTGTTTTCAAATTACAGTGATGATAGGTATGGGAGGACAGTGTAGGCCTGTCAACAAGTACCAGGTACTTAACAAAATACTTTAATTTCGGAAGTCGGTGTCTTTGGATTCGTATTTTAGTTTTTTTCCCACCGACTTCCGCAGTTAAAGTAATTTTTCACTTCATAGTGTTGTTTTAGAAGTTTGTTGTTTGTAGTGTGTGTTTGTTGTTTGTTGTGGGTCAGTTTGTAATTTATCTAAGTTACAATAGCCTAATGTCAACTGCTCATCGCCTTTCACAAAATATTGCTTTTCCCGTTGCAGGGACGATAATTGTTCACGCTACTACTCTAATTTTCATTTAACATAATAAAGGGTCTATCAAAGACGATGTTGCAATTTGCAAAAAAATAACACCAAGTACCTTAGTTATTAGCTTCTATACTTAAACTAGTTAGATTCTTTCCCCACGTCTTAAAAGCGATCGCTGCGCGTATACGCGATCATCGCGTGCATATGTCACTTTTTGTTCGAAAGACCGGAAAACGCTCTCTGTCGGCGCGACCACGCTTTCAGGTTCATCGAACAAAAAGTGACATATATTACAAGCGCGACGTTTGCTTATTCGCGCGACGATCACTTTTTATATGCAAGCAAGTGACCTAATTTGTAATGTTAGGTTTCACTCTCTTATATTATAAACGTGCATTTACGTTTTCCCACCCTTTTTAATAGATATTTTAATCATTTGGTAAAAGATTGAGAGCAGTGGTGGCCCAGTGGTTACGGCCGCGACTAACGAATTGGGGGTCGTAGATTTGAACCCAGACAGGCGCTTTACATTGTGTAAATTTTTTCATCACCACTGCATTCAAAACGGCGAAGAAAAACATCGTGAGGAAACCGGCATGTCCTAGAACCAAAAATTCGAAGAGTGACATCTACCAACCCGCACTGGGTCCGCGTGGTGGATTACGGCCCACTCCCTGTCACGGAGAGGAAGCCTGTGTCCCAGCAGTGGGAACATTATAGGCTGAATATGAAAACATTGACAAGACCATGATTTCTTTTGTTTTTACAAAAAAAAAAAATGTCTTAATCTTTTGATTATGCACGGTCTTCACATAATATTACCTAGTTAAATAAATGTAGCAACTACACATACACATACATTAACTCACGCCTTCTTCCCATGGGGGTAGGCAGAAACTACAGAACGCCACCTGCTACGATCCTTACATACTCCTTTTGACTCGTTTATGTTGCAACTAATAACATAATTATATACAATTCATCCACAGTGAGAAAGTAACGTAATCTTCTCTTTCTTAATTATTTCTATCAATCACACACACACACTTCTCGAGATATCAGGTCTTCTACAGATTGTAGTTCGGTGAGTGTGCTCAAGAACTTCACGACCTCATTCCGCCGGCCCCCTTCTACCATCAGACATCTAGACGCACTGCAGGTTACCACCCCTACCTAGTTGCTATTCCACCAATTCGCACTAAGCTTTTCCAAATATCTTTTGTGATGCGCACAGCAAAGGAGTGGAACTCTCTGCCTGCGTCTGTGTTTCCGAACGCATACAACCCTGATCTCTTCAAAGTAAGAGTGAACAGGCTTCTTCTGGGTAAGCTCGTTTCATCATCGACTTTGTCTCTGTCACCTCTGACCTAGACTAAAGTCAAGTGCAAACCTGTCTCAAAAAAAAAAAAAAAGAATTTCTTGGCATACAAACACGGATAGTCTATCATAGTTCATTTTCATTCGAAAACCCTTCAATCCCATGGAAATACGTAGAAATTAGCACATACACACATGGTGTCCCCCACCCGCCCTTCATACCCTTGCCGTAACCACACTGTGTTTCACAGTGAACTTCACGAATTTTCATAACAAAGTTTAAATACTTAAACATGATTGCCTGAAAGTTCTGAAAGTAGACAGACTTTGTAGAATGTTTGTCATTTTAAATTAGGTAGATATCAGAGGGGCAATTCTCGTAATTTTAAGAACAGTCACATTCTCTCAGTCTCAATTTATGTCAAAAATATCTATAATCTCCCTACAGGTTTGACATTTGATTGTCGCTGAGATGAGATTGCGACTAGATTTTGAGCGTTTTTAGTTACGGGAATTGGGCTTATGTTATTAACAAACATTCAGGGAATTCTTGAACTATTGGAAGGCTGTTCGTTTATAATGTCCTTTGGGTTACTTTTGAAACGTTCAAATATTTATACAAAATACTAGCTCTGCCCGTGACTTCGTTCGCGTGGATGTCGGAAAACAACAACTTCCCTATTTGAATCGGATTTCGTTCACAATTTCATGGTTTTTTTTTTTTTTGCACGGAACCTAATTCTTTTTCTAAAATAAAAGTAGATAGCCTTAATTATTTATTTTAATATCAGCTATCTGCCAGTGAAAGTCCCGTCAAAATCGGTATAGCCATTTCGGAGATAAGTCGAAACAAACAGACAGACAAACAGGCAAAAATTTAAAAAATAGTTTTTTTGTTAAAAGTACCGTAGGTATGTACTATCATATTGTTATGAATTTAGTAAAAATCTGTTATTTTGACATTACAAACTGACACTTCAATTTTATTTATTTGTATAGATTAATAAAGAAAGAAAATACGTTTATTGGCATTACATACAGAAAAAAAAAATTAGTATCTATCTGTATAAACGTAAATATTATTATTATAAGGTGTTTCAAAATTAACCTAACAACCAACTTGACGAGGTGCTTTTGACCATCGAACTAAATAACTTTTACCATGGGACCAACTTTGAAATCGCGAAAATAAACAGCTATTCCATACAATTCAGAACAGTAGGTATTAAACTTTAGTATGAAACAGCTGATTATTTTTTCGCGATTTCAAAGTTAAAGTAAAAGTTATTGAAATGTGTTATTTAAAAAAACGATAATTGGAAATCTTTGTTTCTATGGAAAATTTAAAATCATTCGAATTTATCTGTAACAATAAATCCTATGAACAACATCGAAAATGTTCTTAACTAACTTTTTAGACCTATGTATGTATTCTGCTTATGCGTATAAAGTTTCATTAAAATCGGTTCATTAATTTAAATTAATATATATATATATCATACAAACTTTCAAGTTTTTATTTTTCGAAATTAATGAACCGATTTTAATGAAACTTATATATATATATATATATATATACTTCGTAAACGCTCTTAATCAAGAGGCTTCAAAAATGGAAGACGTATAGTAACAGTACCTAGTATCTACTTAACTAGTAAATATTATTTGTACCATATAATTATAGATGAAGAATCATTATTTTTTTTTTCTTACCGGGGTTGGTTCGTGGATAGGTGACCATCTTTACATACCGAGACTCCTCCGTGCCTCGGAAAGCACGTTAAGCCGTTGGTCCCGACTGTCATTCGTGGATCTTTGACAGTCGTTACGGGTCGTCAGAAGCCCGAAAGTCTGACAACCAGTCTTACCAAGAGGTATCGTATTGCCCAGGTACGGGTTGTGGAGGTCAGATAGGCAGTCGCTCCATGTAAAGTACTGGTATTCAGCTGCATCCGGTTAGACTGGAAGCCGACCCCAACATAGTTGGGAAAAGGCTAGGCAGATGATGAATTATAGATGATGAATATGACACAATATAATGATTTCTAAACTTCACTATACCTTATCAATTAGTCATGTTACCTAACAGACTACCACTAATTTAAACTAAATATAAATAGACTAGCTAATAAACACAATTAAAATTCAATACAATTTTCCTTCAGGCTTTACACACCCCTCCTGCATTTTAAACAGCTGTATATCTTACTATTTCATCGCCCTGTAATGAAAAATCAACGAACCATGGAACTGAATTACGAAAAACACCGTCAACGGTCTGATATCACGATACTTTTGCGTAAAAGTGTATCAAGTTTTAAATTCTGGCCATAGATTAGTGAAATGAGTATCGTGTTTATGAAAAAGTTGAGTTTTTTTGCTGTCCTTCTCTATCACTCATTTGATTTGATTTGACATAAATTACATAAGTCATAACTCATTTATTTATACATTCATACAAAAACTCACGCCTTCTTCCCATGGGGGTAGGCGGAAACTACAGAACGCCACCTGCTACGATCCTTACATACTCCTTTTGCCTCGTTTACGCTCATACATCTGGTCATACACGCACGCCGGTTGCGAGTACTACGCACCTGACCTTTCTGAAGAACATCACCAATAAGATCACTACATGTCTTCCTAGGGCGTCCCCTCCCGACGTTTCCACTGACATCAGCCGCGTAAATACCTTTGGTTAGTCGACTTTCATTCATCCTCTCAACATGACCAAACCATCTAAGCATACTCTTTTCAATTTATGTCACTACATCTTCTTGATATAATTATGTGAAATCAAATCAAAATATTTTATTTCACGTAGCCAAACCAGGGGTAGTCAACATTGTCGATGACTGAAGACGGAGCCTGTGTGTAACGTTACGACAAAAATCTGACAATTGCAGCATCCTTAACGGTTTTCCAATAGGGACAGGTCGATGTTGACAGTCTGTGGCTGCCATGCTGTTTCGGTGGTATCTGACAAATCTGTTGTGTATTATGCAGTCAGTGATGCCAAATTAAGCAAGGCAAGTTACACAAATGAGCAGCACGTTCTAATGATAAAACTTGATTACCTTACCCTCAAATCGTTCATGCAGAATGTCCATAGTGTCGTTCGCTGTGTGTCACGCAGCGCCGTCCTGCTGGAACCACATATCATCCACTTCCATATCGTTCAATTCGGGACAAAATAATTTGGTTATCATTGATCTGTAGCGCTCGCCGTTGACGGTGATGGCCTCACAAACGTCGTTTTCGAAAAAGTACGGACCAATCACGCCGCCTGTCCAAATTCTGCCAAATCTATGTGGCAGAGTCATTGAAAATTGGACCTTATGGATCTGTACTACAGTGTGAAGCCGCGGCAGATCTATAAACGATGTCATATTCCATAAATAATGACATACATAAGCCTTCAAATATAAAAAAGAATTTCGTTAATACCTCTCAGACACTTTGTTTTATTCCATTTCAACATCGACCCGAAAACTCTTTATTACCTACTAATAAGTGTATTTATCATCTACTGCATTAGCCTCTCGTACATGCCCGGAACTGCTGGCATTTGATTGGTGGATTGGATTCAGAGTGATAGTTTCGCATCTATCCAAAATATTCTTAATCCATGCCCTAACCGAGTCATCCTTTTAGACCCATTAAAGTTGGTGGTAAACTCGAAAATATGACAGCCTGTGCCCTTCCGTAAAAATTTCGAGTAACAAACTTTCTTTTTTAGGATTCCGTACCCGAAGAATGCCAAGCGGAACCCTATTACTAAGCCGCCGCTGTCCGTCCGTCCGTCCGTCCGTCAGTCTGTCTGTCAACGGGCTGTATCTTATGAACCGTAATAGGTAGAGAGTTAAAATTTTCACAGATTGTGTATTTCTGTTTCCGCTATAAAAACAAATAAAAAAAAAATAAACTTAAAAATTAAAGGGGAGTCCCCTTTAATTTTTTTCCAAACAAGAATCGTGCTTTTTTTTACTAAAGTTGAAAACGTAGTGTTAAATATTGTACGGTGTGGTGTGGTGGACCCTTCGTGTGCGATTCCAACTCGCACTTGGTCAATTTTTTAATGTATCCGTGACAACGCAGTTTTCGTAGCGACGAGCGTGAATGATACGTATCTGAGGGCACATTTTCGCCCAATTTTTGCGTCTTTTCGTGTAAATGTTTTATAATGTTGCCGAGTAAAATTTTATTAAAATACCCTGTACTTTGAGGGTTATATTTTTATTGTGTTGTAAAGGGCATTACACACACCGATGATAATATACATTGTAGCGCTTAATGTAAATATGTATTATCTTAACTACCACACACACCTAAAATACTATAATATATCGCGAGAGTGTTTTGTCCCTTGTACAGGCTGTTCAGTTTTTGTAACGAAGCGCATACAAAATATTGTTAGATCTACTTGATAGTTCATCTGACAAAGATTGAGACAGTGGATTCAATACTCAAGTTGCATCGACCATTAAAAATCATAAAATCTGGGTAGAAGACCACATAATAACCAGAAAACGTTCACGTCAGCCGGCCGGCCTCGGCCCCCGATTCACCGCGTCTCATCGCATCCTTGTCCGCGCTATAACTTTGTTTTCGCTTAGCGTTTTTTCTGACTTTTTTTCTTTTTGCTCAGCTCCGAAGGGTCGTAGCGTGATGTTAGCCTATAACCTTCCTCAAGAATTGGCTAAAAAAGCAAGAATTTTGCAAATCAAACTGCCGAGTAGTTCCAGAGATTAGCGCGTTCAAAAAACACACACTTCAGCTGTATTATAGATAGAATAAATTTAAAATAATAATTAGGTTCTCTAGTATCATCAACCAAAATTTCGTTATGGTCATCGACTTCTGTCAGCGCAGATAAGGCGCCACTCAAATTATTATAGGTTATTAAGAGGGCTGTCACATTTTGTCACCGCTCTCGCTCATACGGGACCAAATTTGTAAGAAAGTTAAATGAAAAGATGCTTTTTTGAAAAATGTAATCAATGGGCAACCTACTAAATGATAATAATTTAATAGGTAAGTAATTATTAAAAATCAATTGTCAAGCAAATGGACTACCTACTTAAATGGTCAGTATTTTCAAATCAAAACTGTCATTCTTTGACATACCTAAGAAATGGCTACTGCTACATTATTAAAAAAATAATTTCCCAGAATGTACTAGGATAAAATCAACTCCGTGCATTTCGACTCAAATTGCAATTACTTGAAAACAACTAAACCGATTTTAATACATATGGTACCATCGTAAAGCTGAAAAGTCAGGATTTAATTAGATAGGTATTAACTTTTTTTAATGGGATAAGATCTTCTTGAAAAAAACTACTTTGTATGCACCGGTTGTGTGGGTTGAGTCAATTTGGTTGCTCGCGAGTGTACAAGGAAAGAGAAAAGTGGTTTAAGGTGAAAGCGCCAGGGTAGCCCGCGAAATTAAAATTTTCTTACGTTTTTTGTAATTTGCAGGTCAGTAATAAGTTGTATGTTGATTAAAATATGATTCGCGGCCGTAACAAATATGTATTTATAGAATTATAATTATTAAAGTCATCAATACAACTCTCTCAGACCAAATCATTCTATTGAATGACTATTTCATAAAATCTTAACATTTCAGGATTATACTAACTCACGGAATTGTATTACTGATTCTCATTTTATAAATCTGTATATAGATATTTTTTACGGTCGCGTATTATACTTTGATCAACATACACCCCAACACTGAGCTGCAAATTGCAAAAATCTTAAGAAAATTTGAATTTCGCGGGCTACCTTAGCGCTTTCCCCTTAAGCAGTGATAAGACCAAACACTTGAAGTTTAAATAGTAAATAAAAAGTAATAATTTGGAACAGAATTACATTATTTCGGTAAAAATAAATAATTACCACTAATTATTGCAACGAACAAAAATGTTATCGAATCCCATCAATAATGGAATGGAAATGAAAGTGTTTTGTGAAAAAATTAATTCTCCAGCATTATTAAAGACACAAATGGACGGTGAAGTATCAATACCTCCTGACATTTTTCGAGAAATTCACTTTTCTATCGTTTTGAATTTAAAGGCGTTATTCGCATGTTTTAAAATATATAATATATAATATGAGGGGTATCGTATTACCCAGTAACTGGGTTGTGGAGGTCAGATAGGCAGTCGCTCCATGTAAAATACTGGTATTCAGCTGCATCCGGTTAGACTGGAAGCCGACCCCAATATAGTTGGGAAAAGGCTAGGCAGATGATGATTCGCATGTTTTAAAATCAAATTTCTCAATTCCTCGAAAAATGTCAGTTAGGGTGTATTGGCACTTCGCTGTCGAAATTCTGTTTGATTATAATGATTCCGTGGACATGAAACGTAAAACGCAATTTTGAAAAGCAATACCCAATGACTTTATGTGTAACTTTTGGTTTACTTAGTCAATACTGTCCCAATGCTGGACAAAGTCCCTCCAGGTAAGTACTCTTTTCTCGCTAACTAAGGTAGGTAACTATTTGAACCACAAAATGTGTGTATACACACACATTTAGAGTAGGTACGAGCAGAAATGTATATGTCGCAGTAAGATGGTTGAAGCGGTAATATGACTGGTATATGACTGTCGGAGTGCCCTAATTTTATTACTGCGACCAATTTCGATGTACAGCTCGGCGGCCGCTGCCGCGGCACCGCTCGCTGCGCTCGCTCGGCTCGCGAGTAGTTGCCGTTTTTGGTCGGAGTGCACTAATATTATATTACTAGATCGTGCTCGTACTAGTTATATTCCTAGTAAGACAGTTATGAACCGCTTTCATAATCTATATTACGGTATATAGCTTTATCCCTAGATATCCACATAACATAACATAACATCACGCCTTGTTTCCCCGAAGGGTTAGGCAGAGGTGTACCTATAGTAAGTACACCCACATTTCGCCAGTTATGTTTAAGTCCCATGTAATAGGGGGCGAGCCTATTGCCACCTCAGATATGCCTAGATATCCACATAACATAACATAACATCACGCCTTGTTTCCCCGAAGGGTTAGGCAGAGGTGTACCTATAGTAAGTACACCCACATTTCGCCAGTTATGTTTAAGTCCCATGTAATAGAGGGCGAGCCTATTGCCACCCCAGATATCCCTAGATATCCCTTTTTTATTTTTTTATTTTGTGGATGGGAAATCATCAAATGACTTCTCCCGCGCTGGGCGGAGCGGGAGGGCGTGTCAGACTTTACTGACTAAAACCCACCCGTGTTCCTTCAGTTGCCTAGATATCCCTAGGGATATTACTATATCGCGGCTTACTTAACTTAGATAGGTACAATATGCTACACTTAATTAAAAAAAACTAACAAAATTCGCTATACTTAACACAATTCAAAAGCGATTTCCTCGTAAAATAACAATTGCAACTTAAGATCTAGGTATTTCATTATAATGTGTTCCAAAACACTATGTTCGTAACAACATGAAAAAACAATCAATTCAGTTAGAGAAAATCAATTTTAAAACTTGCTAAGTGTACCTACATATATGTATAGGTATAGGGGTGCTGTGCCCTACATTTATGTTCGCATAACTCGTCCAAATGTAGGGAACAGCTGATTTATTTTTCACGATTTCAGGTTTGGTCCCATTGTAAAATTTGTTTGTTATCATGAGTACAATCATGTGTTTAAGTATCAGTCTCTATATATTAGTGCTCGTGTATGTACTATAGGTACACTTCTGTCTAACCCTTCGGGGAATACAGGGGTGATGGTTATATAACTGCAAAAAGGCCAGCTGTCGGATGGACTACAGTAACTCAAACCTATTCAAATGATCCCGTTTAATGTTCCATTGACACAGAACTGCATGATCAAGTCACATAACTCTGCTTATGTTTATGTACATAAATACATAATTCACAAGCTCAAACGGTGAGTGTATCGCTGACAAAGGACTACACACAAATGCAGTCTCTGGTTAAATGGTCTGTACAGACGTGTCACAACCTCACCACATCTCAGCAACAAAATGTTGCACAGTCCCTTTCACATGTAGGTAGTACAATTATTATTTGCAGTCGTGTTTAAAGGTCAGTTCTCCTTTCAAACCCGTCTGATCCAAAGACATTGAAATATACTTACTACTTAAATCTCTTTGGTCTGGTCTGAACTAACCCGTACCTTACGCTTTAATGATCTCAAGATCGATCGCCTACATTAGAACGATAACTATAAGAAGTCTCTTGTCTCTTAGTTCGTAAAAATATTTTTGTTATGAGTTATGATGGGGCTGACATGGTTATGTATGATAACCAAAAGCCTCTAAATAAATAAAGATTTAAAAAAAAACTATAAGAAGTAAATAGAAGAACAGTCCTATCGTTTCGTGAAAGAACCCGCATCCGAAGAACAAACAGTTCAGATCAGTTTGTCTCATTTCTCCAATACCGACAACATTGCGGCCCGAAACGCAACCACTCACTCTCACGGGAGCGATCGAAAGTAGCTTTACTGTTACGTCATAATCTAAGTACTTTTTATTTAATTATTCTTTACTACCTCTTTGACCAACCCACCAGGACCAGGACCAGGACCACCAGGACTTGGTTCCCGTACGTTGTTTTCGGGTGACCACTGAAAATCAGCCATCATAGTACACAATTATGACGTAAAGTAGCCGACTATTCCCATTCTGTGCTCGTGATTTTATAGATCGGTTTTGTATTTTTTTTTTATGCGAGTTAACTTATATATTTTGTATGCACGTGCTTCTGTGACAAATAAACCTATTTTTCTTTATTTCTTTGTTGCTTCAATTAAATTGCGTGACTACCGCAATAGCTGCAGTGACATCATTGACGCCAGCCACTGTCCGGCGACATAATTGCAGTTACGGTGTGGTTGTAATTGTGATTGTGGCACGTCTGAACAGGCCCATATCATAGACACAGGACTATTCAGCTATAAACTCGCAGACTGAACACAAACAGAGATGCAATGGATCGATCATTTATATCTTCAGTATTATGATTGATTCGATCTTTGCATTACGTTTGAATAATCATGATTTATGTCGCCTTGAGAACTCGATGTGTCTCTTAATTTATGTGGTAGACAGAAATGGGATTTTTTATTTAAAAGATTTTTTGTTATGATTCTGAAATCTTAAGGTAGAAAGTGTGCGCAAAGTGGAGTAAATAGTGAAAAGATTCGAATTTTGATTATACTTACGGCGTTAGCACACCGATGCTTACCGCTGTGGTTTCGCTGCACAACGCGTTATTTTTCGTACAATTTGACAAGTTTTTGCTTACCGCGGTGTCGGTTTGCTAAAAGACTTTACACCCATGGCTTACACAGTGCTGATATGCACCAGGGAAGAAAGCGCCAGAGTAGCCCGCGAAATTTAAATTTTCTTACGTTTTTGCCAATTTGCAAGTCAGTATTAGGTTGTATACTGAGGGGTGCTCTGCCGAGCAGGTGAGGGTGGGCACCATCCGTCCTGACTTCACGGGGATGCGAACCGTTACGGTGAGCTGCCCCGTGGCGGTGGCCCAAAAAATAACAGGGGAGGGCCAAAGGCTCAAGGTGGGCTGGGTTTCCACGCGGGTGAAACTGCTGGAACCCAGACCTCTGAGGTGCTTCCGCTGTCACGTGGGCAACCACGTGGGAGCTAAATGCCAGTGCGTTTATTGTTCCAGTCAGGAACAATATTCCAAAAAAAATGCATATACAGGTCGTATGGTAATTAGTGAATTACCTTGTAATTTATTTATTTATTTAATTAATTGACCAACTTATATTAACAGTTTAATATTACACATACAAGTTATCCTACTATAATATTATAAATGTGAAAGTTTGTGAAGATGTTTGGATGTTTCTTACTCAATCACGCAAATGTGGCTGAACGGATTTGGATGAAATTGTGCACACAGGTAGCGTGTAACTTGGATTAACACACAGGATACTTTTTATCCCGGTGAACCGATATCCACGCGGGCGAAGCCACGGGAAAAGCTAGTAGGTCATATATACATATAAGTTATAAATTATAGCTCTAATAAAACATAATATTTAAACCAGTGATGTTTTCTAAAAGAAATTATGGCTGTTAGAAATAAGGAAAAGAAAAACAATAAATTTATCTCAGGTAGGATTAATCCTACTTACAAATATAAAAGCTCGCCCCTATTAAGAACCCGAGTTTTTATATTTTTTCACACTATTTTATTATTTTTATATTTTTTTGATATTTCTCGGGACCCTATGGTCCCGGACCTTTGAAAGGCATATGAGGGGCCGAAGCCAACTCGCAGAGGCCCGTTAAACGCTTTCAATGGAAATGAGGCACCAACCGATGATTATCCCTGTGCATACTATGCAAGTGCACCCAAGGACAACCCCCGGTTGGTGTAGGACTATTGCAGGATATGGAGACAAAAAAAATATTGGGCTATGGGTTTGGATGGCTAAAGTGGACTGGTTATCTAAAACTATGGAAGGACTATGGCCCCTGCCTGACCAATGTTTGATAAATACAATACACGGATAAAATGGCAGGGGGTGACTTGCACACTCAACAATGGGCCCCCGGAAACGGTCGCTAGCACATAGTGTCGTAGCGACAAGGGGGCAACATGTCTTGAGGTGCTTAAGAGGAGTGGAGAGGTATTCCACGGCTATCAGGACAATCCCGGAAGTACGGTCAAGATCCCTACCAGCATCTTACTGGACTACTTCCTTCCCCCGAGCACGTTTGCTCTTGCGAATCTCTACTCAAGCCAGCCAATAAAGGCAAGAATGAGGTGGGAGGTCAGTTCTCGTCAGTGTTCACTCCAGCCGGCCAATAAAGGCAAGCCAGAGATGAGGAACATGACTTCTCCCGGGAGATAGGGTACGTGGGGTCGCTACTGCCCAGCAGCTCGCCACATGCTGCCCTGCGGGTTTCTGTATCTCTCTTGGTCTGGCTCCTCATCCTAGACCTGTTCCAACAAAGTAACCTCTACCGGCACAGACCTAGAGTTCGGAGCGCGCAAGCCCCATCACGACGTCAACGTAGAGATACGGCGATGGGGAGGAAAAGAAAAACAATAAATTTATCTCAGGTAGGATTAATCCTACTTACAAATATAAAAGCTCGGCCCTATTAAGAACCCGAGTTTTTATATTTTTTCACACTATTTTAAATTCTTGTGCGCCACGGCCATGTTTTGGTTGTTATTTGTTACGTTAATAGTCCTTGACGGCTGTATGACTAGTTATTACTTACACATAAGAAAACGGATTTTTTTAACGAATATTCCTTTATAGATGACATTTCAAGGTTATCCATTAATTAACGGGCACCCTGTACACTCACAACTGCCGTGCTCTCGAACAACGTGGGTAACGCTAACCCCGCGTCCTAACTAAAAGCGAACGTCACGCGAGTGCGCGCGATCGTTTTTATAAATGAATTTTGACATTTAAATTCACATTTAAATAGAGTAAGTACAATGGGTGGTTTCTCATGCTACATTATTTGGTCTTATATTCTATTTAGCCTTAGTATGGCATGTGAAGCTTTTTCAAAAATAAAAAAAAGGATGGGTATTTATTTAATCATAATGAATACACGTCTCTGAGTTTTATAGTACCTAATGCCAATTATATAGTACCTGGCTAAATACAGTGTCCAGTACCAGTAGAGTCAGCTTTTTACGTTAAATAATGACATATCTATTATTCCTGTAACCACTCATTTATTGAGTAAATCATTTTTTAAAGCAGCTCTTTAAGCTTTTTCTTAAATTTTGGTTTTTTGAGGAAGATCTTGAATATCTGATTGTAACCTATTATTAATTTTAACACACACAGCTGACACACAAACGCGACTCAATTGATCGCGCGACTATGTCATATATTTACATATAGAAGAGTGCGACGATTGCGTACTCGCGCGAGGATCGCTCGTGGTTAGGACGCGGCCTATGAGGTACGAGACCTATATGGATCGTAGCACGTGGAATACTGTAATTTCGGCCCGTCTCATGGGAAATGGCTTGCGTTCATGTTGCTCGGTAGTGTAATAATTACAATTTTCCTGATAGGTAACTCGTTGACACAACATGGCTGAAAATATTCATATTTTTTATGATCCCATATCGACCTATTACAGAATAGTAATTTTACTCTAGGTAGGTTTATCTTCTTCAATTATAATTATCTAATTAATGTCTAGAGGTAAGGCGAGCTCGAGATCAGCTCACAATGGCATGTAAGACGCTCCGTGGCGCTGGTGACGCTCCTGATTTGCTTGCGGTGCTGGCGCGCTTCTTTGTCCCAGACAATTACTGTCGGGGCAGAAAGCACAGACTGTTTGCCGTGCCTCCATGTCGTACTGTTGCACGTGCTAAGTCGCCAATTCCTCGCACTCTGGCCGCGCTTAATGATCTCTTGTATTCTAATCCAACAGGCGATCTGTTTGCGGATGGATGGACGAAGATTTTATCGGTATGTTAGAAGTACTATGAGAGGTATTTATGAAAGTGCTGTTAACCTTCTTTTACTTATGTTTTCACTTCAAATCTTACTCTACTTTATTTATTTTGTATATTTTAATATGTGTTATAATTGTCTTTTTTATTTTTATGATTTTAGTTACTTGTAATTGGTTGTAACACAACCATTGTAATTAAATAAATAAATGTAAATAAAATAGTGTAAAACATTTTTTTAAACAGTAACTATTTAGTTTCTTGCTCATACGAAAATACCTATTGGAAGGGGTAGTTAAACTCAATTCTTCTTTTTTTTTTATAAATGTTGACGTTCAACAGTGCTTTTAAATGGGTTAATTGAAATAAACGATTAGACTTGATTTCAAGTCCTCCAATCACCAGCTCTCAATCTACACGATCTAAAATCAACAAGACATCGTGATATCCTTACGAAAACGGGAACAAATGAAGTGGGAAACAGGCGAGGGAGTTAAAACACAATGTTAGGAACCTCCTACATTTACATAAGGCGTGGTAAGACGTAAAGGTGCTCCGTGCTTCGCTTACTGAAAGGATACCTGATGAAATTTTGAATCAGATTCTGGTTTGATGGTTCAGTCCATTTTTTGATAGTAAAGGTAGATATTTTCTTGTGGATGCCGTAGAGGGATTATGTTTGAAAGATAGGTAGTATTCTCTACTGCTACATCTTTAAATAAAGTGAGCGAATTTCGTGCTTATGGCCTGCCTGTGTTTCCTCTTCCTGTCTTTGTAAACTCATTTCGAATGACAGATATACAGGGTGGCAGGGACATCGACACATAACCGATTCAGTACATGATTCTGGAGCCCCTGTGTTGAAGTTTTTCGTCGGTTAAAAAAAATTTGCTGTTTCCTACAAAAGTGCAATACCTACGCGGTGAAAATGTATATAAAAGCTAATTTATATATAATACAACGTGCCACTACAATGGCGACATTAATTTCATACACGGGTAGGGCTAGTGGCCGGTAATCATAATAATTATAATCAATCTGCCTAGCCTTTTCCCAACTATCTAGGGGTCAGCTTCCAGTCTAACCGGATGCAGCTGAATACCAGTATTTTACATGGAGCGACTGCCTATCTGACCTTCATAACCCAGTAACTGGGTGATACGATACCCCTTGGTAAGACTGGTTGTCAGACTTTCGGGCTTCTGACGACCCGTAACGACTGACAAAGGTCTACGAATGACAGCCGGAACCAACGGCTTAACGTGCTTTCCGAGGTACGGAGGAGTCTCAGTATGTAAAGATGGTCACCCATCCACAGACCAACCCTGGCAAGCGTAGCTTAACCTGATGGATCGACCTGTGCGGCTGTTATTACTTAGCCACGAGCTCCTCAATCATAATCATAATAATAAATCATAATAATTATAATAAGATACCCCATCGCCGTATCTCTACGTTGACGTCGTGATGGGGCTTGCGCGCTCCGAACTCTAGGTCTGTGCCGGTAGAGGTTACTTTGCCGGAACAGGTGTAGGATGAGGAGCCAGACCAAGAGAGATACAGAAACCCGCAGGGCAGCATGTGGCGAGCTGCTGGGCAGTAGCGACCCCACGTACCCTATCACCCGGGAGAAGTCATGTTCCTCATCTCTGGCTTGCCTTTATTGGCCGGCTGGAGTGAACACTGACGAGAACTGACCTCCCACCTCATTCTTGCCTTTATTGGCTGGCTTGAGTAGAGATTCGCAAGAGCAAACGTGCTCGGAGGAAGGAAGTAGTTCAGTAAGATGCTGGTAGGGATCTTGACCGTACTTCCGGGATTGTCCTGATAGCCGTGAAATACCTCTCCAGTCCTCTTAAGCACCTCAAGACATGTTGCCCCCTTGTCGCTACAACACTATGTGCTAGCGACCGTTTCCGGGGGCCCATTGTTGAGTGTGCAAGTCACCCCCTGCCATTTTATCCGTGTATTGTATTTATCAAACATTGGTCAGGCAGGGGCCATAGTCCTTCCATAGTTTTAGATAACCAGTCCACTTTAGCCATCCAAACCCATAGCCCAATATTTTTTTTGTCTCCATATCCTGCAATAATCCTACACCAACCGGGGGTGTCCTTGGGTGCACTTGCATAGTACGCACAGGGATAATCGTCGGTTGGTGCCTCATTTCCATTGAAAGCGTTTAGACGCTGACGGGCCTCTGCGAGTTGGCTTCGGCCCCTCCTATGCCTTCCAAAGGTCCGGGACCCTAGGGTCCCGAGAAATATCAAAATAATAAGATATAATAATTCGTAAATTGAAAAATTAAAATTTTCAAACAAACTAAACTAATTAATAAAAGTTCCAGTTAAAAAGACCTGCAACATAAAATACTGGTCTATTTTAAAACGTGATTACTCTCAAGGCAACAGAGCAATATTTATAAAATATTTAAATCAGCTAACCAATAGTGACGTCTATAGTTGCTCGGATGCGAATACTGCCTACAACATATTCCATGATAATTTCGTTATGCTATATAATTTCTGTTTTCCTATTAAGAAAGTCAAGATACATAACAGATCTAGACCGAAATGGATTTCACGTGGATTAAAAATATGTAGCAAACGTAAGTGTCAACTATTGTGGCAATATAGAATTAATCCAAATCAAACCACAAAAACTGCTTTCAAAGCATATGCAAAGAGATATAAAACTATAATTAGACTGACTAAAAAATCTCAAAACGACTACTTTATTAAATCTGCAATAAATAAGAACAAAGCTACTTGGAAAGTAATAAATGACATCAAATGTAAGTTTCCAAATGAAGGCGTGGCTCAATAATTTACAAATGGCGTAACCATAAATAATCCTCAAGATATAGCTAATTCGTTTAATGACTTCTTTCTTGACATCAGCAATAACAATACTAGTGTACCTCAGGAATCATTCAATAAATTGACATGTAATTCTAATTCAATCTTTATGACACCGACGATCCCTGATGACATTAATAAAATAATAATTGCTCTAAAAAATAAAAACAGTGCCGGTTATGATAACATTATGACAAGTATTGTCAAAGATGTAGCCCATATTATATCAGAACCACTTAGCTTCATTGTCAATTTATCTATAGAAGAAGGCACTTTCCCAGAAAAACTGAAAATATCGGTTATAAAGCCAGTGTTTAAAAAAGGAGACAAAACCAACATGAGTAATTACAGGCCCATTGCATTAATACCTATTTTTGGGAAAATCTTTGAAAAGGTGATCTTCAACTGTCTTTACAATTTCTTTGAGTCAAAAAACATCCTAACGCCCAATCAATATGGTTTCAGAAAAAACAAATCCATAAATGTAGCAGTTTATAACTTCTTACATAAGGTAATGATTAACTTGGATAAAGGGCTGTCAGCTGTCGCATTATACATGGACATGTCGAAAGCTTTCGATCGTGTCGATCACAAAATCCTCTTAAGAAAGTTGTGTGCATATGGAGTAAGAGGAAATGTGTACAAACTCATAGAATCGTACCTTAGCAACAGGCAACAATTCACAGAAGTAAGGAGGATAAATCTTAGTACTAAAACAGAAGAACTATATGTTTCTGAATCTAGAACAGTTAAATTCGGCGTTCCTCAAGGGAGTATTATCGGCCCTCTACTCTTTCTCATCTATATAAATGACATGCCTTCGGTAACTATTCATGACATTACACTGTTTGCTGATGATAGCACCGTTTTATTTGCTAATGATAATTCAATTGATTTAGAATCTGACATTAACCAAACAATACTATTGATTAAAGATTGGCTTAAAATGAATAATTTAATGATTAATATTGATAAAACTAAAATAATGGATTTTAAAATAAGAACTCGACGTACCGGTGCTTTAAAAATTCATTACCTAGATAGTGACATTGAGGAAACGGAAGTAACGGAATTTCTAGGGTTACATATTGACCACAAACTTAATTGGAAATTTCATATTGAGTATGTTTGCAAAAAGCTGGGACAATTTTCATATGCACTATATAGATTAGGCAAAATAGCGAATCTGAGTACTTTGCTGACAGCTTACCATGGTTACGTTGGCTCTATTCTCAGATACGGTGTAATATTTTGGGGCAACAGTACGGAAAAAGAGCGCGCTTTCATTGCTCAAAAACGTTGCATCAGGGCTATATTTAATTTATGCGGAACTGACTCCTGTAAGCCATTTTTTAAAAATAATAATTTATTAACACTACCATGTATCTATATACTTGAGGCAGCAGTATTTGTTAAAAACAATATCCACATGTTTAGCTACTACACGCGTATACGGCGTAAGGACAGCCAGTAAAACTCATCTTATGCATGAGAGTATCTTTTGTTCAGCTTCTCGCATCTTTAATAATATTCCGGCACCTATTAGAACAATTATGGAAAAGGAAAATTTTAAAAGGACTCCATGATCTGTTAGTAAACAAAAGTTACTACTCTGTAAAAGAATTTCTGTCTGACAAGTCTTTGCTTAAATATAGTCCCACCCAGTCATGATGCGTTCGACGACCTACAGACTTTAATTAATTTTTTTCTTTTCAGTATAAATCTATTTTTTAATTTTATGTATGATTTTTACAATTTGACATTTTAATTTGTTATAAATACTTTTATTTTTTGTGAATTTGATGTGTACCCATAATTTGACATGTTCTCCTACCTATCTCAATTTGTTATGTTTGACTTTATCTTTTTATCTTTGAATGTTATATGTAATTAATTTTATTTTCTATATAAATTGAATTTGACATTTCTCTTAATGTGAGCCCTTTTGGTTTTTCTTATTTTCTATTTATTGCGCTAGAGGGAAAGTAATAATAATTAGTAATTATGTTAATTATATTGAACAGCTAGTTTATATGTGATTATTGTATGCCCTACGGGCGGGACATAGCTGATCATAATTTCCAACTATTTGAGAACTGTACCTACACCTATGATCCACAATAAAATATTTTGAATTTTGAATTTTTGAATAAAGCTCTCTCTTTCCTTCAATTCGCCTACTCTTTGCACGTTATTCGTTTTAATTTCATTGTTGCGATGTTACGATCCGTGACTCCGGCAAATTACGTCTGCGCTACAGCTCTTTAAGTACAGGTTGTTCTAAGATGCTTTTTTAGAAAATTGTAAATAAATAAATAAATTTCGGTTCACTTTTTAAGTTTTCTATAAAGTTTTATTAAAATTACAAAGATACAAATACATATCCCAAGACACCGACTTCCAAAAAATAAATTTAATGAAATTAAAATATCATCATAAAACGAAAACGCGAAACCGTATACGTCTATTAAATTAATGTCGCCATTAATGCGGCACGCTGTATAATTAGGATATCAGATGCATGATCTCGTAAAGGTTGCAGGAAACCACTAGATACGAAATGCCCAGGACTGGTTGACATGCTGATACTTGGGGGAGGCCTATGTCCAGCTGTGGACATCTTTTGCCTGAATGATGATAATAAAATGAAGTTAGTCCCACGTGAATCACCACCTGCCTGCCTTTTCCCAAATACATATATTGGGGTTGGCTTCTAGTCAAACCGGATGCAGCTAAAAACCAGTATTTTAAATGGAGTGACTGCCTGTCTGACCTCCACAACCCAGTTACTGGGTAATACGATACCCCTTGGTAAGACTGGTTGTCAGACTTTTGGGCTTCTGACGACCCGTAACGACTGTCAAAGATACTTGAATGATAGCCGGTACCAACGGCTTAACGTGCTTTCCGAGACACGGAAGGGTCTTGATATGTAAAGTTGGTCACCCATCCACGGACCAACCGCGGCAAGCATAGCTTAACCTAATCGATCGATCCGTGCGGCTGTTATTTCTTAGCCACAAGCCTAATAGTCCCACGTAAATACGCTTTACAATTTGTCCAAAGAAAACCACAAACTGACCTTTTTCTTTTCACCCCTGAACCACTACTAACAAATCCAGGATCATCTATAAAAATAGTCACATCACAATACAATAGTTCTTATCAACATTCGGCTTACTTGCCACCGAATGGTCAAAGTAAGCTGGCAGTCAGTGAGCCATGCAGACTTATATACGTGTTCCCGAGTGAGTGGCGGGGGAAATTATAGAAATAAATGGATAGTTTGTTTAGAAGCTGATTTTTTATTGACTAGGTTAAATAATTAAAAAAAAAATCAAAAAATCCGACTGCGTAAAAAGTGAACTTCAAAAAAAATGGCAACAAAATGACCTATTTTTTCTCCAAACAATCTCATGTGTTTGTGTTCTTTTTTTTGCGTCATGTTTACCACAAATAAACGTATTTTCTTTCTTCTTCTTCTTGCAGTATATAGGAGGCAGGTCTTTATTGTTAAATTTAAGAAGATGAGGCTCGACTGCATGAGATTGTTTGGAGACAAAATAGATAATCTTATTTCTATCTTTTTTAATGTTTACTTTTGACGCAGTCGGGGTTTTTTTTTTTATTAACTTTTTTTTTATTTTACAATTTTTAGGTAGAATTATTTTTCTGTCACGCTTTAGGTAACGGTTTTAAATACAAAACCCTCTTATTTAATCGTGTGATAAGGGCATCTTACTGACACACTCCAAAGGTTCGGGATTATTTTTTTCATTACAAATTACATATAAACATACAATTTGTATACATTTTTGTAATCACCTTTAAAGACCCTTCATTTTGATACCCGCTCGATAGATTTGGGAGAACATATTTTTTTTGAACACATACATAGGCGGTCCCTAATGAATTGGCCT
This sequence comes from Fissipunctia ypsillon, assembly GCA_947568875.1. Lineage (NCBI taxonomy): Eukaryota > Metazoa > Arthropoda > Insecta > Lepidoptera > Noctuidae > Fissipunctia > Fissipunctia ypsillon. The sequence goes on from OX387659.1 coordinate 18,853,418, forward strand.
AACTATGAACCAATGAAGGAAATTAAACGAAACCAATTTTATTTTTCAATATAATCACCATGAATACTAGCACATTTCTGACATCTGTGAATCAACATCTCTAAACCTTTATAAAAATAATTACAATTTTTATCCTCAAAATGACTGAAGACGGCCGCCTGTAACTCTTCATCGCTTGAAAACTTTCTTCCTGTTAAGTCCCGCTTTAAATTTGGAAATAAATAATAGTCGGACGGGGCCATATCTGGACTGTAAGGTGGATGTTCAACTTCTGTGAACCCGCATTGACGAACTGCATCCTTCGAAACACTAGCGGTATGAACAGGGGCGTTGTCATGGAGCAACAGGACACCTTTAGACAGCTTGCCTCTTCGTTTTTCCTTTATCTTGTTTCGTAATTTATATATTAAAGAAGCATAATATTCGCCGTTCACGACTGTAATACGTTCTTTAAAATCCACCATCAAAATGCCTTGAAAATCCCAAAAGATTGTGCACATCAGTTTTTTAGTCGATTGTTGCACCTTTGCCTTTCTATGGGGCTTTTTATCCTTATAACGCCATTCCATTGACTCGCGCTTGCTTTGTGGATCATAATACAAGATCATAGTTTCATCACCAGTCACTAGCCGCTCGATCACAGTCTTTGGATTTTCGCCACAAAGATCCAAAAACTCCGAAGCGCAGCGCACTCTTTCCTGTCTCTGTACCGCTGAATGAAGTTTCGGTACCCATCTTGCACTCACTTTTTTCATGTGAAGATGTTCATGGATCGCGCGATGAACGTTACTTTTAGAGCGCCCAAGCCTAGCTGCAATTTCTTTAATCTTCAAACGGCGGTCACTCAGAACCTCCTCTTCGATAAGAGCAATCGTTTTGGGAGTGAGCACTTCCACAGGTCGACCGTCGTGGCCAATGTCTTCAACGGTTTCTCTCCCGAGGCGAAACTCTTTCACCCAATTTTTCACTGTGCTATAGGAGGGGGCAGACTCCTTATACACGCCATCCAATCGTTATTTTATTTGGGCAGGGGATAAACCTTCTTTAAACAGAAACTTTATGACACTTCGATACTCAGTTTTCGACATTTTGAAAAAATACGCGACTCTCGTCATTCAAATGCCTGTTAAACTAAGACTAAACATTTCATGTCGATGCGTGTTTCTTATATTAAGTGCACGATAAACATACTATTTAATGCAACACAACATGTAGCGACATGTCGCGTAGAACTATATCAGGCCAGTTCATTATGGGACCGACTACGTACATTTTGGCGCCATAAATTTGCCATTTTGTTTTTTTTTATAATTTTAATATACTCAGTGACACTCGCGCAATAAAGACAAAAATGTAAAAATCGGTTCAGCCGTTTAGTAGTTACGAGAGAACATAGGGACGGCCATACATACATACAGGTCAAACACATAACCCTCCTTTTTTGACTTCGCCGCAGTCGATCCGGACCGACCGAACGTGATAAAAAAGTGTAAAGTGTGTCCCCTGTTTCGTAAAAAAAAAACTATTAAAAGCATTACTGCATTGTGTTGGCAAAATTTATATTCGAAAATGTAATTATTTCTACCTAACACGTCTATCCAAACCAAAACCAATCACAGCACGATTCAATTCAGAAAATATACACGAATGAAATTTTTATCATCACAACATGGTTGAAATAAAAAGAGGGCAAAGTAGGAAACGGAATAGTTGGTGTTCCGTACAAAGTAAGAAACGGGATAGTTGGTGTTCCGTACAAAGTACGAAATGGAATAGGTGGTGTTCCGTACAAAGTAAGAAACGGAATAGTTGGTGTTCCGTTCAAAGTAGGAAACGGAATAGTTGGTGTTCCGTACAAAGTAAGAAACGGAATAGTTGGTGTTCCGTACAAAGTACGAAATGGAATAGTTGGTGTTCCGTACAAAGTACGAACTGGAATAGTTGGTGTTCCGTACAAAGTAGGAAACGGAATAGTTGGTGTTCCGTACAAAGTACGAACTGGAATAGTTGGTGTTCCGTACAAAGTAGGAAATGGAATAGTTGGTGTTCCGTACAAAGTACTAACTGGAATAGTTGGTGTTCCGTACAAAGTAGGAAACGGAATAGTTGGTGTTCCGTACAAAGTACGAAATGGAATATTTGGTGTTCCGTATAAAGTACGAAATGGAATAGTTGGTGTTCCGTACCAAGTAGGAAACAGAATAGTTGGTGTTCCGTACAAAGTACAAAATGGAATAGTTGGTTGTTGTGGTTTATCTTGTACCAGCTAACCTACAAGCATCGACGACACCACCGCACGCGAAGCGCGCGCATCGGACACTGCGGCGGCGGCGCCCGCGCGAGACGCGCGGTATTTACGTGCCGCGTCACTGAGTTCTACGGCTCCACAGGCGCGTCAGCTCACTCGTGATTGGTTGATCAATATTTCGGATGGTGTCAACATCAGTGCTACCTGTGCTACCCAAAATGAATATTAAGCTAGGTTATTTTATTAATAAAGAATGCCCGATAAGAGTCAGGCCGTCCTTTTCACGCGACCGCGACTCCGCGCTTCCGCACCTCCTAGCCCGATCACCATGTATGGCAAGCCGATCCCTTGGGAGGAGCAAGCCAAATACCTTGGCGTGATCTTAGATCAACACCTGACCTTTAGAGAGCAGATCAAGACGGCTCGTTCGCGTGCCGCTTGCGCTCTCGGCAGGCTTCATTTCATCCTGACCGCGCGTAGCAAACTATCTCTTAAGTGCAAGCTGCGCATCTACACCGCAGTCATCCGTCCCATCATGACGTATGCTTGTGTTGTATTTGCGCACGCTAAGCCACACTTGCTCCATAGGATGCAGACCCTACAGAACCGTTTCCTCAGAAAGGTCACGGGGGCACCCTATTATGTACGCAACGAGTCTCTTCACGTTGATCTAAAAATCCCAACCGTCCAGCAGTTCATGAAACGCCTCGCCAAGCGTTTCTTCGAATCTGCCTCCAAACACCCGAATCCCCTGATTGCGGCGGCCGCCCGCTACACACCGTCGCGCATAAGTCGCATCCGCCGTCCTAGGCACGCCCTAACCGTCCCGGATGACGCCATAACTCTCCTCCAGGAGAGTAATCCCGCCACCAGCACGATCCGGAAACTCAAATCGAGACCGCCGTGCTTCCGCCCTCGCCGCCGAGGGCCACCGCGACGCCCCCGTCCATACCCACCCCGACCCTTGCTCGAGCCAGCCCGCGCAGCTGAGCCCGTAATTCTAAATTTGCCCCCAAATAATCCGATCCAGCATGTCCCATTGCTGTCCTCTCCCAGCGACGCCCTAAGCCGAGGTCCGTACCCCACAGGGGGTGCCCTTAGCGTGTGGTCGCTTAGTTTTTAGTCTTAGTTTTAAGCCTGGCTGGAGGCCTTAATTTATTGAGGCATCCACAGGAAAGCCCGGTTAAGCAGTCGACAACCTCCTATAGGTTGAACTGCGAGATGCCATTCCCCAAAAACAATAATAAAGAATGTGTAAATTACTATACCAACGCTATTTTAATTACCACTACCTTTGGTAAAATCTGTAATTCGTATGGTTTACATAAACGTATTCTAATTTATAAATAAATCACCACCCTAATTGCGTAACACAATTTCAATTACAATCCGAGAGTATTGAAGGACATTTCTAATCCATTGCCAGGTTTAATAAATTCGTCTGCTCAACGTTGCTGTACATGGCTAAACTGAAAGAAAATCCGAACAATTGTTATTTTTTGTGTGTTATGCAATTACCTCGCAGCCCTTAGTGAATTATAAGTAGTTTACATCAATAATACAAGAAGGTCCTCACAACTTCTTCTTTGCCAATTATCTACAGTTATAATTCAGCTTGCGATAGCCTGATAAACATACAAATACATTTGCACAAACGTTCCGTTTCACCATACACCTGACGGAGCACCAAAAACTAGAAAGCGTTAGAAATCAGATTTTAGATTTCGCATTGAATTTTCGTACAACATTTTGGAATTTGTACGTGGAACAAAATTCTGTTTGACGTATAAAACGCAATTTCCGTCATGTTTCCAATTAATCGCTGTATTGACTTTAAACTTGTATTTTTAATGTTTCCTTTTGTTATTCAGTATTACCGTTGATAGAATTTCTAGGTAACAAAGTTTGTGGTGATATTTCTGGAAATATCTGAGTGATTTTTTTGATGCTAAAATAATAATATACGTATGCCTTTTAAGAAGAGGTGGATAAAATACACCAACATTTTTGCTATGACGAATTGTGGGCCTTTATTATTTTCAGTTTCAAGTGGGTACAAGCTTGTTACAATATTTCATTAACTTTAGTAGATATTATTACTTATAGACAGATCATGCTAGCCTCATCTGAACTTTATCAAATATGTCTGTTTAAACCATAAATCTACTCTGATCTACACCCTGCACCGCACGCACACCGCATTTTGGTTTTTCTTTATTTGAAATGTTGAATTCTTTATTTGAATTAAAGTATGTATTATGTTTTAGTCATAATGGCACTTTCTTTCTTTAATTATTTTTTTTTTGTATATTGGCGCGTTGTATTTTTTATATTCATGCAGGTCATGTGTGGTAATTAAATGAGTTTTATCTAACTATTTATCTACTATCTACTTGGATTTTCAGAAGGAAAATGCCCAATATCACTGACACGACCAGAAAATCAAAAACAGAGCTACACACTCGGCAGCCAAGCTTTTGATAAAACAAAACGAAATCTCAGAATCTATCTAACTTCGTAGATCGATTAAAAACTCTTCGAAAACAGAGCCTCCTTCTTCGAAATTGGTTAAAAAGTCGTTTCAAAATGGCCACCACTACTGCAGTACTACTATCATGAGCCATCTATCCCGCCGCCGACGAGGAAGCGACTTGCTATTAAATATTGTCTAGCTCAAGAAACGTACTGTCGAGGAAACTTTCAGGTGACCAATTTAAAAACAAAATCCCGTGCACACGATGACCACATCTGTTAGCAAGCGTTACTATAGCGACCGAGCGCTGCAAGCAAGAATAACATATACCTACAGGTTCATAAGAATGGAGGTCGTCTGTCGCCTGTCGGTTAGTTGCACCGAATATGACCCAAAACCGCTTTAGGCGTCGTTCATCATCGCGCGAGTAAGCAATGCGACCATCGTGTGACCGCGCGATAGCAATAATTGGGTGTCCTAATAGAACACGATCATCGCGCGAATTAACGACGTGGCACGGCGGGTCCTGTCCTGCCCCTCACCCCGCTCCACAACGACGCGACGCGATTATCGCGCGTACGTACAAACTTAGTTCTCGCGAATAGGTTCCATTCTTTTTAGACACGCGACCGCATCTCGTGAATGCCAATTAGGAGACCTATTCGACGTCAGTATGTTTAATCGCGGATTCGTACGACTAACATTTGCGCGATCTTGCGATGATCGCGTAGTCGAGTTGTATTAGGACGACGCCCAGTTTGCAAGATGCTTAAAATAATATTGTTCGCTTTATAGTGCATGCTAAACCTCCTGCTATCGAGGATTAATCTATACTAATCTATAATTACATTATAAATGTCTCGCTCGTAGTGGCGTGTGTGTTGGGTCATTCGGTTCCCTTCAAAATGGTTGAGCTGAATGGTGCTGATCCATGCGTCATGTTCGTGAACGGGCGCCGTCAGTAGGGACTGGTCATCTCTTAGCTTATTTTAATTTTTGAATCGTTTTTGGTTTTTACCTCTTTGTTGCGGACGCTTTTAACGTGTACGTCTTTCTACATTGTTCTCACATACTTAATTTCAACATGAATGTTATAACCGATATTTTGTAACAATTTTTTGATTTAAAAGAGTGTCCGTGGAGTTTCTTGCCCGTTCTTCTCCATAGAGATCTACGCTTTGGAATGGGCAACTAGCTTCAACTTTCTGACTAACTGACCGACTCTTTGACAATTCAAAAGTGCCTGTAACTGGTTAATTTGAAATAAATGCTTTAAGTTATGAGTTTGTATGTAGAGTATAATCTGCGGAACTACTGATCCGATTCCAAAAATTATTTCATTAATGGGAAGCTACAGTATTGCTGACTGTCATAGGATCACTGTGTTTTTTTTTTACTCAGCCTATACTGTCCCACTTCTGGGCAAAGGTCATAAGTTTTATGTTAAAACAAAAAAAATCACGTGGACGAAGTCGCAGGCAGAAGTTAGTTGAAAACAAACGAACTACAAATAAATCGGAAGCGTAATAACTGACAACAATATTTTCTAGTCCGCCACCCTGTAGCCAGCCTAGCGCAATTGGGCGGTTCGGCCTGAAATGATTGCCAACTATGAAACGTTAGGGTTTACACGATCAAAAAATGTTTGACTGTTAGTGAATATATGGCTCGTTTTACACTAATGGACAGTATAACAACATGATTTTATTTCTTGTATAGGGTGTCTCAGTAAGAGTGCACTTTTTCATTTTAAAATAAAAACAAGTATTTTATGACAGAGTTGTGATATGATTATTGTATTGTAAAGAAGACATGTTCCGATTAAGTATGGAATAAAATATCCGGCAAATGATCCCCACGGCTCCGATGACAGGCCATTACTCTTTTCATGAAATTTTCCATGACTTTTGCACAGAGATGTGGCTGTATCTCACCGATGACGCGTTGGATTTCCGATTTGAGCTCAGGAATTGTTTCGGGTTTATTCGCATAAACCCGAGATTTCACAAAACCCCAAAAAAAAAAATCGCACGGCGTTAAATCGCACGATCTTGGTGGCCAGTTGACATCAGAATTTCGTGAGATAATGTGTTCTGGAAATCGTTGCTGCAATAAGTCGACTGTTTCATGCGCGGTGTGGCAGGTTGCGCCGTCCTGCTGAAACCACATGTTGTTCAGATTCATGCCGTCCAGTTGAAGCCACAAGAAGTCCGTTATCATAAAATTTGGCGAAGTTTGCGAGCGGTTTCAGCGTAACTTTCCCCATTTTTGTAATGAGTTTTCACAATTATAACGCATTGTTCTTTCGAAAAGCGCTCCATTTTTAATAATCGGAATAAACAGAGGTGACAGCTTTCAAATTTCAGAGTTACCACTTGCATGAAAAAAAAAAATATTCCAATTTTAAAAAGTGCACTCTTACTGAGACACCCTTTATTATCTTAGTCCAGTCAAAGAAATTTATCTACACTTCTATACAAATAAATGAAGAAGTGTCTGCTTGCAATGTCAAAATAATAGCTTTTTACTAAATGCATATGAAGGTAAATGTCTATACGGTACGTATAACAAAAAGTATTTTTTTTTAATTTTGTACGTCCATTTGTTCCGGATAATCTCCGAAAAGAATGGACCGATTTTGACAGGACTTTCACTGGCAGATAGCTGATGTTACGGCGGGTAACTAAGGCTAATTTATTCCGCACAGAAAAAATAAAACCCATGAAATTGTGAACAAAAAGTCGGATTTGAAAAATTCTTTTTTACAATTGGTAGCCTTATTCTCGAGGATGGTTATAAGCTATTTGACATCACGCTACGACCCTTAGGAGCCGAGCAAAAAGAAAAAGTCACTAAGAACGTCAAGCGAAAAAGAAGGAATAGCGCGGGTGGGCGATGCAACGCGGCGGGTCGGGGGACGAGGGAGTTTTATTAAAATGTGGCTGTTATTTTAGTATATTACGTATCTTAAGACTTCCACGCGAACGAAGTCGCGGGGCACAGCTGATTGTTTATAAAATTGACACGCAACGTCAATTTCCCGTGTTATAGCCATTTCATACAGCTGTCAAAGAAAGACAGTTCTGATTTGAATATAGCTAGGTACGGAAAATTTAAGTTGGTCGTTAATTTGATAAACAATTTATTTCCCCAACTTTGTTGTGTTAGACGGTACCATGAGCTCCTGTCCTACCTGAGAGTCGGTCATCCGGTGGCGAGATTGGCAGACGACATTGTTACCATCGCGGGTAGAACCTGGATGAAGCTGGCACAGGAGCGAGGGGATTGGCACATGAAAAGAGAGGCCTATGCTCAGCAGTGGGGGAAAACGGGCTGTGGATGATGATAATGAAGTGCTACTGCGCTTTCCCACACATTCACAGCGTGTTTGTACACTTAGTAACCACAAATAAAGAGCGCGTCGCTTCGTGAGACAAAAATTCTTCGGTGCCACCATCGAGTACAAAGCCCAAACTGCGGCCAAGAAGCTGGGCATCCTGAATAGGGTGAAGCGATACTTTACGCCTGGACAGCTTTTAATTCTCTACAAAGCGCAAGTCCGATCCTGCATGGAGTATTGCAGCCACCTTTGGGATGGCTCGGCCAAATAACAACTTGCCGCGCTTGTCTCGGTGGAACGCAGAGCTAAGAGGCTCATTGGCGACGTAAGACTGGTGGATGCCAAGCTTCACAGCTTGGCTCATCGCCGCAAGGTTGCCTGCTTGACGGTCTTCTACAGATTATACTTCGGGGAGTGTGCTCAAGAACTCCACGACCTCATTCCGCCGGCCCCCTTCTATCAGCGGACATCTAGACGCACTGCATGTTACCATCCTTACCTAGTTGCTATCCCACCAATTCGCACAAAGCGTTTCCAAATGTCTTTTGTGATGCGCACAGCAAAGGAGTGGAACTCTCTGCCTGCGTCTGTGTTTCCGAATGCATACAACCCTGATCTCTTCAAAGTGAGAGTGAACAGGCTTCTTCTGGGTAAGCTCGCTCCATCGTCGACTTTGTCTCTGTCATCTCTGACCTAGACTAGAGTCAAGAGCAAACCTAACACAAATAAAAAAATAAAAAATACTCTCCACCTTAAGCACTGCAATTTCCTTGTGCAAAATATGGGTAAACCTCTGCCTACCTTTTCGATGAACAATTAAGCATGATGTTAGGTATATAGTTAAATTTTTATAGTTTTAAGACTACCTAAATTCTCGTTGCGTAAATTGTTGATGGACTACCTGGGACGCGGATGACGTCAACAACGCGCTTGCGCCCCGCGGGTCAATTGCGTGACACATTATCAATCGGAATCGGTTTCATTTTGACAGTTCAACAACATTCATTGCGTTATTTACGTTTTGAGTAGATACATTTTTCGAACTTATGAGGCAATGGATAGTGTGGTACGCAATTAGGGTGCCGGTCGAACTCCGGCGGCGGCGCGGCATGTTTGTGACTGTGCGCACAAAAAAAACGCCTAAGGATATTATTTTAGGGATACTTTTGGTTTGGAATGATTTAGTTGACGAGATTGCTTCCAGGACATAGATTGAAACTGAAACCCAGACGATATTAGCCTTTATTTCGGAATAAAAATAGAGATCTGAACCACGTGAGGCCCTGTAACCGATTCGGTTACAGAGGGGCTTGACGGTAGGGCGACAATGGCGGTGGTCTCCGTTTCGGATACGGTAGGGTTTTCTCGGAGCACTGAAATCTCCTTGTGCAAAATATGGGTAAAGCTCTGCCTACCTTTTCGATGACCGCGTAGGCATGATGTTAGTTATACAGTTTAATTTTTATAGCTTTGAGACTACTTAAATTCTCGTTGCGTAAATTGCTAGATTAACTTCAAATTCTTTTTGGTCGATGTACCTATGTTTCATTCAATTACTAATAGGTACTGTTTGAAATCTGTCTCAAGTGGAGTTTCCGTGTTGTTTTTCAATCTGGGATGAAATGAGACCCGTTGGATACCGGTAATAGAGTCGAATTGGTTCACAAAAAGTTCACAAAAATATAAATTTAATTCTATCCATTTATTTTCAGTGGAAATCGTGAGGGGTTATAAAAATATTCCAGTCAACATCGAAAGTAAATGAATGTTGCCAAAGCATCAAGGAATATTCCGTAGAAGAAAATCGACAGATTGATTATACAAAATATTCGTTGAGATTTCCAAGAGGGTTTTACCAGGTAATTATTATTTCGTAGTAGAAACTATCGGAAAACTCTTCGATTTTTTAATATAAACATTTGGGATCTAAACTGTGAAAGGCAGCTATGTGATGGTTTGGATTTTCAAAATTGTTTTGCTTCTGAAGTGTCCGTAAATAATTAAAATTATATAATTTAAACATCGAGACAAAATAATACCCGGACATGGACTGTAGTACGGTCAGCAACAAAAGTCAATTAACACTTCATTTTTTTTTTTCATTTAAATTATTGAGAAAAATATGCATAAAAAATCTGAACTGATAAAATATTTAACGAGAAGGTATTGACTCACGCGAAATGCTGAAAAGCAATGTATCGAATCATTTTGTATTAACTTATATGATAATTGTATGTTTAAAAATAACATAACATAATACCACGCCTGTATTCCGGTTAGGCAGAGGTGTACCTATAGTACACTCAAATTTCGCCATTTATGTTTAAGTCCCATGTGGCGAGCCTATTGCCATAAACTGGACACAAATCCAGACTCCGGACAGCTACTGAGAAATTCAAGATGGAAAAACCCAATAAAATTTTGCCACTCATGCTCAGCATGTATAAAAAATAAGTTGTCCCCGTAACAGTCAATTGCGATTGATCAATTGTCGCGTCAATTTCTATTGTAGTAATATTGACAATCGCTTCAATTTGTAGACGATCAGATTACGCATCATTGTCTATCAATCACGTAACAATTGACAATTGCAATTGGTCGTTTTAGAGACCCCAACAGTATTAATCGACTTTTGTTGCCGACAGTACCTACATAGGTACTTAAACAAACAAACACCCAGCCGGGCTATTCTGTAAAAATTACACCGTGAAAACTTAGACGAGGTGAGCTGTCAATAGTGTCAGTCCCTAGCATGAGGTAGAATGACAGCTCACTTCAAACTCACTTCACCTACGAGCTTTACAGAATAGATCGGCTGTTCTCAAGAAAGAAGAAAAACAAGTTTTATTTGCTGTTGATTCCTCCATCCATTTAATGTCAACAATCAAACCATTTACTGTGACCGCGAAGAAATAAAATGCCCTTTCCCTACATAATTATAATTTGTGGAAATTATATGCGGCTATAAATGAGAATTCTGTTTTATTACAGTATGTGACCCGGTTTTATAGTATCCCAGGTAGGATATATAGCAACGCTTTTAGTTTCCAGGATAATTGCCTGGTTCCCCATAAAATTAATGTCATTTTCAAACTAATAGTGGTTTTGTTTGCCTCTAAAATGTGATTTAGTGGCGTAATCTGAATTTCCTTCCGGCCTAGTGCCAGGTTTTCTTTAAGGGGGAAGTGCCAGGTAGCCCGCGAAATTCAAACTTTTTTATGTTTTTTGCAATTTGCAAGTCAGTATTCAGTTGTTTGTTGATTAAAGTATCATTCGCGACCGTAACAAATATGCATTTACAGAATTATAATTGTCTAAATTAGTAATACAACTCCATAAGTTTGTATAATCATAATTGTCAAGATTTCATGAAACAGTCTTTCAATACCTGGTCTTAAAGAGTTGTATTGATGACTTTAATTAATATAATTCTGAAAATACATACTTTTTACGGTCGCGAGTCATATTTTGATCAACATACAACTTACACTCAATTTTATGAAGTTTTGTATAACATTTTTGATCTTTGCGTACCTAAAAAAGCAGACAAGCTTCAAACAGGAAACGCTATCCTGTCTGGTTTTCACATGACATAATTGAAGATTTAAATCGCAAAATTACACTCCACAAAGAATGGAAACGATATAATGATCAGAATGTCTACACGGCATTTTCCACACTGCGGTTAGAACTCAAGAGACGCATCGAATCAGCATACAATGCCTACATAGCAGCTGTTGAAAATGGCATTAAGATAAATCCAAAAAAAATTTGGAATCATATTAGTAGCCTTCGAACTAAGGGTGGCTTTGAGCCCACCGTGACCTACAAAGACTGTAGTTTTTCCGGTAGTGAAGCCGCAGATGCCTTTGCAAATTATTTTGCTAGTGTGTTTTTGCCAAAAAGTCCCATATTAGATTTCAACAATATATCTAGTTCTCCCTTGTCATGCGATGGCCATATCAACATAAGCTATTTTACCCTATCACAAGTAGAATCTGGAATAAATAAGTTAAAACCACTTAGTTCTGTGGGTCCAGATAAAGTCCCATCTTACATCTTAAAAGGATGCAAGGAGATTGTTGCTCCTGTACTTTCCTATATTTTTAACTTGGCTTTAAAAACCGGCATATACCCAGAACAGTGGAAGATATCGAAAGTCACTCCGATACCTAAAACAAGCAATAAGACCTTGGTTGAAGAGTATCGCCCTATCGCAGTATTATCATGCGCTGCAAAACTTTTTGAGAATATCGCTCACAAAGAATTATACGCGCAGGTAAATGCGCGGCTTTGTGAGGAGCAGCATGGCTTCCGACCGGGTCGATCAGTAGAGACTAACTTGTTGTCCCTTGTTGACTATATATCTCATAACATGGATAAAGGTCAACCAGTAGATGTGCTATATTTAGATTTTAAAAAGGCGTTCGATACAGTGGATAACGATATTCTATCAAATAAATTATACGGTATGGGTTTCACCCTAAAACTTCTAAAATTTTTTGCGCATTACCTTTCAAATAGAAAACAGTATGTTAGCCATGGATCCTTTATTTCGAAGTCATATCATACGCGTTCGGGCGTAAGCCAGGGCTCAGTTTTAGGCCCCCTTCTCTTTCTTATTATGGTCAACGATCTCATTAAAGTAGTAAAGTATGCCAAATGTCTCCTTTATGCTGACGATTTAAAATTAGTTCAAGTAATTACTTGAACTAATTTTGAAGATGTTCGGGAGTTACATCCTTATTAATTAATAAGGATGTAACTCCCGAACATCTTCAAAGTGACATCGACCGATTCCATAAGTGGAGTGTAGATAATAAAATGATGTTTAATGCCGGTAAATGTTACGTCATGACCTTTAGCCGCAAGTTACAACCTACACATGCCACCTATACCTTAGCAGGTGTTGAAATAAAGCGCGTGTCAACCATTAGAGATCTTGGCGTGACATTTGACTGTGGATTGACATTCCATGCACATATGTCTGCCCTAGCTTCTGAATCTTACATGCGCCTAGGTTTTGTCCTACGCAATGCCCATGATTTCAATAATCCTATTGTCATCAAATTATTATTTAACTGTCTAGTTAGAAGTAAGTTAGAATTTGCTGCAGCCGTCTGGAATCCCCACGAATCCACATATCTATTAGGGATTGAAAAGGTTCAGAAAGCGTTCCTGCGTTTTTTATATAAAAAGATTTACGGATATTATCCATTTATATATCCTACTTATTTCCTGCTGGGAATGTTAGGATATAATTCCCTGGCAGTGCGTCGAGCCAGAGATCAGATTTTTATAGCCATTAAAATTTTAAGGAGCATTGTAGATTCCCCAGAGCTACACAATACTTTGTGTACACTTTATGTGCCTGACAACTACCTGCGCCATAGGCCTACTCGACGACACCGACTGTTCGCCACATCCCATTGTCGTACTGTGTCGCGCGCGCAATCCCCGTTGTGTCGCATGCATGGTGCTATAAACTCCTTAATGGAGTCAGTCCCGGAATGTGACATCTTTAGTGACACACTCAGGGTGATCATGTCAAATTGTCTCATGTTCTGTGAAAGCTATGTTTGTTAGATAAATAAGTTCTGTGTTATCATTTTATTCGATTTTATTTTATTTTCTTTTTTTAAAGTTATCATTAAGCATGTTTGATCTCTGGCTTGTTATTGGTTTTTGTAATATGTTTTTGATTATGTAATATGTTTAGCTTTATGTTTAGTTTTACCTATTAATTACTGTAATTGGCGCAAGCCGTTGTAATTAATTATAAATAAATAAATAAATAAACTTAATACTGACTTGCAAATTGCAAAAAACGTAGGAAAATTTGAATTTCCCGGGCTACCTGACGCTTTCGCCTTAATGTTATATTTTTCCGTATTTATCATTAAGCATTTTTCCTTTTTATAAATTTCGTGATGGCTCTGGTTTGCTATACACATCAGCGGGCCATTAATCGGCACATCCGGGCGGTAAAATCGAATATATGTTAGTAGATGTGAACAAGTGCAGTAATTGCTTCGGGTCGGCTAAATACTGCCGAACCGACAATGCCTGCCCACTTATGTGTGTAGCAACCCTCACTGGCCTCTCATGTACGAGGTTATGGGTTCAAATCTGGGCAAATACCAATGTGACTTTCAATTTATACATGTACTTTCTGAGTTTATACTGGACATAACTGACATTGGTGAAGGAAAACATCGTGAGGAAACCTGAACTTATAAATAACATAAGTCTGAAATCGCCAGCTCGTCTTGAGAAAGCGTGGTGATCAATGCTCAAGCCTTCTTTGTATGAGAAGAGGCCTTCACAGTGGGACAGTAATAGGCTGGTGTTATTATTTTTTTGGTGCAATATTTTTGGGTAAAAATTTATGATTTTGTACTGCCTAAAATAAATAAATAAAAGTCGAGGTGCAATGATTTGACGAGTGAGAATGACCATTGATATGGCTGCTGATAAAATTATCAAATTATTTTAATTTTTTTTTTTTTTGATATTTCTCGGGACCCTAGGGTCCCGGACCTTTGGAAGGCATATGAGGGGCCGAAGCCAACTCGCAGAGGCCCGTTAGACGCTTTCAATGGAAATGAGGCATCAACCGACGATTATCCCTGTGCGTACTTTGCAAGTGCACCCAAGGACAACCCCCGGTTGGTGTAGGACTATTGCAGGATATGGAGACAAAAAAAAAAAATATTGAGCGATGGGTGTGGATGACTAAAGTGGACTGGTTATCTAAAACTATGAAAGGACTATGGCCCCTACCTGACCAATGTTTGATAAATACAATACACTGTAATTTATTTTATTGTTTTTTTACATGTTTCCATGATAATCTTTTATTATTTTACATCATATAGTCTTGTCTTTTTAAATAGATTCTTTTATATTATGTGAATGTGAGAACGTTGTATGCTTAACAGACTGTAGATTTGTAGACCATTTTCTTTTCTGTTAAGTACCTGGTATTTGTTGACAGACCTACACTCTCCTCCCATAGGTACTTAATAACACTGTAATTTGAAAAGATTGTAAAAACCAATTATTTTTAAAAGAGTAACCGTAGAGTTTCTTGCGGGTTCTTCTCCATAGGAAACGACCGATTGGAACCGTGCCCCTAGCTTCTAACCTTTCATAAGTGCCCAGGTAGGCTTATGTGAAATAAAATATTTTGAATTTTGAATAAAGATGTGTGGAGGAAGAAGATAATTATTAAGCTACACCGACCCCGTGTACCTAAATTGGCATAAGAGCAGGAGCATATATACCATAGGCCTCCTCTTTTCGAGAGGGAGTAGGCTGTTATCCACCACGCGGGCCCAGTGCGGGTTGGTAGATGTCACATGTCTTCGATTTTTTGGTTCTAGAACATGTCAGTTTCCTTACGATGCTTTCCTTCACCGTTTTGAGATCAGCGGTGATGAAATAATTTACACAAAGTAAAAGGCATGTCATGGTTCGAACCTGCTCTGAGAGCAGGAGCATGTCAATGATTGTTTTTGAATGAACTATCGTGCAGAATGTAGGTACTATTAATTTTGTATTTTTTGATCCTCAAAGATAACAACGTGTTAAAAAAACATCCACATCAAACATAATAATGATTACACAGCTTGTACTTATATACTCTCATAAAATCACCATGTAGCGTAAAAAAATGCCAAACACCCCTTCATTTTCACGGCCGTGACTGTAAACACATGATTAGGTTGGCCCACACAATTCCCCATGTTTTATGGTTCTGCACCCTCCGTCAAGATTAGACAAGTTATTACAATCTTTCATAACCTTGCAACACATCATCATCGTAATAATATATTTATTCAACATTGGTATGAAGAGGAAATTTTCTGGCCGTAAAAAACCGTCGTAAAAATGTTCTCGGTAAAAATGCATAACTAAAGGCGGTGGCAGACGGTTCAAAGAAGTTGGGTTTCTTAAGTTACTTGCAGGCTACCCAATACATACGAAGCGAAAAAAAAATTGCATTTAAGCTGCAAAATTAAACTTACGCATCTGCAATATTATTATGTGCAGTCAGCATCAAGTCGTTGTTCACCTTCGAACATTAGGTTTTCTATCTTTTCTTTTTTGGACTTGAAAAATAATTATGCAGTGCAAAATTAGACAGTGCCTCGGGCACGAACCAACTAGCTCAGCAAAGCGCCACCGACGCGCGCCTTGCACGCGCTGAATGACACTGCTGACAGGATCGATTTATTTTCCTGCTCGCTGATGAATTCACAATTACAATGTTATGTGTGTTATGTTATTTAAGATAGTGATATAAGATAGTTTAATTAAGGACCACGCTACCGCATTAGGAATTTCCTGTAATATTAGCAATGTTTGTGATAAATAAATAAATAAATAAATTATGTGGGGTTTTTTCAAAAATAATGGCTCCGTAGTCTTCCAGACTGGAGTTGTGTCAATAGGTTCACCCCCTATTACACAACTGGCAAAATGTAGGTGTCCATTATGTAGTACACCTCTACCTAACCCTTCGGGGAATACAGGCGTGATGTAATCTGTACTCTATACAAATAAATACAATTGAATTGTCTGTTTGTAATGTAAAAATAACACCTTTTTCTAAATGCATATAAAAGTATGTACGGTACTTATAACAAAAAACCACTTTAAAAATCTTTGTCTGGCTGTGTGTCCGTATGTCTGTCTGTCTGTTTGTTTCGGCAAATCTCCGAAACGGCTAGACCGATTTTGACGAAACTTGCAATGACAGATAGCTGATATTATAAGGAGTAAATTAGGCTACTTTTATTTTAGAAAAGGAATTAAATCCCATGAAATTGTGAACAAAATCAGATTGAAATAGGGAAGTATTGACATCCACGCGAGCGAAGCCGTGGGCAACAGCTAGTGTGTTATAAATTTAAAAAGAAACTAAAGCTTAACGGAGCGTTATTAATAGAACTCCGCTTTAAGCCTAATCAATATTAGTCGATAGGTTTCTGCTGTAATTAATTAATGAGCTCAACAGCTCGACCTAGATTCCTTCTTCGCAATACCACAGATTTAGAATCTGTAATGAAATGCTACATTCTGTATGCTAGGCGAGTACAGACATGGTATATTTATACAACTTCTTGTTACAAATAATTCCGATTTGTAGTCTATGGTGGATTGGTGGTATGACATTTGTCCTGAAAATAAACCCTGTGTGTCTCATTCATTTAAGGGATTCAATTAGGGAGTTTGGGCGGTGCGGTTAAAAAGAAGATGTTGGTGATTAGATGGTTTGGTCATGCTGAGAGGATGAACAAAAGGTGGCTTTCGAAATGTACAAGGCAGAGGTGAGTGGAAACGCAGGGAGGGGACGCCCTAAAAGGAAATTATAGTGACCTTACTGGTGATGTTCTTCAGAAAAGTCAGGTGCGTAGTACTCGCAACCGGCGTGCGTGTATGACTAGATGTATGAACGTAAACGAGGCAAAAGGAGTATGTTAGAATCGTAGCAGGTGGCGTTTTGTAGTTTCTGCCCGTGGGAAGGTGTGAGTTTATGTGCGGCGTCTGATCTCTACATGGGATAAAATAAAGTCGCTTTCCGCGTCTGTCTGTATATCTGCTAACTCCTCTTAAACCACGCAACGAATTTTGATGCGGTTTTCACCATCATTTAGAGAATTTATCCCGAAAGGTTTATGTATATAAAACATTGTGTATATTACGGTATTTAGCTATACCCTTTCCTAGGGACATAACTATATTTATGACGGCTACAACCGTCTTACTGCGACAAATACATAATATATATACGTACTTATTAAACCAAGTTATCCAATCCTGTCACCCCTGGTAACTGTGTCATCTTTAACATTTGCATTCAATACCTAGTTTCAGAATCTCAGGGCAGACAATCCATGCCTCGTTAAGACGTTCCGAGGAAATTCAAGATCAATGACAATTACGTGACTCGCTTACTGGAGTTACAAGTAACAACAGGAAGGTATATTGAGGAAGATAGAAGGTACTATGTGACTATAAAATCGTAGGAAAATACAGCTTTATGTTGATAGGCACATTACATTAGAGGGTCCTTTCTACCACTAACTTTTACGGCATCTTAAAGGAACGGTATCAAGAGATGGAATCAACAGAAATTCCGGCCAAGTGCATGTCGGACCACGCACAATGAAAGGGTCCGTAGTTGGGATGAATTTATCCCAAGAACAAACTTAACATTTGTACATAGTTGAAAAACATGTTCTCTCATACAATCCAACAGCAAATTAATGTAAGTTGGCTGACTATTACTCGTTAACTTGTACTTAGCTGTGATAGTTATCCTTGTAAGTTCGTTATACAAGGTGTAACATAAATAACGCACAACCTCTTAAGAGGTCATTGTAATCATCATTATGAACAACTTTTACTATGGGACCAAAGCAGAAATCGCAAAAAAAAATCAGCTGCTCCCTACATTTATGTTCGCATAACTCGTCAAAATGTAGGGAAAACCTGTTTTTTTTTCGCGATTTCAGGTTTGGACCCGTGCCAAAATACAGCTTTCTAGTACTAAGAGTCTCTGAGCTAAGAGCTAAGCCGCGGACAGACAGACGGACATGGCGAAACTATAAGGGTTTCTTGTTGACTACAAAGCCCTAAAAAAGCTTGAAAGTAAAATAACCTTCTCGAGTTAAATGTACCTTGCTGACTGGCTAATATTTAGGCTTTTGCCCTGAAGTGGAACAATAATAGGCTGGTATTAAAGAAAGCCGATTCCCGGCCACTGTAGGCGCGGGCTTGCGGACGGCGAGCAATGGGTAGCTCGCCGTCCAGTATGGTCCAGGCCCGGGTCGACGGCGCGTTGTGTTCCACGCGCGCCTCAAAGAGATGTCAGCACTAACTGACGGGGTCTGCTAGAGCTGATGCCAGCCAGGGTCGCGGGATGTTCGAAAGAGTTACTGTGGCTCCTGGCACAGGCAGCTGAAGGAACACGGGTGGGTTTTAGTCAGTAAAAGTCTGACACGCCCTCCCTCTCCGCCCAGAGCGGGAGAAGTCATTTGATGAATTCCCATCCAAAACAAAAAATAAGGTAACTTACTGCGATAGTGTACTTATTTAACTATTTTTATTCAATACTTAATATAAATTAAAGTCGCTTTTCATGTCCGTCTGTTTGCGGTCACCCAGTCAGACACGAAAAGCGACATTAATTTGTTGTTTTTCTAAACTACGCTATGGATTTTGATGCGGTTTTATACCATCATTTAGAACATCTATTAATGATAAATGATTTTATTTCTGTAAGTAGGTTTATACAAACACTTTTACATGTCAAACATTTTTTTTTTAAACTAGATGAGGCCGGCGTTTCCTATCTGACTACTCTGAGAAGAAAGGCCGAAACAAACTCAGAGGTCACAGTCTCTTATAAAGTCCAGACATAATCTTGGTCAGATCATGTGAAGACCATGTAGGTTGGTGTCTGAAATGGTCTTTTGAGGAAAGAACCACACAGATTGAGTGGACCTGTCCAGTCAGTGCAAGCATCTGTCAGTAATCGTACAGCTCAACATATACAGGGTTACAGGGAAAGTCGTACTGAATATTAAAGGAGGCTATTATTCAGGTCAGTTCTGATGATTTTGATTCTGAAATAAAATGTCCGAAACTTAACCGTTATGGAGATATTAAATTTTAAAGATTATTTTTAAAAATCCTTTATTTTTTGGCTTTTAGTCGTTTTCTTTGGGATTAGAGCTCCTAGAGTCGGTTTTTTTGATGTATCTAGTTAGAAGACATGTCCATTAATAAAAATGATCAATAGAAACTGAACCTACTACTAACAGCTTAAAAAACTGCTCGACAACGGTTAGCATTATGAATTTTCTAATAGAGTGTTCTTAACTTTGATGGGCTTTAAAAAAAAAATGTATGGAACTTATTCTGCGAATAACTTTACAAAGTTCTACGTCTCTTTAGCTATTTAAAAAGGTATATCATCTACTAGGTTTGTTCATAAAATCTTAAAATAATGTTATTAGAATACATCTGGTAGTACAACATAACAGAATTTTGATACAAAAGAATCCGGCTTACTACCTGGCACTTTTAAACAATGAAAAAAGGTTTGGGTAGACATTGTTTGTGCCCGGGAGACGTGCGGTGACAGGTATTTATGTCATTTTAAATGTCTGAATTGTCAAATCGTGGATCGTGGTGTTTGTTTAGTCTGCTCATGCGATTCTTCCATGGTAGATGTGTTATCCGTGCCCTCCGATTTTTTTTTGTAAAAACGCGACTTGGCTTGGATTTTTGGACTGTTTCATCTTCTAACTGTGTGACGTGGCTTGTAACTGGACTTTGATTTGTGTTGTGAACATGGCAACATTTACCAACGAGGAATATGCTGACATCCTAATGTGTTATGGATTTTGCGAAGGAGTGTCGTTGCGTGCACGCAATGAATACATGCTAAGGTATCCTACTCGCCGAGTACCTGATATTGGCGTATTTGACAGAGTTTATCGAAGACTACGAGAAACTGGTTCTGTGCTAGTACGTCGGACTGACATGGGACGACCTCGTGTTCTTGATGACGACGACGAAGATAATGAAATACGACGTCTCTTTGAAGCCGACCCAACCACGTCAACAAACGTTGTCGCTCGACGGCTTGGTATTTCCCAGTGGAAAGTCTGGTTCGTAATGCACAGTTCTGGGCAATACCCTTACCATTACACGCCAGTGCAAGTAATTGAAGAAGGGGATCCATTGAGACGACTAGACTTCTGCAGATTTATGCTCAATGCCGATAATGAAGATCCGGATTTTTTAAAGAAAATCATGTGGACAGATGAGTCGAAATTTGACAAAGACGGCATCACAAACTATCATAACACCCATTATTGGGCTCCCAAAGCGCACGGTAACCCCAAGAAAAAAAGACCAAAAGGGTCACAAAGGAGATTCAGTCTTAATGGGTATAATATCAAATAACTTGATAGGGCCATACTTCCTGCCCGATAACTTGAATGGCGAGACATATGAAAACTTTTTGAGGGAGGAGCTACCCTCTTTAATGCAAGACTTGCCTATTGCATTGAGACGAGACATGTTCTTTCAACATGATGGCTGCCCAGCGCACTACAGAAGAAGTGTTCGAGCATGGTTGGACGAGAATTACCCAAACCAATGGATTGGAAGAGGCGGACCCATAGCATGGCCGGCGAGGAGCCCCGATTTAACGCCGATGGATTTTTATGTGTGGGGTCATATGAAAAGCCTAGTATACGACCAAAAATGACACCGATCGCAAATGTCGATATTCTAAGACAAAAAATTATTGATGCGGCTGAGGAAATGAGGCGGAACCTACGAACTTCTGTCGTGAAAAGTAATTTAAGAAAAAGAATGAGACTTTGTGTAAGAAATAGCGGCGGCCATGTAGAACATGAATTATAAAAATATTGCTAAAATTTTTGTCTTTTTTTTACGTATTTTAGCTACTTTTACCTCAAACTAAAAATGTACCCTCTCCTAACTTAACTGTTATTTGGGCAATGTTTTGCCTATTTAATAGCAAGTGTTATACCTTTTTGAATAGCTAAAGAGACGTAGAACTTTATAAAATTATTTGCAGAATAAGTTCCATACAATATTTTTTATTAAAAGCCTGTTAAAGTTAAGAACACTCTATTAGAAAATTCATAATGCTAACCGTTGTCGAGCAGTTTTTTAAGCTGTTAGTAGTAGGTTCAGTTTCTGTTGATCATTTTTATTAATGGACATGTCCTCTAACTAGATACATCAAAAAAACCGACTCTAGGAGCTCTAATCCCAAAGAAAACGACTAAAAGCCAAAAAATAAAGGATTTTTAAAAATAATCTTTAAAATTTTATATCTCCATAACGGTTAAGTTTCGGACATTTTATTTCAGAATGAAATTCATCGGAAATGACCTGAATAATAATCTCCTTTAATATTCAATACGACTTTCCCTGTAACCCTGTATATTCCGGAAGGTTTATGTGTATGAAAAAGGAACTTCCTTGATTTTGGGACAGATTATTTGTAAATTGGACTTCCTGCCCGGTTCGAGATTTCACACTGGTAACGAGATGTTACAAGTGCCAGCAATACGGTCATGCAGCTAAGACGTGCAAGATAGCTTACCCTACATGTGGACATTGCGCTGAAGAAGGGCACACCATTCAGGATTGCCCCAAAAAAGCCGTTGCGCCAAGATGTGCAACATGTTTGCGCTTCAAAAAACCAGCCAACCACAAGACGGGAGACCTGGAGTGTCCTGCTAAAAAAGCTGCCGAAAACAGGTATCTCAACTCGGTTGACTATGAAGGCGCCTAAGAGCGCCACATATTTGTTTATATTTTAGACTTAACTTATTACAATACAATAATTTAATTACTATAACAATAATTACTATAACAATATTAAATGACAATAATTTAATTACTGATATAGATTACACATTTGTGCCTGAGCAAAGGCATGCCAGGTTGAGGACTGCATCCAATATCTTTTCGATTATAAAAAGTCACTAACCATACTAACACAGAACATTCGCAGTATTTTTAAGAATATCGATAGCTTCAACATTTTTCTTAGTAGACTTAATTTTGATTGTGATGTGATGGTTCTAACCGAATGCTGGTTATCTGATCGCCAGGATAACCTCCCAGTAATGCCAGGGTACAACTTATCGTATACCAAGCTAAATAACAACCAAAATGCTGGTGTGGTGGTCTATTCTAAGGAATCATTAATGGTTTCAGTGGAAGAACCTACTCTTAAAGACTGTATGAGTAATTGTTTGATCATCAAAATTGGTACAACTACAGCAATAGTCGCTATGTATAGATCCCCTTCCGCTAGAAACTTGGATTCTTTTAACGCTGCCTTAATTCAAATATTTCTAGATCTAAGCTCATTCAAGAATGTCATACTAACAGGTGACATAAATATAAACATAAACTCTGATAACTGCGATGCAGGGACCCAAGAGTATCTTAATATCTGTTCATTTCATGGTTTTCTACCTGCGCACACCTTGCCCACACATGATAGCGGTTCCTGCCTCGATCATATAATAATTAAATCCAGTTTATCGTATGTTACGTTAGTTACTAATTCAACCATTACTGACCATCACGCTGTTCTACTAACCTTTAACTTAATGTTGCCTAAGCTGAATCGTCCCCAGACCAAAACACAATTAAATACAAACAAACTCGAATATGATTTGTGCAAACTTGACTTGAGACCAGTTTACAATACTGCTGACGCAAATTTTGCTTTATCGTACTTAATAAAACATGGGCATTTAGCAATATTACGTAACACTACTGTTATAACAACAAACAAGAAACTTAATAATATTAAACCTTGGATCACTCCTGGCCTTATTCGGTGTATACGACACAGAGACAAACTTCATCAATCATCTAGGAGAGACCCTGGTAATAGTATCATTAAAACCACTTATAAAAGATACAGGAATTTTTGTAACAATCTCTTAAAGAATTTGAAAAGGAATTACGATAAAAATGAATTAAATAGAGCAGGAAACAATAGCAAGCAACTTTGGAAACATATAAAAAACGTCACATATATGTCAAAATAGCGTGAATCAAATTCGAGTTTATTGTTAACTAATAGTTCACCTTTTTCATCAGCCAACCAGGTCAATAACTTTTTCGTGAATGTTGGGAAAACTCTTGCCGAACAGATTCCTCAGCATAACAGTGATCAACCACCTTCCCAAACATTGAATAATAGGCACACACTACAACCTTTCGGTTTGCTGGACACTGACGAAGACGAAATAATACGAATAATTAGTGGACTAAAAGATGACTGTGCTGTTGGATGGGATAATATTAGCAGTAAGATCCTTAAACAATTCAAGCACATTTTGGTACCTCCCTTAACCCATATTTTTCGCATCTGTTTATCTGAAGGCATTTTTCCTAAATGCTTAAAAAAATCAGTTGTAATCCCTATATTTAAATCCGGTAACAGACACTTAGTTAATAATTATAGGCCAATATCGTTACTCTCATCAATCTCTAAAATTCTTGAGAAAATTGTGAACAGCAGGCTAGTTAATTATTTAGAAAAAAATAATTTACTATCATCTATGCAAATAAAATGTAATGTGTCCTCTAATTTTAAGTTTTTATTATAGGTAATTGATAAATTGTTATTTTATTATTGATGTGTACATAAGCACTATCTAGCCTGAAACACAGGTTTCAACCTAGTTCAGGCAAATCAGCAACTGTGTTCTGTAAAAATTGTTTGTAAGATATTTTAATGTAAATGTGCCCTGTTTTCTAAATAAACGATATATTATTATTATATATTATTGGGTACCTAAATGCACGATCCCTTCCATCCGTAAGGTACCGACTTTTCTACTCTTACTTTTTTATTTATTTATTGATTACAACTTTATGCACAAGTAAAATAGAATACCGTAAAAAGGCGGACTTAATGCCTGAGGCATTTTCTACCAGTCAACCTTAGGGTGATGCAGAGACAAAACATGGGAGACGCAACATAAGGGACACGAAAATAACTATAAAATACAAGAACAAATACATATAAACGGAATAAACTTCGTCAGGAGAAATAACGAACAGTCGAGGAGAATTAACGATCAAAAGAGGGGAAAACGAATCCACCAAATCAGCGCTGGGTTGATTCTGCCAACTTCTTACGTATATGCTCACGTGCCCTCACTTTAAATGACAACTGATTGGTTGTACCGATTGGAAGCTTTAATGATTGGAATGACGACAACGTTCGATACTGGTACCTAAATTGGAATCGGGTTATAAGTAAGTTTAATATTCTCGACATTAAAATTATATATAATATAGAAATCATGATGTTTGTCTGTTTTTTCAAGCCGTAAGAATCCTGCAAAGCAGGGGCAAATGGCTAGTATTATAATACAGGGTGTCCGGTAAAGAATGGATAAAAAAATATATCCCAAGTAATAACTAAGATTTTTTAGAACAAAAAATACAATTTTGACATGTTTTTTTTACAAATGAATGAATTTCATCAGTTATCTGTTGTTATAATATTGTACGTTGACTATGCCGCCGACAGAGAGGCAATAAATAATGTGACTAGAAATTACACAGAATTTTTTTTTCTAAATAATTATATCTTAGGTACTTACTACTTGGAATATACATTTTTTTTGTGTTTTTTTTTTTAGAACTGCCATAGGGTCTATTATATGCCATTGCAAGGTTATCCATTAATTACCGAACACCCTGTATACCTACCTAAAAGATCAAATGAAATGACTGACCGTCTCCTTTTTGTTTTCTTTCAAAGCGATAACATTCAACATTTTGCTGTTTTATCTCTCATTCAGCAAAATTCGGAGCGAGTTACAACAAAATCCTTTGAAAAATAAAAACATTTTTTTTTTAAATCCCGGTTACAACGTATAAAGTAACAAACGCCAGTTAGACGAGGCGCTAACTCCAGATATATATAATGGATGTCCGCTGCGGTTCTGTGATCTATTGGTTGGGGAAACAATAAAACATGGCCGGGGAAATATTGGGATATATATGGATATATCTGCAGCAGTCGCTAGGGATTTGTTTGCAACATACGATGATTGTTGAATTCGTTAGTGTAGAATGAAATTGAACACTCACACTCACTGAAATAAAAAAGGAAAAAAAATGCGCTTGACATTGTGTGCATGTGTTGGTTAATGAGGATTCCTGTAAAAAAAAATATGCTCCCTTTTCTTCACCTGCCTTTATTCAGTATCGATAAGAATTTCCAAAGAACTTCAAAAGACGCACTGCAGGTTACCATCCCTACCTAGTTGCTATTCCACCAAATCGCACTAAGCATTTCCAAATGTCTTTTGTGATGCGCACAGCAAAGGAGTGGAACTCTCTGCCTGCGTCTGTGTTTCCAGAACGCATACAACCCCAATCTCTTCAAAGTGAGAGTGAACAGGCTTCTTCTGGGTAAGCTCGTTCTATCGTCAACTTTGTCTCTGTCATCTCTGACCTAGACAAGAGTCAAGAGCAAACCTACCTCAAATAAAAAAAGAACATTTCAGACACTAACCTGCATGGTCCTCACATGATCTGACCAAGATTATGTCTGGACTTTAAAGGTGGGCAGGTTGGCGTGGCTCCAAACGACTAAAGTCAAATGGAGCGATTGGACATTTAGATTTAACATTCACGATCAGATTTTGGATGTACACCACGCCATTTGGCGCGGTGGACTGACTGTGAATGTCCACCTGAAAATAGACTTTGACCCCTGAGTTCTTTCGCCATTTCTTCTCAGGTGTAGTCAGATAGGAAATTTCGACTATCATATTTTTATTTTATGTGAATGACGTTTAACAGGTTCACGCGCGGTTAACTAGACACGATATAAGTTTAATTTATAGGACTGCTATATGTATAATAGCCGTATGGTGCCCTAGAAAGTGTGAAAAGTGATTCCGATATCCTATTTACGGATTAAACAAATAAATAAATAAAAAAAATATGGATTCTATAAAGAACCAATTGAATTTTTTTTAATGAGTAAGTCTTTATTTATAATTCTTAATTACTACATAGGTACAAGATAACACTAATATATGTATATATATATAAAAAATTAATAAAAAATAAAAAAGGGGGAAGAGCTCATTGGGCACCAAAAAATTCGTCCGCATCGCTGTCAATGGAAAAAGTGCCCAAAAGGCTGGCAGCATTGCCACGCTGAATGGCAATGCTGATTCTTTGGGCTAAAAATACACCAGCCCTCTGGTCCCGTAAAGAGTCGACCAACCGCTTAGCGATGTCCTGAAATACTCGATGAGCTCTCGGATTCCAAGTGTTTCAACCCCAAACGGCCCAAACATATAGCTCCCAATAAGGTTGTTATATTTGCGCCGTTTGAGGTTTTCTGCACCTGCAGCAGCCGCCCCAACACAGCCCGCCGTGCTAGGAAGATGGGATGACGCGAGGGTGTCGACACGGGTTGCATCCCACACCAAAGGCCTACCCAACATCCAAGGCATTATGGTCTTTCCGTCTGGCCTCTTCCCATCGTCACGTGTCAAGCCATTGGGTTCTAAAACAGCTTCTTCATAGACTCCATAATTGGATAACCAATTTTTATTTACGGTTCTGACTCATTCTTGTAACTTAACTTTCATCATCATCATCTGCGTAGCGTTTTTCCAACTATGTTGGGGTCAGCGTCCAATCTAACCGGAAGCAGCTGAATATGATCAGTATTTTACATAAATATGCCCTTTAAGGCACTGAATTTACTTAAAAATTGGCATACTTTTATGTATAAATTGCTCAATAATAGCACGTTTTCATGCTAGTAACAAGAATGTGTGTGTGTCAGATTATTTTACGCCGTAGTTCTAACATAAACATTATTTTAGAATTTTCTAATACATAATATTACCCACTACATACTTACAAACATAAACTCATGCCTTCTTTCCATGGGGGTAAGCAGAAACTACAGAACGCCACCTGCTACGATCCTTACATACTCCTTTTGCCTCGTTTACGTTCATACATCTGGTCACACACGCACGCCAGTTACGAGTACTACGCACCTGACCTTTCTGAAGAACATCACCAATAAGGTAACTATGTGTCCTTCTAGGGCGCCCTCTCCCGGTGTTTCCACTCATATCTACCTTGTTTTGTAGTGCCTATCTATCCCCTCCGATGTAACCCGATGTATCTAACGCGATATTGCGCCACTACGAGTCGCCATAACGGTGCGCCCGGCTGAAATCGCGCGATTTCTCCGCGTTCACTAAAACTACGATATCTCGCATCATAGCTCTACTTGAAACACTATTTCATGGAAGTTTTTGTGAAATAAGCTATGTGATTATATAGGGTTTAGCACAGTTTTACCTTGTAATATATTGTTATTTCGAAGTTGAAAGTAGGGCGAGTGACTTTTTCCATATAAATATAATGTATAGAATTGTCATATTTATATGATAAAAGCATTTTTACCAAAAAAAAAATATTGTTTTATTTAAATAGAAACATACTATTTTACAATAATCAATAGAAATAACAATATTACCGGTATTTTTTTTTTGTTGTTTCCTATTATTTAACTATGTTATATAACTTTATGTTATGTTGATCTTCTTGTAACTAAAACGTTAAAATACAAAACAAGCGTAAAAAGTTTTTTCGTGTATACTGTTTGTACAGAGTGTAGTAATAACCCTATTTTCAGACGCCGGTAATCTGTAGGATGAAGCATATTCATACCGCCGACTAATATTCAAAAACCCAAAAATACATTAGCATAAAGGACGTGTCCTTTATATATTTTTATATAAGAACCTTATCTAACATTTCAAAAAAGGGTCGCCGTGATAACTGATGACTTGCAGAGTCTCTAAGCCGGGATTAGGGACGCACTCTGCTTGACAGTTTCATCCTTTCACTATATAGGTTTTTCTAAAACTTGTGCAAACCGGATGTAGGCGGATAAGATCGGAATAAACCGGACGGGAAAAGAGGAAAATGTCCAGCTATTTACGATTTTCGAAGATTTCTTTTTTAAGATTCACTTATCGTATAAACAGATTAGTGAAGGTCTCGAATCTTGGTCAATTTGGAATAACATCGTCGGCGTAGGTACTACTAATAAGTGGGCTCAAGCACCCCAGAAATTAAGTTAATCATTTACATGATTTACTTATTCAGACTGGACCCATTCTTGCAAAAAAATATTACTGCCTACGCCTTAAGAGGGATTTCGCATTTTGACACCTCTCTCGCTCTTACGGGACCAAACTTTTAAGAATGTTAAATGTTTAAATGTTTTTGAAAAATATTAATTTAATAGGTAATTATTAAAACCACATTTCAATTGTGTTATCTAAAAAACTTAGCTAAATAATTATTATGATCTGTTTTTGAGATGAGTTAAATAAATGCCATAATAAAAATTTGTTTTTCATAATTACCTATCAAGGGGGAAGCGCTAAGGTAGCCCGCGAAATTCAAATTTTCTTACGATTTTTGCGATTTACAGCTCAGTGTCTGGGTGTATGTTGATCAAAGTATGATACGCGACCGTAACAAATATGTATTTATAGAATTATAATATTAGAATTAGTAATACAATTCCTTAAGTTAGTATAATCCTGAAATGTTAAGATTCCATAAAAAAAGTCATTCAATAGACTTACTTGGTCTTAGAGAGTTGTATTGATGACTTTAATGATTATAATTCTGTAAACTCATATTTGTTACGGTCGCGAATCATATTTCATTCAACATACAACCTAATACTGATCTGCAAATTGCAAAAAACGTAAGAAAATTTGAATTTCGCGGGCAACCCTGGCGCTTTCACCTTAAATTAATATTGTTTATTAGTTTGACATCATCCGTCGTGCTCTTGTCACCGCCGGGGTGCCAGCTGTTTTAGAACCCAATGGCTTAGCACGCGACGATGGAAAGAGACCAGACGGAATGACCATAATGCCTTGGAAGGTAGGTAGGCCTTTGGTGTGGGATGCAACGTGTGTCGACACCCTTGCGCCATCCCATCTTCCTAGCACGGCAGGCTGTGCTGGAGCGGCTGCTGCGGGTGCGGAAAACCTCAAACGGCGCAAATACTCCAGTCTTATTGGGACTTATATGTTCGAGCCGTTTGGGGTTGAAACACTTGGGCCATGGGGTCCGAGTGCCCACTTAGTTTTTCGAGACATCGCCAGGCGGTTGGTCGACTCCACACGTGACCAGAGGGCTGGCTTATTTTTTGGCCAAAGAATCAGCATTGCTATACAACGTGGCAATGCTGCCAGCCTTCTGGGCACTTTTCCTGTTGACAGCGATGCGGATGAATTTTTTGATGCCCTCTGATTATTTACCCCCTCCCTTTTTTATATACTTGTACATATTATTATTATCTATTATGTAAGTAATTGTATAGTGTATTTAAGATTTGAGAAAATAAAAGTTTAGATAAAGTTCGCCAATTGATTACATTTTTCAAAAAAGCGTCTTTTTATTTGACATTCTTAAAAATTTGGTCCCGTGTGAGCGAGAGAGGTGACAAAACGGGACAGCCCTCTTAAGTGTTTTAGTAGTTTTCTTTTTTTAATTTTAGGTGTTGATTATTATAATGTCGTGGTGGCCCAGTGGTAGGCCTCGCCTCTCATGCACGAGGTTGTGGGTTCAAATCCGGGCAAGTACCTACCAATGTGACTTTATCAATTCATAATTATGTATATTCTTTCCGAGTTTATCTTAGACTATAAAGAAATCGGTGAAGGAAAACACCGTGAGGAAACCTGGACTTATCTACTCTATACAAATAAATAAAATTGAAGTGTCTTTTTGTAATGTCAAAATAAAAACTTTTTAATAAATGCATCAGAAAGTATAAACGGTACTTATAACAAAATGCAATTTTTTTAATTTTTGTCTGGCTGTTTGTTCCGGCTAATCTCCGAAACGGCTGGACCGATTTTGACGGGACTTGCACTGGTAGATATCTGATGTTACGGGAAGTAACGTAGGCTACTTTATTTAAGAAACATATATTTAGAGTTCCTCGCAAAAAAATGAAAACCCATGAAATTGTGAACAAAAAGTCGGATTTGAAAAATTCTTTTTGCATTTGGTAGCCCAATTCTCGAGGTTAGTTATAGGCTATTTACCATCACGATTCGACCCTTAGGAGCCGAGCAAAAAGAAAAAAGTAAAAAAGAACACTAAGCGAAAACGAGTAATAGCGCGGGCGGGCGATGCAAAGCGACGGGTCGGGGGACGAGGGAGTTTTATTAAAATGTGGCTGTTATTTTAGTATATCGTGTATCTTATGACTTCCACGCGAACGAAGTTGCGGGGCACAGCTAGTAGTAAATATACTTGTAAGTCTGAAATTGCCAACCCATCTTTAGCAAGCATGGTGATCAATGCTCGTGCCTTCTCTGTATGAGAAGAGGGCTCTGCCCAGCAGTGGGGCAGTAATAGACTAGTATTATATACTTCATGCAAACTACAGATAGTGGCGTTTTCTTAGTGCCATTTATTACCGGATAGGTTTACGTTAAACCATTATCTCATTAATTTATGTTAGCCGATGTTGTAGCCAACGATGATTCACGTTTCCTAAGAAGTGCCTAGCCTATATACTCGTATACTCGCGACATAACATTAATAATATAGATTGCCACACAACTTCCAACAATACTCTGTCTCCTAAATCCAGGCTCAGTCCCAGTATGAGAAGCAACTGGTACCTTATGTTATACTTTAATTCCCCAACCAGATTGAGCCGGATATAACCGGATAAAAGCAGAACAAACCGGACCGGGAGCGGAGGACGGCGGTAAATATCTATTCACTGCACATTATTTTTAGTTTAGCTTCTAGATGTATTTATTTTTAACGTAATATTTTTCGTGCTCATCGCTCCGTGGAATAGGTTTTTGTTTTGTAAGTGGGTAGCGTTATGGAAGTTGGCAGTTTTTGCATTAAAATATGCTTGGTAGGTACTGAAATATGTGTTTCGTTGGTCCATTATCGGACAAAGTGTTATTTGGTATTTCTCTTAGAAAATTGTTAGTAGCAATTTGAAGTCTGGACTTTTACCCGGTCCGATGATTTTCTTACATAAGAAGCCACGAAAAGTTTCTTGCGTTTCAAACAACTGGTTTTTGATATAAGAATTTGAAGTTGAGAACTTGTCTCTACTTTAGAATTATTCAAGACCATCATCTGTATAGCCTTTTCCCAACTATGTTGGGGTCAGCTTCCAGTCTAACCAGATGCAGCTGAATACCAGTATTTTACATGGAGCGACTGCACACCACTACCTGGTTACTTACTACATATAAACAACAACCCAACATCAACCGTCGGGCAGTAGCCCACCAGACACAACACCCGTCTGGTCGGAGGATCCTCCCTTTTCTATGTAGTATAAGTGAACTTTACATCCTGTTCCTCAAATCTTCTCGAAGCTAAAGGATTATGTAAGGACCGTAGATAGAGAGATAGAATACTCTTTATTATGTACACCATAAATATTACAGATATAAAAGTAGAAATTTTACAAGAGGTGACATAATGGGCGGTTTTATCGCTAAGAACGATAGCGTAGCAAGTGGCGTTCTGCAGATTCAGCCTACCCCCATGGGAAGAAGGTTTGAGTTTATGTACGTATGTAAATTGATGTAAGTATGTAAATTGTTCAACCATCTAATTAAATATTCTCCATCATTTACCTAACTCTATTTAACTATTGCGTTGATAAGCGTTGATAAGCTGCTTACCACGGCATATTGGCTGCAAACAGTAATTGCCATGCACCGAACATTCCCACGTCCAGTCCTATCAATAGCTACAAACAGATTACCGACTCGAGGTGTGCAATCACAAATCAATTTACTCAATGAAACAATTTTATTTAGATACGGTCAGCAGAACAGCGTACCTTTGGAAATATAAAGAGTTCTTTGAACAGCGGGATGTAAAGTCTAACAGGAATGCTCGGACTCCACCAGAGCGGAGATGAGCGGAGACGTGCGAAGTGGAGAGGAGAGGAGATGCACCGAAGCTGTGCGGAGATGCGTACTGGCTAGACCGGAGCTGAGATGTGTACTGGCTAGAGCGGGCGGGCGGGTTGTGCGACGCGGGGGAACTAGTGGTACCGCTCGCGGCATGCCGCTCACATCTCCTCTCGCGTCCGCTGCGTGCCGCTGACAGCTTGCGAGGCACAGCTCACATCTCTGTTTTATTCACGCTAAGAAAATATGAAACATCTCCTTTCCTCTCTGCTCAACCGTTTCCACTGAAGTTTAGCGGAGACGAGATGTGTGAATAACGAAATTCTATTGGTTGTTTCCAACACATCTCCTCTCCTCTCGCCTCGTCTCCGCTTTGGTGGAGTCCGGGCTTAAGTTTTAGAGATAACGTGGTTGTGATTTTTCAAGACTTTGTTTATTGTGTTAGAAGTGGTACAAGAGTAGCCGTAATTCATGTTGTCATGTGTAAGGGCGCAGGCAGGTCGGGGGTTTTTTAGTCAGCCAGTTTAGTAGCACGACATGGCATACGGTAGTTTTGGCATACCGGAGATAGAAAACCTATCTATCTATGGTTTTAACGTCCCAATAATCTATAAGAGATTATGGGTTCTTACCGGCCTGACATAAGGACAGATAGCATTATACTGTCTACCATCAATAACAATCTATCTTTTAATAAAAATAGGTTATTGGGTTCGGCTGTAACTGGCTAACGGCTGATTTAATCAAAGTCTCTGAAGAATAGAATTGACGTCTGACAGTTTTTGTATGGAAAATGTGTCTAAAATTTTAAAAAAATATTCGCTGGGTTAGACTTATGCTAGGTATAAAAGTTTGGTCGAATTAGCCCTAAAGCGTACATACGAATGGGTATAGCGGAGGCTTAGTTTATGAGATACAGCCCGCTAATAGACATCAGCGGGCTGTATCTCATGAACCGTAATAGGTAGATAGTTGATTTTTTTACAGATTGTGTATTTCTATTGCCGCTATAACAAAAAATAATAAAAAATAAATAAAGTTAAAAATTAAAGGTGGTCCCCATACAAAAAATGTGTTTTTTTTAAACAATGTTTTAAATATTGTACGGCGCGGCGGTATGGAAACCTTCGTGTGCGAGTCCGACTCGCAATTTTATAAATGTAATTTTAGAGCTTTTCAGAAGGATGTGTTGTTATTAAGCTTCTATCACAGATTTACCTACATATATTAAAATGATGGATGACTTATGTCTTTTAGCAAAACCTTGAAGGATTACTACCTAGACAAACAAAAATGAAAGAGTACCTACCCGTGTAATGAATATGTGAACATGTGGCCCCAGACAATTGGCTCCTCCTTGATTTCAGAAATTGGTCAAATATATGAGTACTGTATCACAAAGGTTTATTATTTGAAACGGGACGTTTACAACTCGAGCTGATTAAAGATGATTTGAAGGCCAATGTACAGCTAAAGTATGGGAGTTAAAACTTACATAAAAAGTTCAAAATTAAATAATATTACGAGCGACCATTATCCAATTTTTAAATGAACTTTTCAAAGTAACATTACTGTGTACATATCAAATTATCTTCAAAGAGAATTGCATTGTAAATTACATTTATTATATTTAATATTAAAACTAATTACTTTAAAATTCTCTGAGGACTATAGAAATGTAATATGTAGAGTAATGGTATGATACTTTAATGGAAATACCAGTAAAGTAGGTGTTATTAAATAATTATTATTCTACTAGCAGTGCCCCGCGGTTTCACCCGCATAAGTTTCGATCCCGTCGGGATATCAGGATAAAAAGTATCCTATTTGTTAATCCAGGTTATAAACTATCTGTATGCCGAATTTCATCTAACTCCCTTCAGTACTTTTTGCGTGAAGAAGTAACAAACATACACACACACTCACAAACTTTTGCCTTTATAATATTAGTGTGATTAAAGTAATGTATAAAGGTGTGTGTGACACGATGCGGCGCGTCGGGTCAGGACCATAGTAAATGTATGTATCGCTATTTCAGCGCCGTCATCTCGTTCTTGGTGACGTCCTGGTGACGGCGATGGTGGTGGATAAACGCCCTTATTTATTCGTGTAACGACAAACATACATTGTAAGAACACCAGTATTAAAATGGTGATAATGGTTACACCTCTTCTAAAGATGCCTTACATGGGTTAGTAAATTGCGCAATATTGAAAAAAAATTGACAATTCTCTGCAATACCTAAAGATTGTATACATAGTTAATAAGTAATTATACAAAAAATTGACAATAGACTTATTGTTTTGAAGAGTATCGGTACCTTAACATACCCCCATGTTTTAATTCAATTTTTTTGTATATGGGTTTTTGTTTCGCCTGTAATAAAACACTATTTATTTATTTTTGTATTTTATTTTTATAGTGCCAAGAATTGCGCAATTTTTGTTGCCATGTAAACACACCATTAGGCTGCTTAAGGTGAATCCGCAATGGTGGCCCGAGAAATTAAAATTTTCTTACGTTTTTTTTTTGCAATTTGCAGGTCATTGTCAGATTGTATGTTCTTATGGTTATATCTAGGTAAATACATGTTTTTTATAGTCATGAATCATATTTTGATCAACATACAACCTGACAATGATCTGCAAATTGCATAAAACGTAAGAATTAATTTTGCGGGCTACCATTGTCGATTCACCTTAAGAGATACATTTTATATTATTAGGTGTTGGAGTTCCTGAAAATGTCTGTGTCTTATGAACAAATGTACCATCGCGGACATTTGCGGTGAACCACTTTTCGTCACCGCAAATGACCTTATTACTAAGGTAATAAGGTTGAAAAGTGGTTCACCGCAAATCGACCTTTTTACTAAGGTAATAAGGTTGAAAAGTGGTTCACCGCAAATGTCCGCGATGGTACATGAACTTTAATGCAGCATGTAGGTATAATTTTTTTTGGAAGATCGATCGATTTCACACTTTGTTTAAATGAACTTGCCTATTTCTGCAAATTATTTCCTGCGGGCGACAATGACAATCGCTTTCACAGCGTTTCGTATTTTTACATCTTTTTCAATGTAATTGACATAAGCTTTTTAGAAGCGTCTCATACATTTTCAACTTATCCATCATCGTTGTCACTTTGTCTAGGCTCAACGGGTTTGTCAAACGGGTTTTGTCGATGGAGACTAGACAAACTATCAGATCGTAGAGAGATTTCTAACGTTTAGTGGCGATGTGTCATTTTGTCTATTCTTCTGTCGACAAAACATGTTTCTATGGTGGTCATGCTACGCGTGCTGGAATCATCACTATGGGCTGTTTTTTAATCTCGGAGACTAAATTGACAATTGCAAATTTTAATGGCAAACTGACATAGATTACAATAGCATTTAACTCAATGTTGACATTTGCGCTTGTCAATTTAGTCTCCGAGATTAAAAAAAACGGATTTTAGTCGACTTCTCAAGCAGGTAAAAAAGGTAAAAAAATGATTAAGTATTTTCATTTTAAAATAAAATCTTTTCAACCTAACCGTACCAACGTAATGTGCCGACTAGTTTGAAGCACGGGCTAGCCCGGGAACGCTTTCAAAGCATTATTAAATCTGATCATTAGTCATGGACGCTTTTGCAGGATAATCCGCTTCGATCGGGCACCTATTACGCACACTCAGCGATTTGGTAGAGGTGACCATGATTTTGGTGAAAAGGGGGACTGTCCGGGATGTAATTTTTTTTTCATCATCATCACTTCTGCCGAAAGACGGCCACTGCTGGACTGAACATAGGCCTTCCCGAAACACCGCCACTTCGACCGGTTCTGCGCTTCTCGCATTCAGCGGATTCCTGCGGCCTTCACAAGGTCATCGGTCCACCTTAGGAGGCCTTCCAACGCTATGGCTTCCGGTACGCGATAGCTCCAGAGCCTTTCGGCTTCAATGGCCATCAGACAGATGCAACAGCGAGCAATGTGCAAGATTTTTTTGATAAAGTGTGAATTTGAGTTGCAGCTTAAGAAGTATATCATTAGAAGCTTCGATTGGGCACCTATTACGCACACTTAGCGATTAGGTGACCATGGTTTTTGTGTAAAGGGGACTGTCCTGGGCCATTTTTGGAGAAAATACGATTTGAATGACAGTTTCAAGAATAATGTCATAAAAAAGGAAAGTTTTTTTGAAAAGAAAAAGTAAGAAAGAAAGAAGAAGGGAAGTTTTTTTGGGACTTAAACATAACTGGCAAAATATGGGTGTACTGTAGGTTCACCTCAGCCTAACTCCTCGGGGAAACAAGGCGTGATGTTATATTATGAGTGTTTTTAAAAAAAAAAGTGGGTAGGTGTGTAAGTGCGTCGAAGGAAATGTATTAATATCTTAATAAAAGTTTTCATTTTAAAAATTTTATGCTATTCGTAAGCTAAAACTTCGAAATATTTTAATTAGTTTTTAATTGTTTGGTTCTGTAAATAATACAAGAAACTCAACATAGTTAGGTGTATTCAATGTGTCTAACGTAAATATTTATAAATCAACACTGGGCATTTTGATTAGCTTTGAGTAATATTAGTAAAACTGTATTTTCTCAGCGTTCTTGTTTGATATATGTATTATTATGTTAATTAAATGTAAAACACAATGAATATATGCATGATTAATTGAGATAAATATACAATTTGTAAATTATAACAATAAAATTTTATTACTCTGAAGGTCAAAATGAATATTTGTAATATTGGACCATTTCGGCAACTTCATCAATATCCGATATGGTCTAGTGGCTAGGATACCTGGCTCTCACCCAGGAGGCTCGGGTTCGATTCCCGGTATCGGAATAGCTTTTTTTTTGAACGTTTCATTGAATTTGTTTGCTTTGGCACTTTTTTTACTATGGTCATTTTATTTTTTAATGTTTATATTTTTTTGTAACGTTATTTTTGTACCTTTAATCCATGGTCTTAGTAAAAGAGAGAGCGAGAAAGATTATGAATTTCTGGACTACTTCTTTATCCTTTTCACCTGCGCTGAAACGAGTTTGAGTTCACTGTAAAAAATTCTGGCGCCAAACTATTTACTTTTTGCGGAACGCAGCCACCGATCGATCGTGAGGGGGTCGCTCGAAACTACTCGAAAGCTATAAAAACATGGTAAGTTTTGTAAATAGCTTTCACAACAAACGAGTCATATTATTATACCTTTTGCAAAGTTACAGCTTAACATTAATTATCTTGTAAAGAAAACTTTACAGTGGTATCAATTACGTTTGTTGGTTTTCACAATTAAACGTAAGAAATACTTCCTTACCGTTTGTGGTTTCGGCACTGCGTAAAGCAACGTATTTATTGTTTCATATTGTTATATAATATAGAATTATACGATGATCAATAGCTAACTATTGAAAACATAAATGTACATCGAAAACGATCTACTACAATAATGCACTCCTATATAGTTCGAGCGCATAGTCCACGCTACTGCTAAACATGAGGTCCTGGGTTTGATTCCCGGATCGGGCAAAGTGTTATTGGGTTTTTCTATTTGGAATTTTGTAGTAGCAGCCCGGAGTCTAGATTTGTACCCGGTTGATGGCAATAGGCTCGCCCCCTATTACATGGAACTTAAACATAACTGGCAAAATGTGGGTGTATTATAGGTACACCTCTGCCCAACCCTTCGGGGAAACAAGGCGTGATGTTATGTTATGTGTATGTAGGTATATAGTCCGACCGCCGTAAGCGCGACCGTCTCGTGAACCAAAATACTTCTGCAGAGGATCATGCTTACGCGGCGGTTGGACTATAGTACCATAAACACATTACAATCAATCATTTGCTAATTAATAAAAAGTTCAAAATCAATAGCTGAACTCAGCTGAAACCAGTTAAAGAATAATAGAGCCAACAATTGGCACTGAAGAGAAAAAGGTCGTATAATTAATTCTGGCTAATTAGCGCAGTTGGCAGGCTGCCGGCGAACAAGCCGGTTTCCGTTACTAGTCCATTTAGATATATTTGTTTATGTTGAAATGCAAATTTAACTTGTTTGTTTTTGTGGGATTTTTAAATGACGTTCAATATTTATGTTGACAAGTTTTTTTGACTAGCTGTGTGACCGTCAGTGTTCCAAACGTCGAGATCCGAAGACGTACGGAGGTTTTTAATATCGGAAAACGAGTTATGGAACTCAAATGGAATGTGGCAGGAGACCTGGTAAGGCGCAGTGATGACAGGTGGAGTAAGGCAGTGACTGGGTGGCGTCCAAGGACTGGAAGATGAAGTGTCTGTCGTCCGGCGCGCGGTGGAACCTGGATGAGGCTGGCACAGGATTGGCACAAGAATAGAGGGACCTATGCTCAGCAGTGGCTGAAGTTGGACTGTGGATGATGCTGATGACCCTCGGATATACTTGTATCCTAACGGAATTACTTTATATTCAAAGATAAAAAGTGTTTGGCAATAGGCTCACCCCATATTACATGGGACCTAAACATTGGCGAAATGTAGGTGTACTGGAGATACACCTCTGCCGCTGGAAGCGGAAGCAGTCATTTGATGATTTCCCATCCAAAAAAATGGCAGGAAACGGAATCCCAACTGTATGTAGCCGGCCTGACTGCTTCTAAAATGGGTAAAAATGTATACATCTTGGTTTGTCCTGCTAACCTTATTATAAAATACATTAGCTGAAGAAAATTTTATGAATATTCTACAAACTCAATTCTCTTAGGCATTGCGAGTTTATAATCCACATTAATCTTATCAAAATAGTAGTTAGATTTATGTTGTAGGTCGTAAATAATAAGCTAATAGGGGTTTTGTCCTATCTTATCTAAATAATGTGGTAATATTGTTTTGTGGTATCAAGAATTTTATGTAGGGTATTTGGAATCATTTATGGCATGTGACGTACATGTATATTATTTATGATCACGAGTCCGCATCCTAACCCAACGCAATAGTCGCGGGAGTACACGATTCCGCGATCGTTTACTTCAATTATGACGTAAACGCGACTTGATACTCGCAAAAGTCGCTTTAGTTTAGGACACAGGGTAAGGTCTTTGTACCTTTGTAGTACATACAATTTAATAAACAAATAAATAACTTGTAAGTCAGATGAAGTTGATTTATTTACCAGGAATTCTATAATTGGATCAATTTTTTTTCTTTGATGTAAAATTAAAATATTTTATTTAATTTTTTTAAATCTTTTTATTAAAAAAAAACATTACCTTACATTACTTTTTCTAGGTAGTGCTAAATAAAATGAACTACATTTTAATAATTTTGGATTGAAAGTGTCCCAAAATATAAAACTGCATGGTGACTCTTTCCATACTGTTGATCCGATTTGTAATGTAATGGACTGATGTGAAAGTATTCACGAGAACTGGCTGTAAGCTGCGTTTTGTTATTTCTACGATAATGATTCACTGTTAGCTTTGCTTCTGTGGCGACATATCTACATCGCCACAATGGAATGCGTCACACTGACGTCACGCAAAATCCTGCATCGCGCAATCAAAGTTTACCGCGCGACTAGCATATATACAACATCCCGACATCAATCGTCGCGCAGTAGCCCACCAGACACAACACCCGTCTGGTCGGAGGATCCTCCCTTTTCTATGGAGGATGAGTGAACTTTACACCCTGTTCCTCATGCCTCTATACTGGTGACCCCGAACATGAACGTCAGCGCAGCCTTCGTGCAACTACAACAGCGTGACGTCATCAGCATCACTTCCTCGAGCTCTCGAGCGGCAAGTCACACAGCCAGCCAGCACCCACGGCTTCAACGGGTATCCTGACCACCAGCATGCAGCGACCGCGCATACCTGGTCATCACCCTCAGCCTCATCAGCAACCTTGGCACAGCACACTGCACTCTCGGCCGGTCAAACAAGCAGAGCCCTTCAAACCTCTCCTGGTCGACGCCAGCAGTCAGCCTCAACCCGACGCTGTACCACATCCTACGCACTGGAGCATAACGCAGCGCCACCCCGACGCACTGGGGGCATCCCCGCAGACAGTTCCGACTCACCGCGAACTATGCGGCACCCGGTTCCGACTCACTGGAACCTCAACTGGCCCTGGCAAGCATCGCAAGATACACGACTCTGCCCACTATAGACCTCCGGTCTCCGGAGGGGAGTGATGTGGCGACATATCTACATCGCCACAATGGAATGCGTCACACTGACGTCACGCAAAATCCTGCATCGCGCAATCAAAGTTTACCGCGCGACTAGCATATATACAACATCCCGACATCAATCGTCGCGCAGTAGCCCACCAGACACAACACCCGTCTGGTCGGAGGATCCTCCCTTTTCTATGGAGGATGAGTGAACTTTACACCCTGTTCCTCATGCCTCTATACTTCTTTATTTTTTTTTTAGAGTTCCGTACCTCAAAAGGAAAAAACGGAACCCTTATAGGATCACTTCGTTGTCCGTCTGTCTGTCTGTCAGTCTGTCAAGACCCTGTTTCTCAGGAACGCGTGGAGGTATCAAGTTAAAAT
Organism: Fissipunctia ypsillon; assembly: GCA_947568875.1. Classification (NCBI taxonomy): domain Eukaryota; kingdom Metazoa; phylum Arthropoda; class Insecta; order Lepidoptera; family Noctuidae; genus Fissipunctia; species Fissipunctia ypsillon. Next base: position 18,894,577 of record OX387659.1, read on the forward strand.
TAATATCAAATACGTAGGTATATAGTCCCTTGGAGCTCTAAAATCAAGCTTCTACGAGTAAGTCAATGCAATAAAAAATACGGCCATTTATGCGATATATTTTGATACTCGCAAATAAATCAAAACCTATAGGGTATTTCCCGTTGACCTAGAATCATGAAATTAGGCAAGAAGCAAGGTCTCACAGCACAAGTAAAGGAAAAAGTCCGAAAATCAACAAGTAGTTTCATCTTAAGAAAAACATTTTTTTTTTATTACAAACTTATATTTGCATTAGAAGAATAATTGAAGCCCAATTCTCGTTACTAAAAACGTTCAAAATCTAGTCGCGATCTCATCTCAGCGACAATCAAATGTCAAAAATGTAGGGAAATTACAGGTGTTTTTGACATATTGAGACTGAGATCAGACTGTGAACGTTCTTAAAATTACGGGAATTGCCCCTTTGACCGTAACCCAAATCGATATAAGAGAGAACATGTTTTTCAACTACAATGTTAAGTTTGTTTTTGTGATAAATCCATCCCAATTGCAGAACCCTTCATTGTGCGTGGTCCGATACGCACTTGGCTGTTTTTTTTCAAAGGATTCTGCCCGAGTTTTTAGGATAAGAAAGGATCATTTATTTGTCCAAAACATTTTAATATATACGAGTACACACATGGCATGCAATATGTTACATTACATTATTATCATAGTCATGTTTCGCCTTAACAACGTACAAATATGGTACGGTTAGATATTAAAAAAAAAAATTTGCTGCTCCATAAATTTTGACCTCGTAGGTAGGCAAAAATGTATGGAGCAGCAAATTTTGTTTTTTAATAACAGACGAAAAATTTTAACGTAGTGGGGTTCAGAATCATGTACTGAATACGTGGTTTCAATTAATGTGATAACCTAATCGCCACCCTGTATAAACATCAAATAATTATAAATTTGTCTATTATTCAGAGCAATTAATATATCAAATTAAAACGTAATCAATCAAATTACAAAAAATGCACTACATAATTAACTAGTCATAGAAATGTATAATAAAATGATCAAGTTAAAAGTCAAAATAATTAAGAGGGTTGTCACATTTTACACCGCTCTCGCTCACACGGGACCAAATTTTTAATAATGTTAAATGAAAAGATGCATTTTTGAAAAATGTATTCAATAGGCGGTCTACAAAATAATATTAATTTAATAGGTAATTATTAAAAACACATTTTTATTGCGGCATTTATTTATATTATCTCAAAAACAGATCATAATACTTAATTACATATGTTTATTAGATAACACAATAGAAATGTGTTTTTTGATAACTACCTATTAAATTAATATTATTTTGTAGACCGCCCATTGATTACATTTTTCATAAAAGCATTTTTTCATTTAACATTCTTAAAAATTTGGTTCTGTGTGAGCGAGAGAGATGAAAATGTGACAACGCTCTTAAGAATAAAATTTACATTTCACACAAGTCAGATTAAATTATCAGTCAGAAATTCGTCAGTGCTGTAATAGGCTTTCTCTTATAAAAAGCTTTTTAACCTGCTTCTTAATTTTTCTGTTGTTTTTTTAAACCTTGCCCATAACAATCTGACTGTAACGGACGCCGAGCATTAGCCATACGTAGATATAAGTTAAGATCCATTTGTATTAGGATAGACATAAAATAGGCATAGTTTTAACTTATTTATATTAGGTAGGCACATATTTTAATTATATAGCGGTAGTACATAAGTTTAGGATAAGAAATTGTTAAGATAAAAGTAGGAACATTTGGCTGGTAGGACACAGTCGGCCTCCAGCTCTACTAGAAGAACCACAAGGAAGAATAAAGGGAAGAAAATCAAGAAGTCTTTCATTCCTCCACCCCTCAAGCCAAGAAGAAAACCAAATACACTGACAATAAAAAAACCTGGAATTTACTTCTCATTTTGTTTTTTTAATGCGACAAAAGGAGCTGCAGGTTCCTCCTGTGGGCCAACCACCACCTCTTAAAGCAGTATTATTTTAATGTTACTTCAGTGTGAGAGAGAGATGGAGCTATACAGGACGTCTAGCTCCATCTCTTTCCCACACTCAAGTAAGATTAAAAGAATACTGTGTTAAAAGGTGGTGGTCTAGCTCTTGATAAGAGGAACTAAGTACTTGCTTTAAAAATTTCAAGGTATTTTTTACGTTTTCTTTTAAAATACACATACAAAAAATACATTGCCACAGTATTAGCTAATTTAAAAAAATACGGGTACTTAGGTACTGTAATAACCCACACGGAACTTATGGGAGCCGAGCAAATTATTATGTGTTTGTGTAATGTTGGTCGTGTAGTGTGCGGGGTCACCAACACTACTATAAGCTTAATAAAGCATTATAATAATCATGTGCATTAGTATTGCCAGTGTTTTGATTTATTGTCGTATTGTAAAAAAAAAAAAATTATATTGGATTGGCTTATTAAAAGTACATTTTCAAGACACCGCTATTTTCTATCTATCTACATCAGTCAAGGCTGGGAGGCCGACTGTCAACCTATTTTTTTTTTCTATCTTGCAACTTTCAAAATAAATGTTTAAACTTGCGAAGGTTTTATGCCAATGGCACGCCCGGTTAAAACCTCTACAGTACTGATAATATTCCTCCTAGGTCAAAAAACATAACTGGTATACCTACGAGTACATGCCATTCAAAACCAAGAGTATGGAACGGTGGCACCATCCAAAACGAAAACCACAATTTAACTATTGTATAACCCAACACTTATTCCATCGTAAGACATTGACAAACTAAAATAAGTAGAGATTACGATAAACTTAGCAAATAGTTTGTAGCAGTCTGTACTCTAGACTAACATAAGCAATTTGTTTAACCGACGTTAATTTTGAATAGTTAACGGGGTGATTAATCATTGTAAAGTTAATTAAAGCTAAAGTTTAGTCTGAACGCAGATGGGGCACGTTGCTGCTTCATACACTGTTATGTGCATAAAGAATATTAAGTTTGAAGTATTATTAAGGAATAATTACAATGTTGGTTTTATTGTTAGTTTTTTTTAAATAGGTGTAATGGGTTAATCCATACAATCTATGCAAATAAATAAAATTGAAGTGTCTGTTTGCAATGTCAAAATAACAGCTTTTTACTAAATGCATATGGAAGTACTTATAAGTACGGTACTTATAACAAAAAAACAATTAGATTTTTTTTTCTGTCTGACTGTTTGTTTGATCCGGCTAATCTCCAAAATGACTGGACCGATTTTGAATAGATTTTCATTGACAAATAGCTGATGTTATAAGGACTAACTTAGGCTACTTTTAATTAAGAAAAATAATTAGGGTTTGGCGCAAAAAATAAAACCAAAACATACATTTATATAAACATACAATTTGGCGCCAAAAATCCGCCATTTTAATTTTTATAATTTTAATACATCTAGTGACACTCGCACAATAAAGACGAATCTAACGACATATCATTCATCAAAATTGATTCAGCCGTTTAGTAGTTACGAGGGAACACACGAATACACACATACAGGTCAAACACATAACCTTCATATTTTGGCTTTGTCGCAGTCGGGTAATCGGATCCGATTTTTCAATGATCTTAAAATATTATTAACATGACGTTTTGTTATGTTAATAATATTTTAAGATTTTTTTTTTTTTTTTTTAACCGGCGTGATGGTATTCATCACGCCGGTTTTCCCCAGTGTTTAGGCATAGGGCATGTACACCCATATTGTAGCCGTAAATAGGACCATCAACCGGGCACAAATCCAGACTCCGGGCTGCTACTGAAAAATGCTTGTTGAATAAACCCCTCATCACACCTCAAACTCAGCAGTAGTGCTAAATATTTATTAATTTTGACGATTGTGAGACAGCTAAATAGTCAAACGAATAAAAAAGTAATTTAAAAAACAATCGAATTCAAAAAGAAATTAACTCAAAATTATGTAATAACTTTAGTTTCGGAAGTCGGTTTCTTGGGATGACCGAAGTAATTATAGTTATTTCACCATTTTGAGTTAATTTCTTTTAGAAAATCGTTTTTTTTTAATTATGTAGGTAGGTAGGTATACTTTTTTATTTTGTAATTTTTAGTTTTAAGTAAAAACTGTAATATTTGTTTGTAATAAGTAGTTAGTAGTTTTGTTGTGAATATTGCACTATAATTTGAACAAGGATTTGTGATGTTTTTCCTTTCACACTCGTAGCTCGTATCAATAAGCAAGGCCGTCACACTTACACGTAATGGTCCATATCTTGAAAACTACTGAACCGATTTTGATGAAACTTGCACTGTTCTCTAAGTTGAACTAAATGCAAGTCAGTAAAAAATTATCGCAAATCTATTAATAGTTTCGGAGAAATGCGTGGACAAACGTACCTACATCAATTCAAACTTGTCTTACAAACATACATACAAACACCTTTAAAAAAATTGTTTATTTGTTTGGAAGCCCTAATAGGTTATCATAATTATATATATTGCAGTTCCAATAATATTACATACATAACTGTCGAATTGATAACTTCCTTTTTTAAATCGGTTATAAAGATAAATTCTAATGACAAGATTGTTTGTTAAAAACAATAAAAGTGGCTTTAGTAAAAGTTTGCCTCTAAAAAGTATTCCGATACCGGGAATCGAACCCGAGCCTCCTGGGTGAGAGCCAGGTATCCTAGCCACTAGACCATATCGGATGTGTGTACTATGCCAGAAAATGACGAGCCAAATGTTCAGCGGATCATGTTCAACCTAAGCTTAACAGCTGTTCTAAATATTGTTATTTTTTAAGTTTTACAAGTTTAAATATTATGAACAGATTATTAACCTAAAAATAAATAATATCCTTAATCTTAACCTAACTAAAACTATTAAAAAACTAAAACCTCCGCATCGCTGGTAATGTACCCAAAGCACTGACGGCATTGCCACGTTGTATGGCAATTCTTAGCCTCTGGCCAAGGTAAAAGCCAGCCCTTGGGTCACGGTACGTGTCAAGCAGCCGTTTGGAGATTTTGTTAAGAGGCCTGTCACATTTTGTCACCTCTATCGCTCACACGGGACCAAATTTTTAAGAATGTTAAATAACAAGATGCTTTTTTGATAAATGTAATCAATTGGCGAACTAATAAATAATAGTAATTTAACACATAACATAACATCACGCCTTGTTTCCCGAAGGGTTGAGCAGATGCGTACTTAAAGTACTCCCACATTTTGCCAGTTATGCTTAAGTCCCATGTAATAGGGGGCGAGCCTATTGCCATCAACAGGGCACACATCCAGATTCAGGGCTGCTAATGAGAAATTCCAGATGGAAAAACCCAATATCACTTTGCCCGACCTGGGAATCGAACCCAGGACCAGGGGTTAATATTAATTTAATAGGTAATTATTAAAAGCATATTTTTTTTTTTTTTGAGGAGCTCGTGGCTAAGTAATAACAGCCGCACGGGTCGATCCAAAAGGTTAAGCTACGCTTGCCGGGGTTGTCCGTGGATGGGTGACCATCTTTACATACCGAGACTCCTCCGTGCCTCGGAATGCACGTTAAGCCGTTGGTCCCGGCTATCATTCGTAGATCTTTGACAGTCGTTACGGGTCGTCAGAAGACCGAAAGTCTGACAACCAGTCTTACCAAGAGGGTATCGTATTACCTAGGAACTGGGTTGTGGAGGTCAGATAGGCAGTCGCTCCATGTAAAATATTGGTGTTCAGCTGCATCCGGTTAGACTGGAAGCCGACCCCAACATAGTTGGGAAAAGGCTAGGCAGATATATTTTATTAAAAACATATTTTTATTGAGGCTTTTATTTAAGATACCTCAAAAACAGATCATAATACTTATTAAGCTGAGTTTATTAGATAACACAATAGAAATACGTTTTAATAATTACCTAATAAATAAATATTATTTTATCTATTAGTTCGTCAATTGATTACATTTTTCAAAAAAGCATCTTTTCATTTAACATTATTAAAATGTTGGGCCCGTGTGAGCGAGAGAGGTGAAAAAATGCGACAGCCCTCTTAAACAAACCATGTCTGTAATGATAGATGTGGGTAAGATGTGTTAATAAATAAATAAATAAATGAGCACTCGGACCCCACGGCCCGAGGGTTTCAACCCCAAACGGCTCGAAAATATAATTAAATACCGATCAGAGGGGCAATTCTCGTAATTTTAAGAAAATTCACACCGATCTCAGTCTCATATCAAAAATACCTATAATTTCCCTACATTTTTGACATTTGGTTATCGCTGAGATGAAATTGCGACTAGATTTTGAACGTTTTTAGTTACTACATACAATTCATACTACTATAATACTATTGTACTTTCGCCATAATCTTATATAAATAAAACGGATGTACATGTGCTGTTTCAGAATCTCATGCATCGTCCGATATGGTCTAGTGGCTAGGATACCTGGCTCTCACCCAGGAGGCTCGGGTTCGATTCCCGGTATCGGAATACTTTTTTGGGTATAAAAACGGTTTGTAGAAATATTCGATAGTTGAACAAAGGACGGAATTAACAACGTTAATTATTTTTATAAACAAATAATTACAGTTTTTGAACGACCGGAATTAAAAACAATCAGAAATTGCTATAATGCACCTTCGTTGTTATTTGACTGATATTTTTTAATTTAAATTTTCTAGATAATATTTACATATTTTAAAGCTAACAGTCTTAAAATAATAATAATAATATGTACAAGTTTGCCTCTAAACATTATTTTGATTAAAAATGGGCGATTTTTTTTCCACAGACAATATTTTTTACTATAAAATGATGTAAATATATTTGTAAGCTACAGCGCTCGAAATAGTGGTTTTGTTGCTTTGGACATAGAAACATTTGCTTGATTTTTATCCATTTTTGAGATAGGTAAGTGTGTTTATTTAAAGTAATCGTGGGTGGTTTTATATTGGTGAACTAGGGCCTCAGGACTCGAGAAGCCCCGGCTTGGGCGGAGCACCGCCGTGTCCTCGCGGAAGCGATCGGCGGCGGCGATCTCTCGCGTCCGGCCCTGGTCCAGGCCATGGTACGGAGCGAGAGTACATGGGAAGCCATTACCTCCTTCTGCGAAGCAGTAATGCTCGTGAAGGAGGAGGCGGGACGCGTGAGGGAGAGGCAAGCTTTGCGCTCTCACGCCCCTAGTCGCCGCAGGAGACGCCCTGGGCGTCGGGAATTGGTAGCCGATTCCCGGCCACCGTAGGCGCGGGCTTGCGGACGGCGAGCAATGAGTAGCTCGCCGACCGGTAAGGACCAAGCCCGAGTCGACGGCGCGTCGTGTTCCACGCGCGTCTCAAAGAGATGTCAGCACTATTGACGGGGTCTGCTAGGGCCGATGCCAGCTAGGGTTGCGGGATGTTCGAAAGAGTTACCGTGGCCCCGGCACAGGCAACAGAAGGAACACGGGTGGGTTTTAGTCAGTAAAAGTCTGACACGCCCTCCCGCTCCGCCCAGAGCGGGAGAAGTTATTTGATGACTTCCCATCCACAAAAAAAAAAAAGGACTCGAGAAGCCAAAAACCAAAGTGGCGGTGCTTGGGGGAGGCCTATGTCCAGCAGTGGACGTCTTTCGGCTGAAATGATGATGACGATGAACTCAGACCTTTGTGTAGAAGACTCCGTTTATTACAGACTAGCTGTTGCTTGCGGCTTCGCCCGTATGAATGTCAATACCTCCCTATTTGAATCGGATTTTGTTCACAATTTCGGGGGTTTCATTTTTTTTGCGCAAAACCCGAAGTTACTCCTTTTAACATCAGCTATCTGCCAGTGAAAGTCCCCTTTAAAGTCGGTCCAGCCGTTTCGGAGATTATCCGGAACAAATAGACAGACAGACAAAAATTTATTTTTTTATTTAAGTATCATATATACTTTATTATGCATTCAGTAAAAAGCTGCTATTTTCATATTTCACACTTCAATTTTATTTATTTGTATGTATGTAGGTATGTATTTCTTAATTTTCTCTTTTATTGCATAAGATTATTATACTATCTCATGAATTTGGCCTCCTATTTAAGCCATGACCTGGTTCAGACATTTGAAGATAAAGAAAGAAGAATGAAAAATTGAATAATTGAAGTACAAAAAGATGGAGAATGAGACTCTTCAGTCTTCGATGTACCTATGACATAAAATCACCTACAGTGAGTTTCAATATCATTGTGTCTGACCAACGTATTCTAATTATTGTCAGGGGGGTTACTCCGAAGCGTAAAAGTATCAGCCGAATGTTCGGAAGTTTTCTACTACACTTTTTTCTATTTCATCGGCCGGTTCAGATCCGATCAAACGTCGAAATGAATTTCGGTCGGATCCGAACCGACCGATAGAAATAGAAAAAAGTGTAGTAGAAAACTTCAGAAAGTTCGGCCGATACTTCGTATTTATGCTTCGTAGTAGGCCCCCAGTACCTATTAACTTAGTAACTTATCATCGCTAACTCATTCATAAGTACGTTATTGCCGCAATCCTATTATATCAACCCACTAACCTAACTATTACCTGAAAATATCAGCATTATTAAAACAAAAAGCCATAAAAATAGGCATAAAACATATTTGTTTTGACGTTTATAGCCTGCATCGCTTTCCAAATGCTTAAGTTTAGCAGACGTTTGCACGGACGTAAAAATGTCGCGGCGATTTTCTTTCACGCACTGGATTTTCAACCCTCTGCTTAGCGCTGAGAGTTGAAAATCCAACCGTGTGTTTTTTCCGACGCGCTGGAATGCACTCTATTGGATTCTCAATGCTCGGTTCAACACCGAGAGTTGAAAATCCAGTGCGCGATAAAATCCCACCGCGATATTTTTACGTCTGTGAGAACTTCGGCTTACAGGTAATCCTAGTTATTACTTGGCGACAGTTTAGGCAAATATGTGATAGAGAATTATTTATGACTTGTTTGCCTTGGTTAAATAGTAATATTAATAATTTTGTTGGAATTGCTGGTATGAATATTAGTTTTTAGGTATTTCGAATGGTTGTAGAGGTCATACCAAGCGTAGATAAAATGAAATGGGTACCTACATGCTTCGTCCATATACAGCCAAATGGCGATTTGAAAAAGTATGTATGTTATTGCATATTTACCCCCTTATTTAGTAACGTTGCCTTAAGGGCACACCGAGGGTTTGCCTTTGTCTCTGTCTTTTTCTTTACGTGTAAAGAGTAAAGAAAATAACCACACTTTTGCTCATTTTCAATGTTTTTCGTTGTTATTTTCATCATATTGCTCTTATATAGAAAAAAAAGAAACATAATATCAAATAACTTATTTATATAAAAAAATTCAACTGTCTACCTATTACAGCTAATGAGATACAGCCCGCTGACAGACAGATGGTCGGACGGACGGACAGCGGAGGCTTAGTACCTAATAGGGTTCTGTTTGGCACCTTTCGGGTACGGAACCCAAAAAAGTAGCGAAATAGAGGAAAAAATGACTCGAAAAGGGGTAACTTTGCGAATTTATTCTATCGGGCCAACTTTATTAAATCGTGTTTACTGCCTGAATGATGCCGCAATAATACCAATATACGTATTTCCCTAGATTTTAATTTAATTGTTTTTACTAAAGGCTGATTTTTCAATCGTCAGATAACTTTTACCTGAGGAATAAATATGGCGGTTTGACATATTTTCTATAGAAGAGCTGTCAAAACGTCAAAAATATTCCCCAGATAAAAGTTATCTGACGATTGAAAAATCAGCCCTAATTCAAACGAGGGTTATAAAAACGAGTTTGTGTGTAGAAAAAGCTCGGTGCGCCGTTAAGTCTCTGCTTAACGTCTCTTGAAGTTAAGCAGATTACGGATAAGCAGACCCTTATCATTGCTTAACTTTAAGCAACGTTTATATAATATAAGGAGGCTTATTATTACCTAAGTATAACTTTGTATCACATAGTAAGTAAATACTTTGTATTACATATTGCTAGGTCTCTTGCTTCGTCTCTGCTTAACACCTCGGAGAATACAGGCGTGATGTTATGTTGTGTGTTATTGTTTGGTTATGGAGAAAGTAGGTCAGAGCGAGGAATCTTTTAAAATAGTTTTAGGCCCGGACTTTACCAGAGCGGAGATGGGCGGAGATGTGCGAAGCGGAGAGGAGAGGAGATGCTTAACAGATAGGATGTATCCACCAAAGCTGTGTGGAGATGCGTACTGGCTAGACCGGAGCAGACATGTGTACTGGCTAGAGCGAGCGGGCGGGTTGTGCGACGCGGGGGAACTAGCGGTGTCGCTCAAAGCACGCCGCTCACATCTCTCGTTTCCGCTGCGTGCCGCCCACAGCTTGCGAGGCACAGCTCACATCTCCGTTTTGTTCGCGCTAAGCAAATATGAGACATCTCCTCTCCTCTCTGCTCAACCGTATCCACCGAAGCTTAGAGGAAATGAGATTTGTAAAATAATAATACCCTATTGGTTGTTTCTAACACATCTCTCCTCTCCGCTTTGATGGAGTCCGGGCCTTACTATGGTAAACCTCATAACTAGGTAGGTACACGAAGAAGTGGAATTCTTAAAAATACACACATTTCATCGTTAATAGCAACATCCGATATGGTCTAGTGGCTAGGATACCTGGCTCTCACCCAGGAGGCTCGGGTTCGATTCCCGGTATCGGAATTACTTTTTGAATAACTCACGGTTGGTATATTTTTTTTTTACAAAAAATTACTCTTTTTTTGTAATTATTCAGGTGCCAAATGAAATTCAAAGCTTTAATAAACATAATATATCATTTTTGTCCAGTAGTGGACCATAAAAATGCCCATCTTTTAACATTGCTCTATAAAGGTCTAGAAATTAATAACAATATATTCATTCTTCAGCGCTTAAAGAAGAAAGAAATACGTTTCTTTGCGGTAAACATGATGCAAAGAAAGAACACAAACACAAAAAAGAAACAAATACAACGCGACAAGGGCTTAAAGCGACGGTACACGCTCGCCGGCCGCGTCCCGACAGAGGTGACCTTGGTGGTTTACAACCGTGTAGATGGTGGTTTACGACCAAACATTGAAACAGCTCTGCCGGTCGCTAACCAAGGTCACCTCTGTCGGGGACGCGGTTGCTGACCGTGTAGCATGCGCTTTAGTGCTTACAAACGTAGGAAAACCCTCAAAATAAAAAAAAATATACTGACTTAGGTATTTTATTGTGAGTAGTCTTATTTTAGCCTAAAGTCTCGGACGGTAATATCAACCGTCATATTTCGTCATAATTGAACCCAATATTTCAGCCACAAACCGGGAATCATACAGAAGGTAACTCAAACATTTTATGCCTAATTTTAGATCTTAAGTACGACAAACATTCAATTAAGTACATTAAGAAAACGTATTGCCATTGAAATGTGGGCTTTACTGCTACAAAATTAAGTACCGTCTTATGTCAAATTATGCCATCATTAACGGCAAATGTGTTGTAAGGAAATGTAAGCTGCGTGACACACTTTCTGGATGGGGCCAGAAAATAAGCGAACATAGAACGGTGGAAGTTAGGACGAATTTAACCAATTTTGCGGCTACTGTTTAGGGTTGCGATGCGGCCCGTCTGTGATGTACGATCCGTGGTGAAATCTGTCTGAAACAACAGGCTGAATGAAACTAAACACTATCATCTAAGCCGCGTTCGAGAGTTGTCCGCGGCGTGTCAATATTCCACAACAATCTGATGACACTGACCGCTCTTGAACGTGGTTAAGATGTGCTTATCGCGTTTAGTTTCATGTTCCATTGGTAAAATTCGCCCTTACAAAGAGGACCACACCGAACCCTTCCTAAATATTTATTTCTACGACGCTGCACAATACAATTACGATTCTTAAAGAAACTTTGCAGCAACAGCTTTGACGTAGTTAGTTCGATCATTGCCTGAACTTAATCAATGTACTTACCTTCTTATAAATCTTTTGATAGGTTATAGCAGGAGCTCTAAAATTTAAGGCTGGCGCACATTAGGGCGGGCCGCACTGCATCGCAACGCATTGCAAAAGTCCTCTTGCATAAATTTAGTACCTACAGTTTGTATGAACCATCGCACACTGCAGGAGGGCCGCATCAGACCGCAGCGCAACGCACTGGCGGATCGCTCGCTATACTGTTTAGCATCACGATGCGGCCCGCCTGTAATTTTATTAGCGATGGTTCTGTGATGGAATCTATCTGAAACAATTACTGCGTTGCGGTGCGGCCCGCCGCGTCTATAGCTTTAAAGTAATCCCCGCTAATCCATCCATCCTTTAGAGAATCGCTATCTACTTCCAAGTAACACTAAGTTCACTTCATGTGTCCATCTCAAAACAACCAATGTCCCAGATCTGCGAAAATACTATCAACAGGCTCAAACTTACCTAAGAGTCTATCTATTCTATTATTAATCCAGTTCTGCCGATTACAGTCACTTAGTCAGTCATCCACTCACTCGCTGTTCCCGGGGCCCTCATATCAGGTGAAATCTTACTCTCGTAAATTAATTACATGTCAGTAAGAAGAGGCTGAAATTGTTCGAAAAGGTAAGACTAAGTTTAGCACGATATTTTGCTCGTAGACTTGTAATCACCGTGTGTGTGTGTGTGTTGAGCTTTACAGTCATTAATTGATGAGCTAAATGAAAATTTCAGGGAAGCTTTTGGGTGAATGGAATGAGAGATTACTTAAGTGTATCCAAAAGCCAAAGTAGACTGAAGACCTAGAGGAAGTCACAGGAATTCGTTGGATGCGGGCAGCGCAGGACCAGTCGTTGTGATAATGCTTGGGGGAGGTGTAATTCCGGCAGTGGAGTGTTTTTTAGCAAAGATTATGACGCTACGGGGCCTACGGGGCTACGGTGCGTTAATGGATGGATGAAAGCGGATAATGTTGAGCTCAAAGGCTATCAATTGGCGAGGGATCTAGCAAGGGACGGAAAAGCAAGAAAAAACGAACTGTTACCATAGGCTGATGAAAGTCCTTTAGGTATAACAACAAATTACAAAGATAATCAACAAGCCCCATAGCTGTTGTGTTACATAACACAGCTAAAGCAATTGAGATCGTTGAAATAATAACATCAATATTTCTCACAGGACATTGAACTGTAATCAAACCCAGTAAATATAATATCATTATTACATCTGTGTGTGCCCTGTGTAAGCACGCGAGACATCTTTTGCGGCAGTGTGAGTTTGCTATTACACTTCAATCAGGCGTTAGCGATTTGACATTTTCTCTCTTACAAGACGATATCTAAGATATTAGGAGAATATTATCCAGAATTATTCTGGAAAACCATCGAACCATCCAGTTATTATTACACATTTGACGTCTATTTTCTGGCATTCCGCTAATATCTATTAAACATGAGGAATCTTGGTAATTTTCTCGACATCGATAAAATCTAATGCTAGTAGGTAGGTACCTTACTTCAGCTGCGGGTAATAAAAAAATATGGAAGGAGGAATTTATTCAGACAAGACGGCAGATAAGGTACCTGTGTTACTTAGTATGGAAGTACTCTGGGGATGAGCTCATGACGTCACATATACGTTCGTAGTTACGTCGTAAGTATTTACGTAAATGTGTTTTGAGCACTCGTATGATTGTCTGTACGCACTGAACTCGGTTTTCGGCAGTAGGAAATGTAAAACAATCGGAATTTCCTTTTATAAAGATTAACTCAGAAGATCTTACTTTAAGCCAGAACAGCTGGCTCTGCCGCCACTTCAACTTTACGGCACTGCGCTTGGGAAAGTCGACGTAGTACTTAGGTCATTTAATTACAGCCGACCTCTCTAAGACAGCGACGAGCCATATCGGTGCGCGGCAACATGCTGGCTAGGCGGTTTAGCGAGCTTTCACGTTGTGAAAGCCCAGCTGTTTACTAGTTACTGCACAAGCGTCTTCACAGTCGAGTGCAGTACAACGACGCGTGGCGCGCGATGTTTCGACTGCCTCGGTGGTGCAGCGCGAGTGCCATGTTCTGTGCGGGCGCACCCCTGCTGAGCCCTGTTGAGGAGTCAGTTGGCCTCCGCATGTACCGCCATACATCGATTTGGTGGCCGTGGTACGGGAATGGAACCACAGCTCCCTACATATGTGATGGCAGTCGCCACACGCCGATTACCTAACCCGTGTGTGTTACCTGCTGCGTGTGTGTTACCTGTGTGTGTGTGTATTATGTATGGTAAAAAAAGGAGGCTGGTTATTCTAAAAGAGACTTTAGACCTTAATCACGACCAATACGAGAAACATTAATTAGCAACAGTAGAGAAAATGTAGCATATCATGCATAATCAGCTCTGCTCTCCGTAGAAAATTAGCATATCAATCTCCTACTGCTGGGACACAGGCTTCCTCTCGGTGAGAGCGGGTTGATAGAAAGAAAGAAAGAAAGAAAGAAAGAAAAAACGTTTATTGGCACATGCCACAAGTGCACACAGTATCATGAAAGGAAACAAAGAAAAAGAACTTAAAACTAACAATATTTAAAAAGTACAATTACCTACATCAAAGCCAAAAAAAAAGCATGTAGGTAAATACTGTGCGACTCACGGTTGCGCCAAATAGGCCCATTTCAGCATAATGTCGGACAACAATGGTGCCCGACGCTGGTTTTCAAATGAACCTAAATGGTGAGTGTACGAATGTCAATGTTAGTTTAAAATGATAGAATAAAATAAAAGTAGTATATGAGAGAAAATATATATATAAATAAGAATAATGTTACGGAAAAATTATGATAGATGTCACATGTCTTCGAATTTTTAGTTTTAGGACATGCTGGTTTCCTTACTCTGTTTTCCTTCACCGTTTTGAGAGCAGTGGTGATTAAATCATTTACAAAATGTAAAGTACCTGCCTGGGTTCAAAGTATGAACCCACGACCACAACTCGTAAGTCGCGGCTGTTACCGCTGGGTCACCACTACTCTCAGTGAACATCATGCCATCCTCTTAATAATTATAATTCCCCTAGTTATATTTACGTTGTTTAATCGACCTCGTTATTGCTTGATCACCCTAAGGTTGAATGGCACTTGCTTGTCATAAGACGTCAATGTCTTTGTGTGTTGTGTTATTTAGATAATTTCAATCTGAGGGCCTATTTCACAAATGAAATAGTCAGTCAATGAGCTGTCAGTGTCATCATTGTTGTGGAATATTAGCATTGACAGCTCTCGAACGCGGCTTAGATGTAATGATTGCGTTCAGTTTTATTGGTAAAATTCACCCTTAGTGGAGTCTCAATTTACTGGGAATCATTGCCTAAAATGATAAAGGAATTTCGACGTCGACTATACTATTTTTATCACCCATTCACTGCTTAGTAACAATAGATTGATACAGTGTTACCAAACCACATTAATGCTATTGTCTACTTGCTAAACCTGCGTAGATCTTGTCAAAATTAACTATTGTTGAAGCACTAATACCGTAAGCTGCTCATTAATATTATTGTCATTAGCTGATTAAATATTAGTCTGTCAGCTAATTTACTGAAAGCTGATTGATATGAGACTGTAGAATACATGATATAAGATGACATGTGGAATGACATCTGAACGGATTTTTTTCTATAACGTAGGTACGAGAGCGAGAAGATACGAGACCAAAATTTTTTTGTCTCATCGTTTTACGACCAAAACCGTATCAAATCGATAGATTTGGTTATTCTGAATTCAATCAGAAGAAAATTTCCGCGACACATCTGACCTGCGGGGCAAATACGCAACACAATTATTGCAGTAGGAATCGGTTTCATTTTAGCAGTTCAACAACATTCACTGCGTTATTTACGTTGTTGAGCCGACAAAATTTTCGAACATACGAAGCAATGGATTAGCAATTTCCTTCAAAATCATTCAGATTGTTATTGATAGTGTGTTACGCAAGGTGCTGACCGCATTTTCAAATATGTCAAAAAAAAATTACAGAATTGTTTCACAGCAATCTGTCTGATTTTCAAAATTATCTATACAGCGTGTTACGGAAAGGGTGTATATACATACAAACTGGGTGAAGAGTGTATCTGGTTTCTAATCTCTGTACAAAATTTCAGCTCAAAAGCAATAACTTTGAAAAACTGAAAATACGTAATATGTTTTTTATTTCGATAGTTTATTCAATTGAAATCATAACAAACGTGTCACCGCACTACGAGGGTCATTATCCATTATCTGTGCCTGTGCAGTACACACACACACCTGCCCCAGCTTAAAACGTATATCCAGTATCTATCTCTTCCGACAGTCTGTGCGCCTAGTACGCACACACTTGCCGCGGCGCCGCTAAAGCGGCAGCGCAGGCGGCACGATTGGCGGCAGGATCAAACGACCGGATTAAAACGTGAATCCAGTATCTATCTCTTCCGAAAGTTCCGAAAGTACATGCAAGCTGTAGCTCTGACCGATTTTATGTTTACGTATGAAACATGAATTAAATTTTGTCGCAGCAACGTAGACATTTTCTTAAATAACACCTAAATCACCATCATACAATCACTAAAGAAAATAAGAAGTTTACCGACAAAACGGCGGCTTTCCTTTGATCTGCGAATAGTAAGTGTGCCGCGCGCGGCGTGGCCCCTTTGCCAACGATGTTACGGGAAACGTGATAACTACGTAAAAATTGATAATAAGTTTCATTGATGAAGTCTTTAAAAGTAACTTACTTTTTAATGAAGGTGAGGTTCAATGTGCTGGCCTTGGCGTTGTACGCACAAAGCCGCACGCTCACGCAGATTTCGCTGAACATTGCGGAGCATATCCGGCGTTACACTCCTAAAAGCGTTTTTGATTCGCACTTTCATTTCGAGCACGGTATCACACTCCACTGCGTACACAGTATTCTTAATGTACCCCCAAAAAAAAAAGTCTAACGGCGTCAAGTCTGGTGATCGTGGAGGCCAAGCCACACTCGTACTACCGCGCCCGATCCACTGAGGGAACCGCGCATCCAGATAGTTGCGAACCTCACGGGCGTAGTGTGCTGGTGCTCCATCATGTTGGAAGATCATATTATTATCCATCACAAGATCCACGTATCTTGCGACGGGTAATACATCGAGGGCATCGTCCAGCCGATTTCTTAAAAATTCTAAATAATTTGGACCGTTCAGAATTTGCGGAAAAAAACTGGCCCCACAAGTACTATGCCGATTATGCCAGCCCACACGTTTAGTCGCCATTGATGTTGGAATGACGACTGTGATGAAGCATGGGGATTGGTATGGGCCAAAACATGTTCATTATGCAAGTTGTTTATTCCCGCTCTCGTAAAACTTGCTTCGTCGGTCCAAAGCACTGTGGAACTAAAACTCGGCGAGGCGTCTGTCTGCCTTAGATACCACTCGCAAAAGGTCACGCGTGGCAAAACATAACACGGCCAAGGCCAATTACTTTAGTTAAAGACACATTATTTAAGTACAATAATAAAAGTATACCTACGACTACCTACTCCACAGTCATATGCTCATCTTACAACACTCCAGACATTCTGACAAGATCTTCTTCCATTCATCCGTGAACACATCGCAGTCAGGTTTAGCGTCCGAGAGAGTGTTGAGCGCAGTGAGTGTCCGAGCGACGACGGATCAACTCCGAGGCACAGCGAACAATCTGCGCCTCCTGTTACGGCTATAGTTTATCAGAGAAAAACGATCCGTGCAGATCAGGAGCATTTATTTTACCTTGATGGATACACAATATTAATAATTTGGCAAATAATTCTTCTAACCTCTAGAGAATTGTATCATAAACAGGCTAAAAGAAATTTTGAAGGGAACAAAACCGGATAATATCCATTCAAATGTTTATACGGATAACTTTTTTTTTGGATGGGAAATCATTAAATGACTTCTCCTGCTCTAGGCGGAGCGGGAGGGCGTGTCAGACTTTTACTGACTATAACCCACCCGTGTTCCTTTAGTTGCCTGTGCCGGGGCCACGGAAACTCTTTCGAACATCCCGCGACCCTGGCTGGCCTCGGCCCTAGCGGACCCCGTCAGTTAGTGCTGACATCTCTTTGAGGCGCACGTGGAACACAACGCGCCGTCGACCCAGGCCTGGTCCTTACTGGACGGCGAGCTACCCATTGCTCGCCGTCCGCAAGCCCGTGCCTACGGTGGTTAAATGGATACCTAAGATAATCCTTTTTGTACCTTTTCTAAGGGTATCCATAGTAAAGTCTAATCCAGCGAATAAATTTTTAATTTTTGATAGATATTCCATACAAAAACTGTCAGATGTCAATTTTATTCCGCGGATAAAACACCCCACACACACACACACACACTTTAGTAAAACAGCTCTAAGAGTAATGTGTACTTCTTTTCGTGCGGGTTCCAGACACATGAACTGGATAAAAGGAAACTGGGACGTTTGAAAAATGCTGTTTCTTAAAAAAAAATCAACGTTTTTAATCCTTGTCAGGCTCATCATCACGAAGTTTTTGGAATATACTTTAATTTGTTTACTTTTCTTGTAATTAAGTCAGATAGAGCCTGCAAATAAAATTAAAATAAATTGAATTCTGTTACACTTTTGCCTGAACCGCTATTGCAAAAAAACTTTGATTTACGCTAGTACAATAATATGTTTAATTTTGTTGGATAGCGTATTAAAATATTTAATTATGTTATTTAATGCAAAAAAACCGCTGTTAATATTTTTGCTTGAAGTAAAATGAAAAAAATTCGTAATTTTATTGTAATCGAAACTTCTGTGGTCAAAAATGTTTAATTTTCTGATCTACTTGTAATACTACCTATTCTCTTCGACCAACACTCCATACAAACATGTCTGATAATATTTTTTTCTACCAAAAAAAAAAACGTTCATGAGGGGGTGAACTTTTTGCAGTATATTGTACATTTTAACATAGTCCCTTATCCTTATCCCACACGGTAAATGAAAAAAAAATCGCCGTTTTAAATTAAAAAGTTAACCTAAAATTCGGCGTCAATTCCCGGGCTAAAAGGCCGATGTTTTTAGAAACTGCTGCTTTTGACAGACATAACCACACCGAAATAAAAATTTTCATTTTGCCAATTTTAGCACGGAACACAAATAAAAATTCTCCATTCACCAGGCAAAACAATACGTCTTATGATGTAGGTTTCCGGCATTAAGGCCAGCACCTGTCATTACTTACAGCTGAAAAAAAAAACAAAGAGTTCTGTTCCACTAATTCATACTTTATTTAGACGTAAAGAACGTAATTGATGGTCTTTGTAGACACGACTATAGGGTAGACCACAATAGCGTGTTTGTATACTATTTATATTGTTTGTTGGCCGCTTGATTAATTGTATTGTCTCGACATGCTGAATCCACTGGACTGTGCCGAAATAATCTATAGTTTGGAGTATTAGTAGGGTAATCTGCTAAGCCTTGGAGGACTTGAACTAGTTAAGGTTGGTTTGGTATGAAAATTGTTACCTATAGCTTAAAGTTATGTGCGAAGACCGTATCAAACTCAATTATGGTGGTAATAAGGTCAGTGAAAAAATTAATTTATTCTGCTATTATGATACATCAAAATTTATGAAATAGCTGTGCCCCGCGACTACGTTCGCGTGGATGTTGGAGTATACACAATATACTAAAATAACAGCTACATTTTAATAAAACTCCCTCGTCCCCCGACCCGTCGCCAACCGTCGCGTTAAATCGCCCGCGCTATTATTTCATTTTCGCTTAGTGTGTTTTCGCTTTCTGACTTTTTATTTTTGCTTGGCTCCTGAAGGTCTTAGCGTGATGTTAAATAGTCTATAACTATCCTCGAGAATTGGATTACCAAATGCAAAAAGAATTTTTCAAATCCGACCTTTTGTTCATAATTTCATGGGTTTTAGTTTTTTTAAGCGGAACCTTAATTATTTGTCTAAGATAATACACTTCTGGACACATCTATTGGCCCACCTTGTATTTTCAGTTTCGTTTGGTCCTAGCTAAAATTTTATATTAGGTCGAGCAAAAAGTTTTTATGCAGTTTTGAACCTGGCACATTCACAATTTCATTCAATAATCTTTTTTTGAATTTCGAACACAGAATTTAAAGAAACAAAAGACAATTTGGAGCCTGTTTGTTGATATCAAACAATCGAATACTAAGAAAACTTGGTTTTATTGGTTTACTTGGATTTAATTCTTGAAAAAGTGATTGATATCTTTGGTTTTGCAACAAACATTACTTATTCTTAACATTAAGGTGAGGTTCTATCAATAATCTATGGATACTTCACCTGAAGTCGCCGCCCAAGCTGTGGCACTTATTCAGGCCGGATACAGCCAAAGAAACGTGAGTGCTCAACTTAATTTAAGTCGATCTGCGGTCCGAAATGTTTATCGGAGGTACCTAGAGACTGGCGGCTTTGTTCGTCGCCAAGGAAGGCCACGATCTCGGGTCACAACTGAAAGGCAGGATCGATTCATCGTGACGACCAGCTTGAGAAATCGTCACCTTACCTCCATTGAGATACAAAACCAACTTCGCGACTTCCACGGAGTATCTGTGAGCGCTCGAACTGTTCGGAGAAGGTTAAAATAACGCGATATGGTACCACACAAGCCAGCTAATGGGCCCAAACTAACGCGAGCCCACCGAACAGCGCGCCTTCATTTCGCACGCAGTCATTTAAATTGGACACAGCAAGATTGGAGCCGTGTACTCTTTTCTGATGAGTCTAAAATTGTGTTACATGGCAATGATGGAAGGAAGAAGGTCTACCGACGTAAGGGAGAGCGTTTCGCACAATGCTGCTTTGAAGAGAGGTTTGCTTATGGCGGTGGCTCATGGACTGTCTGGGGCGGTATATCCGCGAGCGGCAAAACTCAACTTGAGGTTGTTACAGGACCACGGCTGCCAACATTAAATGCTGAAAGGTACATTCGTGAGTGCTTAGAACCTCACGTGATACCATACGCGGACTATGTGGGCCCAAATTTCCTTTTTATGCATGATAATGCAAGAGCCCATGCGGCCGACATCGTCAGGGAATATCTTCGGGATGTGAACATCACAGTTATGGACTGGCCAGCCAGAAGCCCAGACATGAACCCCATTGAGCACATGTGGGACGAGCTAAAAAGACGTATTAGGGCTCGTCAGCCAGTTGCCCAGACGATGCAGGAGTTGAAAACTGCCATAAAAGAGGAATGGGAGATGATCCCTCAAAATTTCATAGAGCGGTTGATAAACTCTATGCCTAATCGTATGAGAGCTGTGGTAGATGCCCATGGAGGCAACACGCGTTATTAAATTAAACCTTTATTTGATAAAACATGTTTTTTATTCAAAAATCAATTGCCTTTAACAAGGCGCATATCCGACTTGTTAGGCGTAGCTCCATGTCGTATGGTATTCTGAATTCAAATTTAAAACAATACGATTGAAAAAGATGGTAAAATGTATCAGGTTTAAAACTGCATCAACAGTTTTTGTTCAATCTAGCAATCATATTTCGGTAGGGGCCATCGAAACCTAAACTCTAAGGTGGGCCAATAGATGTGTCCAGAAGTGTAGTAGCCTAAGTTACCCGCAATTACATCAGCTATCTGCCAAGGAAAGTCCCGTCAAAATCGGTCCAGCCGTTTCGGAGATTAGCCAGAACAAACAGACAGACAGACAGACAAAAATGTTAAAAATGGCTTTTTAGTTATAAGAACCGCTTATACTTTCCTAACTATTTAGTAAAAAGTTGTTATTTTGACATTACAAACAGACACTTCAATTTTATTTATTTGTATAGAGTATAGATTTAGATTATTCGACTCGATAGCTTGTATTTCAGCATTTCGTAGTATCAATAGCTAGGTGTTAATATTCTTGTGATTTACTTCCGATTTTAATTAAGTATTAAGATTTTAAAAAACTGAAGTGATCATCGACTTTTGTCGCTGACTGTAATCACATCACTATATATACTACATCACAATAGTAGAACGTTACACCAAATTCATTTCACTTTGAAATGTATGTTACTGCCCCAATATGGATGATGCTTGGTTAAAAAAAAAACCTGTTTAGTCCGTCAGCCAGATAATAAAAAAATATTAGACACGTATTAACGTAACTAAGGGCTGATTTTTCAATCGTCAGATAACTTTTACCTGAGGAATAAATATGGCGGTTTGACACATTTTCTATACAAATGCTGTCAAAACGTCATACATATTCCCCAGATAAAAGTTATCTGACGATTGAAAAATCAGCCCTTAATGTATCGCCGTAATCTTTTGATTACGTATAGCATTCGAGATTTAAAATCTATTTCGCAATTTAAATATCGAGTAAAAGAGCATTGCCTCTCCCCTCAACTGTGATAATTTATATATAGGTATGTATATATATATGTATAGGTTTATAGCATATTTATTTATTTATTTAAGTATTTGTTATTTATTGCTTTATATATGTGTAGGTTTTTAGTTTAAATCATATTCTTCTCTTCTGGTTCTCACACCCTATTGTCTACATTTCTTTTTCATTTCTCCTTTCACAGGTCTGCTGGAAGAAATTTCTTAAGAAATAAGCAATATTTTTGCACTCAACACTCTTAATGTCGCATTTGTTTATGTTTTATTGTGTGTACATAAATAGTAAAATAAATAAATAAAAAGAAAAAAATACGTGTCCAATATTTTTTTAATAATCTATCGGACGGACAAAAAATAATTTTGTCATCATCCCTAATATTCGAAAAAAGAATCTTCTATTCTAATGGCGACACAAGCCATATATTAAACATGAATAGCTAATAGTTTTAGCCAGTCTGGAGGGCAGAGGAACATTCTAAATAAACCGGTTTACGATTACATCCGTTTACTTACTTTATCAGTACAGGAGAAAAGTTTTAAGAGGCTGATAACAGTTAAAGCGCTGTCACTGTCGGACTGTAAAGGTGATGTGGTTGGAAAGGAAGTGACAACTGGGATGACGATGAATAGAGGAATTTGGAAAAGGAAGAAATGCTGCATCGACTTCAAATATCGCTTTGAATGTTTCACTTATATGAAATGCCTACAGTAGGTACAAAGGAGCATAAAGCTAGCTTCCCACGGTCCGTAATATCGCGGACGGACGCGGACCAGCTCGCACGACACACCGTGGGAAGGGTCTCGTCCGTGGTAGCGCAGACACGTCCGTCGCGGTGCGTCCGACCCAGGGCAAGTCGGTAGCTTCAAAGGTGCGGTGCAAGCTTCTCTTTTACCAACATTTTGAAATGATACGTCGGTACCACGTTGGCGCTACCACGGACGAGACCCTTCCCACGGTGTGTCGTGCGAGCTGGTCCGCGTCCGTCCGCGATATCAAGGACCGCGGAAAGCTAGCTTACCACGGACGATGCTCGTCCCATGATGCGTCGGTGCGGGCTTGTCCGCGTCCGTCCGCAATATCACGCACCGTGAGAAGCTAGCTTAATAAGTTATTTTCACACTAACACGAAACTAACAATATCTAGGTATTGATCAGCAAAAGAAAATTATCGTATTAAATGTCGCTTACCTTCTTCTATTTAACATTGTACCTACTTCATCTATTGTCATAGGTAGGTAGGTACTTCACTTTCTCCGAATACCTAGTTTTACTTTTTTTATTTAAGTTTATTATAACTATTCCAATTTTTATTCAAATACCCACTAATTTTTACGTGATAACTGTCGGTGTATATAGTCCGTCGCGCTCAACGGCCTGTACCGCTTTGAGAGAGCACTGTGCACAGGGGGCCAACCACCACCTCTTAAAGCAGTATTATTTTAATGTTACTTCAGTGTGAGAAAGAGATGTAGCTATACAGGACGTCTAGCTCCATCTCTTTCCCACACTGAAGTAATATTGCAATTATACTGCTTTAAGAGGTGGTGGTCTAGCTCCAGATCAATCTAGCTAATCGCTAAGAACAGGTTTGCTGAGACAGGTCTTGCTGTTCCTAATATTTTTTTTATTTTTATTTCTGTTATTTTTGTTGATTACTAGTTTATTTATATTACAAGTATAATAATTATTATTAGGTATGTTTAAACTATTTGTACTCTCCGTCACTTGTCCCTAAATAAAGGTTCATTAGAAAACCAGCGTCAGACAGCATCTGTCCGGCTTAATGCTGAAATGAACCTGTTTAGCGCAGCCGCGAGGCACACACTATTGTTGTTAAAACATTATTTTCACTTTTTTATTTTGTTATTTGTATTTTGTGTTTCACGAACTGTCCAAACAAACATTATTCTTTCTTTCATTCTTTCAAATAAATTGGGATAAGGGAAAGAAGAAATAGGAGTAGGTAACATGCCCGTTTCAGTCATGATGGGAGCACTTTTAAGAACTAAGGTAGCCCACGTCTTTACTCAGTAAAAACAGTAAGATGAAAAAAATCAGCAGCATCCGCCATTCATCATCAGCCGAGCCTTTTCCTAACTATGTTGGAGTCAGCTTCCAGTCTAACCGGATGCAGCGGAACACAAGTATTTTACATGGAGTGACTGCCTATTTGACCTCCACAACCCAGTTACTGGGTAATACGATACCTCATGGTAAGACTGGTTCTCAGACTTTCGAACTTCGGCTTCAGCATCCGCCATTGTTGGAAGAAAATATTATTATTATTATTGACTATATATGTTTTTATATCTCGGGACCCTGGGGTCCCGGACTTTTGGAAGGCGTACGAGGGGCCGAAGCCAACTCGCAGAGGCACCTTAGACAATTTTAAACGATGAGGAGGCACCAACCGACGATTATCCCTGTATGCATTATGCAAATGCACCCAAGGACAACCCCCGGTTGGGGCAGGACTATTGTAGGACATGGAAACGAAACATATTGGGCTATGGGTTTAGGTGGCTATAGTGGATTGGTTACCAAGAACTATGGAAAAACTATGTCCAAACTATGTCCCCTGCCTGATCAATGTTCGGTAATACACGGATAAAATGGCAGGGGGTTACTTGCACACTCAATAATGGGCCCCCGAAAACGGTCGCTAGCACATAGTGTCGTAGTGACAAGGGGCAACATGTCCTGAGGTGCTTATGAGGAGTGGAGAGGTATTCCACGACTATCAGGACAATCCCAGAGCCCGGAAGATGGTCAAGATCCCTACCAGCACTTACTGGAATACTTCCTTCCTCCGAGCACGTTTGCTCTAGCGAATCTTCACTCAAGCCGGCCAATAAAGGCAAGAATGAGGTAGGAACTCTGTTCCTCGTCAGTGGTCACTCCAGACGGCCAATAAAAGCAAGCCAGAGGTGAGGAACAAGACTTCTCCCGGGAGATAGGGTCCGTGGGGTCGCTACTGCCCAACAGCTCGCCACATGCTGCCCTGCGGGTTCATGTATCTCTCTTGGTCTGGCTCCTCACCCTAGACCTATTCCGGCAAAGTAAACTCTACCGGCACAGACCTAGAGTTCGGAGCGCGCAAGCCCCACCACGACGTCAACGTAGAGATACGGCGGTGGGGTTATTATTATTATTATTATCGTTTATTTCAGGTATTAACCCATAACAAAATTACTTATTAGATACCTTGCAATGAATTAAATTATAATTAAAAATTAAAATTATTAACATTATCATTAAAGTTATCAAAAATTAAAATTAAATTATATTACATTATTAACAATTAAAAATTAAATTACATTAAAATCACACATATCAGCATTTTAGCGTCTTAGCATGTACACACAGCGCAATATTACAGACACTATTTGATTAGTACATGCACATATCCGAGTCAGGAAAGATGCCTTGAGTTTCCTCAAGAGCCCGTAAAAATCAGCAACTCTGTTCTCAACGAACATGCCAGTCGCACTACACCGCCAGGGCAGCTTTAATACAGCTCTAAAAGCGTTATTATACTGTACACGAAGAGTGTTATAAGCACTCCTCGTGTACCGGTACCAGAGTTGACTGGTGTAGAACGACTGACAGTAAGCCTTGAACAGAGTTATTTTAACCTGGTTGGAGCAGTGAGCGAAACGTCTAGCCAACATGTTGCTTCGACACGCGAGACTACGCCTCTGTCGTTCCAGATCAGCATCATCTGCTAAGTCATCCTTAATGATGTGACCAAGATATTTAAACTTAGTAACAATGTTTAGGGCAGTTCCACACAGATTGATCGGTAAAACATGATCAGGACCCTTACCATATTTAAATATCATGACCTCCGACTTCTTAACATTATAGGTGAGGTAATGTTCAGCTGCATATCTCTCACAGATCGCAACAAGTCTCCTTAAACCGTTGGCTGAGGGACTGAGCAGCACCATGTCATCCGCATAGCTAAGATTGTTCAAACCTATATCACCTATATGACAACCGGCTCGGGTACTGCTCAGTTCCTCAATCAACTCATTAGTATACATGTTAAATAAAATCGGTGAAGTGAGTCCACCCTGCCTCATGCCACACGTCAACCTATATGTTTCCGACAGGGTATTATTCCATTTCACTTGATTACATTGATTTGCATACCAGTATTCTAAAATGTCTACAATTTTAGATGGTATTTTAGAATCTCGCAACTTATTCCATAATAATTCATAATTGATACTATCAAACGCGCGGCTTAAATCAAGGAAACACGCATACACACTAGTGTTTCTTTGTACGTATTTATATACCGTGTTCTTCAAGGCAAAGATAGCCAAATCGGAATCGGAATCAAATATATTTGTTTAATACTACTAGATCACACAAATAATTACATTTTTTTTCCAGAAATTAAAAGAATGTTAAGTTATTGACCG
This sequence comes from Fissipunctia ypsillon, assembly GCA_947568875.1. Classification (NCBI taxonomy): domain Eukaryota; kingdom Metazoa; phylum Arthropoda; class Insecta; order Lepidoptera; family Noctuidae; genus Fissipunctia; species Fissipunctia ypsillon. Next base: position 18,921,347 of record OX387659.1, read on the forward strand.
CTTGCGCTTGGTTTTATATCAATTTCCGTGCCCCCAGAGCGCCCAGCTCAAAAATCGACGAATCGTCATTTTTTCGATTTAAGATAATATCGGGTTGTCGTGCAATTAAATAAAAAACAATAAACGAACATAGGTTCTCAGTCGTATAAATAAGACTGAAACGGCACGGGCACGAAAACATTTATTTTGTCGTATTAATCCGACTGGGACGATCAATCCATTAAGTAACTGTTTCATTGTTCTGTACCCACTATTATTTTTAGTTCATTTTCGTAAAACGTTTTGTATATTTTTGTTTTTTAAGTTTGAGTGTTAACATGTTTGGTTCTTGCTATTTAAGCAGATTTTTCAATTTTATACTATTAATACTTATTTTTATGTAATTGGATACTCTTAAGTGGCTATCTTCTACATAATGTTACTGCATAGGTACTCAAACTGTCCTAGCAGGAAGTTTTCTTAAAATTAATAAATATATTCGCCATTAGGTACCTAATATAAAGTGACCATAATAACAGCCAACTTTATAACAAATAGGTTTATAGAGGTTATCAGAGCCGTTTGCCGGTATCACGCACTAAGCGCTGGTCATATCATAAAATACCATAACTTTATCTCCGTTTTAAAGGTTTTTTACAAGGAGAGTTATGGGGTATTCCCTTGGGCACGCATGGCTGAATATGACCGTATTGTATGGCGAATGAGGACATTATTTTGACATGCTTATATAAGGAAACGAATAACGTCTTTAAGATTCCCTTTGAGATAACGAAACCACGATGATACTGCGTTATTTTAGTAGGTAAAAGCATATTTCGAAAGATAAAAGATAATTTGTCAAAGATATTGATATAGTGTTGTCTACATCTCTTTATCTACTTTCCTATCGCAGGTATGCTGGAAGAGATTACTTTAGAAATAGGCATCACCTTTGTACGTATTTTTCTGTTCCTTTCTTCTTGTCTGTTTATATGTGTGAACATAAACTGTTAAATGAATAAATAAATATTTGTTAATATTCGTTTACATACAAATCGAGCATGCAAGATCTTAAATATAGGTAAAAAGTCCGTATATGTTTCGCCTGACGAGGCGTATTTTTTTTTAAAACTAACAAACAAATAATTAATTCAATAAAGTAAAGACTAATGACTGGTTCACTAACATTCATTTTTTTTTTTTTTTTGAGAATAATAATACTATAGAAATAATAATATAAACTTCAAGCATATCAAAAGATATCTGTCAAAAAAGTTATATAAATTATAAAAACACTTGTCTGTTATTAGAATTTGAATCTTATTTTTAAACTGATTTGTCGTCGTAGCTATGAAAGACTGTGGAATTTTGTTGTATATTTAAATTTAATAGGAAAGGCAATTTTAACATGGGCCAGCCTTTAAAGACTTCGGTCATCATCATCAACATATTATATTAATGCTATGCCATAATAATCTGCAGTATAGTGCAGGTAGGTGACAATTACTAGTTGTTACACACAAGGTACAAAATAGCATGACACTTCGATTTTCGCCGAATTATGGCCCGGCTACCCCCTTTTTTTTTTTTGATAGGAAATCAACAAATGACTTTTCCCGCTCTGCCCAGAGCGGGAGGGCGTGTCAGACTTTTACTGACTAAAACCCACCCGTGTTCTTTCTGTTGCCTGTGCCGGGGCCACGGTAATTCTTTCGAACATCCCGCAACCCCGTCTGGCATCGGTCCTAGCGGACCCCTTCAATGCTGCTGACATCTCTTTGAGGCGCGCGTGGAACACAACGCGCTGTCGACTCGGTCCTGGTCCTTACCGGAGAGCGAGCTACCCATTGCTCGCCGTCCGTAAGCCCGCGCCTACGGTGGCTGCCAATTCCCGACGCCCAGGGCATCTCCTGCGGCGACTAGGGGCCTGAGGGCACAAAGCTTGCCACTCCCTCACGCGTCCCGCCTCCTCCTTCTCGAGCATTACGGCTTCGCAGAAGGAGGTAATGGCTACCCATGTACTCTCGCTCCGTACCATGGCCTGGACCAGGGCCGGACGCGAGAGATCGCCGCCGCCGATCGCTTCCGCGAGGACACGGCGGTGCTCCGCCCAAGCCGGGCAGACCTCCACCGTATGCTCCACCGTGTCCTCCGGGCGATCCACACAGTGGTGACACCCGGGCGTTTCCTCCCGCCTTATCCGGAACAGGCACCTCCCGAAGCACCCGTGTCCGGTGAGGACCTGCGTCAGGCGGAAGGTGAGGACGCCGTGGCGCCTCTCCAGCCACTCCTCAAAGAGGAGACTTATCACCGCAATTGTGACGTGCCCAGCGCTGGGTTGCGACAATCGCACTCTCCATGCCGCCATGAGCAGCGGAGTTACGCCCCGGCGTTTTGCCTCCTCGCGCCACTCCCACATGTGCGCGAGGACTTTTGCCTCCAGATCCCATGGCGGTAATCCGGCAAGGAGGTTCGCCGCCTCACCGGAGACCGTGCGGTATCCCCGGGCTAACCGGATGGCTATGACCCTCTGGGACGCGTTCAACCGACGGACCGGTCGCCGCCTCACGGAACGGGCCCTCACCGGAGCTCCGTAAAGGGCCATGGACCGCACGACCCCCGCGTCTGGCTACCCCCTGCATTAATTTTGTAAGGGTTACCTGTTCTGAATATGTACTACCTAAGGCCGAGTTTTCACTACCCAGCCAAGCAAACATTTGTTCAGAGCAAATGTTTGCTGTTCTGCCGATGTCTGCTCAAAACGGGAAACATTTGTTTTCACTACAACGAGAAAGCTAATGCGCGCTCACCGTGACGTCGTTTTCACTGATGAGCGAGCTAGCATTCGTTTACCAAGACCAACCGATCATCACTGAACAAACATGTTCGCTCGCTAAGTGTTTTCATTAACCGCGCGAACAAACGCTTGCTCGCTCAGAACTGTTCAGAACGCTAAGTGAAAACGCAGCTTTAGTAGTACCTACATATTCAGAATAGGAGTACCTGGGTAGGTAGGTCTGCCTATCTACCTAAGTTGATAGGCAGATGGTTATCACTTACGAGTGTATCTCTGGAATCTAGAAATTCAAGCTCATTTATACATACTTTATTAACACCAACAGATCACACCGGCGCATTGAAGGATTCTCTAAGAAGACTTGACCTACAATGTATTGCATTTTACAAATAAATTATGCGTTATTATAAACACAATATTGCACTCCAAAACGAAGATAGCTGACGTAGCTCTAAAGGCTACTCAAATTAAATGGGACTAGGCAGGACATGTCTGCCGCCAGACACACTGTGGGCCCAAGTAGCACAGAACTGGTGCCCTGAGACAGTGAGGCGGGGTCGCGGCAGGCCACGTGGGAGACGGCGGGACGAACTGGATAGGTTCCGTCCAAACTGGAAGGAGGACGCGCGGGCTCGCGGAAGGTGGAAGGAGTGGAGGGAGGCCTTTGCTCAGGAATAGGACAGTGTAGGCTTATTCTTTTCTGTGCTTTCCTCAAAAGACCATTTCAGACACGGATCTACATGGTCCTCACATGATTTGACCAAGAATATGTCTTGACTTTAAAAGAGACTTTGACCCCTAAGTTTGTTTCGCCATTTCTTCTTAAGGGTAGACAGATAGGAAATATCGACTCGATCTAGTTTATTTTTTGTATTATGACGTGTAAAAGTGTTTCCAATATCCTATTTACAGAATAAACAATTTCATTTCATTTGTTTAAAAAAAAAAAATATTATGAGATTACCGTTTTATATCAGAAGAGGCATGCCAGACAAAATAAAAATGGTTATATTATGAAATTCCTAACGTTCATATTACGAAGATTCGTACTCTTTTCCGAGCTTCCACGTGTAGCATATTATATCTAGCAAATAAGCTTGTATGATTAAACTTGTATACCGTATACCTATGTACATTCAAGTTTTATTACTTAGACTATTTTTTATTCAACGAAATCCTACTAAATAATAGGCATGTGAAAATTTGGATGTTTGTTACTCAATCACACTGAAATAAACGGCTCAACGGATTTTGGCATGCAAATAGTTTAAAACCTAGATTAACCTAGATTGGAGGGACTTTTTATCCCCGTAAATCAATCCACGTGGGCGAAGCCGTGGGCAAAAGCTAGTATCAGGTGAAAATACTAAGCACAGAAAACGAGTCAACAAGCGAAAATCAACTTCCAAATGTTTAGCTTCTCATATACACACACTCACACACGCCCCCACACACCCTCTCTCAATTCTCACACTCACACTTCATTCCACACAATGAGAGGTCACGTATTGATACTCTATATATAATAATAAAATGTAATAAGATATGTGAAATAACACTGCTGTCAATTATCTAGTAAAAATTAATGTGGCTATGATAAATGTAAAATGACCCGAGGGGATTGGCACTGATAGCCGAAATACAGGTTTTGCCTAGTTCGGCTACAGATGCTTAACTCATTTGTACTCAAAACTAGCCTAGTTTGAATAAATAAATAAATAAATAAAACTTGTAATGATCTGTCCTAAATTCTCATTGGCAAGCTAATCTTTTACATAATGGCAATTTGCCAGCCTCTATACCGGATTATGTCTTCATGAGAACAATATTGAAGTATCTTGTGCTGTAAATAGGTGAAGAATACAGTTCTCATGATCTTATATTTGTTAGTAGGATTTGTAGACAGATTTTTAAACATGTCAAATCATGGGGTGGATAAGAATTGTGAGTGACTGGCATAAATTGAAATCGCGCTCAGCAGACATCATTTTGCTAAAAAGTTTACAATGCATCTTCACTGGCAAATAATTGGCTTCTACAACAGTGTCGTGAAAGTGTATGAATTGGGATGAATGAAAGAAAGAAAGAAAGAAACATATTTTATTTGGGACACGCACTGGAAATACAAAAGGTCAAAAAGGAACATTCAAAACTAAAAAAAATAATATATTTTTCTAATAACAAAACAAAAAAAAAATCAATAATAAAGACCCGTGCGAGGTCAAAAAGGCTCCTATCTCAGCACAATGCTGTGATATAAAAAAAAATCATAATGATGTTATGGCTATGGCACTTCATATAACCTTTAAGAGTCGCTGGACTCGTCTAGTCAGTTCAAGTCAGTGAAATTAATTGTTTATCAAATTGACACCCTACATAAATTTGCCATGTGATAGCCAATTCATACAAATGGCAAAGGTTGACAATGTTGATTCGAATAAACGAACAATTTAAGTTGTTAGTTAATTTGTAAAACGATATTTCCCTGACTTATATAGTAGTAGTAGTATATCTTTATTTGCATAAAATATGGTACATAAAAGGTCTTAAATATAAATATAAGTAGTTCCACATATTTTGCTTACTTAGTTCAGCGTGCAAAAAAAACCTTAAAAATAAAATTAAGTTTATACAAAAACACTTTTGACATCATGTGGTAAAAAATCAAAAATATATTTTTTAAATTATATAATTATATTACTAGTGAGATCTTATTATTATTTGCAACTTTGCTTATGATTTAAAAAATCACTTATTGTGTAGAACACATTACTATAGAGCCATAACTTCAGTTTCTTTTTAAAGTAATTTAATAAAATTAATATTATTTAGTAGATCGCCCATTGGTTATATATTTCAAAAAAGCATCATTTCATTTAATATTCTTAAAAATTCGGTCCCGTGTGAGCGAGAGAGGTGACAAAATGTGACAACTCTCTTAACGATAAAATTCTCAACCAAAACCATAGACCCACTGTATCCAAAACCATCTCTACCACCACAACTTTGAAGCACTATCTCCAAACTTCTACACTTCGATGACATAACCGAGAATGTTACACTATATTACAAAGACATCGAGGTATCTCGATCAGGAACACCATTTTTTACCAACTTGGCAGGCTGCCAACACTGTGATACTAGGTTTATATCTTGGAGAGATCAATTTTGAGGCTTTCACGGTGAAATAGGTGTTGGATAAAGTATTGGGAGATGAGTTACGGCAGTTTTGGATGAGGAATGATTTTGATGTTGATGTTATGGTAGTAATGTTAGGTAGGTAGAAATAAATAAGGTGATCTTATCGATATTTTAGGGAAGAAACCGGTTGGAAATCTTTAAGTATGAGAGATAATCTGAAATCTATCTGTATATATATCTACATCGCCACGATGGAACGCGTCACACTGACGTCACGCAAAATCCTGCATCGTGCAATCAGAGTTTACCGCGCGACTATCATATATACAACATCCCGACATCAACCGTCGGGCAGTAGCCCACCAAACACAACACCCGTCTGGTCGGAGGATCCTCCCTTTTCTATGGAGGATGAGTGAACTTTACACCCTATTCCTCATACCTCTATATAATTATCTATTATACATCTACACCAATAAATAAAATTGAAGTGTCTGTTTGTAATGTCAAAATAACAGCTTTTTACTAAATGCATATGAAAGTAATATACAATACTTAATAATAAAAAAACAATTTTTTAAATTTCTGTCTGTCTGTCTGCCTGTATGTTCCGGCTAATCTCCGAAAAGGCAGGACCGATTTTGACAGGACTTTCACTGGCAGATAGGTGATGTTATAGGAGTAACTTAGGGTACTTTAATTTTAGAAAAATAATTAGAGGTCCGCGAGAAAAAACTGAAACCCATGAAATTGTGAACTAAATCCGATTCAAACAGAGAAGTTGTTTTCCGACATCCATGCGAATGAAGTCGCGGGCACAGCTAGTTTGTGAATATAAAATCAGATGTTCGAGTATCGAGGCATCAATAAAAGTTACGCCGTAGTTTTAATTTGAATGCGAAGATACACTGCTGTGGTGGTTATGCCGTCTTAATAGATGATTTAAAACACTATGAAGGGTACACAGGGTCAAATTAAATGATATAGCAAAACTCCGCAGACGTGATAGGTAAGTATCGCTATCTAAACATGATAAAACAAAAAAAGCATCATCAAAAATGGATTTAATTGAAAATATTTTTTTTTGGGGTCAACGACCGCTGGTAGTGTACTTGAAGTATAAATATTTTTTTTTTTATTTAACATGCTTAGATATCGGTTCCCATCACGTCTCGTCTGCGCAGTTTCACTAGCTAATTTCATTTGACCCTGTATATGATAACGAAAGTATTAAACGTGGTATCCTGTTCTTAGCTTCTGAAAGACATACACAGATTTGAGGGCAGAACTGTCTTAATAAGCAATGAAAAAAGAATCCAGTTGCCTCTATTAATAGGTAATATTATTCATTGGGCCATTACTGAAGTCAATTAAATAGGATCAACAGCGAATTAATCTATTAACCCATTAACAATAGAAATAATGGAAATCATAAATGATTCCAGGTATTCTAACACGGCGCGTGTAGCAGAAGTGTCTACAACTTTGTATTTACTCAATGTGATTAAATGGAAGAGGAATTACAAGCCATTCCTAGAATTTTAGGTGTGACTATTCATACTAATAAAGACTAATTTGCACTGCATGACATTGTAACAATGAGATACGTGAAGGTTAACACAAACGTTGATTTACACACGAAAGAATAGCGGATAGCGAAACTTTTGAAAGACACGTCACTATGCATGCTGAACGGAAGGTCGCCGAAATAGTAAAAAAACGGCCAAATGAAGAAAAAAGAGAAAGAACAAACTTAACATTCTAGTTGAAAAACCCATACATTCCAACTGTAAATGTACGTTTGTACGCACAATATTGAGTAATTTACCATGTTATTTTAAGACCACGGATTTCTTATAGGTTTTCTTTAATCTATAATATAAGCATCGAACTGTTTTCTGTATTTTTGTCAAAATTTTAGGCTCTGTAGTTTCGGAGATATGATCTTTCGACTATTTTCTTAAATAACTTAAAAACTATTTTTTTGATACACGGTACACGGTATAGTTTGCAAAATTTTCTTTTTAATTTTCTTTTTATAGCGAAAAAGGAAAGTGACCCCCATAGTAAAAATTCATTTATTTAGGTTACAGAAATTTATATGTGTACCAAATTTCAACTTAATCAGTCCATTAGATTCGGAGCAAATTGGCGGTGACAGACAGACATACGAGTGATCCTATAAGGGTTCCGTTTTCCTTTTGCGGTATGGAACCCTAAAAAATCAAATGGAATGGTGACATGGAATAGTAAAAGAAAGCATGGGAAATATGTCTATGATTGTAAAGTTAGACAAGAAAATATATCAGTTTTGCCTAATTCCTAATACTAGTACTAATAAAGTGAGGCCATCGTTTTCTTCAAGGTTAATAATAATTAAAGTAAATTCGGAATTTGAACAGTCAATTCCAATAGTCCAGGGGACAAATTATTATTTCCGTTCTATTTTTACATTTAACGAATTTTCAAGCAAGAATTATTTTTACCTTCCTATAGGTACTTTAATCTAATGCAGATTTATTCATTCTAAGTATAATATTATTAGTACACAGGTAAATGCTGTTTGCACCAATAAATCGATAGGATGCCAATTCCCTAGCAAAAATAATTCTCATCGTAAAATATCACGGTATACGCGTTGACAACAAGATCCAAGCGAATCTGTTATAGGGTTGCCACGGAATATTTGAAAGCATATTTTATAGGAAACACCTAGACTTAAAAATAAGTTTAGTAAAAACCATAATACATATTTTATTGTTTGGATTCCTACGGAGAGATATTGGGGAAAGGACAATGACCGCTATTGCCATCATAAAAGGTGACAACATTGTCAACAAAAATTGAACAATATCAGAGACTGGGCAAGGTTTGAGGTCAGGTGCGTAGTACTCGCAACCGGCGTGAGTGATGACCAGATGTATGAAAGTAAACGAAGCAAAAGGAGTATGTAAAGATTGTAGCAGGTAGCATTCTGTAGTTTCTGAAAGAAAGAAAAGGAAGAAAAATGTTTCAGTTGGAAAACGCACAGGAAATACTAACAGTAAAAAAGGAGCATTTGAAACTAACAAAATTAACATTAAGAACAAAAAATTAAAAAAAATTACCTGTGCGAGGCCAAAAAGGCTCTTATCTCAGCATAATGCTGCGATATTTATAAAATAAATACCACAGCGCTGGTATTTTGATAGGGCCCGCTGTGATGCCACGGAGCTGCGGACATCTTTTGTGATGTGCACAGCAAAGGAGTGGAACTCTCTGCCTGCGTCTGTGTTTCCGAACGTATACAACCCCGATCTCTTCAAAGTGAGAGTTAACAGGCTTCTTCTGGGTAAGCTCGCTCCATTGTCGGCTTTGTCTCTGTCATCTCTGACCTAGAGTCAAGAGCAAACCTATCTCAAATAAAATTTTAAAAAAATCTGTAAATCCCACTAGGGGTATAAAAAACATATAAAAACAATAGCCCCCCATGGGAAATAGGCGTGATTTTATATATGTATGTGTAAATTGATCTAGCGTAGTGATCAATGCTTGTGTGTGCCTTCGGTGTAAGAGAAAAGGCAGTGAGACAAAATAAGCGTGCTGAAAAGAGCTGGACCTATATCTCATGCTGTGTTCATTATATTAGCTAATCAGGTTGTTAGCCGGATCTGACTGTCCTGGACACGAAGGCTATTTCCGTATATTATCACCTTTGGATGCTTTTAAGACACTCTCATGATCTGTAGTTGTCATTTAAAACTCTAGATGAACTCACGCATATGCAGACAAAAACGCTAGTGCATCAAATCTGCCTAGCCTTCTCCCAACTGTGCTGGGGTCGGCTTCTAGTCTAATCGGATGCAGCTGAATACCAGTATTTTACATGGAGCGACTGCCTATCTGACCTCTACAATCCAGTTAATGTGTAACACGATACTTGATAATACTCCTTGGTAAGACTGGTTGTCAGACTTTTGGGCTTCTAACGACCTGTAACGGCTGCATGACAACCGAGACCAACGGCAAAACGTGCTTTTCGAGGCACGGAAAGGTCTCGCCGTGTAAAGATGGTCACCCATCTTCCATCATCCTCATTAACCTGATCGATCGATCCGTGCGGCTGTTAATACTTAGCCACGATCACCTCATAAAAAAACATAGCAACATAGCATCACGCCTGTATTTCCCCAAAGGGTTAGGCAGAGGTGTACTATATAGTAAGAAAAAACACAACGAAAACGCTTTATAATGTTATGCTTTTATGTTACTAACTCATTTCTTCTATAAAAAATCCAGCGAATAAGTTCCAACGGTCGTATTAAACAGGGTAAGCCTTGTGTCCAGCTCATTAGGTACTCATCAGTCGCGAAATGAATGAAAGTATGCGTGAAATTCTCTCGCCTGAGTAATCTCTCGTATCCCGTAGTATGAGAACCCAACCGCTTTAAAACTGGTAGGATATATTTAGTATCATGCTTGAAAGAACAGCAGTATCTTATCTATACAAAATATCAGAAAGGTATGATTTAAATTACCTATTAGGTGTCATATAAGCAAGGATCCGCCTGGACGGGGTCCGCTAGGGCCGCGGGATCTTCAACAGAGTTACCGTGGCCCCAGCACAGGCAACTGAAGGAACACGGGTGGGTTTTAGTCAGTAAAAGTCTGACACACCCTCCCGCTCCGCACAGAGTGGGAGAAGATTATTATTATTTTGATGATTTCCCACCCAAAAAAAAAGAAAAAAAAGGCAATCCACCTGATGATACTTTTACCATCGACTCGAAAAAAGAAGACCAGAGACATCGCAGTGGCGTTGTCATCTTAGAGACACAACGTTCATTATTCAAACCGGCATACAGCAACCTGCTGGTCATCATCTTCTTGCCCTTGTCCCATGTCACTTGGGGTCGGCGCAACACGTTTTCTCTTTCCATTTTCCCCTGTCAAAAGTCACGCTATCATTCACTCCCTTCTCTTTCATATCATTCCTCACACAATCCATCCATCTTTTCAACCCACCCACACACACAGCACCCCGCTGGTAAGCGACATAAATAGGTAGATATCATAGCAGTAGGTACTCCCTACGACGAGTTCCTTTACAAAGATCTCTACTAAAGTCCGTTCGCGGAGCTGAACGAATTTCGTACAATGACCCCTCATTACTTGTAGCTATCGCTATATAATAGAACATGACTGTTGCCATCACGCTCGCACATTAGAAGGTCTTTCATTGTGCGAGCGTGACGGCAATACATTTATGCACGAGCGATAGCTATAGGTATTGAGGGGTCATTGTACGAAATTCTTTCTGCTTCGCGACCGGACTTTATCCACTTTTTTAGAATTTCCTTCACAAAACCGACAAGAACTCAAAACGAAATCAAGACAATGTTACCTCAAAGATAATCCGTTGATAAAGTCCGGAATCTCTAAAGCCAAGATAAAGACTTTGAGTCATCAACATTAAGGACAGGTAGCTTAGACTAAAGGATGAAAAATTCTAGTTTTACCTAAACCCGATTCCTGATAGCAGCCCTAATTTCACCTCGAGGTAAATCCGTTGGTAAACACAGACTTCGTTGGACGTACGCCTCCCGCGATAAAAACGGGGTGTTCTATAAATTATTCATAAAAAATCTTGACTTGCCTCGTGCCTTGGAGCTGCCAAGAATATAGTATATATGACAATGTTAGATGTGTAGTAGATTTATATACTCTTTGTGCCTGTGATCACGGTAGGACGAGAGGTCAATTAGTAAAGTGCATCATATAATCATAAGCTTAAATAATATGAATGTGTTCAGTACTATTAAGGGCCAATTTCACCAAAGAAACTGAACGCGTTAAGCACATCTAAACTGCGTTTAAGAGCTGTCAGTGTCAAAATTGTTATGGAATATTGACACTGACAGCTCTTGAACACGGTTATGAAGTGCTCGGGGCTAACCGCGACCTCTTAAAGCAGTACTATTTTAATGTTACTTCAGTGTGAGAAAGAGATGGAGTGATACAGGACGTCTAGCTCCATCTCTTTCCCACATTGAAGTAAGATTTCAATAATACTGCTTTAAGATACTGGTCTAGCTCCTGATCGCTTTCATTTTCATTGGGTAAATCAGCCATAGGTTGTGTTACATTTATTTCAAAAACGGTACTACTACGTCGGGGTTTTCGGGATACGCCCAAAACCACAGAAATGACGCTTGGTGTATTCAAAAACAGTTCTGGGATACGTTTTTTTTTTTGTGATTAATATTTTAGATGTTGACTAACAGAAAAGTGTAGACATGACACTATTGAAATAAAATAGAGATTTTGTTCCAAAATCAACTACTTATTATATACGTGATATGGAAATGTTTATACACACAACAAAAGTGTCTAGGGATCAAGTACATTTTTAACTATAAAAAAATATCCAATATTTGCCAAACCTAGTCTTCCAGATTGGCTTCCTACTTTAATTCCTATTTTTAAGTTAACAAATTATCCCTATATTTTGTAAAAATTAAAAAAAATTGCAATTTTTGCAAATTGTGGGAAGTTACCCTTAGTTAATGTCGTCAATTAAATGGCAAAAAGGCGAAAATGAGGTTTATTTTTATTTTTATTGTAAAGATAAAAAAATATGATTAAAAAAAACCTGTGTAAAAAATCTGTGTTTTCACCATTAATACGAATCACACAATCACAGCGATTTGACATGCTTAAAATCAGTTCATCAAAATCGCTTTGAGGAATGGCCGCCCACGTTCTTTCTAATAAGTCAAAAGTTGTTGTGGGGTATGCCCGGTATCCATACTCGGCAGAGCTCTTCTTTGGAGCATATCCCATGCGTGCTCAATTGGGTTGAGGTCTGGCGATTGAGCAGGCCACGGCAGAACGTTGATGCGAGTATCGGCAAGAGTGCATCTTACGACTCTAGCCATGTGTGGACGTGCATTGCCGTGCATTAGTCGAAACGAATCACCCAACCGGCTTCGCAAAGGAATGATCATGTATAAAACAATCCTCTCCGCATAAATCTGGGCATTGAGGTTGCCCCTGATCCAAATGAGATCGGTTCTTCCACCGATCCAAATACCGGCCCAAACCATTATTGTTCCCCTCCATATGAATGAACTTCCTGACAAAATTTCAAACGTTCTTGACGTCCAGAGGTCCTCCAAACTCGAGTACATCTCGTATGCGGCCTCATACCGAAACGAGATTCATTGAAAAAGCAAAACGCCAGTCTTCTTCCTCCCAATTTCTGTGTTCGCGAGCCCATTGTGATCGGGCCCTACGATTGCGGGATTGCTCTCAGCGGTCTTTGGGAACCAGACCCCCTTTACGTAAACGATTTCGGATGGTTTGGTCGCTTATCAGCAAGCCTGAAGAGCTGTGGAGCCTCGTAGCCAACATCATGGCGGTCATGGTACGGTTCCGTCGAGCAGTATTTTGGATGTACCGGTTCTGTCTGCGAGTGGTGATGCGAGATCGTCTTTCATGTCGCTCGGCTACGCTGCCCGTAATACGATAGCGTGTCCAGAGGTGGCTTATGACGCTCTGTGTAGTGCCAAGAGCGAAAGTCACAGTACGGTGCCTGGATCCAGCTCGCAACATTCTGACGGCTCTCATCATCTCTTCTCGTGTCAAATGATGTCGTCGCTCTATATCGATGCAAAAAAAAAACCTACTTTTATAGGAATCCTGATTGACAGTTGATTTTTTATTTTCTATTTATAATGAAATTATAAAGAAAACTCTTTATTCAAATAGTGAAATTCACTAAAAAGAATCAATAACGATCCAAAAAAGTTAAAATAATAATCTTCAATTGCGGCGATACTCTAAAACGTACTTGATCCCTAGACAATTTTGATGTGTGTAATTGAATAATCCCAAAATATAACTACATTCCACATTCTATTTCCGTATTATTCTACACTTTTTCTATCTGTAATTTTTATGGTGTACATAATAAAGAGTTCTATCTTCGATCTACATAATTATGTATCTAACCTATGACCCGGTTTCATAAAAATAACGTTTCAAAAGTTAACCCAAAAGATATCGATAGGAAAATTAAAGGAAAAATATTATCCACCGATAAAAGGGATCATGGTAAAGCTCTTATACACACGTATACCTATATTCTGGTAATAACGATGAGTGAAGTCAGATGGAAACGGTCACAGAAGAGGGTTACATGTGAGGTTCCTTAGATTGACGTATTATGAGGGACAGGGATGGATGGGGGTTAATAATGAGTAGTACGTCTTTTGTTCTGGTTGTAAAATATACCTTCGTGGTTCTAACCTCACTCAAACTAAGATCCACACATCAAACAGTTCCTTGACTAATTGAACTGACAACGCTTGAATTACTGGAGTTCGAAACATGTATCATGAAAGATTTATTATCTATACTAATATTACAAATGCTATGAAAGCGACTTTGTCTGTCAGTCTGTGAACGCGGAGCGAGTTTGAATGAAATTTGCCACACATATAGACCATGGCCTGGATTAGGACATATAAATATGTTTTTTTTTTTAATATTTTAGCCCTTATTTTCAAACAAGATAATATTTATATAATATATACGTTAATATAGACTTACATAGGATACTATTTAAATGGGTATTAAGTTCCCGTAGGATAATTTCCGACCTCAATGCGGGCGAAACCGCGGGCAAAAGCTATTTAATAATAAGCATTATGTTCCTTACGAGAAGCACTGGAGTAAATAGGCTTTCTTGAAAATTCATCCCTAAAGGTGGTAGCTATTGTAGAAAACCCCCGGGGAATAAAATCCACTTTATATATATTATAACATAACATAAAAGGATGGGCAGAGGCAAAATATAAATACTTTAGCAATCTACTGTTGGTCTCCTATATATAGAGCATGAATAGTACTCTAAGCTATAAAGAGATCCATTAGAGCTAAGTATACACAACATGAAAGTAGTGCCAGTCTATGCATTATAACATAACATCATCACGCCTTGTTTCCCCGAAGGGGTTAGGCAGAGGTGTACCTATAGTACACCCACATTTCGCCAGTTATGTTTAAGTCCCATGTAATAGGGGGCGAGCCTATTGCCATATATCGGGCACAAATCCAGACTCCGGGCTGCTACTGAGAAATTCCAGATAGAAAAACCCAATATAGCACTTTGCCCGACCTGGGAATCGAACCCAGGACCTCATGCTCAGCAGTAGCGCTTGCGACCACTAGACCAACGAGGCAGTCTGTGTATTATAATAAATGAATTCATTTATTTCAGGTAATTTACACCCACTGCCAAATAAAAATTACAGGAATCTAGGATTATCAGCTGCACAATACAGGGTTAAATTAAATTAGCCAGCAAAACTCCACAGACTTCTTGGGTATCGTTATCTCAATATTATGATAAAAAAATTACATGATTTTTTTTCTACTAAATCTTTTTTCCTTGTATTGGTAGTAGTGTCAGATCCCATATTTTTTGCTGTCACTTCAAGACATTGTAAGCTCAAGATTAGAAGGGGCAAGAAAGTGGTAAGGGGGGATTGTATTAACACTTAAGAAAAAACTTTGTTCTTGGTAGTTCATGTAATTAATTATGCACCCCGCTAATACTCTGGAGACTTATGGCAGGTCCCCATATCTTGAAGAATGGTTATTTCTTGCTAAACTTAAGAGCGTTTACGACGTACGGCATATCATCCAAAACTTTCAAGTCCTTGTTTTTCGAAATGAATGAACCGTTTTTAATGAAACTTCATACGCATAAGCAGGATATATTATACGTATATACATTTCGAAAAACAAGGACTTGAAAGTTTGTATGAAATGCCGTACGTCGTAAAAGCGCTTAACATAATTTTGATAAAGCTCAAAGGGCCTTGATTGTAAAGTTTCTGAGGGTCATTCGTGTATGTGTCTGGTCCTAAGATTTTCCTAAATATGCTAAGCTAGTTTTCGTAGTATGTCCGCTGGTAAGTGCCATACGTATTAAGCTGTTGGTCCTGCGCCTGATCTCTTCCTATTCGCATCGAATTGCCGTCCCATTGGACTATGAGTAAGGGAAGAGGGAGTGAACCAATATCTCGGCACACACTTCAATCAATCTACCTAGCCTTTTCCCAACTATGTTGGGGTCGGCTTCCAGTCTAACCGGATGCAGCTGAATACCAGTATTTTACATGGAGCGACTGCCTATCTGACCTCCACAACCCAGTAACTTGGGTAATACGATACCCCTTGGTAAGACTGATTGTCAGACTTTCGGGCTTTTGACGACCCGTAACGACTGTCAAAGATCTACGAATGACAGCCGGGACCAACGGCTTAACGTGATTTCCGAGGCACGGAGGAGTCTCGGTATGTAAATATGTCCACGGACAACCCCGGCAAGCGTAGCTTAACCTGGTGGATGTACCCGTGCGGCTGTTATTACTTAGCCACGAGCTCCTCCTCATCCTCATCTCCGCACACACTTGTGCACTATAAAAACTCCCGCGTCGACGGCTAGTGTCCGCTAACGTCCAGATTAGCCGCCATGGTCGCAATTCGGCCAGGATAATTATTATTACGTACTGTCTAAGAAACATTTTTAAACATTTTAGTATTGATACGTCAGTACCTACTTGTTTTTATCTATTCCAAGCAGTAAGTTCATTGGAAACGACAATCAGGGTTTTCGTCGACAAAAAATAACATAAAACAACAAAAGCAACCAACTTCCAAAAATAAAAACACGTCGTGTCGTTGGTTGTATTTTAGTTTTTGGCCACCGACTTCCGAAATTAAAGTTATTTTTCACTTTGTAGTTATTTTTTTTTGGGAGTCGGTTGTTTTTTTTTTTGCAAAAAAGTTTTTATTTTTTACTTTTTTTTTTGTGGTACCTACCCCACATAAAGTCACATACCACTACTTGCAAAGTAACTAACAGTGACAGGAAATTATTATAAGATCATCAACATACACTAAGTGGAAAAATTCCGTATTATTGAAATTAACACAAAAACCACTCATCAGAACTTGACCAAATTTATATGGGACCAATCTGAAAGGATATTCTTTCAAATAAAAAATAATTTCTCAAATCGGTTTATAAATGACGGACTTCTGAGGTAACAAACATTTAAAAAAAATATATACAACCAAATTGAGAACCTCATCCTTTTTTGAAGTCGGATAAAAACGTTTCTCTCAAACTTTGACTAACGGAACCCCAAAAAAACCACGCATCTATGGGTATTTATTAGGGTCCTACCTTATGAAGTACGATGGCGGATGAAGGACCAGCTCTAGTGATTGCAACATCTGTACCGTGTTATGAGCTTCCCCTAATACGTATACTGGCTTCTTGTCCGGTATTGGGGTGTTCCCCTAAAACTGCCTATATGTTTGGGTGCAGAGAAAACAAAAAAATTGGATTTAGATGATTTTCTTTCAAGAACTCAAACTCGAAGCATTTTTTTCAATTAAATAACTTACATGCACTTTTTGTTTAGGGGTCGGTCAGTCATGCAGCGTATTAGGTTCACATGGAGAAGAACGGGCAAGAAACTCCACGGAAACTGATTTAAATCAAAATATTGTTGCATATAGATGTGCCTGACCTGTATTTTATTTGATTTTGTTTGTTTATATGGGTCTATTATTCTTCATTAAGAATAAATCAAGAAAGATTGGTGCGAGTTAAACAGCCTGTTAATAAACGCAAGACTGTCTTTTCAGTGAAAGGGAACTTGATTTCTCTAGGGCATGATTTGTTGCTTGATTAATTCTTGTGATGCTTAAATTTGCTGATGATTTATGAGGAATTTTATTAATGGAAGATGGTGATAATAAAACAATGTAATTACAATTTTAGTGCGGGTATGTTAATATACAGCCTAAATACAGGAAAATATTATGGTAATGTCGGATCATTGCGGCAAAAAAACAACATTGAATTACTTATATAGGCAAAAACGATCTTAATCAAAGCCTGTTAAGGACTTAGGAAGTCTCAAGCCAAGGAAAAAGTAACTTTACGTTAAGGGCACTCTTAAAAAGATACACACACACATAAGCTCACGGCTTCTTCCCATGGGGGTAGGCAGAAACTACAGAACGCCACCTGCTACGATCCTAACATACTCCTTTTGTCTCGTTACGTCATTTACTCGCAACCGGTGTGCGTGTATGACCAGATGGATATAAGCCTTTTAAACCGACACACCTTCATTACAACAACGTTAATACGCAACTTCGGATTGTGTAAGTGAATTCCGAAATCCTTCGGATTACCTATACTTACCCTCTTTCTACGCAGGATTACAAAAGAGGACGAGATCCCTCTTGAGAGGTTCGACCTCTTTATATCAGCATATAATGCGTGTATTGGAAGAAACGTTAAGTACGACTAGACGGATCCGTTTGTCAGGTATATTTTGATCTGTGATGTTGTTTTGTTTTAGTTCATCAATAAAAATGATACCTATTGTTTGGTTTCTTGGTATTTTGAATTTTCGGGTTTACTTATTTCGGGAAACAAGTAATCCCCAGTAAGTTAAGTAAGTTTCCTAATACATGGGACTTAAACATAACTGGCGAAATGTGGGTGTATTGTAGGTACACCTCTGCCCCCTTCGGGGAAAAAGACGTTATGTTGATGTTTCGGGAAGTAAGAAATTAGGTGATAAAATAGCCGGTAGCTAAAATGGTTGCCAGAAATCAGGTGATGAGGTGTGAGGTGCGATTTAAAAGAAGATGTAGTGACAAAAATTTAAAAGAGTATGCAAAGATGGTTTGGTCATGTTGAGAGGATGAATGAAAGGCGACTAACAAAAGGAAAATTGTTTGTAGATATACAAGGCTGTTAAGGCAATGATGTCAGTTGAAAAACTGGGTGGAGACGCCCTAGACGGACCTTATTGGTCCGGTTTTTCAGAAAGGTCAGGTGCGTAGTACTCGCAACCGGCGTGCGTGATGACCAGGACGTCTACTCACGAAATCCGTAATTTCGGCCGAAGTTACGGGCGATTCCTACTCCGTAGCACCTACAGATTAGTTTGGGGCTCGACCTAAGAATAAATGACACCACGACTTGACAGTTGTTCCTACTCCCGATGTATTTTAAATAAATAAAAAAAAAAAATAATAATTCGGACTGACAAAATCCATAGACTGTTAGTACCTACAATAAAACTTATGAAACTAGAGTTAGTATTTAAAAACAATAAATTGACCCGTCTCACTCAAAATAATTTTACCCGTCCGAAAAAGTTAACTAATCGGGTGTAGTCCGAAGTTTCGAACAACTTTCGGACGGGCCCGTATCTTCGTTGACGGACTTAGAGAGTAGGCTCCCAGATGTACGAACGTAAACGAAGCAAAAGAGCATCGCATGTATCGTAGCAGGTGGTGTTCTGTAGTTTCTGCCTACCCCGTGGGAAAAAAGCGTGAGTTTATGTATGTGTATAATGGTAATAGAATATCCGGTCATGTAGATTTCTGCAGCAGGGGCTGACAGGCCATTGCAGGTTGCGCTGGACATACTCATGTTTGGTCGTAGTAAAATTGAAGACTAAAACAAAGACATTAGTTACTATTCCTTTCAAAATTGCAGCTCAGTAAAATCTTAAGAGTGGCCATACCTGAGTGTCGTCATACATTTTATACGAACGCTCGTACGTGATGACAGCGTTTTAGCACATCTTTCCTTAAAATTGTTAAACTAATAGGTATCTTGTGCACTAATCTAGGTCACTATGAAAGCAAAAAATAAAAATTTGGAGAAACAAATTTAGTAAGTATAAGCCTCCAAACGTCTGATTTTTTGCATAAATTTTACTTGAACTTTGGCCGTTCATAATGTATTCATATATTGTAAAAGTAAAGAAAACTTCTTCATAGAAACCTCGCACATTTATTTCATAAACTTATAAGGCTTACTCAAAAACACGTATTTCCTGGAACAAGTTTTATTAAATTTCAGCACACTATTTTTGTTCAGTGTTATCGCGTTCTCACTTGCTTGTTAGTAGCTCTCACTTGCGCTGGGTGAAACAACAAGCTTTTCGACCATGCTCGCGTTGACGATAGACGGACCGGGAAGGGCCCTCTTAACGTAAGCAACTCGCGTTATCTGCATAGAGCAGTTAATACTATGTTTTACAATCTATGTAATCGGATTATTTAAGCTGACTGCCTGTTTATGTGGCTTTGATGCTGGTGTTATGAGTTATTAACTGAAGTCTACAGCATCACGCCTGTATCTCCCAAAGGATTATAGGTACACGTAGTACAACCACATTTCGCCAGTTATGTTTAAGTCCCATGTTATAAGGGGCGAGTAAATTTTCATCAACCGGGCACAAACTCACAAACTCCGAGTTGCTGCTGAGAATTCCTAACGTTCAGCATTCAGATTTTGTTACTGTTTCCACAGAATACATAATAATACAAGTCCAGAAGATTTACTCCGCAAAATCATTTAAATAAATAGCGACTCTTGCTAGGACACAATAAAGTGCAATTCAGGTCGCACAGTGCTAATTACCTACTGTTATATAGAAGTTGCCTCTTTTTCTATCGCGTAACTTTTATATCTTCTGAACACGTTAGGGTTGTCTTCTTTTAAAGAATAAATAAATAGGTAATTTTCTACCTACTCTTAGTAAAGCTAAACCTGACCTTGTAAACAGAACTTGTATCCAACTATAATAATAATAATTAATATTCTAACTACGTAAATACGGGTGACATAAATAATAATAACAAATGTAAGTAGTTGGTAGGTAGGTAGGTACCCACCTAATTACTAATTACCTATAGATGGACGTGCATTTTTTACCTTTTGATGTCCTTTTGAAGTCTGTAAAGCGTGCGGTTCGGACGCTTGTTATTATTTAAGCAGCTGAATGCGATGCGATATGCTTTTGTCTTAATTTTCGTTTATATCTTAAGAGGGCCCTTCCCGGTCCGTCTATCGTCAACGCGAGCATGGTCGAAAAGCTTGTTGTTTCATCCAGCGCAAATGAGAATGCGATAACATTGAACGAAAAATAGTGTACGGAAATTTCATAAAACTTGTTCCAGGAAATACGTGTTTTTGAGTAAGCCTTACAAGTTTGTGAAATAAATGTTTATCATTTATAATCTCAATTATATGTGCGACGTTTCTATGACGATGTTTTATTTACTTTCACAATTTATGAGTCCATTATGAACGGCCAAAGTTCATGTTTTGTGCAAAAAAGCAGATTTTTGGAGGCTTATACTGAATTTGTTTCTCCAAATTTTTATTTTTTGCTTTAATAGAAACGTAGTGTACAAGATACCTACTAGTGGGTGGAATAAGCACATCGCCGGGGCTCATAGGGACGCCAGGTCTAAGTTTATGGAATGGGACTTGTGCGGTAGGCCTAGGTCCGGTTCTGTCTATAAAGATATGTGTGATAGCAGAAGGGTATTCAAATCAAGATTGAAGTGGTGTCAAAATCACCAAGATCAGATTAGAATGGATGCCCTCGCCGATAAACACCGTGAAGCCGATTTCCGTGGCTTCTGGCAGAGCACAGCCAAAATCAACGTCCGACCTGGACTTCCTGCGAGCGTCGGCGGGGTGAGTGATTCTAAGGGCATTGCTAATCTTTTTAAAGAGTATTTTGCTGTTAAATCGCCGCGTGGTCTAGACGGTGAGATGCTCAATGCTGACAGGAGTGGTCATGTTGTCGGGACGAGATTTAGTGCGAAAGGGGTAGCTAATGTCATAAGACATATATCCCGAGGAAAATCTCCGGGTCACGATGGACTCAGTATTGAGCACTTCCTGCACGCTGGACCTCACATCTCGCGAGTGTTAGCAATGTTTTACTCCCTATGTGTGAGCCACAGCTATTTGCCGGATGATTTTATGAAAACCGTGGTAGTGCCGGTAGTTAAAAATAAGATGGGTGACTTAGCTGATACCAATAACTACAGGCCTATCTCTCTCGCTACCACAGCAGCTAAAGATTTTGATGGTCTGCTTAATTTACAGCTGAACAATTACGTAACTCTCCGCGACAACCAGTTCGGGTTTCGTCCGCAGCTATCAACGGAGAGCGCGATACTGTGCCTTAAGCACACCATCAACTATTATACGAAGAGAAACACGCCGGTATACGCATGCTTCCTGGACCTCTCCAAGGCTTTCGATTTAGTCCAATACGATGTCCTGTGGAACAAGTTAGACCAGATTAACTTACCGAATGAAATTACCAGCCTATTTCGGCTCTGGTATGGACATCAAAAGAATTGTGTGAGATGGGAGGGGGTGATGTCAGAGCAATATGACCTTGAATGTGGTGTCAGGCAGGGCGGGTTGACCTCTCCTACGTTATTCAACGTGTACATGAATGACCTGATCGTCGCGCTCAGCAACTGCCATGTCGGCTGCCATATTGATGGAGTGTCTGTGAATAACCTCAGTTATGCAGATGACATGGTGTTGCTGAGCGCGTCGGTATGTGGTCTGAGGAATTTGTTAAATGTATGTGAAGGCTATGTTCATGATCATGGTCTACGATATAACGTGGCAAAAAGCCAGTTCATGGTTTTTGGAGTTGGTGCAGTAAGTCCCCAGAATGTTCCGTCTGTTAGACTGAACGGGACACCTCTGGAGAGGGTGAATAAATTTAAATACTTGGGACATATTCTTACGCCTGACCTAAGTGATAATGAGGATATTGAGAGAGAGCGGAGGTCGCTCTCAATACGAGCCAATATGATAGCCCGCAGGTTTGCTAGGTGTTCACGGAAGGTGAAAGTCACACTGTTTAGAGCGTATTGTACATCCCTTTACACCTGCAGCCTGTGGGCTCGTTACACAAAGAAGTGCTATAGCGACCTCCGCGTTCTCTACAATAATGCGTTTAGGATTGTGGTGGGGCTGCCTCGGTTCTGTAGCGCCTCGGGCATGTTCGCGGAGGAGCGCACCGCCTGTTTTCACGCGACTATACGCAGGCGGAGCATTTCTCTGGTGCGCAGAGTACGGGCCAGCTCCAACGCAGTCCTGGAGATGATTGCTGACAGACTGGACTGCCCCTACATGCTGCATTGCTGTAGCAGGCATGTTCAGGCAAGGCCGTTTTGCAGGCGTTATTTAACTCTTGAGTGTCTTGTGTGTTGTAAAGTATCGTAATTTTATCATTTTAATGCTATTTAACTAATTTTATTTAATTTTGAATTTTTGACATTTATTATGAATTTTATTATTATTATTTTATTCGATTATATTATTAGTGTTGAATGTTTTGTAACTGTCTTCTATGGGTCTAGTTACCCGAAATAAATTAATTTTAATTTAATTTTAATTTTATTAGTTCAAAATTTTAAAAAAAGATGTGTTACTACGTCATAATCACGTACGAGCATTTGTATGAAAAGTATGACGGGTTGGCCGCTCTTAAGCGACGAGTGAATATCAAACTAACGTGCAACCCTGCCGGCGCGCGGCATCTCATGGACTAACCCGACAAGTCGAGCCCGCCGCGTACTTAAAATGCCCCTTTTTTTTTTTTTTTTTTTTGTGTATGGGAAATCATCAAATGACTTCTCCCGCTCTGGGCGGAGCGGGAGGGCGTGTCAGACTTTTACTGACTAAAACCCACCCGTGTTCCTTCTGTTGCCTGTGCCGGGGCCACGGTAACTCTTTCGAACATCCCGCAACCCTAGCTGGCATCGGCCCTAGCGGACCCCGTCAATAGTGCTGACATCTCTTTGAGGCGCGCGTGGAACACGACGCGCCGTCGACTCGGGCTTGGTCCTTACCGGACGGCGAGCTACCCATTGCTCGCCGTCCGCAAGCCCGCGCCTACGGTGGCCGGGAATCAGCTGCCAATTCCCGACGCCCAGGGCGTCTCCTGCGGCGACTAGGGGCGTGAGGGTGCAAAGCTTGCCTCTCCCTCACGCGTCCCGCCTCCTCCTTCACGAGCATTACTGCTTTGCAGAAGGAGGTAATGGCTACCCATGCACTCTCGCTCCGTACCATGGCCTGGACCAGGGCCGGACGCGAGAGATCGCCGCCGCCGATCGCTTCCGCGAGGACACGGCGGTGCTCCGCCCAAGCCGGGCAGACCTCCACCGTATGCTCCACCGTGTCCTCCGGGCGATCCACACAGTGGTGACACCCGGGCGATTCCTCCCGCCTTATCCGGAACAGGTACCTCCCGAAGCACCCGGGCCTGCTAATGTGTAGATTTTTGACAACTTTTGAGTATGAGATTGTTATGTTACAAATGACGTGCGCGCTATCATGGTTTTCATAGAGTCTGTCTAAAGAAAGTCAAGACTTTCTAAAAATAAAAATAAAATGCAGAATTTAGTAAGATTGTGTCAAGACACAATCTTACTAAATAATAGTAGTTACCAACTACCAAAATGCAAGTCTCTTATCTGCCTGCTTTTTCCTAACTATTTTGGAGTTAGCTTCCAGTCTGCCTATCTGATCTCCACAACCACAGATATACATATATCCGCTGAGGTATATAAACTTGAGATGTCTTTATCTGTCAAGTGTCGGGCGGAATTCCCGCGGCGCGACATATTTATGAACTTGCTCACAAAAAATGGTCCACTGATGTTTCAATTGGCTCTTGGCACTTATTGTAAACTGTTTTGGGTTCTTGAATAAACATACCATACTATAAAATCTAAACTATACTCGTATTACGAGAGATGTATTTATAAACAAAATATGATTACAACAGAGTATGGCCAAAAATGTCGTTTGTTTACGTAACATTATTTGCTCAAACAAAATGGTATCCATGATGTTATTTCGTGCAAATGTTATCTAAAACGATGTAATAACTACTTATAAATGAATATTTATCCACTTACCGTCGATTAGACACGAAAACACTTTATTTTCAATAAAAAAAACACACGGAGATATCAGTCCCGCCAAATGTCATTGTCAAAACGTCACTTTAATTTTTTTTTCTACGTTCCAAACCAAATCTTATAAGTTTTGAAGCATTTAGTTGACGTGAATATCTACCGGACCACATACTAAAATTGCCTGCACAGGATATTAGCCTTGAATTATAATTAAAAATGGAGATTTAAAAAGCGCGGGAACGGGTGGCACACTTGAGTGCCAGCGACACTTGAAGGTTACATGTGAGCCAGAAACTTTATATATATACCTGACGGAGCAGGTACATCTCTCTAATCGTCAGCCATATTCTACTACTGTAGTTCTAGTACGCACGTAGGTAGGTTGGTAGTGTTGATTATTGCGCAATAGAAAAACTGTTTGCAGTTCAAATCAAATTATGATTCACGATCAAAATCACACTAGCAATTCACACAATGTACACGACACAACTATACGGAACGCGCGACAGTTTCGCCGCTTGGTGGCGCTGGCGTCCCGATTAGTCAAATGACGACTAACGTATTTCCGACATACCTATATCTGTGTCCACAGCCCAGTTACTGGCAAGCAAAAAGCTCTGACTGCATGCTCTGACTGACGCGGCTGCGTGCGTTGATTGTTTAAATGATTAGAAGTCTCACGACTTTTCGCGCCAGTTTGAACACCTCCTTACAAATTAGTAAACACAATCGGCGCGATTGAATTACGTTCCGCATTCCGCGCAAGATTCACTTCAGTTTGGCCCGAGCTAAAGGCAAGCCACAATACAAAAGAGACAAAACACTGCTTACAGACCTACATTTCAGCAATTCTAATATAAATTATTACAGCTAAAATTTAGAACAGTAGCATTACGAATTTCTTTGGTGGCGTCTCTGAGCACGTCAGCGAATAAACAGCGCTGTACAAAGGCATAAACGATGTGCAGTGGTTTATTGTTTGTCGTATCAGCTGCAACAGCTGGGTGGTGGTCTTATTAAGGGGAGGAGGCGGGAGCGATTAACTGTAAAAAACCGGCCAAGTGCGTCACGGACACGCACAATGAAGGGTTCCGTAGTTGGGAGGAAGAAAGAAGAGAAAGAATTATCCCAAGAACAAACAACATAGTAGTTGAAAAACATATTCAACATTGCAACTGCAAATGTAAGTTTGTACGCACAATATTCAGAGATTTACTGTGTTATTTTAAGACCATCCCAGCAATGGGGCACAAAATAGGCTAGCAAAAAATGACTTCTTATAGCATAATCAGCCTATAATGTTCCCACTGCTGGGATGTCTTCGAATTTTTGGTTCTAGGCCATGCCGGTTTCCTCACGATGTTTTACTTCACCGTTTTCTTATAGGATTTCCTATAATCTATAAGTGTAGAGCTATTTCCTGTATTTTTTTCAAAATTGTAGGCTTAGTAGTTTCGGTGATAAGGGGGTATGGTCAAATTTCGTCTAACTTCTTAACAAACTTTAAAACTATTTATTTTAAAATTATATTTAAAAAAATGTTTGAGACCCTCACAGTAAGCCTTTTCATTTGACACGTAAAACGGTATAGTTCACCAAACTTTTTATCTTTTTATTTTCTTATTTGTCCCCCAAAAGTGACTCTGGATATTCGAAATACATTTATTAACTTTACACTTTATGGTTGTCGAAGGACCGATAGCCGGTGGAGCAGACGAGTCCTGGAGTGGAGACCGCGTATCGACAAGCATAGTGTGGGACGCCTCCCAGCTAGATGGACGGAAACCCTTAAGAAGGTGGCTGGGACAGACTGGATGCGGAAGGCGAGGACAGGGTGTTGTGGCGCAGCCTGGGAGAAGCCTATGTCCAGCAGTGGAGTGCGATAGGCTGACTCGATGTTGATGATCTTTACACGAGTTTGGGTCACAGAAATTCATATATGTACCAAATTTCAACTTAAGCGGTCCATTAGATTCGGAGCAAATTAGTTGTGACAGACAGACACACGAGTGTTTATTTTATAAATCTTCCCCTTTAGTTTAAGGGGAATTCGGGAGTCACTGCCACCATTTCATCCATCCCGTGTTAATTCTGTGCTTAACAATCCGATCTACTTCGCCATCGCTTTGCACGAGTGAACTGGATACCGAAAGTCGGAGCAGACCAGGAGAAGTGCGCCATCAAGCGCTATGGCCCCAAAACTGGAGAAACCGCTGAAATCGCAGAACATATATTCCGATTTGGTACTGCTGATTTTCAAGCCAACATTCTCCAGCTTTCGTTGCCATTTCTCCAATCTGCTGTGGATCTCAGGTCAATCTTCACCGAAAAGAACGATATCGTCGGCAAATATCATGCACCAGGGTGCTTCTTCCTGTATGTCCGACGTCAGAGCGTCCATAATCAACAGGAAGAGATAAGGACTTAAAGCCGACCCTTGGAGCAAGCCTACAGCTACACTGAACTCGTCGGTGTTGCCAGCATCCGACCGGACCTAGGTACGAGATTGACTATACATAGCACGAATTAACTCTACATACTTCCCGGGCAAACCTTTCTCTTTCAAGGCCCACCACAAGACAACCCAAAGTACCCTATCATTAGTTTTCTCCAGATCAATGAACACCATGTTATCTCTGAAGCTCTTCAACGTTACGCCGCGAATAGTCGTGCCACTCGAAATAAAAAAACACAGAGCAAGAAATAATAATAATACATGACGGAGAAGGTACATCTCTTGAGTTATCGTCAGACATATTTTAACTGCTGTGGGCGTGCTATGGGTAGTGTTGGTTATTGCGCAATAGAAAAACCGTTTACATTTCAAATCAAATTATAATTCACGATCAAATTAATCTCACTAGCAATTCACACACTCTAGGTACACGACACAACTATACGGAACGCGCGACAGTTTCTAAACGTGTTCACTGCTCGACAGCCACCGACCAACTCTGCTTAACTCCGGTCGACGAGTGTTATGTTGACTTTGTTGAACGCCGCTTGGTGGCGCTGGTGTACCGATTAGTCAAACGAGTGACTAACGTATTTCCGACATAAATAACATAACGTAACATCACGCTTGTTTCCCCAAAGGGTTGGGCAGAGGCGCACCTATAGTACACCCATATTTCGCCATATATGTTTAAGTCCCATGTAATAGGGGGCGAGCCTATTGCCATCAACCGGGCACAAATCCAGACTCCGGGCAGCTACTGAGAAATTCCAGATAGAAATACCCAATAACACTGCACCGTCTGCTGTCCGACCTGGGAATCGAACTCTGGACCTCATGCTCGGCAGTAGCGCTTGCGACCACTAGACCAACGAGGCAGTCAATAATAATACCAGTCTATTATGGTTCCGCTGCAGAGCAAAGGCGTCTTCTCATACTGAGAAGGCACGATCATTGATCACCACGCATGCCCAAGACGGGCTGACGAATTCATGATTATATTAACTACTAGATTCTGCCCGCGACTTCGTTCGCGTGGAAGTCGTAAAATACCACAATATACTTTTACAGCCACATTTCCCACGCACGCTATAACTTCG
Source organism: Fissipunctia ypsillon (assembly GCA_947568875.1). Taxonomy (NCBI): domain Eukaryota; kingdom Metazoa; phylum Arthropoda; class Insecta; order Lepidoptera; family Noctuidae; genus Fissipunctia; species Fissipunctia ypsillon. Next base: position 18,949,659 of record OX387659.1, read on the forward strand.
TTTTTGCTTAGCATTCTTTCTGACTTTTTTTGCTCGGCTCCTAAGGGCCGCAGCGTGATGTTAAATAGTATTTAACCTTCGTCAAAAGTTAAGCTAACAAATTCAAAAAGATTTTTTCAAATCCGGCTGGTAGTTCCAGAGATTAGCGCGTTCAAACAAACAAACTCCTCAGCTTTATTACATTATGCACTAGCTTCTGCCCGCGACTTCGTTCACCCCGTGACATCACATCGTCTTCCCGCGCTATTACTTCGTTTTTTCTTAGCGTTCTTTATTTTTTTCGTTTTGCTCGGCTCCTAAGGGTTCTAGCTTTGATGTTAAATACCCTAGTCTTCTTAAAGAATGGGGCTATCGCAAAAAGAATGTTTCAAATCCAACTAGTAGTTCCAGAGATTAGCACGTTCAAACAAACTCTTCAGCTTCATTGTTAGTAATAGATAATAATAGATTAATATTTATTATTTAAATTCAGGATCCTGGTGTCCCGGACCTTTAGAAGGCGTACGAAGGGCCGAAGCCAATTTCGCAGAAGCCCGTTAAACGTATTAAATGAAATGAGGCACCAACCGACGATTATCCTTGTTGGCACTATGCAAGTGCACCCTAGGACAAGCCCCGGTTGGTGCAGGACTATTGTAGGACATGGAAACAAAACTTATTTGGCTATGGGTTTGGGTGGCTTAGTGAATTGGTTACCAAGAACTATGGAAAGACTATGTCCCCTGACTGATCAATGTTATGTAATACACGGATAAAATGGCAGGGGGTGACTTGCTCACTCAATAATGGGCCCCCGAAAACGGTCGCTAGCACCTAATGTCGTAGCGGTAAGGGGCAACGTGTCCTAAGCTACTTATGAGGAGTGGAGAGGTATTCCACGGCTATCAGAACAATCCTGGAAGTACGGTCAAGATTCCTACCAGCATCTTACTGAAATACTTCCTTCCTCCAAGCACGTTTGCTTTTGCGAATCTCCACGCAAGCCAGTCAGTAAAGGCAAGAAAGAGGTGCGAGTTCCTCATCAGTGTTCACTCCAACCGGCCAATAAAGGCAATACAGAGGTCAGGAACAAGACTTCCCCCGGGAGATAGGGTCCACGGGGTCGCTACTGCCCAACAGCTCGCCACATGCTACCCTGAGGGTTTATGTATGTCTCTTGGTCTGGCTCCTCACTCTGGACCTTTTTTCAGCAAAGTAAACTCTACCGGCACAGACCTAGAGTTCAGGAGCGTGCAAGCACCACCACAACGTCAACGTAGAGATACGGCAATATTATTATTATATAGTATATATAAGAGCAGGCTTCACACATAACATCACGCCTTGTTTCCCCGAAGGGTAGGGCAGAGGTGTGCCTATAGTACACCCACGTTTCGCCATTTATTTTTAAGTCAGTGCAGGTTTCCTCACGGTGTTTTTCCTTCACCGATGTCAGTAATGGTCAAGATAAACTCAGAAAGTAAATATGAATTCAAAAAGACACATTGGTACTTGGTGCAATAAAATACATTAAAACCATTCACAGCCACACCATGCCACCTCCTTTACCCCAGCTGTTCGAACGCCAAGTGTTAACGTCCGAATACGAACTGAATGCACTTTTGTTCTTTTGAAATTGACTGCACTGATACAATTGTGTTGTAGTGACGTCACTGAGCTATTTAATAGACCATTCTTTTAATTCAGGAGGCTGGATTATTATATAAACATGTTAAGTGGTTGAAGATGGGGGTAACCTTTGATAATTTAGACTTTAGCGTTCTGATTTAGTGAACACTTTTAACTAACGTTTTCGAGAACCTACAACAGTTGTATAGTTTTTGAAGTCAACTTGTTAGGTATGTATGTACCTACATGAAGTAATCATTTATTTTGTTAAGGATTACGTATTTATATAACCACCGAGAAAGCCAAAAAAAAATCTCGAAAAGATTTGCATGAAAAGTATTTGTCAATTAAATATTTGTGTAGTCATCAAAACTCTGGCAAGATTATTAATTATTAATTGTCGTTGTCTGTTAGAGCGAACATGATCGCCCGCAGATTTGCGCGGTGCTCTAATGAGGTTAAGGCTACGCTTTTTAGAGCGTACTGTACATCGCTGTATTCATGCAGTCTGTGGGCTTATTACTCTAATAGAAGTTACAACGCCATCTGCGTCCAGTACAATAACACGTTCAGGGCGGTGATGGGGCTGCCCAGATACTGCAGCGCCTCAGGTATATTCGCAGAGGCGCGCACCGATTGCTTTCACGCGACCATGCGTAAGCGCACCGCGTCCTTGGTGCGCAGGGTAAGCGTTAGCCCCAACATTGTACTGGCGATGATTGCGGGAAGACTGGACTGCCCCTTCATCCGGCACTGTTCCAGAAGACACGTGGCGGTACCAGTGCCGGAGAGAAGGTATTAATAATGATTTTATTAGATTATTTATTTATTTATTTTGACTTAATTTAATTTGATTTATTATGATTTTATTTATTTTGATTTGATTGTATTTAATTTTATCTTATTTTATTTTATTTGGTCTTATTTTTATTTGATTGATAATGTTTTGGCAATGGGTATTCCTTACCTGAAAATAAACGAATTTATTATTTATTAATTAATAATATCTACATTTTATAGATGTCCAATATTTAAATTTGTTTTCCTCTAAAACCAAGTAAATGAAATACAAACACTGTATAGAACCATGCGTGTGTTTTTATTTGATATGAATATTTGATTATTATTTTTTGTGTCATGTCTGACTTTTGTATCAATTTAATGTTTTTAATTTAATTTAATGAAACGTAATGGACTTTGTCTGAAAATAAATAAATAAATTTGAGTAAATACCTACTATTTTTTTGCAACCAGTCACAATTTCTTCATTTTGTATTAGCTCCAACTATGGCTAGATCAATCTCAAAAAGACATCTCATTTCCTTATCTAAACTCAAAAAATCACGACCTTCGATCAGATCCTGTCTCCACTCACCCAAAAGTGTTAATAAGTATAAATTGTAAACACATTAGCTGCAGATTTCTCTGATAATCTTTAGCTGTGGCTAATGACCTACTCCATTAACGCTTTCGGATGGTACAAGGCACGAGATTTCGAAGTATTTGATGCAATTTATTGAGGATGTTCCTGGTAGATATAATACTGGGTCATTAGGGTAAAAATGCGTATGAATATCTATTAACTCTGTTAACATTATGATGGTTTATAAAGTGTGTCGTTCCACTCACTGGCGAACGATCAAAAGAAAGACTGAAGCTGTGGCGAGAGAGTGCTTCCTTACCTAAACCATTCGTTCCGCCTGCTGAAGATCTCCTGGACACATGCCTTGGCTAACCTGGAAGTCTTTAAACAGACTTTAGTTCCACGTTGGCCGAAACAAGGAAAACCTGTCCAGGCGTGGATTCATTATCGACTCCGCCTTGGAGGGTAAATGTGGTGATATTCCACAAACGATGGGACACTTAATATTATGTCCTGCGAGTCCTGTCGCCTGCACGTTATAGGAACTGATGAACGTTAATGATGGTACCAAACATGTAGCCGAATTCTGGTCCAAGTCCATTTAGATTGCCATCGACATGCTAAGAAGAAGAAGATGATGATGATTTATATAACATGCTAAACTCAGACCAACGATACGAGATTAATACATAAAATTGCAACTTGTACTCACAAATATCGACTTTAAACTCAAGTAATCTATATTTATTTTTTAATGAAAAAAAACTATCGATAAACGTCATAAAATAATTTTATTTGCAATGGAAACTGAACCATACACAATTAAGTTACAGTTTTTAATTCCAAAGCATGAAATTTATCTCGTCTCGTTGGCTTTTGTTTTTTGTATTTGTTTTACGGCCAAACGCAATAAATAACCTATTTATAACTGGCTTTGGCATACTGGAGATAGAAAAACCTATCTATCTATGATTTTAACGTCCCTATAGTCTATAAGAGATTATGGAATCTTACCGGCCTGACAAAAAGACAGAATTATACTGTCTACCATTAATCACATAACTCGTATCGGAAGTTGGTTTTTCAATTAGTATTATTGAAATCAACTAATCTTTTTTATCTTGCTTTAACTTTACAATAAAGTAGGTAGGTATCTTATTAATGAATATAAAATAACAAAAATTAATAAAAAGTATTTGTAAAAGTAGTATTTATTTGTAACCTCCAGTTGCAAATTATTCACAATTTTTTTATTTTTTTTATGGATGGGAAATCATCAAATGACTTCTCCCGCTCTGGGCGGAGCGGGAGGGCGTGTCAGACTTTTACTGACTAAAACCCACCCGTGTTCCTTCTGTTGGCTGTGCCGGGGCCACGGTAACTCTTTCGAACATCCCGCAACCCTAGCTGGCATCGGCCCTAGCGGACCCCGTCAATAGTGCTAACATCTCTTTGAGGCGCGCGTGGAACACGACGCGCCGTCGACTCGGGCTTGGTCCTTACCGGACGGCGAGCTACCCATTGCTCGCCGTCCGCAAGCCCGCGCCTACGGTGGCCGGGAATCGGCTGCCAATTCCCGACGCCCAGGGCGTCTCCTGCGGCGACTAGGGGCGTGAGGGCGCAAAGCTTGCCTCTCCCTCACGCGTCCCGCCTCCTCCTTCACGAGCATTACTGCTTCGCAGAAAGAGGTAATGGCTGCCCATGTACTCTCGCTCCGTACCATGGCCTGGACCAGGGCCGGACGCGAGAGATCGCCGCCGCCGATCGCTTCCGCGATGACACGGCGGTGCTCCGCCCAAGCCGGGCAGACCTCCACCGTATGCTCCACCGTGTCCTCCGGGCGATCCACACAGTGGTGACACCCGGGCGTTTCCTCCCGCCTTATCCGGAACAGGTACCTCCCGAAGCACCCGTGTCCGGTGAGGACCTGCGTCAGGCGGAAGGTGAGGACGCCGTGGCGCCTCTCCAGCCACTCCTCAAAGAGGGGACTTATCGCCGCAATTGTGGCGTGCCCAGCGCTGGGTTGCGACAATCGCACTCTCCATGCCGCCATGAGATCCTGCCGGAGCTCTGTCCGCCGTGCCGAAATTATTCACGATGAGCTAACAATTAGGTAGATGCCGAAAGTAATTTAGAATTTTGTCAGATTCTGGACTTTGTCTAGGAATTTCTTTGACAGAGTCGAATTAATCTTGCATAGCGTTGAGCATTAACTCTCTCTTTAGGCATGGTTTAGTATGTCTTTTTCTACGCATAGTATAAAACAAAGTCACTTTTCGTGTTTGTTTGTGTGATCGCTTAGATCTTCTAAACTACAGAGTAAATCTTGATGCAAGTTTTGCCATCATTTAGAGCATTTATTTCGGAAGGTTTATGTTTATAATACATTCATATTAAACTTTCACATAGCACAGAAATTTCAATGTTTTGACATGTCGCCATTGCAACCTTGTGGGGCAGGGGTGGGTTGGTAATTAAGTATACATTACTATACTCAAAGCTTACAATTTTGCCATTTTAAAGTGTTATTTCAAAGCTTCTAAACCCAGATTCAATAATAGTAAATGACTCCCGGCATGAAACGTAGGCGGCGACCACTCAGATGGCGATGCTTGGGTCATTACAACAGAAAGGGGGGATCGGAGAACACCGTAAATAGTCGTGACGGAACCGGATGCGGTACGTCCCGTAGCTTGCCTTCCGGCAGTGGCGCAAAAAATGAAAGTGCACTGCTAACCGAACAATGTTTAAGAGGGTGAATTATTTTAGTAAAGGATTTTTTTACGAGATTGTTGGGAAATGGATGAAGAATTATGAGAAAAATGCTGGTAAACTGATAAATTATGTGGGATTTTTTTAGTTATACATATTTGTTCAGAGTTTGCTAACTGGTCGCTATCAGAGAAAAGGTTGCTAAGGTAGGGGCCCATACAATTGATTGTATTAGATAATTATGAACTGTGATACTCCACTCGTGTTTGAATTTTCCGTAAGGAACTAATCCATGTCTCTTTTCATTTACATTCAGGGAAATTAATTATTAAACAAATTGACACCCTACATCAATTTGCCGTATCATAGCCATTTCATACAACTGTCAAAAAATTACCATTTAATTTGAATGTACGGACAATTTAATTTGGTAGTCATATTCTTTAACAATTCATTTCCTTGGCTTTGATTTTCTATAATACTATCCTTCTGCCATATTTTACAAAAATCAGTTCAGAAAATTCAACCGAGTCACTTCTGCACTTTCACGTAATATATTAATAAAGGAAGAAAGTCAGTTTTCCCAACTAAAATAATGAAGAATCAAAGTTAAACAGAAACTTTTAATAAGTTACACTAACTACTTTCTCCAGAAAAAATCTTAATGAATTGTTAATAGTGCATTCAATCAGAGAAAAAAGAAAGACAGAGATAAAGATAGATAGAGTGAGAGAAAGAGGGCATTAAATCATTCAAAAACTCATTCCAAAACTAAGGCATGGGTAACCCATTCCGCTTAGCTGTGATTGTTACATTGTTATAACAAGTAACGATTTGTTGGGTACGGATTAAACGCCCGCTACTATCTCGTCTGTTGATTACACATCTACATATCTACCAAGCTTACTTCCCCATTTTATTCCTATTAAAATACTTGAAGGAGCAGTAAGATACAAAAAGCTGATAATAAAAAAGTGATTTCATTAAAAGTGTCTAACGGGCCTTTGTAAGTTGACTTCAGTCCCTCGTAAAGCCAAAAGTCCGGGACCGCAGGGTCCCGAGATACGTCAAAAATGTGTTTTTTTTATTAATAAAAATACTTGTGGCAGTTTTATAAATAAGTGATCTATGACGAAAAATTTAAAAGCAGAAGGAAGGGACTTTATTTCTGGGTGATAGGTTTTAACGCATAGATGGTAAGGCACGGTAGATAGACGTGAAATACGCCGTATTTTACTTTTTAAGCCTCCTGTGCACTTTATTACGTGTAAATAATTTTATTACCACTGCTCTCAAGACGGTGAAGAAAAACATCTTGAGGTAACCGGCATGTCTTAGAACGTAAACTTCGAAGACATGTGACATCCACCAACCCGCACTGGGCCCGCGTGGTGGATAACGGCCCACTCCAAAAACAAAATTAAAAATCAAAATCAAAATATTTTATTTCACATAAACCTACATAGGCACTTATGAAACGTCAGAAGCTAGGAGCACGGTTCCAATTGGTCGTTTCCTATGGAGAAGAACCGGCAAGAAATTCTACGGTCCTTCTCACAGAGTGGAGGCCTGTGTGCCTGCAGTGGGAACATTATAGCCTAATTATGCTAAGGTATAGCTTCCCCATTCATCCAGACTCATCTGCTTAGCCTTGTCCCAACTATGTCCGGGTCGGCTTTCAGTCTAACAGGATGCAAGAGAGTACCAGTAATTTATATGGAGCGACAGCCTACCTGACTTTCACAACCCAGTTACCGAGTAACACAATACCCATTGTTAAGACTGGTTGTCAGACTTTCGGGCTTCGGATTATCCATAACGACTGTCAAAGATGTACATATGACGGCCGGGACCAACAGTTTAACGTGCTTTCCGACGCACGGAGGAGTCTCGGTAAGTAATGGATGATCATCCATCCACGGACTGATCTCGACAAGAGTAGTTTAACCTTGTAACCCTTGTCACTTATTATCTGACTATCTGCCAGATATTTCCCTACATCAAAAACATGAACACCATAACCTCAAAACTTACCCAAAGACAATTCAGTTACGTACTTACCCCGCACCTAAATCAAGTACCTACCGGACATAAATTTTATAACTTAGATCATAGAACAGCATAGCAGTCGCTAACGAGTTTACAGTTGAACTGCGATGAAGACAATTGTGCAGTCATTACGCATGTTACTTAAGGGGCTGGGCAGAATTGCTTATTACATTTTGAGAACATAATTTGACATGACTTTTTGTGGTTGATGAGAGGCACATGAAAAAAGTGAGAGAATAATTTTGAAGAGTATTTTTATGCGTATACTTTTGAAATTATCAATATGACTTTTTAGTAGTCGACGGAAGATACTTATGTTATTAGGTATACACTGAAAAAAGTGATAGAAGAGTATTTAGAGAGAAGAAAGAGTTTCGAAGAGTATTTTATTAAACCATTTTTTTTTAATTGTAAATTGAAATTTGCGAAGCATGTGTGGTGTGACTATGAATGATAGGTTAAGGAATGATGTGATAAGGCAACGGTGCGGTTTAAAAGAAGATGTAGTGACAAAAATTTAAAAGAGTATGCTTAGATGGTTTGGTCATGTTGAGAGGATGAATGAAAGTCGACTAACAATAGGTATTTACACGGCTGATGTGAGTGGAAACGCCGGGAGGGGGGGACGCCCTAGGAAGACATATAGTGATCTTATTGGTGATGTTCTTCAGAAAGGTCAGGAGCTTAGTACTCGCAACCGGCGTGCGTGTATGACCAGATGTATGAACGTAAACGAGGCAAAAGAAGCAAAAGCAAGGAAGCAAAGATCGTAAGATCGGTCGGTCGTTGTAAGGATCTGCCTACCCCCATGGGAAGAAGGCATGAGTTTATGTATATATGTTGAAATTTGAATGAAATAGAGTGGGAGCAAGCATAAAACAAAGAGTTATCTTGTATTTATTTATATTTTCTCTTACGCATTAGGGTCAATCTCACGATGACATTGGCGCTTAGTTAATTATTAGGAATTTAAATAATTTAAAATTAAATTACCACCACTTCACTAATATTTATCAACATCTGACACAATATGCCCAGGCCAGACACAAGCAAAACTTAATTTAAAACAAACAAAATTGCTTTCATAATTCTTAAACAAACCCAATTTTCATAACACTTCAAATAACAAAAGTTACCTTTCGACTCAAAAACTAATATTAACAAAAAAGTAAATTGGAAAGAACACAATAAATTATGAAGTCGTAATCTCTTGGTGAATTGTCTGCAAAAATATAATCAGATACAAAGGGTAGCAGCCCTAGTTTATTTATGATACAATTTAGCACATAACTCAGGCCGAAAACAAACTGTTTATCTAACTACAATCGCTCAGTCTTCCGGCTCTACGCCACTACGCTGCTACGAGCCAACTGGGGCTACGAAAACCGTTACGAAAATGGCTACGAGTTTTCGTAGGGAATGAGTGTTGAAGGAGTAATGCGAGTGTGTGGTAGGTAGTAGGGTAATTATGCCCTTGTGGTGTTTAATGTATTGAGGACACCTATTAGCCTTCACATAGTTGGTTGAACTTTCTTTTATATTTTGTAAACTGGAAATGTGAAATAAAGTTACTTAAAAACGAGTGTCTTGATTTCGTATCGGGTGTTATGAAATGAAAGACTACTTAGGGCGGAGTTCACCGACTTTTAAAACGGTTGTTTCGATATTTAATTAGAGTGGCAATTCTCGTAATTTTAAGAACATTCAGTCTGATCTCAGTCTCAGTTTGTTAAAAATACCTATAATTTCCTTACATTATTGACATTTGATTGTCGCTGAGATGATATTGTGACTAGTTTTTGAACGTTTTTAGTTACGGGAATTGGGCTTCAGTGTTTTCCTTAAGAAATTTGACATAAACAAACTGTTTAAATACCTAACCGGTGGTCATTTCTATAGAAACCGTTATTAAATAAATATGTATTCCACAATTTCTCATAATTGCACCTACCACTGTTTGTCTCTGCATCACCCAAAGGTTGACTGGTAGAAAAGGCCTATGGCATTAAGTCCGCCTCTGTACTTTTCTGTGCATGAAGTATTAAATAAATAAATAAATATTATAACCTCAAACGAATTCGCTACCCGCTTCCGCTCAAGACAACCGCTGCCTTCAAAGCCCCAATAAAGCGGTTACAGAGCACCATCCTACTATAGCGTACAATTTGAGCGGAATTAAGATAAAATTTATTCCCACGTCATTGTTGTGGGCGTATCTTGTTACACTTGTTTGCTAAACGAGAGATGCTGTGACGTCATCAATGTTGATGAACCAGCTTTGGTGAGAGGATATCTGTGGTGGTACAGTGAAGTCGGGTAGCAAAATAAAGAAAAAAAAAATGGCCTGGTACAAAATGATATAGCATTTAGTCCGCCTCGGTACATTTATGTGCTTGAAGTATTATATAAATAAATAAAGGGCAAAAGGAGTATGTATATCCCACCAATTCGCATTAAGCGTTTCCAAATGTCTTTTGTGATGCGCACAGCAAAGGAGTGGAACTCTCTGCCTGCGTCTGTGTTTCCGAACGCATAAAACCCGGATCTCTTCAAAGTGAGAGTGAACAGGCTTCTTCTGGGTAAGCTCGCTCCATCGTCGACTTTGTCTCTGTCATCTCAGACCTAGACTAGAGTCAAGAGCAAACCTGTCTCAAATAAAAAAATAAAAATAAAAAATGGGTCATTTTGGTACAGTTACGAGCACTAATCTGTATACACTTAGCTACTTTTAAAACTGATTTTTTTCTACTGCTATACTGTATTGAATGTAATTTTATGTTGTTACGAACATAGTGTTTTGGAACACAAAGAATTAAGAAATAGGTGCATCTCTAAGGTGCTATCGTTATTCCACGAGAGAATCGCTTTTGAATTTCCCTAAGTGTATACATATTAGTGCTCGTGACTGTACTAAGCAAGGAGGAGCTCGTGGCTAAGTAATAACAGCCGCACGGGTCGATCCATCAGGTTAAGCTACGCTTGCCGGGGTTGGTTCGTGGATGGGTGACCATCTTTACATACCGAGACTCCTCCGTGCCTCGGAAAGCACGTCAAGCCGTTGGTCCCGGCTGTCATTCGTGGATCTTTGATAGTCGTTACGGGTCGTCAGAAGCCCGAAAGTCTGACAACCAGTCTTACCAAGGGATATCGTATTACCCAGTTACTGGGTTGTGGAGGTCAGATAGGCAGTCGCTCCATGTAAAATACTGGTATTCAGCTGCATCCGGTTAGACTGGAAGCCGACCCCAACATAGTTGGGAAAAGGCTAGACAGATGATGATGACTGTAATAGGCCTACCCGTTTTTTGCGCGTATCCTTTTGGGTGTGGACCGTCTCGTTGGTTTAGTGATTACAAGCGCAATTAGGGTCAATCCCGAGATCTCTAGGTTCGATCCCCAGGTCTCTAGGTTCGATCCACAGGTCAGAAAAAATGTTATGAGATTCTTCTATTTATCTCAAAATTCTCAAAAGCAGCCAATAGTAAATTTGCGCCCAGTGAATGTCAATAGGCTCGTCCTCTATTACATGGGTGTAAAATATTGACCTTTGGTTCAAACCTCTGCCTTCCTCTTAAGATAATATATCATATTTTATGTGATAAGTTAGTAGATGGAAAGTAATTATAGACACATCTTTTACCAATGAGTTAACCGATGCGTTGCTAACCTTAGTGACAAAGTTGAAATCCCTCATGTCCTTCAATTTCTCCGAAGGTCCTGCCTTCGAGAGAAACTTGAAATTGATAGACAATGGACAAGGGAACTTCCAGTACTTGAACTAGTTCTGGGAAGTTCCCTTGTCCATTATCGGTCAACAGGGAAGACAAACTACTTTTTAATCAAAACCAATTCTTCGAAACTGATAAAATAAAAACCGGCCTAGAGTGTGTCAGACTGCGCAGAATGAATGGTTCCGTAGTTGAGATGAAGAAATAAAAGAAATTATTATGCCAAGAACAAACTTAACATTGTAGTTGAAAAACATACATTCCAACTCCAAATGTAAGTTTGTGCGTACATAATTACATTTGCAGTTGAGAGATACACCATTTTACTTTAAGATAGGAGACTTCTTACAGATTTTTCTGGAATATAAAGTAAAGAGCTATTTTCTGTATTTTTTTTTCAAAATTTTAGGTTCAGTAGTTTCGGAGATAATAATGGATAGATAAGAATGGTCAATTTTCCTCTGTTTTTAAAGAACTTAAAAACAATTTATTTTAAAATTTAAAAAAAATATCTGTTTGAGACTTTCACAGTAAGGCCTTTCATTTGATATGTCACACAGTATAGTTTGCGAAACTTTTTTTATTTGCCCTCTAAAAGTGACCCCCATATTCAAAATTAATTTATTTATGTTGAACGTCCATGTTTGAATCATAACAATTGATACGTGTACCAAATTTTAACTTAATCGGTCCACATTCGGAGCTAATTGGCTGTGACAGACGTATATACAGACATACAGACCGACAGACACACGAGTGATCCTATAATGGTTCCGTTTTTTTTCCTTTTAAGGTACGGAACCCTAAAAAGACTTGAAAAGTTCGGGGAAATTAATTGTTTCAAGCAAATCGACACCCTACGTTAACACTAATGACCTATTCATTAGACAAAACCGACAAAAGACGAAAACAAACTTCTTCCACAGTCAGGGAAAGTAGATAGATAGATAGAATACTCTTACAGCTCTCTCTTCTCTTCTCTCTTTCTCTCTCTCTTCTTCTCTCTTCCCTTCTCTCTTCTCTTCTCTTCTCTTCTCTTCTCTTCTCTTCTCTTCTCTTCTCTTCTCTTCTCTTCTCTTCTCTTCTCTTCTCTTCTCTTCTCTTCTCTTCTCTTCTCTTCTCTTCTCTTCTCTTCTCTTCTCTTTTCTTCTCTTCTCTTCTCTTCTCTTCTCTTCTCTTCTCTTCTCTTCTCTTCTCTTCTCTTCTCTTCTCTTCTCTTCTCTTCTCTTCTTAAAGTAATGGTTTACTAAATTAAAACACTACGTCATTTTCACGTGTTATCTCAATTCATACATCTGTCAAAGAATGAGAGTTGTGATTAGATTATACGGATAACAATTTAAGTTGGTAGTCAAATTACTTATTAATTAATTTCCCTAAATTTACAGCTTTCCAGTTCAATCTTCAGTGAAAGAAAAAACGGCCATGTTCATTAAAAAGGAATTACAGTACCCACCTCACGCACTAGGGTAAGCTCACCAATTTGCGTCTAACCAACCTTGGAGCTACAGATTATCGTGTCGCAGTAAGACCCAACTTACATTGGACGAATAAAAATAAAAGACTTCGCCGTTTTTATTCCAAACACTTATTGTAAGCCTGCGGCTCACCGAGCTATTTGAGTTCAGCAACTGTTTCTTGGGACAGTAACAGGGGGCTTAACCTTAATCCGATTTGCTTTGGCTGTTAAAAATGATGTTTATTTATAAATGTTTTTTTTTTATGTTTCTGAGAGTCTGTGTGTTTTAGGCCTAATCCTTGGCGATCGTATTAGGACCTTTCGTTAGGATTCTTTGTATACAAAATAGCGAAAAGGTTAACACATTAATTGAAACGAAGTATTCAATATAATTATGATTATGGACAATTTAACCGATGAAAATTTCAACGCAGGGTGCGTTGAAATTTTTCGTCGGTTAAAAAATAATGTTGTCCCATACATTTCGACTTCATAGGTATTGTATTTTGTAGGAAACAGCAGATTTTTTTTTAATTATCGGCGAAAAATTTCAACGCTTGGGGTTCCAGAATTATGTACTGGTTCATCATCTGCCTGCCTTTTCCCAATGATGTTGGAGTCGGCTTCCAGTCTAACCGGATGCAGCTGAATACCAGTATTTTACATGGAGCGACTGCCTATCTGACCTCCACAACCCAGTTACTGGGTAATACGATGTTGTTAAGATTAAGACTTGACCCTTGTTAAGACTGGTTTTCAGACTTTCAGTCTTCAATTATGTACTGAATACGTGGTTTCATTTAATGTGAAACCTAATTGCCACTCTGTATGCCTAACCAGTATTGAATTTATAAAGTGTGGTTATTCGCAAGATAGTCAAACATCGTTTTCTTAATAAGATGACCGGCACATGAAATTATTTCAGGAACATTATGGGAATCCAATAAACCTGATTTGTTTAATTACCTCACACGCAATGTATCGTTACCGTGGCAAAACGCTCGTAGCGAACGGCAGCGCAGCGAGCCTTCGGCCGCAGTCTTTCAACATCCATTGCTGATTTTTTCTTATTTTAGCTGTTTTATTTACATAAATACAGTGCTGCATACAGAGAATGTAATTTTACATTGAAATAAAGGAATAGTAACTGAAAAAACGATAAAAAATTTAAAATTTTCCTGAGGAATATGATCCAAAATAAGGAGCTAAATGCACCCTGTTAGTTTGCGGAGGGCTGTTCCTTATACCATGTAAATGCGAAAGTATCACTGTTTGTCAGTCAGTCTGTCTGTTTTTTACCTTTCGGATTTCGGTAGGTACCTACACACAGATAAATCATAACCTGGGTTAGGACATCAGAACCTTTGTATGCCGGTAGTAAGTCCCGTGGGATAATGTCTGACCTCAATGCGGATGAAGCTGCAGGAAAAAGCTAGTAATTAGATTACATAATACCAAAAAACTTAATAAATTTGCTTTTCGTTGCTACTATAGGTTCATTGTTTAAAAAACTCTTTGGGCTAGAGAAAGCATTACAACACACAATAATCATTTACGCAATTATACCGGAAAAACTACGTCAGAAAAAACAAAAATCTCACTAAGAGAAGGACGAACTTTTTGCCAAACAAACCTCAATTAACGCACGGCCATGTCCCAAGATTTCCAGGGAATAGCTGTAATTGAGATTCTAAAGTAAACACGTGGTTTCGGCAACTACGACCCATTTCAAAACTACGACCCATTTCAAAAATAAACATCAGAATGTTCATAGCCTGTTTATTACTTGTGTACCTATTTTATTTATAATTAGCTGTAGCCCGCGGCTTCGCCCGCGTGAATGTCAATACTTCCCTATTTGAATCGGATTTTGTTCACAATTTCATGGGTTTGAATTTTTGGCGTGGAACCCTAATTCTTTTTCTAAAATAAAAGTATATATAATATAAAATAAAAATAAAATAATCTTTACAGGATGACCCCAATACAACAGTGGTTTGCAAACACACACCAAATAAATTTAAAAATCAACTTACGGCTAATACTTAAAAATCGAAACTTTAAAAATACAAAGCAACACTAAACTCTATTAAAACACAATCTGTTAGGGAGCACAACAAGCCACTTACCTTGTGTGTAGTACCTAGCCTATGTACCTGATAAGATTATAAAAGAACTGATTTGCATTGTAGTAATAGAATAGATCGCCTCCTAAAGGATTCATGTTTGTTAAATACCGCTTCACGGTGACGTAATTTGAAAGTAATATTGCATCATCTTTCGTTTTAAAACGGACAGGTTCGTGCCTGTCCCCGGGAAGCTCGACAAGCAGCGACCTGATCCCTAGACGAAATCATAGAAAAATGGGCGAGTCCATATAATAATCCCCGCTCATTGGCTAATAATTGTAAGTATGTCAAAGGTATAAATATGCCCCACTCTGGAATTATGGGGCAGTCGTAACATATCACCGGTCGAGCAAGCCATCACGAAAGCTATGCTTGACTCCCGGGTCTACACGCGGTAATTTCCTTAGAATCCAGTCTTAACGTGTATTAGTCTCATAAGTTATTGTGTAAAACTCCTTTGCGTGTGATACGCTATTGTTTTCCTTGTGTTTATGTGTGTCCGTCGTACTAATTGATTATAAGTGCATTTTACCTATGAAATTCACTTGTCTCATTTCACTGATCACCACACCTTATCCACCCTTGCGCCTAATATCGAATACAATCTGAAGTCAGACTACAGGATTATAGTCACACAAACATCAGCTAACAACAACAGCTAACTTCAGCTATCTGCCAGTGAAAGTTCCGTCAAAATCGGTCCAGCCATTTCGGAGATTAGCCGGAATAAACAGACAGACAGACAGACGGATAGACAGACAGATAGAAGTACCGTATTATACTTTCATATACATTTAGTAATAAGTTGTTATTTTGACAGTACAAACAGACACTTCAATGTTATTTATTTGTATATATTTTTAATATATATTTTTTTAATTATAATTGTCTCCTCTCAATCAGAACACCTGCCATGTTATCTTTTCACCACCCTTGGTTGACTGGTAGAGAATGCCTAAGGGTCCTTCATTAGAAAATATATTTCTGGTAGAGGCGAGTCTGTGCGGGTCGGTACCGATCGGTACAGGTATAATATTCCCATGTTATCTTATGTGCTCACTTATAAAGAAACAGGTTTAAACTTATCGGTGCCGACTGCCATAATAACCCTGTACCGATCGGTACCAACCCGCACGGGTTTGTTTGTACCGAAAACTCTTGTTTCTTTATGTAAGCACCCCAAGGCATTAAATTCGCCTTTGTACGTTATCGTGTGCGAGAAGTTTAAATAAATAAATGTTCGAAACTGCAGAGTACCGTGACTTCGTGACTGCTGGCGGCAATGTTAACACAAAGGTTAGGCAGAGGCGTACCTAGTACCTACACCCTAATTTCGCCAGTTTTAAGTCTCATGTAATAGGGGGCCTGTAACCGGGCACAAATCCAGACTCCGGGCTGCTACTGAGAAATTGCTGAAAATAACATAGAATTAGGTATGTCATTTTCTAAGAGTAAATACCAAAATAACTGTCAAAAAATAGCATACATACTTATGAATACCAGTGATCTAAGTATTTGTCAGAAGAAATTGTCCTTTGATCTAAATTTAATAACATAATCACGAAAAACCTATAGGAATGCGACGATGCCAGCCCGTGCGCGACGAACGCTATTAAACACTGAAGCAACTCTGAAACTGTAAAAAAAAGCCTATAGAACTGGAAATTTATGACTAAGTATCTACTTGAATAGATATAGGCTCCGATAAACGGCTGATTTGTATCCTAGAATTTTACCTATCGAAGTTTCCACTTGAAACATAAACGATGAATAGAATAACAATAGTGTAACTAGAATTTCCAAGCGAATAAGTGCAGCGAGCAACTGCGACTCCATTGCAAAATAAACGAGGACAAAATGGCCGACCAGAGTTCGATTTTCAAAAGAATAGCGCGTAGGATCAAGTTCCTTTGGCTATGGAGCTAAAACATCGTAATTGTGAAGTTTTAAATTGATTGATTTTAAACGAACGAAAGAGGTGTCCATCTACCGAGGACGCCGTATTGAGTTTCACAGAATCAGTAACTAAGAAAATGGACTCTAAGATGGTTTGTTTCGGTATTTTCCTGAACTTATCAAAGGCCTTCGATACCGTCTCTGTCCCCATCCTCCTCCGTAAGATGGAAGCTGCAGGTGTCCGGGGAAACGCCCTAAAGATTTTCCAAGACTTTCTCACCGATCGGGAACAATGCGTCCGGATTGACGAAGTGACCAGTGGGGGTGAAAAAATTAGCTACGGTGTGCCCCAAGGCAGCATAATCTCTCCCTCTCTCTTCCAGTTATATGTTAACGAGTTGTGCAAACTTTTTTTTTTTTTTTTTTTTTGTGGATGGGAAATCATCAAATGACTTCTCCCGCTCTGGGCGGAGCGGGAGGGCGTGTCAGACTTTTACTGACTAAAACCCACCCGTGTTCCTTCTGTTGCCTGTGCCGGGGCCACGGTAACTCTTTCGAACATCCCGCAACCCTAGCTGGCATCGGCCCTAGCGGACCCCGTCAATAGTGCTGACATCTCTTTGAGGCGCGCGTGGAACACGACGCGCCGTCGACTCGGGCCTGGTCCTTACCGGACGGCGAGCTACCCATTGCTCGCCGTCCGCAAGCCCGCGCCTACGGTGGCCGGGAATCGGCTGCCGATTCCCGACGCCCAGGGCGTCTCCTGCGGCGACTAGGGGCGTGAGGGTGCAAAGCTTGCCTCTCCCTCACGCGTCCCGCCTCCTCCTTCACGAGCATTACTGCTTCGCAGAAGGAGGTAATGGCTTCCCATGCACTCTCGCTCCGTACCATGGCCTGGACCAGGGCCGGACGCGAGAGATCGCCGCCGCCGATCGCTTCCGCGAGGACACGGCGGTGCCCCGCCCAAGCCGGGCAGACTTCCACCGTATGCTCCACCGTGTCCTCCGGGCGATCCACACAGTGGTGACACCCGGGCGTTTCCTCCCGCCTTATCCGGAACAGGTACCTCCCGAAGCACCCGTGTCCGGTGAGGACCTGCGTCAGGCGGAAGGTGAGGACGCCGTGGCGCCTCTCCAGCCACTCCTCAAAGAGGGGACTTATCGCCGCAATTGTGGCGTGCCCAGCGCTGGGTTGCGACAATCGCACTCTCCATGCCGCCATGAGATCCTGCCGGAGCTCTGTCCGCCGTGCCGCGATTTCTCGCGGCAACGGAGTTACGCCCCGGCGTCCTGCCTCCTCGCGCCACTCCCAGATGTGCGCGAGGACTTTTGCCTCCAGATCCCATGGCGGTAATCCGGCAAGGAGGTTCGCCGCCTCCCCGGAGACCGTGCGGTATCCCCGGGCTAACCGGATGGCCATGACCCTCTGGGACGCGTTCAACCGACGGACCGGTCGCCGCCTCACGGAACGCGCCCACACCGGAGCTCCGTAAAGGGCCATGGACCGCACGACCCCCGCGTAGAGCCTCCGGCAGGAGGCGTTTGGACCCCCCAGATTGGGCAGGAGCCGCCCCAAGGCAGCCCCGGCCCGCTCCAGTCTGGGAGCCAAACGTCGGAAATGCTCCACGAAATTCCACCGGCTGTCGAGGACGAGTCCCAGGTACTTCATCGTCGACTCGACACCGATGAGAACCCCTCCTACCGTTATTTGGGAACCCGATGGTGGCGCGTTCCGAGGACCATGAAAACACATGGCCTCGGACTTGTGCAAGGCCACCTCGAGTCCCAATTGCCGGATCCTCTCTACGATTGTCGCAACCCCGCGTGCCGCTAATTCGGCCGCCGCCTGGTGCGACCTCCCCTGCGCCAGGACCAGCGTGTCGTCAGCGTAGCAAACTACGCTGACGCCACCAGGGAGGTCGGCGCGCAGCACCCAGTCGTACCCGATGTCCCACAGATGCGGTCCCAGAACCGATCCCTGCGGGACACCGCACGACATCTCTCGCCGGTTCCACTCTCCCCGGTGACCGGGGTAGATGACGGCCCTGTCCGTCAAATAGGCCTCGACCACGCGACAGAGGTAGGTCGGCACTCGGTGATACCGGAGTGCCTCCCTGATGCAACTCCAGGGCAGGGTGTTGAAGGCATTGGCGATGTCTAGAGACACCGCCAAGACGACCCCACCCCGGGCCACAGCATCCCCCGTCGTGAGGGCTCGTACGCGCATGATGGCGTCCACCGTAGAGCGCCCCTTGCGGAAACCAAACTGGCTCTCCGCCAAATCCGGCCCCACCCTCACCAGCCGCCCGACAAGGCGGTCTGCAATGACTCTTTCAAAGAGCTTGCCCACCTCGTCGAGCAGCACGATGGGCCGGTAAGCGGACGGCGAGTCCGCAGGGCGCCCCGGTTTCTTAATGAGGACCAGTTTCCCTGTCCTCCATTGAAGCGGGAACTGGCCCCTCTCTAAGCATGCGCTTAGGAGCCCCCTTAGTCGAGGCCCGAGAGCCTCCAAGGCCAGGACCCAGGCTTTTCCAGGTAAGCCGTCGGGTCCTGGGGCGGTATTCTTGGCATTCAGCCTGCGCACCGCCACTCTCAGCTCTACCTCGGTCACCTCCGGAGCATCGTCGTCATCGTCGGCTGCGTGGTCCGCATCCGACACCGCAGGAGGCGGAGCCATGGGCGGGGGAGTATGTTCCCCTCGCGAAGGGAACAGAGCGCTCACCACGTCCTCCACGAGCTGGGGCCGGAGACTCTGCGTCAGCGGGGGAGCCCATGGGCGGAGCTTGTTCCGCACCATTTTATAGGGGCGTCCCCACGGATCCCTGTTCAGAGTCTCCAGCGACTCCTCACGGGCCAGTCCCTTGGCCCGCAGGATCTCCGCTCGGAGGGCGGTCTTCGCCGCTCTGTACCCCTCGTACAGCTCCGCCTGAATGGCTTCCGTATCCGGAGGGCGGATACGGAGCCTGCGGTGCCTGGTGTACCGGCGTCGCGCAGCAACGCACGCGTCGCGCAGAGACGTCAACTCCGGCGACCACCAGCACACCTGGCGCCGGGCGCGTCCGGGCCGGACCCGGGGCATTGCCACGTCGCATACTTCGGACATGGCCTCCTGGAACCACCCCGCCTCGTCATTGATGTCAGCAGGCCTGTCCGGTGGTGACACCCAGGCCTGCACGATCGAGGCTTCCAGGAGGAGCTCCCGGTCCAGCTGCTTCAACGCCCACCGCGGACCACTCGGGGTCTGTCGGACCGGCGCGCTCGAGGTCTGGGCGGAGACGTCAAACCGGATGTACCGGTGATCGGAGTAGGTCTCCACCCCCTCCATGACGCGCCAGTCGAGGACACGCGGCGACAGAGCGGGGCTGGCGAACGAAATGTCCACCACTGACTCACCCCGCATCCGCACACACGTGGGGACAGAACCCCGGTTTAGGACGACCAGGCCCGTCTCCAGAGCCCAGTCCTCCACCATCCTGCCCCGTGTGTCCGTAAGCCGGGAACCCCAAGCCACATTCTTGGCATTGAAGTCCCCAAGGACGAGCACAGGCAGGGAACGGAACCCGACGACGACGACTCTCAACTCCGCAAGGGAGTTGTGGAACTCGGCGAGAGTTCGGTTCGGGGAGAAGTATACCCCTACCACGACAATCTCCCCGAACCGTGCTGCCACGCAACCCCGTCCCCTCTTGACCGCCTCGAGGGACGGGGTACCGGCGGCGGCCGATGAAATTAGAGTCACAGTTGTGCAAACTTAAGGTGCAAAACTGTGAAACGTATATGTACGTAGTCCCATGGGGGTGGGCAGAAAATACAGAACGCTACGATTGCTACGATTCTTACACACTCCTTTTGCTTCTTTTACGTTCATACATCTGGCCATACACGCACACCAGTTGCGAGTACTACACACCCAACCTTTCTGAAGAACATCACCAATAAGGTCACTATAATTTCTTCCTAGGGCGCCTCCTCCCAACGTTTCCATTCACATCTGTCTTGTTAGTCACCTTTCATTTATCCTCTCAACATGACCAAACCATCTAAGCCTATCTACTCTATTAAATTTTTGTCACTACATCTTCTTTTAAACCGCACCGTTGCCTTATCACAACATTCATCATTCATCATCCAAGACTCATATTTAAACGCGGGTATCAATATCAATACCAACTACCAATATTTAGTGGTAAATTAACCGATTTTGTAGGCCCGATCCTGGAATTTGTAGTAAAACCCTTAAAAAGTTACAGAACGTTTAAAATGGCTAAGTCATACGTGGATCAATGTAGGTAAGTAACGTTTTTAGGGACGTCTGATACAAAGGTGTCTTTAACCGACTTCAAAAAAGGTGGAGGTTCTCAGTTCGCCGGGATCTTTTTTTTTAAGTGTGTTCTCCGCTTACTCGAAGACGCCTGGACCGATTTGGAATTCATTTTTTTGTTTTAAAGTGTATAGTTTCCAGGTAGTCCTATTGTTAGCAGGTTAGGAGGTCTGATGGTGGGATCCTGGAGAAATCGAGGGAACTCTTCAATTATTATTATTGTGCCTATGCACACTTATAGAGATTTGGGTATTTTTTATAGTGACGTGTTCATTTGCTCTCAGAAAGCACCATTTGGTGAAATGGAACTGATGATGAAGACCACAGATGGCCACCGGAACTACTCAATAATAAGATTACTTTCAAATGGTGTCTAAGCCAAGCCTAAGCACATTATGCTCGTCACAATGCATATGGTGAAGTGAAGCTGATGGTGAAGTACCAGGAGAAGTCCTCAACAATTAAAGTCCCTGCATCGGGAAAAGCAATAATTTGTAAAAGGTGATGAGCAGTTGTCATTAGGCTGTTGTAACTTAGATAAATTACAAACCGACCCTCTAAAAAGTGAAAAATAAAAAACTTTTTTCCAAAAAAAACAAACAACTGACTTCCAAAAAAAAAAAAAATACAAAGTGAAAAATAACTTTAATTTCGGAAGTCGGTGGCAAAAACCTAAAATAGAGATACAAAGACACCGACTTCTGAAATGAAAGTTATTTTTCACTTCGTAGTGTTTTTTTTTTGGAAGTCGGTTGTTTTTTTTGCAAAAAAGTTTTTTATCTATGAGCTATTGAAGGGGTCAGTCATTACATTTTCATTTAAGGTACAGTCAGCAACAATCGTCTATTAACACTTCAGTTTTTCAAATCTTGTTTATTAAGGAAAATATTCATTAAAAAACTTAAGGAGTAATCTCTTAGCTATATCATAAAATTCTGAAAAGCAATATGTCGAAGCATTTTGTGTCAAAAGTAATTATTAATTAGGTAAGGTAGGTAGAGGGATTATTTTGTTGCTGACTGTACGCAATTTTAATAACATACGAGTACATATTTCATAACCCAAGCACAGAAAAACGTTCCATGCATGCATTCTCAAGCAGGACCGACATACTCACCTATCTACCTAAAATGGTTGCAAAAATTCTTTTCGTTGGTAATTTTGGACTTTAAAAATGTCCGAGTGGCCGTTTGTAACCGAATTTTTGAGTTGAGAGGTTGTAATTGCTGTCGACGTCTTGGAACGTAGCAACGTACCATTTTTGGGGTAATTTAATTTATCGTTTTCTGTAACCTGTTCACATCTACATTCCGCAACTTTCCTTGACAAATCCTTTACTGTCCAGGCCACTCGTTTGTGGAATGTACCAGTTCCAATAAAGCGCGCACAATCGCTGCCTGTGTTTAAACGGCTCGTGAAGGAACATTACTTGTTGTTGTGATTTAGGAGCTAGACCACCACCTCTTAAAGCAGTGTTATTGTAATCTTACTTCAGTGTGGGAAAGAGATGGAGCTAGACGTCCTGTATAGCTCCATCTCTTTCTCGCACTGAAGTAACATTAAAATAATACTGCTTTAAGAAGTGGTGGTTGGCCCCCGTTCTCGTTGCTGGCTGACAGTTGTCTTTTGTTTTCGTTGCTTACATATTTAGTATGTATGTATCTATGTATATATTATATAGCATAATGTATGTATCTGTGTTTATATTAAAGTATATTGTACTTATATACTTTTTATTTGCACCAAGAACAACCCCATTTAATGTCCAGAAGGTCTCTGTCCGTTACAAAGTTGCCTGGAAGAGATCGCAGTGTGCTATAAGGCCGCCAATTGTACGTTTTGTAGATCCTAGTTTATCGGTAAGTTATTTATAATCTGATGTAATAATAAAATCTACGAAAAGTCCTAAGCTTTTAAGCCTAACTCGATAAAAATGCCTCTCACTAATAAAGTGCACTTAGTATTTTTAGGGTTCCGTACCCACAGGATGCCAAACGGAACCATACCACTAAGACTCCGCTGTCCGTCCGTCTTTCTGTCAGCGGGCTGTATCTCATGAAGCGTAATAGGTAGACAGTTGAAATTTTCACAGATTGTGCATTTCTAGTACCGCTATAAAAAAAAGTTAATAATTATAGGGGCTCCCTATACAAGAAAAGTGTTTTTTTTGGCGTTTTTTGCTCGATTTTAATACGGTCGTGTGCGAGTCCGACTCGGACTTGGCTGGTTTCTTTGGTTTGCTTTCATCAGCGATGCCTCTATTATGTTAGGTGACGATGACCACATACCAACCGGAGAGCCACCACGCGCCACCGGTTTACTTGCCATGCATTATAAAACATTTAAAAAATGTATGGATATCAAAATAAAGGGTTTGAGGTAACGATTTCAAAAATATAACACACTAAGGTTAAAAAAAATAATCAACAAATCAAAAAACATTGTTTTTTCATTTTATGTATTTTGTTTTCTCTTCTACTCTCACACATGTTGTCTACATCTCTTTATCTGCTTTCCTATCGCAGGTACCTATGCTGGAAGAGATTTATTTAGAAATAAGCATCATCTTGTACGTATTTTTCTGTTCCTTTCTTCTTGTCTCTTTATGTGTGTGTGCTAAAATGGTTAAATAAATAAATAATACGCTCAAAACAAGCTAATTTCTGAAGTAGTGTGTTCGCGCAATCGGGTAAAAATCGCACACGTGCAATCAAAGGTCAATAATCTTGACCATCCTTTTTAATGCACAAAAATGACCAGTACTAGTTCACAGAATGAATATTTTTCTTCCATTTAAACTGTTCAACAACAGAGCTATACACGAAAAGCATGATAGTTTAAGCGAAACGTTACGCAAGCGGGTACCGCTCCAAAAAAAGTTGACGGTGTAGTTTCGCTGGGCTCCGTAGAGCGGTGCTTAACGTACCACTACCGAATAGAAGAATTCCGTGCAATTTTAACGTGTAGATATTCCAGTTGTGTCGTGAACACTGGCAGAATTCGACTGGGAGCAGGAATAAAGGTATGTACCAGAATATAGAAGCTGGGACAAGTATAGATGCAAACTTAAAAGGTCCTAGCACAAACGCACGACCCCCCCCCCACCCGTCTTATAGAGGGGCGGGGTGCAATAACGAAAATTGTGGAATAAATATTTATTTAAATATATGGATATACATTATATACCTACTTTATTGGGTAAACTTATTACTATTAGTAACTTCCAAGTATTTTTGTAGGTCAGCCTGAAAATATATAATTAATAAATATATCGTATTTTTCTTCTTCATTCATTTTAACATAATATAACATCACGCCTCTATTCCCCGAAGGGTACATACATTTCGACAGACAAGTCCCAAGTAACAGGGCGAGCCAGTTGCCACTATCTACATTCAATAATTGTTTTTATTCTTCACTGAACATAAGTAATTATATTTTGGAGCCGTGTGGGGTTGAAACCCTCGGGCCGTGGGGTCCGAGCGCTCATGGTTTGTTTAACGAAATCTCCAAACGGCTAGTTGACACTTCCCGTGACCCAAGGGCCGGCTTCTACCTTAGCCGGAGGCTAAGCATTGCCATACAACGTGGCAATGCCGCCAGTCTCTTGGGTACATTACCAGTCGACAGCGATGCGGAGGAATTTTTCGACGCCATATTTTAGTTTGTGTTTAGTTTTAGTTAAGTTAGGATATAATTTTGTAATTTTATTAATTAATTAGGTATAAGTTGTTATTTATGTAAATTCCGTTTTAATTCTAAATAAACATCCCAGGCCACTGTAACTAAATAAATAAGTAATTGAATAACTTAAACAATGCAGTTTAAAGGCATTTAAAATACTACAAATAAGAATGCCACCGCTACATACCATTGAAGGTATAAAAACTTATCGGTAACGCAACGAACACACTGTCGGTAGTTCAACTAAAAAGAAAACCGTAGTGAGTTGCAATGTTTCACTACGAGCAGCTTTCGAATAGTGGTTAACGGTCAGTGAGTTTTATCTGTTTTTTATTGAACATTTTTTTTAAAGGCAGTTGGATAGTTTGACCGTGTGATCAAGGCCTATAAATAGAACTTTCGCCTCGTTTTCTCGGATGCTGAAACTGTTGACATGCATTTTTTAATTTATCATTATTTTGTTATAATTTACTTAAATGATTTATAAGAGATTATTGGCCGAGTTGAATGGCGTCTGCGTCTAGCAATGCTTACTGTGGCTACTGGTTAATAATTTGAAAGAGAAAGAAAATACATTTATTTGCGGCAAACATGACGCAAAGAAAGAACTCAAACACAAAAAAGAAACAAATTGGGGGAAAATATGCGTCACATCCACGCAAAACGGCCATCGTTCAGCATAATGCTGCGACCTTATGCGAGACAGAGCCCCAGCGTTGGTTTTCAGCGACAGCCGGCGTTGACATGATGACGTCGGCCGGTGCAGATGCAATGAAATTTAGATAAGAAATAAAATAAATACACAATACTTAATCTAAATGTTTATATAAATACAATATTTAAAATGGCAACATTACATTCCATCGGCACCGACTCACACGCCACTGGATGTGTTATCTGTGCGCGCAGCTGTCAGAAAACTATTTGTTTGTTTGATTTCTCATCAATTGTGCATCCTGGGGTGATTTAAATTATTACTAATAATGACAATCTGACTGCGAATAGTGCTGTGATCATTATTGCAATTATCTGTAATGCTACCAATAGAATTAACATAACTATTATTTTGAAGCCCACGTTCAGGGGTGATTGTTTAGGTACTTAGCAATAAGCAGCGATACACCGAGTTGGCATCGACAAATCTATGAAAAGAATTATGTACAAGAAAATCAATGACGTACGCTTTATGGGGCTACAGGGGCTAAACGCAAGTTTTATAATGCCTAAAAGTATATGATCCACTGCAGTAAACAAAATCAGAAAAATATATGATATTACATAACATAACATCACGCCTTGTTTCCCCGAAGGGTTAGGCAGAGGTGTACCTATAGTACACCCACATTTCGCCAGTTATGTTTAAGTCCCATGTAATAGGGGGCGAGCCTATTGCCATCTACCGGGCGCAATATATGATATTCTTCATGATATATGCTAGTTAGATAGTGTGTTGAACACATAATACATCTTATTTTAACGAATAAAAACCATACATGCAATCATTCTGGTTTTTTTTTTGTCGGATTCTTCTACAAGCAACATAATAGTGTTTTAATTATTTAGCCTCTTCAAGAGATTTTTTGTAAATAGATAATTGCTTCATATTTTGCAATAAATTACCAGCGTTGTGCCATCGTGCTTCTCTTTCTAACCAACTTCAAAAAAGGAGGATGTTCTCAATTCTGATGTATTTTTTTTAATTGCTACCTCAGAACTCCTGTCGTTTATAAACCTTTTAAAAGGATATACTTCTAGATTGGTCGCATATAAATTAAGTCAAGTTCTGATATTTTTTTATTTTAGTTAGCTTCATAAAATTGATGATGTTATAATAACTTCCTGTCATTGTTATTTACATTGCAAGAAGTGGTAGGTATACGATTTAGCGCGGTACATAAACCACAACTAAAAAGTGAAAAATAAAAACTTTTTTGCAAAAAAAACAACCGACTTCCAAAAAAAAGCACAAAAAAGTGAAAAATAACTTTTATTTCGGTAGCCGGTGGCAAAAAGCTAAAATACAGATCCAAAGACACCGACTTCCGAAATTAAAGTTATTTTTCACTTTTTTGTGTTCTTTTCTTGGAAGTCAGTTGTTTTTTTGCAAAACAATTTTTTTCTATGCAGTCCGACAGTGACCGCGCTTTAGCTGTTGTCGGCCTCTTAAAAAGAAAGACGAACCAATATTCCACCATTTTTAAACATAATCCCTTTTGCCCGTCGATATTACTCGACCGGCAGACAATAGATAGTATCCATAGCCAGCCTTATTGAAATACCGAAATGATAAAAACCAATCAGTTTAGCCGCGAAGGAATAAAAGAATGCAGTTTCATTTAAAAATTCGCACTACCTAAGAATTCTTTCAGTGCTGTTATTCTTTTTGGGGGCAAAAATCAGACGGTATTTGCACACAGGTCAAATTCTACTTATGCTTTAACTTTTGTTAGGAGGGACATTGTTTCTCATATTTGGTTCAAACACGTGTAGGTACCTGTATATATTCTGTAGGTATATAGAGACAAATTCTAAACGGGTACCTATTCTTTTCAAATGTCAATGAAATTGTAATAACGGAATTTCATAATTTGGGCCATTCATTATGGTGGGCAATATGATAAATGATTTTATTTCTGTACGTAGGTTTATACAAACACTTTTACACGTCAAACATTTTTTTTTTAAACTAGACGAGGGCGGTGTTTCCTATCTGACTACTCTGAGAAGAAAGGCCGAAACAAACTCAGAGGTCACAGTCTCAAAGTCCAGACAGAATCTTGGTCAGATCATGTGAAGACCATGTAGGTTGGTGTCTGAAATGGTCTTTTGAGGAAAGAACCACACAGATTGAGTGGACCTGTCCAGTCAGTGCAAGCAGCTGTCAGTAATCATACAGCTCAACTTAAAAGTTAAAAAGCTCAACGATTCGACGAACAATACCAAAGAAAGGACATTTGGGTAGGCCGCATAATTTACTCAAACTGGCAGGACTATGATTAAAGCTGAGAGAAAAAAAAAACAAGGACTCACATAGTCTTCACATTCACAGTAATTAAAATAGTACAACATTTTACAAAGTAAATATTCATGTCATTGTATATATAAAAATCATCAATGTCAATGTGTATACATATAAGAGATAAAAAAAAATTAGCAAAAAGAAAAGAACAAAAAAGAATCAGTACCTATGTATAAAAAAAATAATAATTGGAGCAGCTCAATCCCACGTCTTTTTGTCATCAATGTAATCTTTAACGGTGTAAAAGGCTTTCTGGCACAACTTACGTTTAATAAAAGATTTGAATTTATTAAGGCTCAGATCTTGAACGTGGCTTGGAAGTTTATTATAAAAACGTATACATTGACATCTGAACGAGCCACCTATTTTCTTGAGCCTTGTTGTAGGTACAACAAATTTGTGTATGTTTAGATTATTACTAGCAGCGCTCCGCAGTTTGACCCGCATAAGTCTCGACCCCTTAGGGATATCGGGATAAAAAGTAACCTATATGTTAATCCAGGTTATAAACTATCTGTGTGCCATATTTCATCCAAATCCGATCAGGAGTTTTTGCGTTAAAGAGTAACATATATCCATCCATCCTCACAAACTTTCGCGTTTATAATATACGTATTACTAGGATTATATACCTAGATGCTTGTGTAACCATTGTCGAGGGAGATGTAACAGGCAAGTCAGTTTAACTTCACGTGGGTCATCTGCCACCATTTACCTAAAAACAAAACCATATTTCTACAAAACAAACTCTGTTCATTGTACCAGTTAACAGTATTGACTAAAAATGCCTTGAGATTCTATTCTGTAATGTTGTACACGTAAACTTAAATAAATATATAAATAAAATTCCTGAAAGACTATTTACGAACACAAAAATAAATAAAATACGTCAGCCACTTTAACTTCACTAATTTTCATTTAGTACAACCGCCACTCTATGGTATTAAAAATCAAACACAAAAACTTCACTAAATTAACTCAAGGAAGAAGCAAAATACTTAGATTTCTTGAAACCGGCAGCTCTAATTATACATTGTAGTCCAGCCTTATTATTAACACTCAAAATTCTCAAGCACTTTTGCCCACCAAACTGAAATGTTAATACAGTATTTTTAGTAAAAGAATTTTACCTACATTAATTAAATTCCTACCTTTTATCTGTACACCGACCTCAATAATACAGGGTTAAGACCGCCACTATAACCTGACCTTTTGCACCCCTTCTTAGGTGCAAATTGGCGAAGGAAAAAGTGGAATTTAATGGAAAGCCTGAGGTCAAGATAAGCTGGATGAAGTAAGGTTTCCTTTTAAAAATATAAAAATTGTTTTCATTTCAATTTTAACAAGAGTTTGTTCATAACAAACCTGTTTACACTTTAGATAGTGAACAGTTCTTGAATGTAGAACTAGCTGAATATTAATGAAACTCCTTTGAAAAATGTAAAAAGACTGGAGTGTTTTTTTTATATTTAGTTGAAGTGACTGTCATAAGATTTTTATTCTTGATGTCTGTCGTCTTCTTTTTGCGGGCAAAGCTTGACTTTAGTAAAATTAGAATATAATTTTAATAAATTAAGTATTATATCGTTTTCATGTTTGAAAGCTGTGGGTAAGACCTTTGCCCAGAATGCAGCGGTGGAAAATATACAACGTACCTCTACAATGGCGACATTAATTTAACACACGGGTAGGGCTAGTGGCCAGTAATCATAAAAATATAATAAGACTAGCTGTGCCCCGCGACTTCGTTCCCGCGTAAGTCGTAATAAGATACACAATATAATAACAGCCACATTTAAATAACCCCTCGTCCCCCGACCCGCCCGCGTTGCATCGCCCGCCCACGCTATTACTTTGTTTTCGCTTAGTGTTCTTTCTGACTTTTTACTTTTTGCTCGGCTCCTAAGGATCTTAGCGTGACGTTATATAACCTACAACCATACTCGAGAATTGGCCTACCAAATGCAAAAAGAGTTTTTCAAATTCAACTGGTAGTTCCAGAGATTAGCGTTTTATTTTTTTTTTGCGCGGAACCCTAATTCTTTTTCTCAAATAAAAGTAGCCTTAGTTAGTCCTTGTAACATCAGCTACCTGCCAAGGACAGTCCCGTCAAAATCGGTCCAGCTGTTTCGGAGATTAGCGGGAACAAACAGACAGACAGATAGACAAAAAAAATTAAAAATGGTTTTTTTGTTATAAGTACCGTTTTTTTGTTATAAATGTATTTAATATAGAGCTGTTATTTTGAGATTACAAACAGACACTTACATTTTATTTATTTGTATGTATAGATTACAAACAGACACTTCAGTTTTTGTCTAAATAAAATAATTCGCAAATTGAAAAATTCAAATTTTCAAACAAAATAAATAATAAAGCTCTCTTTCTTACCTTCAATTCGCTTACCCTTTGCACGTTGTCCGTTTTAATTTCAATAATGCGATGTTATAATCCATGACCCCGGCAAATGACATTTGCGCTACAGTTCTTTAAGTACAGGTTGCTTCGAGATGCTATTTTAGAAAATTGTTAATAAATCAATAAATAATAGGTAACGTTTAATGAAATTAAAATATCTTCATAAAACGAAAACGCGAAACCGTATGCGTGTGTTAAAGTAATGTCGCCATTAAAGTGGCATGCTGTATGTTAAAAAAAGTTCCTGTTATTATAATTGATCAAGGATAATATAGTGTAGTATAGGACGTACGACACTGGAAAACAATTTCAAACTTAAACACAATGTATCATTGACATTTTAAATTAAAATTATTACCAATTACAAGTCAACATCATCTGTTTAGCCTTTTCCCAACTATGTTGGGGTCAACTTCCAGTCTAACCGGATGAGCGACTGCCTATCAGACCTCCACAACCCAGTCACTGGGTAATAAGTACGATACCCGTTGGTAAGACTGGTTATCAGACTTTCGGGTTTATCAATTACAAGTTTATGTGATCATATAATTACGTTAAAAAAATTAAATACTTGTGCTACACTTCTCAATAACGTTTTGGTAAAAGCATTACCTGTTTGATAGGTACATAAAACAAATTGACTGCCTGGTTGGTCTAGTGGCCGCAAGCGCTACTGCTGAGCATGAGGTCCTGGGTTCGATTCCCAGATTGGGCAAAGTGTTATTGGGTCTTTCTATCTAGAATTTCTCAGTGGCAATCCGGAGTCTGAATTTGTGCCCGGTTGATGGCAATAGGCTCGCCCCCTATTACATGGGACATAAAGATAACTGGCGAAATGTGGGTGTACTACAGGTACGACTCTGCTCAACCCTTCGGGGAAGTAAGGAGACGTTTTGTTATAAAACTAATTCATGTTCCAAAAAGTACTAAGTAAGTACTAAATTATGAAAGAATCTACGTTAGTGTTGCTTCAGATTTAGTTCAGACTACTAAAAAACAAAAGAACATTAAGACGAAAAGTAAAAACCTGAAAGAAATAAAGAAAAACCAGCTCTTTCTTAACTCGAGTGTGCTTTCACGAAATGTTAAAGGAAAACTGTACTTTATTTCAAATTAATGTAATATTTTAGTTATTGTGCTCGTACTTAGTAAACTATGTTTCGTTAAAGCTAAAATAATGTATAGTTCACAGAATGTTGCCATAATTTTATTTAGACCATTAAAATTAATTTTATCTACTAAGTCATAAAGTAGCTCTACATCTGACCTTAGGAAGGTTATTTTGACCTAAAATTTGACCTTGACATACGTGACTAGAATACCTAATCTCTACCTACTTAAAATAAAAATTTACGGCCGAACCCAATAACCTATCAATCACCAGTTTTGGCATACTGGAGATATCAAAAATTATCTATCTATGGTTTTAATGTTCGAATAATCTATATGAGATTATGGAATCTTACCGTCTACAATCAATAGCGATCTGTCTTTTACTGAAAATAGGTTATTGGGTACGGCTGTAAATTGATAGAGACTACTGACATAATAATTACGTAACACACATCTATATCTATACTGTCTGTGTGACCGCGTTATTCTTCTAAAATTCGTAACGGATTTTGATGCGGTTTTCACCAAAATTTAGAGAATTAAAATTTATTCCGAAAGGTTTCTGTGTATAATAC
The DNA here is from genome assembly GCA_947568875.1 of Fissipunctia ypsillon. NCBI lineage: Eukaryota > Metazoa > Arthropoda > Insecta > Lepidoptera > Noctuidae > Fissipunctia > Fissipunctia ypsillon. The sequence continues at coordinate 18,981,732 of OX387659.1, forward strand.
ATAAATATTAACTACACAACACTATTATTGATATTAAACTAAACCACAACGTTTATTTATATTTAACTTAAGAGGGTTGTCTCATTTCGTCACTTCTATCGCTCACACGGGACCAAATTTTTAAGAATGTTAAATGATAATTTAATAAGTAGTTATTAAAAACACATGTCTATTGTGTTATTAAATAAACTTAGCTCAATAAGTATTATGTTCTGTTTTTGAGATGATTTAAATAAATACCGCAATAAAAATGTGTTTTTAATAATCAATTATTAAATTAATATTATTTAGTAGGTCGCCCATTGATTACATTTTTCAAAAAAGCATAAAGCATAATTTAAGCATAATTGATTATTAAAAACACATTTTTATTGCGGTATTTATTTAAATCATCTCAAAAACAGAACATAATACTTATTGAGCTAAGTTTATTTAATAACACAATAGACATGTGTTTTTAATAACTACTTATTAAATTAATATTATTTAGTAAGTCGCCCATTGATTACATTTTTCAAAAAATCATCTTTTCATTTAACATTGTTAAAAATTTGGTCCCGTGTGGGCGAGAGAGGTGACAAAGTGTGACAGCCCTCTTAATGATACTAAAGAAATCTCGATGCTTTCTCATGTAATAAAAACTGTGCGAAGCGGGGGCATGTCGCGAGTAATAAATATAAATAACGCTCATATACCTACATATTATCAGCCTTACTAATAAAGATTTACACACGACGTATACCGGAGTTATAACGCTTACTTTACCAGTAAAAGATATTTGACAGTTCGGCCAACCACCACCTCTTAAAGCAGTATCATTATAATGTTACTTCAGTGTGAGAAAGAGATGGAGCTATACAGGACGTCTAGCTCCATCTCTTTCCAACACTCAAGTAAGATTAAAATAATGCTGCTTTAAGAGATGGTGGTCTAGCTCTAGTTGTATACATCTGTTACAGCGGGAGTTTTTACTGTATGAGAAATTACGCAACTGTTATTCAGTCCTCAAGCTTTGTTTAGTGAGCGCGAAATCGTGCCTGGGACTCTTAAAGAGCAAGAACAAGTTGTGTCTGGTTTTAGAAACATTTGTGGCTTCAGAAATGTGATTGACGCTATCGATTGCACACATATTAAAATTAAATAAGTTGGTGGTGATAGTGCTCAATACTATATAAAGAGAAAGGGAAATTCATCCTTAAATTTTCAGGTGGTGTGCGTTTCCCAATTAATGATAAGAAACATAGTAGCACACAAAGGTGTTTTGCTGTTTTGGGAGTTTGTTTATGGAAGTTCCGATGTCTACTACATGGTTTTAATGTGTCACTGGAAAATGTAAAATTATACATAATAGCACTTGTTGTATTGAACAATATTGCCATAGATATGAATGAAAGAAAACATTGATTTTATTGAACCCGTCATATCAGAGAATAATCAACAAATGACACGAGAAGGTATAGATTGCCAATCTGGTCAAGACCAAAGAAGATTGATTGGACACACTTTTAACAAAAAATAAATAAATGTATTATGTTAGTTTTCTTGTAGCAATAACATTTCCAATTATAATTTGTCAGTTCTCAGCTGGGCTTCTTCTTTCTCTAAAATAATTTGTTTTATTTTTAAATTGTTTTCTTTCATAATAAAACTATGAGCTTCTGACATATTTTTCATTTTCACATCATGATCCTCCTTTATACAATTGATAAGATCATAATGGCGTTCTCTCGCAAGCTGATGTCCTGAAATAAATTGATTAATTATAATTATTATCAATCACAAATCACCATATCGTTTTATATCTTTCAAATTCTTTTTTAAATTTATACTTTAAAAAATAAGACTTCTTTAAATTCTAAATTCTTTAAATTCTGAATTCTAAATTTAAACTTCTTTAAATTTTTCTTAAATTCATACGGTAAGCATGGTATTTTACGAGTAGAAGCCTTTTTGCGACCGCTTGCTAAGCAGTGGTCTAATTTTTATTGGTATTGGTGTCGGTGTTTTTCTTTTCTATTACGGAAACGAACTCCATCATACAGCTTTTCAATAAACTCTGAAAAGTAAAATGCACGAATTTGATCACAAATAACGACCGTGTGGTAATGAAGTAAAGCGACAAGTCTTTTATCTAGTAAAATGACAATAGCTTTTCTAAAGTGTCCCAATTTACAGATCCTTTTCTATTTGTCTTCAACTAGTCATTAGTTATGTTATTATTAAAGTATTTAAAAACCATATTATTCAAAGAGACAAACGTTGGGACACTAGTTTGACATTTGAAAGGTGCGTTCTTAAACTCAATGACGAACTTCATCGTATGTTTCAATCTTTATTTCGTTTTACCGTGAAAAATATACAATTATTTTAAAATACATTTCAATACAAGGTTTTCTAAATGTCTCTACAAATTGATAATTTAGTTTCAAAACGTTTCTGAAGAATGTTGCCAGTGACTTTTGTTATAACGAATTTTTAACTATATAATGCGTGCACACCCATTATTGGTAAAGGGAGTGTGTAACTCTTATCCATTGCTTATAGAATGTTTATAATATTATAATTAGTGAGACTGTATATGTTTATCACAAACAACAAAATGACATTTTGATTTACTTTTTTACATGCTTTTACAGAACAATGTCGCATTGACGTTTTTGGTGGTCTGAGTGAAACGAAACAAATCGGCTACGTTTGTATGTGTATGTGTGCGTAATTCGCGTGTACTACACACATCGGCAACGTTTCTTTGCTCCTTCAAATGTTTGTTCGTGAGGTTTCATCTAGATAATTTTATAGTCTAACCTCTTTACTAATAAACGTTGTATAGCGTCTGTATAGCTACACTACGCTTTGTCTTCTTCTTTCGAAAGTCAAATTAGTGACGACTGAAAGAGAGAAATCGGTGTGTAACTATTCACCTGATATAATACGTGTATTATTAAGGAGGTAAGGAACATCATACAGAAGAACTAAGTACACGGATTTGTTAAAAATCTGTGATTTTCAATATTCGAGGGGCTTTTTACACTTTGCGTCGTCGTCGATCGCATCATTGCTCATCATTAGGCGAGCTAGTCGTCAAAAGTAGCCACATAGTAAGAACATTAAAAACTTGACTTTCTCATAGAGTTTTATTTCAACATAACCATCAATTTCAACACCATACATTTGTAATGACACAGGCCACTATCTCATTTGATTTATCTTCAAAATTGTACACCAATTTGGTAGTTACGTTCAACATTTCCAATGTCTCGCTAGTAATTCATGTCCAAGTTGACACATTGGTCCATTCAGCACTGCCGTAGTGGCACAGTGCTCAACTGCTCATATTGAGCATAAAATCCAGTCCGTTCCAGAGCAATCAGCTAACTTTAGTCAATGCTTACCACACCGTGAAATTTTGAGATGAATTGAGGACGGAAATGGTTTTGACACCTATTATATAGCAGAGCTTTAGTTTAAATAATTCCGGTTTTAAGCAACCAGATATTATTTATATATATACTGAATTTTGTTTTAGAGGTAACCGCTGCCTAACCCTTCGGGGATTACAGGCGTGATGTTATGATGATGATGAAATAATAAAGTCTTGATAGACTATGAACAAAGCGGATGTAAGTGGTTCTTGCGTTAAGTATTTTTCTTGCAAAGTATCTAGAATTATTCTAGTTATTGAGAGAAGAAGATCTATAGGAAATAATATCTACTAAGATCTATTTATCTTATATGTTGATTTCAGCTTATAAGTCTAAATAACGTTTATTGAACATAAAGTAATAAACGTCAGTAAACCAGGAGTTAGACCACCACCTCTTAAAGCCGTATTGTTTTAATGTTACTTCAGTGTGAGAAAGAGATGGAGCTATACAGGACGTCTAGCTCCATCTCTTTCCCACACTGAAGTAAGATTACAATAATACTGCTTTAAGAGGTGGTGGTCTAACTCCTGGAAGCAATTTGTCTAAAATCTTTATTACATAATGTTGTGTATATATCAATAGCCACTTATCACGTAAAAAATTAAGTTAGACTAAAATTGCTTAGTAGTCTTATAAGCTAGATTGTAATTAATTATTAAGAACCTGGTTCTTTTTAATCAATCAATCAATCTGCCTAGCCTTTTCCCAACTATGTTGGGGTCGGCTTCCAGTCTAACCGGATGCAGCTGAATACCAGTATTTTACATGGAGCGACTGCCTATCTGACCTCCACAACCCAGTAACTGGGTAATACGATACCCCTTGGTAAGACTGGTTGTCAGACTTTCGGGCTTCTGACGACCCGTAACGACTGTCAAAGATCTACGAATGACAGCCGGGACCAACGGCTTAACGTGCTTTCCGAGGCACAAAAGAGTGTCGATATGTAAAGATGGTCACCCATCCACGGACAACCCCGGCAAGCGTAGCTTAACCTGATGGATCAACCCGTTCGGCTGTTATTACTTAGCCACGAGCTCCTCTTTTCTCCTTTTTAATAAAGGATAAAAAAGCAATAGCCACATAACATTTTCACTTTGGGTATTTAATTTGTAGCTGCACATTGATTCTGTATTAGCATTATCAGCCTATAATGTTCCAGTGCTGGGACACACATGCCTCCTGTAAGAGACAGCCCTCCGCAGACTGATGGGGTGATTATTTCAGGAGCGTTATGGGAATCCAATAAACCTGATTTGTTTTATTACCTCATGCGCAATGTATCGTCACCGTGGCAAAACGCGCGTAGCGAACGGCAGCGCAGCGAGTATTTCAAGATCCATTGCTGATTTTTTGATTTTATCGGTTTTATTTACATAAATGGAGAGCAGCGTACGGAGAATGTAATTTTACATTGAAATAAAGGAACAGTAACTGCCACACCTAGTTGTAGCCGGCTAAATCAAGATGTAGCCGCACTTCAGGTTATAGCCGTAACATAATATACTTCTGCGATACGTTAAACTTATAATATAGTTGCAAATGTTTACACATAGGCTCCCGCAGACAGGCGCGACGTGGCGGCACGACGCGACTCCGGTAGAACCATAATTCAATGAAGTTAACATAGAAACTGTTCCACCAGAGTCACGTCGCACCTGTCTGCGAGAGCCTTATTTCGAAAATGGTACAAACATAACATGACGCCTGTATTTCCCGAAGGGTTGGGCAAAGGCGTATTGTAGGTACACCCACAATTCATCAGGTCGCATGTTTAAGTATCACGAAATAGGAAGCGAGCCTATTACCATCAACCAGGAAGAAATCCAGACTCCGGGTTGCTACTGGTAAAATTTCTAATGGAAAAACAGGACCAGGACCTTACACACAGCAGCCACGCTTGCGACCACTAGACCAACGAGGCGCGGCGGGAAGGTGAGGCGAAGTGGGAAGGTGAGGCGAGGTGGGAAGGCGAGGCGAGGTGGGAAGGCGAGGCGAGGCGGGAAGGCGAGGCGAAGCGGGAAGGCGAGGCTAGGTGGGAAGGCAAGGCGAGGCGGGAAGGCGAGGCGAGGCGGGAAGGCGAAGCGGGAAGGCGAGGCGAGGTGGGAAGGCGAGGCGAGGTGGGGTGGGAAGGCGAGGCGGGAAGGCGAGGCGAGGCGGGGCGGGAAGGCGAGGCGAGGCGGGGCGGGAAGGCGAGGCGAGGCGGGAAAGCGAGGCGGGGCGGGAAGGCGAGACGATGGGGGAAGGCGAGGCGAGGTGGGAAGGCGAGGCGGGGCGGGAAGACGAGGCGAGGTGGGAAGGCGAGGCAAGGGGGGAAGGCGAGGCTAGGTGGGAAGGCGAGGCGAGGTGGGAAGGCGTGGCGAGGTGGGAAAGCGAGGCGAGGCGGGAAGGTGAGGCGGAAAAGCTAGACGAGGTGGGAAGGCGAGGCGATGCGGGAAGGTGAGGTGGCAAGCCGAGGCTAGGCGGGAAGGCGTGGCAAGGCGGGAAAGCGAGGTGAGGCGGGAAGGCGAGGCGAAGCGGGAAGGCGAGGCGAGGCAGGAAGACGAGGTTAAAAAATGTCTCCTGTATAAGCTAAAATAGAAATCATGCCGGTAAAATTCAAAACTACGTACTGTTACTACCTTAATATGTAGTTTCCAAAATTAAAATATTTTTTCGCTTTAGTCACACCTCCGTTACCGGAGAACTACCCAAAATCAAATTTAAACTTTTGGTTCTCCGCGTTTCGGCTAAACTAATTATAACTATGCCAAAAATTTGCCGGCAGTATCGAAAAGGCTTTGAAGGGGTTTAGTTAGTAGGAAAAACAAGAGCCAAGTTAATTTGAACTTGGTAGTCTTATCGACGCCATTATCCTTTTCTTTCGTTGGCGTACAGTAGGCATATTAGAATTACTTACATGAAATAATCAATGAATGCTTGTAAAAAACAAAATATGAATTTCTTTAGTAACAAGCCGTGTGCCGCCGGATGTGATTACCCATCGAAAAAAATGGCGAACTTCCAAACAAAATATTCAACCCCTATTGAGGATGAATTTTCAAAAAAAAATAATCCTTTTTACTGCTCACCTTCGTAATATAATTTACCCTTGAGCCTAGAGCACTATGCTTCTAGACCCATTGGTTTAGACTGTGTTACCTGTCAGTGAGTGAATGAATGAATTTAAGAATTTGATTAAGTTGATTACTTCAACCAAAGAAAAGATAGATACATCATCAGACATTTATTTAGTGCACACAAATGACATAGCACAATTAAATGATAACAAATTACGTGAATATATACAAAAACAAGGTGCCAATATACAAGAAGAAAAACATACTTATAGAAATAGAAGGACACTATGACCTGCTTCAAATCAAGTAACGTATAAAAAGTGCGGTGTGCGACTCAAGGTTGCAGCAATTGGGAGTCCAGCTCAGCACGTGTCAGGCAAATATACCTGACGCTGATATTCTTTTGGATCCCTGCAGTGACATACGGACGTCGAGCAGACGAGATAATAAATTGGTGTGATGACAAAGTGTTATGTGCGGAGTGAAATTATGTAAGTATACACTCGCAACTTAAATTATGTTTGTATTCTACAGTAATTGCTTTGGGAAATGTTCTTGTCCGTTGATGTGTTGTTTGTGTTTTGATTACTCGATAATATTTATAAAGATATATGCATAATGTATAAATGAATAATTTGGATAGACAAAAATATGTTTCTGGGAACCACTGTACATTAACACCCGTCGCTTTTTTATAGTAGCATTTTTTTGGGTACAATAGACCCTTTTTAGTGTATATTTGAAAACCCCGAAGTGCGCAAAACCAAGTGGGCTGAGAAAAAAAACAAGTAAAGCGTAGTCGACGGAGCCCCGCTTAGTAGGGCTCTATGGTTCAAAAAAAAAAATAACCACAAACCTAACCTGTCTGAGTCGACGTGCCCCAAGTCCCGAGCTCGTTTCGCTCGCTCTTGCATCCTGGTGTTTAGTGTTACACATTACACTACAGTGTACTCTGTAATAGGTTAACATAAAAAGAACACAAAATTAATAAAATTGAAAGACATTTAGTCAAGACTATTTAGTTGAATTTTCTGAACCTTTAGGATTTTTTTTCCTCAAAACTAGGCTTTTTTGCTATGTGAAATTTTGCGAAAGTGATTTACACGAGGACAGTCATCTACACACTACAAAATTGTGAAGCTTCGGACGCGTGGGTGTCAAAGTACAGTGGAGCCTAGGTAATAGTTATAATACACATGTTAATACATGTGTATTATAACTTTTATTCGAACATAAAAGATCCACAAACTATTCAATTACTAAGTACCCCATTGTTTACAGATCTGTGACCACGAGATAAGGCTCTGCAAACAGGCGCGGCACGCGACGCGACACAAAGGCACCGCAGGTCGCGCGACGAGCGCTACCTTTGTGTCTCGCGCGATTCGCGTCACGTGTTGCGCCTGTTTGCAGGAGCCTTTACGCAAAACAGACTAACTCGGGAAGAACATGACAGCCAGCTATGTAATAAACATGTTAGAAACAGTCATACCCAGGTTCTTCTGCGAGGCGATAAGAAACTGCCGCAGTCGATCTCTGAAGTACTAACTGAGGTGGTGTGACCAGATAAAATAAATAAATAATAAAAAAGTATTCAAGTAAAAGTAACATTGATTTATAATAATTATTACAATCGAGGAAAGTTTAATTCTAGCTGTAATGTAGACTTTCCTAATCTAGGTTTATGAAAACTTGTGTTTCAGGCCAGCAATTTACAACAAACATTTAAAATGAAGATATAATATTTTCAACGACTAAAAGAGTTTGGGTATATTATATTATTATAAAACTAGGTTATGTTAGATTATGTTTAAATAAATTAACGAATAATATTAAAGTAGATAAGGTAGAGACGCATACTCCAATCTTATTGGGACTTATATATTCGAGCCGTTTGGGGTAGAAACAATAGGGCCATGGGGTCCGAGTGCCCACTTAGTTTTTCGAGACATCGCCAGGAGGTTGTTCGACTCCACACGTGACCAGAGGGTTGGCCTATTTTTTGGCCAAATAATCAGCATTGCCATACAACGTGGCAATGCTGCCAGCCTTTTGGGCACTTTTCCTGTTGACAGCAATGCGGATGAATTTTTTGATGCCCTCTGATTATTTCCCCTCCTTTTTTATATACTTGTACATATTATTATTATTATTTTAAGACTGTTAGTTTTTAAATTATGTAAATAGTAAATAGTTAGCTATGAGTTATAATAATATATAATATAATTTTCAATAATATATTTAAAAATATTCAACAATTCAGGTAGAGACTAATATAAAGTTTATTTTAAAATTTCTAGTAGTTTTTCCGTGTCTGTTTAATTGAGATTTGACAAATATTCTTGTACAAGTAAATTACACCTATTATAGCTTAAACTATAAATCTTTAGCACTGTTGAACTGGTTATACAAGTAGGGTCCTAAAAATAAATGATGAATGAGATGAGGTGTTTTTATATAGACAGGTACCATCACCTATTACATATTGAAAATACCACTGAAACTAATTTTCATAGTAGAAATTTTAAGTAAACATCATTTCATAATATCAATTAATACCGGCTCATCATATACGGATTCGCAAAAAAAAAAAAAAAATCCGAAAACAAACATGAGAATTCGCCGACAAAAAGTAATTATAACGCGTGGTCGAACACGGAATATATTTCAATTAATATCGTGGAAGCAAGTACGTCCATCAATACATTTCAATTTAACTGGTCCGGTCTCTCTTGGTCGAAATTTCATGGAGCGGTAAGCACAGGCCGAAGTTGCCCGATTGCTTCTCGGCTGCTTCTCGGCTAGACCGGATTTTAAGTCCAATATAAGGACATGTGTAGTCTTTATTGGATGTAAGTGTTTTGAGAGATTTTGGGCAGTTTAATCCGAAGATAACTTGATGTGATTATTGCATACCTATTGTGGTATAGTAATTTTGTTGCATCGTCTTTACATATATAAAATAATAAATAATGATATTTTTTGTAATTAATGTGTGCATATATTGTAAAACAATCAATAATCAATCTAGAATATATTCTTGTTAATAGAAAGAAAGAAAGAAAATGCGTTTATTGGCATTACAAGAGAAAAAAAAAAACAAAAATACCTTAAAACTATAAAAAACAGAAAACAATGCTTATAATGCCAAAGGGCCTGAGCTCAGCATGATGTCAAATGATAACACGAGGTGTACCACCTGACGCTGACCTTCAGCTGCAGCCCACGAGTGCCATACGCTATAAACACATAGAGATGTCCGTTTTGAACAAATTAAAAGGATATATTATAGTTGAAAATATATAAAATAAATCATACAAAAACATATGAATTGTTGTGACGTACATATTAATATGGTGTGTGCATGTGTGTGTATTTTATGTTGTGATTATTGAAAAATTAAAATAAATACCCACAATCTGCGTATTACATTAAAATAATAAATTTATAAATAGAAATTAGACAGAATCGTGTGATTGCGTTGTTCTTCTGAACTACGAAACAGGGATTTTGATGCGATTTCCATCATCAGTTAGATCATAAGACACTAATAATTGACTAATATATGCCATGTAAACCTGATAAAATAAATGTTAAAACCGATACAATTGATTAAGTCACAAAAATGTATAAAATTATAAAAATAGCTAAAATAATACAAGGCAAAAGTTTGACAAAATGATAAAATGTATAAGATGATAAAAAAATGTTGTTTTATATGGCAGACATGTCGGCTCGAACATTTTGAAAATCTTCTTGTTGGTTTAATAAAAACACTTTTACTTTCAATTAGAAAGTCGAGCAACTTAATAATTAATCTTTGACGTTCAAACGTGTCTTTTATGTGTCTATTCGAAATAAAAGATTTGACTTTGACTCTGAATCAGTGGGGATTCGATGTCATTATTGCAGACCTAATCAAGCAATTCAATTAACTCTGGTCGATGTTACACGTTTTTAAAGCTGTCTATACCCAAAAAGATTCCGATCCTCAAAATTTTATGGGAACCCGTATACTACGAAAGAGTTAGTCCCTACGTCCGAAATCAATCTGAACTTGTTGGAATATTTTGCGTAGCTGTGCGTAGAAAATGAAAACAAATGCAATGACACTGGAAGTCGGCCATCTTGATGAAAATACGCATAGGTACCTACACCCAGTGTGCGTTCTAAATTCGTACGACAAGTGATGGACAAGGGGCAGGATACAATTTTATTAACAATTTTTTTGTGAGTGTACTATAGCTAAAGTTACACTTCTGCCTAACCCTCCGTGGTTTACAGGTGTGATGTTATGTTGATATGTCAGATTTTAGAGATTTTAGGTGCAGATTTTTTTTCTAGTATGGCAACTCGCGTTTGCAAATGTCCAAAATTGATGGTGAAAAAATTATAAGTTGGACCGCACCCAATAACGAATATCTAAACGGTGTCAGAGTTTAATTAATTTCAAATTCAATTTTCAATTCAAATAGCCTTTATTAGCAATATTAATCAAGTTTTAACAAATTTTTTAACAGACTTCAAAAAAAGGAGGGGGTTCTTAGTTCGTCGGAATCTTTTTTTTTCATGTGTGTTCCCCGATTACTCGAAGACGGCTGAACCGATTTGGAAAATTCTTTTTTGTTTAAAGGGTTTACATTCCAGGTAGTCCCGTTGTCGTCAGGTCAGGACCTGATGATGGGATCCTGGAGAAATCGAGGGAACTCTTCAATTACTATAGGCACACTTATAGCGATTTGGATATTTTTTATAGTAACTTGTTCATTTGCTCTCGGAAAGCACCATTTGGTGAAGTGGAACTGATGATGAAGACCACAGATAGCCATCGGAACTACTTAATAATAAGTATTTCACGGGTTGCCATTCGATTACTTTATAATGGTTGCTAAGCAAATATAATGCTCGTCACAATGCATATGGTGAAGTGGAGCTGATGGTGAAGTACCAGGAGAACTCCTCAACAATTAACGTCCCTGCATCGGGAAAAGCAATATTTTGCAAAAGAGAATATTTTGTAAAGGGTGATGAGCAGTTGTCGTTAGGCTATTGTAACTTAAAAAAAAATAACAAAAAGTGAAAAATAAAAAATTTAAAAGAAAAACCTACTTCCAAAAAAAACACTACAAAGTGAAAAATAACTTTAATTTCGGAAGTCTGTGGCAAAAACCTAAAAACCAGATCCAAAGACACCGACTTTCGAAATTAAAGTTATTTTTCACTTTGTAGTGTTTTTTTTTTTTGGAAGTCGGTTTGTTTTTCTTTTTGTTGCAAGAAAGTTTTTTTTTTAATTAAACGTTTAGATATCAGAATTCTCCGGATTGCTTTGCTCTTTAGCATAGGCCTCTCCAGGCTTTTCCATAGATCACGTGAGTTTAATAAATAACATAATATTATAATAACTATGACTGCCTCGTTCGTCTAGTGGTCGAAGCGCTACTGCTAAGCATGAAGTCCTGGGTTCGATTCCCAGGTCGGGCAAAGTGTTACTGGGTTTCTCTATTTGGAATATCTCAGTAGCAGCCGTCTGGATTGGTGCCCGGTTGATGGCAATACTCGCACCCTATTTCATGGGACTTAAACATAACTGGCGAAATGTGGGTGTACTAAAGTACACCTCTGCCTAACCCTCCGGGTAAAACAGGCGTGACGATATGTTAAATGTTATAATAATTACGACCTACTTTGATTATTAGACTAAAATGAAAACTCAGCGTTTCGAAATCAATTGCGGCGCTACATCAAATCAGTTATTAATTAAATATTTAAGCCTATGTTTAATTGACTTGAATTACTATATACTGATATTAATACTACTGTCATTAATTTTAGGCTAGTGTCGTATGGATAAGAACAAGGAGGGGCTTGTGGCTAAGTAATAATAGCCGCACGGGTTGATCGAGCAGGTTAAGCTACGCTTGCCGTGGTTGGTCCGTGGATACGTGACCATCTTTACATACCAAGACCCCTCCGTGTCTCGGAAAGCACGTTAAGCCGTTGACCCCGGCTGCATTCGTGGATTTTTGACAGTCGTTACGGGTCCTCAGAAGCCCGAAAGTCTGACAACCAGTCAAACCAAGGGGTATCGTATTTACATATTTATATATACTTTATTGTACACCAGATTATACATTACTTATAAACTATTAAACATACAATTGGCGGCCTTTTCGCATACTGCGATCTCTTCCAGGCAACCTTAGATTGGACAGTGATTTTCTTGACATTACATGGGGTTGTTCTTGGTGTCCATTGTATTACCCAGTAACTGAAAAAAGAAAGAAAATACGTTTATTTGCGGTAATCATGACGCAAAAAAAAGAACACAAACACAAAAAGAAACAAGTTGGGGGAAAATATGCGTCACATCCACGCAAAACGGCCATCGCTCAGCATAATGCTGCAAACCTATGCGAGACAGAGCCCCAGCGCTGGTTTTCAGCGACAGCCGGCGTTGACGTGATGACGTCAGCCGGTGCAACATACAATGTAATTTAAAAAAGAAACGAAATAAAAACAATATCTAAATCTAAAATGTTTATATAAGTACAATTTATGAAGAATGGCAACATTACGTTCCATCGGCATCGACTCACACGCCCGCGCGCCGCAGGATTTGTGTTATCTGTGCGCGCAGCTGTCAAAAAACTATTTGTTTGACTATCTTTTGACATACTGGTTACATAAATTAATTAGCATGGCGCATTGTGTAATGAATGTTGTAAGATGAGTAGTGGAGGTCAGATAGGCAGTCACTCCGTGTAAAATACTGATTTTCAGCTGTATCCGGTTAGACTGTAAGCCGACCCCAAAGTAGTTGGGAAAAGGCTCGGCAGATGATGATGTCGTATGCATAATAACAATAAATGAATTTAGTGTACCTTTGGCATCGTTAGAATGGACGACATCATAATCGTAATAAAAGGATAGCGTGCAATATTTTCGCTGTTAAGCGCAGGCCACAGTAGGACCGAAGCGAATTTCTTTTAGCTTCGGTCATGTGCCTACGTCATCTTTTCATACTTCGGTTGACACCGCGAACTAAACTGAAGCAGTTACAAGGTGAGGCCAAAGTAATGTCATAATGTGAGTTGGCGGCCATTTTGTTGGAAATTAAAAAATTGGGCTCTGTTTTCACGGAAAGTTTATTTAAAAGTGTATTTATGAAATTGAGTCGAAAAAATGGTATCGGTCAAATGACCTTCTGAGTACATTGGTGCTCGTTTTATGGCATTTTGAATTGTTGCTCGCTAAACAACCTCCAAATTGGTGACAATTCCTTCAATGTTGGTTTTCAAGACTTGCAAGGTTTGTGGTTTGATGTAGTAAGCGCGAGATTTCAAAGAGAGTCTGGCGCCGTCATATTTGGCCGACCAGTTTAAATCGCCGAAACATGAGATCACAAAGCCCGGAAATTGGTGTTACAAAATTACCATCGTTGCCTGAGCAGTGTGATTGTATGTATTGCTCCATTGCATTTTCAACTAATTCCTATCTGTCTACAACATAATGTATCAAATCACAATGACATTATGACGCCATTTGCAAAAATTATGCCACATTCACATTATGAGATTACTTTTGCCCCGCCCTGGGGGCCAACCACCACCTCTTAGCAGTATTATTTTAATGTTACGTCATTGTAAGAAAGAGATGGAGCTATACAGGACGTCTAGCTCCATCTCTTTCCCACACTCAAGTAAGATTAAAATAATACTGCGTTAAGAGGTGGTGGTCTAGCTCCTCTATGTGAAAAGGCGCTAGCTACATGAGCGAAGCTAAATGAACTTCGCTTCGTTCCCAGTGTGACCTGCGCTTCATTTTTACCTCTGATTAGGCAGCACTCTCAAAATCACAGTGATCTTTATATTGGTTGCAATAAAGTTACTGTAAGGTTGGTGCCGGAGCTAAAATGTCACCATAGAAAATGGTACCCACAGAACTTTTCCAGTTATTTTACAGAAAAACTGCAAACTACCAGCAGATTAACTGCGTAACACTCTTTCAATCTCAATCAGTAAGATTTTGAAGGAAATTGCTAATCCATTGCTTTATGTTTAAAACATTCGTCTGCTCAACAACGTAATGAATGTTGTTGAACTAACAAAATAAAAGTCATTGCCATTGTAAGTGTGGTCCGTAATAATTACCCCGAAGATATTGTACCATTGACAGAAATCTGTGTAGGTATAAATAAATAACATATAATTATAATATATTTATTTCAATAATAATTGATTACAATGATACACATGTCTTATAGCCTATATTTTCTGGGTTCAAATTAATTGGACATTTGTAGCCGAACTAGGCGAAAGCCTGTATTTCGGCTATCATCGCCATACCCTTCAAATAATAAACACTTAAAAATAACCATAATAAAAGAGGATGGACCCAATATCGAACCTTGAGGAACGCTCATTGCCATTTCAGACCCTAATGAGTTTACGCCGTTTACTTGAACTTTAACCTTTATATCTTTCAGGTATGATCTTAGTAAATCAAGAGCTGTATTTCTTTTCCCATAGTGCTCTAGTTGCAGCAGAAGTGTCTCATGGTTTTACCATAATAATAATAGGTGATGAGTACACACATGCAGTAGCTACTAGCTACAGGCAAGTATCTGACTTTTACTGACACATTTCAAAGGTGTCAGTAAAAGGCTCAGGTAAAAGGATTAACTCTAAAACATCAGTTTTCATTGGCCGTATATAATTTGTTGGTACATAAAACTTTTGAATTTTTTTGACACACATCCACTGATTTTTCCTTAGACCCTAGGTACACACACGTTTTTCTTGCCGTGTAAATCTACGGTTAATTCGCCGTATGTAGGCACGGTTGTCAGTGTTGTATGGATCACTATGGAAGTTTTATGACGATAGGGCGGCACTACGGTATGGCACTCGCCGTCTCCATATACCATAGAACCGTGCCTTCTAGATAGATAAATAAACCATTTATTCAGTGAACACAAAAGATATAGCACAACACACAAAATCCAATAAAATGGTAACAAATTACATGAATATACGTTATAAAAACAAGGTGCCAATACAAAAAAAAAAATACAAGGTCACACGATTTTTACAAAGGGCCTTATTCTCCTATTCATGAATTATACAGGGCTTTTTTTAATTAGCTACCTAAACTCCGCAGGCGGGGTGGGTTTAGATATCAAAGCCCAACACATTTGTGATGATAAACTGATATTTCAAGTGACTACAATAACTGCGGTCGATGATCCCACAAGAAAAATCATCAAATTTTTGTTTCTTTTTGTTTAATCATGTTTCGATAACGATAGTCATCGCGTCTGCGAATTTTAGCTAGCCAATAAAAAATAACCCTGTATATTATACAAGGTTATTTACAGTAAAAAAAATAACCCTGTATATTATACAGGGTTATTTTTTATTGCTACTACTTTTTTACTGCTAAGGCTAGCCTAAGCTACCCTGTATAATATACAGGGTTATTTTTTAACTGTAAATAACCCTGTATAATATACAGGGTTATTTTTTATTGGCTAGCTTAGGCTAGCCTTAGCAGTTTGAAAGAACAGTAGTAGGTACACAAACATGCTGTTGACAGCTCCTTGCAATAACTCATGCACCAGTGACTAAAAGAAATGGGTTAACTTTCCTGTGTTGATGTTCAGTTAAAACTTTGATTGATTAACTTTTTAGTGTATGATATGACACTAAAAACTTTGATCAATAAAATCGCAATCTCAGAATGGAGAATCTGATATTGCAATTTTATTGATCAAAATAATGTGAGATGTCGTTGATTATTTGTTTGAAAGATTGCATTTGTTTTCTTTGAATTTTCAACTATACAAGTTTGACTTAGTTTGGGAGTTCGTAGATCATCTATTGTATGCTGCTGTACAACCATCAAACACCATAAGAAATTGTACTTCATAGATTAATTGTTGTTGTACTGTGAGAGTGAAATAAATTTATTTATTTATATTTATTACATTATTTTATTCATGTTCTTTTGCTTAACCTACGGTTTCCTAGAAGAGCGGTGACCGTCATATTATAGCGACCGTCATAAAAATCTGTCATTTTCGCTTTGTATTTGAACATTTGCGCGATTCGACGGCGCGACGCGACTCTAATGAACTTTAATGACGTTTTCAAAGAAATTGTTCCACGAAAGTAGCGTCGCGCCTGTCTGCGGGAGCTATTATTATTATAGTGTTATTTAACGTATTGATTGGCATTATGACGACTGGTTTTGCTAGTCTAAATTCATACTCGTGCTGTCAAATATAAACAAAACTGTATCATAATGTGTAGTGAAGAAATAACACGTAAATGGGATGAGAGGTTCTCGAGTTATAAGCATTAACGACAGACAAGCAGACATGGGGACGTTGCGCTTAAAAATATTATTATGAAAAAACCACCTATCTACCAAAAAAAAAAAAAACACTACAAAATTAAACATGACTGTATTCGGAACTCGATGTCTTTCGTTTTGTATTTTCGTTTTTTGCCACCGACTTCCGAAATTAAAGTTATTTTTCACTTTGTAGTGTTTTTTTTGGAAGTCGGTTGTTTTATTTTTTCGGTAGCTTTTGCCCACTACTTTGCCCGCATGGATGTCAGAAAATATCCCACGGGAACGTACTACCGGGATTAAAAGTACTCTTTGTCTTAATCCTGGTAAACAATATATTTGTCCCGTAATACATTGGTTTCATATTACTCTATTTGTTTACGCGACGCAAGCCAGGGAAGCTCCCAGTCGGCATGATTTTTACCGACTTCTTCAACAGTCATCGTCATATTTCAGCCAATTTACACAAAACCTTAATTATACACTTAAACCTCCCTCATGAATCACTCCGTCCATTGGTGAAAACTGTATGAAAATTCGTTCTATAGTTTTAGAGTTTATCGCGTTCAGACAGATAGACAGAAGCGGCGGGGGATTTTGATTTTATAAAATATCTAGTCATATGTAGTGATGGAGTCAATAATGTCAATACACAAAGTAATACTACTAAAACTTTAATAATTATAGCAAAAAAATACAGCCATGTCCATATTACATTGTCTCTATCAGCGAAACACTGAAACATTAATTATAGTGCTCTTACAGCTTACAGCAGAACTTATTATATTTAATGATGTTCAAAATCAATTGTACATAATAGGGGCGTTCAATAAAAAATGAGAATGAATATGTTACAGGTAACTTTTAGTATTTTTTTTTTCGATATAGTCTCCTTTTAGTGTAACCTAGGAATACTTTTTTTTTCTAAACTTAAAATTCCCTTCCTAAAGAACTCTTCCGCCTGAGCACCTAAAAATTCCTGTACTGCAGCGATGACTGCTTCATCATCTTCAAATTTCTTTCCTCTCAGGCTTTCGACGTCGGAAATAGATAGAAATCACTAAGAGCAAGGTCTGGTGAATATGGAGGATGCTCAAGTATTTCAAAGCAAGCGTGTCAAATTGTAGGCATCGTAACGGCGGACTTGTTGGGGGGCGTTATCTTGATGAAACGAGACAATCTTTGCAAGTTTGCCTCGCCATTTCTCGCGGATTTCGTTGTGCAATTTCTGTTTTTTTTTCTGCATATAAAGTGCCCGTGACAGTAGATCCGTGATCGAGGTATTCAATCATTACTACACCTTGACTATCCCAGAAAAGAGAGCCCATGATCTAACCGGCAGAAGGAATCGCCTTAAATTTCTTAGGAGTTGGAGATGATGGTATTTTCCATGTCATAGACTGTAATTTTGTTTCAGGATCAAAATGGCGAAGCCACGTTTTGTTCATTGTTATAAATCGAGGCAAAAAACGATCAGGATCTTATTGCAACAGTTCCAAAGAGCCTCGGGATATATTCAGTCTTGTTTGTTTTTGCGCATCGGTAAGCATTCTGGGTACCCAACACGGATACTTTTTTCATCCCCAAGATACCATGCACACTACCTGTTGAAATCTTTGTTTTTTCAGTAATAAAACGCACTGTAACACGGCAATCTGCCAAAAACATTTTTTCGACTTATTTAACGATTCCTTCGGTTACTGCTGTCGTAGGGCGTCCCGAGCGACGGTCATCTTTGGTGGATGTTCGTCCACGTTTGAGTTCGGCGCACCAACGTGCAACTGTGGAATACGGCGGAGCATTTGCTCGTAATGTATCCCGTAAATCTTGATTGACTTGTTCCGTGGTAAAATTTTTCAAGCACATAATAATTAATATACTTAGTAACCGCGCGTACTTATTTTTTTTTTCCATTTTAGCCAAAATTCTACAACCAACCGCAAAAAACGAGTTCTATAATTAAAGAAAAAAGATATCAGTATATATTTTTTTAGTTATAGGTATAGCAGATATTCCAGCTTTACCAGCTAGTATTTACTTTTTATACTTCCAAAGAGTTTGTACCGTATTCTCCTTTTTTATTGAACGCTCCTATAGGCCTACGTTACGTTATGTTCTTGTTGAGTATATTTACAAACAAAAGCAGGGCAAATACTTTAAATAAAGAACATACCGGCAAAATAGAAATTATTTTCATTGTAGGTAGTTATAAAATTCTTACTAATTAACCTAAAAATCTACTTGAATATAATACCGGTCAGGTTACAAACATTAAAGCAGTGTGCATACTAGAGGCAAAACAGTTTTGTCTGCTTTTGGCAAAACATGTCTGTCTTGCTTCACGAAAAAACTCAGTTTTGTTGTGAGAGTACGCGACTTCTTTAGTTTCATTGAGTATTTATAGTCTGTCTTACGGCATCTCAACTCTAGTCTACGAAAAAAAAAAGTAACAATCAATGCCAAACGAAAATTTAATGAATGGGCTACTGCTGGCATTAGAAAAAGCAGCGTTATTTGATACAATTTGTACCACGAGAAATCATTGTCTTCTGATCAAGCCCTTCATAGTTATGTCAGAAACTATTTTATGATATTCAAAAGAGTCTGCGCTCAAGCTAAATCGACATTAATAAGTAACAAAATTAGTATAAATAAAAACTGTGTGGCAGATAATTAACAAAGAAACTGGAAACACAAAACAGCGAGATCAGAATGAATTGTCTTTAAAAATTCATAATGAAACCATTTAAACACGAGAAAATTTATTTATCAACATCCCAATCGAGGTTGCGAAATCTCGCCCCCATCATCTACATTAGCTGAATACCTTCTCAAAGAAACCTTCAGTAAGGACTTCCCAAGTTTTGAAATCAAGCCCATTTCTATTGCCACAATTAAAAAAAAACATTCAAAGTCAATAAAGTCATAAAAAACAATAAAGACTTATGGGGGATTTCTGTTAAGGCTATTGGAGATATCATTGACACGATTGCTGCTGTCCTAACAGGCATCAATGTTTAGACAGCGGTAGGTTTCCTGATATAATGAAACATAGTAAAGAAGAAGTACCAATTTTCAAATCGGGTAGTAAGAGTGATCCCTCTAACTGTAGACCTATATCTGTGCTACCAGCACTAATAAGATTAATAATATTAACAGCCAATGGCCTGATAGCCGAAAGCCTCGACCAACATCTCTCGAGGCTCTCGTTAGGCGGTTGGATGAAGAGCCTGATTCAGAAGGCAGTACTCCTTGACACGGCTCGTATTGTGAGGAGGTTCCTGTCTCTGCAGCCCTAAGCACCGGTAGCTTGGACCCTGCTGCCGATACCGGTGGAACTCTATTTTATATTTTTAAATGTTTTTTTATATCGTTTTATTTTAAGAAATATTTAAAAATGTAAATAAATAAGAATGAAAAATCAATAAACGTCATAATCATAAGTTTCTTGATCCAAAGCTATACATAGACACAGGTTGTATACTAGTTACATGCTAAAACTTAATCAACTAACAATGGACACAAGGGGAGAAAAATAATTGTCTATATTTAACAAAAAATTAAATCCTGTCTTCTAAACTAGGGATGGCCTGTATCTTAGGAGACAGTAATTCGATCGAGCTGAACTGTAGATTAATGATGGACCTTAGGTTTTGAGTGTCGATGTTACTCTATCATAGGACAAAAATGTGAGTTAGCTGAGTAAGTAATTTTAGATTTATTTAAGCATGGATGAAGGGATGCAGGTATTGAGAAAGAGTGGGGGTGTGGATGGAAGAGAGGTGTGTGTTCAAATTCGTGAGTGTAACGCTAGTTGTGTTGTATGGGTGTATTTGTTGTGTGTTATGAGGTGTTTGTTTGTGTTTTGTGTTCCTATTTAATAGTAATTTGTTAAGCGGTGTATGCCAGTAGAGATTCGGTGTTATTGTAGTCCTGTTGTATGAGCCAGTCTGTGATTTTAGATTTGATATTGAATTTATTTAAGTTTATTATGTTTAATTTATTTTGTATAATTGTATATACATGAATACTTAACACATGGTAATGGTGTTTTGCAAACAAGGCTTTGTGCTGTACACCAGAGAGGACATATGTTCGCTTCCTTGGGTCAGGTAGGGGTAGGCAGTCATGTACTCTGAGGACAGTTCGAAGAACAAACAGCTGACGTACCGTCAGAACTTTGCAGTCAGAACAGAGTTGTGCTGTGTGGTATCTAAACGGTTTCCTGGTCACATAACCTTAGGTACAGCTCTTTGAGCTCTCTCTGCTCTGAGAATAAGTCTTCGCTGCTCCACCCTACACAGAAGCAATATCCGAGGATCGACTGGCACAAAGTGAGGTAAACCATCTTGAGAATGTTAAAATCAGTCGATTCTCGCGGAGATTTAAAGATGTGTATCAGACGGATAGGTCGAGTAGTTAGAGTACCAAGCTGTTTATCCCATCTTTATCCCTCATCTATATGCACCCCCAAATACTTTACGTTGATAGTTCTAACAATGGAAGCACAAGAGCACGACATCAGCCGATTTTGTCACGAGTGAGCTGTAATTGAAAAACTATTCAAGCGTAGAGCGTTAGGTCGGATCGCAAAGGGTATATAATAGGTTTAATCCAGGTTTAGCGTCAGCAAGTTTAGATTAAGCCAGGTCATCACGGAAGTTAGTGCAGATTCAGCCCCAGTTTGCACATCGTCCCACGTAGGCCCGTGAATTAAAATCGCATTGAGTAAAATATATGAAAAAATCATACTAGACTAGTTGTTGTCATATTTTAATTCAAATGGAATTTTACATAGTCGCCAGTTTGGTTTCATGAAAAGTAGGTCGACGATTGACGCAGGAGTAAAACTCATCAGTCACATTTTAGAATTCTAAGAGAATTCCCAGGATTCAATTGGCATTTTCTGTGACCTCTCTAAAGCATTTGACTGCGTTGACTACAATACACTGATCTGTAAATTACACCACTATGGAATTCGTGGACAAGCTACTGATCTTGTTCTTTCGTATTGTCAAACAGGCAGCAAAATGTAAACGTTAACGGGGCGACTTCTTCGGGATCTCTAGTTAAGATGGGCGTGCTTCAAGGTTCCATTATTTGCCCTGTTCTATTTCTAGTTTAAAAATGACCTTCCTTACATGATGGCTAACTTACCGTATATAATTCTATTAGCTGATGACACTTCGCTTATTTTTAAAGTAAACAGAAAAGATACGGACGTCTTACATGACTACGATAGACAGGCTGTTCTTTCGAAACGGTTTGCAGCTAATCTTTTACTTAATGCGAACAAAACTAAATGACTTAAGTTCTCATTACCAAATGCACCCCAAGTGGATCTAAACATAAAACTTGATGGGTAGAAACTAGATGCTATTACTGAAACGGTATTTATCGGTATTACTCTAGATTCTAAATTGCAATGGGGCGCCCACATTAGAGCTATTTCAGGTAGATTAAGTACAACTGCATATGCAGTAAGAAAAATAAGGCAGTTGACTGATATAGCCACAGCTAATAGATTGCTTATTTCCTCAGTATTATTTATGTCTTATGGCGTTCTACTGTGGGGATCGGCAGCTGACGTAGATTTAATTTTCATTTTATAAAAAGGGCAACCCGCGCAATCTATAAAATAGGTCCTCGTGAGTCTCTTAGAAACAAATTCATAGAAATTAATATCTTTGTATTAATAACTTTGCCGTCCCTTTATATCTTAGAAAGTATTTTGTATGTTCGCAAAAACTTAGGACTTTCAAAATAGGAAGCGATTTCCATAGTATAAATACGCGTAGTCAACATGAAATTCTGATACCCAAGATTAACAAGCAAGTCATTTCTTGTTAACACTATCCGCTTTTATAACAAGTTGCCAAAGTCGGTTACAGAACTTAGAGATGGAAAGTTCAAAACCTACATCAAACGTGTCCTTATCAAAAAAGCATATTATAAGATTAAAGACTACGTTGAAGACAGGGAAGTTTGGTGATAATTCCTTCTGCACATGTGGCTTTCCTGGTACCTCATTAACAGCATAAAGAAGTACAATAAACGGCTATTAACTGCTCCCAAATTACGATGCTTATTTCTATTTTATTTTTTTTACATACTTTATTTATTTATTTAAACTTTTCACACTTAAAAAAGTACAAAGGCGGACTTAATGCCTTAGGCATTCTCTACCAGTCAACCAAGGATGGTGAAGAGATGAGATGGCAGGTGCTCTGTTAGACATGGAACAATTTGTATATAAATAAGTTATAAACTGACTTTCATGACAATTTTTTTCATTATTTAACATAACTTTTTTGTGGGAAATCATCAAATGACTTCTCACGATCTAGGTGGAGCGAGAGGGCGTGTCAGACTTTTACTGACTAAAACCCACCCGTGTTCCTTCAGTTGCCTGTGCCAGGGGCCAGAGTAACTCGGTCAAACATCCCGACCCTGGCTGATTATTTTACTTCCTACAATTCTAATTTCTACTATTTATAGTGGCTTTTGTGAACAGGATATTAATTCAGATTTGTAACAGTTGCAATCATGTCATTTGGTTTACATTAGTTTTATTATTTTATTTCCCTTTTAAATAGATTCTTTTTTATTTAGTGAATGTGAAATATAGGCTTAATAGACTGTAGATTTGTAGACCATTTTCTATTTTGTTAAGTACCTTGTACTTGCTGACAGGCCTACACTGTCCTCCCATACCTGTTAACACTGTAATTTGATAACATTGTAAAAGCCAATTATTTTTAAAAAAGTAACCGTGGAGTTTCTTGCCGGTTCTTCTCCATAAGAAACGACTAATTGAAACCGTGCACCAGTGGCACAGCTACAATTATCATTAGAGGGCAGTCGAAGAAAAAAAATTTTCAGTTCTCATAAACTCACACAAAAACGGTAGGTTTTTAATTTTATGATGTATTAAACTGGTATTAAATATAATTATGTAATATGATGTGATACACAGTTACACACACAGGTGTACCATATTATTTGGCAACAGTAGACATTAAGAAAAGTGGTTGTTCCGAAGGGAAGCCGATAGGAATCGGGTTGTATGAACGCTTCGCCCGTGCCGTGCACCTAGCTTCTGACGTTTCATAAGTGCCCATGTAGGCTAATTTTGCCTACGCACAGCGTAAGATAAGTTTATTTATTTTATTAGGTTCATCAACATTTGATTACACTGATACAAACACAATACACTTTTAAAAGTAAAATAACAGTGTATCAGTTATATATTAGGTAAAGAGTTGCTTGAAACAATGAAGCAGAGAAATAAGGTAACTTACTTATTTAATGTTTAAGCACTAATATTGATAAATTGGTAACATCGGTAAAAAGTTACATTTTAATGAAATTGAAATTCATGAAATTCTGTTTATAAATTATAAAATTGGTAAAGGTAATGTTAATGTTGTAGTTAACTTTGTATACAAAATGAAAGTCAAACAAAATCTTCCTCGTCAACACTAACTATTGAAATCACACCCACATAGAAAAGAATAAAATTGAATACTCTTTATTAAGTACACCATACGAATTACAGATATAAATGAAGAATTATTACATAGGGTGACACAATGGGCGGTCTTATGGCTAAAAACGATCTTTTAAAGACAACCTTTGGATGGATTCCAATTGTCTTTCGCACACACATACATTTTAATGTAAAAGTCATTATAAAGGCATATATTACACGCTTATAAAACAACCATACCCCTCATATAACCACCCACCCTCCAACACCATCATTCAATACAACATTAAAAGTCGTTTCCCTAACACAGATGGACAGCTTCCCGACTCGCTCGGAATGGTTCACGCCATTATATTTACGATGAATCTGGATGACAAATATTATGATAATAGCTCCTTAGATAAATGATGGTTTTTATTTCCGTGGGAGGATCTAAATTTTGAATTATGTCGTTTTAGATTTGTTTTTGTATTAGATTAACTTAAACTAGAAGGATTCTAAGAATTTGGGTTCGGCTTCAGGTTTCGGGTTATAAAACTTTAATTAGATCTGTATGTATGTTACAGTTAAAAAAAAATCGAATGATAAAAAAAAATAATGATGTTTTGACCGCTACGAAACAGTGTCAACTAAAGCTACTTTCACACTTATTATACCTCTGACAGCAGCAACCCAATGCCTTATCGTAACGAGAATATATAGATCATTGTGACTTTGACAGGCTTGTCAATTACCTCGACCAGCAACCTTATTGCGACGAGAATAAAGATCACTGAGATTTTGACAATGATGCGAAATTAAAGGTAAAAATATTGCGAACGGACTGTCATTGTTACCGTACTTGTCAAAATTATAAAACTGGGGAAGGCAACTGTCAGAATGGCGCTGTCGTAGCTAGTTCCCCAACACAAGCTATTAATAAGGCGCGACGTGGTTTTATTTTATTTTTGACTGTGACGAGACGGATGCGTTGTTGTGTTCCTAAATACTTTGAAATTGGAGTCCACCATTTCCCGAGAGACCCTAAAATTAGAAGATGGTGGCTTAAAACAATAAGTAGAAACATCTTGAAAAAGTGACCATGTGGAAACATTCATGGTTTTAAATTCTGACACTTCCCATGACAAATACTTGAATGAACACGAAGTGGAATGAATGAACGAAATATCCAATTTAGTGTAGGCCGTATGGGCTAGCTATGATCACGTCATCTACAATTAGCTTTGCCCTACCTTCCCCATTCATAGAACACAAAACTTACGATGAAATTTCAGTCAAATAAATTGTAAACACCCACCACAGATAACCACATATCGTTAGGTCCAAGCGTAGGCTTGATCCTTTCAGTACTACCTTGTTCCGGCCGAACCCAATAACGATCTGTCTTTTACTGAAAATATAAATACATATCGCTATCGTTGATGGTAGATAGTGTTAGCGTGCATTGACTTCCTGTCAATATTATCTGCAATTATAAACTGAACGGTGAACTTCCGGCTGTCAGAGAGACACCTTCGGCAGGAATAGCCGCAGGAGCGGACTAGCTTCGGAGGTTGATGTGATGTTGATGATTGTTGTTGTGTACCAACGTGTACAGGAAGGAGTTGACTATTAAATTGAGCGCTAGCAGAAGTGAGTCACGTTTTTATTTGTAGTCTGCAAGTATATTGCTTTTGGAAGGAATGGGGACGTGTGCGTTCGTATAACAGTATAGTTCTATATGTTCTTAAGTCAGGCCGGTAAGATTCCATAATATCCTATAGATTATTAGGACGTTAAAACCATATAGATAGATAGGTTTTCTATCTCCAGCATACCAAAACTGGTGACAGATAGGTAATTAGGTTCGGCCATAAGTCTCTTGTAACGAGTAACACAGCGGTTATTCATTAGTATTTTTGATTGATAAAGTCCTTCTAGGTTATGGCCAGAGTTAGACTAGCTGAAAAAATGCGACTATCATACTATTTGCTTGTATTTTCGTAATCCAGCTGTGAATTCTTGTAGTGAAGGGTGGGCGTTTTGGGGACTGTCTCCGTAATTTGGGCCACCAAGACCCAGCTATGCCTAGTTTGGGGCCCATGGCCACTTCTTCTGTGTTTTCTACTTGCTTTATTCTCAATTGTATTTTTCTTTTCTTTTTAATTTCAACTTGTGTGTGTGTCAATAAATTAAATTATTTATTTATTTATTGTGACGTTCAAAAAGTACTGGAGCTAGACCACCACCTCTTAAAGCAGTATTATTGTAATCTTACTTAATGTAACTTATTTATTTATTTAATACTTCATGCACAGAAAAGTACAGAGGCGGACTTAATGCCATAGGCATTTTCTACCAGTCAACCTTTGGTCAGTGTGAGAAAGAGATGGAGCTATACAGGATGTCTAGCTCCATCTCTTTCCCACACTGAAGTAACATTAAAATAATACTGCTTTAAGAGGTGGTGGTTAGCCCCCTGATTCTCAGCTTAGTTAGAATAAATAACTTTTTATTTTGATTTTGCAATGTGTGGACATAAAAAGAATTAACGATCTCCTCGCTAGATAATCTTATTCATTTCATCTTTGTGACCTCACAAAGGTACAGTTAGACAAGAAAATATATCCGCGTCCTGTCATTATAATGTTCTCTATGGTCCTGCCATAGTGTAACCCCCCACAGAAGTATCAAAGCTTCTTAAATTACTACCGCGCTTTGTCGTAGTGCACCTGTCATTGCGTGTTTAAAAGCTTTCTCTCTTTTGTTACAGCTTTAGGTTTTCTGAAGATAGGCGATCGTTGCTGAAGCGCATACTTTGACTGGGAGACCTGTAAACTGTCGTTCTCCGCATTTCCCATGAATAATATACTAAAAAAGTCAAACCATAATATCTCAAAGTCTGACACGTAGTCTAACTTCAGAATACCAGAGTATTAACCACATATTCAAATTCAAATTCAAATTCTTTATTGCAAACTAACCCCCTTAATCATAAACGCTGCTTAAAGTTAAGTAAAGTTTAACGACTGGTTTCCCATAGATTTTTTGACGTACGTTATGAATAAGAGGGTAACTGTACAGAATTTTGAAGTTGTTAACAATTAATTTGTTAATTAATGCTGAAATTGACCTTTTTGGCGCAGCCGTGACGTACACAGGTTGCTGTTAAAACTTATTGCACATTTTTTTTTTAATTTTACGTATTTTGTGTATAAATATTATTCTTTTATTACTTTAGCTCAGAACCACAAAACTTTAAGATGATCGAAACATATGTATCTTTAAAAACCATACCTTCTCAAAATCTAAGTCCCGACCTAGAAAACGTCTATTGAAAACAAGAACACCGTATAAAGTTTTAATCTCGGTGTTCTAAAGCAATACAAAGAGTATTGTCATACCAGACTCAAAGAAATAGTTTCGTGGTGCTAGCTCATCTTATTACACGTTCAGTGACGTAGCTGTAGAGATTTAGTTTGAAGTGACATGAATTAATATCGGTAGTGCTAAAGCTACTCTTTTATAATTTCTAACGTGACGGTATTATCGTGGACTTCTACGCTAACGTCGTAACATAATATTATTATGTTTGAAAATATAAAAACGCCCATTCTGTAAAGTTTACTTCAAAACTCACTCAACTTTTTTTTTTATTTTTTTTATTTGAGATAGGTTTGCTCTTGACTCGTCTAGGTCAGAGATGACAGGGACAAAGTCGACGATGGAGCGAGCTTACCCAGAAGAAGCCTGTTAACTCTCACTTTGAAGAGATCGGGGTTGTATGCGTTCGGAAACACAGACGCAGGCAGAGAGTTCCACTCATTTGCTGTGCGCATCACAAAAGACATTTGGAAACGCTTAGTGCGAATTGGTGGAATAGCAACTAGGTAGGGATGGTAACCTGCAGTGCATCTAGATGTCCGATGGTAGAAGGGGGCAGGCGGAATGAGGTCGTGGAGTTCTCGAGCACACTCACCGAAGTACAATCTGCAGAAGACCGACAAGCAGGCAACCTTGCGGCGATGAGCCAAGCTGTGAAGTTTGGCATCCACCAGTCTTACGTCGCCAATGAGCCTAGAGTATTTAGCTGAGCTGACCGCATACGATTTGAAAGCGTTTGTTTTCAGATTTAGTCATCGCGGATTTATACTCACTGTTTTATCAACAGTGAAAACATAATTTGACAACTGGCTTAACCATACGTATACGAAAATGGGTTCAATGAATAGAATTTGACGTGACAAAAATCTCTTCACTAAAGATAGGTAAAACTTTTGAATTTCATGCTTTTACCTCATTAAAGATAACGATATTATATATTGTAAAAACAAGAGGAAAGTTATAAAACGTAGCCACAATGTTTAGCCAATCATGGCGTACGGACCTACCGGAGGCCATGATTGGCCACTACAAATATTGTGAATGACCCAGATAGTTTTTGCATAATTATTAAACGTTAGATCTTCAATTCTAATACACAGGCAATTCAATGTAACAGTTACAAATTTTTGTCAAATAGTAATTGCCAAAGTATTGCATCAATTTTATCTTTTGATTTTTTTTTAGTTCATTATTGATGTTTTTTTTTTCGTTCAACCTATGTTGTCCCACTGCTGGACAAAGGTCTCCCCCATACTTTTCCAATTTTCTTTGTGCTGTGCCTTTTCCGTCCAATCAGTAAGGTACGAGTCCAAATCATCACGCCAGCGTTTTTTAGGCCTGCCTCGGTGACGACGCCCGTCTTCTTCATTGATGTTATTTTGAAAAAAAATAAAATAAAAAAAAAATATTGTCGTATTTGTATATTTTAATTAAGATTTGCCGATATGACGGCAAACTATCGTATTCGTCAAATTATTGTACTCGTATTCTTGCAAATAAATAATAATATTCTATTCTATTATATTTCTTGTTCTGTTATGAAAACAATTAAGCTATAAGAATAGATGATCTACGCTATCTATTTTACCTCACTGATTCCATTCTCACCTGCCAATACCACATCCAGCAATCTTATACATAAACGCAGCAAGCCTTTACTTCAATCTGGCGTAAAAATCCGGACTCTTTCTATTCCACACATAGGGTGTTCACACAACCCACATAAGCTTTTTAGAGGCAAGCACGTTCGAGCAGAGCGCTTGCAGTGTTTGTAATAAAAAATGTTGCTTTAGATGCCCTCCAGACTGCAAGGTGCGATAAATGCCGTTAAATTGTTAATTTTCGAGCATTTCAAACGTTCAAGCAACACGCTGACTGGCTTATGCTTACTAAAGCATGAGCTGTTTTCAGAATTAAAATGACAGTTAATTTGTGAGAAAAGATTCGAAGAAGCATTTTCTTGAATAAGTTTTTAGTAATTCTTGGTTGAAGAAATAACAAGCAACCAAGCTCTAAAAGAATCACTATTTAATCACTACATAATTACGTATACAGATGAGTGAGTTATTATTATAAGATTTTATTCTGTGGTGTTTATAAATTTTTCTATGCATAAAAAAAACTAAAGCTGTTTTGAGAAGTGCTAACTTTAGTAAAAGTGCAACCGTCGTTTGATTGACTGATTGACTGACAGCGCACTACCTAAACTATTGATATTATTAATTGATATTTTAATTTGTGACCTTAATTTAAATTCATTGAATTTTGAATGATTCCTAATTATTATTATTTTTATAGGTAATTTCTATTTGTGATAATTATGGCTTTTTACATTTAATGACTGCCTCGTTGGTCCAGTGGCCGCAACCGCTACTGCTGAGCGTGAGGTCCTGGGTTCGATTCCCAGGTCGAGTAAATTGTTATTGGGTTTTTCCATCTGGAATTTCTCAGTAGCAGCCTGGAGTCTGGATTTGTGCCCAGTTGATGGCAATAGGCTCGCTCTTAAACATAACTGGCGAAATGTAGGTGTACTACAGGTGCGCCTCTGTTCAACCCTTCGGGGAATCAAGGCGTGATGTTATGTTATGTTACATTTAATTTGTGTGTGATCTTATTTATTTTAAATCAAATTCATTCTTTCTAAAGATTTCTACAAGTATAATTGTACATACGTATATATTACCACATATTCAAATGTGATATTATTTTATTCAATTTTTTAATGATAACAATATTTTAATCCCTATTTACTTTATTTTGAATCATGCTAATACCCATATTTTATCTAATTGTTGTGCAGTGTTATAATATGAAGATTTTAATTTAAACCACTAAAGACAGAAAAATAAGTAAGTAGTTATATTCTTGAGAGAGTAAAGTACCTACAGAGGTGTTAATTGATTCTTCAGAACTCCACTCTGAGTGGGTCAAGGGTCTTCAAATTTGTTTGTGAACAAAGTCAAATCAAGAGCAACTGCTCGTAAAATTACATAGCTACAGTTCTGTAGCTATGAAACTTTCATTAAAGTTATTTAGTCATGGCGCACACTATGCGACATGCGGTTGCAACGGTTCGGCGAGCAGACGCAACGACAGGCTGCGGCCGACAATTTTCATAATTATACATATAAGGTGGAACAGGACGATTGACATTCCTTTAAACCACGTAAAGAGAATCCTGTTATGTTCTGTTGTTACCTGTATACAAAAAATCAATCAATTAAAATCATTGAATACTTTAGCCACAGGAAATTATTTTTCATTTTCTTATTTTTGAATATTTTTGTTTTATTTTTGTAAATTATTACGGACTCATATCGTATATCACGTTAAAAAATAAGAAAATGAAAAATAATTTCCTGTGGCTAAAGTATTCATTAGATTTGATTGATTTTTTATATACGGGTAAAGAATATGAAATTCTTTATGTGGTTTAAAGGTATGTCGATCTTCCTGTTCCACTTAGTATTTTATTCCAAGCTCCGCACACTTGGCGTGGAGTTGCAATGTTGCAACAACAGGCTAGGGGAGTCGTCGTACCTGTCGCAGCAACTGGGCGCACGATGGTCGCGCAAGCCTGACGATCGTCGCATGCGACAGATCAGTGTCAGTCTTCGCGTAATAAGCACCAGGGCAACTGCAACTAGAGACTCCATATTCGCTCACAAGATGAACAATACGACCGACTCTTTCGAATTCTCAAAGAGAATAATCGCTTTCTACAAAAAGCCCGTCGTAACGACAGCTCTTCGTCTAGTCACAGCGACAAAATGCAGATGAAAACGACAACTCTGTGACTTGTTGTAGCAACTTGACAAAGCGACAAGACAGATAGTCGCATAGTTTGCGCTGGCACTTAATGTAGAAATACACTGTTATTAAGTATTACAGATTCGGCCATGTTTCTTCGCACGCTGCTTACGCTAATCTGAGGCACCCTTAACATCGCTATGAAGATACAGTTGTTACAAAATACTATATGTCTGTTACCTGCTTTATAAACATACTGTATGGAGCAGTGGCGAGCCTTGAAATTTCGTAGGAAGGAAGCCGAAGAAGAAATTGTTCAGTTACAAATAGTCATACAATAACGATTATCACGTTGTGGCGCCGGCTTATTTAGAACAATTTGTGTTGTTGTTGGAATATATACTATTTGGCAATCGAAGACATTACTGAATGTGCTATTTTTCTATGGTGGTAGGTGAAGTTACTCTTCCGATCCTCCAAAGGGAAGCCGGTAGGAATGGAGTTGTTAGCGCGCTTCGCCTCTGGTATGGAGGTAGCAAACTTTCTGGCTCCATGAATGTATTTTTAAACTTGAGCAAAAAGTTTTTTGTGTTCTTTGTAAAAGAGGATCTGAGTGCGAGGGAATAAGATGAGTTAAGTACTCCTCTTATTCCTTCGTCAAAGAATTGGTAACAAGCTAAAAACTTGTCCGTAATTATTACCAATAGGTATTTTTCTTACTGTCAACCAGCCTATTTTAAATCACCTTAAATATGTTTTCTTCGTTGACGATTTTTCAATTACAATTTCATAATGTAATTGAAACAATAATTGTTGAGCAAGTGGTGAGGTATGAAGGCGAACCTTCTAATTATACTACATGAATGTGTTACTAATTCCATTTAAGCCAGAATTCTATAATGTATCTCAATCCCAATCTTGATCCGCAGTCTTTGACGGCTGCTTGTGATTCGCCCTCAAAGACTCAGATTGACAAACTCGGTCGTTGATTGGTTACTGACAAGGATTGGGATCACGATTAGGATTGAGATATAGAAAGCAGCCGTTAGTGAGTACCTGCTTAAGAATTTAACCTGAACGGGGTTTGTGTACACTTTCATCAGATAAGTACTTTTGGAACAGACCATAAATGGTTATTGAATTTGATTTTCTGATGCCACCGCTCACTATTATAATCATCCACCAGCTCTTATAATTGGAAGTCTGTGCAATGTTTGTAATATACACAAATCTTAAATACAAGGTTGTCTTTAAAAGATCGCTCTTAGCGATAAGCCCGCCCATTGTGTCCCTTGTAAAATTTATACTTTATATCTACAATACAAGTGTACATAATAAACTAAACTATCTTCTATCTATCTATCTACAACATACAATCACTAACTACATAACTATACAAAAACAAAAGGACGCTTAGGCGTAGTACTTACTCGTCCGCATTGCTGTCATCCGGAAACGTGCCCAGAAGACTGGCAGCGTTGCCACGTTGAATGGCAATGCTAATTCTTTGGCCAAAGAACGAGCCAGCCCTCTGGTCACGCGAAGTGTTTACTAGTCAGCGAGAAATTTCCTTAAAAAGGAGACGCGCACTCGGGCCCCATGCTTTTTTTTTGTCTTTATCAGGGACCAAAATGAGCCATCCATTCTTCTAAAATTATTGAAAGATATCAATTTAATTCAATTCATTTTAATTCATCTTAAAAACCCAACTTAACATGACATGAATATTTTCTTACTTCATATTCACAATGAGCTACCTAAATAAGTTAAAAACAACTAAGTTTTCAGTACAAGTATACATATATTAAAACAAAGGATTGAACTTTAAACTTGGGAGGTGCTCAACTCGGCAAGTTTTGGGTTTGCGAACTTATAAAACTTAAATAAGAGGAATTAACATAACACCCGGTCTCTTGCCTTTTATAATTCTTGATTATTTTTTGTTTTCTTTTGCTAGCCTATTTTGTACCCCAATGCTGGGCAAAGGCCTCCCCTGTCATAACTGCTCTTGCCTTTCATAATTCTTGATGATTATTAAACCAAAACAATTTTTGGCAGTAAGGCTAATGATTCGCAGCACACAGTCAAGAAATTACAAATTAACTAAACCTAGAATGACTAAATCCTTAAGTCCTGAGTTGAGCTACACGATTACTGACAAATGCTTGCACTGACTGGACAGGTCCACTCAAATTTGTGTGGTTCTTTCCTCAAAAGACCATTTCAGACACGAATCTAAATATATGGTCCTCGCATGATTTGACCAAGATTATGTCTGGACTTTAAAAGAGACTGACCCCTGAGTTTGTTTCGTCATTCCTTCTCGGGGCTAGTCAAATACAGAATAAACAATTTTATTTCATTCCATTTAAAGGCGAATTTTACCAATGATAATGAACGCATTCAGCACAACTAAGCCGCGTTCAAGAGCGGTTAGTGTCAAAATTGCTATGGAATATTGACACTCTTGAACGCAGTTTAGAAGTTCTGATCGCGTTCAGTTTTATTGGTGAAATCCGCACATATTTAGACCTTTGAACCGAAACTTATTTGACACATAGAGGAATATAATATTAAAAAAGGGGTGGTAATGTGAAGTGGACGATGATCACCTAGAGACAATATTGTGAATCGCAACCATAGGTACCTAAGTACATAGTGCTATTTTATCATTTCTAACGTGACGATATTATCGTGGACAACCACGTTCACGTCCATCGTACTTACGTCCATCGTCCACGTATGGAAATACGTGCACATTATTACGATATCGTGGACGGAAATTTAAGAACATTTTCATTTATTTCCATACATTTTTCTTCCCTGTATAATCTTGATGTCGTGTCATGGACGTAACGTCCACGTTAATATTGCCACGCTAAAAATTACAAAAGCGCTCATTAGGATCGTAATAAATATAATAGTGCTGTTCTGTAAAGTTCACTTCATACCTGGAGCTAGACCACCACCTCTTAACGCAGTATTATTGTAATCTTGCTTCAGTTGGGAAAGAGATGGAGCTAGACGTCCCGTATAGCTCCATCTCTTTCTCACACTGAAGTAACATTAAAATAATACTGCTTTAAGAGGTGGTGGTTGGCTCCCAGAAAGCGAACTCATTTGTATTTTTTTTTTAAGTAACTCCTTCACAACTTGACACCATTTCCTAACGATGTTTAACCCTTCGTATGCCGTAGATCTACGTGAACGTAGATCTACGCGGGACACGATGGCTTTTTAATTGTTTACTGTAATTACCGGCGATACGAGTGGTTAAAGAATCAACACGATCACACTGCACAAAATAGTTTCACGCCAAAGACAACTCTATAAGTGATTGTATACTATTCTGCATACAGTGGAACCCAGTAATAAACTTAAAGACGAAATGCTGAGGTTTCAATTAAAACTTCACAATTGTTGGAGTTTCTGCCTTGGATTGTTGGACTTATATACGAAAGTTTAATATCGGAGTCTCGGTAAATGGTAATATTTTGCAGTCACCGAGGGAAGTAAATGATATTCTCGTTTGAAATTGTAATTTATTTATTTTGTTAGTTATTTTGATGAAGGGATTTCAGGTGGGTGGATGCCGTAAAGTATTAATGTATCTCATAGTTTGGTGCAAAAAATAAGTTTTTTTTTGTGTTTGTGTACGTGTTTGTATACCTATTGTTGCAGTAGTTTTTAAGCCTCGATGAGCCTGAATTCTGTTTTCAATGACATTGCTGTATTAATTTACATCCTAATATTTTTCTGCTAGTTTTACTCTTAATTTCGCTTCGCAGATTGTAAGAATCCTTATCTTAAGCTAGGAAAAAACGGTAAATTATGATAACCGTCATAAGTTCAGAACCCAGGTCGGCTACATCATGCCAGTGCAACTTCTCCAGGACAAAATCTACAGGGGCAACCAATCAGAAAATTGCCGTGATAATGAAGTTTATCTAGTCCCGTAGAAACGATTCAACTATCTTGAAAATAGGAACGAAATCAGCCAGTATGAGGAACAGGGTGTAAATTTCACTCATCCTCCATTGAAAAGGGAGGATCCTCCGACCAGATGGATGTTTGTGTCTGGTGAGCTATTGCCCGACGGCTGATGTCGGTACGTTGTATACGTATACAGGGTGTAAAGAACAGCCCTCCGCAAACCAACAGGGTGCATTCAGCTCCTTATTTTGAATCATACTCCATCGAAAATATTCTCAGGAAATTTTCATTTTTTTTTATCGTATTTTCAGTTACTATTCCTTTATTTCAATGTAAAATTACGTTCTCTGTACGCAGCATTCCATTTATGTAAATAAAAGAGCTAAAAACAAAAAATCAGCCATGGATGTTGAAATACTCGGCGGCCGAAGGCTCGCGTGGCGTTTCGCCACGGTAATGATACATTGCGTGTGAGGTAATAAAACAAGTCACATTTATTGGATTCCTATAACGTTCCTGAAATAATTTCATGTACCGGTTATCTTAGTATGATATACTGAATTCACCCCATCAGTCTGCGGAGGACTGTCCCTTACAGCCTGTTATACTAGTCGCACGGTGAACTCTGCGCGATGCAGGATTTTGCGTGACGTCAGTGTGATGCGCAGTTCGCATGCGGTGATGTCTTTACACCCTATTCCTCATGCCTTTATACTGGTGACCCCGAACATGAACGTCAGCGCAGCCTTCGTGCAACTACTACAGCGTGACGTCATCAGTATCACTTCCTCGAGCTTTCGAGCAGCGAGTCACACAGCACCCACGGCTTTAACGGGTATCCTGACCACCAGCGTGCAGCGACCGCGCATACCTGGTCATCACCCTCAGCCACATCAGCAACCTTGTCTTCTGCTGAAACTAGAGCACTATGGGATTAGAAGTAGCTTAGAGCTCTTGATTTATTAAGATTATACCTGAAAGATATAAAGGTTAAAGTTCAAGCAAACGGCGTAGACTTATTAGGGTCTGAAATGACAATGGGCGTTCCTCAAGGTTCGATATTGGGTCCATTCCTCTTTTTAGTTTATATTAATGATTTACCCCTATAGAGGCATGTGGAACAGGGAGTAAAGTTCACTTCTCCTCCATAGAAAAGGAAGGATCATCCGACCAGACGGGTGTTGTGTCAGGTGTGCTACTGCGTGACGTCAGTGTGATGCGTTCGTATGTCGCGATGTAGATATGTCGCCACATCACTCCCCTCCGGAGACCGGAGGTCGATAGTGGGCAGAGTCGTGTATCTTGCGATGCTTGCCAGGGCCAGTTGAGGTTCCAGTGAGTCGGAACTGGGTGCTGCATAGTTCACGGTGAGTCGGAACTGTCTGCGGAGATGCCCCCAGTGAGTCGGCGTGGCGCTGCGTTATGCTCCAGTGCGTCGGATGTGGTACAGCGCTGGGTTGAGGCTGACTGCTGGCGTCGACCAGGAGAGGTTTGAAGGACTCTGCTTGTTTGACCGGCCGAGAGTGCAGTGTGCTGTGCCAAGGTTGCTGATGTGGCTGAGGGTGATGACCAGGTATGCGCGGTCGCTGCATGCTGGTGGTCAGGATACCCGTTGAAGCCGTGGGTGCTGTGTGACTCGCTGCTGCTCGAAAGCTCGAGGAAGTGATACTGATGACGTCACGCTGTAGTAGTTGCACGAAGGCTGCGCTGACGTTCATGTTCGGGGTCACCAGTATAATGGCATGAGGAACAGGGTGTAAAGTACACTCATCCTCCATAGAAAAGAGAGGATCCTCCGACCAGACGGGTGTAGGTTCTGGATCTGGTAGGCTACTGCCCGACGATTGGTGTCGGGATGTTGTATATATGGTAGTCGCGCGGTAAACTCTGATTGCGCGATGCAGGATTTTGCGTGACGTCAGTGTGATGCGTTCGTATGTCGCGATGTAGATATGTCTCCACACCCCAATTACTTCAAAATCAACTGAAGATGGTGTTATTTGTAGATGACACATCATTCATCTTTAAAATAAACTGACGGTCACAAAATCTTGACGACCAGAATAACTATTGTTCAGGTCCAAGATTGGTTTACGGTGAATAATTTGGTACAAAATGAAAAAAAAAAACAATTGTATGAGAGTTAAATTACCTAATGTTAGAAGTAGCGAAGGTGACATCATATTGAATGGAGAAAAACTGGAATTTATTAATCAAATGGTTTACCTAGGAACCACGCTAGACGAAAAATTACAATGAGGACCTCATATAACATCTCTTGCGGGGCGGCTAAGCTCGACCGCTTATGCTGTTAGAAAGATAAGACAGTTAACAGATATAGAAACCGCACGATTGGTCTATTTTAGCTAGTTCATTATGTCGTATGGCATTTTACTGTGGGGTCGGGCTGCTGGCCTTGAATCCATCTTTATTTTGCAAAAGAGAGCTGTCAAGCCCATTTATAAACTACGTCACTGCGAATCTCTCAGGGAACTATTTAAAAGGATTAATATTATGACGGTACCTTGCCAATTCAATTATGAAAATATTATATTTATATGTAAAAAAATCTACATCTTTTTAATAAAATACGTGACAGACATAATTTTAATACTAGAAATAAAGATAAAATAGACCAACCATTTTTCAGATTATGTAAAGTACATACATCTTTTATGGGGTACTGTGTTACATGTTACAATGTTACTGTGTTGTTGTTATGTTGTGTTGTTATGTGTTGTTGCTGTGTTGTGTCACCTTGTGACATATTGCAATTATATGAAAGGAAATTTAAAACTCACATTAAAAGTACACTTTGTAAAAAAGCATATTACAAATTAGAGGATTATATTTTATTTTATTAATTTGAAGAAAACTTACAGCTATTACTATACACTATATCCAAGATAATAATGCTTGGAAACATGTTGGTCCTGCTCCATAAGATCATCTAGAGTCTAGACAAAATCGAACTGGTTGCTACTTAAATTATATAATTTATTATGTTTTATGACACTGATTTTATAGTCTGTGATTACCTACTTTGGCTCACACACTGACTTATTACTTGTTAAAATTTTAGGAAATTCATATAATGCTTGTGAATATGTGAGCACCGTGTATCTAACACATATTTAGTTTATCGGTTATTGCTTAATTTTGAATTGTTTACCTATTGTGGTATAGTAATTTCATTCTAGGTGCATCGTCTTCACATATAATTATATATATAATAAATGTATGTACATACAAAATAATGTAAAACATTTTAAAAGAGTAACGGTGGAGTTTCTTGCCCATTCTTCTCTACAGGAATCTATTTTTTGAAAGGGGCGACTAGAATAAGTTTTGACGTTCAAAAGTGCCTTATATGTGCCTATTTTGAATTTAATGATTAACTTTGACTTTGAATCTAGCTAACCAACATACCCGATATATTCACTAACTGCCAAAAAACCATCTGATTTACCATAACTCCATTACGCCTAAACACCGCAAACTTACAACCTATTTCTCTTCACAAAACCGTCAGAACACCGTGAAAGCACAAAATCCATAAAGTTATCTTCCCATAAACAAAATAAAACACACCATTAATATGGCTAAATAACAGAATATACAAGCAATTTCACGGGTGGATCTCTGAAAACGAAATATGATCTTACTTCAGAAAGACACGTTCCTGACAAGGTCGAACGCATAAGAAACATCGCCTAGAACAAAGGAATACAGAATGGAAAATTATGTTTAGATTTCAACAATTTGTGGGGTTAATTAGCTTGGCTTAGGTATTTTGTTGAGTGTGATTGTAAGAGTTAAAAAAGTCTTGGTAGATTGAGACACGTACAAGATATAAAGGCTCCTGCAAACAGGCGCGCCACAAAGGCACCGCGTGTCGCACGACGAGCGGTGCCTTTGTGTCGCGTCGCGTGTTGCGCCTGTCTGCAGGAGCCTTAATGGAAATCACGCTTGCATCGCCTAGAACAAAAGAATATACTAGGAATGGAAAATTAAAAACTCAAAAAACTCAAAACTCAAAGCATTTATTTCAATTAAACCAATTACAGGCACTTTTGAATTGTTAAAGAGTCAGTCAGTTAGTCAGAAAATTGAAGCTAGTCGCCCATTCCAAAACGTAGATCTCTATGGAGAAGAATGGGCAAGAAACTCCATGGACACTCTTTTAAATCAAAATTGTTACAAAATCCTGGGTAGGTACATTGTTATTGTTCTTGTTGCTTCTATATGTGAGAACAATGTAAAAAATTGATAATTAAAACAATTTAAAATATAAGATTAAAAATAAGCCCTGGCAGCTAAGAGATGACCAGTCTCCACTGACGGCGCCCGTTCACGAACATGACGCGTGGATCAGCACCATCCAGCTCAACCATTTTGTAGGGAACCGAATGATCCAACACACGCGCCACCATCAGCGAGACATTTAAGTGAGCATGACATACTCTCAACTGCCATACTCTTTCAAGTCAACATACCTACATCATAACATAAAACCGCTCCATGGTACATGGTATTATGTTTAGATTTCAACAATTTGTGGGGTTAATTAGCTTGGCTTAGGTATTTTGTTGAGTGTAATTGTAAAAGTTAAAAAAGTCTTGGTAGATTGAGACACGTACAAGATATAAAGGCTCCTGCAAACAGGCGCGACACACGACGCGACACAAAGGCACCGCGTGTCGCGCGACGAGCGGTGTCTTCGTGTCGCGTCACGTGTCACGCCTGTCTGCAGGAGCCTTAATGGAAATCGCGCTTGTACCACAATTACTAAAAAATTAAAACTTCGTTGGAGTTAGAGACAAAACGATGTTTTAAATCTGTTTAGCGTTAAACGCAGTATTTCTATCATTCAACATAATTTGTTTCATAATAATAAACGGCTTGGTACGTGACGATGGGAAGAGACCAGACGGCATTACGTTGTTGCCTTGGAAGGTGGGTAGACCTCTGGTGTGGGACGCGACCTGTGTCGACACCCTTGCGCCATCTCATGTTCCAAGCACGGCGTGCTGTGCTGGCACCGCTGCTGTTGCTGATGAGACCCTAAAGCGGCGCAAATATTCTTTGGCCAAAGAATTAGCATTGCCATTCAACTTGGCAATGCTGCCAGTCTTCTGGGCACGTTTCCGGATGACAGCGATGCGGACGAGTACTTCGACACTTATGTTTCCTTTTGTTTTGTATATTTATTTGTATAGTTAGTTAGTTCGTTACTTAGTAATTGTATATTGTATTTAAGATTTGAGAAAATAATAAACGAATTTCAATAAAGCGCTTGAGAGCAAAGCTAACCAATATTTCGTTCTCTGAAAAAAACCTTTACATTTTAAAGGTATTTTTGTGTTATTATTTAACATCTTTTTTGAGGGGGCTTATGGCTCAATAATAACAACCGCACGGGTCGATCCATCAGGTCAAGCTACGCTTGCCGCGGTTGGTCCGTGGATGGGTGACCATCTTTACATATCAAGACCCCTCCGTGCCTCGGAAAGCACGTTAAGCCGTTGGTCCCTGCCATTCGTGGATTTTTGACAGTCGTTACTGGTCGTCAGAAGCCCGAAATTCTGACAACCAGTCTTACCAAGGGATATCGTATTACCCTGAAACTGGGTTGTGGAGGTCAGATAGGCCATCGCTCCATGTAAAATACTGGTATTCAGCTGCATCCGGTTTGACTGGAAGCCGACCCCAATATAGTTAGGAAAAGGCTGGCAGATGATGATTTAACATCTTTTTTTTTGTTGGACAAGCATCGATCCTACTTAATAAATTCCTGGAAAAACATAATTTAATATTTCTGTTCACTTGTGACTTTTAACGATCATTTTATTCCCATTCACCAAATTATCATCCAACCCATTCGATCTAGATATAGCAAAACATTTGCTATCTTTCACGAGCTATAAAGGGACCGTTCATCGTGTATTGCCAGCTTAATAATAATAAAAATCTGGAAATAAATCGTATGCCAATACATTTTCATCTCTATTCGCATTATTTTCACGTATTCAAAATATATCTAATTTGTAATCACACTAAAACCTATTGAACTGAATAAAAGCGAACAATATTCTCAATCTGGAAGAAAAGAGATGTTCGTATAAATTGTTCTGTAAAAAATCTCACAGTTTGGTAAGATAACGACTACTTCAAGTAATATATTGCAATCATTGTAATAGCCAGCGTATTATATAGGGTGTGAAAAAGGTTCTATTGAGATTTTTAGTAGGGTTTCAGTCCAAGATAAAATTTTACTCACATTGAAATGACGATTAGAGCAAGTTTTCTCGAACTAACATTGATAAATGATTTTATTTCTGTAAGTAGGTTTATACAAACACTTTTACACGTCAAACATTTTTTTTTAAACTAGATGAAGCCGGCGTTTCCTATCTGACTACTCTGAGAAGAAAGGCCGAAACAAACTCAGAGGTCACAGTCTCTTTTAAAGTCCAGACATAATCTTGAAAAAAAATCAGCTGTTTCATACATTTTGGTCGAGTAGATATTGAACTTTTGTATGAATCAGCTGATTTTTTCTTCGTGATTTCAGAGTTGGTCCCATAGTAAAAGTTGTTCATATTCATGGGTAGAATACCCAGCGAAAATTTGGATGGTGATTTAAAAAATGCCCTGTATATATATATATAAATTACAACTCGTGCCGCTCATGTTGTGACTGCTTCGTTGGTCTAGTGCCTTAGTTCCCAAAGTGGTCCAAATGGACCCCCAGGGGTCAATGTAGCCGACGCAAACCATAGTTAGATCTAATCTTCACATTTTTTGTCGAGTTTTGGGAATATGGTAGAAATGTAGCTGCAGGGGGTCCACCGGAACCAGCTAAATTTTGAAAATGGTCTATGAGAAAAAAGTCTGGGAACCTCTGGTCTAGTGGTTGCAAGCGCTACTGCTGAGCATGAGTTCCTGGGTTAAATTGCCAGGTCGGGCAAAGTGTTATTGGATTTTTTTCTAAATGGAATTTTTCAGTAGCAGCCCGGAGTCTGGATTTGTGCCAGGTTTGTGGCAATAGGCTGGCCCCCTATTACATGGAACTTAAAAATAACTGGCGATTTGTGGATGTACTATAAGTACACCTCTGCCCAACCCTTAGGGGATTACAGGCGTGATTTTATGGTATGTAACAAGAACCATTACCAAAAATCAGAACCAAACTTTTTCTAACACCCTGTATTATTATGTAGCTTCTAAGGAAAACGTTAAAAAGGCGTACAGCGCCCGATTTAAAACGTTTCCCGTGTAAGCTTTTAATAGAAGGAAAAGTAGTGGGTATTATAAGCCACTTATAGGAAAGTTGGTTTTCAATTTGGTTTCTTACTTATCTTAGGGTCGTTTTCTTGGAAAAAACAGGGTCAGCAGCCGATATTCTATTTTGTAAAAATCTTACCGTGAAAATGAAGGTGAAGTGAGCTTGAAGTGAACTGTCAGTAGTGTCAATCTCTAGCATCGGGTGGAATGACAGCTCACTTCAAGCTCACTTCACTTGAGTTTTCAGGGTGATATTTTTACAGAATAAACCGGCTGATGATAGAAAGAAAATAAAGAAAATACGTTCATTTGCGGTAAACTTGACGCAAAGAAAGAACACAAACACAAAAAAAGAAACAAATTGGGGGAAAATATGCGTGACATCCACGCAAAACGGCACGGCACGGCATAATGCTGCGACCCTATACGAGACAGAGCCCCAGCGCTGGTTTTCAGCGACAGCCGGCGTTCACATGATGACGTCGGCCGGTGCAAAATAATAAATAGAATAAACACATAATACTTAATCAAATGTAGAGACTGACATACACTATTAACAGCTCACTTCAAGCTCACTTCACTTGAGTTCTTACGGTGAGATTTTTACATATACAGCGTTTAAGGGACAGCCCTCCGCAATCTAACAGGGTGCATTCAGCTCCTTATTTTGAATCATATTCCACCGGAAAATTTCTCAGGATTTTTTTTTTATATTTTTATCGTTTTTTGAGTTATGTCCTTTATTTCAAAGTAAAATTATATTCTTTGTACGCAGCAGAAGGCGTTCAGGGGGCCAACCACCACCTCTTAAAGCAATATTATTTTAATGTTACTTCAGTGTGAGAAAGAGATGGAGCTATACAGGACGTCTAGCTCCATCTCTTTCCCACACTCAAGTAAGATTAAAATAATACTGCGTTAAGAGGTGGTGGTCTAGCTCCTGTAGTTTCTGCCCCTTTGGGAAGAAGGCGTGAGTTTATGTATGTATGTCGATCGATAAGAGTCTAAGCTAAGATCTGGGTGAAATAAATTGTCAGGGATTTTTTTAGGTATTATGATGACGGGATGGTTAACGCCACCTATTAGCGACAAGCAATACTTACTATGAGGTAATATACAATACCTACTATGAGGTAATACAATACCTACTATGAGGTAATATAATGCCTTGCTAAGTCAATTTAAAAAAGTTAAAAAACCGACCAAGTGC
Source organism: Fissipunctia ypsillon (assembly GCA_947568875.1). Taxonomy (NCBI): domain Eukaryota; kingdom Metazoa; phylum Arthropoda; class Insecta; order Lepidoptera; family Noctuidae; genus Fissipunctia; species Fissipunctia ypsillon. The sequence goes on from OX387659.1 coordinate 19,025,601, forward strand.
TTATCGGACTACGCACAATGAACGCAAAAAAAACTTAACATTGTAGTTGAAAAACATGTTCCCCATACATCGATATACCTACCGTTACGGCAGTCACGGTCAATTCTCCAACTGCAAAAGTAAGTTTGTAATCGCAAAAAAAAAAAAAAATTATGTGATAAAACTACAAATTAACGATTTTCGGATTTTTTCCTTTACTTGTGCTGTGGGACCTTGCTTCCTGCCAAATTTCATGATTCTAGGTCTGTTGACCTAATATCAAATACGTAGGTCTACGTTCCCTTGCAGCTAAATAATCAAGTTTCTAAGTCAACGCAATAAAAAATACGGCCATTTATGTGACATATTTTCATTCTCGCAGATAAATCAAAACCTATAGGGTGCTTTCTGTTATACGTCTCCGCGTTCCTGAGAAAAAGGGTTTTGATAGACTGACAGACAGACAGACGGATAACGAAGTGATCCTATAAGGCTTCCGTTTTTTTTTCCTTTTGAGGTGCGGAACCCTAAACAGTACCGCAGTAACTCAGTACTACTCTTTATAAGCAGTAATAGGATTGTTAGGACCCTAGTCTTCCATCAAGAGCTCTCTGTAAGCTAAGAAACTTTCATCATTCTCCTGCTTTTATTGCAATTTATTTTTGGCAGAACATTCTCCTTCCATACTTCTCTATTGGTCGTCATCTCAGTGGTCACTCCCTTTCTAGCCATATTATCTTTCACACAGTCCATCTATCGTTTCCTTGATCTTTCCTTACTCTGTCAGCCATCTACATACATATACTCAAACTTTCCATATTCTAAGAAACTTCCAGGTTGTATAATAATGTACTATATCGTCCCCGTAGACCGAAAAGTCATTAAGTCGTAAAATCCTGTTTTGGGTTTATGGGAGTTAAAGTTTTTGAAAATATAAATCGTCATAATTTTGGCTTTCCCATTACATACCTTTATGTTTTTAGCTTTAGGTATTTTAAAGCAAATAATATAAAGTTTTATAAGAACTTGAGACTTCTGACTCCTCTTTTTAGACTTCGTGATTTTTCGCTCTACGAGGACGATAATATTGTATCTACGAGTATATCTGTACATATTATAAATTAAAGTTTTCATGACTGTTTTATACTAAATGTTTTAATAATAATATTTTAACTTTATTGCATTAGAGAATTAGAGAGCACAGACATAACACTCATCTAGAGTCTTGACTCACACTGATGGCTGCTGTCGCATAGACGACCCATAGACTAGCCCATCATAGATAATCATAAGAACAGTGACTACCTGTGTGACCACATTGTTCTTCTTAACTCATTATCTGCGTAGCCTTTTCCCAACTATGTTGGGGTCCGCTTCCAGTTTAACCAGATGTAGCTGAATACCAGTATTTTACATGGAGCGACTGCCTATCTGACTTCCACAACATAGTTACTGGGTAATACGATACCCCTGGTAAGACTGGTTGTCAGACTTTCGGGCTTCTGACGACCTGTAAGGACTGTCAAAGATCCATGAATGACAGCCGGGACCAATGGCTTAACCTGCTTTCCGAGGCAGGAGAGGTCTTAGTATGTAAAGATGGTCATCTATCCACGGACCAGCCGCGGCAAGCGTAGCTTAACCTAATAGATCGACCTGTGCGGCTGTTATTACTTAGCTAAAAGGCCCCTTTGTTCTTCTAAACTACGAAACAGATTTTTATGCGGATTTCACCATCATTTAGAGTATTTATTCCAGCATAACGTATTAATATTAAACGTACATATACAATAATAAAGAAATCTATGTTTTGTCAAGACGTACGAACTGTACGAACCAGAGGCGGGTTGCTAGTATGGATAATAAAATCTATACCTAAAATCCAAATAAAGGTCTCACAAAATACCAATACCCCATTAAAACCTGATACGATATTGTACACAACATTTTGGCTCCCAAGTTAAGTTCAGTATTATTCTGTGGAGAATCGATAAGCCATCGGATATCGGGGCTTGAAAGAAGACCCGTATGTGTAAGTCTGCACTACAGAATACTGCAGAAGGTCGACTTCATACAACCATAAATCCGTTATGTATAGTTCATTTCTAAAGTGTCTGATGAAATTCTAAACAAACACTGTTCAGTTAAAATTCTTACACAATCACTCGATAAATGAAATTAGGGTCAGTGGATACGAAACGGGGCACTATGAAAAAAAGACTTAGAAAAATTTCACCATAGCATTTACAAGGTCAATGACACATGTCTCGAAGTAAGGCGTGGTCGACGGAGCTCCGCTTCGCTGGGCTCCTATTTCTGGTTGGTTTAAAAAAACAACCACGAAGGGACCAAGGAGAGTCTTACAGACCCCGCCATCCCCTTCTAACCTAACCTGCCCGAGTCGGGGTGCCCCTGGTCCCGAGCTCGCTTCACTCGCTCTTGCATCCTCAGTTTTCATTGCCTTTTACTAAGTCGGATCCCTTCGACATCGTTTTTACGACAAACGGTTAGTCGGGGACAAAAAACACCAAGACACTTTTAGCCTTATATTTAGGTGTTATACACGATATAATCACGAAACAAACGATTTAAAAAAAAACAAATAAAAAACAAAAATTTTTGTCCCTGACGCCTTTATAAAATGATAACTTCGACATCGTTTTGATGACAAACGGTTAGTAGGAGACAAAAAACACCAAGACACTTTTAGCCTTATATTAAGGTGTTTTATACGATAGAACCGAGAAAATAAACGATTTGCGAAAATAACACTTTTTTGGCTAAATTATTTTTTTCTCAGTGCCCCGTTACGTACACTCCAATCGAAATTAGTAACACATTAATCTGTATTTAAGATAACTACAACTGTATTAGGACAACCTAAATCACTTTTTACAACAATTATCGTTTAAATAACATTGTTAAATTGTAATTCAAAAATCATCGTCGAAAATTGAGACTACAAAATTAACTTCAATTGTCAAATGAAAAACTTCTTTAAAAATTAGAATTTCGGGTAAAGGTATTCGAATAATCAAATCAAAGCACTCAATTTTTAAGTAGCACTCAAAATTGACATCCACAGATAGCTTTCCTGATCCATTTGTTTATATTTTCATTAGTTAGGTACTTTTGAAACAGACTATAGAAGCTTATGGACGACGATCTCGTCTATCTCGGCCGTTTGCCAGTCGCGAGTGCGCTTGCACTCACTGTACGTGAAGCGTGTCTATGTGTGCGTGCGTTTTCGCTCAGCGTTTGGAGCTGAACTTCTGTAGGAACTATTCTGTGCCTGCACTCTCTAGGGCGGTTAGTAAAGAATAATCTTTAATGTATCTATATCACATCATATGAAGACAGAAAATAAACTGGGCATATCTTTTTGAATGATGTATATGCGCATGTATTCTCAGAAGGAGATGTTCATTGCTACTGTTGCTTGCTGGTAACCAGGTGAAGTTTCATACTGAGGACGACTTTATTGGCATTATTATTTGTAATTGTTGTTTCATTCTCAAGCTAAGGGTCTGTAATAGTACATGTGAGTGTACTATAGATACACCTCTGCCTAACCCTTCGGGGATTATAGGCGTGATGTTATGTGTTATTTCATATACATTAAAATTTTTCATAATCAGTCTATAATGTTCCCACTGCTGGGACACAGGCCTCCTCTCTGTAAAAGGGAGCGGGCCGTAATCCACCACGCGTGCCCAGTACGGCTTGGTAAATGTCTAGGATATGCCGGTTTCCTCACGATGTTTGCCTTCACCGTTTTGAGAGCAGTGGTGATGAAATAATTTAAACAAAGTAAAGTGCCTGTCTGGGTTCGAACCCACGACCTACAACTCGTAAGTCGCGGCCGTTACCACTGGGTCACCACTGCTCTCTTAAAATTCTTATATACAATATGTAACACAACTAACAATTTCCACTAGGTACCAAATTAAAAGCCTAATTAACTTATTTTACAAATAAATACCTACAAAAGCAAGACGATACTGTAATCAGTTAGGTTGTTATGAGAACAAATTAGAAGTAGCGAGCATTTATGTGCTAAGTATACCTACTTCATTTTTCGATTTTAGCCCTTAAAACCCTATTTACACGATGCAAGTATATTGCCTGCTATGGCATACATAAAATTGAAGCAATAAGTAATTGACTAGCGCCGTCTAAACAACACGCACGTGTATTCTTGCTCAACACGGGCAAGTAACGTTTCAAAACTGGTATTGCACTGGCATTGTATAAACAGCACGTAGTTTATGGCGAACCAGTGGTATTTGTGGTGAACCACTTTTCAACCTTTTTACCTTAGTAATAAGGTCGATGGTAAGTAGTCTGAGTAACATCGTGGTGTTTCAATCAGGCTGAATCTGGCACCGTTAAATGATAAATGATTTTATTTCTGTTAGTAGGTTTGTACAAACACTTTTACACGTCAATCATATTTTTTTTTAAACTAGATGAAGCCGGCGTTTCCTATCTGACTACTCTGAGAAGAAAGGCCGAAACAAACTCAGAGGTGACAGTCTCTTTTAAAGTCCAGACATGATCTTGGTCAGATAATGTGAATACCATGTAGACTGGTGTCTGAAATGGTCTTTTGAGGAAAGAGCCACACTTTTTTTTTTTTTTTTTTTTGTGGATGGGAAATCATCAAATGACTTCTCCCGCTCTGGGCGGAGCGGGAGGGCGTGTCAGACTTTTACTGACTAAAACCCACCCGTGTTCCTTCTGTTGCCTGTGCCGGGGCCACGGTAACTCTTTCGAACATCCCGCAACCCTAGCTGGCATCGGCCCTAGCGGACCCCGTCAATAGTGCTGACATCTCTTTGAGGCGCGCGTGGAACACGACGCGCCGTCGACTCGGGCCTGGTCCTTACCAGACGGCGAGCTACCCATTGCTCGCCGTCCGCAAGCCCGCGCCTACGGTGGCCGGGAATCGGCTGCCAATTCCCGACGCCCAGGGCGTCTCCTGCGGCGACTAGGGGCGTGAGGGTGCAAAGCTTGCCTCTCCCTCACGCGTCCCGCCTCCTCCTTCACGAGCATTACTGCTTCGCAGAAGGAGGTAATGGCTTCCCATGCACTCTCGCTCCGTACCATGGCCTGGACCAGGGCCGGACGCGAGAGATCGCCGCCGCCGATCGCTTCCGCGAGGACACGGCGGTGCTCCGCCCAAGCCGGGCAGACCTCCACCGTATGCTCCACCGTGTCCTCCGGGCGATCCACACAGTGGTGACACCCGGGCGTTTCCTCCCGCCTTATCCGGAACAGGTACCTCCCGAAGCACCCGTGTCCGGTGAGGACCTGCGTCAGGCGGAAGGTGAGGACGCCGTGGCGCCTCTCCAGCCACTCCTCAAAGAGGGGACTTATCGCCGCAATTGTGGCGTGCCCAGCGCTGGGTTGCGACAATCGCACTCTCCATGCCGCCATGAGATCCTGCCGGAGCTCTGTCCGCCGTGCCACGATTTCTCGCGGCAACAGAGTTACGCCCCGGCGTCCTGCCTCCTCGCGCCACTCCCACATGTGCGCGAGGACTTTTGCCTCCAGATCCCATGGCGGTAATCCGGCAAGGAGGTTCGCCGCCTCCCCGGAGACCGTGCGGTATCCCCGGGCTAACCGGATGGCCATGACCCTCTGGGACGCGTTCAATCGACGTACCGGTCGTCGCCTCACGGAACGCGCCCACACCGGAGCTCCGTAAAGGGCCATGGACCGCACAAAGAGCCACACTGAGAGGACCTGTCCAGTCAGTGCACGCATCTGTCAGTAATCGTACAGCTCAACTCAGACCTTAAGGAGCTCAACAATACGACGAACAATACCAAAGAAAGGACATTTGTATCAATATTTCTGTTTTTCTTCTTTGACATTATCAGGCTCCGCTAATTGTACAGTGCATCGCCTGCGCTCGCGTCCCTTCGTTTGTCACAAACCATCGACAATATTATAGTAGCACGGACAAGCGACGTTGGAGCGTCGGGTGTGGGTCGATCGTAACGTATTAGTTTTTATTTTTTATTTAGTTTATTATCAAGTACGGTTTTGTATAGAATTTTGTGTTTTATATTATACTTTATTGTTTATTTTATTCATTTATTTTATGTCCGTAGGTGTGTCCGTGGCATCACAGTGGGCCCTGTCAGAATATCAGCGCTGCGGTATTTGCTTTTTCATTTTCAAATATCGCAGCATCATGCTGAGATAGGAGCCTTTTTGGCCTCGCACAGGTCTTCTTTGTTTTGTTTTTTTTTCTTTCCTTTTGTTTTATTTGTGTTTAAGATATAGTTAGTTTTAATGTTCTTTATATTATTGTATTTCCTGTGCGTGTCCCAAATAAAATATTTTTCTTTTTCTTTCATTTGGGTAGGCCGCATAAATTACTCAAACTGCTGTTATTCGTCACTATTGATTAGAAACTAAAAACAGACTGGACCAACGATATTTAAATAGAGTTACCGTTACTTGGTAGGACTACATTAGTTTTAATGCCAATATTATTAGAACAACAAACTACGAAACCACAGATTACTTTCAATATTATCTCCGAAAATTGAATTGAGAAAACGATACCCTCAAGTACCAAGATCTATTCGCATTATGGGACCGATCGATCGGAAATCGGATGCGAGGTCGGAACCGCCCCCAAAGGCAATTAACTAAAGGAACCTGGTAGACCATCGAGATATCGATCAAGTATCCCGAATTGAAAACGTGACAGATGTTTCAGAAAATTTTAAAGGACTTTAACTTTTTTTATTAATATCTTAAAAGCTTTGGTAATTAAGACATAGATTATATTATGGATCGAGTGCGATTTACACATTACACATACATCACGCCTTCTTTCTATAGAGGTAGGCAGGAAATACGAAACGTTACCTGCAACGATTATTACATATTCCTTTTGTTTCATTTACGTTCATACATCTGGTCAAACACGCTCCACGCTTTTTGAATTAATCATTGGATATAAAAGAAGTGACCAGCTGCATTGGTATTGCAATAATTCACAAGGCCGTTACGGTGGCCGAGCAGATTATTACGTGTATTAAGTGTAGTGTGCGTGGATTACTATACTACTGGAGATTAAACTCAATAACAGTACTTATATCTTAACAAGTCACAAGTCAATTTAAATATTGTGCGTGATTAAAGCCTGTTTTTAGTTTTTTTTTTAAACTACATATTTTTACTAAATAAAGTGTTATTACTAACGTGTGTTTAGCCATGTATGGTCACATTCTTTATTTATAATTCTTAATTACTACATAGGTACAAGATAACACTAATATGTATATATATACAGGGTTAGTTTTCAATAACCGGCCAAATTTTCACAGGCTGTTCTACCCATGAATATTAACAACTTTCACTGTGGGGCCAACTCTAAAAACACGAAAAAAAAATCTGCTGTCTCATACAAATGTTCAATACCTACTCGGCCAAAACGTATGAAACAGCTGATTTTTTTCTCGCGATTTCTGAGTTGGTCCTATAGTGTAAGTTGTTCATATTCATGGGTAGATCACCCTGTGAAAATTTGGCTAGTGATTAAAAAATTGCCCTGTATATATAATGTGCAAGTATACAATAAAAAGGGGGAAGAGCTCATTGGGCATCAAAAAATTCGTCCGCATCGCTGTCAATGTGCAATGTGCCCAAAGTATATGTTTAGTATATCTTTATTATATTTTTTTTAAGAAAAGGTAGAAAAATGTTCAAGAAAGCTCCTTAAGTTAAGGGGGAAGCGCCTAGGTAGCCCGCGAAATTCAAATTTTCTTACGATTTTTGCAATTTGCTGGTCAGTATAAAGTTATAGGTTGATTAAAATATGATTCGCGGCCGTAACAAATATGTATTTACAGAATTATAATCATTAAAGTCATCAACACAACTCTCTAAGACCAAGTAAACCCCAAGAATTACTATTTCATGAAATCTTGACATTTGGGGATTATACTAACTTCAATCAATCTGCCTAGCCTTTTCCCAACTATGTTGGGGTCGGCTTCCAGTCTAACCGGATGCAGCTGAATACCAGTATTTTACATGGAGCGATTGCCTATCTGACCTCCACAACCCAGTTTCAGGGTAATACGATATCCCTTGGTAAGACTGGTTGTCAGAATTTCGGGCTTCTGACAACCAGTAACGACTGTCAAAGATACACGAATGACAGCCGGGACCAACGGCTTAACGTGCTTTCCGAGGCACGGAGGAGTCTCGGTATGTAAAGATGGTCACTCATCCACGGACAACCCCGGCAAGCGTAGCTTAACCTGATGGATCGACCCGTGCGGCTGTTATTACTTAGCCACGAGCTCCTCGGGGATTATACTAACTTAACAAGTTTTATTACTGATTGTAATGATTATAATTCTGTAAATACATATTTGTTACGACCGCGAATCATATTTTCATCAACATACAACTTAACACTCACAAGCAAATTGCAAAAAACGTAAGAAAATTTGAATTTCGCGGGCTACCTTAGCGCTTCCCCCTTAAGCTTAAGATTTTCGATCTTATAAATAAAGAAAAAAAATACATAAATGTTTCAGCATTTTTAAAATGAAGCTTAGATTTTTATTGACGCATAGGTGATGTATTGAAGCTGACGTATTGGTTAAGAAGCTAATGAAATGACAACTGATATGCAATAAAACCTATTTTTTGAGACAGCAAACCTCAATGCAACCTAAAATAATCTCAATTCTCATAACGACACAAATAAAACCACTCATTACGCGCTGAAATAGCCAGATAACACATACTTATCTTATCATAAAGGTCGAATTTCGTCTAAAATGCAGCGAGACTTGTAATTTTCACGATAACACTGATTGTAATGGGCTATAAGATTTCACAGTCGCATTGGAGCGTTTCAATTAAAACTTGAGCTGAGTTAGATAGGGAGGCCAGGCGATCGGATGTGGGGTAGGATTCTGCTGGCATTTGATTGAAAGCTAAGCATTGCATATTAGGAGTTTACCCTGTTTTGTTGGTGCGTTTGTCGTCAACATCTTTCTTCTCTTGTCCCATGTTACTTGGGATCGGTGCAACACCTTTTTTTCTCCCACTCTCCCCTGTCAGCCGACACGCTATAATTTTGTCCCTTCTCTTTCTTTGGCTTTCTTCTCTCTTTCCATCCATCCAGATGCAAATGTCCCAGGTAATACAAAAATACAGTTACGTGCAGATCGTACAAATATTCCGAGCGGGTATCAAACTCACGATCTGATAGCGCAAAAGCCATTTTCAAATTCAAAATATTTTATTTCACATAAACACCACATGGAGACTTACGAAACGTCAGAAGCTAGGTGCGCGTTTCCAATTATAATATATAATAATAAATTATTATTTATTATTATTCATTTCTCATAGCTAATTATTTACTAATTACATAATTTAAAAACTAACAATCTTAAAATAATAATAATAATATGTACAAGTATATAAAAAGGAGGGGAAATAATCAGAGGGCATCAAAAAATTCATCCGCATCGCAGTCAACAGGAAAAGTGCCCAAAAGGCTGGCAGCATTGCCACGTTGTATGGCAATGCTGATTCTTTGGCCAAAAAATAGGCCAGCCCTCTGGTCACGTGTAGAGTCGACCAACCGCCTGGCGATGTTTCGAAAAACTAAGTGGGCACTCGGACCCCATGGCCCTAGTGTTTCAACCCTAAACGGCTCGAATATATAAGTCCCAATAATAAATCAAATTATTACATAAACAAAATCACATTGCACTGCTTACAATCAGTTGACATAATTCAATATAACTATACCATAGGAGTACAATAATTTTAGACACTATCCCTCGTCGTTGGTTGGTCGTTTCCTATGGAGAAGAGCCGGCAAGAAACTCCACGGCTCCTACCACCACCACCGCTCAGCCACTATGCTTGTTGAAAGTTCGAGGCTTGGTATCATATCAAGTAAATGGTTTTGGTCAGGTTTTGGAAAATAAGTAGTCTAAGGATCGAGAGAGGTTTTCTTCGAAATGGAAAAAATGTACTAATACATTTTTTTTTGTGACTGTGTGAACATAATTTAACTTGGTATATTCAGCTTTTTTTAATAATCTTGGTTTTAACTAATTATGTTATTTTACTTTATCTCTAAATATGTAAGTAATTGCTTTCTATTGTGTTTACTATGAAAACTTAATAAGACCTTCTAAGTAGGTATATTAATACTTGTAACGTTTAATTAATCTATATTTATTATTAAACTTCCAGAAAGGTTGAATAATAATGGTATAATGTTAATAATATGGTTTTAATTATGTTTATCTTCAGTATCCGTGCTAATAAAGTATGATTTGTATAATATTACTTAAATAGAAAGGTAATAGAACAAAATCTCATCATCTATCCATGGTGAACGAATTCTTATTTCATTTCTAAAACCTATACTTTAGACAAAACCTTAAAAACATTTAACTTATCTGGCTTCACGCGTTTTATTTCCTATAATAACACTCCCAATACATACAAAAATCTCTAAAGGGTGCACAATATTTTACCCTTTTTCAAGGGACAACATTTACTGACAATAAATCTTTGGTTCAGTGTACACGGGATCCAAATTTTCCTAAAGGGTATATCGGGATAGTTTGTTTTATGGTTACCCTACTGATAACCGCTGTAGCATCTACGGTTACTACTACCCTACCTACTAAGGATTAGTGTGTCATAGTATAGACTGCTATGCACACTGGAATGTAAGGGCTACTGTAGACAGCCGATTATGTAACCAACCAGTTATATTGGTATTCACTTTTCAGTGTCATATTTTCCTCATAACAGTCGTAATCTGATTCTTTGGCCAAAGAATAGGCCAGCCCTTTGGTCACGTGAAGAGTCGACCAACCGCTTGGCGATGTTTCGGAAAACCAAGTGGGCACTCGGACCCCATGGCCCTAGTGTTTCAACCCCATATAACTCCCAAAAAGATTGGAACATTTTCGCCGTTTGAGGTTTCCCGCACCTGCAGCAGCCGCCCCAGCACAGCCCGCCGTGCTAGGAAGATGGGATGGCGCAAGGGTGTCGACACATGTTGCATCCCACACCAAAGGCCTGCCTAACTTCCAAGGCATTATGGTCATTCCGTCTGGTCTCTTGCCATCGTCGCGTGACAAGCCGTTGGGTTCTAAAACAGCTGGCACCCACGGTGACAAGAGCATGGTGGATAATGTCATTAATGCTGGCGTGTCGTGCTATCCGGCCTACGCCGGCTGCATCGCCATACAACGTGGCAATGCTGCCAGCCTTTTGGGCACTTTTCCTGTTGACAGCGATGCGGATGAATATTTTGATGCCCTGTGATTATATGTTTTTTTTTTTTACATATGCACATATTATAATTATTATTTTAAGTCTGTTAGCTTATATATTATGTAAATATTATGTTCCGAAATAAAAGAAAGTCGTAATCTTAGTTTAGTTTAATCATGGAGAGGCGCTCACATTTGGTTGTTCTTCTGACGATGATAGCATCGTCAGCATTATCATCATTTTAGCCAAAAGACATCCACTGCTGGACATAAGCCTCCCCCGAGCACTGCCACTTCGACCGGTTTTGTGCTTTTTTATCCATACATATTATAAATTAAAGTCACTTTTCATGTCTGTCTGTTAGACCACGTTGTTCTTCTAAAATACTGCACGGATTTTGATGCGGTTTTCACCAACATTTAGAAAATTTATTCCGAAAGGTATATGTGTATAATACATTCATATTTTACATAGTTATAATAAAGAAAACTTGATGATTTGTCAAGTCGTAAAAATCGTTAATTCAGTGTGTTGCAGCCGGGTAACAAAAGAGTTGATGGAATGGAGTTTAGGCTACAAAAATTGAATACCTTGTCACTATTATCCAGCGTGTATCAGAAATGTGTGGTCATATTTATGGGTGTGGTACAGACCATCAAACTGAACAACTTTCTCCATGGGACTAACGTCGTACTCGTGAATATATAATCAGCTATCCTCATTTGGCTCGAGTAGGTATTGGGTATCGGGTTAGTTTTGTATGGGACAGCTGATTATTTTTACTGTACGTGCACTAACTCATTTGGTATATTATGTGATCAGTTGGAGGTCTGCGAGAGATATATTTCAGATTTCATATGATAACATTGTCGATTCTGAATGATACTCGATTGTCAAGAACACACGCTCTATACAAAAGCAAATAATACTGCTGATAATTATGAAAAAACCTGTAGTAATGATTCGAGTACCACTTGGAAAAAAGCACTAGTTAATGCCATAGGCTGATGACGATGATTTTTTTTTCTACTGTGGGTATTCACTGTCTCACTAATTAATCATTATCAGTCCAACAACTACTAATTATGTTTGCACTTGTGAATACAGTAGGATAGCAGAAGAGAAGGTAATTAGGTCATACATTATAAGAGCATTTATGACGTTCGGTATTTCATACAAACTTTCAAGTCCTTGTTTTTCGAAATGAATGAACCGATTTTAATTTAATTTCATACACATATGCAGGATACACAGATCTAAAAAGTTTGTTAAAAACATTTTCGAAAAATAGTGTTACAGCTAAATTCAACCGATTTTAAATTTTCCATAGAAACAGATTTCCAATTATCTTTTTTTTTTAAATAAGACATTTCGAAAATGTTTATAAGTAACTTTTTAGACCTATGTATCTTGCTTATGTGTATGATGTTTTTTTTTTATTTGAGATAAGTTTGCTCTTGACTCTAGTCTAGGTCAGAGATGACAGAGACATGGTCAACGATGAAGCGAGCTTACCCAGAAGAAGCCTGTTCACTCTCACTTTAAAGAGATCGGGGTTGTATGCGTTCGGAAACACAGACGCAGGCAGAGAGTTCCACTCCTTTGCTGTGCGCATCACAAAAGACATTTCGAAACGCTTAGTGCGAATTGGTGGAATAGCAACTAGGTAGGGATGGTAACCTGCAGTGCGTCTAGATGTCCGATGGTAGAAGGGGGCCGGCGGAATGAGGTCGTGGAGTTCTTAAGCACACTCACCGAAGTATAATCTGTAGAAGACCGACAAGCAGGCAACCTTGCGGCGATGATTTCGGAAGTCGGTGTCTTTGGTTTTGTATTTTCGGTTTTTGCCACCGCCTTCAGAAATCAAAGTAATTTTTCACTTTGTACTGTTTTTTTTTTTTGGAAGGCGGTTGTATTTTTTGTAAAAAAAAAAAACACTTTTTTGTTGTGATACCTACCCCACACAAATTCGAATACCACTACCTGCTATGTAAATAACAGTGAAAAGAAGTTTTTATAACATCATCCACATAGACTAAGTGGGAAAAATACGTACTATTGAAGCAAACCTCCCTCAATCTATCCATCCTCACAAACTTTCGCGTTAATAATATTAAGTAGGATTGAGAAATCAACAAGCTCACGCAAAACCTATTAAAATCAACATTTGAAATCGAAATATACAAATAAATTATTGAACAGTAGTAGGTACTCGTAGGTTTACCATCGAACTGCGTTCACAGTATATTGAAACTCATTTAAATACAAATGAAGCCAAGATTTCAAGCTGGAGCCACGTATATTTGATAGGAAAGCTCCCCCACACTAGTATTGATTTCTATGCGTGCATATTACAAAAGGGTTTAAGAATAAAGCTGAACGCTGCAAGCATTCAATTATTAAAACGTCAAAACAATTTTAAAACTTAAACTCTCTAAGCCACGTTATTAAACTCATTTACTCGCCATATTTAATACTTGAGAGGCATCAATTTATAGACCACAACCTTGCATTTCATAGAAAATATAATAAAGCTGAAGTTGAAAGTTAAAGGTACTTAAAAATTGAATATAATAACTAACCAAATTATTCATAATAGTTGATTAAAGTTAAGTAATGATTAACATCTAGTTAACCATACATTTTATGACGTTTAAACATGTCTTAACTTTAAGCAACGTTTATCAATAAGGGGGTAAATATGATATCTGTCAAAGTATGACCGGAAGAAAAAAACGAACAAAACAAAATAATTGTAATTACTGAAATATATCTACTATATTTAATCTGCCACAGTTCACAGCTTTATACCGCTCCTAACTTGCACCACAACTCCTGTTCCTTCGTCTTCCGCATCCAGTCTGTCCTAGGCAAAGACATAGAAAATGGACTGAGCGTTCCGTATGCAGTTGTGCAGAGAATACAGACCGAAAAGTACGAGAGAGACAAAGCAAATTGCGCCCAGTAGTTGTCTCTTTAGTAGTACTACAGGTATTGGCGGCACAGTCGCTTTGTCTCTTTCTATAGAGAGGCTAACGCTCAGTCCAGTTCTCTATGTCTGTGGTCCTAGGTGGTTTGTTCCTTCCTCTACTCATGCTGCATGCAGGGGGCACGGTGGCCCCAAAAAGAAACTGTAGTTGAATGACCTTTGGCCTATTGTAGATTGTAGTGTTGTTCTCTAATCGAACAGAGTCGAGATTTGAATGTGCGATGATTTCGCTTTAAAAACAAATGAAGACGCTTTCGACTTGCATGTGCCTTGGGAAGGTTCAAAGTGAACTTTACAAAATAAAAAAGATTCCGACGAACTGAGAACCTCCTCCCTTTTTCGAAGTCGGTTAAAAATAGAACAACTGACTAAATAATGTCGCCAACCAATGTAAAGAAAAATGTAGAACTGACTGACAACCTTCCCCATTAGAAGAGGCACATAATAAAGCAGAAGAAGACACAAAGGCAAAGAATTGTCGGCCGTTCCTTTCAAGACGTAAAATCTATACACAATTCTTGATAAATCAAGGCTCTGAGATATGATTACACTTCGAAATCATTCTTCGTCTCGTGTTTCGGCAGCCAAACCCCGATATTGCCTGAGGCGTATTCGGTCTGACGTGTTTCTTAGAAAATCAAACAATATCTTCAATTTTGGCGTGCTCTTTCCTCGTTATATTTTCCGAAGTGTAAAAAATCAAGGAAAATTTTCCTGTGTAATTAGATGTACAAATCAAGAAGAATAAAATATGGCGATTTCTGTACCTACTTAATATTACGTTGTAACATTTTATTTTCCTTTTTTTTGCAAATTCGGAAGTGAATTTCGGCTGCCATTTTTTCGTTTTGACGTTTAAAATGTTAGTACCAGGGTGAATCAAAAGGTTCTTAGAAGTAAGCACTTCTAAGAACCTTTTGATTCACCCTGGTACTAACATTTTAAACGAAAACAAGTTTGCATAAATATTGTGTGATTGACACTCTTCAATTCTACTATCAAACTTCCCCCAAAAAGGTTTTATACATAAGCATATAGCAGAGTGATGAATATAAATGTTGATGGATGGAGAGGGAGAGGAAGGCCAAAGAAAAGATGGATGGGTTGTGTGAGGAATGATATGAAAGAGAAGGGAGTAAATGATAGCGTGACGGTTGACAGGGGAGAAGAAAACGTGTTGCGCTGTTATTGATGATATATAGATGAGTTTTTGAAATTGCTGGAGGAATATAGCTGCTCTATACACCTCTCACCTCTGCCTACCCTTTATAAATCAAGCCTTTTTATACAAGCCTTGTTGTTGTGTGTTGTAATTATAATTGTAAATCCCTTTTATTTAAACACAATAGAACGGTGTGGTCGCGATACTGCGCCGAGTTTGAGCGTGGTCGAGTCTGATTAACTGGTCGCTCGCTCGATACAGATCACAGAACAAAAATATTATTATGTTTACTTTCAATTTCGTGTAATCTTTGTTACGGTATTGTAATAATTGGATTGATTTTGAAATTTTTGTATTGTGTGTATTCCCAGGTTGTGGATTATAAAATGTTAGCAGAGCACAAAATGGGTGACCTTGGTGTGTTTATTTATTTATTGATTTAAATAGCTCATACATATTTACACGGCTTTGCTTGGTATTTACATGGCAGATGTGAGTAGAAACGCCGGGAGGAGACGCCCTAGGAAGCGATATAGTGATCTTATTGGTGATGTTCTTCAGAAAGGTCAGGTGCGTAGTACTCGCAACCGGCGTGCGTGTATGACCAGATGTATGAACGTTAACGAGGCAAAAGGAGTATGTAAGGATCGTAGCAGGTGGCGTTCTGTAGTTTCTGCCTACCCCCATGGGAAGAAGGCGTGAGTTTATGTTTATGCGTATGTTAAATAGCTTAAACATAAAATACATAACATCACGCCTTGTTTCCCCGAAGGGTTGGATAGAGGTCTACCTATAGTACACCTACATTGCGCCGGTTATGTTAAAATCCCATGTAATAGGGGGCGAGCCTATTGTCATCAACCGGGCACAAATCCAGCCTCCGGGCTGCTACTGAAAGTCGAGATAGAAAAACCCAATAATACTTTGCCTGATCTTTTTTTTTTGAATGGCGACGTGGGAATCGAACTCAGGACCTCATGCTCAGCAGTATCGCTTGGGACCACTAGACTAACGAAGCAGTCAAATAGCATATATACGGTACTATCGAGGAAACTTACAACTGACCAATTTGAAAACAAACATCCCATGCACACGATGACCACATCTGGTAGCAAGCGTTACTATAGCGGCCGAGCGCTGCAAGCACGAATAGTCCTTACAGCGTATAGATGTTCGTTTCTCCCATAATATATTAATAATTAATAAAATAAAAGTAATAAAAGTTAACATTATTTTAATATTCCACCAGAGATACCTACCGGAGTAATTTCTTTCTGTCTTTATTTCCTTCTGCGGCTGAAAACAAACTACGAAAAGTGTAGTTGACAGTCAGGGGCCAACCTCCATCTCTTAAAGCAGTATTATTTTAATGTTATTACAGTGTGAGAAAGAGATGAAGCTATTCAGGACGTCTAGCTCCATCTCTTTCCCACACTCAAGTAAGATTACAATAATACTGCTTTATGAGGTGGTGGTCTAGCTCCACGTTTTGAAAAAAAATTCAGGGGACATTGACTACTACCAATATCATTCATTTTAGGTGATTTTAGGTCATAAAAACAACACTCCTGATATTCCACGATAAATTGGACTAATTAACTCAAACACACCGTCATAATAATGGGGTTCATGTTTAAATCATACAGTTGAAACGTGCGAATACATTCGAGCACGAACTTCCAATATCATAACATCAAACATCTCTCTGGAATAATCATCGAATCACGAATAATATACCGTTTAAAATAAAGGCTCATTTACACGAGGTGAGTTTCTCTAGCATCACGCGTTATTGTCATCTGTCAGGCAGGAACACGTCAAAATTTTCCGTTTTTTTTTTTCAATTTTAATGTATTTACTAGAACATTCATTGAGTCTAAAAACATTGCGAAGAATGTGCGCAATGTGGATGGTTATGGAACTATGGAGAAGTGTCTTGACGCTGTGTGAACATGCGTGATCCATCGCCGCCCATTCGATGTCCGCCGCGCACAGGATGGATGAAAGCAGCACAGTCATGAAGTGTTTTTGCTCCGTTGGCGTAATTGCTGTATGGCGTTCCAGTGGGAGGATAAATAAATAATAATACTAATAAATCATATGGCGAGAATGTGTAATGCGAGAAGGGTAGACGAACGAGACACTCCAGGTGATTATGCGCACTCATGTGTTTGTGTGCTCACTCTCGAGTGAAAAAGAAAAACTTGAATACGAGATGCGCCAAGCGATTTTTAGAACAATTACGGTGACAACTTGAAATACGTTTCTTCATTATTTCATGAACCCCGTGGCGATTGTCACCCTTTAAGATGCGTTTGTAGCTGCGCAAGGATCTTTTGGCACATGGCCAAAACCGGAACTAACACCGCCATCTTGTTTCTAGGGTCCCGTACGTCCGAATGAAAACACGGAATCCTTATAGGATCACCCGTGGGTCTGTCTGACTGTCCGTCTGACACAGCCAATTTGCTCCGAATCTAATGGACCGATTAAGTAGTACACACATGATTTTCTGTGACCCAAACACGGGCGTGTAACGTAAATAAATAAATGAATTTTGAATACGGGGGTGACTTTTCGTAGGCAAATAAGAAAATTAAAAAAAGGTTTGCAAGCTAATACCGTGTAAAATATCAAATACCTATACATTAATTTTTTTTAAAACCCCCTACATAAACAAAAACCTCTAAAAAGTAAATAAATAATATGAATTGGGCCTTTAAGTTTAATATAAGGTGTAGGTAATATTTTGATCCAAGCGTAGTCGCTTTGGGGGACGGCTAGCAGCTGTGTGTTACGTTATGTAACTTATAGATTACAGGAAAACATAAATAAGAACACTATGGTCATAAAACAACATGGTAAAATTCCCAATAATGTGCGTACAAACTTACATTTGCAATTAGAATGTATGGTTGAACATTTTTTTCAACTACAATGTTAAGTTTGTTCTTGGGATAAATTCATCTCAACAACTACTTCAATGTGCGTGGTCCGACACACACCGGTTTTTTTTAATACATTTCACAAAAAAAATAAAAATGCACAAATGTTTACCGCCAGCACTCCCATGTCTCCAGCTCCCATGTCAACGTCATTGGAACGCCCAAAAGACCGATGATAGTCAACCACCCGTCAAAATTATCTTGTGCAGGGCACGGCGTATAAACCGCGCCGTAGAAAAAACGTGTCTGTCAACAAGCTTCCATAGTGATCCATACAATACTGACGACCGTGCCTACACACGGCGTATAAACCGCGCCGTAGATAAAACGTGAAAAAGCGCCGTAGAAAAACGCCCACTGCACAGGACTCCTCTCGGTGAGAGGGAGTGGGCTGTAATCCACCACGCGGGCCCAGTGCGGGTTGGTGGATGTAACATATCTTCAATTTTTTAGTTCTAGGACATGCTGGTTTCCTTATGATGTTTTCCTTCACCGTTTCGTGATATTAAATTCTTGGATTTGCTTTCTATCGTTTTGGTAAATAAACATTATTTTGTTAGAGAAAAAGTGTTAATGTGTTAGTGTGTGTGTGTGGTGCGTCTGCTTAACCCGTCGGGGAATACAAGCGTGATAAGTATTGTGTTTAAAAAGTATGACAATATAAACTCGTTTTGAAGTATATAATTCGAATTTCACGTAGAGTAGATAAAATTAATGGGATTTATGCAGTCCAATTGATATTATTTGATCAACATTCATTTAACTGGTACTAATCTATGTATAGGTGAAATTGACACGCCAAATTAATGAATAAGCAATTAATCGTTTGTATTTACTCTATGACATTCATAAATAAGGTTTAAATTAGTTTGCAGTTTGACAACACAAACCGTGATTTTATGTATCTGCGTGATTTATTATTATCTACGTGTTAAAAACGTATTGATTTCATGAAAATGTTCGTGTGATGGCTGATAAATGGTCGAATGGCTTTTAATAAGTTTCATGTATGTAACAGCAGTATAACAAGCTTACACAAGTCTCCCTAATTTCGATGTAGTGGGGACCAAAAAATTCGTCCGCATCGCTGTCTACGGAAAAAACGCCCAATAGCTGGCAGTATTGCCATGTTGAATGGCAATGCTGATTTTTAGTCCTTAAGGCGAAAGCGCCAGGTAGCCCGGGAAATTCAAATTTTCTTACGTTTTTTGCAATTCGCAAGTCAGTATTAGGTTGTATGTTGATCAAAATATTATTCGCGGCCATAAAAAGTATGTACTTACATAATTATAATAATTAAAGTCATCAAAGACTCTTTAAAGACCAGGTAATTCAATTGAATGACTATTTCATGAAATCTTGACAATTAGGATTATACAAACTTATGGAGTTGACTGATTTTGATGATTATAATTCTGTAAATGCGTATTTGTTACGGTTGCGAATGATATTTTAATCAACATACAACTTAATACTGACTTGCAAATTGCAAAAAACATAAGAAAGTTTGAATTTCGCGGGCTACCTGGAGCTCCCCCCTTAAAATAGGTCATAACGAGTTGACCACTTAGCGATGTCCCGAAAAGCTCGATGAGCAACCGAGTTGAATTTGAATCAGTGTGAACGAATTTGGTTGAACCATTTAGGTAGGTCATAACCATTGGCATGAGTGGACTGAGCATATTGGCCTTCATCATTATCTATAGCCCGACTTCACCCACTGCTGGGCATCGGCTTCTCTCTGCTTATGCCAATCTCCACGCTCCTGTGCCAGCCTCATTAGGAACTAGAAAAATGACAAGTATATCATTTTTTTCTTTTCTATACATTTGATCGAGGGCAATGTACTCAAATATAATGACATGATAATGTATATCTTTTTTATTTTCTTGACATTCGTATCGGTGTTAAATGTACCTTGGAATTATATTTTTGATAAATCTACGTAATAGTGGTTTTACAATTTTGAAACCTGTCACTCATGTAGGTACATGAGTGACAGGTTTCCATTATATTTTTTTTAAGTAATACTTCTTTTTACCCGACTGCGGCGAAGCCAAAAAGAGGGTTATATGTTAGAGCTGTATGTACGAGTATGTATGTAAGTATGTATGTACACATCAAAAGTGTCTAGGGATCAAGTACATTTTTAACTAAAAAAAAAATATCCAATTAATATTTACCAAATCTAGTCTTCAAGACTGGCTTCGTACTTTAATTCCTATGTTTAAGTTAACAACTTATCCTTATATTTTGGATTATTGCAATTTTTACAAATTATGGGAAATCAACCTAAGTTAATGTCGTCAATTAAATGGCAAAATAAGGATTTTTAAATTTTTATTGTAAAGATAAAAAAAAAATGTGTTTCCACCATTGACACGAATTACACAATCACAGCGATTTGGCATGTTTAAAATCAGTTCATCAAAATCACTGTGAAGAATGGCAGCCCACGTTATTTCTGATAAGTCAAAAAGTAGTTGTGGGGTATGCACGGCATCCATACTCGGCAGAGCTCTTCTTTGGAGCATATCCTATGCGTGCTCAATTGGGTTGAGGCACAGACATAGATCTACATAGATAACGCAAATGCATGCACTTCGCGTGTCTGAACCCCGACCAAGCGTCGAGGTTGATCGCCGCTAACTTCAGTCCCCACGCGTCCGTTGTTGCAGCCGAACGTCCGCAAAAAACTAAAAAAATGCCTCGTTGCGTGATAATTAACTGCAATAGCCCAAAAATTTCGAGCACCCAAAGGCAGGAACATATTTCCTATCACAGGTAAGTTATTTTAAAATTATATTATGCGTAAATTCATATTAAAACTGTTTTTAAGTATTCCAAGCTGCGTGTCGTTCCAGAATATCCCTAACTATTAATTACCGTTAAGTAAACTTTATTCACATTACGTTGCCGCGTTTGCTTTGGACGTTTGATCTGACGTTGTGTGTTAGGAGACGATGAATATTGCACAAGCGATACTGTCGCGCATCGCTTCGACTTCGTGATACAGGCAATTTGTCATTCGTCTGTCAATTGTAGCAACTAGTGCTGTTCGTTCTACAACATATATCAATAATCGATTTTAATCGATATCGGACTGACGAATGATATAAAAAAAGCCAATTTAGTAGATATAACAAGCTCATATGCATGACCTAATTTTACAGGACAGCTATAAAAAGGAGGATATTTTTTTTAGGGTTGATGTATTTAATGTTTTTTTGTTTATCCTTTCAACATTATACGACTATTTTTATATATTTAATGTGTTTATTTTCTATTGCATTCATCGATCACTAATTTATTAGTGATCGATGATTGCATTTAAAAAAAATTTTTTTTAGTTTCCCCACATGATCCAATCATAAAAGAAAAATGGATTGCAGCCACGGGACGGAAAGACTGGTTCCCGACTAAACACAGTACTATTTGTTCTATACATTTTGATACAATTCACTTTCCTCTCCTTCTTCCCTAATATTTACTTGAAGTACTTCCTTATCCTGCTTTTTTTTGCGGTAATACGCACTCGAATTTTCACGCCACTTCTGTCTTTGGTTTTGCTGTTCATGTGTACTTTTATCTTTAATAGATACGACACGCTTCTCTCTCTTTCTCTTTGCATAGTTTTCTTTTTGTTGTTCTTTTCTCAATGCACTTAGTTCCGGATCCTTTTTTATTTTTTCATGACGTTTTCGGCTAGCTCTTCTTTTAGCTTCTAAAATATCTTCTCTGGTTTTATTTCGCGATTTTGTTGTTTCCATAGCCTACAACAAGTAAAATATGATTACGCATTAAATTTTATAAAATTCACTATATATATACCACAGCTTAGTCTTATTAAACCCCCCTAAACGTATAATATCCGGGATAAAATCTACCCCATGTGTTAATCCAAGTGTCAGCTACCTCCATGCCAAATTTTAACAAAATTGGTCCAGTAGTTTTTTCGTGAAAGAGTAACACACAAATTTTCGCATTTATAATATTAGTAGGATTAGTAGGAAATAAAATACATACATACTCATCTACTCACGCCTAAACAACAAACTATATCTGTGCAACAAACATCCAGCTTGACTAATTTGCGTTATTCATAGGATCCTTTGCCTCAATATGTGAAAAAAGTTGGCTACCTCAGAGATGAAACGCCATGTAGGATGTGGACTGGTAATTCCTCGAAACTCTCCCATTCAAATATATCATTCGTCTGTCTATATATCATTCGTCTGTCTATACCATTCGTCTGTCAGAAAATCGATGTCATTCATATTAATCGATTTGTAATTTTTAGGTTATCTAAACTACTGTTTCTTATCTTCATCATGCATGTCTATACTAATGCTTTGTGTTTCAAAGAAATATCAACAAATATATTTTAGTAAACTTACTTGAGATTATGCGAAAGTATCCAAAATGTAGAATGAAATTGCTCTAAAGCGCGACGCGACTGCTCACTTTTAAACAACTCGGCGTACTGACGATTGCTGGTGTGGTTGGCGGGTAGGAGCGCGAGGTGAGAGCGAGCGGGACAACAGATATAAAATATATGAGTATGAGCGAGACGATCACGGCGGCAGCTTCAGTTGAATCGTAGCGGGGCGAAGGGGCATCGGCGGCATCGATGGCTTTGAATCGGTTTGGATGTCCCGTCACTAAATTGCAGCTGTGACGTCACAGTAGGTATTAAAAAGTCGGCACGCTTGGTTTCAATACAAATCGTAATAATTGCGTTATCTATGTAGATCTATGTCTGTGGGTTGAGGTCTGGTAATTGAGCAGGCCACGGCAGAACGTTGGTGCGAGCATCAACAAGAGTGCGTGTTACGGCTCTAGCTGAGTGTGGACGGGACGAAACGAATCACCCAACCGGCTTCGAAAAGGGATCATCATGTATGAAACCATCCTCTGCGCATAAATCTGAACATTGAGGTTGCCCCTGATCCAAATGAGATCGGTTCTTCCACCAATCCAAATACCGGCGCAAACCATTATTGTTCCACCTCCATATGAATGAACTTCGTGACAAAATTTCAAACCTTTTTACGTCCAGAAGTCCTCCAAACTCGAGTACGTCTTGTATCCTCCCAATTTCTGTGTTTGCGAGCCCATTGTAAACGGGCCCTACGATTGCGGGGTGCTATAGGTGGAACTCTCAGCGGCCTTCGCGAACGCAGACCCACTTCAAGTAAACGATTTCGGATGGTTCAGTCGCTTCTCAGCAAGCCTGAAGAGCTGTGGAGCCTCGCAGCCAACATCATGGCGGTCCTGTCTGCGAGTGGTGATGCAAGATCGTCCTCCATGTCGCTTGGCCACGCTGCCTGTGATACGATAGCGTGTCCAGAGGCGGTTTATGGCGCTCCGTGTAGTGCCAAGAGCGACAGCCACAGTACGTTACCTGGAATCATCTTGCAACATTGCGACGGCTTTCATTATCTCTTCTCGTGTCAAATGATGTCGTCGCTCCATATCGATGCAATTTTTTCAGTTCCGATGCAGAAATTGTAACGGTTTTGTAAAAACGCTGTTAGACACTTTTATAGGAATCCTGAATGACGGTTGATTTTCTATTTTTAATCAAAATTTAAAGAAAATTATTTATTCAAATAATGAAATTCACTATAAAGAATCAGTAACGATCCAAAAAAGTTAAAATAATAATCCTCAGTTGCGGTGATAGGTACTCTAAAACGTACTTGATCCCTAGACACTTTTTATGTGTGTATGTCCGTCCCCATATGTTACCTCGTAGGTAACTACTATACGGCTAAACCGATTTTGATGAATGATATGTCGTTAGATTTGTATTTATTGCGCAAGTGTCACTGGGTATATTAAAATAAAAAAAAAATCAAAATAGCGGATTTTTGGCGCTAAAATGTATATTTTCAAAAAAATAATTCTCTCAAACCTATCGAGTGGGGTAACAAAATGAAGGGTTTTAAAATTGATTACAAAAATATATGCAACTTATACAATGTGTCTGTACACAGTGTGACGAAAATTAAGGGTGAGGTACAGACCATCAAACTGAACAACTTTCTCCCGGGGACCAACATCGTAATCGCAAAAAAAATATCAGTCGTCTCATACATTTGTTCGAGTAGGTATTGAAGTTTTGTATGGGATGACTGATTTTTTTTTCACGATTACGATGTTGGTCCCCGGGAAAAAGTTGTTCAGTTTGATGGTCTTTACCTCCCCTTTAAGTTTTACTATTCCGAAACCAGACACCCTGTATATTTGAATGTACTTAGCAATGAGAAGTGATAAAAAAACAATCCCGAACTTTTGGAATGAGTGAGTAAGAGGCCGTTATCACCTGATTATAAGTGGGTATTGTATTTACGACCATTACCTAAATCGTTACCACAGATTACTGAATAGTTACTACGTAACAGATACTTCACTCAGTAGAAAATTTCCAATACCTATTACGATAATTGCCTACTCCCTCGCGTCAACAACCACTGTATGCTAAAATGCGCCTAAATGCTCAAGCGTACAGCAGTGATTGCTTCGCACCGTGCGATTCCACAGTAATCGCAGGGCTGCCTCTTCGATAAAATTAAATTAACAACTTTTTATCTATGTTATTGAGAACTGTGAATATGTTCTGACTTTTATGTGGCAGTTAAAAATTTTATCATTTATAAAATATTTAACCAACTTAAAAAAAAGGAGGTGATCAGACATACAGGCCAAACTGAGAAGTTTGACTTGTATGGTTTGTAGGTATGTATGTTTGTGCGCGATAATCTCGCGTTTGGCTAAACCGATATCGATGCGGTTTTCAGAAAAGGATTTGTTACATTTAGAAGAACGTTTTAAAATAAGTATAATACTTCTTAGTTTGATGATGATCTTCGGAGATGTTCACTAGAAATGAAAAAAAAAGCCTTAAAAAAAGAGAACCGACTTCAAATAAAGCACTAAGCCGTAAGAAATAATTTGTTTTTTTTTTTATGTTAGTGCTAACAGCTGGTAATTACGAATCGAAAAAGCACCGACATCAAAGAAGAAATTATTTCTTACGGTTTAGTGTTTTGAAGTCGGTTCTCTTTTTTAAAGTTTGTTTCGTCATCGTAATACGCGTACGAACGAACAGCACTATTAAAATTGAACGGCGTGCGCGCGCTTCGCTTGCGAAAACCGCACTGAATTTTATCCGCCGGCGGACCGAGACCGCTCGGCTGGGCGGTAGGCACTTATAGCGCGCAAGTACATGGAGTGACGGAGGCCTGTCGTTACTTAATAAAAATAGAGAACCATAATTTTAACTAAAAAGTGTAAAATCGTGCAGCTTCCGACTATTTCTGTTTTGAGCTCGTGATTATAATGTGGTTCTATTTTGTTTTATTTTTCTGATTATTCTTATCGTTTTGTATGCACGTGTTTCTGTGACAAATATACCTATTTTTCTTTCTTTCTTTTCTTAAAATTAAAAAATCTAAAATTCTGAGCGCGTAAAAAGTGAACTTTAAAAAATACTGAAATAATATGACTTATTTTGTCTCCAAACAATATCATGCAGTCGAAGACATCTTCCTAAATTTAACAATAAAGACCTATTGCCTCCGACTGCATAATATTGTTTGGATGATATTTTTGTGTTCACCAAAAATCTAAAGGTACATCTATGTATGCTCTCCGAAAAATACTGATCGTGCACCAAATATTCCTGAATGTTACACAAAATATTTAGTATGCATCCTAGTACCGTATACCCATTTACATATTTTAGGTTAGGTTAGGTTAGGTTATATTTAGTATGCATCCTAGTACCGTATACCCATTTACATATTTTAGGTTAGGTTAGGTTTCATTTTTTATTAATAAAGCTACATTGGACATTAATTGGTGTTTGATTCAAATACATTTTGCAGTGCATTATCTGAAGTAAAACTAAAAAAATAAATGCTTGTTTTTAAAATTAGGTGTATTACTATTTTTACAAATTTGCAACAGTTGTTAAATAGATGCTCGTTATGACATATTTTAATGAACATATTTTGGTGCACATTCAGTATATTTGGTGGAACACAGGCAAAATTAGGTAAATGAAATGGGAATAAATTGAAGTACTTTTAAATACCATCCATATTGTTTGGAGACAAAGTAGGTCATCTTGTTTCCATCTTTTTAAAGTTCACTTTTGACGCAGTCGGGTTTTTAGATTTTTTAATTTTTTTTTTTTTTTTGTTGTTTTAGTTTTTAATGGATACATTTCGATACAATGTAAAAAAAATGAAATAATTAAATAAATAAAAGTGTCAATCGCTTACAAATCGTTTTGTATTTCTACAACGACTTTCAACAGGATTGAAAAAAACTTTTCGGTAGTTTGGTCAACCCAATACATTTGTCGACGCAATTGATGATGACATTTTGAGCAATGGTGGCCCAGTGGTAACGGCCGACTTACGAGTTGTAAGGTCGTTGATTCGAACCCTGACAGGCACTTTACTTTGTGTAAATAATTTTATTACCACTGCTCTCAATACGGTGAAGGAAAACATCGTGAGGAAACCGGCATGTCCTAGACATCTACCAAGCCGTACTGGGCACGCGTGGTGGATTACAGCCCACTCCTTCTCGAATAGAGGAGACTTGTGTCCCAGTAGTGGCGACATTATAGGCTGATTACATAACACATAACATCACGCCTTGTTTCCCCGAAGGATTGGGTAGAGGTGTACTGTAGAGGCTTTAATCGGGCCTGCCTTCAACATAAATCCCCCGCGAATTGTTTCATTTTCTGATAAGACATACACTGGTTTATTGAAATATATAATAGGTTTAAACTATGACATATAGTCAAATTATTTTATATTGAGTCAATGCTAGCTTTACGGTTGACAATGTAACGTGCTTTCCCATAAGCCAATAAATAGTAATAGCAGTGCTCCTGTGTATCTCATTCATATATCCAACAACACACCTCGGAGACGAGACCACACACACAGACGTAGTGGTCTGCCCTAGTATCTGGCAGATCATTACAGTACCTATACAGTACACCCACATTGCGCCAGTTATGTTTAAGTCCCATGTAATAGGGGGCGAGCCTATTGCCATCTACCGGGCACAAATCCAGACTCCAGGCTGCTACTGAGAAATTCCAGATATAAAAACCCAATAACACTTAGGCTGATTATGCTATGCCTAGGCATTTTAACTCTTGTATCATCGTCGTTATCGCTGACAGAATGTCACTTGTCTAGGGCATCGGGTTAGGCTACGGTTCTACCCGCGATGACAACAACGTCCTCCGCTCATCTCGCCAGTGGGCCCACATCCCCGCTTCCATTCCTTTAAACGCCTTCTATCGCTTGTGTACCTTCGAAAAATACATAAATATCGCTGTACACCCGTGACTTCGTTCGCGTGGATGTCGGAAAACAACTTCCCTCGGATTTTGTTCACAATTTCATGGGTTTTAATTGTTTTGCGCAGAATCCTAATTATTTTTCTAAAATAAAAATAGCCTAAATTTCTCCTTATAACATCAAGTATCTGTTAGTAAAAATCCCGTCAAAATCGGTCCAGCCCTTTCGAAGATTAGTCGAAACAAACAGACAGACATACAGATAGACAAAAAATTTAAAAACAGTTTTATGTGCCGTAATTATATACTTTAAGCATTTAGTAAAAAGCTGTTATTTTGACTTTACAAACAGACACTTCAATTTTATATACATATTTGTATGTATGTATTGTATATACAATATAACTCTAGGCTTACTTTATTCAAAGAGATAAACAAACTAACCAAAACAGCTTCATTAATATTGACTATCGAACATAATTAATTAACAATATTATAAAGCCGAAATTAATATTCGCTTCATGAAAACTTTTGTTCGGAAAGTTGAGTTTTTGTTTAGGCCGAAAGCGAAACCTAACGGCACTGATGCGTGGTTTCGGCTTTCGATTTGATTCTTAGAAATTTAACTTCAGATTGGTATTGGGAAACACAATGCTTGTTCGTTGAATAATTAAATGTTCTGTCATTGTTCTAATTAACAGTTCGCGCGTGACCTTCAAGAAATCGGAGGTTGAGGAAGTGGGTGGTTTTCAAACACATACTAGAATTATTTCATAATGCGCGCGCGGAGGTTATAACTATAAAATAATATAACTATATATGTATGGAGGATATGATAGTATGTGCTTGAAAACCGCCCGCTTCCTCAGACCCCGATTCCTTGGAGCTCACGCGCGGACTGTTAGTACCCATGTATAAATCTATTAATCATCCAATCTATTATGCATTTACCTTACCCTTGCCTTTGTGATATTCCCATTTAGCATAAGGTAAGTATTAAACCTGTTGAAGATCTAACACATAGATAACGCAACTTTTTTAGTGTTGTACCTCCGCGCATGCGTCGAAGACGGTTGTTGACGCCTAATGCTACGTTCATAGCAACAAGCTTCGTTCCTATGGACACGCAGTAAATAGTTAGGAGTTTACTTTTTATAGTTTTTATAAGGTACCCCCACATTAATTTTTATATTATATTCATTTTGTACAACGTTGATCGCTTCACTAAATTATTGTTAAATAAAAACGTATTCTGTGTCGAAATACAAGTATAAAACTATCCGGGGGTTTCATTTATGTCTAATTTGAGACAACGGTGGTGTAATGGAATGTTTTTTTTTTAATATTATATTTTGTACAAGTATTACTGTCTTTCTTATTTATTTATTTTTTGTTTATCTAGGTTTGATCTACCTAGGTACTTTTTATGCTGCACCGTTCGACTCATCAAGTTAAGGCATGATGCATATTTTCCCCATTTGTTTTCTGTTTGTACTTTATTTTTAATTTGTATACGTCATATTAGGCACAAATAAACTTACTTCCTTTCTTTTATTCACCATTTATTCACCAGTAGAACACAATATTTTATCAAAATTCAAAATTCGGCCAAATCCATATATCTACACAATTTTGTTCTCACAATAAGGCCGAAAGCCGAAACTAGAATAATATCGTGGAAGCCCAACTCTACTCAGAAAAGAACTTTAGCAAAACAATCTGTTTGTTCAGTTGGAAATTTACCAAAATGAATAATTAGATATATACAAAGCATTTTTGGGAGTTTTAACGAAGTGGGAGTCCTTATTGTGCCCCTGTCAAATTTGCCATATCACAAAAGTTAATAATAATTGTTCGGAGTTTGTCTTTCTTCACAGTGTCTTGTTATCGATTTAATAAGATGCTGTTTTAATGAGAATATGAATCTGGGGATTGATATGCTTGATATTTGGAGACAGTGAACTAAGAACATAATATTATACCCTTATAATATTATTTTACTAACAACATAGTCTTCGTTACTTTGAGGTTATACTTTTATGTCGATAAGCGCCTTCATTGATTACAAGTCAACCAAGGTTTTTCATGATTTTTAAAAATGTTATGTAGTAACAGTTCTTAAATCTTTCTCTGGTTATATTGAACAAGATGACATAGCATAACATCACGCTTGTAAACCTAGAAGGGTTAAACAGGGGTGTACCTATGCCGATTCCCGGCCACCGTAGGCGCGGGCTTGCAGACGGCGAGCAATGGATAGCTCACTGGGGTCGACGGCGCGTTGTGTTCCACGCGCGCCTTAAAGAGATGTCAGCACTAAATGATGGGGTCCCCTAGGACCAGTGGTCTCGAACGTCATAGAGCGAGATCGGTAGAGTTGCCAGCTAAAATCGGTATATTTGTACCCAAAATCGGTATTTGACAAAAAAATATAATATTCAATCAAATTCGTTTATTTATTGAAAAAAAAAACTTACTAACTAATTTATAGCGAGAGCCCATATCGGTAGAAATACCGAAAAATCGGTAGGTTCGAGACCACTGCCTAGGACCGATGCCTGCCAGGGTCGCGGGATGTTCGAAAGTGTTACCGTAGCCCCTGGAACAGGCAACTGAAGGAAAACGGGTGGGTTTTAGTCAGTAAAAGTCTGACACGCCCTCTCTTGTTTCTAATTTATATAAATGATTTACCTTATAAGGGATAATCACAAGATTGTATTATTCGCAGATAACACTTCCCTCGTTTTTAAAATCAAACGTCAGTTAGTCAACTGAACAAGTTAACGATGCACTCTTTAAAGTTGTCCATTGGTTTAATGCGAATAATCTTCTCCTGAACGAAAAAAAGACTAAACTCATCTTACAATGAGGCCCACACATAAAAAAAATTTCAGGAAGGCTTAGTTCGGCAGCCGATGCTGTTAAAAAACTTTGACGGGTAACTAATGTAGTTACAGCCAGAATTGTTTATTTTAGTTATTTTCCTAGTCTTATGTCATATAGGATTCTTCTCTGGGGAACCTGTGCGGACAGTAATTTAGTAATTTGTATATTTGTTTTACAGAAAAGTGCTTTTCAAGCCGGTCCAAGAGATTCTCTTCGAGAAAAATTCAAGAAAATAGATATTCTAACTGACTGCCTCGTTGGTCTAGTGGTCGCAAGCACTACTGCTGAGTATGAGGTCCTGGGTTTGATTCCCAGGTCGGGCAAAGTGTTATTGGGTTTTTCTATCTGGAATTTCTCAGTAGCAGCCCGGAGTCTGGATTTGTGCCCGGTAGATGGCAATAGGCTCGCCTCCTATTACATGGGACTTAAACATAAGTGGCGAAATGTGGGTGTACTAAAGGTACACCTCTGCCTAACCCTTCGGGGAAACAAGGCGTGATGTTATGTTATAGATATTCTAACTGTAGCCTCTCAATATATATTTGAAAATCTATTTTATGTACACAAAAATATACCAAATTTTAAGAAAATGTCCGATATTCATAATTTAAATACCCTGGTATTTAAACTATGAATATCGATGTACAGCAAGATTGTGTTTATACCTGAAAAAACAAAATCTTGCTATACATAGCACTCGCCTCCACAGAGTAGGCAACTCGTTCATGGGTAAAAGCGCTTTTACAACAAAATTCCCATTGACTAGACACTTACCCATTAAACGATTTAAAAGCTGAATTAAAACCAAACTTTGTAAAAAACGTAACTATAAAATTTCTGATTATTTAGAAGAAGAAAAAAGCTTGGGATTGAGCTGCTCGCTCTGCTAAACCTTGTGGTAAAACCGTAAAACTTGACATTTTAATTATTATGCAAGGTCATCATTCTATAGGTACCATTTTGTTTATAAAAAGGTGCTTAGGTAATGATGACATTGTTTAATATTATATACAAAATGACATTGTTTGGGAGTATATCCAAACGGAATTCGGTCGCGTCATCGTAAGCCAATCACAGCACAGCTAAATGACGTGATAGCTTGTTGTGATTGGCCCGTTTGTTCCCGTCCCTTTTTCCTCGATCGCTGTATACATTAAAAAATAAACACATTCGCTAACGACCATTTGTAATGATAACTTGCTTTTCATTTAAAAAATACACCCAGTCAAAGGGCCACAAAGTAGTAGCTAAACAAGCAGTTCGATCACATCTAAACATTTTGGACCTTCAGAGCCATATTTCGAGGATTTGAAGCTAAAAAACCAAATCGTCGAGTCAAGCGACCTTTGGACTGCCACGCTGCTACGACCACACAGGCACATAAATACGAGCGAAATTACACTTAAAAACGCAAATTCAGCAGCATATTCACGCAAGGACCTTCAATCTTACTGATGTGAAAGGACAATCGAAGATTTGAAAGAACAAGCGGACATACGGTGCGTTTATCAAGTTCCAGTTTTCAAGACCTGCTGAGTTCATAAGTGTAATACCGTTTTGTGATCTGATTCCAGTGAGGGTGTTGGTGAGGGTTGCCCATTGCGCAGAGCGACACACCGGCTGACCGTGTCACTACGAGCACCAGCCGTTTTCACACGCAGTCACTTTGCACGTGAGTACTCCACTTTTCACAGGCCACCGGGATGCCGTTAACGGCTGATGATGGGAAGGGTCCTAGCAAAACACGAGATAGGTCCCCTTATAGAACTATTAGTGATGAAAAAACTGAGCAAATCATGCGCGATTTGGTTAGGAAACGTGGTATCGTTAAGGGCAGGTTAACTAAACTTGCTAATTATTTAAATACTATCAGTGTAACAACCATATCTAGTGAGTTAAAAATAGATTTAAAATTACGTGTAAAGGGTGCTGAGATTTTATTTAGTGAATTTAATGAAATACAATCAAAACTTGAAGAACTAGTTTCCGATAGTGATATAGATGATCAGTTAGATCAGCGCCAACATTTCGAAGACGGCTACTATAACACTATTGCCCGAGCTGAATCCATTCTTAGCGTCAGTGAAGAGGTCACTGATTGTTCCAAACCATGTCAGCATATGAACAGACCAGTGTCCGTTAAATTACCAACCATCATGTTGCCTACGTTCGACGGCGTGTATGAACACTGGCTCGAGTATAGGGACACTTTTATATCTTTGGTGCACAATTCGACCGAGATTAGTAACATTCAAAAATTCCATTATCTAAAATCTTCGCTCAAAGGAAGTGCCGAGTCAGTTGTGAACGCGCTAGAGATATCTGCAGCTAACTACTCTGTGGCATGGGAATTACTCCTAAATAGGTACGATA
Organism: Fissipunctia ypsillon; assembly: GCA_947568875.1. Classification (NCBI taxonomy): domain Eukaryota; kingdom Metazoa; phylum Arthropoda; class Insecta; order Lepidoptera; family Noctuidae; genus Fissipunctia; species Fissipunctia ypsillon. Next base: position 19,058,561 of record OX387659.1, read on the forward strand.
ATGATAGATTATTAGTGAATAGTCACCTAAAAGCATTGTTCTCAATACAACCATTGAAAGAGTCACCTTCACTAATTAGGAAACTTATAGATACAATTATAAACAATTTACGCGCTTTAAAAACCCTTGATGAGCCAACAGATACCTGGGATACGCTTATAATATATATAGTTGTTTCTAAGCTAGATAGAACCACAGAACGAGAGTGGGAACAACATAGAGGTTTATTATTGGCAAACACCCCCCCTAGAACTAAATTGAAGGTTGACAGTTTGATTAATTTCCTCAAATGTAAGGCTGACTTATTGGAAACATTAGCACTATCAGTATCGCACACAAAAGATCACCATAAGACAGAAACAAAAAATGTCCGAGGTAATGTAACACACTGCAATGTTTTCTCAAGTAATCCACCATCAGCGCCGGGCCGTAAAGCGCGTAGATTGTGCGTAGTGTGCAAAGGTAAACACCCAATTTACACTTGCACACAATTCATTAATATGAACTTACAAAGCAAATTAAAGGTTGTCAAAGATAATAACTTGTGTGAGAATTGCTTGCGCTCTGGACACACTTTAGACGGTTGTTTGTGGGGACCTTGTAAACAATGTAACATGAAACATAATTCACTTATTCATCCTAATGATTCTAGCTGTACCGTGACTGGTACGACGACTGCGGCGGCAGTGGCTAGCGCACCATACGCGCCCCCACCGCGCGTCTCTGAGACAGTACATGATCCCAATAACGGAAAGCAGTTCATTCAAGTTAGCAATGTTCACACTGATACACACACACATACGCAATGCTTGGATGTGCAACCGGTTCTCTTATCTACTGCGTTAGTTGAGATTCCTGATAAACATAATAATTATCATGTCGCATGTGTATTACTCGACAGCGGTAGCCAGAGCTGCTTTGTTGCACGTTCGTTTTGCGAATTGTTAGATATTCCGCTAGTACAGTCCACTCATGAAATACGAGGAGTAGGTAATTTGGTATCACATTGTACACAAACGTGTGATCTAGCAATTAAATCACGTATTAATTCCTACTCAATTCACATTAAATGTTTCGTTCTATCTGAAATAACGGCCACATTGCCTGCTATGCAGGCACAAATCACACAGTTTAGGATTCCTGAACACCTGCAGCTGGCAAATTCGCGATTTTTAGGGCCGCAAAAGATAGATGTTTTAATAGGTGCGGATCGATTTTGGGACTTGCTTATCGATGGCAAGATGCGTTTACCGAACGGTCCGTTCTTACAGAACACGAAGTTAGGTTGGATAATATCGGGTCCTATTAATAATACAAATCATAATAATGGACATGTGCAATGTAACTTCACTCAATCCATGGACAATCAGCTACGTCAGTTCTGGGAGTTGGAGGAGTTACCCAAGCTTCGGAATACACACACAGACGAAGAGCAGGCCTGTGAACAGTCTTTCATCACAACCACTACGCGCAATAAAGATGGACGATTTTGTGTTCACATTCCTCTTAAAGAGTCGCCCGATGCTTTGGGTGAATCATTTCTTCAGGCAAAGCGGCGTTTCTTGTCCTTGGAAAATAGGTTATTACGCGCACCTATTAGCTATAAGAAATTATACACTGATTTTATACACGAATATATCAATTTGGGTCATATGACTCAGGTTGATTCTTATACGAGTCCTTATTATTTTATGCCGCATCACGGCGTTTTTCGAGACCACAGCACGACTACGAAGCTTCGTGTAGTCTTTGACGCCAGTGCTGCGACTAGTAACGGCAAATCTCTCAACGATATCCAGCTTGTAGGACCTCCTATTCAGGGAGACTTGCTGGGTATTTTGCTACGGTTCAGACAATTTAAATTCACAGCAATTGCAGATTGCGAGAAGATGTACCGTCAAGTCCTTGTTGATCCTTCTCAACGTAACTTGCAACTTATTATGTGGCGTGATGATCCGGCAAGACAGCTCGAGTTCTATCAGCTGAGCACCGTAACATACGGCACAGCGTCGGCGCCGTTTCTTAGCGTTAGGTGTCTTAAGCAATTAGGAGCCGAGTGTACGGACCCCGAAGTTAAAAGGGTCATAACTGACGATTTTTACGTAGATGACCTTTTGACCTCGTATGACGACAAGGTCAAACTACTCGACATATGCAAACGTACATCAGACATTCTTAAGTCCGGCTGCTTTCCACTCCGTAAATGGACGTTTAACTTTGAACTCGACGACGGTGCATCAGCTCCAACGACGTCACAGTCGGCTCACAGTATGTTTCGTGACTTAAATTTAGGTGATAATAGTCAATGCAGAACATTAGGTATAGGTTGGTGTAGCATCGCGGACGAGTTTAATTTCCATACACAATTTCAAAACGGCAACAATCCTGTTACTAAACGCATAATTCTGTCAAGTGTTTCTCAGATATATGACCCATTAGGATTGTTAAGCCCTTCTGTTATCATTGGCAAGGTATTATTGCAAAAACTTTGGCTATTAAAATTAGATTGGGATGATCCGCTTCCCACTGATGTCGTGCGAACATGGAACCGGTTTGTTGACAGTCTTTCTTATCTTCGCACTATCAAAGTTCCACGACACGTCTTTCAGTGTGATTCTACTCGAACTGAGTTACACATTTTTACAGATGCTTCACAAACTGCATATGGCGCGTGCGCTTATGTACGTTGTGTAGGTATTGGTGGGGTGACTGTAAAATTGCTTATTTCTAAGGGTAAAGTGGCTCCATTGAAACCCGTTAGTATACCGCGTTTGGAACTGTGCGGTGCGTTGCTGGGTGCTAGGCTGTTTGACAGGATTAACGGTTCCCTTACTCGTAACTTTGATGACGTCACATTTTGGACCGACTCGACTATCGTGTTAGGTTGGTTACGCATGGCACCTAATTTACTTAAAACGTTTGTGCAAAACCGAGTCGCTGAAATCCACGAACTTACGAGTAGGTTTTCTTGGCGACATGTGAGTGGAAGAGATAACCCTGCTGACCTGGTTACGCGTGGTGTAAGTCTTGAGGACTTATCTTCATCGTCATTATGGTGGGAAGGCCCTAACTTTATGCACGGCTTTGACTTTGATAGCAGTTTAAATTTGCAATTAATTCCGAATGTTAATGAAATCTTGCCTAAAGAGTTACCTGAACTCAAAGCAAATGTTATAAACTCATTATCAACAAAAAATACTACACTCGAAACATTTTTTCCATTCAATAGGTTTTCACGTTTTAATCGCATGAGTCATGTTGCTGCGTATGTACTACGCTTTATTCACAACAGCTGCGCGCGCAACAAAACAAATCAGCTGACAGGTACGATCACTGTTATTGAGTTAAGACATGCCATTAATACACTTGCACGATTATCGCAAATGGAATCATTTCCAGTTGAGTATAATTTACTAAAGAATGGTAAAGATGTCAAGTCAAGCGTTAGCCTTGCGAGTTTAAATTTGTTTCTGGATACTGAAGGTATAATTAGAGTGGGAGGTAGGATAAAGAATTCGCCTGACTTTAATTATAGTAAAAAACATCCGATTCTTTTGTCTTCTGAACACCACTTTACACTCTTATTGTTTAGGCACGAACACAACCAATCTATGCACTGCGGACTTCAAGCGTTACTATACCGTTTGCGCGAAAATTGGTGGCCACTGTCAGGTAGAAACTTAGCTAAGAAGGTGACGCAACGATGTGTGGTCTGTAAGCGCATTCGAGGTAAAACGTTAACCCCACTCATGGGCAACTTGCCTAAAGAACGGGTAACCGCTGGTTTTCCTTTCATTCGCACAGGTGTGGACTACGCAGGGCCGGTGTTCATACAAAATCGAAAAGGCAGAGGCGCGAAACTAATCAAATCATACATTTGTCTGTTTATCTGTTTCACGACGCGCGCAGTACACTTGGAATTAGTTAGTGACCTCTCTTCTGATGCATACTTACTGGCGCTTAAGCGTTTCATTTCACGGCGCGGAAAGCCGTCGGAAATATTTTCGGACAATGGACGCAATTTTGTAGGGTTAAGTAATGATTTTGCTCAGTTTTTATTAAAATGTAGAAAAAATATTATTGACTATGCGAGGGGTCAACACATTCAATTTTCTTTTATTCCCCCATATTCCCCGCATTTCGGTGGCTTGTGGGAAGCTGGGGTCAAATCATGCAAGTACCATCTCCGCCGAGTAGTGGGCAACGCTCACTTAGCCTTCGAGGAGCTCACTACAGTATTATGTCAAATTGAAGCGATGTTGAATTCCCGACCAATGACTCCCTTGTCTTCGGATCCTCGAGACTATCTTCCCCTTAGCCCTGGACACTTTTTGATCGGACGACCACTCACCGCACCAGTCTGTGAAGATGACCTGCGAGACTTACCTGTTCATCGACTGACTCGCTACCAGAGAGTGGAACAGATCCGGCAGCAGTTCTGGTCGCGCTGGGCCATGGAATACATCTCGGAGCTACAAACTAGAACCAAATGGAGACAAAATATGGCAGACTTGAAACCTGACACGCTTGTCATTATTAAAGAAATCAGCCTTCCACCATTGAAATGGCAATTGGGTCGAATCATGAAGACGATACCTGGCAACGACGGTATCTCACGAGTAGCAGACATTCAAACATCATCAGGCATCGTGAGACGGCCATACACGAAGATCTGTCCTCTGGTCGAAGATGAATAAATGGAAAATCAATTGTAAGCTGAAGCTTTCAAGGCCGCGGGCATGTTTGGGAGTATATCCAAACGGAATTCGGTCGCGTCATCGTAAGCCAATCACAGCACAGCTAAATGACGTGATAGCTTGTTGTGATTGGCCCGTTTGTTCCCGTCCCTTTTTCCTCGATCGCTGTATACATTAAAAAATAAACACATTCGCTAACGACCATTTGTAATGATAACTTGCTTTTCATTTAAAAAATACACCCAGTCAAAGGGCCACAAAGTAGTAGCTAAACAAGCAGTTCGATCACATCTAAACAGACATGAATATTTACTTTGAAAAGTATTATATTACTTTAATTATTGTGGATGTGAGCACTATGTGGGCCATCTACTTTTTTTTTCTTTCTCATTTATTTTTAATGATGGTCTGGTATTTTGAGTACTTTATGCGGCCTACCCAAACGTCTTTTCTGTGATATTGTGCGTCGAGTCGTTGAGCTCCTTAAGTCCTGAGTTGAGCTGGACGATTACTGACGAATGCTTGCACTGACTGGACAGGTCCACCCAAATTTGTGTGGTTCTTTCTTCAAAAGACCATTTCAGACACGGATCTACATAGTCCTCACATGATTTGACCAAGATTATGTCTGGACTTTAAAAGATACTGACCTCTTAGTTTGTTTCGGCATTTCTTCTCAGGGATAGTTCGATAGGAAATGTTGACTTCATCTAGCTTAAAAAAATATATATTTATATATGACGTGTAAAAGTGATTCCGATAGCCTATTTACAGAATAACAATTTCATTTAATTTCTCCTGCTACGCCCAGAGCAGGAGAAGTCATTTGGTGATTTCCTACCCAAAAAAAGGGGTATACCTATAAGTACACCCATATTTCGCGTTACGTTTAAGTCCCATGTAACTGGGTGTATGAGTGTAAGTTTTATAACACGAAACTACTTCAGTGGTTACCGATCTCAAAATATTTTACAACTTCCAACGAAAATACCTGAAACCATAACTAGCTTCAACTCTTTATAAATTCCACACCCCTTTAACAAAGAGCGCGTGTTTCATCAGAGTATCATGATACCAGAACGACAATAGACGTATTATTAAAGGCTCTGCCGCGATTCTAGGCAAAATGTCAGACTATATTGTATATAAAATTACCCTTTAATTAGTCTAACAGAGGCGCCATGTTTTATTTTACTACCTCTCCGGAGGCAAGCCTCTTTCGTACGGCTAGCATACCCTATCTTGTTTGCAAAAGTACGGTCGGGAAAAAATTTTATAAAAATTCAAAGACTTCGTCCGGATTTTTAGCTTAGAATACGGGTGGCCTTTTTTGCATTTATAAAAAAGACCGATGAAAAAGACTTTTTCTTGGTTTTTAGGAATGTTACATTTTTAGACGTTAAAAAAATGCATGAAGAAGTCCTAAGACTATTCTTTAAAGAATATTTATTGTCCTGCAGTGAAACAATACAACAGGCCCAAGTTGTTGAGCAGTACCATTACCCAAACTTGGAAACATTTATTATTACCAAATTTAATTTGTGTCTGTTTCCTATTATTTTGAACTTTGCTCGTTACACGTTACATCAGAACTACTTAGAACCAAAATATAATATATTATCTACTCTAAACAAATTCTTTTGCCGACCGTACAAGTAATCTTAAATTTTAATTCATTTTGTTCACATCGTTTTGAATATCTTTGCTGTTACGAAATTATGCAAGAGAATGTCTGTTCAGTGGAGATAGTAATTTTTTGGTTAATTCCTTACTTTTCCAAAATATCTTGCAACAGTGTAGCTTAGATTATTTTTCTTTTACCTACTTAAATCGACCTAGACTGAATATGCTATTAAATTAGTATTAGTAGTAGTTTTTTGTTTGTATGTTAATAATTATCGAAGCATCTACCACGCCTGTTTAGACCGATAAAAACCAACCAACCAACCAAGTCCAGGCTACCAGAGTAGCCTGCTTTTTTATTACACGATTGCCCCAATAGAGGAGTGTAATGTTTTCAGGGTTCATGTAGGTATGTGAGTTTCTTTATTCCACTATAACTTGTATTATAATACTCGTATACATGCCTGAACAGATTTGGATGTATGTGGTATCAGTAGAATCCTAACATCATTCCGACTGACACTAGCCGTATTTGTTTTTGAAAACAAAAAATATTAATATGACGACAGTATGGCTCCATTTTCAAATGTAAAAAAAAATCTACAATTATTACAATAGTGGTATCATTGATGAGCACATTCCAAAAATAATAAACCTTGTCACTAAAATGTATACAATAAAAAAAATTGACAGGGCCGACGAGTTTTTTAATTATTTATCTTCATTTTAAACCAATAGCTTCTCTGCTGTTAAAACAACACTCATGACATAACATCACGCTTTTTCCCGAAGGGTTAGGCAGAGGTATTCGCCAGTTATGTTTGTGTGTGTGTGTAAGTGCCTTTATCACCTTTAAAAATCCAGCTTTCCTAGTACAAGTTCCTGGCATGTACAATATGTGACTCTGATAGACTCGCTACATCATTCTCCGTGATTTTGTAGAAGCAGTGGTCGTGGCGGGAAAGGTGAGCTGTGGGCACATTTGTTTATGTCCGGAATGAACGTGGCGTTTACGTTGCGTTAGCGCAGTTATCGCTGTGATAATACAATACACGACTTCTACGCGGCGGACAGTCACGGGCACTAATATGAACCTATACGCTTAGCAACTTTTTAAAGTGTGTTTCTCGTACCGTATTTGTACTATGCCAAAAACCTTTAAAAAAGCAAAACACTCATAAACATAACATCACGTCTGTAATCCCCGAAGGGTTAGGCAGAGGTGTACCTATATACCTAGTAAGTACACCCACATTTCGCCAGTTATGTTTAAGTCCCATGTAATAGGGGGCGAGCCTATTGCCATCTACCGGGCACAAGTCCAGACTCCGGGCTGCTACTGAGAAATTCCAGTTAGAAAAACCCAAAAAGTACTTTGCCTGACCTTTTTTTTTTTTTGTGGATGGGAAATCATCAAATGACTTCTCCCGCTCTGGGCGGAGCGGGAGGGCGTGTCAGACTTTTACTGACTAAAACCCACCCGTGTTCCTTCTGTTGCCTGTGCCGGGGCCACGGTAACTCTTTCGAACATCCCGCAACCCTAGCTGGCATCGGCCCTAGCGGACCCCGTCAATAGTGCTGACATCTCTTTGAGGCGCGCGTGGAACATAACGCGCCGTCGACTCGGGCTTGGTCCTTACCGGACGGCGAGCTACTCATTGCTCGCCGTCCGCAAACCCGCGCCTACGGTGGCCGGGAATCGGCTGCCAATTCCCGACGCCCAGGGCGTCTCCTGCGGCGACTAGGGGCGTGAGGGCGCAAAGCTTGCCTCTCCCTCACGCGTTCCACCTCCTTCTTCGCGAGCATTACTGCTTCGCAGAAGGAGGTAATGGCTTCCCATGTACTCTCGCTCCGTACCATGGCCTGGACCAGGGCCGGACGCGAGAGATCGCCGCCGCAGATCGCTACCGCGAGGACACGGCGGTGCTCCGCCCAAGCCGGGCAGACCTCCACCGTATGCTCCACCGTGTCCTCCGGGCGATCCACACAGTGGTGACACCCGGGCGTTTCCTCCCGCCTTATCCGGAACAGGTACCTCCCGAAGCACCCGTGTCCGGTGAGGACCTGCGTCAGGCGGAAGGTGAGGACGCCGTGGCGCCTCTCCAGCCACTCCTCAAAGAGGGGACTTATCTCCGCAATTGTGGCGTGCCCAGCGCTGGATTGCGACAATCGCACTCTCCATGCCGCCATGAGATCCTGCCGGAGCTCTGTCCGCCGTGCCGCGATTTCTCGCGGACTTTGCCTGACCTGGGAATCGAACCCAGAATCTCATGCTCAGCAGTAGCGCTTGCGACCTCTAGACCAACGAGGCAGTCTAATCCACTTCTACATAAAGATATTGAGAAGAATGAATCCTGAAACATCACAATCAAAATCATCCATGGAAAATAGCATTTATGACAATAATAACGACTCCCTCTTAAAAATGTCCCTTAAGGTGTAAAACTCTTTAATGGTACAAATCCATTTATAGCCAGATTTTATTGGAGTTATATGTCGTTAATTACTCATACTATCGTTAAACTTCAAGGTTTTGATGCTAAAACAATGTTATTCGAGAATTACGGTCGCATAAATATTATTTGTGGTAGAACATTCGAGATTTATCACCTATGAATTTTATCCTATCTACGAGTACTTATGTGACTTTTAGACGGAGAATAACTAATGGCTGTCGGATTAGATTAGGTTTTTAACCAAAGAGCAGTAGTTTGTAGTAAGTACCAGGGTGATTAGAAAATCTTCAACATGTAATATTATTAACTGTCTGCTTCATGTAAAGGAAACTAGTTTGCTGATTTTAATAATTGTTTCGTGTAAAACAAGAAACTTATGTTTGTACGAATCGCAAGTAATTTCGGAGAAGACTTTTGTATTGTTAGTCCCACAGCGCACTTCCAAAATATTAAAAAAAAACTACGTACTCTATGAAGGCGAAAATACACTAGGGCTAAAATACAATGCAAATCATCTGATAAAGTATGTTTATAATAGACTCATATTAACACAATAAATCTATACAAATAAATCAAATTGAAGTGTCTGTTTGTAATGTCAAAATAACAACTTTTTACTAAATGCATAGGAAAGTATAAATGGTTCTTATAACAAAACAGCAATTTTTAACATTTTTGTCTGTCTGTCTGTTTGTTCCGGCTAATCTCCGAAACGGCTAAACCGATTTTGACAGGACTTTCACTAGCAGATAGCTGATGTTATGGCGCGTAACTAAGGCTACTTTTATTTTAGAAAAATAATTAGTGTTCCGCGCAAAATAATGAAAACCCTTGAAATTATGAACAAAAAGTCGGATTTGAAAAATTCTTTTTGCATTTGGTAGCCCAATTCTCGAAGATAGTTATAGGCTCTTTAACATCACGCTACGACCCTTAAGAGCCGAACAGAAAGAACACTAAGCAGAACCGAAGTAATAGCGCGGGCGGGCGATTCACCGTGATGGTTGGCGACGGGTCGGAGGACGCAGAAGTTTTATTAAAATGTGGCTGTTATTTTAGTATATTGTGTATCTTACGACATCCACGCGAACGAAGTCGCGGGGCACAGCTAGTGTTAAATAAAATTAAACACTACATTAACAAACGACACAAATATTAACCATGTCACTAAAAATAAAATTAAAAAGTAAACTTATTGCATTACACGAACCGTATTTTAAAATTGGGTTCCACAGCGCGCCGGTGCCACAAACTAATTAGTCAGTGAAGCACACGGGCGACCTCGACAGGAATTCTGCCTTGTTTTCCTATTATGGTGTGCGCACACAGGCACTGAATAAATTTCTCCATGGGACCAACATCGTAATCGCGAAAAAATGATAAGCTATCCCATTCATTTGTGTTAAGTAGGTATTGCAGTTTCATATGGGACAGTTGAATTTTATTTCGGTCCAATTGAGAAAGTTGTTCAATTTGATTTTCTGCACCACATCCTTTGCCTTTCCTATTTATATGACCACACGTTTCTGATATACGCTCTATGTGGAAGGGAAATTCGATTACCATCTTTTAAAGTCCAGACATAATCTTGGTTAAATCATGTGAAGACCATGTAGATTGGTGTCTGAAATGGTCTTTTGAGGAAAAAAACCACACAGATTGAGTGGACTTGTCTCAACTCAGAACTTAGAGCTCAATTTATATCTCTGTCGACGCATCCGGAAAAATAAACCCACTGAGTTCTCTTAAAGTTTTATACAACACAGCATAATGTGCGCTTACCTTTAGCTAACCGAATTACGTTTAGCGCAGTAAGCAGAAAGCTAAAATATACGAAAGGCTAAATATTAACTAGGTAAAGAAATAATGTAATAATTTCCTGGGGTTTTAATAACGAAAATAATGTAAAAAATCATAGCTGTGTTTTTCACAAATATTGATTAATTTGATTTTATTTATAGAACAGCTAAAGACGAGAAGATGTTTGATTTTAAAATTTCTTGACAGTTTTGCTAAATAATAAGAAAAAAAAAATACATTATTGACTAGGTTTTTCAAGATTATTTTCCTGCTATATTTTGTATCGAAGTTGAAAAAAAAGGTCAAGCCACCTGCAAAGACCATAAATAATGATGTTGATGATATTTTTTAATATTCAAAATCAAAAGTAAGTAGTGTCTTGTAAAACGATGAGCAAAAGTCAATTTCGCGTAATTTTCCGGAAAATTTGTTGCAAATATTAGTGACTTTCCATTATACAAAAATTTGTATTATTTGAAAATCCCTTCAAGCCACCCGTAAAACTAAGAATTCGACTCAACTCGACAAACAATACAACAATACAATTTTGTTTAAAATTATTTTTCCCTTTCTCACAAACAGTGAATAAAATTGATCAAAAGTTAGTCGATTTCGTGCACGGCCCCTTAAGATGAGACGCGATCACGTGGCATAGTTATATAATTATTTTTTTTCAAAAATTAATATAATTACGCCAAAAAACAAAACATAGGGACATTGTAGTGGTAAATATACCTACATTATATTGTTTATAAATATTTGGACACGTATCATTAAATTAACCAGGGAAAAACAGAGAATATATTAATATCTATGGATTGAAAATCAACGATCACATCACCGTGTTTCCACTTAAGAGGGCTGTCACATTTTGTCACCTCTCTCGCTCACACGGGACCAAATTTTTAAGAATGTTTAATGAAAAGATGCTTTTTTGAAAAATGTATATATGATCCTGGCCGACTTCGGCCACAGCGACTAGGATCTGCCTATTGATGACATCGCTGGTGTGCCCTCAGGTGACTGATATAACCAATTTTTGCCACGAAAGTGCGTCCACATTCACGGCAAGTCAGCACCCCTCCGATGTAATTATATTGGATGGCCGCGGGTGGTCGGGCCTTGAGCTCATCTCGTTTAGCATCGAGCTCCTCTTGAAAAATGTAATCGATGGGCGACCTACTAAATAATATTAATTTAATAGGTAATTATTAAAAACACATTTTTATTGTGGTATTTATTTAAATCATCTCAAAAACAGATCATAATACTTATTGAGCTAAGTTTATTTAATAACACAACAGACATGTGTTTTTAATAACTACCTATTAAATTAATATTATTTAGTAAGTCGCCCATTGATTACATTTTTCAAAAAAGCATCTTTTCATTTAACATTCTTAAAAATTTTGTCCTGTGTGAGCGAGAGAGGTGACAAAATGTGACATCTCTATTAATTGAAATCCTGAAATAAAATCATTGACTCTGGTATGGTGAAAATGTCTACACTGACAGGCAGTATATTTCTATAAAACATTCCGGAGCGTTGTGATCTCTGCTTGTTTACTTATTGGAAACTAAATCAAAATTGAATCGCTCGCCTAGTGACGTACCCGATGGAAATACCGGGAATTTTACTTTTGTGGTACTGAAAAAAAGTTTCGATATTCCCGGTACAGTACACCAATGCTTGAGCCACTTTGGATTGAAACTTCACACACGTCACAGCCAAACCGGTTTAAAAGTCGGTTTGAATTCGATGATGTGCAAAGTCAAAGCTTTTATCTGAACAAGTTCATTTACAGGTTTGAACGGTCAAAGAATCAGAAACATGAAGCTCATTTTAAATCTTATATTCCTAGTCGAGGAAGAACGGGCAAGGAACTCCATAATTACTCTTTATTTATTTTCTTCGTGTCCCTCATTAAGTCATTACTCATTCATTGGTCATAAAGTCGTTTATTAATTTGTTTCGTCGCATCTTCTTTTAATCTCGATTCGGGTCGTTTAGTTATAGTGATGCAAGCGCTTCTGCTGAACTTTAGGTCCTGGGTTCGATTCCCAGGTCAGGCAAAGTTTTATTGGGTTTTACCATCAACAATTTCTTAGTAGCAGCCCGGAGTCTGGTTTTGTGGTTAATGGTAATAGTGGCTCTCTATTATATGGTAATAATACCGGTAACCGAAATAAAAATTATCTCTATCTTACACGTGCCCGTCGGCATTAGTCAAAGGGCGCGCATCGCTGTGTGTGTGTCAATGTGTCAAGTCGACCCGCGCTCCGGCAGCCCTGGCTGGCTGGCTATATTCCGTTCCTTTCTCGTAATCAAGATCATTTTTAGGTAACCGGTATTAAAATGGATAACCTAAATAGAGGTAATATGTTTTTTTTTCTTGGTTACTCAGATAGCGGTAACCTTAGTCGTTGAAGTAAACAAAATTCTTCGATACCTGTACTGTAATTTATACCTACAAAATGGTTGAACTGGATGGTGCTGATCGACGCGTCATGTTCGTGAACGGGCGCCGTCAGTTGAGACTGGTTATCTCTTAACTGTCAGGGATTATTTTAAACTTATATTTTGAATTCACAGCTTGGTTCATCGCCGCAAGGTTGCCTGCTTGTCGGTCTTCTACAGATTATACGTCGGTGAGTGTGCTCAAGAGCTCCACGACCTCATTTCGCCGGCCCCCTTCTACCATCGGACATCTAGACGCACTGCAGGTTACCATCCCTACCTAGTTGCTATTCCACCAATTCGCACTAAGCGTTTCCAAATGTCTTTTGTGATGCGTACAGCAAAGGAGTGGAACTCTCTGCCTGCGTCTGTGTTTCCGAACGCATACAACCCCGATCTCTTCAAAGTGAGAGTGAACAGGCTTCTTCTGGGTAAGCTCGCTCCATCGTCGACTTTGTCTCTGTCATCTCAGACCTAGACTAGAGTCAAGAGCAAACCTATCTCAAATAAATAAATTAAAAAGAATTGTTTTTTATTTATCTTTTTTTACATTGTTCTCACATAAAGAAGCAATAAAAATAATGTACCAAGGATTTTGCAATAATATTGATTTAAAAGAGTGTCCATGGAGTTTCTTGCTCGTTCTTCTTCATAGAGATCTACGTTTTGGAATGGGCAACTAACTTCAAATTTCTGACTAACTGACCGACTCTTTGACAATTCAAAAGTGCCTGTAATTGGTTTAACTGAAATAAATGCTTTGTGTTTGAGTTGAGTTTAAATAAAGGTTTTCAGTCCCTGGCTGTATCTAATATGCCTGTACAGAGGTACAAGCATAGTAGGTACAGCCAGGGACCGAAAACCAAAAACCTAGGCAGGGGCCTTAATACAGGCGGGAAATTTTGTTGTATCTTGATTGTCGCCTTGCCTCATATTTCCATGTACAGTCAGACTATAGTCGAGTCCTTATTTACAAGGACAAGTAAAACTGTATGCACTTAAATTATTTCCTACTTCGCACTCAGAGCAGTAGTGATGTGTATTCAGCGTTCTCAGAGCTCTAGTGTTGTACAATTTCGCCTTGTTGCGCTATTAACGAAGTTGTTTGTCTGTTCCCTTCGCGAGAGCTTTGTGACAGATAATTTAGTTTGCTTCTCGAATGCGGTGCACGTTACAGGGTTACATTTTTATGTCTGTGCTATTTATAAAGGAAATATATTTAGAATGTTATTTTTGGGCGGTGAAATTGAAGTTGTTAACTACTTTGTTTTTGTTAATTTTGTGTAATCCAGCACGCACTGTGCCTGTTTTTATGAGTGAACTTTTCCTTGAACGAAGTAACAAGTATTTTCTGTTAATATTTTATGTGTCGCATGTCGTGGACCTTATTTTGACCATAACTTAAATTAATTGTGTTATTATGAGTTTAAGGGAGAAGCGCTAAGGTAGCCCGCGAAATTAAAATTTTCTTACGATTTTTGCAATTTGCAGCTTAGTATTGTCTCCGTGTATATTGATTAAAGTATGACTCGTGACCGTAAAAAATATGTATTTACAGAATTATAATGATTAGAATCGGTAATACAACTTCTTAAGTTAGTATATTCCTCAAATGTTCAGATCTCATGAAATAGTCATTCAATGGGATAACTTGGTCTTCGAAAGTTGTATTGATGACTTTAATGACTATAATTCTGTAAATATTATAGATATTGTTACGGACACGAATAATATTTTAATCAAAATACAACTTAATACTGAGCTGCAAATTGCAAAAAAACATAAGAAAATTAAAAATATCGCGGTCTACCCTTGCGCTTTCGCCTTAACCTAAATATTTTAAGAATTTTATATTATTATGCGAGTTAAACTTTGAATGCGGTTATTCCTATGATTCGCATATAAAAGTTAACTAGATACTTAATCTCAAGTTTAAAGAACCACTGCTGATAAATTCTGTAAAATCTTACCGTGAAAGCTTAGATGACGTGAGCTATCAATAGTGTTAATCCCTAGCATGAGGTGGAATGGCAGCTCACTTCACCTAACTTTTCAAGGTGAGACTTTTACTGAGTTCAGAGAGCTAGAGTGTAAAATTCTACTCATCCAAATAATTATGTCATTCTAGTCTCTAATATCAAATATCAATTTCAGCTGAAAATGTTTTCTACGTTCTACCTTTGAAATCCTTCCAAGAAATTGGTTAATAATAACTTATTCCAGATTTCAATATTGGAATAAGTAATTTACCAATATATATTGAAAACTGAGAATAATTATTTTGAAAAAACAAATGATTCTCAGGTAAGATTCTTGGTAAGTTAAGTTACATAAATAAAATAATAATTAATAATAAGTTTTTTGTACAAAGAGAAACACAATACATTTAGTCATACACTAAAATATGATTGTACATGTGGTGGTCAAAAACTAGGTTGAACAGAACTCCCGAACTAATTAAAAATATACTCGTATCTCAGGAGCCGAAGTTCCTCATAAACTTTGAATATTAAATGCAATTACGTTAAAGAGACTCAATAAGTATTACATAATACATATTATTACTTAAATATTACAAGTATCAGTATTGAGAAATTCATGAAATGATCGTTAAAATATTTTCTGTACCTTCGTAAGACAAATTCCGCAAACAACTAGTTAGCTTTGCTTTCAGTACAAACTTGGTCAACGTGTAAATATCAATTGACCGACATGTATCCTATTATAAAGACGAGCGCTTAGGACTGAGTAATGGCGGCTAGCAAATGCGGAACGACATTGGACGGTGTCACAGACCATCATCATCTGCCTAGCCTTTTCCCAACTATGTTGGGGTCGGCTTCCAGTCTAACCGGATGCAGCTGAATACCAGTATTTTACATGGAGCGACTGCCTATCTGACCTCCACAACCCAGTTACTGGGTAATACGATACCCCTTGGTAAGACTGGTTGTCAGACTTTCGGGCTTCTTAACGTGCTTTCCGAGGCACGGAGGGGTCTTGATATGTAAAGATGGTCACCCATCCACGGACCAACCGCGGCAAGCGTAGCTTAACCTGACCGATCAACCCGTGCGGCTGTTATTTCTTAGCCACAAGCCCCTCTTGGACCTCTTGGCCCCTCAAGGACGGTGTCACAGACCGACAGACATAAATGATATAAAATCTATATACCTAATTAAAAATGAATATTTGTATGTTTGTCCTCTATGCGTTCCTAAACCATTGATCAGATTGTAATGAAACTTTGGTAGGGTCTTCTGAGGACGCCTACGAAGGTTTGTGGTCCAAAAAATTACAACCAAACATTCTTTAACTTTTTGTGGCATTGCAACGTATAACGGGTACAGCTAGTTTGTAGCAAATGAAGCAGTTTTGTAGATCTAGTCGTAAGTTTATTTATTTATTTAGGGACAACGAACAGCAGTGTAGTAATAAGTAAACATAGCTTAGAACTTAACAATAGAGGTAACAAATACATACACTACTCACAACGTTATCCACATATTACTAAAAAGATCTACTCGTTGTTAGAAAGAACGATATAAAAATAATCAGAATAAAAGTAAACATTACTTAATTATTAGGGTTCTGATCACTTAAAATAGTAAACATTTCTTAATCGCGTCCTATAGGGTAAATACCCCACAGGACGCGATATATAATCGAACTTGCGTAACACACATAAAATGACAGTTACGCAATTGGTTTCATTTTGACAGTTCACTCACGTTCATTGCGTTTTTTTAAGTGCTGAATAAGATTTGAAATGTGATTCTCTATGTACAATTTTGATTACATGTATGACTGTGCTTTTAATAAATTAATATTTTCCTAAATGTGTAATTTCCCACAATAGTATAATTTTTATTACTTGTCATAGATGTAATAAGGGGTGGTTTTATTGCCATAAGCATAAAAGCACAAACATAATCAACCTATAGCAGGTGCTATTTGCACCCTATTTGTAAGCTAGGTAGCTTATAGTGATCTTATTGGTGATGTTCTTCGGAAAGGTCAGGTGCGTAGTACTCGCAACCGGCGTGCGTGTATGACCCTGTAAGAACGCGAACGAGGCAAAAGGAGTATGTAAGGATCGTTGCAGGTGGCGTTCTGTAGTTTCTGCCTACCTCCATGGGAATAAGGTGTGGGTTTATGTATGTTGTGTTATATAAGACTATTAAAAACATAGCGCAGAGAACATTAGAATTCAATACCACTGCCAAATCATCACACACGCCGAAATAATGTGCAATGCACACGTACTTAAAGCTGTTTCCCGATTTTATTTCGGTCCGTAATTCCGGTGCCGGTCCCTTACGTTCCGAAATGTTTAAGACATTGTCTTGAATTTTAAAACGTGGCACGAGTGTAGTGGAGTGCATTTTAAAATATTTAGTTATTTATTTTGTTAGCTTTTAGTTTGTGTGGTTTTTTTATGCGAGCACTTCAGGTCCAGTTGAAAACCAGCGTCAGGCACTAGTTGTCTGGCATTTTTGCTGAACTGGGCCTTTTGGGCGCAGCCGTGAGGCACACTTTCGTGCTAATTTCTTACATCGCACTTCCATTTCCGGCATCAATTTTGTTGGCATCAAAATATCTGTATTTTTAAGTGAAAAAATCGTCTAAACACAACTAAAATTCACTTTGGTTCATTGCTTGAATAAAACGAACGAAGAATAAAAGAAGAACGCTTGTTTGTTTATGCCCTTATCATGTGCGTGCAGAAGCACAAACGTATTATTTTATTGTTATTTTGTACGGTAATGTAGATTATTTTCTTTGAAATGTTGCTTGCTTGCGATGAGTCGAGGATTTTGTGAAAAATCTTGATAAAAATGTTTTTTGCAAGATTAACTTAATGAAACCAAGGCTGGGATCACAAGGAACTATTTTTGCAGCATTTTCATAGTTCAACTAAGCGCGAGCATTTTCTCGTGCCTTCTCACTGTACACACACCTTTCAAAACAGTACACAGCAATGCATTTTAGCGGCGAAAACATCTGCATCCTAAATGCGTAGCACACTATTAATCGGAATCTGAATCATTTTGAAACAAATTGCTAATCCATTGCTTCATAAGTTCAAAAAATTTGTCTGCTCAACAACGTAAATAACGCAATGAATGTTGTTGAACTGTCAAAATGAAACCGATTCCAATTGATAATGTGTTACGTAATTGTCCCGCTATTCTTTTTCACACAAACTTTTACTCAGTCGAAACACTTACCCCACGCAAACTCTTTTCCGCACACAACAATTTTTAAATTTAATGGAAAACCTTAAGATTATTGTTCAATCAATTTGCCTAGCCTTTTCCCAACTATGTTGGGGTCGGCTTCCAGTCTAACAGGAAGCAGCTGAATACCAGTATTTTAACATGGAGCGACTGCCTATCTGACCTCCACAACCCAGAAACTAGGTAATAAGATACCCCTTGGTAAGACTGGTTGTCAGACTTTCGGGCTGCTGACGACCCGTCACGACTGTCAAAGATCCACGAATGACAGCCGGGACCAACGGCTTAACGTGCTGTCTGAGGCACGGAGGAGTCTCGGTATGTAAAGATGGTCACCCATCCACGGACCAACCCCGGCAAGCGTAGCTTAACCTGAAGAATCGACCCGTGCGGCTGTTATTACTTAGCCACGAGCTTCTCACTTTAAGAATATCAATAGGATCAATATCTTGCCCCATACCTGAACGGGACTGTTTCTAGGATCTGGTTAAAATACTAATGGTAGTAAGTGGGAGCTGCTGAAGAGTGTACGACTATCTTTGCATTGTATAAACACAATCTTTTTTTTTTTATTTGAGATAGTTTTGCTCTTGACTCTACTCTAGGTCAGAGGTAACAGAGACAAAGTCGACGATGGAGCGAGCTTACCCAGAAGAAGCCTTTTACTTTCACTTTGAATAGATCGGGATTGTATGCGTTCGGAAACACAGGTAGACATCACAAAAGACATTAAATTTGGAAACGCTTAATGCGAATTGGTGGAATAGCAACTAGGTAGGGATGGTAACCTGCAGTGCGTCTAGATGTCCGATCGTAGAAGGGGGCCGGCGGAATGAGGTCGTGGAGTTCTCGAGCACACTCACCGAAGTACAATCTGTAGAAGACCGACAAGCAGGCAACCTTACGGCGATGAGCCAAGCTGTGAAGCTTGGCATCCACCAGTCTTACGTCGCCAATGAGCCTCTTAGCTCTGCGTTACACCGAGTCAGGCGCGGCAAGTTGGTATTTAGCTGCGCCATCCCAAAGGTGGCTGCAATACTCCATGCAGGATCGGACTTGCGCTTTGTAGAGAGTTAAAAACTGTCCAGGCGTAAAGTATCGCTTCACCCTATTTAGGATGCCCAGTTTCTTGGCCGCAGTTTGGGCTTTGTACTCGATGGTGGCTCCGAACTTGAGACATGGTGCCAAATCCATGCCTAGGAGCCCGAGCTGATTAGTTACAGGAACAGATGTAGCCCGAAAAGTAAAAGTTTGGTCGAAACGACTCCTTTTAGCGGTCAAAAGACACGCCTGTGTTTTGGAGGCGTTAAAAGAGACCAGATTGTCATCACCCCACTGGGAGACAAGGCTTAAGGTCAAATCTCCTTTGTATTATATAATTGCATAGCACAGGTGTGAGTACTATGTACTATAGAGCTACCATTTACCGGGTAATATATCTTTCATTGACTTGAATGTGGCTGGCGGCTTAGTTTGTCATGCTCACTCAAATGTCTCGCTGACGGTGGCGCGCGTGTTGGATCATTAAGTTCCCTTCAAAATGGCTGAGCTGAATGGTGCTGATCCATGCGTCATGTTTGTGAACGGGCGCCGTCAGTTGGGACTGGTCATCTCTTAGCTGCCACGGCTTATTTTTAACCGACTTCAAAAAGGAGGTTCTCAATTCGGTTGTATTTTTTTTATGTTTTTACCTCAGAACTCTGTCATCTATAAACTGATTAGGAAAATTCTTTTTTTATTTCAAAGGATAATTATACTTCCAGATTGGTCCCATGGGCAAGTTCTGACGAGTGGTTTTTGAGTTAGCTTCAATAATACGTATTTTTTCCACTTAGTGTATGTTGATGACGTTATAATAATTTCCTGTCACTGTTATTTACATTGCAGGTATACGACTATTTGTGAAGTAGGTACCACAACTACAAAGTGAAAAATAAAAACATTTTGCAAAAAAAAAGACAACCGACTTCCATAAAAAAACACTACAAAGTGAAAAATAGCTTTAATTTCGGAAGTCAGTGGCAACAAACTAAAATACAGATCCTAAGACACCGACTTCCGAAATTAAAGTTATTTTTCACTTTACAGGTGTTTTTTTTTGGAAGTCGGTTGGTTTTTTGGAAAAAAAGTTTTTAATTGTTTTATATTTGAATTGTTTTTTTTTTTTTCTATTTGCTGTACCTACTCTGGGCGCTTTTAACGTCTGTTTTACATCGTTCTCACATTTATAATTAAACATTAATGATGTATGTAATATTATATTTTTGTAGCAATATAGTTTAAAGAGTGTCCATGGAGTTTCTTGCCTGTTCTTCTCCATAGGTACCTACTACGCTTTGGAATGGGCAAACTCCTTGACAGTTCAAAAGTTCCTGTAAATGGTTTAATTGAAATAAATGCGTTGAGTTCGAGTTAATCATTTATTTTATAGTATTTGATAGATGTACTTTCTACTTTTTAAATAAGACTTCCGAATCAATCTTTGCTAATTAAAGCACGTACATATATGGGCATTGTTAAGTAAGTAGGTACTTTTGAGAAGTTGTATTAAAATTCTGCAGCATTTTTTTAAACCCTAATGAAAAAAAACCGCCCAAGTGTGTGTCGGACCACGCACAATGAAAGTTTCCGTAGTTGGGATGAATTTATCCCAAGAACAAACTAGCTTAGTTTAGTTGAAAAACATGTTCTCCCATACATTCCATATTCACCATGTTATTTGAATACCATAGATTTCTTATAGGTTTTCCTATAATGAACAAGTATAAAACTATTTTCTGTAGTTTTCTTTTTTAAATTTTAGGCTTAGTAGTGACGGCAGTTGATCAATTTTCATCAATTTTCTTAAATAAGTTTAAAACTTTTTTTTTAATTATTACAAAATATATTTAGGGCCCTCATAGCAAGCCCTTTTGTTTGATAAGTCACAGAGTTTGCAAAACTTTTTTTTTAAATTTACTAATTTGTCCCACAAAAGTGACCGCATAATCAACATTCATTTATTTACGTTACACATCACAAAAATTAATATTTTTAATTATACCAAAATTAAACTTAATCGTTCTATTAAATTCGGAGCAAATTGGCTGCGAAAGACGGACAGACAGACACACGAGTGATCCTATAAGGGTTCCGTTTTTTCATTTGGACGCACGGAACCCTAAAAACAGCTTTATGAAGAACATTCGTTAGCTAAACTAGATTTCACCACAACACACTTCCCACCTTGCCAATAACTAAAGGTAGGTACATACCTAAGCAAAACGATTCAACTGAACAAATATTCAAAACATTCAGCGCACGAGTGTACCTACTAATTTTCAGTACATCCACGAACAAAATCTGTATGCGGGAACGCACCTATGATTTAAAAAACGTGCCGTCAAAAACCGAAGGGATTTTAAAATGGATTACAATAAAAAAAAATGTTTGGAAAGCCTAACACAAAAAGCTGGATAACGAAGCAAGGTGAGATTAGACAGAAGGCTTAGATGACATGACGAGTGGTATTTTACTTTAATGGCGTGCGTGGTGAGAAGATTAGCCGACTAGGTTGTACAGTTGTCGCGTTTTAGCATGACAATAGCGGTCATTGGCTGTAATTTTGGTTTTAATTTTTTTTAATTTGTTTTTATTGTAATTATGATTTTGCATTTGATTTTAATTTTAATTTTATGATTTTAATTTTTAATTTTGATATTATTTTAATTTTTGATTTGAGAAAAAATAAATAAATAAAAGGGAGAGCTCATTGGGCATCAAAGAATTCGTCCGCATCGCTGTCAGTGGGAAAAGTGCCCAGAAGGCTGGCATTGTTGCCACGTTGGATGGCAATGCTTATTCTTAGATCTAAAAAAACTTTTTTACAAAAAAAAAAAAAAAACCGGCCTCCAAAAAAACACTACAAAGTGAAAAATAACTTTAATTTCGGAAGTCGGTGGCAAATACAGATCCAAAGACACCGACTTCCGAAATTAAAGTTATTTTTCACTTTGTAGTGTTTTTTTGGAGGTCGGTGGTTTTTTTTTTTCTTGTAAAAAAGTTTTTTATTTTTCACTTTTTAGTGGGTCGGTTTTTAATGTATCTAAGTTACAATAGCCTAATGACAACTGCTCGTCATCTTTTACAAAACATTGCTTTTACCGATGCAGGAACGTTAATTGTTAAGGAGTTCTCCTGGTACTTCACTATCGGCTCCACTTCACCATATAAATTGTGACGAGCTTATATTGCTTAGCAATAATTTTAAAGTTATCGAATAGCAACCCGTGAAATACTTATTATTGAGTTATTCCGGTGGCCATCTTACCATCTGTGGTCTTCGTCATCAGTTCCACTTCACCAAATGGTGCTTTCCGAGAGCAAATGCACAAGTTACTATAAAAAATACCCAAATCGCTATAGGTGTGCCTATAATATTTGCAGAGTTCCCTCCATTTCTCCGAGACCCCATCATCAGATCCTGACCTGATGACTATGAGGCCACCTGGATGACTATGAGGCCACCCTTTCAAAGAAAAAATATTTTTTCCAATCGGTCCAACCGTCTTCGAGTAATCGGGGAACACACTAAAAAAAAAAAAGATTCCGACGAACTGAGTGAGAACCTCCTCCTTATTCGAAGTCGGTTAAAAACAATTTATAGCCACAGTGCATCTCATGACAATTCCAATAAGCCCAAACACGACTAGGATACATTGTTTTATTACGGAGTTCCGGTGCCTACCTTCCGGTTTCATCATCAGATCAGTTCGATGGTACCATTTTCATCAGCACTATTTATTTAAATTGGCTTCGTCATAGTCGCTTAACTATCTTAATCGAAATATTTTATCGCCACCCGTGAAATGCTTATCATTGAGGAGTTCCCGTGGCCACCTGTGGTCTTCTCCATCAGTTCCACTTCACCAAATGATAAATAATCAAGATCACTATGTGTTTGCCTATGATATTTGAGGAGTTCCCTCAATTCCTCATGGATTCTATCATCAGAACTGGACTTTGATAAAAATGGAACCAATCTGGAAGTATGTCCTTTCAAATAAAAAAAAAGAATTTTCCAAATCGGTTTATGAATGACGGAGTACTGAGGTAACAAACATTTAAAAAAAAACATACAACCGAATGGATAACCTCCTCCTTTTTTGATGTCGGTTAAAAATAGGCCAGCCCTCTGGTCACGTGAAGAGTCGACCAACCGCTTGACGCAATTTTTTGATGCCTAATGGGCTCTCTCCCTTTTATTTATTTTCTTTCAATCGAATTGAATTGACCCACCTACATTTTCTAGCATTTTTATCATATTTCAAAAACTGAAATAAATTCCGCTAACGGCCTGAATCAATTTCTATCGTGATCTTCAAAATGTTCCAATAACGAAAAACCATAGGTAAATAGTTTATTGTTTGGGTTCCCACGGAGAGGTATTAGGTAAAGCGCAACTCGACAACTATAGAATCTTAGAGGGTATTGATTTGTTTTCTGAAATTATTGAAACGTAAGTCTCGCTAATTTTTGCAGTATACAGTAGAGAGAATATATTATAACCACACGGTGTTCCTCGAACTAATTTTGGCCCGTGAGCGAGAGTTGCTCACGTATTTAAGCTGAACCCTGGCAGGATCTAGATCCACTAAAAATGACTGCTTAGCCTATGTAGCTTTCCACAAAAACACAAGTGGTGTGTGGGGAAATGTAAGAGAAAGCTATGTAATGCAAAATCCCCCAATTGTAGCTCATAACAACTTTAGCTCCATTTTCCAATCCTCACACAATGCAGGCCATTTTCAGATGGAAACAAAGCGCGTCGTCTCCAAAGAGAACTAGTGTAAAATGAAACTGTGCCGTTTTGCGTGGATGTGACGCATTTTTTCCCTCAACTTGTTCTTTTTTGTGTTTGTGTTCTTTCTTTGCGTCATGTTTACCGCAAATAAACGTATTTTTTTCTTAAAGCCAGACTATTGAGGCCAGGAGTATTATAAACATTATTTATTGTACTATATTAAAAAAAAATTCAATTCAAGTAGGAGTTCGTTGCTAAACCAAGGTTAAGCAACTCTTACCGAGGTCGCTCCATGTATGGATTACCATCCAATAGATACACACCGCGACCCCTGCGTGCCTCAGAAAGTACGTTAAGCAGTTGGTATCGGCTGTCATTCGTTGATCTTTGACAGGCGTTACGGGTTTTCAGAAGCCCGAAGTATGACAACCAGTCCTGCCCAGGATGTAACTCAGTAACTGGGTTGTGGAGGTCAGATAGGCAGTCGCTCCATGTAAAATACAGTTGCATCCGGTTAGACTGGAAGCCGACCTCAACATACGTTATTGGGAAAAGACTAGGTAGACCTACTGTTCAATCTTTTTTTTGTGGAGTCAGGTAGGTACCATAGTTGCTATCCAACGTGCGCGTTTGAATTGTATCTACGTAGGGAGTACGAACAATGGGCTGGCGCTCGATTACTCGGAACGGGCGTATTGCGTCTCTTGTGTAACCAGCTTTAAATATTGTAGCAGTTTGTTAAGAGCATCTGTTTCTGTGAGATTTTGAAGTTGAAAGCTGGTTGTAGACTGAGGATGGATGTGTCTATTGAGTATTGGAAAAATTGTCTTTATAAAAAAGACAATGGTTTTAATACCAGTGACCCTAAAAAGCGGATATGACAGATTGAAAATAACTGTGTGTAGCATTTGCATTGAAAGAGTTTAAATGTCTAGCAGTATAATATAATAATATATATAATATAATATATTTATTCAAGTTATAAAGTAAAACAGAAAATACAATTTTGCTTAAATCTATGTCAAGTTCACTAGTGTTATTTGCCTGAACTAGGACATCCTGTGTTTCAGGCGAGAGGAGGTTGTTGGATATTTAAATAATGTAGACTCGCTTTGAGTAATGAATTTTTAATAAACTTCGGTTACAAATATATAAAATTTTGGAATGTTGATCGCACGGTACGTCCGTCGATGACCGAGTCTAGGCGAGCTGTGTAGGGGCGCGGCAGTAGCAAGATCAGCTGTGACCCCGCCGCCCGCGCACCGCGCACCGCCGCTGATTCACTCGCTTAATGCGTGAACATCCTCCGGCGCGTTGAAAGCCCTAGCTTTCAAGATGTAGACAAGGTAGGGAGCTTGGAAGCGGCCCTCTCCGCCTCGTTGTCATCCTTGGAGTTCGAAGTGGGTAGGAGACACAGCTTGTTGACAGCCCTTCGTATAACTCCCTTTGAGGTCGTTACGTCAGCTACCCTGCTGACGCCGTCGGCCCCTGGATAAAGGCGACACACGCGCCCCAGCCGCCATTGTAATGGCGGTACGTTGTCATCCTTCAGTAGAACCACGTCCCCGCAGGTGAGTCCGTGCTGTCCAGTGCGCCACTTGGTGCGCTGCTGCAGCTCTGAGATGTACTCCCTGCGCCATCTCTCCCAGAAGTGCTGCCTTATCGTCTCTATGAGCTCGTATCTGTTAGGCCTGGTAGCGGTAATGGGCTTCGTTGGAATTGACATAAGTGGTCTCCCAATTAGGAAGTGGCCTGGAGTCAAAGGAGAAGGATCAGCACAATTGGACGAGAGAGGAGTCAGCGGACGTGAATTTAGGATAGCTTCAATTTGTGTAAACAGCGTTGCTAGCTCCTCAAACGTCAAAGCAGCATTTCCAGCTACACGTTTTAAATGGTATTTAGCTGATTTAATTCCAGCCTCAAATATTCCACCGAAGTGGGGAGAGTAAGCGGGACTAAATACAAATTTGATTCCCTCAGACGTGGCAAAATCACTGACAGATTGACGGCTGGATCGAAGCAGCTTACCCAATTCATTGTTTGCACCTACGAAATTCCTGCCGTTGTCGCAAAAGATCTCATGACATTTTCCTCTGCGTGACACGAATCGTCTAAGGCACAAAATGAAAGCTTGAGTACTCAGTTCACTTACAAGTTCCAAATGAACTGCCTTTGTACTAAGGCATACAAATAAACATAGATAACATTTACTAATTCTGTTACCACGACCTTTACGACTGCTTATCATAAAAGGCCCAGCAAAGTCAGTTTCACAAGAGTAGAAAGGGAAACAAGCATTAGTACGCGCTTCAGGTAAATGACCCATTATTGGTTGCACCGTATTCGCGCGCAGACGAACGCAAACAATACATTGTCTAACTACTTGCCGCGCTAAGCATCTCCCTCCAATAGGCCAGTACTTGTCGCGCACTGATGCTAACAGTAGCTGTTGACCTGCGTGGAACAAACGTGTATGTTCATTAATCATTATTAACTTAGTTAAATAATGTTTTGAATCTATTATTATGGGGTGTTTCTTATCAAAATTATACTTTGAGTTTTCTAAACGACCACCCACACGAACAATGTTATTAGAATCTATGAATGGAGTTAACTGTAATAATTTACTTTTGTGTGGTAATGTTTTCCTTTGCTTAAGTAATTCAATTTCGAACGAAAATGATTGTAATTGAGCAAATTTAATTAATAGCAAAACTGCATTATTTATTTCATCGGAGCTTATAGGGCCCGAGTACCTTTGTTTATGTTTATCACAGTTGTGAACAAAACGAAGAACATAAGAAAATATTCTACTTAATCTATTGAAATTGGAGTATTTATTGAAATCTATAAATGAACTATTTTCTGCAGATAATAACGAATGTATCTTTAACTCGGGTAATTTTCCAGCTACGAAAGAATTCTGTGGCCATTCCAAACGTTCCTTCTTTAGGAAAGAAGGACCTTCCCACCACAAGGAAGTAGATGATAGGTCCTGGGGATCAACCCCTCTAGAGGCCAAGTCAGCTGGGTTCATATTTGTAGGTATATGTCTGTGTTCAAAACTATTAGTCAACTCGTTAATTTCATTAACCCTGTTGCAGACAAACATTTTAAGATTTCTAACATCTGTTTTCAACCATCCTAGAACTACTGTTGAATCAGTCCAAATAGTTTTACAACTTATATTAAATCGCAATGACTGTAGAACCTTATTACATAATCTAGCTCCCAACAAAGTGCCAAGTAATTCCAATTTTGGTATAGTAATAGGCTTTAAGGGTGCAACCCTTGCCTTTGCGCACAAAAGTCTTACCGTGACCTCATTTTTGTCATTTATTGAACGTAAGTATACACACGAGGCGTACGCCTTTTGTGACGCATCGACAAAACAATGCAGTTCTATTGATAACGGGAAATTACAAAGAACATATCTACTAATTTTAATATTAGAAAGGAGGTGCAAATTAGAAATGAATTTAAACCACGTATTTAATAAGGTTTGTGGTATAGGCTCCTCCCAATTTAATTTAATTACCCATAACTGCTGTAAAAAGATTTTAGCCTTAATAATGCATGCACAAATTAATCCTAACGGATCAAATATTTTACAAATAGTAGCTATAACGACCCTTTTTGTAATAACTTGCGGTGGCGATTCGATCTTTGAAGGAAACTCAATAATGTCTAGTTTTGGAGAATAAATCAAACCTAACACACTGGATTCTTTAGTTAAATCTATCGGGTCGAATATACCAGCATCACCAGTAAATGCCTGTGAGCAGTTAGTACGAATCTTCCTTAAGGGAAAACATGCTGAATCTAGAATTTTCTTAACATTAAGATATATGTACTGTAATTCACTTTCACTATCCGCCCCGGTATTCAAATCATCTACGTAAAAGTCATTTTCAATAACGCTCGCAATGGTGTCGTCATTACATTCTTTAGATAACTGTAATAAACATCTGGTACTTAAGAACGGAGCGCTGGCCAACCCATACGTAACGGTATTTAATTGTAAAACTTTTAATAGATTATTATTATCGGGTTCCGTAGAAGATGAATCTCTCCACAAAATTAACTGAAGGTGACGTTGAGAAGTATGTAAGACCGTTTGTCGGTACATTTTCTCAATGTCTCCTAAGAGAACAAATCTATGCCCGCGAAAACGTAACAAAATTGAAATTAAGTCGGACTGCACAACTGGACCTACAGCCTGTATGTCATTCAAAGACTTACCAGAGGAAGTCTTGGCTGAGGCGTCGAATACGACTCTCAATTTTGTCGTTTCACTTTTCTCGCGAATTACACAGTGGTGTGGCAAGTAGTTACCAAATTCTGGTCGATCTACTTCACTTAAGTGACCTAACTCTTTATATTCAGCGATAAATTTAGTGTATGACTCTTTAAGTTTCGGATTTTTATTTAATTTTAATTCCAAATTCAAGAAACGTTTTTTAGCCTTATAATATGAATCCCCAAGACTAGTTTCGGGTTCTTTTAATGGCATACGGACACAAAACCGACCGTCAGGTAAGCGGCTTGTGTTTTCTATAAAGTCAGTTTCGCAAAACTGTTCCTCTAATGAATATGTTTTGGTCTCTGAAGGTAGTTCTTCAATCTCCCAAAATTTCTTAAGGGCATTATCAATATTCGAAAACTGATTGAAATAACAATAGACCTTAGACTTGGAATGATTGATACCGACTGGGCCAGCTATCAACCACCCTAATTGTGATTCTTGTAAAGTAGGCTTATTAGACCCTAGCTTAATTTGATTTGTACCAATAATGTTCCAAAATATGTCCGCTCCTAACAACAAATCTATAGCGGAAGGCTGGAAAAACTTTGGATCTGCTAGCTGTATACCGCACGGAATATCTAATTCTTGAAAGTTTATTTCAACGCTGGGTAAAATACCTGTTATCGTTGGAACCAATAAACAGTACACCTGAGTACTATATGCGGTTGAAAAAGAATTAATTTTTACGGTGCACTGTCCTAAAATGCTAGTTTTAATATTATTAAGTCCACAGACATTTAAGGTTTCACTAGAGTTCTTAGTTAACCCTAATTTCTCTCTCATCACATCTGTTAAAAATGACGACTGACTACCAGTGTCTAATAATGCTCGCGCCGTTACCTTTCTATTGTTTAACTCATTAACGATTTCTACCTGCGCTGTACACAACAACGTATGAGTCATCGTCCTAGCTGATAACGTAACCGGTTCATTTACAGGACTATGTGAACATTGTTCTACGCAACTATTAATGTCGTTTTTATGAATTAGAGTGTTATGTTTTCCTTTACATTTCTGGCACGAACCCTTCAAACGACACTGATGAATATTATGCCCAATACGTAAGCATTTGTTGCATAGTTTTAACTTGTTTACCTCGCGAATCCTATCGTCGTAGTTCATTTGCTTGAACTTAGGACACTCATGCACGAAATGATTCTGATTACAAATCGCACATTTATATTTCTTAGTATCCTCATCCGAAGCAGCAAAGAAAGATCTCACAGGTTTATTTAGTGGGTTTGTCCTATTATGTTCCTGTTTATCAGATCTATTATAGTGGGCAGTTTCTAAAATATCTGCTCGGTTGCGTAAAAATGTGTAAAATTTATCCAACGTTGGTAAATCCGATAAACTATTTTTATATTCCTCCCATTTCATACTAGTGGTGGAATCTAACTTTGCCGAGACTATGAATATAAGTAAAACATCCCAGTGTTCGGTAGGAAGCCCTAAAGTGTGCAAAGAACTCAAGTTTTTTGATACGTGATCTATTAAATATCGCAACGCCTTAAACGATTCCTTCACAATAGGGTCGATACTTAATAATGACTTAAGGTGATTATTTATTAAAATATTTTTACTATTAAAGCGGTCACATAAAAGCTGCCACGCGTTTTGATAATTATCAGCGGTAAACTCACTTGACCTTATAACGACAGCGGCACTATTTTCTAAGCTTGATCTGAGATAATGGTATTTATTTATTGATGGAATCGAGTCGTTTTTATTGACAAGGGAATCGAACGTATCCCTGAACTCTACCCATTTCAAATAGTTCCCGTCAAACTTTGGCAAATTTATAGTAGGTAATTTTATAGAATTCATGGAATGTGAACATTGACTCGACATACTTTCATTATTCACTGATCTTTTCTCTAAATTAGCACATTCAATCAATTCTTTAGCCATGGAAAGAAGAGAAAAGAATTGTGATTCAATCAAATCCCGCTCAATTAACTGCTCATCTTCATTTGACGAGAGTAATTCTATGTTTGATTGTATCACGTTGAATTCTGATAACAATTCTTGGAATTTGTCAATCCGTAAAGATAATTCTTTGACTTGAACACTAGTCATTTTATTCGCGCTTACTTGGGTTAAAACATTCACGTAATCTTTAAATTTTGTCAGTCTACCCTTTATTATGCTTCGCTTTTTAATAAGATCCCTTAAACTTTCTTTCCCTTCCATGACTAATTATTCGAAATAATAAAATTGAACAATGAATTAGGCAAGATAATGAAATGATCAAAACAGTTACAACGGTTCCGTCGCACTTCGAACCAACCGCCCTCCCGCAGCCGCCACTCAAGCGCGCGATGGACTCGCCAACCGCAAGCAACAGCGCAGCGATGCACTGGGTACAGCAGGATGGTAACCGCTAGGCGCGACTTAAGGCCGTTCTCGAGTTTATCTGGAATTTGCATGAATTGCGTAAAAGTTAATAACAATTTTTTTTTTTTATGAGAGGGTAGAGGGTGAAAAATTGACAGCGAAAAAATAACTAAGCAATATTTGGTTTTATGAATTTATAGGTTTTGATACATAGCTAAGGATGATAACACTTTATGCATGTGATGTATAGGTGAAAATTTAAAACTACAGGTAAGCCGAAACTCCAACTATTTCAGCTAACTGAATTAATATTTTAGAAAAGAAAAATTATAACGTAGGTAGTAGGAATAGGCAAGCTCTCGCAATAGCCGAAGCGTTTTATGAAAAAGGATAAGATAGTTCGTGTACTCGAAATGCTATCTCATTAACGCTCCAGGAGCGGCAAGCTGCACACAAATTTGAAAGGAAAAATGAGAAATAGTGGATAGGACAGTGTAGGCCAACTTCCCTTGAGTATCCAGCTAGTCGTCCAGCAGTCCTCAGCAAAGTTCTCACTCCACCAGGGCAGTAGGCAGCATAAGCAGCGATCCGATCCAATCTCCTCCTCTTCGGTTAAAATTCAAATTCGAGTAGCGGTTATCCGTTGTTACTCTTGAATTCTTCAGCCTTTGATTGCAGTATTCGGTTCGATTATCGAAGACGGTCGCCAATTTGTTGGATATTTAAATAATGTAGACTCGCTTTGAGTAATGAATTTTTAATAAACTTCGGTTACAAATATATAAAATTTTGGAATGTTGATCGCACGGTACGTCCGTCGATGACCGAGTCTAGGCGAGCTGTGTAGGGGCGCGGCAGTAGCAAGATCAGCTGTGACCCCGCCGCCCGCGCACCGCGCACCGCCGCTGATTCACTCGCTTAATGCGTGAACAGAGGTAAAAATATTGAGATATAATCACTGTAATTTTACAAAATAAAATAGTCATCTATTAGCTATGTAAGTAAGGTGTAAAACCTTACTTTCTAAAATCTTATCATACTAACTTATCGAACTAATTAAAAATAAATAGTACGCTAAACACTCTTTGTTTCAATACTGCTAACAACTTCTCTGTATCTTCATAGGACAAACTTTGAAGAGCTACCTTGAGAGTTTTCTTGCAATTTGCATAATTTAGGGAATAGATGTTTGCTTTTGCATTTAGTCTTTTATACAGTAATGGTCCAAGGAAAACATGAAATTTGGCTGTGAAAGCATGTCTTGTACTATTTGTGGGGCAAACAATATCTTTCCGTCTCTTTTTAGTAAATTCAGTGCTGTAGCGAAGGGCTGCGTGTTGTTTTAGTACAATGCTCATTATGAATAATTGTCGAACTGTTAGTACTTCACAAGACTTATAGAGCAGGTTAGTGGGAAAGAGGAACGGGCGGCAAGTAGACACCTTGAGAATCGCTCTTTGCGCTCTTTCGATGGGTAGTAATAAAGTTTTACATGCTCCACCCCATGAGGTAATGCAGTACGTCAAAATTGACTGACATAGAGCAAAGTAAACTTGCCTAATTATTATTGGGTCTGCAATATATCGTAGCTTTTTGAATACGTATATCAGCTTACGAATTCTACTATTTAGAGCATCCATATGTTGTTTGAACGTTAGGGTTTCATCAATTATAACACCCAAGTATTTAATTTTATTCGACTTATTAATATAGGGACACATAAACGGGCAATCTGCAGGTACTGTACAGCAATGAGCATACAACGTTAAAGGAATATTAGAAGTTGGTTTGCGCATCGAAAACTTTATATAATTTGTCTTGTCTACATTTAGAGTTAGTGAGTTAAGCTGAAACCATTTATTTACAACACTAAAGCCGTCTTGCGCGAGCTTGTAGACATCATGTTCCGATTCAGCCGAAAAAAGAAGGGCAGTGTCATCAGCATAAGATATTATTGTGCCATGCTTTAGCTTTAGATTACAAAGGTCATTTATGTATATCAGAAACAAAGTGGGCCCTAAAATACTTCCTTGGGGAACACCAAATGACGTATTTTTTTGGTCTGCGCTGAGAACACTGCCAATCTTCACGCACTGAGTACGGCCTTCTAAGTAACTTTTGAAGAGTTTCAGCTGAATGCCTCTTATGCCCACTGTCTCAAGCTTGCGCAACAGAATAGGAATGGAAACTGTGTCAAAAGCCTTGGCGAGGTCCAGGAAAATTCCTATTGTATGGTTACCCTTGTCAAGTTCTTGCGCCAGATAGTCAGATGATGAACGGCATCGGCAGTTGAAAGTTTAGGTCTAAATCCAAATTGTCGTTCCGACAAAATTGATTTGTCCTCCAGATATTTGAACAACCTTTTGTTTATTATTTTTTCCAATATTTTAGACATAGAAGGCAGTAGAGAAATAGGTCTGTAATTTGTTACTTGCTCTCTACTGCCTGATTTATATATAGGGACAACAACTGCTTTTTTGAGGCACTCCGGAAAAATACCCAGAGATAAACACATGCGAAAAATATAAGCCAGGTGTGGTACTAAAATTTTCCTGAACTGTTTAATAATTTTATTTGATATGTTATCCCAACCAACTGCACAGTCGTCTTTCAAAGTCATGATTATACTTTCTATCTCAGTCTCGTCAGTATCTAGCAGAGCAAACGATGTTAAAGTGGAATTCCCTGTAATAGGAGTGCTCGTTAGATAAAGTGATTGACTCCGATTTTTTTCTGCCAGACACTTTCCAACGTTAATAAAGAAATTATTTGCTATGTTAGCAGATGTCAGCTGTGTCGAGTGCGCTTGTAATAAACCTGAAGATGACTCATTTTGTTTCGCCGAATATGTTATATTCTTAATACATTTCCAGATCTTTTTACTACTTGTTCCAGCTTTTTCTAATGCAGATTTATCGTAGTTGCTTGTAACTTTTTTGAGTAAGATCATTACAAAAATTACGATATCTTTTGTATGACAGTTGAAGCATAGCATTATCTGGATGAGATTTAGCTTTCATGTGCAGTTTATCTCTATGCTTCATACAGCGGATAAGACCTGTCGTGATCCAGGGTTTTATGTTGCAATTTTTGTTGCTTAACTGCGATATAACCGTATTTTTCTGAATTGCATGTCGCACATTTTCTATTACATACAACATACAAAACTGCGGGTCAGCGGAATTATAGACTGGATCAAAATTGATGACACGCAAATCTTCCTCAAGTTTATTTATATTCAATTTAGAAATTGTGCGAGTATTTTGCTTAGGTATGTTACAATCTAGAGATAGTAGGGCAGCATCGTGATCAGTTATTGTCGAGTTAACAACAAGTGCAAGTGAGGGGTAATTTGATTTTAGAATGACATGATCCAAACAGGAGCCACTATGATGTGTAGGAAAGCTGTGTGCGGGGAGTAGGCCATGATATGCGCATAGGTTGAGGTAGTCCTGAGCAGATGCATCAGTACTACCTGGAAGAATATTGATATTAATATCTCCAATTACAATCGAGTTTTTGATGGATGACAGGTTCTGCAAGACATCATTCAGCGATTCAGTAAAATTGCTCTTATTTTTAAAGGAGGGAGGTCGATATAATGCTAAAATTGCAAAGTTTGATCCAATCTTCACTACCAAACTGTTGCAGTCGTGCATATTAGGTTCCTCAACAGAGACCTCCAGATGATTCCTTACATAAACTATCACCCCATCATTTTGATTGTAATTCCTATTACTTTTGTACATATTATATCCCGGTATTAGTGGTATGTTATATTGCTTAGCAAGCCAGCATTCGGTTAAAACAATAACGTCACAATTTATGTTTAACCGTTGTTGAAAGGTGCAAAAGCTATCAAAATTCTTAAAAATACTGCGAATATTTTGTGTTAGTACAGTCAATGGAGTTTTGTAGTCGGACAGATACTGTTTGCAATTTTCAGCTTCACAAACTTTTGACTCGGATACAGAGAAATTATCTAACTCATTAATTATACTGTTATATAACTGTGGTACTAAAATATGAATATAGAAAGAAAAAAATAAAACTTAAATGGACTAAATAAATTACTTATTAACGGCGCTCTTAGGCGCCTGCATAATCAATAGAATTAATGTACCTTTTTTCAGCCATTATTTTCGCCGGGCAGTCAGCAGCGCCTGTGTTGTGCTTGTCTGGCTTTTTGTAATGAAAGCAAGTAGCGCATTTTGGCTCATCTCCCTTTTTTGGACATTCTTTGATTGAGTGACCTTGATCGCCACAGTGGCCACAGGTATAGGACGTCTGCCGACAAAACTTGGCAGCGTGACCATACTGCTGGCACTTATAGTATCGTGTGACCAATGTGAAATCTCTCACAGGGCATGATGACCAATTCACAAATACTCTCTCTGTTGAGATCAGCGCTTTGCGTATGACTGCAGGTACTTCAACTACGTAGTTGCAGTACTCAGCGTCTTTCTTGCTTGACTTATGGCTTAACTTAATTGAGGTCAAAAACGTCTTAAGGCTGCAGTCCTGTAGTTTCTCGGCAAGATTTTGGTTGTACAAACACGCAAAAACCTCATTTTCTGCCATGGATGTCGGCACTCCTATGATAACAACCCTAGGCTTCCTTTTATAAGGCTTGTCGACTGTTAGGCCTGACGTTGTTAGCTGCTCCGATTGCCTCAGCTTCTCGATGTCGTCTTTCGTCTCGGTGCTGATAATAACACCGCCATTTTTGGTCTTGCGCAGGCTTCTAACATGAAGCTTCATCTGTTCGGGGCAGATAATTTTTTGGACGAGAGATTTTGTCTCATCACTGGTCCTCAATTTATCTTGCGGATAAATGGCTACAGAACTTACGTTTGACGGCTGGATATAGTTGTTGGCACCTTTCTTCACCATATCAGAAAAGGAAGTTCCCAGTGCAGGTTTAATTGACTCTCCGACTTTTAATTTGAGCTCCTTTAGTTGCTGCGAAAGGTCGAGTTGGCTTTCGAGTGCTTTCATAGCATTGTGGGCTTGAAAGGCTTTAGCTTTGATGGACTGGTACTGTACAGCCATCTGCGATGTTCCATGTCCAACTTTCCGGCATAAGGCATTGATGCGCATTTTCTGGTCCGAGTTCAGCTTGCCATCCGCTGCGATAGTACATACCTCCTGAAGGCTCTGTTCAATGGTCGTCATCCAGTTCTTAATTTCTGATGTCGCTATTGCTTCGAAATCATCGTGCCTTTGGCTCGGCGCTTGAGGGGCAGGAGCGGGTGCGACTGCGCGCGCAGGTGTAGGCGGCGGGGAGCGAGCACACCTACTTTTCGGGCTGAAGGGACTATCCTTCATTGTGTAACAGGTTATTTACTTGTTAATCACTGATCATCTTCATAAATCCACCTTACATAAACCAAAAGTATGACTCAGTTTGCTTTACCTCCGGCTATTTATAAAAACTAGGTCGCGATTTCGCAAGTGATTATTTGTTTATATTAATATTATCGACACGTCCGTTCACTACAATAGTCATTCTTAGGATGACAGTGGATTGTGATAGGCTCAAATGCTTATACCTTAGGTGTTGTTCATATAAGGTAGCTACTAAAAAAATACTAAACTTGTCTTACATGTCACTTTAATATTTTCACCCTTTCTTAGTAACCCCGGGTAAGTATATGGTTGGTTGTTGATTCATAATCGCTCAACTATACCCGAATCGCTTTAGCGTGGCAACAGCGATCATTGCCCCGTCCCTTATATCACTTATAGTTTATTCAACTATACCCGAATCGCTTAAGCGTGGCTATATCGGTCATTGCCCTTCCCTAATATCACTCCGTTGGAACCCAAACAATAAGCTATAATGTATAGTTTTTCGTTATTGGAACATGTTGAAGATCACGATAGATATTAATTCAGGACGATAACGGACTTTATTTCAGTTTGTGAAATATAGAATGCTAGAAAATGTAGGTGGGGCAATGATCACTATTGCCATGCTAAAGCAATTCGGGTATATAACAATATTGACCTGCGATTTAAGTCAGCATCTTAATTGCGTAAAAAAATTTGTCTGCACAATAACGTAAATAGCGCAATGAATGTTGTTGAACTGTCAAAATGAAACCGATTCCTACTGTAAGTATGTTACGTAATTACCCCGCTGATTCAGATAAAACTAAACTACTGTAGAAAATGAGCCCAAAGAACAACGTAAGTAATAATTAATATAGCTAGTTTCTATGCATATTTTATCTGGACTTGAAGCGACATCTATAAACTAACAAAATATTTTGCTAGAAGATACCCAACTAACAAAAGAATGCTATGATTCACCGAAACGTGATTCTGGTATCAATTTATAACAACAAAGTGCACAGGGGATATAGCTCAGTGGCAGAGCAATCGACTGCAGATCGATAGGTCCCCGGTTCAAATCCGGGTGTCCCCTAATTACAATTTTCGTTTTTTTTTTGCTTTACTTGTATAATATTTTTCTACTTTTGACCTGCATGAACGGCTTTTTTACTGGAATTTAATGTTGTTATTGCAAACATTTACTTTTGTATGTTTTTAATATGTATATTATTTAATATCTGCATACAATTTTTTTTGCTATTTCTGACTCGCATGAACTGCATTTTTATGAAATTTAAATGTGATCACTGCTAGCATTTTATTAAACTGTTTACAGTCTGTGGGGGCCAAACACCACCTCTTATTTAAGCAGTATTATTTTAATCTTTGTTCATGGTGAGAAAAAGATGGAGGTATATGACTTGCATAGCTCCATCTCTTTCTAATAATACTGGTTAAGGGGGAAGCGCTAAGGTAGCCCGCGAAAATCATATTTTCTTACGATTTTTGCAATTTGCAGCTCAATGTCTGGGTGTATGTTGATTAAAGTATGATTCGCGACCGTAACAAATATGTATTTACAGAATTATAATCATCAGAATCAGTAATACAACCCCTAAAGTTAGTATGATCCTCAAATGTTAAAATGTCATGAAATAATCATTCTTAGAACTTGGTCTTAGAGAGTTGTATTGATGACTTTAATGATTATAATTATGTAAATAGATATTTGTTACAGTCGCGAATAATATTTTAATCAATATACAACCCAATACTGACCTGCAAATTGCAAAAAACGTAAGAAAGTTTGAATTTCGCGGGCTACCCTGGCGCTTTCGCCTTAAGTTGTGGTGGTTGGTCCCCAGTATTTACAATTATAATTGCATTCATTATAAATAAGGAAGCAGAAGAAAACGTGTTGCGCCGACCCCAAGTAACATGGGACAAGGGCAGGAAGATGATAATGATGATGATAAATGGGGTATCTATCAGGTCCTTCACCTGAAGTAAAGTAACCAAGACGACCGCCTTTCTGTATCTGAACATTGACCTAATCACTCAAAGTGGAGGTTCTAAAATTATCATAAGTCCTCGAATGTTTCTACAAACTTTCAAGGGCACGACAACAGACGGACTTTTTCTTCAACTGTTCCCAAGAAAAAAGTACTCACCATAAAAAAATAAGAACGTAAAATAAAGTACACTTCAGATACCGCAAACTTGAAATCAGAATAGCAACCATCTAAGATTATTCAAGAATAAATTTTCTTTTAAATAATTGATGCTGAACTTGGTCGAAAAATTGCTCTAACTTTGAAACGAAGTTAGCTTTTTATTACTGAATTAT
This sequence comes from Fissipunctia ypsillon, assembly GCA_947568875.1. Classification (NCBI taxonomy): domain Eukaryota; kingdom Metazoa; phylum Arthropoda; class Insecta; order Lepidoptera; family Noctuidae; genus Fissipunctia; species Fissipunctia ypsillon. The sequence goes on from OX387659.1 coordinate 19,096,944, forward strand.
CTTAATAGTTCTGCCGGTAACTAGTTCAGTTATAAGTCTTTGTTAAGCCGGGATTAAGTTCTTTTCATTCATTCGTTTCGATCTTTATCGAGTTAGTTTAGGAGACTAAGATTTTTAAAAGAGTTAGAATGTTGGAAACAAACTCAGAGTTACTATGGGGTGTGAATGAGATTTCCCAGTAGGAAGTACCTATAACATGATATAATAACATAATTAGCCTACAATGTTCCCACTGCTGGGGTTCTTGTTTGTGAGAGGGAACGGGCTTTAATCCACCAAGCGGGCCTAGTGCGAGTTGATCAATCAGTAGATACCTATTCTTCATTGATATTACGTAATCAAACTAAACACTATTTCACTCTTGCATAAATAAAATACCCTAAAACTTAAATCCTGAGAAAATGAATAAACATTCCTAATTCAACCATTACCACACTCTTTGTATCATTCTTTAATCCTACAAAACCGCACAATTCTTCGTACAGTCATGCAGAAGGTTTAAAAAAAAGAACTCCATATGAAACTACGAAGAGATTCGCTTGTAACTATGTAACTTTCCCGCGCTTTTTGTCCGCATTCCGTTACGTAGGGGTGAAACATGAGCGCTAGAGTAGTTCCGTTGGCCAATACGTCCGTCGGAACCCAATGAATGGGCTTGCCAGAGCGAAATATTCTCTCGTACGGAGTCGGTTCGGCGTTCGGATTTTAAAATTGTGGAGATGCATTTTAAATGGCGACTTTATTTTATTGAAATCCTTTTTTTATGAAGACATTTTGGTGGAGAATATTAACTGTTCTTTTTTCGAAACCTGAAGATTCAGGTTCAGGATTCAGGATTAATAATGACTGCATTAGCAGTTATTTTGTCTATTAAGACAAAATATTATAGGTACTCATAGTGTTTTGTGGAGTCTGGGCTGCATGTTTTGGTTTTTAATATAATATTAGTTTATTGTTGTATAAAATTATTTTGTGTTTTGTCTTTGGGCCTCAGTTGCCTGATAATAAAATGATAAATATTATTAATAAATCAATTAATTCATTCATTTATTTTTTTAAATACATAGATACGTAAACTCATGCCTGTTTCCCATGGCGGTGGGCAGAAACAGAACGCCACCTGCTACGATCCCTACATACTCCTTTTGCATCGTAAGTATTTTATAGTCTAGTTAAACTGGTCCTAGAATAAAAAAAAACATTCGTGGGAGTTCAGCTGTAGGAGCAAATTTAATCCGTATTTGAAACTTAGCAAATTTGTGTTAGTCTAGTTTTAGTCATATTCAAACAGTTACGAGGAAAATTACCAACACTTGCAAAGGATTGAAATTAATTTCAGAGTTTTACATAGTTACAAATACATTCAAACATAGTTTTATATGGTTAGTCATTTAGTTAGTTGGAACACACGTTAAGCCCCCGGCTGTCATTTCTAGATCTTTGATAGTCGTGAGGGGTAGTTAGCAGCTCGAAAGTCTGACAAGCAGTCTTGCCAAGGGGTATCTTGCTAACCAGTTACTGGGTTGTGGAGGTGAGATAGGCAGTCACTCCATGTAAAATACTGGTATTCAACTGCATCGGGTTAGACCGGAAGCCCATCCTAAGATAGTTGCAAATAAACACCAATAGTTTAATATCCCATTTGAAAATATCTAAAAAGCTTACAAGTATTTTTTTTAGATTATCTGCTGTTTCTCGGAATATTGAGATGAATGAAATTGTAAGCTCTTTTTACAAATTAAATTTATTTCATGTAATTGTACTAAATCGCTATATCGCTAAGTAGTTTACATATATTCAGAAGCCTTACAAACTTATTACTATTAATGTATTTTTGTGTAGGTGTTTCTATTCCCGAAAAAGCTGTTTATAATAAATTGATTTCAAATTAAAGTCTTAAGCCTTTGTCTTTTCTTTGGTATTGTTCGTCGAATCGTTAAACTCCTTAAGATCTGAGTTGAGCTGCACGATTATTGACAAAGGCGTGCACTGACTGGACAGGTCCACTCAATCTGTGTGGTTTATTCCTCAAAAGATCATTTCAGACACCAATATATATGGTCTTCACATGATCTGACCAAGATTAGGTATGTCTGGACTTTAAAAGAGACTGTATAAGGTCTATCTATTCATACATGAAATCTCTTAAGGGGTCATTGTACTCATCATTCTGAACAACTTTTACTATGGGACCAACAGTAAAATCGCGAAAAAAAATCAGCTGTCCCCTACATTTATGTTCGCATAACTCGTCAAAATGTAGGGAACAGCAGATTTTTTTCGCGCTTTCCGGTTTGTTCCCATAGTAAAAGTTGTTCATAATGATGAGTACCCCTTAAGAGGCTGTGCGTTAATTCCGGGACATGTTGTATTTATAACGAAGGTGAACACCAAGGACGGATTATTGAAAATACATCCCCTAAAGATGTTTAATAGGGGGAATGAAAGTTTGTATGGAAATTCGTCACTTTTACCGATGAGAAATCCCATCGGGCATACGGCTCGTACAAGCAAGAATTTTGTAAAAAAAAAAATCCTAGAAGCAATAAGAAGGGTAATGCAAAGTAACTATTTTACTTTTCAACACACGTCCCTTATTACTAAGAGTGTGAGAAAACTCAACGCATTTCACAAAAATCTTTAACAACACGGGACTCGCCTTTCCCTACAGTCAAGTATTCTCTATGTTGCATAAAATATAAGTTCGCTTCCTGCATTCCACATTCTAAGAGCACACTGCTCTATTTTCACAGATAAAATAGTTACATGTGGGTTTTATATTTTACGAGTTTCGCCTTAGTGTTAGAAAATAACGTCGTCGTTTCGTCTATGTAACTCAGTAGCATCTTGAGGTTTCTATTATGTTCGGTTAAAGTGTATGTGTGAGTGGCTGTTATAATATTGATATTTTGAAAATATTTCAGATGCTGAACCTTTACGACAACAGTGCCTGTTACGCGATTACGCGATCATTTTCAGGGTGCTGATGGGGTTGCCCCGATACTGCAACGCATCAGGGATGTTCGCTGAAGCTCACGTGGGCTGTTTCTACACGATGATGCGGAAGCGGTGCGCATCCTTGATGCGTGGGGTGCGGGGAAGCGCCAACAGCATCCTGTCTATGATAGCAAGCAGGCTCGATTGTGCGTTTGTGAACCACTGCTGCAAGATTTCGGCTGAGCCTGTCACCTTGCGGCAGTGATGTCATAACCTGTTTCTGTTTTTTTTTTTGTTTTTTCCTTGTATATTGTTACTAACACTATGAGTCTTGTTGCTCGAAATAAATGTTTTTTTTTTTACGTCTCTGATATTTCTCTCTGACCTCTGGAAGGCGTACGAAGGGCCGAAGCTAACTCGCAGAGGCCCGTTAGACGCTTTCAATGAAAATGAGGCACCAACCGACGATTATCCCTGTACGCACTATGCAAGTGCACTCAAGGACAAGCCCCGGTTGGTGTAGAACTATTGCAGGATATGGAAACAAAAAAAAAATATTGGGCTATAGGTTTGGTTGGCTAAAGTGGACTAGTTATCTAAAACTATGGCAGGACTATGGCCCCTGCCTAACCAATGTTTTATAAATACAATACACGGATAAAATGGCAGGGGGTGACTTGCACACTCAATAATGGGTCCCCGAAAACGGTCGCTTGCACATAGTGTCTTAGTGACAAGGGGGCAACATGTCCTGGGGTGCTTAAGAGGAGTGGAGAGGTATTCCACGGCTATCAGGACAATCCTGGAAATACGGTCAAGGCCCTTACCAGCATCTTACTGGAATACTTCCTTCCTCCGAGCACGTTTGCTCTTGCGAATCTCTACTCAACCCGGCCAATAAACGCAAGAATGAGGTGGGAGGTCAGTTCCTCATCAGTGTTCACTCCAACCGGCCAATAAAGGCAAGCCAGAGATGAGGAACATGACCTCTCCCGGGGGTAGGGTACGTGGGGTCGCTACTGCCCAGCAGCTCGACACAGGTTGCCCTGCGGGTTTCTGTATCTCTCTTGGTCTAGCTCCTCATCCTAGACCTGTTCCGGCAAAGTAAACTCTACCGGCACAGACCTAGAGTTCGGAGCGCGCAAACCCCACCACGACGTCAACGTAGAGATATAGCGATGGGGTTATTATTATTATTTATCTGAATAATAACGTGCATTCGCTGCGACTTGATTGATCACGCGAGTATGTCATAGGCAAAGATTTTAATCGTTAGATTTGCTCTCACCGGACTTATGTCACGAAAAAAGTGTCCGCACTAAGAAGAGTGAGTTCACACATCCTGTATATGGCGTTTCCACGGCGACTGCGACATTGTGTGTGTCAGAGACCAGAGAAAAGTCGTATAGCGACAAGTTTTTAAAACAGAGGCAAGAGGTTGCAGAAAATTGTTTCGAAGATTGGAACAATTTCACTAAATAGGAGAAAAGTAACTACTGTCCATTGCACTACACAAACACCCAGTACAAGCGTTGAAACTACGCTGCTACGCAAGTGAATAAATTACACTCGTCTGGCGGCCCAAGAGAATTTCTGCCGAGCAGAAATTACGCGACTGAAATTACGCGACTCACAACTCAAAAAATTACGCTCGTCTGGCTTCACCCTTAAACTATCACATCCTCAAAATTGTTGAAGTAGTCCCAATAACACTGCCCGACCTGTAGATGAAATCAAACCAAACCTTCATAAAAAAAACACACACACACTACTGCAATAGCAGTACACTGCAGTAGCACAGTACACCTACTTGGATTCCTGCCTACCCCATAACACAAGAAACTAACTCTGCAAGTTTAATTATGAGCGATGAGCCAGCGTAGACACCGCATGCATTATAATTACTCTGAACTTGCAGTTCACTGTGAGAATATCACGTTTAGTTCTGCAAGATCTTGCAGCTAACATTGAATTGTTTTCTTTAGTCACTCATGATTTTTTGGGTTCTTGTCAGTCTGACACAAGGATCTATCTCAGGAAAGGAAATAAGTATTAGTTTTTATTTATATTTTGGTATACTTTACAAATCTTAAATACAATAGACAATCTTAAACTAAAATACAGGGTTATTTTAAATTGGCTAGCTAAACTCCGCAGCCGCGATGGATATCGGTGTCTAAACACGATAAAATAAAAAATAAAAAGATTTGATAGTTTTTTTTGGCGGTTTTTTTCGGGTAGCGACCGCTGTTAGTGTTGTTAATTGAAGTATAAAAAGAAATTATAAACTGATATTTCAAGTGACTAAAATAACTGCGGTCGATGACCCCACAAAAAAAAACGTAAATTAATAAATTTTTGGTTTTGTCTTGTTTAGATATCGATACCCATCGCGTCTGCGGAGTTTAGCTAGCCGATTTAAAATAACCCTGTTTATATACTATGTACAAGTATGTATTTATAGGAAAGAAAAAAGAAAGGGAAAAGCTCATTGGGCATCAAAAAATTGAAAAGTGCCCAAAAGACTGGCAGCATTGCCATCCAAAAATTATCAACTGTCCCATATAAAACTTTGCATGGAATAGTTGATATTTTTTTAACGATTACGATGTTGGTACCACGGAAAAAGTTGTTCAGTTTGACGGTCTGTACCACACCCTCAAATACCTTTCTGATACATGCTGCAGAACGATAAAAATCACCTACTGAAATAATAACATTTCTCTCCCAGCTCCAATAATGAAACCAAGTACCAGTAATCCCTATAACTTTTCCAATTAATAATGAAAAAAAAGGCAGTAGGTACATTAATCATACGTCACTACCCGTAACCGCCGGCGGTTCACAATAAACTTATATTTTGCACGTTATTAACCCTCGAATGAAAACATCGCCCGATACTTGATTTAGTGTTATTAAGCTGTCATTCGCCGGCTTCAGGCCCCAGAGACCGGGGCGAACAATGCCTTGCTATTAACGGGTTAACATAGTGTAATATGTATGTGTTGTATTGTGTAGTAAAGTTTTAAAGAGGTTTTTGTTGTTGTGATCGTAGGTTTTTTTTTTTTGTGGCAGATAAGTTTTTTATTTTTTTTTGTGATGGTAACATTGAAAATTTTTAATGTATAGTAGAAAAAGTGTGAAGACCAGACCCAGGTTTGATTAACTATGACATAGGGTGGATGTACCATTCCCGAACCAGCTAAGAAGATGTTTTCACTTTAATTAACTGTCATTTTAACAGATTTTGACGGAAGACCTTAGTTCTATGTTATTTTTTAAGTTTGCATAAAGACAAAATGAGAACTATAAATCATTGCAGCATAAGTCTTTAGGAATTTCTATAATTATGAGAAATTCTAAAAGTTGAACTGTTCCTTTGTTGGATCAACAGTGCCCAGTTATTGACCACGATTGAGCCAGACTTACAGGCTGGATAAAATAAAAGGGCATTTATCAAATTTCAAAACCAACGTTTATTGGGAACTAACTTTTTTACCTATGTCATTGAGATCGACATCACAGCAATATTAGATAATCATTTATCCAGTCACTTGAATTTCTTCAATTGCTTTATAAACATCTTCTTGGTTATACCTATTTGAAGAATGTTTTCTTCGGTGGCATTTCGTGGCTAAAACAAAGTAAACATTATTTGGAGTAAAATAAAATAAAATCTTCTTACACCCTGTATACAACATGTACCAGAATTGACACACAACCTCTTAAGGGGTAACTTTTACTGTGGGACCAAACCTAAAATCGCGAATAAAAATCAGCTGTTCACTACATTTATGTTCGCCTGTCTCGTCAAAATGTAGGGAACAGCAGATTTTTTTTGTGGCAGGGATGAATAATGATGATGTAAAATATTAATAAATACTAACCCTTAGTCGATAATTTTTTGAGTAACTAGTGGACCAATGTTGTCAAATTAAATAAATATTTTAATATTATTATAGCGCCGTCCCCGGAGAATAAAATGATAATTACAAAAACGCAACTTTTCAGGAAAAATAAAAAAACATGTTTTCGTCGATTGCAATAACTGTGTTTATCATTATCTAGTCGAATATTTTTTTCACGAGAACATAATTCTATGACTGTTGGTCATATTAACAATTGGGAATACATTTTGATAATACTATAATAACATTTTATTCTCGTAATTGGCCAGACGGTGCCCCTCTTACGCACACACTCATATTTACAATAAAATAAGCAAGCGCTGTGATACGAAAGGTCTGAACACTCATTCGTATAAAAGAATGACAAAAAGTTAGCTTATCTCCCTGCCATACGTACAATGAAACTGAGGAAATAGTGAGTTAACACTCATAAGGCTCAAGCAAGTCATCCACACAGTCACACAGTTCCTTCACACAAACACCCACACTCTTAGAACTCACCACACACACACACATATGTACTCACACTCACACTCAAATGCATACTCACACGCACACTATCACATTATTTAGAATTATTTTACTTTCTTCAATTTATTATTATTTAATCTTGTTAGTTCTCTACTCTACCTAATTTAAGTATTATGTCCATTATCAAACATCCTTATTAAATTTTACAAGTTAACGGAAACATGTCTCGAATTAAAATTTAAGATAACGCTACTCAGGCCCCCAAGATACAGGCGCTGCCTAGTTTGAAGACCACAGTTCAAGTAACTATGTTAACATATTCTAGTTACAGTAAGCATACATTATAATTATTTAAAAAAAAATATTTTGTAACAATGGAGCCATAAAAATTATTCCTATTCCTGTTCTTAAGACCTGTGTTAAATATTTTATAATACTATTGTAATATTTTGTAACTTTATAATAGCTGTACAAAAATTACGAAAAAAATTGAGCAGATGTACCCATAGATCCCAAAAATGACACAACACTAACACTAAGATCATGGCAATTGTCATTTTATTCTCCGGGATGTCAGCCGATCTATTCTGTAAACATCACACCGTGAGCACTTGGGTGAAGTGAGCTCAATCCCTAGTAGAGTAAGGTGGGATGACAGTTCACATCACGCTCACTTCACCTAAATTTTCACGGTGGAATCTTAACAGAATAGCACCACTGGTCAACTCCACAAACACGATGAATGTACTGTAGAGGTTTTAACTTAGCGTGCCATAAGCATGCAACCTTGGCGGGTTTAAATAATTATTAGTATAAGATGACCAGCTTTGATTAAATAATAGAATAGGAAAAACCAATGGGTGGTTGACAGGTCTGCCTCCCAGCCCTGACAGGTGTTGATATAATTTGTAAATAGATTCCTTCGTAAATAGAAGTTTACTAAAAAGTGTTACGGTGTATCATTTCATCCACACAAATCCTCCTTTAACCAGTCTCCAACTAAAATTTTGCTCAAACTTATACGTATATCATTACAATGACATATTAACAATATACATTATCATATATTATTAACAAAATTTCACAAAATATTTACATTTTACTTCAAAAATACTACGATTTATATGGATTGAATTTTACCTTTCATTGAGTGCTCCTTACAACAATGGCGGCCGAACCGCGAGTGAACAAGACACGTGGCGTCATTTGTACGCCCTCTGGCATAACATAGCGCACTCTTTATTATCTTTAAATACCATTATTATTGTACCTATGTTAGACAAATGAATAAATCATTTATGACAAAATTTAAAAAGAAAGGTAGTAGTATTTTTTTATTCACCTGAAATGCACAGTAGTAGATTCTCAAAGATGTAATATGGTAACCCAGATTTAAAAAACCTATAGATATTGGTGCCAATTCTTAGCAGCGGCCTTTAAAATATTGACCTTTTGACGCAAATGGTTTGGGACTTGTACGTCCACCCTACAGATGCAAAAAACACGCAAAAAAGTTACTTTAGAGAGTTCTATCGGATGGAAAATTGTTATAATGTCTTCAAATATATTTCCTTCAACTTTTTCTTTGAATCAATATTCGTTTGCCAGTTTCTGCAGGCTGTTTTTTTTTTTAAATAAAGTATAATGGATGTGCAGCTGCTCTAGCAAGCAATTTATTAAGAAACCTAAGCTCCAAATTATTTCCTTTGCGGCAATTTCACCTGGTAAGACTTAGATGGAGGCGCATTAAATGGCTCATCTACAAATTAGATTTTCTTTATATTTACTATTTACTTTATATTATATATTTATTTTATTGAGATTTTCTCATATTTTCCGTCATAATAGTATAGTTTATCTTAGAGTATGTATCATTCTTACAGATGCGAAGCCGGTTGACTACGTTGTCTACCGAGAGGTAGACAACAGCATTTTTCGATAACAATCGTTATCTACCATTTTCGACGGCTTTAAATGGATAAAAACCTGTTTTTAGTGTTCCGTACCTCAAAAGCAAAAAACGGAACCCTTATAGGATCATTTTGTTGGCCGTCTGTCTGTCTGTCTGTCTGTCAGTCTCTCAAGACCCTTTTTCTCAGGAACACGTGGAGATATCAGGTTGATATTAAAATCAAATACGTAAGTCTATACGGTCCCAATGGGTGTTATCTAAAAAAAACAAGCTTACAAGTCAACGGATTAAAAAATACGTCAATTTATGCGACATATTTTGATACTCGCAAATAAAACAAAACCTACAGGGTACTTCCCGTTGACCTAGAATCATGAAATTTGGCAAGAAGTAAGGTCTCACAGCACGTGTAAAGGAAAAAGTTCGAAAATCATTCATTTGTGGTTTTATCACATATTTGTTTTTGCGTTTACAAACTTGCAATTGCATTAACCGTGACGTACATCGATGTATGGGATAACATGTTTTTCAACTACAATGATAAGTTTGTTTTTGAGATAAATTCAGAACCCTTCAATATGCGTGGTCCGACACGCACTTAGCCTGTTTTTTTTTCTTAATGGGATCAGTTTTTTCTCTTAGATATTAGATAAATAACCTCACTTTACGGTAATCGATTGTTTTTGTTAAATTAATTATAGATTCTTTAGTTCAATGTAAAGTAACATTTACGAGACATTTATTTTAGCATCAGTACCTTTATTTTAAAATCAGCGGCATATGAAGCACGATGCACGACACGGCAACGTCGCTCATAGTCAAGCAATGACCCGTATTAACGTAGGAAGGTGTACCTACCAGGTAAAACGAGGTAAATAGAGACCCACTCACGGGTGAATAGATACAAAACTTTAAACGGGTTTTAAAGGTTAAATTAATGTAGTTTATTACTAACAAGGTAAGTATCAAAATTATTAATTTTAATTCAGTAAAACGATTCGAGGATATGCAACAAACAACATTGTTATTATCGCGAAAAACCATTTTTAAGTTACAAATAAAATAATTTAGGCTTAAAAACATAACCAATCTCCGGTCACCCGTTGTTTATAGGTTGTATCGGCTACTTTGGATAAATATCCGTTGTCTACCGCTATTTTACAACTATATCATTAAATTATTTAACATAACAGAATGGCTAGCTCTGTATGCATAAATCAAAAGTCATCAAAATTATTAGCATATCACATTATGTGACTAACCAACCCACACTCAAACATGACTGCCCATCCCTCTAGAGAACGTAACAAGCCCTGCAGTCACAGTTAAAACAAACGGCATACCGTTACAACCGAAAAACGGTACAAACGATAAAATTATATTAATTCGCGGCACAGCCGGGAACGGAACCACAAACTCCGATATTTAATTCATGCCGCCGTAATTTATTTAGCAATGACAGCGAACGGACACTGTTGCCAGTATAAAATATTGATTTAGTTCACTTTTTTGTTTGTTTAAAATGAATGATGAATGAGTTTTGTAGTTTCGGTTTTGTGGTTTTTAACAGGGGTGGAAAAGTTGAAATTAGTTGTAGAGGTTCATATATTGTGTAATGGGTTGTCCAGGGTACCTACTAGGTACCTCCTTCTGCGAAGAAGGAGAGGCAATCTTTGCGCCCTCACGCCCCTAGTCGCCGCAGCAGACGCCCTGGGCATCGGGAATTGGCAGTCAATTCCCGGCCACCGCAGGCGCGGCCTTGCGGACGGCGAGCAATGGGTAGCTCACCGTCCGGTAAGGACCAGTCGATCTATTCTGTAAACATCACACCATGAGCACTTAGGTGAAGTGAGTTTGAAGTGAACTCAATTCCTAGTAGAGTAAGGTGGGAAGACAGTTCACATCACGCTCACTTCACCTAAATTTTCACGGTGGGATCTTTACAGAATAGCACCACAGGCCCGAGTCGACGGTGCGTTGTGTTCCACGCGCGCCTCAAAGTGATGTCAGCACCATTGAAGGGGTCCGCTAGGGCTGATGTCAGGCAGGGTCGCGGGATGTTCAAAAGAGTTACCGTGGCCCCGGCACAGGCAACTGAAGGAACACGGGTGGGTTTTAGTCAGTAACATTCTGACACGCCCCCCGCTCCGCCCAGAGCAGGAGAAGTCATTTGATGATTTCCCATCCAAAAAAAAAGGGTACCTACTAGGTAGGTCTGCCTGTCCACTGGAGCAGAGAAGAGAGAAGAGGAGCGGAGCTGTGCCAATATTATCCAATAGAATCTAAACTTCGCTCCAAAGTTTAGGTTAATATTGCCACAACTGCGCTCCTCTTTTCTCTTCTCTGCTCTAGTGGACTGGCAGCCTAAAACCTGAAGGCCAATTCTCATACTTAAAGAACGTTCAAATTCAAGTCGCAATCTCATCTCAGCGACAATCAATGTCAAAAACTTGACAAAAATGTAGGGAAATTAGGCTTTTTTTAAACAGATTGAGACTGAGATTAGAATGCAACCGTTCTTAAAAATACAAGATTTGCCCCCTGATCTATTTCTGCATTGCTGTATGCTTGTTTGAATGGTTTATGTGCCGATGTAATTACAGAAAACGTATCTCACTTCATCATTATCATAATGATCACGGGGCCTACCACCACCTCTTAAAGCAGTATTATTTTAATGTTCCTTCAGTGTGAGAAAGAGATGGAGCTATACAGGACGTTTAGCTCCATCTCTTTCCCACAATCAAGTAAGATTAAAATAATACTGCTTTAAGAGGTGGTGGTCTAGCTCCAGCTCATACATAAAATTATGTATCTAAATACGAAAATGCGAAGGAAAGTACACAATGAATCATTAGGACCTTGCTGGTTTTATATGGTGGGTTTTCTGGAAACAAAGTTGACCACCTTACTTAGCCAACTTAGCAAGAAAGACGATAAACATATTTCCTATCATTATTTTTCTTTGATTAGAAGGCCAATGTTAGTATAGAATATGATTAAAAGTAGTACTTATTTATTTACTAGCAACACCCCACGGTTCCACCCGCATATATCTCTATCCCGTAGGGTAGGGATATTGGGATAAAAAGTTTATTTTTTATTTTTATTTGAGATAGGTTCGCTCTTGGCTCTAGTCTAGGTCAGAGGTGACAGAGACAAAGTCGACGATGGAGCGAGCTTACCCAGAAGAAGCCTGTTCACTCTCACTTTGAAGAGATCGGGGTTGTATGCGTTCGGAAACACAGACGCAGGCAGAGAGTTCCACTCCTTTGCTGTGCGCATCACAAAAGACATTTGGAAACGCTTAGTGCGAATTGGTGGAATAGCAACTAGGTAGGGATGGTAACCTGCAGTGCGTCTAGATGTCCGATGGTAGAAGGGGGCAGGCGGAATGAGGTCGTGGAGTTCTTGAGCACACTCACCGAAGTATAATCTGTAGAAAACCGACAAGCAGGCAACCTTGCGGCGATGAGCCAAGCTGTGAAGCTTGGCATCCACCAGTCTTACGTCGCCAATGAGCCTCTTAGCTCTGCGTTCCACCGAGTCAGGCGCGGCAAGTTGGTATTTAGCTGCGCCATCCCAACGGTGGCAGCAATACTCCATGCAGGATCGGACTTGCGCTTTGTAAAGAGTTAAAAGCTGTTCAGGCGTAAAGTTTCGCTTCACCCTATTTAGGATGCCCAGTTTCTTGGACGCAGTTTGGGGTTTGTACTCGATGGTGGCACCGAAGTTGAAAGATGATGTCAACTCCTGCCTAGGAGCTCGAGCCGATCAGTTACCGGAACAGATGCACCCCGAAAAGTAGGAGATTGATCGAAAGGACTCCTTTTAGCGGTAAAAAGACACGCCTGTGTTTTGGTGGCGTTAAAAGAGAACAGATTATCATCACCCCACTGGGAGACAAGGCTTAAGGTTAAATCTGTCCGCTGTACCATGGCCTAAGTGTCTTTATGTTAATACAAGCTAAATATATTTTTGTTAAAATGAAAAGTTTACCTGGCTAGTCAGAAAAGCGGCAGTTTACTTGCAGTTCTATATTCGCTAGACGCACGTACCAGGTGTCAAAAGACGCGTCTCCGCGTGGGCTAGCGAAATATGTAGTTGTTGTAAATTATGCGGAACAAAAGTTTTGAAATCTTTCTATTATTATTTTTCGTACTTTCTACAAAATGTATGTTTAATCAATCTGCCTAGCCTTTTCCCAACTATGTTGGGGTCAGCTTCCAGTCTAACCGGATGCAGCTGAATACCAGTATTTTACATGGAGCGACTGCCTATCTGACCTTCACAACCCAGTAACTGGGTGATACGATACCCCTTGGTAAGACTGGTTGTCAGACTTTCGGGCTTCTGACGACCCGTAACGACTGACAAAGATCTACGAATGACAGCCGGGACCAACGGCTTAACGTGCTTTCCGAGGCACGGAGGAGTCTCGGTATGTAAAGATGGTCACCCATCCACAGACAACCCAGCCAAACGTAGCTTAACCTGATGGATCGACCTGTGCGGCTGTTATTACTTAGCCACGAGCTCCTCCATTATTATTTTTCATACTTTCTACATAATGTATGTTGCTAAGAAATAAATTACTCATGACTGGGTATAAACTATCTGTGTGCCAAATTTCATGCAAATCCGTCCAGTAGTATTTGCGTGAAAGAGTAAAGAACATCCATCCATCCGCCCATCCATCTTCACAAACTTTCGCGTTTATAATATTAGTAGGAATTATTTATACATGTTAGATCAGAAAATTCAGCAAAAAATTAATTTAACTCTACAAAACAGGAATGATTGTAATGATTGGTTTTCACACATAAGTTTCATGTTTCTATCCTCTTGAACATAATACTTTACTCGTCTTCGCCTGCTAGTAGATGGTTGTCAATTTTTTGGCCGAAACCCCACAACAAAAAAACCAGATAAATTTAATCCGACGCTTACATTTTGCATTGATAGGAATACCTAACACGGAATATCAATGGTTGCAAACATTTTACATTTCCTAACGCCTTCCCACACCGTGCAAGATTCCAAGCTAATCCCCAAGTCGGATTTGAAAGCCCTACGTAGCTGAAACTTTGTTAGAGGAATAAAAGATTTTATTCCTTAGAATTTTGTCTTTTAAAAACATTGCTAGTGAGGGGTGAGTAGCTTGGGTGTATGGTGCGCCCTTTGAGAACTAGACGAGATGGTTAGAAATCATAGTCATCTTTGCCACGTATCGCTCGGGAAAACATCAAAACCCATGCGACATAATAATACAATTGCAATTATCTCACTGCTCTATCTCCAGTGGTGAGGCTTGACATTTCGTAGGAGGGAAAGCCGAAGAAAAAATTGTTTAGTTTTATATAGTCATACAAATACGATTATAACGTTGTGGCGCCGGCTTATTTAGAATAATTTGTGTTGTTGTTGGAATATATATTAATTGGCAATCGTAGACATTACTGAATGTGCTATTTTTAAATGGTGGCGGGTGAAGTTACTCTTCCGATCCTCCAAAGGGAAGCCGGTAGGAATGGAGTTGTTAGCGCGCTTCGCCTCTGCTACCTGCAACCATCCTGCACGCACGGTAATGCCTGCGGATTATTTTTTATGTTATTTCATAATATTTGACTGCCTCGTTGGTCTAGTGGTCGCAAGCGCTACTGCTGAGCATGAGGTCTTGGGTTCGAATCCCAGGTCGGGCATTGTGTTATTGGATTTTTCTATCTGGAATTTCTCAGTAGCAGCCCGGAGTCTGGATATGTGCCCGGTTGATTGCAATAGGCTCGCCCCCTATTACATGGGACTTGAACATAACTGGCGAAATGTGGGTGTACTATTGGTACACCTCTGCCTAGCCCTTCGGGGAAATAAGGCGTGATGTTATGTATTCATAATATTTGTTCATATATTTGGTGGTATGGTAAACAAAACAAACATAAAACAAATAGTACCTATTTAGGTACTGTTTGTTTTATTTTATTTTGTTATGTAACTATTTATGTACAAATCACTGAACCTGACTTGATTCCCGTACGTCCTTTTCGAGTGACCACTGAAAATCAACGCTGTGCTGTGGGTCCCCCATAGCACAGCATCATGCTGAGTGGAAGCCTTCTTGTCACAGTCATGACGTGCAGCTGCCGACTATTTCTGTTTTGAGCTCGTGATTATAATGTAGATCTATTTTGTTTTATTTTTCTGATTATTCTTATCTTTTTGTATGCACGTGTTTCTGTGACGAATAAACCTATTTTTCTTTCTTTCTTTCTTTCTTTAGGCCTCTTCTCATACTGAGAAGGAATAACGAGCATTGATGACCCTGCTCGCTCACAGCGTTTTAGCTATTTCAAACAATAAAGATTTGTTTTCTCAGAAAGGAAATGCCTACAGCAGTATTTTTGTTTGTGTCCGCTTATGTTCTTTTGGGAATATTCATATTACTAGTTCTTAAACGTCACTTACTGACTATGATAACTTTAGTAGTAGTCGAACCCAATACTTCAGTCACTTTTTACATTGCCTCCATAATTTATATTAAAATACCCATTTTCACCCCCAATAATTTAACAGTACATATTACCTATAAAACACGTTTAAATTTTAAACAGTTCTGAAACACTGCACTGGGAAATACGATAATTATTTCATGTAGTTCAATTACCAATGCAATTGGTAGGCTCGTTAGCGGCTAACGTACGTTTTAAAATAAATAATGCATTAATCAAGGAGTTAAATATCTGTACTTGATGAGTCATTTTCGTTTGATTCGGGCTCTTGCAGGAAACAGAAAACATATCAAGAGAGGAACATTAGATCATGAATCCAACCTGCGGGGCAATTGCGTAACACACTTACAGTAGGAATCGGTTCCATTCTGACAGTTCAACAATATTCATTGCGTTATTTACGTTGTTGAACAGACAACTTTTTCGAACATATGAAGCAATGGATTAGTCTGTTCTTGGCAAGAGAATCCGAGGGACACACACCCAGGTGGACATAAGTAGTGCAGCAATTATAAACCTTCTTATTTATAAACGTTGTATAAAATTAAGAGACGCTTAAACGTCAAAAATATATCTATGTTAAACAGACGCTAATTATTACTTAACTTTAAGCAACGTTTCTAAATAAGTGGGTAATGTTTTTGATATGAATGAGGAGAGAGTCAAATGGAGAAGAAAGTTATGGAAGGCAAAATCTACCACCGTAATGGAGATAACAGTTGGCACGAAAGAGACAGAGAGCAGTAAATAGTAGAAGGTATAATATAATACAATGACATCCACAGAAAATATAGTTATAAAAAAAACTTTTTTCAAAAAAAAAAAACTACTGACTTCAAAAAAAAAAACACTACAAAGTGAAAAATAACTTAATTTCGGAAGTCGGGTCTTTGGATCTGTATTTTAGTTTTTTGCCACCGACTTCCGAAATTAAAGTTATTTTTCACTTTGTAGTGTTTTTTTGGAATTAAGGTGGTTTTTTTTAAGTGTTTTAATTTTACACTTTTTAGAGGGTCAGTTTGTAATTTGTCTATGTTACAGTAGCCTAATGTAAACTGCTCATCACCTTTTTTTCTGATGCAGGGACGAAATATTTGTTATTGAGTAGTTCCGGTGGCCATCTGTGGTCTCCATCATCGGTTCTACTTCACCAAATGGTGCTTTCCGAGAGCAAATGCACGAGTTACTATAAAAAAATACCCAAATCGCTAAAGGAGTGTGTATATCTAAAGAGTTTCCTCGATTTCTCCAGGATCCAGGTGACAATAGAACCACCTCGAAAGTATACCCTTTCAAACAAAAAAGAATTTTCGAAATCGGTTCACAACTGACGGAGAAATCAGTGACCATACATAAAAAAAATAAAAAATACATACATACAGTCGAACACAGAACCTCCTCTTTTTTCGATGTCGGTTAATAATAGGTAATTACTTGTTCTAACTTCTGATAATTCCCATTACTACTTGTATAACAAAAAGATTCCGACGAACTGAGAACCTCCTCATTTTTTTTTTGACGTCGCTTAAAAACCGAACCGTGTGTAAGGCAGCTTTCCAGATCATTATTATTTCACGTACTTCAATTACGTATACGATTGGCGGGGTCATTAGCGGCTACCGTTCGTAAATAATTCATTAATTACATACAGTAAGTAAGCAAGCTTGCGATCGCTTTGCCTAAGGATTGAAATAAATAGAATATTGTGTTTGATAGTAAGTATAATTCATTATTTTTACCTTTACCATTGTTATCGTGTGAGAGTGCCATGTGAAGAAATTCTAAAGATATTGAGAAATGTATTGGAATGACTGACGAGAAACCCGTTACCTTATATGTACTTAACAGATCCAATTAAACCAATATACTTAACCTTCTTTTTGTTCAAGGCTCGCCATTTACCACAATTTCACCTGAATTCACGCGTAACTCATCAGACTGAAGTCACCAAGATTTTTTAAACAAACCGTCAACTTATCTCCAACATAAAATGACAGTAGAAAACGTCCTCAGAAAGACACGTTCGTAGGAAATGTTCACAGTAAAATCTAACGCGTGTTATGGCGGCAAACGGCTGCAAAAGTAGGTAAGCACACCTGCCATCGTGAATATGAACAGCAGGGACGCGATATATATGCGTCAGTCGAACATTTGATAATAAAACCTGTGATTTTTTTTATTTCATAAAGGATTTGACTGTAGGTTCAGTGTAATCATAATTTTATCAGCCTTTTATTCTGCAACTGCCTTTGGGCAAAGGCATTAAGGCATTCATTATGAAAGGAAACGAGCATTAACCATTACGCTAACTCACTGAATTTAGACAGGTTTCCTCACAATATTTTCTATTCATGTTTACCTACCATATTTTTCCATCAAACTTCTTTCAGGCCTGTTTTTCCTATTCAGTAACTACGCTTTTTTTTTCAGGTTACTCATCAAATCACTACCATTTTTTTCCAAAGTAAAACACTACAAATCATACCATTTTATTCAAGTCAAGAGCAAACAAAAATCATGCAAAAAAAAAAATAAGAACAAACGCAAGGCATGTATCAGAACCTCTCGGGACAACTAACGAAATTAATCAGAGAAAACAAGATGGCGTAAAGAAACCAGTTTCCCGCCATTCAGTGTAGTAATGTCAGCCATTTCTATGTGTCGCCTTACTACTTCCGATGGGGAATACAAGCAGACCTTTATTTTGTTGGACATGACGGGAATGACTCGGTAGGGATAAATAAAGTGGGTAGTAAATGTTTGTCATTCATCCAAAGAACTCAGACGGAGACTGCTGATTATTGTGATTGCTGATTTTATATTGATTGATTAATTGATTCTGAGTACTTTACACACGTTACAACTTATATACGTAACCGCGTAGCAGTGGTGGCCCAGTGGTAATGGCCCCGACTTACGTGTCATGGGTTCGAATCCAAGCGGGCACATTACTTAGTGTTATTTATTTTATATCCACACGAGGAGCTCGTGGCTTAGTTTATAACAGCCGCACGGGTCGATCTATCAGGTTAAGCTACGCTTGCCGAGGTTGATCCGTGGATGGGTGACCATGTTTGCATACCGAGACTCCTCCGTGCCTCGGAGAGCACGTTAAGCCGTTGGTCCCGGCTGTCATTCGTAGATCTTTGACAGTCGTTACGGGTCGTCAGAAGCCCGAAAGTCTGACAACCAGTCTTACCAAGGGGTATCGTATTACCCAGTTACTGGGTTGTGGAGGTCAGATAGGCAGTCGCTCCATGTAAAATACTGGTATTCAGTTGCATCCGGTTAGATTGGAAGCCAACCCCAACATAGTTGGGAATAGGCCAGGCAGATTGATTGAGAAATTTGATTTTGAAACATGCGAATAACGCCTTTAAATTTAAAACGATAAAAAAGTGAATATATCGAAAAATGCCAGTATGGCACTTCGCCGTCGAAATGTAAACGCGGGAAAAGACAGTAAAAACTTTAACCACGACACGACCATAGCCAAAACACTAACTATTACAATTATTGCATTAATTAGCGAATTGATTGCGAAAATCGAATTGGCATTGACTTCGCCCAGACTTAAATCAATGCCAGTAAAAGAAACAAGCTAAGGTATGATTATAAACAAATTAAAACATAATGAAACACCTCATTTCTGCTTTGAGAGTGCACTGGGCTCGGATCAATCTAGCTAATCACTAACAGCAGGTTTTGCTGAGATAGTTCTTGTTGTTTTTGTAATTATATCTGATTACTAGTTTATTCATTTATTTATAAGCATAACAATTATAATATTAGGTATGTTGAAACTGTTTATACTCACCGTCACTTGTCCCTAAAGGTTCATTAGAAAACCAGCGACAGACAGCATCTGTCCGGCATTAATGCTGAAATGAACTTTTTCGGTGCAACCGTGAGGCATACACTATTGTTGTTAAAACATTATTTTCACGTCTGTCGGTCTGGCCGTCGCGTCCGTCCATCCGTCTGTCTGTCAGCGGGCTGTATCCCATGAACCATGGTAGACAGTTGAAACTTTAAAAATAAAAAGGGGTCCCGATACACAAAACTTTTGATTTTGCCATTTTTTTTCTTACCCTGGCATGTGGGGTATCATTGTCTAGGATTCATCGAGATATATATTTTTTTTATCTTCAAAAATGAAGAAATAGGGAGCCGCTAAAGTTGTCAGTTTTAGACCAAGTTTGCACGAGCTCTGTCACAACAACTTAACAAGTTAGGAATTTGAAACTTTTGTATATTATGAAATATGTACTGTATTTTAATCAACGTATTTCGTTTAAATATGGGCGATTTTCTGCAACTGCAAAAAACGAATTTATAATTCACAATATCATTATGAAATACAAAGTTATCTTTGCGATTGTTAAAATTTAAGATGAAAAATTTAATAAGTATTATTCGTTTTGTATTTATTTTAAATATGTAGTGATAAATATTGGACGGTGGTTCGGGGCCTTTCGTGTGCGAGTCCGACTCGCACTTGGCCGGTTTTTATTTTTGTTATTAATTGTGTTTCACGAGCTGTGTCCAATTAAACGGTATTCATTCTTTCTTTATTTTTCTTTCTTTAAAAATACTTCTTGTTTTCATTACCACAGTACAAGAAAAAGCGCAGCTAGTCTTCAGCAGAACCGCCACACAACTTATCTCCACAAAAGAAAACCTCGACTCATTTCATCTTTCTTCTTAAATCTTCATAACAAACTTAAATAAACGTAACAGGTAGAATCTTCACGTCTAAATCACTGTTGATAATGTTGGTAATTTTAAAAATTCCTCCGCCCCCCCGGTTCCCCTGGCAGTGTAGTCTGGTGTTCGGTTATAATAAATAATATAATAAACAAGATTAACGATGCATAAGGAGGCACGTTTCCTGGACAGTGATGTAAGTGCATGTGGACCGGATTTCGGGTGGTGTTACACTGTAGCGAATGTTGATGTGTGAAAGTGTGTGCGGAACAGACTTTATCACGACGACGAGCTACTGTAGTCAAGAAAAAAATACAAATACACACAGAGGCAACGTAAATTGTCTTTGGTCCCTGGCTCGGACATCAAGCAATGGACAAAAAATTTGTAAACTTTATGTAGATTGATTATGAGGCTTTTGGATATATTGTATGTGTGACTTTATACGTGGGCCGGGTTTTGTAAATCGCAGGACCGGAGGCATTTGTCCAGCAATGGACGTCATTCCGCTAAGATGAGGTACTCATTGAAATATAAATTACTGCCTTTATAAAATTAGTTCTTGGCATGTAATGTAAATTATTACAATGTACACAGAAATAGCAATTACACAGCATAAGATCAATAATATTCATAGTCATTTTTTTTTGTAATGTGCGTCTTGTTTGTGCAGAATAAACAATTTTTCTTTTTCTAAATAATAACTGCTCAGTCAAGAGAAACATTGCAACATGTTAATTTAATGATAACAATCACGTTCAAAATTATATTCTTAATCTAGCTGTTGCCCGTGGCTTCACCCGCGTGGATGTCAATACTTCTCTATTTGAATCGGATTTTGTTCACAATTTCATGGATTTTTTTGCGCGGAACCCTATTATTTTTTTCTAAAAATAAATGTAGCCTAAGTTACTCCTTATAACATCAGCTAACTGCGAGTGAAAGTCCCATCAAAATCAATCCTGCTGTTTCGGAGATTAGTCGGAACAAATAGACAGACAAAGACAAAAATTAAACAAATAGTTTTTTTTTTGTTATAAGTACCGTATATACTTTCAAATGCATTTAGTAAAAAGCTGTTATTTTGACATTACAACATTACAACACTAGACAATTCAATTTTATTTATTTATTTGTATAGATTAAGATATTTATGATTGATTGAAGTTTTTAATCTTGTTCGTTAGTAATCGTCTACCAAACAGACCGCGACACTCATATTCAAACATTCTAAATACGACAATGTCATTTTGTAACAGTCTCACATTAATTTATAAGTCTAGGATTTTACACGAGTTTAAATTCGTAAGCTTTGTGCTATTATAATGACTGATAGTAAAACTCATAGCAGGCTGAAAATAAAAAGCCTATTTACATTAAGCCAACTAACCTAGTGTACCTGTAAACCCTAACACACACAAACATGCAGGTATATTGAAACTACAGCTTGTCCCGACTGCTCCCAGGAGAGCGAACGATGGTCCAATCACAAAAGTTAGTGTCAGCTCTGTAGTATACACCCAGGGGAATATTCACAGTTGTACAGATTGGCAGGTACGTGTCTCATCAGTACAATTGATTTCATGTTGTTAATGTTTTAGTGTCTGTGTTGATGTAGTATGGAAATTGAAAGGGAGGGGAGGAGATAGTGTTCGTGCAATATCCCAAAACTGACTTTTGATTAATCAACGTTGACGTCAAATACTTCATTTTTAAAACAAAACAAATGATCTGTTTACATTATTATGTTTTCATACTAGCTGTGCCCCGTGACTTCGTTCACGTGGAAGTCGTAAGATACACAATATATTAAAATAACAGCCACATTTTACAGACCCGCCGTGTTTTTTCGCCTGCCCACTTTATCTTTTTTGCGCGGAACACTAATTCAATCAATCTGCCTAGCCTTTTCCCAACTATGTTGGGGTCGGCTTCCAGTCTAACCGGATACAGCTGAATACCAGTATTTTACATGGATCGACTGCCTATCTGACCTCCACAACCCAGTAACTGGGTAATACGATACCCCTTGGTAAGACTGGTTGTCAGACTTTCGGGCTTCTGACGACCCGTAACGACTGTCAAAGATCTAAGAATGACAGCCGGGACCAACGGCTTAACGTGCTTTCCGAGGCACGGAGGAGTCTCGGTATGTAAAGATGGTCACTTATCCACGGACTACCCCGGCAAGCGTAGCTTAACCTGATGGATCGACCCGTGCGGCTGTTATTACTTAGCCACGAGCTCCTCTTGCGCGGAACACTAATTATTTTTCTAAAATAAAAGTAACCAAAGTTACTCCTTATTACATCAGCTATCTGTCAGTGAAAGTTCTGTCAAAATCAGTCCAGCTGTTTCGGAGATTAGCCGGAACAAACAGACAGACAATAATGTTTAATTTTTTTTTTATAAGTACCGTATATACGTATTTCATATGTGTTTATTAAGAAGCTGTTATTTTGACATTACAAACAAGAATAGATAAGGGGGCTACGGGATGTTAAATTTTCTTGATCACTTCACCAGACAAACAGAATAGAAACATTGATTTGTAATTACCAATCTAAATGTAATTATAGTTATTCGCCACTCATCGTCCCCTTGACGTAAACTACTAATTCCACACACGTACCAAAAAAGTGAGGGAGTCACGCATTTCAATTTCCATGCCTTAGTTTAGACGAATCTATAAAAAGGCGAAATTGGCTGATCTTTTATGAGCAGAACAGAATTCAAAAAAAAGTTTTCGACCTTAAAAAATTCCCACTTCGGTGTGACAGAAACCTATGTAAAATCCGCATAGCGCATGCCCAGTGTGCACTCGGCTTAACTTCAAATATTTATACCAGCGCCGGTCGCTTTTAGGCAATAAAATTTACATTTTTACAAACGCTCGCCTCTCCTTCTGTCGCGGGAGTTTCAAGCGTGTTTTTTGGCAGATAGTACTATAAATGGTTTATTTGAGGATTTCCAATGGAGTAAGCAGGTTTGTTACATCATTTGTTAAGTTCTTGTATGGGGGTAACAAATGGATTGGTGTGGAAGTGAGAATCTTTAGGAGGTAAGCAAATCTAAATTAATATCTGTTGCAGTTTATTCTGCACTAGCTTCTGCCACGAGTTTCTTCCGCATGCAAATCAACTATTAAGGCACTTGGCGGCTGCTGGTGGTGCCGAGCGCGCGCACCAATCTGCTTCAGCGCGCACCGCTGACGCGCGCGCTGTGCACGTTCAACATGGTAGCGCATAAAATTAACTTATTTTCATGTTTCTGAACGACTTTACTTTGGCGACCTCTAGGGTGTTGGGTTTTATTTAAGTTTTTCTGTGTTATGTTTGTTTAGTTTATTGTAAATTTAGTTTATAATAGGTAGTATATTTAATAATAATTAGAAAGTATTGAGATTTTATGTAGACTTGACTGTCGCTTTAGGGCAACCCGTAATGATAGACTTAAGGTGTTAAATAATTAAATAGAGTAGCTTTCCAAAATACATTATTTTCTCTCTGTTAAGAAAACGATCGATCCAAATGAAAACACGCACAAAAATCCTAATCCACCTGAAAACGTAAAGTTACAGACTCAGAATACAATAACCGTTTTCACAATACACTCCTTTACGCCAACGATATACAATTTGCAAGAACACGTCCCACGGCTGGGAAATACCGGGAATTCTCAATTGTTCAATGTTAAATACTGGAACAATGAGGATGGGACTTAAAATCCCGGGATATTGTATAGATCCCGGATTAAAATATGTAAACGAAATTCCCGTAACGTTCGTAAGAGTATCTGTTTCGTTACTAAATATCGGAAACAATGGTTTCGTCTTTTGATGTTTGGGGCGTTTGAATTAGCTTTATTTCCTTGTGTTTCAGTGCATGTGTGTTTAGGGATTTGTTCAGCATTATGCTCTTTGTAGAATTATTTTTGGTATTCGACTAAAACCCACCCGTGTTTCTTCAGTTGCCTGTGCCGGGGCCACGGTAACTCTTTCAAAGATCCCGCGACCCTGGCAGGCATCGGCCCTAGCGGACCCCGTCAGTTGGTGCTGACATCTCTTTGAAGCGCGCGTGGAACACAGCGTGCCGTCAACCCGGACCTGGTCCTTACCAGACGGCGAGCTACCCATTGCTCGCCGTCCACAAGCCCGGTGTTGGGGGGAATTGGCTCTCGACTCCCGACACCCAGGTCCAGCATACCCTGAGAACTTTCATGACTGAATAATATTTTAATCACTCAAAGATCTGTTCCATGTCTGCTTGATCTGTTTTGTGTTCTGTGGCCTATGTCCAGCAGTGGACTGCAATAGGCTGAGTTGATTTTTGATTGAAGATCTGTTCTTATACAAGGTAAAGAACGGATAACTTTGAAATAACATAATAATAGACCTTATGGCCGTTTAAAAAAAAATACAAGAAAAATATATCCCAATTAAGATTTTTTAGAAAAAAAATACTAACTTTTTTACATTCTTCATGACCACGACCACAAATGAATGAATTCCATTGGGTATTAAAATAATCTTGTACGTTGACTATACCAACAGAGAGGCAGTAAATAGTGTGACAAGAAATTGCGGAGTATTTTTTTCAAAAAAATCATATCTGAAGTACTACTTGGGATAGATTTTATTAGAACGGGCATAAAATAGACCGTATGCCTTTTTTTTTTGTGGATGGGAAATCATCAAATGACTTCTCCCGCTCTGGGTGGAGCGGGAGGGCGTGTCAGATTTTTACTGACTAAAACCCACCCGTGTTCCTTCTGTTGCCTGTGCCGGGGCCACGGTAACTCTTTCGAACATCCCGCAACCCTAGCTGGCATCGGCCCTAGCGGACCCCGTCAATAGTGCTGACATCTCTTTGAGGCGCGCGTGGAACACGACGCGCCGTCGACTCGGGCTTGGTCCTTACCGGACGGCGAGCTACCCATTGCTCGCCGTCCGCAAGCCCGCGCCTACGGTGGCCGGGAATCGGCTGCCAATTCCCGACGCCCAGGGCGTCTCCTGCGGCGACTAGGGGCGTGAGGGCGCAAAGCTTGCCTCTCCCTCACGCGTCCCGCCTCCTCCTTCACGAGCATTACTGCTTCGCAGAAGGAGGTAATGGCTTCCCATGCACTCTCGCTCCGTACCATGGCCTGGACCAGGGCCGGACGCGAGAGATCGCCGCCGCGCCGCGAGGACACGGCGGTGCTCCGCCCAAGCCGGGCAGACCTCAACCGTATGCTCCACCGTGTCCTCCGGGCGATCCACACAGTGGTGACACCCGGGCGTTTCCTCCCGCCTTATCCGGAACAGGTACCTCCCGAAGCACCCGTGTCCGGTGAGGACCTGCGTCAGGCGGAAGGTGAGGACGCCGTGGCGCCTCTCCAGCCACTCCTCAAAGAGGGGACTTATCGCCGCAATTGTGGCGTGCCCAGCGCTAGGTTGCGACAATCGTACTCTCCATGCCGCCATGAGATCCTGCCGGAGCTCTGTCCGCCGTGCCGCGATTTCTCGCGGCAACGGAGTTACGCCCTGGCGTCCTGCCTCCTCGCGCCACTCCCACATGTGCGCGAGGACTTTGCCTCCAGATCCCATGGCGGTAATCCAGCAAGGAGGTTCGCCGCCTCCCCGGAGACCGTGCGGTATCCCCGGGCAGACCGTATGCCTGTGATTAAAAAAAAAAAAAAATGCTAATGCAAAATGCAAAAAAATGTATGCTAAATGATATGCTAATGAATAAATGTTATTTATTAACTGCAGGTTATTCATTAAATGCTCTGTATACCTAGGTCGAGCAAGATGAGAAAAGATATGAAGATTCCCAAGACACTGGTAAATAACACGTACGATACGTAATCGTTTCTGGCTTAGTGCGGCAAAGCCTGGCTGAGCCAATTATTATTATTGCGCATTACTCTACAAAGAGCACGAAAATTAATTGCAGAATCAACAGAATGATGATGACTAGTGTTCACAATAAAATCTTTAATTCATATCCTACCTACATTATATTTGCCGTCCTGAAATCATTTTTTTGACTGCTTTGTTGGTCTAGTGGTCGCATGCGCTACTGCTGAGCATGAGGTCCTAGGTTCGATTCCCGGGTCAAGCAAAGTGTTATTGGGTTTTTCTATCTGGAATTCCTCAGTAGCAGCCCGGAGTCTAGATCTGTACCCGGTTGATGGCAATAGGCTCGCCCCCTATTACATGGTACTTAAACATATCTGGCGAAATGTGTGTGTACTGTAGAGGCTTTAATCGAGCCGGCCTTCAGCATGAATCCTCCTCGGATTGTGGCATTGGCTGATAAGACAAACACTGGTTTATTTAAATATAGAATAGGTTCGAAGTATGACATATAGTCAAATTGTTTTATATTGAGTCAGTGCGGTGCTAGCTATACGATAGACAATGTAATGGGCTTTCATATAAGCCAATAAATAGTGATAGCAGTGCTTCCGTGTACCTCATTTATACAACCAACAACACACCTCTAGTAGAGAACAAACAGACAATCTACGCATTGGTCTGCCCTGGTATCGTAGCAGGGCACTACAGTACTATAGGTACATCTCTGCCCGGGAAACAAGGCGTGATGTTATGTGAAATAATTTTCAGGACGGCAGTTTCATAGTTTTTAATTTTTTTTTTTGGTCTTCAATAAAAAGTATTATAACATACATAACATCACGCCTTGTTTCCCCGAAGGGTAAGGCAGAGGTGTACCTATAAGTAGTACACCCACATTTCGCCAGTTATGTTTAAGTCCCATGTAATAGGGGGCGAGCCTATTGCCATCAACCGGGCACAAATCCAGACTCCGGGCTGCTACTGAGAAATTTCAGATAGAAAAACTCTATAACACTTTACCCGACCTGGGGATCGAACTCAGGACCTCATGCTCAGCAGTAGCGCTTGCGACCACTAGACCAACGAGTAAAAAAAAAAGTATTATCTTGTTTTATTTATATCGTATTACAAGAAAATCATTCAGATCTTATAACAACACCCACAACTTGATTAAAGTACACAACTCCAAGCAACCTAAACTTTAAAACAATAAACAAAACGAAAGCACAACAAAAATAAGATAAGACCAAAGATATTACATTCACGGAACGAACAGCGAATCTTGGCGCAATTTTGTCCCAGTTATGATTCACAATAGGACGGAATCTTCCGAGGAAACCCGTGGAGAAAACTATAAACCTGCGTACCGTATATTTATAGGCTCTATCCCTACTTTTGTCTACTAGAAGCTCTCTGTATTTATGCACCTAATGCCCGTTTTCACTAACACGAGGTGACTCTTAAATGAAAAGCGCTCTGTTGGATTTTCAACGCTCGGTGCAGTACCGAAAGTTGAAGATCCACCAGGCTTTCATTTAGGTGTCGCCTAGAGTGAAAATGGGGATACATTTTCTTCTAATCTAACATTAAAGTTGCTTGCGTTTCCGGGAGACTCAAGTTATGGGAATGAACTGAGAAAAACTTTACATTTCGTTTAGTTTTGTTCCATTTTTTATTGTAAATTGACTGTCGGTTTGGAAAAAATACGGATAATTGTACGGGGTTGGTTTGATTGCCTAGCTTCGGTATAATCTCATAGAAAAAGGTATAAGGACCAAGGTGGAAAGTTAAATCAAATCAAAATCAAAAGTCATTTATTCAAACTGGGCTGAGAATCAGCACTTTTCGAACGTCAAAAATAACATAAGACAGTCGCCCGGCACGCCCGCCCTGCAGCACTTCCTAGTGCTTTAGCTGGGAAGAAGAAGTGGCGCAACAAACTCCCCAATAGCACAGTTGTCTGTTTAGATAGAAAAACGTTCTTCTTACTCCATAGAAAAGGGAGGATCCTCCAAACTGTGTTGTGTCTGGTGGGCAACTGGTTGTAGTCAGGATGTTGTGCCGACATAATTATACTAGTCGCGTGGACAATGTGCGATGCAGAATTTTTGTGACGTCAGTTTTTATGCATAGTTCGCATGTGACGTAAGGATGCCGCCACAATCAAATAGTTTTAAGTTTACTGAATAGATACCATCTAAAGAATTTTATTTACAATCTTCTTTTAGCTCCGAACGTTTCTAAAAAATGAACCTTACCTCTATTAGGCTATCGTTACAGTGAACTTTGTTGGGGTCAGCTTCCAGTCTAACCGGATGCAGATGGATACCAGTATTTTACTTGGAGCGACTGCCTGTCTGACCTGCACAACCCAGTTACTGGGGGTAATACGACACCTCTTGTTAAGACTGCTTGACAGACTTTCGGGCTTCTGACTACCCGTAACAACGTGGGTCATCTTTTTTCTTTTTTTTTTCTTTCTCAGTTAGTTT
The DNA here is from genome assembly GCA_947568875.1 of Fissipunctia ypsillon. Taxonomy (NCBI): domain Eukaryota; kingdom Metazoa; phylum Arthropoda; class Insecta; order Lepidoptera; family Noctuidae; genus Fissipunctia; species Fissipunctia ypsillon. Next base: position 19,125,716 of record OX387659.1, read on the forward strand.
TAATGATGTTCTGGCATTTTGAGTACTTTATGCGGTCTAACCAAATGTTCTTTCTTTGGTATTGTTTGTCGAGTCGTTGAGCTCCTTAAGTCCTGAGTTGAGCTACACGATTACTAACAAATGCTTGCACTGACTGGACCGTTCGACTCAAATTTGTGTGGTTCAACATACCATTTCAGACACGGATCTATATAGTCCTCATATGTTTTGACCAAGATTATGCCTGGACTACAAGAGAATTTGACCCCTAAGTTTGTTCCCCATTTCTTCTCAGGAGTAGTCAGATAGGAAATGTCGACTCAATGTAGCTTATTTTTTTAATATAATGTGTAAAAGTGAGTCCGATATCCTATTTACAGAGTAAACAATTTCATTTCTTTCATTTCTACTGTCAAAGATCTACGAATGACAGCCGGGATTGACGGCTTAACGTGTTTTCCGAGGCACGGAGAGGTCTCGGTATGTTTTGAATGGGCTATAGCATACCGATCCGTGGATGGGTCGCCGACCTCGGCAAGCGTTGCTTAACCTTGAAGATCGACCCGTGCGAATGTTATTATTTAGCCACGAGCCCCTCAGTATCTCAACAATGAACCATCAAGAGAATAATAAATGATAAATAATTTATTTTCTATACCTAAGTAGGTTTGTGCAATTTTTTTTACACGTCAATCATATTTTTAAAAACTAGATGAGGCCGGCGTTTCCTATCTGACTACTCTGAGAAGAAAGGCCGAAACAAACTTAGAGGTCACAGCCTCTTTTAAAGTCCAGACATAATCTTGGTCAGATCATGTGAAGACCATGTAGACTGATGTCTGAAATATTGCAATAATACGCTTCAGACAGGTAAAAATATTGGTAAATAGGTACAGTCAGACTCAAAAATATGTACCTATACATAGTCAAGAATGCATTTAATTGTCTACACAGTACAAACATAAACCAACGCCTTTTTCCCATGGGATAGGCAGAAACTACAGAACGCCACCTGCTACGGTCCTTACATACTCCTTTTGGCTCGTTTACGTTCATACATCTGGTCGTACACGCACGCCGGTCACGAGTACTACGCACCTGACATTTCTGAAAAACATCGTCAATAAGGTCACTATGTAGTATGTGAGTAAAAATTCTTTTAATTTTCTATAATATTTGTTCCATAATATTGTATGAAACTTTTGTATTGTACAGACGGCAGCACATCGAGCTACTACAGTCTGTCAAATTTCTTTAATAGATTTTCGACTTTATTGCTAAAGCATTAGGTTCAAGATTGATTGGGAAAATTTGACAGTTCCGGGTAGCTTGATGTGCTGGCGTCCATATTTAATTGTAGCTACATGTTTAAAAAGTATTATGGAACACAGGTTGTAGACAATCGAATGCATTCTTGTCTATGTCGACATCCTACCTGTACTAATATTGAGATTGAGGTCTCTAGCCATTATTTAAACTATCCTTTAACCCCTGCCTTTTGTGCCCCAAAAAAGCAGTCTTAGTCGACCTCCACGCTGCAACCGATGATGCCGTCAAAGTGGTGAAGTTTTGGACCAAAAAAATTTATTACACTGTCATACCATCGACAGTGACGAGAGCCGTGGTGGCCCAGTGGTAACGAGAGCCGTGGTGGCCCAGTGGTAACGAGAACCGTGGTGGCCCAGTGGTAACGAGAGCCGTGGTGGCTCAGTCGTAACGAGAGCCGTGGTGGCCCAGTGGTAACGAGAGCCGTGGTGGCCCAGTGGTAACGGCCGTGACTTACGAGTTGTAGGTTGTAGGACCGAATCCAGACAGGCGCTTTACTTTGTGTAAATAATTTCATCACCACAATAAACACATCGTGAGGAAACTGGCATGTCCTAGAACCAAAAATTCGAAGACAGTGTAACATCTACCAGTCGCACTAGGTCTGCGTTGTGGATTAAGGCCTCATTGAGAGGAGGCCTGTGTCCTAGCAGTGGGAACATTACAGGCTAATTATGCATGTCATTGACACGATAAAGAAGGACAACTGTTCATAAATAAAAAGAAGTAGTAGTATTAATAAACAGAAGTAGATTCTTTGTTAATTGTTCGTCTTATGTAAAACCTTTATAAGATTGGCAAATTTTCTCACAACGGCATGCGGTATAAACTATATTTATTAAAATATCCTGCCATTACTCAAGAAGAAAACTACAATAAAACCCTTCACAAAGGCTTCATCATTCCTATTTAAATATACGTAAATGTAGAAGGCAATTTCAATCTAGTATACGTCACAGAAATGTCTCATAAATATGTATAGATCGATTCGAGAATATTGGTAGGTGGCATTAAATATTCAAATTTGATGCTATCCGATGCAATATTAGGAGCTCAGCGCTGTGCTGTGTTCCAACGTTGTGTTTATCTCATTGGTAGATGGCGGGAGATTATTTGAAGGAGCTTGAAAGATTAAGGCTTTGGCAGTGCTTGAATATTAAAGTTATAGTGGGGTTGGAACATTCTGGAGCTGAAGTTAGTCTGTAAAACGTCGAGTCAATTCTATATCCAAAATGACAACATTTGTAGATTAAGGCCCGTTTGCACCACACTAAATGCGTTTAACGCAACATATATTCAAAACATCATTCTGTCTCTGCTATCTTCAAACGATTGGCCGAAATAGAGCGATGTTTTAAGTACGTTTTGTGATTTGTGATACAAGCGGGCTTTTAAAAGAATCTCGACAAATGACGATACTTAGGTGCGTCCGGCCAGTGCCCTACTGACCGGCTAATGTTTCTATAATGGCATGGGCTCTTTTCATAATTAATTATAAGTCGTACCAACAATATAAAATAACACGATTTTATAGAGTTCTACGTCTAATACTGACAGTTAGGAAAGCTTACAAATTATAAATGAGTTAAAAATTGATTCTTACAATATGAATACAGGATGAAATAGAATTTATGGGCATCCCCTTAATGGATCATTGTACTCATCGTAATGAACAACTTTTACTATGGGAACAAACGTGAAATCGCGAAAAAAAAAATCTGCTGTTCCCTACATTTTGATGAGTTATGCGAACATAAATACAGAGTGTAAGGGACAGTCCTCCGCAAAATACAGGGTGCATGCTGCTCCTTATTTTGAATCATATTCCACCGGAAATATTCTCAGGCAATTTTTTTTTTTTAATAGTATTTTCAGTTACTATTCCTTTATTTCAATGTAAAATTACATTCTCTGTACGCAGTGCTCCATTTATGTAGATAAAACAGCTAAAATTAAAAAATCAGCAATGGATTTTGAAATACTCGGCGGCTGAAGGCTCACTGCGCTGCCGTTCGCTACGCGCGTTTTGCCTCGGTAACGATACATTGCGTGTGAGGTAATAAAACAAATCAGGTTTATTGGATTCCCATAACGTTCCTGAAATAATTTCATGTACCGGTCATCTTAGTATTATGTACTGAATTCACCCCATCCGTATGTGGAGGGCTGTCCCTTACACCATGTATAGGGAACAGTTGATTTTTTGTCACGATTTCAGGTTAGGTCCCATAGTAAAAGCTGTTCATAATGATGAGTACAATGACCCCTTAAGAGGATGCCCATGAATTGTATATTATACAATTTACTTCACAAAAGTAGCACGAAAGACTTTTCAAATCCAATTTCTAAATCACTAAAACCTTTTAAAACCTGCCAACTCCAAAACAGCTCCTCCGTTAATTATCCATCAAAATATTTCCCGCGTCTCCAATTCACGAATGTGGAGCCCAAAGTTTGCATATTAACAAACATAAAAACAAACAACTTTGTAATAAGGGTGTCCGCCCTTTGAGACAAACTCCAGCCGGGACAGTTACACGGGAAGCTCTAAAATTTAATTTTCCATACGAACTTTGGAAATAACACATTTGAATGAATCCTGGGGAATTGTTTCTAATGTCTGTTGGAGATGTGTGGAATTACTCGTACATCCTTGTTTGCTAAGAAAAAAAACCGGGCAAGAGTGAGTCTGACTCGCGGACGCACACAGGCCTACATAATTATAAACGTTGCTTAAGAGCTAATTTCACCAAACTGTTCATAACCGGACATTACTAAATCAGCCATTAAAATAAACATCGATGTTAATGGTCTTTACGTTCCACCAGAAAAAAATAACACCACATTAAGAAACCTGGCGTTAGGATTCACTCTTATTTCGGTCAGTTGTCAAAGCAACCATTTATTACATGGGACTTCAACATAACTAGCGAAATGTGAGTGTACTATAGTTACATCTCTGCCTAACCCTTGGGGGAAATAAGGCGTGATGTTATGTTATGTAGTGTCAAAGCAACCAAAATAAAAGTCACCATGTCACATGTCAGTGTTCACTGACAATGCATCATTTTAGCTAGCCATATAGAACAGACTCGCGTTTTTCATTTCGATGATTTTGACAACTGACTAAATGTCGGTTAGTAAGTTAACAAACTTCTAGGGCAGCAATTCAATTTAACGCCTGATTAATGCATTTATTCATGAATTAGCGCATGGTGAAACTGTCGCTACTCTTAATGTCCCGTTAACATTTTAACAGAAGATTAAACTAACTAATATGGTATGTTGAAACTAGATTGCCAGGTTACTTTCGTGGTGTTATTTTTTTTTTTGTGGAACGTAAATACCATTAACATCGATGTTTATTTTCATGGCTAATTTACTAATGTCTGATTATGAACAGTTTGGTGAAATAAGGTCTTACACCCGGTTTTTGAATTGAGAATTTGAGTTGAGAACTTGTCACACTCTGTAACATTACTTATGGTGATTCTATGGTGAAACTAGGTCTGAAGTTACGTAATGATTATCATCGGTTTAACCATACATTTTTGACGTTTATACGTATCTTAACTTTAAGCAATGTTTAAAGAATATTTTGTGTCACTAAAACTATTATAGTTCTACCTTCTGTACTCTGTGAAATTACAACAGCCTTCCTTGGATAAAAAATACAGCCTTATGAGACAGATAGACGGACAGATAGACGGCGTAGGCTCAGTAATAGCGTCCCGTTTTCACCCTTCGGCTACGGAATGCTAAAAAAGGAATTCGGTAAATGATAAATGATTTTATTTCTGTAAGTAGGTTTATACAAACACTTTTACATGTCAAACATTTTTTTTTAAACTAGATGAGGCCGGCGTTTCCTATCTGACTACTCTGAGAAGAAAGGCCGAAACAAACTCAGAGGTCACAGTCTCTTTTGAAGTCCAGACATAATCTTGGTCAGATCATGTGAAGACCATGTAGGTTGGTGTCTGAAATGGTCTTTTGAGGAAAGAACCACACAGATTCGAGTGGACCTGTCCAGTCAGTGCAAGCATCTGTCAGTAATCGTACAGCTCAACATAAAAGTTAATTCGTTACAATTCTTTGAACAAAATGTGACAAACAAACAAAATGTTATTGTTATATTCATTGCCTGGCTCGTATAAAAGAAGGCAGTTTTCTTCTATAAAATAATATAGTCGTGTTTTTCCTCTTAAAATCATCAGAATTTCCTAAATGGGGTGGAATTTCCACGTGGAAGTGTAAAAATGTTCTTTTTTAGGGTTTCGTAACTCAAAAGGAAAAAAACGGAACCCTTATAGGATCACTTCGTTGTCCGTCTGTTTGTCAGTCTGTCTGTCTGTCAAGACCCATTTTCTCAGGAACGTGTGGAGGTATCATATTGAAATTAGTATCAAATACGTAGGTCTATGGTCCGTTGGAGCTCTAAAAAAATCAAGCTGCTATATCAACCCAATAAAAAAATACCGCCACTTATGCGACACATTTTGATACTCGCAAATAAATCAAAACCTACCGTTGACCTAGAATCATAAAATTAGGCAAGAAGCAATGTCTCACTGCGCAAGTTAAGGTACAAGTTTGAAAATCGTTAAGTTGTAGTTTTATCACATTTTTTTAAGCGATTGCAAACTTTTTGCAGTTGGAGAACTGACCATGACGCATTGATGTATGGGAGAACATGTTTTTTAACTACAATGTTGTTTGTTTTTGTCCCAACTAAGAAACCCTTCATTGTGCGTGATCCGATACGCACGTGGTTGTTTTTTTTTTAGAACTTTTACGGCACGGGAATGGAACCACAGCCCCCTACATATAAGATGGCAGTCCTACCACACGCCGATTACTTAATTCACGTGTGTGTATATTGTGTACATGTTTTTGTTTCTTTATTACGTTATCTATGTGTGTATTTACATCTGGAAATAAAGATTTCAATTCATTTAACTATATGAAATTAAGTTGTAACGTATATATACCTACTAGATGCATAGCAATAAACGTAAACGGAACGAAGGAGCCTGGATCTCACGACACAGGGAATCCTAGTGTGAGTTCCAGGAGTCAACGCACTCGAATGTAACTTCTTAAACAATACATTATTCTTATTTTTATTTCATTTTCAAATCAGAAAATTCGCGTGTCGGTTCTGTTAATTTAATTTATGTAATAATTAATCATTGATTTGAACACCCCTAAAACTGACAAAGGCTCCTGCAAACATGAAGATAGATCTATACTTATTATAAAATTAATGTCGCTTTTCGTGTCTGTCTGTGTGTATCATCGCTCTCTTGCCCTCATCTCAATTTATCTGGGGTCGGCGCAAAATGTGTTTTTCTTTCATACTTCTCCATTAGTTGTCATCTCGGTGCCCCCTTTCTAGGCATATCATCTAAACCAGAGGCTCCCAGACATTTTTTCTCATAGACCACTTTCAAAATTTACCTGGTTCCGGTGGACCCCCTGCAGCTACATTTCTACCATATTCCCAAAACTCGACAAAAATGTGAAAATTAGTTCTAAATATGGAAATTTGCGTTGAGGCCTGAGTTCCAACCACGAATTAATAGTTATCGAAAAAAAAAGTGAGAATTGATTGGTTAATTAATTAATTGATTGTGCTGTGAGTGGATGTCAAAAAAGTAAAGTTGGCCAATTAAAAAAATGATTCGACTTTACTTTTTTGACATCTACTCACAGCACAAGGAACCAATTTTCGTGGACCCCCGCTTACGAATTGTGAACCCCCATTTTTTTGTTACGCCAACGTAGACCCACGCCGAGTCTCTCGTGGACCCCTGGGGGTCCACCTAGACCACTTTGGGAACCACTGATCTAAACCATATCATCTAAACCATACCATAACTCCACCACCATAATCACCATTATTAAAATAAAATCAGCTAAAATATATATTTCACTGAAAACAAAAAAGACTTTACAAACGAATAAAACATTAAAATGATAAAAGCATTCAGAAAATTTGGCGGCAACAAGCCATGGCATGAGGAAGTGACGCCGCTACTTCATTATTGACAAGGTCAGTAGCCGCTGAGCACTCGTAGAATACGTTTTATTTTATGAACATTTTGTGTTATAAAATTATGCTATCTAATTAGCTATTCGTCATTGTCTCGACGCCGGATGTCGCTGAAAACCAGCACTGTGGCTCTGCTTCATGCATACAATGTAGCAATGTTAGACCTACCTTTTCACCTTATCAACTAAAATAGATTCTGGCCATGATTGTGGGGATGACTATCATAATATAAAGGAGATGGAAAACAGTAGGCCCAAATGTAATAAGTTGAGATATAATCGAAAAAAAATTGTCATATTTTTTTATCTTAGAATATCAAAAATCAGCTCAATTCTCTATCTGGAAGCGGAGAATTTAGAGAAATATAGTTATAAGTAATCGATTACAAAATTACAAAAAGAAAACCTTCGCACTAGGTAATTAACTCGAGTAATTAAATGCACTAAATATACTTATATACAATATAGTGCATTTACTTACGTGCAATATTAATAAATTAAATATCAATTAATTACTGAATAACCAATATAATGAATATCGATTTCATATCGATTAAAATCAGTCTTATATTTTTAGTCTACGTCACTGGCATGACAGCTGTGAGTCAGCTCAACATTGACAGTAGACAGTTGCCGACTGCTCCTGCTTGTTCACTCGTTTCGTGTTTTCCGATGCATTTTGATTGCTTTTCAGATTATTTCATTTTTAACGACCATTGCATTGTTTTTCACGGATTCTGACCCTGCCTACCTTGTACGACCCTTGCTTTCACACTGTACACCGAAGATCGCTCACACGTTTGACTTGGAATTGTTATTTTATATTTTACCGCCGCCTTGTGGATTGGATATTGTTGAAACTATGGATCGCTCTGTGTGTGTGTGCTGTGTGTGTGTGTGTGAGATAGTAACTAGTCACTGCAATACACTAGGCCGACGACCCTTAGATGAAATATAATAAACATTAGTGTTTAGAGAACATCTTTTGCACTTCAGGAATAAGTTTTTAGTTAAAGGTTGTGACATAGCCTTACTTTTACTAAACCTCTAATAACTCGGCTCTCAGATTGTCAAAACTAACAGAATTTTCAGCGAGGGACTGATAAGTTTAAATCTATTAATTCACATCAATTTCACCTCGTTACATTCAGGCCCAAGATTGTATGTAATCGTTTCCGTCTCCTTTATACTATATTATCAGGGTGACACAAAAGTAATGAGACACTTTACAATAATATTCTAGAATGTTGTAGAACATTCTAGGTACTTGTGATGTGGGCATATATAAAGCCCCCTTCGCGATTGGTTTAGTCAGTTTGAAGAAAAATAGACGAGCGACAAGTTCGAACACAATACTTATACGAGTACTTCTTAGGCCACAGTGCGCGGGCTGCGGCTGACAATATCAACACTGCATTGGGCGCTGGAAGTACAAGCCATGCGATGGTGTCCCGATGGTTTGACCGTTTTAACACATATGATGCCACTCCGCATTAAAACAATGAAAAATCTATTGTTTTATGCGGAGTTGGCAGCGAAAGGGTTAAATCAGGAGACAGGAGCCTTGAAAGTCAGCCACGCTCAGGACGACCACCCGCAGTGAATGATGACGATTTACGCCGCGAACTGCAGTCGAATCCGGATGCTACCACTCGTGGATTAGCGAAAGTACTAAACTGCAGTCACCACGCCGTGAAATACCATCTACATGAGCTTGGGTATCGAAAAGTTTTGGCTCGGTGTGTACCGCACATCCTTACAGACGCCAGTCGTGCAGTCCGTGTCGCTATCTGTCAATCACTTTTACTGCGACCCCGACGTAAAGAGTTTTTGTCTGATCTGGTTACTGGAGATGAATCATGGATTCATTATGCGAACGATACACGTCGTGCTTTTTGGCTGTTTCGAGAAGAAATGCCACCAACTCAACCGAAGCTGAGTCAAAAGAACCGCTTAAAAGTTCTGCTTTCTGTTTCTGGGACGCGCAAGGCATGCTGTTTTATGAATTATTACACAATGAAACTGTAAACGCTGACAAATATCCAACCCAGCTCACCAAACTATCTGCTGCTATCAAGAAAAACCGACAAAGACGAGTCAATGTAGTTTTACTACACGATAACGCTCGACCTCACGTCGCATCTGCCGTTCGCCAACAGTTGGAGAGCTTGGGCTGGGAGACAATACCCCACCCACCTTATTCCCCAAAGCCCGCCCCATCAGACTGTCATTTGTATAGAGCCCTGAAACAACATTTGCGGGATAAACAATTTAATGATTTCTCGTATGTAGAGGCGGAGTTAAACAACTTTTTCGAGGCACAGCCATCAGAGTTCTGGGCGAAAGGCATCCAAACTTTGCCGGATCGTTGGTAAGAAGTGTGAGATGCTAATGGTGATTACATAATTGACTAAGCTTTTTGTATTGTAAAAAATAAATAATAATATCAATAATAATCTAAATTGTCGGCTGCCTCGTTGGTTCAGAGCGGGAAAAATCATTTGATGATTAATTCCTACCCAATAAAAAGGGAAGCGAAGCGATAAACTACTCCGAAGCGATAAATTCGAAGTATCGGCTGAATGTTCGGACGTTTTCTACAACATTTCATTCTATTTCGTTCGGTCGGTTCGGATCCGAACTACCTTCATTTTGACATGTGGTCGGATCCGAACCGACCGAACAAAATAGAAAAAAGTTTATTACGAAACATCCGAACATTCGGCTGATACTTTGAATTTATCGCTTCGGAGAAGACCCCCTGGGTGTGATCTCCAGATCGGTTAAAGTGTTATGAATCGGATTTTCAACTAAACAATTTTCAATAGCCGCCGTAATTAGTCTGGATTTGTCCCCGGTTTATGCATTAGCATTAATGCATAACCTATTAAGGTTTACCCCCTGTTTCATAGGACTTAACCGTTACTAACATAATATAGATGAACTATACCATACCCCTTCGCGGGAATAGGCGTTATGTTGAGTTACGGTACATTTGACGAAAAAAAAAAACAACTTTTATTTCTTCAACCACTCTTTCATCCAATACCAATCCAATATGTAACACAAAAGACGTCTGAACATCAAAATAAATGTCACTCGATGGTGTATAAAAACTGTGACGGAGCCACACAATATATCATAAGGTTGGCAACGAAAACAATCCGTCAACGAACGTCAGAATATTGGCAGGTTGGCAGACGTGGAGAAGGCAACGACGTGAAGTAGTAAAAATGGAATAATAGTAAAGACTGTATAGTTCGGAAGCGCCCCCGATTTGGCCCAAGCTCACGAATCTCCGCCATATCGGTAGTGGTTCTAATTGGACCCAAGAATTAAGAGATGTGTTGGGTGTGGCAAAAGAAGCATGAAAGTAGAATAAATGCTGCGGAAATGTGTGCCTTGCGAAGTATGTGTGGTGTGACTATGAATGATAGGCTGAGGAATGATGTGATAAGGCAACGGTGCGGTTTAAAAGAAGATGTAGTGACAAAAATTGAAAAGAGTATCCTTAGATGGTTTGGTCATGTTGAGAGGATGAATGAAAGTCGAGTAACAAAAGGTATTTTCACGGTGGATGTGAGTGGAAACGCTGGGAGGGGGCGCCCTAGGAAGACATATAGTGACCTTATTGGTGATGTTCTTCAGAATGTTCAGGTGCGTAGTACTCGCAACCAGCGTGCGTGTATGACCAGATGTATGCACGTAAACGAGGCAAAAGGAGTATGTAAGGATCGTAGCAGGTGGCGTTCTGTAGTTTCTGCCTACCCCCATGGGAAGAAGACGTGAGTTTATGTATGTATGTATGTAATTAAGACATCCGTCATCTTTATTAATCATTAAAATTTTAAATATTAATTAATAGTGTACGGGAACAGCATAAGTAATTGGTAAAACGCTCAACGTCTCACAAATCCGGTGACTTATTTCAAACTACATAATAATAGCAACATGCCCCTGCTTCGTAGGTTTTACGACTTGACAAATAATCGAGTTTTCTTTAATAAATGTTATTTTAATATTAATGCATTATACACATAAATCTTCCAGAATTAATTCCCTAAATGTTGATGAAAACCACATTAAACTCCGATGCGTAAATTAGGAGAACAACGTGATCATACAGAAAGACACGATATGCGACTTTAATTTATAATATGTATAGATAATATAACATAACATCACGCCTTGTTTCCCGAAGGGTTGGGCAGAGGTGTACCTATAGGTAGTACACCCACATTTCGCCACTTTTGTTTAAGTCCCATGTAATAGGGGGCGAGCCTATTCCCATCAACCGGGCACAAATGCGGACAGCCTGCTACTGAGAAATTCCAAATGGAAAAACCCAATAACACTTTGCCCGACCCGGGAATCGAACCCATAAACTCATACTCAGCAGTAGCGCTTGCGACCACTAGACCAAAGAGGCAATCGAGAGTGTGTTTTTTAACTCAGTTTACAATACTCCGTGATCGTGAGGCGAAGAACATCTGAAAACTAATCTTTATTATGAATGAATCCGAAATATCTTGTAACAGTTGTTTCAAACGAAGGTGCTATATGTTTTTTTAATTCGTGTTTTTGAGCATGTTTTATAAAAACTTATGCGAAAGACACGACCTAACTTAAAACGATTTACTAATGATCAGCTTGCTTTCAACAATAACTGACAGTTCACATTTATATTTTCTCATCTTCGCTCATATTTTTTTTTTTTAACATACATACTGATTTTTTTTTTGTTCTTTTATTTTTGCTAACTTTTTTTTTCTTCTTATAAACACATTGACATTGATGAATTTTATATTCACAATGACATGAATATTTACTTTGTAAAATGTTATATTATTTTAATTACTGTGAATGTGAACACTATGTGGGTCCTTGTTTTTTTTTTCTCTCAGCTTTAATTATAGTCTGCCAGTTTGAGTAAATTATGCGGCCTACCCAAATGTCCTTTCTTTGGTATTGTTCGTCGAATCGTTGAGCTCCTTAACTTTTAAGTTGAGCTGTACGATTACTGACAGATGCTTGCACTGACTGGACAAGTCCACTCAATCTGTGTGGTTCTTTCCTCAAAAGACCATTTCAGACACAAACCTACATGGTCTTCACATGATCTGACCAAGATTATGTCTGAAATTTAAAAGAGACTGTGACCTCTGAGTTTGTTTCGGCCTTTCTGCTCAGAGTAGTCAAATAGGAAACGCCGGCCTCATCTAGTTTAAAAAAAAATGTTTGACGTGTAAAAGTGTTTATATAAATCTACTTACAGAAATAAAATCATTTATCATCAAAAACGATCACAAAACTTCAATTCAATTGTCTTCGAAACATTTTCAAATCTGCCATCTATCTTGTGTTCAATAACTCAAACTCAAACTCAAACTCAAAGCATTTATTTCAATTAAACCAATTACAGGCACTTTTGAATTGTCAAAGAGTCGGTCAGTTAGTCAGAAAATTGAAGCTAGTCGCCCATTCCAAAACGTAGATCTCCATGGAGAAGAATGGGCAAGAAACTCCATGGACACTCTTTTAAATCAAAATTGTTACAAAATCCTGGGTAGGTACATTGTTATTGTTCTTGTTGCTTCTATATGTGAGAACAATGTAAAAAATAGATAACTAAAACAATTTAAAATATAAGATTAAAAATAAGCCCTGGCAGCTAAGAGATGACCAGTCTCCACTGACGGCGCCCGTTCACGAACATGACGCGTGGATCAGCACTATCCAGCTCAACCATTTTGTAGGGAACCGAATGATCCAACACACGCGCCACCATCAGCGAGACATTTGAGTGAGCATGACATACTCTCAACTGCCATACTTTTTCAAGTCAACATACCTACATCATAACATAAAACCGCTCCATGGTACTCACATTTACAAAATTGAAAAGATGCTTCTAATTTATACAAAACTATAGTTTGCAATGATTGTAATTAAAAGATTAGTAAACACTAAATCTATAGTCTATATATAGTCAATAAGTCTATAGTAATAACATAATGTCAGAAAAAAAGGGGACGCATTTCTTCCAAACAAAAAAAAAATAAAAAATTAACAAAGCCCAAGTGGCTGTGGAGCAGGACCAGCATTTAGCCAAGCATTTTTATCTACGATATAATCATTCAACCTATAATATGCTTGTCTACATAGTGTGCGTTTAATGCATGTTTTAAATTGCTTCTCATTTAGTTGAAGAATATCGAGAGGCAATTTATTATAACATTTTACACAGTACCCCATAAAAGAAGTGTGTACCTTAGATAATCTGAAACGTGGTTGATCTAATTTGTTCCTATTTCTAGTGTTAAAATTATGCCGATCTCAATAATAAATTAAGTTATGGTTCTGAACAAAGAAGCCCAAATGGAGTTGGGCAGGACACCAGCTGGCAAGGCGCAGTAATGACAGGTGGAGTAAGGCAGAGACCGAGTGGCGTCCAAGGACTGGAAGACGAAGTGTCGGTCGTCCGGCGGTGAGATGGGCAGACGACATTGTTAGCTGGTAGCTGGTGTTACCATCGCGGGTAGCACCTGGATGAGGTTGGCACAGGAGCGTGGGGATTGGCAGAAGAATAGAGAGGCCTAAGCTCAGCAGTGGGTGAAGTCGGGCTGTGGATGATGATCATTACGAAGATTTTGCACCGCACACTAATAATAGGGATGATAACAAAAAAAAATTTTTTGTTCGTCATGTAGATTATTAAAAAATATTAGACATGTATTTTTTCTTTTTCTACTTAATTAAAAGATTACGGCGATACATTGAGTTAAAATGCGGCATGACGTGACGCTTTACTAGATTTTATACTTAGTTGTGACGTAGCGAGCCCCCCACTCCCCAAATTTAAAGCGTTTTATCGAAGTTTTTTTTTTATTAATATATTATAAAGCAAAAAATACGTGTCTAATATTTTTTTATTATCTGACTAACGGACTAAATAGTATTTCTTTTTTTACCCTGGCATCATCCCTAATTGAATTGTTACAGGGTTTTCATTTATCGCGTTTTATTTTTTACTTATCAATGTACCAAGTTAACGAAAACGCCCTTACTCGGTGTAAGTACCTTTTGTGAAATTACTTGAATCACAACACTACTCAGCTTTCCACATCCTTATTATGACGTCACAGGCAGCCATGTTCCTCTATTGTTTCCACTTGATCTTGACAAGGGGAAGCTTCAAACGTTTACGTGGGTGATACTTGATGGATTATGCCTTTAAACTTAACTATTATTTCATGTAATATGAATAAGAATGTTAGTATAATCCTGTTTGAAAACATTTTGTAGCTAACATCGTGAGTCTAATCTTGTTTCACTTCATGGTTTGAAAGGAAGGAGTATTAATAATCAAACTTTTAAATGTTTTTTTTTTTGTATACAACGTGTAACATAATGAACGCACAACTTCTTAAGGGGTCATTGTACTCATCATTACAACTTTTACTATTGGACCAAACCTGAAATCGCAAAAAAAATCAGCTGCTCCCTACATTTATGTTCGCATAACTTGTCAAATGTAGAGAACAGCTGATTTTTTTTTCGCGATTTCAGGTTTGGTCCCATAGTAAAAATTATTCATAACGATGATTCAAAATATCCTTGTATAGAGGGCTACAAGAATATTTTGTTTTTTTTTTAGAAAGGGTGCAAAAGCCACAATGACCTACCATTGTGGCTTACCAGACTCGAACTCACAACTTCATGCTTGTTATGCAGGTCATACGCGATCAAGTTTACTGTCAAGTTTGCTGCGGACTTGAAGCGGTGTATAGTAATGTATGGCTATCAGTGTGCATGATAATTCCACTTGAAGCAAACATTGAAATTAGATTTTGCCGACTTGATCAAGCTTGTAGCGTCATGTGAACTTGAATGTGTGTGCGAGTGGTCAAATATGCATGACGATAGACCGAACGATAATGGGACGATAATTCAATTGCTAACGCGCCGTCGTCCGTCACTGGTGACGCTATGGGACGGTAAACTTGACCGTGAGTGGTCTATATGGATGCACTACAAACTGGACGGTAAACTGGATCGTGAGTGGTCTATATGGATGCACTACAAACTGGACGGTAAACTGAATCGTGAGTGGTCTATATGGATGCACTACAAACTGGACGGTAAACTGGATCGTGAGTGGTCTATATGGATGCACTACAAACTGGACGGTAAACTGAATCGTGAGTGGTCTATATGGATGCACTACAATCTGGACGGTAAACTGGATCGTGAGTGGTCTATATGGATGCACTACAAACTGGACGGTAAACTGAATCGTGAGTGGTCTATATGGATGCACTACAATCTGGATGGTAAACTTGATCGTGAGTGGTCTATATGCATGCACTACAAACTGGACGGTAAACTTGATCGTGAGTGGTCTATATGTATGCACTGCAAACTGTACGCCGGTTCAAATCCGCTGTAAACTTGGCATTAAACTTGATCGTGTATGGCCTGCATTACGCAGATCACTTAACCTCTGTAACCTGCAGGTTACAACAAACTATAACAAGCTCTTAAACCACTGACTCACACTTCCATCTTTTATTATTCAATAAAAGAAAAGAAAAACATCACATCACTGTTTCATAAAAAAATATGTAAAAGTTGTAGTGAAACTGCACTCGCTAAGATATACAATAGAAACGTGAAGTGGAGGTATTCAGTCCACAGTTAAGCTCCTTTACAACTTACCCACTTTTGTGTTTAAGTCTTTGTTATGCTGCCCGACAATAGCCCGAGACTATTTTTTTGCCTCGGTTACTTTTAAAAAGAGCAAACGTTGCAAGTTGGCTTTAAAACGGTGAAGAATGGTACCGGAAGAAATAACCCATTTACATTAGTAAGTATGAAGGATTTATGTTTTATTCATGGGAATAAGATTTTCTTTGGTTTTGAAATAGTATGTCTATCCAGGTGTATTAAAGAGCCCTATGAGTGACGATGTAACCATACTGTAAACCACAATGCTATGGTTACAGCTTGATTTTGAGTGCGTCTTCATTTCTTAGCAGTAAGGCAAAGCGACTAGCTATCAACGATTTTCTCGCTCAAGAAACGTACAAAATATTATAAGTCCCGTGAAAGTAAAAGAGAAACTCAAACTCAAAGCATTTATTTCAAATAAACCAATTACAAGCACTTCTGAATTGTCAAAGAGTCGGTCAGTTAGTCAGAAAGTTGAAGCTAGTTGCCCATTCCAAAGCGTAGATCTCTATGGAGAAGAACGGGCAAGAAACTCCACGGACACTCTTTTAAATCAAAATATTGTTACAAAATATTGGTTACATCATTCACGTTGAAATTAAGTATGTGAGAACAATGTAGAAAGACGTGCACTTTAAAAGCGTCTGCAACAAAAAGGTAAAAATAAAAAACGATTCAAAAATTAAAATAAGCCGTGGCAGCTAAGAGATGACCAGTCCCTACTGACAACGCCCGTTCACGAACATGACGCATGGATCAGCACCATTCAGCTCAACCATTTTGAAGGGAACTTAATAATCCAACATAGACATATAAAGATAAATATTTATAATTGATCGCTGACAATCAACACCGCCGGCGAGTACTCGTTTGTCTCAGAGATAAGAGGTATAGAGGTAGAGAGAGTACTCGCCCAGTGATGCTCGCAGAACACTGGCTAAAAATCTCACGCTTGGTACGATTAATCTCTCGTCACCATTGCGCACTCGTTGCTCGTTGCTCGCCTACTCGTTTTTAGTTGCTAGCTCTACTCGCTTCTTGTTAATCGCCAGCGGTGGGACCGGTGCCTAAGGTTTTCGTAGTTCAAGTGCTACTACAGTCCGGCTGTTGAGAGAATGCACTCCTGACACCTGTTAGTTGGACAATTTCTAATTGTAATAAGGATCAAATTTACAAAACACATATTCATTCGTATGAAACTGACAGTTATCAAGAATGCATTCTCTCGACGGCTGAACTGTAGGTGTGCATCGGTCCTGCTACAACCCGGTCAAAATATATGTGCACCGCGTATCGATGACGTCATATCGGCGCTCTGGTACGGTATATATGGCGAAGGGGCGAGCGTGGCGTGGTGAAGGGTGAAGCGCAAGGGGCATTGCATTCCAGCGAGGTGCACAGATATTTTAACCATGTTATACCTACTTTGCAGCCTCTTCTAATTACGGTCTAAGCCATTCTAAGATCTATAAACGTTATTTAGCATGTGCTTTGACTTAAAAATGTCCCCGTCTCTATCTTGCACTTGTAGTTTGATAGTCATATGACAGTGACAGGAATAAAGTCTAAGTATCTGCTATACGGGGTTATTTTAAATCGGATAGCTAAACTCTGCAGAATATAGAAATATTTAATGTTTATTTTTGGGAGGTCAACGTCCGCTGTTATTGTTGTTACTTGAAGTATGAGTTGAAAAAAACTGTTTTCTTAGGTTTTATCGTGTTCAGATACCCACCACGTCTGTGAAGTTTATACACAAAATACAGAGTTTTTAATTTGATATTTCAAGTGACTACAATAAATACGATCGATGAACCCACAAAAAAATCATCAAATTAATTTAATTTTTGTTTTATCATTTTAGATAACGATACCCATCGCTCTGAACTTAAAAATAGTAATTTTGGTATTCCACAAGGTAGCACTTTGGGCCCTACCTTATTTTTAATCTATATTAATGAGCTATGCAGCCTCTCACTCCAAAATGGTGCTATAATATCTTATGCGGATGACACCGCTCTGTTATTTTCAGCTAAATCTAGAGTTGAGGTTTATGAATATGCTCAAAATGGTTTTAACATTGTGTCTAATTGGCTCCGTAATAATCTCCTGTCATTAAATGCAGGCAAAACCAATTACATTTTATTTACAATGAGAAATTCAAACATACCGCTTACTAATCTAAACATTCGCGCACATAATTGTTGCACGTATGCTGACATCGCATGTTCTTGCCCCACTTTAGCTAAAGCTGACTATTTAAAATATCTAGGTGTCACCATTGACACAAATCTAAATTTCCGTAAACATATCGATTTACTGTGTACGAGAGTTCGCAAATTAATTTATGTTTTTAAAAATTTACGTAACGTAGCCGACTTTAAATTGATAAAACAGGTCTATTTAGCTTTGTGTCAATCCATTCTTACATATTGCATAACTTCTTGGGGTGGGTCAGCAAAAACAATTTTACTCCCATTAGAACGTGCTCAAAGAGCAATTCTGAAGGTTGCTACCTTTCGCCCTTTTAGATTTCCTACGCATCAGCTTTACGCAGCATGTAAGGTGCTTACAGTACGGCAATTATATATTTTGAACACAGTACTACTCCAGCACACTGCACTTCCTTTTGACCCTGTTCCTTCTGACAAGAGAAGGAAGGACTTGGTTTGCATAAAGCCTCAAACTAAGCATGCGTTTGCCAATCGTTTTTATCTGTTCTTGGGACCTTTTCTATATAATAAGCTCAATAAGGTACTAAGTTTCTATAGTGTAAGGTATAACAAATGTAACATAGTGTTATCTGAATATTTAAAGACACTACATTACACAGACACAGAACAACTTCTAGAAATTTTGGCATGATGATATTTGATCCCCTCGTAAGTACTTTTGTATCTTTACTTAGGCTTAGTTTTAGATAATAAGGTACCATTAAGCTTTTTCTCGTAGTTTTTAAAAGATTCTTTATTTTTATATACTAAATTTTAAATTGTACTAGACCTAAGTAGATGTATTGGAAAGTGTTGGCCTGAAACACAGGTTTAAATTAACCTAGATCGGGCTGGTCGCTACCTAACTTTGCAATTCCGAGCAACCATTACTTGCACCTATAATAATATCTTAGTTTTAGTTTATTGTTAGGCACCATAACTGTATGGATATCTTATAACTGTTGACTCCATGTACACCTTTTGTAAACGTTTTATTTGAATAAAATTATTATTTTTTTTTTTTGATATTTCTCGGGACCCCAGGGTCCCGGACCTTTAGAAGGCATATGAGGGGCCGAAGCCAACTTGCAGAGGCCCGTTAGACGCTTTCAATGGAAATGAGGCACTAACCGACGATTATCCCTGTGCGTACTATGCAAGTGCACCCAAGGACAACCCCCGGATGGTGTAGGACTATTGCAGAATATGGAGACAAAAAAAAATTGGGCTATGGGTTTGGATGGCTAAAGTGGACTGGTTATCTAAAACTATGGAAGGACTATGGCCCCTGCCTGACCAATGTGTGATAAATACAATACACGGATAAAATGGCAGGGGGTGACTTGCACACTCAACAATGGGCCCCCGGAAACGGTCGCTAGCACATAGTGTCGTAGCGACAAGGGGGCAACATGTCTTGAGGTGCTTAAGAGGAGTGGAGAGGTATTCCACGGCTATCAGGACAATCCCGGAAGTACGGTCAAGATCCCTACCAGCATCTTACTGGACTACTTCCTTCCTCCGAGCACGTTTGCTCTTGCGAATCTCTACTCAAGCCAGCCAATAAAGGCAAGAATGAGGTGGGAGGTCAGTTCTCGTCAGTGTTCACTCCAGCCGGCCAATAAAGGCAAGCCAGAGATGAGGAACATGACTTCTCCCGGGAGATAGGGTACGTGGGGTCGCTACTGCCCAGCAGCTCGCCACATGCTGCCCTGCGGGTTTCTGTATCTCTCTTGGTCTGGCTCCTCACCCTAGACCTGTTCCGGCAAAGTAACCTCTACCGGCACAGACCTAGAGTTCGAAGCGCGCAAGCCCCACCACGACGTCAACGTGGAGATACGGCGATGGGGTTATTATTATTATTATTAAATTATTATTATTATCGCGTCTGTAGAGTTTAGCTAGCCAATTTAAAATAACCCTGTGTGACGTTACTAGATCTCGGCCTTAGATTGTTCGAGAAAGAATAATTATGTTGATAGCAATTACTGTAACAAAACAAGCACCTTTAGGCTCAAAAAATATCGCGGCGGGATTTTATCGCGCATTGGATTTTCAACTCTCGGTGTTGAGCCGAGCATTGAGAATCCATCAGAGTGCATTCTAGCGCGTCAAAAAAGCACACTGTTGGATTTTCAACTCTCGGCGCTACGCAGAACGTTCAAAATAGTGCGCGTAAAAAAATCGTCGCGATATCTTTACGTCCGTACGGACGTCGGCGTAAAGTAGGTACAGCGATTTTTTATATTCCATATTTTGTTCTATGACCTACATCTTAAGGGTTTATAAATTATTTATAGTTACGAAATATGAAAAAAGTTCTCAAACGAGAGCCCAGAGCTTTCTCAAAGACTGATGATCCCGAGAATTCTACGATATTACAAAAAAAAAAATCATATTCATGCTGTCAGCCTTTATTTCTATTTGGGTTCGGCCCTTTAAATCTGAGAGTCTAGAATTGAAACTTAATGTGACGCTGATTTGTATGAGTTTGACTCAATTCAACGAAATACAGTATGGAGCCCACATATATGCAATAAATGAAACCGTAACTAATACTAGTCCACAGAAGTATAGCAAAATTAAATATTAAATTAAAAACCGTAAATTAAAAAAGTTACATTTTCAAACAAAATAAATATTAAAAGAAAATCAGGAAAAGTAAACACTGTTTAGACAACCGAGCTGGCCACCTGCGGTGCACCACAGCGTCCAATCCATTGTTCGCTTCGCCGAACATGATTTTTTTTGTTTGCGCACATGTCCTCATTGAATCATTGACTTAGTGATCCAATTCTACAGTGTTCAAATTTGCTCAAAATTAAAACTATACTTTTTGACCTAATTACTGGACCGATTTCGTAATTTTTTTGAATATCGTCAGAAAAGGCGATAACAAGTATGTCCTATAATTTATTGCACATATGTGGTCCCCATACTGTATCTTAAAATTACGTCTGTATTCCCAGCCACGGGAGCACAGGAGCTCGTGGCTAAGTAATAACAGCCGCACAGGTCGATCCATCAGGTTAAGCTACGCTTGCCGGGATGTCCGTGGATGGGTGACAATCTTTACATACTAAGACTCCTCCGTGCCTCGGAAAGGACGTTAAGCCGTTGGTCCCGGCTGTCATGCGTTACATCTTTGACAGTCGTTACGGGTCAGAAGCCCGAAATTCTGACAACCTGTCTTACCAACGGGTATCGTATTACTCAGTTACTGGGTTGTGGAGGTCAGATAGGCAGTCGCTCCATGTAAAATACTGGTATTCAGCTGCATCCAGTTAGACTGGAAGCTGACCCCAACATAGTTGGGAAAAGGCTAGGCAGATTGATTGATTTCCAGCCACAAATTCAAACTCCAGGCTGGTATTGAGAAATTCCTAACCTCAATTGTCGCACTTGTATCCTGTAGAACAATCAAATTAGAGGCAGTTTAAAGAAATACAAAGGGGAAGATGAAAAATGAAAATAATATCAGCATAGGATAAGTTAGGAAAAGTTTAAGTTTTAAATTTTATGTTTGTTAAGTAAGAGTCTATAATTTTATGGCTGCAAATGTCTGAAATAAACGTCATTGCGGTGTAGAAAGTCTGTTACGTACAAGTAACAAAGTTTCGGCTTTTCATTTGATTAACGATAGCAACCCGACCTTTTTTTTTTTTGGTGACGGGGTGGAAATCCTCATGGATGTCCTCTGCCCTGGGGTGGGCAGAGGGGTCTGTCAGACTCTTACTGACTAAAACCACCCCGGTGTTCCCTCGCACACTTGCACCGGGGGCTACGGGGGCACTTAAGCACTCTTCAACGCAGCCCCCGACTGGTGCTAGCCCGCGTCCGCGGGCTCCGTCTTGTCGAGCGAGGGGAGTGAGGTGTATAGCAACCCGACCTAAGCCAGGGCCAAGCTCGAATGAGCATTATTGTAACCTCAAGAATCTAATGTACCTATTTTCAACCAACTTCAAAAAAGGAGGAGGTTCTCAGTTCCTCGGATTTTTTTTTTCATAAGTATATGTTCCTCGATTACTCGAAGACGGCAGGACCGATTTGGAAAATTCTTTTTTTGTTTGAAAGGGTATACTTTCGAGATGGTTTCATTGTGATCAGGTCAGGATCTGATGATGGCATCCTGGAGAAATCGAGGGAAATCTTCAAATATTATAAGCACACGGTTTTGGGAATTTTTTATAGTAACTTGTGCAATATTTTGTAAAAGATGATGAGTAATTGTCATTAAGCTATTGTAACTTAGATAAATTACATACCGATCCACTAAAAAAAACTTTGACAAAAAAATACAACCGACTTCCAAAAAAAAACACTACAAAGTGAAAAATAACTTTAATTCGGAAGTCGGTGTCATTGGATTCTTTTTGGAAGTCGGTTGTTTTTTTAGATTTTTTTTATATCTGCTCCCTCCCTGTTGCTAGGCAATATTTCTTATTTCTTTTTCACCAAGTCATGGACAATTCAATAGACACTTTCTCGACCTCTGGCTTTGACCACGAACCATCAAAAATTCATCCCGAAAATGTATCAAACCTAAATATTTTTCATCTATTTAACATTCACACTAAGTCCCTAAGCAAATTGCTCTTCAACAACAGTTTGAGTTGACAACACAGCTACACGACAAAGCGTCTACAACGCAAACTTTTACGTTAGCAGAATCACAACGCAGGTAAGCCCTGAACGCAATTTTGTCGTAGTTATGATTTACAACGTTGGGGACCTTTGAGAAATTCAGCAGGTAGTTTATGTACCTTCACCTGTGTCCCTTGTAAGCTTTATGAGTTTATCTACACTATTTTTAGTGTTATATCTATGTGAAGATCTTTATTGTCATTTTGGTGGCTTAATTTTGCAGCTGATGAAATTTTATCGTCACCTTTTTAACCGGAAAACTGTGTCTCTATATTAAAACGATCTACGTTGTAGTGTTTTGTTTCTATTCCCATATATTATTTCGCTTAATGGACTTACGTACTGTAAGGGTCAATTTCCACCAAGCGGATAAATCCTCGCGGATGCTCGAGCACTTTTTAAATGTCACTGAATAAGTAACTGTATCAATATTGACTTTAAGTATAAGGCCGCGGCCACACTACTCAGGCGACTGCGACGTGACGGTGACTTATGAACAAATTGTCGCTTCTGCAGTGCGGCCTCCGAAATATGTTTATACCTATGAGTTTCTTTTCACGAAATCGCCGTCGCGTTGCAGTTACCGTAGTAGTGTGGCCGCGGCTTTAAATTCGACGCACACATCACGCTTGATAAACGCTTCATGTCTGAGTCGAATTTTATACTTTAAGTCAATATTGATGCAGTTACTTAATCTCCTCGTTCATAGACTGCCTCGTTGGTCTAGTAGTCGCAAGCGCTACTGCTAAGCATGAGGTCCTGGGTTCGATTCCCAGGTCGGGCAGTGGTTACTGGGTTTTTCTAACTGGAATTTCTCAGTAGCAGCCCGGAGTCTGGATTTGTGCCCGGTAGATGGCAATAGGCTCGCCCCCTATTACATGGGACTTAAACATAACTGGCGAAATGTGGGTGTTACTATATAGGTACACCTCTGCCTAACCCTTCGGGGAAACAAGGCGTGATGTTATGTTATGTTACTTAATCAGTAAAATTTAAAAAGTGCTCGAGCATCCGCGAGGATTTTTCCGTTTGGTGGAAACTGACCCTAATGTTGCTAATAAGCAATCGTAATTGGTAGCAGTATCTAGGCGAGCCTACTAAGGCGAGCTCTTTCAGGAGGAGCTAAACTACTATTTTTTTCTTCCCCTAGTATTAGGTACTGAAAATTTTTTTAAGAGTATAAAGACAAAACAACTCGTGCTCCACTGATTTGTGAAATAAATGTGCCCCCTGTTAATTCATGTTCATGACAAGTTATTATTTGTTTATTTATATAGTGCATGGATGACTCACAGCTAATAAAAACAAACAAAAAGGAAACCATAGTCACCAGAAAGCCCATTACAAACCCTCACGTATAGACTTATAATAATAATTTATGGTTTGAGCACAAAAACAAAAAAACACACCGTTTTAATTAAAGTAATAGGCAATATAAATACTTGATTTGCAATTATATGACTGAAATAACAGAGAAAATATTAAAATAATAAAAACAAATACCTAATATAACTTACCTTAATGACTAACTTTTGCCTGCAGCTTCGCTCACTTAAAGGTTGGAAATTATCCCACGGGAACGTACTACCGGGATAAAAAGTATCCTATACCCTAATCCCAGTCATGGTTTATCCGTGTACACAATTTCATCTACATTCCTTCAGCCGTTTAGACGTGAAAAGGTTAAAGACAGACATAATTATTCCTTTGACATTAAGACCGCCTCTGCACATTTGTGTGCATAAAGTATTAAATAAATAATGTTAGAACGGATGGATTGTTATTTTGATCAACAAATTACAGCATCTTAGCATTCGCTATGACAATTACTTTTAAAGACTATAATTATATCAAACTTCCAGCACTTTAAGCATTGACTAAATATTTATATTCATTAGTTTTTATACAAATAATGAAAATTGAAATGTCTGTTTGTAATGTCAAAATAACAGCTTTTTATTAATGCATATGAAAGTATTACACGGTATTTTTGTAACACAAAAACAATGTTTTAAAATTTTTATCTGTCTGTCTGTTTGTTCCGCTAAATCTCCGAAACGGCTGGACCGATTTCGGTAGGACTTTCAGTGGCAGATGGGCTGATGTTATGTCTACCTATGTTGCCGATGTTTTGTTAGGCTACTTTTATTTTAGAAAAATATTTAGGGTTCCGAGCAAACAATTAAAACCCATTAAATTGTGAACAAAATCCGATACAAATAGAAGTATTGACATCCACGCGGGCGAAGCCGCGGGTAATAGCTAGTCTTAAAATAAACCTTAATGTTTAAAGCTCTTATAGATCCCTCTCCTAATGTTCATTGTATTATCCTTAGCAACATTACTGTATTGTGTTGATGGGCACATTGGCCACGCCAATCTGGTAATCCAAGCCGTCGTTAGGGTCATCCTTGCGAACGGTTATTTGGACCGCCCAAGTAAATGTGGTTCAGTTGACCTAGATAACAACATGTTGGTAAGCTTAAGGTCTTTGCAGATCATTTAATGGGTAGGTATGATCCTTATAACTGCACCTTCGGTCTAGTAGCCGCATGCGCTACTGCTGAGCATGTGGTCTAAGGTTCGATTCCCAAGTCGGGCAAAGTGTTATTGGGTTTTTCTATCAGTATGGAAATTCTCAGTAGCAGCCCGGAGTCTGGATTTGTGCTCTGTGAAGGCAATAGGCTCGCCCCCTATTACATGGGACTTAAACATAACTGGCGAAATGTGGCTATGTATAGTACACCCACATTTGTACCATTTTTGTTTGACTTGTTTGGCAGAGCTGTACCTCTGCCCAACCCATCGGGGAAACACGGCGTGATGTTATGTATGTTCCTAATGCTGATTTGGTAACGCAGTGGGTGAGTGGGTTATGTATTATTGGCTTGGGATTGCGATCTCCGTTCGGAGTCAATATTTGCATGGTTTTCAAACACTTATTATTTCTGATTTGAATATTTGTGCATTGGAAGTTTTTGTCTGTAAAAGGCCTGCTGATATAGGAAAAAATATTATTGAATAGAAAAATGTTAAACAATATTACATCTTTTGCTTTAAATTATACATATAGCATGATGAGCTGATCATCACTCAGTACAAAATTAAGTATGTATATGTTTTATTAGAATTCATATTTTAACTTCTTTAACGTTTGAAGCTTGTGCGGCTCTTAAAATATACAACGTGTTCCTTTTGTTATCCCATAACTCTAGACCATGTCAAAGAATCAACTTGCATACGAATAATTTTTAATTTTTTTTTTTTTTTTCGTTTTCATTTTTCATACAAAATAATTAGACAGTCATGATTATTTACATACTTATGTAGGGGAGGTAAGCCTAAAACGGGTACGCTAAGGGACATGTGAAATAAAAAATACTTAGAAACGTAAAATGTACCAAATAGTTTTACTAAAGGAAATGTTTATTTAATATAGTATATAAAAAAAATAACATAACCATTCTCTTCAACAATCTTAGAAAAACAGAAATTAGGAGACCCTTCCAAATACCCGTTTTGCCCTTATAGGGGGCCTAAATCAGGTACCTCATCAGGGCATAACGGGTAAAGGCTATATAATGAGAACAATCAACTTATTTTTATAGTTTTACAATATTTATTAACATAAAATCACTTATATTTTCATTTAAGCGTCTTAAATTATTAATCAGACTCATATTCAATCTTATCTTGTTTAAACTATAAATCATCTTTGGCAACAAACAGCTACTAAGAAGAATTTAAAAATAAACTAGAGTACCTATTGTTATTTTTATAGTTTTACAAAATACTTTAACATGAGATCACTTATATTTGCTCATTAAAACTTCCTAAATGTTTAATTAGACCCGTATTCAATCTTTAATCTTGTTTAAATTATAAATCATCGGTGGAACAAAACAACAAAATAAAAACTAGTAAATAAGAATTAAATAAAAACTAAATTACTCTTGGCAGGCATCACAGTAATAATTGCCTCTGCCAGAATAAGAAGTGCACGCTTCGTGAGCCCACATGTCACAATCGTCACACCTGATCCAATCTTCTAGAGGTGGTTCAGTATATAGATCAGCACAGACTAAGCAAGCGTATTCAGTTTTGTCATTCTGACTGTTTTTTGGACCACGTTTGGATCTTACCTGTCTCTTGTTGGTATTACTACAACAAGCTATTACTTCCTTCTTATTAGTGCTGGGTTCCTTTAAATTTTTCTTCACTGCCTTAAGTTTAGTGTTAGTAGGTTTCTTCTTTTTGTTTTCTTTTTCCCTTAGTTCCTCTTTTACTGGTGTGCTTGTTAGTATTTCAGCCTTTTGTGCCTTACGTTTTCGTGTAGTTATATTCGGTGTGATTTGAGGGAGTGGTCTGATGTCTATTGGAGTTTTATGCTGTTTTATTGGTGGTGACGGCTGCATTTCCGGAGTTGTGGGCCTGTTGACTTCAGTAACCTGTAACTCCAAGTCTGTGTCAGCTACTAGTGGCGGAGAATTGTTGGACTGCATCTCAGATGCTGTTTCTTCAGTTTGTCCTGCTGTCACTTCTGCTGTTTCGCTTAAAATAGTCGGTGTTTCTGTAATATCGGTGTTATCGTTAGTAGGTATCTCGATATTCAACACAGCGGGTTGAATATTTGCCGACTCCTCATTTCCAGTAACTGGCTCCGGCCTGTCTTTCAAAGTAGATGGCATATAATCACTTTCGTCAAATACGTTCCGATTGGTTGGCCAAATGCCAGTAGATGAAAACCCTTTTATTGCGTTATGGACACTGGCCGCTTTCATATAGGCTTCACCAAACAATCTGGCCACGTCATACTGTGAAATAATGCGCCCGACGTGGGTACGCTGAAATACCGAAACAGCTTGTTCGAAATAATTTTTAAGTGGTCCGTAAACACACGTATCCAAAGGCTGTAATCGGTGCGTTATGTGTGGTGGAAAAGACACAAAAATCACATTGTTCTTTGAAGCATAATCCAGGACTTCTAAATATTTATGTGACACGTGATTGTCCATTACTAAAATTATTTTTTGCTCACTAGTTGGCCTAGTCATAGCCACAAAATGTCGAAGCCAGTCTAAGAATGTTGGGCCATTTATCCAGCCGTTGTCTGTGCAGCTTGCGACTGATCCAGGTGGAGTGCCATCTAGAAGTCTTGGCACCATTCGCTTTCTTCCAAAGATTAAAAATGGGGGTATAAACGCACCTGCTGCATTGCAACAGCAAACCACTGTTGTGAGTTTACCACGCTCAACACTAGATATCACACCAACCTGTTTTTTTCCTGATCTACTAAGAACTCTAGGCGGCTTGTTGCTATTAGTCTAAATTCCAGTTTCGTCAACATTGTAAATGCGCGTCGCGTCAATTTTATGTTTATCGATCTCTCCCTCTAGCAAATCGAAAAACCTCTGTACTTGTGGTTTGTTAAAACCCCTAGCGCGTGCTAATGACGTCGGTTCTGGACGGCGTAGACTTAAATCAGGATGTCGTACTTTAAACCCAATGTACCAATCTTCACCTGCCATTCCATTTTTGAATGGGTGTGGAATATTGTTGTTTTCGGCATATTGGTACACGAGTTCTAAGAATTCTTTCTTGGTCAGTCCAAAAAACAAACCTTCCATATGAAACACATATTCAAGAAGCTCGAGTTCCTGAGGATCCGTGAATACAGTTGTGTACCTGCCAAGTTTCTTCTTCGGGCATCCTTTTTTGATGTGCCGCTGCAACGTGGATAAGTTTATACCGTACTTCTTAGCCGCACCTTTCACTGAGGTTTTGCTAGCTTCTTCCATAGCAAGTTTCATAACTGCCTCGTCCCATGATGCATTAGAGGTTTTTCTTTTATATTTGTTAACCATCTAGAATAAAACAAACCAAAAATCTTAATTAAAACCTCATTTCAACCACCCAAACTACTTACATGACCATACTAGGGCAAATCGGGTACATACCCGTTTTACCCCTACCCGTTATGCCCAAACGCATGTTTTTATTTTTAACCGCCATAACCTCAAAACCAAATGCAGGAATGCCACAAGTTTTTTTTAATTTAGATGCATAATTCCTTACAAAATCACAACACAAAACTTAAGTAAACATAATCCATACAATATTTGAGTATTCACTGTTACCAAAAGTCATTTTTTTTAGTAAAACCATCAAAAATATTGTTTTCAATCTTACCTTGCAAGCGCTTGCGTCACAGCGGAGAGCCGACTGCCTGTGATTGGCCGACTGTCACGCCACCTCGCTGCACTCGTACATTCTCACTAATAGACGTAACACGCACACAAACAAGCATACCCGATTTAGGCGGGGTACCCGATTTAGGCTTATCTCCCTAAAACACCCTTACGTGAAATATGACAACGTCGCATTTTCTTAACTTTAAATATAAATGATTGGTTTGAATGAAAATGATTTACTTGTAGTTATCAATAGAACTTAGATACACACATCGAGAGTCTAATTTAATTATGATTGATGTTATCTTCGTAAGTAAGTATTTTTGGAACACTTGTTCTAGAAATTTTTGTATCATCCTTACTTTTTGCATATAACCTTTGAGTTATGGGACATCAAAAGGAGCACGTTGTATTTTAAACTAGCTGACCCGTCAGACGTTGTAGTGTCCAAATTTCAATAATTCATAAAAAATTCCCATAGAAAATATACTTTCAGTTTTTCTGAATTTTCCAATTTTCTCGGCTACTTTTAATTTTATTCTTTCCGTAAAAATCTGATTAAGGCTATTAAACATTTGCCAAATCGGTCCAGCCGTTCTGAAGTGATGCACTTACCAACGAACAGCATTTCATTTTTATTATATTCAGGGTTACTGGTAACTCGACGTATTCCTACGTATTTCAGGACGTCATAGTAGGGTTAAAATACAACAAATTAAGCCAGCAAATGTT
The DNA here is from genome assembly GCA_947568875.1 of Fissipunctia ypsillon. Taxonomy (NCBI): domain Eukaryota; kingdom Metazoa; phylum Arthropoda; class Insecta; order Lepidoptera; family Noctuidae; genus Fissipunctia; species Fissipunctia ypsillon. The sequence continues at coordinate 19,155,585 of OX387659.1, forward strand.
TTACCAGAGTTCAGTAGTTTTTGAGATTCTTAGATTTTTTTTTTTTTTGAATCCCAGAATAAATCATTCGAAGCCAATTTAAAAATGATTTACGTTTACGGCGCGACAGTACTGAAAGTTATTATCGTAGTTGATGCCATAATAGACCTGTGTTAGTAATTAAAAGTTCAACAATGCCTAAGACTTTGGCAAAGATCACTAATCAAACATTTTATTTTTTGTAATTAAAAATGTTGTCTAGTGCAAAAAAATACTATGCCTGATAAACAAATTACTAGGAAAATATCATTGTCTATTTAGTATAGACTTGTTACTGTTTTACAAACAGAATTAAATTCGAAATGTCCGGTCCTACAGAACCATCACCCTACCAACTACAAACCAAAAAGCTTCTCGTATTTACTTTCAATACCGGTCCTCTAATAATTTGCGGTGCCGTACCGTGACCGTACCGGAGCCGTACCGCCGTATCGTCACCGGAACGGCCGTTAATTATTTCGGTTGACGAGGGTAGCAGGCGTTAGTACTATATTGTTAATGACTACACCGTAGGACACTATGTACCTCACTTTTGAACCGTAATTTATAATGGTGTCTGTAGGTACTCAAAATTGTTTTACGTTGGTATTTATGAGATGGTTTTGTCGAGTTTATATTTTGTGTTTGAGTTTGTTGAAGGGATACATCTCTACATAGTATAAAATAAAGTCGCTTTCCGCGTCTGTCCGTATATCCGCTAACTCCTCCATAAGGATGAGTCCGTTGCGTGGTTAACCACTTGACTTTGATGCGGTTTTCACCATCATTTAGAATTTATTCTGGAAGCTCTTAGCTGCCACGGCTTATTTTAATTTTTTAATCATTTTTGACTCTTATCTTTTTATTGTGGACGCTTTTAACGTGCACGTTTTTCTACATTGTTCTCACATACTTAATTTCAACATGAATGATATAACCAATATTTTGTAACAATATTTTGATTTAAAAGAGTGTCGGTGGAGTTTCTTGCCCGTTCTTCTTCATAGAGATTAATATTTATTTAACTTGATACAGCTCATAAATCTCGATGTTTTGACATGTCGCCACATCAGTACATTGCTTGCACCAGTGCGAGGCAGCGGCCGGGTCGCTAGTTATATTATAAATGAATTAGTAACACGACCATAATATTGTCACGCCGTTTCCTGAACGGATAGACAAAGGTGTATAAAACACCCATAATCGCCTAAGCATGCACGCATAAGGGGCTTGTGGCTAAGAAATAACATCCGCACGGGTCGATCGATCAGGTTAAGCTACGCTTGCCACGGTTGGTCCGTGGATGGGTGACCATCTTTACTTATCAAGACCCCTTCGTGCCTCGGAAAGCACGTTAAGCCGTTGGTCCCGGCTGTCATTCGTGGATCTTTGACAGTCGTTACGGGTCGTCAGAAGCCCGAAAGTCTGACAACCAGTCTTACCAAGGGGTATCGTATTACCCCGTTACTGGGTTGTGGAGGTCAGATAGGCAGTCACTCCATGTAAAATACTGGTATTCAGCTGCATCCGGTTAGACTGGAAGCCGACCCCAATATAGTTGGGAAAAGGCTAGGCAGGTGATGATGACTTATGAGGCTGACAATAGCTAAAGCGCGGTCACTGTCGGACTGCATAGAAAAGAGAGAGAAGCGCGATGACAACGCTGGTAATTTATTACTAAATATGGAGAAATTATCTATTTATAAAAAAAAAAAACTATTGATTGGACTAAAAAATTAAAACACTATTACGTTAATATGTTGCTTGTAGAATAATCTGACAAAAAAAAAACAAAATGGTTACATGTACATATATTAGTATGGTTTTAATCGTTCAAAGAAATTTTTAGATGTATCTTCGCGATTTTAAAATTAGTTGTAGATATTATAACTAGCATATATCCTGATAAATGTCATATTTTTTCTGATTTTGTATACTTCACTGGAACATATACTTTTAAGCATTATAAAACTTGCTTTTAAGTCCTGTAGTCCCCTTAATGGGATCGCAAAAAAATTATTACAAACAATCTCTTGAAAGACTTAACTCTGATCAATAAAACGCATTACATAATAAGAGCTTTTACAACAAACAAAGTGGTAACGACAGTCTATTTAATAGTTCCTCTTAACAATAGCAAAAATAACGTGCTCACAAAACAGGGAAACGCGATCGTAATAATTGCATCGCCGGTTCTGCAATGTGGGGCGAGTGAAAATGATGGGTGTTCCGCCTGGCGTCCATTATTATTATTTATATGACAATTAATTCACACTTCTATTAAATATAAATGCGAAACTACGTACGAAGTACCTATATTTGTTTGTTTAGTACATTTGAACCTAGCAACAGAATTAATCAATTCAAATCATCCATCAAAGGAGTACCTATATTGGAATCTTAACAGCTGACGTTTTAGTGTAGCATCACATAATATTCAGCAAAATGAGTAAAATACAAACAAGCTTTCAAGTTAGAGTAATTTAATCATAAAGATCCCAGTAAAATAGTGTTACCACCCACATCTTTTAGCATAACTAAACCCCATGTTTACATTCAGTCTATGTTAATTACTAAAATTTATTTACAAAACATGTCGCCGACCCTAAAATTCTGTTAGCCCTAAAAAGGATAACCACAACATAAATACGAGCATGCAAAATTAAATTAAACAAAACGGAGGCAAAAACTAATTGAAACTACTCATAATTAGTGGAGACCTTTTTTTAAATCACACAGCAAAAAGTTAGAACATTTCATTATAAGTAACAATGAGGTGATAAAATATGAAGGTGGGACTTAATAGGGGGACGGTCAGTAGTCAGTTCAGATAATTATGTAAAAAGCTTGGGAAAGAAAAACAAATAAATAAAAAACCGGCCGAGTGAGTGTCGGACCACGCACAATGGGTTCCGTAGTTGAGATGAATTTATCCCAAGAACAAACTTAACATTTTAGTTGAAAAACATGTTGTCTCATACGTTCAAACTGCAAATGTAAGTTGGCTGACTTTTACTCGTAAGCTTGTACTTAGCTGTATAAGTTTTCCTGGTAACTTCATTACATATACTACTGCCGTGAATTTTTTCACACATCCAAAAGCCATCACTTAGCTGGCAGGGACGCGGGGACACTTGACTCTAACAAAAATTAGCACTTTAAAGCTTAATATTTCGCAAACGGATCCCTGAATCGAAAAATAGTTTTCACACCCGCAATATTTTTGAACGGCCTAACTATCCAATGATACCCCACACCGAGGGATAGACGAGAAAATAGGAGTCATCCCACTTTACTTGTACCACCATAAAAAAATTTTTTTCAAGAATTTATTTTACCACTTTGTCGGCGTGATTAATATGTATATCCACGATAAATTATAGCTTTGTAGTACTAAGAGTCACTGAGCTAAGCCGCGGGCAGACAGACCGACAGAAAGACGGATATGGCGAAACTATAAGGTTTCCTTGTTGACTACGGAACCCTAAAAAGGAATTTAAAGATGTAATAGGGTAAGCGAGAGGGCGAAATTAAACAAATACTGAAATGATATAGGGAGTCCCCTGGTCGTTCCGGAATGAAATGTGTGAAGGTGTGTTGAGTATTTTAGTTGATTTTCATACTTTGTAAAGAATACACTCGTAATATAATTATGTTCTTTAAAAACAAGGGTACAGACCTATCCCTTAAAATTGTCTATTGTTTTTTTTTTTGATTTCACTAACAAAAACTATCTGACAAAGAAATGAAAATATTTTTAGACACTAAAATAAAATAAAAAATTGGTTAGTTCAGAAAATATTTTTTAAATCCTTATTCCTTATATTTCAGATTAACTCAGTCAACTGCTGAACGTAGATCTCTCGCAAAGCTCAACCACAACCTTTTTCTCCGACTCATAAACCTACTAAATCCAAAACTATCCATCACTCCTACCTACGTTTAAATTGCCCATACAATGCCTCATGGGCCATCTAACCCAGGGCAAGTCAAATCCAGTCACATGACTATTCCACGCAATTATTAGATACGCGACAATGCGAAATAGTCGACTGAGTTGAGAACAAACTTCGGAACAGCTTATGAGCCCCAGTCCGTTTTATGACGTCAATAAATTCACGGACAAAAGAACAGTAGTGCGCGGAACGCAATAAAGTCTGCGGTGTAAACTTACTTGAAATGTATTGTGACGTCAGAGTTGTGAAGGATGGTATCGAGATTTGAAGATGGTTGGTTTGGTTGCCAACAGATGGTAGAATGAGGTACATATAAGGCAGATGGAATGTGATGAGTGAAAACACTTCATTTACCTATTTTTGGGAGCTTTCTTGTGTTTAATTAATTGGACTTGAGGATACATGTTTATAATTCGGCAGGTACCAATGTGACTTTTACTATGATATTGACTGTAAAATAATATTGTAAGGAAATATGGTGAAATGATAATGCCAGCACGCAATAGGCCAGCCTGATGATCAAAACAATGACTACGGATAGGTTCCATGGGAGAAACGAAAATCTGTACACCGTAAGGACTAGTATGTATGAGTTCAATTTCGTTTAACATTGCACGTGACATTTTGTATTATTTTACTATTTTCTCTCTTTTTTTGTGTAGACATTATTTGAATATTGACGTATTAAACTTACACTTACTTTTGACATTTATATGTACTGGAAGATTTTTTGTACCGTCTCGAAATTTTTACAGGGTGTTCTACCCATGAATATGAACAACTTTCACTATGGGACCAACTCTGAAATCACGAAAAAAAAAATCAGCTGATTCATACATTTTGGTCTAGGTATTGAACTTTTGTATGAATCAGCTGATTTTTTTTTTCGTGATTTCAGAGTTGGTCCCATAGTGAAAGTTGTTCATATTCATGGGTAGAACACCCTGTAAAAATTTCGAGACGGTACAAAAAATCTTCCAGTATATTTCTTTGTTTTTATTTTTGTCAAAACCAATGAATACTATGCATTCCATTAATGTAATTATGTTATATTTTTTTTAATGTCAATGACCTCTATGAATATTTGTACGCCTTCGGGTATAACATAGCGCTCTTGTAATTTTTTACAACAACTATTTAATATACCTGTATTAACAAATGAATAAATGACTTATGACTTATAATATTCTTGCTTGCAGCGCTCGGCCGCTATAGTAACGCTTGCTAACAGATGTGGTCATCGTCTGTACGGGGTTTTGTTTTCAAACTGGTCAGATATAAGTTTCCTCGATAACGCACAAAAAAATTACGCTTGTTTGCTACTACGCCACAGACTGCTACGGCGTAGCAATTCGTAGACACTTCGTAGCAGTCATTCGTTTTTACGCTACGAAAATACAAGTTCTAACTTTTTAGTTGCGAAACATGTTTTTTTAAAAATAAATGAGTACATTTCACTCCCTTGTACTTAATTACTCTTTCTTCTATCTCGATTAAGTTTCGTTACGTTAAGGCTTTTACGTTCGCAACATTAATAAGTTTCCATTATTTTTTATTATTATTATTCACGTATGTTTTTCGAGTTTGCCCGACTAGTTTCATAAGATCCACACGTAGCAAGGTAAACGAAATATTTACTTGATAAATAACCTGAAACATAAATAAATGTATTACGCCATACTTTGGCGAATATTTCCTTTTAAAAGTCATGTAATAACATTAATCTGTCAGATATTGTGTGTTCTTTCATCCATGAAAAGAAACATATTAGAAATTTCTTAGAATCGGAATTCCGATTACGATATATTTTTTTGTACCTGAAGTTCAGGCGTTTACGTGCGACTTCTGTATTCAATAAGAAATATTAATTATGAATGCGACTTACGAGTAATTGTAGATCGTAGGTTCGAACCCTGACAGGCGCTTTAATTTGTGTAAATTATTTCATCGCCTTTGCTCTCAAAACGGCGAAGGAAAACATCGTGAGGAAACCGGCATGTCCTAAAACCAAAAATTCGAAGACATGTGAAATCTTCCAACCCGCACTGGGCCCGCGTGGTAGATTACAGCCCGCTCCCTCTCACCGACAGGAAGCCTGTGTCCCAGCAGTGGGAACATTATAGGCTGATTATGCTTTGACTATGAACCTCATCCTTATAGTGCATTTTCGCAAATCGCATTCCAAGTTAAGCTAGGGTTTCCTAGAAAAGCGGTGCCGTCATGAAAATCTGTGATTTTTACCATTATTTGACATTAATGTGTCAAAAAACGCTCTGTATTTGAACAGCTGTTATTGTGTGACCGATCACCGCTTTATTAGGAGAGCGAAGCTTTAGACATTATGTCATTTTACAAATCCGTACTTAAAAGGACTACAGGATGCATGGGAAGCCATCACTTCCTTCTGTGTAGCAGTTATGCTCGCGAAGGAGCAGGCGCAACGCGTGAGGGAGAGGCAAGCTTTGCGCCCTCACGCCCCTAGTCGCCGCAGGAGACGCCCTGGGCTTCCAGAATTGAGAGCCGATTCCCAGCCACCGTAGCCGCACGCATGCGGACGGCGAGCAATGGGTAGCTCGCCGTCCGGTAAGGACCAGGCCTGGGTCAACGGTGCGTTGTGTTCCACGCGCACCTCAAAGAGATGTCAGCACTAATGGTCCGCTAGGGCTGATGCCAGCCAGGGTCACGGGATGTTCGAAAACTGAAGGAACATTGGTGGGTTTTTGTCGGATAGTGTGTTGAAAATATAATACAACTAATTGGATACGATAGAAAAACATCACAAAGTAACCTTTAAAAATTTATTTTAACGATTAAAACCATACAAATATACATGCAATTATTCAGACTTTTTGTCAGATTACTCTACAAGCAACATAATAACGGAATAGTGTTTTTTTTATTTTTTAGTCCAATCAATAGATTTGTCGTAAAATTAAATAGATAATTGCTACATATTCTGCAATTAATTACCAGCGTTGTGTCATGGCGCTTCTCTTTCTTTACTATGCAGTCCGACAGTAACCGCGTTTTAGCTGTTGTCAGTCGAATGCGAAAGTAACTCTGTCTGTAGGTCTGTCTGTAACTTTTTTACGCCTAAACGACTGAACCCATCATTGGATCATCAACAGATGGGTAGCCGGAACCTGGAGAAGGACGTAGGCTACTTTTTATCCTGGATATTTGTATTTTTAAAAAGTTGAAATGCAAAATACCCGCTGACGAACTCGCGGGCAACAGCTGACCATACTTCATTATGTCTCGTTAATTAATTTGCATTCTTATCTATTAACATTTTTAAATACTTCTTAAAATAAAAAGATATAAAGCAAACATTTAGAAATATAAATAAATAGAGTTCCACCGGTGTCGGCAGCAGGGTCCAAACTATCGATGCTTAGGGCTGCAGAGACAGGAACCTCCTCACAATACGAGCCGTATCGAGGAGTACTGCCTTCTGAATCAGGCCTTTGATCCAACCGCCTAACGAGAGCCTCGAGAGATGTTGGTTGAGGCTTTCGGCTATCAGGCCATTGGCTGTTACGACAATCGGCACAATGACAGCCGAGGTCACATTCCACATGTCAACAACTTCGTGTGCTAAGTCGAGATATTTTATTTGTTTCTCTTTCTCAGCTTTCACGAGGTTCTCGTCATGTGGAATGGTAACGTCGATTATCATTGCGCGGCGCGCTAATCGATCTATCACCACTATATCAGGCTTATTGTGGTTATTTTCGAGAACTGGGTCGGGCACATACTTGTAATACGGTACCTCAGAGTCCACAAGTTTGTACGAGTATTTCAAAGCAAGTTGCTGGTGAATAATCCTGGCCAATTAGACAATTTTAAATGATGAGGAGGCGCCAACCGACGATTATCCCTACATGCACTATGCAAAATAATACACCCAAGGACAACTCCCGCTTAGTACAGGACTACTGTAGGACATTGAAACAAAACATGTTGGGCTATGGGTTTGGGTGGCTATAGTGGATTGGTTACCAAGACCTATGGAAAGACTATGTCACCTGCGTGGTCAATGTTATGTAATACACAGATAAAATGGTAGGGGGTCACTTGCACACTCAATAATGGGCCCCATTATTATTAATCCCTACTAATAATATAAACGCGAAAGTTTGTCAGGATGGATGGATGTATGGATGTTTGTTACTCTTTCACACAAAAACTACTAAACGGATTGCGATTAAATTTGGCACACAGATAGATTATAACCTGCATTAATATATAGGATACTTTTTATCCCGATATACTTACGGGATCGAGACTTATGCGGGTGAAACCGCGGGGCGCTGCTAGTATTATTAAAAATGCGAAAGTAGCTGACTGTCTGTTATCTTTTCACGCCAAAACGGCTGAACGGATTTGGATGAAATTTAGGGCAAAGATAGACCATGACCTGGGTTAGAACATAGGAACTTTTTATCTCGATTCGATCGAATTTTCGATCTCCACGCGGCCGAAGCCACGAGCAAATGCTGGTAATAAAATAAAATCACCGTATACGACGTAAAATACCTACCTATAATAGAGAAAGTGACCACCTACGGTTAATATTTGGAAACATTTTTACCATTAGTTACATATGTAGGTTGTCACCAACAATGAAGAGGGTACCTCGACACGTGTCTACGCTACACGATGAGCCTTTAATTAAAGCTTGTTTCATTTCGTCTGAGGTCGCGACTAGGGACGCCCCTGGGGACCAATTACTTTTTAATTAGGAATATAGAAAGTGTTTTGTTGTAATTAAGTTTCGTCACACCTCTATGCCCTAGGGCTTGGAGCAAATCGAATCTCGTATTTTTACCTAGAATTTATTATTACAGATAATTGGGTAAGTAGAAGTAGATGGATTACTAACTGTTTCTGGGCGTATTTCTTATTATAATGGTAAATGTCGCCACAGAATTATGTCGCTCATAAGAATTTAAATTAAAATAGTTGTGAGTTTTTGTAATCTACTTAATAAAATTTTTAATTCGTTCATTAATTCACTGACAAAAAATGCACTGGCTAAACCACTGCGTCGCGAAGCATGAAATTTTGCACAAGAGCAAAAAAAATAAAATGAACGAAAGTGTGCACCAAGTAAGGATTTTTTTTATTTACCCTCTAAAGGGGTTAAATAGGGTTTGAAAAATTTCTATAGAAGTTTGTCATATTTGCTAATGGGATCCCATCGAGCGAGCATAGACCCACGGCTTGTCAAGATATAAGTAGACAATAATCACATATAAAAAACTTTTTTACTAAAAAAGTTTTTTATTTTTCACTTTTTACCTATCTAAATTACAAAGACTAATGACAACTGCTCATCACCTTTTACAAAACATTGCTTTTCCCGATGCAGGGACGTTAATTGTTAAGGAGTTCTCCTGGTACTTCACCATCAGCTCCACTTCACCATATAAATTGTGACGAGCTTATATTGCTTAGCAGTAATTTTAAAGTAATCGAATCGCAACCCGTGAAATACTTATTATTGAATTATTCCGGTGGCCATCTTACCATCTGTGGTCTTTGTCATCAGTTCCACTTCACCAAATGTTGCTTTCCGAGAACAAATGCACAAGTTACTATAAAAAATACCCAAATCGCTATAGGTGTGCCTACAATATTTGCAGAGTTCCCTCCATTTCTCCAGGATCCCATCATCAGATCCTGACCTGATGACTATGGGGCCACCTAGAGAGTATACCCTTTCAAACAAAAAATAATTTTTCAAATCGTACCAGCCGTCTTGGAGTAATCGGGGAACACACTTAAAAAAAAAAGATTCCGACGAACTGAGTGAGAACCTCCTTTCGAAGTCGGTTAAAAATAATTTATAGCCAGAGTGCATCTCATGACAATTCCAATAAGCCCAAACACGGCTAGGATACATTGTTTTATTACGGAGTTCCGGTGCCTACCATCCGGCTTCATCATCAGATCAGTTCGATGGTACCATTTCATCAGCACTATTTATTTAAACTGGCTTCGTCATTGTCGCTTAACTATCTTAATCGAGATAATCTTATCGTCACCCGTGAAATACTTATCATTGAGTAGTTGCCGTGGCCAGCTGTGGTCTTATCCATCAGTTTCACTACACCAGATGATACTTTCTGATTGCAAATGCTTGACTTGTTGTTGAAAATATCAAAATCACTACGTGTTTGCCTATAATATTTGAGGAGTTCCCTCAATTCCTCATGGATTCTGTCATCGGAACTGGACTTTGATTAATATGGGACCAATCTGGAAGTATGTCCTTTCAAATAAAAAGAGAATTTTCTAAATCGGGTTATAAATGACGGAGTACTGATGTAACAAACATTTAAATATATATATATATATATATAAAAACATACAACCGAATTGATAACCTCCTTCTTTTTTTGAAGTCGGTTAAAAATAAGGTACCTACCAGAACCCATCAGTGCTCAAAATATTTAAACAACATAAAGTGGCACAGCCCATTTTAATTAAACAAAACTTTTCACTAATAACTAATTAACACTGAAAAGTTTTGTTTAGTTTCTTTGTACCATTCATTTTAAATTAATTTCTCTCAAAAAAAAAAAATTAAAAAAAACACAAATTCGTATCCTGGTTGTAGGTATGTAATATTTGCAGCAAATCGAGCCAGTTACTTCCCCAGAATTTGTGTGGTTGCGGCAGCAAACATTACTGATGGGATAGACTCGTAGCTTCCCCGAAATTAGATGACGTGACTTCATATTTTTGCGACTATTTCCGATAATTAGATGGGTATAATTAACTCATCATCTGCCTAGCCTTTTCCCATCTGTATTGGAGTCGGCTTCCAGTCCAACCGGATGCAGCTGAATACCAGTATGTTCCATGCAGCGCCCACGTAACATAACATCACTCCCCATCACAAATCCTATTTAGGTGTCCTAAAATACTTAATAGCCAAGTAACTGCGACGAACTTGGATGTAGCAACGCTAGTGAAGCTGTTGGTCACAGTTCTAACCTTATCTAACCCATTTCGTCGTGGTGTCCTAGCTTAGTTACTATGAGCAACTCTGCTCGCACGTGGTTGGTCACAGTTCTAACCTTATCTAACCCATTTCGTCGTGGTGTCCTAGCTTAGTTACTATGAGCAACTCTGCTCGCATGTGGTTGGTCACAGTTCTAACCTTAACTAACCAATTTGGTCGTGGTGTCCTAGCTTAGTTACTATGAGCGACTCTGCTCGCATGTGGTTGGTCACAGTTCTAACCTTAACTAACCAATTTGGTCGTGGTGTCCTAGCTTAGTTACTATGAGCAACTCTGCTCGCACGTGGTTGGTCACAGTTCTAACCTTATCTAACCCATTTCGTGTCCCAGCTTAGTTACTATGAGCAACTTTGAGAAAAGGCCAGAAAGTTAGAAAGAAGCCTATTTAATAATAATATAATAATATAATATAATAATGTTTTATTGACATAAATAGGTTGATACATCAATTGAAACCCTGGCTCCTGAGCTAGGTGGCACCTGTGTTACAGGAGTCAGTGTCTTCACTCGTTTGTGGAACATTAACAATTTATGCAACAAAATTAAAACTAAAATGTAGTTAAACAATTAGTGCAAACTTGCTCTCATGTGATAGGATTATGTGTCCATGTGTTGTGTATGTATGTGTAAGTGTGATGGTGTGTATGTGTGATGGTGTGTAAGTGTGATGGTGTGTATGTGTGATGGTGTGTAAGTGTGATGGTGTGTATGTGTGATGGTGTGTATGTGTGATGATGTTATGATTTGTGCGTGTGTTTCTCTGTGTGACAGTGCTTGGTGGTTGTGCTTTTAGATTATATCAGATATATTTATCTACCTTATAATTTATTTATTATGATTATTGATTTTTGACTATATTTTCTGTTTGTGAGTAATCAAGTGTTTTAAGCCAGGTGCTTATTTTCATCTTCGCTTTCTTTTTAGTTAGTGGGTTGAAGTCGAGAATTTTATTTAATTTATTATATATATAAATAGCTAGGTATAGGTGTTGCCGTCGAGCGGATGCGGTATTACATTTTACTGAGCGACATACATTACCGATGGTTCTTTTTAGTTTGTTCGTATGATTTACCGGTGTAATTTCATGTTGTTTCAAAGTGAGATTCTGTAGAAATAATTGTCTTACTGTAAGTACTTGACAGCTTTCATATAGGCTTTTTGTAGGGTACCGGTAGGGTTTGAAGGTCATGACTTTTAATAGGGATCTTTGTGCTCTCTCGAGGTGTATCATGTATGTTTTACAGGCCCCACCCCAGGCCGTGATACAATAACCAACAATTGACTCTACTAGAGAAAGATACACTGTCCGGAGTAGCTCCAGATCGCATACGTGTCGAAGATTTTTAAAAGCCCATATAAGTTTCCTAACCCGGGAAGAAGTTAGTTCAATATGAGGTCGCCAACTGAGTCCCTCATCTAGAATTACACCCAGGTATTTTATAGTCTTTTGTTGTGTAATTGGAGCGCATGAGCACTGAAGACTGTTATTGGGGTCATGACAGAAGTGGGCCTTAAGACTTATTACCCCGGGTTTAGTTTTAGCGAAAGTAAACTGCAGAAATGCGGTTTTCGAAATATTAAGCGTTAGTAGATTTAGTTCCAACCAGTGAATTATTTTACGTAACCCCAACTCTGCAGCTTGACGCGTCGCGTCCCAAGTCTCTCCGTAAAATACTAGAACGGTGTCATCTGCGTAACTGAATATTTTTCCGTTAGTAAGAGACTGCTGGCATAGGTCATTTACATAAAGCAAGAAGAGGCTTGGGGACAGGCAGCTATTTATCAGAAACGTACATCATTAGAATATGCAAAAATGTTTAGAGGCTCATTTAATAAAGAATGTCAATAAGTTTTTGGAGGATTAATTAAATATAGATTGATAGAATACTCTACAACAACTTCTTTACTTTCCTAACTTTTCTAATGCAACAGTTTAATAAAACTTTACCATCACCTGAACAATAATTTGGACATGAAAGCTCTTCCGGCCTATTGCCCTGCCCCAGTTCTCTAAGGACGCGGGTCGGGTAGTCGTGCGAACTCTTTAGCGACGCACGACTACCCAGCGTTCATGGTCAGCCAATTATATTGAGATTTTATCTACTGTTCAGTCTGATGGAATCTTTTCATTTTTGTATTGAAATTGATATTGATTATCTTGACTTTTGACCATTGCATTGTTACCAGAAAAGAAAAGAAAGAAGGAAAATACTTTTATTTACGGTAAAACATGGCGCAAAGAATAGACACAAAACATGGAGGAAATAGGTCTTTATTATTGTTAAATTTAAGAAGATGCCTCCGACTGCATGAGATTGTTTGGAGACAAAAAAAAATAGGTCATCTCGTTTCCATCTTTTTAAAGTTCACTTTTTACGCAGTCCGGCTTTTAGATTTTTAACTTATTTTATTTTACACTTTTTAGTTATGATTATTTTTCCGTCTATTATTTTTTATTTTTCTGTTTTATCGATATGCGCGTACTTAAAATCAAACATTAACTCTCGTCAGTACAATAATCACTTATAAACTGATGTTAACGGCCCACTCACTCTAAGTTCGGGATTTTTATCATTTCTCATTCCAAATTACATTTAAGCATATAACTTGTCTATATTTGTGTAATCACCTTTTAAAATTGTATTCTGATACCCCACTCGATAGGTTCAGGAGATTTTTTAAACATCCTTTTTTGCGCCAAAAAACCGCCATTTCGAATTTTTATTTTTTTTATACCCAGTGACACTCGCGCAATAAAGACGAATCTAACGACTTATCATTCATCAAAATTGGTTCAGCCGTTTAGTAGTTACGAGGAAACATAGGGACAGACATACATAAATACAGGTCAAACATATAACCCTCCTTTTTTGGCTTCGCCGTAGTCGGCTAATACCCTCCTTTTTTGGCTGCGCCGCAGTCTGGTAAAAAGAGCAAGTTTGGGGGAAATATGCGTCACATCCACGCAAAACAGCCATCGCTCAACATAATCCTGCGACCCTATGCGAGACAGAGCTACAGCGCTATTTTCAGCGACAGCCGTGATGACGTCAACGTGTGCAGCATAAAATGAGATGAAAAAAAATGCAAAATATAAGTTCTAAATCTTTATTTATATATAGGGTCAACTTTTAGTAAGTGAAAATATTTTAAGGATAGATTCAATAGCTTAAGATAAACATTTCTTGAAAAAAATCATAAATTTTCTATACGCTAGTTTCCAAGAAAAACACCAAAACCATTTGGTTTAAAAAGTCTAATTCAACACCCCGTATTGCGGAGTTAAAGTACTCTAGGCAGATAATAAAGGAGCCGCGTTGCTTGCGCATCTCCCCGCATTGCCCCCGCTGCCCCCGCCTTGCGCGGCCGACATTGGCGCGGGAGCAGCTTTCAATTCGCCAAAATTATTTCACTGAATTGTGCGTGTCGTTTGTGCGAAAATTTTCGAAACGCCGCATCGGTATTCATCCCAAGAATTCATGAATATGGCTATTTGCTATCACGATGCAGGTGAAATAATGTACCGAGCACAAGAACTGTACGCCCAGAGATTTGGACAAGTGGTTAATATTCGCACCATTCTGGAGCCGTGCAGCGCTTCAGAGAGAGTGGCAGCTTCCAGCCTCGTCTTATTGACTTGGGGAGGCCACGACATCCAGAGCAGCTTGAAGAGGAGATGCTGTATTTCTTCCACCGGCATCAAGCGGCGAAAGCCGAAGACGCTGCCCGTGTTTGGCATACGCCAGAATTACGTGTGGCGGCTCCTGCGCAGCGAAGGTTGCCATCCCTTCCATTTCATTCGGGTCCAGGAGTTGCTGCCTGAGGATTACGCGCCGAGGGTCGAGTTCTGCCGTTGGCTGCTGCGGAACCCTACATATGCTGTGGACGGATGAGTGCACATTTACGCGCGAGGGACTATTTAATGTGCATAATGCGCATTACTGATGCGAGTACAATCCACGAGTGATTCGGCCGGACCACTTCCAACATAAGTGTAAATCTATTAATGAATTTTGACTTTTAAAACACGCCAAGTTAATGCAAAACGTTAGCTACGTTGTTAACATTTTTACATTAATTCATTACTAGGTAAATGAAAAAAAATATTGGGTTGTAAAGGGTGTCTCAGTAAGAGTGCACTTTTTAAAATTGGAATATTTTTTTTTCATGCAAGTGGCAACTCTGAAATTTGACAGCTGTCACCTTTTTTTATTCCGATTATTAAAAATGGAGCGCTTTTCGAAAGAACAACGCGTTATAATTGTGAAAACTCATTACAAAAATGGGGAAAGTTATAATAACGGAATAAGTCCGTTATGATAACGGACTTCTTGTGGCCTCAACTGGACGGCATGCATCTGGACAACATGTGGTTTCAGCAGGACGGCGCAACCTGCCACACCGCGCATGAAACAATCGACTTATTGCAGCAACGATTTTCAAAACACATTATCTCACGAAATTCTGATGTCAACTGGCCACCAAGATCGTGCGATTTAACGCCGTGCGATTTTTTTCTTTGGGGTTTTGTGAAATCTCGGGTTTATGCGAATAAACCCGAAACAATTCCTGAGCTCAAATCGGAAATCCAACGCGTCATCGGTGAGATACAGCCACATCTCTGTGCAAAAGTAATGGAAAATTTCATGAAAAGAGTCTGTCATCGGAGCCGTGGGGGTCATTTTCCGGATATTTTATTCCATACTTAATCGGAACATGTCTTCTTTACAATACAATAAAAATAACTCTGTCATAAAATACTTGTTTTTATTTTAAAATGAAAAAGTGCACTCTTACTGAGACACCCTTTATTAACTTGTCAGTCCTGAAAAAGTGATAGAAAGTATATATTTGTAACAAATAAAATGAATGTCAGTGGTAAAAAAAAAAAAAAATATTGGGAGTTTTATTTATTGATAATTTACCTACTCACATCGCAACATTTGCAAGCCAGCTGACGAGTCCGAGCGATGACGTAATACCATGACCAACGTAACCCGGGTTTTTAGACAGGACAATTGAGTCGGTTGTATACTACTTTTAAAAATATTGTTATTTTTGTATTAGAATAACTGCAAAAAATAACTAGCCTGAATATTTGAAAAGAACGCTAGGGCCGTATTTCTATCATAGATGTTCTGTTTAAATATTTGCACTGACTAAAAGTTGACCCTATATAATACTAGCTGTGCCCCGCGACTTCGTTTGCGTTGAAGTCATAAGACACTCAGTATACTAAAATAACAGCCACATTTTAATAAAACTCCCTCGTCCCATCCACCGCGGTGCATCGCCCGCCCGCGCTATTTCTTCGTTTCGCTCAGCGTTCTTTCTGACTTTTTTCTTTTTGCACGGCGACGGAGGATAATTGCATGGCTGATCTTATTAATAATGCATGCCGTGATAGTTTCCATGATATTTTCCTTCCAACATTAAGCAACAGTTCAAGAAGAGCGATGGCCGACACATAGCGTGCGCATTTTACCGGCAAATGTCAGTGAAACGTTATTTATGAAAGTAAGTTGGTGCGTTGTCCTAGAGAACATTTTTTTACACCGTGAAGTCAAACCCCGCTGCCATAATTTTCATGACGGTCGTCACTGCGGCCGTTATATGGCGGCCACCGCTCTTCTAGGATACTGTAGCTTTAAGTCTCAGAGCTTGTGTGCCTGCTAATAAGTCATCATCGTCATGTTGCATTACAGCATCGTCTAATTAGGCCTGAGTCAGTGAATGCCCAATGTTAGCTAAGAAACCACATAATACAGTGTGGAGATGACAATAAATAGAAACGCTGGCAATATAATAGAAGTATTAGGAACTAGACTGCCTCGTTGGTCTAGTGGTCGCAAGTGCTACTGCTGAGCATGAGGTCCTGGGTTCGATTCCCAGGTCGGGCAAAGTGTTATTGGGTTTTTCTATCTGGAATTTCTCAGTAGCAGCCCGGAGTCTGGATTTGTGCCCGGTAGATGGCAATAGGCTCGCCCCCTATTACATGGGACTTAAACATAACTGGCGAAATGTGGGTGTTACTATATAGGTACACCTCTGCCTAACCCTTCGGGGAAACAAGGCGTGATGTTATGTAATGTTGTTATGTATGTATTAGGAACTATCAAATAAATCCTAAAGGCGCGCGACGCAAAGGCTCCGCTCGTCACGCGACACGCGGTGCCTTTGTATCGCGTGCAATTCGCGTCGCGTATCGCACCGTCTGCAGGAGCCTTAAAATTGAAATTAAAAAAAATGTTTTTTTTCTAACAAACTAGTAAATAGAAGTGATGGGCCGACTATTTATTTTGCCAACCTTTGACTAGCTGTAGTGCCTAAACTATTATAAAAGGTGTTTCAAAATTAACCCGACAAACTTTAAGGAGTGCTTTAGACCATCGAATTGAATAACTTTTACTACAGGACCAACTTTGAAATCGCGAAAAAAAATACAGCTGTTTACAACAGCAGCAACAGTAGGTATTAAACTTTAGTATGGAACAGCTGATTATTTTTCGCGATTTCAAAGTTGCTCCTGTAGTAAAAGTTATTCAATTCGATGGTCTAAAGCACTCCTTAAAGTTTGTCGGGTTAATTTTGAAACACCTTATATTTGATTGAATTCTTGGATAAAGGGAACCTCATTATATATAACCAGTTTAATTTACTGTCGTATTGTTGTCTCCACCTTGTATACTACACCTGGTCCACATAGTCCTTAGCCAGGTTTCATACCCGTGACTTACATTCCAAAAACCACCACATCCTTGCAACGCTACTAATTTCTAACACGCCAAGCTTCATCTTACAACAAACTTAATATTCAGACGGTGGCACACAAGCAATTCCAGGTGATATAACCTGCAACGTACCCCCGAGTCTAGCCCAAAGTTAATCTAGATTGGACTGGGACTCAAAGCCTAGCCTTTGAGCTAGGATAACAAGGTGGATGTGAAGTATTTTGTGAAACTATTGCACTTCATTTTTAGGGTTCCGTGTCTCAAAAGGAAAAACGGAACCCTTATAGGATCACTCGTCTGTCTGTCTTTCTGTCTGTCCGCCTGTCACAGCCTGTTTGCTCCGAAACTAATGAACCGATTAAGGGTAGACATCAATTTCTGTGACCCAAACACGGACGTGTTACGTGAATGAATTTTGAATACGAGGGTCACTTTTGGGAGCCAAATAAGAAAATAAAATAAAACCAAACTATACCGTGTGCCACATCAAATGAAAGGGTGTCTCGAATATAATTTTTTTATAATTTTGAAATAAAAAGTTTGAAAGTTATTTAAGAAACTATCATCGGCTTTTGTCAATGATCGTCTTACCTAATGGAAGGTGGTTACTGCCTTTTACAGGAATATCCTATGTGCTATATCTATAGATTTTCATTAGCTCCCGTACCCTTGGAGTAATTCCTCTGCAGCTCCTACTTCGGCTTTATTCAATAAGATGAACGGCTACAATTAATACTTATAACCAGTGATAGGAATAGGTAGTGCTAATTTGCCTAAACTTCGAGGAAGGAAGTAACATGGAGTAGATAATACCTCCTCTAAAATCCCGGAATAATTTTAATGACGTTTAAATCCCGACGGGATTTAAAAACCACGAATTATTTATTGGGCTTTATTTATAGATACAATAGAATACTCTTTACTATGTACACCATAAAAATTATATATATAAATGTGTGTGTGTGTGAGTGTGTAACCCTAAAAAATGTTATGATTTTTCAAATCAATAATTTGTAACTACAACCAAATCGCCAACCCGTCTTGAGCGAGCGTGATGATCAATGCTCGTGTCTTCTCTGTATGAGAAGAGGCCTTTGGTCTGCAGTGGGACAGTGTTAAGTTGGTATTATTTTAGGAGACAAGTAGAGCATCGAGGATGTTCGCACTGTTGCGCACTGATGGCTTTCATGCCATCATTAGTAAAGGACGGTATCCCTGGTCTGTAGATTGGGTGGCAGTCGCAACAAAATGTTAAAGACTGGCTGATAGAATCTCATCCCCGTTTTGGAGATCTTTTGTTAAATCAATTAATTTTCATAATTTTAGTTTTAATTTCAATTTTAATTTCCATAATAATTTTAATTTCCATTTTTGAATTTTTTTAATCTTGTTATGTTGATGGAAACCGGTGGGCCCAAATGTAATAAGTTGAGATATGATCTAAAAAATTAGTCATATTTTTTGTCTTAGAATATCAAAAATCTGCTCTATTCTCAATCTGGAAGTGGAGAATTAAGAGAAATAATTACAAAATTACAAAAAGAAAACCTTCGCACTAACTAGGTAATTAACTCGAATAATTAAATGCACTAAATATACTTACTTACATACAATAATTGCATTTAATTGCAAGACATATTAATAAATTAAATATCAATTAATTACTGAAAAATCAACATAATTAATATCGATAGTATCAGGCTTATATTTTTAGTCTATGTCACTGACATGACAGCTGTGAGTCAGCTCAACATTGACAGTAGACAGTTCTTGCCGACTGCTCTTGCTTGTTCACTCGTTTCGTGTTTTCCGATACGTTTTGAGTGCTTTCCAGATTATTTCATTATTAACGACCACTGCGTTGTTTTTTTACGGATTCCTTGCTTTCACACTGTACACCGTAGGTCGTTCACACGTTTGACTTGGAATTGTTATTTTGGATTTTACCGCCAACTTGTGGATTGGCTATTGTTGAAACTATGGATCGCTGTGTGAATTGAGGGACAGCAACTAGTCACTGCAATACACTACGCCGACGACCCTTAACGAAATATAATAAACATTAGTGTTTATAAAACATCTTTTGCACTTCAGGAATCAGTTGTTAGTTAAAGATTGTGACATAACCTTACTTTTACTAAACCTTTAATAACTCGGCTCTCAGATTGTCAAAACTTACAGAATTTTCAGCGAGGGACTGATAAGTTTAAATCTATTAATTCACACCAATTTCATCTCGTTACATTCAGGGCCAAGATTATATGTAATCGTTTCCGTCTTCTTTGTATGGATCATCAATGATATCTGAAATAAAATATTTTTATTATTTATTTATAGCGTATTTATTTACATGTTTCATGACTATTCATGAGTCAAAATCGTAGTTATTAAAAAATACTCTATTAAACGTACATAAAAGCCAGCCTTTCTATATACTTGTACCTGCGTCTTTAGAATTTTCTTTACCAACATTTTTCATAATAAAAACAAATTCAATCAGAGAGATAATGGGATTTTCGCGAAGAAATCCATTCAAAGAGCAGTACCTATTTTATTTATGGTACTCTATAAAGAAAAATATTTCAAAAACAAACTGAGAGAAATCCTTTGAACTTCAAACCTTGTGTTTGTGTGTGTTATGTGTACTATCGTCGACAGAAGTCGTTTATTTTTTTGTTTAGATTTACGCATGATTTTTTGTGGTGTTGTGTTTGATATTGGTCTTAAAATGGTCTGTTTTGATTAAAATTGTAAGTTGTTTGACTATTCGCAAAGTGTCTTGAATTCCTGCTTATAATTTCTGGAACTTTAGACATGGTCTGTTTACGCGAATGATTTACAAAACAGAAAAATTCACCACCTACCAGCCATATTGCTTGGGAGTTTTTTTCACTTCTTCTAAAAGACTAGAAAGTGGGGAAAATTAATTTTGATTTCGGAAGTCGGCGTCTTTGGTTTCGTTTTTTGCCACCGACTTCCGAAATCAAAGTATTTTTTTACTTTTTTTGGAAGTCGGTTTTATTTTTTGTAAAAAAGTTTTTATTTTTTACTTTTTAGCTGTGGTACCTGCCCCACACAAATTCGAATACCACTACCTGCTGTGTAAATTAGTGACAGGAAGTTTAATAACTTAGAACATCATCCACATAAACTAAATGGGTAAAAAATATGTGTTATTGAAGCTTACTCAAAAATCACCCAAGTTAATAAGTTTTACATGGGACCAACTTTGAGGTATACCCAAGTATAAGTAAGAGCCGTTCAAATAGGACCACTCTGTAAAAAGTTATGCGTGGTCATATATAAAAAATAAAAAATATACGCCTCGACTTGAGAACCTCCTTCTTTATATTCGTCGCTTTAAAAGTGCTAATTGCAGATGATTTTTTATTTTGATTTTATACTAATTAAGGTACCTAGTACTTTTTCTGTCCCTCATTCTTAAACATCATTCACTTCACATCATACACTTCTTAACTCATTCACTTCACGGGAGTAAATCTCCTCCTGGGATTCTAACTTCAATCAAAATCAAAGCCTAATATTAATTATCAAATTAATTTATTCTCTTATCTCAAAGATAACACAAAAGACCGGATCTAAATAAAAGGATCCCACTTTAGCCATTCAACTACAGTATGAACAATTTAATATTGTCTATAATATATAGTTCTGTACAACGGACAAGCCATTTGCAGCAAGTGAAGAGGACATAGTGCAATAAGGATTATTTGCAACTGTTTATCTTGGAGAGAGCTCTTTGTTTTAAAAAGAACGGATGATAGTTGTTTGTTCTTTGAAGTCAAAAGAGCAAAGGGTTAAAGAATATATTTAATGGTAAAAATACAATTATTGTTACATTGCATTTTTATTGTATATGTTATAAGTATAAATGTTTACATGTAAATGGTAGAAAACATTATTTTTAGCAACTCTCATGTACAGCTACATTCTGCGCAAATAAACATTTTCTGTTCTATTCTTCAATGAAAAAAGCATTTTAATTGAATTCTGGGGGATAGGTAACTCTGTCCAGTGCATATTGGTCATTGAATAGCTTAAATTTCAACACACTATTTCTCACTCATTATCACAGCCGTTAAACAGCACTCTAATTACCTACGTAACACACTATCAATCAGAATCTAAATGATTTTGAAGCTTATTGCTAATCTATTGCTTCATATGTTCGAAAAGTTTGTTAGATCAACAACGTATATAACACAATGAATGTTGTTGAACTGTCGAAATGAAACCGATTCCTACTGTAAGTGTGTTACGCAGTTCCCCGCAGGCTAGCGGTATAACAATACCTATATATTGCTCCATAATAAACATTTAAAAATTAGTCAGCTACACAACGCACTTAATGTAGTGAAATTGTCAAAAGATTTTAAATTATAAAGCGGAAGACCACTGCTAAGTAAAATTGAAATAGAGATAAGTATTGCTTGCTTCCTGACATCTTTTAAACCTGTGACTTAGAAAATTCACCTTCCCACGTATCAACAAGGTCTATACGAGCACTTTTCATAAGTGTCATGCTGAAAAACGGTACTAGTACCATAAAAATCGACTTGACATCGCTCACTCCCCGCTGCGCTTATCACAAACCCCCCACCACAATAAGCGCGCAATATATGTATCGTGGATGTGAAACTGCAGACACGAGAACGCTATACTCGTACATCCAGTGCACTGCAAGTTAGTATTTTCTAGATGAGTGTACAATATACATACGGGTACAGTCGTGTGGAGTTACTTATGTTGGCAGTCGTGACTTCATTTCAAAACATCTGGCAATGTGAATTGGTTAAGTTGAAGCTTAAGGAATCTTGAAAATCTTTACTTAGTTAAGTAAGTACGTGGAAAATGTAAGTACATAATCACTTTACACTTATTTGTTGCTCAGTATAACTCAGAGATGTCAATTAAGTGAAATGAAACATTTCGTTTTAGAGAACGGGAGGAATACATTAGTCTGTTGTTAATTATTTATTTAGTACAAAATATTTTTTTTTAGCAGCAGCAATGGTGGCCCAGTGGTAACGGTCCTGACTTACGAGTTGTAGGTCGTGGGTTGGAACCCGGGCAGGCGATCTCTTTTGTGTAAATAATTTCATCACCACTGTTCTCAAAACAATGAAAGCAAACATCGTGAGGAAACCTGTACTTTTAGTTAATATAGATCTGAAATAGCCAACCCGTCTTGAGTAAGCATTGTGGTCAATGCTCGTGCCTTCTCTGTATGAGAAGAGGCCTTTGCCATAATGCCATACAGGAGGATAATAACAAACTGGTATTATTTACATGCTATTTTCTTTTTGAAAAAAAAAAAAAACAAAATCCATTTCAATAAAATCCAGCTGAAATAAATTGTTTCCTTTAACGGAAAATCTAGATATTTACAAGAAATCAGAAAACAAAAACTATTTTTGTGTACCCCAACTAACTAATTCCCCAATTACCCTTCACTGCACAAACTATACTACACCTACATAACTCCACCAAAGTCCATTAAGGGGGAAGGGTAAAACTGATTTTGGATAAGAAAAATCGAGCAAGCAATATCTCTCGTTCGTGTGTTGCGTTCGTATACACGATTAGTGTCGAACTCTAAATATTTCACGATAATGCCCTACGATTGATGTGTGTTACAGGACTTATTGATGGAGGCTCCCCAATTTATGGGGACTTAGTAAAATGGGGCAGAAATGCAGAGCAATTGGGATAAGTGCAAAGATTTTAAGCTGTGCAAATTTTTTGTGGATTCTGTGCAGTGTTTATGTTGAATATGTAAATAGTGAACGAAAGACTTATTTTGATTGATTACAGAATGAGACACTTCATGATGACTTACTTAGATAATAATAGTACAGGGTGTAAGGGACAGCCCTCCGCAAACTAACAGGGTGCATTCAGCTCCTTATTTTGAATCATATTCCACCGGAAACGTTCTCAGAAAAATTTTCTTCTCCGTACGCAGCACTCCATTTACGTAAATAAAACAGCTAAAATCAAAAAATCTGCAAATGGATGTTGAAATACTCGGCGGTCGAACGCTCGCTGCGCTGCCGTTTGCTACGCGCGTTTTGCCACGGTAACGATACATTGCGTGTGAGGTAATAAAACAAATCAGGTTTAGTGGATTCCTATAACGTTCCTGAAATAATTCCATGTACCGGTCATCTTAGTATGATATACTGAAGTCACCCCATCAGTCTGCGGAGAGCAGCTGTCCCTTGCTCTCCATAAATGATGAATGATTTTATTTCTGTAAGTAGGTTTATACAAACACTTTTACACGTCAAACATTTTTTTAAACTAGATGAGGCCGGCGTTTCCTATCTGACTACTCTCAGAAGAAAGGCCGAAACAAACTATCACAGTTTCATTATAAAGTCCAGACATAATCTTGGTCAGATCATGTGAAGGCCATGTAGATTGGTGTCTGAAATGGTCTTTTGAGGAAAGAACCGCACAGATTGAGTGGACCTATCCAGTCAGTGCAAGCATCTGTCAGTAATCGTACAGCTCAACTTAAAAGTTAAGGAGCTCAACGATTCGACGAACAATAACAAAGAAAGGACATTTGGGTAGGCCGCATAATTTACTCAAACTGGCAGACTATGATTAAAGCTAAGAGAAAAAAAAAAACAAGGACCCACATAGTCTTCACATTCACAGTAAATAAAATAATATAACATTTTACAAAGTAAATATTCATGTCATTGTTTATATATATAAAAAAACATCAATAATTCATACAAAAATTATAGTCTACTAGCTTTTGCCCGCGGCTTCGCCCGCGTGGATGTCGGAAAATATCCCACAGGAACGTACCGGGATTAAAAGTACCCTATTTTTCGTTATACTCTGTTGGTTTTCACGGCGGACGCCAGAAAGCTCCCAGTCGGCATGATTTTTTTGGACATCTTCAACAATCATCATATCATCATATTTCAGCCAATTTACATAAACCTTAATTACCAGCAGTGGGCCTATATATGAGGATATGATTTTAAGTCGTAAGGTGTTTAAATCAACATTAAAATGGGTAATTAAGAATCAAGAAAAAATAGAAATGGATATATTGGCCTCGCTCCATACAAAGAAATGTTTTTCTTCTTTCTGGAAAGGCACTAAAAAGCTTAATATCTCTCCAAGCTTACCAGTTAGCGTGGAGGGTGACAGTGACAACACTGAAATAGCGAATATATTTAAGGAACAGTTCATAGTGAGCTCACCTCTGGAGTCTGTGGGGAAGGTGAACGATGCTGAGACCTATTGATCAGGGATACCCCTGCGGTTTACGTGTTCAGAAATGAAAGCCGTGATTAAAGGTATGAAGCGGGAAAAATCTCCTGGTCATGATGGGCTCAGTATTGAGCACCTTCAAAATGCTGGTCTGCACTTGCCAAGAGTATTGACGATGTTTTTAAATTTATGTGTGGGGCATTCTTACCTTACAGGAGATGCTAGATACATTAGTTGTACCTATAGTAAAGAATCGGACAGGAGACATAGCAGACAAAGGGAATTATAGGCCAATCTCACTGGCAACTACATGACACACAGTTTGGTTTTCGTGCTGGGCTGTCTACTGAGAGTGCAATACTTGCGTTGAAGCACACTGTCAAATATTATACGGACAGGAAAACACCAGTGTATGCTTGTTTCCTGGACCTTTCCAAAGCGTTCGACCTAGTTTCTTATAAGATCTTATGGAAAAAGCTTCGAAAGGCGGGAGTTCCTGCATCTTTTGTGTCAATATTATCTATCTGGTATGACAGGCAGAGGAACTTTGTAAAATGGTCCAATGCCTTGTCAGACCCTTACAAACTCAAATGTGGTGTCAGGCAGGGAGGTCTTACTTTCCCGAAGTTATTTAATATATATGTTAACAACCTGCTTGTTTAGCTCAGCAGCACTCATGTAGGATGCCATATAGACGGAGTTAGTGTAAATAACCTAAGTTACGCAGACGATATGGTGCTGATGAGCCCCACAATCGGTGGAATTAGGAAATTGCTCACCATTTTTGAAAGATTCGCCGAGCAGCATGGGCTAAAATATAGCCCTACAAAGAGTGAGCTGTTGGTATTTAGAGGAAGAAATAAAAGGCCCTCAAATGTCCCTCCCGTAGAACTAAACGGTTCACCCTTTGCAGAGGGTAACACAATTTAAATATTTGGGCCATATTGTTACGGAGGATCTTAAAGATGACGCGGATATGGAAGGAGAGCGCAGGGCGATGGCTGTGAGGGGAAACATGCTTGCTCGCAGGTTTGCTGGTTGTTCAGTACCGGTTAAAATAACGCTTTTTAAGGCGTTTTGTCAAATATTTTACACCAGCAGTCTGTGGGCTAATCATGCCCAAAAAGCTGACAACACACTGCGCATTCAATATAACAATGCCAAGGCTTCCGCGGTACTGTAGTGCGTCAGGGATGTTCGCTGACGCACACACGGACGATTTTTTCGCGATCATGCGCAAGAAAGTGGCATCAATGATGCGCAGGGTGAGGGGGAGCAGCAACAAATAATTTATAGCCAGAGTACATCTCATGACAATTCCAGTATTCCAGCATCAGTTCCGCTTCACCAAATTATATTTTTCTAACCTATCTGAAAAAACCTTCAGTACGCTGTTGCTGCTCCCCCTCACCCTGCGCATCATTGATGCCACTTTCTTGCGCATGATCGCGAAAAAAATCGTCCGTGTGTGCGTCAGCGAACATCCCTGACGCACTACAGTAACGCGGAAGCCTTGGCATTGTTATATTGAATGCGCAGTGTGTTGTCAGCTTTTTGGGCATGATTAGCCCACAGACTGCTGGTGTAAAATATTTGACAAAACGCCTTAAAAAGCGTTATTTTAACCGGTACTGAACAACCAGCAAACCTGCGAGCAAGCATGTTTCCCCTCACAGCCATCGCCCTGCGCTCTCCTTCCATATCCGCGTCATCTTTAAGATCCTCCGTAACAATATGGCCCAAATATTTAAATTGTGTTACCCTCTGCAAAGGGTGAACCGTTTAGTTCTACGGGAGGGACATTTGAGGGCCTTTTATTTCTTCCTCTAAATACCAACAGCTCACTCTTTGTAGGGCTATATTTTAGCCCATGCTGCTCGGCGTATCTTTCACAAATGGTGAGCAATTTCCTAATTCCACCGATTGTGGGGCTCATCAGCACCATATCGTCTGCGTAACTTAGGTTATTTACACTAACTCCGTCTATATGGCATCCTACATGAGTGCTGCTGAGCTAAACAAGCAGGTTGTTAACATATATATTAAATAACTTCGGGGAAGTAAGACCTCCCTGCCTGACACCACATTTGAGTTTGTAAGGGTCTGACAAGGCATTGGACCATTTTACAAAGTTCCTCTGCCTATCATACCAGATAGATAATATTGACACAAAAGATGCAGGAACTCCCGCCTTTCGAAGCTTTTTCCATAAGATCTTATAAGAAACTAGGTCGAACGCTTTGGAAAGGTCCAGGAAACAAGCATACACTGGTGTTTTCCTGTCCGTATAATATTTGACAGTGTGCTTCAACGCAAGTATTGCACTCTCAGTAGACAGCCCAGCACGAAAACCAAACTGTGTGTCATGTAGTTGCCAGTGAGATTGGCCTATAATTCCCTTTGTCTGCTATGTCTCCTGTCCGATTCTTTACTATAGGTACAACTAATGTATCTAGCATCTCCTGTAAGGTAAGAATGCCCCACACATAAATTTAAAAACATCGTCAATACTCTTGGCAAGTGCAGACCAGCATTTTGAAGGTGCTCA